>JAPQWN010000003.1:40957500-45757500 GCA_028538565.1 Umbellularia californica
ATTAATATAATAATTATAATATTATTAATATAATAATTTATATTATTAGTAATATTATAATATTATATTATTATTTTGAATATTTATAATAATATAATTATTATATTAAATATAATTATAATATTTATATAATTATAAATATAATTATTTATAATTATAATTATATAAATATTAATAAATTATAATAATATTATTAATATAATATATACAAATATTATTAATAATATTTATTAATATATTTTTTTATGTTATTAATATTATTATTAAATTAATAATATATTTATTGATATAATGTATATTAGTAATATTATTATTATTAATAATATAATTAATATTAATATTAATAAGGTCATTCCATTCCAAAATTCTAACAGGGGCATTTTGATAATTTTCTGTAAATTTTATTTCATTCTAGACATCATTCTAGTATACTAAACGCAAGAACAGGAATCCAGAGTTCTATTATTGGGTTGATTCCTCGGCGTACCAAAAGCTGGAATGGAAATGACTATTCTTGTCTCATTCCACTCCAAACTCATTCCGCTCTCCATTCCATTCCTATATAAAATCATTCCAGCGAACCAAACGCTATCTAATATCTATATATAATAATATATGTTTCTTTGATGACAAAGGAACCCCACCCAATAACTTTCCATAATCCTATCTTGACTTCCATCACTTTTTAAGTTAACATATCCTAAAGTAACTTGTCTCACCACCTAATCTTCAATGCAAAACAGGCATGCTTCGCACATCCATACCTGCAAAGCCACGTGCATTCATGGTTGCATGCATAAACACATGCACACATACATAGAAAATCGATAAATATCAGATCTTGGGTACGTTGGATAGCAGCAAAATCATCACTAGTCATCTTCCATGCAAACAAGCAGTGGGTTATCTTCTAAGTCTGGTTTCTTTCAGCAGTAGTGGCCACCCATCATCACTATTACTAACCTTTTAAAGTTCATTCTCGTTCCTTGAACAGTCTTTTCTCTGAGTCTTGTTTTTCTTGCTTATAATCCATCGGTTCATCTTCTTGTAACATCTGAATTGTGCTTTTCTCATCTCAAAAGACGTTGTATATGATCTTTTAGACTTGGGTTTTCATTATTATTGTTACAGAAACTCTGTTCATCTCAATCAAACGCTAACTTATTTGTTTTATGTTTGCAGTCTCTCCGTACACTCTCTTTCCTGAAAACTAACAGTCCCCATATTACAACTTGATATTTCAATCTGATTTTTCTTCTTTCTGAAATTCGTCTTCCCTTCTCTTTGTTATTGGACATAGTGCTAGGAACTAGGGAGTAGTAAATTCACTTCTCTCTGTTCTTCCTCTGTTTTCCTCTGCCCCATGGCACCACCAAATGAGATGGATGATTCCCTCATCGGCTCAATTGAGACCGAGAAAAAGAAGTGTGTTTTTGAGTTATCAGGTGGGAAACTTTGTGCTAATGGAGTTCAATTGCTTTATGATGTTCCAGACAATGTCTCCTTTGGCAGTTTTTCCTCTATTTGTAGCGCATCAAATGCACCTCCTCACCTGTTTCATCAAGTCCAGTCTAGATCATTCAAAGGTGGGTTTCTCGGATTCAGTAAAGAGAAGCCCTCTGATCGGTTGATCAACTCCTTGGGTAGGTTCAATAGGAAATTTGTGAGTATTTTCAGATTCAAAACATGGTGGACCACCATGTGGGTGGGCAACAATGGTTCAAATCTGCAAATGGAGACCCAATGGGTACTTCTAGATGTCCCTGAGCTAAGCTCCTATGTCCTAATCCTTCCTCTAATAGAAGGGAAATTCAGGTCTGCCCTTCATCCAGGTGAAGATGGGCATGTCCTACTTTCTGCAGAGAGTGGTTCCACCCAAGTAAAAGCTTCATCTTTCAATTCGATTGCTTATGTCCACATCTGTGAAAATCCATACAACTTGATGAAAGAAGCCTTTACTGCTCTTAGGGTCCATCTCAATACATTTAGGCTGTTAGAAGAGAAGTCAGTCCCTTCCTTGGTAGACAAGTTTGGTTGGTGTACTTGGGATGCTTTCTACTTGACTGTAGAACCTGTAGGCATCTGGCATGGTGTTAAGGAGTTCTCTGAAGCGGGCATCTCACCACGCTTTCTTATTATAGATGATGGGTGGCAAAGTATCAATTTTGATGGAGAAAACCCAGATAAGGATGCCAAGAACCTTGTTTTGGGCGGGACACAGATGACTGCTAGACTACATAGATTCCACGAGTGTGACAAGTTCAGCAAGTACAAGGGTGGCACTATGTTAGGCCCCAATGCTCCATCATTCAATCCCAAGAGGCCAAAGATGCTGATCAACAAGGCAATTGAGATAGAACATGCAGAGAAGGCACGCGACAAGGCATTCCGGGAGGGAATCACTGACTTATCACACTTTGAAACAATGATCAACAATTTGAAAAGGCAGTTGGATGAGATGTTTGCCAGTGAAGAAGAAGAAGAAGGTAGCAATTCATTGAGTGGAGAGAATGTTAGTTCAGAGAAAGAAGTAGGGATGAAAGCATTTACTTGTGATTTGAGAAAACAGTTTAAGGGGTTGGATGATGTCTATGTGTGGCATGCTCTCTGTGGTGCTTGGGGTGGTGTAAGACCCGGATCAACTCATCTCAATTCAAAGGTGATCCCAGCCACTGTCTCTCGTGGGCTAGATGGTACAATGGAGGATCTTGCTGTGGTGAAAATTATCCAAGGCGGTATTGGTCTGGTTCATCCAGATCAAGCAGGTGATTTCTACGAATCGATGCATTCGTATCTCGCAGAAGTAGGAATCACAGGGGTGAAAGTTGATGTTATACATGTAAGCTTCAATCCCTTGTTTGTTCATTATAATACCATTCTATCTGAATATGTAAACACGTATGCAAAACTAACAATTCAAGTGCTTGATTTGTTGCAGACACTTGAATATATCTCTGAGGAATATGGAGGCCGGGTGGAGCTGGCAAAGGCCTACTACCAAGGGCTAACAAAGTCCCTTGTGAAGAACTTCGAAGGAACCGGACTCATATCCAGTATGCAGCAGTGCAATGACTTCTTCTTCCTTGGAACCCAACAGATTTCACTAGGAAGAGTAGGTGAGAAAATCAATCGCATGATCTCATCTAACCTTTTTCCTGTTGAGAGATACTACTTAGAATTGACTAGTTGTGAGGCGCATTTTTATGCACCCCAAAGCACAGGAGGTTTGAATGTTTTGGAAAATGGTTTTATTATCTTTAAGCCTCCCAAACAAATATTGTTAGACATCCAATGTTAATGGTATATTGTTTACATAGCAGATTAGATAACAATCCATGCTGCCAAATGCAGCAACTGTTTTACATTTGGGGTTTATCCATCCAATCAATATTGAAATTAATTGATAGGAGACTGATATTTCTTAGTATACAGGTGATGATTTCTGGTTTCAAGACCCCAACGGGGATCCGATGGGGGTGTACTGGTTACAAGGCGTCCACATGATCCACTGTGCATACAACAGCTTGTGGATGGGTCAAATCATACAACCAGACTGGGACATGTTTCAGTCTGATCATTGCTCCGCAAAGTTCCACGCTGGATCCAGGGCCATCTGTGGTGGTCCTGTTTATGTGAGCGACTCTGTTGGTGGCCATAATTTTGATCTCATTAAGAAACTAGTCTTCCCTGATGGGACCATCCCCAAGTGCCAGCATTATGCATTACCAACAAGAGATTGCCTCTTCAAGAATCCTCTTTTCGACGGTGAAACCATCCTCAAGATTTGGAACTTGAACAAGGTAACCTAGTTACTTATTTCAATGCAAGCAACTATAGAATTATCCATTCGGTTGTTGATCCTATTAATCACTGTAAGCGTTTGGATGTACCCAACATTGCAATTGCAGCCAATGTAATTATATATTGTCTGATTTTGCAGTATGGAGGTGTGGTGGGAGCATTCAACTGCCAAGGAGCAGGATGGGATACAAAGGAGAGGAGGATCAAGGGCTATTCACAGTTTTACCAGCCAATCTCAGGCACGGTCCGGATCAATGACATTGAATGGGATCAGATGAAAGAAGCATCTGAAATGGGCCAAGCAGAAGAGTATGGTGTGTATCTCAACCAGGCTGAGGAACTTTTGTTGGTGACCCCAAAATCAGATGAAATTTACATCACCATCCAACCATCTTCATTTGAAATTTTCAGCTTTGTGCCGATCATGAAGATTGGCATGAATATGAAATTTGCACCCATTGGGCTCACCAACATGTTCAACAGTGGAGGAACCATACAAGGATTGGAGTATGGGGGACTTGGGGATGTCTTTAGTGTCAAGATTAAGTTAAAAGGGGAAGGCAAGTTCCTGGCCTACTCCAGTAGGTCACCAAAGAAGTGCTACTTGAATGGGGTTGAAGTGGAATTTGGGTGGCTGGATGATGGGAAGTTAACCTTGGATCTTCCTTGGATAGAAGATGGAATTTCTAATTTGGGTTTTACTTTTTGAGTGGTGGTGCTTGGTTAGCTTTTTATTTTACACTTTTTTGTTCTTTGGGCTGGTTTGTTTCAGTTGTATTAAAGCTGTATGTATATTCAACAAAAATAGTGTTGAACACTTGCTTTGCAATTTAATTTCAAAATAGAAAATATATTTATTCTTGCCTCTCCCTCGGCCACCTCTTTATTCTTGGGTACTCATTCACAACTGTATCCCATTTCTTCAAGATCTCATCAATTTGATCCATCATGTAGATTTGCTAGCATGCTAAGCCGGTCCCTTCATTAGTTGGGACACATGTTCTGCAACATCTGCTAATAGTAGTAAGAAAAGAAATAAAAATATGGAAATGGGCAATAGTTCGATTAAATGCTTCTACTCTTTTTGATGAACAGCTTGTATTTTGCACTCATAGTATACAGGTTTGAGTCCACTCCATCAAAATATTGAAGCTTTTGCTATAGATTTGCCCAGTTCCTGAAAATATTTGATTAATTTGATCCATTAATTATCCACAAACCATGAACAAGATTTGTTGTATTTACATGTACGGGGTCTGTTCACTAGCCCCTGCAAGTGAATGGCCCCCGTAGACTGAAGATACAGAGATTGCTTGCATTCTTCCTATTGGATTCTGCAGAAAACAGGGTAAAGAAGGTTTCATCGAAGGTTTATCAATAAGGTGAAGAGAAGATGATGTAATGTTCTTCCTCTTTCATTATTTTTTTCCTTTTTTTTTTGGCTCGATTGGCCGAGTGGCCAAGATATAGGAGTTAAAGGTAGGGTTGTAAACAGGTTGGTTCTGGTCCGGGTCCAGGGTGAAATCGGAACCGTTTTCTAAGATGAAAAACCGGAACTAGAACCGGAACCGATAATATTAATAGGAACCAGAACCGGAACCGGAACCATTTGTGAGGCGGTTCTGGTTCCGGTTCCGGGTATAGTTGCGGGTCTGGACTAATACCTGTGTTTTTCTTTTTAAAAAAATTATGCTTTAGTAAAGCAAAGAGATGTATTAATTCAATCAAGTGTTTTGAGTCAACAATGATGTATTTTTGAGAAATGCGCAGTGATATTTATGTATTAATTCAACTTGTATCAGCATTTTTTATTTGATTCTTCAATAGTGCATTATGTTTTGAATTTCTCTTTTATGAAAAGTTGTTGGTAGACCTAAATATTTAATGGTGGATGATGATCGGATGAATTTTATGGTTAAATACCAATAGATTAATTTTTTTAATTCTAAATAAATGGGACCAGCAATGACTTTATGAATTAAACCACCGCTTAAGTCGTCAGAAGTGGAGGCTACACTAACATAAGGTAACTTTAGTATGTGAAAACAGAATGGGTCGGGTCTCGGGTCCATGGGTCTGAGCCACTGTGGATCCAGAACCGGAACCGTTTAGGTATCGGTTCCAAAAAAAGAATCCGGAACCGGAACCGGAACCATTTGCTTATCGGGACCAAAATAAGAACTCAGACTCGGAACCTAACGGGTCGGAACTTTCGGGTAATCGGAGATTCGGGGACCCATTTACAACCCTAGTTAAAGGGCTTCCTCCAGGGTTCGAAACCTGGTGGGAGCTGTGGGAGCGGCGCCTTATCCACAAGACCAACGTTCTATTCCCCATTCCGGGTTTGATTAGCTATAAGGAGATAGCTAAGTAATTTTTCCTCAGCAAAGATAAATCACTTTGATGGTTCCTCTGTTAATTTTCACCTTTAATCTTCTCTTTTGTTGGCAAGTTTAGCATTGACTGAAAATGCTCGTAATTCGATTGAGAAGGGCCATTGGCAAAATCAACAGCAGTCCAAAGCTGCAGTGGGTCCACTATATCCCAAAAAAAAAAAAAGGCTGTTTAAAGCAGCAGTTTCCCATTTGAATGCCACATACCATAATCAATGATCAAACGGTCAAGGAATAATCTAATACCCAAAACCTTCCCGTCATTGTCAATCCTTCACATCTTCATAAATCTTCTTCCCCTTATCCAAATTCAACTGATGAAATTGCCCCGAAAGTTCACCCTAATGACCACAGAAGAAACAAGAATGGATGTCGGCAAAACCTCAGGTCAAATGCTATGGCCATCCATGATCGAATCCAACAAGCCCAAAGTATCTTTCATCCAAGTCACACAACCCACAACTTGGACTGCCAGATTTGGAATTGGGTGCATGTGTATAAGACACCTGGGGTGGAAGATTTGTCACTTGTGTTGGGGAGTAACAGGAGAATAGTACACTGAATAACCGACAAACGACCAACCAACAAAAAAACGACCCTTCCTCCTCATTAGCCACAACACTCAAGAGAATTGATTTAATGAAAAGATCCGACTGATGAATGTTGTCACCTTCTCCAATAGATAAAAAGGATAAAAAACACACAGACAAAGAAGCTTTGAGAGAGAGACTTCTCCTTTGCCTGAAGAAAAAGACAACGTAAGAGATATATCCAATCAATGTCTCTAACGTGTGTGATTACAAGTTGAAAAGTGTGTAAGAAGAGAAAAGCTTGGTCGGTTTTAGCATTAACCGACTAAAGTACCTACCAAAAACCATTGTATGTGAGCTTTCTGGAAGTCAGTTGTAGCCGTGTGGGGCCTCTTCTACTCTAAAGGAGAAACATAAACATAGATTCATGCATTGGTGTGGGGTTGGCTAACCATACATACATAGGCTGATAGGCATTCTCTATTCTGTTTCTTTAATTTCCATTTCCACGAGAAAATGTTGTGGGCCTGCAATTGAATTGGTGAAAGCGTAAACTAGCCCATGCCACATGCATTGGTGGAGCCCGGGGGAAGTGATAGTTGACTGATAATATTTTATATTTTTTTAATAGTTATTATTTAAAAGATTGATTTTCTTACATACTTTTTCAATAACCGATCAAAATAACATGTTTTTTTAAATAATATCCGAAGAAAAACTTAATTTGATCGCTCAAGAGAGTCCTTTTTCTCCTTGTTTTTACAATGAGAATTGGGTGACACTCCAATCAAAGAAGGACTCGTGTCGAGTTGATCATATGTAAACCGATCCACACACAAGTAATTAAGGAAAATTCATTTATTAGTTAGATGTAATCAATTAATGGGCCATGATGATAAGGTAAGCATGGATGGTTGAGAGGACACTACTAAAAAGTCATTCACCCGGTCATAATAAGGTGCTAGTAAAAGGTAATGATAGTCCAAAGTTAGGAGCCGGCCACATCCCACAAGAGTGTCACTGACACTTTCTACACAAGTGTCTCACACTTTCTATGAGGTTATGAAACTCCATAGTAGGGCCCACCTATTGAGTATCAAAACCACTGACATCATGCCATTTGGTGATTAGGTCCTCAAGTCAGGACCTCATTCGGTCCATTTAGACTTTTTCGATGATAATTATTAATTAGACCATTTTGGGCTCTTCTTTTAGAAACTGCAATGCCAAGGGTTATTTCTGTCCAAATCACCATTTATGCAACTTTCCAGAAATCTTGACTATAAAACTCAGAAAGTGGTGAATCAGCATGCACTTCCTGCAAGTGAGCCAAATTCATGATGCCATTAGAGAAAAATCATAAAAAGGAGATAGAGCAAAAGGAAAGAGGAAAAAAAAAAAAGGGAAACACCGAGACTTACTGAAGGGTTAGAAACCCTGTTCTGGTTTGTTGTGAGAATCTTAGGTGAACCAGGAATATCATCTATAATTCAGTCCGACACGTCATCTATGATTCAATTGAGAAACAAAAAAGGGAAAAGGAAAAACTCGGACGAAGAATCAAAAGACACTTGAGATACCAAAAGGAGAAAGAAATTACCATCAATGTATACAAAACTGACTAGTTGAATGCGTTCGCAATAAAATAGCAGATCGAGTTCTTCCAGCATCGATTCCGCATGCAAAAGAGAAAACTCAAAATTAAAACCCTATAGATTGCAAAAGTGATATAAGAGATGCATGAAAAATGCCTGAAGAAGAAACGGTTTTTGACACAGTTTTTGGATGGTGGAGAGTGATTGACAAAGTAACCTCTGAAGAGATAGAACTGTTGGAAGTATGTAAGCCTTTTACATGGGTTTTTAAAACTTTTGACACACTTAAAGCAAAGATCAAACACTCAGAAAAGCCAAGAACTCAAGTCCAAGATCTAAAACTCTCATCTCAAGTATTAAGGTCATAGATCTATCAAGGAGGACAGAACAAAGTAAGCAAGCACAAAGAAAAAGATATATTATCATAATTGTTTGTTGATCTATACCTGAGGAGCATGGTATGCTCAGATCGAGAACTTGTTTTCTTGATTCTACGAAAACCCTTTCGCAGCTTAGATCTCCTTAGCCCTATGTTCTTCCACACTATGACCCTTTTCCAGAAAACTTCTCAAAGAGAATGGTAGGATATCAATGGAGAAGAAAACTCTAGGCACCCAATAAGGAAACGAAAGGAAAAGGAGAGTGAAAGAGAGACCGAGAGGTGCTAGACTTTCCAAGCTTGGACGTGGAATATGTCGGATGTTCGGCCCCCTTCCTCATCTATATATAGGTTATGGTAAACCTCCTTTTTGATTAAAATTAGAAGTCTCACTTCTATTTTTATTATTTTTCCTACTCGTCCTTTCCTTAAGAGTTCCAATTGGAATATAGCTTTCTCATCTTGGAGATAGCATGGGGACCACTAGGGATTCCTTATAATCTGGTTCCAAGTGAAACATCTTTACCCCACATCTCATGTGAACTTCGGACCCACAGTTAATTGTAAATAACTCTACTAAATAAATGTATTTGCACTCCAAACTTAGGAATATTTACAAGAACACCCTAAACTATCCAATTATTGCAATTCCCTCCTCAATTATATCCATGGATCCATTGCAATTAAACTGTTCAACCAAATTGGATTCACCTCTTATTATCCTTGTGACCCAGTCAATCACAGAAATTATCGATACCATCCAATTAACTCTTAATCAAGACAAACGCGCTTTTTCCGACGATTAGTTCTATTAAACAGCACAAGGGGATATCTCTCACTTAGAAGATAGATACCATCTTAAGAATATATATTCCCACAGTCCCACTGCCATCTACCCAAGATACCGAAGTATTGACCTATAGTTGGCATCACTCATTGGTAGTTCAAAGTAAATGTATAGCAGAAACTTGAGTCCATTAATCTTTCAGGATTAAGAGCTTATTGCTTGTAAATTATGAGAGCATTCCTTAATCAAATACAACTTTTGTATAAGGTGCTACTCATGGCCTTTCAGTACATCCAATGCACTAGCACAACAATCCAAAGTCTTACACTCCAATGGTTTAGACAAACCACACTATCTCATAGTGACTGTGGTGCTACAACATTTCCAGATGATATACCCAGTCTCATCACTTGTGAAAACACTTCAAGTATAAGAGTTGTGATCCATATCTCCTGCATGTAAAACTCATCTACGCACATGGATCATATTTAATATATCTATGGACAACAATTCATCTCATGAACCATCATGTCATTTCGCATTAGTTAGGTACAATCATAGAATAAAATCCCGTCCATCACATGAATAATGCATGAAATAATAAATTAAAGAAATAAATCAATTTGTTCATATCATCCACTGAATTAAGGACATCCAATCTAATAAGAACGTGAAAGTGGAAGAGTTGCAGTTTCTTATCAAACTTTTAGACTTCTACTGTGCCCAACAATGTTAGAGATAGTTTGCTTCGTTCGAAGACAAACGTCTCAGAGCGGTCTTGAGAAGTTAAAACGTCGGAGAAGAAACGGTTTGCCAGATTTAAAAGAGGGTCAAAATCAATTTTGAGTCAAAATTAATTTTTTCAAATCGACTGATTTCTCAATTAAAATAAGCACGCTTATATTATATTATATTATAATTAGTTAAACAAGGGCAATGCACCACCTGTATTAAAGTGATTCATTGTTGACTAGGCCTCTCACGAGGCGACCATTCGACATTAATCGACAAGGGTTCCAGATGGACCGACCTTCAAAAAGTCTGGGCATTTATAGTTTTTTAAAAGCTCTAGATGATGCATGAATATCATTTAAATGATATAAAATTAAATACAATCAAATATATAATTAATCTCAGCGATTAGTCAGCGAAAAGCTAGCATCCAAAAAGGTCGGTGTACAAAATCAAGGGGGATTCTGCGAGAGGTCCCTCAAAGTGTGACTTTAATGCAAACAGTCCACAAAAAAAAAATCATGAAGCCAAAGGTCCCTCACACACTTTCTCATACTTGAAATGTCCAATCTGCCCTTTTGTTAAATCATATCCCATGATTAGTGGGAAATCCCATTAATTGCCCTAGATTAAAGGAATCATATCCTATCACTTAATTGCCCACGATTAAAGGAATCCCATTAATGATATTTTCAAATAAATTCTAAAAAAACACAAGTGCATTTCAAAATAACACAAATAAATTAAAAAAAATAATTTCAAAAAAAGCAATATTTTTTTTTTAAAAAAGCAATAAATTTCAAAAAAACGCAGAGAAATTTAAAAAGACGCAAATAAATTTCAAAAGATCCAAATAAATTTAAAAATATATAAATAATTTTCAATTGATGAAAATCAATTTCAAAAGATCCAAATAAAATTCAAAAAATGTAAATAAATTTCAAAAAATGCAAATAAATTTCAAAAAACGTAAATAAAATTAAATAATGCAAATAAATTTTAAAAATTCGCAAATACATTTGCCCAAACTAAGATAAACTAATTATCCAAATTTCAAAAAAAATTGCCAAAAACTCCAATAAATTTGCTAAAAAATCAGTTAAATTTGTCTATAACTCAAATAAATTTGTTCAAGAGCTTAGATAAATTATCCAAAAACTCAGATAGATTTGTCTAGAAGTCAGAGAAATTTTTTCAGAACTCAGATAAATTGACGCAAAACTCAAATAAATTTGACAAAATAAATGAAAAACTCAGATAAATTTGACAAAAACTCAGATAAATTTGTTAGAAACTCAGATAAACTTGACAAAAACATAGATAAATTTTACAAAAACTCAGATAAAGTTCATAAAAACTCATATAGATTTGTAAAAAACAATATAATAGCCCTACTGCCTTCCTTCTCTAGTGGTGCTATGCTATGTTCGACAACGATCAGAAAACTACATTGGCGGCTACAACGAGACCGGCAGGCCTTCTTCCTTCTCAATTGATCAAACCCCCATCGCTGTGGTCGCCTGATGAAATCACCTGATGAAACTTTCCATCACTACTGACAGCAGCAGTTTCTCTCCCTCTCTCTTCTCCTCTTTTCTTCTTCATCTTCTTAGAAGAATTTCTTCGATGCTATGAGCCTGAGGTAGCGCCAACCTCCGCCATCCATCGCGTTCTCCTCCTCTCCAACTACACCTCATGTGTATCAGGTCAACCTGACCCGAACGTGGATTTGGAATCAACCTGGCCTGGGTTGCCCAAGTCTCCTTCCCCATACGCAACTCTCTGCAACCAGAAGAGGAAGACAGCGTGGCTCTGTTTCTGTACGAAGCATATGGGCATTGGGCAGAATTATTACTGTTACCCATGTGAGGCCATGGCAAGTGGCTAAGTTGTCATCTGCTCCTTTCAAGGCTTACTTTAGCAATATATTTATGCTGCTTTGGTGCCATTCATCGTCACTTTGAAAGAAGGGTGTGAGAAACAGAGGATCCCTACCTCACTGCAAAATTTAATCTCTCTGCAACCAGAAGAGGAAGACAGCGTTGCTGCCTCGGTCTTTTCTCCGATGATGGCACGACACCGGGGCGGCAGTAGTGGCGATGGAGACGGCCTATGGTCTCTCGATCTTCTCCCAGCCTCTGAGATCTCTTCAGAACACACGTGGTCTGGATCAACTCTATCTCTGATTTGTATGGCCCTTTGGAGATTAAACAATCTCTTGCTCTGCGCTTTTCTGACTAAGCAGTCGATCTGATCTTAGCCCCTTTAAGATCCAATCTGACGACCCAAGACTTGGGTTGAAGAAGAAGAGGGAAAATTCAAGATTTAAAATTTCAAATTTCAAAATTTTATGCCTAAAACAGTTGAAAGGGCAAATTAGTCCTGAAATATGTAATTGTGTGGATTTAGGGACCTCTGGCTGCAAACAGTCTAGCTGCTTGGACCACAGACTTTAAAAAGAATTTGCCTAGACTGGAGGCTAGATAGATTCAATTCTAGGGACCTTTCACTAATTATCTCCAAAATTAATATCATCCGGGGGCCCACCTGGAACCGCGTGAGCACAGGGGACTCATTGGTTTGGTGGTCTGGTTTGAAAATATACAAGGTCCGCACACCTCCAGTCTCTACTTTCCAGAGACTCTGGTTTGGTAGTCTGGTTTGAAAATATACAAGGGCCCCACACGGAACCACTCCAGTCTCTACTTTCCAGAGAATCTGTTTGTAGTGTAACACAATTCCATAAATAAATGTGTGCGAACTGCTCTCTCTCAGCAGAAGTAGAAGTAGAAAAAAAAATCTAACGAGACCCATGAGCCCCCACCACGACCTCTTTCTCACCCCAGCCACCCCCAACACAAGCTCGAGTGGTGGCATACCAAAAACACATTCATATGCGACGGGTGCAAGGAGCCCGGCATAGGCTACAAATACAAATGCGACGGGTGCCATTTCAACCTTCATGAGAAATGCGCCTTGCCACCTCCCACCCTAGAGCATCCCTTCTACAAGAAATGCAAATTCCGCTTCCACCATGAGCCTCCCCGCAACAACATGAAATGCGATGCATGCAACAAAGTCGTTCGGGGGTTTGGTTATCGACATCGTTGCAGGAACGGCGATTACGTCCTGCACCCATGTTGTGCGAACCTCCGATGGGTACTGCATGACGGAAACCTCAAATTTCACCTGCGTCGGGAGAGCCTCTCGCAGCCATGTATCAAGTGCCAAAAGAAGGGTCCCGGTTGGTCTTACAGGTCCGACTGCCGGAATCACAACCTTCATGTGGCGTGTGCAAAGAAGCTGCTGGTGGAGGCCTGGGAAATGCATCAAAACAAGGATAAGAAAAAAGTGAGGGAGATGCAGGTTATGAATCCGAAAATAGTAGTGACGCCCAAGAATTACCACCATGGTAAAGGAAACGGAGGAGGGGGAGGGGGGGGGAAGATCCTCAAGTATGTTCGTGTCTTTGCTGTCGCAGTGCGTGTTGTTGTATCGGCCCTTCTTGGAGATCCTATGGCTATAATGGACTTAATAGATGCGGCGGCAAATTGCTTCTTGCAATCTCAAAGGATGAAAAGGTTGGGTAATTAAGTATTAGAGAGTATCTCTGAAAAGGTCCGTATGGAAAAGATCAGTTATATTGGATTTGGATGATATTAGGCTAAGATCATCATATGATTGGGTTTCAAGTTTTTTTTTTTTTTTTTTTTTTTTTATGGTTCTTGTTATAAGTGTGGTTTGATTTGATTGTACTCGAATAAAATGTGAGGTTTGATTTGATTGTACTCTTATAAATAGCTTTATGAGCAATAAAATCGACCAAAACTTTGCTGGTACCCAGCACAGGTCTACCCTAGAGCTCACTTTGCAGTCCCTTGCCCTCCCTTCATAAGAACCATCTTCTCAACCTTTATCTGCCAAACCCATCTGCTCTAAACCCCAACTCTCACTACACGAAAATTATATTTAGCGGCAGATAAAAACCACCGCTATATGTATGAAAACCGCCACTATTACCTTTTGTGGCTGAAAAATGTCCGCCGTCACTTTTGTTGTTAAATGATGCTGTTACTGATTGTTGATGCTGTCACTGATTGTATTTGCAACGGAATAAGAGCTTCTACAAAAAATTTATCAATAGCGGCGGTTTATAACTGCCACTAATTATTATAATTCGCCGCTAATGATTCATAGCTTTTGTCTGCTATATTTACAACTGTCCACTGCTATATGTCGATCTTGTAGTAGCGGACATCACAAACCGCTGCTAAAAACCCAACTCCAGGTCTTCTGATTTTTTTTTTCTTAATTGTTCCAGATCTTCCTTTTTTTTTTAGTGGTTCCAGATCGATGGGGCACAGAAAAGAAATCAGTTTTTTTGACATTGATGGCTTTCCGATTATTGATTGATGGTTCAAATAAATATTTGTGCATTATTTAGAACAAATGTAAGAATGACCTGAATCCTGATGTGGGCACCTTGGGTCAATTTTGTTAAAAAAAAAAAGAGGAGGAAAACCAGTCTAATGCATGCATTGCTTCCATCAAACTTTCAGAAGGTTTCTTTAAACTCAACTTTGATGGACCGGACCCTAAACCCCTTCACCCAAATAGTTGGATTAGGAGGGATCATCAAAAAACCATCTAGGGATCCTGTTCGCAGTGTTTAACAATGGTACAGTGACGAAACGCCCTGTTGAGGCTGAGCTAAAATTATTATAAAAAAAGCCTGCAAATTTGTCACAACCTAGGCATCAGGAAAATCCAAGTTGATGATGACTGCCTCATTTTAATAACATCTGTTCAAAGATATAACTCATTCCTTCATGGGATTTTATGATCTCATGAAAAATGACAATGAAAACCCTGACCCACTTTGATCTATGATCAAATACTGCAAGCGGTCCATCAACAAGACTTCCAATTATCTCTCCAAATTTGACCACCTCCTCTTCACTGTGTTCTGGTCATAACTCACCCCATTTATTTAAGAAATCTACAATAAGGAAAGAACAATTGCAACAACGTTCAACAACTCCTTCACAAGCCAGTACCTTGGACAAGCAGGGAACTTCAACCCAGAGTGTATTTTTTTCTATTTCTAAAACGGAACATCCCCAAGTAATCAACAGTACATAGACTGGTTGTGTCCCTCAGGCCATCAAACAGTGATCTGAGGATCATTTGATCTGTTGCAATACCTATAGCAAACTGAAGGAGTATGTTGCATTTAATAACTAAGAAAATCCGAAATTATAATAACCCCACATATAAATTGTGTTACCACTATTTGTGGACATGCCTCTAGCACGGTGACCATCCGCTCCAGTAACCAGGCTTTCAATTTTGGGCCTGCAAAATAAGCAGGTGAGGAGACAGCACTTCCCGTTGATTGATGGTCCAGGGGTGTAAATATGGGCAGGCGGCCCAAGCCCAGCACGGGCCCGGCACAGTTTCTGTTGACTTGGTCAACGGGCCTGCACGGCACGGCCCGACAATCCACACTGGGCAACTGCTGCCAGTGCCCTAAGCCCGAGGGCCGGGCACGGCCCGTGGAAGGCCCCAATGGCTATATTTTTGAAACCCCCACCCCCCACCCCCAAATAGCTATAAACGGTCAAATGGGGGATCGATCGGGTGCTCTGTCCGATCAATCGGATGTAGCGCAGAATCTGAAAACCTGATGAGTATATAAGAAGATGCTCGTATAAGAGATATCTCTCACCTTATATGAGAGATAGGGGTAAGGCCCTCACATTTAAGTCGTTGGCATTGGATATGGATGCGAGGGCCCCCACCTTATCTCTCATAGTAATGTGAGAGATGCTCTCATAGGAGCATCTCCCATATATATATATATATATATATATATATCAAACTTGATATTCGGGTGATGCAAAAAGCACTCTCAATCAAATAATTCAATAGTAGTATGAACCGTCCCAACACTCCCAAAAATTGAAAATCCTGAAGACGATGTTCCACACGTTCGGAAATTGAAAATTAGGGACCATGATAACTCAAATGAATAGAAAAATCAAAATTTTCAATATAGAAAAATAAAATTCACAAAAGGGCCTTGCTGTTTTCATTAAAATACATCCAAATCTCTCTTCAACTTCTCCGATATTTCATAAAATGCAACCATTATTTTGGCTCATGATCTATTTATGAGTGTAAAATATAAGAAAATAAAAATAACATATCAATTATTAGTCACTCAATCACCAATAAAGAAAATTTCCCAATAGCTCTCGCCAGCTTTTCTCTTGCATTACCAAGCTTGCCCTTTAGTGCTTTCATAATTATGGGTTGCTTTGTTGTTGATTTTCTATAAGCAAATGAGCCGGTTGACCCCATCACATCCGGCCTACGAGGTGCATGTGTAGGAGGTCTTTCAACCTCCTCAATGTCTGTTTCCCAACATATATAGATCTAGCATAAAAGTATGTAGATCTATCATGTACACACCAAACAATAATCATGAATCTTTAAAAGAACATATTTATGGTGAAATTAAAAGTGTAGATCTATCATGTACACACCAAAATATATATATTATGAAATTAAAAAAATTACAAAAAACCCAAAATCATGTAAAAGTGTGTAGATCTAAGAGAAGAACACGACCCAAAGCCCAAAATGACATGCCAATGATCTTGTCATTCATTTCTATGATGTTTCCAAAAAAAAAACAAAAACATATAATAGCAATAATAAGGGAGTTAAGTTGATTTTCTCTCACCAAATAAAATGATTGTAGGAAGGCTTAAGACTTAAGAGCGGTTGGAACTTGGAAGAGAAGGAGCCAAAGAGGAGGGGCCGCTAAGGAGATGAGGGGAAAGAAGGAAGTTGAGGGAATGAGGGAGAAAAAAAGTAAAAAAATTAAGGTTTTAGTCAAAATATCGACCAATATACCGATATATTCAAAATATCGGCCGTACCGATATATTCAAAATATCGGCCGATATATACCGGTATTTTGGAGATATTTTGATTAGCGAAACAGATACCAGTTCCCCATCAAAATATCGTATCAGTACAGGCCAATACCGGTTCGTGTCGGCCGAGATTTTCTACCATGGAGCTCACTGTTTTGGTCGATTGGCTTCTTCCATGGAAGGTAACACTTAGAAGATATTCTATACAGACCAGTATGGGCATGATCCAGTTCCATTAAACTTGTCAATTGATCATGCAAGATTCAAGTCTGTTTTTTTTTATTAAACTGATTCAAAATAAGGCGTAGAAAGTAATTTCTCAAATCAAAAGGGGGAAAACCCCTTATCTTATAAATCTGAAAAAATAGATGCATATGATGATTAGAGAAGGAGGAGGAGGAAAGAGAAGTTAGCAGGCGCTTCATTGCAACGCATCTTTCTCCTAATAGGGCAAATGGTATGGAACATGTTGATGGCAGCTAACATCTTAAAGGGAAGCAGGAGGAGGAGAGCAGGAGGGACGAAGCAGGAGCAACTCCCATTTTTATATATGGGTATAGAAATGCGACCTAGATGTGTACAAAATATCAACCTTATTAGATCATCTTGACCCCTTGATCTAAGGCCTTAATGATTTTAAAAGGCACTTTCTTTGTGGGGCTTTAACCCAACTGTAAGTAACAGATGTGTCAAATTTGTGTTACATGGCAATTCAAGTGGGAAGGGGTTATTTCATTATAGATGAGCACTCTCACAAAAAAAATTAGGGCAAGCCACACGATTTTTCCATGTAGACAGTTCTCACCTAAATATATATGTCCAATAATATATGTTAAATATTTAAAATGGCTAGCTCCTTCTATCTTCACTCTTGATATGATACCAGTACAAAGTTTAAAGTATAGAGGGCAAAAGCCGGTATGCGAATCAGAAAATTAGGGTCTAAACCACTTCTAGGCAGAAATATATATTAAATATTAAGACCTACCGATAATTTTCAACATAGGAAGCACTTGAGAAAACACTGTTAGAAAGTCTCACCTCTTCCTCATCAATGATTTCACCAGGAACAATCAGCAGGACTGGCTTAGGTCCCAATTCATTCTGGGATGCCTTTTGCATTTATACCACAACAGGTTGAGCCAATGAATCCTAGATACCAGCAATGGAATTAAGAGAATTAATCATCTTCATTACGACCAATTTACAGAGTACACAGTGAAAGAAATATGATACCGTGTGAGATTCGAATAAAGGATTGAATGAGAGTCCTGATGGTTCCACTTCTACTGTTGGAATAAGACAAGATGCAGACTTCTAACAAAGCCCACAAGTAACAAATAGATTAGTGTATTTATTATAAGAAAATGCATGCTATTTAGATAAGTGTGGTAAGGAAAGCAAAGACCAATCGTATTAGGCAATCACAGTATTCAGAAACACTAATGATTTTTATAAGAGATACAAGGAATGAATATTGAAAGGCAGTGAAACTATTTAGGAGTGGTATGAAGTGAACTGTCATGCAAATAGATTGATAAAAAATAATTTACAATGCATTTTTTCATTAAAAAAAAAGAGAGAGAAGATAGAGGTGATTCATTCTCATATACCATAAGCAACATTTATTTAAAATGAAAAGAAACCCTTGTTCCGTGTAAAATCTAATTAGCCAAACTCTAAGCATGTACTTTTTTACCAGTGAACATAATCAAGAGAAATTTCAATACATACCAAAAACACAACATATCCCCTGTTTTCCAAAACCCCTTACAGTCTATATTTAAAAGCATATGTCAATTTGCACAGAATAAAATGCTCATCATATCTACCATCACATTATTATACAAAATAAGATGTTCCCTCATCATACACCAATATATAGACTTAGTAGTATACAATAGAATATCAATCTCAAACTCCAAGTGACGCAGGTTGGAAAGTTACAAAGCATACCAGTTCACTTTTATAATCTCACAGAGTTTCATTCATTAATCCCACAAGATTGGACCTCGTAAGTTGTAACACTACCTTCACTAAATGTATCTCAACTTTTTTTGATGGGTCTCTATGAATCTCCTCAATTAGATTAAACAATCCCTCCCTGAATATCTTAAAATCACTCTATTCATCCATTCTTCCATGATCAAGCAGCAAATGGAACATGAGCAAACCACTGACATCTTGCCGCAATCATGAATTAAAAAACCAACCTATAGAATTAAACCCCTCAAGCATGATAGCCTTTAGCTACTTAGTACCAGAAGATGCAAATTAAAAGGCAGGAAGATGAAAATAAATATATAGTAGCAATTTTGGAATAAGAAAAAGGAAGAGAAAATGTGCATATATAACTAGTGTAAGCCTTAACTAAAAGAAAACACTCAATTTTTCTCATGAATATAAATCACCTATTAATTAAATTTGGATCACCCTTTCCAATGTCCCCTAAACCTAATAACCATTAAAAAAATCAATACTCACAATAAAACATACCAAGAATTTTTTTTTTTTCAAACCAATAGCAAAAAAGAGGAAGAGTGTAAGAGGGGAGTTTTTTTTTTTTTTTTTCTTGCTCATGTCTTCTTTATCTCCACTTCTAAGCAACAATCTTCTTCTCTGCAGCACTGTTCACTTCTCTGGAGAAAAAGGTACAGTTTCTGCAGCAATCTACACTTCTCTGCCGAAAAAGGTTCTCTCTCTATGGCTCTCTCTATTGTGGTTTCTGCTTTCATCTCTATTCTCTGCCGTTTATTTCCATATAGTTGTATATATTGTATGGAATGTGAGCATTCAGCATGCATTTAAAGTGTATGATACAATGCTTGAAAGAAAAATGAAGCTACCAAGGTGAACAAACAGGGCCTAAGTTGCATTGCTAGTACCCATAGACACACTAAATTTAATAAGTTAACAACAGTTCCTTAGCCACATATCACAGATTTAATTTTTTAACTTTGGACTTCTGGCTCATGAAATAATTGAGACTGTAATGGTCTTTTTATTTTATTTCTTTGTTGGGATTGTAATGGTTGCAATAACCGGATGTAATGATGTAAAACTATAAAAATACAAATTGATCATTTGATTAGGTGAGTGTTGAAGATTGAATTGGTGGATAGGTAAAGGATTTTGTACAGCTGTGTAGCTTTGTGCATTCTTATAGGCTAATGGGAAATAAAGTTAGATCCTCCACGTCGCTGTTGGAAGCTTCTTAGAGAAAGCCTAGGAAGAGGCCACGCTCCATGCCCAACATTGGTCAATTTTATCAAGCAATATCTAGCTAGATCAGACAGTACATTTCATTAGTTGATTTCAGAGGGAAGAAATGGCAAATGGGTCTGATTTTTCTCACAAACATTAAAAAGGAGCTCACATTCTACTTATTTTAAGATCATGTGTAGAGGTTTGTAAAATCATGTGATCAGTTATATAGGAAATTGATCACCTGCCCAAGTATTTTTCGAGTTATGTAATCTTCTATCTAATCTATGTTCCATGGTCAATTTGTGAGGCATGCCATCAATTTAATCCATGTACTTGCACACTAATTGTTGATTAAAGGTGCAGCACATTGAATGTTTCAATTTTGTAAAACATCATGTTTCTTCCTTTGACAGAGATTCCTACTTAATCTCTGATACTACAATTGAAAGTCTATTTCTACCAAGTACCATGGCCCAAAATTAACACGAGTTTAATGGAGTTCTTTCTTTGATCATCTCAAAAGTTTCTCAATGATCAATAGGAGTTTATAAAGGCTTATTAATGAAAAGTTGATGGTCACGAAATGAGTAGTAGTTGTGGTCCTTGGTTTACCCAACAAGTGGCAGCCAGAAAGTGCAGCCCTCCAGTATAAGTGGAATCCACCTTCGAGAAGTTCTAACCACTCGAGCTCGTGGAGTTCTTGCTTAGCTCAGTCTACATGTCTTGCTTAATAATGATTAACTCCTTGGGACAATCTTGACCTTTGAAGAGATAATGTGAGATTTATGGGAAAGTAATCACAGTGGTCAAACATTTTACTTTATCTATATTTAGTTTATCACAACAAGTGAAGAAGTTATTCAAACTGCATGTGATAGGGAATGTGGGGCGTGTTGAGTTTGTCTAGGTTGTGAGCCCCTTATTTGGCCAGTTGTGAGACGACCTGATTGCACACTGAATGAACCAGATTGGACATGAATTACATGAAAAATCAGACATGGAATGTGCCTGGGTAAGGCTTCATTCGGATAGAACCAAAGCTCTCTGTTATGGACTGGTTGAGCATTCAATATTGAGTTTGGTTAAATGCCCAATAATTAAAAGGAAAACCTGATTTGGTTCCTTGTGAATTTTTAAACATGTCTTGTTATAATGGGGCTCAATAGCACATTTATCTTGGCCGTTGATTTTCAGATTATGCACCATTCTTTTGATTTCTTTCTAATTGATCAGGTTCTTATGGCCCCATTATCCAATCAAAGATACTAGCCAATAGAAGAAATTATCTGATTTTTTTATCTGCGGGAAGCACAATATTCTGAGCATTGTATGTTTTCATACATAAATAATATATTCATGCCCATGTGATGTTACCATGAACGAATACTGAACAATTTGTATGTTAACATGGTTATAATTTGTATCCCACCAGCCATTGTATGTTTTTATGGAATGTTGGCTCCTTGCCTATTTACAAACCATGATTACCTTAGCTAATGTCACTCTTAGTCATCAACATTATTGTCGACGTTGTCATCATTGGCGTCATCATGATTGTAGCTTTAAATATTTAAACTTTGTTATATATGTTGCACTGTGAAAGAATATTTTTTCTCTTTTTATTATTTTCTTATATTTTAGATGGCGACTTCTAATGAATAAGAGAAAGAAGAAGTTGTGGTTGGTGCAAAATGGAGACATAAGGAGGTGAAAGTTCTCGTAGAACTTATGGTTGAGCAAGTGAAGAAAATGGAACAGGCCAACTCCAACCTTTTCAAATAAAGCATGGACTGAAATAATTGATGAATTTTACAGAAGGACTGGGAACATGTATACAAAGACCCAATTCGTTAACACATTTAATAAATTAAGATTAGTCTATGGAGAGTTTAAGAAACTCCGTGACATTCCGACGGGGTTTTGTTGGGACCTGTTACAAAGACGGTTACAGCACACGATGATGTTTGGGATTAGTATTTAAAAGTACTTTATAAAATTATATTTTAATACTTTTTATGATTCTATTGAAATCCTTATCATAATTAAAAATATTAATGCACATTCAATACTAAACATCTACAGTTAAATCCCAAAGTGCAAAACTTTTGTAAGAAGGGATGTCCCATGTTTGATGAGCTTGAAATAATATGCAGTGATACTACTGTCCGAGGTGAAAATGTTGGAGCCACTACTCAAGGAACGATGGATGTTGATGACGAATGAGATTGTGTATCCATATACCATAGGACAAGATAATCATCAAGGTGATGGTATTGCAATAGAGGTTTATGACGATGCTAATTTTGTAAGAGAGCATTACGTTCGGAGTCGTTCTAAGACTCCAAGTCGCCGACGGGGCTCAAAGCTAGTGACATATTTTGATCAAGCGGACTCAAGCTTCACGAAATACTACCAACAAAGACTAGTGAGCTCAAACAAATATGCAGAGAATGAGGGTGCTTTCTCGATCAAGAATTACATTGCATTATTATCATCCATATCTAACGTTGATAGAGAAATATACTTAAATGCAATACAAGTTATCACGGCAAACCATAATTGGAGAAGAGCTTTTATGTCTGTGTGCCTGAAGATATGATGATATTTGTGCTAACACCTTCAGAGCTAGAAAAATAATAGAGTTTTTTTCTTTTTAAATAAAAGTTTGATATTTTGCTACAAGGTTATTGTAGCTATCTTTAAATGTAATAAGTATTTTTATTTGAACTTTAACTGTTGAGGAAATAATATATAGTTTGAATCATTTAAATTGAATATGTGTTTGTTTATTGATATGGTCACTCAGGTACAATGGATCAGCTAAAGTTTGATACGTCATCTGATGAAGAGGAAAGCATTATTAGTCAAAATTTCTTATGGCTAATGAATTAATATGGTTCACACATATCCAAGCAGCCAATTAGAAATGCAAGTGGAACGGGGGTAAATTTTGTGCATAAAGTGATAATTGGACACCCGGATAGATGCTATGACTTATTTCGTATGGAAAAACATATATTCCATAATTTGTATCAAGCTTTGAAAAGTGGAAGCCTTTTAAAAAACTCAAAATTTGTACTAGTAGAAAAGCAATTAGCCATCTTTTTAATGACCATTGGTCGTAGTGTTCGAAACTGAATGGTAGCAGATCGATTCCAATATTCGGGTGAAACCATTAGTCGACATTTCAAGAAAGTCTTAAAGGCTATAGTAAATCTGAAAAAGAAGTTATCACTCCAACATTTGCAACATTTGCAAATGTACCATTTTAAATTGTCAATAATCCTAAATATTATCCATGGTTTAAGGTATATTTTAACTTCCATCTTTTCAATTATTATTTTCTCAACATGATTTTTATAATTTTTAGTAATGTATTTTATCATACTGTGAAGGATTGTGTGGGGTCTATTAATGGAACACATGTTAGAGCATCAGTTCCTATAAAGGACCAGATTCCATATCGAGGTAGAAAAATCTCAGTCATCCAAAATGTTATGTTTTCATGCTCTTTTGATATGCGTTTCATCTTTGCATATGCTGGCCGGGAAGGAACACCAAATGACTCTTGAGTTTTTGTGGAAGCTATAACTAACCTTGAATTGCATTTTCCACACCAACCTGCATGTTAGTCTTTTTTTCATGGGTATATATGGCATTTACATACATATACATATACATATACATATATAAGGATAACTCCATCCCTCACCATTTGTGGTGAGGGACACCCCTTTTGGGGAAGTTTTAAGTACAAAAGAGATATGTACTTCTCTTTTTACCTCTCTTTTGTACTTGAAACTTCCCCAAAAGGGGTGTCCCTCACCACAAATGGTGAAGGATGGATGCACTTGAAGATCCCCCTATATATATTACTTTCAAATATGATTAAAATATTATTTGAAATGTTATTGTAGGTAAATTTTATGTTGTTGACTCTGGATACACTAGTATGCTGGGATATCTTATGACTAATAAAGAGGAGTGATATCACTCATCACATTACCATGGATGAGGATGAAGGCCACTAGGAAAGAAAGAGTTATTTAATTATCACCATTTATCATGCGAAATGTCATTGAGTGGTGTTTGGTGTGCTGAAGGCTAAATTTTTCATTTTTAAAGCTCGTGCCGCCTTATTCATTATGTAGACAAAGGCAAGTTGTAATTGCTACATGTGCACTTCATAATTTCATAAAGATAGAAGTGCAAAACGATAGAAATTATATTTAGTTTCAGAATGAGGATCTTATAGCTAAAGATAATGATGGAGAGCATGGTGCTGACATTGGTCCATCAATACCATTATCAATAGGAACAACACAAGGACGACAAGAGATTGCACATGTACTTGATCAAATAGCATATGCACTATTTGCACATTATTGTGCATGAGGAGATTGATTTATGTTCAATTCAATGATTGTGTTTAAATTATTCCAAAGTTAGTGTGTGACATATATAATATTGAATCATCTGAGTTAGAAATTAAATTATTATTTTTAATTTATGTAAAAAAATGGATGTTTTGTCCATTCTCGGTGCAATATAATCCTAAAACATTATCAAACACGTTACTCTAATTTTGTTATTTTAGAATAAATTCTGATAAAATATTACCAAATAAGTTTTACCGACTTCATTCTAAGAATGAGAACATTCTATAGCTAATTCTCCAAATAAATAAATCCATTCTCAAAATAGGAATGATGTCAAACGGGTTTTGAAATGCCCATTTCATTTCCTCTCTAATGTTGGGTAACTTCAAAATGCCCATTAGGTACTGTGTTAATATAATATCCTTGTAATGTAAACTTTACGATTTGTCATTAGGAACTCTCAAATTATGTACTCTCATCATATTGTGTGACCCTTTTTCTAGTGAATTCATTTCCTCTAAAATCTTGATTCATTAGGTGTACATCCATACCAATTATTGATTTGATGAGCTCCACTGAAGATCAACCATCTTGAAAAGAATATAGAGCGGAAAACCCTAAACTTCATTGTCTGGCCTTTTTTTAACTTCATAAATTATAAATGTTATTATTGTGTTCATTTCTTCATGAACTGACCAACACCGATCATCAAACCTGTTCCATTTAGAGTTTTTTTTTTAGTGTTGTAGCTTGTTTGTTGGCTTTCTTTTTTAAGGAAATCTCCCTTTCTTATACCAATAAAAAAAAACACTTTCCATTTTTTATTTTATTTTTTTAAAGGTAAAAATAGGTTTTATTAAAAAAATTGGAGAGAAATCCCTAAAATACAACAATCCTAAGATCAAATCCTCGGGCAACAGGAAAGGGAAAGCCCACATCCCAGGCATCTACTGACTCCCTTAAATGGGAACCTTAAGACAGCAAATGAAGGAGTGCTAGAAGATATCTTTTAATAACTGGAGATCTCATTAGTCTTTAAAATTGAAACAGTAAGATAATTTGAAACTTTCCGCTACAAACTAAATAAAAGTAAGAAACAGAAGACGACTACAAAAAAAATTACTACACAATAAGACTTTCACTTGGGGAAGGCATCCATCCATTCAGAATTTAAGATCTAACCTGTTTGTGCCATGTAACCGTGCCTACAAACTTGCAGTGTATTTGAAATATTCGATTGGCGCAACAGTAACATTGTCTTCCATTAAGGTGCACATTGGAAAAGTACGAATTTCTAAAGTTCCAAATATACAAAAAGTGACAATTCCAATTGCACATGAGGTCTTTGAGGAGTGCTAGGGCCCTATGTAGCAAGATATGGTGGGAAATCCTTCCAAACTATTTTTGATGATCCTGTAATTACAGAAAAATCCCTTTGCAAGGCAAAGTTTAAAAAGACAACTCTTATTTTATATAATTACAAAAAAAAAAATCCTCCACATGAAATTTAATAATTACAATTTTTTATGATAGCACTAGCACCGTGTCCAACGGTTGAGTAGGTCAGCACCCTAAGTATCACATAGGGTTAGGACCGATATGTAGAGTGGAATGAAATAAAGTTCTCCATTATCCAACAGAAATAAAACAAAAGGCCATATCAAAAGTACATAAATTCATAATTTTATATTAAAAAAAAAAAAGAAAGGCATCCCCCTTTCCGTTAAATGAAAAAAATACCATTATAACCTCCTATATTCGTTTGATGCTTTACCTCAATTAACTTTCACCAACCATCCAAACAAGCCCTCTGATCAGATCAAATCAATCATGGTCGTATCAGTATCACTCCTATACAAATACCTAATCAAAAAGAAAAAAGAAAAAAAAACAATTCACTCATGTATGAAAATTTTAAAAAAGCCAACCTCTAATTTATCAAATTAGATAGACACCACTTAAAAACAAAATTATAAAGAAACACCTCATGCTTTTAAAATTTTAGAAACTTGGGAAATCGAACTAATCCTTCATCTTTCAAAATACTGCTCAAATAGGGCTTGGCCCTTCCATGGAAAACATTACTAGGGACCAATGAAGATACCACAGTAGGCACCTTCAAATCTACAAAAGAGGGAAAGAACAAGCAAAAACCCAAAAGAGAATCCAACCGATCCCCTTCCAAAATATTTATAACATTCTCTTCTAGGAAGATATGATTTGTAAACAAATAAACTGAACCGTGACACTAACCTTCAATGCATACGGTCTAACCAATGAAGTTGATAATCATCACAAGTGCTCAAAATTTTTTTTTCTTTTTGTTTCACACATAAAATCCATAGAAGTCCTAGAGATTGTTCATCTCATGGTATCATTGTAACAGAGTATGCCCAGATTCTACTAGATTTAGATCATGTTTTCTATGATGCATTGTTTTTCAGACAAACTCTCCCAGTTTAAGGCGTCATCCAATGATCAAATCATCAAATGAACATAATATATATATATATATATATATATATCAAAGACAATAACAAAGGGGTGGTGTGGTATGATAGAGGTCAGACAATGCTTTCTAGGCAAATGCATTTCTATCAATTTATGCAAAAACTGCTCAGAGCCCAGTGCATTTCATCATTCACTCAATACCCAGTTTACCAATTCACCAAACATCTCTTTAAAGAAAGATGCAAATAGAGAGAGAACAGTAAGTATTACATATGATATGACCCAACTTGAAATAACAATCTTAAAACAGAATGAATGCTTAGATTTTGGGTCCTCAGAATAATTGCTTAGATTTTCATCAATAAGAAAATCAGGTCTCAAAGATATCATGCCATCATAGGGCCCAAAACAATCCAACCTATGGAAAACACTGGATCTGTTTATGTACTTACTCAAAAAATTACAAAAAAAAAAAAAAGATGAGAAAAAGAAAAAGGACTAGACAGATGATGAATGAGGAAATTTTGCAGGGTATTATTCACTGCACCTAACAGATATAAAAGGTGAAGTGACTCAACTCCTGACATTAGGTTTCAGCCCTTTTTTCAATTTGATTTGAAAACCCCTAAACTCAAATGGATCAATAAGAGAGAGGGATTTGTCACCGGGCTAACTATATATTTACACAAGGAAAAAACAGTATATAAAGACCACAAAAGACTTGAGAGGGATGGAAAACATTGAAGGGTTGAAGTGAGTTCTCACCTTTCACTAAGGCACGAAGGCTATGATAGAGAATTGAGGAAGAGAGCTGCTACCTGTTAGTTTATATATATTGGTGCATAGAAATTAGGGTTTTCATAAGATGTATGGTTTTGAACCCAACTGACGGAAATACCCTCATCTTTTATGACCTGGTGACTCATAGGGAAGTAGGAAGTCTCAAATAACGCCAATCTTTATCTCGTAGGGGCTGATAGTGGGGCTCGGCCCACTTCAATTCAAAGATCCATTTTATGACCCGGCCCTCTGACCCTTGACCCTTGATGTTGTGCGCAACCAATGTGCCAAGACCACTCAACCACGATTTTTTTGGGGGACTTAAGGATGTGATGGCAAGAGGTGGGTTTTCTTTTCTTTTTTCTTTTTTTCAGTCACCCACTCTTATTAGAGGTAAGTTTGATAATATTTTCTCTAATTTAATGCATGTGAATTTGTAGATTTCTGCTTGATTGGATTGAGGTGCGTTCGGGTCTTTGTCATCCCACATTTGTTTCCACTCTCACATAACTATTGTAGTGCAGTGAATTATGACATATGAAAGATTTGAAGTGAGGGATGGTGGGGATTCAAATTTTATTGGTAATTTTATTATATTAAGATTTAAAATAACGATTTTCCAATATCAAATTCAAGTTGCATCACCGACTGAGCAGATTTTGTATCACATATCATAAATTAATCGTTGTTGGTCAGATTGTGAGTGGGACAAATGAGATAGAGTGGGTATAATTTAACTCTAGCCATACCAACTACCTTCCCCTTAATGGTTCCGGGTCCACTATGGACCTGGACAGGAATCAACCCGTTTACAACCCTACCTGGGGACTGTTAGTTGGGCTCGGCCCGCTTCAATTTAATGGTCCGATTTATGATTGGGGCCATGCCCTTTCGCAGCATGTGAAACCAATGTGCCAAGACTGCTCTGCTCGGGCTTTCAAAATACCACACGATACGAACACACATAATATTAACGGGTTCGGATGACCTCGTAACGAGTTCGTATCATTAATGGGTCAAACATGTTAACCCGTTAAATTAGCGGGTCGTTAACGAATGATACTGGTAACCCATTAACAACCCTATACAACCCACTAAAGGATATATGACATAAATTATAAAATGTATATGACATAAATTATAAAATGTAGGCAAAAGGGCTTGGTGATGGAAATGGGCTCTAAATGGATCCCAGATAGGCTCAAATGGTTTGGGCCCAAACATGAAGGTTAATGCTAATGACTTGCTTTATGAAATGCACTTAAACCAATCAAACTTTGGCAACACATTCGAGGCCCAAATTTGTCAAAATGTCATAAGTCTACCCAACTACGATTAAACCCCACTAATCTACTTATTCCATCATAAATCCATCCAGAACATATATTAGGCACCTAATTAAGATTACTTAGGCATTAAATATACTTAGGCGGGGTCAAGGTCTAACATAGCCACTCGGTGGATCCATCATGTGTTGGAGTTAGCACCTCCTCTACTAAACTACCCCATGCTCAAACACATGGCACCATTTCCACTGTCGCAAATTTGCCACCATTGACTTGTTCTCCTGGCTTGATAATTCCAGTTGAGACATCTATGGGTCCTATTGTGGACATGCCACATGGTGATACTGAATTGATGCAACCTAGGACAAATGATGAGCCTACCATTTATATTTGGATGGTATTTTTAATATCCAAAACACCGGCTGCAACTAAACATCCTTTACCTCAGGCTTTTCACACTACCATAGTACCAAATGAACCAACCTGCTATTCACAAGCAATGAAACACACTGATTGGCGAGCGACAATGGATACTGAATTCGATGCTCTCCAACATCAGGGTACATGGACTCTAGTTCCTCCACCTCCTGGACGGAATGTTGAAGGTTGCTGTTGGGTTTATAAAATGAAACAAAGATCTGATGGTTCTATAGAAAATCACAAAGCACGTCTTGTTGCTAAAGGGTTTCATCACCAACCAAGCCTTGACTACAGTGACTCCTTTAGTCCAATGGTCAAGCACACAACAGTGAGGCTTATACCTTCATTTGTTATTCAACTAGGGTGGCCCATTCGCCAACTAGATGTCCATAATGCCTTATTGCATGGTGTTCTTTCCAAGGAGGTCTACATGGACCAATACCAAGAATTTGTTGATCACAGTCGTCCAACACATGTTTGTAGACTCCACAAGGCGATTTATGGTTTTTAAGCAAGCCCCACAGGCATGGTACCTTCGTCGTATAAATTATCTTCAAAGTCTTGGGCTCAGTGGCTCTTCTGCAGATACATCCTTATTTGTTCGGAATTTTGGTGGTGGATTTACCATTTTATTTATTTATGTGGATAATATTGTGGTAACCAGTAATAATACTATTGCGTTGCCAAAACTATTGAGGGAGGGAGCTTAGTCGATTATTTGTGATGAAAGATTTGGGGCCGCTACACTACTTCCTTGGTATTGAGGTCCACCGCATTCACCTTAATTTTGTACCTCACTCATACAAAATATGTGTTGAACTTACTTCATAAAACCAACATGAAATATGCTAAACCGATAAAATCACCGATTCAAACTGGATTAAAACTCTCTCGATATGAGGATGAACCAATCTCAAATTATTAGTAATACTGCACAGTAGTTGGTGCTCTACAATATGTCACATTGACAAGGCTTGATATAGCCTTTGCGGTAAACCAGATTTGCTAGTTTATGCATGATCCATGCTCACACCATTGGATGGCGATCACACATGGATTACATTTTTGTAGGGGTACATTTGATGTCACTGCTTACTCAGATGTAGACTGGGCTGGAGATCCAAATGATCGGCGCTCTACATCTGGCTATGCCTTATTCACTAGCCCTAATCTTATCTCTTAGAATGCAAAGAAGCAGCCGATGATATCCAAATCAAGCACAAAATCAGAATATAGGTCATTGCCACTTACTATTGTAGAGTTAGTTTTTGTTCGCATGCTAATGAGAGATTTAGGAATTTCTTTGAAAATTCCTCCTATAATCTACTGTTATAATATTAGTGCAATTGCCTTGGCGTCTAATTCGATTTTCCATGCCTGCACCAAGCACATAGAGGCCGATTATCATTTCAATAGAGAAAATGTTCTACGAAGAGACATTCAAGCCCAGTTTGTTAGTTCTATTGATCAATTGGCATACATTTTTATAAAAGGACTAAGCTCAGCATGATTTCAAATATTAAAGAACAGGCTACACGTCACTGGTCGGCCGTTCAGCTTGTCGGGGCATGTTAACCAACAAAGTCACATGACAACCATGACCCACCAGCTTTCCAATCATGATAGATAACATTGGATTGCAAGAATCCTTTCTGAATCGATCTTATCTTGAATGATTTCTCTAACATGTAAGATCCCTAACATGTATGATCTAGATTATAAGATTCATCTGTAACAACCCTACTATGTATGATCTAGGATCTCACGAAGCTCTACATATTGTATTGTAAATATACAATGAATACAAGATCTCAAAATATGCCTGATTAAAGGATTATTACATGCTTTTGTGTTAAAGGTGTTTGTGTTGCATTGACTGTGTCTACATGCATACATATGAGAAACTCATGTTTTTGGAAGTTCCCTTTTGTATGTTGTTTTTTCTTGGTAATTCTGCAAATGGTTCCTCGGATAGATCACGTGCATCACCTTTCACCTGTTCTTTCTCCTTCAAGGAAAGAGTAAAAAAAGTTGAAGCTGGTCTTGTGCATCACCTTTCACTTTTTCTTTCTTCTTCATGGAAAGAGTAAAAGAAAGTTGAAGTTGCATATCCATAAGATGAAAAAAAACTTCTTTCTAGCATAAGGTGCATATGAAAAAAACTTAATCTATTTTGTGAAAGAAATAGATCCAAAGGCAATAAGTGGGATCATGTTCTATAATCATAAAAAAGGAGGTCAAAAAGAAATTTTCCTCTAAAGAAACTAGACTTCTTTTCGTCGTAGTTTGAAAAATATATTAATGACTTTGTTTTAAAAAAATGGATTCCATGTAGGTAGACCCTACATACATTGAAGCATTTGAAACATGAAAGGAAGTAAATGAAAGAAGTGCTAATCCTAGATGGGTGTCGGAACCGAACTCGCCGAGAACCTTGTGCGTTTCGGTGTGAGCTAAACCTACGAACTCGCTGCGAATACTCTCAGATCCCTGGATGATCAGAAGCAAGGGTTCCCATCTCCCTTAAATAGAGTAATCCTTAGGAGTTACTGCTCTATCCGGATACTACCTCTCTTGGAATCGCACATCTCCTGATCAGCGTGGGAAATCTGCCAAACCGGGAGTCCGAACTTGATCCAAACTCTACCACCAAGAGTTTGATCCTTATCTGACTCAACCAGATCAAAACTTGTTGGGAGTTCATCCACGGCACACCGCCGGGCTCGATTTGGCGTGGGCCTCATGGCAGTCGAGCCACACAATTTTCCAATAATCTCCCACTTGGCACGAATGCCATGGTTGACAAACATGCCAATGTACATCAAATGTATTTGAGTCCCATGACCATCACATGCCTTGCAAATTCTTTCGCGTGCAACAGTTTGGTGAGAGCATCAGCCATCAATTCTTTAGAAGGTAAATAAGAAATCTCAATTTCTCCATTCTCAACCTTCTCCAGAATAAAATGTTATTTTATCTCAAAATGCTTTGATCGGCTGTTAAATTTTGGCTCAGTCACTATTGAGATGGCAGACGTACTATCTACGTTCATCAGGACAAGCTGATCCTCACGGGTTAAATCAATACCACATAAAAAATTTCCTAACCAGACAGCCTCCTGAACTGTGGTACTACAGGCTATATACTCTCCCTCGACCCCTCCCCCAGAGTATACACATAGCCTGTGATTGACTTTCTATTGTCTAAGTCACTGGCCCAATCCACATCGAAATAGCCATGCAATCTCAGGTCATCACCTTGATAACATAGTTGCAACTTCAAGGTGCCTTTGATATACCGTAGAATCCTCTTACCCGCATATCAATGAGGTAATCCAAGGTTACTTAGGAATCTACTTATGAGACCCACGGCGAATGGAATATCCGATCTCATACACAGCATCGCATACATGATGCTTCCCACAACCTGAGGATAAGGCTTGCCCCGCATTATTGCCTTATCTTCCTCGGTTGTGGGCCCCTGTTTGCTGAACAATTTTTCACTTTTGCTAATGGGAGTATCGACTGGCTTGTACATCATCATATCAAACCGTTTTAACACAATTTCCAAATAAGATTCCTGTAACAAAGTCAATAACCGATTCAGCCAGTCACAGGTAATCTTTATACACAGTACATATTTAGCCTCACCCATGTCCTTCATCTCGAATCTTGACTTCAACCGTTGTTTGATTCCATTGATGATGTGATCAATATCAATCATAAAATACCTCAAGTGCATGGGTGTATAGATGAGACAGTGGCAAGAACGGGTCGAACCCACATGGAGCTAATTATAGAAACTTTTAAATTAAGAAAACTAATTAACTAACAATTAAGAAAAGTTTTGAGTTCTTAGATAAAAAAAAATAAGCAACTAATATAGAAATTCGAAATCTACCAATTAATGAAGGTGATTAGAAGATAGGAATCCAATAAGCATCCACCAATTATTTATCAAGTAATCCTAACTTGTTCCAATTTTTACTTCAAATCAAAGACAAATCAATGTTTTTTATTTGGAAAATCTAACTTTTAAAATCCCTTTTTAATTATAAAAATTCAAAACTCAAGACTTCCTTCATCTCATAAAAGAATAAAAATAATTTAAACACCACCGATCAAAAATAAGCATAAACCATCAAAAGATCTAAATCCTAAGCATGGCCTATCAAACCTAACCATGAGTAGTCAAAAACTAATTTTTATTTTTAGAAATAAGAATAGAGATTTGCCTAGGACACGAAGACAAACCTATTAATCACTAAGCACATAATCAAGGAACACAAATTAGAATTACTAAAAAAATAAAAAGACAATTACTTACCTTCATCCATAACTCTAATCAAGAAAATTAGCCTGCCATTGCAAAGAATGCGTCTTGATTTATCGTTAAAAATTGCATCTTTACAACTTATCCTTCACAAATTTTCTCCTTCAAAATAAATCCTTGGACATGGCCCAAGGATACCAAAAATAAAAATAAACTAAAGGAAAAGAAGAAAGGAAGGGAAAAAGAAAGGAATAGGAGAGAGGGAGAGCTGTTTTGGACGTATGCAATGTGGTCCCATGGGTCTCCATCATGTCTCATTTTATGCTTTTTGCAAACCCATTTTAGTAAAGAAGTACCACCCTTTTAGGTCTCTTTTTTTTCTTATTTGTAGGGATTCTTCATTGTTCTCCAAGCTAACTTTTCTTTTGGAAAGACTTTTGGCTTTGAGATGATTATCTTTCTTAATTTAGGTGTCCTTGGCTAATCTTTAGATGGGGTCCCACAAGAGATGTGTTACAATTGATTCTCAACAGTGTGGATTTAATTCCAATCCCGTCTAAAAATGAATATGAAATCTCCGGGCCCATAACTTCGTCAATATAGTTACTCTGAATAAGCTTTCCAACGGTAGGTAAATTTCATCGATCCGATGGTCAGATTGAAAGTTATGGCCATTTGAAGATGAGTTATCCTAAAAAAAATGGGATTTAACTTGTAAATTTTGATTTGCATGGGATTCTATCTCTTCTTCTTTTGTTCCAATCAGAATTGTGATATTTGAATTATCCATTAATAATTTCAAATTTGCAACTACTGCGGACCCTCCGAAGTGGGACATTTCATCTGCTTGAACAGTGGGCCCTATGAGAAGTCTTCTACTGTAGTTAGGACTCTTCACTGACATGATGAGTGGACCCCTCCTTTCATTAATTTACATATGGCTTGTGTGTGGGGTCCACATGGTGAATTCTTCAATTTACTTCAATTCAGCAATGCTAGGCCCAAGATGACAATGTATGCTTAAAAGTGGGTTCAGTGACAGAAGCCTGCAATTCTCATTTTCTGCATGCACATTCTAATTTAACACATCAAATACTGAAGAGCCCATATTGAGGCGGGACCCATCTGGACAGAGTTCTACTCCAACTGGGACTCTTCGGAGAAAATTTGCAAAACATTCTAAGTTAATGCAGAAAATGTATGAAAAGCAAGAAAATTCACGTTTCTAGGTGAAAATGGATGAAATGATGAAATTATATGAATAATGATGCAATTCACCTAATTAAATCCCTAATTCATCCTAAAATGATATGTAAATATGCAAATTCATGAATTCAACACACCCCCTAACCAGCATTTTGCTAGTCCCCAAGCAAAAGTTGCGAGCAAAAATGTTTGAAGTTCTTTGACCTACTCTAAGAAAAGAAAGTAAATATAAAAACAAAACTACTTTCGCTGGTATTCTCGGTTGCATTTAGCATATGCAACAAGCCCTTAAACCCCTAGGTTCCCCCTAGTGGACGAGTTGTGCCTCGTGAGGGTTTGCAGTGAATACACCCACAAAATTCCTTTTTTTTTTTTGTCGAAAGATGTTTAAAACCTATAAAAATCCTAGGAAACTTCTTCCAAGAGAAAATCTATAGACACTGACTATTCTCGATTCTCGGAATTTTCAAGGACAAATCTTAAATTCGGTTCACAAATCCCTTCTTTTGGTCAGAAATTCTCGAAATCATGCTAATTGATCGTGCACGGTGAAAAGCATGTATACGAAATAAGCATCAAATGATCCACTAATAACGTCAGTGAAAATAATTTTTTTTTTAATTTAGGGCCGCCTAAATGTGCAAAGAAAAACAGTCTTCCTCTCAAGGCAATAATGACGGCTTTCGCACTACTGTTTTTTCAAAGGGCGCATTTTTTTTCTTTCTTTTTTTTTTTTTTTCAAACACACACATGTGACTGTGCAATGCCTAGGTTCCTTAAGCTTTCTAATTAACCCAAGTAACGAGAATTAGGCCAATGACTCCCAAACCAGATGGCTTTAGGGCACTAGGTATGAAAATACCCCTAAGGGCTTACTAACTCGGGTTAAAAAAGCTACGAACCCAAACTAGTCACAAAACTTTTTATTCTTTTTCAAGACTTCTTAAAACTTTCTTTTTTTTTGCTTTTTTTTTTTTGTGGTCCCCAATAATAGGCAGCCCTTTTCATGTATCCACCCGTCAAACCAGGAAGCTCTGTACACTAAGGGTCGATTTTCCTCTTCTTTTTTCTTTTTTTTTTTGAAAAGAAAAATGAAAATCATAGCTTCACATTCAAAACCTTAAAGACGTATACAATCTGTGTAAAAGTGAGGGATCAAAATTCAACACTTTTCCAAAAACTCTTTCCGTAAATAAAATAGTGAACCATTTTTTTCTTTTGCCCAAAATAAATATCTTCAGCCAATAAAAAATTCTCTTGAAAGTTTTCCTCTAAAATTTTTTTTTCTTTTTTTTTTGTTTTAAATCTCCTAAAAACCAAGGCAAAGCGAAAAAGAAAATGTATAATGAAAATTGAACAACTGATCATATGTCAAGTTCTAACTCACACCCCCAAACCTAAATTCAACATTGTCCTCAATGTTATAAATGCATATGTAATGTAAAAATGAACAATAAAGAAAATTGGAACATCGTACCATGTGGGGTGATTGCAAAAGAATATGATCAACCAGCTCAATTACCTTCCAAAATTGGGTTGCCTCCGAAACAGCGCTAAGTTTAATGTCGTTAGCCCGACATGACAAAAAAATTATTAGTCCTGGTAAATTGGGTCTTCCAGAAGGATATCCTCAATGATTTTATCATTCAGTTCCAAAAATAGTTTCAACCGTTGACCATTCACCTTGAAAACATCCCCATTCTTGGGATTTTCGATTTCCACAACACCATGAAAGTAAACAGTCCTGACAATGAATGGACCAGTCCACCGGGTTCATAACTTCCCTGGAAACCGGTGTAACCGGGAATTATACAAAAGGACTTTCATACCCGGTTCAAATGATTTTCTTAAAATTGACTTATCATGGTTCAACTTCATTCTTTCCTTATAGATCTTGGCATTCTCATAAGCATCATTTCGAAGTTCTTCCAACTCATTGAGTTGCAATTTGCGCAGAGTACCCGCAGAGGGTAAGTCAAAATTAAACTTCTTAATGGCCCAATAAGCTCTATGCTCCAATTCAACAGGCAAGTGGTATGCCTTACCATAGACCAACTTATATGGGGACATCCCAATAGGGGTCTTGTAAGCTATTCGATAGGCCCACAGTGCGTCGATCAATCGCAAAGACCAGTCTTTCTGAGTGGGATTGACCGTCTTTTCCAGAATTTGTTTAATTTGACTATTTGAAATTTCCGCTTGGACACTTGTTTGTGGGTGATGAGGTGTAGCAACCTTATGGGTAACAGAATATTTTTTTAACAAATGCTCAAAGAGACGGTTGCAAGAGTGAGTACCTCCGTCACTAATGATCGCTCTAGGTGTACCAAAGCGAGAAAAAATATGATCTCTCACGAACTTAATCACCACATAGTGGTCATTCTTCTTTGTCGGTATGCCTTCTACCCACTTGGAAACATAATCTACTGCCAGCAAAATGTAAAGATTTCCAAAGGAATTTGGAAATGGCCCCATAAAGTCAATTCCCCACACATCAAAAATTTTCACTACAAGTATGGGATTCAAGGGCATCATGTTCCTTCGATTGAGCTTGCCAAGTTTTTGACACCTCTCACAGTTCAAACAGAAAGTGTGGCAATCTTTAAAGATAGTGGGCCAGTAAAATTCACACTGCAAAACTTTTACAGCCGTCTTTTTCGAACTAAAGTGGCCCCCACAAGCATGATCATGTCAGAAGGAAATGACCGAGTAATGGTTATGATCAAGAATGCATCTCTTGATGATCTGGTCCGGGCAGTACTTAAAAAGATACGGGTCATCCCAGAAAAAGTACTTGACCTCAGCTAGAAATTTTGATCGATCCTGTTTTGACCAATGGGTAAGCATCTCCCCTATAACAAGGTAATTGATTATATCTGCAAACCAGGGGATTTGAGAAATACTGAGCAATTGTTCATCAGGAAAACTTTCATTCAGTGGGACATCATCTAATGGCTCTAAATGTATCCTCGAAAGATGGTCTGCTACAACATTCTCACATCCTTTTTTATCTCTTATTTCCAAATCAAACTCTTGTAACAAAATGATCCATCGGATCAATCGAGCTTTTGCATCCTTTTTGGACAGAATGTATCTCAGAGCTGCATGATCCGTATAGATGATGACTTTAGACCCTATTAAGTAGGACCGAAATTTCTTCAAGGCAAAAATTATAGGTAGCAATTCTTTTTCAGTGGTTGTGTAATTGAGTTGTGCATCATTGAGGGTCCTACTAGCATAGTAAATCACATGAGATAGCTTCCCAACCCGTTGACCCAAAACAGCTCCAATAGTAATATCGGATACATCACACATTAGCTCAAATTGAATGGTCCAGTCAGGTGGCTGAATTATAGGGGCTGAAGTTAGTTCCTTTTTCAGTCTTTCAAAAGCCTTTAGACACTTCTCATCAAATTCAAACGAAGCCTCTTTTGTCAGCAATTGGCACAAAGGTTTAGCAATTTTACTAAAATCCTTGATGAATCTACCATAAAAACCAGCATGGCTCAGGAATGATCGAATCTGCTTAACTGATTCTGGTTGTGGCAATTTGGAGATCAAATCAATTTTTACTTTGTTCACCTCAATTCCATTATCAGAAATAATGTGTCCCAGAACTATGCCCATTTTTACCATAAAATGACATTTCTCCCAATTTAATACTAGATTCTTTTCTTTGTATCTTTTAAGCACAAGAGACAAATGATGTTAGCACTCCTTAAAAGAATTGTCAAAGACCGAAAAATCATCCATGAAAACCTCAATGAATCTTTCTACAATGTCAGAAAATATGCTCAACATGCACCTTTGAAAGGTGGTCGTTGCATTGCATAGCCCAAAGGGCATGCGTCTATAAGCGAAAGTGCCAAACGGACAGGTAAGGGTGGTCTTTTCCTGGTCCTCAGGTGCAATTGGGATTTGATTATAACCGGAATAACCATCAAGAAAACAATAATATGCACGACCGGCTAACCTTTCGAGCATCTGATCCATGAATGGGAGGGGAAAATGATCTTTTCGAGTGGTTGAGTTCAACTTCCTATAATCAATGCACACCCTCCATCCAGTCTGTATTCGAGTGGGTACCAATTCATTGCCCTCATTTTGAACCACTGTTACTCCAGATTTCTTTGGTACCACTTGAACCGGGCTCACCCATGCACTATTAGATATGGGGTAAAGTACCCCTGCATCGAGTGATTTTAAAACTTCCGACCTAACCACTTTCTTCATTGTAGGGTTCAGTCGCCTTTGTGGTTCACGATAATTTTTTGCATTTTCTTCCAAATGGATTTTTTGTTGGACCACAGATGGGCTAATTCCTTTGATATCTGCAATGGACCATCCTATAGCTTCCTTGTGTTAATCCAAAATTTTCATGAGTTTTTCCTCTTGGATAGGGTTCAAGTCTGAAGCTATAATTACTAAAAGGGTTTTTAGCGAGCCTAAAAATACATATTTCAACGTATCCGGCAACTGCTTGAGTTCTAACTTAAGGGGCTCTACAATTGATGAGACAAGTGGGGAAGCAGATGGAGTCAGAATCTTATGCTTCGGCTGCCACCTGGAGAAATCCATGGATGGGGTTGAGTTTAACAATTCGTTGACTTTCTCAATATGTCCATCTACATCAAATTCACTTCCAAAGTGGGTCAGACAAGCCTCTAGTGGATCTTCAAGTTTCAAATGAGGTAAGTGATTTTCCACCAATTCATGAATGTAACTAACTTCAAAAATCCCATTATCCTCATCAGGAGGTTGCTTACTGACATTAAAAATGTTCACTTGGACTGTCATGGTCCCAAAAGAAATTTGCATCACTCCATTCCTACAATTGATCAAGGCATTTGAAGTCGTTAGGAATGGTCTCCCCAAGATTATTGGAATTTTAGTTCCAGTCCCAGATGTGTGTTTGGTATCCAAAACAATAAAATCGACAGGGAACACAAAGTCTCTGACTTTTATAAAAACGTCTTCGACTACCCCCTTGGGGTATTGAATTGATGCATCGACCAATTGCAAGGTCACATGGGTCTTTTTCAACTCCCTCAAACCTAATTCTTCATAAACAGAGTATAGAAAAATGTTCACACTTGCACCCAAGTCTAGCAAAGCTTTCTCTATGTGATAGTCCCCTAGTTGGTAAGAAATGGTAGGACACCCTGGGTCCTTAATATTTGATCGGGGTTGGACAGGAAATGATTGAGCTAGCTTGTTGGGCTAGAAAAAGCCTTGTTGGGCACATTGGTAATCCTTTTGAAGGTGCAAAGGTCCTTCAGAAATTTTACATAGGCCGGAATCTGTTGGATAGCATCAAGTAGTGGGATATTAATTCTCACTTGTTTGAATACTTCTAGCATTTTATCCAACTAAACAGTTGATTTTGCTGGGCCTAGCCTCTGTGGGTATGGTGCCTTGGGAACATAGGTCTTAAGAGTGGGCTCACTAGGTGATGGTCCAGCATTGACTGGGTTCTCTGGTTCTAATATAGGTTCAGCATTCACACTTGGTTCCCCAATTTCTACTTTCTCACTTGATTCATCCTCAGGTTCCTTCAGTAGTTTGACCTTGTTATCAACCTGTGTACCAAACCTAAGGGTGATTATGGATTTGACTTGTTCCGGGCCTTTTCCTTTAAGATCGTGAACAACTTGGCCCTTGGGATTAGATTCGGGTTGACTAGGGAAGGTTCCCTTGTCTCTGGCACTGATGGAGTTGGCCAGTTGGCCCATCTGATATTCTAATTTTGCAAGGGTTTGAGTGTGGCCATTCAAAAGTTGAGTAATGGTCTGTTGGAATTGAGCAGTACTCTGAGTTAATTGGGTCGTGGTTTGAGACATGAGTTTCATGGCCTCTTCTAAAGAATCTACCCTATGGGTCAATGGACTGGCGTTGAAATTGAGTTTTTGGAAACCGGGTGGGGCACCAATTTGAGATTGATTGGGCTGAAATTGAGTAGACTGAGATGGGCCACCTTGATTTGGGCCTTTGGTCCAAGAAAAGTTTGGGTTGTCCCTCTAACCTGGATTGTAAGTGCTAGAGTACGGGTTATACCTCTGACGATTATCAAAACGAGTGTTTTGATATAGTGCATTCACCTCCTCAACAGACTCGATCTGACCCAAAGTTGTTGGGTCAGTCCCTACATTCATGGCCTGATTATATCGTAATGACTCCAAAGTGTTTGGAGTGGGCTTTTGGTTCAGCTCTAAGGCCTCTATTCTTCCCACCAGTGTAGCCAATTGGGCCTTTGCCTCAATTTTGGGTTCAATCTTGAACATCCCCCCTTTTTTAGGAATTGTGGGTTTGATGGGCTCCCTCTTGATAGGGGCCCACTACAATGTGTTTTCAGCGGTATCTTCTAAAAAGTCCAAGCTTCTTATGTTGTTTTCTGTGTAAAATTCTCACTATAGAAAGATTCTACCATTTGTTTGGTTGGGTAATCCATACCTTCATACACAATTTGGACTAATCGGATTTTTTCAAATCCATGGTGGGGACACTGGATTAAGAGATCCTTGAACCATTCCAAATAAATGTAAAGTGTCTCCCTTTCCATTTGATGGAATCCATTGATGGCCTGCCTAATCGAAGCGGTTTTCTGCTTGGAGTAGAATTTTTTATAAAATTCTTCGACTAGTTTGGCCCATGTAGTGATAGACTCGGCTTGTAAGGCATAAAGCCAAGCTTTAGCCTTTTCTTTTAGGGAGAAAGGAAATAATCTAAGTTTAAGGGTCTCTTCAGTCATGTGATTGATTCTCATGGTCCCACAGATGTCCTCAAATTCCTTAACATGTTGATATGGGTTTTCATGGTCTAGCCCAAGGAATACTGGGAGCATCTGAATCATGCCAGATTTCAACTCATATGTGGCATTGGTCTGAGGCAAGGTGATGCAGAACGGTTGAGTTGTCCTGGTGGGGTACATGTAGTCCTTTAAAGTCATGGGTGTGTCCATTTGATCAGCCATTCTGACAATTTCTTCAAAAATTGAAAACTTTACGACAATGGTTAAGGCTAATTCAGGCTCTATCCTGATTAACCTTTTACTCTTGTGTACCCACAGTTTTTCTCTCAAGTATAGAGCGCATGTATCGAGTTCAACTTTAAAGAAATGCAAGCCTAATCTATATGCGGGGCCCTAATGGTCCTACTAAATGATGCACAAGCAGTCAAGCACAAAGATTGAGCACAAGAAATTATCCTATGGTTAGCCTAACTCACTAGACGACTCCTAACTAGTTTGAAGAGTGCACTAAGGCCTCCAATCCGGTCTTATGAAGCCAAATCGACCAGGTAAGTCCACAGGATGAGTGGTGGGGTCATAATGCACTTGGCAAGGGTCCCGCTTAAGAACCAAACTTTTAGAACAGAGACTGTCACCCTTTGGAGGGACAGGACTTACCTAGACATCGACTTGACCAAAGAGAGCAATTGGTGCAATCTTTTGTGGTCTTCGTCCTAATGAGCTCGAGTCCTATGGTCTCGTTTCTACTTTATTTTAATTAATGTTTAGGTTACTATGTGAGAGGTGGTTAAACCTAATTGGGCAAGGATCTGGTGATGAAATCCAATCCTTATCTTATTAGGGTCAATTGCCCTTAACTAAGTGTGTGGGGCCCAATTTACTTGGTGCGTCAATCACACAATCATACTTGCTGAAATTTAAATCACCCAAGCCCCACTTGCAAGTAAAAGATTCGTAGGGTAAAGTTTAGAAACTTTTACAGCGGGTCTACGCAAATCTTTAAACTGTGCAAGCTGAACATGTATTTTTTTTAGCAACTTTGCAATTCTGAGAGCAACTTATTTACTTAAAAGCAATCCCCGCTATTTCCTTCCTTTTAGAGTCCTTCAAAATTCAGAATGTAACTTCAAAGAAAACAACTAAAATGTTAGATCTAAATAATCTACTAAATATAGCTAACAATCGTCAATAAAACTCCTAAATTGAAAAATAAACCTAATATAAATTTCACAACCCTAAACTCCTGCAATTTGAATGAAATATGCACTTCTAAAACTCCTAATGCAGTCCTAAGTTAAATGGATACCTTCCTGTCAAGTGCTGAAAAAAATCTAAGTGTTGGGACCTATTACACAGGCCTAAGTTTACAGATCTGTACGACCCACTTGTATTAATAAAAAAAACCGATAGCAATGACTGTGATGTAATCTCCTAATATGAAAAAAAAAAAAAAAAAAAAACAGAGACTAAAAAGAATAAAAGACAAAGAAGTTATGCTATAATGAAATTGGATACTTGAACTAGTTTTTCTGCTAATTGCAGAATCTACCTGACTGACTGGCCCCTATTCACGGCACTAAAAGTTGGACTTCCAAAACGTTTTTTTTTTTTTTGAAATTTTGATGGTTCAAAGTCAATATACCAAAGTCTTATCTACCCAAATTTCAAGTCAAAAGGAGTCCGTTTGACTAGTTTTCAAAGTACGAACTTTTGGAGAAAAACCAAGTCAAATCTGTCAAAAAATTAGTACTAAAATTTGTCTTTTATGTAACCACTTGAAATCAGTCCGAAAATTAATTAAAGAACAGTAACAAAAACTTGAAAAACAGCAACCATAATCATTAAGAAACACAAAAACTAAACCAAATGCAAGCTATGAATGCAACTAACTAAAAGTATGCTATGATATGAACAAATAATGCTAGAAATCCTAACCAAAAGATTCTTTTCAAATTGGCTCCCCGGCAACGGTGCCAAAAACTTGATGTGATCAATATCAATCATAAAATACCGCAAGTGCACAGGTGTATAGATGAGACAGTGGCAAGAAAGGGTCAAACCCACAAGGAGCTAATTAAAGAAACTTTTAAATTAAGAAAACTAATTAACTAACAATTAAGAAAAGTTTTGAGTTCATAGATAAAAAAATAAGCAACTAATATAGAAATTCGAAATCTACCAATTAATGAAGGTGATTAGAAGATAGGAATCCAATAAGCATCCACCAATTATTTATCAAGTAACCTTAATTTGTTCCAATTTTTACTTCAAATCAATGTTTTTAATTTGGAAAATCTAACTTTTAAAATCCATTTTTAATTATAAAAATTCAAAACTCAAGACTTCCTTCATCTCATAAAAGAATAAAAATAATTTAAGCACCACCGATCAAAAATAAGCATAAACCATTAAAAGATCTAAATCCTAAGCATGGCCTATCAAACCTAAGCATGAGTAGTCACAAACTAATTTTTATTTTTAGAAATAAGAATAGAGATTTCCCTAGGGCACGAAGATAAGCCTATTAATCATTAAGCACATAATCAAGGAACACAAATTAGAATTACTAAACAAATAAAAAGACAATTACTTACCTTCATCAATAACTCTAATCAAGAAAATTAGCCCGCCATTTCAAAGAATGCTTCTTGATTTATTGTTAAACATTGCATCTTTACAACTTCTCATTCACAAATTTTCTCTTTCAAAATAAATCCTTGGACATGGCCCAAGGCTACCAAAAATAAAAATAAACTAATGGAAAAGAAGAAAAGAAGGGAAAAAGAAAGGAATATGATAGATGAAGAGTAGTTTTGGACGTATGGAATGTGGTCCTATGGGTCTCCATCATGTCTCTTTTTATGCTTTTTGCATACCCCTTTTAGGAAAGAAGTACCACCCTTTTAGGTCTCTTTTTTTTCTTATTTGTAGGGATTCTTTATTGTTCTCCAAGCTAACTTTTCTTTTGGAAAGACTTTTGGCTTTGAGATGATTCTCTTTCTTAATTTAGGTGTCCTTGGCTAATCTTTAGATAGGGTCTCACAAGAGATGTGTTGCAATTGATTCTCAACAGTGTGGATTTAATTCCAATCCCGTCTAAAAATGAACATGAAATCTCCGGGCCCATAACTTTATCAATATAGCTACTCTGAATAAGCTTTCCAACAATGGGTAAATTTCATCGATCCGACGGTCAGATTGAAAGTTATGGTCATTTGAAGATGAGTTATCCTATGAAAAATGAGATTTAACTTGTAATTTTTTATTTGAATTGGATTCTATCTCTGCACAACTTTTATTTTTGAAAGGACATCAGATGTGGATGATTCAAACTCTTATTCTTTTGTTCCAATCAGAATTGTGATCTTTGAATTATCCATTAATAATTTCAAATTTGCAACTACTACTAACCCTTAAACCCCTAGGTTCCCCCTAGTGGACGAGTTGTGCATCGTGAGGGTTTGCAGTGAATATACCCACAAAATTCTTTTTTTTTTTTTTTGTCGAAAGATGTTTAAAACCTATGAAAATCCTGGGAAACTCCTTCCAAGAGAAAATCTATAGACATTGACTATTCTCGATTCTTGAAATTTTCAAGGACAAATCTTAAATTCGGTTCACAAATCTCATCTTTTGATCAGAAATTCTCGAAATCATGCTAATTGATCGTGCACGGTGAAAAGCATGTATACGAAATAAGCATCAAATGATCCACTAATAATTTCCGTGAAAATAATTGTTTTTTAATTCAGGGCTGCCTAAATGTAACAAAGAAAAACAATCTTCATCTCAATACAATAATGACGGCTTTCGCACTACTGTTTTTTCAAATGGCGCATTTTTTTTCTTTATTCTTTTTACAAACATACACATGTGACTGTGCAATGCCTAGGTTCCTTAAGCTTTTTAATTAACCCATGTAACAAGTATTAGGCCAATGACTCCCAAACCAGATGACTTAAGGACACTAGGTATGAAAATACCCCTAAGGGCTTCTCAGGTTAAAAAGGCTACGAACCCAAACTAGTCACAAAACTTTTTATTCTTTTCAAGACTTCTTAACACTTTTTTTTTTTTGCTTTTTTTTTCTTGTGGTCCCCAACAATAGATAACCCTTTTCATGTATCCACCCATCAAACAAGGAAGCCCTGTTCAATATATATTGTGCAATATTAATTGCCTCTCCCCACAAATACAACGGAAGTTCCGCGTGGCTAATTATGGACCTAATCATGTCCAAAAGTGTTCGATTTCGACGTTCAGCCACGCCATTTTGTTGTGGGGTGTAAGGGATCGCATACTCTTGTATGATTTCCTCTTTTGCACAATATTCTTTGAACAACTCAAAAGTTTACTCCCCCCACTATCGGATTGAATCCGTTTAATTTTCATGCCCTTTTGATTCTGAACTTCGGCAGCATATATTTGAAAATATTTTAAAGTCTCATGTTTTTGTTTAATCAAGTAGATATAACCATATCTGCTGAAGTCATCAATGAAGGTAATGAAATATACCTCCTCCGTCCTAGTATGAACATTTAAAGGTCCACATATGTTTGTGTGAATAAGGTCTAGCAATTCCAAATTTCTAGTTCCCTTTAAGACTGGTTTCTTGACCATTTTCTCACTTAGACATGGTTCACATGTAGGGTATTCAACTTTTTCAATATCAGGTAAAAGTCCATCCCTAACCATTCTAATTATTTTGTTCTTGTTAATGTGTCCTAAACTATAGTGCCATAATAATGCAAAACCATTAACACATTCATTCACACACATAGAATAATTGGAACTAGATTTTATTGCAACTTTAGAAGTGTCCATAAATTTTCCCATTGAGCCCAATAGTAACCTTATCAGTCGTGAACCTAATTTCAAAACCACTAGATGCAAGTTAGCTGACGGAAATCACGCTCCTCCTCATGCCGAGAGCGAAGAAGACATCTAACAGATACAGCGATTTTCCAGTTGGCAGGGGAATTTTGACTTTCCCCACCCCCAACACATCGCAAAATGTCTCATTCCCCATGTATATATTATGTTCTCTAGCTTTAAGTTCTTGGAATTCAATGAAGCCTGCTTTGGTCCTCGAGATGTGTCAAATAGCACCAGAATCGATCCACCAGTTGCTGTCATTGGTGTCCACCATCATGGATTCCGTAATCATATCAATATAATCTTTATTTCCATGTGGTACCATGTTCTGTTGCCCATTCTCACCCTTTTTCTTTTTATTTTTATCCGGACAATCCTCACGAAAATGCCCAGGCTTCCCACAAATAAAGCAACGCCCCTTTTTCTTTTGTTGCACCTTTGTTTTTCCTTTGCCCTTTTGCTTTCTTTTCCCCATAGTAGCCATCGAGCTACTAGCAGAATTGATTTGGGCAAGCAAAGTAGTCGGCACAACACCACAGGCAACTTGTCTTTGTCCTTCAGCAATTAATTCAGCCTCAATATCTTTAACGGTTAGTGTTTTCTGGAGGCTTAGGGTTTAAGAAACATTCTCCCATGAAGGTGGGAGACTTTGCAATAGATACAATCGCCGTAATTCATGGTCCATATCCCTTCCCAAAGCAATCAAATTCCTCAATCTTATATTCATTTGGTCAATGTGGTCATTGATCAAGGTTCCTTCAGGCATTTTATAATTAACATAATTTGAGAATGCCTCCATAAGGTGGGACACAGTGGATGCATTGTATTTCGCAATTATTTGATCATAAATTTCTTTTGTTGAAGCCAGTTGCTCAAATTGCTTAACCAAGTCATTGCCAGATGCCTTACTAATTCATTATCATATTCCTAAGTAGCAAAGAGATCTTTATCTTCCTTGGAAGCATCATCAGCATGCTTCTCAAATGTCTTTTCTTTAATAACATAAGAAAGACCCTCAAAGTGCAACAAGGCATCCATCTGACATTTCCAAATGGGTAAGTTCCTCCCATTGAAAATATCAACCTTAGTAAGATCGTGCAGAGCAGATTTACCAGTAGACATATCTGAAAAAAAAAAGTCTAGATACCACTAACCGTGATCGCAGTCCAAAACATTTTTGACCGTTGGAATGTTGATCTGTTGCGTCTACCAAACAGTGCTCGTCGCCACGAATCCACAGAACCAAACCGCTCGTCGATCGAAGGTCGGATGAAAAAGTTACGTCTGGTCAAACTTTCTGTTGACTGATGAGATCGGGACTTGCCGCTGATTCAGCAATACAGCAGCAGTTTGCTTATGTAACAGCAGTCTCCTTTGCTCGCACATGTCACGAGGCAGTAAAGAAATCACATGAAGATTGGTGGCGCTGGTCCCGAGGCGAAAAAATAGCCACAAGTCTGTTGTTTTCCTGCATGTGTTCCGAGACAGTACATGTCCAAGGCGGGGGTTTTTTTTTTTTTTAATGGGCAACAGTAAGCAGCACGTGGTAGTGCCCTCTTTTCTTGGTGTGCAAACCAAAACAATGATGCTTGAAAATTGAAAAGACAGTTGCAACTTTTTTTCCTTAGAGCATCAAACAAAAACTCCTCCTGTTGCACAGCACGCCAAAAGGAGAAGTCTTCCCTGTTCCTTCCTCTCGGTCTCTGTGTCAGAGGAGAAGAAATCTGTCTTCTTCCTCCTTGCTTGTGCTTCTGTTGTAGAAATTGAATGGAACCGAGAGGAGAAAAAAGCGCACAATGAAGAGGTCGAAAATCCAACAATCCATAGCCTTATCGTAAAATCCGAATCGTCAAACGGACAAATCAGGCTTTGATACCAATTGAAAGAAGTGTTGATCTCAGATGGATGTCGAAACTGAACTTGCCGAGAACCTTGTGTGTTCCGGTGTGAGGTAGACCTGCGAACTCACTGCGAATACTCTCAAATCTCTAGATGATCAGAATCAAGGGTTCCCATCTCCCTTAAATAGAGTAATTCCTAGGAGCTACTGCTCTATCCAGACACTACCTCTCCTGGAATCCCACATCTCCTGATCAGCGTGGGAAATCTGCCAAACCGAAAGTCCGAACTTGATCCAAACTCTACCACTAAGAGTTTAATTCTTATTTGACTTAACCAGGTCAAGACTTGTTGGGAGTTCATCCACGGCACACCGCCGGGCTCAATCTAGCGTTGGCCCCATGGCAGTCGAGCCACACAATTTTCCAACAGTAAAATACTTACCCAATATCATAATCTTGTTCCGTTTAGTTCTGAAATTGCTCAGCCTATTAAAAATTATTTAAAAGACAAATCAAATTACAAATGAGATACAAACTCGTAGTGGCAGAGGGAGGGGGGAGTTTGGGGGTGGGGTTTGTCTCTTTTGGATATATAAGGGATTTTGGGATTATTATGGCTTTTTCCTTACATTGCCCCTTCTAAAATTTTTCTCTTTTCTAGATTTGTCTTGGGATTTGAATTTTATAGTGGGTTAATTTGTCATTTCACTAAATGCCCTTCTCAAGATTTAAGTACTACAAAAGAAGAAAAAGAGAGAGCAAGGTTGTCTTTTCATACAAGATGTCCTTTTACATTCCTTTTTCATTGTCCTTTCATATCCCATTTCCCCATTTTCTTCTTCTATTGCACGACAGTAACCCTTCCCCATTGTCTCAAGCAGCATTTCTACTCAATAGTCAAAAGTACATTTCCATTTGAAAGCTCAAGTACAAGTCCATTTCAACTTTAGGTAAGCTTCTTTCTTTCTAGACTAACTTCTTGCTTTATAGAATATATGTCTACATCATTGATGAGTGATGTAGTGAATGTGAGAACAACTTATTTTTATTTTTATTTTATTTTTAACATTGCATTATTGATGGAATGATGGACTAAATCCTTTTTTAATTTTTAAATTTTACCTACATAAATGAATATTATACTTTTTATAGTTGCAATTGTTTTTGCTAGCTGGGTTCCTTTTGATACATCATGTCTTTTTTTATTGTTACATATCCTTTTTTTTCTATATCGAACGAATGATGATCACTCACTCTCTTTAAAATTTTTTCCTACATTGATGATTGTTTTACTTTATATTAGTTATTTATTTTTATATATGTTCTTCTGTTTTTTTATTATTCTACATGTCCCTTGATAATGTTGGCGAGATGTTGCGATATAAAAGAAAAATGTTATCATGGTGTAGGCCATATGGCGAATTGGGATGAACAATTTGAGTAGTTGATTAATCAAGAATTACCCAATAAACTTAAAGATTTATATAGATTTTAAAACTCATAGAGGATCAATTGCGGAATCGAATGGGAAATAAATGGATGAATAACTGCTTGGTTACATGCATCGAGAAAGATATTTTTAATAACATTGATAATGAGACAATTATACAATGCTTTTAGAATATGAAAACTCATCAAGGACAATTGTAAGAGAACATCTTTTGTGCAATCAAATGGTTGATTGATGTACAACTATTTATTTTTATACAACTTGCTATTTCTCCTACAATTTTTCGGCATCTTTTCTTCTTCTTTTTTGTGATTGTTAATAATAAAAAAAATAAAACAAAACAATTACTAACATTATGTAAATTGACAACCTTTGCCACTCCCGAAAGAAATTCTTGGCTCCGCCACTGCAAACTTGTTTGGTTTTTTATTTCTTGTTTTTTCTCTTTCCTATTCCATGAATTCTGAAGTGTAAGGAGATGTTTCACTATGTCGCATAAATTCTGAATTTCACAACTTGAGGAATATATAGAAAACACGGGAAATGATAAATTTGTGTAAAATGAGAGTTGCGCATCCATTCCTTGCTTTTTTTGTTTTACGTGGGGTTGTACATTCTAGCCTTGTGGGTGCAAGTTTTTTACGCATATTTCTTTTTACAACTCCCTTGTTCGGCTTCAGAGATCAAGAATTAAAGAAAAAATACATATGAAATACATAAAATGCAAGAAATACAGAAAACATAAGGGATCGCTAGCCGATATGTTGCTCAGCCGGTGGTCTATTGCAGTGGCTCTATCGGCGGACTGTTTGTTACAATCTCTTCCCCTTCCTCTTTCATTTTGAATTTGCCGGAAGAGCATCAGTAAACCCTTCGATAGATTGCCAAACCCAAGGTGTGGGATGGATGGGTTTTTTTTTATGCCATTTAGGCAGCCTTTGTAATCTATCATTTGTTTTCTCGAGGACGTGGAGTGCAAATTCCGGGGGAGTTGTTGGTGTTTCGTACCAATGAAGAGTCCAACGTTGTGCTATTTGGGGGCCATTGTATGGTAAGCTGGAACGACAAACACAACGAATTCAAGGCCCTCATCATTCAAGTGAAAAAAAAAACAAAGAAAGCCCTAGAAGACTATGGACTTTAGGTTTTGTGAGGTTTGACATGGTTTTAGGTACTAGTTTGAATTCTCAGGTTGCTTTTTCAAAGGTTCAGTATATGGTCTTTAAAGTTTGAGGTTGCTGGAAGAGGTTTAGAGAGTTTTCCTCTCTTCTAGAGAGTTGCAAGTATGGATGCTTGACCCTCTTGGAGTGCTACCCTAGGACCCCTATTTATAGCCTTATAAGAGAGTGGAGTTAGTTGAAGGAAGTGGAGAAGGTGTTAGGGGGTGGGCGGGGCGGGGGGGTGTTTACATCGCCCTGTCACGAACCACCGGCTGTATTGGAGCTAGTCGGCTGGCGGTTTGAATAAGCCAACATAATTAGTCGTGGGTGAAACTGCCTCAACATGCAAAAACTACTTGAAAGCCATTGGCTAACAGTTTGAAATGCCCTTTGCCGATGGTTAGTGCTGTTGAGCTCGGCTGTCCATGTTTTTGCTTGGCCGACTGTTTGAAGTAGGCTTTGAGCAACATGTTTCAGCTTTGTGCAACTAGCAGTTTAGGCCAGAGATTGAATTTTGACTCGTTTCATTTCATTTTGTCTTTCATTTTTCTTGAAAATTTGAGGAGACTTTCTTGACCATCTTTGAGCTTTGACCCATGTTTTTGACTTTCAGAGTTGACCGGGCCGGGTTTTGACCCTCAAGTTGTTAACCGGTTGTCCTCCTGTTGTGCTTGTGTTTGACTTGATCACTTGAAAATTTCTTGCGTGCCAACACATTTAAAGGTGACAAAGCTCTTTCTACCTTGAGAAATCACACAGAACACATGCTCTGATGCGGGTTTCAATGCAAAAATGGTTTTGAAGTCCAAACCCAGCATCCAACTTTATCATTAAGTCAATAGACTCTTAAAATAAAATCTTGATCATTATCATGGAAATAAAATAGTCTACGGGATAATGTGAATTATATGATTCCTCGAGAGGGGCACATGATGAAAACCTAATAGCCAAGAAGATTGAAATTATTTCATGTCATGGAGTGAAAAACTACAACATCTAACCCAATACCTTTATAATTAAGTATAATGCTCACATGTAGTCAAGACAGACTTGAGTAAATGATATGATAGAACTTTGAAAGGATTTTGAGTCAAACGGTATGAAAATGATCAAACAATGATAGAATGTAGGGAGTGAAGTTTTAGTAGATCTAAGTACAGAGCTTGATCGGGAGGAAATTGATATCTACTTAATCAATAGTGCAATGTATTCCAATATTTGAGATCTATTATGAAATGATTGTTTTTAGAGGGCTTTGGAGGAAGGTCCCTCAAAGCATGACTTTAAGGCAAATAGTCCACAATATTTTTTCATAGTTTGATAGGTCATTTTCTCAAATTTGAAAATCTAATATATCTAATTTACCATTTCTTCAAAATCATATCCCACGACCATTAATAATGATCAATTACTATTTAATTGGTCAAATAAATTTCAAAAGATCCAAATAAATTTAAAAATATGTAAATAAATTTAAAAAATGTAAATTAATTCCAAAAAAGGAAAATAAGTTTCAAAATAAGTAAATAAAATTAAGAAATGCATATAAATTCAAAAAATACAAATAAATTCGAAAGAACGCAAATAAATTTTAAAAAACGCAATAATTTCAAAAAACGCAATAAATTTCAAATGAATGCAAAGAAATTTAAAAAGACGCAAATAAATTTCAAAAGATCCAAATAAGTTTTAAAAAATATAAATAAATTTCAAAAGATGAAAATCAATTTAAAAAGAGGCAAATAAATTTCAAAAGATCCAAATAAATCTCAAAAGATCCAAATAAATTTCAAAAAATCTAAATAAATTTCAAAAGACCCAAATAGATTTCAAAAGATGTAAATAAAAATAAAAAACTCAAATAAATTTAAAAAAAATGCAAATACATTAACTAAGATAAACCAAATTTTCAAATTTCAGAAAAATTTGTCAAAAACTCAAGTATTTTTGCCAAAACTCAGTTAAATTTATTTAAAAAAATGCAAATAAATTTCAAAAGATCAGCCCGAGTTTAGTTCAAAAACTCAGTTAAAATTTGCCAAATGGAGACAAATTTGTAAAAAACTCGGCTATATTTTTCAAAAACTCAAATAAATTTGCCAAAAATTTAGATAGATTTGTTCTAGAACTTAGATAAATTAGCCAAAACTCAGATAGATTTGTATAGAACTCAGAGAAATTTGTTTCATAACTCAGATAAGTTTGCGCAAAACTCAAATACATTTGACAAAAAACGAAAAACTCAGATAAATTTGACAGAAACTCATATAAATTTATTAAAACTCAGATAAACTTGATAAAAACTTAGATAAATTTCACAAAAATTCAGATAAATTTCATAAAAACTCATAAATTTGTCAAAAACGATATAACAGCCCTGCTGCCTTCCTTCTTTAGCGATGGCGCAGCATCGACAACTATTTACGGCAAGTCCGCAGGGGTTCTGCAAATGAGTCAGGTCAACCCGACTCAGACCTAGACAGAACCTGGCATGGGCAAAAAACCTAGGTCTTCTTCTTCTTACGTTCTCTGGTTTCTGTACCTAGAAATGAAAAACCAACAAGCCTGTTGCCTTCTTCCTAGAGTCCGGTGATGGCGCGGCATGGTGTTTGATGGCAATCCTCCTTCTCCGGTGACACGCAGGAAGTTCGGCAATGGCGCAGGAAGTCGTCTTCTATTTCAGGTTCTACTGGTCAGCAGATCAATGCCAATGATCCTTGATCCGATCCGATCCTATCAGTGTGGCCCGGGTGATCGATGGACACCAGAGTTGAGAAGAACCCAGGTCTTATTCTTCCTACGTTCTTTGGTTTCTGTACCTAGAAACGAAAAAACAGTAAGCCTGTTGCCTTCTTCCTCGAGTCCGGCGATGGCGCGATGTTGCGTCTGGTGGCGATCCTCCTTCTCTGGCGACACACAGGAAGTCTGACGATGGCGCATGAAGTCGTATTCTATTTTAGGTTTTACTCCAGTCAGTAGATCAATTCAGATGATCCTTGATCCGATTCGATCAGTATGGCTTGGATGATCAATGGACACCCGATTTGAGAAAAACCAGATGCCGAAAAACCTGTCTTCTCCGGCGGTCTGCAACTGAGTGAAGCCCCTCTTGATTTGGAAACAATTGAATCTTCTGCTTTCCTCTGCTACGACGGCCTCCTCTCCTCTCTCATTTATTCCTCTGTTTCTTTTATGCCCTAGGCACTGATTCAACATGTCCGAATTGAAGAAGAAGAGGGATAATACAAGATTTTAAATTCAAAATTTTATGCCTAAAACGGTTGAAAGGGTAAATCAGTCATGAAAATTGTATCTATGGACCTCTAGCCGAAATATATCATGCTGTATGGACTACGGGCCTTAGATGAAAAGTTGATATATTGGAGGCATTACAAGACCTCTATGAGGGACCTTTTGCTGCTTTACTCTTGTTTTTTAAAAGGAGGACTAAAAGAGGAGATTAAAGCGAGAGGAATCATCAGTTTAAGCCCTACACACCAAAACAATTCTCTAATGTCTTCATTGGACACTTGGAAATCATTTTCCAATTTCATATTTATACACATTGCTTGGGCATCACTGGCAGATGCCATAGTAAAACAAGAAAATTACCAACTTCCATGATAAAGGTTTATCTTTACTCAAACTTTACTAGAAAGCTATCAGCAGTTATTGAACAAGATCACCTTTATAAAAATCTAAATAAGTAGCAATAAAATATAAAGAAAGGGATATGAAGCAACCATGGTCCATGGCTTATGTATTAAGTATAATAAATAACTAAAATAATTCAATAAAAATATAATGAATCAAGTATGCATATCTATGGGTTTTTAGGACATTTTATAATGTATATGCTAAGGCCAAGCCAGTATTGTTCAAGCCTTGCCCTTAGATTTTAGGGCATTTAAAAAATTATTCAAGCCCCGTATTAAAGCTTTTTTTAGAAATAGAAGTTCTTATTTTAAGGGCTTTTTTGTGATTATTTATTCTTTGATGCTTTTTAATCTTTTGATTTTTGTAAAACGATATTTTACATTAAGATTTTTCTTAAAAAGGACAAAAGAAAAAATGGATAATGCTTGGCTCCTCCGCTGGTTGCTTCACACCACAAAACCACGTACAGGCGCCACGTGTCACTCATCCTGAAGACAGGGTCAGTTTTGTCATTTTGCCCGCCCCAGTCTCTTCTGATTCTCTCTTCCCATCATACTTCCAAACGTACAGAGAAAAATTAGCTCACAAGAACTCCGCGGGATGGCGCTTAGATTTCCATTTCCCGCGCTCATCTCTCGATCCCGACCGTTGGATTTCATCCCACTCTACCCTCCTTTCGCCACCTCGTCCTCCTCCATCTCCGCCCTCCGATCTCGAGGGGTCCGTCTTCTCCGCCGTTACCGATACGTAACGCTATCGTCTCTGAAACAGGAGCAGGATGAGAAGGAGGGGGAGGTTTCCGATACAAGGAACGAATGGGGAAAGGTTTCGGCCGTTTTGTTCGACATGGACGGAGTCCTCTGCAACAGCGAGGATCTGTCGAGGCGGGCCGCCGTCGACGTCTTCGCCGAGATGGGCGTCTCCGTCACCGCCGAAGATTTCGTGCCCTTCATGGGAACCGGTACTAGTGTTTTCTCTTCACCGTTTCATTTAACTATTTCGAGTTGAAAGCATGCAGAGATGTTTGGAAGAGGAATTGCCATTTGCCCATTGCTTATTTTTAGTCCATATAGTGATCCGGACCGTCTACCATGTTTAAAACACCTTTGTTAGAACACCCAGAAAAATGTTTTCGTTGATCGGATGATCCTAATCATCTGATCGAGATATTAGAGTTTTGACGGTTGTAATTGGTGTCAGGAAGTGGGCCCGATCATCGAATTTTAACCAATTGTTGTTTGTGGGGGAGTGGAAAATTGGAGGATACTGTAAAAATGAGAAACTGAATATATTTACATACATATGTTGAATTGTTACTACTAGTATATTATCTTGCTGACATTACAAATTTAGCAGTGACTGAAAATATGCCTTCAGATGGGAATGATTGCAAAAGTAGAAGCAGGAAAACCGACCCCAAATGGATGGGATAACGCTTAAATTAAGACTAGCACGGGCATTGGAAATGTGAAAGTCATGGTAGAAATAATTAATTTACAAAAAATTATAGACAAAGTTAATGATTTAGGATTTTTTAAAATATATATTACTTGAATGCATTAGGCAGGACATCGTGTGAATGGAAAGTTTTCAAATTTAATTACAATAACCCTAGGTTAGGGAATCATGATAAAGAAATTACTGGACATCATGTGAACGGAAAGCTTTCAAATTTCATTACAATAAACCTAGGTTCGGGAATCATGATAAGTATATTACTGGAAAAAAACTCTAGGGTTGATCTTCATCCCCATTTCTTCGAGGATGACAAAGCTAAGAACTCGAACCTTTTCATCTCATGTAGAAGAAGACAAGCAAATTTTGAAATGCAGAGTAGTTACATGTAGCGTTATACGAGTGGTCACATAGGATAAAGGATAAATGGAAGAACATTTATATTGTTTCAGGAAAAGATAAAGGTAGGTGGAGTGGGATAAGAATGGAGGAGTTGGTAAGTGGGGATAAAAAAATGAAAGATTTAAAATAAAGTAGCATAACCACTGGTCAAAATTATAAGCGCCGGTCAAAATTAAAGCCAAAACTCTTGGCTTTAATATAGTATAATAATAAAATGGTGATGGAACTGGATTCGGTGTGGCAATTCCTGACCCAATACACCCCACCCCCACTTTTTTATTTATTTATTTTTATTTTATAACTTTTTGGTCGTGTTTGGTTTGGGCTAACATTTCCAACGGTATTAATAAATGGGTTGGGTTAAGGTCGAGTCCCCATTTGCTATTTCAGTCAGTAACCCAAACTGACTCAATGAATTTCTGGGCCGTCAGCTTGATCCGAATTAAGCATGGTAATTATAGTTCAGGTTGACTGGTTTAACTTCTAGGCTAAGTTTGGGTTGACATTTAAAAGAAGATAACAAATGGGCTGGCTTTGGGATGGGCAAATACAATACCCTTCAATTGTCAAACAGATCCAACCCGTTTCCATCCCTTAATGCCCCTTTTTTTTTAAATAATTTTCTTTTTTGTAGTTTGAATTTTCAAACCTATAGTGGATGAGATTTTCATTCTGATCTCAATTGGTTTATCTTTTAGTGCCTGATATATGACTCTTTTTATTTCTCTTTTCTTTCTTGTTTGGGCTACAAATGAATCAGGTGAGGCAAATTTTTTAGGTGGAGTAGCTTCTGTAAAAGGAGTTGAGAATTTCAACCCTGAGGCAGCAAAGAAGCGTTTTTTTGAGATATACCTCGATAAGGTAATAAAGAGTTACAACAAATCCTTTATATAAAATGCATGAAGGTGGGGAAACTATTTTATACGTCCTGTTGCTTGGTTTTTAATTTGACGTCGTCCTTGAACCACAAAAACTTCTCTTTCTGCAGTATGCAAAACCAGAATCTGGAATAGGATTCCCAGGTGCCTATGAACTCATTATGCAGGTATCTTATGTTGGCTAATAAGATGCATATCTGTATTCTATTGTTTAAAAAAGTGTGACACAACTGTCTTGTTTCAATGCTGAAGTAGTGATCTGATGTGTATTTTTTAACACCAGTGTAAAAGAAATGGTCTTAAAGTTGCTGTAGCATCTAGTGCTGATCGGATCAAGGTTGATGCAAATTTGGCTGCTGCTGGCTTGCCATTATCAATGTAAGCTAAATCGCTTGTTTGTGTGCAACTGAATGATTAATTCTTTGAATCGTGTTCAAACAAGCTCAGAACAGTCTGTATTCTTTGCTTTGTTTTTGAATATTCAATATTAACCCAACTTATGCACTCATGTCCCAAGTGATGGCATGCAACCATACATTAGCCACCACACCCCTGCAGGCCTATATAAGATCTGGTGCTTGGTTTTTGTGCAAATTGCAGTGGCAATGGCATGTGTAATTTGATTAAGATCCTCACACAAACAATCACGTACTCTCACTCTAAATCTGGCTGTCTCCTTAACAAGCCCTTGGAGAAACACCTCTGTGGGCCCATTTCTAGGCCCGCTTGTGATGCATTCTCCCACATCAGATGAAAGATCTCCTCCTGTACAGATGGGAGACCGCTTTTGAGCCCTCTATGACTGGCCTCATTATTGAAATTTTAAGACCAAGGGTTTTTTGACTGTTGATTTTGCATGGCCCATATCTCGATGATGATAGATCTGGAAATGCGTCCTCCCTTTTAAACCTGCACCAATCTTTTGGTAATGACCCCAACACCAGCTAGGCCCCACAGGGTACCGTCCATGATCTCGATGGGTAACATTGTGCACGGGATCTCATTCTCAGCTGCTCATTCCAGTTTTCCTACTCCACAGACTACCATTATTTGAAGAAAAGAGAGTGAGATAGACGTCCACCCAATTGTTTTTTTTCCCTTTTTATTGAAGTACTCAAAGGCTCAACCTTACGTTATTATCAAGCTTATTTGATTTTCTCATTGTAACCAAATACCAATTTGACTGATCAAAAGAAAAGGGACAACACCGATTTGCCATGCCGCATGGAAGTACTGTTTTCCATTTATTATATGAGCTGCAAATACCCTATTTGGATATAATTGCTCTCTTTAGAAGAATAATTTCAGTGGATAGCACTGACACTTCAAGATGTGCCACTGAGTCATGCATATGCAAACAGTCCTTTGGTCTAGATATGACATTAATATCGATCAATCCTCTTTGACAGCATTTTAAGATATTGGCTGCAATAAATTGAATTTTTATATGGTCCCTGTTGTCATCTTGAATATCTACAAACCTTACTAGATCATCTAGTAGGGTCTGGTGAAGAAAATACAAGAAAGGTTGTGCATGATGTGATATGCTGCCCCTTGTAAATCCGAAGTCAAACAATTCAGAGCTGGGATTGTTTGTGGATGGAGTCACATGCAGTTACTGGGAACATTTTCGCTATTTTTTTTTCATCATATGTTTATTGGCTATCACATTCTTTTACATAATTCTATTATTGTCCCAAACTCTATGAAATCTCAAATGTATTTATTTTTTTATATCAGATTTGATGCGATTGTGTCAGCAGATGCGTTTGAGAATTTGAAACCGGCTCCAGATATATTTATTACTGCTTCAAAGTGCTTGAATGTACCCCCTAGTGAGGTATTCTACCAGACAGATTATGGCATTATGCTGTACTTTTTTCAGTGCTATACGTGTAGAATGGTGTGAAGTTATCGGGATCCATCTCTAAATGCATTACTGAATGTTGCTCATTAATGCATTTGCATGCTCTTTTCCATTTGTTGTTTTGCTTAGTCTGTCTTCTAGTTTTAGCAGTCAAACATCGTCTTCACCATATCATTGTTGAACCCATAACCAATATCTGGTCTTGACCTTTTTCTACTTTCTACTGCTTCACTCATCACTTAGGACCAAGTTCTCTACCACATCTCGTAGCATACTATACCACTTCTACTGTTTTTGAAGGTATTTGTGGCATATGGCCTAATTGCCCAAGGCAAGGTGTCTTAAAAAAATGGCTCTGGGCAAAAACCTGAATGTGGCTTACATTTGTGGTACACATCCCAAATGAAGCCATGGTTTAAAATTGCGGTTGTGGTCACCATTGCTGAAAACCGTTATGATGAGGTATCTTGTCGCAGTTTGCGGTTATTGCGGTGCAAAATTTTATTTTATTCCAAAAAATCCGAAAAAACATTCAAAAAATCTAGAATATTATATAATGCTAGAAAACAAATTTTCCCCATTAGCGAACACTTTAAAGGAAGATATCGGCCCCTCTAAGTCATAGCCTCCCGTATCACTCTCTTATCTGAAACTTGTAAAGTCTGGTATGAATCAAATAGATTTACAATACTTGTATATATTAAAATAAGTTGAAATATCACAAATTTTATAGTATGCATTGCAACCATAATTTTTAGCTAACCATTAGTGTTGCACAATTAGTTAAAGTCAAGAAACTAGTGGTAGTAGTTCTGCACTCAATTACTCAATCACCTAGTAAGTTGAGAGTCAATTTCAACTTTCGAGTGACATTTACTGCTACATCAATATGAATGAATTAATTAAAATAGGGGAATATGGGCATAGTGGTATTGTGGTTGAGGAGGGAAGAAGCCTTCATATGATAATCCACCAAAACCTAGCAAATTGCTTAAGTTTTGGTGAGAAAAGAGTCTTGGGGAGCTTTAGCACAATCTTAGGAAGCTCCACAAATGGTTTGGAAAATAAATAACTGAAAGAAAATAAAACAAATTCATTGTCGGATGATATTTTAACTGTTATTTTCAATATAACGGCCATTATGACTTATGAGTTATGATTGTTATATTCAAAATAATGGTAGTTATGCACCGTTATTTTCACTTTTTTGAGACCATGACCGTTATATTGAAAATAAAATAATGGCATAGGCTGTTACCATTTTATAACAACTGTTATGAAATGGTAACACCGTTTTTTTTAACCATGAATGAAGCTCATGCTTCAGCGACAACCCATCTCAGGGGCATACGACAACATGTCCCATGCCTCAAATGGAGGGCCAGTTTGGAACTTTAAATCAAAGGTTATGTTAATTTAGGAGAATTGTTGCATAGATTAACTCTAGCAAACTCATACAAGGAGGCTTATGACAGCCAAACCTGTGAGAGTCAGAAGCAAAGAACAAGGATGTTAATGGTGTGTATATGTTTATATAGATTTTTTTATATTATATTAATATATCTATATTTTATGTACCATTAAAAAAAATCTATATTTTATGTAACAAATTATTCATTTGAAAAAATGCACACTTGTGTGGCTTACAAACCATGTGTCGAGGCTCATGACTCAAGCTTCGAGCAATTGGACGCCTTGCCTTACGCCTGTTTTCTGAAACATTGCTTGTAACTACAATCTGTTTTGTTCCAAATCTGACCCACTATAACTTTATGTGGAAGGCATATGGCTATGAATTTTATTTCTGATATAAAATGAAAGTATTAAGCCAAATGTGCTATGATAATTCTTATGCTCCTGATATTATAAAATCCTTGAATTAGTGCCTTGTGATTGAAGACGCACTTGCTGGAGTTCAAGCTGCCAGAGCGGCACAAATGAGGTAAGTTGGATGCATTTATTTCTTCTATGGTTGCTACTCATTTTTCACCTTCTTAACGGTATTCATGTTCCATTCATCTTGAATGAAGCTCATACCTCCATCTTTCCTTGCGCTAAATACCTCCATCCTGTCTTTGACAGTGCCATCTTTCAAATTTCTAATTTCCCCCTTATCTTGTTCTATTATTTTATTACATTGGTGTACACAGCCTGCCTTATTCTTGTATAGATGTGGTGAATCCCTTGACAACATATGATTGCCACTTAAGTTTGATTAGCATGTAAAGCATTTTTGATGCATCCTGGATAGTGTCTCTTTTCTTAAAATGCCCCCACATTTTACTGCTTGCAGATGCATTGCTGTAACAACTACATTATCAATGGGTGCTCTACAAGAGGCTGGTCCATTACTTATCAGAAAGGATATAGGAAATGTTTCACTTCATGACATTCTCAGTGGCAGTGATTCTGGTTCCCATAGTATGTAGTTTTGAGAAAGCACTGGAAAAAACCCTTTCACATCCATCAATAATGTGGCGAGTTGTAAACTATGCTTATGGTCTATCTTTTGACCTTTCTTGAAAATATTAAGCTTGTGTTTGTAATGGAATTCGGAATTTAATCTTGTGGAAATGTTTTTATTTATTTATTTATTTATTTATTTTTTATAGACCATTCTGTAGTATGCTCACCATTTTAAATGATTTCATGCGTCCCAGTTTATTATTTTAAAGGATTTCAAGGTCAAACATTTTGTTTCTGGTGTCCCATTACTTTGTCAAGTAATGAAGAATGGTATTTATTTTTTCTTTCATGATGAGGTCTAAAGAAATGAAACTGTTGCAGATGAGAGGATGCAGGGTTCTCAGAATAGTAGCTTTTCTGTACCAAGTTCTTTAGAACCAGTTGATGAAGGAATAGGTGCTCAGTCAAAACCGGACGTGCTCCTCAGAGGGTAAGATTGATTCTGCTAGAAAGCCTTAATTAGAATTGTTATGGTTTAACTGGAAAAATTGAAACTCGAGAGAATTTATATGCTTTCAATTTGTTGTGTGGAATTTTTTGACCAGGTAACAATGGTTTCGTTGTAAATGATTGATTGATTCTATCTTTATTTGTGGCCTCTAAATATGTGGCTGTTATCTTCAACCATGTCAATCCTTTGTCTTAGTCCCATGTAATGTGATGGCCATTCTGGCCTTTCCATCTTTGTTGGTATTTAGGGGTGCAGTTGAGTTCAGTTATTTAAATTTTATTTTGAGAATAGTGTAGTCATAATTCTGATGAACAATTCTTCGAAGGTAAACTAATACTTGGTTGTGCAATGGTTATAGCATTTTCCTTGTTAGGAGAGAGGTTTTATGCGAAGGCTTTTATTTAACCTAAAAAAGTAAATTAAAAGGAAAAATGCACTAGGAGTTTGAGCATGTTTTTCAGTTATGTGGAACTTAAACTTTATATAATTGAATATAAGGGTTCTGTTTCATGCAGTGAAACAGAAATACTTCTTTCTTGTGGTCTTCTAGTGCGAGGTATCCATCAAATTTGGGGTAACAGTCTTGGTGTATCTTCCTATTGTGAGCTTCAGTCTGTGTTGCTATCCTCAAACCATACAAAAACTCATGCCACAAGTTATTTACCATTCCCACTTCATGATACAGTGTTTGTCTATTAAGAGAACTTGAAAAAACATTATACTATGGAGATTTCTTTGATTGAAAAATGAAAACTGAACAAAAAGGAGCACCTTAGGGGCCGTTTGGCTTCGTCCTCGTGTTGTTCCCAATTTTGTGCTCGGATCTGATTGTGCCAAGACTATGTTGTGTAGAACTTATTTGGTAACGCCATGTTAAACTACTCTACTGAGAATATGCTACATGGAACTTGTTTGGTAACATTATAGAAATTTTGATCTAAAGAATAAAAGAAAGAGAATCATATGATTTATAGTGTGCGACCCACCTTTTACGGTTTGCGGCACTCTATTGTTATCATACATGGGAACCACCTTTAGAAATTACAATGTGGTACCCACATTTAAAAATGAGAACATGGGGCCCACATTCACAGGATTTACAATGTGGGCCCACCTTTATAGGAATTATAATGTTTGGCCACCATTTTGTGATTGTAAATATAGGTCCCACCTTTAGAAATTTCGAGGTGGTACCCTCCTTTAGAAATTAGAATATGGGGCTTACATTCATAGGATTTATAATGTGGGTCCACCTTTTGTGATTGTGACCATGTGACCCACCTTTAGAAATTATAACATGGGGCCTATATTTATAGGATTTATAATGTGGGGCCACCTTTTTTGTGATTGTGAACATGAGACCCACCTTTAGAAATTAGAACATGTGGCGTACAGTCATAAGATTTACAATGTGGGTCCACCTTTTGTGATTGTAACCATGTGACCCACCTTTTGAAATTACCAAGTGGGGCCACCTTTTCTGTGATTAAGGACATGGGACCTACCTTTAGTATTTACAATATGGTGCTCACCTTTAGAAATTAGAAGATGAGGCCCACATTTATAGGATTTACAATGTGGTCCCACCATTATAGAAATTATAATGTGGGCCCACCTTTTATGATTGTGACCATTTGACCCACCTTTAGGACTTATAAAGTGGAGCCACTTTCTTTGAGATTGTAAGCATGGGACCTACCTTTAGGATGCTTGAGAGGATTGAAAGCCTCTTTACAAGGACTTCTTTAAAAGCCAGGAGATAAATAGGAAACAATTGTGCTAGCAAGTTGTTTCTTTAAAAAAAAAAACAATGTTTTTTTTTTTTTTTTTTTTGGGATTCCTTTCAGCAAGATCAAATCTGGCAAAGTGATTTACACTTATCAAACATGTTTTTCGTGGTCACATCTCGTGAGAACATGGGAACATCCAAATGGTACGATGCCAAATACACCCTTAGAGTCAAAGATTGGTCCTTAACTCGAACATCTGACAGTGACAAGGAACTATATGATTAACAATCTAGCACTGGAACATTAACCTTCCTATGCTGATGAGGAAAATTCCACTCTCATAATTGCACAAACCTTCACCTGCTGTAGCAGTGCTACTTTGAAATTGCATGACTCTTAGATTCTATGGGCCGCAAAATAAAATTTCTACAAATTGTTTCTGCTTCGGCTCTGCATCAACTTAAGGTTATTGCTGCTGCACCAATGAGCACGTCCAACTGTGCTACATTGTCTTGTTGTTTTGGTTGTGAGAAAACTTGCTTTCTTTATTTCATGCATTAAACAGCCATGTGTTGCATTTAAATAAATCAAGTGGGTAAACATGATATGCAGTAGTTGGGTACACATGATAAGGAGTAGTGCTTTCATGGATTGTGGATAAGGATTATAGATAGAGGAGCAGATACATTGCAGCGGCCTGTTGTGGTGTTGCAACAGCTATGACAGCTGTACCTTTGATCAGGTCATGGACCCTTAACACACCCCCTCAAGTGCGACAGTCCATCAAGGACAGCGAGCTTGACCTGAAGAGAAGAAAATCTTGCTGAGCTAAGAGGCTCTGTGAATATGTGAGCGATCTGGTCATTTGTTGAGGCCTAACACTCATCAAGTTGAAGTTTGGAGACAAGATCACGAATATGGATTGGATGTCAACTTCTACGCGTTAAACTGAATTAGTAGAGAGGTATATAGGCATAGCACCAATATTATCAATAGATGGATGAGGCAGAGAGAGACCAAGTTCTTATAGTGGAGAGTGAACCCAAAGCAGTTCACATGAGAGAATAGCAATGCCCATGTATTCGGCCTCATTGCTAGACTTAGCATGGTTGCTTGTTTCTTAGAGCTCCAGTTGACAAGGTTAGAGCCAACAAAGACTCCATAACCAGTAGTGGATGCTGATTGGGCAGGTCAGCACAAAGAAGAATGCCATATGTAATATTGTGTTTGAGGTAGTGAAGAATTCTTTTAACTGCAATCCAATGCTCTTCAGTTGCTGAATGCATGAACCATGACACCTTATTTACAGAAAGGGCAATGCCGGGTCTGGTGACAGTGAGATATTTTAGGCACCAAGAGTGTTGCGATAAAGAGTTGGGTCAGATAAAGAGGGAGACTCGGAAAATCGAGACAGAGTGCCGCTGGTGGACATTGGTGTTGAAACAGGTTTGGCACCATCCATCCTAGTTTTCATGAGAAAATCGTGAATATACTTGGTTTGGGATAGAAACAGCCCAATAGATGGCCGTCTGGCTTTAATCTCAGTAAAAAGAGTGGAGATCCCAGATCCCTAATAGCAAATTCTTATCGAAGTTCTTGAAGTATAAGATCAACTTGTTGAGCACTGGATCCGGTGACAAGAATATCGTCAACATAACATATATAAGAAGTAGAAGTATGTTTCCATTAGCTCTCCTGAAAAAGTGAGATGTTTCACACTTGGAGTAAACGAAACCACGTTGTAGAAGGAAGGAGCTCAAATGATGGTACTATGCCCATGCTTAAGACCATAAAACACCACACGTAATTTGTAGACATGATGAGGATATTGCGAATTAGTGAATGGAGAGGCTTGGGCTGGTGTAGCAAATGGGAATCTTGAAACAAGTTGAACTGTGGAGGTGTAATGACCCGAAACCCAGATTTCCGGAGAAGTCTGTTTTTCGAGCCGCCTACAATAAATTAATGGAATCTGCTATATGAGATTAATTACCTTGGAAATATTTGCCATCATAGGTATCGAGACAAAGTATTAAATCCTATTTTAGTTTAAATCCAATAATGCCAAAGTACCAATTAAAATGTTATATGTAAGAAATAAATCCAACTAAACAAATTCCTAACATAACTGGCCAACCGAAGGCATTACAACCAGTCTTAAACCAATGTCATAATAAATAAACTAAGCAACCATGTTTGTCGACTCTTTGGCTCAGACATGAAATCTTTAAGCTATATTGTCTGCGCTCCATGCGTATTTCCCATGTGGTTCTTCTTAGACCGCTGTTCCCTCTGGTTCTTTGGAAGACGTGTCATCATCTACAAGCACCAATGAGTCAGGTTGCGAATAACCTCAGCAAGTCCCCCGCCCCCCCGGGTTAATGTGATGGGGAAACAAAGTTTTTATGGTATGATATAACCCCAATTTAATCATAGCGGGAACAGAGTCTGGTACCCAGAAACATAGTCATGACCATCAGAACATATACAAAGGTTGGTACCGAAGTGATAGCTGATCACTTACAGAATAAATAGCTAATCTGTAGATAGTTTCAGAAAATTTAACCCCTACATAGTAGTGCCTATTATGCTAGGTTTAATCACCTAGAATTCAAAAATACATATAAAGACCAGCCAGTAATAATCAAGAGAGAATTATTCAGTATTCATATCAACATTTAAAATTAACAAATAACAAAAACTATATTCCGTTATAAAAAAAAAAAAAAACAAATACTGTATTCAAAATATCATATACTTGAATTACACAAATCACATGACATAAGGGAGATATGTTATCACCACAAGATACGTGTTAGGTGTACATGGGAACATGAGATCAGTTAGATAAACTTCGCTAAACATTATCATTAATTCACTGATCATGCCAAACCTAGGTCTAGGATCACTTTCCACATGCCGGCTCTATGCTAACGTAACCCTATGCTATCATGGAATCCCAAACACCGTATGATTGCCCTAAATCCAATTCGAACGATCGCAAGGACCTCTAATTAGATTTAGGCCAATTACTAATTGGTGCTTGTGAAGGTAGTTGATGTTTAAAGAGTGCATGACGTCATACTCTTAGGTTACCATAACATCGGCATGCTTCATAGTGATCCGTAGGTGGATGTCAAGCCTTACAAACATTCCCTACTGCTGGTCATTGTTTAATAATCATTAAATCAAATATGGAAACCTTAGATTCAACAAATTCCCAAATCATCAAGTCCTAGCAATGCGGTATGTGGAACCTCTCGAAGACTTACAAATTGTGACTCGTGTAAGGTTTCCAAGGACCTAATCGAGTCTCCATAAGGGTCGGCTAGCAGGGGTCCACACTTGGTGGCCACGACCATGCCCTAATACTCCAAATCTCACGTATTTGTATTACTTGGGTCTAACGCATCATAGTTTGCGAATTTCTAAGCATATTCCACATATAGCATACATATAAAATCATGTATTTTGCAAAATATAATTACCTACTGTCATAGACAATCTGAAATCCGAATTTTTACCTTGGAAAATCTGTAAAACAATACCAAACCATTAGAGGAACGCTAAACCCTAATCGCATCTACACTAAGGAACCCCAAATCCCCAAAATCCTTGTGGGTTTTGATCCAACAACCACGATACATGGCTGGACCATGTTCGGCCAGCATACGTGGTCCACTAGAGTCCACGGCCAAGGTGAGAATCCCCCTTTTGTCAATCTAGCATAATTGCCGACCATGTCCCTTAGGATGCTAGGGTTTTGAGTCCTTTTTGCACATCAAATCACAAGTTCGTTGTTTAGGCTTAGAAATTTGGGTTTCTAATAAGTGAAAGATTGAAATCAAACCATCAAATATGTAGGAACAAGAATTCAGATTTGTTTCCTTTTGGATCCTTGGGGTTTTTCGAGGTCTCTTACATGAATATGCTAGACTTGACCCATCATGGCCTAATTAGGGTTTCTAGTGGTTAAATAATCTGAATTAGATAATAAAAATGAGGTATGAACAGAGATTCAAGTTTGTCTACTTGCCTTGATTGTCAAATTAGTTGCAATTCTTGGGCGTAGTGAGAACCCTAGATCAATTTCTTGCGTATCCTCGCTTTTTCCCTCAATATTAGCCCTAATTAGGATTCCAATTTGCAAATCCCAAGGAAAAGACGAATAGGGTTTATATGCTAAGAAAGAGAACTAGAGAAAACCTCGGAGAAGGAAGAAGGAAAAGAGGCTTACCTTGTATGAACTACAAGGAAAGAGAGAGGAAGAGTGTCTGTGTTGACTAGAAAGGGGGAGAGCAAGGGGACTGCCCTGAGCTCCACTTGGAGTATGGCACAAGGGATTAATGGAGTCTCTTAATGGGATTTAGGTGTGTCGAATTTGAGTTCTATGAGAACTCTTCGATCCAACCCTTATTTCTTGGTTCTAACTGAATCCAAACTCTTGGTTTGGGAGTCCTGATTAGGATGAAAGCCTTCCTCCTAATTTGTGGGGTCCTACCTATCGGTTTCCAGTGGTAGGGACCACAAAGGTATCTTCCGGGCTAGAATGGGTAACAGTTACAAGTAGGTCCTATTATTCCCAAATCATGCCCAAATCAAGTTGTGTCCTAATTGTTCAAATGTGAGTCTTATAGAATTCAGAAAAAAATATTTTTTTATAATTAAATACTATTTAATTAGGTCGGGATCTTACATTTGCACTGGAGGGTGATGATGCAACCGTTCTTTTAAATAGGAAAAAAATGTATGTAACAGATGTACCACTTGGTACCCCGAGAACAGCAGCAGAAATATGGCTATGGCAATTTGTGTTGTGACAAGTGTCTTAGCCTCCAACTTTGGTTTGAGCTGATACTTATGAGTATGACAAAGCTCTGATCCCAAGTTTCAGTTTTCAGAAAACTTGCTTCCTTTATTTCATGCACTACACAGCCCTGTGTTGGATTTAATTAGATCAAGGGGGTACACAGTACTGGTTACATGGATTGTGGATAGAGCAGCAGATACGTTGGAGCAGCTTGTTGTGGAGTTGCAACAGCTATGACAGCTGTACCTTTGATCTGGTCATGAACCCTTAACACTTCTATATAACATGCTAATCACTAGCAATATCATGTTGAAATTATATTATATTATTATGTTCTACCAAGTTCTTAATGATGTTTCAATCTTATGTTTCTGTTTCTTTTATTTTTCTTGAATTCTTATGTTAAAACCTCATTGATTATGTCAACTGGTCAGGTCATCTGAGTAGGTATTTGGGCCTGGTCCATTATGGGTCAGTCGAGCTAGGCTTGGGTAAGGTCATTAGTCTGTTAGGTTGGTCCAGTCCTAGATCGAAACCATGTCTTAGTTGGGTTTGGTTTGACCCCCGTCTTATTCCTTCCTGTCTGACTTTGACATGCTCTGCTGTCCCTTCAGAACCTGATTCATGAATTACTTTAATGTCTATGTCTCCTGATACTACCTAGTGCTCTAATGTCTACTAACAGGTGTCTGCATTTGTTTCTTGTTTATATAATTTGCCCAATTTACACATGAAATGTCTTTTGATGCACTTTTGTAAGTAATTGAATCAGGGCTTGGGTTGCAGAAATAATTTATAGACAGGTTGCAGGGTTCTCGGCGAGATGTTGTGAGATATGGAAGTTTGGCCATTGCTCTCTCATGTCTTGCTTTTGCTATTACCAATAAGAAGGTATGACTGCTAAAACAGAAAAGCACATTGGAAATTACACATTGTATATCAAGTATCAACTCGATCCTTTATAACCTTTGACTGACAACAAGGCAATATAAGTAAAAAACTTACCTGAATTTACTTCTATTCATCATTTCAGTATTCTTGCCATTCTTGTTTCACCTAATATAAGATGATCATTTGTTTTTGTAGGCAATGCAATATGCCTCTCCGAAGGGTATCTTGAATCTGTTACTTGGAGTTGACAAGCCTATCCTTGATCAGCAAGAAGGTCCAGCCTATCCTTGGACTAGGAAACTCTGCAAATCTTGAGATATCTAATCACATCGTAAACCAAATCTAATGTAATCCTAATCACGTCATAAATAAAATCTGATCTAATCCTAATTTAGGATAAACTTATCATTACAATAACATATCCCTTCTTACAATAGAATATTCTCTACTATTTTCCTAGAATTAGAGCTTAGGGAGCTCGGTGATTGTGATGCATTTTTTTTCTCTTTCAAAATTATACTATAAAGTCCATCTTTTGTACAGATGCTGATATAACTGCATATTTGTTAAATGATTACTCATGGATATTCAGTGAAAATCTGTCTACTTTATCTAAATAACTCTCTCTCTCTCTCTCTATATATATATATATATACATGTATGTAAATGTATATCAAATAGTAACTTGTGTTCAATGAAATCCTTCCTGCTTCATAAAATCAACTTAGGATGGGGACAGTTCTTCCTAAAGGATAAATTTTCCATGGACACAAAATGAGAAATTTTAGTAGATAACCCGCTGGTATGATAATTTGGAAAAAATGTGAAGACTTCTGTTAAGACTAGTTTACTATGAGTTTGCCATAATAGATCCCAATGAAGCTGAAGGTTGTATCCAATCAGTTGGGAGTTCCCATAGTGTTAAATATTGTTCATTAACATTATATAACAGTTTTAGCTATGATACAGATGGTCAGAGGATGGGATGAGTTTCGGCATGAAACTCCACAATGCATACTTACAATGCTTTATACCATTTTCAAATGCCCTAAAGTAGCTTCTAATGCTGTTATTTGTTTCAGACATACAAAAAATTTATTGTTATGGCCTGTATATTGTATCGTGAAAGTGTCAGTATTGGTTTCATGGCTGTTATGTTTTCCAAAATGATTGTTTGATAGATTGTTGTCCAGTTCCCTGAAATGCTAGATTCTGTGGGGTATATTTGTAATTTCATTGTTTTCTTTTAATTACGTGAATCATGTCAACAGTTAAAAACTTGCAACTTATTTCTTTTTTTTTTTTTCTTTTAAATGGTGGTAGGAGAATCACAATCTGCTAGAATCCAGCAATTTGTGAAATACATATCTGATGTCGAATCCAGGTAGATTATTTGAAGATATTCCTCTTGTATTTCAGTTGTTGGCAGAGTCATTTCTCTTAGATTCGGTCAGACTTACGCTGTAAATGTTTTTGCTCTTTCGAAAAAAAAAAAAAAAATTGATAACCATAAAATGAATGAAGATATTTGTGAGCATTGCATTTTCTCTCTTCTGAGTAATTTAATCACTTAACCTGCTTATTCTAAATGGATCATCATTCATTTTAAGGGGGTCTGCTTCCACGGTGCCGGAGTTCCCATCTAAACTCGATTGGCTGAATACAGCTCCTCTTCAATGGCGCAGGGTAATTCTTACATATCTTAACTTTATAACATAAGTTGCACCAAATACTCACACAGTCTATGTTAGGTTTTTCTGTTTTCTGCTTATTAGATACCCTAATTATGCGGATCAGCATGCATCCACTGATGAAGACCATGAAGATCTTGAAGATAGTATGCAGTCGAAGCAATGGATTCTACGGAGAGTTCTGATCAAGCAGATGGGATGTGAATTTTGAACCCACACATATAGATATACAGTCTCTTAGAAGAGCCAAAATCAGCGGACAGTCTGCTTGGAAGGGCCCCAAATCAATCTCACAGTTCTCACTTGGTTGTTAGGATTGCAGATCGAAAACAGCCCACAAGAGGGGCCATCAGTCTCATTGCCCATTTAATGGACAGCAAGACCCCTGGAAGAGGGGCTGTCCGGGGATGTAGGCACACTGACAAACCATGTAAATCCCTTGTGTGATTTCTCCGTTTGTGTGGTTTGATTGTTGATCGTGGGTTTCTTCTTCCGCAAGCGCATGCAATAGACAACTTCAAATTCCTTTTGAATTTATTGTTTGAAATCCGTAGTTTTTGTTGGGAAGTCCCACATCCCACATCGCCTAAGTAATAGGCTTGACATGTCGTAATATATCTGTATGGGCCTTTCACCTATGACCTTAAGCTTTTGGGTTGGTATATGGTTTCTTACATGGTATCAGAGCGGGTTCCGGTCCCGTTGTTCTTGTGTAGCCCACATGACAGGCCTGTCCATGAAATCTGTTGGGCCTGCACGTGAGGGGTAGTGTTGGGAAGTCCCACATCCCATATCGCCTAAGTAATAGGCTTGACATGTCTTAATATATCCGTATGGGCCTTCCACGTATGGGCTTAAGCTTTTGGGTTGGTATATGGTTTATTACAGTTTTCACCTCATTATCTATGTAAACCAAGATAATTATAGTGCCCTCTTTCCTTCTTTTGATAAAAATAGAGTTTCTCAGAGTAGCATATGCGATATCCTATCTTCATGATTTCATCACTGATTCATTCAAATCCTGCTTCTGGTGATTGGTTTAAGCCTTGTTGGCAATGTAAAAACCTCCTTGTGGAGATCTCCATGGAGAAATGCATCTCTGACATTGAGTTGTTGGAATTACATCTCCTCATTGATTGCAAGTGAGATAAGGAGTTCAACATTATTCATCTTTGCAGCTGTTGCAATGATCTCCGGACTCCAGTAATCTATTTCATATGATTGAGTGAAACTCTGGCCATTATATATATATATATATAAAAATTAATTTAGCTCTCCATCGGGTTTAAATTTCAGGGTATATGCCTATAGATAGCTGAGTGGCTTCTTCCCTTTCCCTGGTGTTTCTTTTCCTCCAATGTGGCTAATTCTTCCTTTATGCACTGTTTTCTTTGATGAGAAATAGCTTCAAATCAAGGATTCAATTTATGGTTTTGGAGTGTCACTCTGCCTTCCTAGTACTTTCTTGTTAGTGTTGAAACTGATGGATACCAAAATGGTTGAGTCAACTCAGTTTTGGTATTTTTTGATTCCATTTACACACACATCAATGGCACTGGTAGACTGAATGAAGCTATGCTGGTAGGATGAAATCATCTTCTCTTCAATGGGAAATTGATGTACCTCAATGCATACGCCAAATGTTTAACTTCTATGATAAAAGAAAATGTTCCTTAGTTACACATTCAACATCAAGCACCACAGAATTTCACTCAATTTATGTTCTTTGATTCTCTGGGATGATTATTAAGCATTATTATTTTTACAGTCCTTGCATAACTTAAATGTTAACATTAATTAACAGACTTCTATTCTGCAAATTGTTCAATGTTCTTGAAATGATCTGATTCTTCTTTATATGTGTACCTTTCTTTTATTCAATCGGTTATGATCATCATTATGCTTCAAAGTTAAACAAGGACAATAGTTATTATTGGGTTATCTTTAACTTTAAGATTCATAATTCTCTGGCAAGTCTGATGGGAATGGTGGTTTGATGACAATAATGATGATAATACAAGTTTTTTAATATAATCTTCTGATCCAATGCAGTAATTGCCTTCTGGTTTATTTGACAGGACTTGAAAGGAAAAGTAGTAGTTCTCGATTTTTGGACATATTGTTGCATAAACTGTATGCACGTGTTACCAGATCTGGAGTTCTTGGAAAAAAAGTATAATGATAAGCCGGTAATTGCTCCAAATTTTTTTGTCCTTACTCCTTAATTTTATCAGTTTATTGGATCTCTTTGTATCCATTTTCTTCCTGAAAAACTGTTCCCTTCAGTTACCCTAGTTTTTGTCCTGCAAAACAATTCACTATCCTTATTTATGTACCTTTCTTCTTCCTCCTTTTTATAAAATGTCCTGAAAAAAACTACCAATACTTCCGAAATAATACAATACCAACAAATGGATAATTGTACAATTATTTGGGGAGTGCAACAGATGATGCAAAATTTAGAAAGTATCAAACATAAGGCTCTAGAGGCTCTAGAAGCTTATCTTCCTTATAGAGTACCGACAGACATAATGGCACAATTATCTGGGGTCTTTGGTAGAAAAGTGTAATAGGTGCATGATTTAGAAAGCATCAAACTTAGGGATCTAGAAGCTTATCTTCCTTATTGACTTATAACTGTTTTCATGACTGGTGTTAGCTGTGTCAACCATGGAATTCCATTTTCTTGAAGAACATGTGATTTTCGTTGAAGCCTGGATAGGATCCAAACTCCAAAGGGTCCTATTCTAATCCCTTAAAAAAAAAAAAAGAACATGAGAATCCTTTTGTTTAACAGAAGAGGATAAATGGGGAGGTAATTTTGTTTCTTTAGAGACATTTACCATCCCCCTCTCGAACTCCGAAGGTTTAATTAGTCAATTACTCATCCTTAATTGAATGATACTAACGGTTATGGTGGGTCTATATTCTGTATTAAAAGTTTGAAAAATGCAAAGATACTCATTTTTCCTTGTAATGACATTTAATTATTTTAATGATGTTATGTCTTAGCAGTTTACTGTTGTTGGAGTGCATTCTGCAAAGTTTGATAACGAGAAAGACCTAGAAGCCATTCGAAATGCAGTCTTACGCTATAACATCAGCCACCCAGTAAGTCAAACCAAAACAAGTTTGATATCTGAGATGAAATGTTACATGCAAAAAATTTGCTTCCCATCTGCGCTTGCACACATATTAACAACTGTATTGGATTGAATTACATTCTTTTTTCTAGTAACTCTTTTTTATCTGTAACAGTAACTAAAGAAAAGTTACATATGGTAGAAAGGTAAAGTACAATCACTGATCCCTCCCATGCAAAGAATCTCAATAAATGCCTTGAATTGCAGTATCCTCTGAACTATTGCATCCCATCCTACATGTGAAAAGATGACCCCCTCGGCTCTTCGCACATAAAACTCAAAATTCTCATATACGACTCCTCTTTTTTCGAGCCCTATACCCTAGTTATTGCACGCAAAATTTCTGTCGTAGGGAAGGATTGCATGTTTTCATCATGGACCTCAGCAGTACTATATCTATCTTGTTTTCAGTAAGATTATAACTTCTCTTGATTGAGGTGGTTAGGGTGTAACTGGTTTTTGATTGAGGTGATTACGGAATATTTTCCAAAGATAAGACTATCAAAATTAGTCTTTGAGAGGGCTGCCACAGTGGACAGTGACTCGATCTCTCTAACATCCTTCCATTCTTCACAAAACCTCAGACTGTTTATGGTATCAGAGCCAAGTTGACCAGAGGATCTGCTCGTTAAAAAAAGTTTGAGTAGAATTTAGAGGAGCTGCTTGTCATTGCCAAACTCTTGACCGTAGTATGTCAGCTGTACGGCAGTGACCAACATCGGTCCAGATCCTACAGACTTGAAAAAGGATGATTTATGAATATTTTCTTGAGTTTTATTCAGACATAAGATGTTGATTGAGGTATTAAATCTTAGACCCCTTTTTAAGTTTTTTGCAACTCGCGGGGAATTGCTGGTTGGGAAAATCTGTTGCAAGTGCAAGAAGAATTTTTTTTTTTTTTTCTTGTTAAAGTGCTTTTCATATGTTTCTAGTTTCTAAAACAAAATTTGTTAAGATCTGTGGAGATTTAGCTTAACCATGAAGATTCTGGGGGCATAGGTTAGATGCAATGGAAGACCTGGGATTTTCGTTTGAGGTGGGCAGACCCAAACAGGCAGTTGGATTTCAAACCCAGGATTTTCATGTGTTTTTTTTTGGGGGCGGATATGGAATTTTCATGTGGGTTTTGGAGGCGGACCCACAATTTTCATGTGAGTTTTGGAGGCGGACCCAAGTCCAATAGGGGCAACTGCCTCTATAATCATATATGTGGGTACGCCCTTGGTTAGATGCCTGAAGGGTTTTCTAGCTTTATATATAAAAAAAGAAGTAAATGATGCCCAAGGCCTTTTTTTGTTTTTCTATATTTCTTGCTAATTCTCTGACCTATTTTTGTATGTTGAATGGAAAAGGAGTTTTTGATGCTATCAATTTAGATTAATGGGTGGTTGTGTGGTGTTTTGAAGAAAATGTTTGATCAATTATTCAAGCAATAAAATACGGAAGATGTTTTTTCCTCATGTTGCTTAAACTGTTTAGACAAATATGTATGGTTAAAAGTTCTGAAACTTTTCCAGGCTTGATTTGGCTTAGTTTAAATGCTCCTTGGGATCCTGGTGACCGTAGGGTGGTTGTCCCTCCGTCGGTTGCTGGTTGCCCAATCTGGGCTTAGTTGCCAATTTTTTCGTCATTGCACTTCTCAACCCTTTGTGTACTGGTCATCCAATCCCGGTTTGATCACTACAATTTGTTGAGAACAATGTGGATATCTTTCCTTAGGATTGATCGCAGCAGTCAACTACCAGTGAAATGGCCAGCAGTTTGACTACAGTCAATGAAAAAATAATCCTCCATCGGTAGTTGTCTTGATGACCACTCATGAAAGAGGATTTCTTCAGCAATTAACTGTTGACTACTGTAGTCTAATGATCACTCATGAACAGTTGACTGTTATACAAGGGCTCTGGACAAGGAAGTAGCCCAGACCCAGGGGGTTGACCTGCTAAGAATGACCTCCTCCAGTAGCTTGAATTTTCTCAAATTCCCCTCCACTGAAAGTGGGGTCTCAGTCCCGAACTTTTAGTCCTTCTGTCCCATGAAGACTTGGGAGGCTTGTTTCAAGCCTAAGAGGGGTATAAAAGGTACAAAACTCAATTTTGACTAAGCCATAGGGGCTTTAAAAAACTAGAAAACTAGATAGGTGCTTTACAAAACTAGAAAACCACCAAAACTTGCAAGGGATGGGCTGTAATTTATGTTGTTCATGTTTGTAGAGAAAGCTGATTGGCCCCATGACAGCAATAAATGTAAAGATCTGTCGGCACTGGCAGACCTACATTTATTGTTTTGGGGGCGTTTGCCCCCATCTGTCTTGGGTCCGCTTTCATAACATGCATGAAAAGCATGGGCCTGCTTCCAAAACCCACATGAAAATCATGGGTCCACCCCCAAAATCCACATGAAATTTTGGTTTTGCCCCAAAACCCAACTACCTGTTTGGATCTGTCCCCTTCAAACAAAAATCTTGGGTCCGCCACTGCCTGTCGGGTCATGACAATAATGGACATCTTCATTAATCAGTGTGGTCAAACTATAGTTTGTTCCTAACATTGATGAATAACGACGATGAGTTTTAATGACTGTAGAGCGAAAGATCAATGGTCTTTTCTTTATTCTATTTAGGTCTCATGCTAACTGCCCATCTCCTGTATGCATTTTATCCTTCATATGGGGTTATATATTGCATGTGATTTGCTTATATAGCTGGCATAAAACCTTTGTCAAAACTACAATAGAATTCATGTAGCTGATCCAACATAGCTGGGACAAGGCTTTGATGATGATGCACATCGCTTATATTACCTTGATGCTCCTTTTGTCGAATTAAAAAAAAAAAAAAAAAACGAAGAAAAATAAAAATGCCATGTATCATTAATCAGTGACGACATGAAAAAAGTATCATATAATATAACATATGTTATGAAGCACAATGTTTTATATGGTGCTTATTTAAATTGTAATGCAAATTGAAAATTTTGTCCTATAACTCACTGACATAAAATATTAAAACTTTCCGCGAAATATCAATATTGGGTATACATCTCTCTCTCTCTCTCTCTCTCTCTCTCATTTTATTATAATTATTTTTAAAAACAGCATATTCTTTATCTACACCTGTATTCAATTTTCATTGGTTAACATATCATTCATTTTCAATGAGAAAATCATATTTCCAGTTAGTGTTTTTAGTCTTTACTTATTCACCTTTTTTTTTAAAAATTTACTATAACTACTTTCCACATCTTAATGTCAATCATAGATTGTTAATGATGGTGATATGTATTTATGGAGAGCATTGGGAATCAGTTCTTGGCCTACATTTGCAATCATTAGCCCCAATGGAAAGGTGTTGGCACAAATATCGGGCGAAGGCCATCGACAGGTACTTGTATCTTCCATGTTATGTTTCTAAGATTCACCTCACCCTTTGTGTTTCTTTAATGAAACAATTCCATACATAAGCATTGTTGCAGTTAAACTTTCCTTAATATAACTTCAAACAACTGCATGTTCTAGTTCTAGTTCTGCTCGACTGTAGGCCAAGATTCAATGAAGTTGTTAACTGAGACTTTGATGAAGAAAACATTGGCTTCATAATCATAATCTAATTAAAAGCAAGAGGCATGCTAAAAGCTAACAGTCTTAAACATTGAATATGCATGTATGTATTTACATCTGTACGTAGATTAGCACCTGGTATGTCACTACACATGCAAATTGGGTTATGAGAATGGGTCGATTGCCCATCCTGACACCTTGCTCAGTATAGTTTCATTCTGAGGAAGGAGGGAAAAATAGAACAAAGCTGAATGGATAGAAATGGCAAACATCCATGGTTAATACAGTGGACATGTTGTTCTGAAAACTAACAAGGAAGTACATTTAGCCTTTCTTATCTAAGTGGAACGAGAGATTGAAATATGTGCATTGTGGAATGCGATCCAGTTTTTTACATGTAACAACACATGGCAGTGTGTATGTCATAAACACCACACATTAATGTATGTTTGCATCTCATTGGTGATTCTCTTTCATGACATCTTTAAAAAAAATAAAAAAAGTCTTCTTAATGACAATGTCTTATAATATGGTTAATGCAATCAAGATGCTATATGGCCATGTCCAATTCTCTATCTGTGAATGTGATGCCATGCAGACAGGAGTGTGCGTTGTCTATGTAAAAGTGTCCCGGAGTGTTCCATGAGTTTTATGCTTCTACGACTTGGGCATGCATAAGCTCATCTTTATATTAGCATACTTTTGCATTAACACCTTTTGACGTTACTTATGCTAATTTCTAACCAAAAAAAAAAAAAAAAAAAAAAAAAAAAACTTTATGCTAATGGTACATGGTTATAATTCTCTATCTGTGAATGTGATGCCATGCAGCCAGGAGTGTGTGTTGTCTATGTAAAAGTGTCTTGAAGTGTGCCTTGAGTTTTATGCTTTTACGACTTGGGCATGCATAAGCTCATCTTTATATTAGCATACTTTTGCGTTAACACTTTTTAAAGTTACTTTGCTAATTTCTAACCAAAAAAAAAATAAAAAAATATGCTAATGGTACATGGTTATTCATCCAGTATTATAACGGTCTTTTCCTTCTTGATGTTGCATTTCTGCTAATGCACTTATCTACTGTTGAATTTGTTCATTTTTAGTTTTGTTCACATATCTTCCATTTCAAAGAAAAAAGAAGTTAACTTGCTAATTTCTGTCATGGTTTTACTGGATTTGACTATGTTGCTTTTCAGGATCTTGATGATTTAGTAGAGGCCGCTCTTCAGTTTTATGGTGGTAAGAAGATCCTGGGCAACAGTCGCCTTCCCTTGGCTCTAGAGAAGGATAATGCTCGGCCTATACTGACTTCACCATTAAAATTTCCTGGAAAGCTGGCAATTGATGTCTTAAACAATAGGCTTTTTATTTCGGACAGTAACCATAACCGCATCGTGCGTCTTCTTCCTTGTTCTTTTTTAATAGTGAAAATAAGTAAAATGCTTTTCTTGTCAAGAGATGAAAATGCTTGGTCTTTATCAATTCTAAAGCAAGTAATTGCCTGTGCAATGTTTGTGTTGATATAAATTTTTATGCCATTCACTTACAGCTCAAGCTTTTCATGTTAATGGTTATTAAAATGTATTAGAGCTAGAGGTCACGAGTTCGAAACCCTTGGGAGGCATGTTAACTCTATCTGTTTGTTGTATCTGTCCGGTGTGTTTTGAATTCGAATGGCTTCCTGTTCAAGTGGGGGTGTTGATATTAATTGTTATGTCGTTCACTAACAACTTGAGGTTTTGGTGTTACTGGTTATTAACAATGTTATTGATGTTAAGTTAGATTGTTCTCTCTGAAGTGATACCCATTGAGATATTTTTTGATTGGAACTTAGGTGGTGACTGATCTTGAAGGAAATTTTATTGTCCAAGTTGGAAGTTCCGGAGAAGAGGGACTACGTGAGGGTTCATTTGATAATGCCACCTTCAATCGGCCTCAAGTAAGATTAATAGTCAAATAAGCAAATTCATTATCGAACTGCCATTGTTGGTTGTAATGTGTATCATAGATTTCATTTATAAAAGGTTTAGCATCTTTAAATGGACTGCACATGAAACAGAACTATCTCTGCGCATGACAAGGTTATATGTGTAGCATATCAGCAATTTTCACTAATATAGATGTACTTTTTTTTTGGGTGTGATTTCCCTTGGGCTTCCTTCCTCAATTCCATCTACAATTAAGAGTATTTACATTGCCTTTTTGGGAGTTCCATGCTCCAGTGCCCATGATTTCTGTTCGTGTTTTTTTTGTACGTCTTCATGCTTTGTAATTAGAAACCTTAAACTTATGGCTTATTCCTTTTTCTTTCTTTTCTTTTTCCTTTTACTTTTTCTGTAGGGCCTTGCATACAACGCAAAGAAAAATCTGCTGTATGTTGCTGACACGGAAAATCATGCTTTGAGGTATCTTTTGAAACACAACAATCTGCTGATCTACATTGGGGACTTAAAACTCATTAACGAGCTCAGCAACAACCGGGGACATCTAATATGTTTTGATTTTAGTCCTCATTAACAATGATTGTCATCTTTTGTTTAAATTAATTTTTTATTCCTTCCAAGAGAGATCGATTTTGTGAACGAGATAGTGCGGACACTTGCTGGAAATGGCACTAAAGGTTCTGACTACATAGGAGGAGGGAAAGGAACTGCTCAGGCAAGTTAATGACATTTCCTAGCATTAACTAAGCTTATGGTCCTATGTGGCTATGTAGAAGTAGGAATCTATGTTTCCTCTCAGTTTTCAAAACTTGTAATTTAAGCTCATAAAAAGAAGGAAAACTACCATAGGTTTTTCAAATGTAGGCATCCCTTTTAACACTCTCCTTCTCTTCGGTACATCTCATGCAATTTGACTATGGTCACATTCATGTCTAGATCTTTTAAACTGGTGTTTCCATTTCCAAGAACTGCGTCATAATTTTTGACTATAACTTCACGTCCTTCTGTGATACCTTTTGTTTTGTTATTAGGTTCTTAACTCTCCTTGGGATGTCTGCTTTGAGCCCACAAGCGAGATAGTTTACATTGCAATGGCTGGGCAACATCAAATTTGGGAGCACAATACATTAGATGGAGTTACAAAAGCTTTTAGTGGTGATGGTTTTGAAAGAAACCTGAATGGATCAAGGTAATTTATTAGCCAAAAAAGAGATTGTTAGTGAAAGATGCTCTGATTTGAGTTATGCAAGCAACTACCTTCTTTTTCCATGGGAAGAGATACATAGTGTTTGTTTTTCCTATTATAATTCACTGTAAATAATGTGCAATTGAGCTGGCTGAATAAACTTGCGACTGACTTTGTCTAAGTTAACTAAGTTTGGAAATTCTTGTGTTCTTTAGAGTGGTTTTCACCCCATCAAATAATGTAGCTCCAAATCAAAGAGTATAGTTGAAATTAAAAAATTTTAAGAGATCACGGAAATCTCATTACCAAGCTTATATATCAAGCTATTTCATATTCATGCTATTTTAGCTTCCATTTCTGAGATTAAGATGCAGTCAAATTGCCTTGGAAATCTCTTGGGGTCCCACAGACTCAACAAAGGTCCCACATAAGACACATGAAAATAGTATTTCTGTTTTTGAAGTCTTATATAGTAAAATAGGTGTCAGATTGGCACAATTAAGCGTACTTTTTTTTTTTTTTGGATAAAAATTAAGTGCACTTAATGGTTTATTTGATTACCTATCCAACAAGCCCTTGATCGTGTGATTTTGGCAAGTAGTTTAGAAGTTATGACCCATTTAATGATAAGGTAAAGTGCAGGTGCGAACTTTAAGTGTTTCACTTGCTTTTAATGTTAAGAGTCCATGTGTCAAATTTCTATTGGCTAGAAGGTTCAATGTGGTTGTATAAAGGGAATTCCATCACGTAGTGAAAGTTGGTAAACAAGTTCTATAAATGCAAGTCATTCAACCTTAATTATGTAGTGATTTTTGCTTTATGAAAAATTGTGGAGTTTCTACCTCTATCTTGGATGGTGTGAATTCATCCTTTTCATGGTGTGATTCATAGAGATTATCTTGCAGAAGAAGGCCAAAGTAAAGCTCGTAACCTTCATTTGTTCTCCTCTATCAGTAATTGTATTTCCAGGTTCATCTACAAGTAGCTGTAGTGCTATGGGCTATGTTGGCCCATGAAAAAAAAATGGACAAACAAACAAATTATCCTTAATTGAGTTCATGATATTTTCCTAGAACTGTATGAAGCTAGGCAGGCATAAATGCTGCTAACATTCTCATTATTTTTATTGCCTAGCTCTACAAGCACGTCATTTGCACAGCCCTCTGGAATATCCTTATTCCCTGGTAAATGCATTTTAATTTTTTTTCATTTTTCATGACTTCCAGCTATTTTTATCAGTGCAAATATTTAAAGTATATACATATACTATAGACTCGCAGGAGGCATATGTAGCTGATAGTGAGAGCAGTTCCATCAGAGCACTTGATCTGAAAACAGGAGGATCGAGGTTGCTGGCTGGGGGTGATCCTGTTTTTGCTGAAAACTTGTTTAGGGTACCCTCTCAATTTTTTGTGATACTGCTTGTTTCCATATATGTCAAAATTTTAGACCTAACTAGTTGAACCCTTGAACCCAATTTCTATATAAACAATTAAATGTTGATTTTCCAGAAAGTTTTGTGGCTTTCTCCCTGTAAAACCATATAATGTGGCTGACATGTGATTCTGGACCCTAAAACTTCCCTATACAAACAAGGTTTGATGGTACATCTTAAGTCACGAGTTCAGTTAATTTCATTTTCCAGTTCCATTTCTGAGGTCCTGGTATAATGTCAACCTCCTGTTTTTTTCCCCAGTTTGGAGACCATGATGGAATAGGAACAGATGCACTTTTCCAACATCCTTTAGGTGTCTTCTGTGGGAAGGATGGTCGAATTTATGTCACAGACTCTTACAATCACAAGGTACTGAGGTAGTGGCTACATTATCAGTATGTGTGTTCAGGTTGTTGGGTGCAATGGTGTATAACACAACAATGTTTGATGCGGAACACAAATTGTCTTAGAATATTCTGACAAAGTCATTCTTCATTAGACTAATATTTGAGGCATTTTTTTACAACAAACATTTAAAATGATTTGCATCTCAAATACAAAATAATAATAATAATTATTGTTTCATGAAAACTCATGAAATGAGATCAGGGTGACTTTCAATGCTGTGTTGAACATCTTGGATGATATGGTTTGTAAAATGATGGCATGCAGTGCAAAAGGCAGATTGTTTTAGAAAGTGTCATTGGTTTCCTTCTAAATCTCTAGTTCATTACAATTGCTGGTCTTCATTCTTCATTCATGCTATATTCAAAATGGTTCTTTTTTTTTTATGCAGATTTATTTTGATATTTATGCTGACCCCAACATAGTTGGGACAAGGCTTTGATGATGAGGATGATGATTTATTTTCATATTAATGTTCTCCAAATAATGATTTTTTTCTTGGTTCTGGAGCATTTTTAGATGGTTTTTTACTGCAAGCTTTGCTATTTTTTGCTTTATCATATTATTGTTGTTGTCATCATCATCGTTGTAGCACCTGTCATTATTTCCATTATTAAGGATGCAAAACTTTTCCTAAAGATTTGATTGCAGTGCCCTTTTTTTCTAATTTTCTCTGTACTCATAATGCTATGATTATTAGGTATCCTGCTAAAGTATATCTCCTTTATGGCAGATAAAAAACCTAGACCCAGTTAGTAAAAGAGTTGTTACCATAGCAGGGACTGGGAGTGCTGGTTTCAAGGATGGAGCAGCTTTATCAGCTCAGGTCTGGATGTTATTTAATATTTCATTATTTCTCATTTGTGCTCGTAAACTCTGAACGTTTCATGACATGGAACTGTTACATTAATCACTTCTTTGAATAGGGTGAATCTCTAATAGATATGAATGATGTCAGATTATTTTATGTTTCTCTCACCACCGTTATAAAATGATTTTAAGCTCTCTGACCAGCATGAAAAGTCTGTTCTTGATTGCTTCCTGCTTTGTCCAGTGGATTTCAAAAAATACAAGATGATTCTGTTTGCCATTGGAAAATTTGAGAATTGGTCGGACATGCCTCTAAAAGGCCAAAATGCTACAAAAAAGAAAGTTGTGTACTGTTTGCAATAAAAAGGGATTGTTCTCCAAAATGCTACTCAAAAGAAAGATGTATACTGTATACAATGTAGTTAAATACTGAGGGTAGTGAATCTGACAGTATGCTGTCATATTAGCAAAATTTTCAAATTTGGAAATAGGTTTTTTAAGGGCATGACATTTTACTTGCCTACAGGGCCGTCTGCTCGAAACTCACACATACCTGTTTGGAAGATCATTCTGAGATTTACTACATCTACTTTTGTGGATTTTGCAAGATACTTCTATTTTTTAGCATCAGATCATGTGGAAAGTTCACTGATGAAAATAGTTGTGGATTTTATTTCCTGTAGTTTTTCTGAAGGGCCTGGAATGAAGTAGTGAGAATGATTTATTAGATTGTGGAGGTAGAGGAACATGGCTTTATATAATATTGAATGGAATGACAATGATGAGAACATGGCTTTATATAACATTGAATGGAATGACAATGATGAGCCAACTACTTGGTTTTTTAGTGGGAATGCACACTAATGATACTACTTACTATGGAATGGTAAATTTATTCTGCTACAAAAAACCATAGGCCTTCTGTTTATGATTTTTCACCATGTAACATATGCTTCTTAATCCATCTGTATAAAGTTCAAACCTGAATCAAGATAACTCAATATAATATTGTATTTAACTCTTGAATATGGCTAACCCCAAGGGATTGGCCGAGTGGTCAGGACCATGGTTCCTCCCTCTTCTAGAGCTAGAGGTCTTGGTATCGACCTCCGGTTCCCCTCTCTTCAGGAATCGAAGGTTGAGTCCACTAGTGCTACCACCTTGGAGCCACAGGGGTGTTTACCTGGCTTCCCTCTGGGCCCCGAGGGATTAGTCCAACCCAAAGGGTTGGGAACCCTTCGATAGCTAAAAAAAAAAAAAACTCTTGAATGTATCGGCTATCCGTAATTTATTTTGAATTTGAATCAATAAATGCTTAAATCCATTTTGAGACATTTATAATGCTTTTGCAGCTTTCGGAGCCATCTGGAATTGTGGAAGATGGAAATGGTGATGCTATTTTTATGTCAATTACTATGTCTAAAGTTTTACAATTCATGTTTCTCAAACATTTGAATTGTTTGGATCAAGTATACTGAGAAACCTAGAGTTGGCTGCTTTATGATTGTGTATGTGTTTGTATGTATACATACATAAATAATACATGCATTATGTATGAACTTGTGGCCAAGGTAAAGCTGTCAATTGGCTGGAATTCCTGTAGCAGAAGACCCCCCTGTAACTTCCTGTCTAGAATTCTGGCCTGTTTCAACCATTTGGAAAGGAACAGGTGAAACAGACCCATTCCTGACAGAAATGATTGGGCCCGACACGCTTTCTTTTGAGTATATCCCCCTTGTACTGTGAAGTTTCTCTAATATATTCTATTTTTCCATTCAAAAAAGAATGCTTTTATGATATAATTTTAATTTTTTTGGTTTTTCTGCATTGTGCATGTTCCAAAATGGAACACGGAATTGATAGAATGCCAGAATGTTCCATTCACAGCCAAAATGGAATGGACTGGAACGTAATTGACAGCTATGGGCCAATTTATCCATGATTTGTTTCTGTGTGCGTGGTTACATGCATTGTAGGGGGATGGGTGCATGCTTGGCTGTGCATCCATGTCTTTCATACAGGATTTTGGTTTTAGTTTTGCATGGACCATGGCTGGTGATATTGATCTTTGACTGGTATCACTGCATGAAAACTTGCAGGAAAACTTTTCATAGCAGACACTAACAACAGCATTATCAGATATTTAGATGTGAATAAGAAGAATCCTGTACTCCATACATTCGAGCTGAAAGGGGTCCAGCCTCCCTCACCAAAATCAAGATCCTTGAAACGTCTTAGGAGGCGGCCATCTTTTGATACCCAAATCATTAAGATCGATGGAAGTTCTTCCACAGAGGGCAGTTTGAATCTCAAAATATCAGTCCCCGAAGGTTACCATTTCTCAAAGGTCCCGCTCCTAATCATTTACATATCTTTGTTGCTCCATTCACAATAATCTTGGCCTTTCTTTCTCTGTTTTAATTTCTTTGATGATACTCCATGTCAAGGCATGATTCACTCCCTACCTCGTGAATTTGCAGGAGCGTTGTATTAGAAATCATCATATAGAAATATTCCATTTGTTTGGTGTACATCAAAATCTCATGTGATTTTATGGGTTCTGCAAAAAATATAATTTTATAAATGTTGATTTTCTTTATGAGAGGAGCCATCATTAACAGGTGGATTTTTTAATGTTTAATTTTTTATTTAAAAGTTAACTAATCATCATCTTAGCCATGTCCCATCTAACTGATCAACTTAAAAGACCCCTCATCATTATCATACGAAAAGAATATATCTGTTCTCTAAATAATTAATGAGTTGAAGCTCAGGATGGATTGGAATGCAAAAGCAGAATTCATGTAGCCGACTCCATCATAGTTGGGACAAGGCTTTGATGATGATGCTGGTGGTGGTGGTGGTGGTGGTGGTGATGATAGAACACAGTAAATTAAAAAAAAAAAAAAATCAAAGCTAAACATATAGAAAAAAGCAGATTAATCTGGCCACTGCTTGGATTTCCACACTGTTTCTGCCTTGCACGTTATGCTGGAGTAATGAAATGCTTCTGTTATGCCAAGTCATGAATTTCCTTCATCATATCTACAGGTGCTAAGGAATCGTAGACGCCCATTGGGTTGCATAAAAAAACCACTTTCCATTGAAACACCAAATGCCCATCTTCAATAGGTCCACAACTAATCATTGTAGCTGCAATATTTTTTTCATTTGAGCTAAAAATATCATTAGGACCAGAGAGACTTCATAGAAATACCACTCCTATCTACCCATTTTGGCTCTGTTTGTGTGTATATAGCACCTGCGGCTGCCACTTTCATGTGTTCTGGCTGCATCAAGTGCCCTGAAACTTTGATTTCTGTACCTTACCTACTCTTGTAACATGCATAATCGTTTTTCGCTTGGATATTGATTTGGGGTCATATGAGTTTTTGTGCTACTCCCATTCTCATAACTAAAAGTTCTTTAAAAAAAATAAAATAGTACGACTAAAATTTTTATAGGATTATTTGCAATATTTTGAAAATTGAATTGGATTCTAAAACCAAAAGACTACTATAATCCTGAAATATAGATTGTAAATTGCAAATTGTAAGATATTTGAATTTTGTTTCCTTTTCATTGTGGCCTTATCTCATTGTACTTTATCTTTCCCTTTTTTGTTTGTTTGGTTCATTGGTACTTCATCTTTCATCAATACTAACTTCTAATTTTGACCATTCGTGTATGTAATTTTCTTTTCCCTTTGTAGTTTTTTTTTTATTTTTTGTTTTTATTTTTTATTTTTGGCAGTCTCTTATGCTAGCTTGTACTTTTGGTCTCTATGGAAGAGAGTTGTGTGTTTGGTGATTTCTTTTCCTAAGTTTAAAACAAACAGACTATGCCTTTCTATTTATTATTGTCAAAGATAATTCAGAAAAATTATAATTGGAATTTGAGAGGCCTAAACCAAGTTTGTAGTCAAAAAGAAAGAAAGAGAAAAGGTCACTTCCATTGGTTACAATTTTGGATAAGGAACCACAAGATTTTATTTTCGTAAGAATCATATATAGTAAGTTGGATGAGGCCCTTTAGTATATTTGGAAGGGACACATCCTTGCAGCCATGCGCCCTCCCAAGTGAGTCCCAACCCAAACCCCAAAAAGAAAAAAAAAAGATAATAACTGTAAGATGTACTAATAAAAATCATCGCATTCTTTTTTTTTTTTTTTTTGAAATGGTAACTTGTATTGATAGAAAAAGGAGCTTTACAAAAGAGCTTTACAGTCGCATTCTTACAAAAAGGAATTCAAGCATAAGATTTCAGTCATGGAATTTGAAGAGATACGATGCAAATCTTAAATTGGAGATTTTGATAATAATAATTTACAATTAGCTTTCGTTTAGATACTAAAGTTTATGCTTAACTCAAAGCATAAAATTTAAGTTGTAGGTGAGTCCAGGATGTCAAGGGGATATGGCTGGATTTTGTACACTGGTGGGACAATCTTATTCATTTTGAAGTTTCTTTTAATGGAAGTGAATGGATGTTCGAGGAAAATCCAACCAAATTTCTGGTAGCATTCGCTTATTCTCTGTTGAAGTTCAAGGATAATCCAACCAAAATGAGTGCTGGCCTATGAGTGTCCGTAGTTAGCCTGACATCACAGGATGAAGTGCTTGCATCCTCCTATGCCACGTCTACCGTGATAGAATGCTTAGGGTATTGGTGTCTCGTAGTGATTACATACTTCAATGGGCCATTCTGCTGCTTGCCAGGATACATGATTATTTCTTTTTGTGTGGCTAGAACCTAACTCATACTTTGAGTAGCCGAGTGTAGTACTTTTTTATTGTACCACCATGCAATCAATGCTCCATTGCATTAGGATTTTGAGACTTTCTAAAATATCCATATCAATACCTTATCCTAGATTTTGAGATAAATATAGTTGGGTCCCTGCTGCTGCTTGTGCTTCAAGCATATGGGCACCGTAGATGCTAGGTAAACTTGAAAAATTAGAAATTAGTGATTAATTCCTATACTAACAAATATCATAAGTATCGAAGACCATAATACAAAATAAATAAATAAATTGTTCTTGTATTAATTTCAGATTAGGTATGAAGGTAGGACATTCATATAAGATGTTCCCTTCTATTTTGTAACTCAGGAAGCAATCAGCAAATTCTTTGTGGACAGTGATCCTGACAATGCAGTTAGTATTGAGCCTTCAAATGGAATTCTGAGCCCCGAAGGATCTGCATCCCTCCATTTCAGGAGAACCAACTCTTCACCTGCCATGGGGAGAATAAACTGTAAGGTATGCCGCTGTCATGTACATGCCTCTAGTCTAATACATTTTACTTTGAGGAGAAGATACAGCACCTCAGCCTTTAATGAGATCATATATTTGATGTAGTTACAGTTAGAACTGGATAAGTTTCAGCCTAGCCTGACACAGTTTTGAATTAAGAACTTCAGATGAGACCCAGTATGACCTGCTAGATTTGGATCAGGTCTGTCTAGGGCAGCCCTCTGTCTGGGTACTAGCATGATAATGTTGGCCAGGCCGGCCTCTGTTAGAAGATGTGCCATGACCTGCCTGAAACACTATTAAAAGGCTGAAATTCTGGTCAGAATTCAAACCAGGACAGTTATTTATGTCTGGGTTCAGATCGCGCTCACTCTGGCCCATTCGAATTACAATTCCATGCAAGAGCAAATTGATCTGATTGAATGATTGATTTTAAGTGAAAAGTCCCATCTTATAAATTTCAGCAGTTGTATATGAACGAAATGCCTGGAATGGGTTTTAACTAAAACTGCCTCCCCTTCTGGAAAGAATCCTTTATCACTTAATGGTGTTTGACCATATTTATTCGCTGTTTATCTAATATTCACTGCATCGTCTTTTAGCTTATTGGATGGCTAAACTAGTACTAATATAGTAATATTTAGCACACCTACCCTGAAACTGAAAATGGCCAAATAAGCATTGAATTTTTGGAAATATCAAAAAGGCCGAATTATGACCAAAGAACATGGAACACAGCCTTTTTCTTTATTTGAATCTCTCTTAAATATGTTACTGTTCCTTTGGTCGACTGCCTAGAAATATACAATTAATAAGGAAAACGGAAACATTCCACATGAATGGAAATATGGAAAGTATTGGACAGCTAGGGAATATGTTTGTCAGCAATTGAGTTTCCTTGGGAAGTGACGCTTTGGAAAGAGAAGTTAATCCTTGGTTAGAGGATGCCGCCTTTAAAGAATGGACAGTGGGATTTTCATACTAAAATGGTCTCTAACCTTTCTGTATTCTTCACCCTTCACGCTTCTCCAGCCCCTCCCGATTCATAGGAAAGTCCTGGTTGAAGACATGTTCCCCTAGGTTCTTCCTGTAGAGAAGACATGGTCAAAATCCCAATATATAGAGATAACAGGGCCTTAGGCTCAGTGGGCTAATGGGTCAGGAGACCCAGTTGTTGAGATTATGCATAAGGTTGTTGGGATAAGTCATGTGGATAAGGTTATTGAGATAATCCTTGTAAATGAGGTATGTAACTTCATCCATTACCATATAAGGCTCAGCTTGGGTTTCCAAAGAGAGCCTGAAATCATCCAAATCTCCTCCTTTCTCCTCTATTATGGTATAGAGTGACCATCCAGTTAAAGGAAATCTTCCAATGCTTCCTCAGCTCGACTGCGGAGAGTACAATAACTACAGCTCCTCTGATCTTCGTCTTGGCTCGACAGAGGAGAATCACACCGATCTTCGTCTCAACTCGACAGAGGGGAATACACCTCTCAGTCATCCTCACGTCATTCACTTGAATTGAAGCTTCTTGTTGCCGAATCCTCTCATCGACCTCTTGTCTGATCAATCTGAGCACTCAATCCTTGGAATTTGTCGTCAAGTTGAGAACTCTTCATACTCTTCACAGAAATTGACAACAAATTGTTGTCGTCTCAGCCATTGTCATCTATGGCCAGCTCTCATTCGTCATCATCCAGCCCTCAGTTGATACCCAGCAAGCTCTCCATTCCTATCGTGACTCTCTTACTTGTCATCGCCTGCATCTTTATTGAAATTTGAGGCCTCAATTGTCGACTCTCATCTCCTTCTCTTGAGAGTCAAGGACTAGGAATCCTAGTCTTCGGTCAATTCGATATTGGGTCAATCTGACATTAGCTTTGTCTGGGATTTATTTCGACCATGACGTTGGAACTGTGCAACAGAAGTCGACCGACACCGGGTTCATCTGCAGTGACCAGCTTCGTCTGGAATTTCTTCTTATATCCAGCATAACATCTGAAATTGACCCATTTCCTATAGATTGAGGTCAGATTTTATAATCATCGTCCAAATTCTTCAATATTGATCCGTTTCAACAGACACTTGGCGAGAAGGAACATTACTAACACGCCCTTGTGAAGCTTGAGTCTGATCTACTGTCCAACTCGTGGCTAAAATGGATCCTTCCATCTAGGGTTCAGCCAGGGGTTCGACCATCAATTTTTTAAGGTGGTACTGCTTTAATATTCTTAAATACTTATGCCAATGGAAAGGGATGAAATTCTACCTATAAAACTAAATGGGAAAGAACTTCTTATTGTAGTCATTCCATTTTTACCATCGTTTGTCTGGTAAAGGCTATTTAGAGAGGAGCATACCTGCTCCCACAGAAGAAAAGGCCCTAGTCACGTGAACCAAAATAATTCAAAAGTGGTTACCTGGCATCTGAACTCAGTTGAACCCAATAGTGGATTAGCCATCCATTCTTTCAAGAAAGCATCCAAAATTTGGGCTCATTTGAAGAAATTATATCATGATGTAAACAAAGCCCGGAATTTTACCTTGGCGCTGAGTTGGCTTAATATACGTGAGGAGATAAGTTTGTCCAAGAGTACCATAACGAATTTCTCACTCTTTCGACTGAGAGAGATACAGTGATCATAACTCAGTCCCTCATGGATTTCTTGTGAATGTCTTACTGATTCAAGAGGAATCACATAACAGCCATTTCCTCATGAATCTACATCCCGAATTTGAAGCTGTCTGGTTTGCCCTCATGAATAGAGAATATCTCGACTTACATACTTGTGTCCAAGAAGTACTTAGTGAGGATATCAGGCTTCGACCATAGCATTCAGTCCCTATTGATGCTATCACTTTGTTTACATCCTGGAACACCGTCCTGCTTGTCATACTGCTAAGGGAATGTTTTGAGTGCAAAGGGTTTGGACATCTTGCTCATAATTTTAAAAAGCAGAGTACTCTCTTATTGCAAGTGAAAGGGCCACATTATATCTGAATGCACATGTGATCTGCAATGTCAACTGGGTTAGGGTCCAAATCATCAAGCTTCCTTTGGCCCTGTTGCCTTGCAATTGCAACATCGGCCAGCTGAAGGGGCACCCTCTATTGCTATCACTATGATGCTAGATCAAATTAATGACATGATCCAATGCTCAGTCGCCACTTCGATGCAGTTTGGCATCTCTGCAATGGGTCTAACTGGTCAGTTATTTTGCTTTTCTGCTGGTTCTTCCTTTCATTTAGAATGCAGTGCGTCAAACCATATGATTGCTGTGAAAGATTCCATTATTGATCCAAAGCCTTATACAAGTAATATACTGATTATTGCTCTCCTGGTAAATGTCTTTTTCTGGAACTGGAACATTTTACCATCTACCAATTCCTCCCACATACACTTTGTCAAACACATAATATGTTCTTGATACCTCTGCCAATCTCATGTTGATCTACCAACTTCTTGACCAAGACTTCTCAGTTGTATGACTATTTTCTCCATTTAGTTGCGTTGTGAAGGATCGGGCAACTGAGATAGTTCTAGTGACTGGGCATAGACAAGGCAGATTTTTTTTTATTGATAGTGATCAAGATGCATTGGCCAAGAGAAACTTTGATTCATTTGAATGATGAGAGAATGGCAAAGGTGTATTCTACTCTATTGAGTTGAGACGAAGATTGGTGGGCATTCTCCTTTGTCAAGCAGAGACAAAGATCGGAGGAAGTGTACTCGAGCCGATCCATTATATACTGGTACTAGATGAAGTTAAATGCCTCATTTTACAAGGATTATCTCGACAACCTTATCTACATGACTTATCCCCACAACCTTATCTACAATTACAACTGGGTCACTTTGCCAGACCCATAAGCTCACTGAGGCCCTGTCCTCTACTGTAAAAAACAAAGGCTCAATAATGCATATACTCTGGACCCAAGCATTGATTACTTCCTCCTGCAGCATTAGTACAATTGCTTTAAAATTGTAACTCAACTTGGTTCTTCAATCGGCCTCAATGGGTTGCTTTTTCTTTCTTTCTTTCTTTTAATATTTATATTTTATTTGCACATGTGTTATTCAGTTATTTCAGGGTTCATCAGGGGGCCTTTACCCAAAACAAGTTATTCTGCCACAGTTGTCAGTGCTGGAACTGGAACTTCTCAAATAAATAACCACTTCTCATTTCCTTATTTCTTAGTTCCTCCAAATTACTGCAAGGGAATAAAATGAAATGGTTGATGTTTTAAATTACAGGTCTACTACTGCAAGGAGGATGAGGTTTGTTTATTCCAATCTCTGGCCTTTGAAGTACCATTTAAAGAGGAAGTATCGGAGTCTACTACAGAAATTACACTTCCTTTCACTGTGAAGCCCAAAGTTTCCACTGGTGCCCTACAGCTAGCAATTACCAACATCGACCAAAGCAACTGATGAGTTTGTATTAAAAAGACTAAAGCTCCAATAGTCTTGTATTCTTAAATCAGGGTTAATTGCCCATGATTCATTTTTTTCACACTTTCACTTGATCTAAAGCCCAAAGTTCTCACTGGTAGACTGCAGCTAGCTAGCAGATGATAACTAGATCAAGTCAATGTTTGTATTGTAAAAGTTTCACCCATTGGTTGTCGATTACTCGAGTTGCAATCATGGAAATTGATAATAAGAATTCATTTAAATTTACTGTGAAGCCCAAAGTTCTCATGAAAATATTAGGTTTTTTAGGATAATCTTATTGTTTATGATCTAAATTTAAAATCTTCTTCTGGGAAAGTGTTTGAAACCCTCTGCTTGAATGGCAATATCATGGAATCTCTGGTTTTTTTTTTTTTTTTGCTAACGGAGGGTTCCCAACCTTTTGAGCAGGACTAATCCATTCGGGCCCAGAGAGAAGTCGGGTAAAACCCCTGTGGCCCTAGGTGGTACACAAGTAGATTCAACCTTTGGTTTTCAAAGAGGTGGGAATCAGGGGTCAATGCCAAGACCTCTAGCTCCGGAAGAGGAATCGTGGAATCTCTGTTACTATGATATTGTGGAATGACTGTGTGATGGACCAACAGATATGCCAGTATCATGTTATTTAATGATACCGTGGAATGCTATATTACATGATATAAGAGAATGAAAGTAGAAAAAAAAAAAAAAAAAAACTGGTGGGAGGTCCTTTCCTATCATTTTGAAGAGTTGGGACCCTGTCGTCTATTTAATTTTAAGGGGATAGTAGCATGAAGCCTAGGGATGGCAACGGGGCGGATCGGGGACGGAATTGGGGTTCCCCGCCCCCGCCCCGCCCCGCCCCGAACTTGTCCCGCCCCGCCCTTCGGGGTAATTTATATTCCCCGTCCCCGCCCCGCCATGCCCCGCGGGTACCCCGCCCCGCTCCTCAATTGTAAAAATTTTAAATGTGCAAAACTTGGGATTCGAACTCGGGTGGGAGATTAATCAGAGCTTTGCCTTACCACTAGATTAAACTTCATTTCTTGTAATGTTTTACCTTATTTTAAATATAATAATATATTCAAGATTGTTACGCACATATACATACTTCACTTACTTACTATATATATTATGACTCATATATTATTTATCATTTATTTAAAAGGAAAATGTTAAATGTAGACAACTAAGGAATCTAATTGGAAACCTTAAAGCTACATTGAGCTCGTTTCCATCTCTTGGATTTTGAAATCTTTTGGTCTTGTGAAATGAATGGAACTTTATTTTAAAAATAATAATTTCGCTGATCAAACATTTTGTTTGGATATCTATTGGACTCATGGCTTGGAAATTCTAGAATCCTTTGAAATTCTGAAATATTTTTTTGGACATCAATTGGGATTGGGCCTAATTATTTCTTCTTGTGTTTCTCAATAAAAGCTTCGAAATCTTTATCACATGAATTAGGAGTGCAATCATAATATGCTTTGCCTGTTTAAGATGAAAACATGATAAGCACCCACCAAAAGGAAAATTACACAATTTGCAATTCAAATTTATAAAAGTCTTGAAATGTAGAAAAAATTCTAAAAACATATACTAGTAATTTTGTTTAAAAAAAATAGAATTTATATATGAACTTCAAGTATTGTCATATGAATATTAAATCATTATTTATTGTATAGCTCTGAATTTATGAACCTCCTATAGCGGGCCCGGCTATATTGAAAGTACATACTATATTGAAACCCTCATTATCAAAGCCTTGTCCCAGGCTCCCAGCTGTGACGGTGTTGGCTACATGTATTCTTTTTCTCCATTCTAAATCAAGACCCAAATAAGAAAAATTTTCTTAACTTCATAATTTTTCTTTCAAGGCAAAATAAATTAAATTTTGGATTGACTACAAAGAAAAAGGTAAATTCATTTATTTTATATGGTAAAAAGCACATGAATGATTCATCTATGTTGTCTCCATGCCTTTAATAATATTAATAAAAAAAAACCCTCAACCATGCTGACTCATTTGCCCGAAACTCAGGCCCCTCTCAAAACATCAGTCTTTCTAGGGACCATGACATTTTTCCCAAAATAGAATAAAAAGATCTCCCAGCATAAATATTTTATAAGTGTGGGGCACTATTAGATTGTTTAAAAATTTTTAAATTATCTAATATTAATATTATAAATTTTCCTTTTCCTAAAATTTTACCTATTTAAAGTGAGATTTATTCATATAAGATTTTCTCTAAACCCTTGAAGGCCAATAACATGCACTTGAAAATATCATATATGCTTTGAGACATTTTTTATAAAAAAGACAATATCTCTCTAAAATATCATGAACTCCATCAATACATGGTTTCACTTCATTTCTGGTATTGAACTCCACTCACTAATAAAGAGGTTAATTACACATATAATTAAAATTAGTATAATGTATAGTGTTGTTAGTATGATTAGAATCATATTAAGTTACTAACTATAATTTACCTTGTTATTTCTAATCGTATTAGTTATTATAAGCGTATAGCATGATATATCTTGTAATGCTATATCAAATTAGTATAATTTATATTGTTATTAGTATGATTAGAATCATACCAATTATAATTTACCTTGCTATCTCTAATCATATATGTTATTATAAGCTTAAAGCATGATCTATCATTCTATTATATTCGTTTTATTTAATATGATTTATCATGTCGCAATTTAACATTATATATGATTAAAGTCAAATAAGCTTAGATAGATTTTTAACAACTTTAATTTCATTAAATTTAAATTAGAGGGAATGTGATCATATTATATGCTTTTATAATGTCTAGGGTTCAATCAATTACATGTTTAACGTTAAAAAAAGTCTTCAATCAATCTACTTAACCCTTAATAACAACATAAAATCAATATATACATTTACATATAAATATGTTTATTTATTATAAAAGAAATCTAAAAAAATATATTTTTTTAGAGGATTATTAATTTCGGGGCGGGTTACGGGGCAAGGCATGCGGCGGGGCAACGGGGCGGGTCAACGGGGCGGGGCATGGGGCGAGGCAACGGGGCGGGTAAACGGGGCGGGGCATGGGGCGGGGTAACGGGGCGGGGCGGGGCATGAGGCAGACCCATCCCTGCCCCGCCCCGGCTTCGGGGTATGTTTTTTTTCCCCGTCCCCGCCCCATCTAAGATTCGGGGCGGGGAAAACCCGTACGGGGCGGGGCGGGCACTCCGGGTTGGGGCGGGGAGGGTTAAAAATGCCATCCCTAATGAAGCCCTTGTGCGATGCACATATTAAATCTCGTGCGACCAGAATAATATATTAAAACTAATATCCATTTCATATGGATTCATTTATAATAAAATAATGAGAAAATTCAATTCAACCAAAAAATTATGGAAATCAAACCTTTCTTCCCTTAATCCACATCAGCATACACATTTCATCTTAAAAACAAAAGATTTGTATGGATTTCTGTTCATTTTGAATACTATATAAAAACTTTGAAAATAACTTTAATTTATAGACTTGGAAAGCATCCCTTTGAATTGGATCACATCCACACAAATGGGTCCAAGAGACATTTTATTGAAAAGGCACATGTATTTTTAAAAGGATACATTCACAAATGGGCTCTAAGAAGGAGTATATTTTATTGAAAAGGTATATATGTGTTTTTGGAAAGACACATTCAAAAGACACGTTCACAAATGGGCCCTAAGAAGCTGACGTGGCTTCTCCATTGAGTTTTTTTCCCCAACCGCTATACAACTTTAAAGAGAGAATTATTTGTAAAAGTCCCAAGGTAGAAATAGAAGTATCCATTTTGTTTCTATGGGTGAGGGTATGGTGCTCTCATACCCTCTCTCATCATCCGATGGTGGTTGGGGTGAGTGGACTATGTAATCTTCTTGGTTTAATGAAAGTTTATCTGTTACTTGTCCCAAAAAAGAAAAAACAAAACACTAATGAGAGACAATGCTTGATATCAATTTTGTAATGGTGTGCACTAATGATTATGTTGACTGAAAAATGATTTGTGAAGATGTTATATACAATGACATGTTTATGAAAGTATTGAAGGTGGTGTTGCCCCAAATACATTAAGTTGATATGGTTTTCTTGCTTTTGTAGTCATCTGGAGCAGGTTTTTTATTATCATATGCTCATGCACTTCTCTTTATTTAATTGATGATGATTTATGGTCATTGATTGGGATTAGAATGCCAAAATATTGTTTAGCCCCCTACATGCCTAGCACTCAAACATGTATATTTAACTGGAAACAATCTTTCATGAGTCCCCTAGACAACATGATTAAACATGCTTGCATATGTAAGTGCTGCCGCAATCATTTGTGTTATATTGCATCATTAAAACTAAATCGCCACCTAATACGCATTTGTGCTACCAAATCTATCACCTAACATGTATGTGTATTCTTTTGTCCCCAACAAACCTATCTAGGGATGAAAAAGGGTCTCTAAATACCAAAATTCACGAAAGACCCGACCCATGAAAACTGGGACAGGTCCAGGATTCAGGCACTACATTCTAGATTTGGGTCCAGGTTTAGGTCCTACATATCCAAGAAACACCATGATATATGCATATAAAATGTATTTTTTTTAATTAACGGAGGATTTCCAACCCTTTGAGCTGGATTAATCCCTCCGGACCCAAAGAGAAGTTGGGTAAAACCCCTATGGTCCCAGGTGGTAGCACTAGTGGACTCAACTTTCGGTTCCTGAAGATGGGGGAACTAAGGATCCATACCAAGACCTCTCGCTTTGGAAGTGAGAGTAACCGTGGTCCTGACCACTCGGCCAACTCCTTGGGGTTCATATAAAATGTACTTGCGTTCATAATACTATTATTATCTGTTATAGAGATGTTTGTAACTCTTTACCTGTTATTAATCTTTTAAATTATATTTCTTAAATCTTTTAACATTAACCTCATTACCCAATTTCCTAAATTTCTAAAATTCTTTATTTAAGATTACTATACTCTCTTTTAGGATACTTTTTCTTTAACCGTTCCTACTCTTTTAAATATTTTAATTCCTTTTCAAGTATTTTTCTTAATTTTCATTGGTTACAATATACCGCTATTTTAATAAAAAGAACGACTTATTCTTAACATGTAGGTATTTTACCTAGGGCTAACAACTCATCATTAAAACTAAAAAAAGTTACATCACCAATGGATTCATCATAATCTACTATCAAAACTATCCAACATAATGTACCGATGAAAAAACTATCCAACACAATAAATAAAGATAGAGGATGAGAAATTAAAAAAAAAACAAAAGAAAAAAAACGTAAAATATCTGCCCAAAGAAAACAATTAAAAATCTCGACAACTTCCACACATCAAATAAATATGATCATTCTTAAAAATCCAACAAATATACCAATAGATGTATATATTGGTTTCAGATTGGGATTGGGCCTAAATTTTGAAGAACTTGGGTCCATAATCTAGGCTTTGGGTACTTGAATTAGGCACAAGAACCGGTTTGTTCATAAGTACATGTATATATGCCAACTTATTGATGGTTTAGTGGTGTGGACACCTTAGTTTTGCACACATCTCTAGTCTTCCATGTCTAAAATATCACTCCTGGCCAATAGCCCAACCTATATTATATAGGTATTTTTACCAAGAGAAAAAAAAGGAATCCCACTAAAAAAAAATTAGTGATATAGATCAAAGATTTTCTTTCAGAAAGGACAACCGGATCTTTAAGAGATTCTTTGATCGATTTGCCCATAAATTGCGATATCACTACAACAGGAAATTTGGAAAAAAAAAAAAAAAAAAAAATCTCACAGTTCCGGTTACCCCTTTTTAACAAAAAATCGAATCCCTATGACTAATTAGCATTTAATGAAATTCTTTATATATATATATTTTTGTAAAAATTCTTATGATGAATAATACAGATCATATACACCATATTATATATGAAGCTTATGCTTTCTAAACATTATATCTTTTGAAAACAAACCAAACTTAAAAAGTTTGGGTTCCTGAGCTAATTGGAGTTGACTTGGCTCAACCCAAGTTGCACTCTGGTAGGGAATTTGTAACTCACGTCGTGTTTGGGTTGGATTTGCCTGCATATAATTCGGGTCAACATGGGTTGAGCCATTAAGGGGCAGACCTGCACATAGAGTTTTGGAAGCGGTAGCCTCTGTCTACTTGGGTTTGCTTCTAAATAACATAAGAAAATTCTAGGTCCACTTCCAAAATACGTATGAAAATTATAAGTCTGCTCCCAAAACCCACGTGAAAATCTTGAGTTTACCCCAAGGCTCAGCTACTTGTATGGGTCTGCCCCTCTCAAATGAAAATCCTAATTCCCCACTCTCATCCATTTTTTGACCCGATCCATCGTAGATGCTCCCGTAGTTCGTATTTTTCACCATTAAATATGTTCCAAGTTTTGTTACTTGCATTTTCATGGATTTTTGTGTGCACCCATGTGCAATTTGAGTGCACCAGGAGTTACGGCGGAAAAAAGATGGAAGAATATTTAGCAAAAAGGTACAAACAGATTTGAGTCCTCTTCAAGGAATGCTTAAGCTGCGAGCATTAATCTAAGAGATCACGGATGTAATCTATCTGTTCTTCTAAGCAAAGAAATGGTTTCCTTACCAAAAGAAACAAATGTGGGAGCTTTTAAAGATACCTGTTTCAAGAACTACTCTTTCAACTGCTGATTCTATTAATCAGGGCCAATTCGATCAGGTGATGGTCGGTCAGCTGAGTCAGTCATAAAAAAATTGAGAAAAGTTTCAAAGAGCTCAAGCGGGCTTCTAAGTTTTTCTGCAAGTAGATTGAACTACTTAAGTTCAATTGCCTTTTTCGATACCACTTCAGATTAATGAATGGTTGCGCAAACAGTATTTGACTGAAGTGTAACGTGTTCAATACTTCAATCTCAACTTGGACACCCAATAGGACAAGTCATGAAAGACATTTTTCCTGTTTGAACAACTTTTGTTCATACAATGATAAAGACACATGAATTTGAAGAATTAATAAAAAATTTTGGAGTTTATTTTGTCGCTGTTTTCTACCGGAAAACATGGAAGAAGACAACAGGAAAACTAGATTAAATGGGGTTTCACATATATCTGCAGATAGGTTTTGTGTTTCAGTTGTCTTAGAAAACATAGAGTCCATGACCCCCAAGAACAGACAAACAAATATATTTGGTTCTCTTCAGAATCCCATGACCTTCATATTATAATCATAGACTTATTTCATCTAGATGATCTTCTCGTGACTGATGAAATCATTATTTATTATTATGGGATCTGTGTAATGCCATTTAGCAGATTATATTACACAATTAACAGCCACCTTTGTTTTAAACAATCCAGACCATTCATGTAGGTGTCTTATGTATGGTCCAAGCCTCTCACAAAACAATGTTTTTATAAGATCATATTAGTGTTTTCTTTTGGGTATCAGATTCTTGCTCTAAACCTTTTTTAAACCACCCCAAAACAAGGGGTGTGGTTTAGATGATGATTTTGAATTCCCACTGGCAGAAAGCTTAGCTGCAGTCATAAAATGAGAAATCAGGCTTTCTAGATCCATTGTAACATGTAGTAATTGGCATTTTGTAGTAACTGAGATTTCTAAACCTTTTTTTACTAATCAAATCAAACTGACCCTGCCATTAGTTTACAAAACATGGTGAAAAATGTTGCAATATAAAACTAAAGAATGTTTTGGAAATTTTAGTAGATAGATAAGGCAATCAATGAACCGGTCTTGTCTAAATCAAATGTACTTTTTGTCTTTAAGCATCCTTGGCGTGCCTTATCAGCCTAAATTATTGTTTAACTGCCCCAAATCATAGAGGCGGAACAATCAATGTTGTTAATAACAGAGATAAACAATCATCTTGACAATGACATTAGACAAACCTCCTCTTTTTATTTGTAAACTTATAGGAAGAGCCCTACTAAGCTAGGGCTGTACATGGCCCCCGGCCCTTGTAGGCATTAGAAAACTTGAATTTCTTTAACAGGCCTTTTGAAGTGGCTAGTAAGTTCCTCTATTGGGACTGAGTAGAAAATGAGCCTCTGCCATGGATGGACTTGGATTAGATAAACTTACACTTTGATTTTTGGCCTAATCAAAGATAAGGTGTAAAACTAATTTTGGAAAAATGGATTTTAAAAAAGCAGCCTTGACACAGGCTAAGGTCTCGATGAACAGTTTCTCCATTAGATTCTCAAACCAATGACTTAGCCAACACTCAAATAAACCTTACAGATTTCAAAGGAGGATAAATGGAAAGTGGAAGGCCATGATTGTCTGGCTGTTGCATTCGTCGAACATCATCGGTCTATAGCAAGGCCCATTCAGATAGGTTCAATCTCTCTCAATTAACCTTGCCATGTGCATATCAATGGCTATGGTTTCGACGTTTCCATCACATCATTTTCCATTGTTTTTTCTTTAATTATGTGCATACCAATGATTGTTATGGTTCCGACAATTCCATGATATGATTTTCCATTTTTTTTTCTTAAATTATAGATAAGGATAGGGCCAGGTTAGGTTGTAGGATTTTAGCATAGAGGAGCAAGAGTTAGCTTTAAGTTTCAATTACTTTATAGGTTAGTTTTCAAAACCTAACAAAGGCTACACATTAGGAGCCTTTTATATTAAATACTTTTGAATTGGCCTACTAACCATATAACTCATTAGAGTGGGAATCAGTTAGTAAGTAATTAACAAACATCTGCTCAAAAGGAAAGAAGATTCCAAGAGGAGAAAAGGTGTTATTAACATAGGTGGAATTTGCACTACTCAGTTTGATTGGAAGAGTGGAAGCCTTTTATCAATGGCCAACAATAGATAGTTAAGAAGAGATACATTAGGACATGAAAGGGCAAAAGAACAGATGATGATTATGATCTTTCAGTCTAGGATGAGCCATATGAAGCCAATAGTTATTGAATTGATGGCATATGAAAACTGTAACATCTTAGACATCAGAGAATCGCAACGCATGCTATGAAGTTGTGAGATATCAAAGGTTGGATAAATAACCATAATGTTGTTACTGTATGAAAAGAAGATGATGCATACTATATTTCGGCTAAAATAATTCTAATTCTAAAATTCTTAAACAGAAATATTCAAGTGTGAACCAGTTCGCATAGTTCTTACCTTGCAAACCATGTGGTGGTGCCTACCTATCACCAGTCCAAACCATATATCAAATGGGGACCCCCTCATAGTCACCTGTCACCGATCTTGGGTTTTGACATCCATTAGAATGGAGGGTTGAAATTTTTGTTAATTCATTAAATTTGTGGGCTATGGATGAAGGTGTCAAACTTGATACCTGAAGTGGTTCCACACGGATCTTCCCATCTCCACAACGGATCGGACCCACCATGGGGCCCCACAGTAGGTTCGCACACGAACAAATCCCTTTATTAAAAGACCCACCAATCCGACATAACCCAACATGGTAATTCAGGTTTTTTTTTGGTCTAGAACGACCCTTTATGCTTTTGGATCAAGTACAATTGACATTTTTTTTTTTTACTGGATTAATTAATGGGATGGATTGAATAAGACCCATTGCAACTCATCTAAAAATTTGTCTCGAAATAGATCGGAATGGAGAAATAACCTTTGGGCGTTACAAATTGAAACAATGTTATGACAATGATTATTATTATTATGGAATGAGACCCACTGCAAGTTGCCACTCCCGAATATGAGCAACATGCACCCTAGATATTCATCTTGTCTTCTTAGAAAATAAAAAATCTCTAATGTGGAGGGGCGTGCGGGCAATGTGGATCAAAACCCGCCACTTCCGGCAAAGAAAAAAAAAGGACAGAAATGAGAAACAAGAAAAGGAACAAGATAGAAAGTGCCGTGGAATGCAACCACCACATGACATGCAATTTTTTTTTGGTCTCTCTTATTTGAAGGAAACCCTTCCCTTTCTTCTATGTGCATGTGCATCGCCCACTAATCATTGCCATGAATCAAAAACACAAAACTTCACTGCCCCCACAATCTACAAAATAGTGGGACCCAACACCACAAAATCAACCAAAGAGCTGCTCCCACATCAGCATCTCCTGTAAAAATAATAATAAAAAAAGATAAGGGGCAGATTATAAAAAAGGAGGCTGGGTGCACCGAAACCCGACTTGCAGGACACGACAGGGATGGTGGCCACTTCCTGCTTCCCTCATTGGAGGCCTTTTGGGATTTAGAATAAGGATCTGCTGAAATGCCACTGTCTTTGTCCCAAAATTACAAGATATCCTAGCCATGCCTTTTCTTTTTACTTGTTATTCCTCTTTTTTGAAATCACACCATGTATTTTGGTATTTTCTTCATTCCAAATATGTAGCCTCATGTGTTCTTTTTGTAGTTGCTCTTTGGATTGCAACTGTAGTTTATTTATCAATTTTCATGTATGACTCAAAATGGGTTTGATTTCATGTATTTGATGGGTCATAATCGAATTTGATAAGAATGATAAGGTACTTAATTTGAGCTTATATGCTGAAGTTAGGATGTAAAGTAAAATCTAATTATTTTATGAGTTCACATCTGTATTTCAAATGGATTTAGTTCTTTTTTAAATTAACCTGATTTAGAGCTTACAAGTGTTCATAAGAATATTAGGTAATCAGTACATGGTTAGATATATGCAACCTAATTGATTATTTGGAAGAACATGAAAAAAAAAAATCATACATTTACTTTTAATACTCCATAGTCTTGCTACTGTGTTATCTTTGTAAATGATCGATATAAACCTGGTTGTAGAGAGACATCTCACCTTATAGCCGCCCAGGGATCCATCCTTGGTGTGTAGATCTCACTTTAGGGTTTGTGTCTTTTAGGAGAAATTTCTGACAGTAATTTCTCACATCGTGGCTTTCCAACATTGACACAATAGTTTTCCTCTTGGCAAAGTTTCTTTTTGCTGGAATTCTGAATTCCAACTCTTCCAACCCATGTGAGATTCACAAAAAGCCTTTGGATATCTCAAAAGTTCAGCATTACAAATGTCAGATGGCTCCAAACATGAGTTCTTAGAATTCTAATAAAGAAACATGCTGTCATGTTTTCCACCGATATTTCAGTTGCAAAAATTACAAATCATGGCTTCGTCCGTGTTTGCTGAGGCTGTTAGCAAATTAATTAGATAAAGACCACACAGACCATCCCATTCAAAAGATTAGAACACCTTAGATGGGCCCTTCTAAGGAACATAACAACCACCATGAAAGAAAAGGACATAAAACTAAGTGCATGTTGGCATCTTCTTAGGGGTCCACCCATGATTAATTCGAACCACTTGTACTCTGTAATATATATTCACCATTGAATCGAATCATATAATTTTCTTGGGCAAATACATTGAATTGAATCATATTATCTTTCACCTGAATCGATGATGTTAGAGCTGTTAAAATGGACGAATAGGCACAATTATTATTAAAAAAAAAAAGAACTTCATATATAACAAAACTTACATCAACAAAGAGATTGTTCTATCAAGTTCAAATCTGCCTCTTTGACATCAGAATATACTGGGACTAGAGAGGAGTTTACCCGGCTTTCCTCTGGTTTCGAAGGGATTAGTTCGGTCTAAAGGATTGGGAACCCTCCGATAATAAAAAAAAAAAAAAAAAAAGAACCCTCCGATAATAGAGATTATCATTGGGGTGGCACCATTTTCACCTTTCGTTCCATGAAACATGGGTCCCAAGTACATGATATTTTGCAGCATATAAGAAACTCATGTACATTTTATGAGTATTCTATCAGGGCTATATTATTATTATTATTATTATTATTATTATTATCACTATTTTAAAATATTTATGAAAGTAAAGGTTGGTAGGCCCCGCCCGTGGGAACTCCTGCTGCCTTCAACCGTCCACTAACTTTCCAGCTCTGCTGTTGGACCCACCAAAAGTATAAAAACAAACCATCACCAGATTGACAAAAGTCTCCTGCTCCCACTAAACGACAAAACAAGGAATTGCATCATTTGCATGTGTCCAGTTTACTGTTTTATATTTTTTTGCTAAAGTAATATTTACTGTGTAATTTACAGGAAATGATCATTTTGTCTACCATCCACAACCACAAGGAGACAGGATAATGTTCTCAGTTATCTTAATCATATTGCATTCTAGCTTCTTGGGCCCACATAGATGACAGTGGACATATGAAAAACCTTATCAAATTATCTTAGCCCTTAATTTTACGGTCCTACAATATAATGATGTTTTGAGCATAACTACTTCTTTTTATAGTTTCAATCAAATTATGGGTCAATGAGTATAAAATTTGGTCCCATGTTAGATCGTTCATGGGATTACACACTATCAATTGATCAAGGGTGGAGCCAAGTGTGAGACCCATAGGGCTCTTAGGAGAACATTTTCTCATGGATATACATTGTGGGTCCACACCTCTTAATCCTGGCAGTGAGATTAGTTATTGTTTTCAGTTAATGAAGAGATGCCCAATGTTTATTATTATTATTATTATCATTATTTTTCTTCTATATTGGGCTATCCGTACAAAAATGGTATGAAAACCCAAAAAATTATTATTGGGATTGCGTGTGAAACTAAGGATCCAACACCACTCAACCATGATGGCCGTCCAAATTATTCTCATCAAAGCAAATATTCATCGTTGCATTAAAAACAGTACTTGACTGGTGAGTTTGTGACAATTTACACTGTTTCAATAAAAGGTGATGATAACTGTGATCAATGAGGGATTCTGATCCGACAGATTGGATTGGGGAAGTGGGCCCGTGCAGAATGGAGATCAATCTTTGCTGTATACCATTGATCATCTTTTCACTTACATTCATGTGATACACTAAACTAAAAACTCTATCAAATGAGGTCAGCGAAATCATACTGGGGCTGCTGCATGTAACTGTTTGGGCCGTGATGGAAAACCACGTTTTTAAACCGTGGCAACAATGGAGCAGTAGATTGTCTCCTCCTGAACATTGATTGTTTCGTTTGTTGGATAAAATAATCATGGGGTGACTGAATATTTTCTGGTGGTTTTGTTCAATGGATTTCACTGAGACAGTCATGATTGAAAGGGTTTGTTTGAATGAGGACAGCAAGGGACCTCTCTCGGCATCCTGGAGGGAGGGACATACCACCATATTCCCAAGTCCATCGTCAGTGGTGACTATGCAACTTTGCATTTTCAATTACAGCTAGGGATGATTTGGTCATTCAAATTAATGACCATGTTTAAGAGCCTTGTAAGGCCATTTGGAGTTTGGAGGAATAGAAATTGATGAGTGGGAGATACATGTTATAAGGAGAAAATTAAGAACCGAAAAAGAATCAACATCTTTGTACATCTTTTTGTTTACCGAGTTGGGGATTTGAAAGGAGAAGGCTAGTTGAGAGATTTCTTGCTTTGATACTTTTATTTAAGTTAAGATTCTAAAACAATTGTTACTTACCCAATAGAAAGACAAGAGAGCGTGATAGTTGGGTGAGAAATGGGAAATCCAATCAAGTGGGCTATACCTGTTTTCTCACCATTAATTTCTCCCATTGTAAAATGTATGATACCCATAATTAGTGCTAATTTGGATAATTTGAAAGAAAAAGACGAAAGGATGCAAGCAAATTTCAAAGAGTGCACATGAAGAGCACATCAGAAAAACTGTGCATAGTATCAATTTCAACTTGGACACAACTTCTGCTCAAATAAAAAATAAAAAACTTGCACACAACTTTTCTCACTTGCTCCAGACTTTAGCCTGTAGGTGATTTTAACAAGCATGATTAGGCCATTTCAGCTGTGTCACTTGTGTGCATGCAAGCGAATGAATTCTTTTTATACCATCCCATCGTATGTACGCACAACAGTTTTGAGTAAAAGATCAAATCGCTGATAGACGGTCCTAAAAGCATTTTTTACAACAAACTGCCTAACTCAACCAAAACTAAAATTAAACAAAAGCTCAACTCAAATTCTTCAGATAATATCTCTGTTCCAAAGCGGCACGTTTGTATAGTCCATTTCTACAGAAAAAGTATCATTTTTCTATGAAAAACTATATTTTTATGTATTTGGTGCAGCAATTTTCTGCGAATTATTCTTTCATCACGTTAGTGTTTTCTTTGAATAACCTGAAAATAGAGTTTCCATTGGGGATACGAGAAGTCCATTTCAACTGAAAACTACTCAACACTTTATTTCCTCACCTCCTCTTTAATACTAGTTTTCATTAAAAAATCTATAGCCCCTCCAAACAATATTAGTTCCAATATGATGAAGAAAAAAAATTTACACTAAATATAAATTTCTAACATCATAGAAAACCTTTCATAAAATATTTTAAAATGATAAACCTTGATGATGTGACAATTTCATCTATCCAAAAGAAATTGCTTTACACAACCGTTTTCAAAGCTTTGTCACATTTTAAAAATGGTCATTTTTATGTGGCCGCCAGAATTTTGACCCTCAGTTAAAAAGGTGGGCCCTACATCAACCCCTCCTTGTGAGTGGGAGGAGAGAGAGAGGAAAAACCGGGGGCACATGAAATCAGAGGCGATGTATTTAATGCAATAAAGGTAATGGAACGAGAAACAGACGCGTGGAATCTTGTAATTGCTTTAAATCCCACACCACACCATAGCCTTCTTCCTCCTCTCTTTTAGTGCTAAGCCATTTCCTCCCCTTTCTCTTCCAACACCAATACACACACAGAAAGTTTTCGTTTCCTTTCGGAGAAATCGCATCAGAATCTCAACTTCCGCGGATTCTTTTTTTTCCAGAGGTAGGATTCTCTTTCAAGAACCGCTATTATTCTCCAAATCCGATCTGTTTTTGTTTTTCCTTTTCCTTTTCGGCCTCCATATCTCTCTCGTAACGGATCGGCTGATTAATCTGTTTTTTTTTTTTTGCAGGGCCTTCGTTCTTCCCGTCTGAAAATCTCACGATATGCCCGAGAATCTCCTCTCCGGTTGATCCTTCGCGCGTATTCTCCCGACCGATGGCGCGTCCGATCTCAACTCGCGAGATAATCTCCGAAAAAGCGCGGGAGTGGGAGAAGAAGAGGACTCAGGCGCGGTGGAAAACGGAATCCGAGCAGCGGAGCTACTCATCGAAGCTTCTAGAAGCTCTACAGCAAGTTCGCCGGAATCCTCCTGCGTCGGCGGCGCCCGCGCCGAGCCGAACTGTGAGAGAAGCTGCGGATCGGGTGCTGGCGAAGGCGGCGCGGGGGCAGACGAGGTGGAGCCGCGCGATCCTGTCGAGCCGGTTAAGGCTGATGAAGATCGGGAGGTGGAAGAAGAAGGCGGTGACCGGAAGCTTCCGGTCGAAGAAAGGTAGGGAGAGGATTTTCCGGTCGATTGAGAAGAGGATACCGGGTACGGAGGGGAGGGAACGGACGCTTGGAAGGCTGATTCCCGGTTGCAGGAAACTGTCGTTTCCGGTCCTTCTAGAAGAAGCTACGGACTACATCCCAGCTTTGGAGATGCAAGTTCGCGCCATGGCTGCGCTGTTGGAGGTCCTCTCTCATTCGACGGACGGTCAGATCGGCTCCAGCTGACTCAGCCCTTTTCAGGTCTCTCTCTATGTCTCCAATTAAACGATCGTTTGTTTGTAGGTTGATTTGTTAGCATTTCAATACGTACGGTTTTTGTTTTTGAAATGGTTAAAAATATCAACCAAAGCTTAGGTATTCATTTCCTATTTTGATAGAAAAAATGGTTATTATTACTATGTATTGAATTCCTATGTATATTAATGCAAAGAAACATATCCTTAGTAATTGAATGAGGAGAGAAGGCTATATTCAAATATTTTCTGTTTGTAAATTTGCTTCTTTAATAAATCATTTGTTGGAGCTTATTTGACCTGAGTACATAGTTAAGCTTGTTGTATTTGTTCAGGTTGGTTTTCGTCGGGGTATTGAGAAATAAAGTAGGGGTCATTATCTTCTATATTTAGGTAAATGAGACATGGAGATCCTCATTTCTAATAATATGCTTAGAGCATATTTGGTAATAGGTGAGGAATTCATTGATATGATGATTCTTCACTATCATTGGAATAAAGATTTTTCACTGGAGATTTGTATAGTTGAGGATTTCACATTGATATTGGTGTGTATTGATGCGTATAGCTGAGAAAAATAGGATTGTGTGTACGAATCCACTAAAGTGAGGATTTTCAAATCTTATGAGTAGTGGTCGGATTTGAAAATCCTAATAAATAAATATTTCCTTTTATCCAAATCATCGGGAATTTATAATTGTCAAACATGGATTTACCACAATATGAGGAAAACCGAAAATATTTTCCCTGAAAAATTGGTTACCAAACGTGACTTGGTTATTTAGCTATGAAGCGCATGGTCCATATTATTGGCTAATTTAAAATAAAAGCTGTTTTTGGACGAGTTTCCAATTTAGAAAATGGTCTTTTAAGATATTTGAAAAGATTACTTTTGAATATGTTTTTTCTTTTCAGTTCATGACTTTATTATGTAACTTCCATGTATTCATAGTAGCCTAAATTTTGGGCCTTTACTGTGATATGTTTGATATGGAAGATGGTGAATTGTGTCTTCCCGTCGGGGCTTGTGTGAGAAAAATCAAGGGAATGTGGTCCACCTCCTAAATGATGCATACAAGCCGCAGTTAAGCCATTCATCACTACAAGTTCCTTTTCTTGGGGCCATTTTGTTTCTATACATTGGAATCGATTGGATTTTTAGAAAAAAAGTACACATTAAAAAAAGTGATGTGGGTTTTTTTGAATTTCTAGCATGACGATATTTACATTTTGGCAATTTGAATTACTGGGGTGGCGGCTTGGTATTCAATTTTCATCTTCTCTCTATTTGGTTTTTAGTGGATTTTCGGTAGAGGGTAGATTATTTTATAAATATTTATGAATTTGTTACCTTTATTTTTTCTTTTATTTTAACTAATTTCAGGAATGCATTTCTTAAAATTTTAGAAACTGATTCTAGGAGAAAGGGGCCCCCTCTGACCTGACCAAGGAGTGATGATGTAAGTGCCTTATATGGTCATCATTGGGCTATATAGAAATGACCAATTGATGAAAAGAATCTGAAATGGGTTTGTGAATGACACAAAATCAACCCCCTCAGGTCAGGGGTGAGGTATCTCCCCTCACCAACAGCAAGAACCAGGTTAAGCCCGTTTACTTTTGGGACATAAGATGTGAAAGATTCTAACAACATGAATTAGTAGGTGGACTTTTTCATATTCTTATCCACAGTTGTTCTGTTGACAGATGGAATGTACTCCTTGCAAAAGCTGTTCTTCCCCATGTGGATGAGAAGCTGTTGTTTCCTGTGTATTACTAATCCAAGGACGCGTCCTCCTCCCCTTGTGAAAAAAGTAAAAGTAAAAAGACCCCAACCCAACAACGGTCTTGGTGGGGTTGTGACTTGTGAGTGAGATAAATGCAGTTTCAGGTGTACTTTTGTCCTTGGAGGTTGCTTATTCTGCCATTAGCTTTTACAGCCACCAAAAAAAGAAAAAAAAAAGCTTCAGATTTGGAGAAATGGAAAGAGAAACTCTTCTTGTCATGGCATTTGATTGTAGATGCGAATAAAATGGGCATGGCAAACTTTATCCTCCCAAGCCCCACTTATTAAAGTTAGCCATTCCTGATTCCACCATAGTATTGATGAGCAACGGTCAATAACCATGTGAGCATCCTTTTTATGTGGTCTGACTGCTTCACGTTATATGATATATATTTTCACTCTCCCCTCCCATATGTCTCATTAAAGTTGGAAGTAGGTATTGTTTGTTAAATCGTACATACCCAAACAAGCAAGAAGCAAAGCAGAAGCAGAAGAGGAAGAAGAATACAAAGCTGTAATATTATCAGTGTAACTTTTTGAACTCATGTATTGATGGCGATGGTGGGAATGTGGTGCAATCTTCATCAGATCCCCATCTTTAGGACTTGGCTTAATGCGACGTGTAGGCTGATGGGGGTATCCCATTAGTTGACACGTGCAATGTGCGATCAGTACTGTAGGTGGGGTCCAACATAGCAATATTTGATGCCTTGTGATGTGTGTTCCTTTGTCGTTGCATGTCATATTTATCTTTGACGGACGATATTAACACAGGCCGCTTTCATGCATGGCCTATCTGAGAATGCGACCTGTGAAAATTTGTGTGAATGAAAGAATCTGTACCAACCAATTAATCCATGTACAATGCCGTGTTTCATGTATTTATGAGTGGGGAAGGGAGGGGAGAGGGACAACCATTCGGACATGGAATTGCACATTTCCTTTAAATTACCAGCCAACCCATCCAGAGCTTCATCTTCAATGGACGCGTCTCCGACAAAACTATATCTCGCAGGTTTTCAGTATAATTCTACCATGGAAATGAAGGGAGTTCAAACACTGGATCATATTATACCTGATAAAATAACCTAGAGTGAGTGAACTGAACAGGATGGATAGGCCCCTTTAAGTCATTATAGTTATTATTCCACACTCAGCCCTCCATCATCCCACCATGAGCAGGGCCATGTTAGTTTTCAAGCATCATTGCAGCATGTGTTTGGGTTGATAGCCATGTAGCAATTGACCAGTGTTCACATGCCAACTGGTGATCACGCATTCCTAGTCCCCCTAGACCAGAGGAAGCGATGGGGACAGCTAAAAGGACCTTACTTTGGCCCCCATCTCTCTCTCTCTCTCTGGTTTTGTCTTTTGAGCTAATTTCTTCTCAGGAAATGCCATGTTCATATATGGGTATCTCACCATTGACAATAAGTATTGGTGCATAGGCTCAATGTGTTGTGGTTTGCCTACGTAGTTTACATAAATGTAACATTTATTTCTGAATTAATTTCACACTGTATTTGGGTCCTCTGATGCTCTCAATTGGGTGGGATTTGACCCATGTAACAAATGTAGTAGTGTACATGGTTGGGTCGTACTGCAGACTGTTTTTTTTCTGTATACACTCGGGTTGGATCAGTGGCTCAAGAGGCAAATATTCTCCAAATATTGTTTGTTGTTTGTATAGCAGTCTCTGTATTGTTCATTTGTTTGGTGAGTCCTGTTTGTGTGTCTTTGTTTCTTGATCACCTCAAAAAAATATGCACAACTGTCGGTCGGTCCATCTTGGCTGAAATGGTGGGATCCACATCCACATGAGCTAGCCTCCAAGCAAGGCAAGGGGAAGGGGAGAGAGCGGTGGTGGCTCGCATGTGATGGGATAATCATGAGTCGCATGTGACCACGTCATCATGCACATGAACTCAGCGGACAATGCAACAGGGAACGGCCCCAATTATCGGCCAAGCTGCACTGGCCCTCCCCCACCCCCCACCCCCCGTTGTGTTGTTAAAGTGGCCAGCACCATGTGATGTGAGGGTCCCAACACCACCCTCAACCACACCATCTTGAAGAGAAGAAAAAGCCGCCATTCAAGGATAAGCATAATATGCATACAGTATGGATTTTTCTTTTGTCAACCCACCTTTGTTTAAGCTTCTTTCTCTTCCCCTCTAATCCCCTTTATTTTGTATAGTAAGGCTCACTTTGGATAAATACAAAATATCCACCTTCACTTCAGCTAACTCTCAGGATTGGTATCTTTTAACTTGATGCTAATCCAATCATCAAGATAGTTTTAAGTTTTGATACTTGGGATATTTGATTGGATTGATATTAGGGCCCAATACATAGGAATTAATTAAATAAGTGGTTAAAAATGGAGATCAATGGTGAATATAAAATCTATAAAAAGAAAAAGGTGAATATAGAAAAATGATCATCAAATAAATCCTTCTTTGATGGAGATTGAATGAAGGGAAGATGGGTAATAAATAATCATCCTTCACACTCGTAATTCAATACCTAGGAAAGTCCAGACCCAACTACCCTATTTCCTTCACCCATCACCTCATATCCATATCCTTCTCCCATCGTCTAATAATCCCTAGGTGGAGGTTATTTGATGATGAATCCTGTACATATAATTCCTATATAATATAATGCAAACAAACATGCCCATGTTCATAGCTCCTTTACTAGGGCCTGTCAACAAAGTTTTCTGCTTCCCCCACTGTTCCATGAGAGAGAGAGAGAGAGAGAGAGAGTTCAATCATGGTACACTATGTGGTATGTCGTTATGCTTGGTTGGGCCAAACAAAGGCGAATATCCATGGGCCCCTCTTTATGGTTGTTGATATAACTGTAATATCCATGGGGCCCCTCTTTATGGTTGTTGATAAAACTGTCACAAATATATATGATAATTTTAAAATAGGGACTTTTACGAAGAAATTAAACTTAAATTATAATTAAACGGTTTTATAAAAAAAATAAAAAATGACGAAATAATTATTTGTAACTTTTTTTGACGAAATTACCCAAATTGACGATATCATTAAGTTGATGATATCGTCAATCTCCTGCAACTTTTCTTCTTCTTCTTCAATTTCCTTTCTTCTTCTTAGTGGTTTTTATACCCGATTGTCTTTAGTTTGGAAGGGATGGCGCACCATTGGAATCTAAAACTCTACACAAAATATATAAAACCTATAAGAAAATCTCACATTCACCACTCAAAGTTTGCCCAACATGACTCCCTACATATTGCTCACTAACATCAAGACCGATCACTACTAGAAAAAGGATTTTTAGCGGCCGCCAAACGCCATCGCTAAAAGTCCACTGGCGGTCGCTAACAGTCTTTGGCGACCACCTAGCGACTGCGAAGGAGGGGCCGCGGAAACTTCGTCGCTAATAGTATTAGCGACCGCCAGCGACGACAGTCAAAAATTTTTTTTTTAAATTTTTTTTAATTTTAAATGTATTAGCGACCGCCCTTAGCGGTCGCTAATAGTGGATTAGCGGTCGCTAATAATTTTATTTTTTTTAGAAATTGACCATTAGCGACCGCCACTGGCAGTCGCTAATAGTAATTTTTTTTTAATATTTTTTTAATATTTTTTTAAATATTTTTTTTTTTGCTAATTTTTCCTGCTTTTTATACCTGTACATGAATGTATACCTGTATATGAATATATTATATCAAAGTATCAAACCACGAAAATCAATTAAAAATACTAATACCAAAACAAAGTCTTATATTAATGATATTCAAAACATTACAAAAGGTCCAAATATTACAAAAGTTTCCACAAATTATATTCATTACAAAAATAAACAAATTGTCTGAGGAGGCTGACGAGATCGATCCGATGCTCTCAAATCTGAAGAGAAAAAGGAAAATAAATATTAATTGGCAATTATAAAAATTGGCAATATAAAGTAAAAACGAAAAAAATGAAAAAATAAAATTAAAATTTTGAAAGTTAAACCTACGTTTTAAGTCTACGGGCAATCCGGGAGTCAGAATCTCAAGCCGTCAGTTCCAGCAAGTCATGAATGACTATAGGCCCTTGCCCGTCCAGTTTTACGGGCACCGGAGCCTGTTTGCCCGTTTTGGGCGCTCGGAGTTCGATTTACTAAGTTTTAACTTAAACCTACGTTTCGATACTACGGGCAATCCGGGAGTTGGAATCCCGAGCCGTTAGTTCCAGAAGGTCATGAATGACTATGGACCCGTGCCCATCCAGTTTCACGGGCACCGGAGCCCGTTTGCCCGGTTTGGGCGCTCGGAGGCCAATTTACTAAGTTTTAACTTAAACCTACGTTTCGACACTACGGGCAATCCGGGAGTCGGAATCCCGAGCCGTCAGTTCCAGCAGGTCATGAATAACTATGGGCCCGTGCCCGTCCAGTTTCACGGGCACCGGAGCCCGTTTGCCCATTTTGGACGCTCGGAGGCCAATTTACTAAGTTTTAACTTAACGTTTTAACTTAAACCTACGTTTCGACACTACGGGCAATCCGGGAGTCGGAATCCCGAGCCGTCAGCTCCAGCAGGTCATGAATGACTATGGGCCCATGCCCGTCTAGTTTCACGGGCACCGGAGCCCGTTTGCCTGGTTTGGGCACTCGGAGGCAAATTTACTAAGTTTTAACTTAACGTTTTAACTTAAACCTACGTTTCGACACTATAGGCAATCCGGGAGTCGGAATCCCGAGCCGTCAGTTCCAACAGGTCATGAATGACTATGGGCCCGTGCCCGTCCAGATTCACGGGCACCGGAGCCCGTTTGCCCATTTTGAACGCTCGGAGGCCAATTTACTAAGTTTTAACTTAAACCTACGTTTCGACACTACGAGCAATCCGGGAGTCGGAATCCCGAGCCGTCAGTTCCAGCAGGTCATGAATGACTATGGGCCTGTGCCCGTCCAGTTTCATGGGCACCGGAGCCCGTTTACCTGGTTTGGGCGCTCGGAGGCCAATTTACTAAGTTTTAACTTAACGTTTTAACTTAAACCTACGTTTCGACACTACGAGCAATCCGGGAGTCGGAATCCCGAGCCGTCAGTTCCAGCAGGTCATGAATGACTATGGGCCCGTGCCCGTCCAGTTTCACGGGCACCGGAGCCCGTTTGCCCGGTATGGGCGCTCGGAGGCCCATTTACTAAGTTTTAACTTAACGTTTTAACTTAAACCTACGTTTCGACACTACGGGCAATCAGGGAGTCAGAATCTCGAGCCGTCAGTTCCAGCAGGTCATGAATGACTATGGGCCCATGCCAGTCTAGTTTCACGGGCACAGGAACCCGTTTGCCCATTTTGGACGCTCGGAGGCCAATTTACTAAGTTTTAACTTAAACCTAAGTTTCGACACTACGAGCAATCCGGGAGTCGGAATCCCAAGCCGTCAGTTCCAGCAGGTCATGAATGACTATGGTCCCGTGCCCATCCAGTTTCACGGGCACTAGAGCCCGTTTACCCGGTTTGGGCGCTCGGAGGCCAATTTACTTAGTTTTAACTTAACGTTTTAACTTAAACCTACGTTTCGACACTACGAGCAATCCGGAAGTCGGAATCCCGAGCCGTCAGTTCCAGCAGGTCATGAATGACTATGGTCCCGTGCCCGTCCAGTTTCACGGGCACCGGAGCCCGTTTGCCCGGTTTGGGCGTTCGGAGGCCAATTTACTAAGTTTTAACTTAACGTTTTAACTTAAACCTACGTTTCGACACTACGAGCAATCCGGGAGTCAGAATCTCGAGCCGTCAGTTCCAGCAGGTCATGAATGACTATGGGCCCATGCCCGTCCAGATTCACGGGCACCGGAGCCCGTTTGCCCATTTTGAACGCTCGGAGGCCAATTTACTAAGTTTTAACTTAAACCTACGTTTCGACACTACGAGCAATCCGGGAATCGGAATCCCGAGCCGTCAGTTCCAGCAAGTCATGAATGACTATGGGCCCGTGCCCGTCTAGTCTCACGGGCACCGGAGCCCGTTTACCCGGTTTGGGCGCTCGGAGGCCAATTTACTAAGTTTTAACTTAACGTTTTAACTTAAACCTACGTTTCGACAGTACGAGCAATCCGGGAGTCGGAATCCCGAGCCGTCAGTTCTAGCAGGTCATGAATGACTATGGGCCCGTGCCCGTCCAGTTTCACGGGCACCGGAGCCCGTTTGCCCGGTATGAGCGCTCGGAGGCCAATTTACTAAGTTTTAACTTAACGTTTTAACTTAAACCTACGTTTCGACACTATGAGCAATCCGGGAGTCGGAATCCCGAGCCGTCAGTTCCAGTAGGTCATGAATGACTATGGGCCCGTGCACGTCCAGTTTCACGGGCACCGGAGCCCGTTTGCCCATTTTGGACTCTCGGAGGCCAATTTACTAAGTTTTAACTTAACGTTTTAACTTAAACCTACGTTTCGACAGTATGAGCAATCCGGGAGTCGGAATCCCGAGCCGTCAGTTCCAGTAGGTCATGAATGACTATGGTCCCGTGCCCATCCAGTTTCACGGGCACCGGAGCCCGTTTACCCGGTTTGGGCGCTCGGAGGCCAATTTACTAAGTTTTAACTTAACGTTTTAACTTAAACCTACGTTTCGACACTACGAGCAATCCGGGAGTCGGAATCCCGAGCCGTCAGTTCCAGTAGGTCATGAATGACTATGGTCCCGTGGTCATCCAGTTTCACGGGCACCGGAGCCCGTGTACCCGGTTTGGGCTCTCGGAGGCCAATTTACTAAGTTTTAACTTAACGTTTTAACTTAAACCTACGTTTTGACAGTACGGGCAATCTGGGAGTCGGAATCCGAAGCCGTCAGTTCCAGTAGGTCATGAATGACTATGGGCCCGTGCCGGTCCAGTTTCACGGCCACCGGAGCCCGTTTGCCCGGTATGGGCGCTCGGAGGCCCATTTACTAAGTTTTAACTTAACGTTTTAACTTAAACCGGCGTTTCGACACTACGAGCAATCCGGGAGTCGGAATCCCGAGCCGTCAGTTCCAACAGGTCATGAATGACTATGGGCCCGTACACGTCCAGTTTCACGGGCACCGGAGCCCGTTTGCCCATTTTGGACGCTCGGAGGCCAATTTACTAAGTTTTAACTTAAACCTACGTTTCGACAGTACGAGCAATCCCGGAGTCCCGAGCCGTCAGTTCCAGCAGGTCATGAATGACTATGGTCCCGTGCCCATCCAGTTTCACGGCACCCGAGCCCGTTTACCCGGTTTGGGCGCTCGGAGGCGAATTTACTAAGTTTTAACTTAACGTTTTAACTTAAACCTACGTTTTGACAGTACGGGCAATCCGGGAGTCGGAATCCCAAGCCGTCAGTTCCAGTAGGTCATGAATGACTATGGGCCCGTGCCCGTCCAGTTTCACGGGCACCGGAGCCCGTTTACCCGGTATGGGCGCTCGGAGGCCCATTTACTAAGTTTTAACTTAACGTTTTAACTTAAACCGGCGTTTCGGCACTACGAGCAATCCGAGAGTCGGAATCCCGAGCCGACAGTTCCAACAGGTCATGAATGACTATGGGCCCATGCACGTCCAGTTTCACGGGCACCGGAGCCCATTTGCCCATTTTGGACGCTCGGAGGCCAATTTACTAAGTTTTAACTTAAACCTACGTTTCGACAGTACGAGCAATCCGGGAGTCGGAATCCCGAGCCGTCAGTTCCAGCAGGTTATGAATGACTATGGTCCCGTGGCCATCCAGTTTCATTGGCACCGGAGCCCGTGTACCCGGTTTGGGCGCTCGGAGGCCAATTTACTAAGTTTTAACTTAACGTTTTAACTTAAACCTACGTTTCGACACTACGAGCAATCCGGGAGTCGGAATTCCGAGCCGTCAGTTCCAGCAGGTCATGAATGACTATGGTCCCGTGCCCAGCCAGTTTCACGGGCACCGGAGCCCGTTTACCCGGTTTGGGCGCTCGGAGGCCAATTTACTAAGTTTTAACTTAACGTTTTAACTTAAACCTACGTTTTGACAGTACGAGCAATCCGGGAGTCGGAATCCCAAGCCGTCAGTTCCAGCAGGCCATGAATGACTATGGATCCGTGCCCGTCCAGTTTCACGGGTACCGGAGCCCGTTTACCCGGTTTGGGCGCTCGGAGGCCAATTTACTAAGTTTAACTTAACGTTTTAACTTAAACCTACGTTTTGACAGTACGGGCAATCCGGGAGTCGGAATTCCGAGCCGTCGGTTCCGAAAGTACTTTCTAAATTTCTACGTTTATAAGTTTCCAGCTTTTTAAGTTTCAAAATCTATAAGTTTCTAAAACTATTTAGAAGATTTCTATACATGTTGAAATCTGGAATTAAAAAAATAATTATACCTGGTCAGGATCAGTCGAGGATGCTGGATCATGACTGCCGTCTCCAGCCGAGTCATGTCTCCCCCTGTGGCCGCTGCCAGCGTCAGGTGCCTGCGATTATTTATTATACAGCAAAAAATAATTAAAAAAACATAAATATTGAAACAATCAGTGACATAATTGACAATTTAAACATACAAAATTTTTTCTGACTATCCTGAGTAGTGGGTGGCGGGTCTGATGCGAGCGGGTCGCGACTCTGTAATAGACGAGCCTCCAGCTCTGCTATATAAGATCTCCACTCGGCCCTCATCTCTGTCCTGACCCGCGCCTCCGTGGACTGCAGCAATTGCTCGACCTCCTCATATGTATAATAGCGTCGGCCCTGGGAGGAGCTAGCACCGGATGACTCCGCTCGCGCGATGTGCGAGCGTGGAATGCCCGTCCCATATGTGAGCGTGTATCCGTGCCCGTCCCTGCCAATGACATCGTGGAATATCTCATCCCTCCGAGATGGCAAACTGCGCTCCTCCTCGGGCAAGTCCTCCAGACGTGACTGAAACTGGGCCTGCGTAATTGATTCATTTAATATACCATCATACATAACAAGACATAGTAATAGACAGATAATATAAGCGGTTCAATATAAAAACTTACGATGATAGCTGCAACCTCTGGGTGGCGAGGATCTCGAGAACGCATCCAGACAGACATCCTGTCGACCGGACCGCCCACGGTCCGCAACTGTTTGGTAGAGTCATATTATTAGTATAATATCATACAAAATGACAAAAATATAAATTACATGTACTATCTAACTTTTTACCTCGTGGCGGACCTGTGTGATGTGTCGAGTCCCCAACCTGTGTGCGGGACCCTGCATTGCGCGGTTCCGCGCATTCGTATCGGCCTCTCTCTGTTTTCAACATTTATCAATGAATTTTTGTTAGTTACGTTATCATTAGTAAATTGTTAGAATTAAAATAAAAAAATTATAAGTTTCTCACCCGAGCCTCCTCACTCGTCCAGTATCGGACGAGCTGAGTCCACTGATCCGAAAGAACACCCCTAGGAACTCGCGATAGTATGTCTGGGGCATCCTGGTGTGGCTTCCAGTGCTGCATCTTTATTTTATTTTTATGATCTTTCCACATTTTTCTGCACTTAGACATGCACACTGGCCGGAATAGCTTAGGACATGCCCTCACATTGTCCTGAAAAGGACAAATAATTTTTCATTAGGTTATGATTTAAATTGACACATCCTGTTGAGAAATGTTAACTTATTACCTTAATCTGCCGCCAAACACGGTCTAGTGTATCCACCGGGAATGCCTCCCAGTCGAGTGTAGTCAAAGGGAATGCATATGGATCCCGGACCATATGTCCTAACTGACTGATGAGCTGCCAGCATGCGGACCCACCGGATGCCAGGTCTCATCAAACTCCACATCAATGGGATTACCGGAATTCCACGTCCGGATCCCTCTGGCAACGCCTCTCCCCCTGCTGGAAGATGGGCCTGTGCTCATAGAATCTATTCAAATTAGAGATAATCTAATTGAATTGAAATAAATTAATTTGCTAGAATTAAAATGTCTAACTATATAAAATGTACCTGTCTGTGAAGCTGATGTCTCACTAGGCTGGGACGTCGATGGCCTACTCGGTGGGGCCATCTCACTAGGCTGGGAGGTCGATGGCCTAGAGGGTGGGGCCATCTCACTAGGCTGGGCGACACCCTGTGCAGGAGTAGGGTCCCCAGATGGCCCACTGGCCTGGGCCTGACGCAGCAACTCGTCGATGGTCCGCGGACGATCTCTCTTCTTTCGTCCTGACATATCTGTTCAAATGTTTGTAAGATAAATTAATTTAACGAGATAATTGATATTAACATTTAAAAAGAAATTACACTGAATGATAACATTGGTGAATTAGTTCCCAACCGTTTACTGGACATGTAAGTCAACTGTATCTCCTTCAATAGTTTCCCGAACCCAATTAATATCTTCATCACGTTGAACAAGTGCATTCTGATCAAGAACTTGTTGAGCGAATGCATCAATATCTGGCTCATCACATTCAATCTGATACACTCCCCTCCTTGACATTTTAACTGCAACCTGCCAGTTAGGATCTTTCGGATCTCTGACATAGTAAACTTGCTCCGCCATTGAGGACAGTATGTAGGGTTCGGCACTTATTCGATCATCCCGGTATAACAAATTGTTAAAATTTACCAATGTAAACCGGTAATTATCTGTTTTCACCCCTCGGATGGGATCCACCCAGTCACACTTAAACAATAGAAATTTTAACCCATGGCTGTATACAACTTCAACAATATCCTTCAACCGGCCGTAGTAATAACCAGCTTCGACAGATGGACAACCGAACCCACTATTTTGCGTGGCTCGTTTCTCATCTACATCCTTGATGCGAAATCGAAAACCGTTGACGTCACAAGTTATGTAACGTCGGGCCGTTCTGAAGGGACCATCAGCTAACTGATTCATTTCATCGGTCAAATTAAGATCGTTGGTTCTTCGTAAATTACACACCTACGCAATGCATGTAATCACTGAATATCACTACCTGAAAGTAATATGACAGGAACAAGTTAAATTTGTCCTAATGATTGAATACGTACGTGACTCTTGAACCATTCGTGAAATGACCGATAATGGGACTGATGAATTTCAGGAGCTGTAGCACGAGGCATGTCCCGTTTGAGCTCATCGATATGTGTCCTGCGATGCATAACACGTGTTAATGACAACTACGATAATTTAGGCAAGAAATTGACAAGTTACAGTTATGAATGAGTGATAACTTACTGAGTCAAAGCCACAACAGATGGGGTGTTGAACAACACCCATCGGTGAGCTTGAATCCACTCAATATTGTTGAGCTCAAATGGCGTGCCCTCCCCAACTGGACCATCATTAATCCGCGAGGGCCTGGTTAACTTTGTTTCAATATTATCATTGAGATATGTTGCGCAGAAATTTGTGCACTCATCCATCAAATACCCCTTAGCTATGGATGCCTCTGGACGAGCTCTATTACGAACATACCTCTTCAATGTGTTCATGTACCTCTCGATCGGATACATCCATCTGAATTGGACGGGGCCCCCAAGCAGGGCTTCACTGGTTAAGTGTATGGTCAAGTGAACCATGACATCGAAAAATGCAGGTGGAAAGATTTTTTCTAGATGACACAATGTCACAGCAATCCTCTCTTGCAGACCATTCAACTCATCAATTTGGTGAACTCTAGAACAGAGTTGTCTGAAGAAGTTGCTAACTTCAATCAACGGCGCTACAACATTCTTAGGCAAACAGTTCCGTATGGAGATAGGCAACAACTGTTGAATGAGAATATGATTGTCATGACTCTTCAGACCCTATAATGTTCTTTCTTTCATGTTCACACGCTTAGCGATATTCGAACAGTACCCGTCAGGAACCTTGACACCCTTCAGAACAGAGAGGAAGACATCTTTCTCATCTTTACTCATCGTGTACTGCGCAGGAGGCATGTACGCCTTGTTGGACTCTCTCATCTGCAAGTGCAACGATTTTCTCAAGCCCATTTCTTCCAAGTCACGACATGCATTGACACCATCCTTCGACTTTCCCTGAACACTGAGAATGGTCCACAATATATTATCACATACGTTCTTCTCGATGTGCATAACATCTAAGTTGTGCCTCGGTAAGTTATCTTTCCAGTATGGTAGATCGTAGAAAATACTTTTTTTCTTCCAATTATGACTTCGCCTTCTATTTGCACCGGTAATAGAAGGAAGCGGGAGGGCCAGTAAATCTTGAAAATCATACACGGTGCGTACTTGCTCTTGCTCCAGCTGTGCCAACAAATCAACTCCCGTCATTTTTCGAGGTGCTGGACCATATTCTCGAGTGCCGTCAAATGACACTCTGTCCTTCCTGAACCTGTACAATGGAGGTAGAAAACGTCTATGACTCATGTATGCCCATTTTCTGCCGTGCTTCAACCAAGTTGACTTCTTCTCCTGATTGCAGCAAGGACATGCAAACTCTCCCTTTGTGCTCCAGCCCGACAAGTTAGCGTAAGCAGGGAAGTCATTGATTGTCCACAATAATGCGGCGCGGAGTTTAAACATTTCATTGCTTTCGGCATCAAATGTCATCAGACCATCAACCCATAATTCCTTCAATTCATCAATCAAAGGTTGCATATATACATCAATCTTGTCCCCTGGTCCTCGTGGTCCATCTATAAGTGTGGATAGGATCAGAAAAGGTTGCTTCATACACATCCATGGCGGGAGATTATAAGGCACCAAAACAACTGGCCACGTACTATGATTTGCCCCAGTCATGGATCGGAATGGATTAAAACCATCTGCAGCCAAACCAAGCCGCACATTGCGACAATCCAAGGCAAAGTCTGGGTTCCTCCGATCGAAATCTTTCCACGCTGGGGAATCTGCTGGATGGATTAACTTACCATCTTCCCTGGTATTCTCGGCATGCCATCTCATCAGTTTGGAAATCTTTGATGACATAAAAAGCCGCTTCAGCCTGGGCTTAAGTGGGAAATATCTCACTTGCTTTGCTGCCACATGTTTGCCACGATTGATAACACTTGTAGAACTATTTTGACGATTGTGACCAACCCCGTCCTCTTTCCATCTCGATGACTGACAGACAATGCACGTATCAAGATGGGCATTCTCATTCCTAAACAACATACAATTGTTTGGACATGCATCATAAGTCTCACACGTGAAGCCTAAATTTTCAGTTAACTTGCGGGCCTGATAGTAGGACTCAGCAAGTTTTGAACCGGACGGGAGCGCTCGATGCAACAACTGGAGGAGCATATCAAAGGACGTGTCAGACCATTGATTCAATGCCTTCAAATGCAACAACTCAACAATAAAGGACAATTTACTGAAGTCCTTGCATTCGGGATACAATTCTGTCTGTGCATCGTCTAGAATTTCAAAATATCTCATGGCTTCTTCATCAGCACCGGAGCGAGGATTACTCCCACCCGCGCCGTCAGTCTCACAGCTTGTGTATTCAGGTGCCAACCCGCATGCGATATCATTTAGCATCGCATTCAGTCTCTGACATATCATCCACCACAATTTCATCTCTAGCCCGTTTGCGACATGAAACATACTCTTCTCCATGTCTTATCCAATTCTTGTACTGCTTCAAGAATCCGTTCAGAATTAGATGCTCTCGGACAAGCTCTCTTCTGTAATAATAACGATTCGCACATTTTCTACATGGACAACTGATGAACTCATTGTCAAACCCATTGGTAAATTCCATGAACTGGTTAATCCCCTCCATGTATTCCCTGGACATCCTATTCAGTAAATCAATCCAGTTCTTGTCCATCTCGGTAACTATTTCTGTGGAAATCTAAAATGATTGTAGTACAATTAGCCCAAGGTACCGTGCATCATGCAAATCACCTATCCAAAAACTACAAACTCATTACTACAGGGTGGTTGGTCCTATCCCATTCGAGAATGCACAATCCAACTTGCACTCAACGGCTCGAATGCTTCGTCCCCTAGTCAGACAAAATTTCGGCAGCATGTCCGCGTGGTTCTCCAAGTACACGACACAGATACAACATCAGTCGTACCTATGTATGTACCCAAAGAACAATGGGACGTCAACCGAAACTCTATCTAACATCGGACTTGCATGAGCCATTGAGTATAAAATGGATAATTGCATTCCCAAACTGTCCGAACTGGACAATTCAAGTATCGCATATGACAAAGTTCGAATGTACATCACAAGAACAACGAATCTAGTCAAAGACCCAATCCGTCGCGTCAAGGATTACCGAACAGATGTCGTACACAATACTCGAACGGGTCTAAGTTTCACTAATGCATGCAAATGAATAAAAGTTTAACATCAGGCCATATCAAACCAAATTAATCGATACCATCAAAACCAGATACATCCAGTTTAACACAAATCGAAAGAAAAAAAAATTCATTCTAGCTCATACATTCAATTGACATCAGGCCATATCAAACCAAAATCCACAACAGAACGTAACAAAAGAGAGAGATCAAATACAATGCCACATGAAAACCAAATTAGATCCAAATCAGATCCAAAATCCACTCTTCGTCTTTCTCTTCACTCATTTTTTTTTCTCGTACTCTCTCCCTCTCTTTGTTCTTGTATATAGGTACTACAACACTTCTTCTCCATTCGTTTGGATTTTTTTTTTATCTTTAATGTTTTATTAAAAAGCTTAGTTAACTGGCTTCATCCAACTCCACCTAAGCATTTCAAGCCTCTATTAGAATATCATTAGGCCTCCTAACCTTTTTTGACTTCATTCTCGGCAATGCCTTCATTTTTTTTAAGTTGCAATGATGCTATGGCCAATCAAAGATTGTAAATAGCTTTCAAATGGTTGCCTATCAGAAGATAGAATGATCCTAGAATTAACCAGATTACATTGAGTGGGACAAACTCCTTAAATCAAACCTAGTTTGCCTTTGATACATTGGTATCCTTTTTTCAAAAATCTTCTTATGATGGTCAAAAGGCTAAAATAAGTGATTCGTTTTAAGCCCTAATAAAAAGAATATTGATTCTTGAACCTTTTTCACACTCATCTCACGATGAGATGCTGCAGAAAAAAAGAATAAATTGCAAAATCCAATCCGATCCCTCAAAAAAGGGAGACTTGACTTCTTATAACTATCTAAAAGCTTTCCACAATTTCATAGGCAAGGGAATGAATGGCAATAGGGAGAAAAGGAGTGATAATGGTGTCATCATTAACTTATACACTTCAGTTTCAGCCACCTTCATCCATATTAATACAAGTGATAATAGTGTTTCTCTATTTTTATGGCAAAGCAAGGGGTAGGCAGGAAGGCATGTTGATCAGTAACAGGTTAATCGAAACATCTTTTATTAAAGATAGAGAAATCTAAATTCCAACAAATACAATCTTAGAAGACCCCACCAATACTTGGGATTAACATTTTGGAGCCCACAATAATTTCAAAAAACAAAATAAGTTTTGAAAACCGTGGCCTATTAGACACCCAGAGAGATACACACTTTCATGCATCTTTAGGTGTACAAATTTTCATATAAAGATGATCTCATTTACAAACCTCATTTACGTATGTAAATGAACGCAAACTATCAACCCCATGCATAAATATCCCATGTGTGTGCGTCATTGACCTATGTAAATAAGCGCAAACAATCAGCCCCTTAATTATCCTTTGTTGAGGCACATTTGAACAAATGAGCTATGTCACAAGGACCAACTCAGTGGACCCAAATCTAAACCTAAAATCTAAATGGCCCCGACTCGACTTCATCACTCCCCAGTTGTGGGAAAGCAAGGCACAAAGAGTGACCATGGTGCATATTCACCTACAAACCACTTCTTGTAATCCAGATGCCCTTTTTTATGAAGCAACCCCTAAACCTTTTTTTTTTTTTTTCTTCCTGTTACCTTGGCCAAGGGTGTTGGGACCCATGAGAGCACTCATATGTGGGGGAAAGAGCAGCAGCACAAGTGAGGAAAATACATCCGCACACCTAGGGAGGGAACACTTGCATAAGTGAGGAGAGAACACCTGCATATGTGAGGAGAGAAGACTCGCAGGACCCAGAGTTTGATCCCTGGTCATCAATCCATCTACGTACATTGATATAATGAAAGGAGATGTCTCTCTTCCCACCTCTTGATTTCAAAATTATTCATTTTTATCATATTAATTAGCCTTGCCCTATCTTAGAAATTTGATTTGCAATAACTTAAATTCATATATGCTTATATCTCTAGTGAGGCAGTTGGGTCACTTGTCATTCAAACTCCCCTACAGCGAATGCTCGGGTCTTTTTAAGTGTTTGTTTCATGTAATTGAATATATAGGACTTATTTTTTTTAAATAAAAATTGGGTCCTTAATAAAAATTGGGTCCTTTTAATTGAAACCACACCCCCCCCCCCTCGAAATAAATAAATAAATAGAGCTTATCTCTTTAACAATTCTTCAGCGGAGGTCATTTAAATTTGATATCCTCTATAATCAATTCATATATATTCTATGCAAACAAACAAACACACCCTTAGAATTTTCCAATTAGGACATGCACCTTTAGAAAAAAAAGGATCACGTGCACCCGTTTGGTAATTTATTTGTTTTAAGAAGATTATTAAAAAAAATACCTTTTTTAAAAAGCTTTGAAAGATTTATTTATAAAATGAAAAGGCCATATTGATTAAAAAAAAAATAAATGAATATTAAAGTCAGGTTTACTCTATCAGGTTTTCTAGAATTCTATCTACTGAATATTAAATTTAAAAGAAGTCTAACAAACATTTAGAATTTGCTAAAGATGTAAATCAGTAAAACTCTCACATCTTGAGAATATGTAAATAATTTCACTCCTCAAAATGCACAACACTAGGCAGGCAGGCATTATGTAAAATGGGTGACGAGCTGTCTCATTCAGAACATGGTATTGGTAGCAACAACACAAGATCAAATCTTAGTCGTGTCTGCAAATATATCAAGGCCCATGGCATAACTGCATATATATGAAAGAGAGATTTCTCTCATAGGTCGACGAAGAAGAGTGATGTGTCGTGACACACCAGTCAGTCAATCAGTACTGATTTCTTATTTCTTATCCAGTCTACACCTCTCCATTCAATTCAATTCAAATCAAAGGAGATACAAGGGCCAAAGTGGGGTGGCAATGGCATTGAAGATCTTCACATCAGCATAACAATCATCATTTAAATTGAAGATCTTACAATTTCTCACTAGGGTTTCTGCTCATATGTAACACAATATGACAAATGTGAAATGTATAGAAGAAAATTGGAGAAATACATAAATCAAATGAAAAATCAAATGAAAATAAAAAAAAATACATACCAGTAGCTCCGGCGGTATATATAGTAGGGTTCCAGCGGTGGCAGCTCCGGCGGTGGCGGCTCTGGCGCAGAGAGGGGGAGAGAGAGAACCGGTGGTGCAGAGCAGAGAGAGAGAGAGAGAGAGAGAGAGAGAGAGAGAGAGAGAAATAGAAAGGGAGAAAGGGACGATGCAGTGTAGTGGGAGAGAGAGAACGGTGCAGTGGGAGAGAGAGAACAGTGCAGAGCGAGAGAGGGAGAGAGAGAGAGAGAGAAATAGAGAAAGGGAAAGGGAGAGGGAGGGCTCCGGCGGCGGCTTGGCCGGTGCGGTGGGAGGGCAGAGCAAGGAAGGGCAGAGCGTGGGAGAGGGAGGGAGGGAGAGAGAGAGAGAGAAATAGAGAGAGAGAAAGGGAGAGGGAGAGCGAGAGGGAGAGGGAGAGCTTCGGCGCAGGCGGTCTCCGGCGGTGGCGTGGCCGGTGCGGCGCGAGGGCAGAACGCGGGAGAGCAGAGCGCGGGCGCGGGAGCGAAAACTGAATAGCAAAAGGAAAGTGAAAATGAAGGGAAGCCGGGGGGATTAAGAAAGGCTTTAGCGACCGTTTCTGCGACCGCCATTGGCGGTCGCTAATACTACTTTTAGCGACCGCCACTGGCGGTCGCCCGCGTTTTTAAACCGCGAAAAGTCAAATTTCTAGTAGTGGATGAAATTCTCCAAAACAAATGGCTTTAAACTCTACATGTTCACAAAAGCATACACAAATATTCATCCCCTCTTACCTCACTTAGAAGCTACCACCAAATCGAGAGAAAATCCTAATTTAGGTATTGCACCAAACACCTTGCACTCCAAACTTGAACCCTCAAAACTTATTTGAAATGGGCAACAAATGTGAAGAAACTAAGCATGTGACTCACACACCTAAGGAAGATTATCGAGCCCACTTAAGGAAGACCACTAGGACACAAAAGGCAATGATTTTCATAATCTTTCCATCATTAAAGAGAAGAAGATGGAGCAGGATATCTTTTTTTATAATGAAAGTTGACAATATCTTCAACCAATTGACGATATTGTCAATGGGTTGATGATATCGTCAACTAGGGTGATTTTGTCTAAAAAATGTACAAACAATTTTTTCGTAAAAATCCCTTTAAAATATATACCCCATTTATTTGTAGTGATATTGTTGGTATTTTCAGTCAAAATTGAAAATGTTGGAATTAATTCAGATAATACCTGATTAAAATCGGGCTATGGAAATAATTTTTAACAGCATTTTATATTAATTTTATATTTGTCTATTACTTTCAAATATTATTGTGTTTCCCATTACATTTTACTGATCATATCCCCATAAGACTACAAATTTGATGATATCCTTGTGTTTATCTGAGAATGGTACATGCGACATTGGTCATTAATTACAATTTTTTTTTTATAGATTTTAACCCTAATTTCTATTTGTTAATACCTACTGCGTTTTAGAGCCAATTAAGGTGCCTATAGTTTTCTGTTATCAACAGTGCTCCAAAAGGTGGAATGGTGAAAATCTCTGCTTCACCATGTCCACAATGTTCACCAATGAGTCGGAGTCCAAAGTATGGTTGTGTTAAATGTCACGAGATTGGATAATCGTCGGACTCTTGGGCTCCATTTGTTTCGTGTAATTGAATATCACGGATTGTATTTTTAAAAGTTGATAAAAATGAAAAACTAAAGGTGAATATCCAAAAATGACTACTATAATCAATTAACCTTCCCTTTTATGAAATTTCAGTCAAGGGATGAGGAATATAAATACCTAACATTATTGCAGTTATTCTATACCCAAGAAAGTTGAGTTCATACTTACATCTCCATCTCATATCTTTCACTCTGAATTTCTACGTATTCATTTCCTATGTATTTTATACAAAAGAAAGATCCTCAATAAAGGTCCATGTCTGCCTTGTCTCAGCTATTGACCCGCCCAAAAGACCAGAATAGAAACAACATGAAACTTGGCTGAAGTAGGCTGGCCTTCTGTTCAAACCCGAATCTAAAATGACTTGGCTCGTGTTCCCCCTCCACATATTAAAACATTAATTTGGAATGGTTAGCTTTTTTAGTAGTTTTTAGATTGGTGGTCATAAATACCATTGCTTCATGGGGAAATTCTATATGCACCCCTTTATATGCTGAGCACACCCACATTCTAGGAAAAAAAAAATCACTGTTCATAAGGAATGTGGGTGTGCTCAGCATATTAATGGGTGCATATAGAATTTCCCTTGCTTCATGTCCAATGACTCGGTCATAAAAACATAGAAGACTCAATTTCTATGAAATGTTTTGTTTTTATTCAGATTTTTTGTTATTTTATGATATCAAATTTGTCAAAAGTCAACATTTACATAACATATATTTTGGTTTTACTAGGATAGACAAGATCATATTGGGTGTTTGGTACCGATTCCCCTTTAGCGTCAAGGTTCAGTGTTCTTCCCAGTGATTACTTTCCTTGATGATGGGTGTTTGTTCTAAATCTATGTGCTTGATTCAGTGGAGATGGAAAGAGACACACAATCACCTCTTGTTTGTTCTCCTAATGGTTGTACACCCTCCTAATCGCCTGCCTAATCACCTTCCCATCAAATATTCAGGCACATACTGACATACTACACAAGTCCGTTTTGACTAGGCAAAAACCGAGAATCCCTAGTCGTCCCTTCGAAAAAGGAGATTCCTTACTACCAAACTTAGGGCACGTTTGGTAAACCACGAAGAATCCTCTATTAAGTGGATTCTCTCCATCTCCAAAGAAGTCTATAATCCTCAAGTATGATTCCCAATGAAAGTTCCATGTTTGGATGGAGGGAGGATTCCTACAACAAGTAGAATGTATGATCCAATTGATATTTTTACAAATATCTCAAGATACAGTAAGGATCAACGGTTGAAATTTGGTCACCTTACCGTGTTTGACCGTCCCGAACTAATAACTGGTTTCGATCATGATTTTGGACCCCACAAGAACCAGAAGTTTTGGAAAAAGGACTGTTTTTTATTTCCCCTTTTCAAAATTAGTGTAAACGGTAAATGTTTTGGCACATATCTCGAGATATAAGAGGAATCAATGGATGAAATTTGGTCACCTTTCCGTGTTCGACCCTCCAGAACTAATGACAGGTTTGGATCTTGATCGTTGACCCCACATAAACACAAAAATGAAAAACAACGGACTATTTTTTATTACCGTCTTCAACATTAGTGTAACAGTCAGACGTTTTTGGCACATATCTCGAGATATAAAAGGAATTAACGGTTGAAATTTGGTAACAGTGTGGTGTTTGACCTTCCAGAACTAATGATCGGTTTGGATCTTGATCGTGGACCCCACATAAACCCCAAAAAGAGAAAAAACGGACTGTTTTCAATATTAGTTTGAACAGTAATAACTTTTGGCACACATCTCGAGATATAAGATGATTCAACGGCTGATATTTGGTGAGGTGGCCGTTTTGGAGTTTTTAAAGGTGACTAACGGTTTGGATCTTGATTAGGGAATCTAAAAGGTACATTCCCAAAGCAAAAACTTATTAGGGCCACATTATCTTCACTGTGCATAACCTGTACCTTATCGTCACTGTCGTTGTCGGTTTTGCAAATATCTAACGATCTAAGATGAATCAACGGCTGAATTTTTGTGATATAGCGGTTTTGAACCTTCTTAACACTTTTATCGGTTCAGATCTTGATTGTGGATCCCATAGAAACCAAAAAATGCAAAAAACCGGTCTGCTCCATATTAACGCCCCAAAGCACTGTAGCTCCGCCAATCCTCTTCCGCATGGGTTCTGGGGATCCGATGGGGGGGTGTCTGACTATTAAAATAATTGGAAAGAGAGAATCCTCACGTCCATTATATGCTTTTCCACGCGGATCCAAACGTGGGTTTTCCACGGGATCGCGGAAAAACGGAAGAAATCCGCGGCTAGGATGTTTGCCAAACGTCCCCTTAGTGAATTTGCACCTTCGTACTGAGGAAATTAAAATATTATACTCTAATGGCTCTTTCATGGTTTGATGAGTAGAACTTCCGTCACATCCCCAAAATAATAAATGGGAAAAAACGTGAAAAATAAATCAAAATCAAATTTCTTGTGTTTAATACAACAATACAAGCTTCCAAAAGTGGACCCACATAAAATTTCAAACCGTGGCGAGTCACAATAAATTTCATTAAATGCAGTGGAAGCTTTATTTAATTGGTATTTAAGGTTTATAAATGAAACCCAACACGAAAATCAAATAAACATTAATAGTTAAAGTTGCCGAATAAATTAAACAATTTATGAAAGGAGTCTAATTATTAAGAGAAAGTTCATCTAAAGAATTTCTAAGATAACGTTCACTCTCATGCTGGCTTAGACGGCTCCAAAGCCATCTCTGGTATCACACTCTAGTTCGTCAGTTGACTTAAACGTTTGAAATGTTTGATTATCCTTTGTCTCTTCGGTAAAGTAGAGCTCGGTACCTATGCACCAAATAAAATAAAGTAAATAACAAGAACATGATCATAATTCGAAATTAAGATACGATAACAGGTTGAGTAAAGACAAGTGAGATCATATAGAAGTAATGACAAAGATATAATAAGGAATAATGTATGACATAAATCCAAACGACACACAAGGGAGCAATATATAATTCACATGGAGACAAGTGTCCTCGTTGTGGGTGGTCAACCCTACATAATCGGGAGAGTCCGTCCGTAACGTCGGTGATTATAAACCGATCAAAATATTAGGATAATCTGTTAATTTTCAAAGCGAATTATAAGTGATTCCGTCACATCGGTGATCAACCGTCCATATATCGATATGCAATCGTCCATAAATGACATACATAAACGTAAACACATATAAACATACTAGACCTGAATAATAATGCTCCGACACAAGAGTCCTAAGTCAAAATGAAGTGCTGGCCATTCTACAATCCATATCATAATCAAATCATCATATATAATTTGCCAAGCCACCTCATGGTCCATAAACAACATAATAAGGTATGCATATAAATGAATACATAACCTAAACCAACATATGCATGCAAATATAAAGGTGAAGACATAGTTGCAAACCCATCCTAAGGTTAGACGTATATTCACATACCTTTCAACATACAACAATAAACGCTAGTGAGTTAGGGACGTTACATCTCTCAACATTCATGGTGCATAGTCCCAATGAAGGGTTACTATAATAGAGATGTATTGCCCCTTTCTCGCTAGAATTCATGAAACCAAATCAGGTATTTGAATTTTACGTCCATAAGACACCGTATGCCCAAAGATGGTTCTTATGTTAAGTTTAGGTAGATAATTTAAGGTTATTAAATTCATATGAAGTCCCATACACAATGTCATAAATCCTCAAACGATATAGAGCCAAAACAGTGCAAAAGGATCATAATTTTCCCAAATACACTGAACGTTCGAATGTACGAGACCAACGTTCGAACGTTCAAGGTCTCGGGTTTTTGGCTCAGAGGCGAGAAAAGTCAAACATTTGAAACGTTCATGTGGCACATTCAAACGTTTGATGCTTCTGCCCCTTTGGCCCAGATGAGCCTAAACTCGAACGTTTGAACATTCATGGCAACGTTCGACCTTTTGATGTTCAATTCGTTGGCCAATTCTCACACAGTCACAAAAATTGGGGTTTTTCCCATTTTCATCCATTTTCCTCCCTTTACCATAAGAGAGATTCCAATCGTACCAAAAGTACATCAAAGACATGTTTAATTTGTCCCGTCCCCCGAAATCGCTTAGAGAATGAACTGGATCCGAGGAGTGAATTTTTTTTAGGGCTTATTAAGATTTTTTCCCTTTAGGCCCAAGGATCATAAGTCCGTTGTGAGAATATTATATTTCAAACCTCATGTAATACAATAATGCGGAATTCATACAACTCCAGGCATATTTGGATATCAACAATGAATAATAAATCTCAATAAATGTTAAAGTTGCACAAGGAATAAATAAAACTAAACAAAGAAGTTAATTTATTACAATGGCCATCCCAATAATCAAGGCCATTAAACAACATGGAGTCAATGAAATAAAAGTTCAACGAGAGATAATAAATGAATAAATAAATCTAATGAAGTCTCATATGAATCTCTCTCGTGCCGGGATCGATGACGCTATTCTACATCATGGCACGCCACTCTCGTTCCTCCTCAGCTGGCTGGAGATCCTCTGGGATCTCTTCACCAGCCTGCTCCTCATAGTAGTAATTACTTGAGGTGTCTGCACACCAAGGAGCAGAGTCAACGACATGTTGAGCAATAAATAAGCAAGATACAAATGAATATTACATGTATCAAGTGAAGAATAACAATAAGTATAATGATCAAGTGAATACAAGGAAACAATGCTAGGCAATAAGCAAGAATAATAATAATCAGGAGCAATGACAGGAATCCTAGGATCATTTAGCAATAACCACTATCCAAACAATGCAATGCAAGTATTAAGAAGGAGACTCCGAGGATGTCCTAACCACCTTCCAGGGTATCAGTAAAAATCCAATCAGACTACTGATACCAAAGTCCGGCTCTAGTGGGATCCTAACTCCCAGTCTTAGGAATAGCAGCACGGTTCTAGCTCGCTCCCAACTATTTAACGCCATGGACGCCGCCCTACGCTGATTGCCCATCCCAATGTTCGAGTAGTCGGGCCATCAAATAAAAACCCCAAACTGCAGTTGGCCATGATATGCAATATTAATGAAGTGGTGTTGACACAAGGAAAACAAGACATGCAAGTCTGGCTAGCTCAATGCAAAAGACATGATCATAGGGATTATCTTATTCGAGACAATACAAGATAAGTCAACCACACGTTAATCCTTTTCCATGCTAGCCAGTCATGTTCATCAAATACATGACACACAGTTTCTAAGATACACTCTAAGTCAGGTCCATGTCCTAGTTTTACAAAGATTATGTTTCATAATTAGTTAAGTGTTTTATGCTAAGAGAGTGTATAAGGAAATGTTAGTAAAGGATATAGTTTACAAATCAAGGAGGAATTACAATCCAAACATAGGCAAGTGGTGTCATCCCTGTACCCCACATGTTCTAACGAAGAACGTTTGGAAATTAGATCAACGATGCATCAAGGGAAATCCCTTGGTGTACAATCATGTTAAGCATCAATCAATTCAGTTCCAAACACATTCGGTTATACCACGCGTAATACACGAATACCTATACAATCCATTGAAGCACACCAAGTCACATACTTCGATTTCAATCCCCATTAATGGTCAAGTGAGAGTAGGTTCATGGTTTCTAACTTCTAAGGCTCAAGCCTAAGTTAACAGTCTCATTCATAAGTAAACATAAGCTGAATCATAGATCCAGGTATTTACATCACTTCTCGACCTCTGATCGTGATGAAATCAGAACCATTGGATTCTACATCTCAAGGGCTTTCCAACGATATATTACATGTAGAAATCCATCGAACGAATTACAAGTTACAAAGCTCTGAAGTTTTTCAGGTTCAGTGATCCTGCACCCTTCGATCGATCAAACTGAAGGCACTGAACACCTCCCAGTTAGTGCATAGTTCGATCAATCAGACTGAGTGCTTGATCGATCGGCACTGGGCACCTCCCAGTTAACTGTGGGTTTTCTCAGTCCGATCGATCGGATTGAGTGCCCGATTGATCGGCCTGAATCTGCCCTTAGTTAACTAGGGCAGTTCCTCTATCCGATCAATCACACGGTGCGACCGATTGATCGGAAAACGAGCTTGTAACCTGAAACTGGGTTTTCTGCTCTCTTCTCTTTTGGCCAATCCATGGCTAACTTGCAGAAAACGAGCCTCCATGCTCCTATTTCATCACATACATCATTTTACACCCATTATAATAATTTAAACTTCAAGAGGGTTGCCAATTACAAATTAAACCAACCCAAATCCCCAAACCTAATCTAACATGTCAATCCCAAATTAATATCAAAACTAGGCTTGGAATTAGGGAAATCTAACAAGGAAATCATTGCAATCCATAGAGAAACATACACACATGCTAAATTATAAATTGCAAATCTACCTGCCTCAACCAAGAAGATGAAGATAATTGGGAAAAAACTTGAGGAGGAGCTTTCTACTGCGAAAACCACGAATTTACCATGATCAAAAGCAATCTAGAATACCAAGAAGAAGAAAGGAACGAAAAAGATCAAGATCAAACATAATCTAAACAAAAGAGAGAATGATTGAAAAGATGAGGGTAAGAGAAAGCTTACCAAACTGATATCAAAGAAAAGAGGGGATTGAGAGGTTTGGATCCTTGAGGATGATCTTCCAAGGTGGAGTTCTGGGCTTGAGAAGATGAAGAGGAAGAAGAAGGCTGTTGGGATTCTTTCGTTGTAGAGATTAGAATAAGAGATATGATTAGGGTTAATCCTTGTTTAAGAAGAGAGGAAAGGAAAAATGACTGAATTGCCCTTAAGTGGGTCCGGTGAAGGAATGGATCACTTGAAGGGTTTCTGATCGACAGATCGTGACGATCCAAGAGATAAAAATGATCATCACGATGAGACCTTTCCAATGAACCCAAAATTTATAGTGATTGGAATTTTCGGAAAAATACTCATTTTTTCCCTAAATTGCAAATTAGCCCTTCGCTAGAGTCAAACGAACTCAGAATCGCACGAAACTTCGCAGACACTAATCTAATACTAAAAGAAACTTGCTCAAGGTCTAAACTCCCCTAAATACCTAAAATACAGTTAAATATAATAATTACTTAATAAACGGATCAACGGGCTTGCTATTGGCCCCAACTAACCCAATAAGGTCGAGAACCCTACATAATTGGAAAGGAATGACAACCATAATTTCATTATTCAAAACCAAATAACCCAAAACCATTAGAAATCCCTAATCCACCATTTTCATTTAAAATAGGCAATCAAACAAACCTATATGCAAAGTATCAAGAATCAAAGATTAAACACGCATTCAATAAACGAATTATGATAGTGTACTTTCCTTAAATCCGAAGTTGAAGAAGAGTGCAATAGGTTTCCTAATCAAAACCCAATCTGAGATTATAACGGCGCTCGATCACAATCCTAACACGTACCAATCTGAGAAATGAGATGGGGTAGAAATGCTCAGATGAACAGATTTATTGTATTCCTATCCAAAACTTAACATTGGAAAGAATAAGAAGATAACCTAAGAGTATGCATGGGCCTACTCTTAATGGTTTGAGGAGAGGGTTACCTGAGATAAGAAAGTTGAACCAAGAATGATGGTGATCGTCAGCCTCAAGTGCAAGGCTGCGATTGTAGTAATAACTCGATGAAGTTCGAGGTCGATCCATAGGGAGTAATTAATCGCGCAAAAACCCATCCTATTGAAAAACTAATCTAACCTATAAAAAATCTATATAAATAAATCTCTACGAAACTGAAATTAAAATTTTATTACAAATCCAAATTAAAAATTACAATATCAAATAAAAATCCTAATCTAAGAATCCTAATCTAAAGACTGCAAAAACATAGAAGACATCAAACCGCCAATTGCGTAAAAGCAAATAAATCATGCATTAAAAATAAAGATTCATTAATAATATTATTCAGAAATAAGGATAAAAAGAATTCAAAATATTCTTATTATGGGAAATCACAACATTATATTGGCAAAATTAATAAAAGACAGAAAAAACACCGTACTAAGTGCGTACTGTCACTAGCCACAAACAGGCGATGCCGATCCAAGGCGGGACACCTTGACCTCACTAATTACGTCTTTTAGATTAAAATAAACCAATAAACTAGTAATTCCCCAACATTAATCAAAACTAAAAAAAAAAAAAAAAATTCTTTCCTTACCCTAGATCGAACACATTAAGAAAATAGGACTTGCGCATAATCCCATCTTCAAGTCTTCAGCCCTTCACCAAGGGAGAAGTAAATGGCTGGTTGATAATGGAGCGACGGTAGTAACTGCAGCGGCGCGACGGCGTAGAAATCCAAGTGATGGTAGCCTTAGGGAAGGCCTTGGATAAAGTAGTGATGGAAGAAGGGAGTGATGGAGGAAAATAATAAAAAGGAGGGATTTTTTGGTGCTGGTCGTCCAAGAGGGATGGGTGATCTCCTCCCTTGTGGTCCATGTGGGATGGGCACAATTTGGATAATGCATGACTTGGATAAAACCAAGCAATGGGCGTGCATGTGCAATGAATCACCTTGGCTTGAGTTATCTTCTTACTTTGGAAGATTTCAAATTTGCAATCTTTTCTTGATTGGAATCCAAAGCGTTGAGATCTTAGGAAACTTGGACTCTTTTTTAGTTATCCCCAAGTTAAAATTGCTTAGTACATCCACCTATTAGGCATCTTCTTATCTCTTGCAATTTTCCACATGGGCCCACATGTCAACTAAAAAAATTTAAATTCTAAATTTCAGAATTTAGTCTTCAACTGGGCCCCACTTGAATTTTGAGACTTTTGGTGAGAGGTCTTGGATGTCCATGCCTTGTTGCATATTTCTCTTTGATTTGAAAGTTTTCAAATCTTGGAAACTTGTTTGATTGAGATCTAGTTATGGTGACATCTTGGAAAAATTTTTTGGACTCTTCATAGGTTGAAATCACCTTGCATGGGCCCACTTTGATTTGAGAAAATATCCAAATATGAAATCCCAAAGTTTGCAAGAGAGATGGGCCCCACATGGGGCGTGCAGCCTTGGAGTCTCCCATGCTTGGTCATCCTTGCACTTTTACTAATCTTCTTGGTTTTCTTTCTTCTCTTCTATTCCTTCTTAATTTCTCTTCAACACGGGCCTCAAAATTCTGGTTTTTGCTTACAAAAAAAAAAAAAAAAAAAAAAAAAAAAACAAATGTCAAAGAATAATCTATTCATACAAGGAAGGAATAATGCAAGATGCGGGCCCAATTCACATCAAACAGATGCATAAAATGTCACCATTATCAAATTTTCTTTAATTAAATCAATGGTGCAAATAAAATTCATCATTTCATGTGTAAATTAAAAGTAATGATAAATTTGTGACTTTCAATGCCAAAAATAGAGAAATTCATGATTTTATGTGAAAATGCAATTTTTGGATGAATTTTGACTCGAATTCAAACTTTGATGCCCGTAAACATAAAATCATGATTTTTTTTACTAAAATGGTCCCTGATTTTATGATTGAGTCCTTAATTAATTCTAAAATGATGATGAAATTATGTATTTTTAAGGACTTATCAAATGGTATCCTCTAATCTTGATTCTAATGGCTGGATCCTAAAGCTACAAAGGCTTAAGAAGTTGAAAGAGGAAGAAGATGAACAGGGAAATGGGAGGAGTTGTAGAGATAAGTGGGGAGGGATAAGACATGCGCTCTTAAAATAGGCATTAGGCTAAAAGAGAATATTATCTGGGCTTAAGTTATTGGGTCAAAACTGTGGGTCAGGTCATTAACCCATTAACCCAACTCACCAATCCACGCATCTAATCTAACGTGTGCCCTACTTAATCCTAACCACTTAAATAACTAAAATACATTAAATTAAAATAATAGTAATATTCTAATTAAAGTATAATAAAAAATATAATAGTCGGATTGGGATCCTACAACTTCCAATATGGTTTAATTTGAGCTTGTTTTGGACATGTGCTTTTGGGGTGTTACCGGGCCATATCGGGTCGGGCTGAGGCTTATTCGGAGTCCATCTAACTTTAGAAACACATACCCATATCTGGTTTAGGGATGTACAGGAAATCCGGTATCATCGCTAAAGTGCGTCGAACTGGGCGGTTCGGATAGGTTTTATAGTAGTTCGGTTTGGTTTACGGTTTGAAAATAGTAGAAACCGTTTAGATTGGTCGGTTATAGGTTTGAACCCCGGTTCACCGCCTAAACCGGACCAAGTGGTATATTATGTAATTTTAGTATTTGACTATTTAGATTTTATGGTTTCATTTGGCTGGCATTCAACAAATCATGCGCCTCTTGTACCTCTTCTGGGGATTCTCTTGCGCAAAAGATAAGGTTGTCATCATTTTGAAGTTCTCAATTTATAATTTTCAAAATAATTGTTGGAAGTAGGTGGGCCTCGGGGATAGATTTTCAAAACTTTTGACCCACTTGACTCAGGGATCAAGTATCCATAAGGCCAAAAACCCAATCCAGAATGCAAACCCTCAATCTCACATATCAAGATCAGTAAAAACATCTATCTAGAAGATAGAATCAGCAACATAAAAGCTTCAAATAAATCTACAACAAGCAAGGAAGTAGATTATACCTTCGGAGCTCGGTTGTGCTCTAATGGAGAAGTTGCTACTTTCTTTGATGACGAACTCTTTCGCAAATCAAATCAAGATCTCCAATACCCAATAGTCTTCCACACTATGTCCCTTATCAGATATCTTCTCTCAAGGAGATGGGTGGGATCTCCTAAAGAAAACTACTAGAAAAACAACTAGAAAAGGAACTAGAGGAGATGTGCAACAACTTGCACAAGAGAGGAGAAGAGAACCTTGGGCATGTACACTAAAACCATAGGGGACGTCCAAGGTGGGGTTGTTCCACTTTTATAGCCTCTTGCAACTCCTCTCTTACTAATTGCGATAGAAGTCTCACTTCCATTAATTAGTAACCTTCTCTTCCTAATTAGAATAGAAGTCCTACTTCCATTAATAACTTACTACTGCCACTATTAAAAGTCTTACTTCAAATAGAAATAGTAATTACTAAATTCCTTTCCATCTAGAGTTCTACTAGAATTAGTATCTATCCAATACTTGGGCTAGTGTGGGGACCACTAGGGATTCCATAGAAAGTTGGCTCCAACTGGGACACGCGACCCCACATCTCATGTGCAATCCGGGCCCACAGTTAATTGCAAATAACTCCACTATATAAATGCAACTGAACTCCAGTCTTAGGAATAAATTACAATGAAGACCATAAACTTCCCGATTACCACAAGTAGGCCCCTCTATCAATATCCATGAATCAATTGGAATAAATTTGTCTCTTCCAATCTTAGTTCCACATCTTATTATCCTTGAACCCCAATTAATCACTATGATCATCAGTACCATCCAATTAACTCTTAATCGAGATGGGTGCGCACTTACTAATGACAAATCCATTAATTGGCACAAAGGGATAATAGAGATAGATTCCATCTTGATCATTTAATGTTCACACAGTCCTACTACCACATACCCAATACACCGAGGTGTTGACCTATAGTTTGCCTCACTCATTGGTGACTCAAAGCAAATGAATAGATAGAAACTTGAGTTCATCAATGTCTCAGGATTGAGAGCCTATTGGCTAGGGAATTATGAGAGCCTACCTTATTATTGAGACGGAATTCCATAAGGTGCTTCTCATGATCCTTCAATACATCCAATGTACCAGCACATTGATCCAGAATCTTCTATTCTGATGATCGAGACAAATCACACTATCTCATAGTGATCAAAGTGTTGCAACCTTATCAGATGAGATGCCCAGTCTCATCACTGGCTGTGAAGATATTTTAAGTATAAGATTTGTGACATATATCTCCCGTGTGTGGATCTCATCCATACACGTATATCACATCTAATATACTAATGGGACTCGGTTCAACTCATGAACCATTATGTCATATATATCGGTCATGTGCATAAAGTAATAGAATAATATTCATCTCATGAAAATAAAGCATGATTTTATTGATAAATAGAGAAATTAATTAATTTATGACATCAACTGATGGATTGAGTCTGTACAATCTAACAATAATAACAATAATAATAATAATAAATAAATAAACAATTTAACCGATTGGATGTGATTGCTTAATAAAAAAAATGATAGGTTCGATTTGGTGGTTGGTTTTAGCGCTAAACCGATCCGAACTACCTATGTACAACCCTAATTTGGCTCCAGAGGCTTTAAGTGCTTGACCGGAGCAGGGTTCACCTCAAACATGTTAGGCTTGAGTCCGCCCACGGAGTCAACTATGTTAAAGACCAATTAAAGCACAACTAATACTAACAATAGAAATGATCATAAATTCGAATAAAAAACAATCTTAAATTCAAATACAACTAATACAAGTAACAATAAAACAAAGCAAACTATATTCTAGTCGATTTAGGCTGGCTTAGGCTTCCAGCTTTCTATCAAATAATCCAAGCCTGCCCCGAATATTAAATATTCTAGCATTTTAGACTCAAACCCGACCACAGTTTTAGAACCTAAGCCCAAACTTGGCCCAAATAGGCTGTCTCCTGGTGGGCCCAGCCCATGAGCGCCCCTACTGTGAACATTTTACACTTTACCTCTCTTTCTTTTTCTCATTTCTGTTGCTTTATTTATGTGGTGCAAGTGCTCAGTATATTTGGCCTTTATTCATCTTGTACATGGGCTTCTTAACCTTAGATTAATAATGAAAATTTTTAGATTAATAATGAGATTTTCTCACTAATCAGAAATAACCACGCACGTCCTTTTTAGTCTTTCTTTTCTTTCATGCAACTAAGTACTTTTTTATAAAATAATTATAAGATTTGTATGGGATGGGTTGAAATATGGTAGATACATCGCAAAATCTTGGGGTGAGAGTACAGGTTTAATGACAAAAATCTAAAAATTCATATGATACCTAATATTAAGCCATTGGTTTTTCTTAATTAGGCATCAATTGAGCATTAGACTAATGTCATACATGAAAACAAAATGCCGTCATTTGTTTAGAAAGCACAAGTGTCATTTAGACTAGCACAATGTCCCCGTGCTTAGCACGGGCAATAAAAGTCATAATATTAATTATTTATAAAAATATTGATAAACTTATAAAAATAAAAAATAATGTTATCTTTATTGAGATGTTCAAAAATTGTAATAAAAACTAATTAATATATATATGTAAGATTTGCAATTTATGATCAACACTATAGACGTTAGTTTCATTTTTCATATATTCCTTAGAAACATAATTTTTCCTATTTTCCATTTTTCTGGCCTTGACCCTTGTTTAAGTCAGATAGAGAAAGTCAATGCACTATTAGAGTCAATATACATATATATTTATAAAAAAAATGGATACAACGTCCAATATGATACTTGAAACCTTGAATGAGACCCAGTTACAGATGAATGATAAGCCTAAAACTCTCACCAAGCATGTGCTATGAGACAGATATATGGAATGATGTTTATTGCCACTAATTTTTTTCATTCATTTAGCAATGCTTTGGGAAGTCTTACAAAAAAATAGTTATCAATTCAATCTATGGAGTGCCTATATTGCATAACCATCACTTTAGCCATAAATAATCTAACACATACTATCATTCTATTTACTTCTTCATTTCTTTTTATAATATTAATAGTTTTCAATTCCTATGTATGTTTTTTTTTCTTGGTGTTAATTCCGGAGCATTATCATTACGGTTATACTACCACAGCCGCACCACTACTACTATAATTGGTATTATTATTTGGATATTTGAGGGTTACAAGGATGTGGTTTGGAGCTCCAAAGTAAATGGCACCTTTTATTATGGTTTGGGGTGGATTGTTGCTTTCTAATTTATTAAATATTCAAATATTTTATGATAGGCGTTTCACAAGAGTACATGACCATTACTATTCTCCCATTAGCCTTTAAGAAAATAAACTAAAATAACTAAAAAAATAATTAAAAATAAATAAAAATATAAAGACGTTACAATTCTTTGTTTCGTGACACTGTTGCTATTAAGAAATGAAATTAAGAGGAGAATTAAGGAGAGAATTATTCTGAATTAAATGATATTGACGTGACCATTTTCTATTGGAATACATTTAAGAAATGATATTAAGAAAGGAAATAAAAGAGAATTAAAAAAGAAAGTTAAGAAATAAATTATAAAATCAATTAAAAAGATTAAAAAATGAAATTGTTGAAGGTAATAAAAAAAGGATGAAATTGGATTTGGTGATCAAAATTGAATTCTCGAACAATAAGCTATAATATAATACAATGGTCAAAATTGAAGAGGACTAAAATATAAAATTATAATAATCAAAGAAATAAGATCAAAGAAAAATATATATAGAATTACATAAGCATGGAATGGCATCCCTATCAGCCCAAAAGTAGTAAAAATAAATCAACACAAGTCACACACATGTCTAAGGAAAAAAAAAAAAAAACCACAAGTCACAAAACATGCTGGACATCCTAAAACTCCACACCAACCATAGCTTTTTGTGGCATTTTCTCGAACACAAGAAAATTAATGAAAAGAAATGTAGGAAACACCGTAAATCACGTTGCTTGTATTAGGAATAAATAAAGAAATATATATAATATATGAAAGGTAAATATTAGATGACAATTTAAGATCCAATATCGGTGACTCGGAGATGCATAACTCAACTCACAAAAAAGTAACGGGTACCCAAAGAGTGTGTACAAAATCGTAATGGATCGGAAATCGCCATTGGAAAATATCAATTTTGATTAAAAGGGATATTTGTAGAAAAAAAAAAAAGCTCAACCAAATTTAGAAGATGCAGTTGCATTCTAATCATCTAATCATTTGGTGATACACTTCAATCAAAGTAGAACCTCACACAGATCTAAGACTACCATTGTGCATCTCATGGATAGTTTAGATCTCACAAAAGATTGAGTCCTCATCGATAAGAAAAAGCGAGATCTTAAAACAATTGCATGCCTATAGGAGGAACTTCGAACTGTGAATCCTCACCTTCACATTTTTTTTTTTGTTTGTACAGTCGGGTTCAAGTCTTGAACTGATTCACCATCGTTAGTGTTGGGAATTTAAAAAAAATTTAAATTCAATATTTGGATTCTGATTTATTTGAAAATTGTTTTCATAAACTTGCATTTCTGTTGTAAGGTTCATGAAAAACAACACTTTTGAGCGTTAAATCTGGGATTAAGTTTCAAAAAGTCTACTTGTCCCGGGACTCATGGCAAATGACCAAAATGCCCTCCTCCTATGGAGTCGGGCCAGTCCCGGGACATGAGTCCCGGGACAAGTAGCATTACTCATTAAGTTTTTTTTTTTTTTTTTCTTGTTTTTATTTGAGAGAGAGACAGCACTTTGGTTAAATAAAGAATATCAATATAAATATATTTGTAAAAAAATGGATTGTTAAGTGGATGCAAAATATAGAGTAAGAAAAGGAAATTGGGGAACTATAAAAGACCTAAAAGAAATTAGAGAAATACTAATTTTGGTTTCCTCAACAATGCGAGTGGTGTATTCGAATCAATGGCCGGTAGTATAGTAGGCAAAGATGAGATGATCATGAGCAGATGAAACGTGATTGTTACTTTCTTTATATCACCCTAGATGAGGAGTCAATTGCAATTGAAGAGGGAGACGTTTTTATTTATTAGGAGTTACAACCATGGGAGGGCTATTGTGAGAAGGTCAATAAAATTCAATCAAAATCAATTGAATCCAATTGGTTGATTTTGCAATTGGATTCACTTCGCTTCATATATATATATAATTAGGCATGAAGAAACCAGCTTTAATTTTAGGGAGATTTTCAAAAAAGCCCTTAACTTTTAGGTGATTTTCAAAAGAGGGTCCTAAAAATTCAATATTTAAAAAACGTATGAAAGTTTGCAAGACTTTTTTCACTCAAGTCCAATCAAGCAATCCATACCCACTTCCGGTAATTTTGTATAAATAAAAACTCAAAAGGACAAAAGTGCCCCTAGTGAGTAGTAAGTAGGTGAAAATGAATTTTTCAAAATAGTCCTAAACTTTTTAGGTGGGCACTCTAATTATTAACCTAATCAATAGTTAATTTTATTTTTCACGTCATGATCAATCCAATATTTGGGCACTCTAATCATTAAGGTAAATTTCACTATTTCAGTGCAATCAATACATTTTTTTATATAAGTGACTTGGAATAAGCAAAAGTGATTTTATAGTTGGTCCAACATTTTGGAGAAGGAATAAAACCAAATTGTTTTTTTTTTTTCATTTTGAAAAAAAAAAAAAACTGCCAATAGTGGATGGAGATCTCCCAATAGGACCTAATTGAAAGAAGTCTTGAAAACTTTCATACTTTTCTGAAATATTCAATTCCTTAGTCCTTTTTTGAAAACCACCTAAAAAGTTTGGGGTTGTTTTGAAAATTTTCTTTTTACCTACTTACTACTCACTAAGGGCACTTTTGTCCTTTTGAGTTTTTGTTTATACAAAATTGCAGGCAGTGGTTATAGATTACCGGATTGGACATGATTGATATAAATCTTGAAAATCTTCATGCGTTTTTAAAATATGAATTCTTTTGACCCTTTTTTGAAAATCAACCAAAAGTTAAGGAATTTTTTGAAAATTTCCCTTAATTTTAATACAAACATTCCACTGCTCTCATTTCTTCAACGCCATATTAAAGAATAGTTAATCCTCAAGAACATGTGATTACATGCTTATAATCAAAGTCATTCCTCTTATACACTCTTATGAAAGACAACTGTCAAACTTGCTGCAGTTGTTGCCTAATTTGAACCATACATCTTGGATTATGATTATGTAACAGGTCTCGAGTTACATGAACAATTTGTGGTTCATGAATCTTAATATTCTCAAAAGCTTCTTCTGTTGTTGCAAACATAGACATGTCTAAACAAAGCGTCTCATTTCGTTACAGATTTTCTTAAGATTTCCTAATTAACCACCATAGCCCCTCACAGTCTACTCTACCAATACATGGTGGGGTGTTAGAAATTGTATGGCCCACATGCCACGTGTCCCCACATCGGATTAAGCAGTTGGGTAGAGCCGAGATTAGTCTCCCAAGTCCCATCAAGCCTCTAATCCATCGTTGAGTCAGATTGGAATCTTACTGTGGTTCAGATTGAACTTTTGCGGTTAGAACTTGGTATGGCATAGATTCCTCGCTAGTCAAGAAATATGAGATTCTTGGGCAAAGTAAATTTCTACATAGATCGTTACTTCTGGGAATTACTTATATAAGGGAGTTGGGAATCCTTTGTCAATCATTGAAAGATCCCAAATCACTCCCTAATTTCTACAGAGACCGTTACTTCCGGTAATTACTTATATAAGGGAGTTGGGAATCCTTTGTCGATCATTCGAAGATCCAAAATCACTCCCTTGTGAACTCATGCCATGTTTGGTTGAGCTGGAATGAGGGAATTAAGGACCCCAAGTCACATAGAATATATTTTACCAAAAATAAAAAATAAAATAAATAAAGTCACATAGAATATACATTGAATTTGAAGCAGGGGAAGAATAATCCAGGGTCTTTTGATGAGACAAGGATAAAAGGGTAGGGGGTAGGGAGGGATTGTAGGTTGGGTGTTGAAGACTCATGTGGGTGCATGTGCATATGGTACTAGAACATGCCCAAAGCAACAACCAACCCCCCCTAGAAGTCTTGGGGTCTACCCATTCATTAAGCCTAAATCCCATGCTCATGGAAACTTGGAGAAAATGGTGTGTAGGCCCCAGTAGCCGCCTTAAATGATTTCATACATGAGCGTTGTTCACCTATAAAATGACCCACACCACCTCAGGACCTCTAGCGACTTGACCTTGTTCCTGGCAATCAAGGGAGGGACATTGAGGCTCTAAAGAGAATTGGGTCTTTGTCAGCAGCCTTCAATCATGACTATTGCTACCCCATTTTCAACTTGGAAAGGCATGACCCTAGAAGATGAGGGTATGTCTGAATCCCTGATTGAGTCTCTTTGGAAGAAGCTGGGTTCGGAACTTCTGGCCCTGAGAAGGGGGCAGCAAAAGAAGCTATGGCCCAAGAGGAAAGTTGGAGTACATAGATATTTTTTCAGAAGGCCCAAGAAGATCATAATGAAGAGAAGGGGCTTGAATGGAATGCAAAGAAGGATTAAATCTCTACAAGAGCTTGTTCCTAATGGGAATTCTATGTCCCTGGATGGGCTTTACATGAAGGCAGCCGATTACATTATCCATTTGGAAATGCAAGTGAAAGTAATGCAGATTATGGTCAAGGTTCTATCAGATTCTAACTAATAGTCCTTGTATATCTAATAAGCAATTGATCTTTATCTTCCTCATCTCTTTTATTTCTATGTATCCATACATTGTATGTAACATGTGACATGTGGCCACATATGATACGGGTGGAGAGCTTGGGTTGTTTATCAACTATTTGTGCTCGACAATTTTTTTAGTGGCATTTCATTTCCATGGTGTTTAATCTCTGTAAATAAAAGCTTTAAGCTTTTCATTGTCTAAAGATCCAGTTTGCATTTCTGACACGGCAAGGCTCAAAAGAAAACAAAGGTTAAGTCCATTGCTTTATCAGGACAAATAATCAAGCCCAAGACCATCTCATTCAGCAAAGCCCAAGATCCCACACATTGAGCAAAGCTGGAAATCCCTGCTCAACCCAAAATTTGGCATGTTTATGGGGCTCATCAAATCATAAAAATCTTTGGAGACTTTAGGTATCTACTAACATGAAGCATATAACATGTTTCTAGTCATCTGATATAGGGTGATTAAATGATACATCAGAATAACCCTAGATGGGATGATATTCTGGGGGTGTGCTTGGACAATGGATTTCTAGCAAAATGGATCCTCGACAGGCAGACAGATATGGGTGGCGCTTGGGCTAATGTCACTTCCACTTTGGCTAGCCAAATTGCATCTATAATGCTTATATCCAAATTTCTAACCATCAAACTTAGGGGATTAAATTCTAGTCATTTATGTGGAGAGGGAGGTGCCTCACTATTGAGTTCTAAATGTTCATAAATCAGATTTTAATAAAAATGACTGAACATAAAAACTAGCTAGTGATAGGTGGTGCATTATTTGTATTGGGAGAAGATTCATCTGCTGCCTATGCATGATGGGGCCGGCCCACCTCTTGATGAACAGTCTTGATGGCTCACTATGCCTCATGCACTGAATTAGTGTTAGATGAAGTCGGCCCCGATAAGCATTGTCATCTCATTTTGTCAGTCCTTGGAATATTCAATGGCCCTCTGTTCATGTTTACTACCATTAGAAGTCTTGTAGCAATAATATGCACTCTGAAGCAAGTAAACATATAGACTTTGACTTCTCACATAAAACAAACAGATGTTCTCACTTTTGAGGACAAAATTGCACAGGGCACATGGGGTCGACCTGGTGCCCTTTTTGAGTCGTTTTCTCTGACTCTTGACTCGTCCAAAATATTCTCTAATTGGACACTTTCTCTGTATGATGAGGAGAAGATGACAAACCAAACCAGCTAGCCACACCCTCTGAGGTCAATGGACCTTGCTCCCCACCCCTGCAAAAGGATCCAAGACTTGGGGTTCCGAAACGTTTTCTCGAGCTTGACCCTGATGCTGGAGTGGACCAACTATTATTGAACTTGGACATTAACTGGCTTGGACCCAGTTACATATGCAGATTTTTTTTTTTTTTTTTCTGTACCTCTATTGTCTTGAGATATTTTGATTGAAACACAAGGATCTGACCCCGATGGATGCAATGATACATGAAGCACTGCTGCCTCGTAGATTGGTCAAAGTAGACTGAAAGCTGGCCTTGAGTCTTGAGGTCATGGATTGAATAGTATCCTCATTCCTCACCTATTGAAAAGATTGACAAGGAGACTGACTGACCCAAGAAACACCTTCGAACTCTCATCTCCCAACTGCATGTTTACCTTCAAAGTTCAAACTCTTGGCCCACCTTAATGACCACTGCATGATCAAGATTCAAAAGTTAAGATAGATTGGAAAAAGAGGCATTCAATCGGTATAAGCAACTGGATAACCCAAAAAATAAAGCAACTGGAGGTGAATAATGAGCACCGCACTATCCACATTATCCAATTATGGCTGTTGACTGATTTGTTTCCTACTTTCACAAGATCAATGGCCGGGATGGTAGGAAATCGTGTGGCCCGCATGTCATTGGTCCCATATAAGATCAAGTAGGTCAGATCCTAATAGAGAATACGATCCCACTTAAATGTAAGACTTGATCTGTCCCCACAATTAAGACTTTCAATAGGATTAGTGAGCGTAGGTTTTTTGGCAAAGAAGTTTCTTTGAGATTTGTCTATATAAGATAAGGGAGCCCTAGGGTTACGATTATTCCATTCCGATAGGAAAGACAAGAGGAAAAGAGATCCGTAGAGCTTTTCAATTGCTAGAATGCACATTGATCTCCGACAGCATGTCGGAGTTTCCGCATCCAAATCCATTAATTGGTATCAAAGACAGGCACGGTATGTTTCGACGGTTTGGTTCTCGCAAACGAGGTTTGGATTATAACAATCTCTGCATCCAAATCCATCGTGGCGCTCCTAATGGGGTCACTGGCCTCCCTAAACTAAATAAATGGGTATTATTTTATGGATTAAAAATATCTACAGAACTCTTCTTAATAATAATAATAATAATAAACACGTTCTACTAATGTGGCCAGCTTCATTTTAATGGAATTACTGGAAATTGTAGAACTTTTATATCAAATAATCTCTGTTTAATACGTATCCAACCATTACACACCTTTGGATTCAAACTAAGCAAAATTGCCTCCTAAAATCATTTTACTTGAGGAGTGTTAAGAATACAGTTTGATGAGGTTGTTACCCATAGTCATAGATTACTCTAGGACCTTTCCATCCCCCAGTTTTGCTGTGATTGTCATGGACCATGGTCCATGGTGGGCGAAAGTGAGAGTTCATCAAACAAGATCAACACCCTAAATATGTTGGGATATATACGTATTTTTGGATTGTATTTCAATTAGGCCCCATTGAGTTGGTTCTATGGTGTGGTTCCATAGATGCATAACTTGGGATATCAACTATGATAATAATTCTTGAAGATTTAGAAAAACATTAGGCCACCTTAGTTTCTTTTATAAATGGTCTCATATAGTAGTGAGCCTGTTTGTTATGACCAATCATTGCCATTCTTTTGTTGATGACTTGCTTGTGATGGTACATGCATATATTGAAGCCATATCATAGGTTCAATTGGATCACTTGTGAGTCCCATTTGACGATATATTGATCTATTGCTCAGGGGACCTTTACATCATGGGTCCAAGTGGGGCCGAACTAAAATAGGTCAGTCAGAACATGCACATATATAGATAGATGTGCCATCAAGTGGGACTGATCAGGTGTTGTAAGGCAACTACATTAATGGTTGAGAAATGTTGGGTGGACCAGTAGGAATATCATGATGGGACCCACAGGAATATGCATTATCAATTGAACTCTTCTTTGAGCAGCAAGTCATGTAAAGTTTTTATGGAGAAGGGTACATTATATAAATGAGAAATGCTTTCTTTTCCAAATATAAAACCCTAGATTTTATGAAGTTCTGAAAGCTCAAGTGATCTCAGTGAACGAGATGCCAACTGCCTCAAGAGAGGACATTTATGAACCCAACTAAAGATAGGGATGCTCAAGGGCCAGGTTAGTCCGGGGCCCAACCAAGGCCCAGCCCACTTTGGTCTGGGCTCATATCTAGATTTTAGGACCGTTTCATATATGGGCTGGGCTTGAATTATGTGATATGAAGCCCTAAGCCTAACCTGGCTCAAATACAAAATACATTTAATTTAGTATTGATTTACCTAAAAAACTAATTAGAAACCCAGAAAAGTAATAGAAGCCCTAGCCCAGCTAGCCCAATTGACTAAAAGTATGGGCATGGGCCTGGCTCTTAAGTCCTGTGTTGGGCTGCGGCCGCTAACTGCAAAGTGCAACTATTGCAGCAAGTTTTGGGATGCTCCGATCTACGTTGTCCATCCGTGTCTGTGATTTTGGAGAAATTTTTTACAAGAATTTCATGTGTAGGGAATTTCAGACTTACCCTCTATGGAACATTTTTAATCACTGGACTGTAAAAATCCAACCTTAAAAGAATATTAGGTTTATCTTTTCAAAGTTTTGAGGTTAATTGGGCATGTTTGTGTATAAGCCTTTTCCGTGGATGGAGGAAAGTGCCACACCATCTAATTCTTTATAAAATGGATACCACAAAAAAGGGTTTCAATGGAAGTTAAAAATTCATTTTTGGTGCAATTCCACCGTGAATTTGTCTTGATTATGTTTGGTGCGGTCATGAATTCCTTGGTTTGGACCACATGTCCTGCCTAGCATGATCTTAAGTAGGGATGTAAATGGGTACCCGATTCTCCGATTACCCGGAGGTTCCTACCCGTTAAAAACGGGGTTTGGGTCCTTATTTAGGCCCCGATAAGTAAATGGGTCAGGGTCAGATTCTACCTTGGTTCAGACCCGTGGACCTGAGACCTAACATATTACCTTAATTTTTGAAAATATCCCATAAAAATCATGTTTTTTTAATATCATTCTCTACCTAAACCCGAACCTGGATCTAGACCCGTCCCATATATGGTTCCGGTTCCAGTTCTGGAGCCAAAAAATTGGTTCTGAAATGGTTTCGGGTCCGGTTTCGGTTCCACCTTCTCCTTAACGGTTCCGGTTCCTGGTCCACCATGGACCCGGATCGGAACCGACCGTTTACAACCCTAATCTTAAGTCCCACTACAATACCCATCCATAAATCCGTGATCTCCTCTTGCTCATCATTCATGGGCCTCATTGTCATCATCATAGATCCCAATTAGACAACCCATCATCTCCTCCTCTGTCTCATCATTTATGGGCCATCATCATCATCAAAATAGATGCCTATTGCACAACTCATCATGAAATCCATCATCAACTGATATCGGCTCGAATTGATCCTTGATCCTAAGAGATGATTGATGAGTGCTAAACGTTGCATATTTTATCCCTTATTAGTCCGTGTTTTATTAGCATCTCATATGCATATCATTTGCTTTACACATAGATTTTATCATTCTATCACATTAGTAGATTATCGGATTATCATGCATAAATTCGATTATTTATTGCGCATTTTTATGTAATTTTTCTTGTGTAGGTGGACCTCGCGACTACCCAAACCTTCCGGCTAGTGTCCCAAGGCATCAAGAAGAGATTTCAATAAAGAAGTAATCTTAGGAAGAATTGAAAATTTTCAAAATAAGAGGAGAAGACTTTAAGGATACAAGAAGTCATTTTCTAATACAAAAGAGTGGTTGGTATATTGGCTAGAGCTTGGATTGCTATGAAATAGGTTATGGGTTCAAATCCGAACAATTGCATATTATTTATTCCAACTCACCTCTCCACCAATAAAATCTTGCAATCAAATTCAAGAAGCAATCAATGTGAAAGCAAATGAGCCAATCAAAAGCCTTCAAGTTGTATTTATAGAGTGAAAAAAAAATCTTTTGATAAGTTAGTCTTTTTTTTTTTTTTTATAATTTTTAGGAGCTTCTTTGTAACTAATCTAGAGAGATTGTGTGTAATTAAAGATCATTAATGAAGATTTGGAGCTCTTTCTTGATGTTTAGTGGCTAAAGCTCTTGGATTAGGCTCTCCTTTCGAAGCTAAGTAATGTGATTAGTTCAATTCCATGCATGTTTTAGTTTAAATTCCCTACTTGTTCCTTGATTGATTAGTAGATTGTTGATTTAATTGTGCTAATCTCTCTCATTTCTTATGCTCTATCTCTACACTTGATACTTGGATAATCTCAATTGATGCTTTGTAGTTTGATTAAGTTCTTTCACATAGCATGCTCTAGAGCTCTTATCTTTAATCTTTTGTAACTTGATTTTGATGATTAATTATTAGGGTAGTTAGGTTATGATATAGGATCTTGGCTTTTGATTTTCTTTACTTTGATCTTTATTGTTATATCATCATATTCAATTAGGCAAGAGATTGCTCATTGAATTGTAGATTTGGGAGTTGAATTAGAACATACATTGATTGGATTAATTACATACTTAGTGGATTTTGGATTGTCTAATCTCCTATTTTTATTGTTGTTAATTTAAATTTTTGTTTGATTTGTTATTTTCACTTCTAGATTGTTAAATCTACACTTCACATAACTTGTTTTAAACTCCTACACATTTCACACTATATCTTTACCTTAAATCTTCCATTTCCACCATCATTCATCCAATAGTTTAGTGTAGCTTGTTAGATTAACTTAGATCTTATTCATTCCAACTCACATCTCCACCAATTAAAGCGTGCAATCAAATTGAAGAAGTAATCAATGTGAAAGCAAATGAACTAATCAAAAGCCTTTAAGTTGTATTTGTAGAGTGAAAAAATAAGTCTTTTGATAAGTTAGTCTTTTTTCATTTTTATTTTTAGGAGCTTTTTTGTAACTAATCTAAAGAGAGTTATGTAATTGAAGATCATTAATGAAGATTTGGTGCTCTTTCTTGATGTTTAGTGGCTAAAGCTCTTGGATTAGACTCTCCTTTCGAAGCACTACTAAAAAAAGGGGCTTTTATATCGGCTAAAAACCGATATAAAAGACCTATTATATCGGTTTTTGAGTGAATTTCAAACCGATATAAGTACCCCCGATATAATATATAAACGAAACCGATATAATAAGTGTAATATTTCATATCGGTTAAGCCTAAAGCGATGTAATATTCATATGTATTTATATAATAAATTATTGTAAAACCGATATAACTTATAGCCAAACCGATATAACTTATAGCCAAACCGATATAATTTATAGTCAAACCGATATAACTTATAGCCAAACCGATATAATTAATATATGTTATATCGGTTTCATATGGTTTTTTATATCGGTTTCATAATAACCGATATAATTGATTAAGAATAACCGATATAAAAAATATGTAATGGGTTTGTTATATCGGTTTCATATGGTTTATTATATCGGTTTCATTAAAAACCGATATAATTCCACAATTTTTTTTTTAATATCAAAAGAACCTGCTGTACCACGACAAAAAAACCTGCAATATACCTCAAAATACTAACATCTAAACAACAAAAACCTTTGTATATATATATATATATAAACAAATTAATTTTTATGTACATATAATATACACATGCATGCATAGTATAGTATAAATTAAAGTTTCTAATGTAACTGTAACTATGCCTCAATATCAAATAAAAATTTGGCAGAGTCTCCTTTGTATTTTCGACATTTCAAAAACCTAAACCCTGTCATAACCTGAAAATCAATATCAACCCTTCCAAGATATATATATAATTTTACATATTCTGATCGAAAACCAATATAGAGGATAAAATATTCTCTAAAACCAATATAGAGGATAAAATCATAAAATAATTGTTCAACCAGCACATGCATGGGCAATTAGATTTTACCTTCTCATTGCATTGCCCTAAGAGCTAGCTTATCAATGAGATACGTAGCAACAGCTATTTGTCGCTTGGTTAGATCCTTGCTCACAAAATCCTCTGTGTATGTCGCTCTAATGCCATGAATGTAGTCCTGCACATAAAGTTATGGGGTAAATTAAAAGATATTGCGTGTCCAATGAAACTTCCAATTCATCTGAGAATCAACAGCAAAAAACACAAATTATCACCAATTCCACAAATAAAAACCATATACAAAACTTGCCTTCAACATCCTTGCTTTCTCGTATTTCTCTTTGTCACTCTGTCCTTTCAAGGAACTGCTTGCTGCTAAGAAGACATACTTGAATTCTTTTGGATTGATTGGATCATTCCAAAATGCTAACCAGGTAACTGTATTGTCATGCTTTATCTCTTTCCACCTGAAAAGGACCGCAGAGACTCAGAATAATGATGATGACCAAAACTCTTAATAATCTCTAATGCAACCACACATCTTCTGAAAGTATATAGAAATTACAGAACCTTTCACCAGGGATTGGACATTCAGGAATCGGAGCACCCTTTCCAATGTTTATTGTAATATCACTTGGCCGTATTCGTCTTTTCAACTTGCCCATCTGGAATCATGAAAACAAAAATAAGACCATCTAATGGGATCAACTATCCAGGAAATTAAAATGGAAAGCAAATTGTACTGAAATTCCGTCTAGTCAACAAATGCACTACTCTGTGAGTTTGAGTTCAGGGAATCCCCTTTGCCCACAAAAACACCTGCATTTCCTAGTTCCCATTTTCAAGCGGTTTCATGCATTTTGGGAACATTTATCATATTTGTTGTAAAATGGGAGGTTCCACACATCCATTTCTTTGCATTGTTTTATACATTCATTATTTAGTCTGCTGACAACTATCTAAACTGTAAGTTATTTCCAGACAATAAGTTGCAAAAGAACCTTGGGATGCTCTCCACGGCCATGGAACAAAACAGTCCAGGTTATTCAACTCTAAAGTTTCCAACCTGACATGAAGATTATTGTCAAATAAGTCCACAAAACTGAGACTGGGAAGAAGGTTTAAACTTGCATGGAGAAAATTAAAATGATAAATAAATAAATAACCAACAACAACAACACATTATCGTTGTCTGTTCAAGATCACCCATTTCAAGAGAGCCGCCTGGTGCATCAATGGCTGAGAACCGACACCACTTATCAGTTTAAAAACCAAACCAATACAACAAAATCTCAAACCCCAAACAAAAAGATTCACAACTTAAACGAAATAAAGTGGTTCATAGAAAAGGTTCACATCTTTGTAGACCCAAGAACCATGGGATGTACCTGGAAAGATTTTCTCGAAATTTCGGCATAGTCTCCCCTGTACGTGTGACATGTAATTTTTTTTTACAACCTGCTAGTACCTGTACATGACAAAAAAAAAAAAAAAAAAAAACACTTCATGTAAACAACCCAATGCCCCAACACACTACAAAGTCATTCACCACTACATCATCAGTCATACACCATTCAACCATAGCACTTCAATGCCCCAACACATGACTAGAAAGATGCACCAAAATAACTTATGTTCATTCATTTCTATATCCAACACCATGTCATTATTCCAAAAACAACATTCTCATTACAAGATACAAAACAATAAAAAGGGAAGTTGGTCCTGGCCTTTTTTAGAAACAAAGATAATTCTAAAGCAGTAATGAGTCTTGTAATCAATAATGGTGTATCATTAAATCCTCAATCTCAATAATGGTCAACTTACCATAAGTAACTTTTGCCCTTCAGTCTAATTCTTTTTATGTGTCTTGTAATCAACCATCTATAAAAGAATACTGGCATTAAATTTAAGTACATGCAGAATGTTATAAGATAAAAACTAAATCTCAATTTTTCGCTTAATCACAAAATGTTATAAGATAATTTATCTTTTTTTTTTTCTGTTCATCTTCTGTATGGTTCCTATGGGAGGGACTGAAACATGGCTCAAATGATCATCTACAAAGTACCCCACATCAAGAAAATTTGAGCTGGGAATCTTCCAATGAAGGTGAAGCTCACATGGCACAGGAGGTGCAGTTGCAGGTCTTGGGCACAAAGGCGCAGCCGCGCAGGTGCCGAAGGGGTTGTCCGGCAGCTGGCAGTCGATGCCGAAGCAGCAGGGCATATTTTTGTATTTCTTCTTTTAGCCTTTTACCAAGTTCATTATTTAACATTTTTATTTTATTTCAGTAAACCTATTTCTTTTTTAAGTTCAGTCTCATAAACACCAAATTAAATATTTGAATCAATTATTATTTCACTTTTTCATTGTATCTCAATTCAATCTATTTCTTTTTTCAAGTACAGTCATATGAAGACAACTAAATATTGAAATCAGTCCAACATGGCTGGATAGCAAGTCAAAAGTAACAATTACACACTACTAAACTAGAGAGATGGGCATGCGTTAAATATAGTGAATAGATTAAGAAGGGTATAAAATCATAAAAGGAACTTACTGTGCTGCAACAAGCTGTACAGCTATTTGAGGAGTAACCTATCAATACGTGCTGCGAGAACTGGGAAATGGAACCTCGGGCTTGATGAGGCAATATACCAAGAGGTTGCTCACTACTGCTACCAACATCATTGTTGGAAATCTCACATGGAGCACAAATGAAGCTTAGAAAATGTCTCCTCTCGTATGACTGGTCAAATTTCACTACCACAGTATCTAAGCCCACGGGTGACATAGCCAGATGCACAATGTCTGCAGGCTTCCATTTCAATTATACATCAATTTCCATTTTTAGTTCTCCTCATCTCCTGGAAGTGGCTACATCACTTTTAGTCAACATTGATTGCTTTAAGAACTTGAATCCTTGATTGCTTTAAGAACTTTAAAGTGGGGAAATGAAGTAAAAAGCACCTTTTTAACTAAGTAAAAGAGCAGATGGGAGGGAAATCTAGAGAGCCCCAAAGTGATAATTCGCCCTCATTGGTTGAGCTAGGAATTGAATCAGCAGCAATTGTGGTGGCAGCCGCATTATGTTCAATGCTAGCAGATGCAGAGGTAGCGGATGTGACGGTAATAGTAGCAGTAGCATCAGAATGCCACCGCGGTCTCCTTCACCATCTTACTCCACCCTGCACACAGGTGACACAGCTGCTTGTAGAGTATTTCTCTTCTTCCTTTGTCCTCCTCTTCATGATCTTCTTTTCTTATATCCAACCCCAACTCCCTACTATTTTAAATGTGTTTGAAGCATGTAAGTGGTAAGGACTACTTTTGAGGCATGTAAGAGCTAAGTACTTTTCTAACCAAGGATGAGAAGTATTATGTTATGACTTATGGCAAATAAATATTTTTCATCCACTTCTCTAACCATGTGTAGTCTTCCTTCCAATGGGAGACAAAGATCCATATACTCTAAATGAGAAATGCAATCTTCTTATTAGAAAGAAACTTCCTGGTGCAATTTGTGAATCAACCAAGAGCATTTGTTATCAATTATTTGGATGTACACATGAATGATTCATATGGGTGTGGGTATGGTTAAAGAAAAACAAAATGAATAAATAAATAATGTGGGATTGTGAATTGCCCCTGTTCAACTACCACAACAATATAATGATCCTCAGTCACTGAAATATGGGCACATAGGCCACACATGTATGTAAAAAGCACTGTCTAGTTCCTAGGTTCATGACCTTATAACCTTCACTATATTTTTACTGTTGGTTGGGTGAGTTCCCACCTGTCTGGGCTGCCTGTTTTGCCTGTTTGCCTGTTTGCTCGCTTGTCCCCCAGGGGCGCTTGGACTACACTAAGTCCCATTTTGGAAATAGCCAAGTCCTGATACTAGGTTATAAGTCAATCCCCGTCTTAATTCGAGGATGGATGACGCAAAATGAAGCTATAAGAACTATAAGAAGCTATAAGAACTAAATGCAATACTTACCACATAGGTAGTTAACGTTTCATAGCGTGATAGCCAGTCCTTTTGTGAATACTTTGGTACAACTGCAAGGAGTGTCACTAAATGTTCTGATGTAACAATGTCCCCTGGCTTCACTAAACTGGACAGATCACGAACGGCTAAGCTGAAATAGGCAAGTGAGGCTTGAGCAGTGACTCGACATTTAAGAAAGAATGCCGATATAACATGCCAAGAATAAATTACAAATCCATGTAAATAGATCTCTTCATGAAATTCAATTCAGATGTGCTAATTTACAGACCTTCCAGTTTGCTTTCTGTTTATCGCATTAAGCTGACTGCGGACATTATTATATTCAGCAACACAAACCTGTACAGTGCAGACATAATTATGAGAAAAAGTTAAAGCTTCGCATCAGAAAATCATTAATGAATTCCAACATGCAATTTCCATCAGTCACTCATTTCAGTCATTTGCTGCTCCGCATTTGAAAATGGATCCTATAGCATAGCCAATGCCATGATGAAGCTAAATGAGTTTACCAATTTGAAAATGGAAAAACATGCATGACCATATCCACGTTCTTTATCAAACAAGCAAGATCAGTTGTTGTGCTCATGAAAAAACTCACTAAATAAATATTATAATTTGATCTTTGAATGACTTTGTGATGATTATGTATACAATATGAGCACTTTAGCATCAGATAAAATGATGACTTCCACTTCAAAAATGAGGCATCAGTATCACATTCAACAGTGAATGGAAAGAACATTTCAGAATTGAGACAATATGTGCAAACATTTCGGAGTAGGAACAAAACAGAGCCATACATGGATTCACAACAACCAATCAGAAATATTTTTTGCATGACACAAACTTGATTATTAAATACAGAGTCATGGTATATGAAAGGGTAATTATCTGGAATTTGTGAAACACCCACAACAATATCCGACTCATGGTAAATATAATCACCATGACTTCAAGATTAGACATTTGATGGTTAATTGGTTAGTGCTTACAGTTTTCTTTGAAGTTTAGAAAGAACTGGATCATGTTGGGCAACTTCTCATCACTGGCTATGTAATAATCAGCACATTAAATATGGCATTCTGTGAATGAAAAAACACATGAGAAACTAAAGCATAGTATATATATATATCTAAAAAACAACGTGGCCAATCCCCTCACTGCATGGGAAGGGGAAGATGTTTACCTGATTATTTCTTGACAGCTTCAGCTGAACTATTCTCCAACTGTTATTTGTGAATGCCGATGTAATAACAGTAATACATAGGGGAATTTATTTGAACGGTTTGGATTTTTCCACTATGGCCCACCGATTGATTAAAACTCCTAAACCTGAAGATTTTATATTTACATACCCAAATCCGACATCTCCAAACTAATCAGATCACAAAACTCGATTTTGAGCATTCCAATTCGATTCCCTTCAGAATCAAGAGAGGAAGAAGATGATAAGAGAAACAGAGAAACCCTAACCTTGGACCACCTCCTGCTGCTGCTGCTGCTGCTGCTCCTGGAGAATCGGAACACCGAAGAAGACAATAGCGACGGAGAAGGCATCAGATCCGGCATAGTCGCATCAGATGCGCGATTGGTCGAGGGATTCGAGCTCGAATCCGTCGATCGCAGTGAAGACAGTCGCAGAGATAGGGATTTCTTCAGCTTGTTCAACATATTCACCATTAACAACACCACCACAACAACAACAATTCAAACAAAAACCAGACCGAAATCGATCGACAGAGGGAGAGAGAGAGAGAGAAAGAAAGAGTTGTTAGGGTTTGGGAATTCTTCTTCAGAGAGAAAGAGAGAGCGAGAGAGAGAGATTTATCGGGAGCGGGCGAAAAAGTTGGGTTCGTTTTGAGCAGGATGTGGGTTTGTTTTTCAGTAGTGTATGTAATATCGGTTGGAGGAGCATATTATATCGGTTTTATTAATAACCGATATTAATAAATTTTTAAATAACATCAGTAATTTGTTAGCCGATATGATATATAGCGATTATTATATCGGTTATATTAAAAACCGATATAAAAACTTAATAACCGATATAAAAAATTAATAACTGATATAAAAAACATTGACTGAAGATATTATATCGGTTATATGAAAAACCGATATAAGGCAGTTTTTAAAACCGATATAAAAAACCATTTTTTTAGTAGTGAAGCTAAGTAATGTGATTAGTTCAATTCCATACATGTTTTAATTTAAATTTCCTACTTGTCCCTTGATTAATTAGTAGATTGTAGATCTAATTGTGTTAATCTCTCTCATTTCTTATGCTCTGTCTTTAGATTTGATGCTTGGATAATCTCAATTGATGCTTTGTAATTTGATTAAGTTCTCTTACATAGCATGCTCTAGAGCCCTTATCTTTGATCTTTTGTAGCTTGATTTTGATGAGTAATTGTTAAGGTAGTTAGGTTATGATCTAGGATATTGGCTTTTGATTTTCTTTACTTTGACCTTTATTGTTATATCATCCAATCCAATTAGGCAAAAGATTGCTAATTGAATTATAGATTTGGGAGTTGAATTAGAACATGCATTGATTGGATTAATTATATATTTAGTAGATTTTGGATTGCCTAATCTCTTATTTTTGTTGTTGTTAATTTAAATCTTTGTTTGATTTGTTATTTTCACTTTTAGATTGTTAAATTTACACTTGACATAACTTGTTTTAAACTCTTACACATTTCAGCCTACATCTTCACTTTAAATCTTCCATTTTTACCACCATTCATTTGATAGTTTAGTGTAGCTTGTTAGATTAACTTAGATCTTATTAAATTCATATTTTAAATTGTTAATTAGTTTTTTACATTGCATAGTTTATTAGTTTTAGTTTTTCACTTCATTTGTTTATATTAGCTATATCTTAGTTCAATTCTCCTTTAATTGGATTCATTGCTTGTTCAATCCTCTCTTCGTAAGATCCATAATCCAGACTCTTTAGTCCTTTACTACTTGACAACACCATAGTCTTGCGGTTAAGCATTGCACAGATAAATGTCGATTAATGATCATGAACTCGGCCATGATCATCATTGGCCCAGCCATCATCACTATCACCGTCCGTCTCTACTCCACCATCATTACCATTGTTGTAGCCCTCCACTACACCACCATCACCGTATTCGCTCCACCACCATCACTATCATTGTAGTCCTTTGCAAAAGCCACCATCATCGTCTCTACTCTACCATCACCTGAACCAAGCCCTGTTCTAAACCCTTTCCATTTTTCAAATCTCAATCAGAGAGAAGATCCTAGAGAGGGAGAGAAGAAACTAGAGAGCGAGATTGAGATCCGGTGCCATAGACAAGGAAGATGGAGCAGATCGAGATCAATATGCTAGGGTTTCAAACCCATTTTTCGTTTTAGAAGCCGATTAGAGCTCTCCATGTTAGTTCCTCTCAAAGGAAATGAGCCTTATGAGTCCTATGCCTCCCCATGGAAATTTCATCCCCAACACTTCTCAAGGAAAACAATGACGTGGCGAAAATGCAATTTCACGGAATTGTGTTGCACAAAACACGGGATAAATAGGGTTTCTATGGAAAATCGTCCTCTTTTTTTTTTTTTGTAGAAATGTGTTACACAAATATGCCCTTAGTATTATGAATGGCATGAGATGATTTAAAGGGGGCAACTTCCATAAAGCACGCTTCACAGCGCAGTGTCTTACACACTTAAATCAGAACATGCCAACTCAAGCGGGAGGGCTAAATCTGAGGAGTCTAGATCCAATGTTTCATAGAAACAAGGCGATACTATTTCATCCAATCCACAATCGCGAATGGTGTAAAATCTCATATCAGCTAATGCACCCTCTCAATTACTTCCTTGGAATGAGAAAGTCAAGGAAGAGATTTTACACAGTTGGCTAATTTTGATCGGATGAAACAATATCTCTCTATTTCATAGAAATCGGGGATCCTGACTCAAATCCGAGAATCTTGTTTTCCTACTTTTCTTCACGCCAGCTCATTTAATTATATCTATTTTCTTCCAAAATTATCCTTGTCAGTTTCTTAACAAAACTCATTTCAATACTATCCATTAAAAACTTAAACTTGTAATATAAAGGTGGCCCCCATGTACTCTAATTCCTAAAATGTAAGGCAACATTAGAATTTCTAAAACGGTGTATTTAGGTTATAATTTTTAATGGTGGGATCCATTTTCACATTCTTAGAAAGGTGTCCCACCTTTTAATTCTTGGCCCCATGCTGCAATTCATAGAGGTAGGTACCGTATAATTCTTAAAGACTAACGTTGGACCCCACATCTTAACATCTAATCCACACAAAATTTATCATTCTATTATAATTAATAAGAAAAAGTATATAACAAAAATATATCATGCATTTTAAACGTGTTTAACAAATAAATGATACAAAAGTGTATACTATGAAAGAATGATTGAACAATTTAATAATAAGAAAATACATGGGCTCTGTTGTGGAAAGAAGATAAACCAAGAGAGAATATTAGAGGGAGAATAAAGAGAGCTTTTTATTATCTCATATGTGTGTATAATACAAAGGTAGAGATACCTATATATAGGCAAAGTAACCTCACAAAAGAGGAAACCAAAATCTAACTCTAACTCATCTCAAGTGGGCATCCACCTAAGATCCATATCTTATAACACTCCCCCTCGGATGACCACCATTCAATGACAGTTGCCTCATTAAAAACTTTGCTAAGGAAAAACCCAGTGGGAAAAAACCAAAGCGAAGGGAAAAAGAGTACAACGTTCTTCAAGATCATTGAACTGGTGTTGGACATGCATAATGCTGACTCGTTAAAACCTTAACTAGGAAAACCTAGTGGGATAAAACCTAGAGAAGGAAAAAGAGTACAGTGCACAAATGTCCATGGGTAGCATACTTCAGGATTCTCCCTGATAAACCACTCCCCCTGATGATAGCAACCATTTACATAGTTTGATGGTGAACTTTACGCATGTCGATCTCATATACAAACTTCTGGAATACTGATTTTGGCAAAGATTTGGTAAACAGATCAGCCAGGTTGTTACTAGCACAAACTTGCTTGACTTCAATTTCATTGTTCTTCTGAAGTTCATGAGTGAAGAAGAACTTCGGTAAGAAGAACTTCGGTGCTATATGCTTAGTCTTGTCTCCTTTAATGAAACCTTCTCGAATCTCTCTTATGCATGCTTCATTATCTTCATAGATAATATTCGGGCTACCTGCAATAGAAGGTAATTGACAAGAACTACGAACATGCTGAATCAAAGATTTTAGCCACACACATTCCCTACTGACTTCATAAAGAGCCAAAATTTCAGCATGGTTGGAGGAAGTAGCTACCAAAGTCTGTTTAGTAAAACGCCAAAAAATAGCGGCATTACAATTTAGAAACACATAACCTGTTTGTGATCGACTCTTATGAGGATTAGAGAGATAACCTGAATCTACATATCCTACTAAACTGGAATCTTTATGATCGTAAGCATAAAATAATCCCAAATCAGTTGTTCCACGCAGATATCGTAGGATATGTTTAATGCCAATCCAGTGCCTTTGAGTTGGGGCGGAGCTATACCTGGCAAGTAGATTCACAGAAAATGCAATATCTGGTCTAGTGCATTGTGCCAAGTACATCAAAGCAAACCAAGAGGAGAAAAAAAAAAAAAAAAAACGTGCTTACTCCTTTGAAGATGCATGCAAATCGACGCCAGATGGGTTTGTTTCTTTTCAACTCATGCAACAGGCGACAACTCCTCCTTGGTCCTTTGAAGATGCACGCAGAAGAAAGTTGGAGATTTCTACTTTTTATTTTTTTTTTCTCGTGCTAATAACGTGTTGTGGAAAGAAGAGAAACCAAGAGAGAATATTAGAGGGAGAATAAAGAGAGTTTTCTATTATCTTATATGTATGTGTAATACAAAGGTAGAGATACCTATATATAGGCAAAATAATCCCACAAAAGAGGAAACCAAAATCTAACCTTAACTCATCTCAAGTGGGCATCCACCTAAGATTATGTGTACATGAAAGAAGGTGCAAACCGACTCCGTGCTTCAATTTCTGCTACTAGTGGATTAGAGGGGCAGCAGATGGTTGTGACCAAGTCTGGACTGGACAGTTAAAGTAAGATGGTCAAGGGTAAACCAGTGGTGCATGATGAGTCAGATGTTAGAGTCACAGATGAGTTTGATGAGGAAATACATCAGCATGATCAGCAGGTGCAGTCTTCTCCACAGGGAGCAGTATAAAAGGTGTATTCGAGGGGGACACCTTTTACAGATGGGCCCACTGCTTTCATACCTGGAGAAACATCAGGACAGGGTTCCGGCTTGATATGATCATGCAGCAGTTGTCAGGGCTGACGCAGACTTTGCAGACCATGAAACAAACCTTACAGGGAGCGAGCGGAGCTTGAACAGAAAGCGAGCGAGCCTGCGAGTGAGTGTTAGGGTAGTCGAGCCTGGCGAATGCTTAAAGGATGAGACCTTAGAATGAGAATTCGACCACATCCGAGCGAGTGAGTCGGAGAACGAGACTCTATCCTTATCTTCTCATGATCTATAGATCTAAAGATCTCAAAATGGAAGAACGAGCTAGGGGGCCTGGAACTTCAATATGATAGAATCATGAGATGGACTGTGATAAAAGGCATGGGCATCAGAATTCCGACTCGAGAAGGAGGAGAACTGAAGTTGGAAGCTCGTCGAGAATAAGACAAAGGCTGAGCCAGTATGAGTCAGGGGGGCCTATCTTCAGAAAGAGAAGGAAGGCGAGTGGGGAGATAACACACTGGGCGAATGCAGAGATAGGTATAATTCGTTGATCCGAGGTTTATGGAACTCTTACAGCTGCGCGGCAAACTCAAAATCCGAGAAATGAGAAAAGGCGAACTTCGCTACGGCTGCTATGGTAACCTGGCGAGCTAACCCATGGTTGCTCACGATCGATCCCCGCAAGAGTAGGCCAAAAAGCCGTATCGCGCGAGGCGCTCACGTTTTTTGGCTGGGTCCAAACTGGAATGCATTGAAAGGCCAAAACCTGAATCTATGACGGATGCAAAAATGGACCGTATAAAGATAGGAGAATCCCTTTCGTTGGAAGGGAATGGAATCTCCGAAAGGAAGGAAAGAGTTCTTTATCCGAAGAACCGATGCTGTGTGGAAAGATGCAATGAGGAAACCGGAGGGCCAAGGCCCCGCCCTCCGAGTTCAATAGAACAAAGGTAACCGATAGGAACCATGCTCCCCAGGAAACAGGCCTGGCATTGCTGGTGGAGGCAAGGGAGCGGACATAACCCGCCCGCCCTATTTGTTTTGTTACTTCAGGGGCTTGGTGCGCCGATTGAGCCGGTTCTCCTTTTTTCGCTTTGCTTCGCTTTCGGAGTAGGGGCCGGGACCGGGGCTTAGCCCCCTACTATGGTATGGTATAAGGTCTTGTTGGTCATCGGGCAAGACCTACATGTCCCGCCTTATGATGATTGACTAGCAGGAAGAACTGGTTGGTCCGGAGTCAGTTAAAGGATCATCATTCTCTCAATATTCTTTCTTTCCTTTCCAACGAGTAGCTAGTAGCTCCGTCGTTGATCTCTCCTCTTCCCGGCCGGCTGTGACTCGTATGTCCAGACAACGACTATCGATTCCTAACGAACCCATAGATTCTTCTACCATTCGACCAGATCTTCGTTATTGTATTTTCATTATCCGGCCTCGAGCCAACTCTCCGATGCTTTCCTATCGAAAAGAAAGAATCAATTGCTCGTTCCCTACGGGGCGTAGCGTAGATAGGGGGCTGGGTCAACTCCCTAATCAATTACCGCCGGCCCCGGTTCTACGGATTAATCAGTAGACTCCTTTGGGGTAGATCGGCTCCCGAAGCTGGTCGAGGTCTTTCATATTACCAATCAGCCCGCCAAGGAGCATCCGAGCTACCATTTCAGGACGCTCCCATATCCACGCAAGATAGATTCTTCTTGCTCTTAAGATTAAGCCGGCCGAGCAACGCAAACCGGGCCAGGCCCCAGATCGCTAGAGAGTCACCTTTCCCCTTTCCCTCGTTTTGCGGATTGCATTTCCGCTTTTCCGGTACGATTTTTTAGGTTTAGCCTTTAGGTGTGCTAACAACTAGTGAGATCTAAATCTTGGCCAAAAAAAATGGATGTATGTCTTCGTGTTCCACCCAGCCATGATGCATGACAGGAGAGAGCGAGCACAAGAAAGAAAGGGAAAACCCAGCCGGATAAGCGGAAGAATGAGTTTCAAAAACTATTAATAAGCGTCCGTTTTCTTAATACCCCCTGTTTCCCGTGGCGGCCCGTTAGTCGGCTGATTCCCGACCTCGCGTTGGCAGTGAGTGTTCGTGGGTCCCGAAATGACTGATCTTCGATATCCCTGATTAGAGACTTGGCGAGCGTGGCTCGGTCTCATGCACATCACGTCTCTCAACCTCTCTCTCGAATAGGCGGCTCGAGATCCCCTTCGTCAGCGCTAAGGTAAGGCTAAGGCGTAGTCCCATCTGCCTAGTCACGAATTTATGTGATGATCTGCAGCGCCTGCGCTGTACTGGCCGGACCATGTTGTAAAACAGCGGCTGCCCGCTCGCCTCCCCTTCCCCTGCCCGGACACAGAAGACCAAATGAATGAGATTACTGCCATTTCTTCTCCTTTTGTTTCACTTCTTCCATCCTTCCAATTCGCTCTATGCCTTCTGTCAAATATTCGATCATCATCTCACTCCAAAGGTAGATCACTCATAAATAGAATAGAAATTGGATGAATAGGAATCAGACATAGATTTCGTGCCTGGTGAATTTGATTGGTCCGGGCTGAAATTACTTACATTGAACCTCCAAACTGAACTTCACGCTGGAAATTCTTGATAGTTCAATCGATCTTAGGTGAAGCAGGGACTCGATCGGGGGAGATGGAAATCCCGTATGACATGTCCGACAAGTCGCACTATACACCCCTCCTCTCCGGGACCAGGCCCACGATCAGGCAGGAAATTGGCTGCTTTTTCGGAGCCGCTATATCTTTTTCTAACGGCCACTTCTTTAGCACGGCACTTGTCCGCTAACAAGCACCTTGATCCGGCTTGCACCAACCCGCCCCGCCGGTGCTAGCGCACCCTTCTCTTCCATCATCTCCCGCAAGCTGCTGTGTCTCGCTTACAAAAGTGAACCTTCCCTTCCCGTCGTCCGGTGCCCTCGTGGTAGTACCAGAGGGAGGGCGGTGCTCATAATGGGATATCATCATCATCATAGAATCACAATTTTGATTGGGTATCTAGAATATCTATGTCCCAGGACCAAAAATATGAATAATCTGAGGAGGAGTATAGCCTGTAGTGAATTACATAGTAGTCCTCCTACTAAGTGCGATTACTTATCATAATAAAAAACTGTTTCACTTTATACCTATAACTCATTAGAATGATAACTCATTATGGGTGACTTTTATTACAAATATCAACAATATCTCTATTCTCCGATGAAAAATGAAGACTAAGACTGGAGCTTCGTAGAAAAAGCCCTTTATCGGATTTGAACCGATGACTTACGCCTTACCATGGCGTTACTCTACCACTGAGTTAAAAGGGCCCATTTTCTTCAAAAAATGAATTAACCACTAGCTACTATAGAGTCTACTACATGTATCTATGTATGTACTATAATGTACATGTATACATAGATATTCTTTCATGTATACATAGGCGCTTTCCGAAAGCTATCAGAGCGGGCATCTACGGCATGAAACAACTACAACAACAACACAAGCGCCACTGGATAAGCCCGATTTCGAAGCTGGAAGAACTATTTCATAATCCGTTTTTGACCGAGCAGCGATTGCAAAAGAGAGTGGAAATCAAGATTCAACCAGCCTCCGCTTGGAAGCCGCTGAAATACAACATGGGATCAAGCAGTTACCCAATAAGTTGTCTTCCGCTATAAACCCAGACAGGGGTTACCAGGCAACGTTGCTTAGATCGCCAGAGCGAGTTATGGGCCTAGGAGATGTAACACGACCAAGCGGACGTACGAGAGGATTTGGGCTCAAGGAAGCTCTCATGCTCTCCTACTGCAAAAACCAGTCATTCGTTCTACTGACTTGCTTATTGATTGGCCCGGTGGCTCCTTCTGCCAGACCAATTATTGGTTCACCCAGAATACTGCTGCTCCCCGGAGTACGCAAAGCTGATTAAAGAGGCTACAAGTGAGACGTGCGCTCTTCGGAAGTTGGGATTTGCCTGACCCTTGAACAACATTTGCCCACGATCTGCCCCCCTTCCAGCCATCCCGGGGCCTAGGACCACCTTCTTTCCTATTCCACTTAAAGGGTTCTCCACCTGAGGGCCCTGGCCTAAATGAAATCCTTTTCTTTAGGCCTGATAACTCTCTCTGAACCTCCCACAGCATTGCCCGAACCCTGGCCTTGATCTCCCTTTTCTTTGCTGCCCTTGTGCCCTACCGGGACTTAAGCCTGCCCTCCATCCCTCAAACAAAGGCCCTGGCCCACTACTACTAGGCACTGCTCCTCCCAATATGATTCTTTCAGCCGTAGCCGGCTTTTTCCGTTCTTCCTCCCTGCCCTTGAACGATTCCTTTAGCAACCCGTCATTTTCCACCAAAATATCCTTACCTCTTCCCGGAGACTCGATGACGTCCTTCCCAGGCCTCCTTGATCTTCACCTTCCCCCTCCATCCGATCAAGTGACTCCTATTCCCGCGGATTCCCTCGCTTTCTTGGCCGGAACACCCGCTTCCCTCTCCCAACAAGAGTCAAACCCTTGTGTCGAAAGTTTATCGGCTAAGTCCTTTAAACGCATTTGCGCGCAAGCCCCGCATTTGAAGACTAAAGACCTCTTTCCTGAAGATTCGATGTTCGATCTCCCTGGGCCTTTTTCATAACCAAAGAAAGATTCAAGAGAAGGTGGAGCAGTATCCGTTGATCAACTCAAGTCTCCGGGAGGGAATTCATGAGAGGCAGGCATTCAGAAGGGATTCAATCAGATGTTATCCCGTAAGGAATTATCTATCCGGTTCGGACCGGGGTATTAATTCAAGGTTTCGAAGGGTCCTTGGACACTCTCCTAATAAGGAGAGGAAAAGGCAGTGTTCATTGATAAATAAACCACCTCTTCAATACAATAAAATCCATTTCTTTTCTCTTCATCCGCTCCGCTGTTCTATCCACTGTTCATCGAGAATGAGGGGTTAGGGTTTTTTATAGATTCGACTGACTCCCTTCTTCGACCGATGGATCACCACTCTTTTCTTCCCCGAAAAAAAAAGTGTTCAATTCCTAGGGGATGACAGCTAGAGTGGTGAAAAAGAGAGGGATAGAGGAACAGAGCTATATGCCCCCGGTTATTCCTTACTGGCCAGGGTATCTCATCCCTAAGCGGATGGGAAAGAGGATACTTTTATTTAATTCGGAATTGCCTGATGGGAAAGGGCCGGGTCGTTAGAACGTCTCGAATTCCGACTAGAGCTGTTCGTTCAGATTCATCAATAGCTAGTTCCTTCCTTCTTGAGGCGGGTTTTTTTGGTTTAGTCCCTTCCCCATCAGCGGGCATTGGAACGAGGGAATCACCAACATAGGTTAATGGGGAGGTCATCAACGGTTTGTGGCGATAGATAGACCGAGAACTTTTCTCATTCCGCCGGACTACTTAATGACTGAACCATGTAGGCATGGATGAGCAAGTAGAGAAGGAATGACAACAAGGGATGGGATAAGACGACACGACCATATAGGGGTAGGATGATCACGGCTTGTTTCAAGGAAGGCTATTCTCGGCCAACTACTCACGCTTCTTATCGCGTTCCATCTAGAGTTTCCTTGGTTTGAGCAGCTGGTGGCTAATCCCCACGATCGCCTACTCTTCCTACTGATTCTTCCTCGCCGGCAAGGGATGGTGATCAGGTGGGGTGGAGATCAAAAGGTGTTGGTAGTTCGGAGGGATGAGATAGAGGTTCCATTCCTTTACCCAACACTGGAAAGAACGATACGAGGGTGCAAGCCGAGCGATAGCGAGACGCGTAGGCAAGTGTATCAAGGGTGGTTCCACCAGAAAGGATTAGGAATTAAAGGTTTGATAGGCTTCTAAAACTCGCTCGTCAGAAGAGACTCGCGTAGTAAACTACGCTCGCCGGATAAGACAAGACTCGTTCCGTAAACGTCACTCGTCTGGGACTCTTGGTAAGGTCTCGCTTGGCTATCACGTCGGTTTCAGGCAGTTTGAGATCATCAGCTTATGGCGGGAAGGATGGATGAGCTTACGGATGGGATGGAAGGGGAAATAAAAGCTTTCAAGGCTGGTGAGGCTAGGTGATCAAAGTAATGAGCGGATGATCCATCCATTTAAAGGATAGGGCTTGGTAGGGAATGAGATTGAGAAGCAGTCTCAGCCCTTCATTCCCCACCCGAAAGCCATGCTTCCGGGAGTCGGAATCCCGAGCCGTCAGTTCTGGCAGGTCATGAATGACTATAGGGTCGTGCCCGTCCAGTTTCACGGGCACAGGAGCCCATTTGCCCGGTTTGGGCTCTCGGAGGCCAATTTTCTAACTTTTAACTTAACGTTTTAACTTAAACCTACGTTTCGACTCTATGGGCAATCCGGGAATCGGAATCCCGAGCCGTCAGTTCCGACAAGTCTGGAATGACTATATAACCGTGCCCGTCCAATTTCATAGGCACCGGAGCCCGTTTGCCCGGTTTGGGTGCTCAGGCCAATTTCCTGAGTTTTATAATAACGTTTTAACTTAAACTTACATTTCCACTCTACGGGCAATCCGGGAGTCGGAATCCCAAGCCGTCAGTTTCGGCTAGTCATGAATGACTATGGGCTCGTGTCCGTCTAGTTTCACAGACACGGGAGCCCGTTTGCTCAGTTTGGGCGCTCGGAGGCCAATTTACTAAATTTTAAGTTAACGATTTAACTTAAACTTACGTTTCGGCTCTACGGGCAATCCGGGAGTCGGAATCCCGAGCCATCAGTTCCGAAAAGTGAGGAATGACTATAGGCTCGCGCCCATCCAGTTTCACGGGCATCGGAGCTCATTTGCTATGTTTGGGCTCTCGGAGGCCAATTTACTAAGTTTTATAATAACGTTTTAATTTAAACCTATATTTCGATTCTACGGGCAATCCAGGAGTCCGATTCTCGAGCCGTCAGTTCCGGGAGTACTTTCTAAGTTTTTACATTTATAATTTTCCAACTTTTTAAGTTTCAAAATCTATAAATTTATAAGACAACTTAAAAAATTTCTGTACACTTTGAAATCTGGAATTAGAAAAATAATTATACCTGGTCAGAATCAGTCGAGGATGCTGGATCATGACTACCCTCTCCAACCGGGAGTCAGAATCTTGAACCGTCAGTTCTGGCAAGTCAGGAGTGACTATGGACCCTTGGCCGTCCAGTTTCACAGGCACCGGAGCCCGTTTGCTTTGTTTGGGCGCTCGGAGGCCAATTTCCTAAGTTTTATAATAACGTTTTTACTAAAACCTACATTTCCACTACAAGTAATCCAGGAGTCGGAATCCCCAGCCGTCAGTTCCTGCAAGTCATGAATGACTATGGGCTCGTGCCCGTCCAGTTTCAGGGGCACCGAAGCCCATTTGCCCGGTTTGGGCGCTCGGAGGCCAATTTTCAAACTTTTAACTTAACGTTTTAACTTAAACCTACGTTTCGACTCTACGGGCAATCCGGGAATCGGAATCCTGAGCCGTCAGTTCCGACAAGTCTGGAAATGACTATATACCCGTGCCCATCCAGTTTCATAGGCACCGGAGCCCGTTTGCCCAGTTTGGGCGCTCAGGCCAATTTCCTGAGTTTTATAATAACGTTTTAACTTAAACTTACGTTTCCACTCTACGGGCAATCCGGGAGTCGAATCCCGAGCCGTCAGTTCCGGCTGGTCATGAATGACTATGGGCTCATGCCCGTCTAGTTTCACAGGCATCGGAGCCCGTTTACCCAGCTTGGGTGCTCGGAGGCCAATTTACTAAGTTTTAAGTTAACGATTTAACTTAATCCTACGTTTCGACTTTACGGGCAATCCGGGAGTCTGAATCGAGAGCCGTCAGTTCCGAAAAGTGAGGAATGACTATGGACTCGTGTCCGTCCAGTTTTACGAGCATCGGAGCTCGTTTGCCCTGTTTGGGCACTCGGAGGTCAATTTTCTAACTTTTAACTTAACGTTTTAACTTAAACCTACGTTTCGACTCTACAGGAATCCAGGAGTCCGATTCTTGAGCCGTCAGTTCCGGGAGTACTTTCTAAGTTTCTACATTTATAAGTTTCCACCTTTTTAAGTTTCAAAATCTATAAGTTTCTATGACAACTTAAAAAATTTCTATACATGTTGAAATCTGGAATTAGAAAAATAATTATACCTGGTCAGGATCAGTCGAGGATGCTGGATCATGACTGCCCTCTCCAACCGGGAGTCAGAATCCTGAACCGTCAATTCTGGCAAGTCAGGAATGACTATGGGCCCTTGGCCGTCTAGTTTCACGGGCACCGGAGCCCATTTGCCTGGTTTGGGCGCTCGGAGGCCAATTTCCTAAGTTTTATAAAAACGTTTTTACTTAAACCTACGTTTCCACTACGGGCAATCCGGGAGTCGGAATCCCGAGCTGTCAGTTTCTGCAGGTCATGAATGACTATGGGCTTGTGGCCATCCAGTTTCACTAGCACCGGAGCCCATTTGCCCGGTTTGGGCGCTCGAAGGCCAAGTTTCTAACTTTTAACTTAACGTTTTAACTTAAACCTACGTTTCGACTTTATGGGAATCGGAATCCCGAGCCGTCAGTTCCAACAAGTCAGGAACGACTATATACCCATGTCCGTCTAGTTTCAAGGGTACCGGAGCTCGTTTGACTGGTTCGGGCGCTCGGAGGCCAATTTCCTAAGTTTTATAATAACGTTTTAACTTAAATCTACGTTTCCACTCTACAGGCAATCCGGGAGTCGAAATCCCGAGCCGTCAGTTCCGATTGGTCATGAATGACTATGGGCTCGTGCCTGTCTAGTTTCACAGGCACCGGAGTCCGTTTCCCCAGTTTTGGCGCTTGGAGGCCAATTTACTAAGTTTTAAGTTAACGATTTAACTTAAACCTACGTTTCGACTCTACGGGCAATCCGGGAGTCGGAATCTTGAGCCGTCAGTTCCGGAAAGTGAGGAATGACTATGGGCTCGTGCCCGTCCAGTTTCACAAGCACCAGAGCCCATTTGCCCTGTTTGGGCGCTCGGAGGCCAGGCCAATTTACTAAGTTTTATATTAACGTTTTAACTTAAACCTATATTTTGACTCTACGGGCAATCGAGGAGTCCGATCTCGAGCTGTCAGTTCCGGGAGTACTTTCTAAGTTTATACATTTATAAGTTTCCAACTTTTTAAGTTTCAAATTCTATAAGTTTCTAAGACCACTTAAAAAATTTCTATACAAGTTGAAATCTGGAATTAGAAAAATAATTATACCAGGCCAGGATCAGTAGAGGATGCTGGATCATGACTACCCTCTACAACCGAGTCATGTCTCGCCTTGTGGCTGCTGCCAGAGTCAGGTGCCTGTGATTATTTATTATATAGTTAAAAATAATTTAAAAACATAAATATTGACACATCAATGACATAATTGACAATTTAAACGTACAAAATTTTTTTCTTACTAACCTGATTAGTGGGTGGTGGGTCTGATGCGAGCGGGCCGCGACTCTGTGATAGACGAGCCTCCAGCTCTGCCATCTTGACTCTCAACTCGGCCCTCATCTCTACCCTGACCTCAGCCGTCACCTCCTTTCTGATTGTTGCCTTCATGGACTGCAGCAACTGCTCGACCTCCTCATCTGTACAGAGGCGCAAGCCCTGGGAGGAGCTAGCACCGGATGACTCTGCTCGCGCAATGTGCGAGCGTGGAATGCCAGTCCCAAACGTGAGCGTGCATCCGTGCCAGCCCCGGCCAATGATAGAGTGGAATATCTCATTCCTCCGCGACGGCAAACTGCGCTCCTCTTCGGGCAAGTCCTCCAAGCGTGACTGAAATAGGGCCTGCGTAGTTGATTTATTTAATATACTATCATGCATAACATGACATAGTAATAGACATATAATATAGGCGGTTCAATATAAAAACTTATGACGATAGCTTAAACCTCCGGGTGGCGAGGATCTCGAGAACGCATCCAGACAGACATCCTGTCGATCGGACCGCCCTCGGTCCGCAACTGTTTCGTGGAGAGATATATTATTAGTATAATATCATACAAAATGACAAAAATATAAATTACATGTACGATCTAACTTTTTACCTCGTGGCGGACTTGGGTGATGTGTCGAGTCCCCAACTTGTGTGCGGGACCCTGCATTGCGCGGTTCCACGCATTCGTATCTGCCTATCTCTGTTTTCAATATTTATCAGTTAATTTTTGTTAGATACGTTATTGTCACTATTAAATTGTTAAAATTAAAATAAAAAAATTATAAGTTTCTCACCCGAGCCTCCTCGCTCGTCTAGTACCGGACGAGCTGAGTCCTTTGATCCGGAAGAACGCCACTCGGAACTCGCGTCAGTATGTCAGGGGCATCCTGATGTGGCTTCCAGTGCTGCATCTTTATTTTATTTTTATGATCTTTCTACATCTTTTTGCACTTCGACATGCACACTGGCGGGAAGAGCTCATGACATGCCCTCAAATTGTACTGAAAAGGACAAATAAATTTTCATTAGGTTATGGTTTAAACTAACACATCCTGTCAAGAAATGTTAAATTATTACCTTAACCTGCTGCCAGACACGGTCTAGTGTCTCCACCGGGAATGCCTTCCAATCGAGTGTAGTCAAAGGGAATGCATATGGATCCCGGACCATATGTCCCAACTGGCTGATGAGCTGCCGAGCATGCGGATCCACCGGATGCCACGTCTCATCAAACTCCACATCACTGGGATTACCGGAATTCCATGTCCGGATCCCTCTAGCAGGGCCTTTCCCCCTGCTGGAAGATGGGCCTATGCTCATAGAATTTATTCAAATTAGAGATAATCTAATTAAATTGAAATAAATTAATTTGCTAGAATTAAAATGTCTAACTATATAAACATGTACCGGTCTGTGAAGCTGATGCAGTCGATGGAATCGAATGGGAGGTCGATGGCCTACTTGGTGGGGCCATCGAACTAGGCTGGGCTACACCCAGTGTAGGAGTAGGGTCCCCAGATGGCTCACTGGCCTGAGTCTGCCGTAGCAGCTCCTCAATCGTCCGCGGACGATCTCTCATCTTTCGTCCTGACATATTTGTTCAACAATTTGTTAGTAAGATAAATTAATTTAACAAGATAATTGAAATTAACATTTAAAACAAAATTTACACTGAAATTTAACATTGGTGAATTAGTTCCCAACCGTTTACTGGTCGTGTAAGTCAACTGTATCTCCTTCAATGGTTTCCCGAACCCAATTAACATCTTCATCACGTTGAACAAATGCATACTGATCAAGAACTTGTTGGGCGAATGCATCAATTTCTGGCTCATCACATTCAATCTGTTACACTCCCCTCCTTGACATTTTAATTGCAACTTGTCAGTTAGGATCTTTCGAATCTCTGACATAGTAAACTTGCTCTGCCATTGAGGACAGTATGTAGGGTTCGGCACTTATTCGATCATCCCGGTGTAACAAATTATTAAAATTTACCAATGTAAACTGGTAATTATCTATTTTCACCCCTCGGATGGGATCCACCCAGTCACACTTAAACAATAGAAATTTTGACCCATGATTGTACACAATTTCAACAATATCCTTCAACCGGCCGTAGTAGTAACCAGCATCGACAGAGGGACAATCGAGCCCACTATTTTGCGTCACTCGTTTCTTATCTACATCCTTGATGCGAAATCGAAAACAATTGACATCACAAGTTGTGTAACGTCGGCCCATAATGAAGGGACCATCAGCTAACTGTTTCATTTCATCGGTCAAATTAGGATCGTTGGTTCTTCGTAAGTCACACACCTACACAATGCATGTAATCACTGAATATCACTACATGAAAATAATATGATAGAAACAAGTGAAATCAGTCCTAATGATTGAATATGTACGTGATTCTTGAACTATTCGTGAAATGACCAACAATGGGACTGATGAATTTCATGGGCTGTAGCACGAGGCATGTCCCGTTTGAGCTCATCGATATGTGTCATGCGATGCATAACATGTGTTAATGACAACTACGATAATTTAGGCAAGAAATTGACAAGTTACATTTATGAATGAGTGATAACTTACTGAGTAAAAGCCATAACAGATAGGGTGTTGAACAACACCCATCGGTGAGCTTGAATCCATTCAATATTGTTGAGATCAAATGGCGTGCCCTCCGCAACTGGACCATTATTAATCCGCGAGGGCCTAGTTAACTTTGTTTCAATATTATCATTGAGATATGTTGCATAGAAATTGGTGCACTCATCCATCAAATACCCCTTAGCTATGGATGCCTCTGGACGAGCTCTATTACAAACATACCTCTTCAATGTGTTCATGTACCTCTCGATCGGATACATCCATTTGAATTGGACGGGGCCGCCAAGCAGGGCTTCACTGGTTAAGTGTATGGTCAAGTGAACCATGACATCCAAAAATGCAGGTGGAAAGATTTTTTCTAGATGACACAATGTCACAGCAATCCTCTCTTGCAGACCATTCAACTCATCAATTCAATGAACTCTAAAACACAGTTGTCTGAAGAAGTTGCTAACTTCAATCAACGGCACTACAACATTCTTGGGCAAACAGTTCCGTATGGAGATAGGCAGTAACTGTTGAATGAGAATATGATTGTCATGACTCTTCAGACCCTATAATGTTTTTTCTTTCATGTTCACATGCTTAGCGATATTCGAACAGTACCCGTCAGGAACCTTGACACCCTTCAGAACAGAGAGGAAGAGATCTTTCTCATCTTTACTCATCGTGTACTGCGCAGGAGGCATGTACGCCTTGTTGAACTCTCTCATTTGTAAGTGCAACGGTTTTCTCAAGCCCATTTCTTCCAAGTCACAGCGTGCATTGACACCATTCTTCGACTTCCCCGGAACACCGAGAATGGTCCACAATATATTATTACAGACGTTCCTCTCGATGTACATAACATCTAAGTTGTGTCTGAGTAAGTTATCTTTCCAGTATGGTAGATCGTAGAAAATACTTTTTTTCTTCCAATTATGACTTCGCCTTCTATTTGCACTGGTAATAGAAGGAAGCGGGAGGGCCAGTAAATATTAAAAATCATACACGGTACGTACTTGTTCCTGCTCGAGTTGTGACAACAAATCGGCTCCCGTCATTGTTTGAGGTGCTGGACCATATTCTCGAGTGCTGTCAAATGACACTTTGTCCCTCCTGAACCTGTGCAATGGAGGTAGAAAACGTCTATGACCCGTGTATGCCCATTTTCTGCCGTGCTTCAACCAAGTTGACTTCTTCTCCTGATTGCAGTAAGGATATGCAAACTCTCCCTTTGTGCTCCAACCCGACAAGTTAGCATAAGTAGGGAAGTCATTGATTGTCCACAATAATGCAGCGCGGAGTTTTAACATTTCATTGCCTTCGACATCAAATGTCATCAGACCATCAGCCCATAATTCCTTCAATTCATCAATCAAATGTTGCATATATACATCAATCTTGTCCCCTGATCCTCGTGGTCCATCAATAAGTATGGATAGGATCAGAAAAGGTTGCTTCATACACATCCATGGCGGAAGATTATAAGGTACTAAAACAACTGGCCACGTACTGTGATTTGCCCCAGTCATAGATCGGAATGGACTAAAACCATCTGCAGCCAAACCAAGCCGCACATTGCGACAATTAAAGGCAAAGTCTGGGTTCCTCCGATCGAAGTCTTTCCATGCTGGGGAATCTGCTGGATGGATTAACTTACCATCGTCCCTGCTATTCTTGACATGCCATCTCATCAGTTTAGAAATATTTGATGACATAAAAAGCCGCTTCAGCCTGGGCTTAAGTGGGAAATATCTCACTTGCTTTGTGCCACATGTTTGCCACGATTGATAACACTTGTAGAACTATTCTGACGATTGTAACTAACCCCGTCCTCCTTCCATGTTGATGACTGACACACAATGCACGTATTAAGATGGGCATTCTCATTCCTAAACAACATACAATTGTTTGGACATGCATCAAAAGTGTCATATGTGAAGCCTAAATTTTCAGTTAACTTGCGAGCCTGATAGTAGGACTCATAAACTTTTGCACCGGATGGGAGCATCGATGCAACAACTGGATGAGCATATCAAAGGATGTGTCAGACCACTGATTCAATGCCTTCAAATGCAACAACTCAACAATAAAGGACAATTTACTGAAGTCCTTGCATTCGGGATACAATTTTGTCTGTGTATCATCTAGAATTTCAAAATATCTCATCGCTTCTTCATCAGTACCGGAGCGAGGATTACTCCCACCTGCGCCGTCAGTCTCACAGCTTGTCTATTCGGGTGCCAACCCGCATGCGATATCACTTAGCATCGCGATCATCGGATCAGTCTCTGACATATCATCCACCTCAATTTCATCTCTTTCCTCTCTGTGACAGGAAACATACTCTTTTCCATGTCTTATCCAATTCTTATACTGCTTCAAGAATCCGTTCAGAATCAGATGCTTTCGGACAAGCTCTCTTCTGTAATAATACCGATTCGCACATTTTCTACATGGACAACTGATGAACTCATTGTCAAACCCATTGGTAAATTCCATGAACTGGTTAATCCCTTCTATGTATTCCCTGGACATCCTATTTGGTAAATCAATCCAGCTCTTGTCCATCTCGGTAACTATTTCTGTGGAAATCTAAAATGAGCAAGTATAATTAGCCCGAGATACTGTGCATCATGCAAGTCACCTATCCATAATCGGCAAACTCTTTACTATAGGGTGGTTGGTCCTATCCCATTCGAGAATGCACGATCCAACTTGCACTCAACAACTCGAATGCTTCGTCCCTAGTCAGACAGAATTTTGGCAGCATTTCCGCGTGGTTCTCCAAGTACACGACACAGATACAACATCAATCGTACCTATGTATGTACCCAGAGAACAATGGGACATCAACTGAAACTCTATCTAACATTGGACTTGCTTGAGCTATTGAGTATAAGATGGATAATTGCATTCACAAACTGTCCGAACTGGAAAATTCAAGAATCGCATACGACAAAGTTCGAATATACATCACAAGAACAACATACACTACTAGAAAAATGACTATTGGCACAGTCAAAACGCGGGCGACCGCCAGTGGCGGTCGCTAAAAACACTATTAGCCGCCTGTAGCGGTCGCTAATACCCCCCCTTATAGCCCCACGAAAACCCTCCTTTCCCTATCCTTCCCACTTCTTTTTTCCCATTTTCCCCTCCCGCGCTCTGCACACCCGCCGCACCAGCGACGAACCCACCGGAGCCCGCCTGCACCGGAGCCGCTAACGATTCTCTCTCTCCCTTTCCCTTTCTCTCTCCCTCTCCCTCTCTCTCTATTTCTCTCCCTTCCTCCCTCTTCCTCTCGCTCTGCACAGTGCCCAAACCCACGCGTCACCCGTTCTCTCTCTCTCTCCTCTCTCTCTCCCTCTCCCTCTCTCTCTATTGCTCTCTCCCTCTCCCCCTCCCTCCCTCTGGTGCTGTCCCCAACCTGACGTGCCTCTTACAGCCGTCCGATCCACCCTGCAGCGTCTGCATCCAATCTCTCTCTGTTCCTCCAGAGCTCAATCCCAACTACAGGTCCAAATCTATTCGATTTCAGTTTCCTCACTCGTTTTCATGCCATGTTCGATTTAATCTGATTTGATTTTTTTATTTATGATTGCGATTCTTTAAGCTTCTTCTTGTTGTTTTTGTGATGAGATCGGTACCTTGCGTTTGTTGTTTATGTGATGGAGTTTGTGGAACTTTTTAAAGATTGGATTTGAGCAGAGTCCGAGCGATGAATTGGTGAATGTGGTGGAAACTTGTCTTTTTTTAGGGTTAATCTGAATTATAGATGCATTTTCTTTGAAATTTAATACATTTCAATTTCATTTGTGGTTTTTTTGCTTCTGCGATTCAAGCGGAATGTGTGATTTGAGTTTTATTGGAGCTCTAGACTGAGATCTCACGTTTCTTTTCCAGATATTTCTTGTTTAAATCGTGTTATATTGGATTTTAGCTACAATGTGTGTGTTTAAAAAAATTCTACTAATGCTCATCATGACAAAAAAAAAAAAAAAATGTTGAACTTGTTATGGCAGTGAGATTTGTATCAAGGGTTTGGTTGTTTTTGGTAAGATCCCAGGAAAGTTGTGGGAATTTTAGTTCCGAGCAGAATCGGGGTGGTAAATTGGTAAATGTGGTGTTTCAAGTCACATTATGTAGAATTCTTGATTTTGATGCTTTATAGGGTAACTAGTTGATTTGATTTTGTTCAACTGTTGGAGTTTTGTATGAGCTGATGGTGTGATCTCTGTCACATCTGGTATTCTGTTGCGATCTTGGCTGCATGTTTGTCAATTTTGATGGGTTGTGAAGGATTTTATCTTTTTTTGTGAGTGTGTTGTATTTTTTGTATATGAGCTTTGTTGAGCTGATGATTCATGTTTTTAATGCCTTTTGAGATGCTTGTTTATTTGGTTTTGTTGAAAATGCTAGTTTTAGTAAACTGTTATGTGATTTATCTGAGATGTGCTATTTTAGCTTGATCCATGCTACTACAGGTTTGTTGGTTTGGCTAAAACTTGTGTGGAGTTGGGCTTCTTCTGTTTTGTTTGACTTGGTAGCCTCATTTGAGCACAATCAGACCTATTGATGGATGAATGTGGTTGTAAATTGAATAATTTCAGGATTTATTACTGTTGGATCTCTTATCTGGGTGCTAATCAATTGCATCTGATGTTCCAAGTGTTACAATGGACTGATTATTTATGATTTGAAATTATGCGAGTCAGATGATTCTTCCAGTTATGTAGAAACATGATTGCTTGTTTTACCTTTGCAAAATGTGGGATTTTTGAAGGCATGTTTATTTACATCTTGTTGAGCAAATACGTGTTAAAATTTTCAAATCTGAATGATGGATGCTGGTTGGGATTTTAGAACCATTTCGAATTTGACTAGCATGTTAAGAGTGTGAATATGATAATGAGAGATTGGTGTGAATGGTATTAGTAACAAGTAACAGACAATGAAGTCCAGTGAAAACCCTACACTGCTAATTTGATGGATGTGTCTTTTTTTTTTTTTGTTTCCCTCTTGCCTGTAGTGTGCAAAGATATAGGGATAGAACTAACACAATTTATTTTGTCCTACCTAAATCCTATAATGCCAGGATTAGAAAGAAATTCTTTGACTAACTTAGAAATCCATCATCGGTAGCAGAACTTGTAAATTGATGCACCAATATTGGGGCCACTGTTAGATTGGTCGGGCTTAAATAAAAACACATAATAATATGAGTGAAATCATGAGTTCCACACACAATCAATTTGAAGGTGTGCTTAACTCTTGCCGAAGTGAGATTCGTCACAACAAATAGATGGTTATTTCTTTATATTAAGAGCTTGGATTTTTTTAGGTTATGGCTTCACTGATGGATTTATAAGCTTATTAAAGGATTTCATTGATCCAAAATTCCTACTTGATAGCCATGACAATTCAACCCTGAAAAACTATAGGAATGAATCTTTATTATTATTATTATTATTATTATTATTATTATTATTATTATTATTATGGTGGTGGTGGTGGTGGTGATGGTGATGATGTAGAGGGAATTCACCAATATAAGGGGGCATTACTTTTAGCTGGGGATAGTACTTTTATATTACTTTTCACAAGAGAATATCCCTCAGATAGACATGGATGTTACAGCTTTTAGGAGGGCAATATCCAATGATATGCAAAAGGCTAATGATTGGTAATGTAAGAACCTTGTGATACATGATACCCATGTCCTTTGAGGAGCCTAAAAAGGAGAGAGGTGCTATAGAGATCATAATTCTCTATTCCTCCTTTGTTGCCATTGTTGTTGCGACAAACCCATATGGTGTTGAGGGTTTCCTTGATCTCCTCGTCAAAGAAATGGCCCACCCCCAAACATTGGATGGCATCCATCAGCTCCAGTTGTTCCAATGGGTTTCCAGCTTGTTGGAGCAAGCACTTTATCTCTTCCTTCAGCTTCTCAGCTCTTTTGGCATATGCTTCATCCTGAACAAAGTACCACATTAAAATATCATTTAAGTCTATTCTATTTTAATACTAATTGAGAATGTTATAGGATCTAGAAAATATGAACTTAAAAGAGTCATATATAACATAGTAAAGAAAACTTATTGATACTAAGCTTACTTTCCTCAAACAAAGCCTTGAGAATGAACCTGGCTCATATATTTTTAAAAGGACCCATTACACATTCAACCACCTAAGACTAAAGTAAACAAAATATAATGAGTGAAATACATGTCTTGATGCCCCCAAAAACTTGGTTTTAGAAGTCTTACTTGGTAATCACTTGTTAGTGACTATACAAGATCATGGTCCCAGATGTTGGGCTTGTAATTGGCTCTTCTTCTGGAAACCTTAGGCTTGTATATTAGAGAGCTAGGAAGGCAGTTCAAGGGCTTTGCAATTCTGGTAATGGAATGGGAGTTTTGTGCGGGGGATCTAGATTCATTGCCAAAGTCTAGCAAAAATTTAGCAAAGTCTGGCAAATACATATTTTTTGAATGGTAATTTTTTGAGTTCTCTCTCTCTAAGAAGTTGGAGAAAAAAGGAAGTAAAATAAATGTATAAAAGAAAATTGCAAGATTTCTTAGGAGGATTATATTTTACAGATATATTTCTTAAGTCTATTGCCTAGCAAACTTGGTTGGACGTTTATTACTTCTATTGTTGATGATCTTCACGAGTTGTTTTCGTAATTAATTTATCTTGTCTATTGTTAATATTGATTTGGATTAGTGCTATTAATGGTTTTATATTTGAAGATTTCATTGGTTGTGAACTTTCCACTGCAACTTTTATTCATTTGCATGCATTAGGGAAACTTAGACCCGTTCGAGAATTGTGTACGACATCTGTTCGGTAATCCTTGAGGCGACGGATTGGGTCTTTGACTAGATTCGTTGTTCTTGTGATACACATATGAACTTTGTCGTATTCGATTCTTGAATTGTCCAGTTCGGACAGTTTGGGAATGCAATTATCCATCTTATACTCAATGGCTCATGCAAGTCCGATGTTAGATAGAGTTTCGGTTGATGTCCCATTGTTCTCTGGGTACATACATAGGTACGACTAATGTTGTATCTGTGTCGTGTACTTGAAGAATCACGCGGACATGCTGCCGAAATTTTTTCTGACTAGGGGACGAAGCATTCGAGTTGTTGAGTGCAAGTTGGATCGTGCATTCTCGAATGGGATAGGACCAACCACCATGTAGTAAGGAGTTTGCAGTTTATGGATAGGTGACTTCAATGCTGCACGGTACCCGTAGCTAATTGTACTTGCTCATTTTAGATTTCCACAGAAATAGTTACCGAGATGGACAAGAGCTGGATTGATTAACCGAATAGGATGTCCAGAGAATACATGGAGGGGATTAACCAGTTCATGGAATTTACCAATGGGTTCGACAATGAGTTCATCAGTTGTCCATGTAGAAAATGTGCGAATCGGTATTATTACAGAAGAGACCTGTTCGAGAGCATCTGATTCTGAACGGATTCTTAAAGCAGTACAAGAATTGGATAAGACATGGAGAAGAGTATCTTTCATGTCGCAAACGGGCTAGAGATGAAATTGAGGTGGATGATATGTCAGAGACTGATCCGATGATCGCGATGCTAAATGATATCGCATGCGGGTTGGCACCCGAATACACAAGCTGTGAGACTGACGGCGCGGGTGGGAGTAATCCTCGCTCCTGTGCCGATGAAGAAGCCATGAGATATTTTGAAATTTTAGACGATGCACAGACAAAATTGTATCCCGAATGCAAGGACTTCACTAAATTCTCCTTTATTGTTGAGTTGTTGCGTTTGAAGGCATTGAATCAGTGGTCTGACATGCCCTTTGATATGCTCCTCCAGTTGTTGCATCGAGCGCTCTCGTCAATGCAAAACTTGTTGAGTCCTACTATCAAGCCCGCAAGTTAACAGAAAATTTAGGCTTCACGTATGAGACTTTTGATGCATGTCCAAACAATTGTATGTTGTTTAGGAGTGAGAATGCCCATCTTGATATGTGCATTGTCTGTCAATCATCGAGATGGAAAGAGGACGGGGTTGGTCACAATCGTCAGAATAGTTCTACAAGTGTTATCAATCGTGGCAAACATGTGGCAGCAAAGCAAGTGAGATATTTCCCACTTAAGCCCAGGTTGAAGCGGCTTTTTGTGTCATCAAAGATTTCTAAACTGATGAGATGGCATGCCGAGAATAGCAGGGACGATGGTAAGTTAATCCATCCAGCAGATTCCCCAGCGTGGAAAAACTTCGATCGGAGGAACCCAGACTTTGCCTTGGATTGTTGCAATGTGCGGATTGGTTTGGCTGCAGATGGTTTTAGTCCATTCCGATCCATGACTGGGGCAAATCACAGTACGTGGCCAGTTGTTTTAGTGCCTTATAATCTCCTGTCATGGACGTGTATGAAGCAACCTTTTCTGATCCTATCCACACTTATAGATGGACCACGAGGACCAGGGGACAAGATTGATGTATATATGCAACCTTTGATTGATGGATTGAAGGAATTATGGGCTGATGGTCTGATGACATTTGATGCCAAAGGCAATGAAATGTTTAAACTCCGCGCCGCATTATTGTGGACAATCAATGACTTCCCTGCTTACGCTAACTTGTCGGGCTGGAGCCCAAAGGGAGAGTTTGCATGTCCTTGCTGCAATCAGGAGAAGAAGTCAACTTGGTTGAAGCACGGCAGAAAATGGGAATACACGGGTCATAGACGTTTTCTACCTCCATTGCACATGTTCAGGAGGGACAGAGTGTCATTTGACAGCACTCGAGAATATGGTCCAGCACCTCGAATAATGACGGGAGTTGATTTGTTGTCACAGCTGGAGCAGGAGCAAGTACGTACCGTGTATGATTTTCAAGATTTACTGGCCCTCCCGCTTCCTTCTATTACCGGTACAAATAGAAGGCGAAGTCATAATTGGAAGAAAAAAAGTATTTTCTACAATCTACCATACTGGAAAGATAACTTACTCAGGCACAACTTAGATGTTATGCACATCGAGAAGAACGTATGTGATAATATATTGTGGACCATTCTCGGTGTTCAGGGGAAGTCGAAGGATGGTGTCAATGCATGTCGTGACTTGGAAGAAATGGGCTTGAGAAAACGATTGCACTTGCAGATGAGAGAGTCGAACAAGGCATACATGCCTTCTGCGCAGTACTCGATGAGTAAAGATGAGAAAGATGTCTTCCTCTCTGTTCTGAAGGGTGTCAAGGTTCTTGACGGGTACTGTTCGAATATCGCTAAGCGTGTGAACATGAAAGAAAGAACATTACAGGGTTTGAAGAGTCATGACAATCATATTCTCATTCAATAGTTACTGCCTATCTCCATAAGGAACTGTTTGCCTAAGAATGTTGTAGCGCCGTTGATTGAAGTTAGCAACTTTTTTAGAAAACTCTGTTCTAGAGTTCATCGAATTGATGAGTTGAATGGTCTGCAAGAGAGGATTGCTGTGACATTGTGTCATCTAGAAAAAATCTTTCCACCTGCATTTTTCGATGTCATGGTTCACTTGACCATACACTTAACCAGTGAAGCCCTGCTTGGCGGCCCCGTCCAATTCAAATGGATGTATCCGATCGAGAGGTACATGAACACATTGAAGATGTATGTTTGTAATAGAGCTCGTCCAGAGGCATCCATAGCTAAGGGGTATTTGATGGATGAGTGCACCAATTTTACTGTCCTCAATGGCGGAGCAAGTTTACTATGTCAGAGATCCGAAAGATCCTAACTGGCAGGTTGCAGTTAAAATGTCAGGGAGGGGAGTGTATCAGATTGAAGTGATGAGCCAGATATTGATGCATTCGCCCAACAAGTTCTTGATCAGAATGCACTTGTTCAACGTGATGAAGATATTAATTGGGTTCGGGAAACCATTGAAGGAGATACAGTTGACTTACACGTCCAGTAAATGGTTGGGAACTAATTCACCAATGTTAAATTTTAGTATAATTTTTTTTAAATGTTAATATCAATTATCTCGTTAAATTAATTTATCTTACAAACATTTGAACAGATAAGTCAGGACGAAAGAGGAGAGATCGTCCGAGGACGATCGAGGAGCTGTTGCATCAGGCCCAGGCCAGTGGGCCATCTAGGGACCCTACTCCTGCACAGGGTGTCGCCCAGCCTAGTGAGATGGCCCCACCGAGTAGGCCATCGACCTCCCAGCCGAGTCCATCAGCTTCACAGACCGGTATACGTTTATATAGTTAGACATTTTAATTCTAGCAAATTAATTTATTTCAATTCAATTAGATTATCTCTAATTTGAATAAATTCTATGAGCACTGGCCCATCTTCCAGCAGGGGGAGAGGCGCTGCCAAAGGGATCCGGACGTGGAGTTCCGGTAATCCCATTGATGTGGAGTTTGATGAGACGTGGCATCCGGTGGGTCCACATGCTAGGCAGCTCATTAGCCAGTTAGGACATATAGTCCGGGATCCATATGCATTCCCTTTGACTACACTCGACTGGAAGGTATTCCCGGTGGATACACTAGACCGTGTTTGGCAGCAGGTTAAGGTAATAAGTTAACATTTCTCAACATGATGTGTTAATTTAAAGCATAACCTAATGAAAAATTATTTGTCCCTTTCAGGACAATGTGAGGGCATGTCCTGAGCTGTTCCGGCCAGTGTGCATGTCTAAGTGCAAAAAAATGTGGAAAGATCATAAAAATAAAATAAAGATGCAGTACTGGAATCCACACCAGGATGCCCCAGACATACTGACGCGAGTTCCGAGGGGTGTTCTTTCGGATCAGTGGACTCAACTCTTTCGATACTGGACGAGCGAGGAGGCTCGGGTGAGAAACTTATAATTTTTTTATTTTAATTTTAACAATTTACTAATTACTAACGTAACTAACAAAAATTCATTGATAAATGTTGAAAACAGAGATAGGCCGATACGAATACGCGGAACCGCGCAATGCAGGGTCCCGTACACAGGTTAGGGACTCGACACATCACGCAGGTCTGCTACGAGGTAAAAAGTTAGATCGTACATGTAATTTATATTTTTGTCATTTTATATGATATTATACTAATAATATGACTCTCCACCAAACAGTTGCGGACCAAGGGCGGTCCGGTCGACAGGATGTCTGTCTGGATGCGTTCTCGAGATCCTCGCCATTCGGAGGTTGCAGCTATCATCGTAAGTTTTTATATTGAACCGCTTATATTATCTGTCTATTACTATGTCTTATTATGCATGATAGTATATTAAATGAATCAATTACGCAGGCCCTGTTTCAGTCACGTCTGGAGGACTTGCCTGAGGAGGAGCGCAGTTTGCCATCACGGAGGGATGAGATATTCCACGATGTCATTGGCCAGGACGGGCACGGATACACGCTCACGTATGGGACGGGCATTCCGGTGTTGGCTCCTCCTAGGGCTTGCGCTTCCGTACAGATGAGGAGGTCGAGCAATTGCTGCAGTCCATGGAGGCAAGGATCAGAGAGGAGGTCAGGGCAGAGATGAGGGCCGAGTGGAGATCCGATATAGCAGAGCTGGAGGCTCGTCTATCACAGAGTCGCGGCCTGATTGCAACAGACCCGCCACCCACTACTCAGGTTAGTAAGAAAAAATTTTGTATGTTTAAATTGTCAATTATGTCATTGATGTGTCAATATTTATGCTTCTTTAATTGTTTTTTGTTATATAATAAATAATTACAGGCACCTGACGCTGGCAGCGGCAACAGGGCGAGACATGACTCTGCTGGAGAGGGCAGTCATGATCCAGCATCCTCGATTGATCCTGACCAGGTATAATTATTTTTTTAATTCCAGATTTCTACATGTATAGAAATTTTTTAAGTTGTTTTAGAAACTTATAGATTTTGAACTTAAAAAGTTGGAAACTTACAAATGTAGAAACTTAAAAAGTATTTCCGGAACTGATGGCTCGAGAATCGGACTCCTGGATTGGCCGTAGAGTCGAAATATAGGTTTTAAGTTAAAACTTAGTAAATGGGCTACCGAGCGTCCAAACAGGGCAAACGGGCTCCGGTGCCCTTGAAACTGGACGGACACGGGCCCATAGCCATTCATGACCTGCTGGAACTGACGGCTCAGGATTCCGACTCCCGGATTGCCCGTAGTGTCGAAATGTAGGTTTAAGTTAAAACGTTAAGTTAAAACTTAGTAAATGGGCCTCCGAGCGCCCAAATCGGGCAAACGGGCTCCGGTGCCGGTGAAACTGGACGGGCACGGGCCTATAGCCATTCATGATCTGCTGGAACTGACGGCTCGGGATTCCGACTCCCGGATTGCCCGTAGTGTTGAAGCGTAGGTTTAAGTTAAACTTTAGTACATTGGCCTCCGAGCTCCCAAACCGGGTAAATGGGCTCCGGTGCCTGTGAAACTGGATGGACACGGGCCCATAGTCATTCATGACCTGCTGGAACTGACGGCTCGGGATTCCGACTCCCGGATTGCCCGTAGTGTCGAAATGTAAGTTTAAGTTAAAATGTTAAGTTAAAACTTAGTAAATGAGCCTCCGAGCGCCCAAATCGGGTAAACGGGCTCTAGTGCCCATGAAACTGGACGGGAACGGGCCCATAGCCATTTATGACCTGCTGGAACTGACGGCTCGGAATTTCGACTCCCGGATTGCCCGTAGTGTCGAAATGTAGGTTTAAGTTAAAACTTAGTAAATGGGCCTCCGAGCGCCCAAATCGGGCAAACGGGCTCCGGTGCCCGTGAAACTGAACGGGCACGGGCCCATAGTCATTCATGACCTGCTGAAACTGACGACTCGGGATTCCGACTCCCGGATTGCCCGTAGTGTCGAAACGTAGGTTTAAGTTAAAACTTAGTACATTGGCCTCCGAGCGCCCAAACCGGGCAAACGGGCTCTGGTGCCCATGAAACTAGACGGGCATGGGCCCATTGTCATTCATGACCTGCTGGATCTGACGGCTCGGGATTCCGACTCCCGGATTGCCCGTAGTGTCGAAACGTAGATTTAAGTTAAAACTTAGTACATTTGCCTCCGAGCGCCCAAACTAGGCAAACGGGCTTTGGTGCCCTTGAAACTGGATGGGCACGGACCCATAGGCATTCATGACCTGCTGGAACTGACAGCTCGGGATTCCGACTCCCGGATTGCCCGTAGTGTCGAAACGTAGGTTTAAGTTAGAACGTTAAGTTAAAACTTAGTAAATGGGCATCCAAACGCCCAAACTGGGCAAACGGGCTCCGGTGCCCGTGAAACTGGACGGACACGGGCCCATAGCCATTCATGACCTGCTGGAACTGACGGCTCGGGATTCCGACTCTCGGATTGCCCGTAGTATCGAAATGTAGGTTTAAGTTAAAACGTTAAGTTAAAACTTAGTAATGGGCCTCCGAGCGCCCAAACCGGGCAATCGGGCTCCGGTGCCCATGAAACTAGACGGGCACGAGTCCATAGCTATTCATGACCTGCTGGAACTAACGGCTCGGGATTCCGACTCCCGGATTGCCCGTAGTGTCGAAACGTAGGTTTAAGTTAAAACTTAGTAAATGGGCCTCTGAGCGCCCAAAATGGGCAAACGGGCTCCAGTGCCCATAAAACTGGATGGACACGGGCCCATAGTCATTCATGACCTGCTGGAACTGACGGCTCGGGATTCCGACTCTCGGATTGCCCGTGGTGTCGAAACATAGGTTTAAGTTAAAAGTTAGTAAATTGGCCTTCGAGCGCCCAAATCGGGCAAACGGGCTCCGATGCCCGTGAAACTGGACGGGGACGGGCCCATAGTCATTATTGACCTGTCGAAACTGACAGATCGGGATTCCGACTCCCGGATTGCCCGTAGAGTTGAAACGTAGGTTTAACTTTCAAAATTTTAATTTTAGTTTTTCATTTTATTTTTATTTACTATATGTTGCCAATTTTTTATAATTAACTATTAATATTTATTTCCCTTTTTCTCTTCAGGTTTGAGAGCATCGCATCGATCTCGGTACCCTTCTTAGACAATAAAATTATTTTTGTAATGAATATAATTTGTTGAAACTTTTGTAATGAATTTAATTTGTCGGAACTTTTGTAATGTTTTGAATATCATTAATATAAGTCTTTGTTTTGGTATTTGTATTTTTAATTGTTCCTCATAGTTTGATATAATATATTTATGTACAGGTATAAAAAGCAGGAAAATTATAAAAAAAATAAAAAAAAATATTAAAAAAAAAATTTGACCATTAGCGACTGCCAGTAATGGAAAATAAAATAAGAAATTTAAAAATAAAAATTATTAGCGACGGTAAAAAATGTATTACCGACTGCTAATGGCGGTCGCTAATAGTAAAAAATTAAAAAAAAAAATTTTTGGCGGCGGTCGCTAATACTATTAGCGATGAAGTTGTTGCGGCCCTTCCTTGGCGGTCGCTAAAGAGTATTAGCGACCGCCAATGGACTTTTAGCAACGGCTTTTGGCGGCCGCTAAAAGTCCTATTTCTAGTAGTGAGATCTAGTCAAAGACCCAATCCGTCGCGTCAAGGACTACCAAACAGATATCGTACGCAATTCTCAAACGGGTCTAAGTTTCACTAATACATGCAAATGAATAGGAGTTGCAGTGGAAGGTTCACAACCAATGAAATTCTCAAATATAAATGTGAAGAAGCAAACATTATCAACTGGAACAACAACTTAACAGAGCTCTATAACCAACAAAATTTCAAATCAAACAACGTCAGCAACCGAAAAAAAAAGAAGCAGACTTGCATCTTTAAGTATTAAATGAAAATTGACTTGGACCTTGCCCACAAAGGCACAAACACAAACCGAATACATAAATGATCCTTATTCCAAAATTCACATTACCCGCAGTTGGCATTACATTAAGAAGAATCTCATTTCAATTGTTGAGATCCTCTATTTGCAGTTTCATCAGTGTACGAGATTCTCTTCTTTCATCGGAGATGCAATTTCAATGGAAAATCTTTTGAAAGGTATGTCTTGCCACTTGTATTGGTTTATTAATGTAAGTAGTTGCTTCTTGATTTAAATCATCATGCAGGCTTCGGATAGGTTTTTTTCATTTGCATTCTTTTCAGTTTAAGATGCTTTGTTAATATCTAATATGTTCAACACTTATAGTTCAAAATAGTCTGCTATCCATTGTCTTTGATATGCAATACAGATACTGAATCATCAATACATTGCAAACATGGAACTGGGAGAAGGGTACGACTCTGACTTGAAAAATCTATCTATTACACCTCACAGGAATCATCATGACTGAAAAGAAGAGAAAAGAACAAAAACCCAAATCCCCTATTCATCAATGAAAACAAATTGTAACTAACTGGATACATCTAATGTCGTTTGGAAAAATGTCTGATGATCATGCTTGTCGTCAAAATTATACGTTAGATACATTTTCAGTATATATAAGAGATAAAGGAGCCCTAGGGTTTGGATCATTCCATTCCCATAGGCAACACAAAAGGGAAAGATATCTATGAACCTTCCCAATTGTTGGAATACACATAAATTTTCAATCAAGTGTTGGATTCCCCACATCGAGATCAATCACTTCAAACTGATGTTTGTGGCGAATTCCAATCAAGGTTCTTTATTTTGCATTTAGATAATGTCATCATTGGATACTTCTGAACTAAATCTAATAGCTTATCAGAAACAAAGACATAATTGAAATGAAGCTTATCATTTTATTAATTGCTAAGGTGGCAGAAAAATATTGGGACAAAGCTTTTCATGCAACATTATTTTTTAATTAATTGATTACCTTCTACTATGATTCATATCATGTACTCACCATATTTTAGATTATATCGGGTTTAACTCACCATATGGTAGTTGTTTCTCTTACCTAAAAGATTACTCCAAAAAAAAGTTAATTTGGTCTAAAATGAAATGTTTAGTTAATTTGGTCTAAAATGAAATGTTATCTATTTGTATTCATTAGCTACCTAAACAAAAGGGGATATTGTTGACACTACTCTTCTACAAATTTGTTTAGACTTGGGTTACCAGTTCTCTTGGAGGTTGTTTAAATTGCTCCATCAAATTTCCTAAAATCATATGAATGTAATCCCTTCAAATAAAGGGATTTGATTGTGGCTCAAAATCATGTAGTTCCAACCCTTTCAACCAAGGTTTTGATTGAGGCAATATTGCACTATAAATATATCATACAAGAGTGTGAAACATACAATGGTTTTATCAATTTAACAAAACCAAATTTCTAACAACAAAAGTATCAAAAGTAAAAAAAGAAGAAATGAGAGAATTGAACATTTTAACTGGTATGATTCATCCAAGATAAAGTTCATTTGAGAGGAATCTAGTTCTAAAACCATCAGGGAACGTGGGACCCACTCGATCGAAGACCCATACGAAAGAGATGAATCAAGTGGGTCTCACTTGATCAAGCTACAAATCCGAAAAGAAAAAAAAAAAAAAAAAAGCACCCACAAAAAAAAAAAAATGGTTGAAACCCTGTTTCTACATAGAAAAAATGAGTGAATTGAAATGGGTGATCATAGAAACTAATCTGGGGAGACTTGAACAGGGACCAGAAGAAAGAAGAGGGCAATCATAATCAAGTTATCTGCCAAAATAGTAATTCAAAAACAAACAAGAAAACAACCACAAGACGCATAACCAACCAACCCATAGGTTTAAAAATAACCTGCCAGTTCCACATAAAAATGACCCTTCTAATGAAAGAGATTGCCAAGTTTCACCAAAGAAATACAGAAGACCAACTGAAAAGAAAATTCCATCGCAAGTCACTCATAACAACACATTCATATGCAAATTTATGACAGTACCACTCAAAACCATCTTCATATGCTTAAAAATACAACTATAAAAACATATGTGTGCTAAATCCCACAAAAGATGGCCCTTCCAATTTCCAAAATGAAAGAGTTCACTAAGTTTCTGTGAGAAAGAATTCCAAAAAAAGAAAAAGAAATACCCAACCAAATCAACACAATAAAATAACTCATCAACATCTCAGACAAAAGCAATGATCCAAGAGAAAAAAAAAATCGCAAGCAATATCACCAAATTCAAATGAATGCATAAGATATATTCACAAAAATCCCCTCTTCCCTCAAAAGATCTCAAATTTCCATAGCCTATCAAAAGTAACGCACATTAAACTAAACCATAGATCTTAATGTTATACTATTATTAACATGAACCCTAAGATCGTGAACAGCATGATAATCACGTGTAGGATTTAATCTTAAATAAATTAAAGAGTACCTTCAGACATCCTGATGCAGAGAGCTTTCTGATCCTGCAGTCTGGTGCTGTTGCTGATTGATGCTGTGATCCGTCGAGAAAGAGACTATGTGAATGGTTTCGGTTTCTCTCTCCTTGCCTATAAAACCTTAATGTGTTGATTTTCGTGAATGCCTTTGTGATGGACGAAAGGCTTTGTTTTATAGGTGAAAAGAGGACCGAATTTCCAATCGGGTTTCCATAGACTTAATCTCAACCATCCATCAAGATAGAGTTTGTTATGGAATACATCTCATTAAGAAACCTTTTTGTGTAAGGAATAGCATGTATCCTAAGAAAATAGATTTCCTATAATGACCACAATTCGGGAAAGGAAAGGACTTGTAGTCCAAGTAATGGACTTAAAGATAATTTCCTTACAGTCTCCCACTTGGTCGATAGGAAGATCCTTTAGTGTTTTTCATTTTAGGAATCATAAGGCGCGCATTATATGCTAAACATTTCTTGAGTCGGTTATCATAAGTGTCTTGGCTAATTCAGTGGTCAATGAGAGTCATGGCGTGCACACATTATTTTGTAACATGTTTACTTCCATGTACTACAGCATTGACAACCTGCATAACTAGACCGTAAAAGGAGATATACGTAATGGTCTCATCATGTCTATGTTGAAAGACTGCTTACGTTTATCATTCATCCACACATAAAATGTACACAATGGAAAAACAAAAATAGCAGATGTAGAGTTGCATTAAGAGCTCAATAAATGTCAAATATAAGTACAGAAATAAAAGGCAGAAAATGATAATTAAGAACTATCTTCAAGACCCATGCTTTCAGTATGTCCTTGAAAGGTCTTTGGAGGTAGTCCTTTCGTGAATATGTCTGCGACCATGAAATCTGTACGTATAGACTCAATGACAAAATTCCTGTAATCTAACATCTTGTTTCAGTGATAGATATTTAAGGTCCATGTGTTTGGATCCCTTAGATATCCTGTCATGCTTGGAGAAGAAGGTTGCAGCTTCATTGTCACAGTAAAGGGTTAATGGCTTAGAGATGAAATTCAAAGCTCCAAACTGAGAGATAAAATTATGCAATCATGTTCCCTGAATTGCAGCCTCGTAACATGCGACATACTCAGCCATCATGGTGGATGAGTAAAGCAACTCGGATTTCTGGCTTTTCCATGATATTGCACCTCCACATAAGAGATACACATAGCCAAGAGTGCAGAGTCTGGTGTCAGGACATCCAGCAAAATCTGAATCTGAATAACCAGTCACCTGTAGGTGACTTGATTTTCTGTATGTGAGCATGTAATTCCTTGTTCCCTTGAGGTATCTCAGTACTTTCTTTGCAGCTTTCCAATGAGCGATTCCTGGTTTATTCTGAAATCTTCCGAGCATGCCAACAGCATGACTGATGTCAGGTCTTGTACAGACCTGTGCATACATCAAACTCCCGACAAGAGAAGCATAAGGATATTTTGCCATTTCTTTAAGTTCCAATTCGTTCTGTGGACATTGTGAAAGATCAAGCTTGTCTCCTTTATGCAGTGGAACAGGACTAGAGGAACAGGTCATCATGCCAAATCTCTCCAGAACTTTGTCAATATATGCTTTCTGAGACAATCCCAAAATACCAAGTGACCTGTCACGGAATATTTCTATTCCTATCACATAGGAAGCCTCAACCATATCTTTCATTTCAAAATGCTTAGAGAGATAGTCCTTTGTTTGATGTAATAAACCAAGGTCGCTACTGGCCAGTAATATGTCATCAACGTACAGAACCAGAAATATGAACTTACTCCCACTGATCTTGAGGTATATGCAAGGGTCAACGATGTTTTCTATGAAATCGAAGTTAGTAATGATTCATGAAACTTTAGGTACCATTGCCTCGAAGCTTGTTTCAGTCCATATATTGATTTCTTAAGTTTGCAGACCATGTCTTCCTGACCTTCAATGATGAAGCCTTCAGGTTGACGCATGTAGACTTCTTCTTCCAAGTCTCCATTAAGAAAGGCAGTTTTCACATCCATTTGATGTAACTCGAGGTCATAGTGAGCTACTAATGCCATGATAATTCTAAGAGAATCCTTCTTTGACACAGGGGAAAAAGTCTCAGTATAGTCAATACCTTCTTTCTGATTAAAACCTTTGGCAACAAGTCTGGCTTTATGGCGTTCAATATTGCCTTTGCAGTCGCGTTTGGTCTTGAAGACCCATTTACAGCCAATTGGTTTGTGTCCTGGAGGCAATTGAACAACTTCCCAGACTTGATTTTCATTTATAGATTTCAATTCATCCTTCATGGCATCAATCCATTTACTAGAATTAACATCCTTAATGGCTTGTGAATAAGAAACCGGGTCATTAATTGTCCCTTCTCCAGATTCTACTTGGTAAAGCATGTAATCATCGGAAATAGCTGATCTCCTTTGTCTTTGAGACCTTCTTAATGCTGGTTCCTCTGGTGCATTATCCATATGTTCATTGGCGTCAATCTCATTATGGAGTTGTTGATCATTTATTGGATTTTCCTCATTGTTAAATGGTTCAACAACGGGAGGATTGCCAACATCTTTCAGAATAGAGGGTAAAGGGATAGGTACCCTGATTTTCTGAATGATCACATCTTGACGTTTATTACTCCCACTGATTTCGCCATTCTCAAAGAATCTAGCATTACCGGTTTCAACAATTCTTGTACTATGGTTAGGGCAGTAAAACCTAAATCCTTTGGACTTTTCTGGGTAACCTATAAAGTAACCACTGATCGTTTTAAGGTCCAATTTCTTTTCATGTGGATTATAGACTCTAGCCTCAGCTGGGCAACCCCAAATTTGGAGATGTCGTAAACTAGGTTTCCATCCTTTCCACAGTTCAAAAGGTGTCTTTGGAACTGCCTTACTGGGAACTATGTTCAAGATATAAACAGCTGTGCGTAGAGCATCCATCCACAAGGATATAGGTAAGTTAGCATGACTCATCATTGATCTAACCATTTCCATGTACGTACGATTTCGCCTTTCAGCTACACCATTCTGCCATGGAGGACCAGGCGTTGTGTATTGGGCAACAATTCCAAGTTTTTGGAGAAGTTTTGCAAAAGGTCCAGGATGTTGTCCTGTTTCGTCATACCTTCCATAAAACTCACCACCTCTATCTGACCCTATGATTTTCACTTTTCTATCTAATTGCCTTTCGACTTTAGTAATGAACACTTGTACAGCATTCACAGACTGAGATTTGTCATGAAATAAGTATAAATAACAGTAACGTGAGTAATCATCAATAAAGGTAATAAAATACTTTTCTCCTCCAAAGGTTGGAACATCAAAGGGTCCGCAAATGTCTGTATGTATTATTTCAAGAAGCTCAGTACTTCTTGTGGCTCCTTTCTTTGTGTGTTTTGTTGTTTTGCCTTTAATACAATATACACATACATTAATATTAGTAAAATCTAGATCCGGAAGGACACCATCTTTTACTAATCTTTTGATTCTTTCACTGGATATGTGACCCAGTCTTTTATGCCACAAGAAATAAGAGTCGAGTTTGGATGACTTTCGTTTTGTTTCCTTAGAATGCAGGGTAAGTTGGGTTTCAGCAAGTTGACTATCAAGATGAAACTTGTATAGCCCATCAATCAAAATTCCAGAACCAATATGACTAGAATTTTTAAATAAACTGAAATTACCATTTCCTACTTCAAATGAGTAACCAACTTTATCAAGTGCGCTTACAGAAACCAAATTACGGGAAAGAGACGGAACATAAAGAGTTTGACATAAGTCTAACTGATAACCGCTATCTAAAATAAGACGAAAAGTTCCAATAGCTTCAACTGGAGCTTTGTCTTTGTTTCCCATGAAAAGGAAGTTCTCACTTGGGTTTATGGTTTGGATCGTAAGGAATCCCTGCATTGACTTGGAAACATGAACATTAGCACCAGTGTCAATCCACCAAGCATCAGAAAAAACATAAGTAAGATTTGATTCGAAATAACTTACGAAACCCATAGGGTTACCTTTCTTTTCGAACCATTCTTTACGTTTAATGCAGTCTGCCTGAAAATGTCGAGGTTTCTTGCAAAATTTGCATAAGTTTTCCTTCTTGGGGTTCTGACCAGCCTCATTAGATTTGGGTGGTGCCCTTTTCTGGCCTGAATTATGCTTTTTCCCAGCTTTGTGTCCAGCTCCTTGAACGAGATGAGCTACTTTAATTCCTTGTTGGTTCAACTTGGCCTCCTCTTGAATCAGTTTGTTAGCCAATTCATTCATTGTCCACTTTTCCGTAATAGTGTTGTAGTGAATTTGGAAAGGCCCGTACTGAGGAGGTAAACTGTTTAGGATAAATTGGACGAGAAACGCCTCATCCACTGATAATCCCAAATTCTTTAGTTTAGCTGCAAGGTTGGTCATCTCAATGACATGTTCATGCATTGATCTGGTGCCATCAAACTTCATGGTTGTAAGATCTGCCATTAGTTTCCCAGCAATGGATTTGTCTGCAGTCTTAAACCTAGCTTCAATGGCCTTCATATAGTCCTTAGCATTCTCAGGTGTAGGAAGGGATGTTTTTATGTTGGTGGCAATAGTCATTCGCAAAAACATAGTGCTTAGTCTGTCAGACTTTTCCCAGGCATTAAAGAAGGTTGTTTCATCAGGGGTACTTTTATCAGTGAGTGAAGCTGGCTTATTTTTACGAAGAGCGATATCCAGTTCAAGTACCCCCAATGTAAACTCAACTTGCTCGTTTCATTCTGAGAAGTTGGTTCCATTGAGCTTAGTGACAGAAGTAGCATATGAAGTGAGATTAGTGGTTGTAAGAATTGCAATAGAGATACAACAATAATGCTTTAATAAAAATAAGACAACACACGCATAATATATGAATATATACGACAAAATTTTAGGTGCTCCTGTGGGTAGTCACCATAATTTCTACACATTATACCATCTAAGGTCGTCATATTCAAGGTAATGTAAATGAGTGATGTTAATCTTAATTAGGAACAAACACTCCTTAATTATTGTTCAATCGTATGAGTATAATCCGCCTGTGGGCGACTAAATGCTTCATACCCTCTTGAACAATATGTAATGTAAACATCATGATGGTATAATTTATGGCCAAATTTCAGTATTTAATTGTTAGGGTCACTGTGGTGAGACCTAACCCTAAGCATACAACTTTGGTGATAAAAAGTGGCTTAATATGAATATAAACATTATATATTGCATGCATTCATGATAGATCATTCATTGTATGAAAAGTACTGATACACCAGCCCCTCCGTGGCGCCCACCATAATGGCGATCATCGATTACGAAGAAACATACTAATGATAATCAACATAATACGAAATTATTATGAAAATATGATTCAACTATATGGCCTATTTTCTGTCCTTCTTTTCGATCATCTGTCTTTATCTTCGACTGCTTCAAAACGCCATCTTCAGTCTCGAAACATCATCCCTTTCAGTCATGACGTACCAGTTACAGATCTCCTCCATTATTACATTGAATTTTTTACTCACGCAGGAGTTTATACATAATTGAAAATTCAAGACTTAAATAAATCACGATCAAACAGTCGTGCCCAAATTAAAAAAAAATTGCGGAATAACATAAATATAAACCATTCATGCAGGCCATAATAGTTGGATCGATAAATTGCTGCAAAATAGAGTCAGAACGGATCTATATTTGCCGATTATGGCGATGCATAGTTATCCTAATTAATGGACGATCATGTGTTCTAAAACCATGCTCTGATACCACATGTTATACTATTATTAACATGAACCCTAAGATCGTGAACAGCATGATAATCACGTGTAGGATTTAATCTTAAATAAATTAAAGAGTACCTCCAGACATCCTGATGCAGAGAGCTTTCTGATCCTGCAGTATAGTGCTGTTGCTGATTGATGCTGTGATCCGTCGAGAAAGAGACTATGTGAATGGTTTCGGTTTCTCTCTCCTTGCCTATAAAACCTTAATGTGTTGATTTTCGTGAATGCCTTTGTGATGGACGAAAGGCTTTGTTTTATAGGTGAAAAGAGGACCGAATTTCCAATCAGGGTTTCTATAGACTTAATCTCAACCATCCATCAAGGTAGAGTTTGTTATGGAATACATCTCATTAAGAAACCTTTTTGTGTAAGGAATAGCATGTATCCTAAGAAAACAGATTTCCTATAATGACCACAATTCGGGAAAGGAAAGGACTTGTAGTCCAAGTAATGGACTTAAAGATAATTTCCTTACACTTAAAAGAAGAATTACAAGGAAAATCACCAAAACAAATGCAATTTCAACCACTAAGGGTATCCTACATGGGAGTTGAAATAAGTTACAGAGACAAAGAAAGGAGAGGTCACAGTGCCCTCTTTCTTGGAGGAGTATAAAGTTTTATGAAAATTGTTACCTACATAGCATGGGGAATTTGAAAAGAGAGGAATAGTTTTTCCCCCTTATTGGTAGGATTAAAAGAACTTGTAATGCAAATGCACATCCTTAGCTTCATCTGTTGTTGGAATAAAATCATGACCATTTGCTTCAAAAAGGTCCTCCACAAATAACCCAAGTCATCATGTTGTCAAAGTTTTGATAAGGAAGATGGAAGTTAAATATGATGGGAAGGACTCAGAAGACATGTCAAATCTATGATTGTAGTCCGGAATTTAACTGTTTCTATAGTGTTCCGGAACTAACGAAGAGACTAATGTCTCTCTACAAATACATGGCACCCTCTTTCAAAATGATCTCAACCATAAAGATGGTTTGAAGAAGAAACACGAGAAAGAAAGTGCTAGGTTCCTTTTCTTGTGAATTTTCACTCTTCCATTGATGTTCTTGTCCCAATTAAATTCTACCTTCAACAAATTAGGCATCATTCAATTTGTTTTCCCAAGTTTCAATGAAAGATGGAAAAGGAAAAGCCAAACAGGAGACCAAAGACAGGAAATCTGGAAAACAGGGAAAGGGCAAAGGATGCGGATTCTTTTAGAAACAGAGATACACAGATCCCATTCTTCTATGACATGGCAGTAAATCTGTTATCTTGCTGAAAGAGAATCCCGGGAGTTCGTGGATTATAAAGAAAAATGCAAAATCATAGATGGAAACCCAAAAGAAAAATAAACAAAAAACCCAAACAAATTTTACAGAATCCCAACTCCATTCTCTACAATATTTCACAGAAATGCATCATCCAAACAAATCATTACCAGGGAAATTTGTAACTAATTATATCATAGAAACTAATCTAAACCCATCAGATCCATGGAAACCAAAATCCGAGCCAAAAAAAGATGACAAATACCTCACCTTGACACCGAAATAGCAGCAAGGAAAAGAGAAATCGAGCTCACGATTACGGCGGTGGGACAGTGCGGAGCGCGCGGGAGGGCACAGTGCAGAGAGAAATAGAGAGAGAGAGAGAGAGAGAGAGAGAGAGAGAGAGAGAGAGAGAACGTTTTGGGCTGCTCCGGCGCAGGTAGTCTCCAGCGGGAGGGCGAGAGGTGAAAGTGGGAAGACGCAGAGCGCGGGAGAAGGAAAGGGGGAAACTAGAGCGCGGGAGGGGGAAAGGGGGAAGAAAAAAAGGGGGTCTGGGGGGCGTTTTTTAGAGGGTCTTTAGCGACTTGGCGGCCGCTAAGGCCCTTTTTGCGACCGCCACTGGCGGTGGCCTGACTGTTCCTGCGCCAAAGCCAATATCTCTAGTAGTGGGTATTCTCTCCCATTAAGTAAATTGTTAATGTTATATGCTTTATGAAAAAAGTTAAGTCCAAGCTTTTGAAATTATGCATATAAGGATAAAAGACATGGGCAAAAATGTCATTTCACCCTAAAAACCTATGATGGTTAGAAGGCTATTGATTTTGGGGACACATAAGGTATTAAAATGAAAATGTAGGGGCCTATTTATAAATACAAACAGGTGTCTATTTACAAATCCTACAAACCTTAGGGGGTTGTATGCAAAAGGATCTTTATTTTACATTAACCTACTTTTATTTAAGCAACCCTTTATTCTACGAAATAAGACTGAACTTTCAGAATCAAAGCCTTTAACATTCAACAGCCCTCGTCAATTCTAACTCATCTCCTTGGTTTGTTGAAGTGAAAAATATAATGCCCATTTTGGAACTACGCTATCCACAAAAAGTGAATACCCTATCTTAAAGGTAATGTTCTTCTTCTACAAGGCTCGTGGGTCCTACTTAGATGCTAATCTATCAATGGGGTTGTACTCACGGAAAGGTCTCCGGGTGATCAGAGTCATTAAAAATAAGCCCCGTCCTGTCTCGTCGGAAAATCTCAATCCTTCATTTAATAGCCATAAAATTTAATTGTCTTTTAACCATATATTTCTACAAGAATCAATCCAGTGGATAAAAGATTTACGAGACAGTACTAGAAAAATGACTTTTGGCGGATGAAAAAGCGGGCGGCCACTTCAGGCGGTCGCAAAAGGAAGCATTAGCGACCACTATTGTGGCTGCAATAGCAGTCCCTAAAACTCTTATATACCCCCTAGAGAACCCATGTTTCCTTCCCACTCTCTTTTTCCCCTTTTCCCCTCCCGCGCCCATGTGCCCGCATTCTGCACTCCCGCCGCACCAACGACGAATCTGCCGGAGCCCGCCTGCGCCGGAGCCGCCACCGGTTCTCTCTCTCCCTCCCTCCCTCCCTCTCCCTCTCCCTCTCCCTCTCCCTCTATTTCTCTCTCTCCCTCCTTCCCTCCCTCCCTCCCTCTCCCTCTCGCTCTGCACTCTTCCCTCCCGCATGTCACTGTCCAGCACCGGTTGTCTCTCTCTCCCTCCTTGTGCTGGAGCCGCCACCGGTTCTCCCTCTCCCTCTCTCTCTCCCTCCCTCCCTCCCTCTGTTCTCACTCTGCACTGTGCCCTCCTGCGCACTGGAGCCGCCACTGGTTTTCTCTCTCCCTTTCTGTGTCGGAGACGCCACCGCCGAAACCATAGCTTGCACCAATCAATCTCTTGCTACTGCTGCTGGTATTTTTTTTTTTCATTTGATTTATGTATATATAGATAAGAAGTCTCTTTCCCCCACAAAATTCCTAGATCTTTTTACTAACGAATGCCTTGTAGAATTGTACCACACTTCATTTGAGATGGCCTTTCTAGTACTATTTTGTTCAGACTATTAACAGCTGTACAGTCTGTGTGTGTCTCACTCTCACACGATGTGGTTGAGAGCTTTTCACATGGGATCATGTCTTATTTTTACCTACTAACTTCTCTTTAGAGTTTAATAATAATTAGAACCTGTTTTAAACGATCTCTCTTTCAAAATGTTCTCTTTTTCTTTCAGTTAAGGGAATGGAAATGATTTTTATTTTGCTTTAGTTGATGTTATTATTATCTTTTAGATCATTAAGCTGAGATGAGGACAAGGAGAAATAAGATAAAGCCAAGTCACTGATAGTTTTAGTTTATCATAATGAAATCATGATATGTTTTTTGAAAATATTTATTGCAATGTATCATGATAGTATTGTTGGTGTCCTATCAGAGAGAAGGGCCTTCTACTAATCGAAAGTGGCCCGGCCCCAAGTGGGCTCCTTGGAGTTGGACTGTATAGAACATTTCTCTGAATGAAAATCACCAATAGCAATCTTACATACTCTCGTATAATAAGATTCCACCAAAAACAGATGCACCGAGAAAGCTATAAAATCCACGTGCCATGGGACAGGCGATGTCATTCCTACATCGTTTTTGAAACACTAGAAAAGAGGATATGCTGTGGGATTCGAACGGAAGACTGTGCATTCATTCATATATTCCCTTCCTCAAAAGCAAAAGCAAAAGCACCTCCTCTCCTCTGAGTCCTCTCTCTTTCCTTTCTCAATTCCTCCTCTTTCTGTCCTCTCTCTCTCTCTCTCTCTCTCTCTCTCTCTCTAAACGACGATAACATTCTTCATTGGGTCTGAGTCTGACTGTGACATTGGGAGAGAGGGGTCTTTTCCCACATTTTCTTATTAGCGGTAAGCGAATCAAGTTTCCTCTCCCTCTCTTTTCACCTTTCCCATTTCATTCTGGCCCTATTTTAGGTTTAGGGTTTCCTTTTCTTTTTCATTCCTTTTCAGCTGCATTTCCAAAGGGGAGTTTGGTTTTATGATTTGACATTTATTGAATGTTTTATGACAATGTATTGATGTCTTTTTGTATTTGTTTTTCTCTTTATAATGTTTGATGTTTTTATGGTTAATGAGTTCAGCTTGGAACATGAGGAGGAGGCCAACAGGCATTCAATTTGGCCTTTTTACCCTCCCTCCCATGTAGTTATTTGGTTGAATGTTGGCAATGTAGAGAAAGTTCAGGTGGTGTTTTTGGTTAATGCCTGTGTTTGAGAGGAATTGAGATCATGTAATCATGGAAGCTATCCGGTCTTCATTGTTGGTTGTTTGGTTATGTGGAGAATGAAATTGATAATGTGGGGTTGTTTGGTGTGCTTTGAAGGTTTTAGAAATGGATGGGCATGGGCTAGTCTGAATTTTGCACGAGAATGTGAAGTTTCTGCAAATGGGTTGATTGGGTTAGTCTGGATTTTGCTTGGGAGGGGAAAATCTTCTTTCTTTTTAGGATTCAAACGGTCGCAATAATTGATAAGAAGCTTGGCTTATTGGGATGCATCTGAATCTGAATTTCAGCAGACGAGGGTATTTATGCAAATGGGGCATTTGGAAAATCTGAATTTTTGCTCCAGGAGATGAAAACATAACATCTTTTAACTTATTAGATCACTGGGGGAAGGTTGAATTTAGAGAAGTTTTGTTTTGTGGTCAGAATGGTTACGCGAGAGAGGAATCATTCTCTAGATCTTGAAAGTGGTCGGAAAACTGTCGGGGAAGAGGGATTGTGGGACACAGTTACTGGTGCTAGACACACAACCAAGTTTTTTGGCAGGGTATGTAGTGGGCATTTGAGCTTTGGTGGATCTGTCAAAGATGAAGATGGTGCAACTCCATATGATACTTCAAATTCATGTGGTAATTTGTCGAGTTTTTTAGAGGTTTCCAATGAAAATGTGGAATTGTTGGCAGATAAGATGTTAAGAGAAGAAAATGTGGGTCTTTCGGAGCAGAACGCAGGTGGGGAGATACATAAGAAGAAGAGTAAAAAGCCTCCTAAGCCTCCTCGGCCCCCAAAATCACTAGTATTGGGTGCTGGTGATCAGAAGCTGGTCAGAGAGATTTCTGAGCTTGCCATGTTGAAGCGTGCTAGGATTGAACGAATGAAAGCACTGAAGAAAATGAAAGCAACCAAGTCATCATCGTCAAGTGGTAGCCTGTGCGCCATGGCAATAACTATTCTCTTCTTTCTTGTTATAATATTGCAAGGTAATTTGTCATTTGAGTTTCAAAGGATTTCTTTGTACTCTTGTATTTATTATTATTATTATTGTTGTTGTTGTTGTTTGTCTTTGGAAACTTGGTTTCCATCTTTCATTTTGATTACTGATGAAAACTTGAATTGTTTCTGGTTTTTCTTGTTTTGTGGTTGAATGATCTTTTGTATTTCTAGTACATTACAAGCCAGCATAGTATGGAAACCACACTTAATTGAAACTCAGTACAGGATTTTTCTTTTGGTTTGACTTTAACGTGAACAGACAGCATAGAACATTGGAATTGTTCGAGGCAGATTATTATCATGCATTGTTTTATGTAAATACAAAAGCCCCTCTTTTCACTTTCTGTAAATCAAAGATGTAAATACAATAGCCCCTCTTCTCATCTACTGAATTATAAGGCCATTGATGATGATTACAGTACATGTCATGGCAACTTTTTAGCTATCGTGTTACATCTATTGAGGTTTACACACATTTTACCAATGTCATTTGTTCTTCATCTAGCAGTTTCCATAATTTATCCCAAACATGACCAATTGTAACTAAAATGCGTAACATCTTCTTAAATAGCTTATATATTTATGTAAAGAAGAAAACCCACTTGCCAGGCCAGCAATAAAACGGAACCCAACAGGTCATGCAAGATAAAAAGGAAAAGCACCTAGGAGCTCGGCTCAGCCACCAACCTAAGAAAAGCAGAGGACTAGGCAAAAAGGGAAATAGATTCCTGCAAACTTATTTTAATATTCCTTTTCATATCTGATGTTTACCATGTGTATATATTGCTTGCTTCACACGCTAATTGTAAATTTCTTATTGACTATCTCATTAAATATCTGAGTGTGTGCACTTGTATGCTATGTCCATCAAGTATTTTTTGCCTTGCTTTTTGGTGATGGTGATGGCCATTTTTGTTTGGCTAGCTTCTAGCTTATTACAGAGGCCCCTTCTCTCATGATTGATTTTGGTTGGGTGGTTCTTTAAGGAAGATTTTCAATGATTAATAATTTGTGGAAGTGGAGGGTCGCCATTATTAATAGATGTCCTCTTTGCCTGGAATATGAGAATCCACACTGTTTCTTCAGTATCCGACAATGAATAGCCTATCAGCCCCAAACCATGACTGGAATGTCTATGCCAATTTAATTGATGAAATGCAAATCTACCGATAAAAAATTCAGTGATGTAAAAATGGTAAGTATTATGTTTATCAACTAACGCCTAGTACATTTCTGCCGATATTTTAAACCATGGTGTGATTCCTGGTTATTTGTCCATTTTCAGGACATGGAGGTTATTTTTGAAAAGTGGTTTTCAGAAGTACTAGCAGTGCTAACTTTCAAAGTTCTCCCTAGTCCAAGGGGATGGGGATGTCAATGGACCTTCACTTACCTATTTACCCTAAAGGCCCGAGCCAAAATTCATGGGCCCTCTTTTGGGACCTGACCGATGATCAAGTCTGGGTTGGGTCCAGTTGGGTCCATACCGGAATACCTATGTATTGAGTGATGTGATATCCATAAAAAAATGCTATTAAGGACCGCCCTTACACGACCGGTTCTCTTCTATAAATATATAGTAATAATGTGATATTAGTAGTGTTGTATTTGATAATGGTGCTTAAAAGATCTTCTGGTGCTAATTCACAGGCGCTGATTACCTTCAAAAGTATGGTTGCAGGTTCAGTTCCTAATTCCACTCTTGAAATTACCCGAACCTGAACTGTTTGTATTGCTAACAGGGAGAATCATTTTCAGTTCAATATCATGGGAACAGAATTGATTTTGTTCTGTATCATGGGAACATGTCCTGAAGGGACAACTAATGTGCCAGCTCTGAACTGACCTAGTATGGTTGATTTTGATTTTGCATTGTTGTGGTCTCGTATTGCCATACATGAATTTCCTTTTCTCGTTGCAAGGAAAATTTAGAAGAGTGGGTCTATTTTCCTGTGGAATGTCTAGCAACTAATGAGATTTTCTGCTCTTTTTCTTTTTCCAAATGCATAATTAGTTTGGGTAATTTCTTGTGAAAGTAATTGACTTCTATTAATGGAGCATTTATTTTGTTACTCAAAATGATGAAATGCTGGGTTGGTTTTAAATTCACAATAATTTACAATGGTGAAGGACTCTACCGATCTTGAAATACTATTCATACATCTTAGTGATACCTCTCACTATGTGCTGAGTTAACTATTTTGTCCTCTGAAATTACTTTTTCCTAAGACAATGCTGAGTGACATTTCAGTCAATTTCCCTTTTCTTCTTTCTTGCAGCATTGTAGGGCAGATTTTCAATTCAGGCAACCATAAAGGATTGGTGACCAAGATTTCTCTCCAATGAAGAATTGATACTCCTTTTCAAGAGAAAATGTCAGTTGTGTCTTTTTTTTAGTTTATGCTTGGAGTCTTGGACCTTCCCATTCTCCTTGTACACTGATGTCTGTAATTGGCTAATAGCTAGTTTTTGACTAATTCAGTTCTGTATATACAGGCACAATTAAACTCAACGAGGGAGATGTCCTATATGCAACAATGCAAGAAATTTATCTCTGGCTCAGAATTTTTTGAGGTTTTAGAAATCCATCGTCATTTTTGGCAGTCATTTAAAATTCTGTAGCTTGTTAAAGAAAATAAAGAACAAGAATCTTGATATTGCTAAAAATATCACAAGTATATGGAGTTCATGTCACTCTGGAGAGGAATACAACGCTATGGTTTGCATCTGATGGGTGAAGTGCTCCAAGGAAACATGTGAAATAAGGTGGCACAGCTTTAGAAATGAAGAGCAAGCATGATTGTGCTCCAGTCCAAGGTATTTTCCCATTGTAAATAATTTTCAAATGTTTGTCCTTGTCAGATTTTTCATTTCAGGTTAAGGTCAATGGTGTTGTTACAAATTGCTTTAGATGAGAATTTTTTAGAAAACTAAACATGAAAACCTTTGTTTCCTCTCAAAACAAAAAATGTGGGGTTTCTGCCATCCTCAAAGCATCTTTCACCTCAAAAAGGTTTCTACTGGCATGGAATTTGATGACGACAAGACACCACATTCACATGCATATTCATCTTGCAATGCACTCATAAGTGAGGCCTACATGCCCAAGAACAGAAATAAGGTATTCCATTATGTTTTGTATGGTTGCTCATGGAAGGTTGGTTTCATTTTCTTAGTGAAGGTGGGGATTTGGCCTCTTGTATTATCAGATACTTGTGCATTCATCTTCCATTATCAGCCACATGAACTTCAGGGCACTAGTTTGGGATGTAGAAGTGCCCAGCTGAGCCTGGTTTTGAACGTTGAAGCTCAAGAATGTAATCTTCTTGGCAGCAGTTATGGGGTTGCTTTGGCTAAGACTGTTTGTTGTTTCAACTCTGTATACCTTGTCATTGTAGACAATAGCACACAGCATAAAGCTGTATTATGCCTCTAACTAAGAATTGTTTGAATGGCTCTTTATCAAGTATATCCTACCAAGATCAAGACGTTCTTTGAGCCATCGATGTATGGGTGGAGTGATAGGAGAGTTGAACTCAGTTTGCATGACATTTTGGTTCTGTGCTCATCCAAAAGGAGGCCCACTAATTAGATGGTCATGATCTGGCATCGTGTAGTAACAGTTATTGGGTCAACAACACCTTCACCAAATTTTGTTTCATCCGGCATTTGGAGAAAGCATAGTATGAGACATTTGATTTATATAGTTTTATATTGAAAATTCAAAAGCATATGTAAAAAATTGGCTATGGAAAGTGAAAATGCAAAAATGTTAAATTGGAATGTATGCGGTGTGTTCTTTGATGGTTTAGAACAAAGATTTTGCATGTGTATATATATACCTTTAACCCATTTATAAGTAACCCATTTATAAGTGGTTCCCCAAGTTTTACGGCTTTATATAAAACAACAAAATTGACTCTTGATCCAATGGTCCACTCCATTCGGATCTATCAAAATCCAGTGGGGCCTGTGTAAGTAAGGGGAGTGGGTTTGGATGGTCCATTCAGATGGACCGATAGGTGGCCCCACAAGGTGGCTTGTACAATAAGAGATAAAAAAGAAGTTTGCGTTGTACATTTGTATTTGTATATAGGTGTACTGAAATCTTTGGGGCGAAACAATGTTGAAAGTTACCATTAAAAAAAAGAGAGTTGAAAATTAGGTTAGGAGGGGTTTGTTGAGAAAGAGTGTATTCGGTGTTTGGGGAGCTCTTGTATTGAAATTTGTTTGTACAAAATGACCTACTATATTAAGTATTTATTGAACAAAAATGAAGTTTTTACAATCACATTTATCATACTCAACAACAAACTACTACCAAAGACATTAATGAAGAAGCTCTAGGGAATCCCTCTTAAACTCTCTAGAAAATCACCTCTCTATGTTCCTAGATTTTCCTAGTTGACTAGAATTAAATTTATTTTCCAAAATCCCCTTAAACTTGATTTACAACTCTAAGCTTTGTTCTTAGCTTTTGAAATCAATCGACTTTGAGTGGCTTTGTGAAAATATCTACAACTTACTCCCATAATCTTTCATAAGTTCGTTCTACTGTCTTCACTATGAATTCACGGATGTAATGTTAATAAGTCTCAATATGTTTGCTTCTCTCATTAGATAGGGTACTTTGCAAGTTTGATCGATGATTTGTTGTCTACGTAGATCTTTGTTGGTTCTTGTTGCATTACTTGGAGCTCTATTAGTAGATTTGTAGCCAAACTGCATGAAATGAACATGATGTTGCAACATAATTCCGCTAAGAAGAGAGTCCAAAGATTGATTGCTTCATTGACTATATGAATGTGTGTCAGCATTGTACATCCAATGTGCTCATCCCTTGCGTAGGGGAGCTTGCAACCCCTAGCCTGGTTGGTGGTTCCTAGGACCAATGTGCTTACATAAAATGGGCTATTTCATCAGGAAACAACACTCAATGAAAAATGGGCCTTTCCACTTCCTAGCAACTGTTTCCACTTCCTCAGGAAAAAATAAAAAACTTCCACTTCCTAGCAACAACCAGTCCTTTTCTTCTTCTCTGCGAGAAAGAAAAAGAAAATACCGTCTTTTGCATGAGCAGCTATTGGAGTCCTGAAACCAAAATCAAAGTGCGACCAAACTGTAGGTCGTTGTATCTTTACAGAAACTCTACTGAGAACCACCCAAGGGGTGGAAGTTGTTAACAAGACACTGTTGTCTAATGGGTGCCTCGGCCAACAGTTGTGTTCGTTACTCACCTTCAATTTTCACTGTGGACTTCACACATCAAGTATCATCAGTCTTTATAGTCATTTAATTATTAGACAACAGCCCCTAGTTCTACAGCTTTATTTTCAGCAATAATCAGCTTTATTTTCAGCAATGATCAAGAAGAAAAGTTAATTCCCACGCCCAGAACATCTTGGACTCTCAGCTCTTTAGTCCCCCCGCCCCCCCTCCCTACATTTGTTCACATGCGTCTGTGTAGGTTTAGCGGGCGCCACCTGAGATGGTCAATGGCCTCGATGATACCCCATTGGCCCAGTTTGTGTGGCCCAATATTGCAACTAGCCCATTAACAGTTATGGAACCTCACTAACCCATTTGCAGTTATCAAATTAAAATAATATTTGAAATAATTGCCCATTCTCACGGTTAGTGTAATACTCTGTTTGATGGGAAGAGTGTGTGAGAAGCTTTCTTGAGAGGGTTCCTAATCTAGCAAGAAGAAAGCTTGTGATCCCATCAACATCATTTAAAGACATAGATTAGAAGGCTGAGCTTTTTCCTTCAACAAGATTTAAACCTTCAGTGATCTTCAAAGGCTAGAAAAGAAATCAATCTAATCGCCAAGGCAAAAGGTAAGTTCCTTGTATTCCGTATTAAAATATTGATATTTTGACTACATTGTGTTATTAGAGCAGTCATTTTGACTGTGATGATTGATTTTATTATTTATGATTTTAAGAATTTCAGTTTTGTGGGAATCTTAACCTATTTTGGGTTCATACGCCTAAGATTTGGAGTGATTGATTTTATCATCAAATTTGATTTTGATAAAACCATATAACCATTTCCTGGGATGTTTGCACATAAGTGTAAGTTATTCATTTTAATAGGCATGTGATTTTGAATTAATTTTCAGTATTAATGAAAAGTGCCATAATATTCTACTAGAAGTTCTTCATGTGCCTATGAAACCACTCCAAATCAATCTAGAACATTGTTCTACCCGAAGATAAAAAATTATATATGAAAAACTGAGTTTTGGATAAAAAATTATGGGAAAAAGCAGTTTAGATGAACTCCCCGAAAAAATCCCTAGACGGACTTACAGTCGCTAGACGGATGCCAGAGAGTCACCGTCGGGTTCCCTCTTCTTGGTGGTGATGATAGTGGCCAGGGTGGTGTGCATGAGTTCTTATATTAGAGTTTGGATTTCTTTCAAAAACCTTTTAAATAAGGACGAAGAAAGAGATAATAGTTCCGGGCCTGACCCAAACTGGAACCAGCCATTGATAACATACCACCATGATTTGTACATAGAAACTCTTTACTCGAACATGCAGATTCTTGATAACATTGGAAGGGTACAAAATTGACTTTAATTTTTGTGTCAATTTGGGCTAAGTGGGAGAATGTAAGACAGGATGTCTCATTTAGAGACATAAGGGCCTAGTATATGTGACCCAATATAACCACTAGCCCATTAGCAGTTACGGAACCTCCCTAACCTATTTGCAGTTATCAAGTTAGAATAATAATGGGAATAATTGCCCATACTCACGGTTACGGTAATGCTCTCTTTGATGGAGGAAGAGTGTGTGAGAAGTTTTCTTGAGAGGGTCACTAAGAGCATTCACACGTGGCTAGCTTAGCTTTAGTTAAATCTAAGCTAAACAAAGTCACTTTGTTATTTCAGCTATCCTACTATTCACATGCACCTACATCAGCCTCTTTACTTTATCTTTATTTCATTTAAATATTATTTCTTCATTATTTCTTTATTATTTTTTGTAACGGTCATATTTTTTAAATACTCACGTTTTCCAGTGTCCCAACGGCTATATTTTCTAACGGTCGTATTTTAACAGTCGTATTTTGCAACGGTCATTTTTTAAACGCTCACGTTTTCTAATGTGCAAACGGCTATATTTTCTAATGGTCGTATTTTAATGGTCGTATTTTTTAAACTCTTACGTTTTCCAATGACCCAACAACAATATTTTAACGGTCATATTCTCTTAATATAAATAAGACAATTTCCTCTCAAACTTCTATCCAGCTTAACCCAAAATTCTCATATATTTTCATTCTTTGTTTTATCTTAACTCAAATTTATCTTTCATTCACTCTTTATTTGTTCTCTATAGAATATCAACATCCTGTATTCAACATAATTGCCAATGACTCCACATCCTCTTCCGATGATGAGGTGGAGATAATTATACAACTTGCTATAGAAGAAGAACAATTGAATAGTGGTGAAGGATCAAGACCACATCGACGCCGCACAGTCATCAAGCGTGATTTTTTGCAAGCCAATGAAAGGATTTTTCTCGACTACTTTGCTGACTCGCCAGTATTTTCTCTGAATTTATTTCGAGGAAGGTTTCGAATGAGTCGTTCTATTTTTCTACGTATTCAATCTGTGCTAGAGGCGAAAGAGCCATATTTTGTCCAACGAAGGAATAATGTTGGAAGGCTCAGGTTGTCTTCCTTTCAAAAGATGATCGCCGCCATAAGAATGCTAGCCTATGGAGGAACAGCTGATTTGTGTGACGAATACTTAAGGATTGGAGAAAGCACCGCATTGAAAATTCTTAAAAAGTTTGTTAAAGTGGTGATTACAAATTTTTCTGAAGAGTACTTGCGGTCACCAAACAATAATGACATTGCCAAATTGCTAGCGGAAGGCGAAAGTCGTGGATTTCCAGGGATGCTAGGGAGCATTGATTGCATGCACTGGAAATGGAAGAATTGTCCCACTGCATGGCAAGGTCAGTATTTTGGTCATTATCATGAACCAACAATTATTTTGGAAGCTGTGGCATCATATGATCTTTGGATATGGAATGCATTTTTTGGGTTACCAGGATCTCATAACGACATCAACGTGTTAGAACGCTCTTCTGTATTTACTGAGCTTGCTGAAGGGCATGCTCCTTTGGTCAATTATTCAATCAACGGTCATAACTATACAATGGGTTACTATCATGCTGATGGCATATATCCTTCGTGGTCAACATTTGTTAAAACAATTCCATCTCCACAAGGAAGTAAAAAATCATATTTTGCTCATAAACAAGAGGGGGCAAGAAAGGATGTAGAGCGTGCTTTTGGAGTGCTTCAAGCACACTTCGCAATTGTTCGCGGACCTGCACGTCTTTTTCAACTTGCAGATCTTAAAGACATCATGATGGCGTGCATAATATTGCATAACATGATCATTGAAGATGAGCGTCATCTCAATGATGCTGAAGGAGTTGTTTATGAGCAACTCAATGAAACTTCTTGTGAACCAGTGTCACGCAATCCTATACTTTTGGAGAACTTCATTGAAAATCATCATTGCATTAGAAATAGAGAAACTCATTCCCAACTCCAATCTGACCTTGTCGAGCATTTGTGGCAACTACATAGTGAGTTGTAGGCCTTAATTGTAATTTTAATTTTATGTTATTCGCTTGGTTTTATTTATGTTAATTTTCATTGTAATGTTAATTTTATATTATTCGCATGGTTTTATTTATTTTAATCTTCATTGTAATGTTAATTTTATGTTATCGCATGGTTTTACTTATGTTAATCTTCATTACAATGTTAATTTTATGTTTCTGCAACTATACAAAATATTTCTACAACCATAATATTTCTGCAACTATACAAAATATTTCTACAACCATAATATTTCTGCAACAATATTTCTGCAACTATACAAAATATTTCTGCAATTATACAAAATATTTCTACAGCTAAGTTGCATGACTAATTACTCTTCTTTTTACGTTCCATGATTTCTTGGCAAAGTTGAAGAAAGTATTATTGTTGCACTGAATCCAAGCATGTTAGATCCTTTGCCATAATTTTCATTTCTTGTTTCGTCTCTTCCAATTCAACCTCTTTTTGCTGAAGACGAATCAACTCTTCCTCTCGAATAGTAGCTTTCTCACTCTCCTTTATCTTAATTCAATAAGTTCTTGTGTTTGAGAACATGCCCTCTCAAGAATTTCATTTTTCTCATCATGTTTCTTCTTCTTTCGTTCCATCATAACATCAAGGACCGCTTCAAGATTTGAAATCATACTATCATGATTATTTTGTTTATTTCTTCGTTCCTTTTCAGCCTTCCTTCCTATTGGTCTCTCCAAGTCTACAAAGGAAGTAGGAGAGTCATCATCTTCCACCCCTAGATTTATAGAATCTGGAGTAGAAGGAGACGAAGTTACAGCTGATCTTCTTTTTGGTTTGTCCTTCTCTGAATGACTCACCCATTTTGGGTTATGCCTCAAGATATTCCAACAATGTTCAAATTGAAATGGAGTTTTATTGAACGCTTGATACATAACCTTTGCTTGACAAATCTACAAAATTAACAAATAGAAATTGGATTAGTGAATAGAGAATATCTGTGCAATAATGAATTGAAACCACTTTCAAACCATTGTTTACCTTATCTTGCTCAGTCACACCACTTTGATGTTTCAACTCAATTGAGGCTAAGAACCCACAAAACTTATTGGTGCCAAGTTGAATTAATGACCATCGATTCATTAGAGAGTTAGGAGTATGACGAAAGCGGATTTCCTCTCTCTTTCGAAGTATTCCTCTATTCTAATCCAATATGTTTTTGTGTTTTTAATCATTCCCTTGTATTGCATCTATGGAAATATTGAGCCATGCCGATACAAGAAGAATGACTTCTTCTACAGTGAAATTACCACCCCGTGGTGTTTTCTTAACAATGGGTTTCATTTGATCTTCGGGTGGAGATTGTTGAGTATCTACTCCACTTTGTAAGAGATTAGTGAAGTACGCGTCATCTCGCATTTGTGAATCCATTCTTAATATGGAGGGGGATCTTTATATACATAGAGTGAAACAAACGAAACTTAAGTAAGATGCAAACTCAACTAGTTGTTGTGAATCCATTACTAACACTTATATACTAATCCAAACTGTACACTTTGAACGTAGCAAATGCAATTTGCAAAACAGCCCATTAATGTAGGATAACTATCATTAACAAGTATCATGAACTAGAGCAACTACAAACTTATCTTAGAATACAAAAACACATATTTGTATTTGGGGGTCATTCACAAACTTATTCATGTTACCAAATAGGCCGAGGCTTGTTCATAAGCACTTCACACACTTATTCATGTTATACATTGTAATAAGAATCCTGTTACTACAAAAAAAAAAAAAAAAAAAAATTTAGGCAGCACAACATTCTCCTAATGTCACTGGTTTGCAGTTTGTAATTGGGGATTTTGTGAGGCTTAGTTCATGAAGCGGATCCTCCACTCCATTAAGCAGCAACACACACATTGAGCAGCAACACACACCTAAGAAATTCCCTGCAAACTGCTGGAAACCCAATAACAACTACAACAATGGCCATCAGTTCACAGACCCATTATCAACAACAACACACATAGCAACACACGCACACACTACTGGGAATCATACCCATCAACAATCCACAGAGGAAACACACATAGAGCAACACACACAGGGCAACACACACCCAAGAAATTCTCTGCAAACTGCTGGAAACCCAACAACAACTAAAACAATGGCCACCAGTTTACAGACCCATCATCATCAACAACACACACAGCAACATACGCACACACTACTGGGTATCATACCCATCAGCGATCCAATCATAAAATCGCAACAAAAATCAAAGAGATCAGTGGAAAAATCAAAGCAAAACAGAAAACAAAAGCCAAATCGCAAGGCTAATCAAAATGGGTATCGATTAGTTGCATGCACACACAACTGGGTATCATACCCATCAGCAATCCAATCATCAAATCGCAACAAAAATCAAAGAGATCAGGGGAAAAATCAAAGCAAAACAGAAAATAAAAGCCAAAACGCAAGGCTGATCAAAACGGGTGTCGATTGGTTGGGGAAAAAAATGAAGGAAAATAGAAAAGAAACGACAAACCTCTAGTCCGATCAAAATGGGTGTCGATCGGCGTCATTTACAATGCTCTGCCTCCCGTCGATGAAGTCCAAGAATAGTCGTCTCGAGTTCTTGCCCAGATCATGTGAGCTTGAGAGTTGAGAGAGACTTTGTTTTCTGTTTTCCTTGAGCAGATATGCAGACAAACGGAGAGAGAGAAAACAGAAAATGGTTTTTTAATGAATCCCGAGCTCCAGTACCAAGTTAAGTGTAAAGATCCACTGTTCAGGAATGCGGTTTTAACGAAAGGAAAACGAGCCTGATGTGCACGGGTTTTATGCTACTTTAGTTACTTTGTAGCTAAACATTGCATTTACATAGCCACATGCTCAATCTAATTTAGTAAGAAGAAAGCCTTTGATTCCATCAACATCATACATAAAGAAGTCTTATATAGATTAGAAGGCTAGGCTTTTCCCTTCAACAAGATTCAAACCTTCAGTGATCTTCAAATGCTAGAAAGGAAATCAATCAAATTATTACGGCAGAAGGTGAATTCCTTGTATTCCGCATTAAAATACCGATATTTTCACCATAATGTAGTATGAGAGCAGTCCTTTTGACTGTGGTGATTGATTCTATTATTTATGATTTTGAGGATTTCAATTTTGTGGGGATCTTAACCTATTTTAGTTTCATAGCCCAAGATTTGGAGTGATGATTTTATTATCAAATTTTAATTAGATAAAACCATATCAAGATTTCCCAGGATGTTTGCACATAAGCGAAACTCATTCATTTTAATAGGCCTGTGATTTTAAATTAATTTTTGGTATTAATTAAAAGTGCCATAATATTTTGCTCAAACTTCTTCTGGTGCCTGTGAAACCACTCCAAATCAATCCAAAATTTTGTTCTACTTCAAGATAATATATTATAAATGAAAAATTGAGTTTCGAATCAAAAGTTATGGGAAAACCAGTTTAGATGAACTCCTTGGAAAAATGGTCACCGGATGGACGCCGGACAGTCACCGTCGAGTTTCCTCTTACTACTGGTGATTATATTGGCTAGGGTGGTGTGCATGAGTTCTCCAGATTAGGGTCATAATTTCTTTCAAAAACCTTTTAAATAAGGAAGAAGAAAGAGATGATAGTTTTGGGCCTACCCAAACTGGAACCAACTACTGTTCAGGTTGGAGATTATTTACCTCCATGATTTTGTACTTTGAGACCATTTACTCGACATGGAGTTTCTTGATGACATTGGAAGGGGATAAAATTGACTTTAATTTTTGTGTCAATTTGTGCTAAGTGGGAGAATGTGAGACATGTCTCATTTGGAGACATAACGGCCCAGTTTATGTGGCCCAATATAGCCACTAGCCCATTAAGCCCAGAAGCAGTTACGGAACCTCCTTAACCTATCTGCAGTTATCAAGTTAGAATGATATTGGGAATAATTGCCCATACTCATGGTTACGGTAATTCTCTCTTTGATGGGGGGAAGAGTGTGTGAGAAGTTTTCTTGAGAGGGTCCCTAATCTAGCAAGAAGAATGCCTTTGATTCCATCAACATCATACATAAGGAAGTCTTGCATAGATTAGAAGGCTGAGCTTTTTCCTTCAACAAGATTCAAACCTTCAGTGATCTTCAAAGGCTAGAAAAGAAACAAATCTAATCACCGTGACAAAAGGTAAGTTCCTTGTATTCTGCACTAAATTACTGATATTTTGATTACAGTGTGATATCAGAGGAGTCCTTTTAACTGTGGAGAATGATTCTATTCTTCATGGTTTTGGGGATTTCGGTTTTGTGGGAATCTTAACCTATCTTGGGTTCATATGCTTAAGATTTGGAGTGGTTGATTTTAACATCATGTTTGATTTTGATAAAATCATATCAAGATTTCCTGGGATGTCTGCACGTAAGTGTAAGTTATACATTTTAATAGGCATATGATTTTAAATTAAATTTCTATATTAATGAGAAGTACCATAATATTCTACTGGAACTTCTTTTGGTGCCTAAGGAACCAATCAAAATCAATCCAGAATTTTGTTCTACCCCTAGATCATATATTATATATGAAGAACTCAATTTTGGATCAAAAGTTATGGAGAAAACCTGTTTAGAGGAACTCACCAAAAAAATGATCTCTGGCCGGACTTTCAGTCGCCTGATGGACGCCGAACTATCACCGTCGAGTTCCCTCTTGTTGGTAGTGATGATAGTGGCTAGGGAAGGGTGCATGAATTCTCTAAATTAGGGTCACGATTTCTTTCAAAAACCTTTTGTCATAAGGGAGAAGAACGAGATGATACTTCTGGCCTAGCCCAAACTAGAACCAACCAATGTTCAGGTTGTAGATTATTTACCGCCATCATTTGTACATTGAAACTCTTTACTTGAATATGCAGTTTCTTGTAGATTATTTACCGCCTTGATTTGTACATTGAAACTCTTTACTTGAATATGCAGTTTCTTGATAACATTGGAAGGGGATAAAATTGACTTTAATGGATGTGTCAAGTTGGGCCAATGGGAGAATGTAAGACATGTCTCCTTTGGAGACATATGGGCCCAATTTATGTGGCCCAATATTACCACTGGCCCATTAGCAGTTATGGAACCTCCCTAACATATCTGCAGTTATCAAGTTAGAATAATATTGGGAATAAGTGCCCATTATCAAGGTTACTGTAATTCTCTCTTTGATGTGGGAAGAACGTGTGAGAGGTTTTCTTGAAAGGGTCCCTAATCTAGCAAGAAGAAAGCTTGTGATTCTGTCAACTTCATACATAAAGAAGTCTTGCATGGATTAGAAGGCCGGGCTTTTTCCTTCAACAATATTCAAACCTTCAGTGATCTTCAAATGCTAGAAAGGAAATCAATCTAATTATTACGGCAGAAGGTAAATTCCTTGTATCCCGCATTAAAATACCGATATTTTCACTATAATGTAGTAAGAGAGCAGTCCTTTTGACTGTGGTGATTGATTCTATTATTTATGATTTTGAGGATTTCAATTTTGTGGGGATCTTAACCTATTTTAGTTTCATATGCCTAATATTTGGAGTGATGATTTTATTATCAAATTTTAATTAGATAAAACCATATCAAGATTTCCCGGGATGTTTGCACATAAGTGTAAGTCATTCATTTTAATAAGCATGTGATTTTAAATTAAAATTTTGTATTAATGAAAAGTGCCATAATATTCTACTCGAACTTCTTCTGAAGCCTATGAAACCACTCCAAATCAATCCAGAATTTTGTTCTACCCCGAGATCATATATTATAAATGAAAAACCGAATTTTGGATCAAAAGTTATGGGGAAAACCAGTTTAGAGGAACTCCCTTGATAAAATTGGAAGGGGACAAAATTGACTTTAATTTTTGTGTCAATTTGGGTTAAGTGGGAGAATGTAAGACATGTCTCATTTGTAGACATAAGGGCCCAGTTTATGTGGCCCAATATAGCCAATAGCCCATTAGCAGTTACAGAACCTCCCTAACCTATTGCAGTTATCAAGTTAAAATAATATTGGGAATAATTGCCCATTCTCACGGTTACGTTAATTCTCTCTTTGATGGGGGAAGAGTTTGTAAGAAGTTTTCATGAGAGGGTCCCTAATCTAGTAAGAAGAAAGCCTTTGATTCCATCAACATCATACATAAAGAAGTCCTGCATAGATTAATAGGCTGGGCTTGTTCCTTCAACAAGATTCAAACCTTCAGCGATCCTTACCATCTCACGGTGCTGACCATCGAGTGGGACCCACCTTAGGACCTCACATATCATGAGATAGGGGGGTCGAAAAAATCCAAGTGAGGCCAACCTATATATTAAATTTCAAGTTAATCTAATACTTCTAACCCCTTCCATCTGTGTTCCACACTTTTAACGGCTTTATTTAAAACAATAAAAATTGACTCTCAACCCAACGGTCCTGTTCATTCGGATCCATGCAAATCCATGGGATTGGTGACTGTGGGGGGTTATGTATGTGTGGTCCATTTGATGGGTCCCAAGATGGGGCCCCACTTGGTGGTCAGCACCATAAGACGACAAGTCCTTATAGGACCATTACTCTTTTATCATTAATTGGTGGAAGACAATTATAAGGAAACTTCTCATGAAAACCTCTTCATTCTTTCTACAATTACAATGACTCTCTTTTAATTTCTGTTGGCTTCGTCAATTCAGCCTGACTCGGCCCATATATGACCCGCACAACCTGACCCCCATAATATACGGGTCGGTCGCTTGACCCGTATTTAAACGGAGCGGGTTAGGGTTAGCTCGTTTAACTCGCATTACCCGTTTAATTCTTTTCTTATTGCTAAAACTTATACTCAATACTGAATTATATGGAGTGTATCTTTTTATTTTGATATAATATTTTATATTTTCATGAAAACTTTATTTTATTTATATTAATTTGGCTATTCTATTTCTAGAGTCACCATTTAAGAAACTATATCTACACTCATTGGATAAATAATTCGGCTCTTTCTTTTTTCTCATGTAGACCGTTTGTCAACTTACTTAAGAATATTTTTGTGTGATCTTTTCTCTCAGGAGGATTATGGCTATGAAGAAAAAACAATGGATATGATATAAATAAAATAAAATAATCAAGTAATAGCTAAGTTCATGCTGGTTTCCATACTATTTTCTCCTTACGATGGCACCAATTAAAGAGAATGGTGAATTATGACCTCATGATCCAAGCCAAGGCCCAAATTTTCAACCCAACATCAGTTGAGCCTAAGTTGATCTGATTTACCTATATGAAACAAATTAACATTATACTTATCATATATAACCCAAACAAAGCTTGTCCATATTGCATATTTTTATAGGATTTAAATTGTGCCAATAGGATTTAGAAAGTTAAAGATTGCTCTCTTAGATCTTATCTCATTTTACTAATTACCTTATGACTTATCAGTTTAGGTCTAATTTAACTTTGGGTATGGTTAATGCCTTATAGGATTGTTAACAAATTTAGGTTTTGGTGTAAGTTATGTTGGCCAACCTGACCCGCAGGGGTTATGCAGATTAATGTGGGTTAGGTCGGGGTTAACCCACAAGGGCGTGGGGTAGGATTTTCAGACCCGTTTAATAAACGGGTCAGATATGAGTTAGGAGTATCTAACCCGTTTAATAAACGGGTTGCCACCTCTATCTTTTATAGATAATTAATAAATACACCGTCTATCCTAATCAATTTCAAAAATATGCCTTGGCACCTACAAACCGAAAAAAAAATGTCTTTTAGTGGTAGTGGCTAGCCTTTGGCATCGATTTATCTTGTGATAAAGTGTCGAACTGCTTAAACAAACTAAACATGTGCATTTTTTACGCTTATGTGATCTCAACACATGATTGTGTGCAGGTGCAAGTAAAGCGAAATGCAATGTGGGCCGAGTCAAGTAGCCAAAGGGTTTGGTTTCATTTGTACTTCGAGAAAATTTAGAAAGTTTATGTACAACAGAGTGCATTACTATGTTCTTTATCTTATACAATAGACATATGTCTAGATTAGTTGGGAAATGGGCCTAAACTGAATTTCATGTGGATGTCCAAGCCTTCCTTTTGACTGAAGAAGCTCAGCCTGAATTTCACTGTGGACAGATTGAACCATGTGGCTTCAGGTTAGCCCAGTCCAAGCTCCTACTTGGTGCAACCATTGTCACGAGTCAAAGATGCTTCCAGCAACGGTTAAAACATTCCATCCCATTATACCATAAAGTCCATAGAAGTCCTAAATAAAAAGTTCATAAAGTCTTTCTTAATTTATATAAGTTTTTAAAATAAAAATATTAGGGGCATGGACCGGCCGATGGACGGCAGCGCACCCAGCACGGCATGACATTAGCCTTGTCGTAGGCCGTGCTGGGCTAACCCCAACGACTTGGGCACGGCATGACATGACCCGTTTTACAGCCCTAATACACTTCTAGTTTGGTTTAAAAAATATTCCTTTCCACGACCTTTTACAGATAACCCTCTCTAATTCTCTTTAATTGCAAAAAAAGTCTTTCTGATGACCAATTTATGAAGGGAGCTGCTATTTGCACATCCCTTATTGCTCCCATTCATGGAACCCCTCATGGACCCCTTCAAGACATTTCCCAAATACCCCTTTCCTTCCCTCTCCCTGCTCGGCCAACTCTCTCGCTTCCACCTCCACATGCCCTCTCCCTTCCTCCCTCTCCTTGTTTCTCTTCCTCTCCTTCTCCCTTTTTCTCTTGGTTGAACAATATACTCATTTTCTCAGCCTTGCATGCTCGAATGAGAGAGGGATGTTAATAAGAGAGAAGGACAGGGACAGGGAGAAAGAGAGGGAGAGGAGAGATGGCAAAGGTGGGCACCGGGCGGAGTTGGCCGCGAGCAAGGAGGAGGAGGAGAGGGAGAGAGACGACAACAAGAAAGAGAGGAAGAGGGAGGGAGGGAGGGAGGAAGGGAGAGGGCGGCAGAGGTGGGAGCCGGGAGAGTTGGCCAACCAGGGGAGAGGGAAGGAGAGGGTATTTTGGGAATGTCCTGGAGAGGTCCGATGAATGGATGTGCAAAGAGCAACGGTGGAGGTGCAAATAGCAACTCCCTTTATATGAATACACCCTTATTTTATATAATTAAAAAAAAAAAAAAAAAAAAACCCTCCTTTTCATGGGTATTTGACAAATGAACCCTTTTGCTCCACCCCCTCATTTCCTTTCTTTTCTTTCAGCTCTCTCCTCCACTCATGCAAGAGGCAAGGAAGCTTCACGCGCATATAATTGTAAGAGGACTCCAAACACAAGACCATCCTCCCCTTCGCAAGCTCATTTCCTTCTTTGCTCTCTCCAATCCTTCCTTCCTCTACTACGCTCGCTTGATCTTCAATGCCATTGAAAACCCATCAACCTTCACTTGCAACACCATGCTTAGAGCTTATGCCACCAGCCCAAACCCCATTCAAGCCATACTTCTCTACAATCACATGCACACACAAGCCCTCCCACCTGACAATTACACCTTCCCCTTCTTGCTCAAAGCTTGTTCCAACCTCCCCTCCCTCCCCAAAGGCCAAGAGACCCATTGTCGCCTCGTCAAACACGGGTTCTATACAGATATCTTCGTCCAAAACTCCTTGATCCATCTTTATGGTTCCAATTCCGATATCCAAACTGCCCATCGGGTGTTCAATTATATGTTCGAGAGAGATGTTGCCTCATGGACTACTCTTGTTGCCTGCTATGCGAGTTTTGATTCGATTGAGTCGGCACGCCGACTGTTTGATGATATGCCCGTGAGAAGTGTTGTTTCTTTTAGTGCCATGATTGCGGGATATGTTCGGAGGGGCCGGTTTAAGGAGGCATTGGGTTTGTTCCTTGACTTTCAAGTCGCAGGAATGGAACCTAATGACTCCATGCTCATGAGTGTTCTCAGTGCCTGTGCGAATGTGGGTGCTCTCGATTCAGGTAGATGGATTCACTCCTATGTGCACAATATCAAAGGGGGCGAATTTGATCGTAGAATTACGACAGCCTTGATAGATATGTATTGCAAGTGTGGAAGTGTTCAAGATGCGTGGTTTGTGTTTGAAAAAGCAAAGGATAAGCAGGTGGGCGAGTGGACAGCGATGATCACTGGGATGGCCATGCATGGATTTGGTGAGAGATCGATCAAGTTGTTTGAGAACATGGTGAGGTTAGGAATTCAGCCCAATGTCGTTACATTCGTCGCTCTTCTATCTGCTTGCACTCATGCGGGATTGGTGAAAGAAGGTCTAAGGTACTTCGAGTGCATGAAAGTTGAATATGGAATTCAACCCACAATTGAACACTTTGGTTGTGTCATTGATCTCCTTGGTCGAGCAGGATTAATCGATGAGGCTATCGAAATTATAAGAAAGATGCCAATGAAGGCCAACGCAGCCATCTGGGGGGCTCTTCTCACTGCTTGTAGGATTCACAGGAATGTTGAGGTTGGAGAAATTGCAGCCAGATGGCTGATCAGTGAGGAACCTTGGAATGGGGCTGTCTACATGTCATTAGTGGGCCTGTACAGTGAGTTGGGGAGGCAGGATGATGTTGAGAGGGTGAAGAAGGAGATGAAGGATGTTGGTTCCAGAAAGAGTCCTGGGTGCAGCATGGTTGAAGTGGATAGAGCTTTTCATGAGTTTGTGGCAGGTGATAAGTCACACCCACTGGCAGTAGAAGTGTGCTTAAACTTGGGTGAATTGATAGTCCAAGAAAAGGAAAATACATGGATTTTTTCATGACCAACTTTGTTGTCAGTGTGGGGGGTGATGTGTATAGTTTCTCTTACAATTCCGAAAAGGCCTCAACCCATGGACAAGCTAATGCCTAGGTACTTTCTTTGACTATCGAGGCATTATAGGAGATTTGGAATGATCCAGCACGAGTTGCAAATGAACACCTTGCTTTTCCAAAGAAGTTATCTGGAGCAACCATTGATTCCAGCTAAACAATTATGGACCACTGTACAAGGGATTAAACCAAGTTGGTTCTCCTAATGCAACTGGAGCTAATGAGATCCTCTAATCCTAGTGATTCTTTACAGCCATACGCAGTCCAAGGTGATGCCTAAAACATGAATGGATGTTCTCTAAATGATGTTGACCACATTGAAGCTAATACCATCCTGTTGAACAGTCCAAATCAATTGATTAGATGATTCGACACAAAACTTAGCCACTCCTACCGAGTACAAACACCTTGTTACCTGGAGTGTGGAGAAGATCTCAGGAACTGAAAATGGAGGTGAAATGCAAAACACCATCTATTTCTGCTTCACAGGTACTTTTGTACACATACAATCCTATTTGATAATTCCAACAGCTGGTAAAATAGAAGAAACAAATCCAATAGCAGCAAATGATCTTGTTTATTCCCATTAAATATCAGCATAAACTGAAATCAAATTACAAGAACAAAGGAATTATATCTATACCATGTTTTTTTTTTCCTTACAACTAATCTTTCTAGTTTCAACCACTTTCTTGTTACAAAATGTAGAAAGAGGTGTGTTAACAATAAAACAATTGTTGTATCATCACAAACTAACAGTTGCTAGAGGCTGCTTTGAAGTCTGAGATGCAAAGAAACTACTTTTCCATATGTAATCTATCATCTCCGCGTTTCACTTTCTATGGACTTTATTATCAACTGGAACAATCCCTTCATTTCCTGCCAGCATCAAGTACTTGTCTTTCCTTGTTAGTGTGGTGCACTCAAACCCCAAAGCCCTGCCTATCTTTCTTTGCACAAGTGTAGCCACATCAAACCTAGACTTGACACCAGCTCTCAAGCACACCTTCTCAAGCACCTCAATATCATAAAATGGAAAAGGGTTCATAAGAAAGAAAAGTGGGTCCAAACACTTGAGCCCACTAGCTGTTGTACCATAGAACATGCTGACATGTGAATACATGGCCACAGGAACAATCTCATCACTCAATTCAGCAAAGAGGGGACTAAACCTCAGTAGAAAGGGTTCCCTACAAGTGGTTCCCTCAGGGCACACCACTAGGTCCCCATCCCTCAAAAGCTCCTTCATCCTCTTCCTGTCCTCCTCTCTCTTTCTAGTCAATCTAACTGTCTTGATGGGTGATAAGAGCTCTGAAACTCTACTTAGGCTGTAGGTGACTGCAGTGATGGATTTGTCAAGGCCCCCAGATATGTAAAGTGGGTCTAGTAGGGTCCTGTGGTTGCATATATAGAGAGTGCCCTTTTGTTTTTTGTCATTAATTTCTAGTGTTGAAGTAGGGGAAGAGGAATTGGGTTTTCTTCTGAAGTTGATCCTCAGCCCTGTGAAGGATAAAATGGGAATGCAAACTTTGTAGGGTACCGATAAAGCAATGAGGGATCTAAAGATAGCAAGGAAGAATCCTAATGGGAGCCACATGAACATGGCCAGTGTGGCAAGTGGGGTGGGCCTGAAAGCTAATCTGCCATCATGGAATAACAAGGGTCTTGGGTATTTGTGTCTTGCTAGTGAATGGTAATTTCTTTTATCACCTTCAGTCACGAAGTAGATTTCCTGTGCAATAAAGAGCATTTGGTTAGTGACTTATTGAAGTAGGAGTGATAGAGAGACTCATTATAAGGTGTGATGCCCATAGTCATACAGGTAGAAAATAGATTTGACATCACAGAGGCACAAACTAGAAGCTAGAAATGAAGCATGAAAAATAAAAGTTCAATGTGAAAGAAGATTTAGGTAATAGGCAATTCAGAAATCATTTGTGGAACAACTACACAACATCCTTCAAATGTATCAGAAGCAACCAAGAAACAGGGCATGAAAATTCACAGATACATCATTCCACCTCAGTAGCAATTTTTTTCTCAATTTCATCCTCAGATCTACTCTGTACTGTTTCCTTGTGTTTATAATGCTTTATTCTACTGTTTCCAATTCACTTGAAATGAAAATGTCGGTCCATGGATTGTAGATGTGTCTTTTTACCAAGTCACTTTCATTTCCATTTGGTTTTCTATGCATTTTAGAGACAAACCACAAGAATATATATGTGTGTGTGTGTGTGTGTGTGTGTTTTTTTTTTTTTTTTTTTCTTTCGAATCGTTTCAGCTTGCAAAATGCATTTTTAGTGAGGGGTGCGGGTGCTTATGGTAAGTATGTTTACGTCCCTATATACTTTCAGATCATCATAATATCTTCTTAGGATCCTAGCTGATCAAACACTCTTATCTTCTATGGTGTTGATAACTATTTGCTTCGTGCATCGGTATGGGACCTCATATTAGCTGGGCCAAACAATGTTGTCTGTCAGTTGTATCAGGGTATATCTGTGTGATAATTTCAAACTGCAAAAAAAAAAAAAAAAACATATCAGTTGGTTCAGCTTATCAGACCATATTGATGTTGATATAAATTCTTATAGGTTAATCTTTTGGTGTTACAGGTTCTGAAACTATTTCAAAGTTTGAAAAAAAAAAAAGAAAAACCTTTTACTTTATTGGGCTGAAGAACTAGCAAGGAAAGAAATCCACCCTTCTCTCTCAAAACTAAAATCCACTTTCTGACGACATACTCACGCTTGAATGGTGTTAGCGCCTTAGCATCGAACGTATGCCCAGGCATCGATCCCTGGGTCTTCAAAGCTCCTCAAATTTAAAGTATCACACCTGACCACTAGTCTAACTTAGCAAAAATAAAAGATAAAAAAAAAAAAAAAAAACCCACTTTCTGTTTTTGGGAAGCCATAAGCTTACTTTGATTGGCACTTTTTAGATTATAAAAAAAAAAAAAAAAACACTTTTAGTTGAAGTACAAGTGTCCAATTGATTTTCTAGATACGACCTTACTATGACCAACTGGATGAAGGGTTCAGATCTTGCACTCATGTACCTCGTGTAGTATAACTTTTTTTTTGGTAGAATCGTGTAATATAAAGTGACAATGTGTGTTGGTGTGTGAATATGACTCTTACCCAACTTATTAAAACAGAATGCAAACCATTTACGTTTTTTCTATTTAGAAGGGCTTGAAGACGATTGTTTAACCATCAAATCACAGGATTCACGACCCCCCACCCTCAGCACTCAAGTCTGTTTTAATGGGAATTGCAATATTAATAGATGAAAGCTGTCCTCCAACAAAACCATCCAATCACTGTAACAGACTCAATCTCTCAGATCAAATCAAAATGTGGGCCACCTAGGATGTTTATAGGCTCATTTAGTCCACCCAACCAGGGCCCAAAAGTCTGTTTCCATTCATTGGAATATTGAATGGTCCAAATATGAAGTGTCCATTGATTACATAAGTGGCAATAAGCTATATTTTTTAAATTGAGTTTCAATAGAAGTCTAATTCGAATGACCCTTTTTTTGGACAACCCCCGCCCCCCACCTCCCCCCCCCCCCCCCCCCCCCCCCCCCCTTCTTATTTGGGCAGAGAAATCAATCAGGCTCATGACATGCGTACATTTCAAATCATTTCAAACCATTTCATTGCATTTCCACAATCCAAATAGTCCCTTTGGTTGGACAGGCATCAAATAAAAGAAGTGAGATATTGGGATTAAAAGTCTAGAAGTTGTGATGTGATTATCTTCGTGTATCATGTGTATGACTATGACATCTGGACCACTCATGCATGTACTAATCCTTCATTACAAATGGGTTTGGTGGCAGTTTTATAACCAATCAAGGATGAAAATTTCATGTAAAAAAGGAATGAAACAAGTACTTAAGAAACGGAAAAGATTACTTGCCAAACAAGACTAGAAAGGTGATTCTTGGCTTGTAGGCCTGGCCTAATGTCCTATGTTTGCTGGGAAATTGTTCTTTCTTTTTTGGAAAAACCAAAATAAAGAATTCAGAATTCATTTTCTTTGATAGAAAGGATTTCAGTTTCCCATGAGACTGGTTAGAATTCTCTCATGTGAAGATGAAAAAAAAAAAAAAAAAAAAAAACTTCAGAGCATAGAATCCTCTACGTGCACCAATAAGTCCTAAAGCAGCACCAGGATTTAGACAGCACAAGATATACATGTGGTTGCCAAACAGGTGGAGGCTGCATTAAAATGACAATGTAAAAAACTTGGGTTTCTATCTATCAATGGTTCTAAAATACAATTAAAATCAAGTTATTTGACCTAAAAAACAAAAGTTTTTAGTTGTGTCCATTGCCAGTACCGTAGCTATGCGTTTGCAAGTATAAAATGTAAGTGAATTCTCTTCTGACCATCTTTTTGTTCTGTTTTATTATTTGATTAGCATCTAACATACCTTAGAAGTAATTAAAAATGAGTTACAATATTTCAATTTCCATATTAGAGAAGATTCTCAGCCAAAAGAAGGGTTGAAAAATTGAGATATCAGTCCAAGACAGATCTATTGGCCAGTGCATAAACGTTCGTAGTATAAACACAAAAAAAAATTGTCTTTTTTTGTTAAAAAAATGTGTTGGAACCATGATAATATCTGTATCTTTGCATGCATGCATGTGTAACATTTTAGAAATAGCAAGATAAAGAGTACCTTGAGATGATGCCTCAAAGAAGAGTTGAAGTTCCCAATACTCACAACATCTCCATCCATTTTCTCCTTTCCAATCATGTGATCTAAATTCATACTCCATTCTTTCTCCCCCTCCATCAATCCTATATAATACCCACCAACCACCTTCAACTCCCTACCCACAACCTCTTCCACATGCAAATACTCCTTCAGAAACCCCTCCACCATAACCTTGGGCATGTTACTCACACATACCCTTCTCCTAGCCTTCTTCAACAGCTGAAAACCCTCCAAGCCAACATCCTCCAAAAAATGCTTTGGCAACACTGCTCTCCCTACTCTAAAATTATCTCTCCTAAGCCCACAAAATGAGACCATGACCATGGTCTTAAGTGCCATCTCCCCACTCACAAGACAAAGCAAAGGGTACAAAAGGAGGAGGAGAAATGCCCTTAAAAGCCCACCACTCTCAAAGGCCACAAGCATGAAGTAAGGGAAAGGAGAGGAGGACCTGAGAAGAGCACACTCTATGTCCATCACCAAGGTCTTGTTCGAGAGATTCTCTGCACTGAGGGAGGGGCATTTGTCTAATTGTGATGTGGGTGCGTGGGCATTTCCGTTTGGGTAGAAATGCCTTGGGTTGGTTAGCTTTTTGTGGAGGATTCGACAGAAGTGAAAGAATTTGAAGAACATTTTTCCACTCATGTTGGTAGTTGTTCCGAGGGAGAAAGAGATGGTGCCACACCCTTAAAAAAAAGGCCTTTTATATGAGTCATAAGAGAGAGAATGGCCAGCTAAAATGAGCTTTTCTACTCAATTAGAACTACTCATTTCATATCCACATTAAATCTTGCTTGCATGAGCATCCTTTCTCGTCTAGTTAGGATATCACAATCTCTTAAACCGATTGTTATATTAAAATTTTCTTTTATTATCTTCATCATCATTAAAGCCTTGTCCCAAGTATGAGGTCGGCTACATAAACTGTGTCTTATTCACATGATAAAAAAAATAATTAGAAAAAAAAAAAAGAGACCACCCTAATACCAAACATACAGGTTGAACCATGGTTTTAAGGCACAATGACCAACCTTACAATGACCTATGCCTTAATCTTCACATATTGGTTGATATTTGTTTGTGGCTGATATTTCACTCTATTTCAGTCAAACTCATGTGCGTGTGACTAGTGGACCCAAGATTTTCAATTGAAGGGTGCGGGCCCGAATAGGCAATTGGGTTTTTGGAACAAACCCAAGATTTTCATGTGGGTTTTGGGGGGGCAGATGCAGGATTTTTATGTAAAATTTTGAAGTAGAAATAGAATTTTGATTGTGGTTTTAGAAGCAGATTGAGGTCTAGTGGGTGCGTGTGTCCCCACATGGATGAATGTGGGTCCGCCCCTGCATGTGAGAGACTTTCATGTGCATCCAATTCCTCACTATATGGTAAGCGATAATTTTGATAGGGCCCACCTAGGCCCCCACTAATCATGGGACTTGGCGAATGCAAAGAGACATCTTGGATGGGCCCATATATATATATATATATATATATATATATATATATATATATATATATATATCAACTTTAGGGTCAATCCCATGCCTCTAACCCGTTCATCTGTGACCCACAAATTTAACGAGTTTATATCAAAGAATCAATTTGACCCTCAATCAAACAGCCCAATCCATTCAGATCAGTGAACATTCAATGTCCAGTATAATTTAGGGGTCCCATGTGTGCGAATGGTTCGGATGGATCATAAAGTTGGCCCCATTATGTTGCCCTCGCCGCAATATGGCGAGGGATATGTGCACACGAATATTTTCCTGGCAACGCTAGAAAATGCCATTGGATGGAAAGACCTATATGACACTTGGCTATATGAAATTTCTGGACGCCAAAAGATCATCGTAACCCTTTGATCCGTGGTCCAAAAATGTAGGCATCTTTTTCTTTTGATTTCAATCCAATGGTGAGGAAAAGTTGGATGAGTCTCAAATTTGGACTTGTGACTATTCATGTGAAGTACTGTGTGAAAAGACTAGATTGAATCAAGGTGGGCCCCGAGAGCAAAAATAGAGGAAAGAAAAGGGGGGCATTTCTAAAGTGGGGGTTTTAGAAAATATTTACCATATTGCGCGCGCACAAATATGCACACACACACACACATAAATATACAGGAAATACTCATGTGAGAGATATCTTTCACCTTATATGAGATATTGGGGTGGGAGCCCTCACACTTAAATTGTTGGTATTGGATATGGATGTGAGGGCCCCCACCTTATATCTCATCGGAAGGTGAAAGCATCTCTCATAGGAGCATTTTCCTACATATATATATATATATATAGAGAGAGAGAGAGAGAGCACCTCTCCTTAGCTCATGCGGATTCCCATTTTCTCAAGCATGTGGGGCTCACCTAGAACCCCACTTGGGATGGGAAGGGAGCGATCATAAGATCTCCTCTATACCTACTTGTTTACAATAACAGAGGCTCGCATGATTATCCTATATGAATGGACGACAAGTCTTAACTGTCAAATATGAGTGCTCGGTCAATCCAGTAGTCTAGTCCATTCAAATGCATGTCAAACCCTGGAGCTAGTGACTATCAGGGGGTCCCTATTGTGTAGTCTAATTGGATGGGACAAAAGTGGAGCCCACATTCATGAGCAGATGGGAATCTCCCATACGCATGAGCTAAGGAGTGAGTAAAGGCGGTGCCATATACATACATACTATATAGAGGTAATTAGCGAAAGGTCCTATAAGTCAATGTTTCCGGCCTCCAGTCCAAGGAAAAACTTTTTAAGGCCTATGGTCCACTCAGCTAGACTTTTTCCAGCCCTAGGTCCCTGCATCCACATGATCTCATTTTTCAAGACTAAATTACCCTTCCAATCGTTTTAGGCATAAAATTTTGAAATTTAAAATTTCAAATATTCCCTCCTCCCTCCTTCCTCCTCCATAAATCCTCTCAATCTTCCTCCTCTCTCCTTCCTAAACAAACTGATATCAGAGAAAAATTTTGAGTTTTTTTTTCCCACCTCAAAGACAGGCAGCGATTTGAGTTGGTTTTCTGATCAGAGCGAGGTTGGATTTTGTTAGGGCCAGGGTTGTGTCACGCCTGATCAACGGTGAAGACTGTCGCGGGTTGCAGAGGAGAGAACAGAAGGTTCTCTATTTGAAATCGGTCTTGGTGCACGTTACAGAGAAAAAGTGATTTCGTATTTGACTTCTTGGGTACAAAACAAAAATTGTTTTTTGTTGTCTTCTGTGGGACTTAGTTTTAAAGAACCCATAAGTGGTTTTTCGTTTCGTTCTGGTTCCAAAAGTGCAGAGAACGCAAGGCGGGTTTGGGTTCGTCAGTGACGAGATTCCGCCACCGTCTTCGTCGGCCACGCACCAGTCCCATTTTTCTGCAGCAGTCGAACGTGGATTATTGGATCTGCCTTTCGATTGGACGATGGGCCACACAGATCGGCGATGATGATGATTGTTGGATCTGCTGGATTTTATGCGGCGCCGAGAAAGAAGAGTCATGCCGTCGCCGTCTGAAGATTCCGGAGAAGCTCCGTCCGCTTCTGCCGCACCCTGCCTGCCGTGGCCGAAGGAGGAAGCACCGGTTCTGGTTTTGATTCCAGAACCAGAACGTGAAGAAGAAGACTTGGTTTTGGTTCTCTGGGTCTTTTGGTCCAGGTCTAGGTCGGGTCAGGTCAGGCTGACCCAGCCCACGCAAATTTATCTATTTAGTCAAATTTATTTCAGTTTTTATCAAATTTATCGTAGTTTTTGTCAAATTTATCCTAAGTTTTTTTCAAATTTATCTGAGTTGTTGCCAAATTTATCTGAGTTTTGTTCAAATTTATCCAAGTTTTTTTCAAATTTATCTGATTGTTGTTCAAATTTATCTGTCTTCTGTCATATTTATTTGTGTTTTAGGTAAATTTATCTGAGTTTTTTTCAAAATTTATCTGAGTTTTTTAGCAAATTTATTTGCGTTTTTTGAAATCTATATGCATTTTTTAGATTTATTTGTGTCTTTTGAAATTTATTTGTGTCTTTTCAAATTTATTGAGTTTTTTGAAACTATTGTATTTTTTAAAATTTATTTTCATTATTATAAATTTATTTTCATTTTTTTAATTTTAGTTGGATCTATTGAGATTTATTTTAATCTTTTGGAATTTATTTACATTTTCTGAAATTTATTTGGATATTTTGAAACTTATTTGCATCTTTTTAAATTTATCTGTGTTATTTGATTATATATATTGCTTTTTAAAAAAAATTATTCCGTTTTTTAAAATTATTGCATTTTTTAAAAATTTATTTTTGTTATTTTGAAATTTATTTGTGTGTTTTTAGAATTTATTTGAAAATCTGGGTATTCCATTAATCATGGGCAATTAAATGTTAGTTGGCCATTATTAATGGGATATCCCACCAATCATGGGATAAGATTTAAAGAAAGGGTAAACTAGACATTTCAGGTATGAAAAAGTGTGAGAGGGACCTTTGGCTTGATGACTTTTTTTTGTGGACTGTTTGCAACAAAGTCATGAGTTGAGGGACCCCCGGCCAAAGCCCCCTACTATATATATAAATAAATGCACATGAATATTTTCATATATATATATATGGGAAATTCTCAAAAACTCCCTTATCTCAAAAGGGGAGTTTATACCCCTATTTATTAGCCAATGATTTGTTAGTATTTTAAGATATCCACCTTTGTAGGAGAATATTTAGGAGAGAGAATCGAAAATATGTATCACTGATGACACGTGTCACACTTTCATTGGCTAAAAGAGGGGCACCTTTTTTTAGAAAAACGGACAGGGAGTTTTGTCGCGTAACTCTATATATATATATATATATATATAGAGAGAGAGAGAGAGAGAGAGAGAGAGGACCGGTCTTATGAGGGTGATCCTCACAATCCTCATGGTGAGGACCACCTAGTGGGGCTCACCTTATGACCCATTAAAATGGACCACACATGTACAAACCCCTATAGTCATCGAATCCAACGGATTTCCGCGGATTCGAATGGAATGGACAGTTGGATTGAGAGCAAACTCTTGTTGTTTAATATAAAATCGTTAAACTTGAGGACCATAGATGAAGGTATTGGAAGTATTAGATTGACTTCAAATTTGATATCTAGGTTGGCCCCACTTGGATCTTTCGATCCTCCTCTGTCCCATGATCAGTATTATCCCAATTGGACCTCACTCAGTGGTCCTTGCCGTAAGACCGTGAGGACCGTCCTCACAAGTTCGATTCACTGTGCTAGAGAACGCCCCCTCCTAATTGGGCCCACTGAGACCCATGATGATCATGGAAGTCCAATGGATGACAAGATCTATATGAGACCTACCATGGGCAAACCTTTGATTCCATAAGATCATCCTAACCCTCTAATCTACGACCCTAAAATTCAATAGTTTCATCGGTATCCATTTTTTATGATTTCAATCCAATGGCAAGGAAATGTTAGATGAGTCTCAAATTTGGACTTGTGACTCTTCTTTTTTTTTTTTCCTTTTTTTTCGAGGGGGGGTAATGTTTCTGAAAAAAAATAAAATTGACTCAAGTTTTGGAGAAATACCTTGTGCATCAGATGATTATGTGCACTCAATGTGGGGCCCATATGGGCCCCACCTGGGAAAGAGACCTTGGGGATTGAAAGATGTTCCTGGCCCCTCCTCTCTTAAAAAAATCAGCCCCAACCAATGATCCCATCATCCTCATCTAGGGCCCACAAGTTTAATGGTGTATTATAGTCCATTCGAATGGGTGCAAACCCAAGGTCGTGTAAAACTTTGGAGGGGTTTGTGTGTGTGGTCCAGTAAGATGGACCATCAGGTGGGCCCCACTATGGGCACGCACTCTGCACAGGGTGTGGATAGGATGACTTATATATATATATATATATATATATATATATATATATGGGTTATCGGTGCTCCCCGTGCGCATCTTGTGCACCGGGAGTGGGGCCCACCTAATGGTCCATCTGAATGGACCATACACACAAAACCCTCCTGAATTTCACATGGGGCCCACATTTGCACCCATCCGATGTACTGTACACCGTTAGATCGACTACACGCCCATCTAAATGGACTGTATACCGTTAAACTTGTGATGCCCAAATGGAGGTGATGATGATTAGGGATGCGGCTAATTTTTTGCAAAGATGAAGGGCCAAGGGAGGTCTTTCAGTCCCCCCGTTCCCAAACGGAGGTGGAGCCCCATGTGGGCCCCACGTTGAGGTGCTCACACTGATCCAGTGCATGAGTCGCGCACCAGATATGTACTATATATAGTACTATGTATGAATGTACAAATTCCAAGCATTGATGATTTGTCAAACTTTGATTGGATATTAAAAAGGGGGACAACACCCCTTTCTTTTTAAATAAGGAGTTTTCGAGAACTTAAATATATAATGGAAAGTAATCCTAAGAGGACCGACCTCATAGAATGGATAGAGGACCAATCCTAGACGTCAATTTTTTAACTTAGATCATTGGCCCTTGCCCTAATCAATAAATCCTTATTGTCACAAACAAATGTTTCTGCATCTCACTTTTAAACTTCGTATTATAAACAGGTGCTCCTAACAAGGTTTTGTATTTCTTCGTTAATGGGCAAGCTCCTTTGCAATTAGATGTCAAAGGGGGAGAGAAATAACATGTAGCTTGGTTGAGGGGACATTCAAGGACTGTCTAACTTAGTGGGAGGGAAGCTTGATTGGCAAATTTGTCAAGACATGCTTATGTTGAGGGGGAGTTAATGTCCAAGAAGAAGGTGTCCAAGTATCTTATAAAAAACAGAGAGAACTCAAACTTCAAATTGCAAAGGGGGAGATTGTTGGGATTTTCATTTGTTGTAATTTGATTGGATGCATTCATTTTCATCTTAGCTTGATCTCTCATACACTCATATTTTTTAATCTTGGGATCTTCATGCATTTTTGTTAAGTTTTCATGTTTGGCATCATGTTGTTAAGACACGAGTTTTATGCATGATTTAAACATTTCAATTTGGTTCCAAGAGTTTTATAAAATGAATTTTTGAAATTCATGCATAAAAGTATTTTGTATCACATTTTGAAACTCCACTTTAAACATGTTAGTAACAATTCAAGCAAGTTTTCCATGGCCAAAATTTCCACTTAGAAAATCATTTTCAATTCAAAAATCACTGAAAAATGGCAGTCAACTGACCTTGTCAATCACCTAGCGGTCACATTTCCAAAATGCACAAAACCTTAAATTTTTGCATTTCGATGACCTCACGGTTAGCTCACAGCTAACCGTAAAACATTTACGGCTAACCATAGAGTATTTTTCAAAAAACCTTCGCACAAAAGCTAACAGTTTTTATATGACCGTTGAGTCACGGCTAGCTGTGGGGATGTCACAGCTAACCTTGAACTAGCCATTAGAACTCGTTTTTCTATAAATTTGAGCTCTTCCTTTGGATTTGAACCAACACTTTTGAGACTTTTGAGGGCCAAAGAAAGTGGGGCATCCAGGCCAGGCTAGAGGGAAGCTAGGAGAGTTAATCTATGGTTTTCAACCTTTGATTCTTTAAATGGGTTTGCTCCCTTTTCCCAAAATTATTTCATGCTATGTTGTAAATTTTTGTTTCTTTGAAATGGCATGATTAAATGGTTGTTTAACTTGTTCAAATGTTGTTTGCACAACATGCTTATAACTTTAAACATGCTTAGCTTTATGTCTTCAACATTTGATTGATTTACACATGTTTTAGTTTCATGTTTTCTTAAACAAGCTAGCTAGTTATTAATGACATCTTTCAAAAGCTAGTTTGCTTATCATTTACAACATGTGTGCATCATTTATTACTTCTATCTCACATTCATTGTTTTCATCTTAGCATCATTTATGAGCATTCATTTTTAAGAGATAGAAAGTTTTATGTATGTGCATCATTCATAGGAATTTTCAATCATCGTGCATATATTTAGAAGTTGAGACATCACTTGCAAATCAGCCTATTTAAGAGGCATCAAAATGTACTTAATTTTATCTCTCTTAATGCATTGTTAGGCATAGAATTGAGAGAAAACTCTCATATTGAAATGGTTATTGCTTAGCCATTTAAAACATAGAGAGTGGTTGTAAAGGTTATTACTAATCTTAGAAAGTGGTGTGTAAGCTTGGAGGTGAACATAAACCTCATGTTGAGATAGTGGAAAATCCAGTGGGAATGCCGAAAGTGGATGTAGGTAGGCATGTCAAACGGTCCGGCCCGACCCGCTCCAGCCTCGGCCCACCCGTGCCAAGGGCCGGGCCGGCACGGCCCGCCAGGGAAAAACCCTAGCATGACCAGCCATGGGCGAGCTAGAGCGGGCTGAGCCGTGCCGGGCCAGTGGGCCAGGCGGGCTTGTTCATATTTTTTTCCTTTTTTTTATTTTTTTATCTTATGATCTAATAATTTATCTCTTAAAGCTGATCTCAGTTAATCGGACAAGTCAACATGATGATGATGTTGATGACAAGTTCATAAAAGAAAGTATCTGAGGAGGAGGTGGTGAAGAAAGTTCACAAGTAAAATGATGATCCAGATGTCCATGGTTGTAGCCTTGCTTCTCATACTTTTAATTTAATCAACAGAAATGCATTGGTTTTAAAAGCAACTATTTGCATATTATTACTTTGTTTACAATCTTTTCCATAAAGTTTCTCATTGGTATTATCATTTCCACATTTTTATGTGGAAATGAGCTGTATTAATACACGATGGGTAATTTAAATGCGACAAATCATTGGATATTCACGAAAGAAGAAAATGTGAATATCCAAAAATGACCATATTCCAGTTAAGGCAATTTAAATGCGACAAATCAAATGTGAATATCCAAAAATGACCATCAAACAACCTTTTCTTCAAAGAAAATATAGTAAGGAAAGATGGAAAATGAATAATCATAATTCAAGTCTCATAAAAGCCAAGGTCTTATCTACACTTCATCTTCTATCCTCGATCCCGCATCTGATATCCATCACCCTTCACCTCTTTAATAATACTTCATGGAGCTCATTTGACCATAATTTCCATGTATTATCATGTGCAACTAACTCGACCTACTCATGTTCAAATAATTAATATTAATTTAACAAAAAAATCCTTTTAAAAAACCTTATTCTCTCACCTAAATTTATATTTATTATGGCTAGGGCTGTATATATATATATATGGATTGGTTGGGACTTAATATCTGATTGGACACATTCCAAAGAGATACCTGTGAGTCCAAGACGAGATCCATGGTCTGAGGCACAAGTGAAGAGACCAAACCATACTTAGAGCTGATTATATTCTAATGGGATAATATATTCATAATAAAAATAAAAGTAATATTATATATATATATTGGATTACTATTATAAGTTTATAACTATTAACCGGGCCAGAGAAGAATATTAGAAAGAGATGTAATTTGGGTCAATAAATTTAGGTTTAGTTTTAATTAGACCCAAGTTCCCAACCTATTTTCCAAGCTCACCTAGCCAAACCAAGGCATCTAGTGATGTTTGGTAGGTGCCAAAATAAAAGATGCACAGAAAAGGTTTGTGTTCTACTTGGGCGCAATTTCCAAGTGATTTTGTCACAATGGGCCCACCTATTATATAATGATTGACATCCTTTGTATTTTTTTTTCTTTGGAAATAAAACTTTGATTAAAAGAAAAAGAATGGGAGGGTTAGAGTATTTATAGACTTTGTAAAATTAAAAAAGGATACAAAATACCCCTTATATGACCATTTTATGGCTGTTGGGGGGTTAAAATGAAGATTTTTTTTATAAAAAAATAGCCATTTTTGAGTGGGCCAGCCGGGCCGTGCCTAGCAGGCCAGGCCTATCGTGCCAGGCCTGCCCACGTGCCATGCGGGCCCGGCCAAATGGGACTAGGCTCCTCGGCCAGCACGGCCCGTGTTAACGGCACGGCACTTTGACTGTTCGGCCCGGCCCGGCCCATTTGACATCCCTAGATGTAGACACGTTGGCCGAATCACTATAAATTCTTGTGTTATGTTGGTTGATCTTTTGCTCCCATTTTACGGTTGATGCTCATATATTTAATGCCTATGTTGAATGATTATATGGTTGTTGGATTCTTTACTTGTTGATGCATAATTTAGTGACTTCACTTATATTCAAGATAATTTACATTCACTAATGCATAATTGGCATTAGAAAATTAAAATTGTTCTAGGTTTTAAGCTCACCCTATTCACACCCCCACCCCGGGTTCGGATCCCAGTCTTTCACAACACATAAAGCAAATGCTAAAAACTCATTTTCTTCTTGGAATATCACGCAGCATAAAACCGTGTTTCACATGGCCACCTAATGAAAAACCTTTGCCTTTGCCCCCACATAGTTGGTGGCGGTGCCAAGGAGGTGGATTTAAAATCCATGAAAGGATATCGCCAAATAATTTACAAGATATATAGATGAATGTTAAATTTCATATCTTTGTGTCCCAACATCAAGATTTTATCTCAAGATTATATTCCAGAACCAACAGTTCTAAGCAACATTTTTCAAGAGAGTTCCTGCAACCCCTATCTAGCCTAGGAAATCTTGACATCAAAAGCATTTCATCCACCATAGCGCAGCCAGACCGCTAGAAAATATGGATTTCAAATGGGATTTTTTTATAGGACAAAACATCACGCTAATCAAACTAATTCTAACCATGATTTTTTCTAATCAATTGGAGAGTCCATGTGTGCTATGCCTACATCTTAAATGGAGTTCAACAACCTCTACAAGAGGTATTCAATGTTTAGGAAAAGATCTAGTTCAAAAACATGCAGGAAACCAAAAATAGCAGAAGAAAAAGGTAGGAGAAAAGGCAGATATAATGGGTTATGTATAGAGAACGAGCGGCGAATCTAAAGTGGTTTTTCAGGTAAATTCCTCTATAAACTTAAAGGGCTAAAGTAGAGCTAAGGTCCGGTCAGATTGATTTTCATGCATCCGAAAAATAATGCCCACCTCTATGGATGAGAAAGGGAGAGAAGGGTTGTGGATTACTATTCATCCACTTTTTAAGTCCTTACATAATCCTGCTCAAGGGGAACCTATATGCAGATAAGGTTGTCCATCAAGGGACAGCAAATACATAGCAATGAGCAACATATGCTAGTAAAATAACCATGTGGTGCTTGACCTTTAGGGCTCAAGGGTCATTTTAAGAATTCTTCCGAGGTGTGGGGAACCTAAACCTGTGCCATCTCTCATGCTACAACAGATGGCTCTTCTTGAACAGGTAGATCTTCCATGCAAAATGGCCAGCTAACTACCTGGTCTTCATGCCTCACATAAGAGGCCGTGAATCTGGACCCCTCCTCATTTTTTCTCCTCATTTTCAGTAATTGCACTGATCAACGTGGATTATGATACTCAACAATGAGAATGCTCGCCCCTTGCTGCCCCCAGGTACTAAAAATCAAGAACTCCTCTAGCAAAAGCATGCCCCCTCCCCTCCAGCATACACATGCCAATTTAACTTTACTAATTTCCATTCCCTCTTACGAATAATAAGGATGATTACAAACTGCAGAGCATTGAATTTCCCACAATTCTCGACAAAGTAATTAGGTATGCAAGATCAGATTGTAGACATTTAACACATTCTACTTCACAAGCTTAAATCAAAGAATGTCAAGGTTACAAGCATTTCAAGACATTTACAATTCTTGTATAAATTTTCCACTCTCTTTAAAAATGTGTATAGATTCCCCCTTCACTACCACCAAACAACCCAAGCACCACTTTTGCCTGGACAGGTATCATCAAATCATCATGTCTTTACTGTACTCTCTCCAAGAGGAACTTCGCCACTGTTTCATTCCAAAACCAGAAGCCCCAATATAAAAAAAGCTTACCTTCATCAAAAAGGAATGTGCAACATTAAGAACCGAGAGAACCCCCTACAAGTTAACCACCATCATTAGGGTGCTCAACTCTATTATTGGACACATACCCAACGCAGTAATGTGGAAGATGCTGAGAAAAAACAGGCTGCCTAGGCCGATGATAATCTGGGATTCTCCAGTAGGCCTTCGAATCTTTCTCACTCAAACAATAAAACCGTGCATTTTTTGGGAGCTGCTGCGAATTGACAATTGTTAATTCAAGCCTGCAACCAGAACCTTGATCACCATTATCAACACTTTTCATGAACTCCTCTTTGAGGGCGTCAATGTCAATGGAGCTTCTCCCATTGGATGATAAACCCCAATAAAATACAGTGTTCGGCTCTGCTACATCATGTTCGACAAACTCAATCGGATTGGGATCACAAAATCCCTGCAATTCCTCCAGCTGCAGCACGATAAAATTCAAATAAGAGATCAATAGCTTCAAGATTTTCAACAGATGTAGTTTCTGACATCCCATCCAAATGCAAAATAAAAGAAAAGGCCCAGTGCTTTACCTTGAGAAGAAGACTGCGGAAGCGTGACTTCACCCAACCTACCCAGTCCCGCAACTCGTCATCATCTGGAGCAGAAAGGAAAATTCTAGCAAATCTTGTGTATCTCTGTGTGTAAGGGAAAGGATCAAACAGACTGCTCCACTCGAAGTCTGGCCTTGTAAGATCCTGCCATGAGAAGCATGTAATTCACAGAATAATAAAAATGTTTTAAAAAAAAATTCTCTAAAAACAAATTAAGGAACAAATTACTGCCAAAAAGTATATGCTAGCAATTCATGGGAGTAGCAAAGGGGGAAAGCAGCGAAATCAGAAGCTGAGTGTGGACACAATCATTTGTAAGTAAATGGAATATACCCGAGACATAATAGCATGCCCACGGAGCAACTCTGTCCTGATTTTATTGAACGTACTCGATGTGATATTACTGTTGCACCAATCATATGGGCGACACGGCATCCTAATAGGCATGAAGGAGCGGCTATCCGGAACTTCCTTAAAGGGTATTAATCCATCTTGCAGAATCACTGGCATCGGCCAAGGCCAGTGAGAAAATGTATCAAAGAAGATTGAAATAAGAGCACTGACACTCAAAGTGGGATGCCTCTGACAAATGAATGCTGCAAGAATTGCCAAGTGAATTCCGCCCAAAAAACCTAGAAGCTGCAAGGAAATAAGAGGAATAATATATAAATTTACTTAGAAAGTTGTCCCGGCAAGAAATGACGAGAACCATAAAACTCAATTTAAGTTAAAGCAACATTTATGAGATAAAACTATCAAATGTAGCTTCCCTTACATGAGAATAAACTCCTCGCCTTTTTGCCCACAATTTGACACACCGTAGCATCGACTGAAAATTCTGAAAAGGGTCACGTGAAGAATATATCAGGTAATCTACAAAAATTGAAACTAACAGGGTCGGTCAAGAGATGCTGAGAAATAATTTTGAAATGACCGTATAGAGGTCATCATCCATTCAATTAGTCCCTTGCATTGACATCAACAGAACCACACTCCCTGGTGATAACACACGCACACACCCCCTTGCAACTCAATTACAAGCATGTGCGCCACACGCCAAAGAAAATAAGGCCTTGTCTTCTTTCTTATAGTAACTAGATTTTATTTAAAGGGGGAAAAAGGAAAAAAGAAGATAGAGAAACGAAGGCAAAAGAGCATATGGGCTAGAAAGCATAGAGCAAAAGCAAAGGTGATGCAGATCCAAATGCCCTAGAAATCGAAGGCAAAAAATATTAAATAACAATTTTTGTTTTCCCTTTCGTGTATTTCAGAGATAGGCATATCTCATATGTCAAACAATGTTTGTGCTAAACAGGACAAAGATTGTGCAATGCTTAGCATCAAAGAAATTGCCACCCAGGGGCTGATAAGGGATAGTCTAAATTCCAAATACAAGAGTCTGAAGTCTTTCAATTTTAAGTGTTTTGTTACTTGAAAAACTTAAGTCAGTAAAAGTTCTATTTCAATTAGACGAGGGCTGATGTAACTGTTAAGAGAAGGGAAGAGTTAAAATTGTGGAGCACGTTTTTACAAGCATGAATTAAATACCACATTGAATAGAATTAAGATTTTGACTCTCCAATTGTAAAGATTCAACCAAGGTCTCTAGGTAATGACTCCAATATCACATGCACCTAAAGAAAACGAAGGGTCCAGATTGCATCAAAATGCTAGCATTTCCCCTCCACCAACATCAAAATCCCTAGATGATGGATCTTGTGGTTGATCAAGCCTTTAATTATTTGGAATGATTTTGATCAATCACATGACCTTTTGATCCATCTCAGTCTGGGCACAGTCAAGGAAAGGATTTCAAATCAAACTGTGGATGGTCAACAACTCAACATCAACATAAGATGGATCTCAAATTTGAATTTTTTGCTAACTTTTTGTGGGCATCCAAATCAGCCCTTAATTGGGTCTGATCAGACATCCAATCAAGACAAAAAGGATCCAATGGTGCCAAAAAAATCCACCTTAAGCCACTTAACCAGAACCAGGCCCAAATTCACATTAATCTAAACCCAAACTAGGCCCAAATCGGTCACCTGGCCTTTTTTGACCAGGTCAATCATGTGGTTGGTCCATTAAGTCCAGATATATGGGCCCGCAGCCCCTATTAAGTGGAGCAACCAGTTTTGAAAAGAAACAAGTAGCTTCTAATTTTGACTCTTTTCTTCTTGGTTTCTTAATAATAAGAGCTGGATAAAGAGTCCTTAATGTAGGACTTGAAATAAGAAGGATCTACAAATGGCATGATTCAAATAGGAAAACAAGCGGACAAGAATATTAGAATATCTCCTGTCCAAGTCATCTCTGGCAAGAGACAGATTTTCTTAGGTTTCCTCTGAATTGTTTCAAATATTCTCTTTCAAATGCGATTAGAAATAAATGCATAATTCTGATTTAATCATAGATTTTAGCGTAAAGTGGTTATTTAAGGCATGTAAAGGGACTCTCAATTCAGTTTTGTTATCTTTCATATATTCTCAACAGAAGTTGTTGATTATGCACTTTTCTCTTCTCTTCTCCTTGGCTTGAAAAAGCTCCCAACCGATTAAAAATAAAAAGTGGATAGAAGGGCTGATCATTGAAAGGAATCTACTGTTTCTCCTTGTGAAACATTGGATTTACTGTTGGTTTTGTGATTTGGGGTTTTGGCTTCACCATCAATTGAATTTGGCTTCCCTTTGACTGCATCATGTAATGTATGTAAACAAAAAAATTTAGAAATATTTGACAAAACCTCTGAAAAAACTATTTCTTGGATGGTAAAAATTTGATTAGGAGATGGATGATAATGATGAACAATTTTATTATGAAAAATAACTTATTAAAGTACAGATAATCATATACTTCTCAAACTCCAATGATATTTGAGATCACACAATACTGTCACAAAATTTTGTTTTCTCTAATTTCTTATAACAAAGTCTCTCAATATTGAAATAATGGATGCCCAGGATATTTTGTTTAAAGGCAGCAATAAAAGAGATCCACGGTGTAGGATGTTTCTGAAGTCCAAGTTGGATGCTATTCAACCTAGTAAAGTAGTCCATGGTTTCAGCAGCATTAACCAACATCACACCTCAAGCCAATCACAACTACAGAAAACTAGCCAGAGGCAGGAAAAGGCACAAGAGACATTTATAGTCAAAGATTGAAAAAATCAACTAAGTCCAACTCTATGCAGATTTGGTCACTAACAAGCTGCATGACTTGGTCAAGTCTAGTTCCACATGAAGTACTCACAGCATAGACTTGGTGGTAACCAAGTCAGCCAACATTAAAAGTTAAAACCATGTTCACATTATAACTAAAGTGCTCCACGACCTCAAGTAGCATGCACCCAAATTCATCCACAAAAAAGATAATGACAGCATTTTTTACTTTTCAACGTACAGGTTAAAGAAGTAAAACTCCCATGCAAATCAGTTACCAAAGCGCCAATAAAACATCCCAACAATCCAACCAAAGGACTCTTACTCATGGAATGGAAGACGATGTCACATTTTCCAATAAGATGCAGATGAAGTACCAGGGTAGTTCAGATCATTATATATATATATATTCCAATTTTTCTCATTAGGGATATGCTCTCCTTTGACATAGCATATCCTAAAATTAATTTGGTTGCATGGTCCACACCATTAGATTTAAGCATATGCACACAAAAACAGAGTATGTTCTACAAGAAGATTACATATGCAGTCCAACTCATGGGGCCCACCTACATGCATGTTACCAATGGGAAGAGGGCAAGAAGAAAAGGTCTCCTTATAGACAAGGGGGAGGAAAAAAATCAGCCCCACCAGATTAGCCCTTGATTTAACAGGCTTAAATTTTAATGGCGTCATAATCATAGATTTTTTCAGATTCAATTCAACTGTGAGTGAAGGTTCAATGAGTGTAAAACTGAACCTGATGCCAAATCAAGGGATTACAAGAGTATCAAACGGGCTATACTGAGAGAAAAGTGAGCCCGACAATTGAGTGAAAGTGGGGCCCCTTAGAGCTGGACAGCACATGCAGTCCACTTGGAGAACATTTTCACTCATAAAGCACCTTTCATTATGCTAAAATAAAAGTTCCACAACATGAAAATTTGGGGAGAGATTTGAAAAGGTACACTATTTGAAAATTTGAATAATCTCTAGTAAGTTTTAGTTGTAGCTGCCTGTCTCTTTCCACGTGCACAAGTTCGATGAGTTTTCTAAGAGTAAAGTAGGCAATGAGTTTGGACGCAATAGAAATCCTCATCTATATCTAGGTTGGAAAACTAGTGACTCGGACTCAACTCGTTCAATGCAAAAAATTTGACTCAGATTGAGTCAACGAGGTGACTCTCGACTCTTTTTTTAAAATAATTTTGGAATTTTTTAAAAATGGATCAAATATACTTATAAAATATAGAGGATTTTATAGGAAAAAAAACCCCAAGATGCCTGTGTACAAAAAAGGACCCCATAATTTGAACCATACAGAATAGTTCCTCTTGCCCCTTTTTTTTGGCTTTTTGGACCTAACGGCGATATCATCGCCCAAATACAAATGGGCAACAATATCATCACTCTTCGTCTTATGGAAGTCCCGATCCACCATTGCAGAAGCTGCTTCAACCAAACCCATCGATGGACATCGATGGCCTCCTAGAAAATTAAAGAGCTTGTTTCTTTACTAGAATTCTTGACAAGAATTCAATATGTTGGGGATTTTTTGACAGGATGGGATATCTTGTTTCTTTACAAGCATTTCAGAATTTCAGCCATATGAAAGGTGTCAAATGACATCTGGATTCAGAAATTTTAACTCCTTCGCCTTCTGATGGAATTTTTGGAAGCTCAAGTTCAAGGAAGCATCCAGGAATTCTACTATGTCTGGGAATTCAAGACTTCTTGTCTATGTCATGCCTGTGGCTCCCTTGTAGAAGGGCGTTGGGTCCGACAAGGACTAGATATGCAGTGGTGCATAAGTCCCACATCAAAAACACGCTAGTCCAGATCTTGAGTATATATGTGTGACCTAGCCCTTAACTCTGCATGAGGCCTTTTAAAACCGTGCGGCAAAATTGAGCTGGACTCCCATAAGCCAAAGCGGACAATATCATGTGGATAGCAGGCCTAGGTCATTTACAAATGGTATCAAAGCCGAGGACGGCTCTGTTTTTCGGTGGGGGAGTATGTCGCGCCTGTGGCTCCCTTGTAGAAGGGCGTTGGGTCTGACGAGGACTGGGAATGCAGTGGAGCATGGGTCTCACATCAGAAACACGCTAGTTCAGATCTTGGGTATATGTGTGACCTGGCCCTTAACTTTGCATGAGGCCTTTTATAACCGTGCGGCAAGATTGAGTTGGACTCCCATGAGCCAAAGCAGACAATATCATGTGGATAGCGGGCAGGCCCGGGTCGTTACAGATAGACAAGAATTCCTTGAATTCTAGCAAAGAAACATGCCCAGAGCTAACAAAGGCAAAATCATCGAATTGTTGATGTTCTGTTGAAATTGTTCATTGCAAGCAAACATATTGAGGTCTGCCAAGTGAATGCGGCAGTTGAAGATGGCAAGTTTCTTCATCTGCCCAATGACGGATTCCATTTCCGATAGCAAGCTTGGGTCTTTCATTGAAGTGATCTTCTTCACCTCATCAAAAAGCGCAATGGTATCATCCGACCAGGTAAGGGAACGGCAGCTCGATAATGGGGAAGGAATCGGAAATGCAATCAATGAGGATCCACTCCATCAAAAATCAAGAAAGAGGAGAGGAGGCCTACGCTCCCTAAGGATCTCAGCAGTGGTAATTTCCAAATAGATGACTCTTGGCTCTTGGGTCATTCTCTATGGGATTCGTGAGGGATACCAAGAAGATCAAATGGCGGATGATGTCTTTGATTTCTGCATGGACTCTTAGGGTTTATGGGTTTTATGTACAGACATCGCTCTCCTCCAATGTTAAAAAAAAAAAACCCCGCAATTGGCCCCCATGGAGAGCACATATCTAGGAGGTCCTTTTTCGTACATGGGCTATCCAAGAGGTTTTTTCCAGTAAAATCCTCTAAAATATAAATATACATTTATTTACATGCATTCATGATAATCAATTAAAATTGATAAATTTATATATGCAAGAAAATTACTATAATAAGGAAAATCAAAGAAAAGGATATTAAATATTACATAATTTGTTAGTCTAAATATTTAATGTAAAGATCAAATATAAATTTCAAATTACATTCCGGTTATCATTATTAATTTGCCAACCTAAACCTTGTACATACTTAAAAATAAACATTAATTATTTAAAATTAGATCTACCAATAAAATGGTTCAAATGCAAACAAATTATTAAAATGACGCGACTCGATTGAATCTCCCTATATTTGACTCAGTCCTTCGTCAAAACGAGATGACCTAGGAGAGTCAAGAGTCAACTCAGAGAGTTTTCCAAACTTATTCTCTATTTAGTAATCCTTTTTTCAATTATTTGAGTAGCATTAAAATATGATGACCAAGGTGTTGGATTAACTTTCAATTGAAGATTTTGAAATCATAGAATGTTGAGGTGAATGTGAGGTAAAACTAGCAAGGATAAAATTAGAAATGAGCACTTTCGAGAGCATTTAAGGGTAGCATCAAGATAGGATAAAATTAGAGAAACTTATTTGAGATGGTTGAATACGTCCAACGTAGGTCGGCAACAGCACCAATAAAGAAAAATATGGTCATGCAAGTTAATGGCCCACCAAGGGGAAGGGATAAGCCAAAGAGGGTGTGAATGGAGGAAGTAAAAATATATTTGAATAAGTGCAACTTATCTGAGGATTTGACTCAAGATTAGAATAGAGAAACATAATTCACGTAGCCGACCTCATAGTTATCAAAATCCTACGATTCGTATCCCGAATCTTAAGGAAAACAATTCGTATCTATATAATGAATCCCTATCTATATAATGAATCCCATTTACAAATGAATCTTAGGATTTAGGTGTGAATCTTATGATTCGATATTCGTTTCATCAAATCTTACAATTCAAGTGATTTAGCAAAGCGAGAACTAACACAATAACTCGTGCTCAGCACGATATATCCATGCATTATAAATTAAATCTTAATACATTAAAATGGTTATGAGAGTACCTCTTTCCTCATGGCAAGTCGCATAAAATGGAAGTATAAAAATTAGGGCAAAAGGGAGTAAAAGAGATGGGGCAAAGCAAGAGTTTTTACAGAAATGAAAAAGTAAAAATTTTAAAAATGGAGATCAGAAGTGAGTGGTTTGATGAGATTAAGATATGGGTAGTAGTTACATGCTAGTGGGGAGACAATGTAGAACATTTTAACAAATAGTGGTAACTGTTAGTCAAAATTATAACTGACAGTCAAAGTTAAAGCCAAAACCCTTGGCTTTAATATATTATAATTGCTACAACCAATAAGTTAATATTAATAATCTTTTACCTTTTTTTCTTTCTTTATACTCTTTTATTGCTTGCATTTTAAAAAGGTTATTTAGTAGTTAACGAAACCTCGTAAGAATGTTTTGCGGCTTTGATAAGATTTTAAAGATGAATAAAGAACATGCATTTAACTAAAGCATTCGACTATACGTATGGTGCTTGTCTATATCTTCTTTTTTTTAATCTATTGTAGTTTTTTTTTTTTCATGAATACTTTCTTAACTTTAAGAGATATCCTACCCATGTAAGATTGATGGTTTGGATTTTATTTTATTTTTATATTTTGATTTAAAGATAAGAAAATATATATATTGATACTTTTAACTTATTTAACTATTTACACATCATTTATTTAATATATATATTAATATATGTCATGATGTTCTTGTTTTTTTTTCTTTTAATTTTTAATTATTTTTCATTTTTATTAGAAAAATAAAGAATCCTACGATTCGCGATTCGATTCAATTCATGGGTATGAACGATTTGCGATACGATTCCGATTTTGAAAACTATGGTTGACCCCAACATAGTTGAGATAAGGCTTTGATGATGATAATAATGATGAAGCTAAAGATTAAAAGATTATCAATTCGCTTGATCCAAAGGTATGGCAATGTCACTAACACAAGGATTAGGATACTACTGAGTTCAATTTTTCACACGTAGAAACAGTGGAGGCATCCAATTGAAAATATTCTTGTACAAAATGATTATACCAAATAATAAAGTATTAATTGGTAACCCCTCACATACTCTTCGTAGAAAGTTTTTCCAATCTAAAAGTCAGAACTAAATATTAAAGAATGACATAAATCATATCAGTCCAATCAACGGATGCAGATAAGAGATCAGTTTAAGTACAACATGCATGTATCAATGGACAGACCAAGGATGAGGAGTATTAAGAATTTCAAATACGGCCCTATTGACCAGACTAAAAGGCAGACTGACCAAACTCAGACGGGTGAATTGACCGACCGACATAGTTACACATTGAAAATTGGTTTGGGAGTTGGTCATTACAACAAAGTAATTGAGCAAGTATTAAGTTGCCCACTCTTAACAATTTGAGAAGAAAACATGCATCCTCAATTCAAAAGGCATAGGAAAAAAGATTCATACCATGCAACGTTTTCATTTGTGCATATGCTATACAGCGTAAGAACGACTTGTTTCCAAATGAAGCTATTTCATTAAGGTCGCATTTGGCAACCTAATCTTTAGGGAAAAGATTTTCGGTTTCCCTAAAGTAGTTATAAATCCATGTTTGCCAATTGTAAATTTATGAGGATTTGGACGAATGGAAATTTCATTTGTTAGGATTTTCATATTCCCCCCATTAGATTTGAAAATCCTCACTTAAGTGGATTTGCACACTAAATACTATTTTTCTAGCTATATGGATACACACCAACATCAATGTGAAATCATCAACTCTACAAATTCCAAGTGAGGAATCCTTGTTCCAGTGGTAGTGAAGAATCATCAGATCTATGAATTCCTCGCCTGTTACCGAACATGCTCTAAAGTAAAAGAACATTGGATATAAGTTAGCAAACATCTGAAACTCAAACAAAAATAAACAAGTACCATCAAGAAAAAAAGTTAAAAAAGTACCCCCAAATTTGGGACAAGTTGCAGGATACGCATATTAGCATGTACACCAGACAAGCTTCTCAAACTTGTTTCATCAATTCTATGTAAGAAAAATTGATTGGAGAGATCCACATTCTGCAATAGTAGATACTACACGTCAAAACTTCAAGTTGCAAAGTCATAATACAATAAAGAAAAAACAAATATTGAACAACTAATCAGGTGAATTATTAACAAAATTACAGACAACCAAATGAGGCCGTTGCAAAGTAATAAAATAGAAAAACGAAAACAAATATCAAACAACCAGTCAGGGTGAATTATTAACTAAAGACAACCAAATGAGCCAGTTGTAATGTGCTTATACAAAAGAAAAAGGAAAAAGAAAGATTGAACAGGTTCGTTAATTATTTACAACTAAAGACAACCAAATGTGGCATGTCTTAACTCCACTCTTTTAAATAGGTTCATCTATTAATACTCATAATTAATAGCAATAATAATAGGCAAACACTTGTTGGTTGGCAAATCATTCAAACCCACCTTTTGAGGCATGTTTGGGCTGCACCTCAAAGTAGGGAGCCAGTCAGATTTTAAAAGCAAGGCCAGTTAATAGAATGCATATATTGGCTGACCAGAGCATCATTGGAAAGGATTGGAAGGAAATTATTGGGCTTCTAATTAAAATTATAACTACATCTTAAAGGACTTATTTCAAAACGTAAAAATAAAATAAAATAGTGGAAAGACTTTATAAATACTAATCTATATCTTATAATCGACAGGAAAAAAGAAAGAGTACCAGGTAAGGGCCAGACTGACAATCCGTAAATGGGTAATATATTAAGGGTTTTATTAAACTTAGTGAGAGGGACTCCAGCCAGGATTCTTAGATCATTTAATCAATGGATCAAGCTTAGACAGTCCTTTATTTGAATCAACATGAACTCAATGCATAGACATCCTGTAAGATCCCAACCCAATTAAAAACTATTTAATTATAGAAATTTAACTTTCTGAATTCTGTGATAAAATAAATCGAATTGGGGGAAATCAACTCGCGTTTGAACAATATGGCACAAAGTTGATTTGGGCATGATTTGGGAATGATAGAACCAATTTGTAATTTTGAGGAAACATAGGGGCGATATGGGGCCTGTAGGGTAGAGAATAATTAATTCTGCTACTTTCATAAAAGACGCGAACCCATCCGAGTTTGTTTAGCACCTCGTTGAAAAACTTGTAATCTATGGTAGGGACTACTGGAAACCAATGGGTAGGACCCCATGAAATTAAGAGGAAGACTTTGCTCAAAACTAGGATTCCAATCAATGGTTTGGATTCAATTCTAGAAGTCTAAAACCACTAGGATTAAGAGTCCTCTTGTAATCCAACTAGGACCCCACCCTCAACTCATTAAAAGAGGCCCTTTTTCCCCACTCCACCTCGCACACAGCCCAAAGCGCTCTCTCTCTCTCTCTCTCTCTCTCTCTCTCTCTCTCTCTCTCTCGCCTGTAGGGTTTCTTGATGCTGGACAAGCCCAAGGTCGACCATCCCAATTATCCTGTCCAAGCCTTTGGGCCCGGCCCATTTATTTTATGTTATTTAGGCCTTTAATTATGTTTTAGGTTGCTTATTAGGATGTTTTAATCCTAGCCATCAGTGTGTTTGGATGGTCCAGATTAGTCTTAGGGTTATTTATTTTTCTATATAATGATGTAAAGCCTATTTGACTAGGTAAGGGATGATTGATGATTAATAAAAATGAGTTTTCTTTGAGTTCTCCTCCAAGAAATCCCTAATGCCTCCGGGATTGGAGTTTGGTGAGAGCCCAATTTCTGAGTCTCTTGAGCCCTACCTTGCTCATCTGACGTAACGCCTCTGGATTGAAGTTTGGTGAGAGCCCAATCAAAGGTATCCCCTTCTCTTTTTCTATTTCTTTTCCTACGAGCTATCTCTCTTCACTAACCCTAAATCTCCATTTAAGATCCTAATCATCAGATCTACGACCCTTGTCGCTGGATCTCAACCCCAAGTTTTATCCATTAGTCCATCTCACCCAGCCCCTACCCAGAAAATCACAAGAAATACGAGTTTTGCACAATTGGGCCTTCCCTAAGTATTTTGAGAATTCTATCTCAGCCCTATCTTTTCTATCTTCATCGTCCTCCCGCATCTCACCATTCCTTCTAGTCCTATTCTTGCTAGCATATCAACCCTAATCCCTTATTCTTTGGGCTTTGTGATTTGAAACCCTAATTAGGGTAGGAAAATTGAGGAAAACGCGCAGAATCGACATAATCAACAAAGGGTTGTGGATTAATGCGTGGGATTGCTTTGATTTCAACATAAGCGGCAAGTAAAAACCTTATGATTGCCGATTTCTTCTTGTTTGTCCTTGATTCAGTTTTATTCTACTCTTGGAAAACCTAATTCAAGCCTTGGAACCAAGCCACTTCTTGTATATAATGAGGAAAAGGCCCAAAACCCAAAGAACTCAAGAATTTTGCATTTTATTTAATTAATCAGAATTGGAAAAGGGGGAGGACCACCCAACTGTGAGCCACATTGGGCCCAAACTTTGCTGGCTGAATGTGGGTTTCAACCACATGGGTCATACAACCCATAGTCTTTGGGTTCGGTTGAAATTTTGCCCTTAGATCACTTCTACGTGGAGGATATTAATGAAAGGTAGTTTCTAAAATGAGAAATTGTTTCCTAGTAGTTTGAAATTAGGGTTTTTTTTTCTACTTAATATTCCAAAGGAAATTATGTACCACAGGTGCTTGATATAATGCCTCAACATGAAGAATAGGGTTGTAAACGGGTCAAATCCAGTCCGGGTCCATAGTGGACCCGGAACCATAGCCAATAAGGAAAAGGTGGAACCGGATCCGGACCCGGAACCGTTTCAAAACCAGTTTCTTGGCTCCGGAATCGGAACCAAAACCGTATCGGAACCGGTTTCTTGGCTTTGGAACTGGAACCAAAACCATATATGGGATGAGTCTACATCCGGGTCCAGGTCTAGGTAGAGAATGATATTAAAAAAAAAAAGATTTTTTAGGAGATATTTTCAAAATTTGAGGCAATATGTCGGGTCTCGGGTCCACGGGTCCGGACCAAGGTGGAACCGAACCCAGACCCATTTACTTATTGGGGCCTAAATAAGGACCTAGACCCGATTTTTAACAGGTCGGAACTTTCAGATAATCGGAGAATCAGGGACCCATTTACATCCCTAATGAAAAAAAACATTTTAACCCTAGAACCTAATGGGAAATTGGGTATTCCGCATGACATATTTAATTCATGAATGGAAGTAGACCCCACCCGGCCGTGGGCCATTGGTAAAGATCCCAATCATGGCCAAACCATGTTGGGCATTGGCCGAACATGGTTGGACCATGGGATCATCATGAGAAGTTGGGTTTTGCAATAGGTCTCTTGGAATCACTGATACAATTAGAGTTGTTGTGCCTCAAGTATTTTGATGTTATTCTTGAGGCCCGAATAATGAAATAAAGTTTCAGATTTGTGCAAACAGTAGATTACTATTTTTACCATGGCTTATGGACTTCTTTGACTCTTTACATGAGCAGACAATTAGGGGTTGTAGAATTGGGAAATCTAAACTTAGAACTAAGTTTTTAACACTTGTTTAAGAACCATGGAAGGAAGAAGAGAAGGGGGGCAGCAGTAGGTGAGGTTTGGGCATGACCTCCACCTCAGATCTCCAGGAAGCAAGTAATGGAATTATGCGAAAATAAGAGTGATGTATAGGATTGTTACACACCCAAATTACCATCAGAAGCGCCAATAGTAATAACCCAGATTGAATTTGGAGGCTCTGTATTCCTTCAAATTCATTTTAGGACCAACGAAGGGGTGTCTAGGATTCTATTATATCATAGGGGTAACTTGGCATAATGACATACATGTGAAAGGTGATCCAAAGACCTAGGCTTGGCATTGTAACTATTCTTGAATTGTAATAAACCTTATTGTAGATGTATGTTTAGGTTTCTCTCATCTATATGCCTAAATGCATGCACCCCTCTTGTATAGGAGTGGGTTACTTGTCGCTTGCATTATTTCATGAATTGAATTAAAGACCTACAAAGGTCTAATATTATCCCTAATTAAAGATTAATTACTTGAAATTAGGAAAAAGGACTGGCCATCATAAAATACGAACTTGATGGAATTGGCTTGTACTTGGAGTAGCTCCTTTAGATAATTCCAGCTTGCCAAGAAGGATTTCTAGTAGGAACCTTTTTCCTTGAATTCTTGAGTCAGTACCACTTAGTCATTCAAAGTCTAACACAGCTGGGACATCTCAGTGAGGAGCTATTTATTATCTTGCAATCTGCAGATTGGCATTCTTGAGGTGGAACGTACGCCACAGCATACCGCACCTGTTCTTGATAAAAATAATGAAATCTTGGGTACGATTTATCTTGGCCGGGTGAATTCCCATGCATCTTCTCTCTTAGGAGTATGGGAGGGCAGTGCCTATCCCGTGATGGATTAGCTTGTGTGGTTTGCCCAAGTGCAACAGGATTGTTCTTGATGTTTAGAATTGATTTTAATGATTTCATGTTATCTTTATTCTTGCATGATCTGCCTAGTTAACCTATTTTTTTATCTCTTATGAATCAGACCTGTCATTTAATTCTCTTTTTGAACTGAGAAATGTTCGATGAAGTAGGCGAAGAGGGTGGGAAAGGAGAAAAGTTTTACAATGACTAATGACATGCTAGATTGTGCAGTTACACAGAGCAGCATTGAGAAAAGAAGTAGAACCCACAAAAAGACAACCCTAAATACAAGTGATAAGGCTTCAACGATCACGATATGATGATGATTTTTTTTAATGATAATGTTTATTAATATACGCATAACCAGTACACAGAGATATACTGACCAGCTTACACCCAAACAGAAAAATCAAAATCAATACAAAGCCACCTCCCTCCTATTGAACATGATAAGGTTTACGGAGTGTCTAGAAAATGAGGGAGAATAGAGACCCAAGAAGCCACTGAGAATTTCTCCCTCTCAATTAGAATCTCCAAAACTAGAAGATTTGCCTTCGAAGCACCTGTAGTTCCATTCTTTCCAGATAATCCACATTTCCACCAGGAAGGAAATCTTCTACATCTCCTTGCCTCTTGAGGATCCTGCCAGACACTTCCATTCCTATAATGATCAAGAAGAGATGCAAGAACAACACAACTACATTCAAACCAAACCAAAATAGATATCCACATCACTTCCACAACCTTCCAAGTAAGCAGATGGTCCATAGTCTCTTCCGTTTCCAAGAAAATTGAGCAAGCATTCACTATGATCATCTTCCACCCTATCATATTATCCATGGTGAGAATACTACCATGAAGCCTAACCAACCAAAGGCGTTTACTCAAGATTGAGCAAGCATTTACTATGATCATCTTCCACCCTATCATATTATCCATGGTGAGAATACTACCATGAAGCCTAACCAACCAAAGGCAAGGCGTTTACTCAAGAAGGGGAAGGGGAAAGAGGAGGAGAGGAGGGGGGGGGAGGGGGAGGGGGGGGGGGGGGGGGTGTGGGGCGGAGTTGGTGGTGGGTGGTTGTGGCACTTTGATCTTCCATAGGCAATGATACGATGATGATGACAATCCTTTGAAAAAATATCATCGGAGAAGAGAAATAAAAGGATATATTTTTAAGAACACTCCCAATGGAATGAGCAACTACAATGAAAAGGATGGAGGCTCTATAGTCTATACAATATAATGAAGAACAAGAATAACTCATAAGGCAATTTCAAACAGGGAGGTATTATAGGTATGCGAGCGGGAACAGCATGAGCTGCAGAGTGCAAACTTAAACAGACACCAGCATACTGTATCTACATTCTATCCATCTAAACAAAATCAAAGACATGGGACAAGAGAAGTCATGTGCAGCATAGCCTAGGGATAGATAAGAGCATAATTGAGTGGCTATTACACGGTTGCACCATGTGTTTGTGAAAGCATGTTTACATAGCGGATGGAAAACAGCTCCAGCAACCAAGAACAGTTACCAAAACCTTGCTTTGCATCATCACAGTACAAACTGCCATTTTCTTTCCTTCTAGGACAGAACGGAAAGCAGGCTTAGATCTGCAACCTTGTTCTTGTGGTTGCAGCTATGAGCACCTTCTAACTGTGCTACCGGCTCATGTATTTTTTCATATGTAAACACAAAAAGATTTAATTAAAACATTACTATAGCAGTTGAGAAAATTCCAATGACAATAATTCCAGAGTGAAGACATTATTAATGATGTGTGGTCTAGACCTAGATAATCCAATAGAAGAAACTCTCAAGACTTACCTCTGGAACTGATAATACAGAAAGTTGAGCATATGGAAGATCAATTGAAATCCCATTGACTTTAAAGCGCATCAAAGGAACCTTTGCATTCTTTACACAGTGTATCTCTGATACTTCAGGTCTACTTTGAAGCATATTGTGTAAAACAATGAAGAAATCTTCCTGCACATGCATTAAGTGGTTTATTAAGCAATCATTCCCACTTATATTAATCAATAGAATGGAAAAGGAGAAAAAGAAAAACACTTAAGCTTACTGCAATTGTTGCAAAAGCGGGGCCAACGCATAAAGCATCTACATCCGATTCTGGCCCATGAACCTAATTCAACAGCAAAAGGCTTACTTTAACAATATGTAATGACATTGCAAACAAAGAACCACAACTACGCAAAAAAAAAAAAAGAGAGAGTCCGCAGTCAGCAGCATTTTTAATTCATAATCTCATAGCATGAAGAGAAACATGATGAAGAGAAGACAGAGAGTAAATACTGAAATTAAATTACAGAACGGGAAAAAGGTAAAATAACACAGAAATCCTCCGATATTCCTTTTCATCAAAGTTCATGGAGTTGTCTGCGTGTCGGTCCATGATTCACGTGGGAAGCAGTAGATAAGTTCTCTCAAAATGTTGGAGAGCAATTCAAAAGGTCGTGGTAGTGGTTGAGGGATGGGGGTAAATCTGACTATTCTGGGTAATCAAATATTTATCTAAAAAGGAGTCTTTTGCATAAATGCTCAATCTAGAGTCCCAATACTGAAAAGACTACACACCTTCAAGTGTTTCAGATAGGGGTGCTACTAGGGCTGCACCGACCTGACTATTTTAGATACTCAAGAATTTCTCTTTAATGTATTTTTTCCATAAGATGTCTTTTGCATTTTACGCACGGGATTGGAAAATGGGCTTTACATATGTAAATGTCATGTGTGAAACAACACATTACAATGTTTGTCAAAATCACCATTTTCACGAGTAAATGAGTACATCTAATGGGTTTAGATGTATGTAGATTTTTTGGGCTTTTTTCACAAATTCCTCAAAATCCATGAAGAATATATGAAATTATTCATATTGATGTTTACCATCAATAAAAGAATATTGAATGGTTCCGATCATGAATTGAGAGCCACAAAACTGCAGAAAAATTAGATCATTTTTTCTTTTTCTTTTTGAACTTTTTCACAAATTACTCAAAAATCTACGAAGATTGAAGATAATCAACTTCAAGATCTTGGGGTTTATCAGTTCCATAAACAAATTGAACGGTTTGGATTGCAGAAATGGGCCCACAGGAATGAAAAATAAAGGTAATTGATGGGACCCACAACAGAAAAAACACCATTTTTGGTTTTCAACTAGAGCATTTTTGGTTGAGGGTGTGAATCACTTTAACATTTGTTTTGGCATGAAAACTCTGGCGGTGTGTAAATGGCCACATTTTTACACCATTTTCACACCTCATTTATGCAACACACTGATTCCTTGTGGTCTTTGGCTCTCTTTTAGCAACACAAGTCTTTAGAACAATAAATATATACATACAGCACAACATCTCTCTCTCTCTCTCTCTCTCTCTCTCTCTCTCTCTCAATAAGAGACTCAAACCCAAACAAGTTTTGAAACGCTGGTGAGAATTGAAACTCAAAAGATGCCACAAAGAGATTCATTCCAATAGCTTGGCTCTATAATTAGTAACAATGGAGAGATTCAGGAGGATGTTGAATATAAGATAAGAGTTGGATGGTTGCAATGGAAACTTTCTTCAAGAGTGCTTTCTGATCGGTACATACCAACAAGATTGAAGGAAAACTTGTAAAACAATAAGACTACCAATGACCTATGGAGCAAAATGTTGGCCAATCAGGAAACACTACATGAAAAAAAGTGTGTGGCAGATCTGAGAATGTTGAAATGGATGTAGTAAAACTATGAAAGATATAAAAAACTAAATAATAAAAAATTGAGCGCATTTGGGAGCATTTAGGGGTAGCATCAATAAGTGATAAATTAAGATACTCATTTAAGATGTTTTGGACATGTCCGACGCAGGCCAACAACCTCACTGGTGAGAGAAAAAAAAATCTATACAAGTTGATGGCTCCTCAATGAAAATGAGTAAGCCAAAGAAGACATGGATGAAAGTAGTAAGTACAGACTCGAAGAAGTGCAACCCATCCCAAGGATTTGGATTGAGACAAACTGGAATGGCGAAAAAGAAGTCATGTAGCTGCTCCAACATAGTTGGGACATGGATTTGATGACAACAATGACTGAGTCTCAAAATAATGTGTATAAATGTACATAAACATGATTAAAAAGATTTATTGCTATCTTCATTGATGGCTTGGTTCATGAAACTAAGGCACGTTACAACAGAATCAGAACTACTAGAAATTTTACATTTAATAGTTAAACATACTATCTACTTCTTTTTTTTCATTTTCTTTTTTTTTTAATTTTTTTGATTGGTTAAACATATTATAATACGGAGAAACAATAGAAGAGATGGATCCTTTTAACAGAGTGATACTTAAGCAACACTAGTTATATCTATTACCTCTCGAAATGTGCTAAACCAGGCCAAGAAAACTTACTTAAATAGAAGAAGTTAAGCATGACAAAGAACAATAGTGCTCAAAACTCGAAGTGGGAAAAAAAAAAAGGACACATAAAACACATACTCCAAGACCATATGAGCCATAGGTTAATATTGTTGCACCAGCTCTTGCTATCTCATTCTTTGGAAGTCGGCGTTGCCATGCTACCTTCTTCACCCATACCTGCACTATCTGCAAGATACAAAAAAGCATCGTATTTTTATGTAAAATAAATAGGGGGATATAAAAGACAAAAGAATGGACAATGATGTGGTAGAAACTTTCAAGAAAGTAGAGAATGGATGGATGAAAAACTAATGGTTCCAATCTTAAAAATAAAAACAAAAAAGATGATTGGCTCCAGTAGTACAAAAATAGAAGCAAATGCATAATGAAAAATAAGTTGGTTGGCAAGCAGAACTGTAGACACATTTAAGACTATCTTTTATCAATTAAAAACCCAATAATTTCCCATCACCAATAACAAAAGAATACGAGTACCCTGACTGCATATCAAATTACACAAAACAGTGATGTGTGATAAACACCTTTGGTATCCAAAACTCTGAAAAAGGTGTTGTTCTAGATAAAAAGGTAGCTGCCATGCAGGCCCAAGTTTATGCTACTATGCTAGTACACCAGACCCAACCATGCTTTATTTTTGTGTTCTTATAATTGCTCATATTTTATGCAACAAATGAGATTTAAATGGCATAAAACTGGATAATTGGATAGCTTATTGAGATAGCTTTCCAACAAATGCAAGTTTGTGCGAATCCAACTTCATTTTAAAATGTTACGCCTCATGTTATGATGGGATGTAGGTTAGCAACTTCTTTAGGGTATTCCAGTTTTTTGTCTTTTTTTTTTTTTTTTAAAGAGACATAAACTCACGCACTCACACACACTACACAGTTTCCCTAACCAATTAAGGGGCAGCCAGGGACTATCTTTTTTATGTTATTATTTTATCATTAAAGGGATCAGGATTAGAACATACCTACATTTATTTGACAGTTGAGATCATATCAACAAAAGGGTTGAAGACCCGTAGCTTTTGGTTTTATGAAAACATTGTTGTCTTGTACCTCACACCCACCTTTATGGGCGCATATTCCAACTTTGGGATTGGGGAACAAATATCACAATTAAGTTTGAGGTATCATCATGAATCCTGTTTGAAAGATTTTGGAAATAAGTGTTAATAAGATTTATCCAGTTGATAAGTTCTCTCAGCTGTTACAGTCTAGATCACCCTATGTCAAATTCCTCCTGAAGTGTCACTCCCTCAGTACTGGTATTTATTATATCCACTACATTCAACATGTACTACATGCCTCAACACATTTACTTACAGTGTTCAGAGCCACAACTTATTTTGCAACATACCCATGCAAATAAAACAATGCAAAAAGCACGCAACCCAGCCATTAATCACCACCAGGACTCGATTCCCAGGATGATTTAGACATTCATCAATCAGCAGGCATCTTCCATGAATCAAAATCCAGAAATCACACACTTTTTTTAACGAAAACCCATCAAGGACACCATTAATACTATAAACATACGCAAGACCATTTGCAAACAAATTAACCCAAAATCAACTGACCTCTTTAAGCTGTTCAATCGCATATTTCCTCTTCAATTCCTCTTCCTGAGACGGCACCAGACCCTCTTCCACCATAAACTATCCAAGAAAACAAAACCCAAATCATCAGAAAAGACGAAACAAAGAACCAAGAATCATAAGATTTCTAAAGAAAGAAAAAAAAAGCACAGAACTTTATCATCATTACCTGATGTAGAGATCGATTTCTTTCTTCTTCCATTCGGATAAAAAACGCAGGATTCCAGAAATACCTACCCGAAGCAATAACAGGCCGAGTGTTCGGAACCAGGACTTGTACAGGAGGAGCCGGATGGGGGAAACTAGGGTTTGGGTTGACAACAGGAAATGGACCCGGAAAAAATGGAGGAATCGGAGAACGAATATCGACGAAAAATTGAGGTACGGGAACGCAGATTCTCCTTTGATTCTGAGATGCAAATGCCATAAAACAGCAACCAGATGATGATGATATCAACCGTCAAGATTGGGCGAGAGAGATTTTCGATCGAAATCGATGAAAGAATCGAAAAGATCGGATTTTTCGGACAAGTTGAGAGATTTCAGGGGAGGAACTAAAACCCTTATGCAAAAACCCTAGATCGGGACTTTGTTTCTGATTCGCGTTTTGTTCTTGAAATGGAGAGGAGGGGGTGGAATTCGAAAGGAGAGTTTTTATAGAGAGAGAGAGGATTTCATTTCCCTCACAGAAATGTTAGGAGAAAAATTACGGGACTGCCACTGTATCTATTTACTCTGCGAAGCTGTCAGCGTGTCGTTGTATTGCTTCTTCTGGGAAAGAGGAGATTGTTGAGACACGTGTCGGTTGATAAGTGGATCTGAGACTGGGTCGGTGGTGGTCCAGTTGATATCCACCTTACACGTGGCGGAGTTTCCATTGGAAGAAGGATGTCACGTCGATGGAATCTACGTATACGCTCTACAGTTTTTGTCCGGATCTTCCGTCGGCAGCTATTTATAGCTTTGGCATTACATCGGCATTGGAGACGCACTGAAGACTCCATTTCATGGTTTAAAATTACAGTCTTGGTCTCGGCATCGGTAAAGCCAAAAAATCGATTTAAATCGATATAATATCAGTATTGGTTGCGAATATCGATTTGTTGCGGTTATCGTGGTGTGATTTTTTTTAATCCAAAAAATCTAGACTATTAGAAAACGCTTGAAAATAATATTTTTTTCCATTAGTAACAACAATAAACCAAAATCTCGCTCACCTTAAATTAGGAGTTCTATTTGTGTCGCAGTTCGCTGTCTTCTCCAGTATTTTATATAAATATTTAATAAAATCATTTTCAAAATCCTAAATATATAGATCTAGCATAAATGTATGTAGATCAATCATTTACACACCATTCAATGATCATGAATCATTAAAAGAACATATTTATGATGAAATTCCCAAAAAGATAATATATTATAATTCAAATAATAAAAAATCCGAAAATAAAAAAAATTGAAAAAAAAATCAAAATCATGTGTATGAGTAGATCTAGCATGAAAGTATGTAGATCTAACTTCTAAATGAAGAACACTACACAAGTGACAAACCCAATGATTTCTATGCTTCATCTAAAAATAAAAAATAAAAACAACATAATAAAATGCTTTAAATTAATTTTCTCTTACATTAAATAATATTTTCTTCAAGAAATAGATGTGGGATTTGAAAATATACAAGAGGGATGTGTGATGGAGTGTGGTTGCTGCTCTAAAGAGTAAGGAGATGAGATGAGAGGTGAAGAAGAAGATGAAAATGGGAAAAAAAGATTTTTAAAAAAGGGTTTTATTCCTTTTTATGGATCTCGGCCGATATTTTGAAAAAATATCAGCCGAGATCTCGGAAAAACCGAGATGAACTTCATCTCGGCCGATATATGCTGATATTTTGGGGATATATGGCCCCGAGATACCGATACAGATATCTCGAGGCCATATCGTACCGGTATGGGCCGATATGAACTGGCATCGGCCGATATTTTGATCAATGCTCCATTGTGTCCCCCACTTGGAGATAATCTGGGCTGTTCATTACTAATATACTTGTTTCGATCGATTCTCATCCAATCCAAAGCCCAGTTACGTTTCAATCATGGTCATTTAACCACTATATATTTTCAATTTTTTTCTTGAATAAGTTACATTTTAACTAAAAGAACTTACATAGGCAAAGAGTAAATTGGTTAAATATAGGCGTATCACTGTAAAATAAAATTTTTTTGATGAAGTACATAATCTTATCGTTGATGATGTCGCATAGGTGATCATTAGCCTCAAGTGCAAGGCCGTGATGTAATAATAACTCAATGAAGTCCGAGGTCGATCGTGCATAACTTGTCCTATTGAAAACTAGTTCTAGCCTAAAAAAAAGACTATACAAATCAAATGTCCTACTTTAATTAAAAATTAATTACAAGTCTGAAAAATTAATTACAACCAAAGAAAAAAGAAAAATCATAATCTATAAACCTAATCTAACTATTGCACTCACTATAAGATTTGTCAATCCAACCAATTGCAATAATTTTTAAGATGCATAAAAGAAATAGAATAGAATAAAATCAGAGAATAACAAAAAGGATTTTAATTCTAAATTTTTGCAACGGTTACTTTACTAAATGCTATCAAGAAAAATTGAGACCACCGCACCAAGTGCACACTGTCACTACACACAAAAATTCGATGTTGACCCATTGGTGAAGACCAAGACCTCATAAACTTGATTTATTAATGAAAAACCCATTACAAGCAAATAACCATTACAAGATTATTTGAATTAAAATAAAGTGCATCTAACATTACCCTAGATACATGAAACACTAAACGGAGGAGAGGGACTCGCGGTTTTGAGCAGCGATCCAACCGGCTCTCATTTTGCAATCTGAAATCCAAGCAGGGGAAAATGATGAATGACTGGTCCAATGGTGGAGAGACGGTAGAAACGGCTGCGGCGCAATGGTAGCGTAGAAATCCAAGTGGTGGTGTGCCTTAAGAAAAGCCTTGGATGAAGTAGTGATGGAAGAAGGATGATGGAGAAAAATTAATGGAAATGGGGGAGGTTTTGTTGCTGGTCGTCCAAGGTGAATGGAGGGAATGGATATTGACGTGCGGCCCTTTTGTGGTCTTTTTATATTTTTTTGATAGCTTGGGTTGCAAGGATTTTGGGTTTGGAAGGCTTTGAAGTGTGGGGTCCAAGCTTGGATAGGATTTGGTGGGCTGAGATTGAACAATCTTGGAGTTTCATTGTTGATTGACTTGCCACCAAAAATCCTTTTTAATTTAAACTTCTCTTTGTAGTTTGCTTCCCTTGAAAAGGGCCCCACTTTGGCTAAGAAACAATTCAAATATGAAATTTCAAATATAAAACAAATCTTGAGATGCATGTGGTCCCCTTTTATCTTGGACATGTGATGCCTTAGTATGGAGGGCTTGGACGTGTGATGCCTCTTGGAAGAATCTTGGGTTGTAAACTTCAAATCTTGAGGCTTATCTTCTTGGATTGCTGAGCAAGATCTTCCCTTTTTTTTTTTAGAACTCTTCATGGCTGGAAAAATATCTTTAGATGAGCCCATTTTCTCTCTTGAAAAAATCCCCTCAAATCTGAAATTAATTTCATACATGGAATAGAACTAGGCCCCACTTGAGAATGTGCAATCTTCTTTGTTTTGCTTGTTTTGAATCTTAGCCATCTATCATGACATGTAAGCAATAATTGTTGAAGAGTAAATAGGACACCTCATCACATGGCTCGCAAATTTAGAACTTATCTTCAAAAGATTAAATTTGAATTTTTTTTTGGCGTATGAGAGCAGACCCTACCATGGCTGCTCCTACCTTGTAATTCATGCCAAAAGTAGATGGGTCCCATGGTGCACTTGCTTCATCAATTCTCTTCCGCGAGCCCCAAGGAATTGAACTTTCCTACAAAAATACAAATAATATAATCAACGATCAAAGAATTATCTATTATGTAGGAGAAAAATATTTGAAAATGCGGGTCCCAATTCACACTAAATAGATGCATAAGATTTCACCATTTTATGAAGTTTTCTTTAATTAAATCAATGATGTAACAAAAATTCATCATTTTACATGTGAAGAAAATGTAATGAGAAATTTGTGACTTTCAATGCCAAGAAATAGAGAAATTCATGATTTTATGTGAAAATCCAATTTTTCTATGAATTTTGACTCGAATTCAAACTTTGATGCCCACAAACATAAAATCATGATTTTTTTCACTAAAATGGTGCATGATTTGAAGATTAAGTCCTTAATTACTCAAAATGATGATGAAATTATCCATTTTTATAGACTTATCAATAAGGTGAAGTGGCCCTTACAGGAATCGAAAGTAGTCAACTAGATTTTTCAGAATTACCAAGGGATGATTGAGTTCATGAATGATGGCTTAGGTACCAAAACACCTGTGTTGGATTATATGAATGAGGCTAACTTGCCTCAACACAGTGTAAATTCATCAAGGCGTGCATTTGCGCCATCAAATCAAATTAGTACCAACAGAACTTCAAAGAAGCGAAAGTCAGTGGAAAATGAAGAAGTGAGAAATATGTTGGATAAAGTCGCAAATGCTGCCTTGAAACTTGCAGAAAGCGTAAACCCATTTGAGAGCTTTATTTCATGATTCTGTGAAATTGTAAATTCGCATCCTCTTATACCGCCATACATGCAAATGCTGGTTCTTGATTTTCTTGTTAGTAATAGCAGGAGGGCATTAACCTTCTTTAGTTTGAATGATGAGAAGAAGATACAAAGGCTGGAGACAAATTCCCATCCTGGGTCATCAAGCTACACTCCATGAATGAGAAGTCTATCAATCTACATGTTGGACCATATGAATGGATGACTTTGTTAAACCTTAGTTTCTAGTGATTGCCTGTTTAAATACTTCTTGTCTTTTGGATGACTGTAGTAAACATATTTTGGATGTTTAAATATTTTATGTCTTATGGATGACTATAGAAAACATATTTTAGATGTTTAAGTATTTTCTGTCTTTATGGTCCATTTTTATTAGTGTAAGATAAACAGTGTGATCATGTGTTTAATGGGCTTTGAGTGTATGTAATTCGATGTAGGTCTTTACTTCTTCTTTTTTTTTGGTTGATTTTTTCAATCCTTTATTAGCACATAATGTCTTGTAACCATTGTATTCGTCCATTAAGGCTTAACATAGGTAGATATTTACTATTGTTCGCACATAGTATTGGTAGAATTGTGTTTGGGAGATGTGCCTGCTTCCTTTGTAGATCTTTTTTTTCCAATTTTTTTATGTTAGTACTTCATTTATTTTTTCGAGAGGTTACATAATTTTTCAATTAAGTGGGACCCTTATGTATATTTTATAGTGTGTATATTTATTGGTGGGCGATTTATATCATTTGTACCATACAGTCAAGAGAAATTTTATGGATGAGAAATTTCGGGTTGAAAAATTGTCCCCTTCCTTTGGAGATTCTCTCATTATATTGAGCAATATTCTCTTATCAAGAGGCTACAATCCTGGCTAGGAATTTTATTACAATCAATTTACAATATAATATTAATGAAAGAATATGTAAAAAAGGAAAAAAAATGTACAACTATTTTGACCATATTAAACATGATCGCACAACACAATATTGGGCCTAAGCCCTCTTGTATTTGTCACCCCCCTTCAAATTGATATTAGGAGAGTCCATAAGCATCAATTTGCTAACCAAGAACTGATGGCGAGGTCGTGGAACACCCTTAGTGAGGATATCAGCAATTTGAAGATCAGAAGAAATGTGATGAAGGCTAATCACTTCACACTTGTATTCATCCCGTATAAAATAACAATCAACCTCAATGTGTTTGATGTGTTTATAAAATACCGGATTGACAATAATACGAGTTGCACTAGTATTATCCGCATAGAGGGGGTGTGGCACTGTTACCAGGAAATCCTTGATCAGAAAGCAAACCACGAACCCAAAGAATCTTTGAACAAGCAGCATATATGGCACGATACTTAGCTTCGGTGGAGGATCTGAAGACCTTATCTTGTTTCTTACATTTTCAAGAAATCAAGTTATCACCCATATACATGCACCACCATGTTGTAGATCGACGAGTATCAGGGAAATCAACCTAATCAGCATCTAAATATGCTTTGAGTGTAAGTGAATTCTTGGCCGGATAAAACAATCCATGAGTTGGTGTCCGAATCAGATACTTAATAATTTGTCGAACATCAACCAAATGAAGGGGTCTAGGGTCAGTCATTAATTGATTGCATAAGAAATATCTAAATGAGTTATTGTCAAATAGACTAAGTTGCCAACTAGGCAATGATATAGAGTAGGATCAACAAAACGGTCCCCACTATCTTGTTGACGCTTAACATTGACTTCTAGCAGAGTATCAACAGGTGCAAGTTATTGTCAAATCGACTAAGTTGCCAACTAGGCAATGATATAGAGTAGGATCAACAAGACGGTCCCCACTATCTTGTTGACGCTTAACATTGACTTCTAGCAGAGTATCAACAGGTGCAAAACCTTAAAGTCCAGCCATTTCAATTAAGTCAACGGCCTATTTATGTTGATGGAGTATTATGCCTCTATCAGATTGATTAACTTCAAGACCTAAACAATAGGTCAAAGGGCCAAGTTCTTTCATGTCGAAGGACTCATGAAGAGAGGCTTGAAGTTGTTGAATCACAACTGCATTGGTGCCAGTGATGATGAAGTCATCCACATAAATAAGAAGAATAGCAATCCCAGTGGATGCATGATGAAGAAACATGGAAGGTTCGTATGGACAAGGATGAAACTCCGATTGGCTAAGAGCATTTTGTAATTTTTCGAACCATGCTCTGGGGGGTGGGGGTGTTTGGTTTGAGGCCATAAAGAGAGCGACAACGTTTGGAAATGACACCTATGCTGAGGGATGAAACTTCCTATGGAAGATGCATATAGACATCTTCTTTGAGATCACTTTGAATAAATGCATTCTTGACATCCATCTGGTAGAGAGGCAAAGATTGGGATGCAGCAATAGCAAGAACAATCCTAACAGTTGTCATCTTTGCAATAAGAGTAAAGGTCTCATCATAATCAATACCAATTCCTTCCATTTACCAAGTGTGACAAAACATGACATATATCGATCCAAAGTTCTATATGGTATCAGCTTGATAGAATAGATCCATTTACAACCCATTGCTTAACAGATGGAGGACACGGAACCACATCTCATATAGGATCTTTCTCAAGAGCATCCAATTTGTAAGACCCCGACCTGAGTGACTCGATTAGTACTAATTAATTTGCATGTTAGTGCTAAGCATGGTTATTAAAATTTGACTAGCTTGGATTAGAATAGCTATTTTATAGCTTTTTGGGAGTTCTAAGTGTCTTGTGCTTAGTGGGACCCTTTGGGGGTTCCTTTTTATTAGTCTTGAATTTACTTTGGGGATTATTCGAGGTTCTTGTGATTTTGTTCATGTCATGTTTTACTTGTCCCGTAGATCCCTACAACTTTCATGTTGAACCCGTGCCCGTCCGGAACCCCAAAACCCGATTTTTCCTAGCTTTGAGGGCAAAACAGTCTTTTTACATGAAATCTGTACCCAAAATTTGATGTCCCCGAAACCAGTGAAATATATACTTTTTGGAAACTAGAAATTTTGTTGATCAACTTTGCCTTCTTCGTCGAATCCATTTGAGGCCCCAAAATGCATGTTTTTAGCCCGACTAGTACTTTAAGTAGTGGGACTCACTTCACCTTTGATACATAAAGAGAACCCTTCTTCTCTTCTCTTTTTCCTTGTCCTAATCACTATTCTAAGAGATGAATCCCAGCAGCCATCAGCCCCTCCATTTCTTTCTTGCTTTCTCCATCTCATAGCACCACTAAACCATTGCTAAACCAAGATTGGACTTTACCGTCTTCATCCTCTTCACAAGAGCCATCCATTGATGCCATTTTTGAAGAAAACCAAGCTTTTCAAGATTTCCTTTGAACAACCTCTTACTTTTTGAAGAACTTCCAAGTAAGGGATCCTTATAATCTTTTGGATTTGTGTTCTCCTAGCCTTTGAGAAGTTTTGTTTTTTATTATTGGAGGTTTTCCTTGTGTTTTGGTTTGGTTTTGCCATTTTAGGGTTTTGTTTTGGGGGTTTTGCTTGTAGCTTGGATCTTGGCTAGGAAATTGGTTTGGAGATTGGATTTGCTTGTTAGAAGACCTAAGGCAAGCGGATGATTTGATATTTACATGTTTTATGAGAAATGTGGTTTTCCTATTTCATACATTGATGTTTCACATTATCACTATTCATGTTTCTTTATTATTCACATTGATTTGGAAATGCATAATGTTAGTCTATTCCTTTCTTATTCATATTGAAAATGCCATAGCTCTTTTGATTGAAATTTTAAGTTATGATTGGAATGGATTTCTTTTGGTTGAATGGGAATGGAATGGAAGGATTTGATGGAAGAATGGATGAGATTGCATGTGGATGGAAAGGAGTTGATTAGGGCGATTATATTGGTAGATTAAATGGGCTTGAATGAGGTTTTGAAACCCTCAAAGTGTACAAAGAAGGGTGCCCAGGTTGTATGTGAATAAGGGAAGAAAGACAGCAGAAAATCTGACTTGAAACGGAACTGACTGTGCAGTATCGGTTTGTTGTCGGTCAGATGTTGGCCGACCGACATCCCATGCCGGTCTACCGAAAGCCAACCGGCAAAGCTGTATTCAATCAGAAGTTCTGCAGGTCCGCTGTCGGTTGACCGTTAACTCAACTTCGGTCGACCGACAGAACCGTTGGCTCCAATTCCAGAAACCTGTATTTTTCAGTAATCTCTGATGCAGAAGTGTCGGTCAACCGACACCCAACTGACACCTTGACCGACAGCTAACCGACAACCTCTCGGTCTCAATTCCAGAGAGTTGTTTCTCCCCATTTCTGATCTCGGCTAACCGTCGGTCAGCCTGTCGGTCGACCTACAGACCCTGTCGGTTAACCGACAAGCCAACCGAGGGTTCACCGAAATTCTAATTCTGAAAGATTCCTTTTAAAGAAATTGTGGAACTAGAAGGAAGAAGAAATCCCTTTATGACTTTGTTGTTTAGGTCTTTTAGATTTGTTAATGTATATAAGGCCCCGGAATGTTTTCAATTCTTAAAGAGTACCAAATGTATATCAACCTAACATACGGGACCCTATTTACATTGATTCAAATCTTGGACTTTCAACACTTGGCCCCGAGAATATGAGAAATCCATTCATACTTTAATGCGAACCGAATTTCACTTGTACATTTTAAATCTCGTATTTTATGACTAGACTTGCCCAACAGTATTGAAATTCATGTTTTTAGCATTGTTGCTAGCCCGTACATGCCCGACCGATACAATTATGCTTTTGTACTTATGAGCACCCCGTCTCATTATATGTATTTGTTTTGTTTTCCCGCTTGTGACCCATGCGTCGGCACCACTAAGCTTGGATAACCTTGTTAGTCTAATCCACTGACTTGGAGATTCCCCCTCCCATCCCGCCAAATGCAGTTTGGATCCCGATACCCGGTTTATTAACCGTGGTCCTGTCCCGATACCCGGCTCGCTCTCGTGGTTCCCGATACCGGTTTGCTACCGTAGTCCCGTCCCGTATTATTACTTATGTATATGTAAATATTGTTGCACCTCTTCACTTCGGTGATTGAGGTCAACACCCCGATAGACTCTTGTCACTTTGGTAATAGAGGATTTAGCTTCTTGTGGATGCCATCTTGTTGTTTACATTTCCTTGGTACCTTTACTTGTTTTATAGTACATGTATGTTTTTTATTAAATGAATTATCTTTTCATGAAGATCATCATGTATACAGATTTCAATGCTTTCAAAGGTAATTTCCTTTATTATCGTATCTTTTCACCCGCCTGCCAAACCATCGTGTTTGACCCACTTTTGATACTCAGGTCCCGATGTTGATTTTCCCGAGGAGGAGCATGAGGAGGCGGTCGGAGAACCGCAGCAACTAGTAGAGTGGCGCGCCGAAGGTGTTGTCTAAACATCCGGTTTCCTCGAGAGATACGAAACATTTTGGGGGAATGTTTAAACTATATTTTGGTGGATATTGTTTTGTTTATATCGGCCTTTGTTGGCTTCTAATTTGGGAAATGTAACTAAGAGATATTTGTTTAAAACTTTAACAGTACTTTTGGGTTAAGCTTTAAAATATTGCTCATTATGATACTTGATACTTAAATGCAATCAGTCTTATGTTTTATGGAAATGATTTATATGCATGATTTGCCATACGCTTCCGCAATTATACAAAATGTTTAATGTTGTTGTGAAATCCTCACCGCGGACTCCTGTGGGAAATCACGTGCACGGGTAATGTGTGTTCTTTATTAACGCGTGTACGTTGTGACACCAAACATACTCTTATCACCATTATTATTATTCTAATGAGTCCCGATCCCGGATTGGACCCTAAACCCGGTCCGGGGTCGTGACACAATTCATCCTGTATAGCAGTCTTCCAACACTCATGTTGCATGGCTTGAGAATATGAGTTCAAGATAGACGTAGAAGACATCGTGGCCATAAAGGAAGTGTGGGTAAACCCATAACGATTTGGAGGGACTGAAACCCGAGAAGAATGGTGCAATGGATCAGGGTTTCTAGTTGGACTAGATGCAGGAGGTGGATCAATATGGGGGGCTATCTATAGTTGCAGCATTACTTTGCCTAGGATACACGAATTATGGCCAAATTTATCAAATGGTGTCTTTTTCGAAAAACCAGGTAAGGAAACAACAGATGGGAACTTTAAAGGATCAAGATATTGTTGAAAAAATTTTAATTTTTGAAACAAGTGACATTAAGAGAGGTACGAATATGCTGTGTTTGAGGATCATAACAAAGAAACCCCATTTAATGACTAGCATATCGTAGAAATGCGCATTTGGCATATTGTGCAGTAAGTTTTGTGTGCTCAGAAGGGGGTAAATGAACAAAACCACTACAAAAAATGGGATTTTCAGCGTGAAAATATTTGCGATGCAACCCAAAGTGTCGCAAAAAATAAATTTTTTGTAACATAAAACTATACCCGTCGCAACAAGTTAAGTATTTACGATAGAAGACTCCATGCGTCACAAATAGATACTTTCAGCAATGAATATAGTGTGTCGTAAACAAATGCGTCAAAAAATCATTGGCACCAAATGGTGGTAAAATTATTCGCAATGGTAGATACACATGTGAGACACAATCATCTGTCGTAAATAAGTGTCTCTATTTGCGACGCAATCCTCACGTCGTAAATATTTTTTAGTCTTAGCTATGTTGTAAAAAAGTTAAGGTTTTATGCAACAATTTCCTTTTTGCATTGTACATAATATCTTATTCACGACGCTGATATCTTTGAGCCGTAAATAATTATTATTAATGACCTCCATCATACCGTGTCATAAAAATTTTAAGCTAAAAAAATAACTATTTATTTGGGACGCAATTTTGACGTCACAAGTAATGTTTAGTTGCAACAGTATACTTGTTGCATCGCAGATAATGAGTTTTTTTTTTTTTTTTGCAATGTGGATTAAAATGCACCGTAGATAATAGTTTTATTAGCGACATTATTTTATAACATTACAAAAAAAAAAAAAAATTAAGTCTCCCAATTATTTCCATCTCCCGCCTTTTTTTTTAATCGATCACCCGCCTTTGTTTAGAGTCTACTATAAACGGAAGTCTCTTTGGCGTATTATGTCTCTGTGCTTTATTACTCTCTCTTTCGCCTTCGTTAGTCTTTTATAAACAAAGAAGCTCTTTGGCCTCCCTAGCTCTCTACGCTTCACTCTCTGTTTCTATCTCTCTGCCCTAAATCCAAACCAAAATCCAAGATCTCGACGATCCTCTACAAGACAATAGAGAAATAGAGAAATCCATCCCAATCTCCTCCAAGGTGTATATATGCATTCCTTCTAAATCTCTAGGGTTTTTATTTCCCATATATCCAAATGATAGATCCAACCGGTTGAAGGATTTATTTGGCTTAATCAAAGGGTTTTGAAACCTAATAAGATAATGTTTATGTGATGAAGGGAAAGCTAGAAAAGAAGCTATGAACAAGGTTCCAAGTCTTTTCTCCTTCTTCCACAACTATAAACTCTGAATTAACGACTACAACGAGTTCAAGGACTTTTTTTTGTATGTGTGTTTATATTATTATTGTTAAAAATCCATTTTTTGATTGAATCTTAGGATTAAAACATAGAAAAGTCTCTCTACACTTATTACTTTTTGACGTAGAAGCTATTAAAATTTGGCACACCTATCCTATTTCTGTTGTTCTTTTAATTGGTCATTGTTAGCATTATTATTATTATTATCATTGAAGATTTTGTTACCTTGATTTGCTATGAAGTTTCAGAAAAGAAGTTCATGCGGTTTTTTTATTCAATTATATATTGTAAACACAATGTTTTAATTGGAAAATTTAATCATCATTTTCGGGCTTGAAATTGACCCTAAACTGATTTGTCTTGCTTTGGAGGCTACAGACAGGTTATAAATTTCAAGTCTTGAATTGACCTTCATCTTTTGCTTTTGTAACTACCCGAAATCACTGTCAACAAAAAAAAAAAAACCCAAAATGCAATTTTTTTTAAATATTTGGGAAGGTTGGATAGGTTTCTGTTATCCCTTCTGTTGTACATTTGTTAATTATGGAAATTGGGAATTGAATTAGTTGCGTAGTGCTTTCCCAACCTATAGTTATCTTCTTTTAATCGATAATTTTGATATAGATCATCTCGAGTTTAGCTTTCAGATGTTATAATTTTTAATTATTTGTTTCTTCGATAAATAATGTATATTTATTTACACATTGTGTTTGTGGTATCTAATGCATATCTCTGCTCTGGTATTTGTTATTCTTGTGACCTTTGGATAGTTGATGCATGAACATTGTTCTTATTCGATTGGATTAGTCCAGGAATTTAGGAATCATTGGCGACACTTTGTGCTGCATGAGATGATTGATAATGCTCTATTCAAGGATGTACTTTCTTTGAGATTTTCAATGCTTTGAATTATTTGTTGCATTCATTGTAAAGATTTCAGCACAGTCTTGTTTATAGGATTTTTTTCATCGCATGTCAAGATTGCTCATGTTTGTCATGTAGAAAAGCTGTTTATAGTCATAACAATTCAGAAGCCTCAAGGGAAGTTTAGAGTTGCTTTTTTGGGTGAGTACTTCTTTGTATTGCTGAGGGGCTGCTGGTTCAATTCTCACATATTTATTTTTAGTTTGTATGTATCATATCCATATTGCTTTCTGATTTACCTTACTGTCTGATGAACTGGCTTTCTTTTAACTTTTCTACTAAATTTATTCATCTACAAAACTTTGATCAATATCTACTCCTGTCTCTTGTGGTATTCCATTGTTCAACTTGAATGGTTATGTGTTTGGTTTCATTGGTAACAAAAGTGATTTATTAAGTACATACAATAAAAGGAAGGGTGCATAGTCCAGTTTCTTTCTCCCATAGTCTTTAGGGAAGAGAGTTTAGATGCTAATTCACTTGCTGAGGTCGGGGAAAGGAGCCTATGCATTGTAGATTCTTCCTATTTTCCTTGCTTGAACTTTCTGTTTTTATTGCTATCTCGCTAATCACTCTGGTGATAAAATAGTAAAAAATATTAGTTCACATAACTGCCACAAGTATAGAAACTAGTAGAGATACATTTAAAAGTAAGCATGATGAAAATAAAAAAGGAACCCCATCTACACCTTCCTTGCGAGAGCGCCAGTGAGCCCATTTGCTTTCCTGATTTAAACAGAATCAAATTGCACAAAGGGTCCTAGTTTAGTCCATGTTTATTCTTCTACTATAATATTTTTGCTTGGTAAGGCTGTGGACAAGACATTTAGGCCTTGTTTTGCATCTCTACTCTTTTTTTGACAAACAATTCAAAATAGAGCAATTAGAAAAGGAGCTATAAAAAAAAGAGGCTAAAACAAAAAAATATGTTTGGTAACGAACGGGTCTACTTCAAATAGACCATTTGGTATGCCCTCTATTTGCCTCTTTTTAGAGGGGTTTGCCTCTTTTTAAGAGGAGTAGCTTCTATCATTATGTAAAAAATGAACTTATGTACATTATCCACCTTTATATATTATCCAAAAATACATGTAGCATGGGCCTGCAAGTTCACATTCAACATAGACTCATTGAAGATAACATCCATTATCTACACACATACCATAACATCATAATCTCTTATCATTTGAAAACCGCAATTATTTCCATCTAAATATGGCCTGTAACTTGTAAATAATTTAAAATTTTCAACATCAAACACAATAATATAATTTCTCCATCATTCCATCATCACACACAATTACTCCAAACAGGTTGAAACTTACACCGTTATAAAATAAAAATCCATGAAGCCAACAAATCAAGACACAACTAAAAAAGTTGACAATCATCATGTGCAAATTCCAATGCATTCATCATCATAACCCATTAATTAATAAGAAAAAACCAAAACCATGACATAAGATGATAAAAATCTAGCATAAGAAGAAGCATCTCGCTGAATGGCATCTGCAATTAAATTCCTCTTGGCATCCATCTCTGTCCTATCTGTGATATCAAATGTATAAGTGTTTTCTCCATGTGATTCCTCAATGCCAGTGTCACGCTCTACTTGAGCATCTTCCTCTAAAAATTGTGAAAATAATTGATCTTCCATATCCTTTTTCCTAATAAAATTATGCATCGCCATTACAGCAACTACGATGCTCCGTTGTATAGGAAATGGATAAGGAGCCATCCGCTTGAGGATATGGAATCGAGCTTTCAATACTCCAAAGCTTCGCTCGATCACATTCCTCAAGGATGAATGTAATCTATTAAAATGCTCCTCTCTAGTACAAGGAATGGCAACACCTTGAAATCTAGAAGCCATCATCGGATATTTCAAAATGGAGAAAGAAACCCTCGCATGTTTGTGTAACCAGCATCAACCAAATAGTATTTACCTAAGACAATTATATACAAATGTTAAAGGGCATGTCAAACTATATTGTAGCAATAATTTGTTGAGATTTAAAGCACTACAAATACTTTGTTACCAAGCGGGGCATGTGGAAACTTTAGCCTTTTGTCAGAAATGGTATCCAAGAGAATCCGTTGATCATGAGCTATACCTTCCTATCCACATACCACATAGGTAAAAAGCATGCCAAAATAACATATTGCCATAACTTGTTGCATCCATTCCCCCTTTCTACCTTTGTAGGGAATTTGTTTCCCTAGTTGGATAATGGCATGCACAAGGGTGCCTTCTATAACACTAATACAATCCTATAAAAAATAAGATATCAACATTGAGAAAAATTTTCAAAAGAATTTAGTTTAAATAAAAAAGTGGTGTCAAGGAAAGAGAGCAATACCTTGAAATATGGCTAAAAGCGTGAATTCAAAAGAATTTCCTTAGGCACTGTACCTAGTGAATGTGGCTTTATCATCTTTCGCAAATAACATCATTGCTATCAGTACCTGACGGAAGTGTCTATGAATAGTTTCACTTGAGTGTTGAAATCTATCTTATATCACTCTATTCGTATGGGCATGCGCAATGACCATCATGAATATAGCCAACTGCTCCTCGATAAGTATATATTTGTTGTCTTTCAATAAATTCTTTTATCTAAAATACATGCATAAACGTCGAAACACATGTTGTTCCATACGTAATAGCTGACGACAAATAATGGGATTCCTATGCAAAATGATTTGGACATGACCACATCCCATTAGGATTGAGTTCCTACATGGTTCTTTAATCAACCGTTATTGTCGCTTCTTGTACAACAATATGATAAGTATGATATTTCGACGTAAAAACTGGTCCATATGCTCTGTATATATATATATATATATATATATATATAAATGTCAAACAAAACATAACTAATCATTCATTCATATTTGAAGACATTCATCAATTTAAACATTCTTTAAATAAACATCACACCATGTTGAAAGCATAACATTCATGTTTCAAGCATAACATTCATGTTTCAAAATCCAAATATAAGAACAAAAGTTTAAGAGAGACATAACATTCATGTTAAAAAAAAAAAAGAACCCAAACACTAGAGATCACTTGCAACTCCAAAAGGATTTCCCTTCTCTATTTCCATTAAATATTTGAGCCAAGCTATCTTTCCCTCATCTGTATTGAATTTAGTCCAGATAATTCTTTTCTCCTTAACCATAGAACCTAAGGGTGACCATATGTAGTGGGCTAGTCTCTGGAAGTTGGGGCATGGCATACAGTAAATCAATGCATGCCTCCATGGTAAGTCCTTCAGATTGAGCATAAGCAGTAACTAACTGATTTGATGCCTTCACTGAGGCTGCGAGTTCAATTATGCCATCATCTACTGCATTGTTACTCCCTTTTGACTGCTTTGTAGAAGGCCTTGGTCACTTTCGCCTAATATTGGCCTTCATGACATCTGAACCGATATCACCAGTAGTTGCATCTTCTCGCATGGTAGACTGAGAATTTGTTAGGTTCGGGGATGGAGTATCATCATAAGCATTCAAGCTAATTAAAGAAACTTGAATCCATACATTATAATATATTCAGGCACACCATCCATCGTTGGAGCCCATTTATCATCCCCAGTCACTGAAGTACCATCAAATAAAGCAGCCATCTCGTCAGGAAAAGGAAGGGGCTTTGACTTAAATACTTTGGCATCCATATGGGTCTGAAATAAAGTTTAATGATAAATATCAAATGCTATATTCACCTCTCATGTAAATACCAAAATAAATACGAGATTTTTATACCTTCAAGTATTCTGTCCATCGGTCTTATGCCATCTTCACACAGCCTATATGTGCGTTGAAGCCTATACCAGTTTGTGATGTCAAGTGCAACCAGGCATTGTATAGTTTTTTCAAATGATCTAATTGGTTCTTCAATTGCTTTTGATTGAAACTGTGTCCTGTCCTTTAAGTAAATGTTTCTATTATCATCATCTATGCTTTTGAGCTAAATTGTACCCCTGGGCGGCCACCTGCTCTCACTTGCTCCAAACAAATGTCAATGACACTTTCTCATACCATCCGACCAATGCCCACGATCTATGTCATCTGTCTCTTTTGACTTTCCTTTATCCGACATGATAATTACACCTAACAGATCAGATTGAGCAATTTTTTTTAAAGTTCTTATTTAGTTTTGTGCCATTCACTAACTACAAAAGATATCTACAACATATGATTATATAAAATGTATAACAAGAAAAAGCAAATGAATGAATGTCTAATGTCTTCTAATTTAGATTCAGCTCAAAGAGCCTCCAAGTGCTATCAATTTCACAAACTCAACTAGAATACATCCCACAACGAGAAAAACCACATACACATGAAGCCCACCAACGCATACCATCATCACCAATCACAAATGCCATGGCCAAACACTCCAAAAAAAAAATCATTTCTTTCCTTAATCAAAATTTCAAAGCACCTACGCACAAGAACCATTCATTACAGATGGTAGAATGGAACACACTACGAAGTAAAAAGTCTATTTACACACTATCTAATTGGTTTTTCTTGACCCAAATAAAATACATCTAATACATCTAAGAGATTGTCATGTATATCAAAACTATTTTACACATCCATATCATCAGAAATTTATCATCGAAGAATGGAATTTGAGAAACCGTTTATAAAAGAGAGGTGGGTATACTCATTAAAAAAAATCATATATCACCTATCTTCTGTTTACACTATAGAACCCCCACTCTCCCTCTTTATAAGAACATCAAAAAGGCTCTTTTGGAACAGAACAAAGATAAAAAAAAAAAAACTGATTCACTCATTAAAAAAATCATATATCACCTATCTTCTATTTACACTATAGACCCTCTCTCCCTCTTTATAACAAATCAAAAAGGCTCTTTCGGAACAAAATAGAGATACAAAAATTGAGCTATGGGACTGACTGCAATGGAATGTCTGAGAAGCAATTCAAGCTTCCAGAAATCAAATTCACAAAGCTCTTCATCAATGGACAATTCGCCGATGCCGTTTCTAGTTCTCTCTCTTTCTAAATTCATGGCTTCGTTCATGCTTCATATGGTTCTTTTTCTCTGATTTGCATACGTTTGATTTTTTGAGAAATAGCTGAGCAACTCCCTGTTCATTTTTTATTTACATGATTTTCTATCCAGAATCATGAGTTTTAACATGGGCTTTTTTTTTTCCTTTAAGTTTCAAAAGGCACGTTTGAAATCTCTTTGATGGGTTGAACTTTTGAAGATGCTTTCTGTAGATACTTAAGTTTATTCACCTCATTTACATCAAAAAATGGACTATAGTATAGAATGGGATTGACAGAGAAGAAGGGAATAAAAGAAAAAAAGTTAGGGTTTCGTCCCTTTTTTTCAACTACAGTGGAATCCATGGTTGTATAAATACACACAGAAGACCGGATGTACTATATACAAAGAAAAACAAGAAGAAAAAAAAATGAAAATAAATTGAGAAGAACTGTACACATGCTTACTGTTCTCTATGTCGTCTTCTCCCCTTCCAAAATGTGTTTTTTGGTTCCCAATCAAAACAAATAGGCTGCCGTCCCATTTATTGGAAGGGTTTTCGTTGGAAATAAAACACCGTCAGAGGGCATATTTTTGTCTTAAAAAATGGGCTCCGCCTCTATTTTTTCAAGAGAGAATGCCTCTGTTTTCCACATACCCAAATTTGGGGTATTTCTTTTTAAGAGGCTTTGCCTCTATTTCTCTAGAGTGGGTAGAGGCTAGAAATCACTGCCAAACACTTCTAATTTCAAAACCTCTACCTGCTTTAGAGAAATAGAGGATAAGAGGCAAAAAATAGATACGCCAAACAGGGGCTTAGTGCCCTCCTTATGGCCAATGCTTCTGCATGGTTTGAATCTGAGACTACAACTGGCACAGAAGAACTCATCGTTTTTTTTTTTTTTTTTTTTTTTTCTGGTCCTTTCTAATGCATTTTGTGCACTATGTCTATAGTGTGCTTTCAAGAACAATGCGTACTTGACTTCAACTTGCCATCATACCTTTTGTTTTTTTGGTCCTCTTTGTCAACTGCCAAGACCCTCTTCCTGGACCGCACGAAAGGCCTGGTAAGCTCCCTGCCAGATCAAAGAAAACATGGGTTAGCTCAGCCCATCTTACTTCATTTAGGGGTAGCCTCAGTTTGTTCCGTAAGTAGTCAATGTCTACTTGGCTTTTGGTCCCTGATTCCTTGCCTTCTCCTTTGTTAAGGGGCATTTTGCCCCCATTTGGTTTGCCTGTATGGGTGGATCAGCTCAAGCTCAAGTGCTGCTTGGCTCTCTTTCCTAGTCTCTGCAGCTGTGTCTCCCTTGTTCATTTGAAGGTCAGATTCCCTTGCTGCATAGTCAGTGATTCTTCTCAACTCAACTCAAGCTCTTCAAAGGTTCTGCCTTCTTCCTCTGTTTTGTATCTGCTGGAGTGTTTGTCTTCTTTTTTGTTTTCTTTTGAGGTAGTTTTGGAGCCTTTTCTCTTCCCCCTACTTTCTTTTCGTTTCTGTTGTTGTGTTCTGGCCCTATCTTTGCTTCTCTAGGAGGATGTGGTCTCCCTTGCAAGCCAGGTCTGGTTTTGTGGCTTTGCTTGTATAGCTTTTTGGCCTTTCTCCCCTTTTTGGGAGCTTCTTGTTCTCTTCTTCTTAATTCAATTTACCCTTAAGCAAAAAAAAATTTTCTTGCTTCTAATAACTACCACTGATTCGCCCCACATGATATTTTTAGCACATCTCCCCTGAGTTCTTTCTTTACAAATATACATTTTGCTACCTAAACTCGATGACCTAACTAGGGTCTTCAAGCCAATGGAATTTTAAGGGAGCTATTTATTTCTCTCAATCTTAATCAAATGGCTGCAAATCAAAGAACACTACATAGAAATTTCTTCAGTAAGAAGGCCCATTCTGCCAACTTTGTTCTTTAAAGAAAAAGCTTCCATCAAACTTCCTATATAATACTAATTAAGAGGTGAGAAGTATTTCCAAATTTTTCCTGCTCCTTCTCAAAGAAAGAGAAGGTTTCTTTTTCTGCTAATAGAAAAATGTTATAAGTGTTATAAAAAAAAAGGACAATGTTATAAGAATTGTTCCATGCTGTGAATTTGATCAATAGTTTGAAATTTGAATTATATTCGATGGTGCTATCCAGCAAATAGCTTTTGAACCCTCAACAAATGAGCATGTATTTCATTACTACTTGACATCTTTCTTATGATCTTAGGGGGAGGATTAGCTAGTTTCATGTTTCCATATCCTTAGAGAAGCTAATGTAGATGCCCATTTGCTTACTAAACAGGGTGTGGGGGAGAGATTCACTTGTGGATCTTGTGTGCCCTCCAAATATTTTTATCTTTTATTGTCTTCGAACATTATGAATATTGCCACAGATTGTTTTTTCATTTTAAATTATAAAAGAAAGAAACTCCTAATCTTTCAAAAGTTTGGGCTTTTGCTATTTTCATTGGAAACATTTCTATGTACTTTTCTTTCTAGTTATGATAATAGGAAGGATGCAGACGAGTGCACAGGAACGGGATGCTTCAATATTTGATTTCCCGATTGAGCCAAAGGCACATAGCATTGGTAAGATCAATACTTTTAGTTATATATTTTATAAAATTATTAAATGTCATGTATTTTTTATTAATGATTTTCTATTTCCTTTTAGCTTCGACCTCCCCTAGAAGAGAACGTGCATGGGAGGTCAAAAAATCTCTCCCTTACCAGGCTTATTAAGGATACAAGTCAAAAGCTAAAGATTGAAATCCCTGAAGGGCTATCTAGACCAGTTGGCAATTATGCAAAGCAATTTAACACTGAAGTTGGCATAATTTGTCGAACGTATGCTCCTCTTGCATGTTCCACCTGGTCAACAGTTAAATAGGAACACAAGCAAACATTTTATGATCGCATTTTGGTAATCAATCCTCAAAATTTTTATTTTTTGCTTTTATTTTGAACACTATGTTATTTGAAAGTTGAATGAAGAATTAAGTAAAATCTTTCCTATAAAATATACCTAACAAACTTATAATGAATGCATCTTATTTGTAAGACAAAGTTGATAGAGATCATCATGATCCATGATTGAAAAAAGCTGTTAACAGTTATTTAACATCAACATTCAAGAATTATAGGAACAGATTACACTCCCATTATAAGAGGGTTGGCAATCACGTGGTGGCATGCCAGAAACCTTATGAGGGTGTATCACAAGAAGATTGGGAGCTATGCTGTAATAGGTTTTATTCAGAAGACTTTCAGGTGAAATTTTATTTTATTTTTAACTGCATTACCTACATAGAAATGATTTTTTTAGAAAATCTTGATGACATTTCTAATTCATTAACTTGTATGCAGAAAGTTAGGAAAAAGAATTCTGAAAACCGACAGCTACTTAAAGTGAACCATTGTGCGGGTTCAAAATCATTTGTCGAATATCTTCATGAGACAGTAGTAGTAATTATAATATTTTAATAAGTATTGATTTATTAACTTCTTTTTTTTTAATTTAATAGTGGTCGAATTTATACATCGTGATGCTCTAATCGGTAGGACAGAATTGTGGCATAAGACACACTATAGTAAAGAGAAGGGTTGGTCTACTCCTAAGTGTCAGCTGCTCTATGTAAGGACACTTTTTTTTAAAGTTTCATCTAACTACTGATTTTTTTTTTGTTCTTCAGTTTTTCTATACATGTCTAAATATTTATGTGAATTTTTTTCTTTTGTAGGAGAAAATGATTACAATCCCATCTCAGCTCACAAAAGAGGATTCTCTCCCATTGACAGATCATGAGATATGCAAACAAGTGTTAGGTACAAGGCCCAGATATGTCTGAGGTCTTGGGCATGGAATCATGCCCCTCCATCCTCTTCAACAGGCCTTTACAATAATCAGCGGGTGGAATAACTTACAAAGAGGGCCACGACAGTTGAAGGACAAGCTCAAGAGTTGGTTGAGCAGTTGTAGCGGATGGAAGCTTAGATGGAGGCTCAAAGACAACAAATGGAGGCTCAGATGGAGGTTCAGATGGCGGATCAAAAACAACAAATGGAGGCTTAGATGAATGATATGAGATCCTGGCAAAAGAATACGGAGGCTATGATGCAATTTATAATGGCGCAAAAGATGGGCACTCCTCCATGGTAAAACATTTATTCATTGCTTCTATACATCATCAGGTGCGTGTTCAGTTCAAATAGAAGGCAAATAAGAATGGATAAAATTCCATCTTAAATTCTGAGATATCAGGTGCTTCATTTTCTTAGTTGTAGTTACCATGTTGAATCTCTCTTCACAAATGTCACATACCCAAAAGGCATATATAGTGAAGAAATGTTTAAAATGAGAAATAAGTAGCCGTATCATCAAGTCAATCTAATTTTTTCCATGCCCGATATATATCCAAGGCCATGATTTGAAATGATATGGATTGATGTACATGTGGTAACTTTGTGCATAGGCTACAATCATTATGAACAGATTAGATTTCAACTTGAAATCTGAAATTTAAGGTTTAACATCTATCTTGTTTTATAGATTTTAACATCTATCTTGTTTTATTTATTATAGATCTAAATGGGAGATGAAGAGAAAATAAGAACAAGCAACATTTTTTTGACCGGTTTGGATGGAGTAGATCAATTTGAGGATACTATATTTTATCATGGAAATTGTATGTTGTCTCTCCATGATACATCTCAAAGACCGCCTTTCAGTTGTTGTTTCTATGTTATATTGAGACCAACTATTATATAGATTTATGTTCAATATAATTTTATTAATATCTTCAATAATAATGTGTGATGAGAACAACTATTTCATTGCACTCAAATTTAATGAATTAATTTAGTTTAAGTTTTTACATCGATGGAGTGTTATTTTGATACATGAATTGCTACTTACTTAGAGATATATGATTGTGATGACCTAAGGATCACTTTGCATTAAAGATTTGTGAATGGATGATAAGATTATATTTGTACTGATTGGGTATCAAAACCAGGAAAAAAATATATATTTGAAAATATTAAAAAAACGTTTTCTAAAAAATTATTATTTGCGGCGCTTTTATTACGTTGCAACTAATCAAATGTAACAAGATGAAGATTATTTATAATACCACAAAAAGCGTTGCAAAAAAAGATTATTTGCAACTTTATAAGAGCGTTGCCCTTAATGATTTATTAATGACTTTTTTGAATTGTCGCAAATATTAATTCTTGGTGACGCAATTTTGCCATTGCAAATAAATCATTATCTGCAACGCTTATAACATGTCGCAATTGATACGTAATTAGGAAATCTTTGAAACCATCGTAAATACTCTCTCTTATTGCCACGCTGCAGTCTTTAGTGTAGCTAATCTTTCTGCAACCCTATTATTTTCCGACCCCTTTGCGACACTTAATTTTTTGCGTTACAATTACTTATTGCGACACTTTTTATATTATTTGTACGCTTTTTTGGCATCACAAAAAAAAGCTAAATTATAGTAACATACCAATCCAAAAACATGAAGATCATTATGAGAGAGTGTAGTTTTGTATAATCTAGAAAAAGGACTCTCATTTTCTAAAGAAAAAAAAGGTAATCGATTTATAAGATGGACAACAGTGCTTATGGCTTCTGTTAAAAAACATGTAGGAATAGATAATTCAATAAGAAGAGATTAGAAACATCAAGGAGATGCTTATTTCTTCTTTCTGTAACTCTATTTTGTTAAGGAGTATATGGCCAAGATTTTGAGAAATTCTTCATTTTTGTTGTAAAAAAGTTTGAAACTTTGTCGAAACATATTCACCTCCCAAATCATAACGTAAAATTTTAATACATGTGGAAAATTGATTCTCAACATATGCTAAAAATATCCTAAAAACATTAAAGACATCATCTTTAGATTGCAAAAAATATACCCATGTAAATCGACTATAATCATTAATAAATGTCACAAAATTTATTCATAATGAGCACAAGACAAATTAGGAGCAATACCCCAAATATCACTATGTACTAAATCAAAACGCTGAATGATATTAGAAGTAGAGGTAGCAAAAGGAAGAGTCTTACTTTTTCCCATCTTAAATGTAGCACGATCAAACGAAACAAACTTAGAAAAGTCCATTGATGTTTTCAACCATCCAAAATTAACCATGTGAGACATAGTTTTGGAATTAGGATAAGCCACCTATGCCATAATTCGCAATTGTTTTGAGCAAAAAAGCAAAATAAATCATTTGTTGATTTATTCCTAATTAAAGTAGATAGATCAAGAGGAACTAAGAGTCCATGTTTAGGCCCCCTCGCAATCTCCTTCCCTAACATCTAGTCCTGCACGACACAACCAAAGGAAGAAAATGAAACGTTACAGTTGTTTTTAACAATTTGGTCAACTGAAAGAAGATTTGAAGTTAAATTGGGGCAGAGACAAACATTTTTAAGGGCATTGTACTAGAAATATATCTAGTGGCAGTGATTGAAAGTTATTAACCATTAGCTGTTTGGACTTGATTATTTCCAGTGTATTTTGTCAAGTTAGAGAGTGTGCACTGGAATGAGTCTTTTTATTTGATGCACCAAAATCAACGTATCAAATAGAAAAGGGGTCTAAGATCTACCTGAGACTCCAAGTGTAGAAGATGCATGTACAATTATCTGTTGAATTAATTCAGAAGTAAGAGGAGCTGAAGAAGACCAAGGTTGTCGAGGCATAGATGTGGATGTAGGATCAGCAGGTGGAGAGTTTATCTTGGCAATACAGGCATTGGGTGCCCGAGGTTGTAGTCGACGGCGGCATTCAGTAATGATGTGTCCTTTCTTTTTACAGTAATTGCGGAATTTCTAGTTGCATTATGTAGTGAGATGCCTATATTTTTTACAATTGTAGCATTGGACATTGCTCACAACGATGGAGCCAGGGTTTTCGTGTAAAGGGGGCAAGCAAGCAATAGTCAATTAACAAAGACGAAGCTAGAATTTTTTTTAGAGGAGATTGATAGTGTTTTCATATTTATTGATTTCTTTTACTTATCATTTAAAGCAATATTGATTTATTTATCTCAAAGTTAATTTTTTTAATAATACTCAAAGAAAAATCTTAGATTTGAAAATACCAATTAAATTTAAAAACAACTTATCAAGATTTTGAAAATAGTTAAAATAAAAAAATAGTAGAGCTCACCATAATGAATCTAAACCACTTAAAATAATCATTTACTTATTTTTTTTTTATTTAGGATAGAGAGTTGTATCTCACCCAAATCAAAGTAGGGCCTATGTTGGATTAAGTACTTGTAATTCAATCCTCCCACAATTAATTTATGAATTGATTCATAACTTGTAGGGCTGCACAAAAAATCCGGTATCACAGCAAAACCGAACCGACCCGACCGAACCGAGCGGTTCGGATCGGTTTATAGTAGAGCGGTTCGGTTAACGGTTTGAAAATCCTAAAAACCGCTCACATTGGTTGGTTATTGGTTTGAGTCCACGGTTAACCGCTTAAACCGAACCGACCGTATACATTAACTTAAATATATTTTTTTTACTATTTTACCCTTAGGGTTACGATTTTTACCACTTTCATAATTAAAATCGAGGACTCCAGTCTTGTTTAAACCTCAAACCTCAGAAGTCTAGCACTGCCTCAGAGCCTCAGAGGGTTATCGCCATCATCGGTTCTTCCTTCTCAGTTCTCACAACCATCAATCGTCGCCAGAGCACTCCACTGCTACAGTCCCTTTATTCAATCTTCCTCGGCACCAACGAAACAGAAACCCTCTCTTCTTCTCCATTCCTCTGTTTCAAGAAACCAGAGGCGTACTAAACAAGAGAGTGGCGGGATCCCCCATTTTTAGTGCCTATACCCAACAACTCTCTCCCCCTCTCTCCTGGTTCTTGTTTCCCCTCTCCAAACCCCAGTTCTAAACAAGAGATTGGCAAACCCTAGAAGAAAACAAGAAGAAGGAAGAAAAGACAGCAATTTGGTGGTTTGTAGCCCCCATTACTCAAGGTTTCTTCTTGTGATTCCCCAATGTTAATAGTTGATTTGATCTCTCATTAGATGTGTGAATTTGTAGCATCTAAAATGGTCGTGTTTCAATGTCTGGATTTTTCTCTGAATGGCAACTTTGAGTTGTTGTTGCATTTGTTGAGAGTCACACATCCTCTTTCTTCTGTTGCTAGTTTTAGGCAATGTTTGACGATAGCTTCGTATAGTAGCTGCAAACAGATCACATAAGTTGAGCACATTATATAGTTCACTGAAATTTGATTCCTACAAAATTTGAATTCGATGAAAACTACATCTAAGGTTTAAGGTGCTTTGTTAGTGTGTCAAAAAAAAAAAAATCAATGGATGGAACCCTTCCCCAAATTGCAGCAGCAGCTGACTGTTTTAAAACATTGCAGGAGTTTCTTGACAGGTTGCAGGATTTTCAGGGATTTGAGGGCGTTTGGGTGCTGACCTGTTGTGGGTTCATAGAAACAAGTGGAGTTTGTGGGGGACAAAATTAAGTCATGAGCGATTGGGAAGTTGTGTATTGAATTTGTGGATTTGTGGGGTGGTTCATGGCAGAGTTTCATGAAAAGTTGCAGGATTTTCAGAGATTTTGAGTGTGGGGTTTTCCTAGTTTCATAAAAAGTGTGGAATCTGGGTGTAAAATTTATTAAAAGTTCCTTGAAGTTATGAGTTGAATTTGGGTTCCTATTGCCATTTTTGGTATTAGATTTATATTGTGAGAGATATTTTGGGGAGTTTGGTATAGTTTTCAGGAAATTTTATCTTTAAAGATATGTGATTTTTTTTCTCTCCACAAAACTATTGTTGATCTATGCATTTAGATCTGCTTTGGTAATTACTATTTTCCAATTACCTTGTCTGTTATCTTCACTTTTAGCTAATGGAGTATTGGTTGTAAATTAGGATAAGATTATGAACTTCAGCAACTAATCATGTGCTATTTTTGAATTTCAATTACTAGATGGAAGTGGAAAATATTGGAGATGCAGCTGAATGTAGTGCTAGTGCTATTGAGCCTTCTCAGCAAAAGCAGCAAATGACTAATGATATTGAGAACTCTGGGGTGAAGGTGAAGGTATGCTCTAGCTCTATTAAAACAAGTAGTGGTCCTATTCCTTCTGTTTCTGAAGCATGCAGTCCTAAAACAAGGGGTAGGGAATCCGATGTATGGGGGTATTTTACAAAAATTTATAAGAAAGACTCTAATGTAGTGGATGGTGCACAATGTAAATATTGTCCTCGTAAGTATTCTTACAAGAGTAAGAATGGTACTAGCACTTTGAGAAGTCATGTCGGAGTTTGTCCTAAGAATCCCCAAAATATTAAAGAGAAAATGAAAAAACAAAAGGTTTTGACATCATCTCAAACCAAATTGGGTGAGAATAGCCTGGGTATGTGGAAATTTAGCCAAGAATTTTGTAGAGATACACTTGTTAAGATGGTTGTGACGGAGGAATTGCCATTTAAGTTTGTTGAGCGTAAAGGGTTTCATTTATTTTGTGCTGCTATGCAACCAAATTGGAAGCCAGTGTCACGTATGACTATTGCTAGGGATTGTTTGTCTTTGTATGGTAGTGAGAAAAGAAAATTGAAACAAATATTCATGAAATCAAATCAAAGAATTTGCCTCACTACTGATACATGGACCTCAGTGCAAAATCTATCTTACATGTGCCTCACAGCTCATTGGATTGATAAAGATTGGAAATTGCATAAAAGAATCATAAACTTTTGTGTGATTTCCAGTCACAAAGGTGAGGCATTAGGTAAGGAATTGGAGGCATGTTTGGTTGATTAGGGTATAAATAAAATATGCACTCTTACTGTAGATAATGCATCTACAAATGATGTTGCTACTGGTTATTTGAGACCAAAAATTTTCTAAGAAACCTGCGACTTTTATTTTAGGCGGTGAATGCTTTCATATGAGATGTTGTGCACACATTATTAACTTGATTGTGAAGGAAGGCTTAAGTGAATTGAAAGCTCATTTGGCTCGAATTCGTGCTGCGGTGAAATATGTTAGGGGTTCTCCACAAAGAGAACAACGCTTCAAGAAGTGTGTGGAGATGGAGGGGTTGGCATGTAGTAAAAGTGTGATATTGGATTAACCAACTAGATGGAACTCAACATATCTCATGCTAGACATTGCAATGAAGTATCAAAAAGCATTTGAGAGATTAGAGGAGGATGATCCACTATTTGTCAGTGAAGTTGCTGATTTTGGTGGACCTCCTACCATTAAGGATTGGGAAGAAGCTCATTTCTTATCACAGTTTTTGAAAAGATTTTATGATGCAACTATTTGTTTGTCTGGCTCTTTGTATGTGACTGCTCATTTGTACTTTACTGAAATTTATGCCATTGAAAGTTTCTTATATGATATGTCATTGAGTTTGGAAGAGTCTTTGAGTAACATGGCTAAGAAAATGAAGGTTAAATTTGAAAAGTACTGGGGAAGGATTGAGAAAGTGAATATGATGTTAGTGGTTGCAGTTGTGCTTGATCCTCGTTTGAAATTAGATTATGTGAAATTCTCTTATTCTGAAATTCTTACATCTTCTGCGGCGGAAGAGCTCACTAAAAAAGTAAGAAATGCATTGAATTGGCTTTATGATGAGTATCAAAAGTTTGAATCTGAGCCATTTACTTCATCTTTAGAAAGCTTTGTTGTTGATGTGGACGGAAGTAGTTCAAGTGCTACTACCATAAGTACAAGTGTAAGTGCTACTAGTCATATTTCAAAGTTTCAAAAGTATATGAAAGAAACTGTTAGTGATGAAGGGAGGTCTGAAATCGACAAATATTTGGAGGAGACAGTTGAAAAGATAGATCCAAACACAAGTTTTGATATTTTGAATTGGTGGAAGGTGAATTCCCCAAGGTATAGGGTCCTTTCTCAAGTTGCCCGGGATGTATTGGCAATTCCTGTCTCAACAGTTGCTTCTGAGTCCGCATTTAGTACAGGAGGTCGTGTTCTAGATAAATTCCGTAGTTCTCTTACCCCTAAGCTTGTAGAAGCCTTGATTTGTATAGAAGATTGGTTGCGTGATTCAGCAGTCTCCATTGATGTGGAGGAAAATATTGAGGAAATTAAAGTTATTGAGTCCGACGTGGTTAATCAGGTATTTACATGCTTTATGTTTTTTTTTTTTTTTTTTACAAGCTTAAGCTATGGCTTGAATCTTGATTTTAGGGCTACATTAACGCATAATATTTAATGTTTAATGCAGCCTATTATTCATTGTGGTGGGTGACAGAAGTGCTATGGCTTGAGCTTTGCGATGGTTGAGGTGGATGCTTTTGGTAATACTTGTTATTCTTGTTAATTTTGTTGTTCACTAATTTTGTTATTCATGCAAGTTCGATTGATAACCACCTCTAAAAGACTAGAGAACCAAGCTAACAAGAAACAAAATAATTATCTAAAAGAACCCACATCTCAAATCAAATGAAATCCAAACGAAAGGACATTCCATCTGATGCAACATAGGCCACTTCCAGAAACCTAACAAATAGCAACACCCTTGTTTTATAAATTGGATCCCAGTTCCTAACATAAACTATATGCTTAAAATGTCCCATCAGGTGCCATGGCTTATGGAGTTGAAGTGCTATAACTTATGGATTTGTTGCTGGAGTGCTGGTAGTTTGGAGTAAAGTTGTTGCTTCTTTGGTTATCTGTTTTAATTTTCTTTGGGATGTAATGAATTTAAATATTTATTATGTTTTATGTTGGATTTTACTTTGTAGTAAAATTATTTTTTATATGTGTTTAGGCCAGTCTGGAATGTTGGATTCTTATGCTTGCACTAAACATTGGAATAAATGCAAAGGACGGGGTATCATTATTTTGAAATTTTCAATGTCTGATTTTCAAAAAAATAAAAATAAAAAACAACAGTTTAACCGACTGAACCGAACCGAACCGTTTGGTTCGGTTCGGTTCGGTTTAAGCCCTCTCCATTGGTCAGATCGGATCGGTTAATTAAAAAACCGATAGGCCCGGTTTGGTTATTGGTTTTAGTGTTAAACCGATCCGAACCGCCCATGTGCAGCCCTAATAACTTGTAATTGTTTAATGCCACGAGCTCGTAATAGACATGGACAGTTGAAAATCTATAAATTATTGACTTGTAATCTTTTGATGGGCATCGTGTTTCCAGTAGAATAGATGAATTGAAGAGGACATCATTGATAGCCCATTCACTAATATTATTGTTAGGTTTTATGAGTGTGTTGGCTAATTCATTGGGTTGTGGACAAAATCGGGACTGAATTTCACATTGTATTTGTTCGAAGGAATGCTCCAAGAGACTATTTTACAAGCTAGACAGTATCTTCTTTAGCTCGAGCGCAAGTTGATCTGCTCAAGCGAGTCAAGACAGCAGCTTCATGCGCTCGAGCACGCATGCATGCGCTCGAGAGCGCCAAGGCAAATTTGCGACTCCTTAAGACAGAAGCTTCACTTGCTCGACCGCACAATTATGCACTCGAGTGCCTGGGCTGAGAAAGATTCGAATCTAACGAGTTTTTTCTCTCCTTTTCTGTGGATGACCTAAACATATATATATTGAGTACAAATATTCATGGGAGGGATCTCTTGACAACTCTCTGGTTTTCTAGCCCTAACATCTTTCAAAAAGAGATTTAATTTGTCTCCAAAGCTTTTTCTCTGCTGATCTGAAGTTCTAAGCATTGGAGTTCCTCTCATCTGAGGTTGACTCATCTTGAAGTCACATTCAAGATAATCGGTTCAAGCATGGCGAAAGTGTACGGTGAGTGGTTGGCAAGTAAGCACAGTCCTTAGGTTGAGTCACCAACTGGGTAAGGGTGTGAGATCTTACCTGTAACTTTCAATTGTTTTAGTGCTTGGTTGTCTGTTGGCCTAGACAATAAGGCCCTTCATGTGTTCTATTTCTCTGTGTGATTGCTTGATTTCATCTACATTTTGGTAAAATTTTCATAGTATTTCATCTTTATTGAAATCTAATAAGGGACTTGAGCCTGTGTTTAGGCTGAGAATTTCAATTGGTGTTAGAGCAAGGTTACACTAATTTGTTGTGTGATCTGTTTAGAAACTTTCTCTAATGGATTTCAACAGAGAAGTAACGTTTACTACTAGGCCCCCTCTTTTAGATGGAACCAATTATCTTTACTGGAAGATAAGGATGATTGCATTTCTCATGGCAATAGACGATCTAGTCTGGGATATTGTTGTGGATGGATATTCTGATCCCACTGTCGTCATTAATGGGCAAACTGTGAAGAAACCCAAAGCCCAATGGTCTGAACTTGAAAAGACAAAATCAAATTGCAACAATAAGGCAATTAATGCTACCTATAATGGCATTACCCTAGCAGAATCCCACATAATTTCTGTGGGATTTACTTCAAACTGTGCATGAGGGAATGGATACAATGAAACAGAATAAACTTCATAATCTAACAACTACCTTTGAGACAATTAAGATGAAGGACTTAGAATCTTTTGATGAGTTCAATACCAAATTGAGTAAAATTGTGAACTCATGTTTTAATCTGGGAGAACCTATTCCTCAGCAAAAAACTGTTAAGAAAATTGAGGTATCTTCCAGAACGCTTTCGTCCAAAAGTGGTTGCTATAGAAGAGTATCAAGATCTGAATTCCCTCACTGTTGAAGAACTGGTTGGTAATCTTCATACCTATGAGGCTAACCATTGTCAAATCAAAAAGGGAAAAGACATTGCTCTTATTTCCTCCAATTTTGTGGCGTGCAATGAAAACAATGATTCTAGTTGTGACTTTGAGGACACAAGGTTTGAGGCCTACTTTGCCAAAAAAATTCAAGAAGATGTGGAATAATAGAAAGTCCCTTGCCAAAAAGGATTCCTAATATCCTAAGGCACATTTGAAAGGGAAATTTATGCCAAAGACTTAAAGCATTAAGTCTACTGGTACACCTAAGCCAGTTAAATGCTTTGAATGTCAAGGATATGGTCATACTGCTGCCCAATGTGCCAATCACAGGGACAAGAGCAAAGGTAAGGTTCTAAATGTTGCATGGGATGAGGACTCAGATGAAGATGTATCTGAACCAAATTCACCTTCCATCGAGTTTGGCAAATTTATTGCTTTCATGGCAATTTCTAACACCTCTTCTGTGTAGGGATCTAAGGCAGACGAAGATTTGGAAATTAACGAATTTTCTGATGAAGAACAGGATGCAGATGAGGATTATCAAAAAACTGTTTCTTGACTCTGTTATGATGTCAAAAATAAGCGAGAAAATAGCCTTGAAACTGAAGGCAATGGAAGAAAAGAATGCCTCTCTTCAAGCGACTTTGATAGCTTCTCAATCTAAGGTAAGTATGTTAGAAAATCAGAGCACCATCTTATCTAACAAGTTGCTTGCTACAGGTCAAGAAAATGAATGTCTGAAGCCACAATTGCAGAAGGTTGAGTCTGATTTGGTGATATTGCAAAACGAGCTGACTTCATGTAAATCAGAAAAAGAGGATTTTGCTGGAAAATTGAGGATGACTCTTGTAGAACTGAATTTAGCTAGAGCATCTATCACTCGTATGAACACCGGATCGATGAAGCTGAATGAAATCTTGAGATGTTAAAAGTCAGCTTCCTCAAAGACTGGTATTGGTTATGTTCCTAGAGTTTCCACTTCAACAGACAAAGGTAAGTCTGTTTTTGTGCAAGGACCCACCATGTCAGAAATGTCTTCACCTCATTCAAATGACACACACTCAAATTACACTTACAGGAGATATGTGGCCATTTTAAATTTTGTTCTCACATGTCATTTCTGTGGGATCAAAGGGCACATACAATCACACTGTCATAAACTAAGAAATTTTTAGAGAAATCAACAAAGGAAGAAATTCATTTCTCCTCAACAAATCAGTACCAAGACCATCTGGGTCCACAAATATGATCTTCGCTGCAATGTGGTCCTCACTGCACTCAGTGCAAAAGATTCGGGTGTGTGGTATTTCAAGAGTGGCTGTTCCAAGCATATGACAATAAGCAGAGCCCTTCTTACCTCCTTAGATGACTATAATGGTGGTACTGTCCGCTTTGGAGATAGAGGCAATGCCAAGGTTATTGGAAAAGCTACAATATCAATTCCCGGTATGTCCAAATTAAAAAATGTTTATCTAGTTGATGGACTGACAACAAATTTGCTCAGTATCAGTCAATTATGTACGTGATAACCATCATGAAGTACACTTTTCATCTGATGAGTGCATTGTTGTGAACAAACAAGGGAAAACTGTACTTCATGGAAAGCAAAACCCTGACAACTACTATGTAGTGTCCACACAAAGTGACTTGAATTGCAATTCTGCTGTCACTAATACTGTTGATCTGTGGCATTAACGTCTGGGTCATGTCAACCACAAAGATTTGGAAAGGTTGTCCAAATTGAAATTGGTTCGTGGGTCGCCTAAACTTCAAAAGGCACAAAACATTGTGTGTGGTCCTTGTCAGATAGGGAAACAAATTCGAACCTCTCATTCGAAGACTATTACTATCTACACCAAGAGACCATTAGAATTGCTGCATATGGATCTCATGGGACCTACAAAGATTGAAAGCACTGGCGGTAAAAAATATTTTTTTATTACTGTTGATGACTTTTCAAGGTTGACATGGGTTTGTTTTCTAAGTGACAAATCCGAAACTTTTTCAATGTTTACTGACTTATGGTCTTTGATTATCACAAACAAGGGGCAAGTCTTTGGAGGGGTCTCTCGTATCTGTTTAGATTATGGGGTTGAGTTTGACAATTCTGATTTTCTCTTATCTTTGCTCGAAATATAAAATTAAGCACGAGTTTTCAGCACCAAAAACACCACAACAAAATAGAATTATAGAGCGTAAAAATCGTGTTATTCAAGAGATGGCATGAGTGATGCTTCATATCAAAAATATACCTGAATGCTTTTGGGCTGAAGCTGTAAACATAGCTGTTCATGTCATTAATCGAGTTTACCTTTGGCCCGGAACTAAAATCACTCCTTATGAAATATGGACAGGAGTCAAGCCAACTGTTAAATATTTTCGCACATTTGGTAGCAAATGTTACGTACTAAGGGATAGAGAACATTTGACCAAATTTGACTCCAGAAGTGACGAAGGAATCTTCCTTGGTTACTCCTTGGTTAGTAAAGCCTATAGATTTTTCATATGAAAAACTCTATAGCTATGGAGTCCATTAATGTGGTCGTCGACGATGCTGGAACCTCTGATAATTTTGATAATTTTTCAGATGAAGAAAATGAAATGACCTTTTCTCCTTTCCCTAAACAGAACATGCACACAGCTTCCGATGGTAAAGACGGACATGAATCAGAAAGTGATATAAAGGAGTCAGAGTCAAATGTGGTATCTACAACTCCTACAAAATTTCCTTTTGAACTCATTGTCCCGGATATCATTAAACAATTTGAAGGGGAGTGCATCGAAAGCTTCTAAACAGGGTCCTGAGACCATCCAAAAGCTCGGAAAAAAATGCTGATCATTCTTTTGTTGATCCAAGATCTCAACGTGGCCAAGTCATTGGAGAGGTCACTACACTTTTGAAAACTCAGAATCAGGTACGAAATGAGATAAGTCAATTATATTATATTTCTTTTCTTGAACCCCAAAAATGTAAAAGAGGCCTTGGTAGATTACTATTGGATTAATGTAATGCACGAGGAGCTCGAGCAATTCGAACATAATTGTGTATGGAAACTTGTTCCCAGACCATTTTATTCGAATGTCATCGACACTAATGGATTTTTAAGAATAAAACTGATGAACTGGGACAAGTAATTCGAAACAAAGCTCATTTGGTAGCTCAGGGATACACTCAAATTGAGGGAATCAACTTTGATGAAACCTTTGCTCCTTTCGCAAGACTTGAGTCAATACGACTACTGCTAGCCATTGCATGCCTATTGAGAATTCGTCTATTCCAAATGGACGTAAGGAGTGTATTTCTAAATGGGTTTCTAAATGAGGAAGTGTACGTTGAACAACCCAAAGGATTTGAAGATCCACATTTTCCTGATCATGTGTTCAAGTTGAAAAAATCTCCTTATGGCTTAAAACAGGCACCTAGAGCTTGGTATGACAAGCTGACAGTCTTTTTACTTGATAATGGTTTTCATCGGGGCAATGTTAATGAAACATTATTCATCAAGCGAGATAAGGATGATACTATCATTGCACAGGTTTATGTAGATGATATTATATTTAGATACACTTCGAATACAATGACTGATACCTTTGCTCAAATCATGGCAACTGAGTTTGAGATGAGTTGGTTAGAGAATTATCTTTCTTTTTGGGGTTACAAATTAAGCAGTCTGAGTGTGGCATTTTTCTCTCACAATCAAAGTACGCTCGTGCTTTACTGAAAAAATTTGGAATGGAGTCTTCAAAACCATCCACCACACCGATGAGCACAAATTTGAAATTGAGCTTGGACGCAGAAGGAAAAGCTGTTAACGAGACTCTGTACCAAAGCATGATAGGTAGCCTCCTTTATCTGACTGCCAGTCGTCCAGGCATAGCATTTAGCGTGGGAGTTCATGCCAGATATCTATCGAAACCAAAGGAATCTCATATCCAAGCTATCAAGAGGATTCTCAAATATGTAAATGACATTAACGATTTTGGAATATGGTTCACTTCAGATACCAACACTAATATAGTTGGTTTCTCGGATGCTGACTGGGCTAGATATGTCGATGATAGAAAAAGTACGTCTGGCGGGTGCTTCTTTGTTGTTAATAATCTGGTCTCTTGGTATAGTAAGAAGCAAACCTCTACTTCTCTATCCATTGCAGAAGCTGAATACATTGTAGCAGGGAGTTGTTGAACATAACTCTTGTGGATGAAACAAATGCTGTCGGATTATGGATTTTCACAAGACTCGATGATTGTTTTCTATGATAACAAGAGTGCAATCGATATCTCAAAAAACCCCGTTCAGCCCTCACATACTAAGCACATTGACATCCGACATCATTTTTTTCGTGATCTAGTAGAAGAAAAAGTAATCTCTTTGGAACGCATTTCCACAGAAAATCAATTGGCTGATATCCTCACCAAACCTCTAGATTCTATTCACTTTCATTCCATTAGAAAAGCCTTAGACATTGGACCACATCCTTGATCGGTACTTTTTCTCTAAGATATTTTAAACATTTTTATTTGCTTGAATTTATTGCAGCTGTATTGTCTTGAAATTGTTTTTCCATTAAGAATTATTGATTGAAACACACATTTTCTTCACACTTCTTGAGTGCTCTCTTTAAATCTTATCCCTGATGAGAGTTATTTTATTTGAACAGGAGGTCAGGACTACCTATGATTATGTGTGAAAGCTTCCAGATTGAAAGAAAAGTTTCTCTGGCGAAGGCTACGATCTTCAATAGTGTTAAAGTTGCCAATGAAGGTTTATTTTAAATAAAAAAAATCATAATAAAAAAAAAAGGCCAGCTGAGATGTTAAAAAAAAAAAAAAAAAAGCTGCAATTCAGGGGGAGAAACTCAAATGAATTTCACATATACCTAACACATTTAATCATTTTGTTCTTTTGGAAATTTCAAGTTGAGATATTTTTTACATCGGTCTTTTCTTACATACTTGCAAATAAATGTGTTTTTGTCTGAGCTTAATTAAAAGTACAATTTTTTTGGTTTGTCTATGCCTTTTTTTTTTCTTATCCTCATTTCTGTGTGGTGTTAAAAACAATTTCTTATGCGCTCGAGCGCATGCTCAAACTTTCTTAAACATTTAAATGTCCATTACTGTCTCTCTTTCTATTGCTTCTCCACGCTTGGTCTCTCTCCTAGTTCCATTTTAGGGCTACCTAATCCTTCACAACAAAGAGGTAATCTTTTCTCATCTTTCTCTACTTTTGATCACGTTCATCTTGTTTATGTCTATGTGCTTAGATTTTGAGATGTTGTGATTGAAATTTTTTTCTTTTGGGTGTTCTTTGTGGGATTTCGTTTTTGCCCAATGTTTGAACAATCATTGGTTTTGCACTATCTAGTGCTATAAAATGCTTTTTCTATTGCTCATTGTCTTTTGGTGGATGATTTGAACTTGTTGAAGTGGCTTTTTGTTTGAAGAAGTTTGGGGGTTGGAAATGGTTAAAAATGGATAGGTGCTTCTATGTGTTTGCTTGTTGCTACAAGGAAGTTCTTTTACATTGATATAATGCACAATGTATAAGGCAAGATTGGACAAGTTGTGGGTCCTTTCCACATCTCTTGACCATCTATTCTACAGTTGGTCTCTGTCTGCTCAACAGGTGTTTGTGAAATTTCCTCAAAGGTGTTCACTTTTGAAACGGCCCCTAAGAAAAGGAAAAATGTTGCTGGCTCTTCCACCTCGTCAAAATTTGATGCAACTTTTTTTCCTTCATTAGCCAAATCTAAAGCTTATGCGGAACTTTTTGCTAATTGGGCAGTTGGCTCGAAGCGACAGATTGATAACTCGTTTAAATCGACTGATGAGTATGGTTCTATCATGGCCATACGTTGGGATTTTCTTTACACTTTTGACATCAATGAGATTAATGTGAGCTGGGTTCGAGAGTTCTACTATAACATGACAATTTGATTTAATGACTTCACTACCTTTGTCTGTGGAAAGAATCTGGTCATTTCTCCATTAGTGATTGCTACTTTTATTAGCATTGAACAACCTGAGCAACGGGATTATCCCCTTCCACCAAATCAGCCTCTTCCGAAACATTTGTTTCATGTTTTCAGCACAAAATCAGTCGGTGCTAGGCATTCATGGGCTACAGAGACCATCTCTCATGGAGTCTTAACTCCTAAATATAGGTTCCTCAAGTAGTTCTACTCCGCAAATTTAGAACCCCATTGGCCACACCGCTACTGTCAATCATCATCATGGGATGGCTTTGTACTACATTGGGATGGGGAATCCTGTGAATGTTCCACTCATGATTTACAATGTCATGGTCAAGATTCCAAGCGCATCTAGAAATGCTACTCTACCTTTCGGTGTGTTGCTCACTCGATTTCTGCTCTCTAAGGAAGTTAACTGGCGTTAACTTGGAGCTATCAATCGCCGCTCTCTACAACAATCCGAAGCTCACATTTCAGAAGTGGACGATGAAAAGGATGATGTTGAAGCTGCCGAGGGGGAGCAGGAAAGTGTGTCGGACCACCTCACACGACTGGTAAATGAAGTTCATGCTTTGAATGCGAGTATCACTGCTCGATTTACTTCTATGGATGAATCCCTATCTACCATTCTTGTTCATTTAGCGCATCAGTGATCTCTAAGTTGTTGCTATGATCCAACCAATAATCTATGGGTCTAATTTTGCAAGATCTTTGGTTTAACCTTCTTCTTTGTTAGTCATGAACAAAAAGGGGGAGATATCTTTGAACTTTGACAGTATGATGCAATCTATTATTTTGTTTTGACAATATGATGCAATCGGTTATTTTGTTTTGACAATATGATGCAATCTGATATTTTATTTTATTTTGATCATATATATATATATACCTTTGTTTTGACCATTTAATATTTTACACTTGATTTTGAGTTGTGAATGAGTATACTTGCAGGTATTATCTTCGAAGTCTAAGATCTGTCTTTGTCTGTGGATATTGTCTTGGGTAGGTTTTTTTTTTGTAATTAGGATGTTTTATCCATGAATTGCCAAAGGGAGAGATTATTAGGTTTTATAAGTGTGTTGGCTAATTCATTAGGTTGTGGACAAACTGGGACTGAATTTACATTGTATTTGTTAGAAGGACTGCTCCAAGAGACTATTTTTACAAGCTAGACAGTATCTTCTTCAGCTCGAGCGCAGGTTGATCTACTCAAGCGAATCAAGACAGAAGCTCCATGCGCTCGAGCGCGCATGCCTGCGCTCGAGCGTGCCAAGGAAAATTTGCGACTCCTTAAGACAGAAGCTTCACATGCTCGACTGCACAATTATGCGCTCGAGCACCTGGGCTGAAAAAGATTCGGATCTGACGAATTTTTTCTTTCCTTTTCTGTGGATGACCTAAACATATATATTGAGCACAAATATTCGTGGGAGGGATCTCTTGACAACTCTCTGGTTTTCTAGCCCTAACATCTTTCAAAAAGATATCTGATTTCTTCTCCAAAGCTTTTCTCTGCTGATCTGAAGTTCTAAGCATTGGAGTTCTTCTTCTCATCTGAGGTTGACTCATCTTGAAGACGCATTCAAGATGATCAGTTCAAGCATGGCGAAGGTGTACGGCGAGTGGTCGGCAAGTAAGCACGGTCCTTAGGTTGAGTCACCAACTGGGTAAGGGTGTGAGATCTTACCTGTAACTTTCAATTGTTTTTAGTGCTTGGTTTTCTGTTGGCCTAGACGATAATGCCCGTGGTTTTTTCTTGTGCAAGGTTTTTCCATGTATAATTCGTGTGTTTTGTTTCTCTGTGTGATTGCTTGATTTCATCTGCATCTTAGTAAAATTTTCATAGTATTTCATCTTGATTGAAATCTAATAGAGTTTAAGTTATTGGGACTTGAGCCTGTGTTTACGCTGAGAATTTCAATTATAAACTAGTAAACAATGTAAGAAGATCCATTTCCCTCAAGTGCTTTCCTCAAAAGTTTCTCCAATAGCAATTAGTCACACCATAAGGTCGAGCACATGATATTTTTAATAGTGTGCTCAATATGGTGGGACAAACTCATATTAAATAGACATTGTGGGCAACCCAATAAAGGAGAAGGGTTCATTTTTAATGGCCCGATTTTTTTTATTTTTTATTTTAGATCATCCTAGCCCTTGATTTAATAGCCATAATGTTTAGCAGTCTTTTAGCCATAGATTTCTTTGAGATTCAATTTGATGGTGCATAAATGCTTGAAATTCAATCCAAATAAAAAACCAAGATATTCAATTCTAGTTATATAGAGGCTTCTCTAAAATTGTAGTGAAGATTAACATTTGTTGGAGATAAAGAGGGAAGGTATCGATTGCAAGATGCAATCTCTCCTTAAAATTCGGAAAACCATTTACTTATCTCTTTGGGAACAATTAAAAGACAAAAGTACCCTTGAATTTCTTTTTTAAATTGTTTCCTTCTTGTGAATGAAAAGTGAGTGAGTGGGGCCAAATTTGTAATGGACAAAAACTCCATAAGAGCATTCTTTGCAACCTCTTCCATTATACCGAATAAAAAAAACCAATAACTATGTGAGCAAAAATCTATTAAACCAGTCAAAGTGGTGGTGTCTAATGAAAAATATGAAGCTTACTTCAAAGAACAGAAGCAATGATGAAGAGATCCAATGATCAGATTTGCGGACAAGTGAAGAAGAACCAAGTTAATGACCAAAAAATGGTCTCAGACGACCATGCTTTTGACATAAAATCCTTAATGTGGGCTCCACTAATGGATATGAACAGTAATCAGATCACAGATTTGAGTAATATCCTTAATCCTTTTTCCATTGAAACAAGTTTGATATGAATCCACTATAGATTTAAGATTTTGGACGATCTTGATCAAAACTAGTGTAAGTCTTTGAAAAGACACAAGAATGATCGAAAGACCTACCTGGCCGTGTTGAAATTTTTTGAAAAAATCACCAAAAAACTCAAAAGACCCAAGCGATCTTGGCTGGAGTGATTGCTGAAGATGCCGTGATGATCACATGTGGGCCATAGTTGATCAAAGGCTATCACAGATCCTGACTAGAGGTCGACCACTAGAATTAGATCCCTAATCTACTTTTCTTCACGAGAGAAAATGATTTCTCTCTGATTAACACCTTGGATGCTTCCTAAGATCGAGATTAAGAACTCTTGATCTGATACCATATCATTCGTACCATACAGCCAAGAGAAATTTTACAGACAAGAGAAATTTTGGGTTGAAAAACTGTTCCCTTCCTTTGGAGATTCTCTCATTATATTTAGCAATATTGCCTTATCAAGAGGGTACAATCCTAGCTAGGAATCTTATTACAATCAATTTATAATCTAATACTAATGAAAGAACATGTAAAAAAAAAGGAAAAAATTGTACAATTATTTTGACCATATTAAACATGATCGGACGACTCAATATTGGGCCAGAGCTCTCTTGCATTTGACAATTTACACTTGAATTGGTACAGTAATAATACATACAGGGCTCTAATTCTAGTTAGTGATTCTTTTAGCTATGAAACAGGGAGTTCATAATTCTCATACATGAATTCAAGTCATGAATGAAATAGGGATTCAAAACTCCGGAATTCAGCATTATTTCAAATACAAGCATTTGAAATTCTCAGACAAGCACCAGACATGAATTCTAGTAAAGAAACAGACCTTTAGCATTGTGAATTTCCAGAGTTCCAGCATTCCAAATGCTAGAGGGGGGTTGAGCATTTGAAACTCTACTTTGGAGGGAAGCATTTGGAATTCTCATAATCCTCCCAAACAACAATTCTCACAATTCTTGCAAACAAATAGGCCCTAAACATGGTCTCGAATTCTAAGCTCTTGCGTCAAATAGAGTATTTGGAATGCCCAGGGCATGCATAAGATGTCACATCATCTAAGAAATTCCCAACAAGCTCAAATCCTCGTCAGAAATTCCTTTAACCAAACATACATATATGAATAGAGTAAATGAGCATCATCTTAGGGTTCAGATTATCTCTAAGTGGAGCCCATGATAGAGTCCTTATCCTCATGTCATAGCTGCGATAAAGGATCCAAACTAGTGAATTCTGGATTAGCCCTTCTACCACTCTATCAAGTTGAAAAATGTGAAGACCGGGCCGGGCTATCGGTAATGTGAGGGGTACCCCCTAGAGTGGGTTGGATTTAGAGGCCTATGGGTTAAGTCGGCCTATTTTAGTGCAATAAAAAATACTCAAGGCTTGTTTCCATTGCAAATTTTTTTTGAAGTCATGTTGGGTGGATATTAGGAAATTTAGAACATGGGACTTTTGAGATATTAATTGTTGAATTCTGTTATTCCTCAATTTTTCTTCTTCATACTGAGATTTGTGTCTAAGAATATCATGCCTCCTAAGGAGGATGCCAACATCTACCTTAATGCCCATCTGTATGAGACCATTATTCGAGTATTATGCACTTCTTACCTTTACCTAGACAAAATCCACTATAATTTGAGAGGTTGGTGTTTTTTTTATATGATGTGACATCTTGTCCCTGGCATTTGAAATGTTGTTTCTTCCGTTACAGTTTCAAATTCCAACCACGCAAAAGGCCTTTTTGGAATTCTAGAAATTCCACTCTCTATACCATTTGTTGGAATTTCAAATCCTCCATAAAAAAGAGGGATTTGGAATTCTATCTAAGGGGCCAACTTTTGGATAATTTGAAATTCTCCTATACATAAATTCTTGAAATTCTGATAAAAGAAACGGGCCCTAAGCAACCTACTTACCTAGCCCACCCTTTTGTCTCCATATGCACCCTTTTGTCTCCATGCATATGAGACTCATCACATCCAACTCCTCCATCCTTTTGTAGGACTCAACGTTCCTATATTAATTTCACCATGTGCCTCATTGAAAGACAAATTATTTGGATCACCATTCCCATGATCCCACAATATATATAACTTAGGTGTGGCACATCTATATTTGATTTTATTGTTACTCAACGGACATTTTTGTAACTCAAGAGTCAGTTCACTAGTAGATCGCCCTCCATCTATATGTGAACATTTAACTAATTATACTAAATATTTCTCCAATGGACCTCATCAGAAGATAAATTGCATGGATCACTATTCACTTGATCCCACAATGATTATATTACGAAGGTGGGCCACCTTAAGACTTGATTTTGATTGTCGATCATGTTAACATTTAACTAAATATACTTAAATTGATCTATACGAACATTTAACTAATATACAAGTAGTTTGAGCCGGGAAGAATCTCAAATTAATTTACGAATATTCGCTCACATATTGTTGATCTATTTGAGATTCTTCCAGCTCAAACTACTTGTTAAGTGTTCACATATACATGTCCGAGCTATCAAATGTACTTTGACTGATGATCAAGTCAAACATTAAAGTGGACTCAAGTAAATAATATAACCACGTACGATGAGATCATGTGAATAGTGAATGAAATAACTACTTAAACGAATGCGGACCAACTTGATGCCCATAACATTCAACAAATTTATCTTTCTATGAGCAGGGGTGGACCTAAAAATTTATCCTTGGAGGGGCCACTGTGTAAAAATATTGGAAGGGCCATATTTAAAACTACATAGATATTTCTAAAACTATATAAGGGGTTTTATGAAATTTGTTATTTTCCCTTATTTTTGGGATTCGGCTTATGAGGCTTTAATTTATTTTTCAACCCAGCATTTTTCCTCCTTGGTTAAACTTTGTGTAGTTTAAAGGCTGCATCCCCAAACATTCTTTTTGTGCTTGGATGGTTTTTTGGGGGTGCTTGAAAACTAAGGATTTTCTCTTAAATTGCGCGGTCCAACGTGACTCATGTTGTGTTCTCAGTAATTGTACATGGGAGTCTTCTGAGCACCTCTTTCTACATTGTCTGTATGTGAAGTAGTATGGGAAGGAATTTTGACTAAGCTTCCTTTGCGGCCAACCTAATGTTATTCCCACGATGAGCTTGTGTCTTCTGTGGTGGATAGGGTGGATCCTTCCTGTGGAGGTTTGATATTTGTTGCACATCTATTATTCTCAGCTTTCGTATGGCATATTTGGCATGAAAGGGATGCGAGGATCTTTTCTTAAAATTCAAAGCACCTAAAGTAGCTTCTACATGGTAATCTCCATCAGATTTGTAGCAGGCTGGTGTTTCTTAATGTTCAGCTTCCAGATCCATTTAACAGCTGATGGAACCTCCCACTTACTACGGCCTACAAAGCTATTCCATCTAGCATCTTTCTTATATATAATGGCTGGCGATTTCCCATGGTTCATATGCATGATTCTCTTATTGGTATTCTTTGGGATTCAAATGGTAAACCTGAATTTGCAGCTATGGGACGAGATACTTTATATTACAAAGAGATCATATATCTAATAGGTCTCATCCTTTCGCAGATTCCGGATATCTATTTTGAGATGGAGCATTCTCTGTCCAAGGCTTTGCTGGAACCCTCTAGTTCACCTTGGCATCATAGATTTGAGTTACGACATTTGATATTGCTTATTCAACATTTTCCAAAGTCTACTTTTTCATAGATTTCTCCACCGGCTTGGAGATTTAGTCGTAGAATAAAGGAACATTATATAGCTGATCATTTACGTATTTGTAGTGTGGCTATTGGAAGTCTATTACATGAGATCGGGTTGTGGGATGGTGCTAGTATCCAGATTGTGAGGTAGCTTTTATTTTCTTCATTTTAATTAATTCAATTTTGGCTCTTTGTTCTCATAGGGTATGCCCCATTGTGTGCCATCAATCTTCATATCGGTGATTCCACACTTTTTTTATTATTTATTTTTGTCTATAAAATAACTTGCTTAATTTTTTTTAAAAAAAGTACATCAAGGGTTTTAGATTTATTTGGATATTCAGGTATTTTTTGCAAAATTCTCAAAATTCATGAAGAATTAAGATATGACATTAGATGCCCTTATATTTACCATAAATACAACAATATTGAACAGTTTGTATCATGAACCGGGGTCGCATAGAAGTGCACAAAGTCAGATTTACAAGTTGGGACATTTTCATAAATTTAGTCAAGATCAATGAAAACTTAAGGTAATTCAAGATTTATTATTTGTAAAAACAAATTGAACGGTTTGAGTTATAAATATAGAGCCCACTGAATGAAAATAATAAAGGTCTTTGATAGGCCTTGCAAGAATCCTCTTTCCCGTAGAAATAGAAATCTGTTGATAACAAATCCTCGCCTTTCACTAACAAGTCCTAATTGTATTTTTTGGTGGAAAAAAGCATAGACCACTAATTGAGGAAAGCAAACCTCGATGGGAATTAGAATGTGAAAGGTGTAAACACTTCTAAACAGTAGATACTCTCCACCACAGGTACCATACACCAAACAGAAGTAAATTAAAACATGGCATTTCCTATCTAGAGATTTCTAATTGGTTTTCTACCTAGTGGAGAGTTCCCATTTTCTTTCCACACATCCAAATTAGATATGTCAAACAGTGGTTCATAACCAATTGAGGCTGTCCAATGGGTCATTTTCATCAAATAGAACCAAAAAAACAGAACACAAGACATACAAATACCCTGATCATGATCCCACAGACATTAAAAGGGAAGTAGACATTAATGATGATACAAATAAACCTACACTCAAATCTATCATATCTCATAGATACAATGCAAAGAAGACAGAGATCAGAGTTGATTAAACAATAATCAAAGAAGATTTCCAATGTTGTTAACATGAGTATTCAGCATATAGGAATAATAACAATGACAAGGGATTTAAGAAATCAGTGCTATTAGCAATGCCATAGTTACTTCTTAGATACCATCAAGCATTAGAAGAAATGAATAATGTCGATGGAGGCATGGAGAATCCCACTCGGATCTACAGAATACTAATGATTTGCTAAATGATAAGAACCATCCCCTGTAATATGACTCTCTGTGACTTGTCCCATCTATTGGTGAGTTTCACCATATTCAGAAGGATATCTGTGTGCAACATGAGCATGCCAAATCTGTTTTGCCAAACCAAATTCTACTTGAACCAAGCTTATTATAACCTAATTAAAACCAGGCCGAACCCAACACCTCTGGACCAAGTGATATCTCCTAGGAAATTTCATAAAGATTGTAAAGCTTTTGTCCTTTTCTACTCAACAAAGGATCTTGTTAATTGCTTATTATAAAAGAGGCTGGTAAGTTTTTCAATCATCTTTCAAACAATGGACCTTTCCAACTGCTACTAAAGTCATGGGCCATCAAGAAACAACCCATCAAATCAAAATCATCTTCAGTAGCCAGAGGAAAAGAAAGCAAGAACGACGTTTTGCAGTGGGCAAGTGAAATAAGAGCAACCAACAGCTTAAACCATGAAAATGAGCTTACGGAATACAAGCCTTTTGCATTAAATGAACAGAGCCCAATATAGAGAGCATCACCAACCAGGCTTACATGCTCTGAATCTGATCTGACTATCTGAGTGTGCAGCTCAGTATTCAAAACTCAAGCTTGAGCCCACAAACAAGTCTAATGAATCCTGAGCTGTATCCAATCCCCAAAATGCCCAACAAATCTAAGAATTTGGCAGGTCCAAAGTCTAATGAATCTTGAGCTGTATCCAATCCCCAAAATGCCCAACAAATCTAAGAATTTGGCAAGTCTTGTCAACATGGCATGACCCAATTTGCACCCTCAAAACTGGGGCCTCCCGTGAATCACGGACAAAGACATGATCAAATATAGGAGATCAAATCAGATCTACAATACTGCTTGCTTTATTTGCAATTAGAGAACAAAATGCAACAATAAAAAAAACACCATCCCCATGACATGGGACTAAAAAAATAAAAAAGAGGAACAAAACCCACCACAAAAAGACACCTAACAACACCTACTGCCTAGGCACAATACACATGCGCCTCTCGTGCTGCACTACAAACCCACGCATGACCAATGAACGGTCAGGATTAAAGCATGATCACAATCATCACTGTAAAAAAAAAAAAAAAAAAAAAAAAAAAAAAAAAAAAAAAAAAACAGCAGTAAGAACAAAAATAGATCAAAATAAGAAGGTTGATGGGTGGCTTGGCTTCTCTACAAGTGATGGTATGAAAGGTTTTTAGATGTTGCAGCCGCAGAAGATGAAGAAGAAGCAGAGCATGGACACCAAAGCAACAGACTCAAAGGCAGTGACAAAGCTCCAGAGGACTCCCGGTTAGAGAATTAGAGGCGAAAACATCGGATTTTCCAACACTTAGGCTAGAAAACGGCCCGCCGTGGGTCCGAAATGGGAACCGGGCCTCGGAAAAATAGGGAACCAGCACAAGCACCTCACTCGAGGGTACAGTGACTTATAGGAACTGACGGTTCGCAGATAGGGCTCTCGGTTATAAAATTAGAGGTTAAAGCATCGGATTTTCCAAAACTTGGGCTCGAAAACGGCCCGCCGGGGGTTCGGAATGGGAACCGTCCCCCAGAGATATCGGGAACCGTCACGAGCAACTCGCTCGAGGGTAAAGTGACTTGTAGGAACCGACGGTTCGCAAATAGGACTCCCGGTTAGAGAATTAGAGGCGAATACATCAGATTTTCCAATAGTTAGGCACGAAAACGGCCTGCTGGAGGTCCGGAACGGGAACCGGCCCCTGGAAAAATCAGGAACTAGCACAAGCACGTCGCTCGAGGGAAGAGTGACTTGTATGAACTAACGGTTCGCAGATAGGACTCTCATTTAGAGAATTAGAGACGAAAACATCGGATTTTCCAATACTTCGGCTCGAAAACTGCCCGTCGGGGGTCCGGAACAGGAACCTGCACGAGCACGTCGCTCGAGGGTAAAGTGAATTGTAGGAACTGACGGATCGCCGATAGGACCCCCGGCTAGAGAATTAGAGGCGAAAACATCGGATTTTCAAATACTTAAGGCTCAAAAACTGCCCGCCGAGGGTCCGGTACGAGAACCGACCCCCGAAAAAATAAGGAACCGGCACGAGCACCTCCATCGAGGGTAGAGTGACTTGTTGGAACTGACGGTTCGAAGATAGAACTCTCGGTTAGAGAATTAGAGGCGAAAACATCGAATTTCTCGACAATTAGGCTCGAAAACGGACCGCCGGGGGTCCGAAACGGGAACCAGGCCCCGGAAAAATTGGAAATCGGCACGAGCACCTCGCTCATGGGTACAGTGACTTGTAGGAACTGACGGTTTGCAGATAGGACCCCCTGTTAGAGAATTAGAGGCGAAAACATCGGATTTTCCAAGACTTAAGCTTGAAACGGCCCGCCGAGGGTTCGGAACGGGAACCGGCCCCCAAAAAAATCGAAAATCGGCACGTGCACTTCGTTCGAGGGTAGAGTGACTTGTAGGAACCGACGGTTCGCAGATAGGGATCCCGGTTAGAGAATTAGATGCGAAAACATCAGATTTTCCAAGACTTAGGCTCGAAAAATGCCCGCCAGGGGTCCAGAACTGGAACCGGCCCCCGGAAAAATTGTAAATCGGCACGTGCACTCTCTCAAGGGTAGAGTGACTTGTAGGAACTGACGGTTCGCAGATAAGACTCTCGGTTAGAGAACTAGAGGCGAAAACATCGGATTTTCCAACACTTAGGCTCGAAAAAGGCCCGCCAAAAAATCAGGAACTGGCACGAGCACCTCGCTCGAGGGTAGAGTGACTTGTAGGAACTGACGGTTCCCAGATAGGACTCCCGGTTACAGAATTAGAGTCGAAAACATTAGATTTTCCAAGACTTAGGCTCGAAAACGGCCCGCCGGGGGTTCGGAACAGGAACCGGCCGCCGGAAAAATCGGGAACCAGCTCGAGCACCTTGTTCGAGGGTAGAGTGACTTGTAGGAACAGACGGTTTGCAGATAAGACTCGCGGTTAGAGAATTGGAGGCAAAAACATCGGATTTTCCAGGACATAAGCTTGAAAACGGCCTGCCGGGGTCTGGAACGGGAACCGGCCCCCGAAAAAATCGGGAACCGGCACGAGCACCTCGCTCGAGGGTAGAGTAACTCGTAGGAACAGACAGTTCACAGATAGAACACTCGGTCAGAAAATTAGAGGCGAAAACATCGGACTTTCCAACACTTAGGCTCAAAAACGGCCCACCCGGGGTCCGAAATGGGAACCCGGCAACGGAAAAATCGGAAATCGGCACGAGCACCTCGCTCGAGGGTATAGTGATTTGTAGGAACTGACGGTTTGCAGATAGAACTCCCGGCTAGAGAAATAGAGGTGAAATCATCGGATTTTCCACGACTTAGGCTCGAAAATGGCCCGACGAGGGTCCGGAACGGTTACTGGCCCCCGGAAAAACCAAGAACTGGCAGAAACATCTCGCTCGAGGGTAAAGTGACTTGTAAGAACTGACGGTTCGCAGATAGGACTCTCGGTTAAAGAATTAGAGGCAAAAACATCGGATTCTCCAACACTTAGGCTCGAAAACGGCCCGCCGGGGGTCAGGAACAGGAATCGGCCCATGGAAAAATCAGAAATCGGCACGAGTACCTCGCTCGAAGGTAGAGTGACTTGTAGGAACTGACGGTTTGCAAATAGGACTCCCGGTTAGAGAATTAGAGGCGAAAACATCGGATTTTCCAAGACTTAGGCTCGAAAATGGCCTGCCGGGGGACCTGAACGGAAACCGTCCCCCGGAAAAAACAGGAACCAGCATGAGCACCTCGCTCGAGGGTATAGTGACTTGTAGGAACAGACGGTTTGCAGATAGGACTTCCAGTTAGAGAATTAGAGGCGAAAACATCGAATTTTCCAAGACTTAGGCTCAAAAACGGCCAGCCGGGGGTCCGGAACGTAAGATTTTCCAACACTTGGGCTTGAAAACGGCCCGCCGGGGTCAGGAATGCGAACTGCTACATGGAAAAATCAGAAATCGGCACGAGCACCTCACTCGAGGGTAGAGTGACTTGTAGGAACTGACGGTTCTCACATAGGACTCCCGATTAGAGAATTAGAGATGAAAACATCGGATTTTCGAAGACTTTGGCTTGAAAACGGCCCGCCGGGGGTCCGGAACGGGAACCGGCCCCGGAAAAAATCATGAACCGGAGCGACCACCTCGCTCGAGGGTAGAGTCACTTATAGGAACTGACAATTCGGAAACAGCACATCCGGTTAGAAAATTAGAGGTGAAAACATCAGATTTTTCAACATTTAGGCTCGAAAACGACCCGACGGGGGTCCAGACGGGAACCGGCTCTCGGAAAAATCGGGAACCGGCACGACCACCTCGCTCGAGGGTAGAGTGACTTGTAGGAACAGATGGTTTGCAGATAGGACTAGCGGTTAGAGAAGTAGAGGCGAAAACAACAGATTTTCCAAGGCTTAGGCTCGAAAACGGCCCGCCGGGGGTCCGGAACGGGAGCCGGCCCCCGGAAAAATCGGGAACCGACACGACCACCTCACTCGAGGGTAGAGTGACTTGTAGGAACTGACGGTTTGCAGATAGGACTCCCGGTTAGAGAATTAGAGGCGAATACATCGGATTTTCCAAGAGTTGGGCTCGAAAACGGCCCACCGCGAGTCCGAAACGGGAACCGTCCCCCGAAAAAATCAAAAACCGGCACGATCACCTCGCTCGAGGGTAGAGTGACCTGTAGGAACTGACGGTTCGCAGATAAGACTCACGGTTAGAGAATTAGAGGCAAAAACATCGGATTTTCCAAAACTTAGGCATGAAAACGGCCCGCCGAGGGTTCGGAACCGGAACCGGCCCGCGAAAAAATAGGAACCGGCACGAGCACGTCACTCGAGGGTAGACTGACCTGTAGGAACTGACGGTTTACAGATATGACTCTCATTTAGAAAATTAGAGCCGAAAACAACGGATTTTCCAACACTTCGGCTTGAAAACGGCCCGCCGGGGTTCCGGAACAGGAACGTGCCCCTAGAAAAATCAGGAACCGGCACGAGCACGTCGCTCGAGGGTAAAGTGACTTGTAGAAACCAACGGATCGCCGATAGGACTCCCGGTTAGAGAATTAGAGGCGAAAACATCGGATTTTCAAAGACTTAGGGTCGAAAACGGCCCGCCGAAGGTTCGTAACGGGAACCGGCCCCCGGAAAAAATGGAAATCGGCACTAGCACCTCGTTCGAGGGTAGAGTAACTTGTAGGAACTGACTGTTTGCATATAGAACTCCCGGTTAGAGAATTAGAGGCGAAAACATCGGATTTTCCAAGACTTAGGCTCGAAAACGGCACGACGGGGGTCCGGAACGATAACCGGCCCCCTGAAAAACCAGGAACCGGTAGAAGCACCTCGCTCGAGGGTAAAGTGACTTGTAGGAACTGACGGTTTGCAGATATGACTCTCGGTTAGTGGCACGAGCACCTCGTTCAAGGGTAGAGTGACTTGTAGGAACTGACGGTTCGCAAATAGGACTCCCGGTTAGAGAATAAGATGTGAAAACATCGGATTTTCCAACACTTAGGCTTGAAAACTGCCCGCCGGGGGTCCGGAACAGGAACCAGGCCTCGGAAAAATCGGAAATCGGCACGAGCACCTCGCTCGAGGGTAGAGTGACTTGTAGTAACTGACGATTTGCAGATAGGACTCGCTGTTAGAGAATTAGAGGCGAAAATATCGGATTTTCCAAGACTTAAGCTTGAAAACGGCCTGCCTGGGGTTTAGAACGGGACCCAGCCCACGGAAAAATTGAAAATTGGCACGTGCACATCGCTCGAGGGTAGAGTGACTTGTAGGAACGGACGGTTCACAGATAGGGTTCCCGGTTAGAGAATTAGATTTGAAAACATCGGATTTTCCAAGACTTAGGTTCGAAAAACGGCCGCCAGGGGTACGAAACGGGAACCGGCCCCCAGAAAAATCGAAAACCGGCACGAGCACTCGCTCGAGGGTAGAGTGACTTGTAGGAACCGACAGTTCACAGATAAGACTCCCGGTTAGAGAATTAGAGGCGACAACATCGGATTTTCGAACACTTAGGCTCGAAAACAGCTTGTCGGGGGTCCGAAACAGGAACCGGCCACCGGAAAAATCAAGAACCGGTACAAGCACGTCCCTCGAGGGTAGACTGACTTGTAGGAACTGACGGTTCGCAGATAGGACTACCGATTAGAGAATTAAAGGCGAAACCATCGGATTTTTAAACACTTAGGCTCTCAAACGGCCCGCCGGGGGTCCGAAACATGAACTGACTCCCAGAAAAATCGAAAACCGGCACGGGCACCTCACTCGAGGGTAGAGTGACTTGTAGGAATGGACGGTTTGCAGATAGGACTCGCGGTTAGAGAATTAGAGGCAAAAATATCGGATTTTCCAGGCCTTAAGCTCGAAAACGGCCCGCCGGGTTCGGAACGGGAACCGGCAGGAGCACCACGCTCACGGGTAGAGTGACTTGTAGGAACTGACAGTTCGCAGAAAGAACTGTCGGTTAGAGAATTAGAGGCGAAAACATTGGATTTTCCAACACTTAGGCTCAAAAACGGCCCGCCGGGGTTCCAAAACGGGAACCGGGCCGCGGAAAAATCAAAAATCGGCACGAGCACCTCGCTCGAGGATATAGTGACTTGTAGGAACTGACGGTTTGCAGATAGAACTCCCGGCTAGAGAAATAGAGGCGAAAACATCGGATTTCCAAAAATTAGGCTCGAAAACGGCCCGACGGGGGTCCGAAACGGTAACTGGCTCCGGGAAAAACCAGGAACCGGCAGAAACACCTCGCTCGAGGGTAAAGTGACTTGTAGGAACGGACGGTTCGCAGATAGGACTCTCGGTTAGAGAATTAGAGGCGAAAACATCGGATTTTCCAACACTTAGGCTCAAAAGCAGCCCGCCGGGGGTCAGGAACGGGAACCGGCCCATGGAAAAATCGGAAATCGGCACAAGTACCTCGCTCGAGGGTAGAGTGACTTGTAGGAACTAACGGTTTGCAGATAGGACTCCCGGTTAGAGAATTAGAGGCGAAAACATCGGATTTTCCAAGACTTAGGATCGAAAACGGCACACCGGGGGTCCGGAACGGGAACCGTCCCCCGGAAAAAACAAGAACCAGCACGAGCACCTCGCTCGAGGGTAGAGTGACTTGTAGGAATAGACGGTTTGCAGATAGGATTTCCGGTTAGAGAATTAGAGACGAAAGCATCGGATTTTTCAAGACTTAGGCTCGAAAACGGCCAGCCGGGGGTCGGGAACAAGAACCGGCACGAGCACCTCGCTCGAGTGTAGAGTGACTTGTAGGAACTGACAGTTCACAGATAGGACTCTCGGTCAGAGAATTAGAGGCGAAAACATCGGATTTTTCAACACTTAGGCTCGAAAACAGCCCGCCGGGGGTCTGGAACGGGAGCCGGGCCCCGGAAAAATCGGAAATCGGCACGAGCACCTCGCTCGAGGGCAGAGTGACTTGTAGAAACCGACGGTTCGCAGATAGTACTCCCGGTTAGAGAATTAGAGGCGAAAACATCGGATTTTCCAACACTTAGGTTCGAAAGCGACCCGCCGGGGGTCCGGAACGGGAACCGGCCCCCGGAAAAATCGGGAACTGGTACGAGCACCTCGCTCGAGGGTAGAGTGAGTTATAGGAACTGACGGTTCGCATATAGGACTCCCGGTTAGAGAATTAGAGGCGAAAACATCATATTTTCTAACATTTAGGTTCGAAAGCGGCCCGCCGGGGGTCCGGAACGGGAACCGGCCCCTAGAAAAATCGAGAACTGGCACGAGCACCTCGCTCGAGGGTAAAGTAACCTGTAGGAACCGACGGATCGCAAATAGGGCTCTCGGTTAAAGAATTAGAGGCGAAAACATCGGATTTTCCAACACTTAGGCCCGAAAACTGCCCGCCGGGGGTCTGAAACCGGAATCGGCCCCCGGAAAAATCAGGAACTGGCACGAGCACCTCGCTCAAAGGTAGAGTGACTTGTAGGAACTGACGGTTCGCAGATAAGACTCTTGGTTACAGAATTAGAGGCGAAAACATCGGATTTTCCAAGACTTAGGCTCGAAAACGGCCCGCCGGCGGTTCAGATCGGGAAACGGCCCCCGGAAAAATCGGGAACCGGCACGAGCACCTTGTTCGAGGGTAGAGTGACTTGCAGGAACAGACGGTTCGTAGATAGGACCCTCGGTTATAAAATTAGAGGCGAAAACATTAGATTTTCCAACACTTGGGCTCTAAATTGACCCGCCGGGTTTCCGGAATGGGAACCGGCCGTCAGAAAAATTGGGAACCGGCACGACCACCTCACTCGAGGGTAAAGTGACTTGTAGGAACTGACGGTTCGTAGATAGGACTCCCAGTTAGATAATTAGAGGCGAAAACATTGGATATTCCAAGACTTAGGCTTGAAAACGGCCTGCCGGGTGTACAGAACGGGAACCGGCTGACAGAAAAATCGGGAAATCGGCATGAGCACCTCGCTCGAGCGTAGAGTGACTTGTAGGAACTGACGGTTCACGGATAGGACTCTTGGTTAGAGAATTAGATGCGAAAACATCGGATTTTCCAAGACTTAAGCTCAAAAATGGCCCGCCGAGGGTCCGGAAGGGTAACCGGCACCCGGACAAACCGGGAACCGGCACGAACACCTGGTTCGAGTGTAGAGTGACTTGTAAGAACTGACGGTTTGCATATATGACCCTCAGAATTAGAGGCGAAAACATCGGATTTTCCAACCCATGCAAATATAGAAACTCTAAATAAAACAAGTAACCATGCCAAATTAGAAATTCTAATTTTAGTAAGTCCTGTCTTCCACGTGGCCCAATGCAAAAAAATGTCTTGGCCTTCATCATCTTCCAAACTCTTTGGGATTCCTCAAACTCTTTGAGTAACTCCAAACTCTTTGACCATCACAAACTCTATCTATCTTGACTTGAAAGCCGCCGATATTTACAAATAATAAAATCAAAAAATACATAAAATTCCTATATTTCAAAAATTGAGATTTACATGGCAACCTATTAATAGAAATAAAATAGGCTTAGGGAAACCATCATGCCTTGCCCTTTCGCGGGAAAACCAAGGAAACCATGATGCCCATTACAAGTTGCCTAATATAACCAATAATAATAACAAAAATAGAAATTTGTGGGGCCACATGGAGAGGACAATTACCTGCAAGGTTAGTATCATATATACAATAGGAACTAGAGCTAAGAAGGTGCCATTCATCATGATGAAAAATTCGAATTGTCAAAACCGACTGCGGTCCTACGTGCTCGGGCGGAGATGAACCCGCTCGAGCAGGCACTTCACTCCAGATCCACTCGAGCAGGTTCAACCCCGCTCGAGCACCCTACTCGTAGAAGCTGAATCCGTTCGCACGCCTGACACGCTGTTGGAAGAAAAACAATGATTTTTGACCAACCAGTTCCTTCTCATGCATACACATAAAAATAAAATAAAATAAAAATAAAAAACCCTTAAAAACTGATCCTTACACAACCCTAAATCCATCCACTCCACATCTCATGTAGAGACTAGAAAACCGATCTAACACGATGAGAATCTATGGATCGCTCTGATACCAATTGTTAGAAGTAGGTGGTCCTCGTGGATAAATATTTACAAACTTTTGACCCACTTATGCAGGGATCAATACCCATAAGGCCAAAAACCCAACCCCGAAATCTAAAACCCTAATATCATGTATTAAGATCAAATAATACATCAAGAAGATAGATTAAACAAACAAGCACAATTAAATCTACTAAATCAAATAGATAATAGATATATACCTTTGGAGCTTGGTTGCGCTCAGATCGAGAAGTTGAAAATTAGATCTCTATGAAAACTCTTTTCGCAGATTTTGATCTCCTTTTTCCTCTGTGTTCTTCCACGCTATAACCCTCTTAGAAAACTTCTCAAAGAGAATGGTGGGATCTCCAAGTAGAAGAAAACCCTACCACTCTTGTAGGAAACCAGAGGGGATCGAGGAGGAAGAGAGAGAGAAACTCAATCAACTACCCTATATGTCATTAGTAGCAAGAAATTGTTTCCTTTTCTGATAAATAAGAACTATACAAATTCATGTCCTCATAAGAGAAAATTAAATTTTGCTAAATAAGAAGAACTATACAAATTCATTTGTCATAGTAATCGTTGATAGTGAATTAGTGATCCTTAGCTATTAAAAAAAAAAAAAAGCCTATCACAACGAATTAGCTAAACAAATTGAACCTTGTTTCCTAATTAACTAAAGATAAATCAACAAAGTTCACAGAAGTTAATAAATATCAACGTAAGTCCAATATCATAAACTCATTTCTTCATAAGTAAAGATATCAGAAGAACCGAATGAGAAACCCATTTTGATATAGTTGGAAACAACATAAAATTATAACAGAAGAATCAAAGAAAAATCAACCAAATGGAGTTTGCTAGTCATCCTAAAATAGAAAGTAGATACATATATTGACGCAGGATCAAAAAGTTGCTTGTGAAGGAGTTATGTTAGGACATTTATTATAAGGAATTTCAGGTTTTTCATCATATATATTCACATGAAATATATATTCTAAAATTTATATCAATTATCTCCAAGTATGTATATCTCATTTGGCCAGGAAAAAAAAAAAACCCAAATCAGTCCATTGTGTGCCAGGGTGACATGGTAGTAAGCCTCGTCAAGTCACAAGAAATGGCAAAAAAGAAACTGCCTTAACCAAATGAACTAAGAAAACCAACAACAAAGGGGCATAACTAAATTTTGGAACACGGCTTATGAGGATGGATTACAATCTAACTTGTAACAATCAGAATAAAGATGAGAAAGGAAAAGAAAGACCCCATTTGGCCAGTTTGTGTTGAGGCTATGTTGTGAAGAACTTGTTTGCTAAATTCAGCAAGATTTCAATGGAAGGCCCAACACCCATTGAGTTTTAATATATCTCAGGAAAATTTAAGCTTCTAAGAAACTTGAATTATTCTGTTGCAGATCAGAACTAATAACACATCTATGATAGAAGCTTATAAACATAAAAGAACCCTTTGATGACAAAAACAAATTGCAATTCCAACATCAAAGCTGTGCCTCCAGTCTATGTCTTAAAAAGTCCAGGATAAGCATCATCTAAGAAACTTATTCTTTGAATTATTAAGACATTAATACTTAAAATACTAAAAAAGAACTAGTAGTCTATGGCAAAACAACTAAGATCTACTATTAAGATCAATCTTTTAATTCATAAACACAGCGATAAATTGCCAAAGTGAGCTGGCAAGCAAAATCTTTTAATTCATAAACACAGCGATAAATTGCCAAAGTGAGCTGGCAAGCAATGGTTCTAAACTTACCACATCCAACTTATTGCATCTGTATCCACACAAAAAAGAACGTGCATATACAAGTAACACAACTTGCTACTGCTGTATCCATACAAGTAGATACATATATTGACGCAGGATCAAAAAGTTGCTTGTGAAGGAGTTATGTTAGGCCATTTATTATAAGGAATTTCAGGTTTTTCATCATATATATTCACATGAAATATATATTCTAAAATTTATATCAATTATCTCCAAGTATGTATATCTCATTTGGCCAGGAAAAAAAAAAACCCAAATCAGTCCATTGTGTGCCAGGGTGACATGGTAGTAAGCCTCATCAAGTCACAAGAAATGGCAAAAAAGAAACTGCCTTAACCAAATGAACTAAGAAAACAAACAACAAAGGGGCATAACTAAATTTTGGAACACGGCTTATGAGGATGGATTACAATCTAACTTGTAACAATCAGAATAAAGATGAGAAAGGAAAAGAAAGACCCCATTTGGCATTGTTCCCATGTTATTTCGAGTATTATGCTGCTTTTATATTACGGTATATGAGGATGGATTACAATCTAACTTGTAACAATCAGAATAAAGATGAGAAAGGAAAAGAAAGACCCCATTTGGCATTGTCCCATGTTATTTCGAGTATTATGCTGCTTTTCTATTACGGTATAGAAATCATGGTTCAAAAAGATATTTGGAATAATTATAATCAGTACTATTTTAATTTCAATTAACTGTCGTGATAATAAGGCTCAATCAGTGATTTGAACCATCATTTTCAAATCAGACAGCAAAGAAAGAGGGGAAGACAGACCTAGAAATATTAGACGACACAGCGACGAATCCACAAACAATGATGGTGAAGCAATGAAAGGCACTGCATTGGATGAGATTGGGGGTTGCATGCATGTGCAATCAGGCAGTGAAGAGGAGAGGAAGATAGACCGTATCAAACGAGGCAATGACGAAACCAGAAACAATGGTGAAGAGCGAAAGGAATTGCATGAAATTCAGGTTGCATGTATGTGGGCCCACTATGAGATATTCTTTGAAGACACCTTGCATGTAAGGGGCCACATGTAACATCTGAGTAAGAAGGATCAACATGAACACATAAAGTTTTGCCTTAGGTTGATACGCTAAGACTTGGCTTCATGAGAAATTCATAAGGTTCCTTTGGGAGATCCACCCCCAAAATATTAGCATTAATCCTACCAGCCTTTTAGTCCTATCCTATTTTCTAGTTGCTTTTGTTATTCTGGGACATTTGCATGTAGAAGAGAGAACATGAAATAGTTGAAGATTACCAAAGCAAAACTCCATTCTTTGTAATCTCAGGAAGATGAACACATGAAAGCCTTAAAAATATTTATTCTTATGGATTCAGCTTATATAGTACAAATAAAGTTCTGCATACATGTGACATACAATCAAACATGAATAGATTCTCGCCGAAAGTGACAAATGTACTATAGATCTAGGTGGATATAATGGATCTTTTGTGCTCATTGTTACCACTATGAACATGTGCTGTGTATGGCAAAGTGTATGTGTGCGTGCCTAAAAATTACGGACTTAGTTTAAATGAAGAGGGGGGATTAGGGAAGTCTCTTTAATCCGATCGGAGAAGTCACCGATGCTCTGAATCCTGAAAAAGGGAAAGAAGAGCGGTCAAGGCCCGAGGCTGCTGTCAGCCAAAGGCACTCCGACGCCTGAGTTAGTGCAGTCACTGAACTAGGGTGAAGTGAGGAGGGAGATGTGGGTGAAAATAAACAGGATATGCACTGTAAATTGCTTACCTCTTATGGGGCTCCCATGCAGGTATATATAGGAGAGAATAGAAGATTCCATAGTGGAGGTAGGTGAGGATACTTGTCCCATCAGCCCACTCCTAGGATGGTAGGTGAGGATACTTGTCCCATCGGACGTCCCCTCAGCCCCCTCACATAAATGTGGAAGTGATAGGGAAGGTCCCTTATCAGTACTTGGCCACCTTCTGTCAGGGAGGCTCTACTACCATGTGGCCGTCCCATCTCATAAATGGAGATCAAGACAGCCATCCATCTCGGTCAGGTGGACCGAGAGGGGAATTACCGAGATCAGGGGATGCAGGAGATCGGGCATTGGTATCGAGGCGCTCGGGGCAGAGCCCGTAATGAACGAGGTCGGTAGGCAGACTGAATCCAACTCCAACTTGGTGACAGCTGGCACTCTTGCCGAACTGGAATAAATCAGGCCGGAGTAACCCCTAATTGGCATTTTAGTGCCGAGACAGGAGATTACCTCGGTATTTCGTAAGCACTCCACACAATTGCCCCTCAGCTGTCGAGCTCGTCAGTTCGGGGCTGGAACGAGGTCAGGAGCTGGAGACGTGGAAGCTTACATGAATACCGAGCTAGCACACTTTTTATAACCGGCTGCGGTTGTCACGGTCTTCATTATGACTTCATTTAAGAGCTCTATCAATCAGTCGCCAGCCTGTCCGTTGGGAGGCGCCAAAGCCGCTGCATCAGCCCGAGATAATTAATTGCTCTGACGGCGTTTACTGCGGAAACCGTCCTGATCTTGACACGTGGCGCCATCTGGTTTATAGTACCGTAAACTGAAGCGACGTGTGCGCCTTTTGAGGCGGTGTAATAAGGGCATGCTTTTGGTTTTCGAGGAGACGTCTTGCTGCCCTATAAAAGCAGAGTTTCCTTCTTCCTTCGTCCACCTTTCTGCTCTGAATCTGGGGGAGACTCTGCCTGCGTGATTCTCAGACCATCTCTGTATCTTCCCCACCTTTCTGTCCTCCTGCGTCTAGTTTGCTGTAAGTCTTCTTTTCCCTGATCTTTCCTTTAAGCACCTCTCTTCCAGTTTCTTTCTTCAGTTAGGGCTTTTCGTTCACCCATCTTAGTCTTTAAAACCAAAACATGGGAAAAGGGGTTTACCGTTGTCTAGCCGATACCCCTGATGCTTTATTGAGGTTTAGGGCGACCTACGATATTCCGGACGACGTCCGGATTAGGCTGGACGATCCAGCGAATCCCTGGGACGGTGATGTCTACCGAGATGGGGCGATGCCCTTCCCATTGGTCTCGGTAGTGGAAGGGGGAGTGAGGTTCCCCGTCCACCCGTTGCTTAGGCGATGTCTGGCTGCGTGGCATCTTGCCCCTTGCCAATTAATGCCGAACAGCTACAAGATCATAATGGGGACGGTAGCATTGAATAGGATTCTAGGCATCCAGCTCGGTGTCCACGACATCGAGGAAGCATATGACATTAGCAAGTCCACCGGGGAGATCGACGACCGGTATTACCTCCGGAGTAAGCCGAAGATGGTCTCGTTCGTCACTGCCCTGGAGGATTCAATGCGCCACGCCGGGACTGATAGTTTGTTCGTTACCGACAACTGGGAGATCGGTGCGAACGAAACCGAGGCAGAGAAGAGGTACCGGATACCTAGTCACTTTGGGCGCCTCCCAAGTAAAGCACCGAGCTCAAATAGCTTAACTTTTTGTTCTGCTATCTTTCTGTTGAACTGACACGCTGATCTGTTCTTTGTGCAGGCATTGCTGAGAGGAGACAAGCGGCCATTCGTGACGGCTGGAAGAAGAACGGAGGTTGGTACGAAAAAGTCCAGCACTACCAGGGGCATAAAGGCCGGGCTGCCTGGTGTCTCATAGGCTATCTGCCGAGATACATGCATTATAACAAAAGGCAGGGGTCAGAAATCCTTGAGGTCGGGCCTAGCTACGCACCAGAGGCAGTTGGGCAAGAGCGGCCGATCTCACCCCTTACCGACCCGGAAGAAGCCTCTGAGGAGAATCGGTCCGGCACCGAGATGGGTCAAGATCCTCCTCTCACCAACCTCCGGGAGAAGCTTCTAGGAAAGCGGCCATCTTCGTCGTCGAGGTCGGCTCATTCTTCTTCTTCTTCTAGGGACGCCCATCCGGCTCCTCCATCCGGCTCCTCCCGGGACAATTCAACTGCAGCTAGGGAGGAGAGGCAGACGAAGAGGGCGAAGGGCGAGGAGCCGCGCCAAACCAGGCCCCGGAAGGAGAGGGCTAGTCGGAAAAGCCCGACGGAAGAGGTGGAGGAAGAGCCGCGGGTGGAGGAAGAGCCGCGGGTTCGCCGAGGGAGGCAGGAGGAGAGGATGCCGGTGACGCCCGGAAGAGAGGGCCCATCCCGGCAAGATCCTGTCCAGCCCTCGGCGCCTCGCGCCCCTTTGGATGAGCCCTGGAGGCCATCCTTCCTTCTGGCGCCAGGGACGCCGCTGACCTCGGGACACCATTTACAAGGCTGTCCGGCAGTGGCGGCCGTGCTGGCTGGGGCGTGCTCGCTTCCCCTGGATGTCGAGCGCTTCAGGAGAATGGAGGAGGCCACGCTGCATCAGGCCAACCTGTCATCGGCCCTGATGGTGAGCATTACTCTTTATATATATAGATTTGGAGATATCTTGCGTGCTGATTCTAACTTGTTCCTGTTATCCAGGTTGTGCAGAGGTCTGTAGTGGCTCTGGAAAAATGCCAACAGAGCCGTGCCGAGATCCAGTCTTTGTAGGCTGATAGACAGAAACTCGCTGCAGCCCTGGAAGGGAGCTCGGAGCATCTGAGGAGGTCCGAGGAGGCATGCGCCAAGCTGAACGCGGAGAACGAGGCTGCCATGGAGGCGATCACTAAGAAAAGCGCCGAAAACTATGGGCTCCAGGCAGCCGCGTATGAGATGGAGAAGAGGGCCAAAGAGAGGGAGGCCGAAATGGAGATCCTGAAGAAGGAGAAAGCAGAGGCTGAAGCTCTGCTGAGAGCCGAGCAGGAAGCCTTAGCCAAACTGAAGGCTGACTTCGAGGCTTCTCGGGAAGTAGAGCTCGAGGCCTCCCTCCAGAAGGGGGTGGCACAGGCGACAAGGCTTTACGAAGAGCAACTCGTTCCGCTGGGAGAGGAGCTCTTCGAAATGGGATGTCTGGCCGTGCTGAAGGAAATGGGGGTTCCCGAGGACCACCCCATTCGTCAAGATCTGCCCAAGCTCCCCCGTGCCGAACCCGAGTCGCCAGCCCCTCCGTTCTCCGAGGCCCCTCTAGACTGCGTAGATGATGAGCCTCAGGCCTCAGAAGCTCTCCAAGTTCCAGCTACCGAGACCATCGCTGCCGATCTCGGGCTTGTCGTCACCGAGGCCCCTCTTGCTCCGGCTGGTGATGGTGAAGTCGAAGATGTGTCCATCATCGACATAGATCGGCTGCCGTGATGTTTCTGTCTTCTTTTCTTGTGCCCATTCGGGGAGATACATGTAATTTTTTGATGATATATGAAACCTTCGTTATGTACATGACATTGACGTGAATGGAATTTTCTGTATTGGGGGAAGATTTATATTTTTTGTTTTCGGAAGAGATCTGTAATCAGAAATCTGGTTTTGCTTCCAATTTTGAACATCCGTGGTGAATGTTTCTTGTCTTGTTCTTTCTCTTTTTATGCGTTTGGCTGAACAACCAGAATAAAGTAGGAAATAAAACAAGTAAATGAGCTCGGTCCATAGCCGTGCCGTATTGATCCTGCAATCATAACAAGCATTGACTTCGATAAAAGGCGCTTGGTCCTATGACCTAAGCTGAGTCCGGCTTATAATCAAAACTTGACTGGCCCAAAGGCCGCGCCGAAGTAGTTGATCCTGGTAACCGAGTTGTATGTATATGCCGAGCTCCATAACTCGGCCATCTTTTTTGAGAATAGGAGATAATTTGGAGAATACAAACTTATTCTATAAAAAGAACCAGTTTATTACCTTCCAAAATCAGATTACATCTCAGAAATAGAATTTCTTGAGGTGGGTGGCATTCCACGGGCGTGGTAGCTCTTTGCCTTCCATATCCTCAAGCCTGTAAGCAGACTGCCCAGTTACCGAAGTTACCTTGAATGGCCCATGCCAATTTGGTGCAAGTTTTCCTTCGCTAGGGTTCTTGTCCGCTGGAAGTGTCTTTTTCAAGACCAATTCTCCAGGGGAGAACTTTCGTTCTTTGACCCTTTGATTGTACCCTCTAGCCAATAGTCGTTGGTAAGAAGCGAGGCGGATGGCTGCGGCATCCCTTCGTTCCTCAGCCAAGTCGAGCTCTGTGGCGAGGTTTGCATCATTTTGGCCTTGGTCGAACAGTTCCGACCTGAGGGTGGGGAGACCGACCTCAAGTGGAATTACAACCTCCATCCCGTAGGCTAGGGAGAAGGGAGTTACCGAGGTCGAGCGCCTCGGGGTAGTCCTGTACGCCCAGAGGACACTTGGAAGTTCCTCCACCCATCTGCCTTTGGCTCGATCCAGTCTCTTTTTGAGTCCGTCAAGCACCACTTTGTTCGAAATTTCAGCCTGCCCATTGCTCTGGGGGTATGCTGGGGTAGAATAGTAGTTCCTGATGCCAAGGTCTTGACAGAAGATTTTGAAGAAGTTGGAGTCGAACTGGGTCCCGTTATCCGTGACCAAGGCTCAAGGCACTCCGAATCTGGTTAAGATATTTCTCCACACGAAGTTTTTGGTATCTTTCTCAGTGATGGAGGACAACGCTTCAGCCTCTATCCATTTGGTAAAATAGTCAGTAGCTACCAACAACCATCTTTTGTTCCCTGGAGCTCGGTGGAGTGGTCCCACGAGGTCCAGTCCCCACTGGGCAAAGGGCCAGGGGCTGGAAAGAGGACTTAGGTCATGTGCTGGCTGATGGAGAGAGTGGAAGAACTTCTGGCACTTCTCACATTTCCTGGCATAGACCTGTGCGTCCTTCTGCATATAGGGCCACCAGTACCCCTGACTGATGGCTCGGTAAGCCAGTGACCGACCTCCGATGTGGCTGCCGCAGATCCCTTCGTGGATTTCATAAAGGAAGTCCTCGACTCTGCTCGGGTGTACGCACTGGAGGTAAGGGCCATTGTACGACTTCTTGTAGAGTTTGCCATCCGGAGAGAGCCAGAATCGGGCTGCCTTTAGCCTGATTTTGTGGGCCTGGTTCTTGTCCTCGGGCAGCTGGTCACTCTTGAGATAGGAGATTAGTTCATCCATCCAGCTTGGGCCGAGATCAATACACATGAGCCGCCGAGGCGATTGAAGTTGTATACTTGGTCTGTCTAGTGCTTCCACTTCGACAGTTCTTTTTCTTCCTGCCTCGACAGCAGAGGCCAGGCTTGCAAGGGCATCGGCGTGAGAGTTGGAGTCTCTGCCTATCTGCCTGACTTCAGCCTTTTGGAACTGAGATAGGAGTTGCTTGGTGTGGGCTCGGTAGGCTGCCATCTTGTCATCGCGGGCCTGGTAATCCCCATTGAGTTGGCTTGTAACCAGCTGTGAGTCGCTGAAGATCACTAGTTGTTGTGCCCCCAGGATTTTTGCACTGCCCAACCCTGCAATTAGTGCTTCATACTCAGCTTCATTGTTAGATGCTTTGAAGTCAAGAGTCAGGGCTTGCTCAATGACGAGGCCCTCCGGAGATTGAAGGACTAGGCCAGTGCCAGCCCTTTTGGAGGTGGAGGACCCATCGACGAAGACTTTCCAAGATGAGTCGAGGAACTGTTCCCAGGGCCGATCCTGCTCGGTCTCGGCTGAAGTCGTCGCCTCCTTGGCCCCCAGTTCGGTGTCGAGATGGCTCGGTGCCGAACTAGGAGAGGTGAATTCCACAATGAAGTCTGCCAGTACTTGTGCTTTAATGGCCGTCCTGGGCTGATACTTGATATCATATTGCCCGAGTTCGACAGCCCATTTAGACACTCTGCCTGAGAAGTCTGCTCTCCTAAAGAGGGACTTGAGCGGGTGTTCTGTAACAACCACTATGGAATATGTCAGGAAGTAGTGGGAGAGCTTGCGGGATGCACTGACAAGTGCAAATGCGAGCTTCTCCAATGGCAGGTATCGCGTTTCGGCATCCAGCAGGACTTTGCTTGTGTAATAGATGGGTTTTTGCTGCCTATCATCTTCTCTTACGAGTACAGAGCTTACTGCATGGTCCGATACTGCCAGGTATAGATATAAGACCTCACCCCGCACCGGGGTGGAAAGCAGGGGAGGGGAAGCAAGGTATACTTTGAGCGTCTGGAGAGCACTTTCGCATTCCGGGGTCCATTGGAACCCGGAGCTCTTTTTCAAGAGCTGGAAGAAGGGATGGCATTTATCTGAGGCTCGACTGATGAAGCGGTTCAGTGCCGCCGCCATCCCGGTAAGTCTCTGGACCTGTTTTGTCGAGGTCGGACTCTGTAGGGCTCTGATTGCCGAGATTTGATCTGGGTTGGCCTCGATTCCTCGCCTAGTAACCAGGCTGCCCAGGAACTTGCCCGAGCCGACGCCAAATGCACATTTGGAGGCGTTCAGCTTGAGCTTGTACTGTTTGAGGATGGAGAAGGTTTGATGCAAGTCAGTCAAGTGGTCTTGTGACCGTTTAGACTTAACGACCATGTCATCAATATATACTTCGACCGTTCTGCCGAGCTGGTCCTGAAACATCTTGGTTACTAGCCTCTGGTAGGTAGCACCCGCGTTTTTTAACCCGAAGGGCATTACTTTGTAACAGTAGGTGCCCCTGGGTGTTATGAACGCGGTTTTTTCTTGATCAGGCTCATGCATTGGAATTTGATGGTAACCTCGGTAGGCATCGAGGAAACTCATTCTCTCATGCCCGGAAGTGGCGTCGATTAGCTGGTCTATCTTTGGTAGAGGAAAGCTGTCTTTGGGACAGGCTTTGTTAAGGTCGGTGAAGTCTACACAGACCCTCCAGCTCCCATCCTTCTTTTTCACCACGACCGTGTTGGCTAGCCACACCGGGTAGTGGACTTCTCTGATAGCTCCAGCTTCTAATAATTTGTTGACCTCCTTGGTCACAGCCTCTGCCTGTTGGGTACCCGACCTTCGAATCTTTTGGGCAACAGGTTTATGCTGGGGATCTACATTCAGCTTGTGGCTTATGACCTCCTGGCTGATGCCAGACATTTCATATGGGGTCCAAGCGAAGACTTCTCTATTTTGCAACAGGAAGTCGAGCATCCTGGCCCTCTCCTCGTCAGCAAGTTGACTACCGAGCAGGAAGAATCTCTCTGGATCGCTGGGGTTGATCCCGACCTGGGTGAGGTCCTCAATGCTCTTTTGCCCGGGAGTTCGGCCCACAGCATCGAGCTCAGTTTCGAGTTCGGTCATGTGGACTCGCTGCGGCTCTGTATCGCCGGGGACCACGACCATGAGACATTCCTTGGCCATATCTTGGTCGCCGCGGATTGTGACAACTTCGAAGCTCCCGTTCTTGTTCTGTAACGGGAACTTTAGCTTCTGGTGATGGGTCAAGGGTACAGCCTCCATGTTATGAAGCCAGGTCCTTCCCATGATGGCATTGTATGGAGATTGTGCATCCACCACCAGGAAGTCTGCCGTCATGGGGGCTCCTCCAACCTCGACCTTGAGGGAGATCTTCCCTTTTGGATATACTGTCTTGGAGCTGAAACCCACCAACGGGGTGCGAGCTTCCTGCAGGTCCTCCTCTTTCAGACCCATCCTTTTGAAGCAGTCAAAATAGAGGATTTCTGAGGAGCTCCCGGGGTCCACCAGGATCCTTTTGACATTGAAGTTATGTAACCTCATGTCAGGAGAAGAGGATCGTTGTGAGGTAGCTGGACCCCGGCCAAATCTTTGTCAGAGAACCAAATTTTTGGTCTCTCTACGCGCGCCTTCTTTGCGGAGGGACCGAGCTCGGCCCTCATCACATGTTTGCCATGCTGGGCCCTCCTGGCCTCGGCACGCGCTTGATCACTGCCTCTGGGAGCGGAGGCCAGGTGAATGACATCGATGGTCCCTATGGGCCCATCACTTTCGTCGAGGTCGTGCTGCTGGGCCTGGTTTACTCTACCCTCCTCTTTGATATGATCTCTGAGGTGCCCATCTTTCACGAGCTTTTCGAGGTGCGCCTTGAAGGCATAGCAATCCTCGGTTCTGTGTCCTCTATCTTTGTGATAGGCACAGAACTTGCTCTGATCTCGTGTGGCAGCATCGCTTCTCATAGGCTGGGGCCATTTGAAAAAAGGCTGAGCTTGGATCTTTCCGAGGAGTTTGTAAATGGGCTCCTTGAAGATGGTGTTGACGGCTTTGTGAGGGGCACCACTTGACTTCGGCTTCGCGCTGCCTCCCGGGTTGGGAGCAGGACGTACTGCCGAGCTGGATGGCTCTCTATTTCGATTCGCCTCTTTCTTAGCAAGCCACCTCTCTTTTCTCGTGGGACGGCTCTCCGGTCGGCTTTCTGGCCAAAAATTATGGCTCTCCCGAGCTCGGACGTCGTCCTCTTCCTGCTCGACGTACTGGTTCACCCGGGCCATCAGAGCCTTTACCGAAGGTGCGGGACGACGCACCAATTTCTTCCGAAGCTCATTGCCCGGCAGCAAAGCTTGTTGGAAGGCAGTAACGGCTACGTCGTCATTGGAATTTTCAATCACGCTGTAGATGGTCCAGAATCTTTTGGCGAACTGAGTGATATTCTCAGTCGGCCTCATCTTGATTGAGATCAGGTCGGCATCAGTTTTCGGGATGACCCGGTGCGCTTGGAACTTCTCGACGAAGGAGTTTCGGAGCTGTGGCCAGCTCGAAATCGATCCCTTGGGAAGTGCACAGAACCACCGAAGCGGGAGGTCGCCCAAGCTGGAGGAGAAAACCTTGCAATCAAGGTCGCCGTCGCCGCTGAATAGCGTCATCTTCTGGGTGAAGTGCCGGAGATGAGCCTCGGGGTCCGACGTCCCGTCATAGAGATTGAAACGTGGGACGCTGAACTTATCAGGGAGGGGATGATCTTTGATTTCCCGAGAAAATGGAGACGTGCCGTGGATGTCACCATGTTTGGCAGTCAACCGACCTCGAGCGAGGCCGGCCTGCTCCAGGCTCTGCTGTACGGCCAGCTTAATTTGCTGATCGATATAGTCAGCCATGTCGGGGTCGGCCCTGGTCTCCCGCCTTTGTCTCTGGCGCTGCTGCTGGTCGGCGCTGGCGTGAGTGTTACTCGAGCCCTCTTCGCGAGCTCGGGCGCGCCTTTTATTCAGCTGATCCCTTAGATCTGGTCGACGCAGAGGACCCAGGCGAGCTCGTTGCCGAGGTGGAGGCGTGTGAGAGGCTTCGGGCGGGACTTGGCTCTTTGTCTCAAGCTGTCGCTGAAGCTGGAGGATCTGCTCCTTTTGTTCTTCGATGATGAGGTTTTGAGCCTTGATGGCTTCGGCTTGGGCCTCAACATCGTCCTCTAGGGCCATGTCGTCGTCACCTTCATCACTGAGGTAGACGTGATCCTCTTCCATGTGGTCCCCGTGAGGAGACCGACGAGGAGGAGACTGCACAGGAGCCTTACCTCGTTGGGACTGCTCTTGAGGAGGAAAGTCCTTATGGGGTGGCGCAGTGAAAACAACCTCCAGACGCGGACGCTCTGCCTGAGAGGTCGCTGGCCGAACTCGCTCTGCTATATGACCGTGTCGAGGAGACGCCGGTGCACCTCTCGACGATGAGTGTGTCACCGTGACGGGTGACCCGACACTTCGAATACCAGGTTCTCCCTCCGCTCTTCTCGATTGAGGGTTGGGTGGCGTTTGCCTGGTATCTCTCTGCTGACTTGTCACTAATGCCCCTGCCTGGTTCGTCACCAGTGGAGGCAGCATGAGAGGCAAGAATATCTCCGGCTGCCTGGACCTGGATGGTCCAGCAACGCTCCTTCCCTTCTTAGCCTTAGGAGGCATGGCTGTCTAGATGAAAATATGGAATTTTTCAGATCGAGTCCCCACAGACGGCGCCAAATTGTGCATGCCTAAAAATTACGGACTTAGTTTAAATGAAGAGGGGGGATTAGGGAAGTCTCTTTAATCCGATCGGAGAAGTCACCGATGCTCTGAATCCTGAAAAAGGGAAAGAAGAGTGGTCAAGGCCCGAGGCTGCTGTCAGCCAAAGGCACTCCGACGCCTGAGTTAGTGCAGTCACTGAACTAGGGTGAAGTGAGGAGGGAGATGTGGGTGAAAATAAACAGGATATGCACTGTAAATTGCTTACCTCTTATGGGGCTCCCATGCAGGTATATATAGGAGAGAATAGAAGATTCCATAGTGGAGGTAGGTGAGGATACTTGTCCCATCAGCCCACTCCTAGGATGGTAGGTGAGGATACTTGTCCCATCGGACGTCCCCTCAGCCCCCTCACATAAATGTGGAAGTGATAGGGAAGGTCCCTTATCAGTACTTGGCCACCTTCTGTCAGGGAGGCTCTACTACCATGTGGCCGTCCCATCTCATAAATGGAGATCAAGACAGCCATCCATCTCGGTCAGGTGGACCGAGAGGGGAATTACCGAGATCAGGGGATGCAGGAGATCGGGCATTGGTACCGAGGCGCTCGGGGCAGAGCCCGTAATGAACGAGGTCGGTAGGCAGACTGAATCCAACTCCAACTTGGTGACAGCTGGCACTCTTGCCGAACTGGAATAAATCAGGCCGGAGTAACCCCTAATTGGCATTTTAGTGCCGAGACAGGAGATTACCTCGGTATTTCGTAAGCACTCCACACAGTATGGGTCTACTTGCAGGCATTTCCAAATAAGTGACCAGTACATTACCAACTTGCAAATTCAGTGAATTTCAAAAATAATTCAATACACGAATCAAAAGGTCCGTGCTTGACTATGCTAGTTTCAGTAGATATAGAGTGTCACATCAGATTATCTAAGTTTTGCAACTATAGAATCAAGGATAGGAGTAAGACAAGGAAAAGAAAGAGCAGATCATTTATTATCTTACGACTTGAAAATCCTATTGTTTCTTTGGAAATGGATGTTATCTTAGGACTTGAAAATCCAATAGTCAATGTTATAGTTTAATAAGAAGAATATCCAAACCATACTGACCTCTGCAATATAGGCAAAACATTCTCTAGCTACTAGTTTGTTGAAGCATGGACAGGTGTCACTCAAATGGCCAGTGGCATAATACTCTCTCTTGCTCCACGCTCAATAATCCATATAAGTGTCAGGATCCTCAGCCTCACACTCAAGAACACATAATACACGGATGTACCCGAATCAAAGGTGTACCCCAATAAAGGCAACCATGATGGCTTTCGCACTATTGTTTTTCAAAAGGCCGTGACATTTTTTTCCATTTCAACGGTCCCCAACAATATGCAGCCCTTTTCATGTACCCAAATTAAGGGTGTACCCAAATCAAGGCAACCATGATGGCTTTCGCACTATTATTTTTCAAAAGGCCGTGACTCTTTTTCCTTTTCAACGGTCACCAACAATACGCAGCCCTTTCCTTGTACCCGAATCAAGGTGTACCCCAATCAAGGCAACCATGACGACTTTCGCACTATTGTTTTTCAAAAGGCCGTGACTTTTTTTTTTTCCATTTCAACGGGCCCCAACAATAGGCAGCCCTTTTCATGTACCCAAATTAAGGGTGTACCCAAATAAATTTTTCAAAAGGCCGTGACTCTTTTTCCTTTCCAACGGTCCCCAACAATTGCAGCCCTTTTCATGTACCCGAATCGGCCCGCCGGGGGTTCGGAACGGGAACCGGCACGAGCACCTCGCTCGAGTGTAGAGTGACTTCTAGGGACAGACGGTTTGCAGATAGGACTCGTGCTTAGAGAATTAGAGACGAAAACATCCGCTTTTCCAAGACTTAGGCTCGAAAAAGGCCCGCCGAGGTCCGGAACGGGAACCGGCCCTCGGAAAAATCGGGAACCGGCACGAGCACGAGATCCGGAACGGCAACCGGCCCCCGGAAAAATTGGGAACCGGCACGAGCACCTCGCTCGATGGTAGAGTGACTTGTAGGAACTGACGGTTCGCGGATAAGACTCTCGGTTAGAGAATTATAGGCGAAAACATAGGATTTTCCAACACTTAGGCTCGAAAACGGCCAGTCGAGGGTCAGGAACGGGAAATGGCACATGGAAAAATTGGAAATCGGCACGAGCACCTTGCTCGAGGGTAGAATGACTTGTAGGAACTGACGGTTCACAGATAGGACTCCCGGTAAGAGAATTAGAGACGAAAACATCGGATTTTCGAAGACTTTGGCTTGAAAACGGCCCGCCGGGGATTCAGAATGGGAACCGGCCCAGGAAAAAATCGGGAACAGGCGCGACCACCTTGCTCGGGGGTAGAGTGACTTGTAGAAACTGATGATTCGGAAATAGGACACCCGGTTAGAGAATTAGAGGTGACAACATCGGATTTTTCAACATTTAGGCTCGAAAACGGCTGCCGGGGGTCCAGAACGAGAACCGGCCCTTGGGAAAATCGGGAACCGGCACGACCACCAAGCTCGAGGGTAGAGTGACTTGTAGGAACAGATGGTTTGCAGATAGGACTCGCGGTTAGAGAAGTAGAGGCGAAAACAATAGATTTTCCAATGCTTAGGCTCGAAAACGGCCCGCCGGGGGTCCGGAACGAGAACCGGCCCCCGGAAAAATCGGAAACCAGTACGAGCACCTAGGTCGAGGATAGAGTGACTTGTAGGAACTGACGGTTTCCATATAGGTCTCCCGTTTAGAGAATTAGAGGTGAATACATCGGATTTTCCAAGAGTTGGGCTCGAAAACGACCCGCCGGGGGGGTCTGGAAAGGGAACCGGCCCCCGGAAAAATCGGGAACCGGCACGTGCACCTCGCTCGAGGGTAGAGTGACTTGTAGGAACCGACGGTTCGCAGATAGGACTCCCGGTTAGAGAATTAGAGGCGAATACATCGGATTTTCCAAGAGTTAGGCACGAAAACGGCCTGCCGGGGGTCCGGAATGGGAACCGGCCCTCGGGAAAATTGGGAACCGGCACGACCACCAAGCTCGAGGGTAGAGTGACTTGTAGGAATAGATGGTTTGCAGATAGGACTCGCGGTTAGAAAATTAGAGGCGAATATATCAGATTTTCCAAGAGTTGGGCTCGAAAACGGCCCGCAGGGGAGGGGGGGTCCGGAACGGGAACTGGCCCCCGGAAAAATCGGGAACCGGCACGTGCACCTCTCTCGAGGGTAGAGTGACCTGTAGGAACTGACGGTTCGCAGATAGGACTCTCGATTAGAGAATTAGAGGCGAATAAATCGGATTTTCTAAGAGTTAGGCACGAAAACGGCCTGTCGGGGGTTCGGAACGGGAACCGGCCCTCGGAAAAATCAGGAACCCGCACGAGCACATCGCTCAAGGTAAGAGTGACATGTAGGAACTGACGGTTCGCAGATAGGACTCTCATTTAGAGAATTAGTGATGAAAACATCGGATTTTCAAACACTTCAGCTCGAAAACGGCCAGCCGGGGGTCCGGAACAGGAACCGGCCCCCGGAAAATCAGGAACCGGCACGAGCACGTCGCTCGAGGGTAAAGTGAATTGTAGGAAATGACGGATCGCCGATAGGACTCCCGGTTAGAGAATTAGAGGCAAAAACATCGGATTTTCAAAGACTTAGGCTCGAAAACTGCCCACCGAGGGTCTGGAACGAGAACCGGCCCTCGGAAAAATCGAGAATCGGCACGAGCACCTCGCTCGAGGGTAGAGTGACTTGTAGGAACTGACAGTTCGCAAATAGAACTCTCGGTTAGAGAATTAGAGGCGAAAACATCGGATTTCTCGACACTTTGGCTCGAAAACGGCCCGTCGGGGGTCCGGAACGAGAACCAGGCCCCGGAAAAATTGGAAATCAGCAAGAGCACCTCGCTCGAGGGTAGAATGACTTATAGGAACTAACAGTTTGCATATAGGACTCGTTGTCAGAGAATTACAGGCGAATACATCGGATTTTCCAAGACTTGATCTTGAAAACGGCCCCCCGGGGCTTCGGAACGGGAACCAGCCCCCGGAAAAATCGAAAATCGGTACGTGCACCTCGCTCGAGGGTAGAGTGACTTGTAGGAACTGACGCCTCACAGATAAGGCTCCCGGTTAGAGATTTAGATGCGAAAACATCGGATTTTACAAGAATTAGGCTCGAAAAATGCCGCTAAGGGTCTGGAACAGGAGCCGGCCTCCGGAAAAATCGAAAATCGGCACGAGCACTCGCTCGAGGGTAGAGTGACTTGTCGGAACCGACGGTTCGCAAATAAGACTCCCGGTTAGAGAATTAGAGCCGAAAATATCGGATTTTCGAACACTAAGGCTCGAAAACGGTCTGCCGGGGGTCCGGAACGGGAACCGGCCCCCAGAAAAATCAAGAACCGGCACGTGCACGTCGCTCGAGGGTAGAGTTACTTGTAGGAACTGACGGTTCGCAGATAGGACTCCCGGTTAAAGAATGAGAGGCGAAACCATCGCATTTTCAAACACTTAGGCTCTCAAACGGCCCGCCGGGGGTCCGGAACATGAACCAACCCCCGGAAAAATCGAGAACCGGCACGAGCACCTCGCTCGAGGGTAGAGTGACTTAAAAGAATAGATGGTTTGCAGATAGGACTCGCGGTTAGAGAATTAGAGGCAAAAACATCGGATTTTCCAAGACTTAAGCTCGAAAACGGCCCGCCGGGGTCCGGAAGGGGAACTGGCCCCCGAAAAAATTAAGAACTGGCACGAGCACCTCGCTCGAGGGTAGAGTGACTTGTAGGAACTGACAGTTCGCAGATAGAACTCTCGGTTAGAGAATTAGAGGCGAAAACATCAGATTTTGCAACACTTAGGCTCGTAAACGGCCTGCCGGGGGTCCGGAACAGGAACCAGGCCCCTGAAAAATCGAAAATCGCCACGGGCACCTCGCTCGAGGGTAGAGTCACTTGTAGGAACTGACGGTTTGCAGATAGAACTCCCGACTAGAGAATTAGAGGCGAAAACATCGGATTTTCAAAGACTTAGGCTCGAAAACGGCGCGACGGGGGCCCGGAACGGTAACTGGACCCCGGAAAAATGAGGAACCTGCAGAAACACCTCGCTCGAGGGTAAAGTGACTTAAAGGAAGTGACGGTTCACAGATAGGACCTCCTGTTAGAGAATTAGAAGCGAAAACATTGGATTTTCCAACACTTAGGCTCGAAAATGGCCCGCCGAGGGTCCGGAACGGGAACCAGGCCCCCGGAAAAATCGGAAATCAGCATGACTTAGGCTCGAAAACGGCGCGACGGGGCCCCGGAACGGTAACTGGACCCCGGAAAAATGAGGAACCGGCAGAAACACCTCGCTCGAGGGTAAAGTGACTTAAAGGAACTGACGGTTTGCAGATAGAACTCCCGACTAGAGAATTAGAGGCGAAAACATCGGATTTTCAAAGACTTAGGCTCGAAAACGGCGTGACGGGGGCCCGGAACGGTAACTGGACCCCGGAAAAACGAGGAACCGGCAGAAACACCTCGCTCGAGGGTAGAGTGACTTGTAGGAACTGACGGTTCACAAATAGGACTTCCGAATAGAGAATTAGAGGCGAAAACATCAGATTTTCCAACACTTAGGCTCGAAAACGGCCCGCCGGGGTCCGGACCGGGAATTGGCCCCCGGAAAAATCAGGAACCGGCTCGAGCTCCTCGCTCGAGGGTACTGTGACTTCTAGGACCTGACGGTTCGCAGATATGACTCCCGGTTAAAGAAATAGAGGCGAAAACATCGGATTTTCCAACGCTTAGGCTCGAAAACGGCCCGACGGGGGTTCGGAACAGGAACCCGCCCCCGGAAAAATCGGGAACCGGCACGAGCACCTTGCTCGAGGGTAGAGTGACTTGTAGGAACTGACGGTTCGCTGATAGGACTGCCGGTTATAGAATTAGAGGCGAAAACATCGGATTTTCCACCAGTTAGGCTCGAAAGCGGCCCGCCAGGGGTCCGAAATGGGAACTGGCACGACCACATCGCTCGAGGGTAGAGTGACTTGTAGGAACTGACGGTTCGCAGATAGAACTCTTGGTTAGAGAATTAGAGGCGAAAACATCGGACTTTCCAAGAGTTAGGCTCGAACACGGCCCGCCGGGGGTTCGGAATGGGATCCAGGCCCCGGAAAAACCGGGAACCGGCACGAACACCTTGTTCGAGGGTAGAGTGACTTGTAGGTCTTGACGGTTTGAAGATAGGACTCTCGGTTGTAGAATTAGAGGGGAAAACATCGGATTTTTCAACACTTATGCTCTAAATCGGGAACCGGCACGAGCACCTCGCTCGAGGGTAGAGTGACTTGTAGGAACTGACGGTTCGCAGATAGGACCCACGGTTAGAGAATTAGAGGGGAAAACATTGGATTTTCCAACACTTCGGCTCGAAAATGGCCCGCCGAGTGTCCGGAATGGGAACCAGCCCCCGGAAAAATCGGAAATCGGCATGACTTAGGCTAAAAATGGGCCCGCCGGGGGTCCGGAAGGAGAACCATCACCCGGAAAAATCGGAAATCTGCACGAGCACTTCGCTCGTAGGTAGAGTGAATTGTAGGAACTGACGGTTCGCAAATAGGACTCCCGGTTAGAGCATTAGAGGCGAACACATCGGATTTTCCAACACTTGGGGTCTAAAATGGCCCGCCGAGAGTACGGACCAGGAACCAGGCCCCCCGAAAAATCGGAAACCGGCATCACTTAGGCTCGAAAACGGCCCGCCGGGGGTCCGGAATAGGAACCGGCCCACGGAAGAGTTGGAAATCGACACGAGCACCTCGCTCGAGGGTAGAGTGACTTGTAGGAACTGACGGTTTGCAGAAAGAACTCCCGGTTAGAGAATTAGAGGCGAAAACATCGGATTTTCCAAGACTTAGGCTCGAAAACGGCCCAACGGGGGTCCGAAACGGTAACTGGCACCCGGAAAAACCAGGAACCTGCAGAAGCACCTCGCTCGAGGGTAAAGTGACTTATAGGAACTGACGGTTCCCAGATAGGACTCTCGGTTAGAGAATCAGAGGCGAAAACAACGGATTTTCCAACACTTAGGCTCGAAAACGGCCCGCCAGGGGTCCGGAACGGGTACCGCCCCCGAAAAAATCGGGAACCGGGACGAGCACCTCGTTCGAGGGTAAAGTGATTTGTACGAACTGACGGTTCACATATAGGGTTCTCGGTTATAGAATTAGAGGCGAGACATCGGATTTTCCAACACTTAGGCTCGAAAACGGCCTGCCGGGGGTCCGAAACGTGAACCGGCCCCGGGAAAAATCGGAAATCGGCACGAGCACCTCGCTCAAGGGTAGAGTGACTTGTAGGAACTGACGGTTCAAAGATCGGACTCCCGAATAGAGAATTAGAGGCGAAAACATCAGATTTTCCAACACTTAGGCTCGAAAAAGGCCCGCCAGGGGTCCAGACTGGGAATCGGCCCCCGGAAAAATCAGGAACCAGCACGAGCTCCTCGCTTGAGGGTACTGTGACTTCAAGGACCTGACGGTTCGCAGATAGGACTCCCGGTTAAAGAATTAGAGGCGAAAACATCGGATTTTCCAACACTTAGGCTTGAAAACGGCCCGCCGGGGGTTCGGAATGGGAACCTGCCCCCGGAAAAATAGGGAACCGGCACGAGCACCTTGCTCGAGGGTAGAGTGATTTGTAGGAACTGACGGTTCGCAGATAGGTCTCCCGGTTATAGAATTAGAGGCAAAAACATCGGATTTTCCACCACTTAGGCTTGAAAGCGGCCCGCCGGGGGTCCGAAACGGGAACCGGCAAGACCACATCGCTCGAGGGTAGAGTGACTTGGAGGAACTGGCGGTTCGTAGATAGAACTCTCGGTTAAAGAATTAGAGGCGAAAACATCAGACTTTCTAAGAGTTGGGCTCAAAAACGGCCCGTCAGGGGTCCGGAACGGGAACCAGGCCCCGGAAAAATCAGAAATCGGTACGTGCTCCTCGCTCGAAGGTAGAGTGACTTGTAGAAATTGACAGTTCGCAAATAGAGCTCTGGTTAGATAATTAGATGCGAAAACATCGGATTTCCAAGACTTAGGCTCGAAAAATGCCTGCCAGGGGTCCGAAATGGGAACCGGCCCTCGGAAAAATCGAAAATCCGCACGAGCAATCGCTCGAGGGTAGAGTGACTTGTAGGAACCGACGGTTCGCTGATAGGACTCCCGGTTAGAGAATTAGAGGCGGAAACATTAGATTTTCGAACACTTAGGCTTGAAAACGGCCTGCCAGGGGTAAGGAATGGGAACCGGCACGAGCACGTCGCTCGAAGGTAGAGTGACTTGTAGAAACTGACGGTTCGCAGATAGGACTCCCGGTTAGAGAATTAGAGGCGAAACCATCAGATTTTCAAACACTTAGGCTCTCAAACGGCCCTCCGGGGATCCGGAACATGAACTGGCCCCCGGAAAAATCGAGAACCGGCACGAGCACCTCGCTCGAGGGTAGAGTGACTTGTAGGAACAGACGGATTGCAGATAGGACTCACGGTTAGAGAATTAGAGGCGAAACCATCAGATTTTCAAACACTTAGGCTCTCAAATGGCCCGCCGGGGGTTTAGAACATGAACTGGCCCCCAGAAAAATTCGGGAACCGGCACGAGCACCTCGCTCGATGGTATTGTGACGTGTAGGAACTAACAATTCGCAAATAGAGATCACGGTTAGAGAATTAGAGGTGAAAACATCAGATTTTCCAACACTTAGGCTCGAAAACGGCCCGCCGTGGGTCCGGAACGGGAACCTGGCCCCGGAAAAATTTGAAATCGGCACAAGCACCTCGCTCGAGGGTATAGTGACATGTAGGAATTGACGGTTTATAAATAGAACTCCCGGCTAGAGAATTAGAGGCGAAAACATCGGATTTTCCATGACTTAGGCTCGAAAACGGCCCAACAGGGGTCCAGAACGGTAACTGGCCCCCGTAAAAACCAGGAACCGGCAGAAACTCCTCGCTCGAGGGTAAAGTGACTTATAGGAACTGTTGGTTCGCAGATAGGACTCTAAGTTAGAGAATTAGAGGCGAAAACATTGGATTTTCAAACACTTAAGCTCAAAAACGGCCCGCCGGGGGTCAGGAACGGGAACCGGCCAATAGAAATATCGAAAATCAGCACGAGCACCTCGCTCAAGGGTAGAGTGACTTGTAGGAACAGACGGTTTGCAGATAGGACTTCCGGTTAGAGAATTAGAGGCGAAAACATTTGATTTTCCAAGACTTTGGCTCTAAAACGGCCAGCCGGGGGTCCGGAACGGGAAACGGGCCCCGAAAAAATCGGAAATCGGCACGAGTACCTCGCTCGAGGGTAGTGTGATTTGTAGGAACAGACGGTTTTACGCTATTTATGGTTGAAAAACGCGCTCTAGAAAATTTTGGAAGACGCGCTCTAGAAAATTCTGGATTATCTTTTTTCCTTTAAAACGAGTTTCACGAAAATTCGTGCTTAAGAAGTAATCTCGTGGAATTCTAAGCGACTTCTGACAACAAACCATAATTGGTGCAATCAATAGCGCATATTCAATCATAGCACATGTTTGTATTTTCAAAGGCATGTCAGGGCATTATGGTCTAGTCTTTTATTTTGAATTGCATTTTTTACGATTTTTTGCTGAAATATGCATTTTAAAATATTCTATAACTATTGTGTTTGGATCGGTTTTTGGAAAGAAATAAAAAGGGTAATAAAGTAAGCAACATTAAAGGTGGAGAATTACCCATAGAAAGAGCTTCAAACTGAGTTCCTCCATGTTCTGATACCTCTAAGGGAGAAGAATTATGCATATAAACTAATTGGATTAACTGATCTTTCATGCAGAGGAACTGGTGAGCTATAGGCAGTGAAAAAATAGTTTCACATTCAAAGTTTTGCATCACTAAATATGTATGCACTCAGTAGTTAGGAATTAGTATTTGTAAGCAATATGACTTGAGTTAATCCAATGCATGATCATCAACTGTACCAAGCATTTAAGAAAAGCTGGAAAAGAAAGATAAAGTTCTGCATACATGTGACATACAATCAAACATGAATAGATTCTCGCCGAAAGTGACAAATGTACTATAGATCTAGGTGGATATGATGGATCTGTTGTGCTCATTATTACCACTATGAACATGTGCTGTGTATGGCAAAGTGTTGTGTGCAATTCTTTTCCTTTTTTTCTTTTGGGTGTGGAATTCACCTGCAACATGTATGGGTCTACTTACAGGCATTTCCAAATAAGTAACCAGTACATTAGCAACTTGCAAATTCAGTGAATTTCAAAAATAATTCAATAGAAGTTCACTATGTGTGCACATATAACACGAATCAAAAGGTCTGTGCTTGACTATGCTAGTTTCAGTAGATATAGAGTGTCACATAAGATTATCTAAGTTTCGCAACCATAGAATCAAGGATAGGAGTAAGACAGGGAAAAGGAAGAGCAGATCATTTATTATCTTACGACTTGAAAATCCTATTGTTTCTTTGGAAATGAATGTTATCTTAGGACTTGAAAATCCAATAGTCAATGTTATAGTTTAATAAGAAGAATATCCAAACCATACTGACCTCTGCAATATAGGCAAAACATTCTCTAGCTACTAGTTTGTTGAAGCATGGACAGGTGTCACTCGAATGGCCAGTGGCATAATACTCTCTCTTGCTCCATGCTCAATAATCCATATAAGTGTCAGGATCCTCAGCCTCGCACTCAAAAACACATAATACACGGCTTAGGCCAACTATACCGATTCAGTAATCATTGATAAATACTAAATGACATTCCAACATAGATTGCCAACATACATGTGGATTGAAGCAAACAAACAAGACTCCAATGGAAATAAAACATTGACATTTGTTATTTGTAGTAAATACAAAGTCATGCCAATAATTCTTTCGCAGTTCTCTCTAGTCAATCCATCTTTGTTATGAGATAAGGTTCTCACCAAAACAACGTTAGCTAGAACCCTCTCTAAAAGACAATATCATAATTAAAAATCTAAGAACGCCTATTTTCTCTCTTCCGGATTTCTTCTTTAGAGTCAAATCAACATTATAAATTACTTAAGCAAACACCTAATCATCTAAAATTCAAGATATAAGAAAATCAAGTATATACTAATAAATATAATTAAGATTACCAGGAAATCTTATGCAAAAATACTCAAGTCACTATTGGACCCTTTCTCAATCAGCATTAAATTCAAAGAAATGGCCATCATTATATAATTAAGATTACTAGGAAATCTTATGCAAAAATACTCAAGTCACTATTGGACCCTTTCTCAATCAGCATTAAATTCAAAGAAATGGCCATCATTTGAGTACAAAGGGCATAAGAAAACTTAGTTTGGTTACTAGTTTCTGAAGTATATATATGGCTACAATCAGTTACCACCATATCCATCCATCATGGCCCATCAATTACTAAAATAAAGTAAGAAAACATGGCAATTGAAGAATACACTGCATTCATCGATTTTTCGCATAGAATAGAATGCAATGATGCAAAAAAATCTACATGAGTATAATTATGAATTTTGAGAAAATTAATGCGATAATAGGATAATGCAAAAGAATAATTTCATGAAAATCATGCAATTTAATGAATTTTGACCAATTATGACTTGAATTCCAACATTGAATATTGGAATAAAACTCAATGAAATCAAGTTATCCTAAATAAGTCCATAAATCTATATGAAATAATGACAATATGATGGAATTTCATAGACTCAATACGCCCTCCCACCAACATTTTGCAAAAGATGTGAAAAGGCGAAGTTAACTAACCTAACATAATCTAACCTAAAAATACAAAAGAAAACTAATGCAAAACACAAAAGCCACTTTCGCTAGCACTCTCAACTGCATTTAGCGTATGCAATAAGCCTTTATACCCCTGGGCTACCCTAGTGGACGAATTGTGCTTCGTGAGGTTTTGCCGTGAATATACCCACAAAACTCAAAAAACTAAAGAAATCAAAAGAAACTCTCAAAAAAAAAAAAAAAATATAAACATTGGATACTCTCGATTCTCGGAATAGTCAAAAGCAAAGACAAATTTGAAATATGGTACGCCAATCTCATCTTTGGAAAGAAATTTTCAAAATCATGCTAAATATGATAGTGCACGATGAGAAAGTAAGTATACATCAAAAAATAAGTGTTAAATACTCTGCTAGAACCCCCGTGAAAATGACTCAATCAAATAATCTAGTTCACATAGACTTAGCAAAAAAAAAAAAAAGGATTTCCTCTCAACGCAACCATGATGGCTTTCGCACTATTGCTTTTCAAAAGGCCGTGAAATTTCAGCAACAAGCTTCTCTCTTTCTTTTTTTTTTCTTCTCTTAATTTTTTTCCTTTTCAACAACCCCCAACAATATGCAGCCCTGTTCATGTACCCGAATCAAGGCAACCATGATGGCTTTCGCACTATTGTTTTTCAAAATGCCACGCTTTCTTTTTTTTTCCTTTTCAACGATCCCCAGCAATAGGCAGCCCTTTTCATGTACCCGAATCAAGGGTGTACCCGAATCAAGGCAACCATGATGGCTTTCGCACTAGTGCTTTTCAAAAGGCCGTGACTTTTTTCTCCTTTTCAACGGTCCCCAACAATAGGCAGCCCTTTTCATGTACCCGAATCAAAGGTGTACCCCAATCAAGGCAACCATAATGGCTTTCGCACTATTGTATTTCAAAAGGCCGTGACTTTTTTTTTCCATTTCAACGTTCCCCAACAATAGGCAGCCCTTTTCATGTACCCAAATTAAGGGTGTACCCAAATCAAGGCAACCATGATGGCTTTCGCACTATTGTTTTTCAAAAGGCCGTGACTCTTTTTCCTTTTCAACGGTCTCCAACAATAGGCAGCCCTTTTCATGTACCCGAATCAAAGGTGTACCCCAATAAAGGCAACCATGATGGCTTTCGCACTATTGTTTTTCAAAAGGCCATGACTTTTTTTTCCATTTCAACGGTCCCCAATAATATGCAGCCCTTTTCATGTACCCAAATTAAGGGTGTACCCAAATCAAGGCAACCATGATGGCCTTCCCACTATTATTTTTCAAAAGGCCGTGACTCTTTTTCCTTTTCAACGGCCACCAACAATAGGAAGCCCTTTCCATGTACCCGAATCAAGGTGTACCCCAATCAAGGCAACCATGACGGCTTTCGCACTATTGTTTTTCAAAAGGCCGTGACTTTTTTTTTTTCCATTTCAACGGTCCCCAACAATAGGCAGCCCTTTTCATGTACCCAAATTAAGGGTGTACCCAAATTAATTTTTCAAAAGGCCGTGACTCTTTTTCCTTTCCAACGGTCCCCAACAATTGGCAGCCCTTTTCATGTACCCGAATCAAGGGTGTACCCCAATCAAGGAAACCATGATGGCTTTCGCACTATTGTTTTTCAAAAGGCTATGACTTTTTTTCCATTTCAACGGTCCCCAACAATAGGCAGCCATGTACCCAAATTAAGGGTGTACCCAAATCAAGGCAACCATGATGGCTTTCCTACTATTGTTTTTCAAAAGGCCGTGACTCTTTTTCTTTTTCAACGGTCCCCAACAATAAGCAACCCTTTTCATGTACCCCAATCAAGGCAACCATGATGGCTTTCGCACTATTGTTTTTCAAAAGGCCGTGAAATTTCAACGACAAGCTTTTCTCTTTCTTCTTTTCTTTTCTCTTGATTTTTTTCCTTTTCAACGGTCCCCAACAATAGGCAGTCATTTTCATGTACCCGACTTAATTCACTAATTTGTGGAGAAATACACCCAGATGAACCAGGAAACCTATAAAACTAAGGCTTGGTTTTCCTTCATATATTCAATCAAGTCGTTAAAAGAATGGAAATCAAAATTTCACATTTAAAGGTTTTGAAAATGTATACGAACTGTGTAATGTGAAAAGGATCAGAATTTAGCACTTTTTCAAAAAGATTTCCGCAAACAAAAACTCTCTTTTGTCTAAATTTTGAGAATTCTAAAATTCAAGCTATCTTCCGTTTATTGAAAATTCTCTCAAAAAATTTCTCTTCAAAACAATCTAAAAAGCCAAAGATAAATACCAAAAATTATGGTAAGAAATTTAAAAAACTTCCTAAATATAAAAAATAAAGCAAAAGGTGAGTGAAAATTTTGTCCAAAAATAGACAAGTGTACTTGTCCCCACCCCCAAACCTATGATGAACATCATCCCCATGTTATGCATGCAATACAAAAGAATATAAAACATGAGGAATAAAAGTACAAGAGGGTAAAGTGAAGACAATGGAAAACGTGAAGCGTTTTCGAACCTTATCAATGGTTAGACAAAATCCACAAAAACAAACAAAAAGAAAAAGAAATTACCCTACTGGCAACACAAATTGGAATCCACCGGGATTCCAAAAAAAATTTAGTTGTATGCTCATTGTTACAATGCTTTGGTGGCTATTTGCCATGCCCATAGCTTTCCAAACTATACAATTACCCGATTAACTTAACTTTAATTGCGATTTTTTTCTCAAATGGTGATACTTGCATTAAGTAGAGAGATGATGTTACACCAAAGGGCGTAAAAGCTCAACATCAAAAGGACAAAATTACAAAAGTACTATCGATCTGGTCTAAAAAGAAGATTCATGCTTGAGAGATTTCAGGTTAAGTCCTCTAAGTAACCGGGAAATGAAGGGTTGGTTGGTCATTCAACCTCATTACATATGTTATGGTACCTTATGTTTATGTAATGGTACCTTATGTCTTCAGTCAGTTTCAGGTTTTTGCATAATAAAAATAAAGAAAATATAAATAATAACTTGAAAAATGAAAACAATGCTCCATGATGAGAAACAATAATCTGTCACAAAATAATGCTCACACAAGTCCCTATAGAAAGCATAATTCCCAATAACCTTATAAAACTATCATTGAAGGTATTAACTTAATAAACCATAAAAGAAAATGCATCCTACAAGTGAAACAGTCAAAGAACAAAGAGTAGTCCATAAATCAAAGGGATCTCGGATATTCAAAGACATGAAGTACAATAGGAACACATTCGATACTAGAATGTCAGTACTGTGAGGAAGAACATCAAAATGAAGCACAATCAAACAATAAACTACTAGGCGCACGGGCAGACATTTGGGAGCATGCATAAGCAATCGTTAAATGAGATGTGACAGTAAAAAAGTGCTTGGACCATAAATTTTCAAGGAGAAGAAAAACTAGGTAGCATCACAAAAGTTTTCTCCAAATGAAGACATTATTTCACCCCCGTGTCCTACTATGTATCAATCATTTAAAATCAATGTGGACTATATGTCTTTTATTTTAGAATGTTTTAAAGCTAACAAATGAAGATGAATATCCTCTGTAGACAGATAGCATGAGGAGACACCTATTGTAGAGTTCCCTCCAACATCTAATTTGTCATTCACTCATCTGTCAAGTATGTTACGAAGGAAACAAAAAAAAGAAAAAATCACACAGTTCAAGGCAGTTTCTTTATATAATATTTAGCTAGACTATACAATAAAATCATCAAAACCTTACCGCTGCCACTTGTAACAACACTAGCAACACTACTTCCCGCTGATATAACAAATGATATTCCATTAAGTATCGTTCGCTCTGTTCGGTATCTGAAATAAGAAAAAGAAACAAAAGAAATTATGCTCACAAATCAATAAAACTCGAAACTCGAATAGATATGGGAATGGAAGCATAATAAAATCCTGAAATAAAGCCAAGAGAAAAAACTAGCCTGAGTAAAATCCTTTGACAGCCCTACTGCCAGGATATCCAAACCAAACACATGTTCTACTTCTGGATACAAAAACATGCACTGCACCCAAATAAAATGTACAGACATCATTCTTCCAAAAAAGAAAAAAGAAAAAGGAAAAAAGGACCAATAAGAACCTCCCATAAACCCAATAATTGTCAAAGACATGGAAAGAGAAGAAGACCTCTATCAGAACCATCGTCCTCTCTATTGAGTCCAGATTTCGTCAATCTCGGACCAGATTTGAAAACCTCAACAACACACACACGATATGTATGTATGTATGTATGTATATATATATATATATGCTCTCAGAATATAACCACTCAAAATCAATAAGCAAGACAAGATCAAAAAAAGAAAAGGAAAAAATCACAGAATCTAACACATTCAACTTAAATAAATCAGTGGGTTAAAAGAGTAACAAATTAAGCCTTTGTTATGAATTATAAAAAAAGAATAACTGCTACTATTGAAGGCCGAGAAAATAAGCTGTCCCAGAGAAGAATAAAGAAGAAGTGTTAGGAGAGAGGGACCAATCTATTCTATGATATGATATGATGGCTTATGGGCCACCCCAAGTGCACAGGAAAATGGGTGCCCATCTATCTCGTGTGGATATCCAATTTAGCCCATAACCTGGATTCTGGACACCATAACCTGGATTCTGGACAACATCAACAAGCAACCGCAATGTTTTTACTGGACGTTCATCCATGATAAAACTAATGAAACAAAAAATCATTTTCCTCAAAGCTTGCTCCATCCAAACTAGCATCCACATTGAGCATGCAGAAACACATATAAACACTTCTCATCATAAAAATCAGAAAGGAAACTGTGCAAATAATAGCCAGGTACATATCTCCACTTCTGATTCTATATTTTAGAAGCATTTTTACAATTTATATAGATCATAGCTCTATTAATATTTACATTTTTTATTATAACAACTATAATTATCATTGAATACTAACTCTTTAAGATATATTCATATAGCAACAGACTCAAAGGCAGTGACAAAGCTCCAGAGGACTCCCGGTCAGAGAATTAGAAGTGAAAACATCGGATTTTCCAACACTTAGCCTCGAAAACGGCCCGCCGTGGGTCCGGAACGGGAACCGGGCCCCGGAAAAATCGGGAACCGGCACGAGCACCTCGCTCGAGGGTACAGTGACTTGTAGGAACTGACGGTTCGCAGATAGGGCTCTCGGTTATAAAATTAGAGGTAAAAGCATCGGATTTTCCAAGACTTAGGCTCGAAAACGGCCCGCCGGGGGTTCGGAACGGGAACCGGCACGAGCACCTCACTCGAGTGTAGAGTGACTTCTAGGGACAGACGGTTTGCAGATAGGACTCGTGGTTAGAGAATTAGAGATGAAAACATCTGCTTTTCTAAGACTTAGGCTCGAAAAAGGCCCGCCGAGGTCAGGAACGGGAACCGGCACGAGCACGAGGTCCAGAACGGGAACCGGCCCCCGGAAAAATCGGGAACCGGCACGAGCACCTCGCTCGATGGTAGAGTGACTTGTAGGAACTGACGGTTCGCAAATAGGACTCTCGGTTAGAGAATTAGAGGCGAAAACATAGGATTTTCCAACACTTAGGCTCGAAAACGGCCAGTCGAGGGTCAGGAACGGGAAATGTTACATGGAAATATCGGAAATCGGCACGAGCACCTCGCTCGAGGATAGAATGACTTGTAGGAACTGACGGTTCGCAAATAGGACTCCCGGTAAGAGAATTACAGACGAAAACATCAGATTTTCGAAGACTTTGGCTTGAAAACGGCCCGCCGGGGGTTCGGAATGGGAACCGGCCCAAGAAAAAATCGGGAACCGGCGCGACCACCTCGCTCGGGGGTAGAGTGACTTGTAGAAACTGACGATTCGGAAATAGGACAACCGGTTAGAGAATTAGAGGCGACAACATCGGATTTTTCAACATTTAGGCTCGAAAACGGCCCGCCGGGGGTCCGGAACGAGAACCGGCCCTCGGGAAAATCGGGAACCGGCACGACCACCAAGCTCGAGGGTAGAGTGACTTGTAGGAACAGATGGTTTGCAGATAGGACTCGCAGTTAGAGAAGTAGAGGCGAAAACAACAGATTTTCCAAGGCTTAGGCTCGAAAACGGCCCGCCGGGGGTCCGGAACGGGAACCGGCCCTCGGAAAAATCGGAAACCAGCACGAACACCTCGCTCGAGGATAGAGTGACTTGTAAGAACTAACGGTTTCCAGATAGGTCTCTCGGTTAGAGAATTAGAGGCGAATACATTGGATTTTCCAAAAGTTGGGCTCGAAAACGACCCGCTGGGGGGGGTCTGGAAAGGGAACCGGCCCCCGGAAAAATCGGGAACCGGCACATGCACCTCGCTCGAAGGTAGAGTGACTTGTAGGAACCGACGGTTCGCAAATAGGACTCCCGGTTAGAGAATTAGAGGCGAATACATCGGATTTTCCAAGAGTTAGGCACGAAAACGGCCTGCCGGGGGTCCGGAATGGGAACCGGCCCTCGGGAAAATCGGGAACCGGCACGACCACCAAGCTCGAGGGTAGAGTGACTTGTAGGAATAGATGGTTTGCAGATAGGACTCGCGGTTAGAAAATTAGAGGCAAATACATAAGATTTTCCAAGAGTTGGGCTTGTAAACGGCCCGCCGGGGGGGGGGGGGGGGGGGGTTCTGGAACGGGAACTGGCCCCCGGAAAAATCGGGAACCGGCACGTGCACCTCTCTCGAGGGTAGAGTGACCTGTAGGAACTGACGGTTCGCAGATAGGACTCCCAGTTAGAGAATTAGAGGCGAATACATCGGATTTTCTAAGAGTTAGGCACGAAAACGGCCTGCCGGGGGTTCGGAACGGGAACCGGCCCCCGGAAAAATCAAGAACCGGCACGAGCACATCGCACGAGGTAAGAGTGACATGTAGGAACAGACGGTTCACAGATAGGACTCTCATTTAGAGAATTAGTGACGAAAACATCGGATTTTCAAACACTTTGGCTCGAAAACGGCCAGCCGGGGGTCCGGAACAGGAACCGGCCCCCGGAAAATCAGGAACCGGCACGAGCACGTCGCTCGAGGTAAAGTGAATTGTAGGAAATGACGGATCGCCGATAGGACTCCCGGTTAGAGAATTAGAGGCAAAAACATCGGATTTTCAAAGACTTAGGCTCGAAAACTGCCCGCCGAGGGTCCGGAACGAGAACCGGCCCTCGGAAACTGCCCGTCAGGGGTCCGGAAAGGGAACCAGGCCCCAGAAAAATTGGAAATCGGCACGAGCACCTCGCTCGAGGGTAGAATGACTTATAGGAACTCACGGTCTGCAGATAGGACTCGCTGTCAGAGAATTAGAGGCGAATACATCGGATTTTCCAAGACTTGATCTTGAAAACGGCCCCCCGGGGCTTCGGAAAGGGAGCCAGCCCCCGGAAAAATCGAAAATCGGCACGTGCACCTCGCTCGAGGGTAGAGTGACTAGTAGGAACTGACGGCTCACGGATAGGGCTCCCGGTTAGAGATTTAGATGCGAAAACATCGGATTTTACAAGAATTAGGCTCGAAAAATGCCCGCTAAGGGTCTGGAACGGGAGCCGGCCCCCGGAAAAATCGAAAATCGGCATGAGTACTCGCTCGAGGGTAGAGTGACTTGTCGGAACCGACGGTTCGCAGATAAGACTCCCGGTTAGAGAATTAGTGCCGAAAACATCGGATATTCGAACACTTAGGCTCGAAAACGGTCTGCCGAAGGTCCGGAACGGGAACCGGTCCCCGGAAAAATCAGGAACCGGCACGTGCACGTCGCTCGAGGGTAGAGTTACTTGTAGGAATTGACGGTTCGCAAAAAGGACTCCCGGTTAAAGAATGAGAGGCGAAACCATCACATTTTCAAACACTTAGGCTCTCAAACGGCCCGCCGGAGGTCCGGAACATGAACCAACTCCCGAAAAAATCGAGAACCGGCACGAGCACCTCGCTCGAGGGTAGAGTGACTTGAAGGAACAGATGGTTTCTAGATAGGGCTCGCGGTTAGAGAATTAGAGGCAAAAACATCGGATTTTCTAAGACTTCAGCTCGAAAACGGCCCACCGGGGTCCGGAAGGGGAACTGGCCCCGAAAAAATTAAGAACTAGCACGAGCACCTTGCTCGAGGGTAGAGTGACTTGTAGGAACTGACAGTTCGCAGATAGAACTCTTGATTAGAGAATTAGAGGCAAAAACATCAGACTTTCCAACACTTAGGCTCGAAAACGGCCCGCTGGGGGTCCGGAACGGGAACCAGGCCCCGGAAAAATCGAAAATCGGCACGGGCACCTCGCTCGAGGGTAGAGTGACTTGTAGGAACTGACGGTTTGCAGATAGAACTCCCAGCTAGAGAATTAGAGGCGAAAACATCGGATTTTCAAAGACTTGGGCTTGAAAACGGCCGGACGGGGGTCCGGAACGGTAACTGGCCCCCGGAAAAACGAGGAACCGGCAGAAACACCTCGCTCGAAGGTAAAGTGACTTGTAGGAACTGACGGTTTACAGATAGGACTCCCAGTTATAGAATTAGAGGCGAAAAAATCGGATTTTCCAACACTTGGGCTCGAAAATGGCCCGCCGGGGGTTCGGAACGGGAACTAGGTCCCCGGAAAAATCGGAAATCGGCATGACTTAGGCTCGAAAAGGGCCCGCCGGGGCTCCAGAACGGGAACCGGCCCACGGAAAAATCGGGAAATCGGCACGAGCACCTCGCTCGAGGGTAGAATGACTTGTAGGAACTGACGGTTCGCATATAGGACACCCGGTTAGAGAATTAGAGGCGAAAACATCGGATTTTCTAAGACTGGCTCGAAAATGGCCGGCTAGGGGTCTGGAACGGGAACCAAGCCCCGGAAAAATCGGGAATCGGCACTAGCACCTCGCACGAGGGTAGAGTGACTTGTAGGAACTGATGGCTCGCAGATAGGACTCCCGGTTAGAGAATGAGAGGCGAAAACATCGGAATTTCTAAGACTCAGGCTCGAAAATGACCCGCTGGGGTCCAGAACGGGAACCGGCCCTCGGAAAAATCGGGAACCGGCACGAGCACCTCACTCGAGGGTAGAGTGACTTGTAGGAACTGACGGTTTGCAGAAAGGACCTCCTGTTAGTGAATTAGAAGCGAAAACATTGGATTTTCCAACACTTAGGCTCGAAAATGGCCCGCCGGGGGTCCGGAACGGGAACCAGGCCCCCGAAAAAATCGGAAATCAGCATGACTTTGGCTAAAAAACGGCCTGCCGGGGTTTCGAAACGGGAACCGGCCCGCAGAAAAATCGGAAATCTGCACGACCACCTCGCTCGTGGCTAAAGTGACTTGTAGGAACTAACGGTTCGCAGATAGGACTCCCGGTTAGAGAATTAGAGGCGAACACATCGGATTTTCCAACACTTAGGCTCGAAAATGGCCCGCTGGGGGTAGGGACCGGGAACCAGGCCCCCGAAAAAATTGAAAATCGGCATCACTTATGCTCGAAAAACAGCACGCCGGGGGTCCGGAAAGGGAACCGGCCCCCGAAAGAGTCGGAAATCGGCACAAGCACCTCGCTCGAGGGTAGTGTGACTTGTAGGAACTGACGGTTTGCAGAAAGAACTCCCGATTAGAGAATTTGAGGCGAAAACATCGGATTTTCCAAGACTTAGGCTCGAAAACGGCCTGACGAGGGTCCAGAACGGTAACTGGCACCCGGAAAAACCCGGAACCGGCAGAAGCACCTCGCTCAAGGGTAAAGTAACTTGTAGGAACTGACGGTTCGCAGATAGAAATCTCAGTTAGAGAATTAGAGGCGAAAACATCGGATTTTCCAACACTTAGGCTCGAAAACGGCCCGCTGAGGGTCCGGAACGGGAACCGGCCCCTGGAAAAATCGGGAACCGGCACGAGCACCTCGCTCGAGGGTAAAGTGATTTGCAGGAACTGATGGTTCGCAGATAGGGCTCTCAGTTATAGAATTAGAGGCGAAAACATCGGATTTTCCAACACTTACGCTCGAAAGCGATCCACCGGGGGTCTGGAACGGGAACCAAGCCCCGGAAAAATCGGGAATCGGCACTAGCACCTCGCACGAGGGTAGAGTGACTTGTAGGAACTGATGGCTCGCAGATAGGACTCCCGGTTAGAGAATGAGAGGCGAAAACATCGGAATTTCTAAGACTCAGGCTCGAAAATGACCCGCTGGGGTCCAGAACGGGAACCGGCCCTCGGAAAAATCGGGAACCGGCACGAGCACCTCACTCGAGGGTAGAGTGACTTGTAGGAACTGACGGTTTGCAGAAAGGACCTCCTGTTAGAGAATTAGAAGCGAAAACATTGGATTTTCCAACACTTAGGCTCGAAAATGGCCCGCCGGGGGTCCGGAACGGGAACCAGGCCCCCGAAAAAATCGGAAATCAGCATGACTTTGGCTAAAAAACGGCCTGCCGGGGTTTCGAAACGGGAACCGGCCCGCAGAAAAATCGGAAATCTGCACGACCACCTTGCTCGTGGCTAAAGTGACTTGTAGGAACTAACGGTTCGCAGATAGGACTCCCGGTTAGAGAATTAGAGGCGAACACATCGGATTTTCCAACACTTAGGCTCGAAAATGGCCCGCTGGGGGTAGGGACCGGGAACCAGGCCCCCGAAAAAATTGAAAATCGGCATCACTTATGCTCGAAAAACAGCACGCCGAGGGTCCGGAAAGGGAACCGGCCCCCGAAAGAGTCGGAAATCGGCACAAGCACCTCGCTCGAGGGTAGTGTGACTTGTAGGAACTGACGGTTTGCAGAAAGAACTCCCGAATAGAGAATTTGAGGCGAAAACATCGGATTTTCCAAGACTTAGGCTTGAAAACGGCCTGACGAGGGTCCAGAACGGTAACTGGCACCCGGAAAAACCCGGAACCGGCAGAAGCACCTCGCTCAAGGGTAAAGTAACTTGTAGGAACTGACGGTTCGCAGATAGAAATCTCAGTTAGAGAATTAGAGGCGAAAACATCGGATTTTCCAACACTTAGGCTCGAAAACGGCCCGCTGAGGGTCCGGAACGGGAACCGGCCCCTGGAAAAATCGAGAACCGGCACGAGCACCTCGCTCGAGGGTAAAGTGATTTGTAGGAACTGACGGTTCGCAGATAGGGCTCTCAGTTATAGAATTAGAGGCGAAAACATCGGATTTTCCAACACTTACGCTCGAAAGCGATCCACCGGGGGTCTGGAACGGGAACCAAGCCCCGGAAAAATCGGGAATCGGCACTAGCACCTCGCACGAGGGTAGAGTGACTTGTAGGAACTGATGGCTCGCAGATAGGACTCCCGGTTAGAGAATGAGAGGCGAAAACATCGGAATTTCTAAGACTCAGGCTCGAAAATGACCCGCTGGGGTCCAGAACGGGAACCGGCCCTCGGAAAAATCGGGAACCCGCACGAGCACCTCGCTCGAGGGTAGAGTGACTTGTAGGAACTGACGGTTCGCAGATAGGACCCACGGTTAGAGAATTAGAGGGGAAAACATCGGATTTTCCAACACTTAGGCTCTAAAATGGCTCGCCGGGGGTCCGGTACGGGAACCAGGCCCCCGGAAAAATCGGAAATCGGCATAACTTAGGCTAAAAAATGGCCCGCCGGGGGTCCGGAAGGAGAACCATCACCCAGAAAAATCGGAAATATGCACGAGCACCTCGCTCGTAGGTAGAGTGAATTGTAGGAACTGACGGTTCGCAAATAGGACTCCCGGTTAGAGCAATGAGGCGAACACATCGGATTTTCCAACACTTAGGGTCTAAAATGGCCCGCCGAGAGTACGGACCGGGAACCAGGCCCCCGGAAAAATCGGAAACCGGCATCACTTAGGCTCGAAAACGGCCTGCCGGGGGTCCGAAACGGAAACCGGCCCCCGGAACAGTCGGAAATCGGCACGAGCACCTCGCTCGAGGGTAGAGTGACTTGTAGGAACTGACAGTTTGCAGAAAGAACTCCCGGTTAGAGAATTAGAGGCGAAAACATCGGATTTTCCAAGACTTAGGCTCGAAAACGGCCCGACGGTGGTCCAAAACAGTAACTGGCACCCGGAAAAACCAGGAACCTGCAGAAGCACCTCGCTCGAGGGTAAAGTGACTTGTAGGAACTGACGGTTCCCAGATAGGACTCTCGGTTAGAGAATCAGAGGCGAAAACATCGAATTTTCCAACACTTAGGCTAGAAAACGGCCCGCCGGGGGTCCGGAACGAGAACCGGCCCTCGGAAAAATCGAGAACCGGCACGAGCACCTCGCTCGAGGGTAGAGTGACTTGTAGGAACTGACGGTTCGCAAATAGAACTCTCGGTTATAGAATTAGAGACGAAAACATCGGATTTCCCGACACTTAGGCTCGAAAACTGCCCATCAGGGGTCCGGAACGGGAACCAGGCCCCGGAAAAATCGGGAACCGGCACGAGCACCTCACTCGATGGTAAAGTGACTTGTAGGAACTGATGGTTCGCAGATAGGACCCCTGGTTAGAGAATTAGAGGCGAAAATATCGGATTTTCCAAGATTTAGACTCGAAAACGGCCTGCCGGGGGTCCGGAATGGGAACCGGCCCCCGGAAAAAACAGGAATTGGCACGAGCACCTCGCTCGAGGGTAGAGTCACTTTTAGGAACTGACGGTTTGCAGATAGGACTCTCGGTCAAAGAATTAGAAGCGAAAACATTGGATTTTCCAACACTTAGGCTCGAAAACGGCCGCCGGGGGTCCGAAACGTGAACCGGCCCCGAGAAAAATCGGAAATCAGCACGAGCACCTCGCTTGAGGGTAGAGTGACTTGTAGGAACTGATGGTTCAAAGATCGGACTCCCGAATAGAGAATTTGAGGCGAAAACATCAGTTTTCCAACACTTAGGCTCGAAAAAGGCCCGCAAGGGGTCCGGACTGGGATCGGCCCCCGGAAAAATCAGGAACCAGCACGAGCTCCTCGCTTGAGGGTACTGTGACTTCTAGGACCTGACGGTTCGCAGATAGGACTTCCGGTTAAAGAATTAGAGGCAAAAATACCGGCTTTTCCAACACTTAGGCTCGAAAACGGCCCGCCGGGGGTTCGGAAAGGGAACCCGCCCCCGAAAAAATAGGGAACCGGCACGAGCACCTTGCTCGAGGGTAGAGTGATTTGTAGGAACTGACGGTTCGCAGATAGGTCTCATGGTTATAGAATTAGAGGCAAAAACATCGGATTTTCTACCACTTAGGCTCGAAAGCGGCCCGCCGGGGGTCCAACACGGGAACCGGCAAGACCACATTGCTCGAGGGTAGAGTGACTTGGAGGAACTGGCGGTTCGCAGATAGTATTCTCGGTTAAAGAATTAGTGGCGAAAACATCAGACTTTCCAAGAGTTGGGCTCGAAAACGGCCCGTCGGGGGTCCGGAACGGGAACCAGGCCCCGGAAAAATCAAAAATCGGCACGTGCTCCTCGCTCGAGGGTAGACTGGCTTGTAGGAATTGACGGTTCGCAGATAGAGCTCCGGTTAGAGAATTAGATGCGAAAACATTGGATTCCCAAGACTTAGGCTCGAAAAATGCCCGCCAGGGGTCTGAAACGGGAACCGGCCCTCGGAAAAATCGAAAATCCGTACGAGCAACTCGCTCGAGGGTAGAGTGACTTGTAGGAACCGACGGTTGGCAGATAGGACTCCCGGTTAGAGAATTAGAGGCGAAAACATCGGATTTTCGAACACTTAGGCTTGAAAACGGCCTGCCGGGGGTCCGGAATGGGAACCGGCCCCAGAAAAGTCAGGAACCGGCACGAGCACGTTGCTCGAAGGTAGAGTGACTTGTAGGAACTAACGGTTCGCAGATAGCACTCCCGGTTAGAGAATTAGAGGCGAAACCATCGGATTTTCAAACACTTAGGCTCTCAAACGGCCCGCCGGGGGTCCGGAACATGATCTGGCCCCCGGAAAAATCGAGAACCGGCACGAGCACCTCGCTCGAGGGTAGAGTGACTTGTAGGAACAGACGGACTGCAGATAGGACTCACTGTTAGAGAATTAGAGGCGAAACCATCGGATTTTCAAACACTTAGGCTCTCAAATGGCCCGCCGGGGGTCCAGAACATGAACTGGCCCCCAGAACCGGCACGAGCACCTCGCTTGATGGTAGAGTGACGTGTAGGAACTAACAGTTCGCAGATAGAGATCTCGGTACGAACACCTTGCTCGAGGGTAGAGTGACTTATAGGAACTGACGGTTCGCTGATAGGACTCCCGGTTATAGAATTAGAGGCGAAAACATCGGATTTTCCACCACTTAGGCTCGAAAGCGGCCCGCCAGGGGTCCGAAATGGGAACTGGCACGACCACATTGCTCGAGGGTAGAGTGACTTGTAGGAACTTACGGTTCGCAGATAGAACTCTCGGTTAAAGAATTAGAGGCGAAAACATCGGACTTTCCAAGAGTTGGGCTCGAAAACGGCCCGCCGGGGGTCCGGAATGGGAACCTGGCCCCGGAAAAACCGGGAACCGGCACAAACACCTTGTTCGAGGGTAGAGTGACTTGTAGGTACTTACGGTTCGAAGATAGGACTCTCGGTTATAGAATTAGAGGCGAAAACATCGGATTTTTCAACACTTAGGCTCTAAATCGGCCCGCCGGGGATCCGAAACGAGAACCGGCCCTCAAAAAAATTAGGAACCGGCACGACCTACTCACTCGAGGGCAGAGTGACTTGTAGGAACTGACGGTTCGCAGATAGGACTCCCTGTTAGAGAATTAGAGGCGAAAACATCGGATTTTCTACGACGCAGGCTCGAAACTGACCCGCCGGGGGTCTAGAGCGGGAACCGACCCCCGGAAAAATCGGGAACCAGCACGAGCACCTCGCTTGACTTGTAGGAACTGACGATTCGCAGATATGACCCATGGTTAGAAAATTAGTGGGGAAAACATCGGATTTTCCAACACTTAGGCTCGAAAATGGCCCGCCGGGGGTCCGGAACGGAAACCAGGCTCCTGGAAAAATCGGAAATCGGCATGACTTAGGCTAAAAAACGGCCCACCGGGGGTCAAGAAGGAGAACCGTCACCCGGAAAAATCGGAAATCTGCACGAGCACCTCGCTCGTAGGTAGAGTGAATTGTAGGAACTGACGGTTCGCAAATAGAACTCCCGGTTAGAGCATTAGAGGCGAACACATCGGATTTTCCAACACTTAGGGTCTAAAATGGTCCGCCGAGAGTACGGACCGGGAACTAGACCCCCGGAAAAATCGGAAACCGGCATCACTTAGGCTCGAAAACGGCCTGCCGGGGGTCCGGAACGGGAACCGGCCCCCGGAAGAGTCGGAAATCGGCACGAGCACCTCGCTCGAGGGTAGAGTGACTTGTAGGAACTGACGGTTTGCAGAAAGAACTCCCGGTTAGAGAATTAGAGGTGAAAACATCGGATTTTCCAAGACTTAGGCTCGAAAACGGCCCGACGAGGGTCCAAAACGGTAACTGGCACCCGAAAAAACCAGGAACTTGCAGAAGCACCTTGCTCAAGGGTAAAGTGACTTGTAGGAACTGACGGTTCCCATATAGGACTCTCGGTTAGAGAATTAGAGGCGAAAACATCGGATTTCCCAACACTTAGGCTAGAAAACGGCCCGTCGGGGATCCGGAACGGGTACCAGCCCCCGGAAAAATCGGGAACCGGCACGAGCACCTCGTTCGAGGGTAAAGTGATTTGTACGAGCTGACGGTTCGCATATAGGGTTCTCGGTTATAGAATTAGAGGTGAAAACATCGGATTTTCCAACACTTGCGCTCGAAAATGGCCCGCCGGGGGTTCGGAACAGGAACCAAGCCCCAAAAAAATCGGGAACCGGCACGAGCACCTCACTCGACGGTAGAGTGACTTGTAGGAACTGATGGTTCGCAGATAGGACCCCGGGTTAGAGAATTAGAGGCGAAAATATAGGATTTTCCAAGATTTAGGGCCTGCCAGGGGTCCGGAACGGGAACCGGCCCCCGGAAAACACAGGATTCGGCACGAGCACCTCGCTCGAGGGTAGAGTCACTTGTAGGAACTGACGGTTCGCAGATAGGACTCTCGGTCAAAGAATTAGAAGCGAAAACATCGGATTTTCCAACACTTAGGCTCGAAAACGGCCGCCGGGGGTCCGAAACGTGAACCGGCCCCGAGAAAAATAGGAAATCGGCACGAGCACCTCGCTCGAGGGTAGAGTGACTTGTAGGAACTGACGGTTCAAAGATCGGACTCCCGAATAGAGAATTTGAGGCGAAAACATCAGATTTTCCAACACTTAGGCTCGAAAAAGGCCCGCCAGGGGTCCCGACTGGCAATCGGCCCCCGGAAAAATCAGGAACCAGCACGAGCTCCTCGGTTGAGGGTACTGTGACTTCTAGGACCTAACGGTTCGCAGATAGGACTCCCGGTTAAAGAATTAGAGGCGAAAACATCGGATTTTCCAACACTTGGGCTCGAAAACGGCCCGCGGGGGTTCGGAACGGGAAGCCGCCCCAGGAAAATTAGGGAACCGGCACGAGCACCTTGCTCGAGGGTAGAGTGATTTGTAGGAACTGACGGTTCCCAGATAGGTCTCCCGGTTATAGAATTAGAGCCTAAAACATCGGATTTTCCACCACTTAGGCTCGCAAGCGGCCCGCCGGCTGTCCGAAATGGGAACCAGCAAGACCACATCGCTCGAGGGTAGAGTGACTTGGAGGAACTGGCGGTTCGCATATAGAACTCTCGATTTAAGAATTAGAGGCGAAAACATAGACTTTCCAAGAGTTGGGCTCGAAAACGGCCCATCGGGGGTCCGGAACGGGAACCAGGCCCCGGAAAAATCAGAAATCGGCACGGGCTCCTCGCTTGAGGGTAGAGTGGCTTGTAGGAACTGACGGTTCGCAGATAGAGCTCCGGTTAGAGAATTAGATGCGAAAACATCGGATTTCCAAGACTTAGGCTCGAAAAATGCCCGCCAGGGGTCCGAAACGGGAACCGGCCCTCGGAAAAATCGAAAATCCACACGAGCAACTCGCTCAAGGGTAGAGTGACTTGTAGGAACCGACGGTTCGCAGATAGGACTCCCGGTTAGAGAATTAGAGGCGAAAACATCGGATTTTCGAACACTTAGGCTTGAAAACGGCCTGCCGGGGGTCCGGAATGGGAACCGGCCCCGGAAAAATCAGGAACCAGCACGAGCACGTTGCTCGAAGGTAGAGTGACTTGTAGGAATTGACGGTTCGCAGATAGGACTCCCGGTTAGAGAATTAGAGGCGAAACCATCGGATTTTCAAACACTTAGGCTCTGAAACGTATCGCCGGGGGTCCGGAACATGAACTGGCCCCCGGAAAAATCGAGAACCGGCACGAGCACCTCGCTCGAGGGTAGAGTGACTTGTAAGAACAGACGGATTGCAGATAGAACTCACTGTTAGAGAATTAGAGGCGAAACCATCGGATTTTCAAATACTTAGGCTCTCAAATGGTCCGGAACGGGAGCCGGGCCCCGGAAAAACCGGGAATCGGCACGAACACCTTGGTCGAGGGTAGAGTGACTTGTAGGAACTGACGGTTTGATGAATAGGACTCTTGGTTAGAGAATTAGATGCGAAAACATCAGATTTTCCAAGACTTAGGCTCGAAAACGGCCCGCCGAGGGTCAGGAAGGGGAACCGGCCCCTGGAAAAACCGGAAATCGGCACGACCACCTTGCTCGAGGGTAGAGTGGCTTATAGGAACTGACGGTTCGCAGATAGGACTCCCGATTACAGAATCAGAGGCAAAAACATCGGTTTTTCCAAGCCTTGGGCTAAAAAACGGCCCGCCGGGGGTCCGGAACGGGAACCGGCCCCCGGAAAAATCGGGAACGGACACGAGCATCTCGCTCGAGGGTAGAGTGACTTTAAGGAACGTACGGTTCGTAGATAGGACTCCCGGTTAGAGAATTCAAGGCGAAAACATCGGATTTTCTAAGACTTTAGGGTCGAAAACGGCCCGCGGGGGGTCTGGAACGGGAACCAACCCCCGGAAAAATCAGAAATCGTCACCAACACCTTGCTCGAGGGTAGAGTGACTTGTAGGAACTGACGGTTCGCATATAGGACACCCGGTTAGAGAATTAGAGGCGAAAACAACGGATTTTCCAAGACTTCGGCTCGAAAACGGCCCGCAGGGGGTCCGAAAAAGGAACCGGGCCCCGGAAAAATCGGAAATCGGCACGAGCACCTCGCTCGAGGGTAGAGTAACTTGTAGGAACTGACGGTTCGCAGATAGGACTCCCGGTTAAAGAATTAAAGGCGAAAACTAGGCTCGAAAAAGGCCCGCCGGAGGTCCGGAACGGGAACCGGCACGAGCACCTCGCTCGAGTGTAGAATGACTTCTAGGGACAGACGGTAGGCAAATAGGACTCGTGGTTAAAGAATTAGAGGCGAAAACATCTGATTTTCCAAGACTTAGGCCTGAAAACGGCCAGCCGGGGTCCGGAACGGGAACCGGCCCTCGAAAAAATCGGGAACCGGCACGAGCACCTTGCTTGAGGGTAGAGTGACTTGTAGGAACTGACGGTTCGCAGAGAGGACTCTCGGTTAGAGAATCGGAGGTGAAAACATAAGATTTTCCAATACTTGGGCTCGAAAACGGCCCGTCGGGGGTCAGGAACGGGAACTGGCTCATGGAAAAATCAGAAATCGGCACGAGCACCTCACTGGAGGGCAGAGTGACTTGTAGGAACTGACCGTTCGCAGATAGGACTCCCGGTTAGAGAATTAGAGACGAAAACATCGGATTTTCGAGGACTTTGGCTCAAAAAGGGCCCGCCGGAGGTCCGGAGCGGGAACCGGCCCCGGAAAAAATTGAGAACCGGCGCGACCTCCTCGTTCGAGGGTAGAGTGACTTGTAGGAACTGACGATTCGGAAATAGCACACCCGGTTAGAAACTTAGAGGCGAAAACATCGGATTTTTCAACATTTAGGCTTGAAAACGGCCAGCCGGGGGTCCGGAACGGGAACCGGCCCCCGAAAAATAGGAATCAGAACGAGCACGTCGCTCGAGGGTAGAGTCACTTGTAGGAACTGACGGTTCGCAGATAGGACCCCCGTTCAAAGAATTAGAAGCGAAAACATCGGATTTTCCAACACTTAGGCTCGAAAACGGACCGCCGGGGGTCCGGAACATGAACCGGCCCCGGGAAAAATCGGAAATCGGCACGAGCACCTCGCTCGAGGGTAGAGTGACTTGTAGGAACTGACGGTTCACATACAGGACTTCCGAATAGAGAATTAGAGGCAAAAACATCAGATTTTCCAACACTTAGGCTCGAAAACGGCCCGCCGGGGTCCGGACCTGGAATGGCCCCCCGGAAAAATCAGGAACCGGCACGAGCTCCTCGCTCGAGGGTACTGTGACTTCTAGGACCTGACGGTTCGCAGATAGGACTCCCGGTTAAAGAATTAGAGGCGAAAACATCGAATTTTCCAACGCTTAAGCTTGAAAACGGCCCGCCAGGGGTTCGGAACGGGAACCCGCCCCCGGAAAAATCGGGAACCGGTACGAGCACCTTGCTCGAGGGTAGAGTGACTTATAGGAACTAACGGTTCGCTGATAGGACTCCCGGTTATAGAATTAGAGGCGAAAAAATCGGATTTTCCACCACTTAGGCTCGAAAGCGGCCCGCCCGGGGTCCGAAATGGGAACTGGCACGACCACATCGCTCAAGGGTAGAGTGACTTGTAGGAACTTACGGTTCGCAGATAGAACTCTCGGTTAAAGAATTAGAGGCGAAAACATCGGACTTTCCAAGAGTTGGGCTCGAAAACGGCCCGCCGGGGGTCTGGAATGGGAACCTGGCCCCGGAAAAACCGGGAACCGGCACAAACACCTTGTTCGAGGGTAGAGTGACTTGTAGGTACTTACGGTTCGAAGATAGGACTCTCGATTATAGAATTAGAGGCGAAAACATCGGATTTTTCAACACTTAGGCTCTAAATCGGCCCGCCGGGGGTCCGAAACGAGAACCGGCCCTAAAAAAAATTGGGAACCGGCACGACCTACTCACTCGAGGGCAGAGTGACTTGTAGGAACTGACGGTTCACAGATAGGACTCCCAGTTAGAGAATTAGAGGCGAAAACATCGGATTTTCTAAGACGCGGGCTCGAAACTGACCCGCCGGGGGTCCAGAGTGGGAACCGACCCCCGGAAAAATCGGGAACCAGCACGAGCACCTCGCTCGAGGGTAGAGTGACTTGTAGGAACTGACGGTTCGCAGATATGACCCATGGTTAGAAAATTAGAGGGGAAAACATCGGATTTTCCAACACTTAGGCTCGAAAATGGCCCGCCGGGGGTCCGGAATGGAAACCAGGCTCCCGGAAAAATCGGAAATCGGCATGACTTAGGCTAAAAAACGGCCCGCCAGGGGTCAAGAAGGAGAACCGTCACCCGGAAAAATCGGAAATCTGCACGAGCACCTCGCTCGTAGGTAGAGTGAATTGTAGGAACTGACGGTTCGCAAATAGAACTCCCGGTTAGAGCATTAGAGGCGAACACATCGGATTTTCCAACACTTAGGGTCTAAAATGGCCCGCCGAGAGTACGGACCGGGAACTAGACCCCCGGAAAAATCGGAAACCGGCATCACTTAGGCTCGAAAACGGCCTGCCGGGGGTCCGGAACGGAAACCAGCCCCCGGAAGAGTCGGAAATCGGCACGAGGACCTCGCTCGAGGGTAGAGTGACTTGTAGGAACTGACGGTTTGCAGAAAGAACTCCCGGTTAGAGAATTAGAGGCGAAAACATCGGATTTTCCAAGACTTAGGCTCGAAACCGGCCCGACGAGGGTCCAAAACGGTAACTGGCACCCGAAAAAACCAGGAACTTGCAGAAGCACCTCGCTCGAGGGTAAAGTGACTTGTAGGAACTGACGGTTCCCAGATAGGACTCTCGGTTAGAGAATTAGAGGCGAAAACATAGGATTTTCCAACACTTAGGTTAGAAAATGGCCCGTCGAGGGTCCGGAACGGGTACCAGCCCCCGGAAAAATCGGGAACCGGCACGAGCACCTCGTTCGAGGGTAAAGTGATTTGTACGAAATGACGGTTCGCATATAGGGTTCTCGGTTATAGAATTAGAGGTGAAAACATCGGATTTTCCAACACTTGCGCTCGAAAATGGCCCGCCGGGGGTTCGGAACAGGAACCAAGCCCCGAAAAAATCGGGAACCGGCACGAGCACCTCACTCGACGGTAGAGTGACTTGTAGGAACTGATGGTTCGCAGATAGGACCCCCGGTTAGAGAATTAGAGGCAAAAATATAGGATTTTCCAAGATTTAGGGCCTGCCAGGGGTCCGGAACGGGAACCGAGCCCCGGAAAACACAGGATTCGGCACGAGCACCTCGCTCGAGGGTAGAGTCACTTGTAGGAACTGACGGTTCGCAGATAGGACTCCCGGTTAGAGAATTAGAGGCGAAAATATAGGATTTTCCAAGATTTAGGCTCGAAAACGGCCTGCCGGGGGTCCGGAACGGGAACCGGCCCCTGGAAAACACAGGATTCGGCACGAGCACCTCGCTCGAGGGTAGAGTCCCTTGTAGGAACTGACGGTTCGCAGATAGGACTCTCGGTCAAAGAATTAGAAGCGAAAACATCGGATTTTCCAACACTTAGGCTCAAAAATGGCCCGCCGGGGGTTCGGAACAGGAACCAAGCCCCGAAAAAATCGGGAACCGGCACGAGCACCTCACTCGACGGTAGAGTGACTTGTAGGAACTGATGGTTCGCAGATAGGACCCCCGGTTAGAGAATTAGAGGCGAAAATATAGGATTTTCCAAGATTTAGGCTCGAAAACGGCCTGCCGGGGGTCCGGAACGGGAACCGGCCCCTGGAAAACACAGGATTCGGCACGAGCACCTCGCTCGAGGGTAGAGTCCTTTGTAGGAACTGACGGTTCACAGATAGGACTCTCGGTCAAAGAATTAGAAGCGAAAACATCGGATTTTCCAACACTTAGGCTCGAAAACGGCCGCCGGGGGTCCGAAACGTGAACCGGCCCCGAGAAAAATCGGAAATCGGCACGAGCACCTCGCTCGAGGGTAGAGTGACTTGTAGGAACTGACGGTTAAAAGATCGGACTCCCGAATAGAAAATTAGAGGCGAAAACATCAGATTTTCCAACACTTAGGCTCGAAAAAGGCCCCCTAGGAAAAATCGGGAACCGGCACGAGCACCTCGCTCGAGGGTAGAGTGACTTGTAGGAAATGACGTTTCGCAGATAGGACCCACGGTTAGAGAATTAGAGGGGAAAACATCGGATTTTCAAACACTTAGCCTCGAAAATGGCCTGCCGGGGGTCCGGAACGCGAACCAGGCCCCCGTAAAAATCGGAAATCGACATGACTTAGGCTAAAAAACTGCCCGCCGGGGGTCCGGAAGGAATACCATCACCCGGAACAATCGGAAATCTGCACGAGCACCTCGCTCGTATGTAGAGTGAATTGTAGGAACTGACGGTTCGCAAATAAGACTCCCGGTTAGAGCATTAGGGTCTAAAATGGCCCGCAGAGAGTACGGACCGGGAACCAGGCCCTCGGAAAAATCGGAAACCGGCATCACTTAGGCTCGAAAATGGCCCGCTGGTGGTCCGGAACGAGAACCAGCCCCCGGAAGAGTCGGAAATCGGCACGAGCACCTCGATCGAGGGTAGAGTGAGTTGTAGAAACTGACGGTTTGCAGAAAGAATTCCCGGTTAGAGAATTAGAGGCGAAAACATCGGATTTTCCAAGACTTAGGCTCGAAAACGGCCCGACGGTGGTCCGGAACGATAATTGGCACCCGAAAAAACCAAGAACCCGCAGAAGCACCTCGCTCGAGGGTAAACTGACTTGTAGGAACTGACAGTTCCCAGATAGGACTCTCGATTAGAGAATCAGAGGCGAAAACATCGGATTTTCCAACACTTAGGCTCTAAAACGGCCTGCCGGGGGTCCAGAACAGATACCGGCCCCCGGAAAAATCGGGAACCAGCACGAGCACCTCGTTCGAGGGTAAAGTGATTTGTACGAATTGACGGTTCGCATATAGGGCTCTCGGTCATAGAGTTAGAGGCGAAAACATCGGATTTTCCAACACTTACGCTCGAAAATGGCCCAACGGGGGTCCGGAACAGGAACCAAGCCCCGAAAAAATCGGGAACCGGCACGAGCACCACACTCGAGGGTAGAGTGACTTGTAGGATCTGATGGTTCGCAGATACAACCGCCGGTTAGAGAATTAGAGGCGAAAATATCGGATTTTCCAAGATTTAGGCTAAAAAACGGCCCGCCGGGGGTCCGGAATGGGAACCGGCCCCCGGAAAAAACAGGAATCGGCACGAGCACCTCGCTCGAGGGTAGAGTCACTTGTAGGAACTGACGGTTCGCAGATAAAGGACTCTCGGTCAAAGAATTAGAAGCGAAAACATCGGATTTTCCAACACTTAGGCTCGAAAACGGCTCGCTGGGGGTCCGAAACGTGAACCGGCCCCGGGAAAAATCGGAAATCGGCACGAGCACCTCGCTCGAGGGTAGAGAAACTTGTAGGAAGTTACGGTTCAAAGATCGGACTCCCGAATAGAGAATTAGAGGCGAAAACATCAGACTTTCCAACACTTACGCTCGAAAAAGGCCCGCCAGGGATCCAGACTGGGAATCGGCCCCCGAAAAAATTAGGAACCAGCACGAGCTCCTCATGCTAGGACCTGACGGTTCGCAGATAGGACTCCCGGTTAAAGAATTAGAGGCGAAAGCATCGGATTTTCCAACACTTAGGCTCGAAAATGGCCCGCCGGGGGTTCGGAACGGGAACCCGCCTCCGGAAAAATCAGGAACCGGCACGAGCGCCTTGCTCGAGGGTAGAGTGACTTGTAGGAAATGACGGTTCGCTGATAGGATTCCCGGTTATAGAATTAGAGGTGAAAACATCGGATTTTCCACCACTTAGGCTCGAAAGCGGCCCGCTGGGGGTCCGAAACGGTAAATGCACGAGCACATCGCTCGAGGGTAGAGTGACTTGTAGGAACTGACGGTTCGCAGATAGAACTCTCGGTTAGAGAATTAGAGGCGAAAACATCGGACTTTCCAAGAGTTGGGCTCGAAAACGGCCCGCCGGGGGTCGGGAATGGGAACCAGGCCCCGGAAAAACCGGGAACCGGCACAAACACCTTGTTCGAGGGTAGAGTGACTTGTAGGTACTTACGGTTCGAAGATAGGACTCTCGATTATAGAATTAGAGGCGAAAACATCGGATTTTTCAACACTTAAGCTTGAAAACGGCCGCCGGGGGTTCGGAAACCGGCCCCCGGAAAAATCGGAAATCGGCTCGTGCACCTCGCTCAAGGGTAGAGTGACTTGTAGGAACTGACGGTTCGCAGATAGGGCTCCCGATTAGAGAATTAGATGCGAAAACATCGGATTTCCAAGACTTAGGGTCGAAAAATGCCCGCCAAGGGTCCGGAACGGGAACTGGCCCCCGGAAAAATCGAAAATTGGCACGAGCACTCACTCGAGGGTAGAGTGACTTATAGGAACCGACGGTTCGCAAATAGGACTCCCGGTTAGAGAATTAGAGGCGAAAACATCGGATTTTCGAAAACTTAGGCTCGAAAACGGCCTGCCGGGGGTCCGGAACGGGAACCGGCCCCCGGAAAAATCGGAAATCGGCACGAGCACCTCGCTCAAGGGTAGAGTGACTTGTAGGAGCTGACAGTTCGCAGATAGGACTCCCGGTTAGAGAATTAGAGGCGAAAACATCGGATTTTCCAACACTTAGGCTCGAAAGCGACCCGCCGGGGTCCAGAACGGGAACCGGCCCTCGGAAAAATCGAGAACCGGCATGAGCACAAAAATCGAGAACCAGCATGAGCACCTCGCTCGAGGGTAGACTGACTTATAAGAACTGACGGTTCAAAAATAGAACTCCCGGTTAGAGAATTAGAGGCGAAAACATCGGAATTTCTAACACTTAGGTTCGAAAGTGGCCTGCCGGGGGTCCGGAACGGGAACCAGCCCCCGGAAAAATCGGGAACCGGCACAAGCTCCTCGCTCGAGGGTAGAATGACTTGTAGGAACTGGCGGTTCGCAGATAGGACTGTCGGTTAGAGAAATAGAGGCAAAAAAATTGGATTTTCCAAGACTTAGGCTCGAAAACGGCCCGCCGGGGGTCTGGAACGGGAACCAGGCCCCGGAAAAATCGGAAATCAGCACGAGCACCTTGCTCGAGGGTAGAGTGACTTATAGGAACTGACAATTTGCAGATAGGACTCCCGGTTACAGAATCAGAGGCGAAAACATCGGTTTTTCCAAGACTGGGCTCAAAAACGGCTCGCCGGGGGTCCGGAACGGGAACCGGGCCCCGGAAAAATCGGTTTCATGAGATTTTATACTGAAACATGCATTTTAGATATCTTTAGATATCTATACTGAAACATGCATTTTAGATATCTTTAGATACTTCTCTATTTTAAAATTGATTTCATGCGACGGTAGTGTTTTGAACGCTTTAAATGGGATTTAGAGGATACTTCTCTATTTTAAAATTGATTTCATGCGACTGTAGTGTTTTGAACGCTTTAAATGGGATTTAGAGGATACTTCTCTATTTTAAAATTGATTTCATGCGACCGTGTTTTGAACGCTTTAAATGGGATTTAGAGTTGTTTAAAACCGAAACACGTGCTTCGGATAGTTCGAGGCCTATTTTAATATAAAATTGTGTTCTATAAGGCTTTAGAAAAATATTGTCTCTAAACTGCATTTCAGGCGATTCACGATGAATATATTTTCATTTAAAATGTGTTTCAGGCAAATCCGGGCTTAATAATTAATCTCGTGGGGGTTCTAAGTCATTTATGAAATAAAATCGTGTTTTGTGCAGTCAATTGCCAATATCTGGATGAAATAACGTTCCGGACGATTTCAGCGAATTTAAAGTTTTAATGGTCTAATCTTTTACTCTAAAATGTGTTTCATACGATTATGGCCAGAATAATGAGTTTTACGATATCCTAAGATACATTTCGTTTTAAAATATGTTTCACGCAATTCTAGGATTAGGAACGCATTGTTAAGGGTTAAGGGTTGTATAAGACTAAAAGTCATGATTCGAATAATTCCTAGGGAATTCTAGGTGGGTCTGGAAACATGTTGGGTGAAACTGCGTGAAACGCAGTTCACAAGTGAAAGACGCGCTCTCGACAATTCGATGTTATTCTTTTACTTTAAAACGGATTTCAAACAAATTCGGACAAAAGAACTTATCTAATGATATTCAAAGCCGTTTCTGGCTAATAAAGAACGTAATTTGTGCAATTAATAGCTTGTATTTCGATAAAAACGCGTACTCTATTATTCAGAGGCATTTTAGGGTATTCTGAATTAGTATTCTGCATTGAAATGCACTCTTGTGATTCTATATGTTGAAATGCACATTTTAAGATATTCTGAGATGCTTTCCTATTTAAAATGAGTTTCACAGGCGATACTAGGGTTTAAAATGCATTATATGGGATTAAAGGTCGTTTCAGATTGAAACATGTGCTTCGCGTCGGGAGTAAGGGATTCCAAACAGCTCTGGAAAAATGTTGGCTCCAAATTAGATTTAACGCAATTCTAATCTGTTTCCAATTAAAACACGCATTTTAGGATATTCAAAGATACTTCTCTCTAAAATTGAAACTTTAAACCGCGTTTTACGCTATTTATGGTTGAAAAACGCGCTCTAGAAAATTTTGGAAGACGCGCTCTAGAAAATTCTGGATTATCTTTTTTCCTTTAAAACGAGTTTCACGAAAATTCAGGCTTAAGAAGGAATCTCGTGGAATTCTAAGCGACTTCTGACAACAAACCATAATTGGTGTAATCAATAGCGCATATTCAATCATAGCACATGTTTGGATATTCAAAGGCATGTCAGGGCATTATGGTCTAGTCTTTTATTTTGAATTGCATTTTTTACCATTTTTTGCTGAAATATGCATTTTAAAATATTCTATAAGTATCGTGTTTGGATCAGTTTTTGGAAAGAAATAAAAATGGTAATAAAGTAAGCAACCATGCAAATATAGAAACTCTAAATAAAACAAGTAACCATGCCAAATTAGAAATTCTAATTTTAGTAAGTCCTGTCTTCCACGTGGCCCAATGCAAAAAAAATGTCTTGGCCTTCATCATCTTCCAAACTCTTTGGGATTCCTCAAACTCTTTGAGTAACTCCAAACTCCTTGACCATCACAAACTCTATCTATCTTGACTTGAAAATCGCCAAAATTTACAAATAATAAAAATAAAAAAATACATAAATTTCCTATATTTCAAAAATTGAGATTTACATGGCAATCTATTAATAGAAATAAAATAGGCTTAGGGAAACCATCATGCCTTGCCCTTTCGCGGGAAAACCAAGGAAACCATGATACCCTTTACAAGTTGCCTAATATAACCAATAATAATAACAAAAATAGAAATTTGTGGGGCCACATGGAGAGGACAATTACCTGCAAGGTTAGTATCATATATACAATAGGAACTAGAGCTAAGAAGGTGGCATTCATCATGATGAAAAATCAGAATTGTCAAAACCGACAGCGGTCCTACGTGCTCGGGCGGAGATGAACCCGCTCGAGCAGGCACTTCACACCAGGTCCACTCGAGCAGGTTCAACCCTGCTCGAGCAACCTACTCGTAGACACTAGGTCAGCTCGAGCAGGGATGAATCCGTTCGCACGCCTGACACGCTGTTGGAAGAAAAACAATGATTTTTGACCAACCAATTCCTTCTCATGCACACATAAAAATAAAATAAAATAAAATAAAAACCTTAAAAAGTGATCCTTACACAACTCTAAAGCCATCCACTCCACATCTCATGTAGAGACTAGAAAACCGATCTAACACGATGAGAATCTATGGATCGCTCTGATACCAATTGTTAAAAGTAGGTTGTCCTCGTGGATAAATATTTACAAACTTTTGACCCACTTATGTAGGGATCAATAACCATAAGGCCAAAAACCCAACCCCGAGATCTAAAACCCTAATATCATGTATTAAGATCAAATAATACATCAAGAAGATAGATCAATAAACAAACAAGCACAATTAAATCTACTAAAACAAATAAATAATAGATATATACCTTTGAAGCTTGGTTGCGCTCAAATCGAAAAGTTGAAAATTTAATCTCTGTGAAAACTCTTTTCGCAGATTTTGATCTCCTTTTTCCTCTGTGTTCTTCCACGCTATAACCCTCTTAGAAAACTTCTCAAAGAGAATGGTGGGATCTCCAAGTAGAAGAAAACCCTACCACTCTTGTAGGAAACCAGAGGGGATCGAGGAGGAAAAGAGAGAAAATTAATCAACCGCCCTATATGTCATTAGTAGCAAGAAATTGTGTCCTTTTTTGATAAATAAGATCTATACAAATTCATGTCCTCATAAGAGAAAATTAAATTTTGCTAAATAAGGAGAACTATACAAATTCATTTGTCATAGTGATCCTTAGCTATTAAAAAAAAAAAACCTACCACAACGAATTAGCTAAACAAATTGAATTAGCGAACTCCAGTAGGTGGTGAGTGAAATGCACACTGCGAACTTGAATTATTAGATGAGTTGCAAACTAAATTTTGTGAATTAGTGATCCTTAGCTATTAAAAAAAAAAAACCTACCACAACGAATTAGCTAAACAAATTGAATTAGCAAACTTCAATAGGTGGTGAGTGAAATGCACACTGCGAACTTGAATTATTAGATGAGTTGCAAACTAAATTAGATGAGTTGCAAACTAAGTAACCATTGATTCATCTAGTAGCAAAGGAAGAAGCAAATAACTATTAAATTTCATGGTAAATTATGATTCATCTAGTAGCAAAGGAAGAAGCAAATAACTATTAAATTTCATGGTAAATTATCAATATACCCAAATGAATCAGCCCTTGTATTGATGCTTGTGATGCCTCTTGATTGATCAATAGCTTAGATATCTCAATCTCACCAATCAAAGGGTTAAAATTGACATCTAAGAATGCCCTTATCTAACAAACATAAGCACACTCTTTCAAACTGAAAATTAAAATCATTATAATATAAAAATAAACTAGAAAGAAAAAAAGAGTAATATAGTATACCTATTTTCAACTGAGGTTGATATCATTAATGTCATTCAAATCTTTTGCATCCAAATTATCAGCATCAAGAAAATACATCTGTAAAAAAAAATATTTTTTTTTAGCATCTCATAAGCATGCAAGGTTGTCAAAGGGTAGCACTCCAATAGTTTGGTTTTGCAAGGTTGTCAAAGGGTAGCACTCCAATAGTTTGGTTTTTCATCATATATATTCACATGAAATATATATTCTAAAATTTATATCAATTATCTCCAAGTATGTATATCTCATTTGGCCAGGAAAAAACAAAAAACCCCAAATCAGTCCATTGTGTGCCAGGGTGACATGGTAGTAAGCCTCGTCAAGTCACAAGAAATGGCAAAAAAGAAACTGCCTTAACCAAATGAACTAAGAAAACCAACAACAAAGGGGCATAACTAAATTTTGGAACACGGCTTATGAGGATGGATTACAATCTAACTTATAACAATCAGAATAAAGATGAGAAAGGAAAAGAAAGACCCCATTTGGCATTGTTCCCATGTTATTTCGAGTATTATGCTGAGACCAGTTTGTGTTGAGGCTATGTTGTGAAGAACTTGTTTGCTAAATTCAGCAAGATTTCAATGGAAGGCCCAACACCCATTGAGTTTTAATATATCTCAGGAAAATTTAAGCTTCTAAGAAACTTGAATTATTCTGTTGCAGATCAGAACTAATAACACATCTATGATAGAAGCTTATAAACATAAAAGAACCCTTTGATGACAAAAACAAATTGCAATTCCAACATCAAAGCTGTGCCTCCAGTCTCTGTCTTAAAAAGTCCAGGATAGGCATCATCTAAGAAACTCATTCTTTGAATTATTAAGACATTAATACTTAAAATACTAAAATAAGACATTAATACTTAAAATACTAAAAAAGAACTAGTAGTCTATGGCAAAACAACTAAGATCTACTATTAAGATAAATCTTTTAATTCATAAACACAGCGATAAATTGCCAAAGTGAGCTGGCAAGCAATGGTTCTAAACTTACCACATCCAACTTGTTGCATCTGTATCCACACAAAAAAGAACGTGCATATACAAGTAACACAACTTGTTAACGCTATGGCTCATAAGAATGGCAAATATTCCCACCTATTCAAATCAACAGGCAACAAAGGTCCATGGTCAATAACTGTTTATATTACGATTTGCATGGATAAGTTGTTAGAACAACAATTACATAAATCAAATAAAGATTTTCAAAAACCCTCAAACAAATCTTTATTTTCGTTCGCCGTTTCACCAAGAAGAAGAGATGCTCTCCTTTTCATTGGGCATCTCACCAAGAGGGAAAGCAAAAGAAGAGGGGAAGAGGTGACGAGGCGAAACTCTCCATTTCTTGTGTGACGGCTGTGCATGAGAGGAAGATTCGAGAGAAGAAAGGAAGGATGGGGAGAATTTTGCTTAGCCCTAAATCTAAGTGGGTCCCACGAGTGGTGGAATGAATGTCCGGCAACAGGCAGCTGAAACTGCTGCTTTTATATTAGAAATCATGGTTCAAAAAGATCTTTGGAATAATTATAATCGGTACTATTTTAATTTCAATTAACTGTCGTGATAACAAGGCTCAATCAGTTATTTGAACCATCATTTTCAAATCAGACGGCGAACAAAGAGGGGAAGACAGACCTAGAAATATTAGACGACGCAGCGACGAATCCACAAACAATGTGAAAGGCACTGCATTGGATGAGATTGGGGGTTGCATGCATGTGCAATCAGGCAGTGAAGAGGAGAGGAAGATAGACCGTATCAAACGAGGCAATGACGAAACCAGAAACAATGGTGAAGAGCGAAAGGAATTGCATGAAATTCGGGTTGCATGTATGTGGGCCCACTATGAGATCTTCTTTGAAGACACCTTGCATGTAAGGGGCCACATGTAACATCTGAGTAAGAAGGATCAACATGAACAGATAACATATCAAGTAACACATAAAGTTTGGCCTTTGGTTGATACTCTGAGACTTGGATTCATGAGAAATTCATGAGGTTCCTTTGGGATTGATTCGTCAATTGGTGTGTATGCATTAGACATCACCTAGAAACAAAAAAGCATACACAGATAAATATTTTAAAATTAAAATAATAAAAAAAAAACCCTTAAGAAGAGTCATAATAATCAGTGAGAAACTTGTTAGTATTAAATGATGGATCAACATGAACAGATAACATATCAAGTAACACATAAAGTTTTGCCTTAGGTTGATACGCTAAGACTTGGCTTCATGAGAAATTCATAAGGTTCCTTTGGGAGATCCACCCCCAAAATATTAGCATTAATCCTACCAGCCTTTTAGTCCTATCCTATTTTCTAGTTGCTTTTGTTATTCTGGGACATTTGCATGTAGAAGAGGGAACATGAAATAGTTGAAGATTACCAAAGCAAAACTCCATTCTTTGTAATCTCAGGAAGATGAACACATGAAAGCCTTAAAAATATTTATTCTTATGGATTCAGCTTATATAGTACTCAAGGATCCAGAAGGGGGAATATACAGTTTTACTGCAAAATCCATTTACAATTTCATCCTCATGACTTGAAGAAGTGCATTAAACACTTATAATCTTCATCCTCATAAATTCATTCAAACTTGAATTCAATAAGACAAAGAATTGAGTTGAGACTAAGGGGAACATCAATGCAAAATTTCAAAAGGGCAGAATTTTGAATAAGTAAAAACATTAAAGGTGGAGAATTACCAATAGAAAGAGCTTCAAACTGAGTTCCTCCATGTTCTGATACCTCTAAGGGAGAAGAATTATGCATATAAACTAATTGGATTAACTGATCTTTCATGCAGAGGAACTGGTGAGCTATATGAAACAAATATTGGTGAGCTATAGGCAGTGAAAAAATAATTTCACATTCAAAGTTTTGCATCACTAAATATGTATGCACTCAGTAGTTTCAAAAGGGCAGAATTTTGAATAAGTAAAAACATTAAAGGTGGAGAATTACCCATAGAAAGAGCTTCAAACTGAGTTCCTCCATGTTCTGATACCTCTAAGGGAGAAGAATTATGCATATAAACTAATCGGATTAACTGATCTTTCATGCAGAGCAACTGGTGAGCTATATGAAACAAATATTGGTGAGCTATAGGCAGTGAAAAAATAGTTTCACATTCAAAGTTTTGCATCACTAAATATGTATGCACTCAGTAGTTAGGAATTAGTATTTGTAAGCAATATGACTTGAGTTAATCCAATGCATGATCATCAACTGTACCAAGCATTTAAGAAAAGCTGGAAAAGAAAGATAAAGTTCTGCATACATGTGACATACAATCAAACATGAATAGATTCTCGCCGAAAGTGACAAATGTACTATAGATCTAGGTGGATATGATGGATCTGTTGTGCTCATTATTAGCACTATGAACATGTGCTGTGTATGGCAAAGTGTTGTGTGCAATTCTTTTCCTTTTTTTTATTTTGGGTGTGGAATTCACCTGCAACATGTATGGGTCTACTTACAGGCATTTCCAAATAAGTGACCAGCACATTTGCAACTTGCAAATTCAGTGAATTTCAAAAATAATTCAATAGAAGTTCACTATGTGTGCACATATAACACGAATCAAAAGGTCCGTGCTTGACTATGCTAGTTTCAGTAGATATAGAGTGTCACATCAGATTATCTAAGTTTCGCAACTATAGAATCAAGGATAGGAGTAAGACAGGGAAAAGGAAGAGCAGATCATTTATTATCTTACGACTTGAAAATTCTATTGTTTCTTTGGAAATGGACGTTGTCTTAGGACTTGAAAATCCAATAGTCAATGTTATAGTTTAATAAGAAGAATATCCAAACCATACTGACCTCTGCAATATAGGCAAAACATTCTCTAGCTACTAGTTTGTTGAAGCATGGACAGGTGTCACTCGAATGGCCAGTGGCATAATACTCTCTCTTGCTCCATGCTCAATAATCCATATAAGTGTCAGGATCCTCAGCCTCGCACTCAAAAACACATAATACACGGCTTAGGCCAACTATACCGATTCAGTAATCATTGATATATACTAAATGACATTCCAACATAGATTGCCAACATACACGTGGATTGAAGCAAACAAAAAAGACTCCTATGGAAATAAAACATTGACATTTGTTATTTGTGGTAAATACAAAGTCATGCCAGTAATTCTTTCGAAGTTCTCTCTAGTCAATCCATCTTTGTTATGAGATAAGGTTCTCACCAAAACAACATTAGCTAGAACCCTCTCTAAAAGACAATATCATAATTAAAAATCTAAGAACGCCTATTTTCTCTCTTTCGGATTTCTTCTTTAGAGTCAAATCAACATTATAAATTACTTAAGCAAACACCTAATCATCTAATATTAAATTACTTAAGCAAACACCTAATCATCTAAAATTCAATATATAAGAAAATCAAGTATATACTAATAAATATAATTAAGATTACCAGGAAATCTTATGCAAAAATACTCAAGTCACTATTGGACCCTTTCTCAATCAGCATTAAAATCAAAGAAATGGCCATCAGTTGAGTACAAAGGGCATAAGAAAACTTAGTTTGGTTACTAGTTTCTGAAGTATATATATGGCTACAATCAGTTACCACCATATCCATCCATCATGGCCCATCAATTACTAAAATAAAGTACGAAAACATGGCAATTGAAGAATACACTGCATTCATCGATTTTTCGCATAGAATGGGATGATGCAAAAAAATCTACATGAGTATAATTATGAATTTTGAGAAAATTAATGCGATAATAGGATAATGCAAAAGAATAATTTCATGAAAATCATGCAATTTAATGAATTTTGACCAATTATGACTTGAATTCCAACATTGAATGTTGGAATAAAACTCAATGAAATCAAGTTATCCTAAATAAGTCCATAAATCTACATGAAATAATGACAATATGATGCAATTTCATAGACTCAATACGCCCTCCAACCAACATTTTGCAAAAGATGTGAAAAGGCGAAGTTAACTAACCTAACATAATCTAACCTAAAAATACAAAAGAAAACTAATGCAGAACATAAAAGCCACTTTCGCTAGCACTCTCAACTGCATTTAGCGTATGCAATAAGCCCCTATACCCCTAGGCTACCCTAGTGGACGAATTGTGCTTCGTGAGGTTTTGCCGTGAATATACCCACAAAACTCAAAAAACTAAAGAAATCAAAAGAAACCCTCAAAAAAAAAAAAAATTTATAAACATTGGATACTCTCGATTCTTGGAATAGTCAAAAGCAGAGACAAATTTGAAATATGGTACGCCAATCTCATCTTTGGAAAGAAATTTTCAAAATCATGCTAAATATGATAGTGCACGATGAGAAAGTACGTATACATCAAAAAATAAGTGTTAAATACTATGCTAGAAACCCCGTGAAAACGACTCAATCAAATAATCTAGTTCACATAGACTTAGCAAAAAAAAAAAAAAAAAAAAATTTTCCTCTCAAGGCAACCATGATGGCTTTCGCGCTATTGCTTTTCAAAAGGCCGTGAAATTTCAGCAACAAGCTTCTCTCTTTCTTTTTTTTCTTTTCTCTTAATTTTTTTCCTTTTCAACAGCCCCCAACAATATGCAGCCCTTTTCATGTACCCGAATCAAGGGTGTTCCCCAATCAAGGCAACCATGATGGCTTTCGCACTATTGTTTTTCAAAAGGCCATGCTTTTTTTTTCCTTTTCAATGGTCCCCAGCAATAGACAGCCCTTTTCATGTACCCGAATCAAGGGTGTACCCCAATCAAAGCAATCATGATGGCTTTCGCACTATTGTTTTTCAAAAGGCCGTGACTCTTTTTCCATTTCAACGGTCCCCAACAATATGCAACCCTTTTCATGTACCCGAATCAAGGGTGTACCCCAATCAAGGCAACCATGATGGCTTTCGCACTATTGTTTTTCAAAAGGCCGTGACTGTTTTTTTCCATTTCAACGGTCCCCAACAATAAACAGCCCTTTTCATGTACCCGAATCAAGGGTGTACCCCAATCAAGGCAACCATGATGGCTTTCGCACTATTGTTTTTCAAAAGGCCGTGACTTTTTTTTCCATTTCAACGGTCCCCAACAATATACAGCCCTTTTCATGTACCCAAATTAAGGGTGTACCCAAATCAAGGCAACCATGATGGCTTTCGCACTATTGTTTTTCAAAAGGCCGTGACTCTTTTTCCTTTTCAACGGTCCCCAACAACAGGCAGCCCTTTTCATGTACCCGAATCAAGGGTGTACCCCAATCAAGGCAACCATGATGGCTTTCGCACTATTGTTTTTCAAAAGGCCGTGACTTTTTTTTCCATTTCAACGGTCCCCAACAATATGCAGCCCTTTTCATGTACCCAAATTAAGGGTGTACCCAAATCAAGGCAAGCATGATGGCTTTCGCACTATTGTTTTTCAAAAGGCCGTGACTCTTTTTCCTTTTCAACGGTCCCCAACAATAGGCAGCCCTTTTCATGTACCCGAATCAAGGGTGTACCCAATCAAGGCAACCATGATGGCTTTCGCACTATTGTTTTTCAAAACGCTGTGAAATTTCAACGACAAGCTTTTCTCTTTCTTCTTTTTTCTTTTCTCTTGAATTTTTTCCTTTTCAACGGTCCCCAACAATAGGCAGCCATTTTCATGTACCCGATTTAATTCACTAATTTGTGGAGAAATGCACCCAGATGAACCAGAAAACCTAAAAAACTAAGGCTTCGTTTTCCTTCATATATTCAATCAAGTCGTTAAAAGACTGGAAATCAAAATTTCACATTTAAAGGTTTTGAAAATGTATACGAACTGTGTAATGTGAAAAGGATCAGAATTTAGCACTTTTTCAAAAAGATTTCCACAAACAAAAACTCTCTTTTGTCTAAATTTTGAGAATTCTAAAATTCAAGCTATCTTCCGTTCATTGAAAATTCTCTCAAAAAATTTCTCTTCAAAACAATCTAAAAAGCCAAAGATAAATACCAAAAATTCTGGTAAGAAATTTAAAAAACTTCCTAAATATAGAAAATAAAGCAAAAGGTGAGCGAAAATTTTGTCTAAAAATAGACAAGTGTGCTTGTCCCCACCCCCAAACCTATGATGAACATCATCCCCATGTTATGCATGCAATACAAAAGAATATAAAACATGAGGAATAAAAGTACAAGAGGGTAAAGTGAAGACAACGGAAAACGTGAAGCCTTTTCGAACCTTATCAATGGTTAGACAAAATCCACAAAAACAAACAAAAAGAAAAAGAAATTACCCTACTGGCAAGACAAATTGGAATCCACCCGGATTCTAGAAAAAATTTAGTTGTATACCCATTGTTACAATGCTTTGCTGGCTATTTGCCATGCCCATAGCTTTCCAAACTATACAATTACCAGATTAACTTAACTTTAATTGCGATTTTTTTCTCAAATGGTGATATTTGCATTAAGTAGAGAGATGATGTTACATCAAAGGGCGTAAAAACTCAACATCAAAAGGACAAAATTACAAAAGTACTATCGATCAGGTCTAAAAAGAAGATTCATGCTTGAGAGATTTCAGGTTAAGTCCTCTAAGTAACCGGGAAATGAAGGGTTGGTTGGTCATCCAACCTCGTTACATATGTTATGGTACCTTATGTTTATGTAATGGTACGTTGTCTTCAGTCAGTTTCTAGTTTTTGCATAATAAAAACAAAGAAAATATAAATAATAACTTGAAAAATGAAAACAATGCTCCATGATGAGAAACAATAATCCGTCAAAAAATAATGTTCACACAAGTCCCTATAGAAAGCATAATTCCCGATAACCTTATAAAACTATCATTGAAGGTATTAACTTAATAGACCATAAAAGAAAATGCATCCTACAAGTGAAACAGTCAAAGAACAAAGAGTAGTCCATAAATCAAAGGGATCTCGGATATTCAAAGACATGAAGTACAATAGGAACACATTCGATACTAGAATGTCATAATTGTGAGGAAGAACATCAAAATGAAGCCCAATCAAACAATAAACTACTAGGCGCCGGGCAGACATTTGGGAGCATGCATAAGCAATCGTTAAATGAGATGTGACAGTAAAAAAGTGCTTGGATCATAAATTTTCAAGGAGAAAAAAAACTAGGTAGGATCACAAAAGTTTTTTCCAAATGAAGACATTATTTCACCCCCGTGTCCTACTATGTATCAATCATTTAAAATCAATGTGGACTATATTTCTTTTATTTTAGAATGTTTTAAAGCTAACAAATGAAGATGAATATCCTCTGTAGACAGATAGCATGAGGAGACACCTATTGTAGAGTTCCCTCCAACATCTAATTTTTCATTCACTCATCTGTCAAGTATGTTACGAAGGGAACAAATAAAAGAAAAAATCACACAGTTCAAGGCAGTTTCTTTATATAATATTTAGCTAGACTATAAATTAAAATCATCGAAACCTTACCGCTGCCACTTGTAACAACACTAGCAACACTACTTCCCGCTGATATAACAAATGACATTCCATTAAGTATCATTCGCTCTGTTCGGTATCTGAAATAAGAAAAAGAAACAAAAGAAATTATCCTCACAAATCAATAAAACTCGAAACTAGAATAGATATGGGAATGGAAGCATAATTAAATCCTGAAATAAATCCAAGAGAAAAAACACTCTAAAGACTTTTAATTCAAAAAAGGTGCCCAAAATATAATAATCCGCCAATATCAAATGAACTTAAGCAATAATACATAAAGCACCTAAACCAAAATAACAAATTCTTTGTAAAAGAATCATGTTAGAAAAATTTATAAATGTGAATGAACATAAAGATTGTATCAAAAGCAACAAAAGAAGTTAAGAAAACAGAAACTGTTAAACACCAAAATACCGATCAAGAGAACTAATGCAGCAGTTGGTTTGTGCCAAACAGCATCCTTTAAATAAATAAATAAAAGAACTGATGCAACCTCAACTCTATAGAACAGTCCCGCAGCATACACAAATCTTAGGATTATACTATTAGGATCTAGTCTCCTAAAAGAAAAAACACAAACAGCAGTAAGCAAACACAAGGAAAAAAAAAAAAGAGGAGCCTATGGCACCGTTGGGAAGTGCCCGCCCACCAGGCCATAGGTTCTAGTTAAGCTATCAGTTAAAAAGAAGATACGATGGGCAAAACACATTTGCCAATTCAACCTTATTGTGCTTAGAATTACACGTCCCGGCAATCGATATGCAAAACATGTCCAAAGGGTTTTTTTAAGCACTAGATTTTTTCAATCCAAAAGCTACTCACACCCTTTCTCATTATTATAATGACCAAGAATCGTTTGTAATCCAAATCTAACCCAAGTTCCATGGGACATGCCTAGGTCTATTGGGCACAAGTCCAAGTCCCATGGTTGGCCTAATCTAACAGGCACAACTATATAATGACAGGATGACCATGCCTCCTCTATTACTACTTACTGTAAATAGCTCTTTTATTACTTTCTAAGGTGAAAATTGTTTGTAATGAAGTGACTGTATTTAACATTGTTAATGGGCAGACTGTTTTAATACCATAAAGTCCTGTTTCGATGAACTGCCTGGCTTCCCTCGAACACAAATTGGGTTCATAACTTTTAATAGCACCCTCCATTTTGATAATATGAAGGCATGTGATTCTTTCTACTCTTGCATATATGATAAACATAGTTCCTCTTTCTCACTGTTTCTCTTGTGTATTTTTGCTTTATGATTGTTAATATTTGCTTTAATAAAATAGATTAATTTCCGATACAAAGTTTGTCTTCCTGTAACAGTCATCTTTGACACAACCTCAAATGATGGTGGTTGGAGACCTGGATGACATATTTGCACCCTTGCCAGGTGATCTTCTTGTGAACTTGTCAGAATCAAGATGCGTGGTTGATGCATTTCTGGATAGCGTTTCAGGACAATGTCAACATAGAATCTACTTTTAGACTTGCTCTTAAAGAAGCATTTATGGTTATGGTATGCCATGTATTTAGTTCCAGGATTATTATAAAGCTGTTCAGCTTATAGTTTCTTGGACTACACCATCTCGAAGGGGACCCAGTCGAGTACGAAGGGATCGGCGGCTGAAAGCCATCGAAAATTGAACGACAGCAAAGGCCGTCATTTTTTTTTATTGTGAGTTCATCATACTATAAATCATGGTATAAAACTAAGGCTTGTTCAACATTAACCATCCATATAATTTACTTTGTTAAAACCCAATCAATATAAAATACATTTAAAAATGAGCAGAAAGATTTGATATATGGAATAATAAAGCCTGGAGAAGCAAAACAAATTCACTACCTTGAAGATGTTCCAAACTACATGTGCAAAAGCAGCCATTATGGATGCATCCATGTTGTTGTAACTCAGGTTTAACTTGGACAAAACAATCAAGCTTCACAATCATCAGTACTTAAACGTGATGAAAAAGCACAAAAATCAAACCACATATACAGTACATTCTTTGACAATGAAAACATAAATGTTTAGTGAAAATTAATTTAACATGCAAGAAATTGGGATCTTGAAACAAAAATTCACCAATTTAGTATAAGTGATGAACGGCGCTAGGTGTATGCATTCATGCATCTTGGGAAAATATTAAAATTGGTTGCCTAGCATTTTACTGTCAGTTACTACTTCAAGTGCAGAATCTCTAACTTTTTCCCTCCTAATTTCTCGGTTATGGTAGAACACAGTAAAAACAAAACAAAAACTTAAAATGTGGGATCTAAAAATGATCATAAAAAAAATCTCACTCAAATGAATTTGAATAAAGGGAAGATGGAAAATGAATATCCACCCATCATTCAAGTAATTCAAATCCTTGGCTTCAACATGTTTAATAATCATTCGGTAGAGCTCATTTGACCATGAATTCCTCTCCATTATGTTCGAACAAACAAGCTCCCTAAGAAATTATATAAAGAGACAAAAATAAAAGATTTAAGAAATATATCCTTTTTTCACATATCATAAATTTGGTTAGTGCTGTGGACTGCTGAAAGTAAAAACCTAAGCAATGCTCCTAAAAATGCAATATTCTGATTCAAATACTAAGAGCCTAATTGCTGATTTTTCTGAGAAGGATAGCAACGATGACAATAGAGAATCTTGCGAATGGGTTAGATGCATCGATAGGGAGGAACCTTCCTAGCAACATGTTCAGACAAATGAAAGAGGGGCCCCTATGCTCTCTAAATCAAATGATCAAAATAAATAAATAAAAATAAAAAATATTGTATGCACAATATCAAACATGCTGGACCAATATAATCTTCAACATATATTTCACATCAAAATTCTAAGGAATATGAAAGCCTAACAAAAACTTACAAGAAATACAATGGAAATAAAAGGTGCTGAACTACAAAAAAACCTGTTATTTAATTAATTCTGCAGCTCAAAAAAGACTATAGTGGTCACATTTTCCACACGTTATGGAAACCAGTTACCCAATATCAAGAAATCAATATGCACACACATCAAATAAGATGAAACAATGCGTTGATGTACTCTCTCTGTTCAATCAAATCTCATGTGCTAATGTTGACAACAGCACATCCAATAGCCTTGGTGGGATTGACCGATTGAGCACCAACTCCATTCCAATCTTCCTAGCAACACCAAACATACCATACAAGTATACATTAAGTTAATTCAAGGAAGTACACCGAAGATATTGTGGACAACTTGAAAAGGAACAACAAAGAACATGATACAAAGGGAAAAAAAAACTGTTCTCATCTGCAAATGCAGCCACAGGACTAATAAATCTTTTTGTTACCAATAAGAAAAATGCAACAGTAGGAGTAAAAGTATCATCAATTTGGGTCATGGACAAAAGATATGACTTCATTGATAATATATTGATATAGTGAATTAGGAACCATATTTTTTGTTGAAAATTAAAAGTTTCTCAAAAAAAAAAAAAAAAAGCATTTCCTTGAACTATCATCTAATGCATACAATTAATATCTCGGAAGTCAGGACAAATATGCAGTTGTGGTCATTAATCTGAGCAATGGACAAAAGATATGACTTGATTGATAATCTAGTGAATTATGAACTATTTGTTTTGTTGAAAGTTAAAAGTTGCTTGCAAATAAAGAATTTCCTAAAACTATCATGTAATGCATAAAATTATTATCTCGGAAGTCGGGACAAATATGCAGTTGTGATTACCTCCAAACTGTAGTGAGCAACCCACAATTTATCATCAGTAGAGATAAGAATTGCAAGGCCCACTTGGAATTCCCACTGCACAAGAAGAAATGTTCAAAATCACGAGAGAAGCCAATACAATTAAGAGAAGGAAGAAGACAAAGGCAAACGTGACTGTACTAGGCCTGGCATATATCACTTTTCCATTGATGCTACTGATGCTGATGCAGCATAAAGACGAACCTTATAGTAGGAATCAACAATATCACACCTAAATGCCTTGTTTGACCCACTCTACAGTAGTATGGAGCCCGATCCAAAATCACGTAATCCAGATGAAGTCAATGGGACAACATATCACACTAACACTCAAGAATCAAGATACTCATTCACAAGGAGCAAAGGCCAGATGAAGAAAAGTAAAGATATGCATGAGAGGAAATACATATGTAATTCCCATTCGTTTAGGATTGTGGTTGGATTTGGAAGAGAAAAATACAAAGTAATCAATATATACGACAGAGATAGCTTATTGTAGACGACACCTTCCATTATTTCTTTTAAAGACTAATCAAAACTAAAGATTTGAGATAAACAAAATCCATTAAGGGATAGGTATACAATACATTGGTGCCAACAACTCAGCGGAAGTTTATTCCCAAGAATCAAAATCAACATACATGATTTTTCCAATACTATACTCATGAAAATGACAAAAAGGTTGGAAACAAAAACTATTCTGTTCACCAAGATATGAGAAGAGATTTTCTTCCTAATAAAATTTTTCAAAATTAGTAAATACATAAGACAAGCAAATCCATTAGAATGACAAAGTACTTCAATGGTAACGTGAAATTAAATAAATGCTCAAAAAAATAAATAACACTCTGTTGAACCAGAGCCTAGAATTATATACCTGAGGACGAGGGTATCCTCCCATAGGCCACCCAATAGGCCGTTTCACATCTTTTGGTAGAAGGGTGTGCACCTGTTTTATTCCACACCTAATTCTCAACAAATAAACAAATAAATATGGATAGGTTCTTTCTAAAGGAAAACTGAAAAGAAAAAGAAAACGGCCAACAAAATATGACACATACTAATAGATACAATACTATCCATAATAAGCAGTGGTAATCTACCTGGGCTCTTCAGCAATAACATCAGGATGGCTGAAAATCTTTGCAGCAATGTGTCCTTTGTTTGTTGGAATTGGTTCGCCAACTGGTGTGTGTGCATCACAAATCACCGACAAACAAAAAAGCATACACAGAAAAACATTAAAATAAATAAAATGGTTACAAAGAATCATAATAATCAGAGAGACTTGTTAGTATTAAAGGAAGGATGAACACAAACCGATAACATGTCTACTAACACATGAAGTTTTTCCTTTGGCTGATACACTGAGACCTGATGTGGGCGAAAAATTAAATCAAAGTTTTTTCATTTAGAATGATAACCCCTAATTACCATTTACAACATTAATACATTTTTAAATGTACACATGAAATGCGTGACCTTATATCACTATCTCCTGCATGCGTATGCTACCTTGTGCTAAAATAATATAAACCTAAGTTATTCTGTGTCGTTTGTTGTTGTTAGGTCACAACTAAGATTGCAATTCCTAAACATTGTTGGGTGGGTGGTGCACATTGATATGTGGGCCTCATAACCTGGTCATATATGTAGGAATTATACTTTGATACATTCACTCTCATTCCGTTGGTATTGTCCAGCATAGACCATGGAGTCCAACCTTTATCGAGCAGACTCGGATTCACAAACAATGGTCCATGTTGAACCCAAACTAAGATTCATGTCCTAAATCCTTATTAGGCCTAGCCTGAGTAAAATCCTTTGACAGCCCTACTGCCAGGATATCCAAACCAAACACATGTTCTACTTCTGGATACAAAAACATGCACTGCACCCAAATAAAATGTACAGACAGCATTCTTCCAAAAAAGAAAAAAGAAAAAGGAAAAAAGGACCAGGAAAATCATCGATAAGAACCTCCCATAAACCGAATAATTGTCAAAGACATGGAAAGAGAAGAAGACCTCTATCAGAACCATCATCCTCTCTACTGAGTCTAGATTTCGTCAATCTCGGACCAGATTTGAAAACCTCAACAACACACACACGATATGTGTATATATATATATTCTCTCAGAATATAACCACTCAAAATCAATAAGCAAGACAAGATCAAAAAAAGAAAAAGAAAAAATCACAGAATCTAACACATTCAACTTAAATCAATCAGTGGGTTAAAAGAGCAACAAATTAAGCCTTTGTTATGAATTATAAAAAAAAAAAAAAAAAAGAATAACTGCTACTATTGAAGGCCGAGAAAAAAAGCTGTCCCAGAGAGGAATAAAGAAAAAGTGTTAGGAGAGGGACCAATCTATTCTATGATATGATATGATGGCTTATGGGCCACCCCAAGTGCATAGGAAAATGGGTGCCCATCTGTCTCGTGTGGATATCCAATTTAGCCCATAACCTGGATTCTGGACAACATCAACAAGCAATCGCAATGTTCTTACTGGACGTTCATCCATGATAAAACTAACGAAACAAAAAATCATTTTCCTCAAAGCTTGCTTCCATCCAAACTAGCATCCACATTGAGCATGCAGAAACACATATAAACACTTCTCATCATAAAAATCAGAAAGGAAACTGTGCAAATAATAGCCAAGTACATATCTCCACTTCTGATTCTATATTTTAGAAGCATTTGTACAATTTATATAGATCATAGCTCTATTAATATTTACATTTTTTATTAGAACAACTATAATTATCATTGAATACTAACTCTTTAAGATATATTCATATACATTTATGGGGGTGTTGGTATAGTTTTTAGTATATGTTTAGAACATCAACATCCATGCTGTGTCAAAGTAACACTTGGAAGCTGTAATGACATATCTAAACAAGTCTAACTTTGGTCATCACCACAAAAGGACCATAAACAAAAGAACTGAATAAAATCTAAAAACAGTCTGCTCAATCTCATTATACTCTTTGACTATGAACACGCCAACCCTGGTAGAAACCCATTCATCAAAAAAAGTGAATAAATTTTTTTAATCAGTATAATTAGAAATTGCTTCTGATTTCCTATTGAAACCCCAATTACATATAAAGAGAGGAGAGGAAGAAATGTGTGTGTGTATATATATATGAGGGATATTCAAGTGCATCCATCCCTCACATTGTGGTGAGGGAAACCACCTTTTTGGGAAGTTTCAAGTGCAAAAGAGATGTTGTACTTGAAACTTCCCAAAAAGGGGGTGTTCCTCACCACAATGGTGAGGGATGGATGCACTTGAATATTCTCTCATATATATATATATATATACACACACACACACACACACACACACACAAAAACTAAAGAGCTATTGCATATGATAGATAGGATTAAAGGAAAAGGGAGAAAAGGATGCAGGAAGGGATTTGGAGAGTTGGGGTTGCCTGAAAAGAAGTGGAAGAAGGTTCAGTTGTTGTTGTTGGAATGGTGGGATTATGCAGAGGAAATGCATACATAGATATCGAGAGACATAAAGCCATCTCCTCTTCGTTTTTTCCTTTTCTTTTCTTCATTAAACTAAAAAAAAAATGCAGAGGAAATGCATTTCCTCCAGATCTATGAAAAGACACCAAAAAACAGGGATTTTCAACAAAACCAGCTCAAAAGACCAGAAAATTCACAACTTTTTCATGAACTCGAACAAATCCAACCAGATATACGTCTAGATCTAATGAAATCAATTTAGCTGAATTAAACAAAACAGTACCAAAAATGAGGGAATTCTTACAGATCTATCACAAAACCAAATACACAGATACAAAAAATTTAAAAAAATTAAGCAAAAAATGTAAATCTAGGGCTTCTTACATAGAAATTAAGAAACATGCGTACAAATAACAGTAAAAAAAAAAAAAAGAAAAAAGAAAAAGAAAACAAATCCCGCATCTGAGGCTTAGATCTGAAGAATCTCACATCAAACCTAGAAAATTTTAGTAAGAAAGAAAATCAAATCTATGAAAAACAGAGGAGAAAAACAGATCGAGAAAAGAGGAGAATAGCCTAAGGAATCAACAAACAAACAAACAAAAAAGAGGCACGAAAGAAAGAGGAAGAGAAACTCACCTTGCTACCCTTGCGAGGGAAAAAAAGAGGGACGAGACCAGGGGAAAGAAGCTCAGAGAAAGAGGAGAAGATCGAGGCATTTCTGTGATAATATATAGACAACGAAGCGAGAGAAAGTGAGGAAAAAGACCTAAAAGATGCAGAGGAAATGGCCAGCAGCAGATGATGATGATAACGAAACAAGAAGTAGAAATTCAAAAAATCTACCTGGTTCTCTGCCAATCCAAGCTGAATAACACCGTTCGGATTGTCCAATGCGCGACTGAAGAAGCCCTAGAGCAAATTTGGGCAGGCACGAGGGTCCATCGCGGGGAGAGATGGCGCGACAGCTGGTGCCACAGATTTTGACAGAAGGAGAAGGAGAAGGGGAAAGAGAAGAAGAGCGATTTTTGTTGATGTAGAGCTACAAACTCTTGCTGGCTTTGGAGAAGATGGCCGGAAAATGGAGAGATGCGTCTGCGCCTGGTATAACAGAGATGCATTTTTTCGGAGATGGTGGGAGAGGGGGAGAGCTACGTGATGGAGATGAGGTGAGAGAGAGAGAGAGAGAGAGACGAGGGCCAGAGAGGGATGAGCGAAGTAGATTAGGGCGGGCGCATAACAGAGATGGGTTTTTTGAGATGGGTTTTTCTAGAGATGGTGGGAGAGGGTGAGGGCTGCGTGATGGAGAAGACGACCGGAAAAGGGGTCAAACTCGTGCTGGCTTTGGAGAAGACGACCGAAAAAGGGGCACCAGTTTTCTTCAGTGGGATGGGTCTGCGCCTAATAAAAGAGATGGGTTTTTTTGAGATCAATAGAGATGGAGATGGTGGGAGGGATCTACGTGCGTTGATGGAGAGGGTGAGGTCTCCGTGAGTGATGATGGAGAAGATGCCGATGAGGGAATGGAGATGGAGATGGTGAGGGAGATGAGGGAATGGAGATGGCGATGGTGAGGGAGATGAGGGAATGCAGGCGACGTGAGAGTGAGAGAGGAAGACGAGGGCCAGAGAGGGATGAGCGTGAGCGAGGGATATTAGTAATGCACCGCCATGAAAATACATGGAGCCCACTCCATACCACTGCATAAAATCAATTCGATGTGACCATGCAAACCTAAAACCTTACATCAGAAAAAAATTGTAACCACAAATGTACATGAGACAGAAAAAAAAAAAAAAATACCACACACCCTATTGATTAAAAAAATCCCACTCATTCATGCGGTCGATCTCATACAACATACAAACTGCGTGAATCTCGAGTTTAGCTTTCAGATGTTATAATTTTTATTTATTTGTTTCTTCGATAAATAATGTATATTTATTTACACATTGTGTTTGTGGATATTTAATGCATATCTCTGCTTTGGTATTTTTTATTCTTATGACCTTTGGATAGTTGATGTATGAACATTGTCCTTGTTCAATTGGATTAGTGTAGGAATTTAGGAATCACTGGTGACACTTTGTGGTGCATGACATGATTGTTAATGCTCTATTCAAGGCTGTACTTTCTTTGAGATTTTCAATGCTCTGAATTATTTGTTGCATTCATTATAAAGATTTCAACACTGGCTGGTTTATAGGATTTTCTTCATCGCATATCAAGATTGCTCATGTTTGTCATGTAGAAAAGCTGATTATAGTCATAACAATTCAGAACCTTTATGGGACTAAAGTTCAGAGTTACTTTTTTGGGTGAGTACTTAGTATTGTTGAGGGGCTGCTAGTTCAATTCTCACATATTTTATTTTTAGTTTGTATGTATCATATCCATATTGGTTTCTGATTTGCCTTACTGTCATATGGATTGGCTTTCTTTGTAATTTTTTCACAAAATTTATTCATCTGCAAAATTTTGATTAATACTTGCACCTGTCTCTTGTGGTATTCCATTGTTCATCTTGAATGGTTATGTGTTTGGTTTCTTTGGTAACAAAAGTGATTTATTAAGTACATACAATATAAGGAGGGGTGCATAGTCCAGTTTCTTTCTCCCATAGTTTCAAGGAAGAAAGTTCAGATGCTAATTCACTTGCTGAGGTCGGGGTAAGGAGCCTATGCATTGTAGATTCTTCCTATTTTCCTTGCTTGAAATTTCTGTCTTTATTGCTATCTCACTAATAACTTTGGTGATAAAATAGGAAAAAACATGAGTTTACATAGCTGCCACAGGTATAGAAACTAGTAGAGATACATTTAAAAGTAAGCATGATGAAAATAAAAAAGGAACCCCATCTACACCTTCCTTGCAAGATCGCCAATGAGCCCATTTGCTTTCCTGATTTAAACAGAATCAAATTGCCAAAGGGTCCTAATTCAGTCTAAGTTTATTCTTATACTTAATATTTCTGCTAGATAAGGTTGTAGACAAGACATTTAGTGCCTTTCTTATGGCCAATACTTCTGCATGGTTTGAATCTGCAACTACAACTGGCACAAAAGAACTCATTGTGTTTTTTTTTTGGTCCTTTCTAATGCCTTTTGTACACTATGTCTACAATGTGCTTTCAAGAACTGGGCGTACTTGACTTCAACTTGCCATCATCAATTTTGTTTTTCTGGTCCTCTCTGTCAACTGCCAAGATCCTCTTCCTGGACTGCACAAAAGGCCTGATAAGCTCCCTGCCAGATCAGAGAAAACATGGTTTAGCTTAGCCCATCTTACTTCATTTAGGGGTGCTCACTTAAGCCTCGGTTTGTTTAGTAAGCAGTCTTTGTTTGCTTGGCTTTTGGTCCCTGATTCCCTGCCTTCTCCTTTGTTAAGCCCCATTTGGTTTGCTTGTATGGGTGGATTAGCTCAAGCTCAGGTGCTGCTTGGCTCTCTTTCCTAGTCTCTGCATCTATGTCTTCCTTGTTCATTTGAAGGTTAATTTCCCTTGCTGCTTAGTCAGAGATTCTTCTCAGCTCAGCTCAAGCTCTTCAGAGGTTCTGCCTTCTTCCCCTATTTTGTCTCTACTGGAGTGTTTGTCTTCTTTTTGTTTTCTTTTGAGGCAGTTTTAGAGCCTTTTCTCTTCCCCCTGCTTTTCTTTTCTGTTGTTATGTGGTTGCCCTATCTTTGCTTCTCTGGGAGGGTGTGGTCTCCCTTGCAAGCCAGGTCTGGTTTTGTGGCTTTGGTTGTATAGCTTTTTGGCCTTTCTCCCTTTTCTGGGAGCTTCTTGTTGTAAGCTCTTCTCTTCTTCTTAATTCAATTTACCCTTAAGCAAAAAAAAAAAAAAAAAAGTTTTCTTGCTACTAATAACTACAAGTGTTTCGCCCCACATGATATTTTTAGCACATCTCCCCTGAGTTCTTTCTTTACAAATATACATCTTGCTACCTGAACTCGATGACCTAAGCAGGGTCTTCAAGCGAATGGAATTTTAAAGATGATAAGAGCTGTTTATTTCTCTCAATCTCAATCCAATGGCTGCAAATCAAAGAACACTACATAGAAATTTCTTGAGTAAAAGGCCCCATTTTGCCAACTTTGTTCTCTAAAGAAAAAGCTTCCATCGAACTTCCTATATAATACTAAGAGATGAGAAGTGGTTCCAAAATTTTCCTGCTCCTTCTCAAAGAAAGAGAAGATGGTTTCTTTTTCTACAAATAGAACAATGTTATAAGTGTTATAATAAAAAAAAGAACAATGTTATAAGAATTGTTCCCTGCTGTGAATTTGATCAACAGTTTGAAATTTGAATTTTATTCAATGGTGTTGTCCAGTAAATAGCTTTTGAACCCTCAAAAAATGAGCATTATTTCATTACCACTTATGATCTTAGAGCGAGGATTAGCTAGTTTCATATTTCCATATCCTTAGAGAAGCTAATGTAGATGCCCATTTGCTTACTAAACATGGGTGTGGGGAGAGATTCACTTGTGGATCTTGTGTGCCCTCCAAATCTTTTTATCTTTTATTGTCTTCGAACATTATGAATACTACCACTGATTTTTTTTAATTTTAAATTATAAAGGAAAGAAGCTCCTAATCTTTCAAAAGTTGGAGCTTTTGCTATTTTCATTGGAAATATTTTTATGTACTTTTGTTTCTAGTTATGATAATAAGAAGGACGCAAACGAGTGCACAGGAACGGGATGCTTCAATATTTGATTTGGGGATTGAGCCAGAGGCACATAGCATTGGTAAGATCAATACTATTAGTTATATATTTTATAAAATTATTAAATGTCATGTATTTTTTTTTATTAATGATTTTCTTTTTCCTTTTAGCTTCGACCTCCACTAGAAGAGGACGTGGGAGGTCAAAAAAAATCTCCCTTACTAGGCTTATTAAGGATACAATTCAAAAGCTAATGATCGAAATCCCTAAATGGTTGTCTAGACCAATTGGCAAGTATGCAAAGCAATTTAAGACTGAAGTTGGCATAATTTGTCAAATGTATGCTCCTTTTGCATGTTCCACCTGGCCAACAGTTAAACAGAAACATAAGCAAATATTTTATGATCTCATTTTGGTAATTCAGTCCTCAAAATTTTTATTTTTTGCTTTTATTTTGTACACTATGCTATTCGAAAGTTGGATAAATTAAGTAATATCTTTCCTGTAAAATATACCTAACAAACTTATTATAAATGCATCTTATTTGTAGGAAAAATTTGATATAGGTCTTCATGATCCACGATTGAAAAAAGCTGTTAGCAGTTATTTAGCATCAATAGTCAAGAACTATAGGAACATATTACACTCCCATTATAATAGGGTTGGCAATCACGGGGTGGGATGCTATAAACCTTATGAGGGTGTGTCACAAGAAGATTGGGAGCTGTGCTGCAATAGGTTTTGTTCAGAAGACTTTCAAGTGAAATTTTATTTTATTTTTAATTGCATTACCTACATAGAAACTGATTTTTTTATAAAAAAATATTGACGACATTTTTAATTCATTAACTTGAATGCAGAAAGTTAATAAAAAGAATTCTGAAAACCGACAGCTACTTAAAGTGAACCATTGTGCGGGTTCAAAATCATTTGTCGAATATCTTCATGAGACGATATTAGTAATTCTAATATTTTAATAAGTATTGATTTATTAACTTCTTTTTTTTTTTAATTTAATAATGTGTTCAAATTTATATAGCGTGATGCTCCAATCAGTGGGATAGAATTGTGGCATAAGATACCCTATAGTCAAGAGAATCATTGGTCTGCTCCCGAGTGTCAGCTGCTCTATATAAGGACACTTTTTTTAAAGTTTCATCTAATTACCTTTTTTTATTGTTCTTCAGTTTTTCTATATATGTCCAAAAATTTACATGAATTTTTTTCTTTTGTAGGAAAAAATGATTACATTCCAGTCGCAGCTCATAGGAGAGGATTCTTCCCCATTGACAGATGATGAGATATGCAAACAAGTGTTAGGTACAAGGCCCGGATATGTCTGAGGTCTTGGGCATGGCGTCATAGCCCCTCCATCTTCTTCAACAGGCCTTTACAATAATCAACGGGTGGAATAGCTTACTAAGAGGGCCACGGCCGTTGAAAGACAAGCTCAAGAGTTGGTTGAGCAGTTGCAGCGGATGGAAGCTCAGATGGGGGCTCAAAGGCAACAAATGGAGGCTCATATGGAGGTTCAGATGGCGGGTCAAAAATAACAAATGGAGGCTCAAATGGATGATATGAGATCCTGGCAAAAGAATATGGAGGCAATAATGCAATTTATAATGGCGCAAAAGATGGGCACTCCTCCATGGTAAAACATTTATTCATTGCTTCTATACATCATCAAGTGCATGTTCAGTTATGCCAAAAGGCAAACATAGTGAAGAAATGTTTAAAATGAGAAATAAGTAGCCGTATCATCAAGTCAATCTAATTTTTTCCATGCCCCATATACATCAAGGGCCATGATTGGAAATGATATGGATTGATGTACATGTGGTGACTGTGTGCATATGCTACAATCAACATGAACAGATAAGATTTCAACTTGAAATCTCAATTTTCAGTTTTAACATCTATCTTGTTTTATAGATTTTAACATTTATCTTGTTTTATTTATTACAAATCGAAATGGGAGATGAAGAGAAAATAAGAACAAGTAACATTTTTTTGGACCGGTTTTGATGGCGCAAATTAATTTGAGGATGCTATATTTTATCGTAGAAATTGTCTGTTGTCTCTCCGTAATACATCTCAAAGACCACCTTTCAGTCGCTTTTTCTATGTTATATTGAGACCAACTATTATATCGATTTATGTTTAACATAATTTTATTAATATCTTCAGTAATAATTTGTGATGAGGACAACTATTTCATTGCACTCAAATTTAATGAATTAGTTAAGTTTATGTTTTTACATCGATGGAGTGTTATTTTCATACCTGAATTGCTACTTACTTAGAGATATATGATTGTGATGACTGGGCGTGTTTGGCACTTAACTAGTTAAAGTGAAGTAAAGTGAATTCAGATAAGAAATGACAAGGGGTCATATCAAAAGTAAACAATTTCAAAATTCCCTCCGAATTTTTCAAAAAAAGTAAAAAAAGCAACCTCCTTTCTCCACTAAAAGACAAAAAAACTCCACTTTTCTATACAAAAAGTCAAAAAGATTCCATACCAAATAACTAAAAACAAAACATCATCATAACACCTTATATTTTATTCTCTCTTGATTTGATGCTTCACCTCACCACACTTCAATTCACCATACATCCAAACAGGCCCTAAGGATAACTTTGCATTAAAGATTTATGAATGGATGATGAGATTATATTTGTATTGATTGGGTATCAAGACAGGAAAAAAATATATTTTTTGAAAATATTAAAAAATATTTTTTCTGAAAAATTATTATTTGCGGCGCTTTTATTACGTTGCAAATAATCAAATGTAACAAGAGAAATTTTGGGTTGAAAAATTGTTCCCTTCCTTTGGAGATTCTCTCATTATATTGAGCAATATTGCCTTATTAAGAGGGTACAATCCTGGCTAGGAATCTTATTACAATCAATTTATAATCTAATACTAATGAAGGAATATGTAAAAAAGGAAAAAACCGTACAACTGTTTTGACCATATGAAACATGATCGGATGACTCAATATTGGGCCTAAGCCCTCTTGTATTTGACAATTTACACTTGAATTGGTACAGTGTTAATATATACATGGCTCTAATTCCAATTAGTGATTCTTTTAGCTATGAAACATGGAGTTTATAATTCTCATACATGAATTCAGGTCATGAATGAAACAGGGATTCAGAATTCCGGAATTCAACATTATTTCAAATACAAGCATTTGAAATTCTCAGACAAGAACCATACATGAATTATATGAATTCTAGTAAAGAAACAGACTCTAGCATTGTGAATTTCCAGAGTTCCAGCATTCCAAATACTAGAGGAGGGTTGATCATTTGAAACTCTACTTTGGGGGGAAGCATTTGGAATTCTCATAATCCTCCCAAACAACAATTCTCACAATTCTTGCAAAAAAATAGGCCTTAACCGTGATCTCGAATTCTGAGTTCTTGCATCAAATACAGTATTTGGTATGCCCAGGGCATAAGATGTCGCATCATCTAAGAAATTCCCAACAAGCTCAAATCCTCGTCAGAAATTCCTTTAATCATACATATATGAATAGAGTAAATGAGCATCATCTTAGGGTCCGAATTATCTCTAAGTGGAGCCCATGATGGAGTCCTTATCCTCGTGTCATAGCTACGATAAAGGATCCAAACTAGTGAATTCTGGCTTAGCCCTTCTGCCACTCTATCAAGTTGAAAAATGTGAAGACTAGGCTGGGCTACCAATAATGTGAGGGGTGCCCCCCCAAAGTGGGTTGGATTTAGAGGCCTATGCGTTAAGTCGGCCTATTTTAGTGCAATAAAGAATACTCAAGGCTTGTTTCCGTTGCAAATTTTTTTTGAAGTCATGTTGGGTGGATATTTGGAAATTTAGAACATGGGACTTTTGAGATATTGTTGAATTTTGTTATTCCTCAATTTTTCTTCTTCATGCTGAGATTTGTGCCTAAGAATATCATGCCTCCTAAGGAGGTGTTTGTGCAGTATCCCCAGAAGAGGAAACAAAATTTCTACTTCCACAACAACACAATTCCAACCCCAAAGGTCAGACTCTAACATCCTCTCATCACATGGAAAAAGGGATTCCATTGACGGAAAATTCGAAAAATCCTCAATACACCGAATAGATGTGCAAGGAAGGCACCTAGATAAATGCATCCAAATCTCATAAATTCCCTATGTTTATGGCTACTAGAATTTTAGAAAACCCCCATATATTTAAGGAAATGTTATATTAACAAAAAAGTTTCATACTTTCCTTATGTATGGGCCACAATAAAATTTTCTTCTTATATAGTGGCTTCCCCAATTAATGTTTTCTATCCATTGTTTATTTCTAGATTCAAATGTTTAGACCCCATTATATTATACCTTAAAGCTATACAAGTTGGAGAAAAAAGGTCCACTCTCTCTTCTAGGGATCATTTATTTACTGTCATTTACATATATAAATGATTCTCATTCATAGTCATCATGCGTCATCATATTTGTTCACTTGCACTCATTTACTCATGTGATACATAAATGAGATGTGAAAATAGTACGTAAATAATGTAATTTAAACACATAAGTTTTCACACGTGAATAGGGGGGCACTTTCACACCTCCAAAAAGGTGCTAGTAATGTAGTGATTGCCTTCTTGTGGGCCCCATCAACCACCTGTTTTTCTCATTCCTTGGCCCCCCTATTTGTAATATATTCAATTTGTTTATCGAGCTAATAAACCCAAGACCTTGAAGGTAATAATCTGGTTATTATTTTACATTTTTCCTAGATGTCGAGTAATTTGTGAAAAAGTCACAACCTATATATCTAACTTTTTGCATTTTGGAGCCCCCAATTCATTATCTAAACCATTCATATTGTTGTACAGATATAAAAAGATTGGTTTCATATCTTAAATCTTCATGGATTGTGAGAAGTTTGCAAAAAAAAAAAAAACAAAAATTTCCTAATACATCTAAATCCTCTAAATGTACTCATTTACGCAAGTGAAAATGGTAATTTTGACAAACACAATGTGTGTTCCACTTGTGTAACATTTGCATATGCAAAACTCGTTTTCCTATCGTATGTAGAAGACAAAAAATCCTTAAGTCAAGTTTAGAATGTGGCCTTTAAATAAATAATTCTATTCTCCAACACCAAGGGCGGACTCACATATAGGAGTCTGGGGGTTTCAACCCCCACCCATTTGAAAAACAACCCATGAGTTTTCTTAAGCCCATCCAACCTAGCCCCCACTTAGAAAATTTGTTCAGTCCCCATTCATTTCCCCAGACTCTCTCTCCCTCTCAAAATCCCGAAATCGGAAGAGACCCTCAAATCACACTCCATATACTGGCATTGGCATAGCCGTCGTCCCTCTCTAGTAGGTATTTCTTGCGGCACAGTACAAGACTTAACCAAAGCAGTGTTTTTTTTTTTTTTTCCTTTTCTTCTTTTAATTTTGAAATAGTAATTCAAAATTTGGGATCATTCAATACTTTATCATCTTTCTCAAAATTATCATTTTCACTTTTCAAATGATCAAAGTACACTGAGCGGTTTAAATGTATTTGGATTATTTGGATGTATTTCATAAAATACCCACCTTATATTAACAACATGGGACCCAGAACCAACTTAGATTAAATATTAACCTATAACCTTTGTATGGAACTATTACATAAAGGATGCCAACATCTACCTTAATGCTCGTATGGACGAGACCATTATTTGAGTATCATGCACTTCTTATCTATACCTAGATAAAATCCACTATAATTTGGGAGGTTAGTGTTTTTTGGACATGATATGACATCTTGTCCCTGGCATTTGAAATGTCGTTTCTTCCGTTAGAGTTTCAAATTCCAACCACACAAAAGGCCTTTGTGGAATTATTGGAATTCCACTCTCTATATCATTTATTGCAGTTTTAAATCCTTCGTCGAAAAGAGGGATTTGGAATTCCACCTAAGGGACCAACTTTTGGAGAATTTGAAATTCTCCCATATATAAATTCTTGAAATTCTGATAAAAAAATGGGCCCTAAGCAACCTACTTACCTAGCCCACCCTTTTGTCTCCATGCATATGAGACTCATCACATCCAACTCCTCCATCCTTTTATAGGACTCAACGTTCCTATATTAATTTCACCATGTGCCTCATTGAAAGACAAATTAATTGGATCACCATTCCCATGATCCCACAATATATATTACTTAGGTGTGCCACACCTTTATTTGATTTTATTGTTACTCAACGGACATTTTTGTAGCTCAGGGGTCATTTCACTAGTAGATCGCACTCCATCTATATGCGAACATCGGCTTGACTTGGACAATTTCATGCACATTTCTATCACTAATTTGCCAATCATATCTCAAAAACCCAAAGGGCGGGGGTTTGTATACAGAGAAAGTGGGGGTAGGAGACCCAAGTGAATTCTAGTTGTCCCTGATAAAGGGTGTATGTGTGTGATGAGGGAATTCAAAACTAGAGAGGAAAATTGTTTTGATTTCCCATACAACCCACCATTTTGTTGATAAGTGCAGCACATATTTGTAGCACGACGGAAAAATAATGAACCGATTTTCCTTAAAAGTAGGAAGGGAGTATAAATGTAGGAATCCTCTTTCCCGTGGAAATAGAAATCTGTTGATAACAAATCCTTGCCTTTCACTAACAAGTCCTAATTGTATTTTTTGGTGGAAAAAAGCATAGACCACTAATTGAGGAAAGCAAACCTCGATGGGAATTAGAATGTGAAAGGTGTAAACACTTCTAAACAGTAGATACTCTCCACCACAGGTACCATACACCAAACAGAAGTAAATTAAAACATGGCATTTCCTATCTAGAGAAGTTGATTAAACAATAATCAAAGAAGATTTCCAATGTTGTTAACATGAGTATTCAGCATATAGGAATAATAACAATGACAAGGGATTTAAGAAATCAGTGCTATTAGCAATGCCATAGTTACTTCTTAGATACCATCAAGCATTAGAAGAAATGAATAATGTCGATGGAGGCATGGAGAATCCCACTCAGATCTACAGAATACTAATGATTTGCTAAATGATAAGAACCATCCCCTGTAATATGACTCTCTGTGACTTGTCCCATCTATTGGTGAGTTTCACCATATTCAGAAGGATATCTGTGTGCAACATGAGCATGCCAAATCTGTTTTGCCAAACCAAATTCTACTTGAACCAAGCTTATTATAACCTAATTAAAACCAGGCCGAACCCAACACCTCTGGACCAAGTGATATCTCCTAGGAAATTTCATAAAGATTGTAAAGCTTTTGTCCTTTTCCACTCAACAAAGGATCTTGTTAATTGCTTATTTTAAAAAAGGCTGGTAAGTTTTTCAATCATCTTTCAAACAATGGACCTTTCCAACTGCTACTAAAGTCATGGGCCATCAAGAAACAACCCATCAAATCAAAATCATCTTCAGTAGCCAGAGGAAAAGAAAGCAAGAACGACATTTTGCAGTGGGCAAGTGAAATAAGAGCAACCAACAGCTTAAACCATGAAAATGAGCTTATGAAATACAAGCCTTTTGCATTAAATGAACAGAGCCCAATATAGAGAGCATCACCAACCAGGCTTACATGCTCTGAATCTGATCTGACTATCTGAGTGTGCAGCTCAGTATTCAAAACTCAAGCTTGAGCCCACAAACAAGTCTAATGAATCCTGAGCTGTATCCAATCCCCAAAATGCCCAACAAATCTAAGAATTTGGCAGGTCCAAAGTCTAATGAATCTTGAGCTGTATCCAATCCCACAAATCTAAGAATTTGGCAAGTCTTGTCAACATGGCATGACCCAATTTGCACCCTCAAAACTGGGGCCTCCCGTGAATCACGGACAAAGACATGATCAAATATAGGAGATCAAATCAGATCTACAATACTGCTTGCTTTATTTGCAATTAGAGAACAAAATGCAACAATAAAAAAAACACCATCCCCAAGACATGGGACTAAAAAAAAAAAAAAGAGGAACAAAACCCACCACAAAAAGACACCTAACAACACCTACTGCCTAGGCACAATACACATGCGCCTCTCGTGCTGCTCTACAAACCCACTCATGACCAATGAACGGTCAGGATTAAAGCATGATCACAATCATCACTGTCAAAAAAAAAAAAAAAACAGCAGTTCTTACAAAAATAGATCAAAATAAGAAGGTTGATGGGTGGCTTGGCTTCTCTACAAGTGATGGGATGAAAGGTTTTTAGATGTTGCAGCCGCAGAAGATGAAGAAGAAGCAGAGCATGGACACCAAAGCAACAGACTCAAAGGCAGTGACAAAGCTCCAGAGGACTCCCGGTTAGAGAATTAGAGGCAAAAACATCGGATTTTCCAACACTTAGGCTAGAAAACGGCCCGCCGTGGGTCCGAAACGGGAACCGGGCCCTGGAAAAATAGGGAACCGGCACGAGCACCTCACTCGAGGGTACAGTGACTTGTAGGAATTGACGGTTCGCAGATAGGGCTCTCGATTATAAAATTAGAGGTGAAAGCATTGGATTTTCCAAGACTTGGGCTCAAAAACGGCCCACCGGGGGTTCGAAATGGGAACCGTCCCCTAGAAAAATCGGGAACCGGCACGAGCAACTCGCTCGAGGGTAGAGTGACTTGTAGGAACCGACGGTTCGCAGATAGGACTCCCGGTTAGAGAATTAGAGGCGAATACATCGGATTTTCCAAGAGTTAGGCACGAAACGGCCTGCCGGGGGTCCGGAACGGGAACCGGCCCCTGGAAAAATCAGGAACCAGCACAATCACGTCGCTCGAGGGAAGAGTGACTTGTAGGAACTAACGGTTCGCAGATATGGCTCTCATTTAGACAATTACAGACGAAAACATCGGATTTTCCAACACTTCGGCTCGAAAACTGCCCGCCGGGGGTCCGGAACAGGAACCGGCACGAGAACGTCGCTCGAGGGTAAAGTGAATTGTAGGAACTAACGGATCGCCGATAGGACCCCCGGCTAGAGAATTAGAGGCGAAAACATCGGATTTTCAAATTCTTAGGCTCGAAAACGGCCCGCCGAGGGTCCGGTACGAGAACCGACCGCCGAAAAAATCAGGAACTGGCACGAGCACCTCCATCGAGGGTAGAGTGACTTGTAGGAACTGATGGTTCGCAGATAGAACTCTCGGTTAGAGAATTAGAGGCGAAAACATCGAATTTCCCGACACTTAGGCTCGAAAACGGACCGCCGGGGGTCCGAAACGGGAACCAGGCCCTGGAAAAATTGGAAATCGGCACGAGCACCTCGCTCATGGGTAGAATGACTTGTAGGAACTGACGGCTTGCAGATAGGACCCCCTGTTAGAGAATTAGAGGCGAAAACATCGGATTTTCCAAGACTTAAGCTTGAAAACGGCCCGCCGAGGGTTCGGAAAGGGAACCGGCCCCCGGAAAAATCAAAAATCGGCACGTGCACTTCGTTCGAGGGTAGAGTGACTTGTAGGAACTGACGGTTCGCAGATAGGGATCCCGGTTAGAGAATTAGATGCGAAAACATCAGATTTTCCAAGACTTAGGCTCGAAAAATGCCCGCCAGGGGTCCGGAACGAGAACCGGCCCCCGGAAAAATCGTAAATCGGCACGTGCACTCGCTCGAGGGTAGAGTGACTTATAGGAACTGACGGTTCGCAGATATGGCTCCCGGTTAGAGAATTAAAGGCGAAAACATCGGATTTTTCGAACACTTAGGCTCGAAAACGGCCTGCCGGGGGTCCGGAAAGGGAACCGGCCCCCGGAAAAATCAGGAACCGGCACGAGCACGTCGCTCGAGGGTACAGTGACTTGTAGGAACAGACGGTTTGCAGATAGAACTCTCAGTTAGAGAATTAAAGGCGAAACCATCGGATTTTCAAACACTTAGGCTCTCAAACGGCCCGTCGGGGGTCCGAAACATGAACTGGCCCCCGGAAATATGGAGAACCGGCACGAGCACCTCACTCGAGGGTAGAGTGACTTGTAGGAACAGACGGTTTGCAGATAGGACTCGCGGTTAGAGAATTAGAGGCAAAAACATCGGATTTTCCAAGACTTAAGCTCGAAAACGCCCGCCGGAGTAAAAACGGGAACCTGCCCCCGAAAAAATCGGGAACCGGCACGAGCACCTCGCTCGAGGGTAGAGTGACTCGTAGGAACAGACAGTTCGCAGATAGAACTCTCGGTCAGAAAATTAGAGGCGAAAACATCGGATTTTCCAACACTTAGGCTCGAAAACGGCCCGCCTGGGGTCCGAAATGGGAACCCGGCAACGGAAAAATCGGAAATCGGAAATCGGCACGAGCACCTCGCTCGAGGGTATAGTGACTTGCAGGAACTGACGGTTTGCAGATAGAACTCCCGGCTAGAGAAATAGAGGTGAAATCATCGGATTTTCCAAGACTTAAGCTCGAAAACGGCCCGACGAGGGTCCGGAACGGTTACTGGCCCCCGAAAAAACCAGGAACTAGCAGAAACACCTCGTTCGAGGGTAAAGTGACTTGTAAGAACTGACGGTTCGCAGATAGGACTCTCGGTTAGAGAATTAGAGGCAAAAACATCGGATTTTCCAACACTTAGGCTCGAAAACGGCCCGCCGAGGGTCTGGAACAGGAACCGGCCGATGGAAAAATCAGAAATTGGCAAGAGTACCTCGCTCGAAGGTAGAGTGACCTGTAGGAACTGACGGTTTCCAGATAGGATTCCCGGTTAGAGAATTAGAGGCGAAAACATCGGATTTTCCAAGACTTAGGCTCGAAAACGGCCTGCCGGGGGTCCGGAACGGGAACCGTCCCCCGGAAAAAAAAGGAACCGGCACGAGCACCTCGCTTGAGGGTAGAGTGACTTGTAGGAACAGACGGTTTGCAGATAGGACTTCCGGTTAGAGAATTAGAGGCGAAAACATCGGATTTTCCAAGACTTAGGCTCGAAAACGGCCAGCCGGGGGTCCGGAACGGGAACCGACCCCCGAAAAATACAGGAACCGGCATGAACACCTTGCTCGAGGGTAGAGTGACTTGTAGGAACTGACGGTTCGCAGATAGGACTCTCGGTCAGAGAATTAGAGGCGAAAACATCGGATTTTCCAACACTTAGGCTCGAAAACAGCCCGCTGGGGGTCAGGAAAGGGAGCCGGGCCCCGGAAAAATTGGAAATCGGCACGAGCACCTTGCTCGAGGGTAGAGTGACTTGTAGGAACAGATGGTTCGCAGATAGGACTCCCGGTTAAAGAATTAGAGGCGAAAACATCGGATTTTCCAACACTTAGGCTCGAAAGCAACCCGCCGGGGGTCCGGAATGGGAACCGTCCCCTGGAAAAATCCGGAACAGGCATGAGCACCTCGCTCGAGGGTAGAGTGACTTATAGGAACTGACGGTTCGCATATAGTACTCCCGGTTAGAGAATTAGAGGTGAAAACATCAGATTTTCTAACACCTAGGCTCGAAAGCGGCCCGCCGGGGGTCCGGAACGGGAACCGGCACGAGCACCTCGCTCGAGGGTAGAGTGACCTGTAGGAATTGACGGATCGCAAATAGGACTCCCGGTTAGAAAATTAGAGGCGAATACATCGGATTTTCAAAGACTTAGGCTCGAAAAACGGCCGCCGAGGGTCCGGAACGGGAGCCGGGCCTCGGAAAAATCGGGAACCGGCACGAGCACCTCATTCGAGGGTAAAATGCCAAACAGGAACTGACGATTCGCAGATAGGGTTCTCGGTTAAAGAATTAGAGGTGAAAACATCGGATTTTCCAAGACTTAGGCTCGAAAACGGCCCGCCGCGGGTTTGGAACGGGAACCGTCCCCCAGAAAAATCGGGAACCGGCACGAGCACCTTGTTCGAGGGTAGAGTGACCTGTAGGAACTGACGGTTCGTAGATAGGACTCTCGGTTAGAGAACTAGAGGCGAAAACATCGGATTTTCCAACACTTAGGCTCGAAAACGGCACGCCAGGGTCCGGAATGGGAATCGGCCCCCGGAAAAATCAAGAACTGGCACGAATACCTCGCTCGAGGGTAGAGTGACTTGTAGGAACTGACGGTTTGCAGATAGGACTCCCGGTTACAGAATTAAAGTCGAAAACATTAGATTTTCCAAGACTTAGTCTCGAAAACGGCCCGCCGGGGGTTCGGAACAGGAACCGGCCACCGGAAAAATCGGGAACCAGCTCGAGCACCTTGTTCGAGGGTAGAGTGACTTGTAGGAATAGACAGTTCGTAGATAGGATTCTCTGTTATAGAATTAGAGGCGAAAACATCAGATTTTCCAACACTTAGGCTCTAAATCGGCCCGCCGGGGGTCCGGAACGGAAACCGGCAGTCAGAAAAATTGGGAACTGGCACGATCACCTCACTCAAGGGTAGAGTGACTTGTAGGAACTGACGGTTCGCAGATAGGACTCCCGGTTAGAGAATTAGAGGCGAAAACAACGGATATTCCAAGACTTAGGCTTGAAAACGGCCCGCTGGGTTTACAGAACGGGAACCGGCCCACGGAAAATTCGGGAAATCGGCACAAGCACCTCACTCGAGGGAGGGTGCCTTGTAGGAACTTACGGTTCACGGATAGGACTCTCGGTTAGAGAATTAGATGCGAAAACATCGGATTATCCAAGACTTAGGCTCGAAAACGGCCCGCTGAGGGTCCGGAAGGGGAACCGGCCCCCGTAAAAACCGGGAACCGGCACGAACACCTAGTTCGAGTGTAGAGTGACTTGTAGGAACTGACGGTTCACATATAGGACCCTCGGTTATAGAATTAGAGGCGAAAACATCGGATTTTCCAACCCTTAGGCTCGAAAACCGCCCGACGGTCGTCCGGAACGGGAACCAGGCCCCCGGAAAAATCGGAAATCAGCTGGAGCACCTCGCTCGAGGGAAGAGTGACTTGTAGGAACTGACGGTTTGCAGATAGAACTCCCAAATAGAGAATTAGAGGCGAAAAATCAGATTTTCCAAGACTTAGGCTCGAAAACGGCCCACCGAGAGTCCTGAAAGGGAACCGGGCCTCGGAAAAATCGGAAATCAGCACGAGCACCTTGCTCAAGGGTGGAGTAACTTATAGGAACTGACGGTTCGCAGATAGGACTCCCAGTTAGAGAATTTGAGGCGAAAACATCAGATTTTCCAACGCTTAGGCTCGAAAACGGCCTGCCAGGGGTCCGGAACAGGAACGGGAACCGGCCTCCGGAAAAATCGGAAATTGGCACGAGCACCTCGCTTGAGGGTAGAGTGACTCGTAGGAACTGACGGCTCGTAGATAGGACTCCCGATTAGAGAATTAGAGGCGAAAACATCGGATTTTCGAACATTTAGGCTCGAAAACGGGCCGACAGGGGTCCGGAATGGGAACCGGCACGAACACCTCGCTCGAGTGTAGAGTGACTTCTAGGGACAGATGGTTTGCAAATCGGACTCGCGGTTAAAGAATTAGAGGCGAAAACATCAGATTTTCCAAGACTTAGGATTGAAAACGGCCCGCCGGTGTCCGGAACGGGAACCGGCCCCCAGAAAAATCGGGAACCGGCACGAGCACCTCGCTCGAAGGTAGAGTGACTTGTAGGAACTGACGGTTCGCAGATAGAACTCTCGGTTAGAGAAGTAGAGGCGAAAACGTAAGATTTTCCAACACTTGGGCTTGAAAACGGCCCGCTAGGGGTCAGGAACGGGAACTGCCACATGGAAAAATCGGAAATCGGCACGAGCACCTCACTCGAGGGTAGAGTGACTTGTAGGAACTGACGGTTCGCAGATAGGACTCCCGGTTAGAGAATTAGAGATGAAAACATCGGATTTTCGAAGACTTTGGCTTGAAAACGGCCCGCCGGGGGTCCGGAACGGGAACCAGCCCCGGAAAAAATCATGAACCGGAGCTACCAGCTCACTCGAGGTTAGAGTCACTTGTAGGAACTGACGATTCGGAAACAGCACATCCTGTTAGAAAATTAGAGGTGAAACATCATATTTTTCAACATTTAGGCTCGAAAACGACCCGACGGGGGTCCGGAACGGGAACCGGCTCTCGGAAAAATCGGGAACCGGCACGACCACCTCGCTCGAGGGTAGAGTGACTTGTAGGAACAAATGGTTTGCAGATAGGACTAGCGGTTAGAGAAGTAGAGGCGAAAACAACAGATTTTCCAAGGCTTAGGCTCGAAAAGGGCCCGCCGGGGGTTCGGAACGGGAACCGGCCCCCGGAAAAATCGGGAACCGACACGACCACCTCACTCGAGGGTAGAGTGACTTGTAGGAATTGACGGTTTGCAGATAGGACTCCCGGTTAGAGAATTAGAGGCGAATACATCGGATTTTCTACGAGTTGGGCTCGAAAACGGCCTACCGCGAGTCCGGAACGGGAACCGTCCCCCGGAAAAATCAAGAACCGGCACGATCACCTCGCTCGAGGGTAGAGTGACCTGTAGGAACTGACGGTTCGCAGATAAGACTCACGGTTAGAGAATTAGAGGCAAAAACATCGGATTTTCCAAGACTTAGGCATGAAAACGGCCCGCCGAGGGTCCGGAACGGGAACCGGCCCGCGACAAAATAGGAACCGGCACGAGCACGTCACTCGAGGGTAGAGTGACCTGTAGGTACTGACGGTTCGCATATATGACTCTCATTTAGAAAATTAGAGGCGAAAACAACAGACTTTCCAACACTTCGACTTAAAAACGGCCCCCGGAAAAATCAGGAACCGGCACGAGCACGTCGCTCGAGGGTAAAGTGACTTGTAGAAACCGACGGATCGCCGATAGGACTCCCGGTTAGAGAATTAGAGGCGAAAACATCGGATTTTCAAAGACTTAGGTCGAAAACGGCCCGCCGAAGGTCCGGAACGGGAACCTGCCCCCGGAAAAAAAGGAAATCGGCACTAGCATCTCGTTCGAGGGTAGAGTGACTTGTAGGAACTGACGGTTTGAAGATAGAACTCCCGGTTAGAGAATTAGAGGCGAAAACATCGGATTTTCCAAGACTTAGGCTCGAAAACGGCACGACGGGGGTCCGAAACGATAACCGGCCCCCTGAAAAACCAGGAACCGGTAGAAGCACCTCGCTCGAGGGTAAAGTGACTTGTAGGAACTGACGGTTCGCAGATATTGTCATTTGAGAGAGAATATTGTTGTAAAATTGAGTGCCCCTTAGGGTTGACTCTGCTCATATTATATAAGGGCTGAATGCCCAGATTACATGCAATTAGAATCTTCTCCATATCTAGATCCTAAAATGTAGTATTACAAACTAAGTATGTACAGTTGTCTTTTGACTAAGTGAAATATACAGACTGGGCCTAAATGGGCCTGCTAGTGTGGGCTTGGATTGACACCCCCCCTCAAATTGATGCTGGGGAGTCATAAAGCAGCAATTCGGAGACAAGAAATTGATGTCGAGGCCGAGGAAGTCCTTTTGTGAAGATATCTGCAAACTGAAGCTCTGTAGGGACATGAGGTAGACTAATGACATACCGTTTATATTCATCCCGAATAAAGTGGCAGTCAACTTCGATATGTTTGGTGCGTTCATGGAAGACAGGATTTTCAGTGATTCGGATAGCCCCAGTATTGTCAGCATGCAATGAAGTAGGAGAGGTTTGAGTGAACCCAAGTTCCGAAAGAAGTCCCCGTAGCCATAAGATCTCAGAACAAGCAGAAGACATTGCCCTATATTCAGCTTCTGTGGAAGATCTAGACACACGTTCTTGTTTCTTGCATTTCCAAGAAATAAGGGAATTTCCAAGGTACATGCACCAACCCGTAGTAGAACGTGTGTTTGGACACCCTGCCCAGTCAGCATCCGCATAAGCGGTCAGGTGAAGAGGATTATCCTTTGGATAATATAAACCACGAGGAACAGTTCTCAGCAGATAGCGGATAATGCGCTTCACAGCTGTCAAATGAAGATATCGAGGAGCGGTCATGAACTGGGTCACAAGATTAACAGCATAGGATATGTCAGGTCTAGTGATGGTGAGATAGACAAGACTTCCCACAAGGCGCCGATAGATATGAGGATCAGGAAGAAGATCGCCATCATCTTTACTCAGCTTGAGATTTACCTCTACAGGTGTATCAACAGGCGAAGAATCATGGAGGTCAGCCAACTCGATAAGGTCTGATGTGTATTTGTGTTGATTAACAAAGAGACCTTTGGGAGATTGATACACCTCTAAGCCCAAAAAATAATGCAAAGGGCTCAAATCCTTCATATGGAAGTAAGTCCTGAGGGATTCTTGGAGAGATTTGATCATAACATCATCCGTGCCAGTGATAAAATATCGTCAACATACACCAGAAGCACAGTAACCCCAGTAGATGTGTGACATAGAAAGAGAGATGGATCATAAGAGCTCTGAGTAAAGCCACTTTCGCATAAGCGACCCCTGAAGGTTTCGAACCATGCCCGAGGAGCTTGCTTGAGACCATAAAGCGATTTTCGCAATCGACAGACAGATCGCTTGGATGGAGATGGGACTCCTTGTGGTATACGCATATAGACTTCTTCTTGCAGATCCCTATGGAGAAATGCATTTTTGACATCCATTTGGTATAATGGCCAAGATTTAGATGCAGCAATTGCGAGAAGTAACCGAACAGTTGTCATTTTTGCCACAGGAGCAAACGTTTCCTCGTAGTCAATGCCATACTCCTGTCTGTTTCCGACTGCCACAAGTCGAGCTTTGTGTCTATCCAAGGACCCATCAGATTTAAGTTTGATGGAGTAGATCCATTTGCAACCAATGGGTTTAACTGCTGAAGTACACTCTACAATATCCCAGGTGTGATTCTGATCCAATGCATCCAATTCCTCCTTCATGGCCTGGTTCCAACAATCTTGTTGTACAGCCTGCAAATAAGAACTTGGGATAGAGACAGAAGATAGGGTTGTCATCAAAGAAGTATGGGTAAATCCATACCGCGCAGGCGGTCTAGAAGTTCTGGAGGAGCGACGCAAGGCATGAGTAGGCGGGGAACCATAACCCAAAAAAGCACACCTGCGAGATTGCGCTGTTAGTTTCGTTCTCTCTGTGAGAGGTAGATGAACGAAGCAAACACATCCAAAGGTATGTAGGTGATCATACACAGGATGATGACCAAATAGTTTAAAATGAGGCGTGGAATGCGCAATGGTAGGAGATAGAAGGCGGTTAATGAGATAGACCGTTGTGGTGAGAGCTTCAGTCCAAAAACGAGGGGGAACGGATGAGTCAATCAGAAGTGTTCTAGTCACATCAAGGAGATGTCTGTTTTTCCGTTCCGCGACTCCATTTTGTTGTGGAGTATACGGACAGGTACGTTGAGAAATGATCCCTCTATTGTTTAAAAAAGATTGAAAATTATTGGAAACGTACCCCCCCCCTGAGTCTGAGCGCAAAGTTTTAATGCATTTGGAGAATTGGGTGTCAACATAGCTAACAAAAAATTTAAATGCATTAAGAACATCAGACTTCGAATGTAATAAATAAATCCAAGTAAATCTGCTGTAGTCATCAATGAAGGTTACAAAGTACTTGAAATGACTATGTGAAAGGGTCGGAGCAATGCCCCAAACATCACTATGAATTAAGTCAAAACATGCAGTGCTCCGTGTTTTAGAGTGAGGAAAAGGTAAAGTTTTACTCTTTCCTAATTTACAAGCATCACATTCAAAGGAAGCAGAGTCAACAGGTTTATTTAATAATCCATATTGAAATAAAGTAGACATTGTAGAGGCATTCGGATGACCAAGCCTATTATGCCACAACCGAGAATTAGTCTGAATGAAAAAATAAAATAACCGATGTAAAGTTTTATCTTGAATAAATGAAGACACTGGTAAGGAAAAAAGTCTTCCACGCTTAGGCCCCCTCGCGATCACTTCCCCCGACTCCTGGTCCTGCACAACACAACCAGAAAAAGAAAAGGAGACATTGTAATTATTTTCAACAAGTTGACCCACAGAAACCAAATTGGTAGCAAGATGAGGAGAAACTAAAACATTGGTTAAGGGTGAGGGGCCAGGGGTTTCACCAATAGAGGTGATGGGAAGATGATCTCCGTTGGCAGCTTGAACAATAAGATGACCAGTGTATGGAACGACATTTTGTAATTTTATGGGTGAAGAGGTCATATGGTTACTTGCACCAGAATCTAAGTACCATGTATTGGAAAGAGATGAAGCAGTACCTGCGATGTTCATGGATGCTAAGGCATTGATAATCATTTGATTTACCATCTCAGGGGTGAGAGAGGAGCTGGGGACGCAGATTGTGTTGAGGAACTAGGTTGTGAGGAAGAATCATACTGCATAGAACCACTGAAGTCAGAGGAGGGAAGTAGAATTGCGACCCTTCTTCCGGCATTCATCAATGACATGACCAGTGGCCTTACAATATCTGCATATCTTTGCCTTGCAGTGATTTGCATAGTGACCATATTTCTTGCAGTTATGGCACTGAACTTTACTGATATCCCGGGGAGGTGGTCCGGTGGTAGCAACATAGGCAAGCGGGGCCTCAGTAGATCCCTGTTGGTCCAGAGTAGTTTTAGTGACCAGACGTTGTTCTTCCCGCAGAAGCTCTTAAAGACAGTCATCCAAGCTGGGAAGAGAAGCCCTGCTCATCAAGTTAGATCTAACTGTCTCAAACTCCTGACGAAGTTTCATGAGAAACTGATCCCGATGGCTACCTTGCTGTAAGAGAAGTAGTTCAGGTAGGAGTGCTTCAGACACCGTAGCAAACTTAATCTCATCATATTCTGACCACAGTCTGCGAAAGCCATTGTAATACTCCTGAATAGACTGGGTGCCCTGATTAAATTGAGAAATGTCGAGTTCCAATTGAAATTGGCGAGCAGCATTGCCTTGTTGATAGATCTTTTTAAGATAGTCCCACATTTCCTTGGCAGTTTTGCAAGGTCTGAGGTTGAGGATAAAATGTGGGTCAACCGAGCCTAGTAACCAGGTTTTGATTTTAGCATCCTTAGTCTTCCAAGCTAAAATCTTCTTGTCATCTTCCTCTGGTTTAGATTCAGATCCATCAATGTGTGCCCAGAGTTCCTTTCCTTCTAAGTAAATTTGAAATTGGAAGGCCCATGAGGTATAATTTTTCCCATCAAACTGAACCATTTTAATTTCAGATTTTTCCATTACTAAAGACCAGAAGAAGCACAAACAAATCAGTCTTGTGAAGATATTGGCAAAGAAGATCAATATGATGGATCAGATCATAAGCAGATCAGGTGTTGCAGGAGACATCAACCAATCAGATCACAAACCAATGATGGATCAGATCACCAAGGATGGATCCGATCACAGCAACCAATAAGATCGAGCAACCAATGATGGATGGATCAGATCACAAACCAATCAGCAACCAATGATGGATGGTTCAGATCACAAACCAATCAGATTACAAACTCACCAATGATAGATCAGATTACAAATGATGGATTAGATCACAACAACCAATCAGATCGAATGTCCAGAACTGTTCCCAGAAGACAGAAAAGGAACAGTGCACAAATAGAGTGCAAACAGAGCCCAGACGACCCTGTCGTCAGTGTGTAGATCTGCACGTGGGGCCCACCAAGTGATCTATATACAGATCTGAGGATGGGGATGGGTGAGCAGCAGAATTCTGCAACTACTGGAAGTGGTCTTAGGCAAAACGAATCCAAATCCAAGATTTTGGACGGCTGTGATGAAAAGAAATGGACAAAACAAATTTTCCACAAAAAATGGTAGATGGCCTACCTCTGATGATCGATAAATCTTGAGAAAATCTTCATAAATATGTATATATCCAGTCGACCAAGATGGGCTGATTCCTCTGAACTGTTGATGATGATCTCAGGTGGGCCACGACTGATCTGAGACGATCAGGGATGATCAAAGACGATTAGGCTAGAGAGATGATCTCTGAAGGGCTTCCAGATCTTGGAAGATGACTAGGAGAATCCACAATACTTTGGATCTTGAAGAATAAAATTAGCTAAAACACTAATTTTTGACGACCTGGCTCTGATACCATGTCATTTGAGAGAGAATATTGCTGTAAAATTGAGTGCCCCTTAGGGTCGACTCTGCTCATATTATATAAGGGCTGAATGCCCTGATTACATGCAATTAGAATCTTCTCTATATCTAGATCCTAAAATGTAGTATTACAAACTAAGTATGTACAGTTGTCTTTTGACTAAGTGAAATATACAGACTGGGCCTAAATGGGCCTGCTAGTGTGGGCTTGGATTGACAGATATGACTCTCGGTTAGCGGCACGAGCACCTCGTTCAAGGGTAGAGTGACTTGTAGGAACTGACGGTTCGCAGATAGGACTCCCGGTCAGAGAATAAGATGCGAAAACATCGGATTTTCCAACACTTAGGCTCGAAAACGGCCCGCCGGGGGTCCGGAACAGGAACCAGGCCCCAGAAAAATCGGAAATCGGCACGAGCACCTCGCTCGAGGGTAGAGTGACTTGTATTAATTGACGGTTTGCAAATAGGACTCGCTGTTAGAGAATTAGAGGTGAAAACATATGATTTTCCAAGACTTAAGCTTGAAAACGGCCTGCCGAGGGTTTAGAACGGGAACCAGCCCACGGAAAAATCGAAAATCGGCACGTGCACCTCGCTCGAGGGTAGAGTGACTTGTAGGAATGGACGATTCGATAATAGGGCTCCCGGTTAGAGAATTAGATTTGAAAACATCGGATATTCCAAGACTTAGGTTCGAAAAATGCCCGCCAGGAGTACGAAACGGGAACCGGCCCCTGGAAAAATTGAAAATCGGCACGAGCACTCGCTCGAGGGTAGAGTGACTTGTAGGAACCGACGGTTCACAGATAGGACTCCCGGTTAGAGAATTAGAGAGGACAACATCGGATTTTCGAACACTTAGGCTCAAAAACAGCCTGCCGGGGGTCCGAAACAGGAACCGACCCCCGGAAAAATCAGGAACCGGCACAAGCACGTCACTCGAGGGTGGACTGACTTGTAGGAATTGACGGTTCGCAGATAGGACTCCCGGTTAGAGAATTAGAGGCGAAACCATCGGATTTTTAAACACTTAGGCTCTCAAACGGCCCGCCGGGGGTCCGAAACATGAACTGGCCCCCGGAAAAATCGAAAACCGGCCCGAGCACCTCACTCGAGGGTAGACTGACTTGTAGGAATGGACGATTTGCAGATAAGACTCGCGGTTAGAGAATTAGAGGCAAAAATATCGGGTTTTCCAGGACTTAAGCTCGAAAACGGCCCGCCGAGGTTCGGAACGGGAACCGGCCCCCGAAAAAATTGGGAACCGGCACGAGCACCACGCTCACGGGTAGAGTGACTTGTAGGAACTGACAGTTCGCAGAAAGAACTGTCGGTTAGAGAATTAGAGGCGAAAACATTGGATTTTCCAACACTTAGGCTCGAAAATGGACCACCGGGGTTCCAAAACGGGAACCGTGCCGCGGAAAAATTAGAAATCGGCATGAGCAACTCGCTCGAGGATATAGTGACTTGTAGCAGCTGACGGTTTGCAGATAGAACTCCCGGCTAAAGAAATAGAGGCGAAAACATCGGATTTTCCAACACTTAGGCTCGAAAACGGCCCGAAGGGGGTCTGAAACGGTAACTGGCTCCCGGAAAAACCAGGAACCGGCAGAAACACCTCGCTCGAGGGTAAAGTGACTTGTAGGAACGGACGGTTCGCAGATAGGACTCTCGGTTAGAGAATTAGAGGCGAAAACATCGGATTTTCCAACACTTAGGCTCGAAAACAGCCCCCCGGGGGTCAGGAACGGGAACCGGCCCATGGAAAAATAAAAAATCGGCACAAGTACCTCGCTCGAGGGTAGAGTGACTTGTAGGAACTAACGGTTTGCAGATAGGACTCCCGGTTAGAGAATTAGAGGCGAAAACATCGGATTTTCCAAGACTTAGGATCGAAAACGGCCGGCCGGGGGTCCGGAACGGGAACCATCCCCCGGAAAAAATAAGAACCAGCACGAGCACCTCGCTCGAGGGTGGAGTGACTTGTAGGAACAGACGGTTTGCAGATAGGACTTCCGGTTAGAGAATTAGAGGCGAAAACATCAGATTTTTCAAGACTTAGGCTCGAAAACGGCTAGCCGGGGGTCCGGAATAGGAACCGGCACGAGCAACTCGCTCAAGGGTAGAGTGACTTGTAGGAACTGACGGTTCACAGATAGGACTCTCGGTCAGAGAATTAGAGGCGAAAACATCGGATTTTCCAACACTTAGGCTCGAAAACAGCCCGCCGGGGCTCAGGAACGGGAGCCGGGCCCCGGAAGAACCGGAATCGGCACGAGCACCTCGCTCGAGGGTAGAGTGACTTGTAGGAACTGACGGTTCGCAGATAGTACTCCTGATTAGAGAATTAGAGGTGAAAACATCGGATTTTCCAACACTTAGGTTCGAAAGCGACCTGCCGGGGGTCCGGAATGGGAACCGGCCCCCGGAAAAATCGGGAACCGGCACGAGCACCTCGCTCGAGGGTAGAGTGACTTATAGGAACTGACGGTTCGCATATAGGACTCCCGGTTAGAGAATTAGAGGCGAAAACATCAGATTTTCTAACATTGAGGATCGAAAGCGGCCCGCCGGGGGTCTGGAACGGGAACCGGCCCCTAGAAAAATCGGGAACTGGCATGAGCACCTCGCTTGAGGGTAGAGTGACATGTAGGAACTGACGAATCGCAAATAGGACTCCCGGTTAGAGAATTAGAGGAGAATGCATCGGATTTTCAAAGACTTAGGCTCGAAAAATGGCCGCCGAGGGTCCGGAACGGGAGCCGGGCCCCGGAAAAATCAGGAAATGGCACGAGCACCCCGTTCGAGGGTAAAGTGCCTTGTAGGAACTGACGGTTCGCAGATAGGGCTCTCGGTTAAAGAATTAGAGGTGAAAACATTAGATTTTCAAAGACTTAGGCTCGAAAACCGCCCGCTGGGGGTTCGGAATGGGAACCGTCCCCAAGAAAAATCGAGAGCCAGCACAAGCACCTTGTTCGATGGTAGAGTGACCTGTAGGAACTGACGGTTCGCAGATAGGACTCTCGGTTAGAGAATTAGAGGCGAAAACATCGGATTTTCCAACACTTGGGCCCGAAAACTGCCCGCCGGGGGTCCGAAACGGGAATCGGCCCCCGGAAAAATCAGCAACTGGCACGAGCACCTCGCTCGAGGGTAGAGTGACTTGTAGGAACTAACGGTTCGCAGATAGGACTCTTGGTTACAGAATTAAAGGCGAAAACATCGGATTTTCCAAGACTTAAGCTCGAAATCGGCCCGCCGGCGGTTCAGAACGGGAAACGGCACCCTGAAAAATCGGGAACCGGCACGAGCACCTTGTTCGAGGGTAGAGTGACTTGTAGGAACAGACGGTTCGTAGATAGGACTCTCGGTTATAAAATTAGAGGCGAAAACATTAGATTTTTCAACACTTGGGCTCTAAATCGACCCGCCGGGGGTCCGGAATGGGAACCGGCCTTCAGAAAAATTGGGAACCGGCACGACCACCTCACTCGAGGGTAGAGTGACTTGTAGGAACTGATGGTTCGTAGATAGGACTCCCGGTTAGATAATTAGAGGCGAAAACATCGGATATTCCAAGACTTCGGCTCGAAAACGGCCCGCCGGGTGTACAGAACGGGAACCGGCCGACGGAAAAATCAGGAAATCGGCACGAGCACCTCGCTCGAGGGTAGAGTGACTTGTAGGAACTGACGGTTCATGGATAGGACTCTTGGTTAGAGAATTAGATGCGAAAACATCGGATTTTCCAAGACTTGAGCTCAAAAATGGCCCGCCGAGGGTCCGGAAGGGTAACCGGCACCCGGACAAACCGGGAACCGGCACGAACACCTTGTTCGAGTGTAGAGTGACTTGTAAGAACTGACGGTTCGCAGATAAGACCCTCAGAATTAGAGGCAAAAACATCGGATTTTCCAACCCATGCAAATATAGAAACTCTAAATAAAACAAGTAACCATGCCAAATTAGAAATTCTAATTTTAGTAAGTCCTGTCTTCCACGTGGCCCAATGCAAAAAAAATGTCTTGGCCTTCATCATCTTCCAAACTCTTTGGGATTCCTCAAACTTTTTGAGTAACTCCAAACTCTTTAACCATCACAAACTCTATCTATCTTGACTTGAAAGCTGCCGAAATTTACAAATAATAAAAATAAAAAAATACATAAAATTCCTATATTTCAAAAATTGAGATTTACATGGAAACCTATTAATAGAAATAAAATTGGCTTAGGGAAACCATCATGCCTTGCCCTTTCGCGGGAAAACCAAGGAAACCATGATGCCCATTACAAGTTGCCTAATATAACCAATAATAATAACAAAAATAGAAATTTGTGGGGCCACATGGAGAGGACAATTACCTGCAAGGTTAGTATCATAAATACAATAGGAACTAGAGCTAAGAAGGTGCCATTCATCATGATGAAAAATTCAAATTGTCAAAACCGACCACGGTCCTACGTGCTCGGGCGGAGATGAACCCGCTCGAGTAGGCACTTTACACCAGATCCACTCGAGCAGGTTCAACCCCGCTCGAGCACCCTACTCGTAGAAACTGGGTCAGCTTGAGCAGGGATGAATCCGTTCGCACGCCTGACACGCTGTTGGAAGAAAAACAATGATTTTTGACCAACCAGTTCCTTCTCATGCATACACATAAAAATAAAATAAAATAAAAATAAATAAAAATAAAAATAAAAAACCCTTAAAAACTGATCCTTACACAACCCTAAATCCATCCACTCCACATCTCATGTAGAGACTAGAAAACCGATCTAACACGATGAGAATCTATGGATCGCTCTGATACCCATAAGGCCAAAAACCCAACCCCGAGATCTAAAACCCTAATATCATGTATTAAGATCAAATAATACATCAAGAAGATAGATCAATAAACAAACAAGCACAATTAAATCTACTAAAACAAATAGATAATAGATATATACCTTTGGAGCTTGGTTGCGCTCAAATCGAGAAGTTGAAAATTTGATCTCTATGAAAACTCTTTTCGCAGATTTGATCTCCTTTTTCCTCTGTGTTCTTTCACGCTATAACCCTCTTAGAAAACTTCTCAAAGAGAATGGTGGGATCTCCAAGTAGAAGAAAACCCTACCACTCTTGTAGGAAACCAGAGGGGATCGAGGAGGAAAAGAGAGAGAAACCCAATCAACCGCCCTATATGTCATTAGTAGCAAGAAATTGTTTCCTTTTCTGATAAATAAGAACTATACAAATTCATGTCCTCATAAGAGAAAATTAAATTTTGCTAAATAAGAAGAACTATAAAAATTCATTTGTCATAGTAATCGTTGGTAGTGAATTAGTGATCCTTAGCTATTAAAAAAAAAAAGCCTATCACAACGAATTAGCTAAACAAATTGAACCTTGTTTCCTAATTAACTAAAGATAAAAGAGGGGAAGACAGACCTAGAAATATTAGACGACACGGCGACGAATCCACAAACAATGATGGTGAAGCAATGAAAGGCACTGCATTGGATGAGATTGGGGGTTGCATGCATGTGCAATCAGGCAGTGAAGAGGAGAGGAAGATAGACCGTATCAAACGAGGCAATGATGAAACCAGAAACAATGGTGAAGAGCGAAAGGAATTGCATGAAATTCAGGTTGCATGTATGTGGGCCCACTATGAGATATTCTTTGAAGACACCTTGCATGTAAGGGGCCACATGTAACATCTGAGTAAGAAGGATCAACATGAACACATAAAGTTTTGCCTTAGGTTGATACGCTAAGACTTGGCTTCATGAGAAATTCATAAGGTTCCTTTGGGAGATCCACCCCCAAAATATTAGCATTAATCCTACCAACCTTTTAGTCCTATCCTATTTTCTAGTTGCTTTTGTTATTCTGGGACATTTGCATGTAGAAGAGGGAACATGAAATAGTTGAAGATTACCAAAGCATACATGTGACATACAATCAAACATGAATAGATTCTCGCCGAAAGTGACAAATGTACTATAGATCTAGGTGGATATGATGGATCTTTTGTGCTGATTGTTACCACTATGAACATGTGCTGTGTATGGCAAAGCGTTGTGTGCAATTCTTTTCCTTTTTTTCTTTTGGGTGTGGAATTCACTTGCCACATGTATGGGTCTACTTATAGGCATTTCCAAATAAGTGACCAGTACATTAGCAACTTGCAAATTCAGTGAATTTCAGTGAATTTAAAAAATAATTCAATACACGAATCAAAAGGTCCGTGCTTGACTATGCTAGTTTCAGTAGATATAGTGTCACATCAGATTATCTAAGTTTCGCAACTATAGAATCAAGGATAGGAGTAAGACAGGGAAAAGAAAGAGCTGATCATTTATTATCTTACGACTTGAAAATCCTATTGTTTCTTTGGAAATGGATGTTATCTTAGGACTTGAAAATCCAATAGTCAATGTTATAGTTTAATAAGAAGAATATCCAAACCATACTGACCTCTGCAATATAGGCAAAACATTCTCTAGCTACTAGTTTGTTGAAGCATGGACCGGTGTCACTCGAATGGCCAGTGGCATAATACTCTCTCTTGCTCCACGCTCAATAATCCATATAAGTGTCAGGATCCTCAGCCTCACACTCAAAAACACATAATACACAGCTTAGGCCAACTATACCGATTCAGTAATCATTGATAAATACTAAATGACATTCCAACATAGATTGCCAACATACACAATAATCATTGATAAATACTAAATGACATTCCAACATAGATTGCCAACATACATGTGGATTGAAGCAAACAAACAAGAGTCCAATGGAAATAAAACATTGACATTTGTTATTTGTAGTAAATACAAAGTCATGCCAATAATTCTTTCGCAGTTCTCTCTAGTCAATCCATCTTTGTTATGAGATAAGGTTCTCACCAAAACAACGTTAGCTAGAACCCTCTCTAAAAGACAATATCATAATTAAAAATCTAAGAACGCCTATTTTCTCTCTTCCGGATTTCTTCTTTAGAGTCAAATCAACATTATAAATTACTTAAGCAAACACCTAATCATCTAATATTAAACTACTTAAGCAAACACCTAATCATCTAAAATTCAAGATATAAGAAAATCAAGTATATACTAATAAATATAATTAAGATTACCAGGAAATCTTATGCAAAAATACTCAAGTCACTATTGGACCCTTTCTCAATCAGCATTAAATTCAAAGAAATGGCCATCATTATATAATTAAGATTACTAGGAAATCTTATGCAAAAATACTCAAGTCACTATTGGACCCTTTCTCAATCAGCATTAAATTCAAAGAAATGGCCATCATTTGAGTACAAAGGGCATAAGAAAACTTAGTTTGGTTACTAGTTTCTGAAGTATATATATGGCTACAATCAGTTACCACCATATCCATCCATCATGGCCCATCAATTACTAAAATAAAGTAAGAAAACATGGCAATTGAAGAATACACTGCATTCATCGATTTTTCGCATAGAATAGAATGCAATGATGCAAAAAAATCTACATGAGTATAATTATGAATTTTGAGAAAATTAATGCGATAATAGGATAATGCAAAAGAATAATTTCATGAAAATCATGCAATTTAATGAATTTTGACCAATTATGACTTGAATTCCAACATTGAATATTGGAATAAAACTCAATGAAATCAAGTTATCCTAAATAAGTCCATAAATCTATATGAAATAATGACAATATGATGGAATTTCATAGACTCAATACGCCCTCCCACCAACATTTTGCAAAAGATGTGAAAAGGCGAAGTTAACTAACCTAACATAATCTAACCTAAAAATACAAAAGAAAACTAATGCAAAACACAAAAGCCACTTTCGCTAGCACTCTCAACTGCATTTAGCGTATGCAATAAGCCTTTATACCCCTGGGCTACCCTAGTGGATGAATTGTGCTTCGTGAGGTTTTGCCATGAATATACCCACAAAACTCAAAAAACTAAAGAAATCAAAAGAAACTCTCAAAAAAAAAAAAAAATATAAACATTGGATACTCTCGATTCTCGGAATAGTCAAAAGCAAAGACAAATTTGAAATATGGTACGCCAATCTCATCTTTGGAAAGAAATTTTCAAAATCATGCTAAATATGATAGTGCACGATGAGAAAGTAAGTATACATCAAAAAATAAGTGTTAAATACTCTGCTAGAACCCCCGTGAAAATGACTCAATCAAATAATCTAGTTCACATAGACTTAGCAAAAAAAAAAAAAAGGATTTCCTCTCAACGCAACCATGATGGCTTTCGCACTATTGCTTTTCAAAAGGCCGTGAAATTTCAGCAACAAGCTTCTCTCTTTCTTTTTTTTTTCTTCTCTTAATTTTTTTCCTTTTCAACAACCCCCAACAATATGCAGCCCTGTTCATGTACCCGAATCAAGGCAACCATGATGGCTTTCGCACTATTGTTTTTCAAAATGCCACGCTTTCTTTTTTTTTCCTTTTCAACGATCCCCAGCAATAGGCAGCCCTTTTCATGTACCCGAATCAAGGGTGTACCCGAATCAAGGCAACCATGATGGCTTTCGCACTAGTGCTTTTCAAAAGGCCGTGACTTTTTTCTCCTTTTCAACGGTCCCCAACAATAGGCAGCCCTTTTCATGTACCCGAATCAAAGGTGTACCCCAATCAAGGCAACCATAATGGCTTTCGCACTATTGTATTTCAAAAGGCCGTGACTTTTTTTTTCCATTTCAACGTTCCCCAACAATAGGCAGCCCTTTTCATGTACCCAAATTAAGGGTGTACCCAAATCAAGGCAACCATGATGGCTTTCGCACTATTGTTTTTCAAAAGGCCGTGACTCTTTTTCCTTTTCAACGGTCTCCAACAATAGGCAGCCCTTTTCATGTACCCGAATCAAAGGTGTACCCCAATAAAGGCAACCATGATGGCTTTCGCACTATTGTTTTTCAAAAGGCCGTGACTTTTTTTTCCATTTCAACGGTCCCCAATAATATGCAGCCCTTTTCATGTACCCAAATTAAGGGTGTACCCAAATCAAAGCAACCATGATGGCCTTCCCACTATTATTTTTCAAAAGGCCGTGACTCTTTTTCCTTTTCAACGGCCACCAACAATAGGAAGCCCTTTCCATGTACCCGAATCAAGGTGTACTCCAATCAAGGCAACCATGACGGCTTTCGCACTATTGTTTTTCAAAAGGCCGTGACTTTTTTTTTTCCATTTCAACGGTCCCCAACAATAGGCAGCCCTTTTCATGTACCCAAATTAAGGGTGTACCCAAATTAATTTTTCAAAAGGCCGTGACTCTTTTTCCTTTCCAACGGTCCCCAACAATTGGCAGCCCTTTTCATGTACCCGAATCAAGGGTGTACCCCAATCAAGGAAACCATGATGGCTTTCGCACTATTGTTTTTCAAAAGGCTATGACTTTTTTTCCATTTCAACGGTCCCCAACAATAGGCAGCCATGTACCCAAATTAAGGGTGTACCCAAATCAAGGCAACCATGATGGCTTTCCTACTATTGTTTTTCAAAAGGCCGTGACTCTTTTTCTTTTTCAACGGTCCCCAACAATAAGCAACCCTTTTCATGTACCCCAATCAAGGCAACCATGATGGCTTTCGCACTATTGTTTTTCAAAAGGCCGTGAAATTTCAACGACAAGCTTTTCTCTTTCTTCTTTTCTTTTCTCTTGATTTTTTTCCTTTTCAACGGTCCCCAACAATAGGCAGTCATTTTCATGTACCCGACTTAATTCACTAATTTGTGGAGAAATACACCCAGATGAACCAGGAAACCTATAAAACTAAGGCTTGGTTTTCCTTCATATATTCAATCAAGTCGTTAAAAGAATGGAAATCAAAATTTCACATTTAAAGGTTTTGAAAATGTATACGAACTGTGTAATGTGAAAAGGATCAGAATTTAGCACTTTTTCAAAAAGATTTCCGCAAACAAAAACTCTCTTTTGTCTAAATTTTGAGAATTCTAAAATTCAAGCTATCTTCCGTTTATTGAAAATTCTCTCAAAAAATTTCTCTTCAAAACAATCTAAAAAGCCAAAGATAAATACCAAAAATTATGGTAAGAAATTTAAAAAACTTCCTAAATATAAAAAATAAAGCAAAAGGTGAGTGAAAATTTTGTCCAAAAATAGACAAGTGTACTTGTCCCCACCCCCAAACCTATGATGAACATCATCCCCATGTTATGCATGCAATACAAAAGAATATAAAACATGAGGAATAAAAGTACAAGAGGGTAAAGTGAAGACAATGGAAAACGTGAAGCGTTTTCGAACCTTATCAATGGTTAGACAAAATCCACAAAAACAAACAAAAAGAAAAAGAAATTACCCTACTGGCAACACAAATTGGAATCCACCGGGATTCCAAAAAAAATTTAGTTGTATGCTCATTGTTACAATGCTTTGGTGGCTATTTGCCATGCCCATAGCTTTCCAAACTATACAATTACCCGATTAACTTAACTTTAATTGCGATTTTTTTCTCAAATGGTGATATTTGCATTAAGTAGAGAGATGATGTTACACCAAAGGGCGTAAAAGCTTAACATCAAAAGGACAAAATTACAAAAGTACTATCGATCTGGTCTAAAAAGAAGATTCATGCTTGAGAGATTTCAGGTTAAGTCCTCTAAGTAACCGGGAAATGAAGGGTTGGTTGGTCATTCAACCTCATTACATATGTTATGGTACCTTATGTTTATGTAATGGTACCTTATGTCTTCAGTCAGTTTCAGGTTTTTGCATAATAAAAATAAAGAAAATATAAATAATAACTTGAAAAATGAAAACAATGCTCCATGATGAGAAACAATAATCTGTCACAAAATAATGCTCACACAAGTCCCTATAGAAAGCATAATTCCCAATAACCTTATAAAACTATCATTGAAGGTATTAACTTAATAAACCATAAAAGAAAATGCATCCTACAAGTGAAACAGTCAAAGAACAAAGAGTAGTCCATAAATCAAAGGGATCTCGGATATTCAAAGACATGAAGTACAATAGGAACACATTCGATACTAGAATGTCAGTACTGTGAGGAAGAACATCAAAATGAAGCACAATCAAACAATAAACTACTAGGCGCACGGGCAGACATTTGGGAGCATGCATAAGCAATCGTTAAATGAGATGTGACAGTAAAAAAGTGCTTGGACCATAAATTTTCAAGGAGAAGAAAAACTAGGTAGCATCACAAAAGTTTTCTCCAAATGAAGACATTATTTCACCCCCGTGTCCTACTATGTATCAATCATTTAAAATCAATGTGGACTATATGTCTTTTATTTTAGAATGTTTTAAAGCTAACAAATGAAGATGAATATCCTCTGTAGACAGATAGCATGAGGAGACACCTATTGTAGAGTTCCCTCCAACATCTAATTTGTCATTCACTCATCTGTCAAGTATGTTACGAAGGAAACAAAAAAAAGAAAAAATCACACAGTTCAAGGCAGTTTCTTTATATAATATTTAGCTAGACTATACATTAAAATCATCAAAACCTTACCGCTGCCACTTGTAACAACACTAGCAACACTACTTCCCGCTGATATAACAAATGATATTCCATTAAGTATCGTTCGCTCTGTTCGGTATCTGAAATAAGAAAAAAAAACAAAAGAAATTATGCTCACAAATCAATAAAACTCGAAACTCGAATAGATATGGGAATGGAAGCATAATAAAATCCTGAAATAAAGCCAAGAGAAAAAACTAGCCTGAGTAAAATCCTTTGACAGCCCTACTGCCAGGATATCCAAACCAAACACATGTTCTACTTCTGGATACAAAAACATGCACTGCACCCAAATAAAATGTACAGACATCATTCTTCCAAAAAAGAAAAAAGAAAAAGGAAAAAAGGACCAATAAGAACCTCCCATAAACCCAATAATTGTCAAAGACATGGAAAGAGAAGAAGACCTCTATCAGAACCATCGTCCTCTCTATTGAGTCCAGATTTCGTCAATCTCGGACCAGATTTGAAAACCTCAACAACACACACACGATATGTATGTATGTATGTATGTATATATATATATATGCTCTCAGAATATAACCACTCAAAATCAATAAGCAAGACAAGATCAAAAAAAGAAAAGGAAAAAATCACAGAATCTAACACATTCAACTTAAATAAATCAGTGGGTTAAAAGAGTAACAAATTAAGCCTTTGTTATGAATTATAAAAAAAGAATAACTGCTACTATTGAAGGCCGAGAAAATAAGCTGTCCCAGAGAGGAATAAAGAAGAAGTGTTAGGAGAGAGGGACCAATCTATTCTATGATATGATATGATGGCTTATGGGCCACCCCAAGTGCACAGGAAAATGGGTGCCCATCTGTCTCGTGTGGATATCCAATTTAGCCCATAACCTGGATTCTGGACACCATAACCTGGATTCTGGACAACATCAACAAGCAACCGCAATGTTTTTACTGGACGTTCATCCATGATAAAACTAATGAAACAAAAAATCATTTTCCTCAAAGCTTGCTCCATCCAAACTAGCATCCACATTGAGCATGCAGAAACACATATAAACACTTCTCATCATAAAAATCAGAAAGGAAACTGTGCAAATAATAGCCAGGTACATATCTCCACTTCTGATTCTATATTTTAGAAGCATTTTTACAATTTATATAGATCATAGCTCTATTAATATTTACATTTTTTATTATAACAACTATAATTATCATTGAATACTAACTCTTTAAGATATATTCATATAGCAACAGACTCAAAGGCAGTGACAAAGCTCCAGAGGACTCCCGGTCAGAGAATTAGAAGTGAAAACATCGGATTTTCCAACACTTAGCCTCGAAAACGGCCCGTCGTGGGTCCGGAACGGGAACCGGGCCCCGGAAAAATCGGGAACCGGCACGAGCACCTCGCTCGAGGGTACAGTGACTTGTAGGAACTGACGGTTCGCAGATAGGGCTCTCGGTTATAAAATTAGAGGTAAAAGCATCGGATTTTCCAAGACTTAGGCTCGAAAACGGCCCGCCGGGGGTTCGGAACGGGAACCGGCACGAGCACCTCACTCGAGTGTAGAGTGACTTCTAGGGACAGACGGTTTGCAGATAGGACTCGTGGTTAGAGAATTAGAGATGAAAACATCTGCTTTTCTAAGACTTAGGCTCGAAAAAGGCCCGCCGAGGTCAGGAACGGGAACCGGCACGAGCACGAGGTCCAGAATGGGAACCGGCCCCCGGAAAAATCGGGAATCGGCACGAGCACCTCGCTCGATGGTAGAGTGACTTGTAGGAACTGACGGTTCGCAAATAGGACTCTCGGTTAGAGAATTAGAGGCGAAAACATAGGATTTTCCAACACTTAGGCTCGAAAACGGCCAGTCGAGGGTCAGGAACGGGAAATGTTACATGGAAAAATCGGAAATCGACACGAGCACCTCGCTCGAGGATAGAATGACTTGTAGGAACTGACGGTTCGCAAATAGGACTCCCGGTAAGAGAATTACAGACGAAAACATCGGATTTTCGAAGACTTTGGCTTGAAAACGGCCCGCCGGGGGTTCGGAATGGGAACCGGCCCAAGAAAAAATCGGGAACCGGCGCGACCACCTCGCTCGGGGGTAGAGTGACTTGTAGAAACTGACGATTCGGAAATAGGACAACCGGTTAGAGAATTAGAGGCGACAACATCGGATTTTTCAACATTTAGGCTCGAAAACGGCCCGCCGGGGGTTCAGAACGAGAACCGGCCCTCGGGAAAATCGGGAACCGGCACGACCACCAAGCTCGAGGGTAGAGTGACTTGTAGGAACAGATGGTTTGCAGATAGGACTCGCAGTTAGAGAAGTAGAGGCGAAAACAACAGATTTTCCAAGGCTTAGGCTCGAAAACGGCCCGCCGGGGGTCCGGAACGGGAACCGGCCCTCGGAAAAATCGGAAACCAGCACGAACACCTCGCTCGAGGATAGAGTGACTTGTAAGAACTAACGGTTTCCAGATAGGTCTCTCGGTTAGAGAATTAGAGGCGAATACATTGGATTTTCCAAAAGTTGGGCTCGAAAACGACCCGCTGGGGGGGTCTGGAAAGGGAACCGGCCCCCGGAAAAATCGGGAACCGGCACATGCACCTCGCTCGAAGGTAGAGTGACTTGTAGGAACCGACGGTTCGCAAATAGGACTCCCGGTTAGAGAATTAGAGGCGAATACATCGGATTTTCCAAGAGTTAGGCACGAAAACGGCCTGCCGGGGGTCCGGAATGGGAACCGGCCCTCGGGAAAATCGGGAACCGGCACGACCACCAAGCTCGAGGGTAGAGTGACTTGTAGGAATAGATGGTTTGCAGATAGGACTCGCGGTTAGAAAATTAGAGGCGAATACATAAGATTTTCCAAGAGTTGGGCTTGAAAACGGCCCGCGCGGGGGGGGGGGGGGTTCTGGAACGAGAACTGGCCCCCGGAAAAATCGGGAACCGGCACGTGCACCTCTCTCGAGGGTAGAGTGACCTGTAGGAACTGACGGTTCGCAGATAGGACTCCCAGTTAGAGAATTAGAGGCGAATACATCGGATTTTCTAAGAGTTAGCACGAAAACGGCCTGCCGGGGGTTCGGAACGGGAACCGGCCCCCGGAAAAATCAAGAACCGGCACGAGCACATCGCACGAGGTAAGAGTGACATGTAGGAACAGACGGTTCACAGATAGGACTCTCATTTAGAGAATTAGTGACGAAAACATCGGATTTTCAAACACTTTGGCTCGAAAACGGCCAGCCGGGGGTCCGGAACAGGAACCGGCCCCCGGAAAATCAGGAACCGGCACGAGCACGTCGCTCGAGGGTAAAGTGAATTGTAGGAAATGACGGATCGCCGATAGGACTCCCGGTTAGAGAATTAGAGGCAAAAACATCGGATTTTCAAAGACTTAGGCTCGAAAACTGCCCGCCGAGGGTCCGGAACGAGAACCGGCCCTCGGAAACTGTTCGTCAGGGGTCCGGAAAGGGAACCAGGCCCCGGAAAAATTGGAAATCGGCACGAGCACCTCGCTCGAGGGTAGAATGACTTATAGGAACTGACGGTCTGCAGATAGGACTCGCTGTCAGAGAATTAGAGGCGAATACATCGGATTTTCCAAGACTTGATCTTGAAAACGGCCCCCCGGGGCTTCGGAAAGGGAGCCAGCCCCCGGAAAAATCGAAAATCGGCACGTGCACCTCGCTCGAGGGTAGAGTGACTAGTAGGAACTGACGGCTCACGGATAGGGCTCCCGGTTAGAGACTTAGATGCGAAAACATCGGATTTTACAAGAATTAGGCTCGAAAAATGCCCGCTAAGGGTCTGGAACGGGAGCCGGCCCCCGGAAAAATCGAAAATCGGCATGAGTACTCGCTCGAGGGTAGAGTGACTTGTCGGAACCGACGGTTCGCAGATAAGACTCCCGGTTAGAGAATTAGTGCCGAAAACATCGGATATTCGAACACTTAGGCTCGAAAACGGTCTGCCGAAGGTCCGGAACGGGAACCGGTCCCCGGAAAAATCAGGAACCGGCACGTGCACGTCGCTCGAGGGTAGAGTTACTTGTAGGAATTGACGGTTCGCAGAAAGGACTCCCGGTTAAAGAATGAGAGGCGAAACCATCACATTTTCAAACACTTAGGCTCTCAAACGGCCCGCCGGAGGTCCGGAACATGAACCAACCCCCGAAAAAATCGAGAACCGGCACGAGCACCTCGCTCGAGGGTAGAGTGACTTGAAGGAACAGATGGTTTCTAGATAGGGCTCGCGGTTCGAGAATTAGAGGCAAAAACATCGGATTTTCTAAGACTTCAGCTCGAAAACGGCCCACCGGGGTCCGGAAGGGGAACTGGCCCCGAAAAAATTAAGAACTAGCACGAGCACCTTGCTCGAGGGTAGAGTGACTTGTAGGAACTGACAGTTCGCAGATAGAACTCTTGATTAGAGAATTAGAGGCGAAAACATCAGACTTTCCAACACTTAGGCTCGAAAACGGCCCGCCGGGGGTCCGGAACGGGAACCAGGCCCCGGAAAAATCGAAAATCGGCACGGGCACCTCGCTCGAGGGTAGAGTGACTTGTAGGAACTGACGGTTTGCAGATAGAACTCCCAGCTAGAGAATTAGAGGCGAAAACATCGGATTTTCAAAGACTTAGGCTTGAAAACGGCCGAACGGGGGTCCGGAACGGTAACTGGCCCCCGGAAAAACGAGGAACCGGCAGAAACACCTCGCTCGAAGGTAAAGTGACTTGTAGGAACTGACGGTTTATAGATAGGACTCCCAGTTATAGAATTAGAGGCGAAAAAATCGGATTTTCCAACACTTGGGCTCGAAAATGGCCCGCCGGGGGTTCGGAACGGGAACTAGGTCCCCGGAAAAATCGGAAATCGGCATGACTTAGGCTCGAAAAGGGCCCGCCGGGGCTCCAGAACGGGAACCGGCCCACGGAAAAATCGGGAAATCGGCACGAGCACCTCGCTCGAGGGTAGAATGACTTGTAGGAACTGACGGTTCGCATATAGGACACCCGGTTAGAGAATTAGAGGCGAAAACATCGGATTTTCTAAGACTCTGGCTCGAAAATGGCCGGCTAGGGGTCTGGAACGGGAACCAAGCCCCGGAAAAATCGGGAATCGGCACTAGCACCTCGCACGAGGGTAGAGTGACTTGTAGGAACTGATGGCTCGCAGATAGGACTCCCGGTTAGAGAATGAGAGGCGAAAACATCGGAATTTCTAAGACTCAGGCTCGAAAATGACCCGCTGGGGTCCAGAACGGGAACCGGCCCTCGGAAAAATCGGGAACCGGCACGAGCACCTCACTCGAGGGTAGAGTGAGTTGTAGGAACTGACGGTTTGCAGAAAGGACCTCCTGTTAGTGAATTAGAAGCGAAAACATTGGATTTTCCAACACTTAGGCTCGAAAATGGCCCGCCGGGGGTCCGGAACGGGAACCAGGCCCCCGAAAAAATCGGAAATCAGCATGACTTCGGCTAAAAAACGGCCTGCCGGGGTTTCGAAACGGGAACCGGCCCGCAGAAAAATCGGAAATCTGCACGACCACCTCGCTCGTGGCTAAAGTGACTTGTAGGAACTAACGGTTCGCAGATAGGACTCCCGGTTAGAGAATTAGAGGCGAACACATCGGATTTTCCAACACTTAGGCTCGAAAATGGCCCGCTGGGGGTAGGGACCGGGAACCAGGCCCCCGAAAAAATTGAAAATCGGCATCACTTATGCTCGAAAAACAGCACGCCGGGGGTCCGGAAAGGGAACCGGCCCCCGAAAGAGTCGGAAATCGGCACAAGCACCTCGCTCGAGGGTAGTGTGACTTGTAGGAACTGACGGTTTGCAGAAAGAACTCCCGATTAGAGAATTTGAGGCGAAAACATCGGATTTTCCAAGACTTAGGCTCGAAAACGGCCTGACGAGGGTCCAGAACGGTAACTGGCACCCGGAAAAACCCGGAACCGGCAGAAGCACCTCGCTCAAGGGTAAAGTAACTTGTAGGAACTGACGGTTCGCAGATAGAAATCTCAGTTAGAGAATTAGAGGCGAAAACATCGGATTTTCCAACACTTAGGCTCGAAAACGGCCCGCCGAGGGTCCGGAACGGGAACCGGCCCCTGGAAAAATCGGGAACCGGCACGAACACCTCGCTCGAGGGTAAAGTGATTTGTAGGAACTGACGGTTCGCAGATAGGGCTCTCAGTTATAGAATTAGAGGCGAAAACATCGGATTTTCCAACACTTACGCTCGAAAGCGATCCACCGGGGGTCTGGAACGGGAACCAAGCCCCGGAAAAATCGGGAATCGGCACTAGCACCTCGCACGAGGGTAGAGTGACTTGTAGGAACTGATGGCTCGCAGATAGGACTCCCGGTTAGAGAATGAGAGGCGAAAACATCGGAATTTCTAAGACTCAGGCTCGAAAATGACCCGCTGGGGTCCAGAACGGGAACCGGCCGTCGGAAAAATCGGGAACCCGCACGAGCACCTCGCTCGAGGGTAGAGAGACTTGTAGGAACTGACGGTTCGCAGATAGGACCCACGGTTAGAGAATTAGAGGGGAAAACATCGGATTTTCCAACACTTAGGCTCTAAAATGGCTCGCCGGGGGTCCGGTACGGGAACCAGGCCCCCGGAAAAATCGGAAATCGGCATAACTTAGGCTAAAAAATGGCCCGCCGGGGGTCCGGAAGGAGAACCATCACCCAGAAAAATCGGAAATATGCACGAGCACCTCGCTCGTAGGTAGAGTGAATTGTAGGAACTGACGGTTCGCAAATAGGACTCCCGGTTAGAGCATTGAGGCGAACACATCGGATTTTCCAACACTTAGGGTCTAAAATGGCCCGCCGAGAGTACGGACCGGGAACCAGGCCCCCGGAAAAATCGGAAACCGGCATCACTTAGGCTCGAAAACGGCCTGCCGGGGGTCCGGAACGGAAACCGGCCCCCGGAAGAGTCGGAAATCGGCACGAGCACCTCGCTCGAGGGTAGAGTGACTTGTAGGAACTGACAGTTTGCAGAAAGAACTCCCGGTTAGAGAATTAGAGGCGAAAACATCGGATTTTCCAAGACTTAGGCTCGAAAACGGCCCGACGGTGGTCCAAAACGGTAACTGGCACCCGGAAAAACCAGGAACCTGCAGAAGCACCTCGCTCGAGGGTAAAGTGACTTCTAGGAACTGACGGTTCCCAGATAGGACTCTCGGTTAGAGAATCAGAGGCGAAAACATCGGATTTTCCAACACTTAGGCTAGAAAACGGCCCGCCGGGGGTCCGGAACGAGAACCGGCCCTCGGAAAAATCGAGAACCGGCACGAGCACCTCGCTCGAGGGTAGAGTGACTTGTAGGAACTGACGGTTCGCAAATAGAACTCTCGGTTATAGAATTAGAGACGAAAACATCGGATTTCCCGACACTTAGGCTCGAAAACTGCCCATCAGGGGTCCGGAACGAGAACCAGGCCCCGGAAAAATCGGGAACCGGCACGAGCACCTCACTCGATGGTAAAGTGACTTGTAGGAACTGATGGTTCGCAGATAGGACCCCTGGTTAGAGAATTAGAGGCGAAAATATCGGATTTTCCAAGATTTAGACTCGAAAACGGCCTGCCGGGGGTCCGGAATGGGAACCGGCCCCCAGAAAAAACAGGAATCGGCACGAGCACCTCGCTCGAGGGTAGAGTCACTTTTAGGAACTGACGGTTTGCAGATAGGACTCTCGGTCAAAGAATTAGAAGCGAAAACATTGGATTTTCCAACACTTAGGCTCGAAAACGGCCGCCGGGGGTCCGAAACGTGAACCGGCCCCGAGAAAAATCGGAAATCAGCACGAGCACCTCGCTCGAGGGTAGAGTGACTTGTAGGAACTTATGGTTCAAAGATCGGACTCCCGAATAGAGAATTAGAGGCGAAAACATCAATTTTCCAACACTTAGGCTCGAAAAAGGCCCGCAAGGGGTCCGGACTGGGATCGGCTCCCGGAAAAATCAGGAACCAGCACGAGCTCCTCGCTTGAGGGTACTGTGACTTCTAGGACCTGACGGTTCGCAGATAGGACTTCCGGTTAAAGAATTAGAGGCAAAAATACCGGCTTTTCCAACACTTAGGCTCGAAAACGGCCCGCCGGGGGTTCGGAAAGGGAACCCGCCCCCGGAAAAATAGGGAACCGGCACGAGCACCTTGCTCGAGGGTAGAGTGATTTGTAGGAACTGACGGTTCGCAGATAGGTCTCCTGGTTATAGAATTAGAGGCAAAAACATCGGATTTTCTACCACTTAGGCTCGAAAGCGGCCCGCCGGGGGTCCAACACGGGAACCGGCAAGACCACATTGCTCGAGGGTAGAGTGACTTGGAGGAACTGGCGGTTCGCAGATAGTATTCTCGGTTAAAGAATTAGAGGCGAAAACATCAGACTTTCCAAGAGTTGGGCTCGAAAACGGCCCGTCGGGGGTCCGGAACGGGAACCAGGCCCCGGAAAAATCAAAAATCGGCACGTGCTCCTCGCTCGAGGGTAGACTGGCTTGTAGGAATTGACGGTTCGCAGATAGAGCTCCGGTTAGAGAATTAGATGCGAAAACATCGGATTTCCAAGACTTAGGCTCGAAAAATGCCCGCCAGGGGTCTGAAACGGGAACCGGCCCTCGGAAAAATCGAAAATCCGTACGAGCAACTCGCTCGAGGGTAGAGTGACTTGTAGGAACCGACGGTTGGCAGATAGGACTCCCGGTTAGAGAATTAGAGGCGAAAACATCGGATTTTCGAACACTTAGGCTTGAAAACGGCCTGCCGGGGGTCCGGAATGGGAACCGGCCCCAGAAAAGTCAGGAACCGGCACGAGCACGTTGCTCGAAGGTAGAGTGACTTGTAGGAACTAACGGTTCGCAGATAGCACTCCCGGTTAGAGAATTAGAGGCGAAACCATCGGATTTTCAAACACTTAGGCTCTCAAACGGCCCGCCGGGGGTCCGGAACATGATCTGGCCCCCGGAAAAATCGAGAACCGGCACGAGCACCTCGCTCGAGGGTAGAGTGACTTGTAGGAACAGACGGACTGCAGATAGGACTCACTGTTAGAGAATTAGAGGCGAAACCATCGGATTTTCAAACACTTAGGCTCTCAAATGGCCCGCCGGGGGTCCAGAACATGAACTGGCCCCCAGAACCGGCACGAGCACCTCGCTTGATGGTAGAGTGACGTGTAGGAACTAACAGTTCGCAGATAGAGATCTCGGTACGAACACCTTGCTCGAGGGTAGAGTGACTTATAGGAACTGACGGTTCGCTGATAGGACTCCCGGTTATAGAATTAGAGGCGAAAACATCGGATTTTCCACCACTTAGGCTCGAAAGCGGCCCGCCAGGGGTCCGAAATGGGAACTGGCACGACCACATTGCTCGAGGGTAGAGTGACTTGTAGGAACTTACGGTTCGCAGATAGAACTCTCGGTTAAAGAATTAGAGGCGAAAACATCGGACTTTCCAAGAGTTGGGCTCGAAAACGGCCCGCTAGGGGTCCGGAATGGGAACCTGGCCCCGGAAAAACCGGGAACCGACACAAACACCTTGTTCGAGGGTAGAGTGACTTGTAGGTACTTACGGTTCGAAGATAGGACTCTCGGTTATAGAATTAGAGGCGAAAACATCGGATTTTTCAACACTTAGGCTCTAAATCGGCCCGCCGGGGATCCGAAACGAGAACCGGCCCTCAAAAAAATTAGGAACCGGCACGACCTACTCACTCGAGGGCAGAGTGACTTGTAGGAACTGACGGTTCGCAGATAGGACTCCCTGTTAGAGAATTAGAGGCGAAAACATCGGATTTTCTAAGACGCAGGCTCGAAACTGACCCGCCGGGGGTTTAGAGCGGGAACCGACCCCCGGAAAAATCGGGAACCAGCACGAGCACCTCGCTTGACTTGTAGGAACTGACGATTCGCAGATATGACCCATGGTTAGAAAATTAGTGGGGAAAACATCGGATTTTCCAACACTTAGGCTCGAAAATGGCCCGCCGGGGGTCCGGAACGGAAACCAGGCTCCTGGAAAAATCGGAAATCGGCATGACTTAGGCTAAAAAACGGCCCACCGGGGGTCAAGAAGGAGAACCGTCACCCGGAAAAATCGGAAATCTGCACGAGCACCTCGCTCGTAGGTAGAGTGAATTGTAGGAACTGACGGTTCGCAAATAGAACTCCCGGTTAGAGCATTAGAGGCGAACACATCGGATTTTCCAACACTTAGGCTCTAAAATGGTCCGCCGAGAGTACGGACCGGGAACTAGACCCCCGGAAAAATCGGAAACCGGCATCACTTAGGCTCGAAAACGGCCTGCCGGGGGTCCGGAACGGGAACCGGCCCCCGGAAGAGTCGGAAATCGGCACGAGCACCTCGCTCGAGGGTAGAGTGACTTGTAGGAACTGACGGTTTGCAGAAAGAACTCCCGGTTAGAGAATTAGAGGTGAAAACATCGGATTTTCCAAGACTTAGGCTCGAAAACGGCCCGACGAGGGTCCAAAACGGTAGCTGGCACCCGAAAAAACCAGGAACTTGCAGATGCACCTTGCTCAAGGGTAAAGTGACTTGTAGGAACTGACGGTTCCCATATAGGACTCTCGGTTAGAGAATTAGAGGCGAAAACATCGGATTTCCTAACACTTAGGCTAGAAAACGGCCCGTCGGGGATCCGGAACGGGTACCAGCCCCCGGAAAAATCGGGAACCGGCACGAGCACCTCGTTCGAGGGTAAAGTGATTTGTACGAACTGACGGTTCGCATATAGGGTTCTCGGTTATAGAATTAGAGGTGAAAACATCGGATTTTCCAACACTTGCGCTCGAAAATGGCCCGCCGGGGGTTCGGAACAGGAACCAAGCCCCGAAAAAATCGGGAACCGGCACGAGCACCTCACTCGATGGTAGAGTGACTTGTAGGAACTGATGGTTCGCAGATAGGACCCCCGGTTAGAGAATTAGAGGCGAAAATATAGGATTTTCCAAGATTTAGGGCCTGCCAGGGGTCCGGAACGAGAACCGGCCCCCGGAAAACACAGGATTCGGCACGAGCACCTCGCTCGAGGGTAGAGTCACTTGTAGGAACTGACGGTTCGCAGATAGGACTCTCGGTCAAAGAATTAGAAGCGAAAACATCGGATTTTCCAACACTTAGGCTCCAAAACGGCCGCCGGGGGTCCGAAACATGAACCGGCCCCGAGAAAAATAGGAAATCGGCACGAGCACCTCGCTCGAGGGTAGAGTGACTTGTAGGAACTGACGGTTCAAGGATCGGACTCCCGAATAGAGAATTTGAGGCGAAAACATCAGATTTTCCAACACTTAGGCTCGAAAAAGGCCCGCCAGGGGTCCCGACTGGCAATCGGCCCCCGGAAAAATCAGGAACCAACACGAGCTCCTCGGTTGAGGGTACTGTGACTTCTAGGACCTGACGGTTCGCAGATAGGACTCCCGGTTAAAGAATTAGAGGCGAAAACATCGGATTTTCCAACACTTGGGCTCGAAAACGGCCCGCGGGGGTTCGGAACGGGAAGCCGCCCCAGGAAAATTAGGGAACCGGCACGAGCACCTTGCTCGAGGGTAGAGTGATTTGTAGGAACTGACGGTTCCCAGATAGGTCTCCCGGTTATAGAATTAGAGCCTAAAACATCGGATTTTCCACCACTTAGGCTCGCAAGCGGCCCGCCGGCTGTCCGAAATGGGAACCGGCAAGACCACATCGCTCGAGGGTAGAGTGACTTGGAGGAACTGGCGGTTCGCAGATAGAACTCTCGATTTAAGAATTAGAGGCGAAAACATCAGACTTTCCAAGAGTTGGGCTCGAAAACGGCCCATCGGGGGTCCGGAACGGGAACCAGGCCCCGGAAAAATCAGAAATCGGCACGGGCTCCTCGCTTGAGGGTAGAGTGGCTTGTAGGAACTGACGGTTCGCAGATAGAGCTCCGGTTAGAGAATTAGATGCGAAAACATCGGATTTCCAAGACTTAGGCTCGAAAAATGCCCGCCAGGGGTCCGAAACGGGAACCGGCCCTCGGAAAAATCGAAAATCCACACGAGCAACTCGCTCGAGGGTAGAGTGACTTGTAGGAACCGACGGTTCGCAGATAGGACTCCCGGTTAGAGAATTAGAGGCGAAAACATCGGATTTTCGAACACTTAGGCTTGAAAACGGCCTGCCGGGGGTCCGGAATGGGAACCGGCCCCGGAAAAATCAGGAACCAGCACGAGCACGTTGCTCGAAGGTAGAGTGACTTGTAGGAATTGACGGTTCGCAGATAGGACTCCCGGTTAGAGAATTAGAGGCGAAACCATCGGATTTTCAAACACTTAGGCTCTGAAACGTATCGCCGGGGGTCCGGAACATGAACTGGCCCCCGGAAAAATCGAGAACCGGCACGAGCACCTCACTCGAGGGTAGAGTGACTTGTAAGAACAGACGGATTGCAGATAGAACTCACTGTTAGAGAAGAGGCGAAACCATCGGATTTTCAAATACTTAGGCTCTCAAATGGTCCGGAACGGGAGCCGGGCCCCGGAAAAACCGGGAATCGGCACGAACACCTTGGTCGAGGGTAGAGTGACTTGTAGGAACTGACGGTTTGATGAATAGGACTCTTGGTTAGAGAATTAGATGCGAAAACATCAGATTTTCCAAGACTTAGGCTCGAAAACGGCCCGCCGAGGGTCAGGAAGGGGAACCGGCCCCTGGAAAAACCGAAAATCGGCACGACCACCTTGCTCGAGGGTAGAGTGACTTATAGGAACTGACGGTTCGCAGATAGGACTCCCGGTTACAGAATCAGAGGCAAAAACATCGGTTTTTCCAAGACTTGGGCTAAAAAACGGCCCGCCGGGGGTCCGGAACGGGAACCGGCCCCCGGAAAAATCGGGAACGGACACGAGCATCTCGCTCGAGGGTAGAGTGACTTTAAGGAACGTACGGTTCGTAGATAGGACTCCCGGTTAGAGAATTCAAGGCGAAAACATCGGATTTTCTAAGACTTTAGGGTCGAAAACGGCCCGCGGGGGGTCTGGAACGGGAACCAACCCCCGGAAAAATCGGAAATCGTCACCAACACCTTGCTCGAGGGTAGAGTGACTTGTAGGAACAGACGGTTCGCATATAGGACACCCGGTTAGAGAATTAGAGGCGAAAACAACGGATTTTCCAAGACTTCGGCTCGAAAACGGCCCGCAGGGGGTCCGAAAAAGGAACCGGGCCTCGGAAAAATCGGAAATCGGCACGAGCACCTCGCTCGAGGGTAGAGTAACTTGTAGGAACTGACGGTTCGCAGATAGGACTCCCGGTTAAAGAATTAAAGGCGAAAACTAGGCTCGAAAAAGGCCCGCCGGAGGTCCGGAACGGGAACCGGCACGAGCACCTCGCTCGAGTGTAGAATGACTTCTAGGGACAGACGGTAGGCAAATAGGACTCGTGGTTAAAGAATTAGAGGCGAAAACATCTGATTTTCCAAGACTTAGGCCTGAAAACGGCCAGCCGGGGTCCGGAACGGGAACCGGCCCTCGAAAAAATCGGGAACCGGCACGAGCACCTTGCTTGAGGGTAGAGTGACTTGTAGGAACTGACGGTTCGCAGAGAGGACTCTCGGTTAGAGAATCAGAGGTGAAAACATAAGATTTTCCAATACTTGGGCTCGAAAACGGCCCGTCGGGGGTCAGGAACGGGAACTGGCTCATGGAAAAATCAGAAATCGGCACGAGCACCTCACTGGAGGGCAGAGTGACTTGTAGGAACTGACCGTTCGCAGATAGGACTCCCGGTTAGAGAATTAGAGACGAAAACATCGGATTTTCGAGGACTTTGGCTCAAAAAGGGCCCGCCGGAGGTCCGGAGCGGGAACCGGCCCCGGAAAAAATTGAGAACCGGCGCGACCTCCTCGTTCGAGGGTAGAGTGACTTGTAGGAACTGACGATTCGGAAATAGCACACCCGGTTAGAAACTTAGAGGCGAAAACATCGGATTTTTCAACATTTAGGCTTGAAAACGGCCAGCCGGGGGTCCGGAACGGGAACCGGCCCCCGAAAAATAGGAATCAGAACGAGCACGTCGCTCGAGGGTAGAGTCACTTGTAGGAACTGACGGTTCGCAGATAGGACCCCCGTTCAAAGAATTAGAAGCGAAAACATCGGATTTTCCAACACTTAGGCTCGAAAACGGACCGCCGGGGGTCCGGAACATGAACCGGCCCCGGGAAAAATCGGAAATCGGCACGAGCACCTCGCTCGAGGGTAGAGTGACTTGTAGGAACTGACGGTTCACATACAGGACTTCCGAATAGAGAATTAGAGGCAAAAACATCAGATTTTCCAACACTTAGGCTCGAAAACGGCCCGCCGGGGTCCGGACCTGGAATGGCCCCCCGGAAAAATCAGGAACCGGCACGAGCTCCTCGCTCGAGGGTACTGTGACTTCTAGGACCTGACGGTTCGCAGATAGGACTCCCGGTTAAAGAATTAGAGGCGAAAACATCGGATTTTCCAACGCTTAAGCTTGAAAACGGCCCGCCCGCCAGGGGTTCGGAACGGGAACCCGCCCCCGGAAAAATCGGGAACCGGTACGAGCACCTTGCTCGAGGGTAGAGTGACTTATAGGAACTAGCGGTTCGCTGATAGGACTCCCGGTTATAGAATTAGAGGCGAAAAAATCGGATTTTCCACCACTTAAGCTCGAAAGCGGCCCGCCCGGGGTCCGAAATGGGAACTGGCACGACCACATCGCTCGAGGGTAGAGTGACTTGTAGGAACTTACGGTTCGCAGATAGAACTCTCGGTTAAAGAATTAGAGGCGAAAACATCGGACTTTCCAAGAGTTGGGCTCGAAAACGGCCCGCCGGGGGTCTGGAATGGGAACCTGGCCCCGGAAAAACCGGGAACCGGCACAAACACCTTGTTCGAGGGTAGAGTGACTTGTAGGTACTTACGGTTCGAAGATAGGACTCTCGGTTATAGAATTAGAGGCGAAAACATCGGATTTTTCAACACTTAGGCTCTAAATCGGCCCGCCGGGGGTCCGAAACGAGAACCGGCCCTAAAAAAAATTGGGAACCGGCACGACCTACTCACTCGAGGGCAGAGTGACTTGTAGGAACTGACGGTTCACAGATAGGACTCCCGGTTAGAGAATTAGAGGCGAAAACATCGGATTTTCTAAGACGCGGGCTCGAAACTGACCCGCCGGGGGTCCAGAGCGGGAACCGACCCCCGGAAAAATCGGGAACCAGCACGAGCACCTCGCTCGAGGGTAGAGTGACTTGTAGGAACTGACGGTTCGCAGATATGACCCATGGTTAGAAAATTAGAGGGGAAAACATCGGATTTTCCAACACTTAGGCTCGAAAATGGCCCGCCGGGGGTCCGGAATGGAAACCAGGCTCCCGGAAAAATCGGAAATCGGCATGACTTAGGCTAAAAAACGGCCCGCCAGGGGTCAAGAAGGAGAACCGTCACCCGGAAAAATCGGAAATCTGCACGAGCACCTCGCTCGTAGGTAGAGTGAATTGTAGGAACTGACGGTTCGCAAATAGAACTCCCGGTTAGAGCATTAGAGGCGAACACATCGGATTTTCCAACACTTAGGGTCTAAAATGGCCCGCCGAGAGTACGGACCGGGAACTAGACCCCCGGAAAAATCGGAAACCGGCATCACTTAGGCTCGAAAACGGCCTGCCGGGGGTCCGGAACGGAAACCAGCCCCCGGAAGAGTCGGAAATCGGCACGAGGACCTCGCTCGAGGGTAGAGTGACTTGTAGGAACTGACGGTTTGCAGAAAGAACTCCCGGTTAGAGAATTAGAGGCGAAAACATCGGATTTTCCAAGACTTAGGCTCGAAACCGGCCCGACGAGGGTCCAAAACGGTAACTGGCACCCGAAAAAACCAGGAACTTGCAGAAGCACCTCGCTCGAGGGTAAAGTGACTTGTAGGAACTGACGGTTCCCAGATAGGACTCTCGGTTATAGAATTAGAGGCGAAAACATAGGATTTTCCAACACTTAGGTTAGAAAATGGCCCGTCGAGGGTCCGGAACGGGTACCAGCCCCCGGAAAAATCGGGAACCGGCACGAGCACCTCGTTCGAGGGTAAAGTGATTTGTACGAACTGACGGTTCGCATATAGGGTTCTCGGTTATAGAATTAGAGGTGAAAACATCGGATTTTCCAACACTTGCGCTCGAAAATGGCCCGCCGGGGGTTCGGAACAGGAACCAAGCCCCGAAAAAATCGGGAACCGGCACGAGCACCTCACTCGACGGTAGAGTGACTTGTAGGAACTGATGGTTCGCAGATAGGACCCCCGGTTAGAGAATTAGAGGCGAAAATATAGGATTTTCCAAGATTTAGGGCCTGCCAGGGGTCCGGAACGGGAACCGGGCCCCGGAAAACACAGGATTCGGCACGAGCACCTCGCTCGAGGGTAGAGTCACTTGTAGGAACTGACGGTTCGCAGATAGGACTCCCGGTTAGAGAATTAGAGGCGAAAATATAGGATTTTCCAAGATTTAGGCTCGAAAACGGCCTACCGGGGGTCCGGAACGGGAACCGGCCCCTGGAAAACACAGGATTCGGCACGAGCACCTCGCTCGAGGGTAGAGTCCCTTGTAGGAACTGACGGTTCGCAGATAGGACTCTCGGTCAAAGAATTAGAAGCGAAAACATCTGATTTTCCAACACTTAGGCTCAAAAATGGCCCGCCGGGGGTTCGGAACAGGAACCAAGCCCCGAAAAAATCGGGAACCGGCACGAGCAACTCACTCGACGGTAGAGTGACTTGTAGGAACTGATGGTTCGCAGATAGGACCCCCGGTTAGAGAATTAGAGGCGAAAATATAGGATTTTCCAAGATTTAGGCTCGAAAACGGCCTACCGGGGGTCCGAAAGAATTAGAACCAGCCCCCGGAAGAGTCGGAAATCGGCACGAGCACCTCGATCGAGGGTAGAGTGAGTTGTAGAAACTGACGGTTTGCAGAAAGAACTCCCGGTTAGAGAATTAGAGGCGAAAACATCGGATTTTCCAAGACTTAGGCTCGAAAACGGCCCGACGGTGGTCCGGAACGATAACTGGCACCCGAAAAAACCAAGAACCCGCAGAAGCACCTCGCTCGAGGGTAAACTGACTTGTAGGAACTGACAGTTCCCAGATAGGACTCTCGATTAGAGAATCAGAGGCGAAAACATCGGATTTTCCAACACTTAGGCTCTAAAACGGCCTGCCGGGGGTCCAGAACAGATACCGGCCCCCGGAAAAATCGGGAACCGGCACGAGCACCTCGTTCGAGGGTAAAGTGATTTGTACGAATTGACGGTTCGCATATAGGGCTCTCGGTCATAGAGTTAGAGGCGAAAACATCGGATTTTCCAACACTTACGCTCGAAAATGGCCCAACGGGGGTCCGGAACAGGAACCAAGCCCCGAAAAAATCGGGAACCGGCACGAGCACCACACTCGAGGGTAGAGTGACTTGTAGGATCTGATGGTTCGCAGATACAACCGCCGGTTAGAGAATTAGAGGCGAAAATATCGGATTTTCCAAGATTTAGGCTAAAAAACGGCCCGCCGGGGGTCCGGAATGGGAACCGGCCCCCGGAAAAAACAGGAATCGGCACGAGCACCTCGCTCGAGGGTAGAGTCACTTGTAGGAACTGACGGTTCGCAGATAAAGGACTCTCGGTCAAAGAATTAGAAGCGAAAACATCGGATTTTCCAACACTTAGGCTCGAAAACGGCTCGCTGGGGGTCCGAAACGTGAACCGGCCCCGGGAAAAATCGGAAATCGGCACGAGCACCTCGCTCGAGGGTAGAGAAACTTGTAGGAAGTTACGGTTCAAAGATCGGACTCCCGAATAGAGAATTAGAGGCGAAAACATCAGACTTTCCAACACTTACGCTCGAAAAAGGCCCGCCAGGGATCCAGACTGGGAATCGGCCCCCGAAAAAATTAGGAACCAGCACGAGCTCCTCATGCTAGGACCTGACGGTTCGCAGATAGGACTCCCGGTTAAAGAATTAGAGGCGAAAGCATCGGATTTTCCAACACTTAGGCTCGAAAACGGCCCGCCGGGGGTTCGGAACGGGAACCCGCCTCCGGAAAAATCAGGAACCGGCACGAGCGCCTTGCTCGAGGGTAGAGTGACTTGTAGGAAATGACGGTTCGCTGATAGGATTCCCGGTTATAGAATTAGAGGTGAAAACATCGGATTTTCCACCACTTAGGCTCGAAAGCGGCCCGCTGGGGGTCCGAAACGGTAAATGCACGAGCACATCGCTCGAGGGTAGAGTGACTTGTAGGAACTGACGGTTCGCAGATAGAACTCTCGGTTAGAGAATTAGAGGCGAAGACATCGGACTTTCCAAGAGGTGGCTCGAAAACGGCTCGCCGGGGGTCCGGAACGGGAACCAGGCCCCGGAAGAATCGGAAAACGGAACGAGCACCTCGCTCAAGGGTAGAGTGACTTGTAGGAACTGACGGTTTACAGATAGGACTCGCTCTTAGAGAATTAGAGGCGAAAACATCGAATTTTCCAAGGCTTAAGCTTGAAAACGGCCGCCGGGGGTTCGGAACAGGAACCGGCCCCCGGAAAAATCGGAAATCGGCTCGTGCACCTCGCTCAAGGGTAGAGTGACTTGTAGGAACTGACGGTTCGCAGATAGGGCTCCCGATTAGAGAATTAGATGCGAAAACATCGGATTTCCAAGACTTAGGGTCGAAAAATGCCCGCCAAGGGTCCGGAACGGGAACTGGCCCCCGGAAAAATCGAAAATTGGCACGAGCACTCACTCGAGGGTAGAGTGACTTATAGGAACCGACGGTTCGCAAATAGGACTCCCGGTTAGAGAATTAGAGGCGAAAACATCGGATTTTCGAAAACTTAGGCTCGAAAACGGCCTGCCGGGGGTCCGGAACGGGAACCGGCCCCCGGAAAAATCGGAAATCGGCACGAGCACCTCGCTCGAGGGTAGAGTGACTTGTAGGAGCTGACAGTTCGCAGATAGGACTCCCGGTTAGAGAATTAGAGGCGAAAACATCGGATTTTCCAACACTTAGGCTCGAAAACGACCCGCCGGGGTCCAAAACGGGAACCGGCCCTCGGAAAAATCGAGAACCGGCATGAGCACAAAAATCGAGAACCAGCATGAGCACCTCGCTCAAGGGTAGACTGACTTATAAGATCTGACGGTTCAAAAATAGAACTCCCGGTTAGAGAATTAGAGGCGAAAACATCGGAATTTCTAACACTTAGGTTCGAAAGTGGCCTGCCGGGGGTCCGGAACGGGAACCAGCCCCCGGAAAAATCGGGAACCGGCACAAGCTCCTCGCTCGAGGGTAGAATGACTTGTAGGAACTGGCGGTTCGCAGATAGGACTGTCGGTTAGAGAAATAGAGGCAAAAAAATTGGATTTTCCAAGACTTAGGCTCGAAAACGGCCCGCCGGGGGTCTGGAACGGGAACCAGGCCCCGGAAAAATCGGAAATCAGCACGAGCACCTTGCTCGAGGGTAGAGTGACTTATAGGAACTGACAATTTGCAGATAGGACTCCCGGTTACAGAATCAGAGGCGAAAACATCGGTTTTTCCAAGACTGGGATCAAAAACGGCTCGCCGGGGGTCCGGAACGGGAACCGGCCCCCGGAAAAATCGGTTTCATGAGATTTTATACTGAAACATGCATTTTAGATATCTTTAGATATCTATACTGAAACATGCATTTTAGATATCTTTAGATACTTCTCTATTTTAAAATTGATTTCATGCGACGGTAGTGTTTTGAACGCTTTAAATGGGATTTAGAGGATACTTCTCTATTTTAAAATTGATTTCATGCGACTGTAGTGTTTTGAACGCTTTAAATGGGATTTAGAGGATACTTCTCTATTTTAAAATTGATTTCATGCGACTGTAGTGTTTTGAACGCTTTAAATGGGATTTAGAGGATACTTCTCTATTTTAAAATTGATTTCATGCGACCGTGTTTTGAACGCTTTAAATGGGATTTAGAGTTGTTTAAAACCGAAACACGTGCTTCGGATAGTTCGAGGCCTATTTTAATATAAAATTGTGTTCTATAAGGCTTTAGAAAAATATTGTCTCTAAACTGCATTTCAGGCGATTCACGATGAATATATTTTCATTTAAAATGTGTTTCAGGCAAATCCGGGCTTAATAATTAATCTCGTGGGGGTTCTAAGTCATTTATGAAATAAAATCGTGTTTTGTGCAGTCAATTGCCAATATCTGGATGAAATAACGTTCCGGACGATTTCAGCGAATTTAAAGTTTTAATGGTCTAATCTTTTACTCTAAAATGTGTTTCATACGATTATGGCCAGAATAATGAGTTTTACGATATCCTAAGATACATTTCGTTTTAAAATATGTTTCACGCAATTCTAGGATTAGGAACGCATTGTTAAGGGTTAAGGGTTGTATAAGACTAAAAGTCATGATTCGAATAATTCCTAGGGAATTCTAGGTGGGTCTGGAAACATGTTGGGTGAAACTGCGTGAAACGCAGTTCACAAGTGAAAGACGCGCTCTCGACAATTCGATGTTATTCTTTTACTTTAAAACGGATTTCAAACAAATTCGGACAAAAGAACTTATCTAATGATATTCAAAGCCGTTTCTGGCTAATAAAGAACGTAATTTGTGCAATCAATAGCTTGTATTTCGATAAAAACGCGTACTCTATTATTCAAAGGCATTTTAGGGTATTCTGAATTAGTATTCTGCATTGAAATGCACTCTTGTGATTCTATATGTTGAAATGCACATTTTAAGATATTCTGAGATGCTTTCCTATTTAAAATGAGTTTCACAGGCGATACTAGGGTTTAAAATGCATTATATGGGATTAAAGGTCGTTTCAGATTGAAACATGTGCTTCGCGCCGGGAGTAAGGGATTCCAAACAGCTCTGGAAAAATGTTGGCTCCAAATTAGATTTAACGCAATTCTAATCTGTTTCCAATTAAAACACGCATTTTAGGATATTCAAAGATACTTCTCTCTAAAATTGAAACTTTAAACCGCGTTTTACGCTATTTATGGTTGAAAAACGCGCTCTAGAAAATTTTGGAAGACGCGCTCTAGAAAATTCTGGATTATCTTTTTTCCTTTAAAACGAGTTTCACGAAAATTCAGGCTTAAGAAGGAATCTCGTGGAATTCTAAGCGACTTCTGACAACAAACCATAATTGGTGTAATCGATAGCGCATATTCAATCATAGCACATGTTTGGATATTCAAAGGCATGTCAGGGCATTATGGTCTAGTCTTTTATTTTGAATTGCATTTTTTACCATTTTTTGCTGAAATATGCATTTTAAAATATTCTATAAGTATTGTGTTTGGATCAGTTTTTGGAAAGAAATAAAAATGGTAATAAAGTAAGCAACCATGCAAATATAGAAACTCTAAATAAAACAAGTAACCATGCCAAATTAGAAATTCTAATTTTAGTAAGTCCTGTCTTCCACGTGGCCCAATGCAAAAAAATGTCTTGGCCTTCATCATCTTCCAAACTCTTTGGGATTCCTCAAACTCTTTGAGTAACTCCAAACTCCTTGACCATCACAAACTCTATCTATCTTGACTTGAAAATCGCCGAAATTTACAAATAATAAAAATAAAAAAATACATAAATTTCCTATATTTCAAAAATTGAGATTTACATGGCAATCTATTAATAGAAATAAAATAGGCTTAGGGAAACCATCATGCCTTGCCCTTTCGCGGGAAAACCAAGGAAACCATGATGCCCTTTACAAGTTGCCTAATATAACCAATAATAATAACAAAAATAGAAATTTGTGGGGCCACATGGAGAGGACAATTACCTGCAAGGTTAGTATCATATATACAATAGGAACTAGAGCTAAGAAGGTGCCATTCATCATGATGAAAAATCAGAATTGTCAAAACCGACAGCGGTCCTACGTGCTCGGGCGGAGATGAACCCGCTCGAGCAGGCACTTCACACCAGGTCCACTCGAGCAGGTTCAACCTTGCTCGAGCAACCTACTCGTAGACACTAGGTCAGCTCGAGCAGGGATGAATCCTTTCGCACGCCTGACACGCTGTTGGAAGAAAAACAATGATTTTTGACCAACCAATTCCTTCTCATGCACACATAAAAATTAAATAAAATAAAATAAAAACCTTAAAAAGTGATCCTTACACAACTCTAAATCCATCCACTCCACATCTCATGTAGAGACTAGAAAACCGATCTAACACGATGAGAATCTATGGATCGCTCTGATACCAATTGTTAAAAGTAGGTTGTCCTCGTGGATAAATATTTACAAACTTTTGACCCACTTATGTAGGGATCAATAACCATAAGGCCAAAAACCCAACCCCGAGATCTAAAACCCTAATATCATGTATTAAGATCAAATAATACATCAAGAAGATAGATCAATAAACAAACAAGCACAATTAAATCTACTAAAACAAATAAATAATAGATATATACCTTTGAAGCTTGGTTGCGCTCAAATCGAAAAGTTGAAAATTTAATCTCTGTGAAAACTCTTTTCGCAGATTTTGATCTCCTTTTTCCTCTGTGTTCTTCCACGCTATAACCCTCTTAGAAAACTTCTCAAAGAGAATGGTGGGATCTCCAAGTAGAAGAAAACCCTACCACTCTTGTAGGAAACCAGAGGGGATCGAGGAGGAAAAGAGAGAAAATTAATCAACCGCCCTATATGTCATTAGTAGCAAGAAATTGTGTCCTTTTTTGATAAATAAGATCTATACAAATTCATGTCCTCATAAGAGAAAATTAAATTTTGCTAAATAAGGAGAACTATACAAATTCATTTGTCATAGTGATCCTTAGCTATTAAAAAAAAAAAACCTACCACAACGAATTAGCTAAACAAATTGAATTAGCGAACTCCAGTAGGTGGTGAGTGAAATGCACACTGCGAACTTGAATTATTAGATGAGTTGCAAACTAAATTTTGTGAATTAGTGATCCTTAGCTATTAAAAAAAAAAAACCTACCACAACGAATTAGCTAAACAAATTGAATTAGCAAACTTCAATAGGTGGTGAGTGAAATGCACACTGCGAACTTGAATTATTAGATGAGTTGCAAACTAAATTAGATGAGTTGCAAACTAAGTAACCATTGATTCATCTAGTAGCAAAGGAAGAAGCAAATAACTATTAAATTTCATGGTAAATTATGATTCATCTAGTAGCAAAGGAAGAAGCAAATAACTATTAAATTTCATGGTAAATTATCAATATACCCAAATGAATCAGCCCTTGTATTGATGCTTGTGATGCCTCTTGATTGATCAATAGCTTAGATATCTCAATCTCACCAATCAAAGGGTTAAAATTGACATCTAAGAATGCCCTTATCTAACAAACATAAGCACACTCTTTCAAACTGAAAATTAAAATCATTATAATATAAAAATAAACTAGAAAGAAAAAAAGAGTAATATAGTATACCTATTTTCAACTGAGGTTGATATCATTAATGTCATTCAAATCTTTTGCATCCAAATTATCAGCATCAAGAAAATACATCTGTAAAAAAAAATATTTTTTTTTAGCATCTCATAAGCATGCAAGGTTGTCAAAGGGTAGCACTCCAATAGTTTGGTTTTGCAAGGTTGTCAAAGGGTAGCACTCCAATAGTTTGGTTTTTCATCATATATATTCACATGAAATATATATTCTAAAATTTATATCAATTATCTCCAAGTATGTATATCTCATTTGGCCAGGAAAAAACAAAAAACCCCAAATCAGTCCATTGTGTGCCAGGGTGACATGGTAGTAAGCCTCGTCAAGTCACAAGAAATGGCAAAAAAGAAACTGCCTTAACCAAATGAACTAAGAAAACCAACAACAAAGGGGCATAACTAAATTTTGGAACACGGCTTATGAGGATGGATTACAATCTAACTTGTAACAATCAGAATAAAGATGAGAAAGGAAAAGAAAGACCCCATTTGGCATTGTTCCCATGTTATTTCGAGTATTATGCTGAGACCAGTTTGTGTTGAGGCTATGTTGTGAAGAACTTGTTTGCTAAATTCAGCAAGATTTCAATGGAAGGCCCAACACCCATTGAGTTTTAATATATCTCAGGAAAATTTAAGCTTCTAAGAAACTTGAATTATTCTGTTGCAGATCAGAACTAATAACACATCTATGATAGAAGCTTATAAACATAAAAGAACCCTTTGATGACAAAAACAAATTGCAATTCCAACATCAAAGCTGTGCCTCCAGTCTCTGTCTTAAAAAGTCCAGGATAGGCATCATCTAAGAAACTTATTCTTTGAATTATTAAGACATTAATACTTAAAATACTAAAATAAGACATTAATACTTAAAATACTAAAAAAGAACTAGTAGTCTATGGCAAAACAACTAAGATCTACTATTAAGATAAATCTTTTAATTCATAAACACAGCGATAAATTGCCAAAGTGAGCTGGCAAGCAATGGTTCTAAACTTACCACATCCAACTTGTTGCATCTGTATCCACACAAAAAAGAACGTGCATATACAAGTAACACAACTTGTTAACGCTATGGCTCATAAGAATGGCAAATATTCCCACCTATTCAAATCAACAGGCAACAAAGGTCCATGGTCAATAACTGTTTATATTACGATTTGCATGGATAAGTTGTTAGAACAACAATTACATAAATCAAATAAAGATTTTCAAAAACCCTCAAACAAATCTTTATTTTCGTTCGCCGTTTCACCAAGAAGAAGAGATGCTCTCCTTTTCATTGGGCATCTCACCAAGAGGGAAAGCAAAAGAAGAGGGGAAGAGGTGACGAGGCGAAACTCTCCATTTCTTGTGTGACGGCTGTGCATGAGAGGAAGATTCGAGAGAAGAAAGGAAGGATGGGGAGAATTTTGCTTAGCCCTAAATCTAAGTGGGTCCCACGAGTGGTGGAATGAATGTCCGGCAACAGGCAGCTGAAACTGCTGCTTTTATATTAGAAATCATGGTTCAAAAAGATCTTTGGAATAATTATAATCGGTACTATTTTAATTTCAATTAACTGTCGTGATAACAAGGCTCAATCAGTTATTTGAACCATCATTTTCAAATCAGACGGCGAACAAAGAGGGGAAGACAGACCTAGAAATATTAGACGACGCAGCGACGAATCCACAAACAATGTGAAAGGCACTGCATTGGATGAGATTGGGGGTTGCATGCATGTGCAATCAGGCAGTGAAGAGGAGAGGAAGATAGACCGTATCAAACGAGGCAATGACGAAACCAGAAACAATGGTGAAGAGCGAAAGGAATTGCATGAAATTCGGGTTGCATGTATGTGGGCCCACTATGAGATCTTCTTTGAAGACACCTTGCATGTAAGGGGCCACATGTAACATCTGAGTAAGAAGGATCAACATGAACAGATAACATATCAAGTAACACATAAAGTTTGGCCTTTGGTTGATACTCTGAGACTTGGATTCATGAGAAATTCATGAGGTTCCTTTGGGATTGATTCGTCAATTGGTGTGTATGCATTAGACATCACCTAGAAACAAAAAAGCATACACAGATAAATATTTTAAAATTAAAATAATAAAAAAAAAACCCTTAAGAAGAGTCATAATAATCAGTGAGAAACTTGTTAGTATTAAATGATGGATCAACATGAACAGATAACATATCAAGTAACACATAAAGTTTTGCCTTAGGTTGATACGCTAAGACTTGGCTTCATGAGAAATTCATAAGGTTCCTTTGGGAGATCCACCCCCAAAATATTAGCATTAATCCTACCAGCCTTTTAGTCCTATCCTATTTTCTAGTTGCTTTTGTTATTCTGGGACATTTGCATGTAGAAGAGGGAACATGAAATAGTTGAAGATTACCAAAGCAAAACTCCATTCTTTGTAATCTCAGGAAGATGAACACATGAAAGCCTTAAAAATATTTATTCTTATGGATTCAGCTTATATAGTACTCAAGGATCCAGAAGGGGGAATATACAGTTTTACTGCAAAATCCATTTACAATTTCATCCTCATGACTTGAAGAAGTGCATTAAACACTTATAATCTTCATCCTCATAAATTCATTCAAACTTGAATTCAATAAGACAAAGAATTGAGTTGAGACTAAGGGGAACATCAATGCAAAATTTCAAAAGGGCAGAATTTTGAATAAGTAAAAACATTAAAGGTGGAGAATTACCAATAGAAAGAGCTTCAAACTGAGTTCCTCCATGTTCTGATACCTCTAAGGGAGAAGAATTATGCATATAAACTAATTGGATTAACTGATCTTTCATGCAGAGGAACTGGTGAGCTATATGAAACAAATATTGGTGAGCTATAGGCAGTGAAAAAATAATTTCACATTCAAAGTTTTGCATCACTAAATATGTATGCACTCAGTAGTTTCAAAAGGGCAGAATTTTGAATAAGTAAAAACATTAAAGGTGGAGAATTACCCATAGAAAGAGCTTCAAACTGAGTTCCTCCATGTTCTGATACCTCTAAGGGAGAAGAATTATGCATATAAACTAATCGGATTAACTGATCTTTCATGCAGAGCAACTGGTGAGCTATATGAAACAAATATTGGTGAGCTATAGGCAGTGAAAAAATAGTTTCACATTCAAAGTTTTGCATCACTAAATATGTATGCACTCAGTAGTTAGGAATTAGTATTTGTAAGCAATATGACTTGAGTTAATCCAATGCATGATCATCAACTGTACCAAGCATTTAAGAAAAGCTGGAAAAGAAAGATAAAGTTCTGCATACATGTGACATACAATCAAACATGAATAGATTCTCGCCGAAAGTGACAAATGTACTATAGATCTAGGTGGATATGATGGATCTGTTGTGCTCATTATTAGCACTATGAACATGTGCTGTGTATGGCAAAGTGTTGTGTGCAATTCTTTTCCTTTTTTTTATTTTGGGTGTGGAATTCACCTGCAACATGTATGGGTCTACTTACAGGCATTTCCAAATAAGTGACCAGCACATTTGCAACTTGCAAATTCAGTGAATTTCAAAAATAATTCAATAGAAGTTCACTATGTGTGCACATATAACACGAATCAAAAGGTCCGTGCTTGACTATGCTAGTTTCAGTAGATATAGAGTGTCACATCAGATTATCTAAGTTTCGCAACTATAGAATCAAGGATAGGAGTAAGACAGGGAAAAGGAAGAGCAGATCATTTATTATCTTACGACTTGAAAATTCTATTGTTTCTTTGGAAATGGACGTTGTCTTAGGACTTGAAAATCCAATAGTCAATGTTATAGTTTAATAAGAAGAATATCCAAACCATACTGACCTCTGCAATATAGGCAAAACATTCTCTAGCTACTAGTTTGTTGAAGCATGGACAGGTGTCACTCGAATGGCCAGTGGCATAATACTCTCTCTTGCTCCATGCTCAATAATCCATATAAGTGTCAGGATCCTCAGCCTCGCACTCAAAAACACATAAAACACGGCTTAGGCCAACTATACCGATTCAGTAATCATTGATATATACTAAATGACATTCCAACATAGATTGCCAACATACACGTGGATTGAAGCAAACAAAAAAGACTCCTATGGAAATAAAACATTGACATTTGTTATTTGTGGTAAATACAAAGTCATGCCAGTAATTCTTACGAAGTTCTCTCTAGTCAATCCATCTTTGTTATGAGATAAGGTTCTCACCAAAACAACATTAGCTAGAACCCTCTCTAAAAGACAATATCATAATTAAAAATCTAAGAACGCCTATTTTCTCTCTTTCGGATTTCTTCTTTAGAGTCAAATCAACATTATAAATTACTTAAGCAAACACCTAATCATCTAATATTAAATTACTTAAGCAAACACCTAATCATCTAATATTAAATTACTTAAGCAAACACCTAATCATCTAAAATTCAATATATAAGAAAATCAAGTATATACTAATAAATATAATTAAGATTACCAGGAAATCTTATGCAAAAATACTCAAGTCACTATTGGACCCTTTCTCAATCAGCATTAAAATCAAAGAAATGGCCATCAGTTGAGTACAAAGGGCATAAGAAAACTTAGTTTGGTTACTAGTTTCTGAAGTATATATATGGCTACAATCAGTTACCACCATATCCATCCATCATGGCCCATCAATTACTAAAATAAAGTACGAAAACATGGCAATTGAAGAATACACTGCATTCATCGATTTTTCGCATAGAATGGGATGATGCAAAAAAATCTACATGAGTATAATTATGAATTTTGAGAAAATTAATGCGATAATAGGATAATGCAAAAGAATAATTTCATGAAAATCATGCAATTTAATGAATTTTGACCAATTATGACTTGAATTCCAACATTGAATGTTGGAATAAAACTCAATGAAATCAAGTTATCCTAAATAAGTCCATAAATCTACATGAAATAATGACAATATGATGCAATTTCATAGACTCAATACGCCCTCCAACCAACATTTTGCAAAAGATGTGAAAAGGCGAAGTTAACTAACCTAACATAATCTAACCTAAAAATACAAAAGAAAACTAATGCAGAACATAAAAGCCACTTTCGCTAGCACTCTCAACTGCATTTAGCGTATGCAATAAGCCCCTATACCCCTAGGCTACCCTAGTGGACGAATTGTGCTTCGTGAGGTTTTGCCGTGAATATACCCACAAAACTCAAAAAACTAAAGAAATCAAAAGAAACCCTCAAAAAAAAAAAAAAAATTATAAACATTGGATACTCTCGATTCTTGGAATAGTCAAAAGCAGAGACAAATTTGAAATATGGTACGCCAATCTCATCTTTGGAAAGAAATTTTCAAAATCATGCTAAATATGATAGTGCACGATGAGAAAGTACGTATACATCAAAAAATAAGTGTTAAATACTATGCTAGAAACCCCGTGAAAACGACTCAATCAAATAATCTAGTACACATAGACTTAGCAAAAAAAAAAAATTTCCTCTCAAGGCAACCATGATGGCTTTCGCACTATTGCTTTTCAAAAGGCCGTGAAATTTCAGCAACAAGCTTCTCTCTTTCTTTTTTTTCTTTTCTCTTAATTTTTTTCCTTTTCAACAGCCCCCAACAATATGCAGCCCTTTTCATGTACCCGAATCAAGGGTGTTCCCCAATCAAGGCAACCATGATGGCTTTCGCACTATTGTTTTTCAAAAGGCCATGCTTTTTTTTTCCTTTTCAATGGTCCCCAGCAATAGACAGCCCTTTTCATGTACCCGAATCAAGGGTGTACCCCAATCAAGGCAATCATGATGGCTTTCGCACTATTGTTTTTCAAAAGGCCGTGACTCTTTTTCCATTTCAACGGTCCCCAACAATATGCAACCCTTTTCATGTACCCGAATCAAGGGTGTACCCCAATCAAGGCAACCATGATGGCTTTCGCACTATTGTTTTTCAAAAGGCCGTGACTGTTTTTTTCCATTTCAACGGTCCCCAACAATAAACAGCCCTTTTCATGTACCCGAATCAAGGGTGTACCCCAATCAAGGCAACCATGATGGCTTTCGCACTATTGTTTTTCAAAAGGCCGTGACTTTTTTTTCCATTTCAACGGTCCCCAACAATATACAGCCCTTTTCATGTACCCAAATTAAGGGTGTACCCAAATCAAGGCAACCATGATGGCTTTCGCACTATTGTTTTTCAAAAGGCCGTGACTCTTTTTCCTTTTCAACGGTCCCCAACAACAGGCAGCCCTTTTCATGTACCCGAATCAAGGGTGTACCCCAATCAAGGCAACCATGATGGCTTTCGCACTATTGTTTTTCAAAAGGCCGTGACTTTTTTTTCCATTTCAACGGTCCCCAACAATATGCAGCCCTTTTCATGTACCCAAATTAAGGGTGTACCCAAATCAAGGCAAGCATGATGGCTTTCGCACTATTGTTTTTCAAAAGGCCGTGACTCTTTTTCCTTTTCAACGGTCCCCAACAATAGGCAGCCCTTTTCATGTACCCGAATCAAGGGTGTACCCAATCAAGGCAACCATGATGGCTTTCGCACTATTGTTTTTCAAAACGCTGTGAAATTTCAACGACAAGCTTTTCTCTTTCTTCTTTTTTCTTTTCTCTTGAATTTTTTCCTTTTCAACGGTCCCCAACAATAGGCAGCCATTTTCATGTACCCGATTTAATTCACTAATTTGTGGAGAAATGCACCCAGATGAACCAGAAAACCTAAAAAACTAAGGCTTCGTTTTCCTTCATATATTCAATCAAGTCGTTAAAAGACTGGAAATCAAAATTTCACATTTAAAGGTTTTAAAAATGTATACGAACTGTGTAATGTGAAAAGGATCAGAATTTAGCACTTTTTCAAAAAGATTTCCACAAACAAAAACTCTCTTTTGTCTAAATTTTGAGAATTCTAAAATTCAAGCTATCTTCCGTTCATTGAAAATTCTCTCAAAAAATTTCTCTTCAAAACAATCTAAAAAGCCAAAGATAAATACCAAAAATTCTGGTAAGAAATTTAAAAAACTTCCTAAATATAGAAAATAAAGCAAAAGGTGAGCGAAAATTTTGTCTAAAAATAGACAAGTGTGCTTGTCCCCACCCCCAAACCTATGATGAACATCATCCCCATGTTATGCATGCAATACAAAAGAATATAAAACATGAGGAATAAAAGTACAAGAGGGTAAAGTGAAGACAACGGAAAACGTGAAGCCTTTTCGAACCTTATCAATGGTTAGACAAAATCCACAAAAACAAACAAAAAGAAAAAGAAATTACCCTACTGGCAAGACAAATTGGAATCCACCCGGATTCTAGAAAAAATTTAGTTGTATACCCATTGTTACAATGCTTTGCTGGCTATTTGCCATGCCCATAGCTTTCCAAACTATACAATTACCAGATTAACTTAACTTTAATTGCGATTTTTTTCTCAAATGGTGATATTTGCATTAAGTAGAGAGATGATGTTACATCAAAGGGCGTAAAAACTCAACATCAAAAGGACAAAATTACAAAAGTACTATCGATCAGGTCTAAAAAGAAGATTCATGCTTGAGAGATTTCAGGTTAAGTCCTCTAAGTAACCGGGAAATGAAGGGTTGGTTGGTCATCCAACCTCGTTACATATGTTATGGTACCTTATGTTTATGTAATGGTACGTTGTCTTCAGTCAGTTTCTAGTTTTTGCATAATAAAAACAAAGAAAATATAAATAATAACTTGAAAAATGAAAACAATGCTCCATGATGAGAAACAATAATCCGTCAAAAAATAATGTTCACACAAGTCCCTATAGAAAGCATAATTCCCGATAACCTTATAAAACTATCATTGAAGGTATTAACTTAATAGACCATAAAAGAAAATGCATCCTACAAGTGAAACAGTCAAAGAACAAAGAGTAGTCCATAAATCAAAGGGATCTCGGATATTCAAAGACATGAAGTACAATAGGAACACATTCGATACTAGAATGTCATAATTGTGAGGAAGAACATCAAAATGAAGCCCAATCAAACAATAAACTACTAGGCGCCGGGCAGACATTTGGGAGCATGCATAAGCAATCGTTAAATGAGATGTGACAGTAAAAAAGTGCTTGGATCATAAATTTTCAAGGAGAAAAAAAACTAGGTAGGATCACAAAAGTTTTTTCCAAATGAAGACATTATTTCACCCCCGTGTCCTACTATGTATCAATCATTTAAAATCAATGTGGACTATATTTCTTTTATTTTAGAATGTTTTAAAGCTAACAAATGAAGATGAATATCCTCTATAGACAGATAGCATGAGGAGACACCTATTGTAGAGTTCCCTCCAACATCTAATTTTTCATTCACTCATCTGTCAAGTATGTTACGAAGGGAACAAATAAAAGAAAAAATCACACAGTTCAAGGCAGTTTCTTTATATAATATTTAGCTAGACTATAAATTAAAATCATCGAAACCTTACCGCTGCCACTTGTAACAACACTAGCAACACTACTTCCCGCTGATATAACAAATGACATTCCATTAAGTATCATTCGCTCTGTTCGGTATCTGAAATAAGAAAAAGAAACAAAAGAAATTATCCTCACAAATCAATAAAACTCGAAACTAGAATAGATATGGGAATGGAAGCATAATTAAATCCTGAAATAAATCCAAGAGAAAAAACACTCTAAAGACTTTTAATTCAAAAAAGGTGCCCAAAATATAATAATCCGCCAATATCAAATGAACTTAAGCAATAATACATAAAGCACCTAAACCAAAATAACAAATTCTTTGTAAAAGAATCACGTTAGAAAAATTTATAAATGTGAATGAACATAAAGATTGTATCAAAAGCAACAAAAGAAGTTAAGAAAACAGAAACTGTTAAACACCAAAATACCGATCAAGAGAACTAATGCAGCAGTTGGTTTGTGCCAAACAGCATCCTTTAAATAAATAAATAAAAGAACTGATGCAACCTCAACTCTATAGAACAGTCCCGCAGCATACACAAATCTTAGGATTATACTATTAGGATCTAGTCTCCTAAAAGAAAAAACACAAACAGCAGTAAGCAAACACAAGGAAAAAAAAAAAAGAGGAGCCTATGGCACCGTTGGGAAGTGCCCGCCCACCAGGCCATAGGTTCTAGTTAAGCTATCAGTTAAAAAGAAGATACGATGGGCAAAACACATTTGCCAATTCAACCTTATTGTGCTTAGAATTACACGTCCCGGCAATAGATATGCAAAACATGTCCAAAGGGTTTTTTTAAGCACTAGATTTTTTCAATCCAAAAGCTACTCACACCCTTTCTCATTATTATAATGACCAAGAATCGTTTGTAATCCAAATCTAACCCAAGTTCCATGGGACATGCCTAGGTCTATTGGGCACAAGTCCAAGTCCCATGGTTGGCCTAATCTAACAGGCACAACTATATAATGACAGGATGACCATGCCTCCTCTATTACTACTTACTGTAAATAGCTCTTTTATTACTTTCTAAGGTGAAAATTGTTTGTAATGAAGTGACTGTATTTAACATTGTTAATGGGCAGACTGTTTTAATACCATAAAGTCCTGTTTCGATGAACTGCCTGGCTTCCCTCGAACACAAATTGGGTTCATAACTTTTAATAGCACCCTCCATTTTGATAATATGAAGGCATGTGATTCTTTCTACTCTTGCATATATGATAAATATAGTTCCTCTTTCTCACTGTTTCTCTTGTGTATTTTTGCTTTATGATTGTTAATATTTGCTTTAATAAAATAGATTAATTTCCGATACAAAGTTTGTCTTCCTGTAACAGTCATCTTTGACACAACCTCAAATGATGGTGGTTGGAGACCTGGATGACATATTTGCACCCTTGCCAGGTGATCTTCTTGTGAACTTGTCAGAATCAAGATGCGTGGTTGATGCATTTCTAGATAGCGTTTCAGGACAATGTCAACATAGAATCTACTTTTAGACTTGCTCTTAAAGAAGCATTTATGGTTATGGTATGCCATGTATTTAGTTCCAGGATTATTATAAAGCTGTTCAGCTTATAGTTTCTTGGACTACACCATCTCGAAGGGGACCCAGTCGAGTACGAAGGGATCGGCGGCTGAAAGCCATCGAAAATTGAACGACAGCAAAGGCCGTCATTTTTTTTTATTGTGAGTTCATCATACTATAAATCATGGTATAAAACTAAGGCTTGTTCAACATTAACCATCCATATAATTTACTTTGTTAAAACCCAATCAATATAAAATACATTTAAAAATGAGCAGAAAGATTTGATATATGGAATAATAAAGCCTGGAGAAGCAAAACAAATTCACTACCTTGAAGATGTTCCAAACTACATGTGCAAAAGCAGCCATTATGGATGCATCCATGTTGTTGTAACTCAGGTTTAACTTGGACAAAACAATCAAGCTGCACAATCATCAGTACTTAAACGTGATGAAAAAGCACAAAAATCAAACCACATATACAGTACATTCTTTGACAATGAAAACATAAATGTTTAGTGAAAATTAATTTAACATGCAAGAAATTGGGATCTTGAAACAAAAATTCACCAATTTAGTATAAGTGATGAACGGCACTAGGTGTATGCATTCATGCATCTTGGGAAAATATTAAAATTGGTTGCCTAGCATTTTACTGTCAGTTACTACTTCAAGTGCAGAATCTCTAACTTTTTCCCTCCTAATTTCTCGGTTATGGTAGAACACAGTAAAAACAAAACAAAAACTTAAAATGTGGGATCTAAAAATGATCATAAAAAAAATCTCACTCAAATGAATTTGAATAAAGGGAAGATGGAAAATGAATATCCACCCATCATTCAAGTAATTCAAATCCTTGGCTTCAACATGTTTAATAATCATTCGGTAGAGCTCATTTGACCATGAATTCCTCTCCATTATGTTCGAACAAACAAGCTCCCTAAGAAATTATATAAAGAGACAAAAATAAAAGATTTAAGAAATATATCCTTTTTTCACATATCATAAATTTGGTTAGTGCTGTGGACTGCTGAAAGTAAAAACCTAAGCAATGCTCCTAAAAATGCAATATTCTGATTCAAATACTAAGAGCCTAATTGCTGATTTTTCTGAGAAGGATAGCAACGATGACAATAGAGAATCTTGCGAATGGGTTAGATGCATCGATAGGGAGGAACCTTCCTAGCAACATGTTCAGACAAATGAAAGAGGGGCCCCTATGCTCTCTAAATCAAATGATCAAAATAAATAAATAAAAATAAAAAATATTGTATGCACAATATCAAACATGCTGGACCAATATAATCTTCAACATATATTTCACATCAAAATTCTAAGGAATATGAAAGCCTAACAAAAACTTACAAGAAATACAATGGAAATAAAAGGTGCTGAACTACAAAAAAACCTGTTATTTAATTAATTCTGCAGCTCAAAAAAGACTATAGTGGTCACATTTTCCACACGTTATGGAAACCAGTTACCCAATATCAAGAAATCAATATGCACACACATCAAATAAGATGAAACAATGCGTTGATGTACTCTCTCTGTTCAATCAAATCTCATGTGCTAATGTTGACAACAGCACATCCAATAGCCTTGGTGGGATTGACCGATTGAGCACCAACTCCATTCCAATCTTCCTAGCAACACCAAACATACCATACAAGTATACATTAAGTTAATTCAAGGAAGTACACCGAAGATATTGTGGACAACTTGAAAAGGAACAACAAAGAACATGATACAAAGGGAAAAAAAAACTGTTCTCATCTGCAAATGCAGCCACAGGACTAATAAATCTTTTTGTTACCAATAAGAAAAATGCAACAGTAGGAGTAAAAGTATCATCAATTTGGGTCATGGACAAAAGATATGACTTCATTGATAATATATTGATATAGTGAATTAGGAACCATATTTTTTGTTGAAAATTAAAAGTTTCTCAAAAAAAAAAAAAAAAAGCATTTCCTTGAACTATCATCTAATGCATACAATTAATATCTCGGAAGTCAGGACAAATATGCAGTTGTGGTCATTAATCTGAGCAATGGACAAAAGATATGACTTGATTGATAATCTAGTGAATTATGAACTATTTGTTTTGTTGAAAGTTAAAAGTTGCTTGCAAATAAAGAATTTCCTAAAACTATCATGTAATGCATAAAATTATTATCTCGGAAGTCGGGACAAATATGCAGTTGTGATTACCTCCAAACTGTAGTGAGCAACCCACAATTTATCATCAGTAGAGATAAGAATTGCAAGGCCCACTTGGAATTCCCACTGCACAAGAAGAAATGTTCAAAATCACGAGAGAAGCCAATACAATTAAGAGAAGGAAGAAGACAAAGGCAAACGTGACTGTACTAGGCCTGGCATATATCACTTTTCCATTGATGCTACTGATGCTGATGCAGCATAAAGACGAACCTTATAGTAGGAATCAACAATATCACACCTAAATGCCTTGTTTGACCCACTCTACAGTAGTATGGAGCCCGATCCAAAATCACGTAATCCAGATGAAGTCAATGGGACAACATATCACACTAACACTCAAGAATCAAGATACTCATTCACAAGGAGCAAAGGCCAGATGAAGAAAAGTAAAGATATGCATGAGAGGAAATACATATGTAATTCCCATTCGTTTAGGATTGTGGTTGGATTTGGAAGAGAAAAATACAAAGTAATCAATATATACGACAGAGATAGCTTATTGTAGACGACACCTTCCATTATTTCTTTTAAAGACTAATCAAAACTAAAGATTTGAGATAAACAAAATCCATTAAGGGATAGGTATACAATACATTGGTGCCAACAACTCAGCGGAAGTTTATTCCCAAGAATCAAAATCAACATACATGATTTTTCCAATACTATACTCATGAAAATGACAAAAAGGTTGGAAACAAAAACTATTCTGTTCACCAAGATATGAGAAGAGATTTTCTTCCTAATAAAATTTTTCAAAATTAGTAAATACATAAGACAAGCAAATCCATTAGAATGACAAAGTACTTCAATGGTAACGTGAAATTAAATAAATGCTCAAAAAAATAAATAACACTCTGTTGAACCAGAGCCTAGAATTATATACCTGAGGACGAGGGTATCCTCCCATAGGCCACCCAATAGGCCGTTTCACATCTTTTGGTAGAAGGGTGTGCACCTGTTTTATTCCACACCTAATTCTCAACAAATAAACAAATAAATATGGATAGGTTCTTTCTAAAGGAAAACTGAAAAGAAAAAGAAAACGGCCAACAAAATATGACACATACTAATAGATACAATACTATCCATAATAAGCAGTGGTAATCTACCTGGGCTCTTCAGCAATAACATCAGGATGGCTGAAAATCTTTGCAGCAATGTGTCCTTTGTTTGTTGGAATTGGTTCGCCAACTGGTGTGTGTGCATCACAAATCACCGACAAACAAAAAAGCATACACAGAAAAACATTAAAATAAATAAAATGGTTACAAAGAATCATAATAATCAGAGAGACTTGTTAGTATTAAAGGAAGGATGAACACAAACCGATAACATGTCTACTAACACATGAAGTTTTTCCTTTGGCTGATACACTGAGACCTGATGTGGGCGAAAAATTAAATCAAAGTTTTTTCATTTAGAATGATAACCCCTAATTACCATTTACAACATTAATACATTTTTAAATGTACACATGAAATGCGTGACCTTATATCACTATCTCCTGCATGCGTATGCTACCTTGTGCTAAAATAATATAAACCTAAGTTATTCTGTGTCGTTTGTTGTTGTTAGGTCACAACTAAGATTGCAATTCCTAAACATTGTTGGGTGGGTGGTGCACATTGATATGTGGGCCTCATAACCTGGTCATATATGTAGGAATTATACTTTGATACATTCACTCTCATTCCGTTGGTATTGTCCAGCATAGACCATGGAGTCCAACCTTTATCGAGCAGACTCGGATTCACAAACAATGGTCCATGTTGAACCCAAACTAAGATTCATGTCCTAAATCCTTATTAGGCCTAGCCTGAGTAAAATCCTTTGACAGCCCTACTGCCAGGATATCCAAACCAAACACATGTTCTACTTCTGGATACAAAAACATGCACTGCACCCAAATAAAATGTACAGACAGCATTCTTCCAAAAAAGAAAAAAGAAAAAAGAAAAAAGGACCAGGAAAATCATCGATAAGAACCTCCCATAAACCGAATAATTGTCAAAGACATGGAAAGAGAAGAAGACCTCTATCAGAACCATCATCCTCTCTACTGAGTCTAGATTTCGTCAATCTCGGACCAGATTTGAAAACCTCAACAACACACACACGATATGTGTATATATATATATTCTCTCAGAATATAACCACTCAAAATCAATAAGCAAGACAAGATCAAAAAAAGAAAAAGAAAAAATCACAGAATCTAACACATTCAACTTAAATCAATCAGTGGGTTAAAAGAGCAACAAATTAAGCCTTTGTTATGAATTATAAAAAAAAAAAAAAAGAATAACTGCTACTATTGAAGGCCGAGAAAAAAAGCTGTCCCAGAGAGGAATAAAGAAAAAGTGTTAGGAGAGGGACCAATCTATTCTATGATATGATATGATGGCTTATGGGCCACCCCAAGTGCATAGGAAAATGGGTGCCCATCTGTCTCGTGTGGATATCCAATTTAGCCCATAACCTGGATTCTGGACAACATCAACAAGCAATCGCAATGTTCTTACTGGACGTTCATCCATGATAAAACTAACGAAACAAAAAATCATTTTCCTCAAAGCTTGCTTCCATCCAAACTAGCATCCACATTGAGCATGCAGAAACACATATAAACACTTCTCATCATAAAAATCAGAAAGGAAACTGTGCAAATAATAGCCAAGTACATATCTCCACTTCTGATTCTATATTTTAGAAGCATTTGTACAATTTATATAGATCATAGCTCTATTAATATTTACATTTTTTATTAGAACAACTATAATTATCATTGAATACTAACTCTTTAAGATATATTCATATACATTTATGGGGGTGTTGGTATAGTTTTTAGTATATGTTTAGAACATCAACATCCATGCTGTGTCAAAGTAACACTTGGAAGCTGTAATGACATATCTAAACAAGTCTAACTTTGGTCATCACCACAAAAGGACCATAAACAAAAGAACTGAATAAAATCTAAAAACAGTCTGCTCAATCTCATTATACTCTTTGACTATGAACACACCAACCCTGGTAGAAACCCATTCATCAAAAAAAGTGAATAAATTTTTTTAATCAGTATAATTAGAAATTGCTTCTGATTTCCTATTGAAACCCCAATTACATATAAAGAGAGGAGAAGAAGAAATGTGTGTGTGTATATATATATGAGGGATATTCAAGTGCATCCATCCCTCACATTGTGGTGAGGGAAACCACCTTTTTGGGAAGTTTCAAGTGCAAAAGAGATGTTGTACTTGAAACTTCCCAAAAAGGGGGTGTTCCTCACCACAATGGTGAGGGATGGATGCACTTGAATATTCTCTCATATATATATATATATATATATATATATATATATACACACACACACACACACACAAAAACTAAAGAGCTATTGCATATGATAGATAGGATTAAAGGAAAAGGGAGAAAAGGATGCAGGAAGGGATTTGGAGAGTTGGGGTTGCCTGAAAAGAAGTGGAAGAAGGTTCAGTTGTTGTTGTTGGAATGGTGGGATTATGCAGAGGAAATGCATACATAGATATCGAGAGACATAAAGCCATCTCCTCTTCGTTTTTTCCTTTTCTTTTCTTCATTAAACTAAAAAAAAATGCAGAGGAAATGCATTTCCTCCAGATCTATGAAAAGACACCAAAAAACAGGGATTTTCAACAAAACCAGCTCAAAAGACCAGAAAATTCACAACTTTTTCATGAACTCGAACAAATCCAACCAGATATACGTCTAGATCTAATGAAATCAATTTAGCTGAATTAAACAAAACAGTACCAAAAATGAGGGAATTCTTACAGATCTATCACAAAACCAAATACACAGATACAAAAAATTTAAAAAAATTAAGCAAAAAATGTAAATCTAGGGCTTCTTACATAGAAATTAAGAAACATGCGTACAAATAACAGTAAAAAAAAAAAAGAAAAAAGAAAAAGAAAACAAATCCCGCATCTGAGGCTTAGATCTGAAGAATCTCACATCAAACCTAGAAAATTTTAGTGAGAAAGAAAATCAAATCTATGAAAAACAGAGGAGAAAAACAGATCGAGAAAAGAGGAGAATAGCCTAAGGAATCAACAAACAAACAAACAAAAAAGAGGCACGAAAGAAAGAGGAAGAGAAACTCACCTTGCTACCCTTGCGAGGGAAAAAAAGAGGGACGAGACCAGGGGAAAGAAGCTCAGAGAAAGAGGAGAAGATCGAGGCATTTCTGTGATAATATATAGACAACGAAGCGAGAGAAAGTGAGGAAAAAGACCTAAAAGATGCAGAGGAAATGGCCAGCAGCAGATGATGATGATAACGAAACAAGAAGTAGAAATTCAAAAAATCTACCTGGTTCTCTGCCAATCCAAGCTGAATAACACCGTTCGGATTGTCCAATGCGCGACTGAAGAAGCCCTAGAGCAAATTTGGGCAGGCACGAGGGTCCATCGCGGGGAGAGATGGCGCGACAGCTGGTGCCACAGATTTTGACAGAAGGAGAAGGAGAAGGGGAAAGAGAAGAAGAGCGATTTTTGTTGATGTAGAGCTACAAACTCTTGCTGGCTTTGGAGAAGATGGCCGGAAAATGGAGAGATGCGTCTGCGCCTGGTATAACAGAGGGTGAGGTCTCCGTGAGTGATGATGGAGAAGATGCCGATGAGGGAATGGAGATGGAGATGGTGAGCGAGATGAGGGAATGGAGATGGCGATGGTGAGGGAGATGAGGGAATGCAGGCGACGTGAGAGTGAGAGAGGAAGACGAGGGCCAGAAAGGGGACAACTTTTGGAGAATTTGAAATTCTCCCATACATGAATTCTTGGAATTCTGATAAAGAAACGAGCCCATAGAACAATTGACACCTCACTCACTCATTATATTCCATACTAATTATAAATATACAGCAATATGAAATCAAATCCTCTTACCCAGAAGATAGCTCCATCAAATTAGCAAAATGGATAGACATGGCTATGGCTTTGAGATCCATAATTGCTTTATGTTTGAGCATGAAAGGAAGGAAAAAAAAGAATTAGGGCACGAATGAACGCGATACTAGGAGGCTTTTGGGGTTTGGGAGATGCCCTGGTGTTGTTTTTGAGATGGAGATAGGATCATCGCAATAGATTGGGGATGAAGATGAAAAGAGGTTGAGGAGAAAATGAGCAGTTAGGTCATTTGAATTGGGAAAATCTAGAAAGGGGAATAGGAAACGGTCTTTATCTTGTTTTAGGCCGCTGCATGAGATGAAGAATCAAGAGTAGAGAAGAAGCATGTTCCTGGGGCATTCAGGAAACATCCGAGCCAAAGCTTGGATTGCATGTAACTGGGCCATCATCACCAAGTAGAGAAAGAAGCTAGAGGCAAGTGGCGAAGCAGAGGTGAAACACCCTTTTTTAGCGGGCCCATGGCTGGTGTCTCTTGTTGTGCACTCTATTTGGCAAATTGGCTCGTACAACGAACTTTCGTGAAGCAGGGAAAAGCATCACAGTTATTGGAAGCAAGAGGGAAGTTGGTTGAGGAAGGAGACAAAAGTGCAGAAAAGGACAAAAGGAAGGAGTCGACAAGCAGGTAAAACTGCTGCTTTTATATATGGTATAGATATAGATATTGAAAACATGCAACTCAAAGTAAAAACTTGTGGGTACGTATCATTTCAAGATTTCTATGGAAAGAGGTTCTCCAATACAATAGATTAAAAATGATGTAAACAGATTATTGAAGAAAATATGCATTTCATAGAAATTGGATGATTCCTCAATTTACTATGGGTCTTTTTGTTTGCATTGGAAAGGAATATTAAAAAATTTCTTATAGACCTAAAAAGGTATAATAAAAATCATAACTTGGCCCCTCTCTGCCACCATTAATTTCATGCCAGCAACAGTATAGGGATCCCACATTTCAGTAAACTCAGACTTCCATCACAAACCTTTAATTCATCTCAAAAAACCCTCACTAGTCCCATCCATAATAGAGAAAATCTTCACCTTTACCATCGAAAACCAGTTTATAATCACAAACTAAGCAACCCAACTTCTTCCTTGAACAAGTGAGGGAATAAAAGAAAAAAAAAAAAAACTTAAAGAAATATGAGTCAAAACCATCATCTACTTAACTTTGATTCTCATCAAAAACCTCAAAACAGGAACACCTCTTCGATCCTTCACAGATAAATGAAAACAACACAAATGGTGGAAGAAATCCTAATACGTACATTCCAAAAAGGAAATTTTCAACAAAAAGCCATTTGAAACAATCAATTTATAGGATCAAATAAATGAAACTTCCATACTTTATGGAGCTGCATTTTTGCTTAGAATTAGTAAAGATTGGGATTGGTTCATCACATTGAGTGCTTCTGATTATCCAAATGTGACTTAGGATGGCAAGTTTCTATCCAAACTGCATCTTTTTTTCATTTATTTAGCTTACATAATGGTGTTTTTGGGTTGGATGTACATCAAGTTGTAATTCAGTAATTGATTTGAACATTTTGGCAAAATAGATAGGTGTCCTTCTTCTGTGGGATTCTATATTACCCTCTTTGTAATTCCAACTATAAAGATTATGATTTGGGATGAAAAGGGGGGAAATGAATTATATGTGATGTTTTTCTCCTACTACATTGCGTCAAATAATGCAGTATCCTTGCATCATCATCATCACTAGAGAATTAAGATTTCCACTATAGAATTCAAAGTGTTCCTGCTAATGCATTTCATAGTATCTGCGATTTTAGGGAAATCAGGTGATCCCCCATCCATGATGGATGGGCCTTCATATATATGCAGTAGCAATTATCTGCTAAATGAAAATCATTAATAAACTATAACTAATCACTACATATTATCTATCAACAGTCCCTTGATAGGTTTTGTAGAGGTCCCACAATTTACGCTAGACCTTTATAGGCCTTAGTGGCAATGTAGAGGTTCATCGGAGAGGGAGAGAGAGAGATAGGTGGTGGGAAATTTTTTTTAAAAAAAACAAATAAATGTTGAAGTGTTCTTTATGTTAATTATAGCAAAATAATTAAGAAAATGAAGATCATGAGTTCAGATTTACATTCTCACCTCCCCTAACCCCGTGTCAGCCAGACTTCACCTCTTTACTAATCCTTTGGTAGAGCTCATTTGACAATGGATTCATATGTACTCAAACTTTATGTTCTTATGTATTCAATTCTAAGTCCAACAAACAGGCCCCATGTGATTTTAGATATTTGAAAATAAAAGGCTTTGATCGCTATCAAAACTCAGAAGAACATAAGTTAGAATGCTTTTGAGAGCTTTTTATAATTCAGTTGTCAGTTCCATGCATCTAACATTAACATATACGAATTCAAATTTCACACCAATCATGAAACCAGGCACCCTTCCTTGATTCCCACACATAAGTGGGTAGATTGGTTGTTTTCCCTCCCAAATCAATAATTATTGCATTTCAAGTCAGCCGGAATGGAAAGGACCTGATTAGAGGGTAAGCATACCATCAAAGTTGATTCTTATAGTATCAAAATCTCTCAACACCATAATAAATAACTGATCACGAATCCTTTCGTTTTAAACAAAAATCAGGTTAGGTGAATTGCTTGGAAATTGTGACAATCCAAGCATATTCCCAGCTAGGGCCCTCAGAATGCAGTTGCCCTGCATTAGTTACCTGAAAATATAAATAAAATGCTGCAAGGCTCCAACGTAGCAATAAATAACAAAAAGGAAATGCTCCCAATGCTGCCACCAAGTAGAATTCCAAATGCGCATGGCCCATCTAGCATTTGAAATACTAGAATTATGATAATCCTAAGGCTAAAAGTGACTTTTCAGGTGGATAGGTATACAGAATTCCAGCAATGAAACAGCATTTGGAATTCTAGAATTCTGAGACTCCTAAAGGCTAAAAGTAACTTTTTCAGGTGGATTGGCATACAAAATTCCAGCAATGAAACATAGCATTTGAAAAGGTAAGGAGACAACTTTTACATCATTCCCAACATTCCAAATTCTTTTAAAAAATACCCCCAAAGAAAAAAGGCCCTACAAAAGATGACTTTTCCTCCTTAACCATCTATGCACATTCCTTATCATTTCATTTAGAACTTGGTTACACCGAGGGCTAATGCTAATGCATTTTTCTAGTAAACCTTTCTAACAAAATCTCAATCTTTAATAATCTTAAAGAAACGATATTTTTCCTTATTTGCTTCCCCTGTAGGTTTATGGACGAAACAATCGAGTACCTCTACAATCATAGTAACTCTACACTCACTCGTTCTATCTTTGCAGTCATATCATGCTATCTTTGTGGCTACTGTGTCCTTTTTTCTAACAGTCCCACGTCCTTTTTTAAGGATCTATTTTAGGTTGGTATAGGGGAATGTTCTAAGTACAAGCCAAATATTATGTAAAATTACTCTTTGGCCATGGAATGAGATCATGGCGGAAAAATGAATAAGAGGATCTATAAAGAAAATGTTGCTAAGATCATTAAATAAAAAGAATACGTGGATTTTCAGCAGGCCTTAAAATAAGTAATTTAAAAAAAATCTCCTCATTTGACTTAGAGAGAGATCAAATATGATCATTAATGGGAACCGTCATCAAAAGTAACGACTAATGAAGTCAACCAAAACTAGGCCATGCAAATACTTAGGCCATCTGATGTAGGTGGTAAAATTAAATATGATAAAGGTGTACCCAGACTTGAATGATAGATGACACTGCATCAAATAGAGTAAAAATTCTAGTAATTAGAGGAGTAAAGATGCTTTACACTTGTGTTAGGCCACATCAGATTGCGGTTAATAATAAAACTGCCACAAACTGCGTGAATCCGCTACACCTTCCCAGAAGGAGGTAGAGATTGTGAACAAGGTAAGGCATTACTGTCGAAATTAGATGTCTCATTCTCATATACTATAATAGAGAATCTAAATGATTGAACTAAGATTTTTTCTGGAAGAAAGAAAAATCATCTACAATCATTTAAATAAAAGGTGAGAGCATGCTATATGACTATATGAAGCAAAATTGATACTTTAAAAACTAATCTTACCCCATAATCTATATCAAACCCATCAATTTAAATGCAATCACCATATTCTTGACAGATACACAAAAAGAGGAAAAAAAAAAAGCAAAGGGCAATTAGAATCAAACAAAGCGAAATCACCACATTCAAAATCCACATAAACAAATGCATATATTCACAACAAGAACCCTCTTATATCCCAAGCCAAAATGAAAAGAAGCAAAATTTGTCGGAAAAAAAAATGCAAGATCAAGAAATCTACACAATGCATAATAGAAAAACTAAAACATCACAGTAGCAACATATTTTTCGTTTAGATTCTTCTCCTTGAACTGCTTTCGAAACTCCTCCCTTCAATAAAGCAAAACTAACATCAGAATAACACAAAGCACAAACAAAAACAAAACAAAAACCACACAAACCGAAGAGAAAATCAAGTTACATGAAAACGAAGAAAGCACTTGCAAGCGGATCCTTGGCTAGTTTCTCCTTCTTCACAGGCTTCCTGCTCGTCGCCTCCTTTCCTTCCTCTTCACAGAAAGCCTTCAAACACAGAAAAACACACACATACAGAGAATCGATTAAATCAACGAAAACAAAGGAATACTGAAAGAAAACGAAACAATGAAATGGAGATCTAAGTAAGAATTAACGAAAACTCGAAGAAATCAGAAAATCAACGAAAAGTCAAGGAAATCTGAGAATCAACTAAAACCCGAAGAAATATGAGAATCGACGAAAAATCAAAGAAATCTGAAATGTTGTTGGCTTTATTGGATGTAACGACCTTCGATTTTCCTCTTTCATTGCAGGAATTGGTTCGAAAAACTATCAGATCTATGAGATGTCGTAGAAGATTGAAGAGAGATCGAGAAGAAGAAGAAGATGAAGAAGAAGACAACGAAGAAGAGAGAGAGTACATGAGTTAGGGTTTTCAAGTATCGAGGGAGAGAATAAAAGACTATGGAAAGGGAGACGATGGAAGAGGGGGATGGAAATATGGAAATGTGGGTTTGGGTGGGATTTTGAAAACTTCTGACCCGGTAGCGATCCGTCTTCCAAAAGCTCATTCGTTGATCTTTTTTTTTTTTTTTTTTTGCGCTTGTGCTTCATCGTTGCCATTCAAAGCAAGGCTTTTTAATGATTTGGATCGTCCGTTCTCTGGGTGGACCACCTTGGAGCATTACTTATAGGTGTACAAAAAATCCGTCGAGATCCGATCCAATCCATGGATTTTTAACCGAATCAAACATAAATGCATTGGTGACGGATTGAGAATATTGTAATCTGTTAGTAACAGATCGGTGGCAGATTTCACCATCAATCCGCAGATTAAATCCGATCCAATCCGATTAGTTGAAATTAAATATAAATAAAAAACTTAAACGGCCAAATATAAGTGAAGAGGTCTAAATATAAAAGAAGAAAAAATCCAGGAGTTAAAATGTAATTCACTTATATATATATATATATATATATAGGAAGTGCTCCTATGAGAAACACTCTCACCAACTTTATGAGAGATGAGTGGGGGCCCTCACTTCCACATCTACTCTTACTAACTTAAATGCAAGGACCCCCAACTTAAATGTGAGGGCCCCTACCCATCTCTCACAAAGTTGGTGAGAGTGTCTCTCATAGGAGCATTTCCTTATATATATATATATATATATATATATATATAAGAGTTCAACGTTTCAATAGATGGAATGTGATTTTTATGAGTTTAACAACATGTTTGGATTTATTTGTTGATTAGATCTCTTTTGGTTGTAATGTAGATAAAAAAAACAGCTCTTTGTATTGATCAATTGGGTAGCTTTCAGGACAAAAAAGGATATTTGTATTTGTTTTGGATTGTTAGCTTATATGTAGAAACTCTTCACAACATGTTTGATCTCTTTCTTTAACATTAGATTCAATGGATTAAACGGATTAAACCGATTCGGTCCAGTCTTCCACGGATTGGATCGGATCGGTTTTTAACTGCCACGAATTAGTGACGGATTCCAAATTCATCAATCTGTAGGTAACGGACTGGTGGCGGATTTGGCCTAATCCGCACCAATCCGATCCGTATACACCCCTATTACTTAGTGAAATTTTCCTTTTTCATATGCTCCCACATATTTATTCTTATATGGAGGCCACCTATCTTCCTATATCCATTCTCATAAGGTTCTTAGGGAGATGGATAAATTTAGACCGAGATAAATGAGTGCAAAGAATCAACCCTTCAAGATTATAACTGTGAGCACCTTCTTCAAGTGCAACCATTGGGGTTATTTTGTGACCTGTTTAGGAGAGCATATCGATCAATTGCACTTTACCATAGATATGGGTCGAAGTTTGGTTTAGCAGTGGTTAATTCTTTAATTTAAAAAAATGAATATTGAATATTTAAAAGAATAACTTTTATATATAATATTGAGTATTTTATCAAAGAAATCACCTTAGATGTTAATGGCGCAAAAAAAAAAAAGCCCTTTTAGTTTCCCTCGTAAAGGAGTGGTCCTTGGGGGCACTTCTAGTTTTTTTTTTTTACATCACACATTGCTCCCATTATTTTTTTTTCACATGACGTGGGAAGCGTCAATATCAACGCTTCCTTATATTTATAGGATAATTTCAAAACATAATAAATATTAATCCAAAACCATTCAAATTGACATTTGGAAATTGGTACATGAGGACTTTGATTGATCGAATTTATTAGAAAAAAGATATTTTGAGATTCTCCTAACAATAATTCCTCCATATAAACTAACTCTAACAACACTCATAGATTTTTTTAAAGGAAATTTCTTTTTGCAAGGTTTGCCTTTCAAAAATAAAATAATAAATAATAACACTTGTAGATTTAAAGCCAATTGATATTATCTGAAATGTGTATCAAAGATGAACGAGCTTGGACAACTCTCTCAAGGAACATCTAAGTGTCCTCTCCGTTCCCATAAATTGAAGTAGTGAGTTGTGCAAGTATAAATCTTCGCATCTCTACAAATTAGGATAGTTATTAGTTATTTTGCATTTAATCTATTTCAATCCCAAGTTCTACTTTTTCATCCGTTTTCTTAAATTTTGATTTTCTATAACTATCTTTTTTTTTCTAAAAAAATCTAAATCGTCTTAAAAATATGTTGAAAAAATCCCAAGTAAGGAAACAATAGATGGGGACTTTAGAGGATCAAGATATTGTTGAAAAAATATTAATTTTTGAAAAAAAAAATGACATTACGGGAGGAACGAATACGCTGTATTTGAGAATCATAACAAAAAAAAAAACCCATTTGATGACTAGCATATCCTAGAAATGTGCATTTGGCATATTGTGCAGCAAGTTTTGTGCGCTCAAAAGGGGGTAAATGAACAACCACTACAAAAAATGGGATTTTCAGCAACGAAAATATTTGCGACGCAACCCAAAGTGTAGCAAAAAATAATTTTTTTGCGACATAAAACTAGACCCGTCGCCACAAGTTAAGTATTTGCGACACAAGACTTCATGCGTCCCAAATAGATACTTTCAACAATGAATATAGTGTGTCGCAAACAAATGCGTCAAAAAATCATTGGTGCCAAGTGGTGGTAAAATTATTCACGACGCTAGATACACATTAGCGACACAATCATATGTCATAAATAAGTACCTCTATTTGCGATGCAATCCCCACGTCGCAAATAATTTTTAGTCTGAGCTATGTCCTAGAAAAGTTAACGTTTTTTGCAACAGTTTCCTTTTTGCGTCGTACATAATATCTTATTCGAGATGCTGATGTCTTTGCGTTGCAGATAATTATTATTAGCGACCTCCATCATAAAGTGTCATAAAGATTTTAAGCTAATAAAATAACTATTTATTTTGGGACGCAATTTTGACATCACAAATAATATTTAGTTGCGACAGTATACTTGCTGCATCGTAGATAATGATTTTTTTTGCAACGTGGATTTAAATGCGTCATAGATAATAGTTTTATTAGCAATATTATTTTGTAGCATTACAAAAAAAAATTAAGTCTTCTAATTATTTCCATCTCTCGCCTTTTTTTTTTTTTTAATCCATCCGCCTTTGTTTAGAGTCTTCTACGAACGGAAGTCTCTTTGGCCTATTATGTCTCTATGCTTCATCACTCTCTCTTTCGGCTTCCTTAGTCTTTTATAAACGGAGAAGTCTCTTTGGCCTCCCTAGCTCTCTGCGCTTCACTCTCTCTTTCTATCTCTCTGCCCTAAATCCAAACTAAAATCCAAGAACTAGACGATCCTCTACAAGACAATAGAGAAATTGAGAAATCTGTCCCAATCCTCCAAGGTATATATATGCATTCCTTCTAAATCTCTAGGGTTTTTATTTCCCATACATCCAAATGATAGATCCAACTGGTTACAGGATTTATTTGGCTTAATCAAAGGGTTTTGAAACCTAATCAGATAATGTTTATGTGATGAGGGGAAAGCTAGAAAAGAAGCTATAAACAAGGTTCCAAGTCTCTTCTTCCTCTACAACTATCAACTATGAATTAACGATTGCAATGAGTTTAGGTAAGTACTTTTTTTGTGTATGTGTGTTTATATTATTATTGTTAAAAATCCATTTTTTGATTGAATCGTAGGATTAGAACATAGAAAAGTCTCTCTACACTTATTACCTTTTGAGGTAGAAGCGATTAAAATTTGGCACACCTATCCTATTTTTGCAGGACTTTTAATTGGTCATTGTTAGCATTATTATTATTATTATTATTATTATCATTGAAGATTTTGTTACCTTGATTTGCTATGAAGTTTCAGAAATGAAGTTCATGTGGTTTTTTTTTTAATTCAATTATATACTGTAAACATAATGTTTTGATTGGAAATTTAAACATCATTTTCGGGCTTGAAACCGACCCTAAATTGATTTGTCTTGCTTTGGAAACTACAAATAGGTTATAAATTTAAAGTCTTGAATTGACCTTCGTCTTTTGCTTTTCTAACTACCCAAAATCATTGTTAACAAACAAAAAAACCCAAAATGCATTTTTTAAAAAATATTTGGGAAGGTTGGATAGGTTTCTGTTATCCATTCTGTTGTACGTCTGTTAATTGTGGAAATTGGGAATCAAATTAGTTGGGTAGTGCTTTGCCAACCTATAGTTATCTTCTGTTAATCGATAATTCTGATATATACATCTCGAGTTTAGCTTTCAGATGTTATAATTTTTATTTATTTGTTTCTTCGATAAATAATGTATATTTATTTACACATTGTGTTTGTGGATATTTAATGCATATCTCTGCTTTGGTATTTTTTATTCTTATGACCTTTGGATAGTTGATGTATGAACATTGTCCTTGTTCAATTGGATTAGTGTAGGAATTTAGGAATCACTGGTGACACTTTGTGGTGCATGAGATGATTGTTAATGCTCTATTCAAGGCTGTACTTTCTTTGAGATTTTCAATGCTCTGAATTATTTGTTGCATTCATTATAAAGATTTCAACACTGTCTGGTTTATAGGATTTTCTTCATCGCATATCAAGATTGCTCATGTTTGTCATGTAGAAAAGCTGATTATAGTCATAACAATTCAGAAGCTTTATGGGACTAAAGTTCAGAGTTACTTTTTTGGGTGAGTACTTAGTATTGTTGAGGGGCTGCTAGTTCAATTCTCACATATTTTATTTTTAGTTTGTATGTATCATATCCATATTGGTTTCTGATTTGCCTTACTGTCATATGGATTGGCTTTCTTTGTAATTTTTTCACAAAATTTATTCATCTGCAAAATTTTGATTAATACTTGCACCTGTCTCTTGTGGTATTCCATTGTTCATCTTGAATGGTTATGTGTTTGGTTTCTTTGGTAACAAAAGTGATTTATTAAGTACATACAATATAAGGAAGGGTGCATAGTCCAGTTTCTTTCTCCCATAGTTTCAGGGAAGAAAGTTTAGATGCTAATTCACTTGCTGAGGTCGGGGTAAGGAGCCTATGCATTGTAGATTCTTCCTATTTTCCTTGCTTGAAATTTCTGTCTTTATTGCTATCTCACTAATAACTTTGGTGATAAAATAGGAAAAAACATGAGTTTACATAGCTGCCACAGGTATAGAAACTAGTAGAGATACATTTAAAAGTAAGCATGATGAAAATAAAAAAGGAGCCCCATTTACACCTTCCTTGCAAGATCGCCAATGAGCCCATTTGCTTTCCTGATTTAAACAGAATCAAATTGCCAAAGGGTCCTAATTCAGTCTAAGTTTATTCTTATACTTAATATTTCTGCTAGATAAGGTTGTAGACAAGACATTTAGTGCCTTTCTTATGGCTAATACTTCTGCATGGTTTGAATCTGCAACTACAACTAGCACAAAAGAACTCATTGTGTTTTTTTTCTGGTCCTTTCTAATGCCTTTTGTACACTATGTCTACAATGTGCTTTCAAGAACTGGGCGTACTTGACTTCAACTTGCCATCATCCATTTTGTTTTTCTGGTCCTCTCTGTCAACTGCCAAGATCCTCTTCCTGGACTGCACAAAAGGCCTGATAAACTCCCTGCCAGATCAGAGAAAACATGGTTTAGCTTAGCCCATCTTACTTCATTTAGGGGTGCTCACTTAAGCCTCGGTTTGTTTAGTAAGCAGTCTTTGTTTGCTTGGCTTTTGGTCCCTGATTCCCTGCCTTCTCCTTTGTTAAGCCCCATTTGGTTTGCTTGTATGGGTGGATTAGCTCAAGCTCAGGTGCTGCTTGGCTCTCTTTCCTAGTCTCTGCATCTATGTCTTCCTTGTTCATTTGAAGGTTAATTTCCCTTGCTGCTTAGTCAGAGATTCTTCTCAGCTCAGCTCAAGCTCTTCAGAGGTTCTGCCTTCTTCCCCTATTTTGTCTCTACTGGAGTGTTTGTCTTCTTTTTGTTTTCTTTTGAGGCAGTTTTAGAGCCTTTTCTCTTCCCCCTGCTTTTCTTTTCTGTTGTTGTGTGGTTGCCCTATCTTTGCTTCTCTGGGAGGGTGTGGTCTCCCTTGCAAGCCAGATCTGGTTTTGTGGCTTTGGTTGTATAGCTTTTTGGCCTTTCTCCCTTTTCTGGGAGCTTCTTGTTGTAAGCTCTTCTCTTCTTCTTAATTCAATTTACCCTTAAGCAAAAAAAAAAAAAAAAAAAAGTTTTCTTGCTACTAATAACTACAAGTGTTTCGCCCCACATGATATTTTTAGCACATCTCCCCTGAGTTCTTTCTTTACAAATATACCTTTTGCTACCTGAACTCGATGACCTAAGCAGGGTCTTCAAGCGAATGGAATTTTAAAGATGATAAGAGCTGTTTATTTCTCTCAATCTCAATCCAATGGCTGCAAATCAAAGAACACTACATAGAAATTTCTTGAGTAAACGGCCCCATTTTGCCAACTTTGTTCTCTAAAGAAAAAGCTTCCATCGAACTTCCTATATAATACTAAGAGATGAGAAGTGGTTCCAAAATTTTCCTGCTCCTTCTCAAAGAAAGAGAAGATGGTTTCTTTTTCTACAAATAGAACAATGTTATAAGTGTTATAATAAAAAAAAGAACAATGTTATAAGAATTGTTCCCTGCTGTGAATTTGATCAACAGTTTGAAATTTGAATTTTATTCAATGGTGTTGTCCAGTAAATAGCTTTTGAACCCTCAAAAAATGAGCATTATTTCATTACCACTTATGATCTTAGAGCGAGGATTAGCTAGTTTCATATTTCCATATCCTTAGAGAAGCTAATGTAGATGCCCATTTGCTTACTAAACATGGGTGTGGGGAGAGATTCACTTGTGGATCTTGTGTGCCCTCCAAATCTTTTTATCTTTTATTGTCTTCGAACATTATGAATACTACCACTGATTTTTTTTAATTTTAAATTATAAAGGAAAGAAGCTCCTAATCTTTCAAAAGTTGGAGCTTTTGCTATTTTCATTGGAAATATTTTTATGTACTTTTGTTTCTAGTTATGATAACAAGAAGGACGCAAACGAGTGCACAGGAACGGGATGCTTCAATATTTGATTTGGGGATTGAGCCAGAGGCACATAGCATTGGTAAGATCAATACTATTAGTTATATATTTTATAAAATTATTAAATGTCATGTATTTTTTTTATTAATGATTTTCTTTTTCCTTTTAGCTTCGACCTCCACTAGAAGAGGACGTGGGAGGTCAAAAAAAATCTCCCTTACTAGGCTTATTAAGGATACAATTCAAAAGCTAATGATCGAAATCCCTAAATGGTTGTCTAGACCAATTGGCAAGTATGCAAAGCAATTTAAGACTGAAGTTGGCATAATTTGTCAAACGTATGCTCCTTTTGCATGTTCCACCTGGCCAACAGTTAAACAGAAACATAAGCAAATATTTTATGATCTCATTTTGGTAATTCAGTCCTCAAAATTTTTATTTTTTGCTTTTATTTTGTACACTATGCTATTCGAAAGTTGGATAAATTAAGTAATATATTTCCTGTAAAATATACCTAACAAACTTATTATAAATGCATCTTATTTGTAGGAAAAATTTGATATAGGTCTTCATGATCCACGATTGAAAAAAGCTGTTAGCAGTTATTTAGCATCAATAGTCAAGAACTATAGGAACATATTACACTCCCATTATAATAGGGTTGGCAATCACGGGGTGGGATGCTATAAACCTTATGAGGGTGTGTCACAAGAAGATTGGGAGCTGTGCTGCAATAGGTTTTGTTCAGAAGACTTTCAAGTGAAATTTTATTTTATTTTTAATTGCATTACCTACATAGAAACTGATTTTTTTATAAAAAAATATTGACGACATTTTTAATTCATTAACTTGAATGCAGAAAGTTAATAAAAAGAATTCTGAAAACCGACAGCTACTTAAAGTGAACCATTGTGCGGGTTCAAAATCATTTGTCGAATATCTTCATGAGACGATATTAGTAATTCTAATATTTTAATAAGTATTGATTTATTAACTTCTTTTTTTTTTAATTTAATAATGTGTTCAAATTTATATAGCGTGATGCTCCAATCAGTGGGATAGAATTGTGGCATAAGATACCCTATAGTCAAGAGAATCATTGGTCTGCTCCCGAGTGTCAGCTGCTCTATGTAAGGACACTTTTTTTTAAAGTTTCATCTAATTACCTTTTTTTATTGTTCTTCAGTTTTTCTATATATGTCCAAAAATTTACATGAATTTTTTTCTTTTGTAGGAAAAAATGATTACACTCCAGTCGCAGCTCATAGGAGAGGATTCTTCCCCATTGACAGATGATGAGATATGCAAACAAGTGTTAGGTACAAGGCCCGGATATGTCTGAGGTCTTGGGCATGGCGTCATAGCCCCTCCATCTTCTTCAACAGGCCTTTACAATAATCAACGGGTGGAATAGCTTACTAAGAGGGCCACGGCCGCTGAAAGACAAGCTTAAGAGTTGGTTGAGCAGTTGCAGCGGATGGAAGCTCAGATGGGGGCTCAAAGGCAACAAATGGAGGCTCATATGGAGGTTCAGATGGCGGGTCAAAAATAACAAATGGAGGCTCAAATGGATGATATGAGATCCTGGCAAAAGAATATGGAGGCAATAATGCAATTTATAATGGCGCAAAAGATGGGCACTCCTCCATGGTAAAACATTTATTCATTGCTTCTATACATCATCAAGTGCATGTTCAGTTATGCCAAAAGGCAAACATAGTGAAGAAATGTTTAAAATGAGAAATAAGTAGCCGTATCATCAAGTCAATCTAATTTTTTCCATGCCCCATATACATCAAGGGCCATGATTGGAAATGATATGGATTGATGTACATGTGGTGACTGTGTGCATATGCTACAATCAACATGAACAGATAAGATTTCAACTTGAAATCTCAATTTTCAATTTTAACATCTATCTTGTTTTATAGATTTTAACATTTATCTTGTTTTATTTATTACAAATCGAAATGGGAGATGAAGAGAAAATAAGAAGAAGTAACATTTTTTTGGACCGGTTTGGATGGCGCAAATTAATTTGAGGATGCTATATTTTATCGTAGAAATTGTCTGTTGTCTCTCCATAATACATCTCAAAGACCACCTTTCAGTCGCTTTTTCTATGTTATATTGAGACCAACTATTATATCGATTTATGTTTAACATAATTTTATTAATATCTTCAGTAATAATTTGTGATGAGGACAACTATTTCATTGCACTCAAATTTAATGAATTAGTTAAGTTTATGTTTTTACATCGATGGAGTGTTATTTTCATACCTGAATTGCTACTTACTTAGAGATATATGATTGTGATGACTGGGCGTGTTTGGCACTTAACTAGTTAAAGTGAAGTAAAGTGAATTCAGATAAGAAATGACAAGGGGTCATATCAAAAGTAAACAATTTCAAAATTCCCTCCGAATTTTTCAAAAAAAGTAAAAAAAGCAACCTCCTTTCTCCACTAAAAGACAAAATAACTCCACTTTTCTATACAAAAAGTCAAAAAGATTCCATACCAAATAACTAAAAACAAAACATCATCATAACACATTATATTTTATTCTCTCTTGATTTGATGCTTCACCTCACCACACTTCAATTCACCATACATCCAAACAGGCCCTAAGGATAACTTTGCATTAAAGATTTATGAATGGATGATGAGATTATATTTGTATTGATTGGGTATCAAGACAGGAAAAAAATATATTTTTTGAAAATATTAAAAAATATTTTTTCTGAAAAATTATTATTTGCGGCGCTTTTATTACGTTGCAAATAATCAAATGTAACAAGAGAAATTTTGGGTTGAAAAATTATTCCCTTCCTTTGGAGATTCTCTCATTATATTGAGCAATATTGCCTTATTAAGAGGGTACAATCCTGGCTAGGAATCTTATTACAATCAATTTATAATCTAATACTAATGAAGGAATATGTAAAAAAGGAAAAAACCGTACAACTGTTTTGACCATATGAAACATGATCGGATGACTCAATATTGGGCCTAAGCCCTCTTGTATTTGACAATTTACACTTGAATTGGTACAGTGTTAATATATACATGGCTCTAATTCCAATTAGTGATTCTTTTAGCTATGAAACATGGAGTTTATAATTCTCATACATGAATTCAGGTCATGAATGAAACAGGGATTCAGAATTCCGGAATTCAACATTATTTTAAATACAAGCATTTGAAATTCTCAGACAAGAACCATACATGAATTATATGAATTCTAGTAAAGAAACAGACTCTAGCATTGTGAATTTCCAGAGTTCCAGCATTCCAAATACTAGAGGAGGGTTGATCATTTGAAACTCTACTTTGGGGGGAAGCATTTGGAATTCTCATAATCCTCCCAAACAACAATTCTCACAATTCTTGCAAAAAAATAGGCCTTAACCATGATCTCGAATTCTGATTTCTTGCATCAAATACAGTATTTGGTATGCCCAGGGCATAAGATGTCGCATCATCTAAGAAATTCCCAACAAGCTCAAATCCTCGTCAGAAATTCCTTTAATCATACATATATGAATAGAGTAAATGAGCATCATCTTAGGGTCCGAATTATCTCTAAGTGGAGCCCATGATGGAGTCCTTATCCTCGTGTCATAGCTACGATAAAGGATCCAAACTAGTGAATTCTGGCTTAGCCCTTCTGCCACTCTATCAAGTTGAAAAATGTGAAGACTAGGCTGGGCTACCAATAATGTGAGGGGTGCCCCCCCAAAGTGGGTTGGATTTAGAGGCCTATGCGTTAAGTCGGCCTATTTTAGTGCAATAAAGAATACTCAAGGCTTGTTTCCGTTGCAAATTTTTTTTGAAGTCATGTTGGGTGGATATTTGGAAATTTAGAACATGGGACTTTTGAGATATTGTTGAATTTTGTTATTCCTCAATTTTTCTTCTTCATGCTGAGATTTGTGCCTAAGAATATCATGCCTCCTAAGGAGGTGTTTGTGCAGTATCCCCAGAAGAGGAAACAAAATTTCTACTTCCACAACAACACAATTCCAACCCCAAAGGTCAGACTCTAACATCCTCTCATCACATGGAAAAAGGGATTCCATTGACGGAAAATTCGAAAAATCCTCAATACACCGAATAGATGTGCAAGGAAGGCACCTAGATAAATGCATCCAAATCTCATAAATTCCCTATGTTTATGGCTACTAGAATTTTAGAAAACCCCCATATATTTAAGGAAATGTTATATTAACAAAAAAGTTTCATACTTTCCTTATGTATGGGCCACAATAAAATTTTCTTCTTATATAGTGGCTTCCCCAATTAATGTTTTCTATCCATTGTTTATTTCTAGATTCAAATGTTTAGATTCCATTATATTATACCTTAAAGCTATACAAGTTGGAGAAAAAAGGTCCACTCTCTCTTCTAGGGATCATTTATTTACTGTCATTTACATATATAAATGATTCTCATTCATAGTCATCATGCGTCATCATATTTGTTCACTTGCACTCATTTACTCATGTGATACATAAATGAGATGTGAAAATAGTACGTAAATAATGTAATTTAAACACATAAGTTTTCACACGTGAATAGGGGGGCACTTTCACACCTCCTCCAAAAAGGTGCTAGTAATGTAGTGATTGCCTTCTTGTGGGCCCCATCAACCACCTGTTTTTCTCATTCCTTGGCCCCCCTATTTGTAATATATTCAATTTGTTTATCGAGCTAATAAACCCAAGACCTTGAAGGTAATAATCTGGTTATTATTTTACATTTTTCCTAGATGTCGAGTAATTTGTGAAAAAGTCACAACCTATATATCAAACTTTTTGCATTTTGGAGCCCCCAATTCATTATCTAAACCATTCATATTGTTGTACAGATATAAAAAAGATTGGTTTCATATCTTAAATCTTCATGGATTGTGAGAAGTTTGCAAAAAAAAAAAAAAACAAAAATTTCCTAATACATCTAAATCCTCTAAATGTACTCATTTACGCAAGTGAAAATGGTAATTTTGACAAACACAATGTGTGTTCCACTTGTGTAACATTTGCATATGCAAAACTCGTTTTCCTATCGTATGTAGAAGACAAAAAATCCTTAAGTCAAGTTTAGAATGTGGCCTTTAAATAAATAATTCTATTCTCCAACACCAAGGGCGGACTCACATATAGGAGTCTGGGGGTTTCAACCCCCACCCATTTGAAAAACAACCCATGAGTTTTCTTAAGCCCATCCAACCTAGCCCCCACTTAGAAAATTTGTTCAGTCCCCATTCATTTCCCCAGACTCTCTCTCCCTCTCAAAATCCCGAAATCGGAAGAGACCCTCAAATCACACTCCATATACTGGCATTGGCATAGCCGTCGTCCCTCTCTAGTAGGTATTTCTTGCGGCACAGTACAAGACTTAACCAAAGCAGTGTTTTTTTTTTTCCTTTTCTTCTTTTAATTTTGAAATAGTAATTCAAAATTTGGGATCATTCAATACTTTATCATCTTTCTCAAAATTATCATTTTCACTTTTCAAATGATCAAAGTACACTGAGCGGTTCAAATGTATTTGGATTATTTGGATGTATTTCATAAAATACCCACCTTATATTAACAACATGGGACCCAGAACCAACTTAGATTAAATATTAACCTATAACCTTTGTATGGAACTATTACATAAAGGATGCCAACATCTACCTTAATGCCCGTATGGACGAGACCATTATTTGAGTATCATGCACTTCTTATCCATACCTAGATAAAATCCACTATAATTAGGGAGGTTAGTGTTTTTTGGACATGATATGACATCTTGTCCCTGGCATTTGAAATGTCGTTTCTTCCGTTAGAGTTTCAAATTCCAACCACACAAAAGGCCTTTGTGGAATTATTGGAATTCCACTCTCTATATCATTTATTGCAGTTTTAAATCCTTCGTCGAAAAGAGGGATTTGGAATTCCACCTAAGGGACCAACTTTTGGAGAATTTGAAATTCTCCCATATATAAATTCTTGAAATTCTGATAAAAAAATGGGCCCTAAGCAACCTACTTACCTAGCCCACCCTTTTGTCTCCATGCATATGAGACTCATCACATCCAACTCCTCCATCCTTTTATAGGACTCAACGTTCCTATATTAATTTCACCATGTGCCTCATTGAAAGACAAATTAATTGGATCACCATTCCCATGATCCCACAATATATATTACTTAGGTGTGCCACACCTTTATTTGATTTTATTGTTACTCAACGGACATTTTTGTAGCTCAGGGGTCATTTCACTAGTAGATCGCACTCCATCTATATGCGAACATCGGCTTGACTTGGACAATTTCATGCACATTTCTATCACTAATTTGCCAATCATATCTCAAAAACCCAAAGGGCGGGGGTTTGTATACAGAGAAAGTGGGGGTAGGAGACCCAAGTGAATTCTAGTTGTCCCTGATAAAGGGTGTATGTGTGTGATGAGGGAATTCAAAACTAGAGAGGAAAATTGTTTTGATTTCCCATACAACCCACCATTTTGTTGATAAGTGCAGCACATATTTGTAGCACGACGGAAAAATAATGAACCGATTTTCCTTAAAAGTAGGAAGGGAGTATAAATGTAGGAATCCTCTTTCCCGTGGAAATAGAAATCTGTTGATAACAAATCCTTGCCTTTCACTAACAAGTCCTAATTGTATTTTTTGGTGGAAAAAAGCATAGACCACTAATTGAGGAAAGCAAACCTCGATGGGAATTAGAATGTGAAAGGTGTAAACACTTCTAAACAGTAGATACTCTCCACCACAGGTACCATACACCAAACAGAAGTAAATTAAAACATGGCATTTCCTATCTAGAGAAGTTGATTAAACAATAATCAAAGAAGATTTCCAATGTTGTTAACATGAGTATTCAGCATATAGGAATAATAACAATGACAAGGGATTTAAGAAATCAGTGCTATTAGCAATGCCATAGTTACTTCTTAGATACCATCAAGCATTAGAAGAAATGAATAATGTCGATGGAGGCATGGAGAATCCCACTCAGATCTACAGAATACTAATGATTTGCTAAATGATAAGAACCATCCCCTGTAATATGACTCTCTGTGACTTGTCCCATCTATTGGTGAGTTTCACCATATTCAGAAGGATATCTGTGTGCAACATGAGCATGCCAAATCTGTTTTGCCAAACCAAATTCTACTTGAACCAAGCTTATTATAACCTAATTAAAACCAGGCCGAACCCAACACCTCTGGACCAAGTGATATCTCCTAGGAAATTTCATAAAGATTGTAAAGCTTTTGTCCTTTTCCACTCAACAAAGGATCTTGTTAATTGCTTATTTTAAAAAAGGCTGGTAAGTTTTTCAATCATCTTTCAAACAATGGACCTTTCCAACTGCTACTAAAGTCATGGGCCATCAAGAAACAACCCATCAAATCAAAATCATCTTCAGTAGCCAGAGGAAAAGAAAGCAAGAACGACATTTTGCAGTGGGCAAGTGAAATAAGAGCAACCAACAGCTTAAACCATGAAAATGAGCTTATGAAATACAAGCCTTTTGCATTAAATGAACAGAGCCCAATATAGAGAGCATCACCAACCAGGCTTACATGCTCTGAATCTGATCTGACTATCTGAGTGTGCAGCTCAGTATTCAAAACTCAAGCTTGAGCCCACAAACAAGTCTAATGAATCCTGAGCTGTATCCAATCCCCAAAATGCCCAACAAATCTAAGAATTTGGCAGGTCCAAAGTCTAATGAATCTTGAGCTGTATCCAATCCCACAAATCTAAGAATTTGGCAAGTCTTGTCAACATGGCATGACCCAATTTGCACCCTCAAAACTGGGGCCTCCCGTGAATCACGGACAAAGACATGATCAAATATAGGAGATCAAATCAGATCTACAATACTGCTTGCTTTATTTGCAATTAGAGAACAAAATGCAACAATAAAAAAAACACCATCCCCAAGACATGGGACTAAAAAAAAAAAAAAGAGGAACAAAACCCACCACAAAAAGACACCTAACAACACCTACTGCCTAGGCACAATACACATGTGCCTCTCGTGCTGCTCTACAAACCCACTCATGACCAATGAACGGTCAGGATTAAAGCATGATCACAATCATCACTGTCAAAAAAAAAAAAAAACAGCAGTTCTTACAAAAATAGATCAAAATAAGAAGGTTGATGGGTGGCTTGGCTTCTCTACAAGTGATGGGATGAAAGGTTTTTAGATGTTGCAGCCGCAGAAGATGAAGAAGAAGCAGAGCATGGACACCAAAGCAACAGACTCAAAGGCAGTGACAAAGCTCCAGAGGACTCCCGGTTAGAGAATTAGAGGCAAAAACATCGGATTTTCCAACACTTAGGCTAGAAAACGGCCCGCCGTGGGTCCGAAACGGGAACCGGGCCCTGGAAAAATAGGGAACCGGCACGAGCACCTCACTCGAGGGTACAGTGACTTGTAGGAATTGACGGTTCGCAGATAGGGCTCTCGATTATAAAATTAGAGGTGAAAGCATCGGATTTTCCAAGACTTGGGCTAAAAAACGGCCCGCCGGAGGTTCGAAATGGGAACCGTCCCCTAGAAAAATCGGGAACCGGCACGAGCAACTCGCTCGAGGGTAGAGTGACTTGTAGGAACCGACGGTTCGCAGATAGGACTCCTGGTTAGAGAATTAGAGGCGAATACATCGGATTTTCCAAGAGTTAGGCACGAAAACGGCCTGCCGGGGGTCCGGAACGGGAACCGGCCCCTGGAAAAATCAAGAACCAGCACAAGCACGTCGCTCGAGGGAAGAGTGACTTGTAGGAACTAACGGTTCGCAGATATGACTCTCATTTAGACAATTAGAGACGAAAACATCGGATTTTCCAACACTTCGGCTCGAAAACTGCCCACCGGGGGTCCGGAACAGGAACCGGCACGAGCACGTCGCTCGAGGGTAAAGTGAATTGTAGGAACTAACGGATCGCCGATAGGACCCCCGGCTAGAGAATTAGAGGCGAAAACATCGGATTTTCAAATTCTTAGGCTCGAAAACGGCCCGCCGAGGGTCCGGTACGAGAACCGACCGCTGAAAAAATCAGGAACTGGCACGAGCACCTCCATCGAGGGTAGAGTGACTTGTAGGAACTGATGGTTCGCAGATAGAACTCTCGGTTAGAGAATTAGAGGCGAAAACATCGAATTTCCCGACACTTAGGCTTGAAAACGGACCGCCGGGGGTCCGAAACGGGAACCAGGCCCTGGAAAAATTGGAAATCGGCACGAGCACCTCGCTCATGGGTAGAATGACTTGTAGGAACTGACGGTTTGCAGATAGGACCCCCTGTTAGAGAATTAGAGGCGAAAACATCGGATTTTCCAAGACTTAAGCTTGAAAACGGCCCGCCGAGGGTTCGGAACGGGAACCGGCCCCCGGAAAAATCAAAAATCGGCACGTGCACTTCGTTCGAGGGTAGAGTGACTTGTAGGAACTGACGGTTCGCAGATAGGGATCCCGGTTAGAGAATTAGATGCGAAAACATTAGATTTTCCAAGACTTAGGCTCGAAAAATGCCCGCCAGGGGTCCGGAACAAGAACCGGCCCCCGGAAAAATCGTAAATCGGCATGTGCACTCGCTCGAGGGTAGAGTGACTTATAGGAACTGACGGTTCGCAGATATGGCTCCCGGTTAGAGAATTAAAGGCGAAAACATCGGATTTTCGAACACTTAGGCTCGAAAACGGCCTGCCGGGGGTCCGGAAAGGGAACCGGCCCCCGGAAAAATCAGGAACCGGCACGAGCACGTCGCTCAAGGGTACAGTGACTTGTAGGAACAGACGGTTTGCAGATAGAACTCTCAGTTAGAGAATTAAAGGCGAAACCATCGGATTTTCAAACACTTAGGCTCTCAAACGGCCCGTCGGGGGTCCGAAACATGAACTAGCCCCCGGAAATATGGAGAACCGGCACGAGCACCTCACTCGAGGGTAGAGTGACTTGTAGGAACAGACGGTTTGCAGATAGGACTCGCGGTTAGAGAATTAGAGGCAAAAACATCGGATTTTCCAAGACTTAAGCTCGAAAACGCCCGCCGGAGTAAAAACGGGAACCGGCCCCCGAAAAAATCGGGAACCGGCACGAGCACCTCGCTCGAGGGTAGAGTGACTCGTAGGAACAGACAGTTCGCAGATAGAACTCTCGGTCAGAAAATTAGAGGCGAAAACATCGGATTTTCCAACACTTAGGCTCGAAAACGGCCCGCCTGGGGTCCGAAATGGGAACCCGGCAACGGAAAAATCGGAAATCGGAAATCGGCACGAGCACCTCGCTCGAGGGTATAGTGACTTGTAGGAACTGACGGTTTGCAGATAGAACTCCCGGCTAGAGAAATAGAGGTGAAATCATCGGATTTTCCAAGACTTAGGCTCGAAAACGGCCCGACGAGGGTCCGGAACGGTTACTGGCCCCCGAAAAAACCAGGAACTAGCAGAAACACCTCGTTCGAGGGTAAAGTGACTTGTAAGAACTGACGGTTCGCAGATAGGACTCTCGGTTAGAGAATTAGAGGCAAAAACATCGGATTTTCCAACACTTAGGCTCGAAAACGGCCCGCCGGGGGTCTGGAACAGGAACCGGCCGATGGAAAAATCAGAAATTGGCAAGAGTACCTCGCTCGAAGGTAGAGTGACCTGTAGGAACTGACGGTTTCCAGATAGGACTCCCGGTTAGAGAATTAGAGGCGAAAACATCGGATTTTCCAAGACTTAGGCTCGAAAACGGCCTGCCGGGGGTCCGGAACGGGAACCGTCCCCCGGAAAAAACATGAACCGGCACGAGCACCTCGCTCGAGGGTAGAGTGACTTGTAGGAACAGACGGTTTGCAGATAGGACTTCCGGTTAGAGAATTAGAGGCGAAAACATCGGATTTTCCAAGACTTAGGCTCGAAAACGGCCAGCCGGGGGTCCGGAACGGGAACCGACCCCCGAAAAATACAGGAACCGGCATGAACACCTTGCTCGAGGGTAGAGTGACTTGTAGGAACTGACGGTTCGCAGATAGGACTCTCGGTCAGAGAATTAGAGGCGAAAACATCGGATTTTCCAACACTTAGGCTCGAAAACAGCCCGCTGGGGGTCAGGAAAGGGAGCCGGGCCCCGGAAAAATTGGAAATCGGCACGAGTACCTTGCTCGAGGGTAGAGTGACTTGTAGGAACAGATGGTTCGCAGATAGGACTCCCGGTTAAAGAATTAGAGGCGAAAACATCGGATTTTCCAACACTTAGGCTCGAAAGCAACCCGCCGGGGGTCCGGAATGGGAACCGTCCCCTGGAAAAATCCGGAACAGGCATGAGCACCTCGCTCGAGGGTAGAGTGACTTATAGGAACTGACGGTTCGCATATAGTACTCCCGGTTAGAGAATTAGAGGTGAAAACATCAGATTTTCTAACACCTAGGCTCGAAAGCGGCCCGCCGGGGGTCCGGAACGGGAACCGGCCCAGGAAAAATCGGGAACCGGCACGAGCACCTCGCTCGAGGGTAGAGTGACCTGTAGGAATTGACGGATCGCAAATAGGACTCCCGGTTAGAAAATTAGAGGCGAATACATCGGATTTTCAAAGACTTAGGCTCGAAAAACGGCCGCTGAGGGTCCGGAACGGGAGCCGGGCCCCGGAAAAATCGGGAACCGGCACGAGCACCTCGTTCGAGGGTAAAATGCCAAACAGGAACTGACGATTCGCAGATAGGGTTCTCGGTTAAAGAATTAGAGGTGAAAACATCGGATTTTCCAAGACTTAGGCTCGAAAACGGCCCGCTGCGGGTTTGGAACGGGAACCGTCCCCCAGAAAAATCGGGAACCGGCACGAGCACCTTGTTCGAGGGTAGAGTGACCTGTAGGAACTGACGGTTCGTAGATAGGACTCTCGGTTAGAGAACTAGAGGCGAAAACATCGGATTTTCCAACACTTAGGCTCGAAAACGGCACGCCAGGGTCCGGAATGGGAATCGGCCCCCGGAAAAATCAAGAACTGGCACGAATACCTCGCTCGAGGGTAGAGTGACTTGTAGGAACTGACGGTTTGCAGATAGGACTCCCGGTTACAGAATTAAAGTCGAAAACATTAGATTTTCCAAGACTTAGGCTCGAAAACGGCCCGCCGGGGGTTCGGAACAGGAACCGGCCACCGGAAAAATCGGGAACCAGCTCGAGCACCTTGTTCGAGGGTAGAGTGACTTGTAGGAATAGACAGTTCGTAGATAGGATTCTCTGTTATAGAATTAGAGGCGAAAACATCAGATTTTCCAACACTTAGGCTCTAAATCGGCCCGCCGGGGGTCCGGAACGGAAACCGGCAGTCAGAAAAATTGGGAACTGGCACGATCACCTCACTCAAGGGTAGAGTGACTTGTAGGAACTGACGGTTCGCAGATAGGACTCCCGGTTAGAGAATTAGAGGCGAAAACAACGGATATTCCAAGACTTAGGCTTGAAAACGGCCCGCTGGGTTACAGAACGGGAACCGGCCCACGGAAAATTCGGGAAATCGGCACAAGCACCTCACTCGAGGGAGGGTGACTTGTAGGAACTTACGGTTCACGGATAGGACTCTCGGTTAGAGAATTAGATGCGAAAACATCGGATTATCCAAGACTTAGGCTCGAAAACGGCCCGCTGAGGGTCCGGAAGGGGAACCGGCCCCCGGAAAAACCGGGAACCGGCACGAACACCTAGTTCGAGTGTAGAGTGACTTGTAGGAACTGACGGTTCACATATAGGACCCTCGGTTATAGAATTAGAGGCGAAAACATCGGATTTTCCAACCCTTAGGCTCGAAAACCGCCCGACGGTCGTCCGGAACGGGAACCAGGCCCCCGGAAAAATCGGAAATCAGCAGGAGCACCTCGCTCGAGGGAAGAGTGACTTGTAGGAACTGACGGTTTGCAGATAGAACTCCCAAATAGAGAATTAGAGGCGAAAAATCGGATTTTCCAAGACTTAGGCTCGAAAACGGCCCACCGAGAGTCCTGAAAGGGAACCGGGCCTCGGAAAAATCGGAAATCAGCACGAGCACCTTGCTCAAGGGTGGAATAACTTATAGGAACTGACGGTTCGCAGATAGGACTCCCAGTTAGAGAATTTGAGGCGAAAACATCGGATTTTCCAACGCTTAGGCTCGAAAACGGCCCACCGGGGGTCCGGAACAGGAACGGGAACCGGCCTCCGGAAAAATCGGAAATTGGCACGAGCACCTCGCTTGAGGGTAGAGTGACTCGTAGGAACTGACGGCTCGTAGATAGGACTCCCGATTAGAGAATTAGAGGCGAAAACATCGGATTTTCGAACACTTAGGCTCGAAAACGGCCCGACAGGGGTCCGGAACGGGAACCGGCACGAGCACCTCGCTCGAGTGTAGAGTGACTTCTAGGGACAGATGGTTTGCAAATAGGACTCGCAGTTAAAGAATTAGAGGCGAAAACATCAGATTTTCCAAGACTTAGGATTGAAAACGGCCCGCCGGTGTCCGGAACGGGAACCGGCCCCCAGAAAAATCGGGAACCGGCACGAGCACCTCGCTCGAAGGTAGAGTGACTTGTAGGAACTGACGGTTCGCAGATAGAACTCTCGGTTAGAGAAGTAGAGGCGAAAACGTAAGATTTTCCAACACTTGGGCTTGAAAACGGCCCGCTAGGGGTCAGGAACGGGAACTGCCCCCGGAAAAAAAGGAAATCGGCACTAGCATCTCGTTCGAGGGTAGAGTGACTTGTAGGAACTGACGGTTTGAAGATAGAACTCCCGGTTAGAGAATTAGAGGCGAAAACATCGGATTTTCCAAGACTTAGGCTCGAAAACGGCACGACGGGGGTCCGAAACGATAACCGGCCCCCTGAAAAACCAGGAACCGGTAGAAGCACCTCGCTCGAGGGTAAAGTGACTTGTAGGAACTGACGGTTCGCAGATATTGTCATTTGAGAAAGAATATTGTTGTAAAATTGAGTGCCCCTTAGGGTTGACTCTGCTCATATTATATAAGGGCTGAATGCCCAGATTACATGCAATTAGAATCTTCTCCATATCTAGATCCTAAAATGTAGTATTACAAACTAAGTATGTACAGTTGTCTTTTGACTAAGTGAAATATACAGACTGGGCCTAAATGGGCCTGCTAGTGTGGGCTTGGATTGACACCCCCCCTCAAATTGATGCTGGGGAGTCATAAAGCAGCAATTCGGAGACAAGAAATTGATGTCGAGGCCGAGGAAGTCCTTTTGTGAAGATATCTGCAAACTGAAGCTCTGTAGGGACATGAGGTAGACTAATGACATCCCGTTTATATTCATCCCGAATAAAGTGGCAGTCAACTTCGATATGTTTGGTGCGTTCATGGAAGACGGGATTTTCAGTGATTCGGATAGCCCCAGTATTGTCAGCATGCAATGAAGTAGGAGAGGTTTGAGTGAACCCAAGTTCCGAAAGAAGTCCCCGTAGCCATAAGATCTCAGAACAAGCAGAAGACATTGCCCTATATTCAACTTCTGTGGAAGATCTAGACACACGTTCTTGTTTCTTGCATTTCCAAGAAATAAGGGAATTTCCAAGGTACATGCACCAACCCGTAGTAGAACGTGTGTTTGGACACCCTGCCCAGTCAGCATCCGCATAAGCGGTCAGGTGAAGAGGATTATCCTTTGGATAATATAAACCACGAGGAACAGTTCTCAGCAGATAGCGGATAATGCGCTTCACAGCTGTCAAATGAAGATATCGAGGAGCGGTCATGAACTGGGTCACAAGATTAACAGCATAGGATATGTCAGGTCTAGTGATGGTGAGATAGACAAGACTTCCCACAAGGCGCCGATAGATATGAGGATCAGGAAGAAGATCGCCATCATCTTTACTCAGCTTGAGATTTACCTCTACAGGTGTATCAACAGGCGAAGAATCATGGAGGTCAGCCAACTCGATAAGGTCTGATGTGTATTTGTGTTGATTAACAAAGAGACCTTTGGGAGATTGATACACCTCTAAGCCCAAAAAATAATGCAAAGGGCCCAAATCCTTCATATGGAAGTAAGTCCTGAGGGATTCTTGGAGAGATTTGATCATAACATCATCCGTGCCAGTGATAAAATATCGTCAACATACACCAGAAGCACAGTAACCCCAGTAGATGTGTGACATAGAAAGAGAGATGGATCATAAGAGCTCTGAGTAAAGCCACTTTCGCATAAGCGACCCCTGAAGGTTTCGAACCATGCCCGAGGAGCTTGCTTGAGACCATAAAGCGATTTTCGCAATCGACAGACAGACCGCTTGGATGGAGATGGGACTCCTTGTGGTATACGCATATAGACTTCTTCTTGCAGATCCCCATGGAGAAATGCATTTTTGACATCCATTTGGTATAATGGCCAAGATTTAGATGCAGCAATTGCGAGAAGTAACCGAACAGTTGTCATTTTTGCCACAGGAGCAAACGTTTCCTCGTAGTCAATACCATACTCCTGTCTGTTTCCGAGTGCCACAAGTCGAGCTTTGTGTCTATCCAAGGACCCATCAGATTTAAGTTTGATGGAGTAGATCCATTTGCAACCAATGGGTTTAACTGCTGAAGTACACTCTACAATATCCCAGGTGTGATTCTGATCCAATGCATCCAATTCCTCCTTCATGGCCTGGTTCCAACAATCTTGTTGTACAGCCTGCAAATAAGAACTTGGGATAGAGACAGAAGATAGGGTTGTCATCAAAGAAGTATGGGTAAATCCATACCGCGCAGACGGTCTAGAAGTTCTGGAGGAGCGACGCAAGGCATGAGTAGGCGGGGAACCATAACCCAAAAAAGCACACCTGCGAGATTGCGCTGTTAGTTTCGTTCTCTCTGTGAGAGGTAGATGAACGAAGCAAACACATCCAAAGGTATGTAGGTGATCAAACACAGGATGATGACCAAATAGTTTAAAATGAGGCGTGGAATGCGCAATGGTAGGAGATAGAAGGCGGTTAATGAGATAGACCGTTGTGGTGAGAGCTTCAGTCCAAAAACGAGGGGGAACGGATGATTCAATCAGGAGTGTTCTAGTCACATCAAGGAGATGTCTGTTTTTCCGTTCCGCGACTCCATTTTGTTGTGGAGTATACGGACAGGTACGTTGAGAAATGATCCCTTTATTGTTTAAAAAAGATTGAAAATTATTGGAAACGTACCCCCCCTGAGTCTGAGCGCAAAGTTTTAATGCATTTGGAGAATTGGGTGTCAACATAGCTAACAAAAAATTTAAATGCATTAAGAACATCAGACTTCGAATGTAATAAATAAATCTAAGTAAATCTGCTGTAGTCATCAATGAAGGTTACAAAGTACTTGAAATGACTATGTGAAAGGGTCGGAGGAATGCCCCAAACATCACTATGAATTAAGTCAAAACATGCAGTGCTCCGTGTTTTAGAGTGAGGAAAAGGTAAAGTTTTACTCTTTCCTAATTTACAAGCATCACATTCAAAGGAAGCAGAGTCAACAGGTTTATTTAATAATCCAGATTGAAATAAAGTAGACATTGTAGAGGCATTCGGATGACCAAGCCTATTATGCCACAACCGAGAATTAGTCTGAATGAAAAAATAAAATAACCGATGTAAAGTTTTATCTTGAATAAATGAAGACACTGGTAAGGAAAAAAGTCTTCCACGCTTAGGCCCCCTCGCGATCACTTCCCCCGACTCCTGGTCCTGCACAACACAACCAGAAAAAGAAAAGGAGACATTGTAATTATTTTCAACAAGTTGACCCACAGAAACCAAATTGGTAGCAAGATGAGGAGAAACTAAAACATTGGTTAAGGGTGAGGGGCCAGGGGTTTCACCAATAGAGGTGATGGGAAGATGATCTCCGTTGGCAGCTTGAACAATAAGATGACCAGTGTATGGAACGACATTTTGTAATTTTATGGGTGAAGAGGTCATATGGTTACTTGCACCAGAATCTAAGTACCATGTATTGGAAAGAGATGAAGCAGTACCTGCGATGTTCATGGATGCTAAGGCATTGATAATCATTTGATTTACCATCTCAGGGGTGAGAGGAGCTGGGGACGCAGATTGTGTTGAGGAACTAGGTTGTGAGGAAGAATCATACTGCATAGAACCACTGAAGTCAGAGGAGGGAAGTAGAATTGCGACCCTTCTTCCGGCATTCATCAATGACATGACCAGTGGCCTTACAATATCTGCAGATCTTTGCCTTGCATTGATTTGCATAGTGACCATATTTCTTGCAGTTATGGCACTGAACTTTACTGATATCCCGGGGAGGTGGTCCGGTGGTAGCAACATAGGCAAGCGGGGCCTCAGTAGATCCCTGTTGGTCCAAAGTAGTTTTAGTGACCAGACGTTCTTCTTCCCGCAGAAGCTCTTAAAGACAGTCATCCAAGCTGGGAAGAGAAGCCCTGCTCATCAAGTTAGATCTAACTGTCTCAAACTCCTGACGAAGTTTCATGAGAAACTGATCCCGATGGCTACCTTGCTGTAAGAGAAGTAGTTCAGGTAGGAGTGCTTCAGACACCGTAGCAAACTTAATCTCATCATATTCTGACCACAGTCTGCGAAAGCCATTGTAATACTCCTGAATAGACTGGGTGCCCTGAATAAATTGAGAAATGTCGAGTTCCAATTGAAATTGGCGAGCAGCATTGCCTTGTTGATAGATCTTTTTAAGATAGTCCCACATTTCCTTGGCAGTTTTGCAAGGTCTGAGGTTGAGGATAAAATGTGGGTCAACCGAGCCTAGTAACCAGGTTTTGATTTTAGCATCCTTAGTCTTCCAAGCTAAAATCTTCTTGTCATCTTCCTCTGGTTTAGATTCAGATCCATCAATGTGTGCCCAGAGTTCCTTTCCTTCTAAGTAAATTTGAAATTGGAAGGCCCATGAGGTATAATTTTTCCCATCAAACTGAACCATTTTAATTTCAGATTTTGCCATTACTAAAGACCAGAAGAAGCACAAACAAATCAGTCTTGTGAAGATATTGGCAAAGAAGATCAATATGATGGATCAGATCATAAGCAGATCAGGTGTTGCAGGAGACATCAACCAATCAGATCACAAACCAATGATGGATCAGATCACCAAGGATGGATCCGATCACAGCAACCAATAAGATCGAGCAACCAATGATGGATGGATCAGATCACAAACCAATCAGCAACCAATGATGGATGGTTCAGATCACAAACCAATCAGATTACAAACTCACCAATGATAGATCAGATTACAAATGATGGATTAGATCACAACAACCAATCAGATCGAATGTCCAGAACTGTTCCCAGAAGACAGAAAAGGAACAGTGCACAAATAGAGTGCAAACAGAGCCCAGACGACCCTGTCGTCAGTGTGTAGATCTGCACGTGGGGCCCACCAAGTGATCTGTATATAGATCTGAGGATGGGGATGGGTGAGCAGCAGAATTCTGCAACTACTGGAAGTGGTCTTAGGCAAAACGAATCCAAATCCAAGATTTTGGACGGCTGTGATGAAAAGAAATGGACAAAACAAATTTTCCACAAAAAATGGTAGATGGCCTACCTCTGATGATCGATAAATCTTGAGAAAATCTTCATAAATATGTATATATCCAGTCGACCAAGATGGGCTGATTCCTCTGAACTGTTGATGATGATCTCAGGTGGGCCACGACTGATCTGAGACGATCAGGGATGATCAAAGACGATCAGGCTAGAGAGATGATCTCTGAAGGGCTTCCAAATCTTGGAAGATGACTAGGAGAATCCACAATACTTTGGATCTTGAAGAATAAAATTAGCTAAAACACTAATTTTTGACGACCTGGCTCTGATACCATGTCATTTGAGAGAGAATATTGCTGTAAAATTGAGTGCCCCTTAGGGTCGACTCTGCTCATATTATATAAGGGCTGAATGCCCTGATTACATGCAATTAGAATCTTCTCTATATCTAGATCCTAAAATGTAGTATTACAAACTAAGTATGTACAGTTGTCTTTTGACTAAGTGAAATATACAGACTGGGCCTAAATGGGCCTGCTAGTGTGGGCTTGGATTGACAGATATGACTCTCGGTTAGCGGCACGAGTACCTCGTTCAAGGGTAGAGTGACTTGTAGGAACTGACGGTTCGCAGATAGGACTCCCGGTCAGAGAATAAGATGCGAAAACATCGGATTTTCCAACACTTAGGCTCGAAAACGGCCCGCCGGGGGTCCGGAACGGGAACCAGGCCCCAGAAAAATCGGAAATCGGCACGAGCACCTCGCTCGAGGGTAGAGTGACTTGTATTAATTGACGGTTTGCAAATAGGACTCGCTGTTAGAGAATTAGAGGTGAAAACATATGATTTTCCAAGACTTAAGCTTGAAAACGGCCTGCCGAGGGTTTAGAATGGGAACCAGCCCACGGAAAAATCGAAAATCGGCACGTGCACCTCGCTCGAGGGTAGAGTGACTTGTAGGAATGGACGATTTGATAATAGGGCTCCCGGTTAGAGAATTAGATTTGAAAACATCGGATATTCCAAGACTTAGGTTCGAAAAATGCCCGTCAGGAGTACGAAACGGGAACCGGCCCCTGGAAAAATTGAAAATCGGCACGAGCACTCGCTCGAGGGTAGAGTGACTTGTAGGAACCGACGGTTCACAGATAGGACTCCCGGTTAGAGAATTAGAGAGGACAACATCGGATTTTCGAACACTTAGGCTCAAAAAAGCCTGCCGGGGGTCCGAAACAGGAACCGACCCCCGGAAAAATCAGGAACCGGCACAAGCACGTCACTCGAGGGTGGACTGACTTGTAGGAATTGACGGTTCGCAGATAGGACTCCCGGTTAGAGAATTAGAGGCGAAACCATCGGATTTTTAAACACTTAGGCTCTCAAACGGCCCGCCGGGGGTCCGAAACATGAACTGGCCCCCGGAAAAATCGAAAACCGGCCCGAGCACCTCACTCGAGGGTAGACTGACTTGTAGGAATGGACGATTTGCAGATAAGACTCGCGGTTAGAGAATTAGAGGCAAAAATATCGGATTTTCCAGGACTTAAGCTTGAAAACGGCCCGCCGAGGTTCGGAACGGGAACCGGCCCCCGAAAAAATTGGGAACCGGCACGAGCACCACGCTCACGGGTAGAGTGAATTGTAGGAACTGACAGTTCGCAGAAAGAACTGTCGGTTAGAGAATTAGAGGCGAAAACATTGGATTTTCCAACACTTAGGCTCGAAAATGGACCACCGGGGTTCCAAAACGGGAACTGTGCCGCGGAAAAATTAGAAATCGGCATGAGCAACTCGCTCGAGGATATAGTGACTTGTAGCAGCTGACGGTTTGCAGATAGAACTCCCGGCTAAAGAAATAGAGGCGAAAACATCGGATTTTCCAACACTTAGGCTCGAAAACGGCCCGACGGGGGTCTGAAACGGTAACTGGCTCCCGGAAAAACCAGGAACCGGCAGAAACACCTCGCTCGAGGGTAAAGTGACTTGTAGGAACGGACGGTTCGCAGATAGGACTCTCGGTTAGAGAATTAGAGGCGAAAACATCGGATTTTCCAACACTTAGGCTCGAAAACAGCCCCCCCGGGGTCAGGAACGGGAACCGGCCCATGGAAAAATAAAAAATCGGCACAAGTACCTCGCTCGAGGGTAGAGTGACTTGTAGGAACTAACGGTTTGCAGATAGGACTCCCGGTTAGAGAATTAGAGGCGAAAACATCGAATTTTCCAAGACTTAGGATCGAAAACGGCCCGCCGGGGGTCCGGAACGGGAACCATCCCCCGGAAAAAATAAGAACCAGCACGAGCACCTCGCTCGAGGGTGGAGTGACTTGTAGGAACAGACGGTTTGCAGATAGGACTTCCGGTTAGAGAATTAGAGGCGAAAACATCAGATTTTTCAAGACTTAGGCTCGAAAACGGCTAGCCGGGGGTCCAGAATAGGAACCGGCACGAGCAACTCGCTCAAGGGTAGAGTGACTTGTAAGAACTGACGGTTCACAGATAGGACTCTCGGTCAGAGAATTAGAGGCGAAAACATTGGATTTTCCAACACTTAGGCTCGAAAACAGCCCGCCGGGGCTCAGGAACGGGAGCCGGGCCCCGGAAAAACCGGAAATCGGCACGAGCACCTCGCTCGAGGGTAGAGTGACTTGTAGGAACTGACGGTTCGCAGATAGTACTCCTGGTTAGAGAATTAGAGGTGAAAACATCGGATTTTCCAACACTTAGGTTCGAAAGCGACCTGCCGGGGGTCCGGAATGGGAACCGGCCCCCGGAAAAATCGGAAACCGGCACGAGCACCTCGCTCGAGGGTAGAGTGACTTATAGGAACTGACGGTTCGCATATAAGACTCCCGGTTAGAGAATTAGAGGCGAAAACATCAGATTTTCTAACATTGAGGATCGAAAGCGGCCCGCCGGCGGTCTGGAACGGGAACCGGCCCCTAGAAAAATCGGGAACTGGCATGAGCACCTCGCTTGAGGGTAGAGTGACATGTAGGAACTGAATAATCGCAAATAGGACTCCCGGTTAGAGAATTAGAGGAGAATGCATCGGATTTTCAAAGACTTAGGCTCGAAAAATGGCCGCCGAGGGTCCGGAACGGGAGCCGGGCCCCGGAAAAATCAGGAACTGGCACGAGCACCCCGTTCGAGGGTAAAGTGCCTTGTAGGAACTGACGGTTCGCAGATAGGGCTCTCGGTTAAAGAATTAGAGCTGAAAACATCAGATTTTCAAAGACTTAGGCTCGAAAACCGCCCGCTGGGGGTTCGGAACGGGAACCGTCCCCAAGAAAAATCGAGAGCCAGCACAAGCACCTTGTTCGATGGTAGAGTGACCTGTAGGAACTGACGGTTCGCAGATAGGACTCTCGGTTAGAGAATTAGAGGCGAAAACATCGGATTTTCCAACACTTGGGCCCGAAAACTGCCCGCCGGGGGTCCGAAACGGGAATCGGCCCCCGGAAAAATCAGTAACTGGCACGAGCACCTCGCTCGAGGGTAGAGTGACTTGTAGGAACTAACGGTTCGCAGATAGGACTCTTGGTTACAGAATTAGAGGCGAAAACATCGGATTTTCCAAGACTTAAGCTCGAAAACGGCCCGCCGGCGGTTCAGAACGGGAAACGGCACCCTGAAAAATCGGGAACCGGCACGAGCACCTTATTCGAGGGTAGAGTGACTTGTAGGAACAGACGGTTCGTAGATAGGACTCTCGGTTATAAAATTAGAGGCGAAAACATTAGATTTTTCAACACTTGGGCTCTAAATTGACCCGCCGGGGGTCCGGAATGGTAACCGGCCTTCAGAAAAATTGGAAACCGGCACGACCACCTCACTCGAGGGTAGAGTGACTTGTAGGAACTGACGGTTCGTAGATAGGACTCCCGGTTAGATAATTAGAGGCGAAAACATCGGATATTCCAAGACTTCGGCTCGAAAACGGCCCGCCGGGTGTACAGAACGGGAACCGGCCGACGGAAAAATCAGGGAATCGGCACGAGCACCTCGCTCGAGGGTAGAGTGACTTGTAGGAACTGACGGTTCACGGATAGGACTCTTGGTTAGAGAATTAGATGCGAAAACATCGGATTTTCCAAGACTTAAGCTCAAAAATGGCCCGCCGAGGGTCCGGAAGGGTAACCGGCACCCGGACAAACCGGGAACCGGCACGAACACCTTGTTCGAGTGTAGAGTGACTTGTAAGAACTGACGGTTCGCAGATAAGACCATCAGAATTAGAGGCGAAAACATCGGATTTTCCAACCCATGCAAATATAGAAACTCTAAATAAAACAAGTAACCATGCCAAATTAGAAATTCTAATTTTAGTAAGTCCTGTCTCCCACGTGGCCCAATGCAAAAAAAATGTCTTGGCCTTCATCATCTTCCAAACTCTTTGGGATTCCTCAAACTTTTTGAGTAACTCCAAACTCTTTAACCATCACAAACTCTATCTATCTTGACTTGAAAGCTGCCGAAATTTACAAATAATAAAAATAAAAAAATACATAAAATTCCTATATTTCAAAAATTGAGATTTACATGGAAACCTATTAATAGAAATAAAATTGGCTTAGGGAAACCATCATGCCTTGCCCTTTCGCGGGAAAACCAAGGAAACCATGATGCCCATTACAAGTTGCCTAATATAACCAATAATAATAACAAAAATAGAAATTTGTGGGGCCACATGAAGAGGACAATTACCTGCAAGGTTAGTATCATATATACAATAGGAACTGGAGCTAAGAAGGTGCCATTCATCATGATGAAAAATTCGAATTGTCAAAACCGACCACGGTCCTACGTGCTCGGGCGGAGATGAACCCGCTCGAGTAGGCACTTTACACCAGATCCACTCGAGCAGGTTCAACCCCGCTCGAGCACCCTACTCGTAGAAACTGGGTCAGCTTGAGCAGGGATGAATCCGTTCGCACGCCTGATATGCTGTTGGAAGAAAAACAATGATTTTTGACCAACCAGTTCCTTCTCATGCATACACATAAAAATAAAATAAAATAAAAATAAATAAAAATAAAAATAAAAAACCCTTAAAAACTGATCCTTACACAACCCTAAATCCATCCACTCCACATCTCATGTAGAGACTAGAAAACCGATCTAACACGATGAGAATCTATGGATCGCTCTGATACCCATAAGGCCAAAAACCCAACCCCGAGATCTAAAACCCTAATATCATGTATTAAGATCAAATAATACATCAAGAAGATAGATCAATAAACAAACAAGCACAATTAAATCTACTAAAACAAATAGATAATAGATATATACCTTTGGAGCTTGGTTGCGCTCAAATCGAGAAGTTGAAAATTTGATCTCTATGAAAACTCTTTTCGCAGATTTGATCTCCTTTTTCCTCTGTGTTCTTTCACGCTATAACCCTCTTAGAAAACTTCTCAAAGAGAATGGTGGGATCTCCAAGTAGAAGAAAACCCTACCACTCTTGTAGGAAACCAGAGGGGATCGAGGAGGAAAAGAGAGAGAAACCCAATCAACCGCCCTATATGTCATTAGTAGCAAGAAATTGTTTCCTTTTCTGATAAATAAGAACTATACAAATTCATGTCCTCATAAGAGAAAATTAAATTTTGCTAAATAAGAAGAACTATAAAAATTCATTTGTCATAGTAATCGTTGGTAGTGAATTAGTGATCCTTAGCTATTAAAAAAAAAAAGCCTATCACAACGAATTAGCTAAAACAAATTGAACCTTGTTTCCTAATTAACTAAAGATAAAAGAGGGGAAGACAGACCTAGAAATATTAGACAACACAGCGACGAATCCACAAACAATGATGGTGAAGCAATGAAAGGCACTGCATTGGATGAGATTGGGGGTTGCATGCATGTGCAATCAGGCAGTGAAGAGGAGAGGAAGATAGACCGTATCAAACGAGGCAATGATGAAACCAGAAACAATGGTGAAGAGCGAAAGGAATTGCATGAAAGTCAGGTTGCATGTATGTGGGCCCACTATGAGATATTCTTTGAAGACACCTTGCATGTAAGGGGCCACATGTAACATCTGAGTAAGAAGGATCAACATGAACACATAAAGTTTTGCCTTAGGTTGATACGCTAAGACTTGGCTTCATGAGAAATTCATAAGGTTCCTTTGGGAGATCCACCCCCAAAATATTAGCATTAATCCTACCAACCTTTTAGTCCTATCCTATTTTCTAGTTGCTTTTGTTATTCTGGGACATTTGCATGTAGAAGAGGGGACATGAAATAGTTGAAGATTACCAAAGCATACATGTGACATACAATCAAACATGAATAGATTCTCGCCGAAAGTGACAAATGTACTATAGATCTAGGTGGATATGATGGATCTTTTGTGCTGATTGTTACCACTATGAACATGTGCTGTGTATGGCAAAGCGTTGTGTGCAATTCTTTTCCTTTTTTTCTTTTGGGTGTGGAATTCACTTGCCACATGTATGGGTCTACTTATAGGCATTTCCAAATAAGTGACCAGTACATTAGCAACTTGCAAATTCAGTGAATTTCAGTGAATTTAAAAAATAATTCAATACACGAATCAAAAGGTCCGTGCTTGACTATGCTAGTTTCAGTAGATATAGAGTGTCACATCAGATTATCTAAGTTTCGCAACTATAGAATCAAGGATAGGAGTAAGACAGGGAAAAGAAAGAGCTGATCATTTATTATCTTACGACTTGAAAATCCTATTGTTTCTTTGGAAATGGATGTTATCTTAGGACTTGAAAATCCAATAGTCAATGTTATAGTTTAATAAGAAGAATATCCAAACCATACTGACCTCTGCAATATAAGCAAAACATTCTCTAGCTACTAGTTTGTTGAAGCATGGACCGGTGTCACTCGAATGGCCAGTGGCATAATACTCTCTCTTGCTCCACGCTCAATAATCCATATAAGTGTCAGGATCCTCAGCCTCACACTCAAAAACACATAATACACGGCTTAGGCCAACTATACCGATTCAGTAATCATTGATAAATACTAAATGACATTCCAACATAGATTGCCAACATACACAATAATCATTGATAAATACTAAATGACATTCCAACATAGATTGCCAACATACATGTGGATTGAAGCAAACAAACAAGAGTCCAATGGAAATAAAACATTGACATTTGTTATTTGTAGTAAATACAAAGTCATGCCAATAATTCTTTCGCAGTTCTCTCTAGTCAATCCATCTTTGTTATGAGATAAGGTTCTCACCAAAACAACGTTAGCTAGAACCCTCTCTAAAAGACAATATCATAATTAAAAATCTAAGAACGCCTATTTTCTCTCTTCCGGATTTCTTCTTTAGAGTCAAATCAACATTATAAATTACTTAAGCAAACACCTAATCATCTAATATTAAACTACTTAAGCAAACACCTAATCATCTAAAATTCAAGATATAAGAAAATCAAGTATATACTAATAAATATAATTAAGATTACCAGGAAATCTTATGCAAAAATACTCAAGTCACTATTGGACCCTTTCTCAATCAACATTAAATTCAAAGAAATGGCCATCATTATATAATTAAGATTACCAGGAAATCTTATGCAAAAATACTCAAGTCACTATTGGACCCTTTCTCAATCAGCATTAAATTCAAAGAAATGGCCATCATTTGAGTACAAAGGGCATAAGAAAACTTAGTTTGGTTACTAGTTTCTGAAGTATATATATGGCTACAATCAGTTACCACCATATCCATCCATCATGGCCCGTCAATTACTAAAATAAAGTAAGAAAACATGGCAATTGAAGAATACACTGCATTCATCGATTTTTCGCATAGAATAGAATGCAATGATGCAAAAAAATCTACATGAGTATAATTATGAATTTTGAGAAAATTAATGCGATAATAGGATAATGCAAAAGAATAATTTCATGAAAATCATGCAATTTAATGAATTTTGACCAATTATGACTTGAATTCCAACATTGAATATTGGAATAAAACTCAATGAAATCAAGTTATCCTAAATAAGTCCATAAATCTATATGAAATAATGACAATATGATGGAATTTCATAGACTCAATACGCCCTCCCACCAACATTTTGCAAAAGATGTGAAAAGGCGAAGTTAACTAACCTAACATAATCTAACCTAAAAATACAAAAGAAAACTAATGCAAAACACAAAAGCCACTTTCGCTAGCACTCTCAACTGCATTTAGCGTATGCAATAAGCCTTTATACCCCTGGGCTACCCTAGTGGACGAATTGTGCTTCGTGAGGTTTTGCCGTGAATATACCCACAAAACTCAAAAAACTAAAGAAATCAAAAGAAACTCTCAAAAAAAAAAAAATATAAACATTGGATACTCTCGATTCTCGGAATAGTCAAAAGCAAAGAAAAATTTGAAATATGGTACGCCAATCTCATCTTTGGAAAGAAATTTTCAAAATCATGCTAAATATGATAGTGCACGCTGAGAAAGTAAGTATACATCAAAAAATAAGTGTTAAATACTCTGCTAGAACCCCCGTGAAAATGACTCAATCAAATAATCTAGTTCACATAGACTTAGCAAAAAAAAAAAAAAAGGATTTCCTCTCAACGCAACCATGATGGCTTTCGCACTATTGCTTTTCAAAAGGCCGTGAAATTTCAGCAACAAGCTTCTCTCTTTCTTTTTTTTTTCTTCTCTTAATTTTTTTCCTTTTCAACAACCCCCAACAATATGCAGCCCTGTTCATGTACCCGAATCAAGGCAACCATGATGGCTTTCGCACTATTGTTTTTCAAAATGCCAAGCTTTCTTTTTTTTTCCTTTTCAATGATCCCCAGCAATAGACAGCCCTTTTCATGTACCCGAATCAAGGGTGTACCCGAATCAAGGCAACCATGATGGCTTTCGCACTAGTGCTTTTCAAAAGGCCGTGACTTTTTTCTCCTTTTCAACGGTCCCCAACAATAGGCAGCCCTTTTCATGTACCCGAATCAAAGGTGTACCCCAATCAAGGCAACCATAATGGCTTTCGCACTATTGTATTTCAAAAGGCCGTGACTTTTTTTTCCATTTCAACGGTCCCCAACAATAGGCAGCCCTTTTCATGTACCCAAATTAAGGGTGTACCCAAATCAAGGCAACCATGATGGCTTTCGCACTATTGTTTTTCAAAAGGCCGTGACTCTTTTTCCTTTTCAACGGTCTCCAACAATAGGCAGCCCTTTTCATGTACCCGAATCAAAGGTGTACCCCAATAAAGGCAACCATGATGGCTTTCGCACTATTGTTTTTCAAAAGGCCGTGACTTTTTTTTCCATTTCAACGGTCCCCAATAATATGCAGCCCTTTTCATGTACCCAAATTAAGGGTGTACCCAAATCAAGGCAACCATGATGGCCTTCCCACTATTATTTTTCAAAAGGCCGTGACTCTTTTTCCTTTTCAACGACCACCAACAATAGGAAGCCCTTTCCATGTACCCGAATCAAGGTGTACCCCAATCAAGGCAACCATGACATGACGGCTTTCGCACTATTGTTTTTCAAAAGGCCGTGACTTTTTTTTTTCCATTTCAACGGTCCCCAACAATAGGCAGCCCTTTTCATGTACCCAAATTAAGGGTGTACCCAAATTAATTTTTCAAAAGGCCGTGACTCTTTTTCCTTTCCAACGGTCCCCAACAATTGGCAGCCCTTTTCATGTACCCGAATCAAGGGTGTACCCCAATCAAGGAAACCATGATGGCTTTCGCACTATTGTTTTTCAAAAGGCTATGACTTTTTTTCCATTTCAACGGTCCCCAACAATAGGCAGCCATGTACCCAAATTAAGGGTGTACCCAAATCAAGGCAACCATGATGGCTTTCCTACTATTGTTTTTCAAAAGGCCGTGACTCTTTTTCTTTTTCAACGGTCCCCAACAATAGGCAACCCTTTTCATGTACCCAATCAAGGCAACCATGATGGCTTTCGCACTATTGTTTTTCAAAAGGCCGTGAAATTTCAACGACAAGCTTTTCTCTTTCTTCTTTTCTTTTCTCTTGATTTTTTTCCTTTTCAACGGTCCCCAACAATAGGCAGTCATTTTCATGTACCCAACTTAATTCACTAATTTGTGGAGAAATACACCCAGATGAACCAGGAAACCTATAAAACTAAGACTTGGTTTTCCTTCATATATTCAATCAAGTCGTTAAAAGAATGGAAATCAAAATTTCACATTTAAAGGTTTTGAAAATGTATACGAACTGTGTAATGTGAAAAGGATCAGAATTTAGCACTTTTTCAAAAAGATTTCCGCAAACAAAAACTCTCTTTTGTCTAAATTTTGAGAATTCTAAAATTCAAGCTATCTTCCGTTTATTGAAAATTCTCTCAAAAAATTTCTCTTCAAAACAATCTAAAAAGCCAAAGATAAATACCAAAAATTATGGTAAGAAATTTAAAAAACTTCCTAAATATAAAAAATAAAGCAAAAGGTGAGTGAAAATTTTGTCCAAAAATAGACAAGTGTACTTGTCCCCACCCCCAAACCTATGATGAACATCATCCCCATGTTATGCATGCAATACAAAAGAATATAAAACATGAGGAATAAAAGTACAAGAGGGTAAAGTGAAGACAATGGAAAACGTGAAGCGTTTTCGAACCTTATCAATGGTTAGACAAAATCCACAAAAACAAACAAAAAGAAAAAGAAATTACCCTACTGGCAACACAAATTGGAATCCACCGGGATTCCAAAAAAAATTTAGTTGTATGCTCATTGTTACAATGCTTTGGTGGCTATTTGCCATGCCCATAGCTTTCCAAACTATACAATTACCCGATTAACTTAACTTTAATTGCGATTTTTTTCTCAAATGGTGATATTTGCATTAAGTAGAGAGATGATGTTACACCAAAGGGCGTAAAAGCTCAACATCAAAAGGACAAAATTACAAAAGTACTATCGATCTGGTCTAAAAAGAAGATTCATGCTTGAGAGATTTCAGGTTAAGTCCTCTAAGTAACCGGGAAACGAAGGGTTGGTTGGTCATTCAACCTCATTACATATGTTATGGTACCTTATGTTTATGTAATGGTACCTTATGTCTTCAGTCAGTTTCAGGTTTTTGCATAATAAAAATAAAGAAAATATAAATAATAACTTGAAAAATGAAAACAATGCTCCATGATGAGAAACAATAATCTGTCACAAAATAATGCTCACACAAGTCCCTATAGAAAGCATAATTCCCAATAACCATATAAAACTATCATTGAAGGTATTAACTTAATAAACCATAAAAGAAAATGCATCCTACAAGTGAAACAGTCAAAGAACAAAGAGTAGTCCATAAATCAAAGGGATCTCGGATATTCAAAGACATGAAGTACAATAGGAACACATTCGATACTAGAATGTCAGTACTGTGAGGAAGAACATCAAAATGAAGCACAATCAAACAATAAACTACTAGGCGCACGGGCAGACATTTGGGAGCATGCATAAGCAATCGTTAAATGAGATGTGACAGTAAAAAAGTGCTTGGACCATAAATTTTCAAGGAGAAGAAAAACTAGGTAGCATCACAAAAGTTTTCTCCAAATGAAGACATTATTTCACCCCCGTGTCCTACTATGTATCAATCATTTAAAATCAATGTGGACTATATGTCTTTTATTTTAGAATGTTTTAAAGCTAACAAATGAAGATGAATATCCTCTGTAGACAGATAGCATGAGGAGACACCTATTGTAGAGTTCCCTCCAACATCTAATTTGTCATTCACTCATCTGTCAAGTATGTTACGAAGGAAACAAAAAAAAAGAAAAAATCACACAGTTCAAGGCAGTTTCTTTATATAATATTTAGCTAGACTATACATTAAAATCATCAAAACCTTACCGCTGCCACTTGTAACAACACTAGCAACACTACTTCCCGCTGATATAACAAATGATATTCCATTAAGTATTGTTCGCTCTGTTCGGTATCTGAAATAAGAAAAAGAAACAAAAGAAATTATGCTCACAAATCAATAAAACTCGAAACTCGAATAGATATGGGAATGGAAGCATAATAAAATCCTGAAATAAAGCCAAGAGAAAAAACTAGCCTGAGTAAAATCCTTTGACAGCCCTACTGCCAGGATATCCAAACCAAACACATGTTCTACTTCTGGATACAAAAACATGCACTGCACCCAAATAAAATGTACAGACATCATTCTTCCAAAAAAGAAAAAAGAAAAAGGAAAAAAGGACCAATAAGAACCTCCCATAAACCCAATAATTGTCAAAGACATGGAAAGAGAAGAAGACCTCTATCAGAACCATCGTCCTCTCTATTGAGTCCAGATTTCGTCAATCTCGGACCAGATTTGAAAACCTCAACAACACACACACGATATGTATGTATGTATGTATGTATATATATATATATGCTCTCAGAATATAACCACTCAAAATCAATAAGCAAGACAAGATCAAAAAAAGAAAAGGAAAAAATCACAGAATCTAACACATTCAACTTAAATAAATCAGTGGGTTAAAAGAGTAACAAATTAAGCCTTTGTTATGAATTATAAAAAAAGAATAACTGCTACTATTGAAGGCCGAGAAAATAAGCTGTCCCAGAGAGGAATAAAGAAGAAGTGTTAGGAGAGAGGGACCAATCTATTCTATGATATGATATGATGGCTTATGGGCCACCCCAAGTGCACAGGAAAATGGGTGCCCATCTGTCTCGTGTGGATATCCAATTTAGCCCATAACCTGGATTCTGGACACCATAACCTGGATTCTGGACAACATCAACAAGCAACCGCAATGTTTTTACTGGACGTTCATCCATGATAAAACTAATGAAACAAAAAATCATTTTCCTCAAAGCTTGCTCCATCCAAACTAGCATCCACATTGAGCACGCAGAAACACATATAAACACTTCTCATCATAAAAATCAGAAAGGAAACTGTGCAAATAATAGCCAGGTACATATCTCCACTTCTGATTCTATATTTTAGAAGCATTTTTACAATTTATATAGATCATAGCTCTATTAATATTTACATTTTTTATTATAACAACTATAATTATCATTGAATACTAACTCTTTAAGATATATTCATACAGCAACAGACTCAAAGGCAGTGACAAAGCTCCAGAGGACTCCCGGTCAGAGAATTAGAAGTGAAAACATCGGATTTTCCAACACTTAGCCTCGAAAACGGCCCGCCGTGGGTCCGGAACGGGAACCGGGCCCCGGAAAAATCGGGAACCGGCACGAGCACCTCGCTCGAGGGTACAGTGACTTGTAGGAACTGACGGTTCGCAGATAGGGCTCTCGGTTATAAAATTAGAGGTAAAAGCATCGGATTTTCCAAGACTTAGGCTCGAAAACGGCCCGCCGGGGGTTCGGAACGGGAACCGGCACGAGCACCTCACTCGAGTGTAGAGTGACTTCTAGGGACAGACGGTTTGCAGATAGGACTCGTGGTTAGAGAATTAGAGATGAAAACATCTGCTTTTCTAAGACTTAGGCTCGAAAAAGGCCCGCCGAGGTCAGGAACGGGAACCGGCACGAGCACGAGGTCCAGAACGGGAACCGGCCCCCGGAAAAATCGGGAACCGGCACGAGCACCTCGCTCGATGGTAGAGTGACTTGTAGGAACTGACGGTTCGCAAATAGGACTCTCGGTTAGAGAATTAGAGGCGAAAACATAGGATTTTCCAACACTTAGGCTCGAAAACGGCCAGTCGAGGGTCAGGAACGGGAAATGTTACATGGAAATATCGGAAATCGGCACGAGCACCTCGCTCGAGGATAGAATGACTTATAGGAACTGACGGTTCGCAAATAGGACTCCCGGTAAGAGAATTACAGACGAAAACATCGGATTTTCGAAGACTTTGGCTTGAAAACGGCCCGCCGGGGGTTCGGAATGGGAACCGGCCCAAGAAAAAATCGGGAACCGGCGCGACCACCTCGCTCGGGGGTAGAGTGACTTGTAGAAACTGACGATTCGGAAATAGGACAACCGGTTAGAGAATTAGAGGCGACAACATCGGATTTTTCAACATTTAGGCTCGAAAACGGCCCGCCGGGGGTCCGGAACGAGAACCGGCCCTCGGGAAAATCGAGAACCGGCACGACCACCAAGCTCGAGGGTAGAGTGACTTGTAGGAACAGATGGTTTGCAGATAGGACTCGCAGTTAGAGAAGTAGAGGCGAAAACAACAGATTTTCCAAGGCTTAGGCTCGAAAACGGCCCGCCGGGGGTCCGGAACGGGAACCGGCCCTCGGAAAAATCGGAAACCAGCACGAACACCTCACTCGAGGATAGAGTGACTTGTAAGAACTAACGGTTTCCAGATAGGTCTCTCGGTTAAAGAATTAGAGGCGAATACATTGGATTTTCCAAGAGTTGGGCTCGAAAACGACCCGCTGGGGGGGTCTGGAAAGGGAACCGGCCCCCGGAAAAATCGGGAACCGGCACATGCACCTCGCTCGAAGGTAGAGTGACTTGTAGGAACCGACGGTTCGCAAATAGGACTCCCGGTTAGAGAATTAGAAGCGAATACATCGGATTTTCCAAGAGTTAGGCACGAAAACGGCCTGCCGGGGGTACGAAATGGGAACCGGCCCTCGGGAAAATCGGGAACCGGCACGACCACCAAGCTCGAGGGTAGAGTGACTTGTAGGAATAAATGGTTTGCAGATAGGACTCGCGGTTAGAAAATTAGAGGCGAATACATAAGATTTTCCAAGAGTTGGGCTCGAAAACGGCCCGCCGGGGGGGGGGGGGGGGGTGGGTGGGTTCTGGAACGGGAACTGGCCCCCGGAAAAATCGGGAACCGGCACGTGCACCTCTCTCGAGGGTAGAGTGACCTGTAGGAACTGACGGTTCGCAGATAGGACTCCCAGTTAGAGAATTAGAGGCGAATACATCGGATTTTCTAAGAGTTAGGCACGAAAACGGCCTGCCGGGGGTTCGGAACGGGAACCGGCCCCCGGAAAAATCAAGAACCGGCACGAGCACATCGCACGAGGTAAGAGTGACATGTAGGAACAGACGGTTCACAGATAGGACTCTCATTTAGAGAATTAGTGACGAAAACATCGGATTTTCAAACACTTTGGCTCGAAAACGGCCAGCCGTGGGTCCGGAACAGGAACCGGCCCCTGGAAAATCAGGAACCGGCACGAGCACTTCGCTCGAGGGTAAAGTGAATTGTAGGAAATGACGGATCGCCGATAGGACTCCCGGTTAGAGAATTAGAGGCAAAAACATCGGATTTTCAAAGACTTAGGCTCGAAAACTGCCCGCCGAGGGTTCGGAACGAGAACCGGCCCTCGGAAAAATCGAGAACCGGCACGAGCACCTCGCTCGAGGGTAGAGTGACTTGTAGGAACTGACAGTTCGCAAATAGAACTCTCGGTTATAGAATTAGAGGCGAAAACATCGGATTTCTCGACACTTAGGCTCGAAAACAGCCTGTCAGGGGTCCGGAAAGGGAACCAGGCCCCGGAAAAATTGGAAATCGGCACGAGCACCTCGCTCGAGGGTAGAATGACTTATAGGAACTGACGGTTTGCAGATAGGACTCGCTGTCAGAGAATTAGAGGCGAATACATCGGATTTTCCAAGACTTGATCTTGAAAACGGCCCCCCGGGGCTTCGGAAAGGGAGCCAGCCCCCGGAAAAATCGAAAATCGGCACGTGCACCTCGCTCGAGGGTAGAGTGACTAGTAGGAACTGACGGCTCACGGATAGGGCTCCCGGTTAGAGATTTAGATGCGAAAACATCGGATTTTACAAGAATTAGGCTCGAAAAATGCCCGCTAAGGGTCTGGAACGGGAGCCGGCCCCCGGAAAAATCGAAAATCGGCATGAGTACTCGCTCGAGGGTAGAGTGACTTGTCGGAACCGACGGTTCGCAGATAAGACTCCCGGTTAGAGAATTAGTGCCGAAAACATCAGATATTCGAACACTTAGGCTCGAAAACGGTCTGCCGAAGGTCCGGAACGGGAACCGGCCCCCGGAAAAATCAGGAACCGGCACGTGCACGTCGCTCGAGGGTAGAGTTACTTGTAGGAATTGACGGTTCGCAGAAAGGACTCCCGGTTAAAGAATGAGAGGCGAAACCATCGCATTTTCAAACACTTAGGCTCTCAAACGGCCCGCCGGAGGTCCGGAACATGAACCAACCCCCGAAAAAATCGAGAACCGGCACGAGCACCTCGCTCGAGGGTAGAGTGACTTGAAGGAACAGATGGTTTCTAGATAGGGCTCGCGGTTAGAGAATTAGAGGCAAAAACATCGGATTTTCCAAGACTTAAGCTCGAAAACGACCCACCGGGGTCCGGAAGGGGAACTGGCCCCGAAAAAATTAAGAACTAGCACGAGCACCTCGCTCGAGGGTAGAGTGACTTGTAGGAACTGACAGTTCGCAGATAGAACTCTTGATTAGAGAATTAGAGGCGAAAACATCAGACTTTCCAACACTTAGGCTCGAAAACGGCCCGCCGGGGGTCCGGAACGGGAACCAGGCCACGGAAAAATCGAAAATCGGCACGGGCACCTCGCTCGAGGGTAGAGTGACTTGTAGGAACTGACGGTTTGCAGATAGAACTCCCAGCTAGAGAATTAGAGGCGAAAACATCGGGTTTTCAAAGACTTAGGCTTGAAAACGGCCGGACGGGGGTCCGGAACGGTAACTGGCCCCCGGAAAAACGAGGAACCGGCAGAAACACCTCGCTCGAAGGTAAAGTGACTTGTAGGAACTGACGGTTTACAGATAGGACTCCCGGTTATAGAATTAGAGGCGAAAAAATCGGATTTTCCAACACTTGGGCTCGAAAATGGCCCGCCGGGGGTTCGGAACGGGAACTAGGTCCCCGGAAAAATCGGAAATCGGCATGACTTAGGCTCGAAAAGGGCCCGCCGGGGCTCCGGAACGGGAACCGGCCCACGGAAAAATCGGGAAATCGGCACGAGCACCTCGCTCGAGGGTAGAATGACTTGTAGGAACTGACGGTTCGCATATAGGACACCCGGTTAGAGAATTAGAGGCGAAAACATCGGATTTTCTAAGACTCTGGCTCGAAAATGGCCGGCTAGGGGTCTAGAACGGGAACCGGCCCCCGGAAAAATCGGGAACCGGCACGAGCACCTCACTCGAGGGTAGAGTGACTTGTAGGAACTGACGGTTCGCAGAAAGGACCTCCTGTTAGAGAATTAGAAGCGAAAACATTGGATTTTCCAACACTTAGGCTCGAAAATGGCCCGCCGGGGGTCCGGAACGGGAACCAGGCCCCCGAAAAAATCGGAAATCAGCATGACTTTGGCTAAAAAACGGCCTGCCGGGGTTTCGAAACGGGAACCGGCCCGCAGAAAAATCGGAAATCTGCACGACCACCTCGCTCGTGGCTAAAGTGACTTGTAGGAACTAACGGTTCACAGATAGGACTCCCGGTTAGAGAATTAGAGGCGAACACATCGGATTTTCCAACACTTAGGCTCGAAAATGGCCCGCTGGGGGTAGGGACCGGGAACCAGGCCCCCGAAAAAATTGAAAATCGGCATCACTTATGCTCGAAAAACAGCACGCCGGGGGTCCGGAAAGGGAACCGGCCCCCGAAAGAGTCGGAAATCGGCACAAGCACCTCGCTCGAGGGTAGTGTGACTTGTAGGAACTGACGGTTTGCAGAAAGAACTCCCGATTAGAGAATTTGAGGCGAAAACATCGGATTTTCCAAGACTTAGGCTCGAAAACGGCCTGACGAGGGTCCAGAACGGTAACTGGCACCCGGAAAAACCCGGAACCGGCAGAAGCACCTCGCTCAAGGGTAAAGTAACTTGTAGGAACTGACGGTTCGCAGATTGAAATCTCAGTTAGAGAATTAGAGGCTAAAACATCGGATTTTCCAACACTTAGGCTCGAAAACGGCCCGCCGAGGGTCCGGAACGGGAACCGGCCCCTGGAAAAATCGGGAACCGGCACGAGCACCTCGCTCGAGGGTAAAGTGATTTGTAGGAACTGACGGTTCGCAGATAGGGCTCTCAGTTATAGAATTAGAGGCGAAAACATCGGATTTTCCAACACTTACGCTCGAAATCGATCCGCCGGGGGTCTGGAACGGGAACCAAGCCCCGGAAAAATCGGGAATCGGCACTAGCACCTCGCACGAGGGTAGAGTGACTTGTAGGAACTGATGGCTCGCAGATAGGACTCCCGGTTAGAGAATGAGAGGCGAAAACATCGGAATTTCTAAGACTCAGGCTCGAAAATGACCCGCCTGGGGTCCAGAACGGGAACCAGCCCTCGGAAAAATCGGGAACCCGCACGAGCACCTCGCTCGAGGGTAGAGTGACTTGTAGGAACTGACGGTTCGCAGATAGGACCCACGGTTAGAGAATTAGAGGGGAAAACATCGGATTTTCCAACACTTAGGCTCTAAAATGGCTCGCCGGGGGTCCGGTACGGGAACCAGGTCCCCGGAAAAATCGGAAATCGGCATAACTTAGGCTAAAAAATGGCCCGCCGGGGGTCCGGAAGGAGAACCATCACCCAGAAAAATCGGAAATATGCACGAGCACCTCGCTCGTAGGTAGAGTGAATTGTAGGAACTGACGGTTCGCAAATAGGACTCCCGGTTAGAGCATTGAGGCGAACACATCGGATTTTCCAACACTTAGGGTCTAAAATGGCCCGCCGAGAGTACGGACCGGGAACCAGGCCCCCGGAAAAATCGGAAACCGGCATCACTTAGGCTCGAAAACGGCCTGCCGGGGGTCCGGAACGGAAACCGGCCCCCGGAAGAGTCGGAAATCGGCACGAGCACCTCGCTCGAGGGTAGAGTGACTTGTAGGAACTGACAGTTTGCAGAAAGAACTCCCGGTTAGAGAATTAGAGGCGAAAACATCGGATTTTCCAAGACTTAGGCTCGAAAACGGCCCGACGGTGGTCCAAAACGGTAACTGGCACCCGGAAAAACCAGGAACCTGCAGAAGCACCTCGCTCGAGGGTAAAGTGACTTGTAGGAACTGACGGTTCCCAGATAGGACTCTCGGTTAGAGAATCAGAGGCGAAAACATCGGATTTTCCAACACTTAGGCTAGAAAACGGCCCGCCGGGGGTCCGGAACGAGAACCGGCCCTCGGAAAAATCGAGAACCGGCACGAGCACCTCGCTCGAGGGTAGAGTGACTTGTAGGAACTGACGGTTCGCAAATAGAACTCTCGGTTATAGAATTAGAGACGAAAACATCGGATTTCCCGACACTTAGGCTCGAAAACTGGCCATCAAGGGTCCGGAACGGGAACCAGGCCCCGGAAAAATCGGGAACCGGCACGAGCACCTCACTCGACGGTAGAGTGACTTGTAGGAACTGATGGTTCGCAGATAGGACCCCTGGTTAGAGAATTAGAGGCGAAAATATCGGATTTTCCAAGATTTAGACTCGAAAACGGCCTGCCGGGGGTCCGGAACGGGAACCGGCCCCCGGAAAAAACAGGAATCGGCACGAGCACCTCGCTCGAGGGTAGAGTCACTTTTAGGAACTGACGGTTTGCAGATAGGACTCTCGGTCAAAGAATTAGAAGCGAAAACATTGGATTTTCCAACACTTAGGCTCGAAAACGGCCGCCGGGGGTCCGAAACGTGAACCGGCCCCGAGAAAAATCGGAAATCAGCACGAGCACCTCGCTCGAGGGTAGAGTGACTTGTAGGAACTGATGGTTCAAAGATCGGACTCCCGAATAGAGAATTAGAGGCGAAAACATCAGTTTTCCAACACTTAGGCTCGAAAAAGGCCCGCAAGCGGTCCGGACTGGGATCGGCCCCCGGAAAAATCAGGAACCAGCACGAGCTCCTCGCTTGAGGGTACTGTGACTTCTAGGACCTGACGTTTCGCAGATAGGACTTCCGGTTAAAGAATTAGAGGCAAAAATACCGGCTTTTTCAACACTTAGGCTCGAAAACGGCCCGCCGGGGGTTTGGAAAGGGAACCCGCCCCCGGAAAAATAGGGAACCGGCACGAGCACCTTGCCCGAGGGTAGAGTGATTTGAAGGAACTGACGGTTCGCAGATAGGTCTCCTGGTTATAGAATTAGAGGCAAAAACATCGGATTTTCTACCACTTAGGCTCGAAAGCAGCCCGCCGGGGGTCCAACACGGGAACCGGCAAGACCACATTGCTCGAGGGTAGAGTGACTTGGAGGAACTGGCGGTTCGCAGATAGTATTCTCGGTTAAAGAATTAGAGGCGAAAACATCAGACTTGCCAAGAGTTGGGCTCGAAAACGGCCCGTCGGGGGTCCGGAACGGGAACCAGGCCCCGGAAAAATAAAAAATCGGCACGTGCTCCTCGCTCGAGGGTAGACTGGTTTGGAGGAATTGACGGTTCGCAGATAGAGCTCCGGTTAGAGAATTAGATGCGAAAACATCGGATTTCCAAGACTTAGGCTCGAAAAATGCCCGCCAGGGGTCTGAAACGGGAACCGGCCCTCGGAAAAATCGAAAATCCGTACGAGCAACTCGCTCGAGGGTAGAGTGACTTGTAGGAACCGACGGTTCGCAGATAGGACTCTCGGTTAGAGAATTAGAGGCGAAAACATCGGATTTTCGAACACTTAGGCTTGAAAACGGCCTGCCGGGGGTCCGGAATGGGAACCGGCCCCAGAAAAGTCAGGAACCGGCACGAGCACGTTGCTCGAAGGTAGAGTGACTTATAGGAACTAACGGTTCGCAGATAGCACTCCCGGTTAGAAATTAGAGGCAAAACCATCGGATTTTCAAACACTTAGGCTCTCAAACGGCCCGCTGGGGGTCCAGAACATGATCTGGCCCCCGGAAAAATCGAGAACCGGCACGAGCACCTCGCTCGAGGGTAGAGTGACTTGTAGGAACAGACGGACTGCAGATAGGACTCACTGTTAGAGAATTAGAGGCGAAACCATCGGATTTTCAAACACTTAGGCTCTCAAATGGCCCGCCGGGGGTCCAGAACATGAACTGGTCCCCAGAACCGGCACGAGCACCTCGCTTGATGGTAGAGTGACGTGTAGGAACTAACAGTTCGCAGATAGAGATCTCGGTACGAACACCTTGCTCGAGCGTAGAGTGACTTATAGGAACTGACGGTTCGCTGATAGGACTCCCGGTTATAGAATTAGAGGCGAAAACATCGGATTTTCCACCACTTAGGCTCGAAAGCGGCCCGCCAGGGGTCCGAAATGGGAACTGGCACGACCACATTGCTCGAGGGTAGAGTGACTTGTAGGAACTTACGGTTCGCAGATAGAACTCTCGGTTAAAGAATTAGAGGCGAAAACATCGGACTTTCCAAGAGTTGGGCTCGAAAACGGCCCGCCGGGGGTCCGGAATGGGAACCTGGCCCCGGAAAAACCGGGAACCGGCACAAACACCTTGTTCGAGGGTAGAGTGACTTGTAGGTACTTACGGTTCGAAGATAGGACTCTCGGTTATACAATTAGAGGCGAAAACATCAGATTTTTCAACACTTAGGCTCTAAATCGGCCCGCCGGGGATCCGAAACGAGAACCGGCCCTCAAAAAAATTAGGAACCGGCACGACCTACTCACTCGAGGGCAGAGTGACTTGTAGGAACTGACGGTTCGCAGATAGGACTCCTTGTTAGAGAATTAGAGGCGAAAACATCGGATTTTCTAAGACGCAGGCTCGAAACTGACCCGCCGGGGGTCTAGAGCGGGAACCGACCCCCGGAAAAATCGGGAACCAGCACGAGCACCTCGCTTGACTTGTAGGAACTGACGATTCGCAGATATGACCCATGGTTAGAAAATTAGAGGGGAAAACATCGGATTTTCCAACACTTAGGCTCGAAAATGGCCCGCCGGGGGTCCGGAACGAAAACCAAGCTCCTGGAAAAATCGGAAATCGGCATGACTTAGGCTAAAAAACGGCCCACCGGGGGTCAAGAAGGAGAACCGTCACCCGGAAAAATCGGAAATCTGCACGAGCACCTCGCTCGTAGGTAGAGTGAATTGTAGGAACTGACGGTTCGCAAATAGAACTCCCGGTTAGAGCATTAGAGGCGAACACATCGGATTTTCCAACACTTAGGGTCTAAAATGGCCCGCCGAGAGTACGGACCGGGAACTAGACCCCCGAAAAAATCGGAAACTGGCATCACTTAGGCTCGAAAACGGCCTGCCGGGGGTCCGGAACGGGAACCGGCCCCCGGAAGAGTCGGAAATCGGCACGAGCACCTAGCTCGAGGGTAGAGTGACTTGTAGGAACTGACGGTTTGTAGAAAGAACTCCCGATTAGAGAATTAGAGGCGAAAACATCGGATTTTCCAAGCCTTAGGCTCGAAAACGGCCCGACGAGGGTCCAAAACGGTAACTGGCACCCGAAAAAACCAGGAACTTGCAGAAGCACCTCGCTCGAGGGTAAAGTGACTTGTAAGAATTGACGGTTCCCATATAGGACTCTCGGTTAGAGAATTAGAGGCGAAAACATCGGATTTCCCAACACTTAGGCTAGAAAACGGCCCGTCGGGGGTCCGGAACGGGTACCAGCCCCCGGAAAAATCGGGAACCGGCACGAGCACCTCGTTCGAGGGTAAAGTGATTTGTACGAACTGACGGTTCGCATATAGGGTTCTCGGTTATAGAATTAGAGGTGAAAACATCGGATTTTCCAACACTTGCGCTCGAAAATGGCCCGCCGGGGGTTCGGAACAGGAACCAAGCCCCGAAAAAATCGGGAACCGGCACGAGCACCTCACTCGACGGTAGAGTGACTTATAGGAACTGATGGTTCGCAGATAGGACCCCCGGTTAGAGAATTAGAGGCGAAAATATAGGATATTCCAAGATTTAGGGCCTGCCAGGGGTCCGGAACGGGAACCGGCCCCCGGAAAACACAGGATTCGGCACAAGCACCTCGCTCGAGGGTAGAGTCACTTGTAGGAACTGACGGTTCGCAGATAGGACTCTCGGTCAAAGAATTAGAAGCGAAAACATCGGATTTTCCAACACTTAGGCTCGAAAACGGCCGCAGGGGGTCCGAAACGTGAACCGGCCCCGAGAAAAATAGGAAATCGGCACGAGCACCTCGCTCGAAGGTAGAGTGACTTGTACGAACTGACGGTTCAAAGATCGGACTCCCGAATAGAGAATTTGAGGCGAAAACATCAGATTTTCCAACACTTAGGCTCGAAAAAGGCCCGCCAGGGGTCCCGACTGGCAATCGGCCCCCGGAAAAATCAGGAACCAGCACGAGCTCCTCGGTTGAGGGTACTGTGACTTCTAGGACCTGACGGTTCGCAGATAGGACTCCCGGTTAAAGAATTAGAGGCGAAAACATCGGATTTTCCAACACTTGGGCTCGAAAACGGCCCGCGAGGGTTAGGAACGGGAAGCCGCCCCAGGAAAATTAGGGAACCGGCACGAGCACCTTGCTCGAGGGTAGAGTGATTTGTAGGAACTAACGGTTCCCAGATAGGACTCCCGGTTATAGAATTAGAGCCTAAAACATCGGATTTTCCACCACTTTAGGCTCGCAAGCGGCCCGCCGGCTGTCCGAAACGGGAACCGGCAAGACCACATCGCTCGAGGGTAGAGTGACTTGGAGGAACTGGCGGTTCGCAGATAGAACTCTCGATTTAAGAATTAGAGGCGAAAACATCAGACTTTCCAAGAGTTGGGCTCGAAAACGGCCCATCGGGAGTCCGGAACGGGAACCAGGCCCCGGAAAAATCAGAAATCGGCACGGGCTCCTCGCTTGAGGGTAGAGTGGCTTGTAGGAACTGACGGTTCGCAGATAGAGCTCCGGTTAGAGAATTAGATGCGAAAACATCGGATTTCCAAGACTTAGGCTCGAAAAATGCCCGCCAGGGGTCCGAAACGGGAACCGGCCCTCGGAAAAATCGAAAATCCACACGAGCAACTCGCTCGAGGGTAGAGTGACTTGTAGGAACTGACGGTTCGCAGATAGGACTCCCGGTTAAAGAATTAAAGGCGAAAACTAGGCTCGAAAAAGGCCCGCCGGAGGTCCGGAACGGGAACCGGCACGAGCACCTCGCTCGAGTGTAGAATGACTTCTAGGGACAGACGGTAGGCAAATAGGACTCGTGGTTAAAGAATTAGAGGCGAAAACATCTGATTTTCCAAGACTTAGGCCTGAAAACGGCCAGCCGGGGTCCGGAACGGGAACCGGCCCTCGAAAAAATCGGGAACCGGCACGAGCACCTTGCTTGAGGGTAGAGTGACTTGTAGGAACTGACGGTTAGCAGAGAGGACTCTCGGTTAGAGAATCAGAGGTGAAAACATAAGATTTTCCAATACTTGGGCTCGAAAACGGCCCGCCGGGGGTCAGGAACGGGAACTGGCTCATGGAAAAATCAGAAATCGGCACGAGCACCTCACTGGAGGGCAGAGTGACTTGTAGGAACTGACCGTTCGCAGATAGGACTCCCGGTTAGAGAATTAGAGACGAAAACATCGGATTTTCGAGGACTTTGGCTCAAAAAGGGCCCGCCGGAGGTCCGGAGCGGGAACCGGCCCCGGAAAAAATTGAGAACCGGCGCGACCTCCTCGTTCAAGGGTAGAGTGACTTGTAGGAACTGACGATTCGGAAATAGCACACCCGGTTAGAAACTTAGAGGCGAAAACATCGGATTTTTCAACATTTAGGCTTGAAAACGGCCAGCCGGGGGTCCGGAACGGGAACCGGCCCTCGAAAAAACAGGAATCGGAATGAGCACGTCGCTCGAGGGTAGAGTCACTTGTAGGAACTGACGGTTCGCAGATAGGACCCCCGTTCAAAGAATTAGAAGCGAAAACATCGGATTTTCCAACACTTAGGCTCGAAAACGGACCGCCGGGGGTCCGGAACATGAACCGGCCCCGGGAAAAATCGGAAATCGGCACGAGCACCTCGCTCGAGGGTAGAGTGACTTGTAGGAACTGACGGTTCACATACAGGACTTCCGAATAGAGAATTAGAGGCAAAAACATCAGATTTTCCAACACTTAGGCTCGAAAACGGCCCGCCGGGGTCCGGACCTGGAATGGCCCCCCGGAAAAATCAAGAACCGGCACGAGCTCCTCGCTCGAGGGTACTGTGACTTCTAGGACCTGACGGTTCGCAGATAGGACTCCCGGTTAAAGAATTAGAGGCGAAAACATCGGATTTTCCAACGCTTAAGCTTGAAAACGGCCCGCCAGGGGTTCGGAACGGGAACCCGCCCCCGGAAAAATCGGGAACCGGTACGAGCACCTTGCTCGAGGGTAGAGTGACTTATAGGAACTGACGGTTCGCTGATAGGACTCCCGGTTATAGAATTAGAGGCGAAAACATCGGATTTTCCACCACTTAGGCTCGAAAGCTGCCCGCCCGGGGTCCGAAATGGGAACTGGCACGACCACATCGCTCGAGGGTAGAGTGACTTGTAGGAACTTACGGTTCGCAGATAGAACTCTCGGTTAAAGAATTAGAGGCGAAAACATCGGACTTTCCAAGAGTTGGGCTCGAAAACGGCCCGCCGGGGGTCTGGAATGGGAACCTGGCCCCGGAAAAACCGGGAACCGGCACAAACACCTTGTTCGAGGGTAGAGTGACTTGTAGGTACTTACGGTTCGAAGATAGGACTCTCGGTTATAGAATTAGAGGCGAAAACATCGGATTTTTCAACACTTAGGCTCTAAATCGGCCCGCCGGGGGTCCGAAACGAGAACCGGCCCTAAAAAAAATTGGGAACCGGCACGACCTACTCACTCGAGGGCAGAGTGACTTGTAGGAACTGACGGTTCACAGATAGGACTCCCGGTTAGAGAATTAGAGGCGAAAACATCGGATTTTCTACGACGCGGGCTCGAAACTGACCCGCCGGGGGTCCAGAGCGGGAACCGACCCCCGGAAAAATCGGGAACCAGCACGAGCACCTCGCTCGAGGATAGAGTGACTTGTAGGAACTGACGGTTCGCAGATATGACCCATGGTTAGAAAATTAAAGGGGAAAACATCGGATTTTCCAACACTTAGGCTCGAAAATGGCCCGCCGGGGGTCCGGAATGGAAACCAGGCTCCCGGAAAAATCGGAAATCGGCATGACTTAGGCTAAAAAACGGCCCGCCAGGGGTCAAGAAGGAGAACCGTCACCCGGAAAAATCGGAAATCTGCACGAGCACCTCGCTCGTAGGTAGAGTGAATTGTAGGAACTGACGGTTCGCAAATAGAACTCCCGGTTAGAGCATTAGAGGCGAACACATCGGATTTTCCAACACTTAGGGTCTAAAATGGCCCGCCGAGAGTACGGACCGGGAACTAGACCCCCGGAAAAATCGGAAACCGGCATCACTTAGGCTCGAAAACGGCCTGCCGGGGGTCCGGAACGGGAACCGGCCCCCGGAAGAGTCGGAAATCGGCACGAGCACCTCGCTCGAGGGTAGAGTGACTTGTAGGAACTGACGGTTTGCAGAAAGAACTCCCGGTTAGAGAATTAGAGGCGAAAACATCGGATTTTCCAAGACTTAGGCTCGAAACCGGCCCGACGAGGGTCCAAAACGGTAACTGGCACCCGAAAAAACCAGGAACTTGCAGAAGCACCTCGCTCGAGGGTAAAGTGACTTGTAGGAACTGACGGTTCCCAGATAGGACTCTCGGTTAGAGAATTAGAGGAGAAAACATAGGATTTTCCAACACTTAGGTTAGAAAATGGCCCGTCGGGGGTCCGGAACGGGTACCAGCCCCCGGAAAAATCGGGAACCGGCACGAGCACCTCGTTCGAGGGTAAAGTGATTTGTACGAACTGACGGTTCGCATATAGGGTTCTCGGTTATAGAATTAGAGGTGAAAACATCGGATTTTCCAACACTTGCGCTCGAAAATGGCCCGCCGGGGGTTCGGAACAGGAACCAAGCCCCGAAAAAATCGGGAACCGGCACGAGCACCTCACTCGACGGTAGAGTGACTTGTAGGAACTGATGGTTCGCAGATAGGACCCCCGGTTAGAGAATTAGAGGCGAAAATATAGGATTTTCCAAGATTTAGGGCCTGCCAGGGGTCCGGAACGGGAACCGGCCCCCGGAAAACACAGGATTCGGCACGAGCACCTCGCTCGAGGGTAGAGTCACTTGTAGGAACTGACGGTTCGCAGATAGGACTCCCGGTTAGAGAATTAGAGGCGAAAATATAGGATTTTCCAAGATTTAGGCTCGAAAACGGCCTGCGGGGGGTCCGGAACGGGAACCGGCCCCTGGAAAACACAGGATTCGGCACGAGCACCTCGCTCGAGGGTAGAGTCCCTTGTAGGAACTGACGGTTCGCAGATAGGACTCTCGGTCAAAGAATTAGAAGCGAAAACATCGGATTTTCCAACACTTAGGCTCGAAAATGGCCCGCCGGGGGTTCGGAACAGGAACCAAGCCCCGAAAAAATCGGGAACCGGCACGAGCACCTCACTCGACGGTAGAGTGACTTGTAGGAACTGATGGTTCACAGATAGGACCCCCGGTTAGAGAATTAGAGGCGAAAATATAGGATTTTCCAAGATTTAGGCTCGAAAACGGCCTGCCGGGGGTCCGGAACGGGAACCGGCCCCTGGAAAACACAGGATTCGGCACAAGCACCTCGCTCGAGGGTAGAGTTCCTTGTAGGAACTGACGGTTCACAGATAGGACTCTCGGTCAAAGAATTAGAAGCGAAAACATCGGATTTTCCAACACTTAGGCTCGAAAACGGCCGCCGGGGGTTCGAAACATGAACCGGCCCCGAGAAAAATCGGAAATCGGCACGAGCACCTCGCTCGAGGGTAGAGTGACTTGTAGGAACTGACGGTTCAAAGATCGGACTCCCGAATAGAAAATTAGAGGCGAAAACATCAGATTTTCCAACACTTAGGCTCGAAAAAGGCCCCCCAGGAAAAATCGGGAACCGGCACGAGCACCTCGCTCGAGGGTAGAGTGACTTGTAGGAAATGACGTTTCGCAGATAGGACCCACGGTTAGAGAATTAGAGGGGAAAACATCGGATTTTCAAACACTTAGCCTCGAAAATGGCCCGCCGGGGGTCCGGAACGCGAACCAGGCCCCCGTAAAAATCGGAAATCGGCATGACTTAGGCTAAAAAACTGCCCGCCGGGGGTCCGGAAGGAATACCATCACCCGGAACAATCGGAAATCTGCACGAGCACCTCGCTCGTATGTAGAGTGAATTGTAGGAACTGACGGTTCGCAAATAAGACTCCCGGTTAGAGCATTAGGGTCTAAAATGGCCCGCAGAGAGTACGGACCGGGAACCAGGCCCTCGGAAAAATCGGAAACCGGCATCACTTAGGCTCGAAAATGGCCCGCTGGGGGTCCGGAACGAGAACCAGCCCCCGGAAGAGTCGGAAATTGGCACGAGCACCTCGATCGAGGGTAGAGTGAGTTGTAGAAACTGACGGTTTGCAGAAAGAACTCCCGGTTAGAGAATTAGTGGCGAAAACATCGGATTTTCCAAGACTTAGGCTCGAAAACGGCCCGACGGTGGTCCGGAACGATAACTGGCACCCGGAAAAACCAAGAACCCGCAGAAGCACCTCGCTCGAGGGTAAACTGACTTGTAGGAACTGACAGTTCCCAGATAGGACTCTCGGTTAGAGAATCAGAGGCGAAAACATCGGATTTTCCAACACTTAGGCTCGAAAACGGCCTGCCGGGGGTCCAGAACAGATACCGGCCCCCGGAAAAAACGGGAACCAGCACGAGCACCTCGTTCGAGGGTAAAGTGATTTGTACAAATTGACGGTTCGCATATAGGGCTCTCGGTCATAGAGTTAGAGGCGAAAACATCGGATTTTCCAACACTTACGCTCGACAATGGCCCGACGGGGGTCCGGAACAGGAACCAAGCCCCGAAAAAATCGGGAACCGGCACGAGCACCACACTCGAGGGTAGAGTGACTTGTAGGATCTGATGGTTCGCAGATACAACCGCCGGTTAGAGAATTAGAGGCGAAAATATCGGATTTTCCAAGATTTAGGCTAAAAAACGGCCCGCCGGGGGTCCGGAATGGGAACCGGCCCCCGGAAAAAAGAGGAATCGGCACGAGCACCTCACTCGAGGGTAGAGTCACTTGTAGGAACTGACGGTTCGCAGATAAAGGACTCTCGGTCAAAGAATTAGAAGCGAAAACATCGGATTTTCCAACACTTAGGCTCGAAAACGGCTCGCTGGGGGTCCGAAACGTGAACCGGCCCCGGGAAAAATCGGAAATCGGCACGAGCACCTCGCTCGAGGGTAGAGAAACTTGTAGGAAGTTACGGTTCAAAGATCGGACTCCCGAATAAAGAATTAGAGGCGAAAACATCAAACTTTCCAACACTTAGGCTCGAAAAAGGCCCGCCAGGGATCCAGACTGGGAATCGGCCCCCGAAAAAATTAGGAACCAGCACGAGCTCCTCATGCTAGGACCTGACGGTTCGCAGATAGGACTCCCGGTTAAAGAATTAGAGGCGAAAGCATCGGATTTTCCAACACTTAGGCTCGAAAACGGCCCGCCGGGGGTTCGGAACGGGAACCCGCCTCCGGAAAAATCAGGAACCGGCACGAGCGCCTTGCTCGAGGGTAGAGTGACTTGTAGGAAATGACGGTTCGCTGATAGGATTCCCGGTTATAGAATTAGAGGTGAAAACATCGGATTTTCCACCACTTAGGCTCGAAAGCGGCCCGCTGGGGGTCCGAAACGGTAAATGCACGAGCACATCGCTCGAGGGTAGAGTGACTTGTAGGAACTGACGATTCGCAGATAGAACTCTCAGTTAGAGAATTAGAGGCGAAGACATCGGACTTTCCAAGAGGTGGCTCGAAAACGGCCCGCCGGGGGTCCGGAACGGGAACCAGGCCCCGGAAGAATCGGAAAACGGAACGAGCACCTCGCTCAAGGGTAGAGTGACTTGTAGGAACTGACGGTTTACAGATAGGACTCGCTCTTAGAGAATTAGAGGCGAAAACATCGAATTTTTCAAGGCTTAAGCTTGAAAACGGCCGCCGGGGGTTCGGAACGGGAACCGGCCCCCGGAAAAATCGGAAATCGGCTCGTGCACCTCGCTCAAGGGTAGAGTGACTTGTAGGAACTGACGGTTCGCAGATAGGGCTCCCGATTAGAGAATTAGATGCGAAAACATCGGATTTCCAAGACTTAGGGTCGAAAAATGCCCGCCAAGGGTCCGGAACGGGAACTGGCCCCCGGAAAAATCGAAAATTGGCACGAGCACTCACTCGAGGGTAGAGTGACTTATAGGAACCGACGGTTCGCAAATAGGACTCCCGGTTAGAGAATTAGAGGCGAAAACATCGGATTTTCGAAAACTTAGGCTCGAAAACGGCCTGCCGGGGGTCCGGAACGGGAACCGGCCCCCAGAAAAATCGGAAATCGGCACGAGCACCTCGCTCGAGGGTAGAGTGACTTGTAGGAGCTGACAGTTCGCAGATAGGACTCCCGGTTAGAGAATTAGAGGCGAAAACATCGGATTTTCCAACACTTAGGCTCGAAAGCGACCCGCCGGGGTCCAGAACGAGAACCGGCCCTCGGAAAAATCAAGAACCGGCATGAGCACAAAAATCGAGAACCAGCATGAGCACCTCGCTCGAGGGTAGACTGACTTATAAGAACTGACGGTTCGAAAATAGAACTCCCGGTTAGAGAATTAGAGGCGAAAACATCGGAATTTCTAACACTTAGGCTCGAAAGTGGCCTACCGGGGGTCCGGAACGGGAACCAGCCCCCGGAAAAATCGGGAACCGGCACAAGCTCCTCGCTCGAGGGTAGAATGACTTGTAGGAACTGGCGGTTCTCAGATAGGACTGTCGGTTAGAGAAATAGAGGCAAAAAAATTGGATTTTCCAAGACTTAGGCTCGAAAACGGCCCGCCGGGGGTCTGGAACGGGAACCAGGCCCCGGAAAAATCGGAAATCGGCACGAGCACCTTGCTCGAGGGTAGAGTGACTTATAGGAACTGACAATTTGCAGATAGGACTCCCGGTTACAGAATCAGAGGCGAAAACATCGGTTTTTCCAAGACTGGGCTCAAAAACGGCTCGCCGGGGGTCCGAAACGGGAACCGGCCCCCGGAAAAATCGGTTTCATGAGATTTTATACTGAAACATGCATTTTAGATATCTTTAGATATCTATACTGAAACATGCATTTTAGATATCTTTAGATACTTCTCTATTTTAAAATTGATTTCATGCGACGGTAGTGTTTTGAACGCTTTAAATGGGATTTAGAGGATACTTCTCTATTTTAAAATTGATTTCATGCGACTGTAGTGTTTTGAACGCTTTAAATGGGATTTAGAGGATACTTCTCTATTTTAAAATTGATTTCATGCGACTGTAGTGTTTTGAACGCTTTAAATGGGATTTAGAGTTGTTTAAAACCGAAACACGTGCTTCGGATAGTTCGAGGCCTATTTTAATATAAAATTGTGTTCTATAAGGCTTTAGAAAAATATTGTCTCTAAACTGCATTTCAGGCGATTCACGATGAATATATTTTCATTTAAAATGTGTTTCAGGCAAATCCGGGCTTAATAATTAATCTCGTGGGGGTTCTAAGTCATTTATGAAATAAAATCGTGTTTTGTGCAGTCAATTGCCAATATCTGGATGAAATAACGTTCCGGACGATTTCAGCGAATTTAAAGTTTTAATGGTCTAATCTTTTACTCTAAAATGTGTTTCATACGATTATGGCCAGAATTATGAGTTTTACGATATCCTAAGATACATTTCGTTTTAAAATATGTTTCACGCAATTTTAGGATTAGGAACGCATTGTTAAGGGTTAAGGGTTGTATAAGACTAAAAGTCATGATTCGAATAATTCCTAGGGAATTCTAGGTGGGTATGGAAACATGTTGGGTGAAACTGCGTGAAACGCAGTTCACAAGTGAAAGACGCGCTCTCGACAATTCGATGTTATTCTTTTACTTTAAAACGGATTTCAAACAAATTCGGACAAAAGAACTTATCTAATGATATTCAAAGCCGTTTCTGGCTAATAAAGAACGTAATTTGTGCAATCAATAGCTTGTATTTCGATAAAAACGCGTACTCTATTATTCAGAGGCATTTTAGGGTATTCTGAATTAGTATTCTGCATTAAAATGCACTCTTGTGATTCTATATGTTGAAATGCACATTTTAAGATATTCTGAGATGCTTTCCTATTTAAAATGAGTTTCACAGGCGATACTAGGGTTTAAAATGCATTATATGGGATTAAAGGTCGTTTCAGATTGAAACATGTGCTTCGCGCCGGGAGTAAGGGATTCCAAACAGCTCTGGAAAAATGTTGGCTCCAAATTAGATTTAACGCAATTCTAATCTGTTTCCAATTAAAACACGCATTTTAGGATATTCAAAGATACTTCTCTCTAAAATTGAAACTTTAAACCGCGTTTAACGCTATTTATGGTTGAAAAACGCGCTCTAGAAAATTCTGGATTATCTTTTTTCCTTTAAAACGAGTTTCACGAAAATTCAGGCTTAAGAAGTAATCTCGTGGAATTCTAAGCGACTTCTGACAACAAACCATAATTGGTGTAATCAATAGCGCATATTCAATCATAGCACATGTTTGGATATTCAAAGGCATGTCAGGGCATTATGGTCTAGTCTTTTATTTTGAATTGCATTTTTTACCATTTTTGCTGAAATATGCATTTTAAAATATTCTATAAGTATTGTGTTTGGATCAGTTTTTGGAAAGAAATAAAAATGGTAATAAAATACGCAACCATGCAAATATAGAAACTCTAAATAAAACAAGTAACCATGCCAAATTAGAAATTCTAATTTTAGTAAGTCCTGTCTTCCACGTGGCCCAATGCAAAAAAATGTCTTGGCCTTCATCATTTTCCAAACTCTTTGGATTCCTCAAACTCTTTGAGTAACTCCAAACTCCTTGACCATCACAAACTCTATCTATCTTGACTTGAAAATCGCCGAAACTTACAAATAATAAAAATAAAAAAATACATAAATTTCCTATATTTCAAAAATTGAGATTTACATGGCAATCTATTAATAGAAATAAAATAGGCTTAGGGAAACCATCATGCCTTGCTCTTTCGCGGGAAAACCAAGGAAACCATGATGCCCTTTACAAGTTGCCTAATATAACCAATAATAATAACAAAAATAGAAATTTGTGGGGCCACATGGAGAGGACAATTACCTGCAAGGTTAGTATCATATATACAATAGGAACTAGAGCTAAGAAGGTGCCATTCATCATGATGAAAAATCAGAATTGTCAAAACCGACAGCGGTCCTACGTGCTCGAGCGGAGATGAACCCGCTCGAGCAGGCACTTCACACCAGGTCCACTCGAGCAGGTTCAACCCTGCTCGAGCACCCTACTCGTAGACACTGGGTCAGCTCGAGCATGGATGAATCCGTTCGCACGCCTGACACGCTGTTGGAAGAAAAACAATGATTTTTGACCAACCAATTCCTTCTCATGCATACACATAAAAATTAAATAAAATAAAATAAAAACCTTAAAAAGTGATCCTTACACAACTCTAAATCCATCCACTCCACATCTCATGTAGAGACTAGAAAACCGATCTAACACGATGAGAATCTATGGATCGCTCTGATACCAATTGTTAAAAGTAGGTTGTCCTCGTGGATAAATATTTACAAACTTTTGACCCACTTATGTAGGGATCAATAACCATAAGGCCAAAAACCCAACCCCGAGATCTAAAACCCTAATATCATGTATTAAGATCAAATAATACATCAAGAAGATAGATCAATAAACAAACAAGCACAATTAAATCTACTAAAACAAATAAATAATAGATATATACCTTTAAAGCTTGGTTGCGCTCAAATCGAAAAGTTGAAAATTTAATCTCTGTGAAAACTCTTTTCGCAGATTTTGATCTCCTTTTTCCTCTGTGTTCTTCCACGCTATAACCCTCTTAGAAAACTTCTCAAAGAGAATGGTGGGATCTCCAAGTAGAAGAAAACCCTACCACTCTTGTAGGAAACCAGAGGGGATCGAGGAGGAAAAGAGAGAAAATTAATCAACCGCCCTATATGTCATTAGTAGCAAGAAATTGTGTCCTTTTTTGATAAATAAGATCTATACAAATTCATGTCCTCATAAGAGAAAATTAAATTTTGCTAAATAAGGAGAACTATACAAATTCATTTGTCATAGTGATCCTTAGCTATTAAAAAAAAAAACCTACCACAACGAATTAGCTAAACAAATTGAATTAGCGAACTCCAATAGGTGGTGAGTGAAATGCACACTGCGAACTTGAATTATTAGATGAGTTGCAAACTAAATTTTGTGAATTAGTGATCCTTAGCTATTAAAAAAAAAAAACCTACCACAACGAATTAGCTAAACAAATTGAATTAGCAAACTTCAATAGGTGGTGAGTGAAATGCACACTGCGAACTTGAATTATTAGATGAGTTGCAAACTAAATTAGATGAGTTGCAAACTAAGTAACCATTGATTCATCTAGTAGCAAAGGAAGAAGCAAATAACTATTAAATTTCATGGTAAATTATGATTCATCTAGTAGCAAAGGAAGAAGCAAATAACTATTAAATTTCATGGTAAATTATCAATATACCCAAATGAATCAGCCCTTGTATTGATGCTTGTGATGCCTCTTGATTGATCAATAGCTTAGATATCTCAATCTCACCAATCAAAGGGTTAAAATTGACATCTAAGAATGCCCTTATCTAACAAACATTAGCACACTCTTTCAAACTGAAAATTAAAATCATTATAATATAAAAATAAACTAGAAAGAAAAAAAGAGTAATATAGTATACCTATTTTCAACTGAGGTTGATATCATTAATGTCATTCAAATCTTTTGCATCCAAATTATCAGCATCAAGAAAATACATCTGTAAAAAAAAATATTTTTTTTTAGCATCTCATAAGCATGCAAGGTTGTCAAAGGGTAGCACTCCAATAGTTTGGTTTTGCAAGGTTGTCAAAGGGTAGCACTCCAATAGTTTGGTTTTTCATCATATATATTCACATGAAATATATATTCTAAAATTTATATCAATTATCTCCAAGTATGTATATCTCATTTGGCCAGGAAAAAACAAAAAACCCCAAATCAGTCCATTGTGTGCCAGGGTGACATGGTAGTAAGCCTCGTCAAGTCACAAGAAATGGCAAAAAAGAAACTGCCTTAACCAAATGAACTAAGAAAACCAACAACAAAGGGGCATAACTAAATTTTGGAACACGGCTTATGAGGATGGATTACAATCTAACTTGTAACAATCAGAATAAAGATGAGAAAGGAAAAGAAAGACCCCATTTGGCATTGTTCCCATGTTATTTCGAGTATTATGCTGAGACCAGTTTGTGTTGAGGCTATGTTGTGAAGAACTTGTTTGCTAAATTCAGCAAGATTTCAATGGAAGGCCCAACACCCATTGAGTTTTAATATATCTCAGGAAAATTTAAGCTTCTAAGAAACTTGAATTATTCTGTTGCAGATCAGAACTAATAACACATCTATGATAGAAGCTTATAAACATAAAAGAACCCTTTGATGACAAAAACAAATTGCAATTCCAACATCAAAGCTGTGCCTCCAGTCTCTGTCTTAAAAAGTCCAGGATAGGCATCATCTAAGAAACTCATTCTTTGAATTATTAAGACATTAATACTTAAAATACTAAAATAAGACATTAATACTTAAAATACTAAAAAAGAACTAGTAGTCTATGGCAAAACAACTAAGATCTACTATTAAGATAAATCTTTTAATTCATAAACACAGCGATAAATTGCCAAAGTGAGCTGGCAAGCAATGGTTCTAAACTTACCACATCCAACTTGTTGCATCTGTATCCACACAAAAAAGAACGTGCATATACAAGTAACACAACTTGTTAACGCTATGGCTCATAAGAATGGCAAATATTCCCACCTATTCAAATCAACAGGCAACAAAGGTCCATGGTCAATAACTGTTTATATTACGATTTGCATGGATAAGTTGTTAGAACAACAATTACATAAATCAAATAAAGATTTTCAAAAACCCTCAAACAAATCTTTATTTTCGTTCGCCGTTTCACCAAGAAGAAGAGATGCTCTCCTTTTCATTGGGCATCTCACCAAGAGGGAAAGCAAAAGAAGAGGGGAAGAGGTGACGAGGCGAAACTCTCCATTTCTTGTGTGACGGCTGTGCATGAGAGGAAGATTCGAGAGAAGAAAGGAAGGATGGGGAGAATTTTGCTTAGCCCTAAATCTAAGTGGGTCCCACGAGTGGTGGAATGAATGTCCGGCAACAGGCAGCTGAAACTGCTGCTTTTATATTAGAAATCATGGTTCAAAAAGATCTTTGGAATAATTATAATCGGTACTATTTTAATTTCAATTAACTGTCGTGATAACAAGGCTCAATCAGTTATTTGAACCATCATTTTCAAATCAGACGGCGAACAAAGAGGGGAAGACAGACCTAGAAATATTAGACGACGCAGCGACGAATCCACAAACAATGTGAAAGGCACTGCATTGGATGAGATTGGGGGTTGCATGCATGTGCAATCAGGCAGTGAAGAGGAGAGGAAGATAGACCGTATCAAACGAGGCAATGACGAAACCAGAAACAATGGTGAAGAGCGAAAGGAATTGCATGAAATTCGGGTTGCATGTATGTGGGCCCACTATGAGATCTTCTTTGAAGACACCTTGCATGTAAGGGGCCACATGTAACATCTGAGTAAGAAGGATCAACATGAACAGATAACATATCAAGTAACACATAAAGTTTGGCCTTTGGTTGATACTCTGAGACTTGGATTCATGAGAAATTCATGAGGTTCCTTTGGGATTGATTCGTCAATTGGTGTGTATGCATTAGACATCACCTAGAAACAAAAAAGCATACACAGATAAATATTTTAAAATTAAAATAATAAAAAAAAAAAAAACCCTTAAGAAGAGTCATAATAATCAGTGAGAAACTTGTTAGTATTAAATGATGGATCAACATGAACAGATAACATATCAAGTAACACATAAAGTTTTGCCTTAGGTTGATACGCTAAGACTTGGCTTCATGAGAAATTCATAAGGTTCCTTTGGGAGATCCACCCCCAAAATATTAGCATTAATCCTACCAGCCTTTTAGTCCTATCCTATTTTCTAGTTGCTTTTGTTATTCTGGGACATTTGCATGTAGAAGAGGGAACATGAAATAGTTGAAGATTACCAAAGCAAAACTCCATTCTTTGTAATCTCAGGAAGATGAACACATGAAAGCCTTAAAAATATTTATTCTTATGGATTCAGCTTATATAGTACTCAAGGATCCAGAAGGGGGAATATACAGTTTTACTGCAAAATCCATTTACAATTTCATCCTCATGACTTGAAGAAGTGCATTAAACACTTATAATCTTCATCCTCATAAATTCATTCAAACTTGAATTCAATAAGACAAAGAATTGAGTTGAGACTAAGGGGAACATCAATGCAAAATTTCAAAAGGGCAGAATTTTGATAAGTAAAAACATTAAAGGTGGAGAATTACCCATAGAAAGAGCTTCAAACTGAGTTCCTCCATGTTCTGATACCTCTAAGGGAGAAGAATTATGCATATAAACTAATTGGATTAACTGATCTTTCATGCAGAGGAACTGGTGAGCTATATGAAACAAATATTGGTGAGCTATAGGCAGTGAAAAAATAGTTTCACATTCAAAGTTTTGCATCACTAAATATGTATGCACTCAGTAGTTTCAAAAGGGCAGAATTTTGAATAAGTAAAAACATTAAAGGTGGAGAATTACCCATAGAAAGAGCTTCAAACTGAGTTCCTCCATGTTCTGATACCTCTAAGGGAGAAGAATTATGCATATAAACTAATCGGATTAACTGATCTTTCATGCAGAGCAACTGGTGAGCTATATGAAACAAATATTGGTGAGCTATAGGCAGTGAAAAAATAGTTTCACATTCAAAGTTTTGCATCACTAAATATGTATGCACTCAGTAGTTAGGAATTAGTATTTGTAAGCAATATGACTTGAGTTAATCCAATGCATGATCATCAACTGTACCAAGCATTTAAGAAAAGCTGGAAAAGAAAGATAAAGTTCTGCATACATGTGACATACAATCAAACATGAATAGATTCTCGCCGAAAGTGACAAATGTACTATAGATCTAGGTGGATATGATGGATCTGTTGTGCTCATTATTAGCACTATGAACATGTGCTGTGTATGGCAAAGTGTTGTGTGCAATTCTTTTCCTTTTTTTTATTTTGGGTGTGGAATTCACCTGCAACATGTATGGGTCTACTTACAGGCATTTCCAAATAAGTGACCAGTACATTTGCAACTTGCAAATTCAGTGAATTTCAAAAATAATTCAATAGAAGTTCACTATGTGTGCACATATAACACGAATCAAAAGGTCCGTGCTTGACTATGCTAGTTTCAGTAGATATAGAGTGTCACATCAGATTATCTAAGTTTCGCAACTATAGAATCAAGGATAGGAGTAAGACAGGGAAAAGGAAGAGCAGATCATTTATTATCTTACGACTTGAAAATTCTATTGTTTCTTTGGAAATGGACGTTGTCTTAGGACTTGAAAATCCAATAGTCAATGTTATAGTTTAATAAGAAGAATATCCAAACCATACTGACCTCTGCAATATAGGCAAAACATTCTCTAGCTACTAGTTTGTTGAAGCATGGACAGGTGTCACTCGAATGGCCAGTGGCATAATACTCTCTCTTGCTCCATGCTCAATAATCCATATAAGTGTCAGGATCCTCAGCCTCGCACTCAAAAACACATAATACACGGCTTAGGCCAACTATACCGATTCAGTAATCATTGATATATACTAAATGACATTCCAACATAGATTGCCAACATACACGTGGATTGAAGCAAACAAAAAAGACTCCTATGGAAATAAAACATTGACATTTGTTATTTGTGGTAAATACAAAGTCATGCCAGTAATTCTTTCGAAGTTCTCTCTAGTCAATCCATCTTTGTTATGAGATAAGGTTCTCACCAAAACAACGTTAGCTAGAACCCTCTCTAAAAGACAATATCATAATTAAAAATCTAAGAACGCCTATTTTCTCTCTTTCGGATTTCTTCTTTAGAGTCAAATCAACATTATAAATTACTTAAGCAAACACCTAATCATCTAATATTAAATTACTTAAGCAAACACCTAATCATCTAAAATTCAATATATAAGAAAATCAAGTATATACTAATAAATATAATTAAGATTACCAAGAAATCTTATGCAAAAATACTCAAGTCACTATTGGACCCTTTCTCAATCAGCATTAAAATCAAAGAAATGGCCATCAGTTGAGTACAAAGGGCATAAGAAAACTTAGTTTGGTTACTAGTTTCTGAAGTATATATATGGCTACAATCAGTTACCACCATATCCATCCATCATGGCCCATCAATTACTAAAATAAAGTACGAAAACATGGCAATTGAAGAATACACTGAATTCATCGATTTTTCGCATAGAATGGGATGATGCAAAAAAATCTACATGAGTATAATTATGAATTTTGAGAAAATTAATGCGATAATAGGATAATGCAAAAGAATAATTTCATGAAAATCATGCAATTTAATGAATTTTGACCAATTATGACTTGAATTCCAACATTGAATATTGGAATAAAACTCAATGAAATCAAGTTATCCTAAATAAGTCCATAAATCTATATGAAATAATGACAATATGATGGAATTTCATAGACTCAATACGCCCTCCCACCAACATTTTGCAAAAGATGTGAAAAGGCGAAGTTAACTAACCTAACATAATCTAACCTAAAAATACAAAAGAAAACTAATGCAAAACACAAAAGCCACTTTCGCTAGCACTCTCAACTGCATTTAGCGTATGCAATAAGCCTTTATACCCCTGGGCTACCCTAGTGGACGAATTGTGCTTCGTGAGGTTTTGCCGTGAATATACCCACAAAACTCAAAAAACTAAAGAAATCAAAAGAAACCCTCAAAAAAAAAATTTTTATAAACATTGGATACTCTCGATTCTTGGAATAGTCAAAAGCAGAGACAAATTTGAAATATGGTACGCCAATCTCATCTTTGGAAAGAAATTTTCAAAATCATGCTAAATATGATAGTGCACGATGAGAAAGTACGTATACATCAAAAAATAAGTGTTAAATACTATGCTAGAAACCCCGTGAAAACGACTCAATCAAATAATCTAGTTCACATAGACTTAGCAAAAAAAAAAAAAAAAAAAATTTCCTCTCAAGGCAACCATGATGGCTTTCGCACTATTGCTTTTCAAAAGGCCGTGAAATTTCAGCAACAAGCTTCTCTCTTTCTTTTTTTTCTTTTCTCTTAATTTTTTTCCTTTTCAACAGCCCCCAACAATATGCAGCCCTTTTCATGTACCCGAATCAAGGGTGTTCCCCAATCAAGGCAACCATGATGGCTTTCGTACTATTGTTTTTCAAAAGGCCATGCTTTTTTTTTTCCTTTTCAATGGTCCCCAGCAATAGACAGCCCTTTTCATGTACCCGAATCAAGGGTGTACCCCAATCAAGGCAATCATGATGGCTTTCGCACTATTGTTTTTCAAAAGGCCGTGACTGTTTTTCCATTTCAACGGTCCCCAACAATATGCAACCCTTTTCATGTACCCGAATCAAGGGTGTACCCCAATCAAGGCAACCATGATGGCTTTCGCACTATTGTTTTTCAAAAGGCCGTGACTGTTTTTTTCCATTTCAACGGTCCCCAACAATAAACAGCCCTTTTCATGTACCCAAATCAAGGGTGTACCCCAATCAAGGCAACCATGATGGCTTTCGCACTATTGTTTTTCAAAAGGCCGTGACTTTTTTTTCCATTTCAACGGTCCCCAACAATATACAGCCCTTTTCATGTACCCAAATTAAGGGTGTACCCAAATCAAGGCAACCATGATGGCTTTCGCACTATTGTTTTTCAAAAGGCCGTGACTCTTTTTCCTTTTCAACGGTCCCCAACAACAGGCAGCCCTTTTCATGTACCCGAATCAAGGGTGTACCCCAATCAAAGCAACCATGATGGCTTTCGCACTATTGTTTTTCAAAAGGCCGTGACTTTTTTTTCCATTTCAACGGTCCCCAACAATATGCAGCCCTTTTCATGTACCCAAATTAAGGGTGTACCCAAATCAAGGCAAGCATGATGGCTTTCGCACTATTGTTTTTCAAAAGGCCGTGACTCTTTTTCCTTTTCAACGGTCCCCAACAATAGGCAGCCCTTTTCATGTACCCGAATCAAGGGTGTACCCAATCAAGGCAACCATGATGGCTTTCGCACTATTGTTTTTCAAAACGCTGTGAAATTTCAACGACAAGCTTTTCTCTTTCTTCTTTTTTCTTTTCTCTTGAATTTTTTCCTTTTCAACGGTCCCCAACAATAGGCAGCCATTTTCATGTACCCGATTTAATTCACTAATTTGTGGAGAAATGCACCCAGATGAACCAGAAAACCTAAAAAACTAAGGCTTCGTTTTCCTTCATATATTCAATCAAGTCGTTAAAAGACTGGAAATCAAAATTTCACATTTAAAGGTTTTGAAAATGTATACGAACTGTGTAATGTGAAAAGGATCAGAATTTAGCACTTTTTCAAAAAGATTTCCGCAAACAAAAACTCTCTTTTGTCTAAATTTTGAGAATTCTAAAATTCAAGCTATCTTCCGTTTATTGAAAATTCTCTCAAAAAATTTCTCTTCAAAACAATCTAAAAAGCCAAAGATAAATACCAAAAATTCTGGTAAGAAATTTAAAAAACTTCCTAAATATAGAAAATAAAGCAAAAGGTGAGCGAAAATTTTGTCTAAAAATAGACAAGTGTGCTTGTCCCCACCCCCAAACCTATGATGAACATCATCCCCATGTTATGCATGCAATACAAAAGAATATAAAACATGAGGAATAAAAGTACAAGAGGGTAAAGTGAAGACAACGGAAAACGTGAAGCCTTTTCGAACCTTATCAATGGTTAGACAAAATCCACAAAAACAAACAAAAAGAAAAAGAAATTACCCTACTGGCAACACAAATTGGAATCCACCCGGATTCCAGAAAAAATTTAGTTGTATACCCATTGTTACAATGCTTTGCTGGCTATTTGCCATGCCCATAGCTTTCCAAACTATACAATTACCAGATTAACTTAACTTTAATTGCGATTTTTTTCTCAAATGGTGATATTTGCATTAAGTAGAGAGATGATGTTACATCAAAGGGCGTAAAAACTCAACATCAAAAGGACAAAATTACAAAAGTACTATCGATCAGGTCTAAAAAGAAGATTCATGCTTGAGAGATTTCAGGTTAAGTCCTCTAAGTAACCGGGAAATGAAGGGTTGGTTGGTCATCCAACCTCGTTACATATGTTATGGTACCTTATGTTTATGTAATGGTACGTTGTCTTCAGTCAGTTTCTAGTTTTTGCATAATAAAAACAAAGAAAATATAAATAATAACTTGAAAAATGAAAACAATGCTCCATGATGAGAAACAATAATCCGTCAAAAAATAATGTTCACACAAGTCCCTATAGAAAGCATAATTCCCGATAACCTTATAAAACTATCATTGAAGGTATTAACTTAATAGACCATAAAAGAAAATGCATCCTACAAGTGAAACAGTCAAAGAACAAAGAGTAGTCCATAAATCAAAGGGATCTCGGATATTCAAAGACATGAAGTACAATAGGAACACATTCGATACTAGAATGTCATAATTGTGAGGAAGAACATCAAAATGAAGCCCAATCAAACAATAAACTACTAGGCGCCGGGCAGACATTTGGGAGCATGCATAAGCAATCGTTAAATGAGATGTGACAGTAAAAAAGTGCTTGGATCATAAATTTTCGAGGAGAAAAAAAACTAGGTAGGATCACAAAAGTTTTTTCCAAATGAAGACATTATTTCACCCCCGTGTCCTACTATGTATCAATCATTTAAAATCAATGTGGACTATATTTCTTTTATTTTAGAATGTTTTAAAGCTAACAAATGAAGATGAATATCCTCTGTAGACAGATAGCATGAGGAGACACCTATTGTAGAGTTCCCTCCAACATCTAATTTTTCATTCACTCATCTGTCAAGTATGTTACGAAGGGAACAAATAAAAGAAAAAATCACACAGTTCAAGGCAGTTTCTTTATATAATATTTAGCTAGACTATAAATTAAAATCATCGAAACCTTACCGCTGCCACTTGTAACAACACTAGCAACACTACTTCCCGCTGATATAACAAATGACATTCCATTAAGTATCATTCGCTCTGTTCGGTATCTGAAATAAGAAAAAGAAACAAAAGAAATTATCCTCACAAATCAATAAAACTCGAAACTAGAATAGATATGGGAATGGAAGCATAATTAAATCCTGAAATAAATCCAAGAGAAAAAACACTCTAAAGACTTTTAATTCAAAAAAGGTGCCCAAAATATAATAATCCGCCAATATCAAATGAACTTAAGCAATAATACATAAAGCACCTAAACCAAAATAACAAATTCTTTGTAAAAGAATCACGTTAGAAAAATTTATAAATGTGAATGAACATAAAGATTGTATCAAAAGCAACAAAAGAAGTTAAGAAAACAGAAACTGTTAAACACCAAAATACCGATCAAGAGAACTAATGCAGCAGTTGGTTTGTGCCAAACAGCATCCTTTAAATAAATAAATAAAAGAACTGATGCAACCTCAACTCTATAGAACAGTCCCGCAGCATACACAAATCTTAGGATTATACTATTAGGATCTAGTCTCCTAAAAGAAAAAACACAAACAGCAGTAAGCAAACACAAGGAAAAAAAAAAAAGAGGAGCCTATGGCACCGTTGGGAAGTGCCCGCCCACCAGGCCATAGGTTCTAGTTAAGCTATCAGTTAAAAAGAAGATACGATGGGCAAAACACATTTGCCAATTCAACCTTATTGTGCTTAGAATTACACGTCCCGGCAATAGATATGCAAAACATGTCCAAAGGGTTTTTTTAAGCACTAGATTTTTTCAATCCAAAAGCTACTCACACCCTTTCTCATTATTATAATGACCAAGAATCGTTTGTAATCCAAATCTAACCCAAGTTCCATGGGACATGCCTAGGTCTATTGGGCACAAGTCCAAGTCCCATGGTTGGCCTAATCTAACAGGCACAACTATATAATGACAGGATGACCATGCCTCCTCTATTACTACTTACTGAAAATAGCTCTTTTATTACTTTCTAAGGTGAAAATTGTTTGTAATGAAGTGACTGTATTTAACATTGTTAATGGGCAGACTGTTTTAATACCATAAAGTCCTGTTTCGATGAACTGCCTGGCTTCCCTCGAACACAAATTCGGTTCATAACTTTTAATAGCACCCTCCATTTTGATAATATGAAGGCATGTGATTCTTTCTACTCTTGCATATATGATAAATATAGTTCCTCTTTCTCACTGTTTCTCTTGTGTATTTTTGCTTTATGATTGTTAATATTTGCTTTAATAAAATAGATTAATTTCCGATACAAAGTTTGTCTTCCTGTAACAGTCATCTTTGACACAACCTCAAATGATGGTGGTTGGAGACCTGGATGACATATTTGCACCCTTGCCAGGTGATCTTCTTGTGAACTTGTCAGAATCAAGATGCGTGGTTGATGCATTTCTGGATAGCGTTTCAGGACAATGTCAACATAGAATCTACTTTTAGACTTGCTCTTAAAGAAGCATTTATGGTTATGGTATGCCATGTATTTAGTTCCAGGATTATTATAAAGCTGTTCAGCTTATAGTTTCTTGGACTACACCATCTCGAAGGGGACCCAGTCGAGTACGAAGGGATCGGCGGCTGAAAGCCATCGAAAATTGAACGACAGCAAAGGCCGTCATTTTTTTTTATTGTGAGTTCATCATACTATAAATCATGGTATAAAACTAAGGCTTGTTCAACATTAACCATCCATATAATTTACTTTGTTAAAACCCAATCAATATAAAATACATTTAAAAATGAGCAGAAAGATTTGATATATGGAATAATAAAGCCTGGAGAAGCAAAACAAATTCACTACCTTGAAGATGTTCCAAACTACATGTGCAAAAGCAGCCATTATGGATGCATCCATGTCGTTGTAACTCAGGTTTAACTTGGACAAAACAATCAAACTGCACAATCATCAGTACTTAAACGTGATGAAAAAGCACAAAAATCAAACCACATATACAGTACATTCTTTGACAATGAAAACATAAATGTTTAGTGAAAATTAATTTAACATGCAAGAAATTGGGATCTTGAAACAAAAATTCACCAATTTAGTATAAGTGATGAACGGCGCTAGGTGTATGCATTCATGCATCTTGGGAAAATATTAGAATTGGTTGCCTAGCATTTTACTGTCAGTTACTACTTCAAGTGCAGAATCTCTAACTTTTTCCCTCCTAATTTCTCGGTTATGGTAGAACACAGTAAAAACAAAACAAAAACTTAAAATGTGGGATCTAAAAATGATCATAAAAAAAAATCTCACTCAAATGAATTTGAATAAAGGGAAGATGGAAAATGAATATCCACCCATCATTCAAGTAATTCAAATCCTTGGCTTCAACATGTTTAATAATCATTCGGTGGAGCTCATTTGACCATGAATTCCTCTCCATTATGTTCGAACAAACAAGCTCCCTAAGAAATTATATAAAGAGACAAAAATAAAAGATTTAAGAAATATATCCTTTTTTCACATATCATAAATTTGGTTAGTGCTGTGGACTGCTGAAAGTAAAAACCTAAGCAATGCTCCTAAAAATGCAATATTCTGATTCAAATACTAAGAGCCTAATTGCTGATTTTTCTGAGAAGGATAGCAACGATGACAATAGAGAATCTTGCGAATGGGTTAGATGCATCGATAGGGAGGAACCTTCCTAGCAACATGTTCAGACAAATGAAAGAGGGGCCCCTATGCTCTCTAAATCAAATGATCAAAATAAATAAATAAAAATAAAAAATATTGTATGCACAATATCAAACATGCTGGACCAATATAATCTTCAACATATATTTCACATCAAAATTCTAAGGAATATGAAAGCCTAACAAAAACTTACAAGAAATACAATGGAAATAAAAGGTGCTGAACTACAAAAAAACCTGTTATTTAATTAATTCTGCAGCTCAAAAAAGACTATAGTGGTCACATTTTCCACATGTTATGGAAACCAGTTACCCAATATCAAGAAATCAATATGCACACACATCAAATAAGATGAAACAATGCGTTGATGTACTCTCTCTGTTCAATCAAATCTTATGTGCTAATGTTGACAACAGCACATCCAATAGCCTTGGTGGGATTGACCGATTGAGCACCAACTCCATTCCAATCTTCCTAGCAACACCAAACATACCATACAAGTATACATTAAGTTAATTCAAGGAAGTACACCGAATATATTGTGGACAACTTGAAAAGGAACAACAAAGAACATGATACAAAGGAAAAATAAAAAATAAAAACTGTTCTCATCTGCAAATGCAGCCACAGGACTAATAAATCTTTTTGTTACCAATAAGAAAAATGCAACAGTAGGAGTAAAAGTATCATCAATTTGGGTCATGGACAAAAGATATGACTTCATTGATAATATATTGATATAGTGAATTAGGAACCATATTTTTTGTTGAAAATTAAAAGTTTCTCAAAAAAAAAAAAAAAAGCATTTCCTTGAACTATCATCTAATGCATACAATTAATATCTCGGAAGTCAGGACAAATATGCAGTTGTGGTCATTAATCTGAGCAATGGACAAAAGATATGACTTGATTGATAATCTAGTGAATTATGAACTATTTGTTTTGTTGAAAGTTAAAAGTTGCTTGCAAATAAAGAATTTCCTAAAACTATCATGTAATGCATAAAATTATTATCTCGGAAGTCGGGACAAATATGCAGTTGTGATTACCTCCAAACTGTAGTGAGCAACCCACAATTTATCATCAGTAGAGATAAGAATTGCAAGGCCCACTTGGAATTCCCACTGCACAAGAAGAAATGTTCAAAATCACGAGAGAAGCCAATACAATTAAGAGAAGGAAGAAGACAAAGGCAAACGTGACTGTACTAGGCCTGGCATATATCACTTTTCCATTGATGCTACTGATGCTGATGCAGCATAAAGACGAACCTTATAGTAGGAATCAACAATATCACACCTAAATGCCTTGTTTGACCCACTCTACAGTAGTATGGAGCCCGATCCAAAATCACGTAATCCAGATGAAGTCAATGGGACAACATATCACACTAACACTCAAGAATCAAGATACTCATTCACAAGGAGCAAAGGCCAGATGAAGAAAAGTAAAGATATGCATGAGAGGAAATACATATGTAATTCCCATTCGTTTAGGATTGTGGTTGGATTTGGAAGAGAAAAATACAAAGTAATCAATATATACGACAGAGATAGCTTATTGTAGACGACACCTTCCATTATTTCTTTTAAAGACTAATCAAAACTAAAGATTTGAGATAAACAAAATCCATTAAGGGATAGGTATACAATACATTGGTGCCAACAACTCAGCGGAAGTTTATTCCCAAGAATCAAAATCAACATACATGATTTTTCCAATACTATACTCATGAAAATGACAAAAAGGTTGGAAACAAAAACTATTCTGTTCACCAAGATATGAGAAGAGATTTTCTTCCTAATAAAATTTTTCAAAATTAGTAAATACATAAGACAAGCAAATCCATTAGAATGACAAAGTACTACAATGGTAACGTGAAATTAAATAAATGCTCAAAAAAATAAATAACACTCTGTTGAACCAGAGCCTAGAATTATATACCTGAGGACGAGGGTATCCTCCCATAGGCCACCCAATAGGCCGTTTCACATCTTTTGGTAGAAGGGTGTGCACCTGTTTTATTCCACACCTAATTCTCAACAAATAAACAAATAAATATGGATAGGTTCTTTCTAAAGGAAAACTGAAAAGAAAAAGAAAACGGCCAACAAAATATGACACATACTAATAGATACAATACTATCCATAATAAGCAGTGGTAATCTACCTGGGCTCTTCAGCAATAACATCAGGATGGCTGAAAATCTTTGCAGCAATGTGTCCTTTGTTTGTTGGAATTGGTTCGCCAACTGGTGTGTGTGCATCACAAATCACCGACAAACAAAAAAGCATACACAGAAAAACATTAAAATAAATAAAATGGTTACAAAGAATCATAATAATCAGAGAGACTTGTTAGTATTAAAGGAAGGATGAACACAAACCGATAACATGTCTACTAACACATGAAGTTTTTCCTTTGGCTGATACACTGAGACCTGATGTGGGCGAAAAATTAAATCAAAGTTTTTTCATTTAGAATGATAACCCCTAATTACCATTTACAACATTAATACATTTTTAAATGTACACATGAAATGCGTGACCTTATATCACTATCTCCTGCATGCGTATGCTACCTTGTGCTAAAATAATATAAACCTAAGTTATTCTGTGTCGTTTGTTGTTGTTAGGTCACAACTAAGATTGCAATTCCTAAACATTGTTGGGTGGGTGGTGCACATTGATATGTGGGCCTCATAACCTGGTCATATATGTAGGAATTATACTTTGATACATTCACTCTCATTCCGTTGGTATTGTCCAGCATAGACCATGGAGTCCAACCTTTATCGAGCAGACTCGGATTCACAAACAATGGTCCATGTTGAACCCAAACTAAGATTCATGTCCTAAATCCTTATTAGGCCTAGCCTGAGTAAAATCCTTTGACAGCCCTACTGCCAGGATATCCAAACCAAACACATGTTCTACTTCTGGATACAAAAACATGCACTGCACCCAAATAAAATGTACAGACAGCATTCTTCCAAAAAAGAAAAAAGAAAAAGGAAAAAAGGACCAGGAAAATCATCGATAAGAACCTCCCATAAACCCAATAATTGTCAAAGACATGGAAAGAGAAGAAGACCTCTATCAGAACCATCATCCTCTCTACTGAGTCTAGATTTCGTCAATCTCGGACCAGATTTGAAAACCTCAACAACACACACACGATATGTGTATATATATATATTCTCTCAGAATATAACCACTCAAAATCAATAAGCAAGACAAGATCAAAAAAAGAAAAAGAAAAAATCACAGAATCTAACACATTCAACTTAAATCAATCAGTGGGTTAAAAGAGCAACAAATTAAGCCTTTGTTATGAATTATAAAAAAAAAAAAAAAAAAGAATAACTGCTACTATTGAAGGCCGAGAAAAAAAGCTGTCCCAGAGAGGAATAAAGAAAAAGTGTTAGGAGAGGGACCAATCTATTCTATGATATGATATGATGGCTTATGGGCCACCCCAAGTGCATAGGAAAATGGGTGCCCATCTGTCTCGTGTGGATATCCAATTTAGCCCATAACCTGGATTCTGGACAACATCAACAAGCAATCGCAATGTTCTTACTGGACGTTCATCCATGATAAAACTAACGAAACAAAAAATCATTTTCCTCAAAGCTTGCTTCCATCCAAACTAGCATCCACATTGAGCATGCAGAAACACATATAAACACTTCTCATCATAAAAATCAGAAAGGAAACTGTGCAAATAATAGCCAAGTACATATCTCCACTTCTGATTCTATATTTTAGAAGCATTTGTACAATTTATATAGATCATAGCTCTATTAATATTTACATTTTTTATTAGAACAACTATAATTATCATTGAATACTAACTCTTTAAGATATATTCATATACATTTATGGGGGTGTTGGTATAGTTTTTAGTATATGTTTAGAACATCAACATCCATGCTGTGTCAAAGTAACACTTGGAAGCTGTAATGACATATCTAAACAAGTCTAACTTTGGTCATCACCACAAAAGGACCATAAACAAAAGAACTGAATAAAATCTAAAAACAGTCTGCTCAATCTCATTATACTCTTTGACTATGAACACACCAACCCTGGTAGAAACCCATTCATCAAAAAAAGTGAATAAATTTTTTTAATCAGTATAATTAGAAATTGCTTCTGATTTCCTATTGAAACCCCAATTACATATAAAGAGAGGAGAAGAAGAGATGTGTGTGTGTATATATGTGTGTGTATATATATATGAGGGATATTCAAGTGCATCCATCCCTCACATTGTGGTGAGGGAAACCACCTTTTTGGGAAGTTTCAAGTGCAAAAGAGATGTTGTACTTGAAACTTCCCAAAAAGGGGGTGTTCCTCACCACAATGGTGAGGGATGGATGCACTTGAATATTCTCTCATATATATATATATATATATATATAGGGGGGTCTTCATATGCATCCATCCCTCACCATTTTTGGTGAGGGACACCCCAAAAGGGGAAGTTTCAAGTACAAAAGTGAGGAAGTACAAAGGTGTACTTCCTCACTTTTGTACTTGAAACACCCTCAAAAGGGGTGTCCCTCACCAAAAATGGTGAGGGATAGATGCATATGAACATTTCCCATATATATATATATATATATATATACACACACACACACAAAAAAAAAAACTAAAGAGCTATTGCATATGATAGATAGGATTAAAGGAAAAGGGAGAAAAGGATGCAGGAAGGGATTTGGAGAGTTGGGGTTGCCTGAAAAGAAGTGGAAGAAGGTTCAGTTGTTGTTGTTGGAATGGTGGGATTATGCAGAGGAAATGCATACATAGATATCGAGAGACATAAAGCCATCTCCTCTTCGTTTTTTCCTTTTCTTTTCTTCATTAAACTAAAAAAAAAATGCAGAGGAAATGCATTTCCTCCAGATCTATGAAAAGACACCAAAAAACAGGGATTTTCAACAAAACCAGCTCATAAGACCAGAAAATTCACAACTTTTTCATGAACTCGAACAAATCCAACCAGATATACGTCTAGATCTAATGAAATCAATTTAGCTGAATTAAACAAAACAGTACCAAAAATGAGGGAATTCTTACAGATCTATCACAAAATCAAATACACAGATACAAAAAATTTGAAAAAATTAAGCAAAAAATGTAAATCTAGGGCTTCTTACATAGAAATTAAGAAACATGCGTACAAATAACAGTAAAAAAAAAAAGAAAAAAGAAAAAGAAAACAAATCCCGCATCTGAGGCTTAGATCTGAAGAATCTCACATCAAACCTAGAAAATTTTAGTAAGAAAGAAAATCAAATCTATGAAAAACAGAGGAGAAAAACAGATCGAGAAAAGAGGAGAATAGCCTAAGGAATCAACAAACAAACAAACAAAAAAGAGGCATGAAAGAAAGAGGAAGAGAAACTCACCTTGCTACCCTTGCGAGGGAAAAAAAGAGGGACGAGACCAGGGGAAAGAAGCTCAGAGAAAGAGGAGAAGATCGAGGCATTTCTGTGATAATATATAGACAACGAAGCGAGAGAAAGTGAGGAAAAAGACCTAAAAGATGCAGAGGAAATGGCCAGCAGCAGATGATGATGATAACGAAACAAGAAGTAGAAATTCAAAAAATCTACCTGGTTCTCTGCCAATCCAAGCTGAATAACACCGTTCGGATTGTCCAATGCGCGACTGAAGAAGCCCTAGAGCAAATTTGGGCAGGCACGAGGGTCCATCGCGGGGAGAGATGGCGCGACAGCTGGTGCCACAGATTTTGACAGAAGGAGAAGGAGAAGGGGAAAGAGAAGAAGAGCGATTTTTGTTGATGTAGAGCTACAAACTCTTGCTGGCTTTGGAGAAGATGGCCGGAAAATGGAGAGATGCGTCTGCGCCTGGTATAACAGAGATGCATTTTTTCGGAGATGGTGGGAGAGGGGGAGAGCTACGTGATGGAGATGAGGTGAGAGAGAGAGAGAGAGAGAGAGAGAGAGAAAGAGAGAGAGAGAGACGAGGGCCAGAGAGGGATGAGCGAAGTAGATTAGGGCGGGCGCATAACAGAGATGGGTTTTTTGAGATGGGTTTTTCTGGAGATGGTGGGAGAGGGTGAGGGCTGCGTGATGGAGAAGACGACCGGAAAAGGGATCAAACTCGTGCTGGCTTTGGAGAAGACGACCGAAAAAGGGGCACCAGTTTTCTTCAGTGGGATGGGTCTGCGCCTAATAAAAGAGATGGGTTTTTTTGAGATCAATAGAGATGGAGATGGTGGGGGGGATCTACGTGCGTTGATGGAGAGGGTGAGGTCTCCGTGAGTGATGATGGAGAAGATGCCGATGAGGGAATGGAGATGGAGATGGTGAGGGAGATGAGGGAATGGAGATGGCGATGGTGAGGGAGATGAGGGAATGCAGGCGACGTGAGAGTGAGAGAGGAAGACGAGGGCCAGAGAGGGATGAGCGTGAGCGAGGGATATTAGTAATGCACCGCCATGAAAATACATGGAGCCCACTCTATACCACTGCATAAAATCAATACGATTTGACGATGCAAACCTAAAACCTTACATCAGAAAAAATTTGTAACCACAAATGTACATGAGAGAAAAAAAAAAAAAAAAAAAAAAAAAAAAAAAAAAAACCACACACCCTATTGATTGAAAAAATCCCACTCATTCATGCAGTCGATCTCATACAACATACAGGGCCTGTTTCTTTACCGGAATTTATGACTAGAATTTGGGAGGTTAGGATTTTCTTAACATAATGTGACATGATGTGACATCTTGTCCCCTGGCATTTAAAAAGCTGTGTTTCTTTCGTTAAAATTTCAAATTCCAATCACCCAAAAGACCTTTTGGAATTCTTGGAATTTCACTCTATACCGTTTGTTGGAATTTCAAATCCTCCGTCAAAAAGAGGAATTTGGAATTCCACCTAAGGGGACAACTTTTGGAGAATTTGAAATTCTCTCAGACATGAATTCTTGGAATTCTGATAAAGAAACGAGCCCATAGAACAATTGACACCTCACTCACTCATTATATTCCATACTAATTATAAATATACAGCAATATGAAATCAAATCCTCTTACCCAGAAGATAGCTCCATCAAATTAGCAAAATGGATAGACATGGCTATGGCTTTGAGATCCATAATTGCTTTATGTTTGAGCATGAAAGGAAGGAAAAAAATGAATTAGGGCACGAATGAACGCGATACTGGGAGGCTTTTGGGGTTTGGGAGATGCCCTGGTGTTGTTTTTTAGATGGAGATAGGACCATCGCAGTAGATTGGGGATGAAGATGAAAAGAAGTTGAGGAGAAGATGAGCGGTTAGGTCATTTGAATTGGGTAAATCTAGAGAAGGGAATAGGAAACGGTCTTTGTCTTGTTTTAGGCCACTGCATGAGATGAAGAATCAAGAGTATAGAAGAAGCATGTTCCTGGGGCATTCAGGAAACATCCGAGCCAAAGCTTGGATTGCATGTAACTGGGCCATCATCACCAAGTAGAGAAAGAAGCTAGAGGCAAGTGGCGAAGTAGAGGTGAAACACCCTTTTTAAGCGGGCCCATGGCTAGTGTCTCTTGTTGTGCACTCTATTTGGCAAATTGGCTCGTGCAGCGAACTTTCGTGAAGCAGGGAAAAGCATCACAGTTATTGGAAGCAGGAGGGAAGTTGGTTGAGGAAGGAGACAAAAGTGCAGAAAAGGACAAAAGGAATGAGTCGACAAGCAGGTAAAACTGTTGCTTTTATATATGGTATAGATATAGATATAGATATAGATATAGAAAACATGCAACTCAAAGTAAAAACTTGTGGGTACGTCTCATTTTAAGATTTCTATGGAAAGAGGTTCTCCAATACAATAGATTAAAAATGATGTAAACATATTATTGAAGAAAACATGCATTTCATAGAAATTGGATGATTCCTCAATTTACTATGGGTCTTTTTGTTTGCATTGGAAAGGTATATTAAAAAATTTCTTATAGACCTAAAGAGGTAATAAAAATCATAGCTTGGCCCCTCTCTGCCACCATTAATTTCATGCCAGCAACAGTATAGGGATCCCACATTTCAGTAAATTCAGACTTCCATCACAAACCTTTAGTTCATCTCAAAAAACCCTCACTAGTCCCATCCATAATAGAGAAAATCTTCACCTTTACCATCGAAAACCAGTTTATAATTACAAACTAAGCAACCCAACTTCTTCCTTGAACAAGTGAGGGAATAAAAGAAAAAGAAAAAAAAAACTTAAAGAAATATGAGTCAAAACCATCATCTACTTAACTTTGATTCTCATCAAAAACCTCAAAACAGGAACACCTCTTCGATCCTTTACAGATAAATGAAAACAACACAAATGGTGGAAGAAATCCTAATACGTACATGCCAAAAAGGAAATTTTCAACAAAAAGCCATTTGAAACAATCAATTTATAGGATCAAATAAATGAAACTTCCATACTTTATGGAGCTGCATTTTTGCTTAGAATTAGTAAAGATTGGGATTGGTTCATCACATTGAGTGCTTCTGATTATCCAAATGTGACTTAGGATGGCAAGTTTCTATCCAAACTGCATCTTGTTTTCATTTATTTAGCTTACATAATGGTGTTTTTGGGTTGGATGTACATCAAGTTGTAATTCAGTAATTGATTTGAACATTTTGGCAAAATAGATAGTCGTCCTTCTTCTGTGGGATTCTATATGACCCTCTTTGTAATTCCAACTATAAAGATTATGATTTGGGATGAAAAGGGGGGAAAATGAATTATATGTGATGTTTTTCTCCTACTACATTGCGTCAAATAATGCAGTATCCTTGCATCATCATCAGAACTAGAGAATTAAGATTTCCACTATAGAATTCAAAGTGTTCCTGCTAATGCATTTCATAGTATCTGCGATTTTAGGGAAATCAGGTGATCGCCCATCCTTCATATATATGTAGTAGCAATTATCTGCTAAATGAAAATCATTAATACACTATAACTAATCACTGCATATTATCTATCAACAATCCCTTGATAGATTTTGTAGAGGTCCCACAGTTTACGCTACACCTTTATAGGCCTTAGTGGCAATGTAGAGGTTCATCGGAGAGGGAGAGAGAGAGATATGTGGTGGGATGGTGTTGGGAAATTTTTTTTAAAAAAAATAAATAAATGTTGAAGTGTTCTTTATGTTAATTATAGCAAAATAATTAAGAAAATGAAGATCATGAGTTCAGATTTACATTCTCACCTCCCCTGACCCCATGTCAGCCAGACTTCACCTCTTTACTAATCCTTTGGTGGAGCTCATTTGACAATGGATTCATATGTAGTCAATTTTTATGTTCTTATGTATTCAATTCTAAGTCCAACAAACAGGCCCTATGTGATTTTAGATATTTGAAAATAAAAGGCCTTGATTGCTATCAAAACTCAGAAGAACATAAGTTAGAATGCTTTTGAGAGCTTTTTATAATTCAGTCGTCAGTTCCATGCATCTAACATTAACATATACGAATTCAAATTTCACACCAATCATGAAACCAAGCACCTTTCCTTGATTCCCACACATAAGTGGGTAGATTGGTTGTTTTCCCTCCCAAATAAAAAATTGTTGCATTTCAAGTCAGCCGAAATGGAAAAGACCTGATTAGAGGGTAAGCATACCATCAAAGCTGATTCTTATAGTATCAAAATCTCTCAACACCATAATAATATAACTGATCATGAATCCTTTTGTTTTAAACAAAAATCAGGTTAGGTGAATTGCTTGGAAATTGTGGCAATCCAAGCATATTCCCAGCTAGGGTCCTCAGAATGCAGTTGTCCTGCATTCAGTTACCTGAAAATATAAAAAAAAATGCTGCAAGGCTCCAACGTAGCAATAAATAACAAAAAGGAAATGCTCTCAATGCTGCCACCAAGTAGAATTCCAAATGCGCATGGCCCATCTAGCATTTGAAATACTACAATTATGATAATCCTAAGGCTAAAAGTGACTTTTCAGGTGGATAGGTATACAGAATTCCAGCAATGAAACAGCGTTTGGAATTCTAGAATTCTGAGACTCCTAAAGGCTAAAAGTAACTTTTTCAGGTGGATTGGGATACAAAATTCCAGCAATGAAACATAGCATTTGAAAAGGTAAGGAGACAACTTTTACATCATTCCCAACATTCCAAATTCTTTTAAAAAATACCCCCAAAGAAAAAAGGCCCTACAAAAGATGACTTTGCCTCCTTAACCATCTATGCACATTCCTTATCATTTCATTTAGAACTTGGTTACACCAAGGGCTAATGCTAATGCATTTTTCTAGTAAACATTTCTAACAAAATCTCAATCTTTAATAATCTTAAAGAAACGATATGTTTCCTTATTTGCTTCCCCTGTAGGTTTATGGACAAAACAATCGAGTACCTCTACAATCATAGTAACTCTACACTCACACGTTCTATCTTTGCAGTCATATCATGCTATCTTTGCGGCTACTGTGTCCTTTTTTCTAACAGTCCCACGTCCTTTTTTAAGGATCTATTTTAGGTTGGTATAGGGGAATGTTCTAAGTACAAGCCAAATATTATGTAAAATTACCCTTTGGCCATGGAATGAGATCATGGCGGAAAATTGAATAAGAGGATCTATAAAGAAAATGTTGCTAAGATCATTAAATAAAAAGAATACATGGATTTTCAGCAGGCCTTAAAATAAGTAATGTAAAAAAAAAATCTCCTCATTTGACTTAGAGAGAGATCAAATATGATCATTGATGGGAACCGTCATCAAAAGTAACGACTAATGAAGTCAACCAAAACTAGGCCATGCAAATACTTAGGCCATCTGATGTAAGTGGTAAAATTAAATATGATAAAGGCGTACCCTAACTTGAATGATAGATGACACAGCATCAAATAGAGTAGAAATTCCAGTAATTAGAGGAGTAAAGATGCTTTACACTTGTGTTAGACCACATCAGATTGCGGTTAATCATAAAACTGCCACAAACTGCATGAATCTGCTACACCTTCCTAGAAGGAGGTAGAGATTGTGAACAAGGTAAGGCATTACTGTCGAAATTAAATGTCTCATTCTCATATACTATAATAGAGAATTTAAATGATTGAACTAAGATTTTTTCTGGAAGAAAGAAAAATCATCTACAATCATTTAAATAAAAGGTGAGAGCATGCTATATGACTCTATATGAAGCAAAATTGATACTCTAAAAACTAATCTTACCCCATAATCTATATCAAACCCATCAATTTAAATGCAATCACCATATTCTTGACAGATACACAAAAAGAGGAAAAAAAAAGCAAAGGGCAATTAGAATCAAACAAAGCGAAATCACCAAATTCAAAATCCACATAAACAAATGCATATATTCACAACAAGAACCCTCTTATATCCCAAGCCAAAATGAAAATAAGCAAAATTTGCCCAAAAAAAAACAATGCAAGATCAAGAAATCTACACAATGCATAATAGAAAAACTAAAACATTACAGTAGCAACAGATTTGTCGTTCAAATTCTTCTCCTTGAACTGCTTTCGAAACTCCTCCCTTCAATAAAGCAAAACTAACATCAAAATAACACAAAGCACAAACAATAACAAAACAAAAACCACACAAACCGAAGAGAAAAATCAAGTTACACGAAAACGAAGAAAGCACTTGCAAGCGGATCCTTGGCCAGTTTCTCCTTCTTCACAGGCTTCCTGCTCGTCGCCTCCTTTCCTTCCACTTCACAGAAAGCCTTCAAACACAGAAAAACACACACATACAGAGAATCGATTAAATCAACGAAAACAAAGGAATACTGAAAGAAAACGAAACAATGACATGGACATCTAAGTAAGAATTAACGAAAACTGGAAGAAATCAGGGAATCAACGAAAAGTCAAGGAAATCTAAGAATCAACTAAAACCCAAAAAAATATGAGAATCGACGAAAAATCGAAGAAATCTGAAATGTTGTCGGCTTTATTGGACGTAATGACCTTCGATTTTCCTCCTTTCACTACAGGAACTGGTTTGAAAAACTATCAAATCTGTGAGATGTCGTAGAAGATTGAAGAGAGATCGAGACGAAGAAGAAGATGAAGAAGAAGACGACGAAGAAGAGAGAGAATACCTGAGTTAGGGTTTTCAAGTATCGAGGGAGAGAAAAAAAGACTATGGAAAGGGAGACGATGGAAGAGGGGGATGGAAATGTGGGTTTGGGTGGGATTTTGAAAACTTGTTACCCGGTAGCAATCCGTGTTCTAGAAGCTCATTCGTTTATATATATATATATATATCTTTTTTTTTTTTGCGCTTGTGCTTCATCGTTGCCGTTCAAAGCAGGGCTTTTTGATGATTTGGATCATCCGTTCTCTGGGTGGGCCACCTTGGAGCATTACTTATGGGTGTACAAAAAATCCGTCGATCCATAAAACTGATCCGATCCAATCCACGGATTTTTAACTGAATCAAATGTAAATGCATTGGTGACGGATTGAGAATCTTGTAACCCGTTAGTAACAGATCGGTGGCAGATTTCACCATCAATCCGTAGATTAAATCCGATCCGATCCGATCAGTTGACATTAAATATAAATAAAAGAACTTAAAGGGCCAAATATAAGTGAAGAGGTCTAAATATAAAAGAAGAAAAAATCCAAGAGTTAAAATGTAATTTACTTATATATATATATATATATATATATATATATATATATATATATGGGGGATCTTCAAGTGCATCCATCCCTCACCATTTATGGTGAGAAACACCCCTTTTGGGAGGGTTTCAAGTACAAAAGAGAAGTACACCTCTCTTTTGTACTTGAAACTTCCCCAAAAGGGGTGTCCCTCACCACAAAATGGTGAGGGATGGATGCACTTGAATATTATCCTATATATATATATAAATATATATATAAGAGTTCAACGTTTCAATAGATGGAATGTGATTTTTATAAGTTTAACAACATGTTTGGATTTATTTATTGATTAGATTTCTTTTGGTTGTAATGTAGATAAAAAAAAACAGCTCTTTGTATTGATCAATTGGGAAGCTTTCAGGACAAAAAAAGATATTTGTATTTGTTTTGGATTGTTAGCTTATATGTAGAAACTCTTCACAACATGTTTGATCTATTTCTTTAACATTAGATTCAATGGATTGAACGGATTAAACCGATCCGGTCCAGTCCTCCACGGATTGGATCGGATCGGTTTTTAACTGCCACGAATTAGTAACGGATTCCAACTTCATCAATCCGTAGGTAACGGACTGGTGGCGGATTTGGCCTAATCCGCACCAATCCGATCCATGTACACCCCTATTACTTAGTGAAAATTTCCTTTTTTATATGCTCCCACATATTTATTCTTATCTGGAGGCCACCTATCTTCCTATATTCATTCTCATAAGGTTCTTAGGGAGATGGATAAATTTAGACCGAGATAAATGAGTGCAAAGAATCGACCCTTCAAGATTATAACTGTGAGCACCTTCTTCAACTGCAACCATTGGGGTTATTTTGTGACCTGTTTAGGAGAGCATATCGATCAATTGTACTTTACCAAAGATATGGGTCGAAGTTTGGTTTGGCAGTGGTTAATTCTTTAATTTAAAAAAATGAATATTGAATATTTAAAAGAATAACTTTTATATATAATATTGAGTATTTTATCAAAGAAATCACCTTAGATGTTAATCAAGCAAAAAAAAAAAAAAAAAAGCCCTTTTAGTTTCCCTCGTAAAGGAGTGGTCCTTGGGGGCACTTCTGGTTCTTTTTTTTTTTTTTTTTACATCACACATTGCTCCCATTATTTTTTTTCACATGACGTGGGGAGCGTCAATATCAACGCTTCCTTATATTTATAAGAGAATTTCAAAACATAATAAATATTAATCCAAAACCATTCAAATTGACATTTGGAAATTGGTACATGAGGACTTTGATTGATCAAATTTATTAGAAAAAAGATATTTTGAGATTCTCCTAACAATAATTCCTCTATATAAACTAACTCTAACAACACTCATAGATTTTTTTAGAGGAAATTTCTTTTTGCAAGGTTTACCTTTCAAAAATAAAATAATAAATAATAACACTTGTAGATTTAAAGCCAGTTGATATTATCTGAAATGTGTATCAAAGATGAACGAGCTTAGACAACTCTCTCAGGGTTTGTTTGGCCACTTCACTAATAAAGTGGAGTGAAGTAAAGCCTCACTTCACTAAAAGCCAGTTTCTTTCTCCCATAGTTTCAGGGAAGAAAGTTTAGATGCTAATTCGCTTGCTGAGGTCGGGGTAAGGAGCCTATGCATTGTAGATTCTTCCTATTTTCCTTGCTTGAAATTTCTGTCTTTATTGCTATCTCACTAATAACTTTGGTGATAAAATAGGAAAAAAACATGAGTTCACATAGCTGCCACAGGTATAGAAACCAGTAGAGCTACATTTAAAAGTAAGCATGATGAAAATAAAAAAGGAACCCCATCTACACCTTCATTGCAAGATCGCCAATGAGCCCATTTGCTTTCCTGATTTAAACAGAATCAAATTGCCAAAGGGTCCTCATTCAGTCTAAGTTTATTCTTCTACTTAATATTTCTGCTGAATAAGGCTGTAGACAAGACATTTAGTGCCTTTCTTATGGCCAATACTTTTGCATGGTTTGAATCTGCAACTACAACCGGCACAAAAGAACTCATTGTGTTTTTTTCTGGTCCTTTCTAATGCCTTTTGTACACTATGTCTACAATGTATTTTCAAGAACTGGGCGTACTTGACTTCAACTTGCCATCATCCATTTTGTTTTTCTGGTCCTCTCTGTCAACTGCCAAGATCCTCTTCCTGGACTGCACGAAAGGCCTGATAAGCTCGCTGCTAGATCAGAGAAAACAGGGGTTAGCTCAGCCCATCTTACTTCATTTAGGGGTGCTCACTTAAGCCTCGGTTTGTTTAGTAAGCGGTCTTTGTTTGCTTGGCTTTTGGTCCATGATTCCCTGCCTTCTCCTTTGTTAAGCCCCGTTTGGTTTGCCTGTATGTGTGGATTAGCTCAAGCTCAAGTGCTGCTTGGCTCTCTTTCCTAGTCTCTGCAGCTATGTCTTCCTTGTTCATTTGAAGGTTAGTTTCCCTTGCTGTTTAGTCAAAGATTCTTCTCTGCTCAGCTCGAGCTTTTCAGAGGTTCTGCCTTCTTCCGTTATTTTGTCTCTACTGGAGTGTTTGTCTTCTTTTTTATTTTCTTTTGAGGCAGTTTTAGAGCCTTTTCTCTTCCCCCTGCTTTTCTTTTCTTTTCTTTTCTGTTGTTGTGTGGTTGCCCTATCTTTGCTTCTCTGGGAGGATGTGGTCTCCCTTGCAAGCCAGGTCTGGTTTTGTGGCTTTGGTTGTATAACTTTTTGGCCTTTCTCCATTTTCTGGGAGCTTCTTGTTGTAAGCTCTTCTCTTCTTCTTAATTCAATTTATCCTTAAGCAAAAAAAAAAAAAAAGTTTTCTTGCTACTAATAACTACAAGTGTTTCGCCCCACATGATATTTTTAGCACATCTCCCCTGAGTTCTTTCTTTACAAATATACATTTTGCTACCTGAACTCGATGACCTAAGCAGGGTCTTCAAGCGAATGGAATTTTAAAGATGATAAGAGCTGTTTATTTCTCTCAATCTCAATCCAATGGTTGCAAATCAAAGAACACTACATAGAAATTTCTTGAGTAAAAGGCTTCCATTTTGCCCCATCTTGAGTAAAATTTCTTGAGTCAAAGAAGTTTCGCCCCATTTTGCCAACTTTGTTCTCTAAAGAAAAAGCTTCCATCGAACTTCCTATATAATACTAAGAGATGAGAAGAGGTTCCAAAATTTTCCTGCTCCTTCTCAAAGAAAGAGAAGATGGTTTCTTTTTCTACAAATAGAACAATGTTATAAGTGTTATAAAAAAAAAAAAAGAAAAAAAAGAACAATGTTATAAGAATTGTTCCCTGCTGTGAATTTGACCAACAGTTTCAAATTTGAAATTTATTCGATGGTGTTGTCCAGCAAATAGCTTTTGAACCCTAAAAAAATGAGCATGTATTTCATTACCACTTATGATCTTAGAGGGAGGATTAGCTAGTTTCATATTTCCATATCCTTAGAGAAGCTAATGTAGATGCCCATTTGCTTACTAAACATGGGTGTGGGGAGAGATTCACTTGTGGATCTTGTGTGCCCTCCAAATCTTTTTATCTTTTATTGTCTTCGAACATTATGAATACTACCACTGATTTTTTTAATTTTAAATTATAAAGGAAAGAAGCTCCTAATCTTTCAAAAGTTGGAGCTTTTGCTATTTTCATTGGAAATATTTCTATGTACTTTTGTTTCTAGTTATGATAACAAGAAGGACGCAAACGAGTGCACAGGAACGGGATGGTTCAATATTTGATTTGGGGATTGAGCCAGAGGCACATAGCATTGGTAAGATCAATACTATTAGTTATATATTTTATAAAATTATTAAATGTCATGTATTTTTTTTTATTAATGATTTTCTTTTTCCTTTTAGCTTCGACCTCCACTAGAAGAGGACGTGGGAGGTAAAAAAAAAAATCTCCCTTACTAGGCTTATTAAGGATACAGTTCAAAAGCTCTGTTCAAAAAAAAAAAAAAAAAAAGGATACAGTTCAAAAGCTAAGGATCGAAATCCCTAAATGGTTGTCTAGACCAATTGGCAAGTATGCAAAGCAATTTAAGACTGAAGTTGGCATAATTTGTCGAACGTATGCTCCTCTTGCGTGTTCCACCTGGCCAACAGTTAAACAGGAACATAAGCAAATATTTTATGATCTCATTTTGGTAATTCAGTCCTCAAAAGTTTTATTTTTTTCTTTTATTTTGTACACTATGCTATTTGAAAGTTGGATAAATTAAGTAATATCTTTCCTGTAAAATATAGCTAACAAACTTATTATAAATGCATCTTATTTGTAGGAAAAATTTGATATAGATCTTCATGATCCACGATTGAAAAAAGCTGTTAGCAGTTATTTAGCATCAACAGTCAAGAACTATAGGAACAGATTACACTCCCATTATAATAGGGTTGGCAATCACGGGGTGGCATGCTAAAAACCTTATGAGGGTGTGTCACAAGAAGATTGGGAGCTGTGCTGTAATAGGTTTTGTTCAGAAGACTTTCAAGTGAAATTTTATTTTATTTTTAACTGCATTACCTACATAGAAACTGATTTTTTTATAGAAAATCTTGACGACATTTTTAATTCATTAACTTGAATGCAGAAAGTTAGTAAAAAGAATTCTGAAAACCGACAGCTACTTAAAGTGAACCATTGTGCGGGTTCAAAATCATTTGTCGAATATCTTCATGAGACGGTATTAGTAATTCTAATATTTTAATAAGTATTGATTTATTAACTTCTTTTTTTTAATTTAATATTGTGTTCAAATTTATACATCGTGATGCTCCAATCAGTGGGATAGAATTGTGGCATAAGATACACTATAGTCAAGAGAATGGTTGGTCTACTCCCGAGTGTCAGCTGCTCTATGTAAGGACACTTTTTTCAAAGTTTCATCTAATTACCTTTTTTTTTTTTTTTTTTTTTTTTGTTCTTCAATTTTTCTATATGTGTTTAAAAATTTATGTAAATTTTTTTCTTTTGTAGGAAAAAATGATTACACTCCAGTCGCAGCTCATAGGAGAGGATTCTTCCCCATTGACAAATGATGAGATATGCAAACAAGTGTTAGATACAAGGCCCGGATATGTCTGAGGTCTTGGGCATGGCGTCATAGCCCCTCCATCTTCTTCAATATGCCTTTACAATAATCAACTGGTGGAATAGCTTACTAAGAGGGCCACGGCCGCTGAAAGACAAGCTCAAGAGTTGGTTAAGCAGTTGCAGCGGATGGAAGCTCAGACGGGGGCTCAAAGGCAACAAATGGAGGCTCAGATGGAGGTTCAGATGGCTGGTCAAAAATAACAAATGGAGGCTCAAAAGGATGATATGAGATCCTGGCAAAAGAATATGGAGGCAATAATGCAATTTATAATGGCGCAAAAGATGGGCACTCCTCCATGGTAAAACATTTATGCATTGCTTCTATGCATCATCAAGTGCATGTTCAGTTCAAATAGAAGGAAAATAAAAATGGATAAAATCCCATCTTAAATTCTAAGATATCAAATGCTTCATTTTCTTAGTTGCAGTTACCATGTTGAATCTTTCTTCACAAATGTCACATGCCCAAAAGGCAAATATAGTGAAGAAATGTTTAAAATGAGAAATAAGTAGCCGTATCATGAAGTCAATCTAATTTTTTCCATGCCCCATACATCAAGGGCCATTATCGGAAATGATATGGATTGATGTACATGTGGTGACTGTGTGCATATGCTACAATCAACATGAACAGATAAGATTTCAACTTGAAATCTCAATTTTCAGTTTTAACATCTATCTTGTTTTATAGATATTAACATTTATCTTGTTTTATTTATTACAGATCGAAATGGGAGATGAAGAGAAAATAAGAACAAGTAACATTTTTTGGGCCGGTTTGGATGGCGCAGATTAATTTGAGGATGCTAAATTTTATCGTGGAAAGTGTCTGTTGTCTCTCCGTAATACATCTCAACGACAACCTTTCAGTCGTTTTTTCTATGTTATATTGAGACCAACTATTATATGTATTTATGTTTAACAGAATTTTATTAATATATTCAGTAATAATTTGTAATGAGGACAATTGTTTCATTGCACTCAAATTTAATGAATTAATTTAGTTTATATTTTTACATCGATGGAGTGTTATTTTCATACCTGAATTGCTACTTACTTAGAGATATATGATTGTGATGACGGGGCGTGCTTGGCACTTAACTAGTTAAAGTGAAGTAAAGTGAATCCAGATAAGAAATGACAAGGGGTCATATCAAAAGTACACAATTTCAAAATCCCCTCCGAATTTTTCAAAAAAAGTCAAAAAAGCAACCTCCTTTCTCCACTAAAAGACAAAAAAAACTCCAATTTTCTATACAAAAAGTCAAAAAGATTCCATACCAAATAACTAAAAACAAAACATCATCATAACACCTTATATTTTATTATCTCTTGATTTGATGCTTCACCTCACCACACTTCAATTCATCATACATCCAAACAGACTCTAATGATGACTTTGCATTAAAGATTTGTGAATGGATGATGAGATTATATTTGTATTGATTGGGTATCAAGACAGGAACAATATATATTTTTTGAAAATATTAAAAAATATTTTTTTTGAAAAATTATTATTTGCGGCGCTTTTATTACGTTGCAAATAATCAAACGTAACAAGAGAAATTTTGGGTTGAAAAATTGTTCCCTTCCTTTGGAGATTCTCTCATTATATTGAGCAATATTGCCTTATTAAGAGGGTACAATCCTGGCTAGGAATCTTATTACAATCAATTTATAATCTAATACTAATAAAGGAATATGTAAAAAAGGAAAAAATCGTACAACTGTTTTGACCATATTAAACATGATCGGATGACTCAATATTGGGCCTGAGCCCTCTTGTATTTGACAATTTACACATGAATTGGTACAGTGTTAATATACACATGGCTCTAATTCCAGTTAATGATTTTTTTAGCTATGAAACATGGAGTTTATAATTCTCATACATGAATTCAGGTCATGAATGAAACAGGGATTCAGAATTCTGGAATTCAACATTATTTCAAATACAAGCATTTGAAATTCTCAAACAAGAACCATACATGAATTCTATGAATTTTAGTAAAGAAACAGACTCTAGCATTGTGAATTTCCAGAGTTCTAGCATTCCAAATGATAGAGGGGGGTTGAGCATTTGAAACTCTACTTTAGGGGGAAGCATTTGGAATTCTCATAATCCTCCCAAACAACAATTCTCACAATTCTTGCAAAAAAAAAATAGGCCTTAACCGTGGTCTTGAATTATGAGTTCTTGCATCAAATAGAGTATTTGGTATGCCCAGGGCATAAGATGTCGCATCATCTAAGAAATTCCCAACAAGCTCAAAATCCTCGTCAGAAATTCCTTTAATCAAACATACATATATGAATAGAGTAAATGAGCATCATCTTAGGGTCCGGATTATCTCTAAGTGGAGCCCATGATGGAGTCCTTATCCTCGTGATCTTGGCCCCCCTATTTGTAATATATTCAATTTGTTTATCGAGCTAATAAACCCAAGACCTTGAAGGTAATAATTTGGCTATTATTTTACATTTTTCCTAAATGTTGAGTAATTTGATCCCACAATGATTATATTACGAAGGTGGGCTACCTTAAGACTTGATTTTGATTGTCGATCATGTTAACATTTAACTAAATATACTTAAATAGATCTATACGAACATTTAACTAATATACAAGTAGTTTGATCCGAGAAGAATCTCAAATTAATTTATGGATATTCGCTCACAGATTGTTGATCTATTTGAGATGCTTCCAGCTCAAACTACTTGTTATTAGTTAAATGTTCGTATTAATTAATTTAAGTATATTTGTTAAGTGCTCACATATACATGTCCGAGATATCAAATGTACTTTGACCGACAATCAACTCAAACACTAAGGGCCTATTTGGATGCATGCTGAATTGAAGTAGGGTGAGGTGAAGCATCAAATAAAAAAAGAATAAAATATAAGGTGTTATGATGGTGTTTTGTTTTTAGTTGTTTGGTATGAAATCTTGTTGACTTTTTGTGTAGAAAAGTGGAGTCTTTTTGTCTTTTAGTGAAAAAAGGATGTTGCTTTTTTGACTTTTTTTTTGAAAAATTTAAAGGGAATTTTGAAATTATGTACTTTTGATATGACGCCTTGTTATTTCTTGTCTGAACTCACTTTACTTCACTTTAACTAGTTAAGTGCCATACACGCCCTAAAGTGGACTCAACTAAATAATATAACCACGTACAATGGGATCATGTGAATAGTGAATGAAATAACTATTTAAATGAATGCGGACCAACTTGATACCCCTAACATTCAACAAATTTATCTTTCTATGAGCAGGGGTGGACCTAAAAATTTATCCTCGAAGGGGCCACTGTGTAAAAATATTGGAGGGGCCATATTTAAAACTACATAGATATTTCTAAAACTATATAAGGGGTTTTATGAAATTTGTTATTTTCCCTTATTTTTGGGGAAATCAGCTTATGATGCTCTAATTTATTTTTCAACCCAGCATTCTCCTCCTTGGTTAAACTTTGTGTAGTTTAAAGGCTGCATCTCCAACCGTTCTTTATGTGCTTGGATGGTTTTTTGTTGGTGCTTGAAAACTAAGGATTTTCTCCTAAATCGCGGGGTCCGTATTCTTTGGGATCCAAATGGTAAACCTGAATTTGCATAGATTCTGAATACCAAAGAACACCAATAAGAGAATCATGCATATCAACCATGGAGCATTCTTTGGGATGGGGTCGCAAAGAATTGCACAAAGTCAGATTTATAAGTTGGGACATTTTCATAAATTTAATCAAGATCAATGAAAAGGTAAGCCAAGATTTGTTATTTGTAAAAACAAATTGAATGGTTTGAGTTATAAATATAGAGCCCACTGAATGAAAATAATAAACGTGTTTGATAGGCCTCGTAAGAATGCAATCACCGTATAATAAGTCAGATGACGCTTTTTGAAGAGAGGTTTGAAAGTATTTTTCATAGCTATTTGGGTGTGAAAAATCCGGTGTAATTTACACACCAGATCTTTCACACCTTCTTTACAATTGTGACGAATAAATGAGCGTGAACAATTTTGCGAGAGAAGTTTGAAAGTGTTGTTCATGGCTATTCAGTTGTGAGAATTTGGTGTTTAAATAGCCTTATTTACACACCATTTTCACACCTTATTTACGCACGTGATCAATAAATGAGTCTAAACAAAAGTGATGAAGCATAACCGTGACGCATGGGTACCAAATGACTACAAACAAATGAAGTCTTAACTAATTTTTTCATATGTTTTTCTATTAGGGCCTAAGTTTAGCACAGGCTTCCTGTGTAATATGATGATTAAAAGGAGGTGAGATATATTCTAAATACTCCTCGAATTACTAATACAATTTAGGTTATGGGCCCTAAATCTGTCCCAGCTTTTTCCTAAAGTGATGATATTAAAGTGTGGATGATTTTCTCAGTTGCATCTCTTTCTCTGCTTTTCATGGAAAAAAAAATGATGATATGTCCCCACTACAAAAGATATTATGGGTATGAGGAGGGATTACCACTCCCGCCATGGCATTATTTGTGAGGAAACATAGTTTTCAACTTTTTGTGACAGAAACATCCAATCCAGAAAGCAAGTACTAGCAAATTACAAGTAGAGTGGGCAGCTCAGTTCAATGCCGGTTTTAACTGTTTGGATTACAATGAAGAGAAAGGGATTTCATCGGCTTGACTTGGACAATTTCATGCACATTTCTATCACTAATTTGCCAATTATATCTCAAATACTCAAAGGGCGGGGGTTTGTATACAGAGAAAGTGGGGGTAGGAGACCCAAGTGAATTCTAGTTGTCCCTGTTAAAGGGTGTATGTGTGTGATGAGGGAATTCAAAACTAGAGAGGAAAATTGTTTTGATTTCCCATACAACCCACCATTTTGTTGGTAAGTGCAGCACATATTTGTAGCACGACGGAAAAATAATGAACCGATTTTCCTTAAAAGTAATTTTCATTTTCCTATGGGAAGGGAGTATAAATGTAGGAATCCTCTTTCCCGTAGAAATAGAAATCTGTTGATAACAAATCCTCGCCTTTCACAAACAAGTCCTAATTGTATTTTTTGGTGGAAAAAAGCATAGACCACTAATTGAGGAAAGCAAACCTCGATGGGAATTAGAATGTGAAAGGTGTAAACACTTCTAAACAGTAGATACTCTCCACCACAGGTACCATACACCAAACAGAAGTAAATTAAAACATGGCAATTCCTATCTAGAGATTTCGAATTGGTTTTCTAACTAGTGGAGAGTTCCCATTCTCTTTCCAGACATCCAAATTAGATATGTCAAACAGTGGTCATAACCAATTGAGGCTGTCCAATGGGTCATTTTCATCAAATAGAACCAAAAAAACAGAACACAAGACATACAAATACCCTTATCATGATCCCACAGACATTAAAAGGGAAGTAGACATTAATGATGATACAAATAAACCTACACTCAAATCTATCATATCTCATAGATACAATGCAAAGAAGACAGAGATCAGACTTGATTAAACAATAATCAAAGAAGATTTCCAATGTTGTTAACATGAGTATTCAGCATATAGGAATAATAACAATGACAAGGGATTTAAGAAATCAGTGCTATTAGCAACGCCATAGTTACTTCTTAGATACCATCAAGCATTAGAAGAAATGAATAATGTCGATGGAGGCATGGAGAATCCCACTCGGATCTACAGAATACTAATGATTTGCTAAATGATAAGAACCATCCCCTGTAATATGACTCTCTGTGACTTGTCCCATCTATTGGTGAGTTTCACCATATTCAGAAGGATATCTGTGTGACTGTGTGCAACATGAGCATGCCAAATCTGTTTTGCCAAACCAAATTCTACTTGAACCAAGCTTATTATAACCTAATTAAAACCAGGCCGAACCCAACACCTCTGGACCAAGTGATATCTCCTAGGAAATTCCATAAAGATTGTAAAGCTTTTGTCCTTTTCTACTCAACAAAGGATCTTGGTAATTGCTTATTTTAAAAAAGGCTGGTAAGTTTTTCAATCATCTTTCAAACAATGGACCTTTCCAACTGCTACTAAATTCATGGGCCATCAAGAAACAACCCATCAAATCAAAATCATCTTCAGTAGCCAGAGGAAAAGAAAGCAAGAACGTTTTGCAGTGGGCAAGTGAAATAAGAGCAACCAACAGCTTAAACCATGAAAATGAGCTTATGAAATACAAGCCTTTTGCATTAAATGAACAGAGCCCAATATAGAGAGCATCACCAACCAGGCTTACATGCTCTGAATCTGATCTGACTATCTGAGTGTGCAGCTCATTATTCAAAACTCAAGCTTGAGCCCACAAACAAGTCCAATGAATCCTGAGCTGTATCCAATCCCCAAAATACCCAACAAATCTAAGAATTTGGCAGGTCCAAAGTCTAATGAATCTTGAGCTGTATCCAATCTCCAAAATGCCCAACAAATCTAAGAATTTGGCAAGTCTTGTCAACATGGCATGACCCAATTTGCACCCTCAAAACTCGGGCCTCCCTTGAATCACGGACAAAGACATGATCAAATATAGGAGATCAAATCAGATCTACAATACTGCTTGCTTTATTTGCAATTAGAGAACAAAATGCAACAATAAAAAAAACACCATCCCCAAGACATGGGACTAAAAAAAAAAAAAAAACAGAGGAACAAAACCCACCAGAAAAAGACACCTAACAACACCTACTGCCTAGACACAATACACATGCGCCTCTCGTGCTGCTCTACAAACCCACACATGACCAATGAACGGTCAGGATTAAAGCATGATCACAATCATCACAGTTAAAAAAGAAAAAAGAAAAGAGCAGTAAGAACAAAAATAGGTCAAAATAAGAAGGTTGATGGGTGGCTTGGCTTCTCTACAAGTGATGGGATGAAAGGTTTTTAGATGTTGCAGCCGCAGAAGATGAAGAAGAAGCAGAGCATGGACACTAAAGCAATAGACTCAAAGGCAGTGACAAAGCTCCAGAGGACTCCCGGTTAGAGAATTAGAGGCGAAAACATCGGATTTTCCAAAACTTAGCCTCGAAAACGGCCCGCCTTGGGTCCGGAACGGGAACCGGACCCCGGAAAAATCGGGAACCGGCACGAGCACCTCGCTCGAGGGTACAGTGACTTGTAGGAACTGACAGTTCGCAGATAGGGCTCTCGGTTATAAAATTAGAGGTGAAAGCATCGGATTTTCCAAGACTTAGGCTCGAAAACGGCCCGCCAGGGGTTCGGAACGGGAACCGGCACGAGCACCTCACTCGAGTGTAGAGTGACTTCTAGGGACAGACGGTTTGCAGATAGGACTCGTGGTTAGAGAATTAGAGACGAAAATATCTGCTTTTCCAAGACTTAGGCTCGAAAAAGGCCCACCGAGGTCCGTAACGGGAACCGGCCCTCAGAAAAATCGGGAACTGGCACGAGCACAGGGTCCAGAACGGGAACCGGCACGAGCACCTCACTCGAGGGTAGAGTGACTTGTAGGAACTGACGGTTCGCAGATAGGACTCTCGGTTAGAGAATTAGAGGCGAAAACATAGGATTTTCCAACACTTAGGCTCGAAAACGGCCAGTCGAGGGTCAGGAACGGGAAATGGCACATGGAAAAATCGGAAATCAGCACGAGCACCTCGCTCGAGGGTAGAATGACTTGAAGGAACTGATAGTTCGCAGATAGGACTCCCGGTAAGAAAATTAGAAACGAAAACATCGGATTTTCGAAGACTTTGGCTTGAAAACGGCCCACCGGCTATGATACCCGGATACTGCAAATTACTAGTGGTATCCGTACCGATACGGTCGATACGGATACCGGTACGGGATACGGCAAGATACGGCTGGGATACGGGGGTCCAATTTTAGGATACGGCTTGTGTTATTTTTCACCCAATATTTCGGCAGATTTTCCATTTCGGCCAATTTCTATCTCTCTTAGTTTAATCAAAAGGGAAAACAAAAAAGAAGAAAGAAGAAAGAGGAGGAGGAGGAGGAGGAGAGGAGGAGGAGACCCACCTCATTGAAAATTTGAAACAAACAGTGGGCCTCGTAATATTTGAGCTCTAAATTGAGATAAAATAAGCATTCCACCCAAAATAAATCCCTAACCAAATACTTACATTTATATATTTCTAGGAATGCCGTACCCGTATCCGTATCCTAAAATTTTGAAGTTGACGTATCGGACGCTCGTTCCCGTATCCGTACCCGTGTCCGTATCCGGGCATCATAGCCCACCGGGGGTTCGGAATGGGAACCGGCCCGGGAAAAAATCGAGAACCGGCGCGACCACCTCGCTCGAGGGTAGAGTGACTTGTAGAAACTGACGATTCGGAAATAGGACACCCGGTTAGAGAATTAGAGGCGACAACATCGGATTTTTCAACATTTAGGCTCGAAAACAGCCCGCCGGGGGGTCCGGAACGAGAACGGCCCTCGGGAAAATCGGGAACCAGCACGACCACCAAGCTCGAGGGTAGAGTGACTTGTAGGAACAGATGGTTTGCAGATAGGACTCGCGGTTAGAGAAGTACAGGCGAAAACAACAGATTTTCCAAGGCTTAGGCTCGAAAACGGCCCGCCGGGGGTCCGGAATGGGAACCGGCCCCCGGAAAAATTGGAAACCAGCACGAGCGCCTCGCTCGAGGATAGAGTGACTTGTAGGAACTGACGGTTTCCAGATAGGTCTCCCGGTTAGAGAATTAGAGGCGAATACATCAGATTTTCCAAGAGTTGGGCTCGAAAACGACCCCCCGAGGGGGTCTGGAAAGGGAACCGGCCCTCGGAAAAATCGGGAACCGGCACGTACACCTCACTCGAGGGTAGAGTGACTTGTAGGAACCGACGGTTCGCAGATAGGACTCCCGGTTAGAGAATTAGAGGCGAATACATCGGATTTTCCAAGACTTAGGCACGAAAACGGCCTGCCGGGGGTCCAGAACGGGAACCGGCCTCCGGAAATATCAGGAACAAGCACGAGCACGTCGCTCAAGGGAAGAGTGACTCGTAGGAACTGACGGTTCGCAGATAGGACTCTCATTTAGTGAATTAGAGACGAAAACATTGGATTTTCCAACACTTCGACTCGAAAACGGCCCGTCGGGGGTCCGGAACAGGAACCGGCACGAGCACGTCGCTCGAGGGCAAAGTGAATTGTAGGAACTGACGGATCGCCGATAGGATTCCCGGTTAGAGAATTAGAGGTGAAAATATCGGATTTTCAAAGACTTAGGCTCGAAAACGGCCCGCCGAGGGTCCGGAACGAGAACCGGCCCCCGGAAAAATCGGGAACCTGCATGAGCACCTCGCTCGAGGGTAGAGTGACTTGTAAGAACTGACGGTTTGCAGATAGGACTTGCTGTTAGAGAATTAGAGGTGAAAACATCGGATTTTCCAAGACTTAAGCTTGATAACGGCCCGAACGGGAACCAGCCCCCGGAAAAATCGAAAATCGACACGTGCACCTTGCTCGAGGGTAGAGTGACTTGTAGGAATTGATGGTTTGTAGATAGGACTCCCAGTTAGAGAATTAGATGGGAAAACATCGAATTTTCCAACACTTAGGCTCAAAAAATGCCCGCCAGGGATTCGGAACGGGAACCGGCCCTCGAAAAAATCGAAAATCGACACCAGCACTCGCTTGAGGGTAGAGTGACTTGTAGGAATCGACGGTTCGCAGATAGGACTCCCGGTTAGAGAATTAGAGGCGAAAACATCGGATTTTCGAACACTTAGACTCGAAAACGGCTTGTCGGAAGTCCTAAACGGAAACCGGCATGAGCACGTCGCTCGAGGGTAGAGTGACTTGTAGGAACTGACGGTTCGCAGATAGGACTCCCGGTTAGAGAATTAGAGGCGAAACCATCGGATTTTCAAATACTTAGGCTCTCAAATGGCCACCGAAGGTTCGGAACATGAACCGGCCCTCGGAAAAATCGAGAACCGGCACGAGCACCTCGCTCGAGGGTAAAGTGACTTGTAGGAACAGACGGTTTGTAGATAGGACTCGCGGTTACAGAATTAGAGGCAAAAACATCGGATTTTCCAAGACTTAAGCTCGAAAACGGCCCGCCGGGGTCCGGAACGGCAACCGGCCCTAGAAAAAATCGGAAACCGGCATGAGCACCTCGCTCGAGGGTAGATTGACTTGTAAGAACTGACAGTTCGCAGATAGAACTCTCATTTAGAGAATTAGAGCCGAAAACATCGGATTTTCCAACGATGAGGCTCCAAATCTGCCCGCCGGGGGTCCGGAACGGGAACGGGAGGCCCTCGGAAAAATCAGAAATCAGCACGAGCACCTCGCTCGAGGGTAGAGTGACTTGTAGGAACTGACAGTTCGCAAATAGAACTCTCGGTTAGAGAATTAGAGGCGAAAACATAGGATTTTCCAACACTTAGCCTCGAAAACGGCTTGCCGTTGGTCCGGAACGGGAATCGAGCCCCGGAAAAATCGGGAACCGACACGAACACCTCGCTCGAGGGTACAGTGACTTGTAGGAACTGATGGTTCGCAGATAGGGCTCTCGGTTATAAAATTAGAGGTGAAAGCATCGGATTTTCCAAGACTTAGGCTCGAAAACGGTCCGCCTGGGGTTCGGAATGGGAACCGGCATGAGCACCTCGCTCGAGTGTAGAGTGACTTCTAGGGACAAACGGTTTGCAGATAGGACTCGTGGTTAGAGAATTAGAGGCGAAAACATCTGATTTTCCAAGACTTAGGCTCGAAAACGGCCCGCCGGGGTCCGGAACGGGAACCGGCCTCCGGAAATATCAGGAACCGGCACGAGCACCTCGCTCGAGGGTAGAACGACTTCTAGGAACTGACGGTTCGCAGATAAGACTCTCGGTTAGAGAATTAGAGGCGAAAACATAGGATTTTCCAACACTTAGGCTAGAAAACGACCAGCCGAGGGTCAGGAATGGGAACTGGCACATGGAAAAATCGGAAATCGGCACGAGCACCTCGCTCGAGGGTAGAATGACTTGAAGGAACTGATGGTTCGCAGATAAGACTCCCGGTAAGAGAATTAGAGACGAAAACATCGGATTTTCGAAGACTTTGGCTTGAAAACGGCCAGCCGAGGGTCAGGAATGGGAACCGGCCCCGGAAAAAATGGGGAACCGGCGCGACCACCACGCTTGAGGGTAGAGTGACTTGTAGAAACTGATGATTCGGAAATAGGACACCGGTTAGAGAATTAGAGGCGACAACATCGGATTTTTCAACATTTAGGCTTGAAAACAACTCGCGGTTAGAAAAGTAGAGGGGAAAACAATAGATTTTCCAAGGCTAAGGCTCGAAAACGGCCCGCCGGGGGTCCGAAACGAGAACCGGCCCCCGGAAAAATCGGGACCCAGCACGAGCACCTCGCTCGAGGATAGAGTGACTTGTAGGAATTGATGGTTTCCAGATAGAACTCCCGGTTAGAGAATTAGAGGAGAATACATCAGATTTTGCAAAAGTTGGGCTCAAAAACAGCCTGCCGGGCGGGGGGGGGGGGGGGGGGGGGGGGTTGGTTCCGGAACGGGAACCGGCACGTGCACCTCACTCGAGGGTAGAGTGACATGTAGGAACTGACGGTTCGCAGATAGGACTCTCGGTTAGAGAATTAGAGGCGAATACATCGGATTTTCTAAGAGTTAGGCACGAAAACGGCCTGCCGGGGGTTTGGAACGGGAACCGGACCCCGAAAAAATCAGGAACCGGCACGAGCACGTCACTCGAGGTAAGAGTGACATGTAGGAACTGACGGTTTGCAGATAGGACTCTCATTTAGAGAATTAGAGACGAAAACATCGGATTTTCCAACACTTCGCTTCGAAAACGGCCAGCCGGGGGTCCGGAACAGGAACCGGCCCCCGGAAATCAGGAACCGGCACGAGCATGTCGCTCGGGGGTAAAGTGAATTGTAGGAACTGACGGATCGCCGATAGGACTCCCAGTTAGAGAATTAGAGGCAAAAACATCGGATTTTCAAAGACTTAGGCTCGAAAACTGTCCGCCGAGGGTCCGGAACGAGAACCGGCCATTGGAAAAATCGGGAACCAGCACGAGCACCTTGCACGGGGGTAGATTGACTTGTAGGAACTGACGGTTCGCTGATAGGACTCCGGTTATAAAATTTGAGGCGAAACCATCAGATTTTCCACCACTTAGGCTCGAAAGCGGCCCGCCAGGGGTCCGAAATGGGAATTGGCACGAACACATCGCTCGAGGGTAGAGTGACTTGTAGGAACTGACGGTTCGCAGAGAGAACTCTCGGTTAGAGAATTAGAGCCGAAAACATAGGACTTTCCAAGAGTTGGGCTCGAAAACGGCCCGCCGCGGGTCCGGAACGGGAACTAGGCCCTGAAAAAACCGGGAACCGGCACGAATACCTTGTTCGAGGGTAGAGTGACTTGTAGGTACTGAAGGTTCGAAGATAGGATTCTCGGTTATCGAATTAGAGGCAAAAACATCGGATTTTTCAACACTTAGGCTCTAAATCGGCCCGCCGGGGGTCCGAATCGGGAACCGGCCCTCAGAAAAATTGGGAACCGGCACGACCTACTCACTCGAGGGCATAGTGAATTGTAGGAACTGACGATTCGCAGATAGGACTCCCGGTTAGAGACTTAGAGGTGAAAACATCAGATTTTCTAAGACTCAAGCTCGAAAATGACCTGCCGGGGGTCCGGAACGGAAACCGGCCCTCGGAAAAATCGGGAACCGGCACGAGCACCTCGCTCAAGGGTAGAGTGACTTGTAGGAACTGACGGTTCGCAGATAGGACTCTCGGTTAGAGAATTAGACGCAAAAAAGTCGGATTTTCCAACACTTAGGCTAAAAAACGGCCGGCCGGGGGTCCGGAACGGGAACCGGCCCTAGAAAAATCGGGAACCGGCACGAGCACCTCGTCCGAGGGTAAAGTGATTTGGACGATCTGACGGTTCGCAGATAGGGCTCTCGGTTATAGAATTAGAGGCGAAAACATCGGATTTTCCAACACTTACTCTCGAAAATGGCCCGCCGGGGGTCCGGAGAAGGAACCAAGCCCCGAAAAAATCAGGAACCGGCAGGAGCACCTCACACGAGGGTAGAGTGACTCTTAGGAACTGATGGTTCGCAGATAGGACCCCCGATTAGAGAATTAAAGGCGAAAATATCGGATTTTCCAAGATTTAGGCTCGAAAACGGCCCGCCGAGGGTGCAGAACGGGAACCGGCCCCCGGAGAAAATAAGAATCGGTACGAGCACCTCGCTCGAGGGTAGAGTCACTTGTAGGAAGTGACGGTTCGCAGATAGGACTCCCGGTTACAGAATTAGAGGCGAAACCATCGGATTTTCAAACACTTAGGCTCTCAAACGGCTCGTCGGGGGTCCGGATCATGAACTGGCCCCCGGAAAAATTTAGAACTGGCACGAGCACCTCGCTCGAGGGTAGAGTGACTTGTAGGAACAGACGGATTGCAGATAGGACTCGCGGTTAGAGAATTAGAGGCGAAACCATCGGATTTTCAAACACTTAGGCTCTCAAATGGCCCGCCGGGGGTCCAGAACATGAACTGGCCCCCAGAAAAATTCGGGAACCGGCACGAGCACCATGCTCAATGGTAGAGTGACGTGTAGGAACTAACAGTTCGCAGATAGAACTCTTGGTTAGAGAATTAGAGTTGAAAACATCAGGTTTTCCAACACTTAGGCTCGAAAACGGCCCGCCGTGGGTCCGGAACGGGAACCTGGCCCCGGAAAAATCCGAAATCTGCACGAGCACCTCGCTCGAGGGTATAGTGACATCTAGGAACTGACGGCTTACAGATAGAACTCCCGGCTAGAGAATTAAAGGCGAAAACATCGGATTTTCCATGACTTAGGCTAAAAAACGGCCCAACGGGGGTCCGGAACGGTAACTGGCACCCGGAAAAACCGGGAACCGGCAGAAGTACCTCTATCAAGGGTAAAGTGACTTGTAGGAACTGACGGTTCTCAGATAGAACTCTCAGTTAGAGAATTAGAGGCGAAAACATCGGATTTTCCAACACTTAGGCTCGAAAACGGCCCGCCGGGGGTCCGGAACGAGAACCGGCCCTTTGAAAAATCGGGAACTGGCACGAGCACCTCGCTCGAGGGTAAAGTGATTTGTAGGAACTGACGGTTCGCAGATAGGGCTCTCAGTTATAAAATTAAAGGCGAAAACATCAGACTTTCCAACACTTACGCTCGAAAACGACCAGTCGGGGGTCCGGACCGGGAACCAAGCCCCGGAAAAATCGGGTACGGCACTAGCACGTCACACGAGGGTAGAGTGGCTTGTAGGAAAAGATGGCTCGCAGATAGGACTCCCGGTTAGAGAATTAGAGGCGAAAATATCAGATTTTCCAAGATTTAGGCTCGAAAACAGCCCGCCGGGGGTCTAGAACGGGAACCGGCCACCGGAAAAAACAGGAATTGGCACGAGCACCTCGCTCGAGGGTAGAGTCACCTGTAGGAACTGACGGTTCGGTACTAGGACTCTCGGTCAAAGAACTAAAAGCGAAAACATCAGATTTTTCAACACGTAAGCTCGAAAACGGCCCGCCGGGGGTCCGGAACGTGAACCGGCCCCGGGAAAAATCGAAAATCGTCATTAGTACCTCGCTCGAGGGTAGAGTGACTTGTAGGAATTGACGGTTCACAGATATGACTCCCGAATAGTGAATTAGAGGCGAAAACATCTGATTTACCAACACTTTGGCTCGAAAACGGCCGGTCATGGGTCTGAAACGGGAATCGGCCCCCGGAAAAATTAGGAACTGGCACGAGCCCTCGCTCGAGGTTACTGTGACTTCTAGGATCTGATGGTTTGCAGATAGGACTCCCGGTTAAAGAATTAGAGGCGAAAACATCGGACTTTCCAAGACTTAGGCTCGAAAACGGCCCACCGGGGGTTCGGAACGGGAACCGGCCCCCGGAAAAATAGGGAACCGGCACGAGCACCTCGCTCGAGGGTAGAGTGACTTGTAGGAACTAACGGTTCGCAGATAGGTCTCCCGGTTATAGAATTAGAGGCGAAAACATCGGATTTTCCACCACTTAGGCTCGAAAGCGGCCCGCCGGGGGTCCGAAACGGGAACCGGCAAGACCACATCGCTCGAGGGTAGAGTGACTTGGAGGAACTGGCGGTTCGCAGATAGAACTCTCGGATAAAGAATTAGAGGCGAAAACATCGGACTTTCCAAGAGTTGGGCTCGAAAACTACCCGTCGGGGGTCCGGAACGGGAACCAGGCCCCGGAAAAATCGGAAATCGACACGTGCTCCTCGCTCGAGGGTATAGTGACTTGTAAGAACTGACGGTTCGAAGATAGGGCTCCCGGTTAGAGAATTAGATGCGAAAACATCGGATTTCCAAGACTTAGGCTCGAAAATGCCCACCAGGGGTCCGAAACGGGAACCGGCCCCCGGAAAAATCGAAAATCCGCACGAGCACTCGCTCGAGGGTAGAGTGACTTGTAGGAGCCGACGGTTCGCTGATAGGACTCCCAGTTAGTTAATTAGAGGCGAAAACATCAGATTTTCGAACACTTAGGCTTGAAAACGGCCTGCCGGGGGTCCGGAATGGGAACCGGCTCAAGAAAAATCAGGAACCGGCACGAGCACGTCGCTCGAGGGTAGAGTGACTTGTAGGAACAGACGGTTCGCAGATAGGACTCCCGGTTAGAGAATTAGAGGCAAAACCATCGGATTTTCAAACAGTTTGGCTCTCAAACGGCCCGTCGGGGGTCCGGAACATGAACTGGCCCTCGGAAAAATCGAGAACCGGCACGAGCACCTCGCTCGAGGGTAGAGTGACATGTAGGAACAGACGGATTGCAGATAGAACTCGCGGTTAGAAAATTAGAGGCGAAACCATCGGATTTTCAAACACTTAGGCTCTCAAATGGCCCGCCGGGGGTCCAGAACATGAACTGGCCCCCAGAAAAATTCGGGAACCGGCACGAGCAACTCGCTCGATGGTAGAGTGACGGTAGGAACTAACAGTTCGCAGATTCTCGGTTAGAAAATTAGAGGTGAAAACATCAGATTTTCTAACACTTAGGCTCGAAAACGGCCTGCCGTGGGTCCGGAACGGGAACTTGGCCCCGAAAAAATACGAAATCGGTACGAGCACCTCGCTCGAGGGTATAGTGACATGTAGGAACTCACGGTTTACAGATAGAACTCCCGGCTAGAGAATTAGAGGCGAAAACATCGGATTTTCCATGACTTAGGCTCGAAAACGGCCCGACAGGGGTCCGGAACGGTAACTGGCCCCCGTTAAAACCAGGAACCGGCAGAAACTCCTCGCTCGAAGGTACAGTGACTTATAGGAACTGTTGGTTCGCAGATAGGACTCTCGGTTAGAGAATTAGAGGCGAAAACATCGGATTTTCAAACACTTAAGCTCGAAAACAGCCCGCTGCAGGTCAGGAACGGGAACCGGCCAATAGAAAAATCGAAAATCAACACGAGCACCTCGGTTGAGGGTAGAGTGACTTGTAGGAACAGACGGTTTGCAGATAGGACTTTTGGTTAGAGAATTAGCGGCGAAAACATCGGATTTTCCAAGACTTATGCTCTAAAACGGCCAGCCGGGGGTCCGGAATGGGAACCGGGCCCCGGAAAAATCGGAAATCGGCACGAGCACCTCGCTCGAGGGTAGTGTGACTTGTAGGAACAGACGGTTCGCAGATAGGACACCCGGTTAGAGAATTAGAGGCGAAAACATCGGATTTTCCAACACTTAGGCTCGAAAACGGCCCGCCGAGGGTCCGGAAGGGGAACCGGCCCCTGGAAAAACCGGGAACCGACACGAACACCTTGTTCGAGTGTAGAGTGACTTGTAGGAACTGACGGTTTGCAGATAGAACTCCCGGTTAGAGAATTAGAGGTGAAAACATCGCATTTTCCAAGACTTAAGCTTGAAAACGGCCCGCCGGGGGTTCTTAACGGGAACCGGCCCCTGGAAAAATCGGGAACGGACACGAGCACCTCGCTCGAGGGTAGAGTGACTTTAAGGAACGGACGGTTCGTAGATAGGACTCCCGGTTAGAGAATTCAAGGCGAAAACATCGGATTTTCTAAGACTTAGGGTCGAAAACGGCCCGCCGGGGGTCTGGAACGGGAACCAACCCCCGGAAAAATCGGAAATCGTCACCAACGCCTCGCTCGAGGGTAGAGTGACTTGTAGGAATTGACGGTTCGCAGATAGGACACCCAGTTAGAGAATTAGAGGCGAAAACAACGGATTTTCCAAGACTTCGGCTCGAAAACGGCCCGCAGGGGGTCCGGAAAGGGAACCGGGCCCCGGAAAAATCGGAAATCAGCACGAGCACCTCGCTCGAGGGCAGAGTAACTTGTAGGAACTGACGGTTCGCAGATAGGACTCCGGGTTAAAGAATTAGAGGTGAAAACATCGGATTTTCAAACACTTAGGCTCGAAAACGGCCCGCCGGAGGTCCGGAACGGGAACCGGCACGAGCACCTCGCTCGAGTGTAGAGTGACTTCTAGGGACAGAAGGTAGGCAGATAGGACTCGCGGTTAGAGAATTAGAGCCGAAAACATCTGATTTTCGAAGACTTAGGCTTGAACGGGAACTAGCCCTCAGAAAAATCGGGAACTGGCACGAGCACCTCGCTTAAGGGTAGAGTGACTTGTAGAAACTGACGATTCACAGAGAGGACTCTCGGTTAGAGAATTAGAGGTGAAAACATAAGATTTTCCAATACTTGGGCTCGAGAACGGCCCGCCGGGGGTCAGGAACGGGAACTGGCTCATGGAAAAATCAAAAATCGGCACGAGCAACTCACTGGACGGCAGAGTGAGTTGTAGGAACTGACGGTTCGCAGATAGGACTCCCGGTTATAGAATTAGAGACGAAAACATCGGATTTTCGAGGACTTTGGCTCGAAAACGGCCCGCCGGAGGTCTGGAGCGGGAACCGGCCCCGAAAAAATTTCGGAAACCGGCACGACCTCCTCGCTCGAGCGTAGAGTGACTTGTAGGAACTGACGATTCAGAAATAGCACACCCGGTTAGAAAATTAGAAGCGAAAACATCGGATTTTCCAACAGTTAGGCTCGAAAACGGCCCGCCGGGGGTCCGGAACGGAAACCGGCCACCAGAAAAAACAGGAAACGGCACGAGCAAGTCGCTCGAGGGTAGAGTCACTTGTAGGAACTGACGGTTCGCAGATAGGACCCCCGGTCAAAGAATTAGAAGCGAAAATATCGGATTTTCCAACACTTAGGCTCGAGAACGACCCGCCGGGGGTCCGGAACATAAGCCGGCCCTGGGAAAAATCAGAAATCGGCACGAGCACCTCGCTCGAGGGTAGAGTGACTTGTAGGAACTGACGGTTCACAGATAGGACTCCTGAATAGAGAATTAGAGGCGAAAACATCAGATTTTCCAACACTAAGGCTCGAAAACGGCCCGCCGGGGTTCGGACCGGGAATCGGCCCCCGGAAAAATCATGAACCTGTACGAGCTCCTCGCTCGAGGGTACTGTGACTTCTAGGACCTGACGGTTCGCAGATATGACTCCCGGTTAAAGAATTAGAGGCGAAAACATCGGATTTTCCAACGCTTAGGCTCGAAAATGGCCCGCCGGGGTTCGGAACGGGAACCTGCCCCCGGAAAAGTCGGGAACCGGCATGAGCACCTTGCTCGAGGATAGATTGACTTGTAGGAACTGACGGTTCGCTCATAGGACTCCCGATTATAAAATTTGAGGCAAAAACATCGGATTTTCCACCACTTAGGCTCGAAAGCAGCCCGCCAGGGGTCCGAAATGGGAACTGGCACGACCACATCGCTCGAGGGTAGAGTGACTTGTAAGAACTGACGGTTCGCAGAGAGAACTCTCGGTTAGAGAATTAGAGGCGAAAACATCGGACTTTCCAAGAGTTGGGCTCGAAAACGGCCCGTCGGGGGTCCGGAACGGGAACCAGGCCCCGAAAAAACCGGGAACTAGCACGAACACCTTGTTCGAGGGTAGAGTGAATTGTAGGTACTGACGGTTCGAAGATAGGACTCTCGGTTATAGAATTAGAGGCGAAAACATTGGATTTTTCAACACTTAGGCTCTAAATCGGCCCGTCGGGGGTCCGAAACGGGAACCGGCCCTCAGAAAAATTGGGAACCAGCACGACTTACTCACTCGAGGGCAGAATGACTTGTAGGAACTGACGGTTCGCAGATAGGACTCCCGGTTAGAGACTTAGAGGCGAAAACATCGGATTTTCTAAGACTCAGGCTCGAAAATGACCTGCCGGGGGTCTGGAAAGGAAACCGGCCCTAGGAAAAATCGGGAATCGGCACGAGCACGTCGCTCGAGGGTAGAGTGACTTGTAGGAACTGACGGTTCACAGATAGAACCCCCGGTTAGAGAATTAGAGGCGAAAACATCGGATTTTCCAACACTTAGGCTCGAAAATGGCTCGCCTGGGGTCCGGAACGGGAACCAGGCCCCCGGAAAAATCGGAAATCGACATGACTTAGGCTAGAAAACGGTCCTTTGGGGGTCCGAAAGGGGAACCATCACCTGGAAAAATCGAAAATCGGCACGAGCACCTCACTCGTGGGTAGAGTGACTTGTAGGAACTGACGATTCGCAAATAGGACTCCCGGTTAGAGCATTAGAGGCGAACACATCGGATTTTCCAACACTTCGGGTCGAAAATGGCCCGCCGGGAGTACGGACCGGGAACCAGGCCCCGGAAAAATCGGAAACTGGCATCACTTAGGCTCGAAAAGGGCCCGCCGGGGGTCCGGAACGGGAACCGGCCACCGGAAGAGTCGGGAATCGGCAAGAGCACCTCGCTCGAGGGTAGAGTGACTTGTAGGAACTAACGGTTTGTGGAAAGAACTCCCGGTTAGAGAATTAGAGGCGAAAACATTGGATTTTCCAAGAATTAGGCTCGAAAACGGCCCGACGGGGGTCCGAAACGGTAACTGGCAACCAGAAAAACCAGGAACCTGCAGAAGCACCTCGCTCGAGGGTAAAGTGACTTGTAGGAACTGACGGTTCCCAGATAGGACTCTCGGTTAGAGAATCAGACGCGAAAACATCGGATTTTCCAACACTTAGGCTCGAAAACGGCCGGCCGGGGGTCCAGAACGGGAACCGGCCCCTGGAAAAATCGGGAACCGACACGAGCACCTCGTTCGAGGGTAAAGTGATTTGTACGAACTGACGGTTCGCAGATAGGGCTCTCGGTTATAGAATTAGAGGCGAAAACATCGGATTTTCCAACACTTACTCTCGAAAATGGCCCGCCGGGGGTCCGGAGAAGGAACCAAGCCCCGAAAAAATCGAGAACCGGCACGAGCACCTCACTCGAGGGTAGAGTGACTTGTAAGAATTGATAGTTCACAGATAGGACCCCCGATTAGAGAATTAGAGGCGAAAATATCGGATTTACCAAGATTTAGGCTCGAAAACGGCCCGCCGGGGGTCCGGAACGGGAACCGGCCCCCGGAAAAAACAGGAATCGGTACGAGCACCTCGCTCGAGGGTAGAGTCACTTGTAGGAACTGACGGTTCGTAGATAGGACTCTCGGTCAAAGAATTAGAAGCGAAAACATCGGATTTTCCAACACTTAGGCTTAAAAACGGCCCGTCGGGGGTCCGGAACGTGAACCGACCCCGGGAAAAATCGGAAATCGGCACAAGCACCTCGCTCGACGGTAAAGTGACTTGTAGGAACTGACGGTTCAAAGATAGGACTCCCGAATAGAGAATTAGAGGCGAAAACATCAGATTTTCCAACACCTAGGCTCGAAAACAGCCCGCCAGGGGTCCGGACCGGGAATCGACCCCCGGAAAAATCAGGAACCAGCACGAGCTCCTCGCTTGAGGGTACTGTGACTTCTAGGACTTGACGGTTCGCAGATAGGACTCTCGATTAAAGAATTAGAGGCGAAAACATCGGATTTTCCAACACTCAGGCTCGAAAACGGCCCGCCGGAGGTCCGAAACGGTAACTGGCACGACCACATTGCTCGAGGGTAGAGTGACTTGTAGGAATTGACGGTTCGCATATAGAACTCTCGGTTAGAGAATTAGAGGCGAAAACATCGGACTTTCCAAAAGGTGGGCTCGAAAACGGCCCGCCGGGGATCCGAAACAGGAACCAAGCCCTGGAAAAATCGGAAAACGGCACGAACACCTCGCTCGAGGGTAGAGTGACTTGTAGGAACTGACGGTTCGCAGATAGGACTCCCGGTTAGAGAATTAGAGGCAAAAACATTGAATTTTCCAACACTTAGGCTTGAAAGCGACCCGCCGGGGTCCAGAACGGGAATCGGCCCTCGGAAAAATCGGGAACCGGCACGTGCACCTCGCTCGAGGGTAGAGTGACTTGTAGGAACTGACAGTTCGCAGATAGGGCTCCCGGTTAGAGAATTAGATGCAAAAACATCGGAATTCCAAGACTTAGGGTCGAAAAATGCCCGCCAGGGGTCAGGAACGGGAACCGGCCCCCGGAAAAATCGAAAATTGGCACGTGACTTGTAGGAACCGACGGTTCGCAAATAGGACTCCCGGTTAGAGAATTAGAGGCGAAAGCATCGGATTTTCGAACACTTAGCTCGAAAACGGCCTACCGGGGGTCCTGAACGGGAACCGGCCCCCGGAAAAATCGGAAATCGGCACGAGCACCTCGCTCGAGGGTAGAGTGACTTGTAGGAACTGACGGTTCGCAGATAGGACTCCCGGTTAGAGAATTAGAGGCAAAAACATTGAATTTTCCAACACTTAGGCTCGAAAGCGACCCGCCGGGGTCCAGAACGGGAATCGGCCCTCGGAAAAATCGGGAACCGGCATGAGCACCTCGCTCGAGGGTAGAGTGACTTATAGGAACTGACGGTTCGCAAATAGAACTCTCGGTTAGAGAATTAGAGGCGAAAACATCGGATTTTCTAACACTTCGGCTCGAAAGTGGCCTGCCGGTGGTCCGGAACGGGAACCGGCACAAGCACCTCGCTCGAGGGTAGAATGACTTGTAGGAACTAGCGGTTCGCAGATAGGACTGTCGGTTAGAGAAATAGAGGCGAAAACATTGGATTTTCCAAGACTTAGGCTCGAAAACAGCCCGCCAGGGGTCTGGAACAGGAACCAAGCCCCGGAAAAATCAGAAATCGGCACTAGCACCTTGCTCGAGGGTAGAGTGACTTATAGGAACTGACAGTTTGCAGATAGGACCCCCGGTTAAAGAATCAGAGGCGAAAACATCGGATTTTCCAAGACTTGGGCTCAAAAACGGCCCGCCGGGGGTCCGGAACGGGAACCGGTCCTCGGAAAAATCGGTTTCATGAGATTTTATACTGAAACATATTCAAGGCCGTTTCTGGCTAATAAAGAACGTAATTTGTGCAATCAATAGCTTGTATTTCGATAAAAACGCGTACTCTATTATTCAGAGGCATTTTAGGGTATTCTGAATTAGTATTCTGCATTGAAAAGCACTCTTGTAATTCTATATGTTGAAATACACATTTTAAGATATTCTGAGATGCTTTCCTATTTAAAATGAGTTTCACAGGCGATACTAGGGTTTAAAATGCATTATATGGGATTAAAGGTCGTTTCAGATTGAAACCTGTGCTTCGCGCTTGGAGTAGGGGATTACAAACAACTCTGGAAAAATGTTGGCTCCAAATTAGATTTAACGCAATTCTAATATGTTTCTAATTAAAACACGCATTTTAGGATATTCAAAGATACTTCTCTCTAAAATTGAAACTTTAAACCGCGTTTTACGCTATTTATGGTTGAAAGACGCGCTCTAGAAAATTTTGGATTATCTTTTTTCCTTTAAAACGAGTTTCACGAAAATTCGGGCTTAAGAAGTAATCTCGTGGAATTCTAAACGACTTCTGACAACAAACCATAATTGGTGCAATCAATAGCGCATATTCAATCACAGCACATGTTTGGATATTCAAAAGCATGTCAGGGCATTATGGTCTAGTCTTTTATTTTGAATTGCATTTTTTACGATTTTTTTGCTGAAATATGCAGTTTAGAATATTCTATAACTATTGTGTTTGGATCAGTTTTTGGAAAGAAATAAAAATGGTAATAAAGTAAGCAACCATGCAAATATAGAAACTCTAAATAAAACAAGTAACCATGCCAAATTAGAAATTCTAATTTTAGTGAGTCCCGTCTTCCACGTGGCCCAATGCAAAAAAATGTCTTGGCCTTCATCATCTTCCAAACTCTTTGGGATTCCTCAAACTCTTTGAGTAACTCCAAACTCTTTGACCATCACAAACTCTATCTATATTGACTTGAAAGCCGCCGAAATTTACAAATAATAAAAATAAAAAAATACATAAAATTCCTATATTTCAAAAATTGAGATATACATGGCAATCTATTAATAGAAATAAAATAGGCTTAGGGAAACCATCATGCCTTGCCCTTTCGGGGGAAAACTAAGGAAACCATCATGCCCTTTACAAGTTGCCTAATATAACCAATAATAATAACAAAAATAGAAATTTGTGGGGCCACATGGAGAGGACAATTACCTGCAAGGTTAGTATCATATATACAATAGGAACTAGAGCTAAGAAGGTGCCATTCATCATGATGAAAAATTAGAATTGTCAAAACCGACAGCGGTCCTACATGCTCAGGCGGAGATGAACCCGCTCGAGCAGGCACTTCACACCAGGTCCACTCGAGTAGGTTCAACCCAGCTCGAGCACCCAACTCGTAGAAACTGGGTCAGTTCGAGCAGGGATGAATCCGTTCGCACGCCTGACACGCTGTTGGAAGAAAAACAATGATTTCCCATGTTATTTCGAGTATTATGCCGAGACCAGTTTGTGTTGAGGCTATGTTGTGAAGAACTTGTTTGCTAAATTCAGCAAGATTTCAATGGAAGGCCCAACACCCATTGAGTTTTAATATATCTCAGGAAAATTTAAGCTAGGCTATGTTGTGAAGAACTTGTTTGCTAAATTCAGCAAGATTTCAATGGAAGGCCCAACACCCATTGAGTTTTAATATATCTCAGGAAAATTTAAGCTTCTAAGAAACTTGAGTTATTCTGTTGCAGAAACTTGAGTTATTCTGTTGCAGATCAGAACTAATAACACATCTATGATAGAAGCTTATAAACATAAAAGAACCCTTTGATGACAAAAACAAATTGCAATTCCAACATCAAAGCTGTGCCTCCAGTCTATGTCATAAAAAGTCCATCAAAGCTGTGCCTCCAGTCTATGTCTTAAAAAGTCCAGGATAGGCATCATCTAAGAAACTTATTCTTTGAATTATTAAGACATTAATACTTAAAATACTAAAAAAGAACTAGTAGTCTATGGCAAAACAACTAAGATCTACTATTAAGATAAATCTTTTAATTCATAAACACAGCGATAAATTGCCAAAGTGAGCTGGCAAGCAATGGTTCTAAACTTACCACATCCAACTTGTTGCATCTGTATCCACACAAAAAAGAACGTGCATATACAAGTAACACAACTTGTTAACGCTATGGCTCATAAGAATGGCAAATATTCCCACCTATTCAAATCAACAGGCAACAAAGGTGCATGGTCAATAACTGTTTATATTACCAAACTTTCAATCTAATTTAGAAATCCGTTTCATGGAGTATATTGTTCACTCAATCTTATTTTTTCTGTGGGGTTGTGGCAGCGAAGGCAGTCCACCAATCTCAAATTAGTGGTCGCTGGCTAAAAAAACCCCTAAATGCATGAAAAAAACCAATTCAATATAAAGGATCAAATAAATCATAAATCCAAACAACGACAGTTAGAAAGAGGAACTTGTTACCTCCCCACGTCTTACAAAGAGGGAATGATGAGTAGAAGATTTGCATTTTGAACAACAATTACATAAATCAAATAAAGATTTTTGAAAACCCCCAAACAAATCTTTATTTTCGTTCGCCGTTTCACCAAGAAGAAGAGATGCTCTCCTTTTCATTGGGCATCTCACCAAGAGGGAAAGCAAAAGAAGAGGGGAAGAGGTGACGAGGCGAAACTCTCCATTTCTTGTGTGACGGCTGTGCATGAGAGGAAGATTCGAGAGAAGAAAGGAAGGATGGGGAGAATTTTGCTTAGCCCTAAATCTAAGTGGGTCCCACGAGTGGTGGAATGAATGTCCGGCAACAGGCAGCTGAAACTGCTGCTTTTATATTAGAAATCATGGTTCAAAAAGATCTTTGGAATAATTATAATCGGTACTATTTTAATTTCAATTAACTGTCGTGATAACAAGGCTCAATCAGTTATTTGAACCATCATTTTCAAATCAGACGGCGAACAAAGAGGGGAAGACAGACCTAGAAATATTAGACGACGCAGCGACGAATCCACAAACAATGATGGTGAAGCAATGAAAGGCACTGCATTGGATGAGATTGGGGGTTGCATGCATGTGCAATCAGGCAGTGAAGAGGAGAGGAAGATAGACCGTATCAAACGAGGCAATGACGAAACCAGAAACAATGGTGAAGAGCGAAAGGAATTGCATGAAATTCGGGTTGCATGTATGTGGGCCCACTATGAGATCTTCTTTGAAGACACCTTGCATGTAAGGGGCCACATGTAACATCTGAGTAAGAAGGATCAACATGAACACATAAAGTTTTGCCTTAGGTTGATACGCTTAGGTTGATACGCTAAGACTTGGCTTCATGAGAAATTCATAAGGTTCCTTTGGGAGATCCACCCCCAAAATATTAGCATTAATCCTACCAGCCTTTTAGTCCTATCCTATTTTCTAGTTGCTTTTGTTATTCTGGGACATTTGCATGTAGAAGAGGGAACATGAAATAGTTGAAGATTACCAAAGCAAAACTCCATATGTGACATACAATCAAACATGAATAGATTCTCGCCGAAAGTGACAAATGTACTATAGATCTAGGTGGATATGATGGATCTGTTGTGCTCGTTATTACCACTATGAACATGTGCTGTATATGGCAAAGTGTTGTGTGCAATTCTTTTCCTTTTTTTCTTTTGGGTGTGGAATTCACCTGCAACATGTATGGGTCTACTTACAGGCATTTCCAAATAAGTGACCAGTACATTAGCAACTTGCAAATTCAGTGAATTTCAAAAATAATTCAATAGAAGTTCACTATGTGTGCACATATAACACGAATCAAAAGGTCCGTGCTTGACTATGCTAGTTTCAGTAGATATAGAGTGTCACATCAGATTATCTAAGTATCGCAACTATAGAATCAAGGATAGGAGTAAGACAGGGAAAAGGAAGAGCAGATCATTTATTATCTTACGACTTGAAAATCCTATTGTTTCTTTGGAAATGGATGTTATCTTAGGACTTGAAAATCCAATAGTCAATGTTATATTTTAATAAGAAGAATATCCAAACCATACTGACCTCTGCAATATAGGCAAAACATTCTCTAGCTACTAGTTCGTTGAATCATGGACAGGTGTCACTCGAATGGCCAGTGGCATAATACTCTCTCTTGCTCCATGCTCAATAATCCATATAAGTGTCAGGATCCTCAGCCTCGCACTCAAAAACACATAATACATGGCTTAGGCCAACTATACCGATTCAGTAATCATTGATAAATACTAAATGACATTCCAACATAGATTGCCAACATACACGTGGATTGAAGCAAACAAACAAGACTCCTATGGAAATAAAACATTGACATTTGTTATTTGTGGTAAATACAAAGTCATGCCAGTAATTCTTTCGAAGTTCTCTCTAGTCAATCCATCTTTGTTATGAGATAAGGTTCTCACCAAAACAACGTTAGCTAGAACCCTCTCTAAAAGACAATATCATAATTTCTCTCTTTCGGATTTCTTCTTTAGAGTGAAATCAATATTATAAATTACTTAAGCAAACACCTAATCATCTAATATTAAATTACTTAAGCAAACATCTAATCATCTAAAATTCAATATATAAGAAAATCAAGTATATACTAATAAATATAATTAAGATTACCAGGAAATCTTATGCAAAAATACTCAAGTCACTATTGGACCCTTTCTCAATCAGCATTAAATTCAAAGAAATGGCCATCATTTGAGTACAAAGGGCATAAGAAAACTTAGTTTGGTTACTAGTTTCTGAAGTATATATATGGCTACAATCAGTTACCACCATATTCATCCATCATGGCCCATCAATTACTAAAATAAAGTAAGAAAACATGGCAATTGAAGAATACACTGCATTCATCGATTTTTCGCATAGAATGCGATAACCAAACCAAACCAAACCAAACCAAGCCTTTTCCCACTAGGTGGGGTCGGCTATATGGATTTGACGACGCCAATCAAGTCTGTTTAGGGCCATGTCCTCCGTTAGATCCAAGTAGGCAAGGTCATGTTTAATAGTTTCTTTCCAACTTCTCTTGGGTCTCCCTCTCCCTCTCCTACTCCTGGCAATCTCTATGCCTTCACACCTTTTAATGCGATGATGCAAAAAAATCTACATGAGTATAATTATGAATTTTGAGAAAATTAATGCGATAATAGGATAATGCAAAAGAATAATTTCATGAAAATCATGCAGTTTAATGAATTTTGACCAATTATGACTTGAATTCCAACATTGAATGTTGGAATAAAACTCAATGAAATAAAGTTATCCTAAATAAGTCCATAAATCTACATGAAATAATGACAATATGATGCAATTTCATAGACTCAATACGCCCTCCAACCAACATTTTGCAAAAGATGTAAAAAGGCGAAGTTAACTAACCTAACATAATCTAACCTAAAAATACAAAAGAAAACTAATGCAGAATATAAAAGCCACTTTCGCTAGCACTCTCAACTGCATTTAGCGTATGCAATAAGCCCCTATACCCCTAGGCTACCCTAGTGGACGAATTGTGCTTCGTGAGGTTTTGCCGTGAATATACCCACAAAAATAAAAAAAACTAAAGAAATCAAAAGAAACTCTAAAAAAAAAAATTATAAACATTGGATACTCTCGATTCTTGGAATAGTCAAAAGCAGAGACAAATTTGAAATATGGTACGCCAATCTCATCTTTGGAAAGAAATTTTCAAAATCATGCTAAATATGATAGTGCACGATGAGAAAGTAAGTATACATAAAAAAATAAGTGTTAAATACTCTGCTAGAACCCCCGTGAAAACGACTCAATCAAATAATCTAGTTCACATAGACTTAGCAAAAAAAAAAAGAAGATTTCCTCTCAAGGCAACCATGATGGCTTTCGCACTATTGCTTTTCAAAAGGCCGTGAAATTTCAGCAACAAGCTTCTCTCTTTCTTTTTTTTTCTTTTCTCTTAATTTTTTTCCTTTTCAACAGCCCCCAACAATATGCATCCCTTTTCATATACCCGAATTAAGGCAACCATGATGGCTTTCGCACTATTGTTTTTCAAAAGGCCACGCTTTTTTTTTTTTCCTTTTCAACGGTCCCCAGCAATAGGCAGCCCTTTTCATGTACCCGAATCAAGGCAATCATGATGGCTTTCGCACTATTGTTTTTCAAAAGGCCGTGACTCTTTTTCCATTTCAACGGTCCCCAACAATATGCAGCCCTTTTCATGTACCTGAATCAAGGGTGTACCCCAATCAAGGCAACCATAATGGCTTTCGCACTATTGTTTTTCAAAAGGCCGTGACTATTTTTTCCATTTCAACGGTCCCCAACAATAGGCAGCCCTTTTCATGTACCCAAATCAAGGGTGTACCCCAATCAAGGCAACCATGATGGCTTTCGCACTATTGTTTTTCAAAAGGCCGTGACTTTTTTTTTCATTTCAACGGTCCCCAACAATATGCAGCCCTTTTCATGTACCCAAATTAAGGGCGTACCCAAATCAAGGCAACCATGATGGCTTTCGCACTATTGTTTTTCAAAAGGCCGTGACTCTTTCCTTTCCAACGGTCCCCAACAATAGGCAGCCCTTTTCATGTACCCGAATCAAGGGTGTACCCCAATCAAGGCAACCATGATGGCTTTCGCACTATTGTTTTTCAAAAGGCCGTGACTTTTTTTTCCATTTCAACGGTCCCCAACAATAGGCAGCCCTTTTCATGTACCCAAATTAAGGGTGTACCCAAATCAAGGCAACCATGATGGCTTTCGCACTATTGTTTTTCAAAAGGCCGTGACTCTTTTTCCTTTTCAACGGTCCCCAACAATAGGCAGCCCTTTTCATGTACCCGAATCAAGGGTGTACCCCAATCAAGGCAACCATGATGGCTTTCGCACTATTGTTTTTCAAAAGGCCGTGAAATTTCAACGACAAGCTTTTCTCTTTCTTCTTTTTTCTTTTCTCTTGATTTTTTTCCTTTTCAACGGTCCCCAACAATAGGCAGCCCTTTTCATGTACCCGACTTAATTCACTAATTTATGGAGAAATACACCCAGATGAACCAGGAAACCTATAAAACTAAGGCTTGGTTTTCCTTCATATATTCAATCAAGTCGTAAAAGAATGGAAATCAAAATTTCACATTTAAAGGTTTTGAAAATGTATACGAACTGTGTAATGTGAAAAGGATCAGAATTTAGCACTTTTTCAAAAATATTTCCGCAAACAAAAACTCTGTTTTGTCTAAATTTTGAGAATTCTAAAATTCAAGCTATCTTCGGTTTATTGAAAATTCTCTCAAAAAATTTCTCTTCAAAACAATCTAAAAAGCCAAAGATAAATACCAAAAATTCTGGTAAGAAATTTAAAAAACTTCCTAAATATAGAAAATAAAGCAAAAGGTGAGCGAAAATTTTGTCTAAAAATAGACAAGTGTGCTTGTCCCCACCCCCAAACCTATGATGAACATCATCCCCATGTTATGCATGCAATACAAAAGAATATAAAACATGAGGAATAAAAGTACAAGAGGGTAAAGTGAAGACAACGGAAAACGTGAAGCTTTTTCGAACCTTATCAATGGTTAGACAAAATCCACAAAAACAAACAAAAAGAAAAGGAAATTACCCTACTGGCAACACAAATTGGAATCCACCCGGATTCCAGAAAAAATTTTGTATGCCCATTGTTACAATGCTTTGTTGGCTATTTGCCATGCCCATAGCTTTCCAAACTATACAATTACCCAATTAACTTAACTTTAATTGCGATTTTTTTCTCAAATGGTGATATTTGCATTAAGTAGAGAGATGATGTTACATCAAAGGGCGTAAAAGCTCAACATCAAAAGGACAAAATTACAAAAGTACTACCGATCTGGTCTAAAAAGAAGATTCATGCTTGAGAGATTTCAGGTTAAGTCCTCTAAGTAACCGGGAAATGAAGGGTTGGTTGGTCATTCAACCTCATTACATATGTTATGGTACCTTATGTTTATGTAATGGTACGTTATGTCTTCAGTCAGTTTCTGGTCTTTGCATAATAAAAACAAAGAAAATATAAATAATAACTTGAAAAATGAAAACAATTGTCCATGATGAGAAACAATAATCCGTCAAAAAATAATGTTCACACAAGTCCCTATAGAAAGCATAATTCCCGATAACCTTATAAAACTATCATTGAAGGTATTAACTTAATAGACCATAAAAGAAAATGCATCCTATAAGTGAAACAGTCAAAGAACAAAGAGTAGTCCATAAATCAAAGGGATCTCGGATATTCAAAGACATGAAGTACAATAGGAACACATTCGATACTAGAATGTCAGTACTGTGAGGAAGAACATCAAAATGAAGCCCAATCAAACAATAAACTACTAGGCGCCGGGCAGACATTTGGAAGCATGCATAAGCAATCATAAAATGAGATGTGACAGTAAAAAAGTGCTTGGATCATAAATTTTCAAGGAGAAAAAAAACTAGGTAGCATCACAAAAGTTTTCTCCAAATGAAGACATTATTTCACCCCCATGTCCTACTATGTATCAATCATTTAAAATCAATGTGGACTATATGTCTTTTATTTTAGAATGTTTTAAAGCTAACAAATGAAGATGAATATCCTCTGTAGACAGATAGCATGAGGAGATACCTATTGTAGAGTTCCCTCCAACATCTAATTTGTCATTCACTCATCTGTCAAGTATGTTACGAAGGAAACAAAAAAAAAGAAAAAATCACAGAGTTCAAGGCAGTTTCTTTATATAATATTTAGCTAGACTATACATTAAAATCATCGAAACCTTACCGCTGCCACTTGTAACAACACTAGCAACACTACTTCCCGCTGATATAACAAATGATATTCCATTAAGTATCATTCGCTCTATTCGGTATCTGAAATAAGAAAAAGAAACAAAAGAAATTATCCTCACAAATCAATAAAACTCGAAACTAGAATAGATATGGGAATGGAAGCATAATAAAATCCTGAAATAAAGCCAAGAGAAAAAACACTCTAAAGACTTTTAATTTATAAAAGGTGCCCAAAATATAATAATCCACCAATATCAAATGAACTTTAGCAATAATACATAAAGCACCTAAACCAAAATAACAAATTCTTTGTAAAAGAATCACGTTAGAAAAATTTATAAATGTGAAATGAACATAAAGATTGTATCAAAAGCAACAAAAGAAGTTCAGAAAACAGAAACTGTTAAACACCAAAATACCGATCAAGAGAACTAATGCAGCAGTTGGTTTGTGCCAAACAGCATCCTTTAAATAAATAAATAAAAGAACCGATGCAACCTCAACTCTATAGAACAGTCCCGCAGCATACACAAATCTTAGGATTATACTACTAGGATCTAGTCTCCTAAAAAGAAAAAACACAAACAGCAGTAAGCAAGCACAAGGAAAAAAAAAGAGGAGCCTATGGCACCGTTGGGAAGTGCCCGCCCACCAGGCCATAGGTTCTAGTTAAGCTATCAGTTAAAAAGAAGATACGATGGGCAAAACACATTTGCCAATTCAACCTTATTGTGCTTAGAATTACACGTCCCGGCAATAGATATGCAAAACATGTCCAAAGGGTTTTTTTAAGCACTAGATTTTTTCAATCCAAAAGCTACTCACACCCTTTCTCATTATTATAATGACCAAGAATCGTTTGTAATCCAAATCTAACCCAAGTTCCATGGGACATGCCTAGGTCTATTGGGCACAAGTCCAAGTCCCATGGTTGGCCTAATGTAACAGGCACAACTATATAATGACAGGTTGACCATGCCTCCTCTATTACTACTTACTGTAAATAGCTCTTTTATTACTTTCTAAGGTGAAAATTGTTTGTAATGAAGTGACTGTATTTAACATTGTTAATGGGCAGACTGTTTTAATACCATAAAGTCCTGTTTCGATGAACTGCCTGGCTTCCCTCAAACACAAATTGGGTTCATAACTTTTAATAGCACCCTCCATTTTGATAATATGAAGGCATGTGATTCTTTCTACTCTTGCATATATGATAAATATAGTTCCTCTTTCTCACAGTTTCTCTTGTGTATTTTTGCTTTATGATTGTTAATATTTGCTTTAATAAAATAGATTAATTTCCGATACAAAGTTTGTCTTCCTGTAACAGTCATCTTCGACACAACCTCAAATGATGGTGGTTGGAGACCTGGATGACATATTTGCACCCTTGCCAGGTGATCTTCTTGTCAATTTGTCAGAATCAAAGAAGCGTGGTTGATGCATTTCTAGATAGCGTTTCAGGACAATGTCAAAATATAATCTACTTTTAGACCTGCTCTTAAAGAAGCATTTATGGTTATGGTATGCCATGTATTTAGTTCCAGAATTATTAGAAAGTTATTCAGCTTATAGTTTCTTGGACTACACCATCATGAAGGGGACCCAGTCGAGTACGAAGGGATCGGCGGCTAAAAGCCGTCGAAAACTTTGCCGTCGTTTTTTTTTATTGTGAGTTCATCATACTATAAATCATGGTATAAAACTAAGGCTTGTTCAACATTAACTATCCATATAATTTACTTTGTTAAAACCCAATCAATATAAAATACATTACATTTAAAAATGAGCATAACGATTTGATATATAGAATAATAAAGCCTGGAGAAGCAAAACAAATTCACTACCTTGAAGATGTTCCAAACTACATGTGCAAAAGCAGCCATTATGGATGCATCCATGTCGTTGTAGCTCAGGTTTAACTTGGACAAAACAATCAAACTGCACAATCATCAGTGTACTTAAACGTGATGAAAAAGCACAAAAATCAAACCACATATACAGTACATTCTTTGACAATGAAAACATAAATGTTTAGTGAAAATTAATTTAACATGCAAGAAATTGGGATCTTGAAATATAAATTCACCAATTTAGTATAAGTGATGAACAGCGCTAGGTGTATGCATTCATGCATCTTGGGAAAATATTAAAATTGGTTGCCTAGCATTTTACTGTCAGTTACTACTTCAAGTGCAGAATCTCTAACTTTTTCCCTCCTAATTTCTCGGTTATGGTAGAACATAGTAAAAACAAAACAAAAACTTAAAATGTGGGATCTAAAAATGATCATAAAAAAAAATCTCACTCAAATGAATTTGAATAAAGGGAAGATGGAAAATGAATATCCACCCATCATTCAAGTAATTCAAATCCTTGGCTTCAACATGTTTAATAATCATTCGGTGGAGCTCATTTGACCATGAATTCCTCTCTATTATGTGCGAACAAACAAGCTCCCTAAGAAATTATATAAAGAGACAAAAATAAAAGATTTAAGAAATATATCCTTTTTTCACATATCATAAATTTGGTTAGTGCTGTGGACTGCTGAAAGTAAAAACCTAAGCAACGCTCCTAAAAATGCAATATTCTGATTCAAATACTAAGAGCCTAATTGCTGATTTTTCTGAGAAGGATAGCAACGATGACAATAGAGAATCTTGCGAATGGGTTAGATGCATCGATAGGGAGGAACCTTCCTAGCAACATGTTCAGACAAATGAAAGAGGGGCCCCTAACCAAACCACACCAAACCAAACCAAGCCTTTTCCCACTAGGTGGGGTCGGCTATATGGATTTGACGACGCCAATCAAATCTGTTTAGGGCCCCTATGCTGAAAGAGGGGCCCCTATGTTGAAAGAGGGGCCCCTATGCTCTCTAAATCAAATGATCAAAATAAATAAATAAAAATAAAAAATATTGTATGCACAATATCAAACATGCTGGACCAATATAATCTTCAACATATATTTCACATCAAAATTCTAAGGAATATGAAAGCCTAACAAAAACTTACAAGAAATACAATGGAAATAAAAGGTGCTGAACTACAAAAAAACCTGTTATTTAATTAATTCTGCAGCTCAAAAAAGACTATAGTGGTCACATTTTCCACATGTTATGGAAACCAGTTACCCAATATCAAGAAATCAATATGCACACACATCAAATAAGATGAAACAATGCGTTGATGTACTCTCTCTGTTCAATCAAATCTTATGTGCTAATGTTGACAACAGCACATCCAATAGCCTTGGTGGGATTGACCGATTGAGCACCAACTCCATTCCAATCTTCCTAGCAACACCAAACATACCATACAAGTATACATTAAGTTAATTCAAGGAAGTACACCGAAGATATTGTGGACAACTTGAAAAGGAACAACAAAGAACATGATACAAAGGAAAAAAAAAAAAAAAAAAACTGTTCTCATCTGCAAATGCAGCCACAGGACTAATAAATCTTTTTGTTACCAATAAGAAAAATGCAACAGTAGGAGTAAAAGTATCATCAATTTGGGTCATGGACAAAAGATATGACTTCATTGATAATATATTGATATAGTGAATTAGGAACCATATTTTTTGTTGAAAATTAAAAGTTTCTCAAAAAAAAAAAAAAAAAAGCATTTCCTTGAACTATCATCTAATGCATACAATTAATATCTCGGAAGTCCGGACAAATATGCAGTTGTGGTCATTAATCTGAGCAATGGACAAAAGATATGACTTGATTGATGATCTAGTGAATTATGAACTATTTGTTTTGTTGAAAGTTAAAAGTTGCTTGCAAATAAAGAATTTCCTAAAACTATCATGTAATGCATAAAATTATTATCTCGAAAGTCGGGACAAATATGCAGTTGTGATTACCTCCAAACTGAAGTGAGCAACCCACAATTTATCATTAGTGGAGATAAGAATTGCAAGGCCCACTTGGAATTCCCACTGCACAAGAAGAAATGTTCAAAATCACGAGAGAAGCCAATACAATTAAGAGAAGGAAGAAGACAAAGGCAAACGTGACTGTACTTGGCCTGGCATGTATCACTTTTCCATTGATGCTACTGATGTCGATGCAGCATAAAGACGAACCTTATAGTAGGAATCAACAATATCACACCTAAATGCCTTGTTTGACCCACTCTACAGTAGTATGGAGCCCGATCCAAAATCACATAATCCAGATGAAGTCAATGGGACAACATATCACACTAACACTCAAGAATCAAGATACTCATTCGCAAGGAGCAAAGGCCAGATGAAGAAAAGTAAAGATATGCATGAGAGGAAATACATATGTAATTCCCATTCGTTTACGATTGTGGTTGGATTTGGAAGAGAAAAATACAAAGTAATCAATATATACGACAGAGATAGCTTATTGTAGACGACACCTTCCATTATTTCTTTTAAAGGCTAATCAAAACTAAAGATTTGAGATAAACAAAATCCAATAAGGGATAGGTATGCAATACATTGGTGCCAACAACTCAGCGGAAGTTTATTCCCAAGAATCAAAATCAACATACATGATTTTTCCAATACTATACTCCAGAAAATGACAAAATGGTTGGAAACAAAAACTATTCTGTTCACCAAGATATGAGAAGAGATTTTCTTCCTAATAAAAATTTTCAAAATTAGTAAATACATAAGACAAGCAAATCCATTAGAATGACAAAGTACTTCAATGGTAACGTGAAATTGAATAAATGCTCAAAAAAATAAATAACACTCTGTTGAACCAGAGCCTAGAATTATATACCTAAGGACGAGGGTATCCTCCCATAGGCCACCCAATAGGCCTTTTCACATCTTTTGGTAGAAGGGTGTGCACCTGTTCTATTCCACACCTAATTCTCAACAAATAAACAAATAAATATGGATAGGTTCTTTCTAAAGGAAAACAGAAAAGTAAAAGAAAACGGCTAACAAAATATGAAACATACTAATAGATACAATACTATCCATAATAAGTAGTGGAAATCTACCTGGGCTCTTCAGCAATAACATCAGGATGGCTGAAAATCTTTGCAGCAATGTGTCCTTTGTTTGTTGGAATTGGTTCGCCAACTGGTGTGTGTGCATCACAAATCACCGACAAACAAAAAAGCATACACAGAAAAACATTAAAATAAATAAAATGGTTACGAAGAATCATAATAATCAGAGAGACTTGTTGGTATTAAAGGAAGGATGAAAACAAACCGATAACATGTCTACTAACACATGAAGTCTTGCCTTTGGCTGATACACTGAGACCTGATGTGGGCGAAAAATTAAATCAAAGTTTTTTAATTTAGACTGATAACCCCTAATTACAATTTACAACATTAATACATTTTTAAATGTACACATGAAATGCATGACCTTATATCAGTATCTCCTGCATGCGTATGCTACCTTGTGCTAAAATAATATAAACCTAAGTTGTTCTGTGTCGTCTGTTGTTGTTAGGTCACAACTAAGATTGCAATTCCTAAACATTGTTGGGTGGGTGGTGCACATTGATATGTGGGCCTCATAACCTGGTCATATATGTAGGAATTATACTTTGATACATTCACTCTCATTCCGTTGGTATTGTCCAGCATAGACCATGGAGTCCAACCTTTATCGAGCAGACTCGGATTCACAAACAATGGTCCATGTTGAACCCAAACTAAGATTCATGTCCTAAATCCTTATTAGGCCTAGCCTGAGTAAAATCCTTTTGACAGCCCTACTGCCAGGATATCCAAACCAAACACATGTTCTACTTCTGGATACAAAAACATGCACTGCACCCAAATAAAATGTACAGACAACATTCTTCCAAAAAAGAAAAAAGAAAAAGGAAAAAAGGACCAGGAAAATCATCGATAAGAACCTCCCATAAATTGGTTGTTTTCCCTCCCAAATAAAAAATTATTGCATTTCAAGTCAGCCGGAATGGAAAAGACCTGATTAGAGGGTAAGCATACCATCAAAGCTGATTCTTATAGTATCAAAATCTCTCAACACCATAATAATATAACTGATCACGAATCCTTTTGTTTTAAACAAAAATCAGGTTAGGTGAATTGCTTGGAAATTGTGGCAATCCAAGCATATTCCCAGCTAGGGTCCTCAGAATGCAGTTGTCCTACATTCAGTTACCTGAAAATATAAATAAAATGCTGCAAGGCTCCAACGTAGCAATAAATAACAAAAAGGAAATGCTCCCAATGCTGCCACCAAGTAGAATTCCAAATGCGCATGGCCCATCTAGCATTTGAAATACTACAATTATGATAATCCTAAGGCTAAAAGTGACTTTTCAGGTGGATAGGTATACAGAATTCCAGCAATGAAACAGCGTTTGGAATTCTAGAATTCTGAGACTCCTAAAGGCTAAAAGTAACTTTTTCAGGTGGATTGGGATACAAAATTCCAGCAATGAAACATAGCATTTGAAAAGGTAAGGAGACAACTTTTACATCATTCCCAACATTCCAAATTCTTTTAAAAAATACCCCCAAAGAAAAAAGGCCCTACAAAAGATGACTTTGCCTCCTTAACCATCTATGCACATTCCTTATCATTTCATTTAGAACTTGGTTACACCAAGGGCTAATGCTAATGCATTTTTCTAGTAAACATTTCTAACAAAATCTCAATCTTTAATAATCTTAAAGAAACGATATGTTTCCTTATTTGCTTCCCCTGTAGGTTTATGGACAAAACAATCGAGTACCTCTACAATCATAGTAACTCTACACTCACACGTTCTATCTTTGCAGTCATATCATGCTATCTTTGCGGCTACTGTGTCCTTTTTTCTAACAGTCCCACGTCCTTTTTTAAGGATCTATTTTAGGTTGGTATAGGGGAATGTTCTAAGTACAAGCCAAATATTATGTAAAATTACCCTTTGGCCATGGAATGAGATCATGGCGGAAAAATGAATAAGAGGATCTATAAAGAAAATGTTGCTAAGATCATTAAATAAAAAGAATAATGGATTTTCAGCAGGCCTTAAAATAAGTAATTTAAAAAAAAAATCTCCTCATTTGACTTAGAGAGAGATCAAATATGATCATTAATGGGAACCGTCATCAAAAGTAACGACTAATGAAGTCAACCAAAACTAGGCCATGCAAATACTTAGGCCATCTGATGTAGGTGGTAAAATTAAATACGATAAAGGTGTACCCTGACTTGAATGATAGATGACACTGCATCAAATAGAGTAGAAATTCCAGTAATTAGAGGAGTAAAGATGCTTTACACTTGTGTAAGGCCACATCAGATTGCGGTTAATCATAAAACTGCCACAAACTGCATGAATCTGCTACACCTTCTTAGAAGGCGGTAGAGATTGTGAACAAGGTAAGGCATTACTGTCGAAATTAGATGTCTCATTCTCATATACTATAATAGAGAATTTAAATGATTGAACTAAGATTTTTTCTGGAAGAAAGAAAAATCATCTACAATCATTTAAATAAAAGGTGAGAGCATGCTATATGACTCTATATGAAGCAAAATTGATACTCTAAAAACTAATCTTACCCCATAATCTATATCAAACCCATCAATTTAAATGCAATCACCATATTCTTGACAGATACACAAAAAGAGGAAAAAAAAGCAAAGGGCAATTAGAATCAAACAAAGCGAAATCACCACATTCAAAATCCACATAAACAAATGCATATATTCACAACAAGAACCCTCTTATATCCCAAGCCAAAATGAAAATAAGTAAAATTTGCCGAAAAAAAAACAATGCAAGATCAAGAAATCTACACAATGCATAATAGAAAAACTAAAACATTACAGTAGCAACAGATTTGTCGTTCAAATTCTTCTCCTTGAACTGCTTTCGAAACTCCTCCCTTCAATAAAGCAAAACTAACATCAAAATAACACAAAGCACAAAGAAAAACCACACAAACCGAAGAGAAAAATCAAGTTACACGAAAACGAAGAAAGCACTTGCAAGGGGATCCTTGGCCAGTTTCTCCTTCTTCACAGGCTTCCTGCTCGTCGCCTCCTTTCCTTCCACTTCACAGAAAGCCTTCAAACACAGAAAAACACACACATACAGAGAATCGATTAAATCAACGAAAACAAAGGAATACTGAAAGAAAACGAAACAATGACATGGAGATCTAAGTAAAAATTAACGAAAACTGGAAGAAATCAAGGAATCAACGAAAAGTCAAGGAAATCTGAGAATAAACTAAAACCCGAAAAAATATGAGAATCGACGAAAAATCGAAGAAATCTGAAATGTTGTCGGCTTTATTGGACGTAACGACCTCGATTTTCCTCCTTTCACTACAGGAACTGGTTCGAAAAACTATCAGATCTGTGAGATGTCGTAGAAGATTGAAGAGAGATCGAGAAGAAGAAGAAAATGAAGAAGAAGACGACGAAGAAGAGAGAGAATACCTGAGTTAGGGTTTTCAAGTATCGAGGGAGAGAAAAAAAGACTATGGAAAGGGAGACGATGGAAGAGGGGGATGGAAATGTGGGTTTGGGTGGGATTTTGAAAACTTCTTACCCGGTAGCGATCCGTGTTCCAGAAGATCATTCGTTTATCTTTTTTTTTTTTTTTTTTTTTTTTTTTTGCGCTTGTGCTTCATCGTTGCCGTTCAAAGCAGGGCTTTTTGATGATTTGGATCGTCCGTTCTCTGGGTGGGCCACCTTGGAGCATTACTTATGGGTGTACAAAAAATCCGTCGATCCATAAAACTGATACGATCCAATCCACAGATTTTTAACCGAATCAAATTTAAATGCATTGGTGACAAATTGAGAATTTTGTAATCCGTTTGTAACAGATCGGTGGCAGATTTCACCCTCAATCCGCAGATTAAATCCGATCCGATCCGATTAGTTGACATTAAATATAAATAAAGGAACTTAAAGGGCCAAATATAAGTGAAGAGGTCTAAATATAAAAGAAGAAAAAAATCCAAGAGTTAAAATGTAATTTACTTATATATATATATATATATATATATATATATATATGGGGGATCTTCAAGTGCATCCATCCCTCACCATTTTGTGGTGAGGGACACCCCTTTTGGGAAAGTTTCAAGTACAAAAGAAAAGTACACCTCTCTTTTGTACTTGAAACTTCCCCAAAAGGGGTGTCCCTCACCACAAAATGGTGAGGGATGGATGCACTTGAATAGTATCCTATATATATATATATATAAGAGTTCAACGTTTCAATAGATGGAATGTGATTTTTATAAGTTTAACAACATTTTTGGATTTATTTGTTGATTAGATCTCTTTTGGTTGTAATGTAGATAAAAAAAAAATAGCTCTTTGTATTGATCAATTGGGTAGCTTCCAGGACAAAAAAAGATATTTTTATTTGTTTTGGATTGTTAGCTTATATGTAGAAACTCTTTACAACATGTTTGATCTATTTCTTTAACATTAGATTCAACGGATTGAACGGATTAAACCGATCCGGTCCAGTCCTCCACGGATTGGGTCGGATCGGTTTTTAACTGCCACGAATTAGTAACGGATTCCAAATTCATCAATCCGTAGGTAACGAACTGGTGGCGGATTTGGCCTAATCTGCACCAATCCGATCAGTGTACACCCCTATTACTTAGTGAAATTTTCCTTTTTTATATGCTCCCACATATTCATTCTTATCTGGAGGCCACCTATCTTCCTATATTCATTCTCATAAGGTTCTTAGGGAGATGGATAAATTTAGACCGAGATAAATGAGTACAAAGAATCGACCCTTCAAGATTATAACTGTGAGCACCTTCTTCAACTGCAACCATTGGGGTTATTTTGTGACCTGTTTAGGAGAGCATATCGATCAATTGTACTTTACCAAAGATATGGGTCGAAGTTTGGTTTGGCAGTGGTTAATTCTTTAATTTAAAAAAATGAATATTGAATATTTAAAAGAATAACTTTTATATATAATATTGAGTATTTTATCAAAGAAATCACCTTAGATGTTAATCGAGCAAAAAAAAAAAAAAAAGGCCCTTTTAGTTTCCCTCGTAAAGGAGTGGTCCTTGGGGGCACTTCTGGTTTTTTTTTTACATCACACATTGCTCCCATTATTTTTTTTCACATGACGTGGGGAGCGTCAATATCAACGCTTCCTTATATTTATAGGAGAATTTCAAAACATAATAAATATTAATCCAAAACCATTCAAATTGACATTTGGAAATTGGTACATGAGGACTTTGATTGATCGAATTTATTAGAAAAAAGATATTTTGAGATTCTCCTAACAATAATTCCTCTATATAAACTAACTCTAACGACACTCATAGATTTTTTTAAAGGAAATTTCTTTTTGCAAGGTTTACCTTTCAAAAATAAAATAATAAATAATAACGCTTGTAGATTTAAAGCCAGTTGATATTATCTGAAATGTGTATCAAAGATGAACGAGCTTGGACAACTCTCTCAGGGTTTGTTTGGCCACTTCGCTAATAAAGTGGAGTGAAGTAAAGCCTCCTTTCACCAAATAAGAAAAGACCAGGTGTCATATCAAAAGCAAAAAAATTTAAAATTTCTTCCTTTATTTAAGAAAAATTTTAAATGCAACATTCTTAGGCTACTAAAAAACAAAAACCCATCTACCTTTTACCAAAAAAGTCAAAAAGATTCCTTATCAAGCCACTAAAAATAATTTTTCATCATACTATGATTAGACCCCATAATATTTTATTCTCTCGTCAATCTTAACTTCACTTTAGTTCACCCTACAAGTATTTTTACCAAACAAAACCTCAAGGAACATCTAAGTGTCCTCTCCGTTCCCATAAATTGTAGTGAGTTGTGCTAGTAAAAATCTTCGCATCTCTACAAATTAGGATAGTTATTAGTTATTTTGCATTTAATCTATTTCAATCCCAAGTTCTACTTTTTCATCTGTTTTCTTAAATTTTGATTTTCTATAACTATCTTTTTTTTTCTAAAAAAAACTAAATCGTCTTAAAAATATGTTGAAAAAATCCCAAGTAAGGAAACAATAGATGGGGACTTTAGAGGATCAAGATATTGTTGAAAAAATATTAATTTTTGAAAAAAAATGACATTACGGGAGGAACGAATACGCTATATTTGAGAATCATAACAGAAAAAAACCCATTTTATCCTAGAAATGTGCATTTGGCATATTGTGCAGCAAGTTTTGTGCGCTTAGAAGGGGGTAAATGAACAACCACTACAAAAAATGGGATTTTCAGCAACGAAAATATTTGCGACGCAACCCAAAGTGTAGCAAAAAATAATTTTTTTGCAACATAAAACTAGACCCATCGCCACAAGTTAAGCATTTGCAACACAAGACTTCATGCGTCGCAAATAGATACTTTCAACAATGAATATAGTGTGTCGCAAACAAATGCGTCAAAAAATCATTGGTGCCAAGTGGCGGTAAAATTATTCACAACGCTAGATACACATTAGCGACACAATCATATGTCATAAATAAGTACCTCTATTTGCGATGCAATCCCCACGTCGCAAATAATTTTTAGTCTGAGCTATGTCGTAGAAAAGTTAACGTTTTTTGCAACAGTTTCCTTTTTGCGTCGTACATAATATCTTATTTGAGATGCTGATGTCTTTGCGTTGCAGATAATTATTATTAGTGACCTCCATCATATAGTGTCATAAAAATTTTAAGCTAAAGAAATAACTATTTATTTTGGGACGCAATTTTGACATCACAAATAATATTTAGTTGCGACAGTATACTTGTTGAATCGCAGATAATGATTTTCTTTGCAACGTGGATTTAAATGCGTCGTAGATAATAGTTTTATTAGCGATATTATTTTGTAGCGTTACAAAAAAAATTTTAGTCTTCCAATTATTTCCATCTCTCGCCTTTTTTTTTTTTAATCCATCCGCCTTTGTTTAGAGTCTTCTATGAACGGAAGTCTCTTTGGTCTATTATGTCTCTGCGCTTCATCACTTTCTCTTTCGCCTTCGTAAGTCTTTTATAAACAGAGAAGTCTCTTTGACCTCCCTAGCTCTCTGCGCTTCTCTCTCTCTTTCTATCTCTCTGCCCTAAATCCAAACTAAAATCCAAGAACTAGACGATCCTCTGCAAGACAATAGAGAAATTGAGAAATCTGTCCCAATCCTCCAAGGTATATATATGCATTCCTTCTAAATCTCTAGGGTTTTTATTTCCCATACATCCAAATGATAGATCCAACTGGTTACAGGATTTATTTGGCTTAATCAAAGGGTTTTGAAACCTAATCAGATAATGTTTATGTGATGAAGGGAAAGCTAGAAAAGAAGCTATAAACAAGGTTCCAAGTCTCTTCTTCCTCTACAACTATCAATTCTGAATTAACGATTGCAATGAGTTTAGGTAAGTACTTTTTTTTGTGTATGTGTATTTATATTATTATTGTTAAAAATCCATTTTTTGATTGAATCGTAGGATTAGAACATAGAAAAGTCTCTCTACACTTATTACCTTTTGAGGTAGAAGCGATTAAAATTTGGCACACCTATCCTATTTCTGCAGGACTTTTAATTGGTCATTGTTAGCATTATTATTATTATTATTATTATTATTATCATTGAAGATTTTGTTACCTTGATTTGCTATGAAGTTTCAGAAATGAAGTTCATGTGGTTTCTTTTTTAATTCAATTATATACTGTAAACACAATGTTTTGATTGGAAATTCAAAAACATCATTTTTGGGCTTGAAACCGACCCTAAACTGATTTGTCTTGCTTTGGAAGCTACAGATAGGTTATAAATTTAAAGTCTTGAATTGACCTTCATCTTTTGCTTTTCTAACTACCCAAAATCATTGTTAACAAACAAAAAACCCAAAATGCATTTTTTTTTTAAATATTTGGGAAGGTTGGATAGGTTTCTGTTATCCATTATGTTGTACGTTTGTTAATTGTGGAAATTGGGAATCGAATTGGTTGGGTAGTGCTTTGCCAACCTAAAGTTATCTTCTTTTAATCAATAATTCTGATATATATCATCTCGAGTTTAGCTTTCAGATGTTATAATTTTTATTTATTTGTTTCTTTGATAAATAATGTATATTTATTTACACATTGTGTTTGTGGATATTTAATGCATATCTCTGCTTTGGTATTTTTTATTCTTATGACCTTTGGATAGTTGATGCATGAACATTGTCCTTGTTCGATTGGATTAGATGTAGGAATTTAGGAATCACTGGTGACACTTTGTGGTGCATGAGATGATTGTTAATGCTCTATTCAAGGCTGTACTTTCTTTGAGATTTTCAGTGCTCTGAATTATTTGTTGCATTCATTATAAAGATTTCAACACTGTCTGGTTTACAGGATTTTCTTCATCGCATGTCAAGATTGCTCATGTTTGTCATGTAGAAAAGCTGATTATAGTCATAACAATTCAGAAGCTTTAAGGGACTAAAGTTCAGAGTTGCTTTTTTGGGTGAGTACTTAGTATTGTTGAGGGGCTGCTAGTTCAATTCTCACATATTTTATTTTTAGTTTGTATGTATCATATCCATATTGCTTTCTGATTTGCCTTATTGTCTGATGGATTGGTTTTCTTTGTAATTTTTTCACAAAATTTATTCATCTGCAAAATTTTGATTAATACTTGCACATGTCTCTTGTGGTATTCCATTGTTCATCTTGAATGGTTATGTGTTTGGTTTCTTTGGTAACAAAAGTGATTTATTAAGTACATACAATATAAGGAAGGGTGCATAGTCCAGTTTCTTTCTCCCATAGTTTCAGGGAAGAAAGTTTAGATGCTAATTCACTTGCTGAGGTTGGGGTAAGGAGCCTATGCATTGTAGATTCTTCCTATTTTCCTTGCTTGAAATTTCTGTCTTTATTGCTATCTCACTAATAACTTTGGTGATAAAATAGGAAAAAACATGAGTTCACATAGCTGCCACAGGTATAGAAACCAGTAGAGATACATTTAAAAGTAAGCATGATGAAAATAAAAAAGGAACCCCATCTACACCTTCCTTGCAAGATCGCCAATGAGCCCATTTGCTTTCCTGATTTAAACAGAATCAAATTGCCAAAGGGTCCTCATTCAGTCTAAGTTTATTCTTCTACTTAATATTTCTGCTGAATAAGGTTGTAGACAAGACATTTAGTGCCTTTCTTATGGCCAATACTTTTGCATGGTTTGAATCTGCAACTACAACTGGCACAAAAGAACTCATTGTGTTTTTTTCTAGTCCTTTCTAATGCCTTTTGTACACTATTTCTACAATGTATTTTAAAGAACTGGGCGTACTTGACTTCAACTTGCCATCATCCATTTTGTTTTTCTGGTCCTCTCTGTCAACTGCCAAGATCCTCTTCCTGGACTGCACGAAAGGCCTGATAAGCTCGCTGCCAGATCAGAGAAAACAGGGGTTAGCTCAGCCCATCTTACTTCATTTATGGGTGCTCACTTAAGCCTCAGTTTGTTTAGTAAGCAGTCTTTGTTTGCTTGGCTTTTGGTACATGATTCCCTGCCTTCTCCTTTGTTAAGCCCCGTTTGGTTTGCCTGTATGGGTGGATTAGCTCAAGCTCAGGTGCTGCTTGGCTCTCTTTCCTAGTCTCTGCAGCTATGTCTTCCTTGTTCATTTGAAGGTTAGTTTCCCTTGCTGTTTAGTCAAAGATTCTTCTCAGCTCAGCTCAAGCTCTTCAGAGGTTCTGCCTTCTTCCCTTAATTTGTCTCTACTGGAGTGTTTGTCTTCTTTTTTGTTTTCTTTTGAGGCAGTTTTAGAGCCTTTTCTCTTCCCCCCGCTTTTCTTTTCTGTTGTTGTGTGGTTGCCCTATCTTTGCTTCTCTGGGAGGATGTGGTCTCCCTTGCAAGCCAGGTCTGGTTTTGTGGCTTTGGTTGTATAACTTTTTGGCCTTTCTCCCTTTTCTGGGAGCTTCTTGTTGTAAGCTCTTCTCTTCTTCTTAATTCAATTTACCCTTAAGCAAAAAAAAAAAAAAAGTTTTCTTGCTACTAATAACTACAAGTGTTTCGCCCCACATGATATTTTTAGCACATCTCCCCTGAGTTCTTTCTTTACAAATATACATTTTGCTACCTGAACTCGATGACCTAAGCAGGGTTTTCAAGCGAATGGAATTTTAAAGATGATAAGAGCTGTTTATTTCTCTCAATCTCAATCCAATGGTTGCAAATCAAAGAACACTACATAGAAATTTCTTGAGTAAAAGGCTTCCATTTTGCCCCATCTTGAGTAAAATTTCTTGAGTCAAAGAAGTTTCGCCCCATTTCGCCAACTTTGTTCTCTAAAGAAAAAGCTTCCATCGAACTTCCTATATAATACTAAGAGATGAGAAGAGGTTCCAAAATTTTCCTGCTCCTTCTCAAAGAAAGAGAAGATGGTTTCTTGTTCTACAAATAGAACAATGTTATAAGTGTTATAAAAAAGAAAAAAGAACAATGTTATAAGAATTGTTCCCTGCTGTGAATTTGACCAACAGTTTCAAATTTGAAATTTATTCGATGGTGTTGTCCAGCAAATAGCTTTTGAACCCTAAAAAAATGAACATGTATTTCATTACCACTTATGATCTTAGAGGGAGGATTAGCTAGTTTCATATTTCCATATCCTTAGAGAAGCTAATGTAGATGCCCATTTGCTTACTAAACATGGGTGTGGGGAGAGATTCACTTGTGGATCTTGTGTGCCCTCCAAATCTTTTTATCTTTTATTGTCTTCGAACGTTATGAATACTACCACTGATTTTTTTAATTTTAAATTATAAAGGAAAGAAGCTCCTAATCTTTCAAAAGTTGGAGCTTTTGCTATTTTCATTGGAAATATTTCTATGTACTTTTGTTTCTAGTTATGATAACAAGAAGGACGCAAACGAGTGCACAGGAACGGGATGCTTCAATATTTGATTTGGGGATTTAGCCAGAGGCACATAGCATTGGTAAAATCAATACTATTAGTTATATATTTTATAAAATTATTAAATGTCATGTATTTTTTTTATTAATGATTTTCTTTTTCCTTTTAGCTTCGACCTCCACTAGAAGAGGACGTGGGAGGTAAAAAAAAAATCTCCCTTACTAGGCTTATTTAGGATACAGTTCAAAAGCTCTGTTCAAAAAAAAAAAAAAAAAAGGATACAGTTCAAAAGCTAAGATCGAAATCCCTAAATGGTTGTCTAGACCAATTGGCAAGTATGCAAAGCAATTTAAGACTGAAGTTGGCATAATTTGTTGAACGTATGCTCTTCTTGCGTGTTCCACCTGGCCAACAGTTAAATAGGAACATAAGCAAATATTTTATGATCTCATTTTGGTAATTCAGTCCTCAAAAGTTTTATTTTTTTCTTTTATTTTGTACACTATGCTATTTGAAAGTTGGATAAATTAAGTAATATCTTTCCTGTAAAATATAGCTAACAAACTTATTATAAATGCATCTTATTTGTAGGAAAAATTTGATATAGATCTTCATGATCCACAATTGAAAAAAGCTGTTAGCAGTTATTTAGCATCAACAGTCAAGAACTATAGGAACAATTTACACTCCCATTATAATAGGGTTGGCAATCACGGGGTGGCATGCTAAAAACCTTATCAGGGTGTGTCACAAGAAGATTGGGAGCTGTGCTGCAATAGGTTTTGTTCAGAAGACTTTCAAGTGAAATTTTATTTTATTTTTAAGTGCATTACCTACATAGAAACTGATTTTTTTATAAAAAAATATTGACGACATTTTTAATTCATTAACTTGAATGCAGAAAGTTAATAAAAAGAATTCTGAAAACCGACAGCTACTTAAAGTGAACCATTGTGCGGGTTCAAAATCATTTGTCGAATATCTTCATGAGACGATATTAGTAATTCTAATATTTTAATAAGTATTGATTTATTAACTTCTTTTTTTTTAATTTAATAATGTGTTCAAATTTAACAAGCGTGATGCTCCAATCAGTGGGATAGAATTGTGGCATAAGATACCCTATAGTCAAGAGAATCATTGGTCTGCTCCCGAGTGTCAGCTGCTCTATGTAAGGACACTTTTTTTTAAAGTTTCATCTAATTACCTTTTTTTTTTTTTTTTTGTTCTTCAGTTTTTCTATGTGTTTAAAAATTTATGTGAATTTTTTTCTTTTGTAGGAAAAAATGATTACACTCCAGTCGCAGCTCATAGGAGAGGGTTCTTCCCCATTGACAAATGATGAGATATGCAAACAAGTGTTAGGTACAAGGCCCGGATATGTCTGAGGTCTTGGGCATGGCGTCATAGCCCCTCCATCTTCTTCAATATGCCATTACAATAATCAACGGGTGGAATAGCTTACTAAGAGGGCCACGGCCGCTGAAAGACAAGCTCAAGAGTTGGTTAAGCAGTTGCAGCGGATGGAAGCTCAGACAGGGGCTCAAAGGCAACAAATGGAGGCTCAGATGGAGGTTCAGATGGCGGGTCAAAAATAACAAATGGAGGCTCAAAAGGATGATATGAGATCCTGGCAAAAGAATATGGAGGCAATAATGCAATTTATAATGGCGCAAAAGATGGCACTCTCCATGGTAAAACATTTATGCATTGCTTCTATGCATCATCGAGTGCATGTTCAGTTCAAATAGAAGGAAAATAAAAATGGATAAAATCCCATCTTAAATTCTGAGATATCAAATGCTTCATTTTCTTAGTTGCAGTTACCATGCTGAATCTTTCTTCACAAATGTCACATGCCCAAAAGGCAAATATAATGAAGAAATGTTTAAAATGAGAAATAAGTAGCCGTATTATCAAGTCAATCTAATTTTTTCCATGCCCCATATACATCAAGGGCCATGATTGATGATAAGTAGCCGTATAATCAAGTCAATCTTTCAGAAAATATTTTTTCTGAAAAATTATTATTTGCGGCGCTTTTATTACGTTGCAAATAATCAAACGTAACAAGAGAAATTTTGGGTTGAAAAATTGTTCCCTTCCTTTGGAGATTCTCTCATTATATTGAGCAATATTGCCTTATTAAGAGGGTACAATCCTGGCTAGGAATCTTATTACAATTAATTTATAATCTAATACTAATGAAGGAATATGTAAAAAAGGAAAAAATCGTACAACTGTTTTGACCATATTAAACATGATCGGATGACTCAATATTGGGCCTGAGCCCTCTTGTATTTGACAATTTACACATGAATTGGTACAGTGTTAATATATACATGGCTCTAATTCCAGTTAATGATTTTTTTAGCTATGAAGCATGGAGTTTATAATTCTCATACATGAATTCAGGTCATGAATAAAACATTGATTCAGAATTCTGGAATTCAACATTATTTCAAATACAAGCATTTGAAATTCTTAAACAAGAACCATACATGAATTCTATGAATTCTAGTAAAGAAACAGACTCTAGCATTGTGAATTTCCAGAGTTCCAGCATTCCAAATGCTAGAGGGGGGTTGAGCATTTGAAACTCTACTTTAGGGGGAAGCATTTGGAATTCTCATAATCCTCCCAAACAACAATTCTCACAATTCTTGCAAAAAAAAAAAAAAAAAAATAGGCCTTAACCGTGGTCTCGAATTATGAGTTCTTGCATCAAATAGAGTATTTGGTATGCCCAGGGCATAAGATGTCGCATCATCTAAGAAATTCCCAACAAGCTCAAATCCTCGTCAGAAATTCCTTTAATCAAACATACATATATGCATAGAGTAAATGAGCATCATCTTAGGGTCCGGATTATCTCTAAGTGGAGCCCATGATGGAGTCCTTATCCTCGTGACATAGCTACGTTGAAAAATGTGAAGACTGGGCCGGGCTACCAGTAATGCGAGGGGTGCCCCCCCCCCCCCCCCAAAGTGGGTTGGATTTAGAGGCCTATGGGTTAAGTCGGCCTATTTTAGTGCAATAAAGAATACTCAAGGCTTGTTTCCGTTGCAAATTTTTTTTGAAGTCATGTTGGGTGGATATTTGGAAATTTAGAACATGGGACTTTTGAGATATTGTTGAATTTTGTTATTCCTCAATTTTTCTTCTTCATGCTGAGATTTGTGCCTAAGAATATCATGCCTCCTAAGGAGGTGTTTGTGCAGTATCCCCAGAAGAGGAAACAAAATTTCTACTTCCACAGCAACACAATTCCAACCCCAAAGGTTAGACTCTAACATCCTCTCATCACATGGAAAAAAGGATTCCATTGATGGAAAATTCGAAAAATCCTCAATACACCGAATAGATGTGCAAGGAAGGCATCGGGTTTTCCATCTCTTTTTCGTGGCTCCTACGTAAATGCATCCAAATCTCGCCAGTTTGGTAATTTTACTTATAAAGTCAAGTAAAGTTAAGTCAATTTAAACATCTCATCAAAAGCACCTTTTACGAAAATTCCCTCCATCTTTTTCCAAAAAAGTCAAAAAGCAATCACCTTTACTCACTAAAAGACAAAAATACTCCGCTTTTCCATACAAAAAGTCAAAAAGATTCCATAACAAACAACTAAAAATAAAATACCATCATAACCCACTTATATTTTATTCTTTCTCCAAAATCAACTTTACTTCACTTAACTCAATTAGTAGAGTTACCAAACGGTTTTAAAATTCCCTATGTTTATGGCTACTAGAATTTTAGAAAACCCCCATATATTTAAGGAAATGTTATATTAACAAAAAAGTTTCATACTTTTCTTATGTATGGGCCACAATAAAATTTTCTTCTTATATAGTGGCTTCCCCAATTAATGTTTTCTATCCATTGTTTATTTCTAGATTCAAATGTTTAGACTCCATTATATTACACCTTAAAGCTATACAAGTTGGAGAAAAAAGGTCCACTCTCTCTTCTAGGGATCATTTATTTACAGTCATTTACATATATAAATGATTCTCATTCATAGTCATCACGCGTCATCATATTTGTTCACTTGCGCTCATTTACTCATGTGATACATAAATGAGATGTGAAAATAGTACGTAAATAATGTAATTTAAACACATAAATTTTCACACGTGAATAGGGGGGCACTTTCACGCCTCCTCCAAAAAGGTGCTAGTAATGTAGTGATTGCCTTCTTGTGGGCCCCATCAACCACCTTTTTTTCTCATTCCTTGGCCCCCCTATTTGTAATATATTCAATTTGTTTATCGAGCTAATAAACCCAAGACCTTGAAGGTAATAATCTGGCTATTATTTTACATTTTTCCTAGATGTTGAGTAAGTTGTGAAAAAGTCACAACCTATATATCTAACTTTTTGCATTTTGTAGCCCCCAATTCATTATCTAAACCATTCATATTGTTGTACAGATATAAAAAAGATTGGTTTCATATCTTAAATCTTCATGGATTGTGAGAAGTTTGCAACAAAAAAAAAAAAAATTCCAAATACATCTAAATCCTCTAAATGTACTCATTTACACAAGTGAAAATGGTAATTTTAACAAACACAATGTGTGTTCCACTTGTGTAACATTTGCATATTCAAAACTCGTTTTCCTATCGTATGTAGAAGATGAAAGATCCTTAAGTCAAGTTTAGAATGTGGCCTTTAAATAAATAATTCTATTCTCCAACACCAAGGGCAGACTCACATATAGGAGTATGGGGGTTTCAACCCCCACCCATTTGAAAAACAACCCATGAGTTTTCTTAAGCCCATCCAACCTAGCCTCCACTTAGAAAATTTGTTCAGTCCCCATTCATTTCCCCAGACTCTCTCTCCCTCTCAAAATCCCCAAATCGGAAGAGACCCTCAAATCACACTCCATATACTGGCATTGGCATAGCCGTCATCCCTCTCTAGTAGGTATTTCTTGCGGCACAGTAAAAGACTTAACCAAAGCACTGTTTTTTTTTTTCCTTTTCTTCTTTTTTTAATTTTGAAATAGTAATTCAAAATTTGGGATCATTCCATACTTTATCATCTTTCTCAAAATTATCATTTTCACTTTTCAAATGATTAATGTACACTGAGCGGTTTAAATGTATTTGGATTATTTGGATGTATTTCATAAAATTCTCAAAACCTATTAAAATCTAAAAGATATGAAATTGAATGTATTGATGACTATCATGAATCTGAGAAGGTTAATGATTTGAATAATAAAATTGTGACACACAAATTTATTGGTTGGATATTTTTATAAACATTTCACAAATTACTCAATATCCACAATATATGATTATCATATTCAACGAATCAAAATAGTGCAAATAGATCCATTATGCGAGATATGGTTACCATACTGTGCTCATTAAGATTAAATTACCTTTTGATACATTTGAAAAATACCCCCACTAATCAGACCTAAATCTTGATGAAGGATTAGTCAAGGGAGAACTACCAGATTCATGTAATATTTATCAATCCATTATATAGGACCCAGGACCCAATACATTTAATACATCCACCCAACCAATTTCTACCCTTATAAAAGAGGCTAAGTTGCATGGTTGCTTTAGTACAACCACTGTGGGGCCCACCAAAAAATTTATATTTATAATAATCCTTATAAGTGCTTTAGTACAACCACTGTGGGCCCACCAAAAAATTTATATTTATAATAATCTATCTACCCTTATAAAAAAGGCTAAGTTGCATGGTTGTTTTAGTACAACCACTGTGGGGCCCACCAAAAAATTTATATTTTATAATAATCCTCATAAAAGAGGCTAAGTTGCATGGTTGTTTTAGTACAACCACTGTGAGACCCACCAAAAAATTTATAATAATATATATAATAATATATTATATAATAATAATAATATAATATCTATAACCTTATTATCTATCTATCTCATACAAACTTTTTCACTACACCATTGTGGAGCCCACCCCAAAATATTATAATGCAAACTTTTTCACTACACCATTGTGGGGCCCACCCCCAAATATTTACTATATGCTATCTACTACTATACCATAATAAAAGAGGAAAAGTTGTAAACTTTTTTCACTACACTATTGTGGGGCCCACCCCCAAATATTATAATATAATTTAATAATATATTATTATGAGAAATTGTAAACTTTTTCACGATACCTTTGTGGGGCCCAACCCCAAATATTATAATGCAAACTTTTGCATTACACCATTGTGGGGCCCATCCCCCAAAAAGTATAATATAATATAATAATATTTTATTATGAGAAATTGTAAACTTTTTCACTACACCATTGTGGGGCCCACTCCAAATATTATAATATAATATAATACTATATTATTTTGAGAAATTGCAAACGTTTTCACTACACCTTTATGGGGCCCATCTCAAAATATTATAATGTAAACTTTTTCACTACACCATTGTGGGGCCCACCTCCAAATATCCACTATCTACTATCTATCTTCTACTATTATAAAAGAGGCAATGTTACATGGTTTCTTTATTACAACCACTGTGGGGCCCACCAAAAAATTTATAATAATATATTATATAATAATAACAATAATAATAATAATAATATCATATCTATACCCTTATTATTTATTTATCTCATACAAACTTTTTCACTACACCATTGTGGGGCCCACCCCCAAATATTATAATATCATATAATAATATATTATTTTAAGAAATTACAAACTTTTTCACTACACCTTTGTGGGGCCCACCCCAAAATATTATAATGCAAACTTTTTCACTACACCATTGTGGGGCCCACCCCCAAATATTTACTATCTGCTATCTACTACTATACCATCATAAAAGAGGGAAAGTTGCAAACTTTTTTCACTACAACATTGTGGGGCCCACCCCCAAATATTATAATATAATATAATAATATATTATTATGATTAATTGCAAACTTTTTCACTATACCTTTGTGGGCCCAACCCCAAATATTATAATGCAAACTTTTGCACTCCACCATTGTGTGGCCCATCCCCCAAATAGTATAATATAATATAATCATATATTATTATGAGAAATTGCAAACTTTTTCACTACACCATTGTAGGGCCCACCCCAAATATTATAATATAATATAATAATATATTATTTTGAGAAATTGCAAACTTTTTCACTACACCTTTGTGGGGCACACCCCAAAATATTATAATGCAAACTTGTTCACTACACCATTGTGGGGCCCACTCCCAAATATTCTAATATAATATAACAATATATTATTATGAGAAATTATAAACATTTTCATTACACCTTTGTGCAGCCAATCCAAATATTATAATGCAAACTTTTTCACTACACCATTGTGGGGCCCAACCCCAAATAGTATAATATAATATACTAATATATTATTATGAGAAATTACAAACTTTTTCACAATACCTTTGTAGGGCCCACCCCCAATTATTATATTATAATATAATATAATCATATATTATTATTATATTATAATAATAATAATATAAAATCTATATCTATACCCTTATTATAAACCCTTATTATAAAAGAAAAGAGAAGTTGTATACTTTTTCACTACACCTTTGTGGGGCCCCCCCAAATATTATAATATAAGATAATATAATAATATATTCTTATTATATTATAATAATAATCAAATAATATCTATGCCCTTATTATAAAAGAGAAAAAAGTGTCATGCTTTTTCTCTACACAACTGTGGGCCCCACTTAGTATTATGATATTATATATATATATATAATAAAAGAGAACCACACATATGTGGGCCCCAATAAAAGAGAAGAACTTGTCATGCTTTTTCTCTACACATCTGTGGGCCTCACTTAGTATTATTATATTATATTATGTATATATAAAATAAAAGAGAACTACATGTCTGTGGGCCCCACTTAGTAGAAGAACTTGTTATGCTTTTTCTCTACATCTAGACATCTGTGGGCCCCACTTAGTATTATTATATTGTATATATATAAAATACAAGAGAACTACACATCTGTGGGCTCCACTTCGTATTATTATATTACATATGTATAAAATAAAAGAAAACTACGCATCTGTGGGCCCCCACTTGGTATTATTATATTATACCACTTAGTAGAACTTGTTATGCTTTTTCTTTACACATATGTGGGCCCCACTTAGCATTATTATAATATATGTATGCTCCACTTAGTATTATTATATTAGATATATATATATGATAAAATGAGAACTACACATCTATGGGCCCCACTTAGTAGAAGAACTTGTCATGCTTTTACTCTACATCTACACATTTGTGGGCCCCACTTAGTATTATTATATTATATATAAAATAAAAGAGAACTACACATTTGTGGGACCCACTTAGCAGAAGAACTTGTCATGCTTTTTCTTTACAAATCTGTGGGCCACTTAGTATTATTATATTATATTATATATATAATCAAAGAGAACTACACATCTGTGAGCCCACTTAGTATTATTATATTTCGATGAAATGCTTAGCTCAAATGATCATGAAAAGGGTTGTGTTTGAAGAATTTGTTCATTCACTACAACAACTAAAATGAGAAATTTCAGTTGAGATTTTCATGTATAGAAATTTTCAACTTCAATCTCAATGCCTGTAAAGACACAATTTGCTTGGAATCTTTGTGATTTATTGTTGATTCGTTTAAAGCTATGAGTTGTGTACTGTTTTGGTTGGTTAGTATTTTGTTTCATTGAATTTGGTAGGTATTTGACGCTAGGTTTTAGACAAATTTTAATGGAAAATGGGCCGGACTATTGATCTATACTGAAATTGGTGAGTGTTTTGCCTAATCATGTATGGCCAGAAAAGGTTGGTTTTCAACTTTTTTTTAAAATTAGTTTCCTTCCATATATCTTGTTATCCCATCTTTTTTTTACTTTTTTCTATTGAAGCTTTTACTAAATTTCATAAAAACAATGAGTGATTGTAAATTACTTAATTTGCTAAAAAAATGAGTTATATGTAAAGTGGTCATTCTCCATTGGGATAATTAATATTGAGTTTTTCAACGACTTTATTTTTTCAGATTATCATACTGAAAGAGTATGTTCCTTGCACATGCATTGCATGTACAGGGCTCCACTAGTATATATGTAAAACGCAGTAAATAAATATCCAACCTCCCAGCAACCATGCCATCATGTTGTCACATATGGATGTCAGTTGCTCCAACCAATACACCAATCTACGTGAGAAGTACTATCAAAGACATCATATCCATCGACAGATATACAACCATCAAAGTGGGACCCAAGTAAAAGGTCATACCCACCTTATATTAGCAACATGGGACCCAGAACCTACTTAGATTAAATATTAACCAATAACCTTTGCATGGAACTATTACATAAAGTATGCCAACATCTACCTTAATGCCCATATGGATGAGACCATTATTTGAGTATCATGCACTTCTTATCTATACCCAGATAAAATCCACTATAATTTGGGAGGTTAGTGTTTTTTGGACATGATATGACATCTTGTCCCTGGCATTTGAAATGTCGTTTCTTCCGTTAAAGTTTCAAATTCCAACCACACAAAAGGCCTTTTTGGAATTATTGGAATTCCACTCTCTATATCATTTATTCGAATTTTAAATCATTCATCGTAAAGAGGGATTTGGAATTCCACCTAAGGGGCCAACTTTTGGAGAATTTGAAATTCTCCTATATATAAATTCTTGAAGTTCTGATAAGAAAATGGGCCCTAAGCAACCTACTTACCTAGCCCACCCTTTTGTCTCCATGCATATGAGACTCATCACATCCAACTCCTCCATCCTTTTATAGGACTCAACGTTCCTATATTAATTTCACCATGTGCCTCATTGAAAGACAAATTATTTGGATCACCATTCCCATGATCCCACAATATATATTACTTAGGTGTGCCACACCTTTATTTGATTTTATTGTTATTCAACGGACATTTTTGTAACTCAGGGGTCATTTCACTAGTAGATCGCACTCCATCTATATGCGAACAGTTAACTAAGTGTACTAAATATTTCTCCAATGGGCCTCATCAGAAGATAAATTGCATGGATCACTATTCACTTGATCCCACAATGATTATATTACTAAGGTGGGCTTTAAGACTTGATTTTGATTGTCGATCATGTTAACATTTAACTAAATATACTTAAATAGATCTATACGAACATTTAACTAATATACAAGTAGTTTGAGCCGAGAAGAATCTCAAATTAATTTATGGATATTCGCTCACACATTGTTGATCTATTTGAGATGCTTCCAGCTCAAACTACTTGTTATTAGTTAAATGTTCGTATTAATTAATCTAAGTATATTTGTTAAGTGCTCACATATACATGTCCGAGATATCAAATGTACTTTGACTGACAATCAACTCAAACACAAGGGCCTAATTGGATGTATGCTGAATTGAAGTATGGTGAGGTGAAGCATCAAATAAAAAAAGAATAAAATATAAGGTGTTATGATAGTGTTTTGTTTTTAGTTGTTTGGTATAGAATCTTGTTGACTTTTTGTATAAAAAAGTAGAGTCTTTTTGTCTTTTCATGAAAAAAGGATGTTGCTTTTTTGACTTTTTTTTGAAAATTTTAGAGGAAATTTTGAAATTATGTACTTTTGATATGACGCCTTGTTATTTCTTGTCTGAATTCACTTTACTTCACTTTAACTAGTTAAGTGCCAAACATACCCTAAAGTGGACTCAACTAAATAATATAACCACGTACAATGGGATCATGTGAATAGTGAATGAAATAACTATTTAAATGAATGCGGACCAACTTGATACCCATAACATTTAACAAATTTATCTTTCTATCAGCAGGGGTGGACCTAAAAATTTATCCTCGGAGTGGCCACTGTGTAAAAATATTGGAGGGGCCATATTTAAAACTACATAGATATTTCTAAAACTATATAAGGGGTTTTATGAAATTTGTTATTTTCCCTTATTTTTGGGGAAATCAGCTTATGATGCTCTAATTTATTTTTCAACCCAGCATTCTCCTCCTTGGTTAAACTTTGTGTAGTTTAAAGGCTGCATCTCCAAACGTTCTTTATGTGCTTGGATGGTTTTTTGGTGGTGCTTGAAAACTAAGGATTTTCTCCTAAATCGCGGGGTCCAATGTGACTCATGTTGTGTTCTCTGTAATTGTACATGGGAGTCTTCTGAGCACCTCTTTCTACATTTTCCGTATGCAAAGATAGTATGGGAAGGAATTTTGGCTATGCTTCGTTGGCAACCAACCCAATGTTATTCCCACTATGAGCTTGTGTCTTCTGTGATGGATAGGGTGGATTCTTCGTGTGGAGGTTTGATATTTGTTGCACATCTATTATTCCTAGCTTTCGTATGACATATTTGGCATGAAAGGGATGCTAGGATCTTTCTTAAAATTCAAAGCACCTAAAGTAGCTTCTACATGGTATTCTTCATCAGATTTGTAGCAGGCTGGTGTTTCTTAATGTTCAGCTTCCAAATCCATTTAACAGTTGATGGAACCTCCCACCTCCTACGGCCTACAAGACTATTCCATCTAGCATATTTCTTATATATAATGGCTGGCGATTTCCCATGGTTCATATGTATGATTCTCTTAATGGTATTCTTTGGGATCCAAATGATAAACCTGAATTTGCATAGATTCTGAATACCAAAGAACACCAATAAGAGAATCATGCATATGAACCATGGAGCCTTCTTTGGGATGGGGTCGCATAGAATTGCACAAAGTCAGATTTATAAGTTGGGACATTTTCATAAATTTAATCAAGATCAATGAAAAGGTAATCCAAGATTTGTTATTTGTAAAAACAAATTGAATGGTTTGAGTTTTAAATATAGAGCCCACTGAACGAAAATAATAAAGGTGTTTGATAGGCCTTGCAAGAATGCAATCACCGTATAATAAGCCAGTTGATGCTTTTTGAAGAGAGGTTTGAAAGTATTTTTCATAGCTATTTGGGTGTGAAAAACCCGGTGTAATTTACACACCAGATCTTTCACACCTTTACAATTGCGATGAATAAATGAGCGTGAGCAATTTTGCAAGAGAAGTTTGAAAGTGTTGTTCATGGCTATTCAATTGCGAGAACTTGGTTTTTAAACGGCCTTATTTACACACCATTTTCCCACCTTATTTATGCACGTGATCAATAAATAAGTCTAAACAAAAGTGATGAAGCATAACCGTAACGCATGGGAACCAAATGACTACAAACAAATGAACTCTTAACTAATTATTTCATATGTTTTTCTATTAGGGCCTAAGCTTAGCACAAGCTTCCTGTGTAATATGATGATTAAAAGGAGGTGAGATATATTCTAAATACTCCTCGAATTACTAATACAATTTAGGTCATGGGCCCTAAATTTGTCCAAGCTGTTTCCTAAAGTGATGATATTAAAGAGTGGATGATTTGCTCTGTTGCATCTCTCTCTGCTTTTCATTGAAAAACAATGATGATATGTCCCCACTACAAAAGATATTATGGGTATAAGGAGGGGTTCCACTCCTGCCATGGCATTATTTGTGAGGAAACATGGTTTTCAACTTTTTTGTGACAGAAACATCCAATCCAGAAAGCAAAGTACTAGCAATTACAAAAAGCAAGTACTAGCAATTACCAGAGTGGGCAGCTCAGTTCAGTGCCGGTTTAACTGTTCGGATTACAATGAACTGATGAAGAGAAAGGGATTTCATCGGCTTGACTTGGACAATTTCATGCACATTTCTATCACTAATTTGCCAATCATATCTCAAAAACTCGAAGGGCGGGGGTTTGTATACAGGGAAAGTGGGGGTAGGACTTAGGAGACCCAACTAAACTCTAGTCGTCCCTGTTAAAGGGTGTATTTGTGTGAGGTGAGGGGATTCAAAACTAAAGAGGAAATTTATTTTGATTTCCCGTACAACTCACCGTTTCGTTGATAAGAGAGGCCCATATTTGTAGCACGACGGAAAAATAATAAACTGATTTTCCTTAAGAGTAATTTCATTTTCCTATGGGAAGGGAATATAAATGTAGGAATCCTCTTTCCTGTAGAAATAGAAATCTGTTAACAACAAATCCTCGCTTTTCACTAACAAGTCCTAATAGTATTTTTAAAAGCATAGACCACTAATTGAAGAAAGCAAACCTCGATGGGAATTAGAATGTGAAAGGTGTATACACTTCTAAACAGTAGGTACTCTCCACCACAGGTACCATACACCAAAAACCAAGCCAAGCCAAGCCTTCTCTCACTAGGTGGGGTAGGCTATATGGATTTGACAACGCCAATTAAATCTGTTTAGGGCCATGTCCTCCGTTATATTCATATAGGCAAGGTCATGTTTAATAGTTTCTTTCCAACTTCTCTTAGGTCTCCCTCTACCTTTCCTACTCCTCGCAATCTCCATGCACCAAACAGAAGTAAATTAAAACATGGCAATTCCTATCTAGAGATTTCTAATTGGTTTTCTACCTAGTGGAGAGTTCCCATTCTCTTTCCACACATCCAAATTAGATATTTCAAACAGTGGTTCATAACCAATTGAGGCTGTCCAATGGGTCATTTTCATCAAATAGAACAAAAAAACAGAATACAAGACATACAAATACCCTATATATCATGATCCCACAGACATTAAAAGGGAAGTAGACATTAATGATGATACAAATAAACCTACACTCAAATCTATCATATACAATGCAAAGAAGACGGAGATCAAGAGTTGATTAAACAATAATCAAAGAAGATTTCCAATGTTGTTAACATGAGTATTCAGCATATAGGAATAATAACAATGACAAGGGATTTAAGAAATCAGTGCTATTAGAAATGCCATAGTTACTTCTTAGATACCATCAAGCATTAGAAGAAATGAATGATGTCGATGGAGGCATGGAGAGTCCCACTCGGATCTACAGAATACTAATGATTTGCTAAATGATAAGAACCATCCCTTGTAATATGACTCTCTGTGACTTGTCCCATCTATTGGTGAAACTTCAGAAGGATATCTGCGTGCAACATGAGCATGCCAAATCTGTTTTGCCAAAGCAAATTCTACTTGAACCAAACTTATTATAACCTAATTAAAACCAGGTCGAACCCAACACCTCTGGACCAAGTGATATCTCCTAGGAAATTTCATAAAGATTATAAAGCTTTTGTCCTTTTCTACTCAACAAAGGATCTTGGTAATTGCTTATTTTAAAGAAGGCTGGTAAGTTTTTCAATCATCTTTCAAACAACTCCTCTCTGATGGTCCACCCTTTCCAACTGCTACTAAATTCATGGGTCATCAAGAAACTACCCATCAAATCAAAGTGGCCAGAGGAAAAGAAAGCAAGAACGACCTTTTGCAGTGGGCAAGTGAAATAAGAGCAACCAACAGCTTAAACCATGAAAATGAGCTTATGAAAGAATAATACAAGCCATTTGCATTAAATGAACAGAGCCCAATATAGAGAGCATCACCAACCAGGCTTATATGGCTCTGAATTTGATCTGACTATCTGAGTGTGCAGCTCATTATTCAAAAACTCAATCTTGAGCCCACAAACAACTCTAATGAATCCTTAGCTCTATCCAATCCCCATAATGCCCAACAAATCTAAGAATTTGGCAGGTCCATAAACAAGTCTAATGAATCCTGAGCTGTATCCAATCCCCAAAATGCCCAACAAATCTAAGAATTTGGTAGGTCTTGTCAACATGGCAAGACCCAATTTGCACCCTCAAAACTCGGGCCTCCCGTGAATCACGGACACAGACATGATCAACTATAGGAGATCAAATCAGATCTACAACACTGCTTGCTTTATTTGCAATTAGAAAACAAAATGCAACAACAAAAAAAACCACCATCCCCAAGACATGGGACTAAAAAAAAATAAAACATAGGAACAAAAACCCACCACAAAAGACACCTAACAATACCTACTGCCTAGACAAAATACACATGCGCCTCTCGTGCTGCTCTACAAACCCACTCATGATCAATAAACGGTCAGGATTAAAGCATGATCACAATCATCACTGTCAGAAAAGAAAAAAAAAAAAAAGCAGCAGGAACAAAAATAGATCAAAATAAGAAGGTTGATGGGTGGCTTGGCTTCTCTACAAGTGATGGGATGAAAGGTTTTTAGATGTTGCAGCCGCAGAAGATGAAGAAGAAGCAGAGCATGGACACCAGAGCAACAGACTCAAAGGCAGTGACAAAGCTCCAGAGGACGCTGTCCACGACCGAGAAGTCCACATCTGGCCATCGAGAGAACATGGCCCAGTTGGGAGTTAGGACCGACAAGTCGAGATGGGGCCATCGGAAGATGGACGATGATGAGTGCCTGGCCCACACCCAGAGATCAAATCCCAGCCATCGGGAGATTGAAATTGGAGACCAGATCCTTCCCATGATAAATATCTTCTCTCTCTGCCTATCTCGCCTTTTCTTGTTGGCATCGACTCTTCTCGGCTACTCAAGTATTTATATATTGTTTGTGTTATAAATTGTGGAGGGCCGGGTCAGTCAAGTGCACCTCAGGAGCACTTGAAAAGTTGAAATCATACCACTGCTCATAAAATAAACTTGTCTTTTCTATTAGGGGACGTTTGGTAAACATCCTCGCCGAGGATTTCTTCCGTTTTTCCGCGATCCCGTGGAAAACCCACGTTTGGATCAGCGTGGAAAAGGGCCTAATGGACGATGGGATTCTCTCTTTCCAATTATTTCAGGAGTCAGACCTCCCCCCATCGGATCCGCTGAATCCACGCGGAAGAGGATTTGTGGAGCTACAGTGCTCTGGGGCGTTAATATGGAGTAGATCGGTTTTTTGCATTTTCTGGTTTCTATGGGACCCACAATCAAGATCTTAACCGATAAAAGTGTTAAGAAGGCTCAAAACGGCTATGTCACAAAAATTCAGCTGTTGATTCATCTTAGATCGTTAGATATTTGTAAAACCGTCAGCTAAGTAATGTACAGTGAAGATAATGTGGCCCTAATAAGTTTTTATTTTGGGAATGTACCTTTTAGATTCCCTAATCAAGATCCAAACCATTAGTCACCTTTAAAAACTCCAAAACGGCCACCTCACCAAATATCAGCCGTTGAATCATCTTATATCTCAAGATGTGTGCCAAAAGTCATTACTGTTCAAACTAATATTGAAAACAGTCCGTTTTTTTTCTTTTTGGGTTTTATGTGGGGTCCACGATCAAGATCCAAACCGGTCATTAGTTCTAGAAGGTCAAACACCGCACGGTTATCAAATTTCAACCGTTAATTCCTCTTATATCTCGAGATATGTGCCAAATACGTCTGACTGCTACACTAATGTTGAAGACGGTAATAAAAATAGTCGGTTTTTTTTCATTTTTGTGTTTATGTGGGGTCCACGATCAAGATCCAAACCGGTCATTAGTTCTGGAGGGTCGAACACGGCAAGGTGACCAAATTTCATCCATTGATTCCTCTTATATCTCGAGATATGTGCCAAAACATTTACTGTTTACACTAATTTTGAAAATGGGAAATAAAAAACAGTCCTTTTTCCAAATCTTCTGGTTCTTGTGGGGTCCAAAATCATGATCGAAACCAGTCATTAGTTTGGGACGGTCAAACACGGTAAGGTGACCAAATTTCAACCGTTGATCTTTACTGTATCTTATATATTTGTAAAAATATCAATTGGATCATACATTCTACTCGTTGTAGGAATCCTCCCTCCATCCAAACATGGAACATTCATTGAGAATCCTACTTGAGGATTATAGACTTCTTTGGAGATGGAGAGAATCCTCTTAATAGAGGATTCTTCGTGGTTTACCAAACGTGCCCTTAGTGATTTTTGAGATTTTTTTTCAAATGGAGCTGATGCCGACAGACGTGACCTTTTTGAAATGGCTCTAGTACAACCTATTATACGGTGATTATATTCTTGTGGGCTCCATCAATCACCTTTAATTCCTTCATTTTCTGTGGGCCCCATAATTTAAATAAAAGCTATTCAATCAATTATGAACTAATAAACCCCAAAATCTTAAAATTATTTTCATAAATTTTGAGTAATTTATAGAAAAATTACAATTTATATATCTAATTATCTACACCATTTTTACACTACATATATAAATAAGCACGAGTGAATATGGTCATGTAAAAATGTTACAATAATAACCATGAATGAGTAAATGTTAGACACGTACACCGCATGTTCTCCTTTTAGGAATTTTTGTGACAAAAGATTTGAAAGCCCTAAGTTTTTTTTTGAAATAATTAACCCTTGAAACTATAGAAAATTTGTGCCTCTTTTCATATCACCTCCCACTTAAATAATTCTTTTTTACAGGAACTTTTTTCTAGTTCCATCTACATATCTAAACGACCCCAAGACCCAAGTTCTTCGCCTGGCACCAATTCACATGAAATTGAGATGGGCTTACAATGTGATTCTTCATTTTTAGAACTTTAGAATTCCTTCAAGTACATATGCTCTTGAGGTGTAGACTGCCTCTTTTAAGTCGCCAGCAAACCTTATAGGGTGATAGGATTGCTAGCCATCTCATAGCATGTGTCCTTGCCATTTAAGTCCAAGTGGGTCGCTAAGTGCCAAAGCTTTCATTATCACCGAGTTTGAATTTTGTTTCTGAGTGAATTTTTAACTTTTCCCGCAAAAATGGTTTTGAAAATTGATACTTTTGTTGCTTTTCATTAGATTAGATGTCTTCAAATTTTAATTCCTACACTTGTGTAGTTGTATAATTTGTACCAACGTCTCATATAAATTTTTGTGATATTGTTTCTAGACTGAGATTCTCTATTCATTTATCTTATTCATGTCTATTTTAAACAGTCAGCTCATCTGACACATCTTTGAGCATGCAAGGAGGATGAGTATCACAAAACTCTTGTTAATCATCATTCAAATTGACCAGCTAAAATGGTTAGTTTTTTTTTTATAAAGAAATTGTTTTATCAAATTTAATTATTTATTATTATTATTGTTCCGGTACTACTCACACACCCACTCACATTTTCTACCAAAGTTCCAACCATCGGAGCTATGCCCAAGGTTGATCCCTAGTTGTTTATGTAGAGGAGTTGCCTCACATTTGATCGGCTTTTATCAAATCAATTGATTGCAGTCATTTACGACACATTTTTCCAACACCAAGTCCATAGAAAAGTAGTTGATTAGAGACCTTTTTTTTTTTTTTTTTTGTTGACTACTTTTTTCTTGTGTTGGTACAATTGTAATCTCCACATAAAATATATTTTTCGGGATGCTATTTCTTTGTGAGAGAAGGTTTTAAAACCCAACCTTCCCCTTCAGACTTCCATTTATGCGGAGTAGTGTCACACAAACAAGCCCTAATGCGAATGGATGAATTTCAAATTGCAATTTTTCTTCTCCCCCAATTATTTTAAGCAGAAAAAACTCTTTAAGTGTATAGTGTAAAGATCTTTCAAGTAAGAGCATTCTTTTTATTAAGTACAACCTTACTTAGCTCTATTTCCATCCAAAGAGAAGGTTTGAGGTTAGAGTGTTGGTCACTCTGGTAAAGAGGTTCGTTCACCTATGGAAGTTGTGACACTTTGTCAAGTCACTCTAAGTTTATTTCCAAGATTAGAGAAGATTAAAGTCGGTAATTATTTTGTCAAAATGAAAGGATCCCCTCCTAAGTAGGGATGTACATAAATTGGTTTTAGGCTGGAACCATATTGGATCCGGAAATGAAACCTTTTCTAGATGACGGTACATGTTCCGGATCCGAATCCACTTCTAACTTGGAACAGGTTTTATTAGTTCCAAACTCGGTTCTTATAAGACCGCTTGGGCCCAGTTCCACTAGAGGATTGGGATCTAGTTTCCAACTTGGTTTTGCCTTTTTCTCATTTTTTTTTAAAAATTTTTCTTGTTAAAATAAGGATATCATTCAAACTATAACAATAATCAAGTCTAATACCTCCAAGATCAAACATAAAAAGGACCAGTCAAATTTTATCATTAAAAACTTGCATGTCAAGCAGGTACCAGGTCCCTAGGTCATAATTTGGATGGATTTGAAAAATCAATCAGAGCCTAAATTGGGTTTCAAACTCAAGCCCATTTTTCAATCAAAACCTAAAACATATTCCATACATAGTTTTTTTTATAGGTTAGAACCTCCGAATAATCAAATAATCATATTCTCATTCACATTCCAACTCCAAAGTGAAAATTGTCATGATAATATGGGGCTTCACCCTACACGTACCATATGCGAGGTCCAAACCAATCACCAAATTGACCCCACGATGATTATGCCTTCGTCCAAAACATAAGTGGGCTGTACATCTGGTCTACTTGCTAGGGAAACAACAAAATGCTTGTTGGAGATTAGGCCACATTAAACTTAGAAACCTCATCCAACAATTGTGTTAACCACCAACAGTAATTACATGCCAGATTCTACTCAAGTATGGGAACATATGAGGAGAGGCTTGGCTTATACAAACTATCGATGCCAATATTCATCATCTAGATAATACATAAATATTCCAATAAATAATAATAATTGAAATGATATATCAACTTCAGCGTTTGTAGTCCAACGGTTAGGATAATTGCCTTCCAAGCAATAGATCCGGGTTCGACTCCCGGCAGACGCATTTTTTGCTTCTTATGTAGACTTCTTGTTTCTCTTCCTTTTCTATTGCCCTCTCCTTTATGTAGATGTCTTTTTCATTCCTTGTTAATTTTTTCTTTTTTTTTCCTTCTTTTTTTTCTTCCTTTTCTATTGCCCTCTCTTTTATGTAGATGTCTTTTTCATTCCTTGTTAATTTTTTTTTCCAGCTTTCCTTCCTTTTCTATTGCTATTGCCTTATGTTTTATGTAGACTTCTTTTTTTTCTTCCTTTCCTATTGCCCTCTCTTTTATGTAGATGTCCTTTTCATTCCTTGTTATTTTTCTCCCCTCTTATTGGTTGCTTGTTTTTTGCTTTTGTTTTTTGTTTTTTTCCAAGCTTTCCTTGTTATTTTTCTCCCTCCTTACAATGCACGGCATATGCTTTTCTTGGTTGGTTACTTGTTTTTTTTTTCCCCAGCTGGTTAGAGTTATATTTAATGTAGCTATACGTTAAAGATATTGACCTTTTCCTTTTTTGGGTAAATGATATTGACTGCTATCCTCATTTAGCATGAGCTAAATAATCACTGAGAACTTGGATGGCAGCTGACAGTGGTTCTTTGGCCACCATCCAGGGGTCGGTAATGCACTTGGAATCTCAAACCATTTTCAACATTCCTTTTATTACAGATGATGTTGAAAATGTTAGGTGATGGACTACTGGGAATTTATGAGCAAAATGTTAGGTGATAATAGATATGTTAATTCTATATACCTTTCACAAAATCTTAGTGGTTTATTAAAGTAAGTGATGATTTCATTTGCCACCAATGACCGCCACATTGAGATTTGACACAAATGAGATTCCTCAATGCAGTAGCTGCAGAGACTATTTTCACTGGAACTAGCCGGGGGAATGTCCATGTGTTCTAGCAGATAAATAACTCAAGATAGATGGGAATGGAGAATCAGAGTTCCCTTAACCAATCCCAACATAGTTGGAACAAGACTATAATGACGATAATGATATATAATTCGTTGAGAAAGGTAAATTGGGACCTAATGACTGATGAGGCAGCCGGTCAAGGCACATGGTGTGTTTCTTTTTCTTTCTTTCTTTTAATTATTATTAATTTTGTTTACAATCAGTTGAAAGCTGTGAATTGTGATCATTAAGATCCAGTCACCAACCTACTTGTAAACTGTCTTCATCACCTTTTTTATTGGATGGCTATTAATGTTCATGGTCAATAGTCCCACAACGTGGAGGAAACGAAAAGGAAAATGGGTGTTGCTAGCTTACCATTTACAAGCTTTGATTGGAAGTCCTTCCCTGTCTTGAGGAGAAAGCTTCATGACAATAGCTTTATGCGAATTAATACCTGATCCATCTGGTTTGAGAAAATTGGCTCACCAGACACGAGCCTCCTAAATCCAGTTTTCAGACACTTTGACTGATTATGACCATATGCTTTTCATCAGTCCTATTTGGGTTGCATCTGCAGACTCAAGGTTTTTTTGATGCCAACACCCGTCTCATTAGCATGCAAATTATCGATAATGGCCATTCAGGAAATATACTAGCAGTCATCATCTCAGTTGGCATGCCTGTCTGCTATTGGCCTGGTATTTAATATTGGCAGTCGATTTGGGTCGTAAGGAGGTGATCGCTCAAGGCATCTGCATGATATGAATTCATAATGGACTTGCAAGGTAACTCATTAGCACGCCTCTGTTGTAAAAGAGATGGTTGCAGCCATGGGTTCAGACTCTGTGACAATTTTGACTGTTAGAACACAATGGGATAAGATCAATGGGCAGTTGAAAATACAGTTTCCAAGGTTGAGGACACTAATTCGTTATACAGAAAAAAAAAAAAAACATGACATTTGTGATTTACCAAAACCATGCTCACACAACCTATCACATGGACGCGCAAGAAATGAATCTAAAATGAATCATCACATTTACTGCATGAAACTGTGTTGAGAGAAAACCACTGCTTCAATCACCTCAATTCAATGGATACCCACTTTCTGTACACTGGATATGCTATAGAAGTGGCTGCCACTAAAGCTCCTAATAATCATTGCAAACAATATATCAAATTTTGAGTCCTCGGTTGTAGCCCGGCTGGTTAGGGACACCAAACACCCCATTAGAGGGTGAGTGTGCAAGTTTGAGTGCTCCCAAGCAGTAAAAAAAAAAAAAAAAAAAAAAAAGAGGACAAAATGTTGTGCGTGCGTGAACCCTCTCAAATGCCATCCTTAGATGCAGTGCCAATTTGCAGGTGCATTAATACCTAATAGAGACAGCATTCACTTAAACCGAGCAAGTCTCTCTTTCAATCTTAGATCTCTCACACCTGTGTTCCAATAGAATGTGAAAACCAGATATTAGCAGCAAGTTTCCAGTACAACAATCTTACATTTACCCAGTTGATAATAAAACAGACTCAGATTGGAAATTTTGCACCTTATCCTACTGGAATATGAGTTAGGATCATACCAGCATCTGAGGCACTCGAAGGAACACAGAAGACAAGGAATACAAGGTAACAGAAATCACTGCTGCTGCAATCATGTTGTGAATCAGTCGCTGGTTGTCTTTACTTGGCATAAATGCTGTTTTCAATGTGTTTGTAAGTTCAAAGATTCGGTGTGATATCTGCAAGAGATGTTGGAGACAAATGAGTTTTCTCTATAGGACGGTCGGTATCTAATATTCATGAGATTCCTGGATTCTTATTCACATACTGCAACATATATGGATGTGGTGAGCATGAAGTTCAGCATCGGGTAATTGGGGATGAGTGAGAGTAACCACCGTGGTTGTCCATCAGGAACACCTGACCTGGAAAGTTTTTAGAGGAAGATCTCAATTTATAAAGGAAAGCCCAAAGGAGAACATACTTGAACAAGTTTGTGCAAACAAAAGAGTCAAGTGAAAAGATCCAGTACAGGCAAAAGTTTGAAGTGCTAAGATCCTTTTCAAGAATCTCTTGCAGAGCACTAAAAAGTTTCACCAAGACTACAGGGGTGGTTCATTGCACTTGGCATAATTGCATACTGCATATTCATCATTAGTCAATCGCGCCAATGGCTATGGTAAACATTGAAGCCTTGGACTCTCATGCAGGAAAATATGATAAGTGCCAACGGATGCACAAAATATCAATGCCCAATCAGGCAATCTATATAAACCTGGGAACTATTAAGATCATCTCTAAAATTGACAGTGGATCCACTGAACTTGCCTGAAGGCTTTGATCATGAGCCATCCTGGAATAGACAGGCTATAACAACAATCATTTATATGCCCTGAGTCTTTGAGCTTGATGAGTAGATAAGAATGAATGATTTAAGCACTTCTGTAATCCCTTTTTAACTGGAGGCCTATGGATCGATTCACTTGTGGTTTACTATACAGAAATATTTGAAACCGATGATGTTATGCTTACCTTAACCATATGTGGATTTGGGATATGTAAGTCTCCAATGTAATCTTTCCGAGCCACCTAGACAACCAAAGAAAAATTTCTCATAAATCGTCTAATTCATTCACATAAGTGACAGTGTTTGGATTTACAAAGTACATCAAATGTGATACACTGATACTTGTCAGCATGGTCACAAATATCATTATCAGGTTAACAACGGAGATATTATTAATGGAGATTCTCAAAACTCTGGGCTTTTCTTGGGTGGGAATACCGTGGAAAATAAAATAATAAAATGTAAATACTTGAAATGTTAAATGATATATAATCAAAATTTGTAGAGATATATGGTAAACACATTATTCCAATCATTCCATTCTAATTCATTTTGAGAAATATGGTAAAACCATTCAAAAAAAAAAAAAAAAGATATATGGTAAACACTTTATTCCAATCATTCCATTCTAATAATATTTGCCCAGTTTATCACATCATCTTTTCAGGGAGAAAGAAATTGAAAATATAGCATATTCCATATACTGGAGATAAGTGATGAAAATGCTAGTCAGAACCACCACTTACGCAAAAAGAGTCAAAGAGAAACTACGGAACTGCTGAGTACAATTTCGCAAGCTAATGTAGACACTGATTCACCAAAATGAAGATAAAAACGGGTTAGTAACGAGTTGTATCAGGTAGTAAATATCTTTTGAAACTGTTCAATTTGTGCAGGAACAAATGCTTACGTTATGGGGATCCATGATGTGTAAGGATGGAATTTGTTGTATGCTATTTTGTCCAGCTTGTAGATATACTCATACCACAAGTAACCCATCTAAAATTGTAGAGAAAAGTTTGCATCAGACATGAAAGTTATAAACACGGAGAAAGAATGTTCAAAAGATACCACAGATATCAGCAGGTTACCACTAGTGAAGTTGTCACAATAACTGTTTTGATTGATATTCTAAGCTTCACTTCAGCTTCTTCCAATTTTTCCATCCACCTCTCAACCTATATAACAGTAAACATGGAAATGAAGGACTGTGACCCAAGAACAATCAAAATAATAACATGCAAATGAAACATCTCAACTCTCAAGAACAGAAGGCAGTAAAAGTTCAAAAATAAAACAAGATCCATGTGAGGCCACTCTGGATTCTGGAAACAGTATACAGCTTCATCAGAACTTACAGTAGGGTGGAAGTATGCATATATCATCCCGATAATCCATATGTATCGATCCAATCCTGAGCGGAAGTGCCACTCATGTAGCTGAGAGAACTTTGCCTTCGAAGGATCTGGGTCACTGTAACCTGCATTTTGTATGACCTTAGGAAAAGAAATTGCATTTTTTCCAGAGACAAGTAAAAATAAATTAGAAGTGGAGAGAAAAAGAGGCTTCGGAATGTTACTGATATCAATTACTGACCAAGAATGAATGTCAATGGGCTCCATATCAACTCAAACACTCCTGGGATCTCCCATATCACAATGACTACCAAAAAGCAAGCAGTGATTTTGATAGCAATGACAGACCCAATCTCATTGTACTTGTTCAGTATTCCGAGTGCACCATAAACCATCAGCGTGAAAAGGGTGTGCATGGGGCAGATGTAGTATAACATGTAGTTGTTATTGAGGACAATGCAGCAACACGCAACAAAGAAATTAAGGCGCCACATCATCTGTAGAATGAGAAATTAGCTGTCAGCCACAGATAACTAGAAGTAACAAAACATTTTTACAAGAAATCACCTGTGCAAACCGTGGAAGGCTAAAATCTTTCCGGACATAATAATAAGAGAAGTTTCCAAATCCGGTCATCCACACATATGCCGCAATAAATACACGGATCGCATTATATATCTCTGTTGCTGCGAAGTAGTGATACATCAAAAACAAGACCTAGAAAAGTAGGGAAAAAAAGAGTAAGAGCCATCTCATAACAATCTATCTTTATGAAAAGAAAATAAACAAGATTTTATCTTCAGGATTGTGCAGAGAAAATGCTGATATTCGAAAGGCAGAGCATTGCTAAAGTAACAACATTATTTAAGAAATTCCTATCCGTAGATTAAAAATAAAAAAATGAAAACCACAGAATCCAGAAAATCATACATATTAGTTTCCAAAATTGGATTGAAAATATTGAGATGAGACGGGCCAATCCAGAGCAAAGCGTTGGGAAAAACATAATCCTTGCATAGTATGGTCATATAAGCTGATCCACAAATGAAATATTTCATGTTCTGAAGTACTAACCTGCATCCACCCCTTCCATTCTTCTGTCTGATGCCTATTGAGATAAAGTATGGGTTTTCCTGAGAAAGGTGACTTATCATGGTGGATCTTGAAAGATGTCACTGCCGAAACAATGATGAGAAGAAAGTATAGAAAGAGGAAAATATCCCGGTTGTAACTCTGAAAACAGAAAGCAAGAATAACATAAGAAGCTGAGCCAGATCCAGATCCATAGGAAAATATGAAACTATTTCATAAATAGAAATAAGACTGTGCAATGATCCAAAGATTAAATCTTCTTTCCACAGCCAGATGCTCACATTAGATGTGAGATTTACTTGGCAGTCTGGGGGGGAACATAGATCAAACCACCACTGTAATTACATAAATGATAAACTGCTTTAATATATACTTCATTTGTTTTCTAAAAGCTGCATGCATGCTTGCATGCGCCTGTCTCAACTCAACTACTATCACCAAATTCAAAATCTATGGGACTGACACTATGATGCAGAGATACATGTGTAGTTTTGCATGCCTAGCGTAGTGGTATCCACAGGTTATTGATACTTCAAGGACTCTATTTTCTTTTACCACTAATGAGTAAAGATTTCATTAAACAAAGATGAGCACTACAAGGTTCTGTGAAGTATATGAGAAAATTCTGTATAAAAGAAAGAAGAGGCACCAGCATCAAGAAGAAGGACAAGCTCAACAAGACACTACCTATAGAGGTGTTGCATGATACGATTTCACATATCCAACACTACTGTGTTCATATATTATAAAGTTCTAATAACTTTCTAATCTTTAACATAAAACTATCGAAAGGAGTGTGACTAGTTGAGAATAGTCTAAAAGGATAAGAACATTGCTTTGTGTTTTCAGTTTTCACGCTAAAGTTACTAGCAATGCATAAGCATATTTTTAATATAAAGAAACAATAGTAAATATGAACAGCATTTATGGATAGGATACACATCTGCTTACATTTCCACGATTTTCAAAAAACCTGTAATCTTGTAGTCCCTGCCCCTCACTATATCTGTGCTGGTCTCCAAACTAAACTCAATCACACTTCCTAATGAAGTTTCGAGACTACTATTACAATAACAATGAGATATATTTTAAGAGAAACACAAAATTACCTTTTTGGACTCCCCAAAAAGATTTGTACGGTCGCAAATGTAGAAGTAGGCCAAAATAGCTCCAAACTCAGATCTGAATGTCAAAGTGCTTTAATCAGCAAAAATAATGCTTTAACATTTATCTAATATACATCTCTATTCTGGCAATAAATAACATTGTGACAATACATAGTTCTAGACTTGAGAATGGCTTCACTCACATGGCTCTTAATATCTGTCTATTCTCAGTCAAGAACGACTCATCCATTATCAAGAATCTGAACGGCCAAAATAAGTATATGTCACTTCATCCATCTAAGGGTAACCAAGAAATCTGCAAGACTTTATTTGAACAATAAAACTGCTTTCTTCAGCAAACCTGATAAGCTGTGACATTACAGATGGATTGTGAGTTTTAGGCGGAGTTGACTTGACACCTCCATCCAACAAAACAGCTCTATCTTCTTCCTTAACTGTTGCCTCGCCCAGCTCAACCAGATTGATATCAGAATGCCTGCCACTGGTTAAGAATAAATTGAGTCCACAATTAAAACCAGTCTAGAATCACTGAAGTAGAAAAAAGGATACATATTCAGTTTGAATGGGTGCTAAGTAAAGAGCCTAAAGAGAAATTCCATGGAGACATGGACTAAATTATGACCTCATGGTTATCCTCAAAAGGCTAAAATTGTGCCCAAGTCTTTTTAGTAAAATAAATGGAGTCTACCATATGTGCATAGACGATCCTTGATGACCCTTAAGAGTGAACTCTCAAAAACTTGATGCCTAAGTCATCACCAAGGTGAATCTCACACTTCATAAAAATTAAAAATTAAAAAAAAATTAAAAAAAAAAGAAGATGAAGCCCATACTGAATGATGTGTTCCGAAAGTACAAATGACATACATAATGTCCAAAGATATAAGATGAAAATCCTAAATGTATTCTTCTAAGTTCTAATGCCAGATTCTCTTTCTTTTTTTTTTTTCCTGTTTACCATTAAAAAGAACATAAAAAAGAACCAGCTTGTTTTTTGGATATTGATAGTTATATATTACTGACAACACACATACATATAGTGTCTGATGGCTCTGATCTGTGCTACGTACAATACAGATACAGATGCAGAGATTGGGGATACAACTTTGCAGTTTTTTAATCCAAAACATAGGTACAGAAATGGCAATCCTGTCCATAATATAAAACTTCATATTTCATATTAAAATTTTTATACGAGGTCACCTTTCACCTATAGTACATTTCTAAATTAATGAAATGCCACTGTTTTTTTCTTCTTAAATGGGAATAGTTGATGAGATGATATTGCGACTATTTGCAGTCTGTTCCGACATTTTCCATGTCGAAAAGAAAAATAGATAATAGAACTCTATGAAATAATGAACTCATTACAGAGGGATATATTGGAACCGTATTCTAGAAGTATCAATGAAGTATTGAGTACTAGTACCAGCGTATCCCTAGATGTCGGTACACTAGGCATATACTAGTATCTGGATATCATAGTCTCATAGGTCTGATTCAAAATGCACATGTTGGACTGAGGTATTTTTCACCTATTTTCTATTTCATTCACACAGCACATGTATGGGAATGCAAGTATAATATAAACTCTAGTTGGTTGGGCACTAACGCTTTAACGGTTTGACAACCATAGTTGCCCAAAGCATGCACCTAGCTATTTGTCACTGAACCAGCATTATCATTAAGATGCCTTTAAAATATTAAAGTGATAAATTGAACTCAAAATTCGGAACTATGTAACTCACACTTTGGAAGAATTCGAATTCTTTTTGTACTCCAAGAATTCAGAGTATATCCATGCTACAAATATAGGGACTACTCCAAGAGAAAATGACACCTGCAACAAGTACATATTGAAGTGACCATAGTTATTATCACTATATCAATCAAACTTAATTTCCCACCTAAATTGAATAGCATTCACAGAGAACAATTTTTAATGGGAATCTTGCTCTCATAATGAGTTAAGAGTGCGGTATTCAGTCCCTAACAGAATATTCAAAATGACAATATCATACAATGACATTATGCTTATCTAATTGACCCTTTTCTCGCCAAAGAAAAAAATGGTCTGAATTAAGTTTTTGTTTCTTTCTTACTTCATTGTCTCTTTTTTTTTGTGCTAAAGAGAACAATGTCTCAATTAAATCTTATATGAATGTATATAAATTTTACATACTCAGTAACTTATACAAAATGCATAACAACATGAATGTTTTGAAGGGAACAATCAAGATAGAGATCCTGATGAAGTGAAAACATTTTCCCATTCAACAACCACAAGAAGCAACACACATGGTCAGTAGTTTTTAAGTATGATCATTTTCATTGCTTGAATTTGTAAAATTCCCTCATGTCTGTAATGGGGATTCCATGCTTGGCCAAAACCTGTCAAGACTGGCAATTGAAACACTCATTTCACATGAAAGACAAAACAATTTCCTGCATCATATCAGCCAATTCAAATAAAATGTAGAGAGCACAGAATAAGGGGATTTGTCATTCCCCTTCCACCCCCAAAAATCTCAAGTACTGAAAATGACCCCTCATCAGAAAAGTTGCTTGTGTGTGAAGTCTGTTGAAGAGGACGATTAGAAAAATCTTTTAACTATTCATGCGAAGTCTGTTGAAGACAACAATTATTAAAAAAAAAAAAAAAAAAACTTTTAACCGTTCTTAATAATACTTTTCTGCCCTTTATTTAACTAGGGAAATTATGCAGAGCGAAATTTACACCATTTCTCAGACTATGGGGGACTAATCCAGCAAAAAACATGCACCCATCTCCATCAATCTAACACAACCCAACTGGCGCCCTGTTTGTGACAGAGGGATAGCTCCAGAAACTGATCCAACAGCCTTGCCCATGGGACATTGCCCAATTGAATCTGTTGAGCCTTAGACCACTGAAAGCTCTCATTTTTAACCACTGAAAGCTCTCATTTTTAACCATCCAAATTGGGCAGGAAGCATTATCCAATCATTCTGGCTTTTTGGCAATCCTCATCTACAATGTCCCAACATGGATAGAATTTGATACATACACATCAAAATCCACACACCAGCAATTCAAGAACAACAACAGATGTCTGTCTCTACTACATCTCCCCTACTACGACAAAACAACATCAAATCACAGAAATCTTCACGAGTCCCACCAAATCTCACAAAGCAACCAACTTTCGATCATCGAATTATCCTTTCCCAAAAAGAAATCGACAACCCAGATCTGATCTCACCCGAGAGAAACCGAATCGAAAAAAAAAAAAAAAAAAAAAACCCTAATTTCCATCGAACCGGCTTACCTGACCGGGAGTCAGAGGTCCCAAAATCGCAGGCATTTTGAATTGCAGAGGGCTCGATAAGGTGGGTGCGGAAGATGGCATCAGAGGAAGAAGATCTGCAAATGCAGGATCATTTTGTAAAGGAAGGAAAGAAGAATCAGATCTGATGACAGCTAATGAAGATCGCGAAGAAGAAAACCCTAGATTTTTGTAGAGAGAGAGAGAGAGAGGTGTCGGCGAGTAGTATTCACTCGTCTGTGTTTAAAAGGAAGTGATGGGGAAGGGAAGGAGTAAAGTAAAGTAAAGATTGGAAGCAGTTAGTTGAGTGTGAGTTGAGAGATAGAATGAGTTTTTTTTTTTGCGAGAAGAATGCTGGGAGGGGGTTTTATGCAATTTTGGTTTCATGAGCATCTTTTTTTAAAATTAATGAAAACTCCTGGGGTCTCATTTGACAATGATTTGAATCATAAAAACATTGGCTGTAGAATTTCGAATGTCTCGGATCTTGGTCTTGCCAAAACAGTAGTAAAAATAAATATTAAAAAAATTGAGGGGTTTTAGGGAATAGAATATTGTATAGAATATTGTGTGATGTTTTACTTTTTTTTTTTTTTTGGTATTTGACCCCTGCCGTTTTGGTAGCTGTAAGAAAGCACCCAAAAGACAATGTTTAAAGGACTCCTAGGCTTAATTTGTTGAGATGTTCATGTCTGAATTGACATTCAGGTCAGACATTGTATGATCAATTTTGAGCAGATCCCAACTTGGGTTTTACTTTAAAACAGAAAAGATTTTACCCTTATTTTATTTGTGGAGGAAACCTATGAAGTTTTATTATTATTTTTTTTTTTAAAGAAGAGATCATCCATCATTTTAGGTGGAGTGTCAAGATGGTTAAGAGAATTACCCAACAAGATAAAAGATTCGTTTTCGTAGTCCATCCACGAAAACAATGTGACGAAGAGGATGGTTCAGTTGATTGGCAACCCTATATCTCACACGATTGTCAAGGAATCCATCCCCGAATATGCCACTCTTTCTCACGTGGGAGCATTCATTTTCTAAGGTTGGAGAAGACATGACTTAAAATCGACTTGTCCAATGCAAAGATTGACTCAGATAGAATCAATGTAGAGACTCGTGAGAGTCGTTCTTTTAAAAATAACTTTAAAAAGATTTAAAAATAATTTGAGTACTTATAAAATATAAATATATGGTTATTCATATGCATTCATGATTTTCAACTTAAATTAATAAATTTATATAAGCAAGAAAATAATATATTAAGAAAATATTAAGAAAAATGAATTTTCTTTTTTTACATTTTACGTAATTTGTTAGTCTAAATATCAAATATAAAAGATCAGATATAAGTCTCTTCTAGTCATTATTTTTAAATCACTGACTCCAAACCTTGTGTATAATTATTTAAAAATAAATATTAATTCTTTAAATTAAATCTACCTATCGAATAATTTAGAATGCAAATAACTTATTAAAATGAGGTGACTTGATTAAGCTTCTATATTTGAATTGGTTCTTGGTCAAAATAATCACTGTTCACAGAGAGGGATGTGGGTGGGCACAGCAATATTGGAGGGTGCATTTAGAATCACCCTTTTTTTTTCCTTCGATTTTGATGGGCCATATGATAGGAAACGGATCCCATGTTTGGTCTAAACGGAGAAGTCCTGTTTGGACCAATCGGGTGCCACATGGGATCGAAATGTCACATCCCATCTCCTTAAAAAAATCCCATCTCAAAAAAAACCCTCTTCTCTTGTGGCACCAATCAGGGCCTGTTTGGACCAAACAGGGGTCCGGATCCGCAGCAATGAAGTCATGAAGGCTAACATAAGTTTTTATATCAGGGCACGTGGGCCGTACAATCATTTTGAATGTTTAGTAGAATCTTTCATTTGTTTTTTTTAATGTTTTCACTTTTTTCAAAAAGGATCCTGGTTTTTTGGGGCTAGTAAGTACATTAATTCATGTTTGCTTGGCTTAGACCCTACGCAAGACATTTGACCGAGGTCCGAGGGATTTTTTGAACATTTCATTTGATATAATTTTTCTTAACATTGGTTCCTCAAAAAGAAGGCCTACAGAAAAAACGTCCCATAATTCTCTTAACATGTATATGTAAAGTCCAATATTTCAAATATGGTGTTTCTTACAATAAAAAAAAAATTTCAAAAAAAAAACTATGGCGTCGGTGTGTGAGTTCAAAATGTATGTGTAATGGGAAAAGAAAAGGTAATACTTAATTTTTTTTTCTCCATTTATTTTGTATAATAGCCATAAAATTGCGCATTAGCTATTAAAATCATGGGAATAGGCTTTGAAATCCTCTTATTTTTTATAGGACCATTATGCCACAGGTTTTACTTATATCTTATTTCAATGATCAATAAAACTATCGCTTACAAATTGAAATTTGCATTTAACTCTACGAGCATCAATTTAAGTGCATGTTTGGGAGGTTTAATTTTTCTTTGGAAAGTAGAGGTACCCATTATGAGGTAGTTGAGAAATAGAGGTAAAAAATGGCCGAGCTACAATGTATTGTGCATAATCACTTCCCATCCGTTTTTCTTTTTAAATTTCTTCTCCAAACCTAAGAGGGCCAATCAAGATCCAAACTGTTGGAAATTTCCAAGGTCAAACATGGCCATGCATCCAAATTCCAACCGTTGGATCATCACCAATCTTGAGATATGTGCCAAAAACCATGAGTCATTGGAAATAATTTATTATGATCTGTGGGCCCCAAACACAACATAAAAACCGTTGGATATGTTTGGAAGGCTGAAAATGGCTATGTGGTTAATGCTGATCACATAGTACCTTGGGAATCTCAAGATATGTGCAAAGCAAAAATAACCATTGACATATTATGCTCCATATTGCATTTGTCCATGAGCTTTAAATTGTTTCAGTTTTTATTATTATTTAGAGGCGTACAAAATAAGATCTAAACCGTTAGTAATGTTCACAATATCAAACATGACCATAAGACCAAATTCCACCCGTTGAATCATCACTAATCTCTAGATATGTGCAAAAACCGTAAGCCATTAGGTATAATTTTATGGATTATGTGGGCCCCAAACACAAGATCCAATCTGTGAGATCTCTTTTGAAGGCTGAGCACGTCTATAGGGTCAATTTGCATGGCTTAATACATTGTGGATCTCAAGAAATATATGAAAATCTCTCAAATAATGATATAAAAATGTCTATTTAGCATAGACCCTTGCATTACTGAACACCTCCTTTTATTTTAGCATATTTTTTCTATGGCTCCTTTTTATATGGGTCTATATTGTATGGTCTTTAAACAATAGACTAGACCTCACAAAGAAGCCCTAATTCCATTATGTGCCCCTAAAACTACCAGCTTTACCTATTCGCGCATGGCCAGGTCGGGCTTCATGCTATCTGGCTCACTCAAATATTAAATGGACCCAAAATTTAGATCCTGGATCCAGGCCCTGCTCAAATACTAAGACTTAAGTCCAATTATGGCCCAAAGCAGGCTAGGCCTAAGTCAGATCAGGCTCGGTAATTGAAATGGCCCATGAGCACCCCTACCAAGTTTCATAATACATGCTGAACTTCTTGTGCGTTTTTTTTTGTTTTTTAAACATTGAAATTCATGAGGCAATTTAGCTTTTATACATAAAAGGTTATGCAATCCCATTTAATCAAAGATTTGAAATGTTCCCCAATCACAAGCCTCTAGAAGATGGAAAAACTAGGGCACCCATGGTTTCTACAACAAGTTTGGCCACAACAAATACTATGCAAGTGAGGCCAACTAATTTACTTTACAAAAAATATCCAGTGAATTAGACATTTGACAACTCATTTGATATTGTTAACTGTTTGAGATGGTAAATACTTCACTGTTCCTAAATTCAATATCCATTTCTTCTGCTCTTGATGAGATAGCAATTGATGCCAAACCAAACTGATTTCTTATAATGGACAGCTTCTTCCACTGAATCTTTTTTCTTACAGTGGAGTGCATGGGGCTGCTGCATTGACGTTTGTACTGGAAGGGTTCTTTAGAAAATCAACAATTGTGACTGTGCTACCTGAAAGTGTTTTTATTGGCAGAGAGGAGATAAAATAGTGTATTTCACTACTTGGATTTTGGTATACCAGAGAATTTTAGTTGGACTGTCACTGGAATGTGGATACAGACATCTCAGCCTCCTGATTTTTTTTATTTTAGCTTATGTGTTTGGCACCTCATGTTTGTGAAAAATCTTGCAATACACAGATGAAATCCAGACTTTGTCACTAGATAAGTTTCAAAGACTTGAAAGAATTTCTTTCACTCTTACAATGGGCTAAGTTTAAATAGATTCTAATGGGATAATTATGAACCAATTTTATTAAGAAGTTAATTTGATGATATATATATATAGCACAGTTCATCAAATTACAAAACAAAATATTTCTGTAAACGAAAAATAAGATTTGGTCCCTAGACTGTGGGGTGGGTGGGTTTTCTTCTCCTTTATTTTCTCATTATTTTACCCTCACCCAAATAACCTTTTAAATTTAAAGAATTTTTAAAATTGATTTGAATTAAGGGGATTGAGATTTAGAATTTTGACAACTCTCGGATTGAAGCCACTGAGACTACAATATTATAGGTTGTGCTGATCATTCTGCGAATGTTTCCTTCCGAGAATAAATGAAGAAAAACTTTTTTGACTTATATTTTCTCTCTCACTCCCCATGTTTATAAAATATCTCCCCTTCTATTCATTCTTACCTCTATCTATTGTACATTTTCTGTTTCACAAAAGGACAGCCAAACAGGACCTAGAATGCAATAGAAGTAGAACGCTAAAAACGGAATTTTAAACTCGCAGGTTGCAGCAAAATCGGAGTCTGCCGACAACCGACACAAAAGACGTTACCGTTTTTGTTGGTCAGATGACACAGACGGATCTCTTGTCCCTTTAATTTTCCACACGGTTCGGTGTTACGCGTGGAGTCCATATCAAATGACTTTCAATGATCTGAGGCGCCGGGTCTGTGAATCCTCCATGTAAGAGTCATCTTCACAAAGATGTCTCACCAATGTCGATGTGACCAATGCCATTCAATTGAACTTTTTTCGTTATTTGGTGCGACGGCATAAAATTGAATTTAATTTTTTACGATTACATAGAAAAGCATTTCCAACAAAGAGAATAGGCAAAGGGAAACAAAAAAGTCGCTGAAAATCAAAAGTATGCAAAACCAATTTATCATGGACGCGTTCAATAATACTTTTATATGTGATCAATTTAAAGGTACTGTAACCCGGAGGGGTGGTTCAATTGGGCTAGGACTACAGTTTGTACCATAAGGTTGTGGGTTCAAAATTACACTATCATATTGGGGCCATAGGGAATTTTATCCGACTTTCTCTGCTCAACCTTATGGCCCAGAGGGCTGGAACACCCTGCCCTATAAAAAAAATAATAATAATAATTAAAGGTACTACAAATAGGCGTTTTGAGTGTACTAGATTCCATTTACAGGTCCCCATTCATGGCCTGACAACAAGATCCTCATCAGGTGGGCCTATGTGGAATTCAAAACATAAGCAACATGGGTAATGGGGGTGCCACGAGCTTAGCCAAACCACATTATCAGCATTCAGTAAGATTTTCGGACAGAAACAGATTTGGATTGTGTTGTTACTTGTTAGGATCCTTTTAGGCACCCACATTATCCGCATTCAGTAAGATTTTCGGACAGAAACAGATTTGGATTGAGTTGTTACTTGTTAGGATCCTTTTAGTTCCTAACAAACCAATAAGACAGTAATTCCAGTTGAGACCAAATGAAATGACCAATAGCACGCCTCTTTCTGTGCAAATCAATTGACAGGCCGTTGAGGGTACTCTTCTAATTTATAAAACCGCCCACTTCAAATTATTGTATTTACAAGAAGAGCCAAAGTGACTAATACTCTTCCTAAATATTAACTGTCAACCAGTTTTGTAGGTCCAACAAATCTATTTTTATTCTTTTTTAGATTTTTAATCATACATTCTTATTTAATATGATAGAGCAGGGCCAACAAAGGTACTATATTTAGAAAGAAAGACATGAGTCACATAAGAATATAAGATGCTTTTGTAAATATATATATATATATATATATAAAAGCAAAGGGAGAGGTGGACTATGAAGGATGCGACCTCAACAACCCAATCAACCTCAACAACCCAATCATTCTCTTTTCAAATAAATATAGAAAAAAAAAAAAAAAACATAGAGTGCTTTAAGATGCCATGTCATCACATGCCACAATTTTTTCTTATCCATAAGTCTCTTAATCATTATCCCCTAAAATCTCTCTATTTTGCTATAGATATTCTCTCTCTCAACACCATCTATCTTTCATCCTCTCAAGATTGTCATCTTTTTTATTTTAATATCTGGGGCCCACCTTTCTACGATTAATAGCAATAAATCTTTCATTAAAAATATCATTTTCTTTTAGCTTTCAAATACAGCTCTACTCTATTTAAAGATTGTCACATGTGAACGAAAATCAGACCCAACCTTCTGGTAGATCACCTCATTAGTGAGCTTATGATAAAAATGTTTTGAGGTTGGAGTTTTTTGGTTGAATCATATAGGCATCCTTTTCTGATCTGATTATATAGACACATGACCCGAGGTTTGGCCCACCATAAATTACACTCCCGTGAGCCCACATGGACTCATAATTAAGAGCTATACACATTGATCCAAGGTTGGCCAATTATTACTGGGATCAAATAACACTAGCCTATGGTTTTAAAGTCTAATAATTTATGGCTTTTAAAGTTAAGATGTTTATACTTTTTTTAAATCCAAAGCTAAAAAATGGTCTAATTGGTTCTAACAAAATTCACTTTTCTGTATCTTCTTTAGTAATTATTGCTGTTATTATTATTTTTATGTTGTTGTTGAATGAACTTTTTTTAGCATAATTTTTGTACTAGTTTATTGTTGATGTTGACCACTTGTATTTGTGATTGAAGATGTGTTGACTGTTTTTATATAAATATGCATGAATATATGCTTATATGTTTATAATTAATTTTGATATCTCATAAATTCAAAATGTAATATATTACTTTTTGCCCCTGGTTAAGCACGGGGCGTTGTTGCTAGTATATATATACAATCACACATGATTTACGCTCTAAAACTCCCCGGGTGTTCACGTGTCATGAGTGATACACATATCTAATTCTCTCTCCTCAATACTCTTATACAAAGGTGGATCATTTGGCTAATAGATAGGACTAAAAACTCCTATTTTGAGATAGGAGAGTTTTTGAGAATTTCCCATCATACATCATTACAAAGCGGCATTTTATAAGCATATCTCAAGTCTCTCAGCCGTATGTCCACTTCATTCTCGTGTTTCCCTCGTAAGCGAAGTCTCCTGTTGGTTAGTTCATTTGTTTGAAAATTGTATTCTCCCTCGCAAAACTCATGATGGCGCTTTTTCTTTTTTTCTTTTTATTTATGTATTGCTATTACAAAAAATAGCTCATGGTTAGTTTTTTCTTTTTTCTTTATGACGAGGAACCGCCGACCCCTTATGGTTGATCATTGATAAAACCTCAAATATAAAACAACACCCACTCAAAATAATTGTATGCGTATTAGAACTACAAGTTTTTTTTTCCTTATTATTTTTTTTTCTAGAATGCTGCTATAAATTGTGCCAATTAGATGGGCTTGTGATTACTATTACCATAAGGTAAGGCACATAAATTTTCTTTCTTCTTTAGATTTTTCTTGTAAGAAAGGTATTTTGTCTCTCAAGTCTCAAGCCTATATGAAAATTTACAATGATCTAGTAGGGATGCAAATGAGTCCGTTTTGGGTTGAAACCATATTGGAGTTGGAACCAGACTGGAACCGTTTCCTAAATGACAGTTTTGGTTCCTGATCTTGTTCCAACTTGGAATCTATTTGTTGGTTCTAAACCCGATTGCGATAAGACGACCTGAAGGTTCTGATTAGAGGACTAGGATCCAGTTCAAAATTTGGTTTTGGCTTCTTACTTATTTATTTAGGTTAAAATAGGGATATCATTCAACCTATAATTGTCCCTCAAGTCACATCTTTAGGATTAAACATAAAAATGCCCCAACAAAAGCTGATTTTAAGCTACAGTTTACAACATTAAAGGCATGCATTTTTTTTTTTTTTTTCTTTTTTAGCTTTTTAAGAGATTTGAACTCAAGGACCCATATATGTGACATCATTTTTCGAACAAGTTGAGCAGCAGTCGGGGCATCCATATCCAACATTTGCACAATAAAAGCAACTATAGAATACGTGCATTTTCTATATTTTGGTTGGTAGAACTATCAAACAGAGCATCCAAGATATAATGTATGGGCAAACAGGTCATGTTCTGAGTCCACAAGTTGGAATTGGAACTCCATGTGTATGCGGGCTCTCTTTTGGGTCTCAGCCCCTTTAGCTGGGGTACAAAAAACAAAAAAAAAGTTGGAATGGACTGATTTATCAATCAAAACTTAAATTGGGTTATGATATGGACCCATTTATGAATCGAAACCTAAGACAATTTCCAAACTCAAATTTTTACGGGTTGGGACCTCTGGATAATCATATATCCATTCACATCCCTACCTACTAACATGCAAAATTATGTAGTCTTATCCTATTGATCTTTGATCGGGTTTGTGAATTTTACTTTCTTAATCCCATTTTAAGTTGTATTCCAATATCTCATTCGTATCTTTTCTTAACTCGGCGTTATTAGTCACCCCACTAGTTTATTAAACTTAACCCTTTTATACATCACATAAAGACCAAGGACCTCTTTGTTTACATAAAATACCACCTGAGTAATTCGAACCCCGAAAAAGTATAGGTTGCATTAGTGGCGGACCCAGGATTTTCATTTAGGAGGAGCGGATGATGGTCAATTAAAAATTGAAACAGTCAAAACCAAAGCCAACTACCAATAATCTCCACTTATCACATGATTTAAAGACATTATTTTTTATTTTTATTTTTTTTGGCAAATTAAATATAAAGAACTCATATCGCACTACCAATAAACATATTGCTCCCCCACATATTGTGTACATGTACAGTGAGAGGGCAGACAATTATGCTATACTAATATAGGGACTGTACCGCATGAGCTCAAAGTGGAAGAAGAGAGCAATTGAGCAAAGGGTTTCAAGCTTTTTCATTTGGGAGATCTCTGAGACCAAGAGCGTCAAGTTTTTCGAGACCTGAGGTGGGGCAATTACTTTACAGGAATGGGGCATGGGCCATAGTTTTAATATCTTTTGGGTCGCCCAAGGTCTGCATAAGGTAAGTCCGCCATTGGGTTGCATGTACATTGCTACCTTATATCCTTCACCACTCACACCTCGACAGCCTTCACCTCTTTAATAATCCTCCATTGGAGCACATTTGACCACGAATTCCTTTATGTATTCAATTCCAATATAACCTAATTCAAAACAAACAGGCCTTAAATATGGTTTCCTGTCTGTGCCTAAACCATGTCAAGTAACATCCTTGTAATTTTCTTCAATTGAAGCTACTCATATTTTTTTTTTCTTATATTAACCACATCAATGTTAGCATGACATGTCAGGGTTTCTTTCACATATAAGCGGAAAGGGAGGGGATTTATGCAAATAATCCATGACATTATTATATAACATTGGGCAACCCAAACAGAATATCTTCTGATAAACAAGAAACCAAATAACCCATACTCTGCATGCTTGATAATATTCTGATAATTATTTCAGTTTACCCCTTCCAACATAATACTATGCTCACTAATGGCTACAGCAACATTATTAGAAAAAAATAACACACCCCCACACATACATACATGAAAGAGACAATCCTAAGTTCTTCCTTTAGTCAAACCTTTATAGAGGTTATCGATTCCTTCCTGCACAATACAAGAAAATTGTATTAAGCTCATGAATGAGTACCAGAAGAAACAAAAAGAGAGTGCCTGCAGATGCATGCAAGCAGTGGAATTTATATCATCATCATGATCACTTTTCACCTGGTAATGCTTCAGTATTTGGCCTCTTCTCTTCTTCATAGTAGGAGTCACCAAATCCCTTTCCACATCAAAGGGTTGAGTTTCCAAAATCACACCTCTTATATGTTCAAATCCTCTCAGCTGGTTTGAAACAAAAAAAGTAGACATTAACTCTCAGACACAACTGATAAATCAACATAAAACTCAAAACCTTCATGAAAGACCATGATCAATTGTCCTCTTTATTAATTAACGTTAAGCAGTGATTGGACCTACAACAACTTCATCGACCGTCATGCTGAGGTTCTCCAAACATGTGGATAGCAACACTCACCACCATGGCAGATCTGTGTCACTCCCAAGCTTATCTTCAAGTGGCATGGTATCTACCATGGCCAAAAATCAGGCTAGCCCATCTGGTGGGCCATAAACGCAGACTAACAGAAAATATTCTGATGGTCCACATGCAACATACATGCGGGCCACATATGATTGAGTGGGCCCACCATAACTTGGGCAGATAATACGAAATGCAGGAACCACCTATAACACAATCATGAATTTGGCACAAATTATGTCCACATCCATGCATTGCCATTTGTGGGCACACTCACGTCTGCACCTTAAAGCTTAAGAGGTATATACGTCAGAGGTTCGGCTCCAGAGACTGTCCACAAACCTCTAGTTAAAGGTGAACTGAAATGAAAACTGAGAAGTAATAATTTCAAAAGCAGGAAAACACCTAAACAAGAATATAAACTTCAATATAGGCAAAAGACATTCCAATCAAGCACAATGAGGATTTTAAAGAACAACGAAACTTACCTTGTTTCTTATAGCAATTGATTTAAGCTCCAGGACAACATGAGTTTGTAGCTGCTCGAGGGAACATAATTCAGGGAAAGAACCTGTGTAACCATTTAGTTCTGCCCACTTCTTAGTGTTGTCTGCATGTGGTACAACCACTGCCACTAGCACAGACCGGAAGCTGTCCCCATATACCCAGATCTAAAAAGGCACAAGAAATTACATAATGAGCAGAACAATTGATGATTAAATGAAGAAGAAAAAGGCCTTACATCTTCAACAATTGGAGAGGAACCGTATATTTTCTCCAGATACTCAGCAGCAACATACTCCCCTTGAGAAAGTTTAAAAATATTCTTCTTTCTATCAATAATCTTCAGAATTCCATCAGAGCGCAGTTCTCCTATATCCCCTGAGAACATCAGGAAATAACATGAGGTTTGCAGCCAAATATTATTTCATTGAATTGGTCATCATAAATGAAATAACAACATTTCACCTGTATAGAACCACCCGTCTCTCATGACTTCTTTTGTCAGTTCAGGATTCTTGTGGTATCCAGAAAAGACTGTCTTTCCTCTAACACATATTTCACCACATGGAGGTTCTGCAAATGGGCTATAACCCATCTCTGGAACTTCCTCAAGGCGTATCTCACTGTAGACTGATGGTGGACCAACAGTGCCAATCAAGCTTATTTCATCTGGTAACCCAACTGAAGACAACCCACAGGTTTCTGTCAACCCTGCATAAACAACAATTGAACTACTCACAAATGTATTGTTGAGGAAATCTAGAAACACGGAAGAAACCAATCATTAGCCTGACAATGTTGTGCCATTCTTTAGCCAAACCCTCATAATTCAAATTATGATCATAGAAGGGATGGGGGATTGATCCTTTCCATGATGCATCTGATTTTGTCCTCATTAAATATGAAATATAGGGAGCTAATTGGATAGCCAAGATCAAGTGATATGGGAGACTCTAGGAAATAGTCCAATTGGATAGCCAAGATCATCTGATATGGGAGAGACTAGGAAATAGTCCATCCCATGATGACACTAGCGCAGCGTGGATGTGGAAGAGTAGCCAAGGACTACTCTCCAAACAAAGGCTTAGGATAGATTCACACCAGTCTAGGTATCAAACCAAAGACAGAAACCATTTCCAAGATCATCTGATATGGGAGACTCTAGGAAAGAGTCCATCCCATAATGACAAAGACGCAGCATGGGTGAGGAAGAGTAGCCAGAGACTATTCTCCAAGCCAAAGGCTTAGGATAGATTCACACTAGTCTAGGTATCACAACAAAGACATAAAATCATTCTCAAAAGAAAAGACTCAAAATTCTATTCAATATTCAACGATCAACTGTAGTAGATTACAATCCTTTAAATAGTCTAACCAGTGCTCTAGTTTGGAAAAAATAAAATAGAAACTACCTAATTTATCTCTAAATCTTAGTAACTACTAAAAATTAGGGAAATCTAGGAAAATCCTCTAGAAACTTGCAGAATAGGAAAGTGCAGCTGGAAAACACATTCTGAGGATTTTCTTCTTCATTGGGCCCTTTTGGGCTTAGGCCTTCAGGCATACACTTTTGGGTTGGGCCCATGAGTTTGGCCTGCATAAGACACCCACTCACCAGATGGATGCCTTAGATTACTGAACAGGAGAGCCCAAATACACCATCACAAGAATCACATGGTTGATTAAAAGAGATAAATTTCTCCTACACTTTTCAAACAAGGATAATCCATCAAGATCAAATATCATGTATGATCAGTGCAACTAGAAACTATTTTTCTTTTGACAGAGAATAGTGTGTAATGTGCATGGAAAAATGTTTGGCTCAACACTCTGGAAATCAAGGTTGCAAAGTCTTACAAGAAACTACCCTAATCAATCATGAAAGCTGACACTGACATTGAGCCTACTCTTAAGTAATGTAAATTTGTGCCATGTGCATGTTGCCATATCTTTGTGTTGATCCATTGACTTGAGTAATCCAATGAGTTACAAATTTTCAGTAACTTCAGAATAGTCCATCAATGAATTGGATTCTTAATATTGATTGCACCTTCCAAAAGATGAAATTAAATAACAAAATAAAGAGCAGCAAAATCAAGGAGGAAATGAGGATATTAAGATAACATTGCCTCCAGTGTCTAAGTGAAATCTAATATCTGGTTTTGAACTATAATCGGATCTACATCTACTTCTCAATTAGGACGTTTAAACAGGATCAAGTTGTAATCACAAGAAAATTTTAGTTTTTCTTTCTTTTGTTTAATTGTCTTTATAAGAAATAAGACAATCAAAACACTGTTTTTTTTTTTTTTGGATTTATGTTTAGAAAATAATAAAATGAAAATAAAACCTTGAAAGCAAGGCAACTTTTCCGGACAAGACTTTACAAAGAAATTGTTACACCAGGTGAAGATGTAAGACTGCAAAGGAAGTGCTTCAACCAGTCCTAAGAAAAGTTTGATGCACAAACAAATAACTTAGATAATTCTAAATGCAAATGCAAAAAGATTGTAGGATTTTCAACTAATGAAATTCTAGAATTCACGAGATGGCAACTATTATATGTACTCGTTATAATTCTGGGACCAAAAATTTGTCACAAGATTCCAAATAGAGAGAGAACTACATGTATCATAGAAGGTTTTGCAGTTATGTGTAGAATCACCTCGATCCCTAAATTAGGTTTAAGAATTTTACTAGAACTAGATTAAAAAAAAAACTCTTTTCCTAGGTACTTATTCTCAGTAGAAGCTTAGGCAACTGGTGCAGCGTGTAATCTTCTACAATAAATTGATGAACTCACTCGGAGCAATATTTTATTTGCCCAAGTCCCGTAACAGACCTCAGTTTCTAATTTAAATAGTTGGAATACACTATCTTGAAAATGCACAGCCTGTAATTGCAGTGTGTCAAGCAGTATGATGTCTTATCGGTCAATAATTTAAGGTTGCACATTGAGCAATCATCCATCATTGCAAACACACTAACTAATGAGTGTAAGATACTGGTCTTAATTATTTTCATACTACATAAAAATTATTAACTTTACCATAGCCTTGTGTGAAAAATGCACAGCCCGTAACCCTCATGAACTCCTCCACTTCAGTGCTCAAGGGGGCTCCACCAGATACCATTAATCGAATCCGTCCACCTAACCGGGCCTTAACCTGTGCACATCACACACACACACACGCACATAAACACACAAACACACACAAAGTCAGTGTTCCACACATGATTTTGCACGTATCTTTGAAATTAAAAAGAAAATGGCGTGGAAGATTATGGTAATAGAACCTTGCGAAATGCTAACAGATCTGCCAATGGTGATGCTTTTTTGTGTGAAAACCCTAATTTCATCCAGAAAAGTTTGCTGTATTGCATTAAAGAAATAAAACTGTTAAAACATGATAACAAATACAAGGGTTAAAAATTCTAATCTTTTGAAATAGGAAGCAAAATCAGACAAGCAGCTTACTATTTGTACAGAATGTCAAAAATCTTCCTCCTGCGCGGGTTAAGTTCTTGTAGTGACTTCAATATACCTGAAGAATGTAATTGATATGTTGAGCAGTTGGAATCAAAAGCTGTTAACAAAAGATGATCATTGACTATCCATGCCTTCATGCACTCTTTCAAACACTCGAGGGACACCAGCAAAAAATGTTGGCTTCAACTCCATGAGATCATCCCTTAATGCGTTTATATCCTTGAAAAAAATTGGAAATGAACAGCAGGAATCCTGAGTAATTAGATCTCAAAACAAACAAACACACACACAGAATACATTCAAGAAGTAGAACTAAAGTTGAGAGCATACCCCTTGATAAAAACCAACGGAAGCACCCTTATGGAAGAAGAATTCCTCAATCATGCGGTCCAGGATATGAGCAAGGGGAAGGAAAGAAAGATACACATCATCAACTGTCATCTACCAATGAAATTAAAAGAAAAAAGTCAGGGTGACATGCATACAAAGCATCAGAAGTCAGAACCCCATCACCACATCCACACAAAAAGAAAGAAGAAAAAAAAGTAATAATAGCTTCAGTAACCCTTAGAAGCTCCATTAGTTGTTCAGTTGGTGACCTATGAAGGTTCCATCAGGTGGGGTGGCGTCACTTTGCCAATGCAAGACCATGGACTACTAAGCATTTTGTGCAAGGAAAGACATTTCCATGATCAAGATGTCGCATGAAAGAGTTGAGAAAAGCAAATTAACAATGAATGTGCCTATAAAGAAGGTGCATTTGCAGAAAATAAATGCAGCAAAAGTTCAAGCCAATTTCACCTTGTCTTCAAACTGGCCCATATACAGATCAACTCCATTAATGTACATTGCATGATTTTCGTGAGTTAGAATAACACCTTTTGGTTGCCCACTTGTCCCACTTGTATACATTATTGTACATATGTCAAGAGGCTGAGGTGGATAAAGTTCTACAGGATTTTCTTTTCCCTGAAAACAAGAAATCAAAATTAATAGATGGGTCATAGAAGGTTTGTTTTTTAATTAAATTTTTTTTTAACCAAGATAAATCACAAAGGGAAATCATCTGGGCGTTTATTTCCAGTGCAAGGGGCTGTTTGGAAACTCTAATCTAATTAATAAGAACTAATTGGACTGAGGTCTAAAATAATAGCTCTAATTTTTAAGTTCTAATTTACAATTAGAATGTTTGGTAAAATTATAAAAAAAAGGCTCTTATTTCATGATGTAATAGGGGCCCACGTTTTATGAATTACAATGTAGAACCCACCATTTGCAAAACTTTTGAAAATGTTATGAGGTTATTTTTCATCCAACACTTGTAAATTTTGCATTATCCATCTCCATCCGCTTTAGCTAAAAAAAACACTAAAAGAAAGAACCGAACCACCCCCCCCCCCCCCCCAAAACCACAAAAATAAATAAATAAATAAAATAAAATAAAATAAAATATATAAGGCCTAAAATTAGAAAATACAATTAGAGATTTACCAAACTCTCTAATATGTAAATAAGCTCTAACTCACTAAGTAAGCTTATTTTTAGAGTTACCAAATGACCCCAAGTCTTTTTTCATGTAAAATACTTCTAACATAGAGTACAAGAATTTGGTCCTAGAAATCGTTAGAGTTGCTCTAAAGAAAAATATTATTTAACATATAAGAGAGTTGAGCAATCAAGACTCAAAGGCACCATTGGCGTTGCTTCATCCCACTCTTAATACTAAATTGTTTTTGTCAACAATAGAAGGTAGTGCTAAAAGGCACCACTGTGCCAGTTTTGTCAACAATTTACATTAAAGTCAATACTTAAATATATGGTACCTTGGGATGTTAAAAGCTAATTGGGTGCATAGGATGCATGAGATGGTGTGCAACCGTGTGCACCTGATTGTGGGGTTCCTTTGTGTGTGTGTGGTTTTTTTTTTAATGTGCGGGGGGGGAGGGGGGGGGGGGGGGGGGGGGGGGGTGGGGGTGGTTTCTCGATGGACCCTACCTATGTTAAAAAATTGAGGCACATAAGATCATCCTAACCCTTGATCAATGGCCCACAAGTTTAACAGCTTTATTTTATAAAAGGAAAAAAACAATTCCACTCGATCCAATGGTCCAATCCATTCGGATGGTGCACCCCCCATCAGATGATCCTAACCCCTTCATTAAGTGCACGAGGTGCGCATGGAGCTCACCTCCACTGTGGGGCCCACCTTTCATTTGGGTAGGCCCTACTAGTGGACAGTGATGGAGGCTCACGCGATCATCACCCCAACCCTTTATCAGAAGCCCACAAGTTTCACCCTTTAAAAAGTTGACTTGTCGATCTAACGTTGCAGTCCATTCATATGGGTGTAAATAAAGGGGATTGTTGACTAGTAGGGAGGGTGTGTGATCCATTCGGATAGGGGTGTGTGTGTGTGCAAGGAAATGATCCCTTGAGAGTTAACTCTCACCACTTGCGGTGAGAGAAAACATGATGGCCCCACCCGGTCATCCGCTAATCACAGGACCGGGGGAGATGGAAAAAACCATCTTTGATGGGCCCAACTATCAAGTTTGGGTTCAATCCCATGCTCTAACCCCTTGATCCGTGCCCCACAAGTTTGATGACTTAAATTAAATGAAAAAAAAAAATCGACCATCAATCCAACAATCCAATCCGATTGAATGTGTGAAAACCCTTGACATGATGGGGTCCACCTGGGGATCCACCAATCATGGAACCGGGGGAGATGGAAGGATCCATCTTTGATGGGTCCAGCTATCAAGTTTTGGTTCAATCCCATGCTCTTAACCCCTTGATCTTGATCCGTGCCCCAAAAGTTTGATGACTTATATTAAATAAAAAAATTTTTAACCTCGGCTCGATCCAACGGTCCAATCCAATCGGATGGGTGCAAACCCTTGGGTTCCATGAAATTTGCGCAATATATATACTGGTTAACTAGTGCATAGTTGCGCACTTGGGGCTCCATCTTTATGGACCAACCCCCACCCCACCCATAAATAGTACACACGTCCCCCTGGGCTTGCACCCATTCGAATGGATTGTACACCGTTGGATCGAATGCACACCTAGCCGAATGGACTGCATGTCGTTAAACTTGTGGAGCCCGGATGAAGATGATGAGATAAGACCCAAATTTGGTAGGTAGACAGGTCCCACCTAGATCTTGAAAACACCCTCAGTCTGGGCCCCATGTGTGCCCCACATCCCGGTGCATATTGAGCCCCAGTGCATGAGTTGCGCACTGGATAAGCTATATATATACCCCTCACCTGAGCACCGGTGCTCATGATAAGGTGAGCACTATTTATTATGGGGGCCACTTAGGGATGGGACTGGAGGGTATCAAAAAATCTCCCCCAACCTAACTGTGTATGGTGACTAAGGCTCAAATCATCATCCCAACCATTTGATCAATGGCCATCATGTTTTCATCGTCCAAAACGAGTACACAGTCGATGCAACAGTCCAGTCTATTCGGATGGGTGCCAAACTTGGGATCAATGACTATCTGGGAGGGGTCCTTGTTTGATGGTCCACTTGAATGGATCACCAGGTAGGCCCCACCGGTGCTCACTTGAGTTTTTTCCACACACACAAAGCGCTTTGCGATGGGATTGGGGGGATCTCTTCATTTGGTTGGGGCTTACCTATGTATAAAATATGGGCCCCATCTAATCATCCTAACCCCCTTCATCAACAACCAACAAGTTTCACGCCTTAAATAATCGACCCATCAATCCATTGAAGTAGTCAATTAGGATGGGTGTAAAAAGAGAGATTGTGTAATTTAGGAAAATGGGGGGGGCGGGGGGGGGGGGGGGGCGGACGGGGGGGGGGGGTGGGCTTCTTGTGGTTCATTAGGTGGGCTCCATTATGAGGTGTGAATGCCCCCCCTTCAAAAGGAGTGTTTTTCCCCTTTTAAAACTAAAATCAATCCACATTTGAAATCTCTTAGATGTTATCATCCCTTAAATAGCTGTCATGCCTTATCCTCTTAAATGCTATCGCTTATACCTTGAAATCCTACATGGTGAAAGGAACACCCTATTTACATTTTGTTTGGAACTAATGAGAAACTTGTGGGGTCCACTCTAATCAAAAGAAGAGATGGATCTATATCCTTTGATTCCAAACCTAATAATTCATCAGTGGGACCCCCTTGTAAAATTTGATGGTAGGCCCACTAAGATTGTTAATTCATCCTTTGAATAACTATAATGGACCAGATAATTATACTTACATATGGTCTTTTTATAGTGGGTCCCATAAATATGATTTACAATTTCTTTGAAGAGTCATGAGGAGTTTTTAAAAATGGGCCCACCTACAAAAATCTCTACGTCCCCTAACAAAAAAAATTTCCAAACAATTTGTGTTTAATAAGGAGAAGAAATAGGAATGTTGTTCAATCTATCTTTTAAGGAAAAAAAAAAAAAGAAAAGGTAGGGATTTGTTTTACTTTGTTTCCTTCTATAGGATAAGAATCCCATGTGTGTGTGCGTGCGCGCGCGTGCTTGCGTGCGAACAGGCACAAAAAGGATACTGAATATGGGTATTTTTCTGTGTGGCTCCAAACTCAAATCAGGAAGAGTACCATCTCCCCCACTTGTGATTTGGGGCAGAGACATCCTAAGTTGCTGTTGCTGGTGCAATCTCAAAAAGCTTACCATCTGGAGAAACTCATTCCAGGAATATGGTTTAGTTCCAAAGGAGGCTGCACTGTCCTTTTCTTCCTTTGTCAAAGTACTAAAGCAGACAATCACTGTGATCACAAAGAAAACAAACTATAATGTTACAGAAGGGCTTTAGAGCATTTTCACCTAAAGAACATTCTGGTAAACGATTACATTTCAAGCGTCCAGCAGATACGCAATTGGAATTCAGAAGCTGGAAGTACAATCCAAAGCACCTCATTAGTAGCAGCCATATAGAAGGACTAGCTGGAAAAATATATCAAGTGGAGAATTGAATAGAAAAGCTTAAAGATCAACTTTTGGGCTCTCACTTGCATCACTTTCTTATCTTGGACAAAAACAAAATCAATTTCAGCATGCTCTATTATGTAATCAACAGCTCCTGGCCCTGCATGGTGCCACCACAGACAGGAATAATTTGAATTTAGATGAATCATTTAAAAATAAAGAAAATAATATGGCCCTGAGCCTCAAGAAATGGACAGATTGTTGAGATACCCAATTGGATATGCAGGGCCCATGGTGTGTGATCCAAACTACTAACAAGAGGGAATAGATGGAGGATTGTCTCAACATCTTCTGGACTTTAACCTAACCCTTTATTCACCAGCCTTTATCAAGATGAATGCCAAATTATTTCTGAACCATTTATATGTAGGGCATATATAGGTTTGGAGCATAACAATCTTTGCACATTGAAAATTTGAGGGCATGCACCATCCAGTGGGGCCATCAGATAAACAGTTCAAATCATGGAACCATGGGCCATTTGTATATAATAGAGCTCTGAAAAAATTGTAAATACAATGAGGCTTCGGAACATACAATAAGACCATAATGAAACAGAATGGCAATAGAAAATTACAACAAAAAAAAACTTAGACAACCACATCCGAATAGAACATTTTCAATGTGCCTAAAGAACTCATGCAAAGGAACTTTAAGAAGAATTACCAAGTGTGTCATAGAGAGGAACACAAATTAAACTGTGGCCATTGCAAGCCTGTAAGGATCCAATACAGTGATTGTCAAACATATAAAATAAATTAAAAAATACATGTACCTTCAGCAATCGAAAACTAGTTGATATCCTAGTTATGATTACAGGGGTGTAAATGAGCCGAGTTGAGCCGAGCTCAACCTTGATCTTTAGTTTAACTATATGATCCAACTCTCAAGCTCAAGTCGAGCTTGAGGTGCCAATTGATAAAACCTTAGCTCAAGTACAAAAAGCAGAGCTAGCATTTGCGCTTGGGTTTGCTTGTCATCCTTATACACGCACAAACAAATGGATATATATATATATATATGCATCCTCACCATCAAAGCCTTGTCCCATCTATGTTGGGGTCAGCTACAAGAATTCTGTTTCACCATTCCAGCAGTATTTTATGTATAATAGTTAACCAATCTTGGGCTTATTTTTGGCTTGGGCTTTTACGTACATGTATGTTAATTTCACAAGCCAAGCCCAAGCCTAACTGATCCAAGTTGAGCAAGCTCGCAAGCTAGCTCAGCTAATTGACAGCCCTATATAATTATACTGGCCAATGGATATGAGAGAAGCTATGTGTTCCAAACAGACCTCCATGGCTACTATCCATTGAGGGCAATTTGATCCATAAATTCCGATACAGGAACCCTGTCAAAAAGGAAAAAGGAGAAGCAAAGGATTAATTTACCAGCTCATTTAGCAAGTGCATCAACACAGGGATGACTGCAAACATGCACTTACAGGTTCAGCGCCTGATGTCCGCAGGGCAGAACCAATGTGTAAAACTTCCTCGTATATGTCCTTGTATGTTCTCCAGGAATAATGAGCTGCCTAGAAAACCAGCAAGATAGGAGGAACCCGCATCAATCAGACACACAATACAACAACAATGAGCTTCAAATGCTGCTCACTAAAAAATTACTAGAGATTCAATACTTCAAATAAGTTACCTTTCCATCAACGAATTCGCGCCATCCAAGCATCCGGTTTTGAGGATACTTCTCCACTGCATTACTACAGCATAAAGTTAAGTCAATGAGATCAAGACCACGCAAAGGTATAAAATAGTATATGATCATGTGTATATCATTGCTAGCAAAGTAAAACTATTCAAACAGCAACTGTCTGCAGCATGTTCAAAAATATCAACACTTGGGGTTAAAAAAGAAAGAAAGAAACACGAGAGAGAGGAGAGCCTATCGACCCATGAGACTTGAACCATGTGTATAGAGATTATTAATATTTTTTTTTCTTGTCTTTGAGACAAATAATATTATTTTTATCAATAAAAAAATATTATTCACACTCTCACTGACTGAAGAGTTGAGGATGGCAATTGGATCCTCTCCAACATTCTCTAGAGATATCTCTTAAGCAAACTGAAATTTTTGACATGTTAGGCGATAGATCCGAAGAAGAGCAACCTATCCATGGATTTGGCCAATGATAGTCTGGAATGGATAAACATAATTCATATAGCTAACCCAAACATAGTTGGGAAACGGCTTTGATGATGACGATGATGATGGGGGGTTTGTGTATTAGCAATCTACGGAATCCATATTCATCAGAAATTTCTAGCCATTTAATCTAAAGCACATCAAGTGGATGGTGAAATATAAAAAGAATCCTTTTATATACACTGACTACCAATTTCATGGCCTTACATGAGATGGCCAGCAATGTCCAAGAGACTCAATTTTTTTGTCAAATGGCTAATCCCAAAATCATTTTTATATCTGATGAGACCAGTAGGCCTCAGAACCCTGCCACCCGCCATACTTTTCAATCTGCTAGAGAGAACTCTTCATTCTCTCCAGCAGAGACTCCTGATGATCCAACAAAAACCAACCAGACATTTTTCCTCATTCATTGTCAAGCCCATCTAGAAACTACAAAACCAAGCATTATATGTTTTTCTGGTATAAATCCAACTTCATACTGTTCTCTTATTATACCTGAACACAGCCCATGAAGTGCTCACTCTAGGGTCTGGCGGTGGAAATTCACCCTTTGACAACGGATTCCTGAACACTGGACCAAGTGATGGTTGCCCATCTCTCCCTTCTCTTCCACTCTCCACCTCCACAGCAAAAGACTTCATCTTCCTCTTCAGTTGCCAATGACCCTGCACATTACCTTTAAACAGATTACCCATTGAGGGATAAAATAAATTCATGGTCATTCAAACAGACAGCCAGACCTTGGTGGTGACTGAAAAATAAAAACCCTAGAAAGAAATAGATGAAGATTAGAACCAAAAAGTTTGAAAACCTTGAATTAAACTAGAAGGCCCATGACATGTGACCACCAAAAAAACAGCTTGAGAAACGGTTGAGTACATAACAGCTAAAAATTTTCAGCAAAAAATAAAAATAATAAAAAGTTTTCAATTAATTTTATTTTATTTTTTAAAAATATCTACAAATCCAACTAAAAGAATACTACGACCAATTTTCATGTAGTCAACACTCTCCAATCCAAAGAAAAAGAGCAAATCAATGATGAAAGGAGAAAAATCCCAATATAGCCCACAATAAGTTGAATTTCATCTAATTTCTCCAATTAAAGAGAAATAAATAAATAATAGAGACAATGAAGCAAACGTCACGTAATAATCTGCTTCCCCTAAAATCCTGCAAATCTAACAACCTCAAAAACGCATCCAAAAACATGACCCCCTTCAAAACGCCAGCAATCAAGGCTGCAAGAAAACAAACAGAACCCATTTCCTTATCGACCCCAAAAACTCAAAACAAACATTAACAGTATCCAAATCCTCCAGTCCCTGTTAACCATCTACAAGCCTTAAAAACCCTCTCATAAACCCAAAACTTCAAACCAACATCTAAACCAGCACAACCCCAAAAACAGTAGATAAGTTCAAACAAAAACCCAAAGCCCCAAACTCCCTATATCCTAATTAAAACCCCTAAAACACATTCCAAGCCCCAAAACCAAGCCCAAAAACCCTCATAGAATCAAAGGAAGAAAACAGAAGGGGAGTAAAAGACCTTACAGAGAAGCACTCAAGCGACTCCTATCAGACCCAATGGAGTCTCCTTCTCTACCAACTGGGGCTGCCCAGTTTATCAACCGACCCCAATGCTATCGTTATCATTGGCAATCACATCAAAGACCCAAAATTCGCAATCAAGTTATTTTGGGTGGTTGGGTATGGTTGATCAGTATCCATTAATATGAAATTAAGGTTTACTCACTCCACCTCCCTTTGCTTCCCGTCTTCAATGAGAGCAGGTAGCTGGCACCCATCTACGCATTTGTACTTCTCTATCCTTTCAGTCACTTCAATTCAAGCAACCACATACCAAGAAATTAAAAACAAATTTCTTTTAGATAACGAAATCATATGATTGGATGGGCCTCTTTCTTGTTGTTTTATTCAATCAATGCTAGGGTTTTTAATCTCAGCTTTCGTTCTGGTTGAGTAAAAGAAGACAGAGAGAGAATCAAAAGAAGACAGAGAGAGAGAGAGTCAAAAGTGTATACTATATGAGATATGGCGCCAACTTCTGTTACTTCTGGTTCAGTTATGTACAAGAAAAAATTGTGCTTGTGGTTGTGAATGACATTTGTGGTGAGAAAGTAGGGCAGTCACCTACCCACCTTCACCCATATTCATGCAAATTCATTATCCCTGTAATTCAGCAATTGAGGCTCAAAGTTTCATGGGTCTCACGGCACATTCAATCTTTTCCATGACTAGTATGTTTATTGGCAGTTGACAACCTAGGGGCATGCCGAGGACCACAACTTTCAAACCATCAAATTCTTTTCTATCCTATGAAAGGCATTTATGAATCACTTTTATTAAGATCCTTTTGGTTTTTCAAAGTGGGGAAATAATAATATCAAAGGGAAGTTTTAAAAAAGGGGCCCAACTATAATGCAAGGGCACTGCATCATACCATGGTGCAATGTCCTTCTTAAATGTATGATGGGGCCTATCTATTTTAAATCTAAGCCGTTCATAAGCTTTAACACCCATTGAATTTGTTGTTTTTGAATTTTCAAAGAAATGCCACCTGTTAGATTGATCACACATGAGGACTCCTTCCAATTTAATTCCAACAACAGAAAATAAAAATAAAGCAAATTCCATCACGTGTTTCAGATCAAGTCAAATAAAATGGTGGGTATTTTATATATTTGAATAATAATTTATAAGATAATCATTACATAGGGTGTTAGGGCTGATAACAACGTTAGATTTTTAAAAGGTGGGCCCCACCATGCATCCAAGAAGTGCGCTACACTATTATAGTATGATGCAACATTGTTGCACTGTAGTTGTGTCCAAAAAACGAGTCAAGCCGATGAAACTTATCACAATTAAGTATTGGGAAGAATAGGATTTAAAATTTGATGCGTCAGATGAAGAAAGGATTTTAGCTCTTAGTTCTATGTCCTCAAAATTCAATGAATAATGTCTCTTAGCTCTTAGCTCTTTGTGATAAATTCCATTTGTGAATAATGTCTAGCGTAGTATAAAATTTGATCATGTGTTAATTCAAAGGGGGAAGAGGGGAGGATGTTTTTTTTTTGAAGAATTAGACTAATTAAAAGTGGTATGCAAGCTCACAAACATGGGATTGAAAAAAAGGTGTTCCAAAAGTGGGTGTTTGTAAAAGTTTATATTAAGTATATAGTGCCATGATGGGACAACTAGAGCAAAACTCACTGAGTAGCTACAATTAGGGTTGTTAATCGAACTGAGCTATTCGAGCTCGGCTCGTTTTGGGCTCGTTCGAGCTCGTTCGATTATTATAAACAAGCCAAGTATGAACACAATTTTAGGCTTGTTTATAAACGAGCCGAGCTCGAGCTCAAATTCGAGCTGCTTGACAGGCTTGATTAAGCTTGATATTTTTTACTCAGTTTTACTATTATTTTTTAGTGGTCCAATTATAGCAGTCCATTCCAAACCTCTAAGCATGTGCATGTCGTGTGTTGGGTGATGTCCATGGAGAAGCTGACTATGAATTTGTTATATTGTGTTAAGTGGTGTTGAATTTTGTTAAAATTCAAGCATGTTCGCAAGCCTAAATTCGATTTTTTTGGTCAAGCTTTATACAAGCTAGAGCTCGGATTCGAGCTTGTTAACAGAAAACGATCCTAATCAAGTGGAGCTTGAACTTTTCATTTTTTAGTCAAGCCGAGCTCGAGCTAAAAAAAAAGCTTGATGTTCGAGCTTAAGCCGAGCTTGAACATCTTCCTAAAATGTCAAGCCGAGCCTGAGCATGGTGATGCTCGTCGAGCTTGGCTCGATTATCACCCCTAGCTACAATGTTGTTGAAGATTTATAACAAGGCTCTATTTGCAATTTACTTCTCTACAGGCGATCAATAATTCCCTAAAAAGTAGAATAAACTATGATTATCCATTATTCAAGTTTCTAACTTGAGTACGAGCATGACTCGTAAATCCCAAACCAATGTATCTATTAATATATATATATATCGGTAATATTCAGTTAAGAACTAGTTCTCATATATTAAATGAGAACTTTTTTGTGAAGCCCATTTGGGGATGGGACCAAGGGGGATGGAAAGATCTATGTGGGACCACCCCAAGTATCAAGTAAGTTTGACCCCAAACTCATGCCCCTAACCCCTTCATCTATGGCCCACAAGTTTAATGGTTTCATATTAAAAAAATACTCAATCATCGATCCAACGGTTTAGTCCATTCCGATGTGTGCTAATCTTTATGATTAGTGACTATCAGGGGGTTCCCTATTGGTTGTTAGGTTTGGATGGGTTGCTAGTTGGGCCCCGTAAAAAAGTTCTTATATAGTTCTCACTTAGAATATTTTCATATATATATATATATTAAGGAAGGGTGACAATCAAATTCAATTTTGACCAGAGTCCAATTAATCTTTTATTCGAGTTACTGAATTGAATATCTAACTTACCCAAATACCCAAAGTCGTAAACTCTTCATTTTTATAGAGAGAGAGAGGGAGTCGGAATGAGTACTGTGTGCGATTAGGCACCAACTTCTATTATCTCCAGTTTTCTAACTCTATCCATCTGCTATTAGTTTGTAATAGAAAAATGGTAGAGTATGCAGGTTGTGAAGGACATTTGTGGTGAGAAACTAGAAGGTCACACCCACCCACCTTCATTAATATTAATGCAAATTCAGCATCATAGTTTACTAGCTAGTTCCCATATATTAATTAAGGAATTGAAGCTGTGCAGATTTATTCGTTGTATCAGTATGTTACATTTAATCCCTTCACTTGTCTTTACCCAAAAAAAAAAAAAAAAAAATGATAATGATCCCTTGACTGGTCTATTTATTGGTCACCCAGGGCCACAACTTTATAACCATCAAATTCTTTTAGATTATTGAGGTATTGAGTGCGGCCTAAATGAGTAGCAATTTATTGAGGCATTTTAAATCAACAAAAAATCTTTTTCTTATTTTTCTTTCTGAAAAATAAAGAATTAATAATATTTAACTAATTGAAGTCCTCAAACAAGTCAAGCTGCTACACTTATCATAATTAGTGCATGTTTGAAATATCTATTTCCAAGGTCTATTTGTCTAAATGTCTACAACAAGAAAAGGTTTGAAAAATTAGATCATTTGACACAAAATTCTACCTTCTACTCACTTTAGAGAAGTAGAGGCAAATCCTCTTAAATGAAACGCCCCAATTGTGGAACTGTGAAAATAAGAGCCGTGAGGTCCAGAAAAAATAGAGGTGGAGACTAATTTGTGGATGAAAATACCCCAAAAGGTGTTTTATTGACAATGAAAATCCTTGGTATAAATAGAGATTTTTGTTGAACACCCATACCGAGAGACCAACAGAGGAGAGAAGATGATGAGTCCACAATTGTGTCTTTCATTTGTCATTTTATGTGAATTTGTGGACTTAATTAGGATAATTTGCAAAGAATTTCATAGTTTCATGCATATTAGCATCAAAGTTGGGATTTTAGTCAAAAACATCACTTTTGCTTTAATTTTATGAAATCGTTGGTTTACATCATCCTAATTGTCACACCAATTAGCCTTTTTTATTTTAAACATGCATCGCATTTTTTCGTAACATTACGTAGTTTATGGAAATTTGGTCAGATTGGTACATTAATATGCATGTTTTCAAGATGATTCGGGTCCCATGTGATCGCACTCTCTTGAAATAGTAAAGAGAGTATGTAAGTTGCAGTTAAGGATTTCTTTGATTCTCTGAATTCTGTTCCTAGGAGCACCCTTAGAGAATATTAAGGAAGATTTCATCCTGTTGATCTTCTGACAAACTTCGAACTCAAATTCATCCAATATGCCATTAACTGAATTTGTTGATGTATCATTGTTTGAAAACAAAATAAAAATATCATCTCCAAAAAGAAGAGGTCCGACCCTATCTCCTCAGGGAGAAACTTTTGGAAAGGAAATATTTTTCCTTCTTACTTTATCATAAAGATATCTGTTGAGCGCTTCTTCGCATAATAAAGGATCACCTTGACGTAGACCCCTTTTTGACAATATAGGTCAGACTAGCTCCCATTAACTCTTGTGCTCAGGATTACAATTGTTACACATTTCAAGATAATTTATGTGACCCAATTAGAGAACCCGAGGCACAACAACCAGGCTTTCAGGAAACTCCATTAAATTGTGTCATAGGCCATAAAGAAGAGTATGACACACAAATTTAAGTGGTTCCGTCAAATTCGACTTACTCCATTGAGAAGAAAACCATTTGGATCTTTTCTATTTGAAGATCTTTCAATATGATTACCTTCAAAGCCTTTACAACTTTTTTGGATAATAAAAAAAATAAAAGATTATATTTTTTATATTTACACTAAAAATACCAAATATCTAGTACCGTACCTAATCGTGCCAACCGTGCCTGGTACAACGGCCTAGCACGGCCCGTGCCACGGGCCATTGACTGTTGTGCTGCACGGCCCGGCCCATTTAACATCTCTAGCCACCCCCATTCTAATCCATTTCAACTAACCCTTCTGATTAATTACTCTAAAAGCCCCCTCCTTTAGCAAATCCAAAGGCCCATCAAAGAGTAATAGAGAAGAGGGAACTTTTACATTGGATAGACAGACGGTGGATGGTGTCATGAGCTGAACTTACAAAGAGAGGGAGAGGCTCATCTTAGAAGATAAAAAGGATAAGAGCCCTCAAAATTCAAGATCTATTTTTGTTGATATTTTCTTCTTCACTCCAACTAAGAAAGAGATAATATATCATTTCTTCAAGAAGTTGCTTTAATATTAAAATCCTTGTCTTTTGACAAATATTGCTATTATAATCCAATAAAATATGCATAGGTATTTTTTTTTTTAAATCCACTCATCAATCCAACTAACCCTACATAAACAATCACCAGTACCCATGTAGCTATCAATCACAATAGCTTCAATTTTCTTCCATTTGAAATTATTGTTGCCACAGTCTCTATAAACACACACGGGTTCCTATCAATCACAAGAACTTCGATTTTCTTCCCATTGAAAATAATGTTGACGGTCCCACCTCCTAATTTTTTAGGAAATGGAACACAAGTAGAGATGCAAATGGGTCAGATCCGACGTGGAATCATAATGGATTCGGACTCTCTGGATCCACCTTTATTGATTTAGATCCAACAATGAACCTAGATCCGTGTTGTATTCAGATTCGGCATCAATTGAAGAAATGAAATAAAATCAACTCTGATGTTGAATCCGAAACAAGAAGTTGATCGAATGCACTTGTATAACTGGATAAGAGGGCTTCAAAATAAAAATTTTAAATACGCAAGTGGAGCAATCAATTTTTAATGATTAAAGCTAAGTAGATCTTCAAATATCAATGTAACTCAAGTTATGTAGGCCCCTAATACTTATATGTATTTCTAATATGTGAAGCATTCATTCATCATGGATCTAGATTCAGATCCAAATGATCTGGATTCTATATGATTGGATCTGGATTTGGATTCGAATATCTCTCATATCCATTGAGTCTGTGGAGCTCAACCTGAATGGGTATGACTTGGGTAGTCCCTGGTCCGCATTTGTTGCAAGAATGATTCCTAGGTGATCCCCGAGAACTCCCTCAATTCCTGCAGTCTCATTATCTGGTGCATTGAGACATTAAAGTAAAGCTTGACATATCCATAGTAGGGGTTCCCACAATGCACAGCTTAGTAATCAAGTTCTACTGATGTAGGAACTAATTGTTTTGTTGTGGACAAAATTAGGATTTAATGGGAGAGATTGGAGTCAAGAGTTCCCTGATTTCCAAATATACCAAATTACGGTCTGCAAATAGGTGAATTCCAAAACCAATGACTATCAATAGTGAAAGATGCTGGGCTAGTGGTGAGCTATGATGCACATATACTTCGAAACGGGCAACATATCGTGTTGTATCGTATTTGATATTTTACATTTTATGTGTAAAATCTATGTCTTTGCATTGACTATGACGTATTCTAACCGTATCCATGTCGTATCTGTGCATCATAGGAGGTGGAGTATTTTTTGCTAGACAAATACGGTCAAGGTCAAGTAATAGGCTACATTTGTTGCTTGTGTGTTTGGCATTGTTGTTATTGTTATTTTGAATTTATGAGGCTGAGGGGCAGCTAGTTGTAGGTTTGATTCTAGTACATACCTCTTAATCTAACTAACAAATTTTTTAAGGATTAAGCCATTGATTTAGTGAGAATCAATAAAACCATCACTTGGTGTGTGTGTGTGTGTGTGTGTGTGTGTGTGTGTATATATATATATATATATATATATTTGGAGATTTTACCGGAAAAGTCCCCTTAAACTCGGTGGAGACTCCTCAAAGTTTTTTATGCACTGGACTGGTTCTAGGGGCCCTTTTTGGGGTTTTTATTTTTTTTATTTTTCTGTACCGAGCAGGGATATTACTGCTCATTTGTTGATGCCCATTGCATTACCTTCTTCTCCACTTTCCATATTCACTCTTTACCCATTCAATTGAGTAAGGAGCCACCTTATTTTCTCAAATCATTTTCAAACATGCAAATCAAGCAAACAAACAAACTTGACCGTCCCACTTACAACTTGGTCACGACTGCAAAATGCCCACCTACAAACACCAACCAAGATTGATCATCTTCCAGCCCCTCTGGTTTCTATAAATATGAAACATTGCTCGAACTTTACCTTTAAAGATTTGAAAGTATTAAACCTTATCGAGACTTTGAAAGATTTGGGAAGAATTTATTCAATCTAGTCAGATTTTCTCAAGTTATTTATGAATTCAATGAGAAGCTGGTGAAATTTGTAAAGACTTTACACCTTTTCTTTCCCTTCCTATCAAATTCGATGAGGGTTTTTGTTTCAAACTGAAAGATTCATCTTTGGAAAAGAATTTGAACAATAGGAAGTAATGAGAGCTAATCAATTTCGTCAAGGCTTGGCAGCGGCCTCAAATGCAGGCGAAGAAAAAGATGACACAAGGAGTGATATTGCTACTCAAGTTAAACACGAGTAATGATATCGCTGCACAGCAAAATTAAAAAAATAAGAAAGTAGTGGGTAGGCCTTGATGGTAGATTTAAGGGCCTGTTTAGTCTTCAACCATTTTAAGGGGATTTTTTCAGTAAAATCCCCTATATTTTTGTAAAGGTAAATTTTATTATGATACTATCTAACCACATTGGGAGACTATCCGCCCAAAACACACACTCCTTTTTTTTTTCCTGTTTGTTTCCCGGCTTAGGAGCTGGGACCCCTAGTCCTCTAGAAAGGGGAGTAAACCTCGGGTGAGGTGGGGGGCTTCTGGTGAGGGAAGTAGACTTTTGATGAGGTTTTACAGCCTCGGGTGATGAAAGGTTCTTGCCCAGTTTCAAAATCAGAATAGACAGGTAAGAATTGATGCCTCTTACCATTAGGGTAAGAAGCCGTTCTTCAAAACACATGCTCCTTACAAAATAACCCCAAATTAGGTATCCTATTGGCATCTTCGTTCAATTCTCAAGGAATATAAATAAAGTCAATAAAATCAAAATGATGTTCCAATTTTCAAATATTCAAAATACGAGGCTTGATGGACCAATGACCTATGCAATTTATCGCCTTCACAACCTCTAGCTAGAAAATCCATCTCACTTATATATAAGAGGATTTTACCAAAAAAAAAAAACTAGATTAGGTGACAAATGAACTGAAAAGATGATTTTAACTGACCTTTGACCAGATCAGTTATTTTGCCCGAAAACGTGTCTTTTTTAACACTTTTTACTAGCGTCCTTATCGCCCTTTGTTTTATAACGTTAAGGGTCCCTAGGGACCCTGCGGTGTACGCTTATAAATGAACGAAACTCATTCTCATTCCCTATTCTTGGTGAAAAAACGATGACACTCGACTTGCTTCCCCTCTATAGGTCATTCCCACCTCTTGAAGACTAACAGAACAAACAATGGATGCAATAAGGCTTTGATGGAGAAACACTACCCTAAAACACTGTCTCTCTCTCTCTCTCTCAAGTTTCCACTGGGTGTGTGTGACATGCTACATCCTTCAAAACAAATGACGTTGAATAACAGGAAAACCTCAATAGTTAGCCAAAAGGATAACAGAAGCCGAAATTCCTTAAAGATGGGTTGCATCCTTTAATGATATACTTTTTCTAACAAAAAGACATGCTACATCCTTCTTGGAAATTCCAAAAAAATGAACTGTGAAAAAGGGTTTAGGGTTTGCCTTTTTCTCATTAATTCAAAGGAATTCATTACAAATGGGGTTATATGTAAGGTATATGAAAGAAGAGAAAAGTACAGGACGCCTGTAAACCGAATAAAAGGACCTCTGAGATATTTGAGATGTTAGATCTTTCTTTATGAAGGATGGGTTTTCACAGTTACATTTACCAAATCCAGGGTAACCTTCGTCCAGATGAAAAAGAGCTAGTGCTCAGATTTTCACCTACTTGAAAATGGACCAAAAGAGAACGTAAGTGGTAGTTCAGTCAAGGTTACGATGACCGCAGGGTCCTTAGGGCTAGTTTGGTAAATCTACCAGTATAGTCAAGTCAAGTAATCCCTTGAACCAAAGGTCGGCAAATCCACTTTAACGCGTTTGGCTGGGGTCAATGGGGGTACCGCTAGTGGGAAATCAACTTTACATCAAAGTTGTCCCATTGGAGTTGCCAGGTGGTACTCCTTACTCTACACGCCTCCTTCGTCTGTCTGAAAGGTTGGCTATTGGGGAGCAGATCCAGCAGGCGAAGATCTTGTATTATACAACTTTCCCATCGTCGACTTCGCCCAGAAGGATATTGAAGGGGGATTTAATGGAAAGAAGGCATTGTCAATAGGAAACCAACCCACATACAATATCTTTTATTGCAGACGGGTAACCAAGGATACAACTCCAGGCAATCCAGTAGTATGGTAAGGTATGGGACGTCTGCGGTACTTCCTTCAACTTGACTAAATCCAGTATCTGTATAAAATGAAGGTGTGAGTAATTCGGGTAAAATGGATGACCTAGGTGTCTGATCAACTTAGCGGCGGAGGTTAATCCATTTCCTGTCCTATCAAATAGCGACGGACACATTGGTGAATCGTATTTAGTACAACTTTGCCATATCCATGGTCAAGAGATTTGTTACTTACTCCTCTAGATTGATCTTCCTCTGAGATTATGCGTATCTGATGGCAAATGGGAAAGGGCCATCAAGGTTGCACCAAATAGCCTTGATGAGAATCTGATTCTTACCTGCAAAAGATCTGGGTCAGAGATCTGCCGTCGGCTTCCAAGACGATAAGCATGACTCTTGGACGATAGCAACTTATGCCCTAACTTGGAATTCATTTCTGTTATTTAATCCAAACGCTCTTCCCCTTAGAAAGTGGCATAGCAGGACACCTGTAAACCGAAGGGCAATCAACACTCCCATCTTCTACTACTCTCAAGATAAGATTCATATTCGATTTGGACAGTCCTGAACTACCATCAACATCCAGGACGAAATGAATGAACCAACTACTCTCGTCGCTTTATAAGAACTAGATCACATAAGAGTTCCGATGCAAACACTTTCAGGCAGTAGCACCCGCATATGATGGCCTCCGAACCTCTGGACAACATGTTAGTCGAGACTGAAGGTATGAAGCTTAATTCCTTCTCTTGTATAAGAATGATAACCTTTCTCTGAAATCTTACGATGGGTGGATTCAGCTATAAGTGAATGCACCCCAAGCGTCTATCAGAGACGTTACTTTGTAAAACAGAGTTTATAGTATGTCCTCGTGTTTTGTTATTGCCAATTGCACGTCCAAATGGACACTTTTTTGTCAAAATGGATGTAATATGGTGTAGGCATTTGCCATTTAATTGTAATTGTAATAGTGCCATGGATAGCATGTTCTACTATCCGGTAGAACAGTTAATGCCACGCACAGTCCACCGAGCGAAAACCATACCCATCTAAATTGATCAACTAATGAAACCCAATTTACTAATGTAAAGCTTCATTCAACTAAACTCTCTGTGTCACAAGCTCTCTGAAAAAAAAAAGGAATTTCCAATAGTACCATCAAATTGCCTGTAGAAATGGAGGGTGCACGAATGTTTCCTAATAGTTCAAATAGGAGGACAGAAGCAAGAAATAAAAAGAAGGCGGCTATCTTGGCAGTTCCCTGGGCAACACTGGTGGCCTAGCAAATGCAAGTCACTGCAGCGGCTACAGTAATCTTTAGCTGCCAAAATAAAACTGAAAGTCGGAAAAGCAAAAGTGCTGGAAGAGCACACTATCTGTCAACACTAACAATGGGTAGGGATGACAAATGTATTAGCCAGCTAAGATTGAACAAAGGAAGCTTTGATTATCTCTGTGATCTTCTACGAATCAGGGGGCTGTTACAAGATAGTCATCAGGTAACCGTTGTCACGTCCCCCAAACCCGATTAGAGAATAAACCGGATCCGGGGAGGGAAATTTTGGGCCAATTAAAAAAATTTTCCCTTTTTGGCCCGAGGATCGTAAGTCCGTTGTGAGGATAATATATTTGAACCTCAAATCATAAAACAAATAGCGGAATTCATACATTGATATCAACAACGGATAATAAATCTCAATTAAATTTAAAGTTGCAAGAAACAATTAAAGCTAAAAAGGAAGTTAGTTTAATTACAATGGCCATCCCAGAAACTAAGGCCATTAAATCCAATGAAAGCAATAAAGGAAGGTTCAACCATGATAATAATGACATAAATAAAATCTAATGAAGTGACCCCAAAGTGAATCTCTCATGTGACTGGTAGTGATGACGCTACTCTATGTCATCGGCACTCCACTCTCGGGCCTCCTCTGCTGGTTGGAGATCCTCTGGGATCTCCTCACCGGCCTGCTTCTCGTAGTAGTACTCACCTGAGGAGTCTGCACACCAAGGAACAGAGTCAACGACATGTTGAGCAATAAATAAGCAAGATATAATTAAACAAAACATGCATCAAATGAAAAAGTAATAACAGGACATAATCAAGTTAATACAAGGAACAGAAATAGGCATAAAGCATGAGTAAATAACCAACAGAATTAATATCAGGAATCCTATCAATATTACAATCACCACTATCAATGAATATAATGCACAAGAGGGAGACTCCGTGGATGTCCAAGCCACCTCACGGGGTACTAGTAACAATCCTAACCGGACTACTGATACCAAAGTCCGGCTCCAGGTGGATCCAAGCTCCCGGTCCTGGGAATAGTAGCACGGTCCAAGCCCGCTCCCAACTATTCAACGCCATGGATGTCGTCCAAAGCTGATTGTCCACCCCGATGTCCGAGTAACCGGCCCATCAATAAACCCCAAACTGCAGCTGGCCATGATATGCAAATAATAATAAAGTGGTGCTAACACGTGGGAAAAACCAAAACAAGTAAGTCTACCTAGCTCAGCAAACAAAGCATGTTCTTAGAGATTATCTCATTCAAAACAATACAAGATAAACCCTCCACATGATAATCCCTTATGTGCTAGCCAGTCATGTTTATCAACACACGATACACGGTTCCTGAAGTACACTCTAAGTCAGGTCCTTGTCCTAATTCTACAAGAGTTTAGGTTCCATAATTGATTAGGTGTTTTATGCCAAGAGAGTGTACAAGGAACGATAATCAACGGATACAGTTAACAAGTCAAGGTGAGATTACAATACAATCCTATGCAAGTGTTGTCATCCATGTACCATATTTGTTTTAACGGAGTGTGTGGGGAATTCGAATCAACAATGTTTATAAAGAATTCCTGGGTGTACAATAATGTTAAACATTGATTGATTCAACTCCATACGCATTCGGTTAAACCATACACAATACACGAATACCTAGACAACTCATCGAAGCACACCAAGCCACGTGCTAAGATTTCAAAACCCCATTAATGGTCATGAGAGACTAGGTTCATGGTTTCCAATATCTAAGGCCCAAACCTAAGTTAACAATCTCGTTTCTAATGATGGAACGCGCTCCGAGGCGCCGTGGTGCGGCTACCGGGGTCGGCGGAACGTGGGAGTCCGTCGGGTCCGACCCTTTCGCGCCCTGGCGGGCCCTGAAGCGTGCATCAACATTTCTTTTGTGTGGGTGTGCCAGATTTTCTATTTTACTTGGAATTGCAAGTGGTCATCCGGAGATCAACCTTCGCAAGTAAAAAGGAAATCAACTTCTTTCAAGTTTTCCATTGCACAAATATTTAAGAAAAGAGACATTTTCTTGGTTTGCCGTGAAAGGCGATTTTGTTTGGCATTTATAGCCGATTTTGGCGTTTATAGCCGATTTACAATTCTCATCAATAATGAAAGACAAGAGTTGTGATTTTTGTCTCTTTTAGAAAAATACAAACTACAATGAAAAGCAAGAAAAGGAAGATCTAACTTTTCAGGAGATTGTGGGGGACTCTTTCAGATTGACGGTCGCAAGCCATGTATGGGCTTCGCCATCATCCATGCAGATGAGAACAGAAGATGCTCTTGATTCGCTTGGCTTGGCTATAACCTCAGGTTTTTAGAGGACAAAGACCAAGAGAAGGTCCTATGTCCAATAAAAAGCTAAGTAGACGGGCTGAAAAGCCACGTCTAAGCCATTGGAGGCAGCGGGAGAAGGCAAGGACCTTGGGGGGGGGTGCCCCCCAAGGGACTTTTGTCACCTTGTAGTGGTGGCCGGTGCAGAACTTCAGCAGAGTTTTTCTCTCTTTTTCTTTCTCTCAGATCTCTTTCTGATCTTTTTTTCTGATCCTCTGATTTTCTCCTCTTTTTTCTGATTTCAATTTCAATGGAATGCTCTCCTATTTATAGGCTTTTGGTAGCCATTTAGGAGGGTTTATGAGCCTTAATGGCTTTAATGGGAGGAGTTACAAGATTTATTTCTTGATTTTGTAACTCCTTTTTCCTTGAATCTGATTGGCCGATGGAGATTAAGGGCTTTTAATCACCTTAATTACCATAATGGGAGGAGTTTCATGGTTTAAATGCTATGAATCAATTGACTTGTAACTCCCAAATGCTTGCTTTTGATTGGGCCGTCCAAAGAAATGAATTAATGACTGCAATAAAGCTAGTCAATTAACCACATTAATTGGTCGCCGAGCAGTCGAAGAGTCGCGGGCCATGCCGTGTCTTCTGGAATTCTTCTGGCGATGATCATCGATGGATCTACATGCTGATCGACATCGGATGAACATGTAACTTCAGACATTGATAGCTAAGAGTGGGCCGGTGACATCTGTCTTGTCGATTTCACGATCGGTCGGACAGAAAGTGCACTTTCTTGGTCGACCGGTTGGCGATCTTGGAGCGATCAATGATGATTTTATGCTTTTGGAGGTTGACCCGTGATTTTGACGGATGTCGGAGGATATGAGTCAATTTCCAGCACTAAAAATCACATTTTCAGGAAACCACAGGGGCCAAAGTGCGCGAAACGCGAAAAAAAGATGGAAAAACGGGTCACCGGCGGAAAATCCGGTGACCCGGACCTCCATGGTCGCCGGCGACCATGGGCCATGGTCGCAGGGGCCTGCGACCATGGGCCATGGTCGCAGGGGTCTGCGACCCTGGGGGATTTTTCCCCTTCGGAGCCCGTTTTGCGGTCGTTTTGAGGTCTTTTTCGTCGCCGTTTTCTTCTGTATTTTTCTTGACATTTCTTCTCATTTATTGTCTTGATTTCCCTGTAGAAAACTTGATGAGAATCCTTGCATTTTTAGAGTGCAAAGTTTCCAATTTTCCGGGAAAGCCGAAGACTTTGTCGCGTAGAGCTGCTGATTTTCCGCTAGAAGCTGAAACTTGGTCAAACGATGTCGGAATGACCTGAAATTTGAGGTGAAGCCTCCTGAGCAATAAATAAGACCAACCATAGGCTTTTGTTTGAGTTTTGAAGCCGTTTGGGGTCCTATCGATGCTTCACTTGATTTTGCTGCGGGGAAAATGCCGAGCGTTGATATGTGGCCAAACGATGTCCGATTGACCTGAAATTTGACGGGGAGCCTATTGGAGTCATTTTGAGACGTTCCATGGGCTCCGTTTTGGATGTCATGGTCCCGGGTTGCTCCGCCGCCGGTAGGCTTGATTTTGTCTCGGAGCATCGAAACCTGGTCAAACGTTGTCGGAATGACCTGAAATTCGACGTGCAGCCTTTTGGAAGCATGTTGAAGCCACTCATGCACTTGGTTTGATGAGCGAAGGCTTCGGTGGTTCCCGCCGCTGGGAGGCTTGATTTTGCTGCTCGAGCATTGATGGAGGGTCAAACGTTGTCGGTTTGACTTGAAATTTGGCATAGAGCCCTTTTGAGACATGCTGGAGTCATCTGTAGGCTTTGATCGAAGTTTTGACGTCTCCGATGATGTCGCCGCCGGGAGCTCCCGTTTAGCTGTCGGAGCAGTGAAGTTAGGCCAAATGTTGTCGAAATGGCCCGAAACTTCATGTGTACTCTTCTCTTGGCTATCTTGAAGGATCTTGCAGTTTTTGTTTGATTCTGACAAGATTTGAATTTTTGGAGAAATTGCATTGCCTATTTATGGCAGGTTGCGACTTCATGCAGCTTTCTTGATGTTGAAGAGGCAAAGTGACATTTTTGGTGTCAACAAATGCCCCCTCGAGGTACAGCGACGAGTTGCTTGACTTTTGTAGTCGATGTGCCTCGAAGAGAGTTTTGAAGGAGAGCTTGTGTCTCGACCAAGAGTCTTTGAGCAATCCTTCCTTTGGTAGAGTAGCCTTTGAGCTTCCAGGGGAATTTTATGGTAGTGAAAGGAATCACACACCATCTCGAGGCAAAGTTTTGAAGATGACATCAGGGATGTGGATTTGGGCTTTTGTTTTTGACCTTGTGACCTAACAAGCTGTATGTGGCAGGTTAGGGGGTCGGGTTTTGGTTTTGACTTTGTGACCCAACAAGCTGTATGTGGCAAGTTGGGGGATCATGATTTGGTTTTTGGTTTTGGTCTTGTGACCTAACAAGCTGTATGTGGCAAGTTAGGGGACCAGGATTTGGTTTTTGGTCACTCTTTGGGACTGTGTGGGTCCATTGGAGTGGTTTGGATTTTTGTAGAATGTCAATTTCAAGATTTTGGTTCAATTTGGTATATGAGGCTGGATGGTTTGATTTTTGGAAGCTCATGGGGCTTGGGATTTTTTGTATGGTTCAATCAACTCAAAAGAGGCATGAAACCATTTTTGTATGCTCTTGGTAAGAGGGATTTTTTTTTTCTGACTAAAAGCCCATTTTTTTTTTTTTTTAGTGCCTAGGTGGTCAAACCTGGCTCATATGGGCTAACCCATGGGACTTTAAGATTTTTAGGATGGCTTAGATCTCATGTGGGGCCATTTTTATAAAGAATATCTAAAGATATCTCATTTGGATAGAGAATATCTAAAAATATCTTTATGGGAGAGAATCTCTCATCTTCCCTTAATTTGGGAGAGAATATCTCAAGGTATCTTTCTTTTTGGGAAAGAATCTCCAATCTCCTATTTTGTTGGAGAGAATCTCTCATTTGATTGATTTTGGGAGGAAATCTCTCAAAGACATCTTTCTTTTTGGGAAAGAATCTTTCTAATTCATTCTCTTTTGGTAAGGTTACTAATTAGTAACACTTACCTTTCTTTTTTGTTTCCTTCTTTGATTTGCTCTCTCCTATAAAAGCAAGGAGGAGGCTAGATCTCTTGCCCTTATTGCTTTCTTTTGCAACAATCTCAAGAGAGCTCCAAGACCAAGAGTTCTTCTTCTTCAAGGATCTTCAAGCTTTTTCCTTCTTCTTCTCCGTCAATGGCTTCAAGTAAGTTTTCTCTCCTTTTCTTTCAAGAAAACTCCATGTAGAGAATAGGATAGTAAAAAAGAAAGTTTCTCTTCTTTTTTTTTTCTTTCTTCTTTTTTTTTTTTTTCTTTTTCTTTTCTTTCTATTCTTCTTCTCTTTTTTTTTTCTTTTCATTTCCACGTGATTTCTTTTTTTTCACGTTTTTTTTTTCTTTTTTTTTTTGTGGGCCGTACGGACAGATCCGTACGGATCTGGTCCGTACGGCCACGTGGCCTATATTTTTTTTTTTTTTTTTTTTTTTTTTTTTTTTGCTGTTTTCTTTCTTCTCTTTTTTTTTGCTTTGAGAAAGTTTTTTTTTTTTTTTTTTTTTTTTTTTTTTTTGCTCATCATGATAATGCGTTTTTATGCAAATCTAGATGTTCATGCATGTACTTTTTGTAAATTGAATTGAGTAGCATGATGTGATAGCATACCTGAAAATCTTTGCAAATTTGGGAATTTGGAGCTCGCAGCGATGTTGAGCCCTTCTTGATTTTGCGGAGATTTTGAGGTTTCGAAAGTTTGGAGTTTCGGAGCCCGCAGCAATGTTGAGCCCATCTTCAAACTTTCTATTTCCGTCGGGGTATTTCCTTTTTCTTTGGAATTGCCCCGGAGTCATGCCAAAATTTCGCCAGATTTTTGGTGGGACAAAGTGACCCTTTTTTTTTTTAGCGAAATCCTGTCATTTTGATGACGATCTTTTTCTTTTCCAACCTTTGCAGGTGGTTCCTCCAGAGCGAACAAGGGTAAAGAGCCTGCTACAAGCGTACCTCGTCGATCTGCTAGATCTTCCAATGTGACCGTTCAGCAGGCCTGGGAGAAGGTCCAGTTTGTTGAGAAGAACTTGGAAGAGTGCGATTCCCTCAATCGCGATGAGATGAGACAGCGATTGATCGCTCTCAAGAATGAGGAATTCTATAAGATCATGGTAAGCAACCGTCCTTGGGTTATGGACGATCTGAGGGTTTTGCCCAAGCCTACCTTCTTCTTTGGAGATGCAGTCCCTGACGACTTGACATACCAAAGGAGATGTTTTCAGTTCTCTTACACAGCTGATGGTGAAGAGAGAACTATTTCTACCCGGTCGTCTTTTGACCGGACCATCTCGATCCTGAGCCTTTCTCCCACGTGCCCTACGAGGGAAGATCCTCCGAGCTGGGTGAAGAGGACCAGTGTGATCAAGACCGGGGTTTTTGTTGGTGGACCTTCCGGTTTTGCAGAGAAGCCACCTGTCCGTATGGACATGTTGATGCCAGCCAGCGGCTACCAGGGCTCTGATTATCCGTCGGTCGATTTGAGACCGGTGGGCCATGGCGTTTTCAGCGGTGACGGCAGTACTTGGGTGAAGCCTTTTCGACTTCGTGGCCGTTTCAATGCTGACTCCGATTGGAAGTCATGGACTGACCACACCTTGCTGATTGGGGGCGCCGTTTTGAAGGAAGCCGGGATTTTTGACGCGGTCCGCACTTTTAGGGAGACCGTGACTTTTTCCGATGATGCCTTCATGGCTATGTTGGAGTCTTTCCTCCCTCAGACCAATACCTTCGTTGTCACGAATGGTGAGGTTGGTTTTTCTCTAAAGGAGTTGAGTGCTATTACTGGATTGCCCATCCTTGGCAAACTCTACGAGGAGTTCATGCCGATTGACAGCGTCCTTGAGGAGCAGTCAGAGGAGTTCAGGCTCCTATACTTTCAGCTCGTCGCCTTCTATGATTTTTTGAAGGAGGGCTCGAAAGTGAGATCCAGCAGTTGGAAGAGTTATGGCTCTTCATTCTTCAACTTCTTTGACAGCAAAGAGTCTTCTGATAGCATGACCCGGGAAGACAGGAAGAAGACTTCGGTCATGCAGGAAGAGTTGAAGGGTTTCTTCGCGAGCACAGATGCCATTTGTTCTGACATTGCATTGCGGAGAGATCTTGCTTTTTACCTCACTTTTTGGCTAGGTGAGGCTATTTTTGCTGGTGGAGATGGGACGCACATCAGGCCGCATTGTATTTTTCCGGCTTGTCAGATGGCGTTTGGAGAGCGGCTTGCTTTGGTGCCCGCTCTTTACTCCTACCTGTGTACCGAACTGCAGGCTGCTGCTTTCTTGGTTCGGCTTGGGCTCCCTATGAATAGGGTATTTTCAGCCCATATCTTTTATTCGTGGTTTGTATACCACTGTCCTGGCTTCCACCAGCTGGGTGTTGCACAGGATGATGATCCTCTGATGATTCGATTGGCTAAGGGAAAAGCCGTATCTGAATCACTTTTGTTTGCCCGTATGAGGATCCGACGGTTCAGGGACGTCGAGATGGGGCAGTCTTCAGTTAAGCTTTCTCCGGAGTTGCGGAAGAAGGCTTTTGATTTTGGTGCCTCCCGAGACTCTACCAGAGCAGGGTCGGGAAGGCATTACTCTTTGACCAATGCAGAGAAGGAGTGGCTTTTCAGCATACGAGTCGGCACGATGGTGTACCGTAGACATCTTTTCGTCGACATCCAGCCGTATGTACCTTCTCGCTTTGCACTTCAGTTGGGCTTCTCTCAAGGCGTTGTTGGAGCGCCTTCGAGTATGGTGAAGCGTTTTAGGGGTTTGCAGGATGGCAGAAATGCATGGGCTTTCTATAGTGCTGAAGACACTACTGCCACGATTTCTTATCCTGAGCTGTCGACTTTCCGAACTGCCGGCTTCACGAAGTGGTTCGCGGAGAGCTTTTTGGCATATCGGGGGCTTTCCAAGAAGGAGCTTGATGTAAAGCTGTCTTCGGGGAAAGGTACTGGAAAGTCGGATGGCGTCCGGCGAGAGGAAGTTTGGGCTTTCCTTTCTGGAGAGAAGCACAAGATAGGCTTTCTCGGTGACCAGGGCGTCATTGGTTCTGAAGCTGTTCGGGAAGTACCTGATGAGGCTTTGGAGCAGCTAGAACAGGAGGAAGCTGAACTCGACGCTTGGATGCAAGCGGCACAGAGACGAGCTTCCGTGGAGTCTACTGGCAAGAGCAGACCATCCAATGAGGAGTCAAGTGAGAAACCTGACTCTGATAGTGGGGCGGGTTCTTCTAGGAAGCGAACCCGTAGAGGTAGGAACAGGAGGAGGAGTCAGCGTCACACGGGGCGGGACGAAGACTCTCCTAATGTGGAAGTCCCTCTCACTGTCAATGAGGAGGTGCCAGGGGAAGCTGACGAACCTCCGGAGAAGAGGATTCGGGAAGAAGAGACCATCGGTGAAGGTATGATTCCTCCTTTTCCTTTTTCTGCTTCTTTCATGGGGCTTTCCATGTTCTGATTTGTTTTCTCACCCTAATGCTGCTTTTTTTTTTTAGCAGAGGATGAAGACTTGCCGATGCCTGAGGTTCCGACCGATGAGGCGGTGATGGAGCCGGTTATGGCATCTGAAGAAGAACCGAGGGACTCTGGAATGATTCCAGAATCTCCAATTGGTATAACTTCTTTCGCTTTCTCTTTTTTTTTTTTTATGCCTGCGACTTGATTTGCTAACATTTTTCTTGTCAGCTGACTTGCCACAGGATTCCGATGACTTTGAACCATCAATGGACGCAAATGTTGATGATGCTTCTGATGAGTTCATGGAGGAAGAGAGTGTTCCGCCAGTCGTCGAAGAAGGTACTTTGTAGTGATGACCCTGATGATTTTTTTTTTTGAACAGGATTATATTCATACCTTTTTGTGTTTCATTTGCAGGTTTTGAAGTGACAGAAGAGAGTCCATCGCTTTCTTCAGAACCAGAGCAAGGGATGCCAGAGGTCGATCCGGAGGTAGAGACCAGTTCTGACATGATTGAGGAGATGCCTCGTGTTGAGATTCCCTCTCCAGTGGCTCCAAGTGAAAAGAGTTCTTTTGTTACTCTTCTAATGGGACATGACATGAGCAGCCGATCAGCGGAGAAGGGTGAATCTTCATCCAGTTCGTCTCTTCAATTTGCGAAGAAGGTGCTGGCTCGGGTTTTGAGTTCTTGGGTCAAGACTCTCCTTTCTGGACACTTGGAGGTAGGATTTGGCATGATCCCACATGTACAGGAGATTCTGACCGACACCGAAGAGGTTGGTCTGGATGTCACAGGTGCCAGGGCGATCGTTGATAGGATCATTGCACTGGGTGACAAGTGGTTTGAGACCATGGGTTTCCCTGACGACCAATTCTTCAAGGAGATGTTCTTGGACCCTGCTGATAAGGCTAAGTCTGACCTGAATGAGGCTACACAAAGCAAGAAGCAGCTAGTTCGGGAGAAGAACAAGGAAGAGCTAGCCATCATCGGATTGAGGCATGACCTTAACGTCCTTGATAGGGAAGTTGAGGAGGCCAGGAAACGTCTTGAGCATTTGAAGGCACAAGTCGATGCGAAGTGGGCTGCTATAACAGAGGTTCGTGACAGGGAGAGTACTCTGATTCGCAGGGTTGCAGATGCCGGTCAAGTTCTCGAGAGGAGGACTCTAGAAAACAAACGATGGCAAACTGCTGGGGAAGAGCTTCCCGGTGTAAAAGAAGGGTTACGGCATTCGCCAGCATCTCATGGCAAGTTCCTGAAGAAGCGTGCCTTGGAAACTCTGACGGCTGAGGCCAAAAGTTTGCTTGAGGAGCTGAAGCTTTGGCTGGAGACCATTTTTGGCTGAGCTCCTGATTTTTTATAGCAGAAACCATTCTTCTTTTTTTTGGTACCACATGTATTTTTTTGGTACTCTTTTTTTTTTTTAGTGCTTGTGAACACTTTCTTTTTTTTTGGTACCACATGTATTTTTTTTGGTACTTTTTTTTTTGTAGTGCTTGTGAACACTTTCTATTTTTTTTTTTTTGCTTTGGTACCACATGTATTTTTTTGGTACCTTTTTTTTTTTGTTGTTCCCTACGCTCACTCAAATCTTTTTGTGATGAAAGCAATTGCTAAATGGGATTTGATCAAAAGCTTTGTCATTTTGTGAAAATCTTTTGTCAAATAATTGTTTTGGTAGGGGAAACGAATTTGGCATGAAAGCCGGATTTTTGTGGCATTTACAGCCAGTTTGGTGGCATTGATAGCCAATTGGTGGCATTTATAGCCGGTTTGGTGGCATTGATAGCCAATTTGTGGCATTTATAGCCGGTTTTGACATGAGAGTCAGGGTTTTTTTTTTTTTTTTTTTGTGTGGCATTTGTAGCCGAGTTTTTTGAAAACCAAGTTTTGTTTTATTGGCATGAAAGCCGATTTTGGCGTTTATAGCCGGAAATTTTTGTTTTGGCATTCATAGCCGGATTTTGGCATTTATAGCCGAGTTTTGGTTTTCAAAATGCAGGTATCGACTAAATGTCGCCTCCCCGCTGAATGGTCTTGCAAGTATCGATGGAATGTCGCTTCCTTGCTCATTCGGTTTTGCGAGTATTGATGGAATGTCACTTCCTCGCGGGTTAGGTTTTGCAAGTATCGATGGAATGTCGCTTCCTCGCGAATTGGGGTGCAAATATCGACTAAGCGTCGCTTCCCTGCTTTTCCCAAGACTTTTGGTTTTGCGGGTACTGACTTGATGTCGTTTCTCCGCGATTTTTGAAATTTGAGGTTTTCTCGAACCATTTGTAATTTTGGTTGTGGATAGCAACTGGTATGTTGCATCTCCACGATTTTTGAAATTGGGTTGTGGATATCAACTGGTTTGTTTCTTCTCCACGATTTTAGGTTTTCTCGAACCTTTGAAATTTGGGTTGTGGATATCAACTGGTTTGTTGCTTCTCCACGATTTTTGAAATTGGGTTGTGGATATCAACTGGTTTGTTGCTTCTCCACGGTTTTTGGATTTTGCAAGTATCGACGAAATGTCGCTTCCCTGCGATTTTGGGTGCAAGTATAGATGGAATGTCGCATCCTTGCTTTTTTTCAAAATTTTTGTTTTGCGGGTACTGACTTTGATGTCGTTTCCCCACGATTTTTGAAAAACCATTTTTTTTTGTTTAAAGACATGAGGGTCGTAAATTTTGACCTAGAACCATTTGGCGGTAAAAGGTAAGGTGGACTAGGGTGGAAATCCCTGAATCCGGATTTTTGTATCAAACCATGAATTTTGGTTCAAGGATCGAAAGTTTTGGTCAAGTCAGGGAGAGGCTCCTAAACTTGGATTTTTTTGTTTTTGAACAATGAAACGATGAAAGTAAGCATTGTTTTTGAATCTCTAGAAATTTTGACATTTGATATGAAAATTCTAAAGAGAGTGGGTTTGACGAGCGAGTACCTGAGAACAGGTTTTGGCCATACAGGCATTGCTCTTACCCAGTTGGGTAAGTCTTCAAGGGTAGTACCGCTTCAAGAACTTGCCGTTGATAGGCAGCATACATCTGTCGCCTTCCATGTTTAGGAGGGCATATGCGCCGTTGGAGAAGACCTTGTCGATGACGTAGGGTCCCTCCCATTTTGGTTCAAATTTGCCTTTGGATTTGTGTACGAAGACCATTGTTCTTTTTACCGCAAGAACCAAGTCACCCTTTTTGTAGGCGCGTTGCCGGACCCTTTTGTCAAAAGATCCTGCCATGCGTGCTTGGTAAAGTTCAATGCTTTGTCGAGCTTCGAGCCGTCTCTCGTCGAGATTGTCCAGCTCATGGAGTCGCAATTTGACATTGCTTTCTTGAGTCATGTCATTTTGTAGAGATACCCTCAGAGAAGGAATTTGTACCTCTAGGGGCACGACAGCTTCGCATCCATAGACCAAGGAGAATGGTGTGCTATGGGTTGGTCCTCGAACGGTGGTTCGATAGGCCCACAAAGCTTCAGACAGTTTGTCGCTCCAGTCTCTTTTGTGACTAGAGACCATTTTCTTGAGGATTTTGCAGAGTGTCTTGTTGAAGGCTTCTGCTAATCCGTTTGCTGCCGGATTGTATGGTGTCGAAGGACAGCTTTGAATTTTGTATTTGTCGCAAAACCTGTAGAATCGATGATCCCGGAATTGTGGTCCGTTATCATGGACGAATCTCTTGGGTATGCCGAAACGACAAATGATGTTGGTGCGCAGGAACTGAAGAACTGATGAGGTCTTCATTTCGTTGAACGCAAATGCTTCTGACCACTTGGAGAAATAATCCGTTGCGGCGAAGATGAAGCGATGACCTTTGCTTGAAGGGGGAGAGATAGGACCTATGATGTCCATGCCCCATGCTTCGAAAGGCCATGAGATTGCTGTAGGATGTAGCCATTCCGGAGGCATGTGAATGTAATCTCCGTGAACTTGGCATAGCTGGCAACGTTTGGCAAATTGCATTGCATCAGCAACCATGGTAGGCCAATAGTAACCTAACCTTTTTATCTGATCATAGAGCTTAGGACCTGCCTGATGGGCTCCACAAAGACCAGCATGAACTTCTTTAAGTGTTTCTTCGGCCTCTTGTTGTGACAAGCAGCGTAGAAGTACTCCGTTGAAGGATTTCCTGTAGAGGATTTTTGAAGGAATATCCAAATGAAAGTTTGGAGCTCGCCTTTGTATGCTTACCCGTTCTTTTGGATCTTCAGGTAGGATTCCGAACATAGTGTAATCAATGAACGGATCCCTCCAATCGCCGATTGAAGTTTGAAGGATAGAGATCCGACTTCCAACCACTCGGTGGCATTCAGCAACTGCTTGGTGTGTGTTAAGAGGAGGGAGGATCCTTCTCTCACACACTGTAATTTGCATGTTTTCCCCTTCCTGGATCGCCATTGATGCGGCAAGTCCGGCCAGGGCATCTGCACGGATGTTTTCACCTCTACGAATGTGGGTGATGTTGCAGATGTCAAACTTTTGCAGAAGCGATTGTGCCTTGTTGTAATAAGGCAGCAGATCGGGCTTCCTGACTTCATATTTCTGATTCATCTGGTTGACGATCAGTTGAGAGTCTCCAAAGACTTCCAGCATAGTGATACCGGATTCGATGGCGAGTTCCAATCCTAGGATCAGAGCTTGGTATTCAGCTGCATTGTTTGTGCATGGTTCCAGTAGCGAGAAAGCGTGTGGAATCATGCATTTGTCGGGGCTAACAAAGAGGATGCCAACTCCCGAGATCAGCTTTCTGTTTTCATTTGTCCTGGTTGCACCGTCAAAGTACATGTCCCAGAAGGCATTTGGTGAGGAAGTCTCCACGTTGTAGACAGGTTCGTCTGGGAGATCATCTCTGAGTGGTGAATCTTTAGGCAATGGATGCTCTGCAAGGAAATCTGCTAGAGCTTGGCCTTTGATTGCTTTTTGTGGAACATACCTAATATCAAATTGTGACAAGAGGATGGACCATTTTGCCAGTCGGGCATTGAGAGAACCGGCCTTCGTGACAAGGACCTTCAAGAGGTTGATCCTCGAGACCAGGTAGACTGTGTTGGAAAGCAAGTAGTGACGTATCTTTTGTACGGCGAACATCACTGCAAGGCATTCTTTTTCGACTGGAGAGTAGCGATGCTCTGCACCTACTAGCATGCGGCTGAGGTAGTATAGAGCAGCTTCTTTTCCCTCACCATTCTCTTGTGCAAGCAGAGCGCCTACAGAATGATCAAGAGCTCTTGTGTACAAGATGAATGGTTTTCCAGTGGCAGGAGCAGCTAACACTGGAGGTTTGGTCAGGTATGACTTGATATCTTGAAATGCGGCTTCACAGTCGGCATCCCAGACAAAGTCTACACCCTTTTTCATCAATCGAGAGAATGGACGGCATTTCCCCGAAAGATTGGAGATGAACCGTCTGATGTAGGCCAATCTCCCTTGGAGCCCTATTAGTTCCCTTAGGGTTCTTGGAGAGGGCATTTCTAGAATAGCCTTGACTTTTATTGGGTCAAGTTCTATTCCAGCTTTCCGAACAAGGAATCCGAGAAACTTACCCGACGAGACGCCGAAGAAGCATTTTAGAGGATTCATCCGCAGTTTGTGTTTGCGGAGTCGGAGGAAGACTTCCCGAAGATCTTTGAGATGGTCTTCTTTTCTTCTGCTTTTGACGGCGAGGTCATCAACGTAACATTCGACCGTCTTGTGCTGCATATCTTGGAATATTTTCATCATAGCCCTCTGATATGTGGCACCAGCATTTTTCAGACCAAATGGCATGACAGTGTAGCAATACACGCCAAATGGAGTCTGAAATGAAGTGTGTTTTTCATCCTCGGGATGCATCTTTATCTGATTGTAACCAGAGAAGCCATCCATGAATGTCATTCGCTCGAATCCGCAGGTATTGTCAATCATCACCTCCGGTATGGGGAGCGGGAATTCATCTTTAGGACAAGCACCATTCAGGTCTCTATAGTCAATACAAACCCTGATCTGCCCAGTTTTCTTTGTCACGGGGACAATATTGGCCAACCACTCTGGATGTTGTTCCTCACGGATGAAGCCAACGCTTTTGAGTTTTTGAACTACTTGTTCAATTTTATCCATCACATCTGGACGGAATCTTCTTTGGCCTTGTTTGACAGGCTTGACGTCTTCTTGAAGATTGAGTTTGTGGACTGCTACTTTGGGGTCTAAACCAGGCATTTCAGCATAGGACCATGCAAAGCAATCAACTAACTCACGAAGAAAAGCGATATACTCGGGTAACTCATCATCCTTTATATTCTTGCTTATGAATACAGGACGTGGGTTATCAGGTGTTCCCAAGTGTATCTTTTGAACAGGATCTTCTGTCGGAAGGTTCGAAGGTGGTTCCTCCACAATATTTTCGGAGGCTTCCAACTCAACGAAACCTTCTGGAGTTTCAACTGCATTACCAGACCAAGGCTCTGTTCCTTTCCATGGATTTTCTTGATTGGTGATCTCCTCAAGGCTTGCTATGAGATAGTCCCAATCGCCTGTTGAGTCTGGTATTTCTTTTGGAGACGAGGGTTCTTCTGGGTCAGGATGCCACAAGTCTGTATTATCGGACGATTCCTCTTTATCATCAGAGAAATCATACCAATTGGATGAGCTTCCTGGATCTTTGTCAGGTAACTCTTTAAAGAGATTTCCAGGGAGATCGATGTCTTCGTGGACTTTAGATGTTGAGGCTTGGTCGGTAAAACGACTTTTAAGCCTTTGTGTCAACTGTCTCAGAGGAGTGTCGGGATCATACCCTAACCCATATGAAGACTTTTCTACATGACCGTAGAGTCTCCAATCTTCCAGCTGGCTTTTGGTCAAGGCGGGCTCCAATGGCGTGAGAATACCGCGTCTTTCTCCCAAACCGACTGGGTTTTGAGCGTCATAGCCCATTTTCTTCATAATTGCTTGTGCCACAGGACTATATAGAGATAGCTGAGGCATACCTTCATTTTGGAAAGGTTCCAGCATGGAATTTGATGAAGAAGCGTCCGATCTATGGAAGAAGATCGGCCTTTGCTTTGGTGATGTTGTCGGAACAACAAAGGTAGCAGACGTAGGATCTTCTACGTCAGCAGGTGTCTCCATCGGAGTGAGAGCAGGCTGAACTTGCTGAGTGTCAGCTTGGCTTGACGATGCATCGTCTTCTGGCTCTGAGTCCGAGTCTGTGTCTTGCATGATAGACACGAGAGAAACAACAAATTTGCCCCCAGACTTTTGTTTCGCCTTCTTCACTTTAGTCGTGATGACCAAAGGTTTTGAATTCTTGAGGGAGATAACGAAGGGAGATTGACTACTCTCTTCTAATTTGCCGGAGGGTTTGTTTTCTTCCGGTGATTTTTGAGGAGCCTTGCCTTTATCTTTCTGGAGATTTTCAGCAGGGGGTGCTGTTTCCTCTTCTTCTTCTTTTTCGCCTTCATACATTTGGGAGTCTGCGAAGTGGACTTCTTTACCTTTGAAGGGTTTTCTGCCCGCAAAGACACGATGTACCATGCCGTCGTCGCCGACGAACTTGATGCATTGATGTAGAGTTGAAGGGACAACACCGTTCTCGTGTATCCAAGGACGTCCGAGAAGGATGTTGTAGCATGAGGGGGTTTTTATTGCATACACAGTGACCTCAGAGATAAGATCACCGATTTGCAATTTGAACCTGATTTTGCCGATAGGCCTTTGAGCGCTCCCATCGTATCCAAAGATAGATACAGATGTGTGGCTTAGCTTGCTGGGTGGGATGCCCAACTCTTTAAGAGCCGAAGTGGTGATAAGGTTGAGTGCAGAACCTGGGTCGATCTGAACTCTATGTATCGGCATTTCTTTGATGTACCCTGTGAAGTACAGGGGTCGGTTGTGCCTTGCTTCGCCAAGTAGGAGGTCTTCCTTAGTGAAGGCGATGGTTGCACTGGCTGCCTTTTGAACCGAGAGGCATTGGATGCATGATCCCTCAGTTTTCTTTTCTCCCTTTGAGGAAGTTTCAGAGTTTTTGACCCGGTAGTCCATTTCAATTTGGAGGACTTGCGGGGCATGTTTGTCGACATCCTCATTCAGTTTTTGTAATTCTGAGATGAGATTATCACGAGTGCGTGGAGACATTCGTAATAAATCCAGGATGTGAAGACGTGCAGGTATGTGTTTGAAGTGCTCAACCAAGTCATACTTGAAAGCCTCCTTAGGGCCTGCATGTTCATCATTGTTGCCACTGGGGGCGCTTACAACATCTTTTCCCGAAGGATTTACATAAGTAAAGGAAGATTGGTTGTAATTCTTGTGGTAGTCCCGGCCAGAGCGGGTGCCTCTACCAACTTCGAGAGCTTCTTGAGAAGGATCTTCGTTTGGAAGATTGTCTTCAGGATCAAGAGGCTGTCGTTTTTCATCTACTGGGGATGTATCTGCAGCAGAGTTGCCATCCTCAGTGATTGTGTTGCACGGAGCATTTTCCGGGAGCAAGTCCTGAACAGCATCCAGCAGCTTTTCTTCTGTGTTGACTATTTCATCATCCCAAGCATCATTATCTGGGTTTTCTTCATGATGATCAGTCGGGAAGAATGTGTATCCTGAAGTCACAGTCTCAGGAGAAGAAACCTGAGAGGGTGTCATCTCTGTGAAAGTCACGTGAGACGAGGTAGCTCCAGAGGATACATTGCTAGGCGTCGTCGGAGTGTAGGTAATCTCATCAGACGACGCTTCAGAAGAGCTATAGTCCTGATATATTACATTACAGGAAGCTCTGATAGGAGATGTTACCTGCTCGGAGTCAGACTCATCCTCGGATGTAAGAAGATCATCTATCCAGCAATGTTCTCCATTTTCAGGAGTTGAGGGAGGAGGTACCTGATGGGCTTCAGGGACTTCCGGCTCTGGATTGTGAGGAATCTCGTTGACGCGGTCTTGCTCTTGTTCTAGAGCGAGACGCTGCAAGATCCTTGCATATTCTTCAAGATCAGGCATGGGAGCCAGATCTTCTTCTTCGTCTTCTCCGTGTGGCTCAACATAGTTGATTTCCACTGGAGCAATGACAGGTGCTGGGTTAACAGCATCTTCTTGTGCAGCCTCTTGGTCTTCTTCATCATCAGACCAGGATCCTTGTGGTTGCAAGGGGTTATACCAGATTACTGGCATAAGGTGAGTTTCAGGAACCCATTCTTCGTCGGAGAGATACTCTCCTGTTTCAAGAGATTCCTCCCACTCATCGGTGTAGTTGGGCTCGAATCCATCGTCGGTGTCGCTAGACTCGTATCCATCAATGGAGAATCCAACTACCGAGTTGCAAGAGTATAATGCCCCCTGCATGGCTTCTTTTTTGAATTGAGGTGGCATGAAATCACTGAGAGTGAAGTTTCTTACCGCCTTTGAAGTCTCTGGAAGGGACGTTTCTGTTGCCCCGAGTGAAGTGGTAGAGGAGGCCTCTGCCTTTTCATGGACTTCTTGTTTTGGCTGGGTCTTCTCTTGCCGTTTGAGCTTGAGGAGATGTTTCTTGGCTTGCCTTCGCTGCTGAGCGGTCGGCTTTGTTTTGACGATCTCCCAATTTTCATCTTCCAGGAGATCGGGATGTACCCATATGGGTTGTCCGTCTGGTGTTGGGTAAGGAACCAACACTTCGGACGTTTGAATTCTTTTTATCACCTTGAAGGAAGTAGTGATCTTCTTCTTCGGTGATTTTGGTGTTTGTCCACATGACACCATGTTGACGGAGGCAGTCCCATAGTTTTTGTCAAAGGTGATGACTCCGTTTTTCCACATCTCGTTTATCTTCTCTCTCACAACAAAGCATTGATTGAGAGGATGCGAGACCATCTGGTGGTATGGACAGTACCGAGGATCATTGGTTTTGCCAACGTCTCCAGGTCTTTTGGGCTCTGGCAAAATGAGTTTGCCATTTGCTAGGAGAGCCTCAAAGATTTCTTCAACGTCTTCATCGAACGGATATTTCTTTTCTACTCGCTCTTTGAAGGCATCAGAGAGTTCAGGTCTCTTACCTGCAGCTCTATTTTCAGCTTTCTTTGGCTGCTGAGGAGCTGACTTAGTCTGCACATTGAGAACTTCTTTCTTCTTTGGTTTAGAGGTTGCAATGGCGGTTGGCTCTTTTCTTGATGACTTCTGACTGTTGAGGTCTTTGATCACCATTTCAGCTTCCATGGAAGCTTCGAGGAGTTCCCCCAGGTTCTTTGATTTATTGCCGATGATCATGGAGCGTATTCTGGCTCTCATGTTGTTTCGGCAGATGTCGACTAGCGACGCTTGTGGCAGTACATCTGAGCATTTGTACGCCATTGCTTTCCACTTGTGAATGAAGTCATAAGTTGACTCATTCTCTCCCTGTTTTAGGCTGCAGAGCTGAGCCATAGTAACAGGATGATCCTCACCTTGGAAGTGGGCCAGGAAGCGTGTCTCCAGCATAGCCCAGTTCTGAATGGAGTTCTCCGGCAGAGTGGAGTACCAATCGAAGGCTGTACCTTTTAGGGTACTTGCAAAGAGGCGGATCTTGAGTGCATCTTGATCCGCGATAGCTCCCGTCAAGATCTTGAAGTGGATGACGTGCTGTCTGGCCGATCCTTTCCCCGTATATGTTTGGAGAGTAGGATGTTTGAATTTTGTGGGGAACGGGACCGAGTCCATCCATAAAGGATATGGTGGCTTGATCCCATGCTCTTTGAGTATATCCTCTTCTTTAGCTTTGGCGAGGATACTGTCTACGTCCTTTTTGGTAAGGGCGCGTGACTCATTTTCTTCTCCATTTTCCTCGTTATTGCCATGATTCGGAGGAGGCTCATTGTTCACCTGATTTTGGACGACAAGGAGAAGGTTTTCCATCAGAGTTTCAATCCTCTGCTGGCCTTGTTCCAACTGCTGGATGCGTGTGAGCGCATCATCTCGAGGTGGATTCTGAGGTGGCGGCTCAGAACTTGTAGCCAAGACGTTCATCCCTCGGGATTCGAACGAAGAAATCGTCCTGGTGACCGAGCTGGGGCTCATTCTATTTGATGAAGAGCTTGATGAAGGATTACTCTCCCGTCCTTGGCTGGAAGGGGCAAGAGATTCTTCGGGATGTCTTTGTGTCCTGGTGACGCTACGGGTCACCGGACGTCGGACATGGATTTTTGATGCTGACCTTTGGCGTGTTCTGGTTTTTCCAACCATATGGACGGCAGCAATTTGGTCGGGTCTTTCTTTTTCGACCCATTTGCGGGAGACTTGAAGTGTAGGAGGCTGGGTCCTTTGCTTCTCTAGTCTCTTTTGTCGATATGACGCACGGCGGCGTGCTCGACGAGCGATTTGAGCTTTGGTCAGCTCTGGCTGGGCTCTGACGATGAAGGATGTGCTCCCTCGGGCGCAGCAGCCGAGCTTGTCTTCTTTGTGGTTGGGCAAGGACAGGATGCGGACCCGGTCCTTTGCCTGTTGCAGCGAAGCTTCAAACCTTTCGAGTTCGGCCCCTGTAGAGATAAAGGGTCGAACTGAAGGGATGTAGGCCCTGGCAGGTGCTTGTAGAGGCCTAGTGATGCATGATCTGATTTTGGGCCTGTAGGAACAAGCCGGCTCATGCTGGGTTGACTTGGGAGTCAAGTTGGAGATGGGTCTCTCCTCTTTCATGTAGGCAAGAGGGTAGAACTGGTTCTCCTTAAGTGGGGCCAGGTATGCTGGCTTGGTGGATGTTTGAGACCTCCTTTGTTTTGGGGAAGGTCTTGGAGACCAAGTCTTGGGATAGACCTGGTTGTTTGTGGGTCGAGGCTTCGCGGGGGTGCCGCGGGCTTCGGGCTTTTTGGGCGCTCGCCTTTGGTGTCACGGGAGTGACACGTTGAGAGGCGATCTTCTGCTTTTTAGCAGGCGCAGCTTGTTCTTCGGGAAGTGGGAATGGTCCCAGTGTCCCCAAGAAGATAGTCCGGGGAGTCGAGGTCGACCCGGAGTTCAGAGAGTTGCCGAGGGAGTTGACGCTTCAGCAGCTGACAGGGCGCTTATGGGTGCGCGCGCTTTGCTTCTGTTGAAGCATGAGCTGATGCTTGTTCTCATCGAAGATAATGGTTAAGGCTGCCATTGTTAGTTTCGAAAAAGTTCTCTGAAACAAGACCACATCCATTAGTAATCACAAGAATATAATGATCATAAATGGGAATTTCTATGGTTGTCTTTTCAAATCGCTTAAGGGATATGACCCAAGCGACATGAAGAAGGCAAAAAGCCATAGATGGTACAATTGTTCTGACAGCAAGTATGGTGAGCCCAGAATGAGCGTTCCAGTGACTGCTAGAAGCAATTGTAAACCTAAATTCGACTTATCGAGAAGCAGGGCTTGCTCGAGATAAGAAGAATTAGAGGTAGGAGTTACAAATGTGCCGGTCACAGATACAGTAGACCCTGAAAGGGCGTACCAGTACTGCTATGCACAAATGTTGGAGATCGCATCCATGAGATGGGATTCTTTGTTTTGAAATGTCAGAAATGGATTCGTCAAAGAGAGCAGGTGGCATTCCGATTCAAATACGGGCTCAACGATTTCCGCGAGCGCCAGTACTCAGAAGGGAAGAGACCACAATTTCTCGAATCTGAATCCAAAAGTGACGAGTTTTTGGAGATTTTTTTTTTTGAAATGATTTTTTTTTATTTTATTATTTTTATTTTTTTATTATATATATTTTTTAAAAATATATTTTTATTTATTTTATTTTATTTTATTTTTTTTTGAAAATTTTTGTTTTTTTTTTTTAAGATTTTTTTTTTGAAATTATTTATTTATTTTTTTTTTTAATTTTTTAAGATTTAAAGAAGAGAGAGTACACATAGGCCTCCTAACCCGATCTTATGAAACCTCAATTGATAGAATTGCCCCCAGGTAAGGGTAGGATTACTTAATGAACCCGTTTGGAGGACCCTTGCCTAGAACAGTCAAGCTGTCTCCACACTCTGGACAAGGCTTTTCTTGAATCAATCGTGATCAAAGAACGCAATTGGTTTAACCTTAGTGGTCTATGTCCTTCTTTATAAAAATCCCAAATAGACTCATCGAAGAGAAACGATGGCCCAAAACCTTAGTCGAACGGGCTCAACATTTCTGCAAGCACCAAAGAACGATAGGATAGGATCAAAGTTTCTCAATTTTGAATCCAAACTAAGAAAACTAATTTTTTTTTATTTTTATTTTTTTTTAATATTTTTTTTTTGAAATCTCTAATGAACTCATCGAAGAGAAACGATGGTCCAAAACCTTAGTCGAACGGGCTCAACATTTCTGCAAGCACCAAAGAACGATAGGATATGATCAAAGTTTCTCAATTTTGAATCCAAACTAAGAAAACTAATTTTTTTTATTTTTATTTTTTTTTAATATATATATTTTTTTTTTGAAATCTCTAATGAACTCATCGAAGAGAAACGATGGTCCAAAACCTTAGTCGAACGGGCTCAACATTTCTGCAAGCACCAAAGAACGATAGGATAGGATCAAAGTTTCTCAATTTTGAATCCAAACTAAGAAAACTAATTTTTTTTATTTTTATTTTTTTTTAATATTTTTTTTTGAAATCTCTAATGAACTCATCGAAGAGAAACGATGGTCCAAAACCTTAGTCGAACGGGCTCAACATTTCTGCAAGCACCAAAGAACGATAGGATAGGATCAAAGTTTCTCAATTTTGAATCCAAACTAAGAAAACTAATTTTTTTTATTTTTATTTTTTTTTTAATATATATATATTTTTTTTTGAAATCTCTAATGAACTCATCGAAGAGAAACGATGGTCCAAAACCTTAGTCGAACGGGCTCAACATTTCTGCAAGCACCAAAGAACGATAGGATAGGATCAAAGTTTCTCAATTTTGAATCCAAACTAAGAAAACTAATTTTTTTTATTTTTATTTTTTTTTAATATTTTTTTTTGAAATCTCTAATGAACTCATCGAAGAGAAACGATGGTCCAAAACCTTAATCGAACGGGCTCAACATTTCTGCAAGCACCAAAGAACGATAGGATAGGATCAAAGTTTCTCAATTTTGAATCCAAACTAAGAAAACTAATTTTTTTTATTTTTATTTTTTTTAATATTTTTTTTTTGAAATCTCTAATGAACTCATCGAAGAGAAACGATGGTCCAAAACCTTAGTCGAACGGGCTCAACATTTCTGCAAGCACCAAAGAACGATAGGATAGGATCAAAGTTTCTCAATTTTGAATTCAAACTAAGAAAACTGATTTTTTTTTTTTGAAAAGAGAAAGAATGGAAACAAACTCAAAGAAATAGAAATTTCCAAAAAATCCCATCTCATGTTTTTTTAGGATGCAAAATCCAACATAGGCTACCAGCTAGAAAGTAGCCAAGGAATCCGGAAAAAAAGTATAAGCATAGAGCAAAAAGTATGATATGCAAATATTTCATTTCCAAGCACCGTGTTCTCAAATGAACGAGTCCCACCGGGTGGGCCAGCTTGATGGAACGCGCTCCGAGGCGCCGTGGTGCGGCTACCGGGGTCGGCGGAACGTGGGAGTCCGTCGGGTCCGACCCTTTCACGCCCTGGCGGGCCCTGAAGCGTGCATCAACATTTCTTTTGTGTGGGTGTGCCAGATTTTTTATTTTACTTGGAATTGCAAGTGGTCATCCGGAGATCAACCTTCGCAAGTAAAAAGGAAATCAACTTCTTTCAAGTTTTCCATTGCACAAATATTTAAGAAAAGAGACATTTTCTTGGTTTGCCGTGAAAGGCGATTTTGTTTGGCATTTATAGCCGATTTTGACGTTTATAGCCGATTTACAATTCTCATCAATAATGAAAGACAAGAGTTGTGATTTTTGTCTCTTTTAGAAAAATACAAACTACAATGAAAAGCAAGAAAAGGAAGATCTAACTTTTCAGGAGATTGTGGGGGACTCGTTCAGATTGACGGTCGCAAGCCATGTATGGGCTTCGCCATCATCCATGCAGATGAGAACAGAAGATGCTCTTGATTCGCTTGGCTTGGCTATAACCTCAGGTTTTTAGAGGACAAAGACCAAGAGAAGGTCCTATGTCCAATAAAAAGCTAAGTAGACGGGCTGAAAAGCCACGTCTAAGCCATTGGAGGCAGCGGGAGAAGGCAAGGACCTTGGGGGGGGGTGCCCCCCAAGGGACTTTTGTCACCTTGTAGTGGTGGCCGGTGCAGAACTTCAGCAGAGTTTTTCTCTCTTTTTCTTTCTCTCAGATCTCTTTCTGATCTTTTTTTCTGATCCTCTGATTTTCTCCTCCTTTTTCTGATTTCAATTTCAATGGAATGCTCTCCTATTTATAGGCTTTTGGTAGCCATTTAGGAGGGTTTATGAGCCTTAATGGCTTTAATGGGAGGAGTTACAAGATTTATTTCTTGATTTTGTAACTCCTTTTTCCTTGAATCTGATTGGCCGATGGAGATTAAGGGCTTTTAATCACCTTAATTACCATAATGGGAGGAGTTTCATGGTTTAAATGCCATGAATCAATTGACTTGTAACTCCCAAATGCTTGCTTCTGATTGGGCCGTCCAAAGAAATGAATTAATGACTGCAATAAAGCTAGTCAATTAACCACATTAATTGGTCGCCGAGCAGTCGAAGAGTCGCGGGCCATGCCGTGTCTTCTGGAATTCTTCTGGCGATGATCATCGATGGATCTACATGCTGATCGACATCGGATGAACATGTAACTTCAGACATTGATAGCTAAGAGTGGGCCGGTGACATCTGTCTTGTCGATTTCACGATCGGTCGGACAGAAAATGCACTTTCTTGGTCGACCGGTTGGCGATCTTGGAGCGATCAATGATGATTTTATGCTTTTGGAGGTTGACCCGTGATTTTGACGGATGTCGGAGGATATGAGTCAATTTCCAGCACTAAAAATTACATTTTCAGGAAACCACAGGGGCCAAAGTGCGCGAAACGCGAAAAAAAGACGGAAAAACGAGTCACCGGCGGAAAATCCGGTGACCCGGACCTCCATGGTCGCCGGCGACCATGGGCCATGGTCGCAGGGGCCTGCGACCATGGGCCATGGTCGCAGGGGTCTGCGACCCTGGGGGATTTTTCCCCTTCGGAGCCCGTTTTGCGGTCGTTTTGAGGTCTTTTTCGTCGCCGTTTTCTTCTGTATTTTTCTTGACATTTCTTCTCATTTATTGGCTTGATTTCCCTGTAGAAAACTTGATGAGAATCCTTGCATTTTTAGAGTGCAAAGTTTCCAATTTTCCGGGAAAGCCGAAGACTTTGTCGCGTAGAGCTGCTGATTTTCCGCCAGAAGCTGAAACTTGGTCAAACGATGTCGGAATGACCTGAAATTTGAGGTGAAGCCTCCTGAGCAATAAATAAGACCAACCATAGGCTTTTGTTTGAGTTTTGAAGCCGTTTGGGGTCCCATCGATGCTTCACTTGATTTTGCTGCGGGGAAAATGCCGAGCGTTGATATGTGGCCAAACGATGTCCGATTGACCTGAAATTTGACGGGGAGCCTATTGGAGTCATTTTGAGACGTTCCATGGGCTCCGTTTTGGATGTCATGGTCCCGGGTTGCTCCGCCGCCGGTAGGCTTGATTTTGTCTCGGAGCATCGAAACCTGGTCAAACGTTGTCGGAATGACCTGAAATTCGACGTGCAGCCTTTTGGAAGCATGTTGAAGCCACTCATGCACTTGGTTTGATGAGCGAAGGCTTCGGTGGTTCCCGCCGCCGGGAGGCTTGATTTTGCTGCTCGAGCATTGATGGAGGGTCAAACATTGTCGGTTTGACTTGAAATTTGGCATAGAGCCCTTTTGAGACATGCTGGAGTCATTTGTAGGCTTTTATCGAAGTTTTGACGTCTCCGATGATGTCGCCGCCGGGAGCTCCCGTTTAGCTGTCGGAGCAGTGAAGTTAGGCCAAATGTTGTCGGAATGGCCCGAAACTTCATGTGTACTCTTCTCTTGGCTATCTTGAAGGATCTTGCAGTTTTTGTTTGATTCTGACAAGATTTGAATTTTTGGAGAAATTGCATTGCCTATTTATGGCAGGTTGCGACTTCATGCAGCTTTCTTGATGTTGAAGAGGCAAAGTGACATTTTTGGTGTCAACATCTAATAAGAAAGTGGTCTAAATAATTAATCTCCTTAACTACCTCCCTTCTCGATCTCCAATCATCGCGAGACATAGACCATTGGATTCTACGCTCCAAGAGCTTTCCAACGGTATACGGCTTGCGAAATTCCGACGTATGGTTTAAGAGATATGACTCTTAGAAATCTGCCATTTTCATATGTATATATATATATAAATATACATAAATATATATATATATATATATTTTATTATTATATTGTACATGTGCCAGAACTGTACTTGCGCCGGACGGACGTTCAGAACGTCTGAATGTTCAGAACGTTCTAACAGAGAACTTTTTTTTTTCTTTTTTTTATTTATTTTTTAACCTGTGCAAGACGTTCATGAAGTCTGAACGTTTTGAACGTTCTGTTCAACAGAGTATATATATATATATATATTTATTTTATTTAATTATTTTCTTTTCACCCAAAACCTTTTCCCATCAACTCCAAATCCTTCCAAAAGTTTACCTGCACAGAACTGAACCACCGTGCTCCCCCAATAATTCATTCCATCCATCATCATTTCCACTTGCATCAAATTAAAGAATTAATTACAATTAAATTAGAGGATTACCCAAAATCTATTCTAGCATATTAATCCTAAATTAATAACAGGAACAGGCTTGGAATTAGAGAAATCTAACAGGAAAACACATCCAATCAATGGAAAACATACACACATGCTTAATTATAAAAATGCAGATCTACTTGCCTCAACCAAGAAGAAGATTGGAATCGGGGAATTCGAGAAGCTCTCTATCACAAAACCCACAAATCTAACCCGACCAAACGCAACCTAACACGCAAAGGAAAAGAAAAGAAAGGAAAAGATCAAGATCTAACCTAAATCTAAACCAAAGAGAATTGATTGAAAAGATGAAAGTGAGTAAAAGTTACCCAAACCAGGATCAAGAGAGAGGGAAGATTGAGAGGAAGAAGATGAGTTGCTCGGATCGCGGAAGTGATCTCTCAGGGAAGGAGTTCTGGAGCATTGGAAAAATGAGGAAGAAGAAGAATGTCTGCGGCAGTTCTCGTTTGTTGCAGAGATTAGAAAAGAGATTAGGGTTAATTTCTTGATTAAGAAGAAAAGAGGGGAAAAGACAAGTTTGTCCTTTAAGTGGGTCCGGTGAAAGAATGAATTACTAGAAGGGTTTCTGGTCGTCGGATAGCAACGAGCCAGAAGACATAAATGATCAGCGAGACGAGACCTTTCCAATGAACTCAAAATCACGGCGATAGGAATTTTTTCGGAAAAACACTCAATTTTCCCTAAATTACAAACTTCCCCCCTACTAGGGTCAAACGAACTCAGAATCTCACATCCACTCCATGTACAGAATAAAAGCAGAGATGGAGTCTATAGTTCTTGCTCTTGGAGTTGAGTCAACCAACACATTTTGTGGTCCGCAAATAGTGGACTTATATGGACAATGATGAAAAGCGTAGACTAATCAATATGAGTGTATCAAGTTCGGGCATATTGCTGCAAGTGTGCTTCGAATGCACAGGACTCAACCAGTACGTGGACTGTTTGGGCTCCCTTCCATTGCATTGTGCGAGAGTAACTACTTCAGATACATGACGTGAATTATTTTCTGCTGGAAGAACCACATGTCCACCTAGGAGAACGTCACCGCACAGCCCCTAGCCAGGTGATCCACAATGGCCATGACAAAAACTCCGCAGTCATTGCTACGTACGTAAGAAGTAAAATGTTAGATAACGCATATGCCGCCACAAAATGTGTAATTAAAAATCACTTGATCTACTAGTTTGAATCCCCAATTGGAAATGAAAGAGCTAATATCCTGACATATAAGTTGGCTGTGTAACTAACCTGTTGCCCTGCCATGGACAATTAGAAGCGATCCGGATGTCCCATTTTCCTAGCCCATGCCTCTCCCCAACTCGAACTTGGAACACACGTATTCCTTCTGCAATAGTTTCGACATTAGGATTGATTACTTTGTCATACATTAGCACATAAGCCGGCAGTAGAGTCAGTTGTCTTGCAAATTGGCGTGCGTACCCAAAATGCCTCTTCTGTCAGCCGAATGTATTGTAATAATCCCATATATGGTCATTCGGGTATGCCACTAAAAGGAAGAAATGTGACAGGTACCAAACAAGGAAGAGCAGCGTCTAAAATTGCTCCACGCATCTGGACTTGCATATCTTGAATGCTTCGTCGCAGGTTGATTTCCATCCCCGATCTGGCCAGTTCTGGAATGAGAGTCGAACATGAGAGTGGGTAAAGATTGTAGATTTTTAAAATGGCAGGGCGACGAAAAAGATTGTGACGCGATTTCATTATCGTCGATTTTTATTGCTAAAGTGCTTGGAAATATATATGTGCCCTGCAAACATCCGGCGGTGATAGCCAACCAGTAGTCCATGACCTGTAGCAGGTTTTCAATATTAGTATTCTGCATTTCAATGTGTAAAATTTTTCCTACGAGCTCCAAATCTTTGTGTCGATAACTAAAAAGTTTTAACGCAATTACTGTAGTACTGATCCACTGCGCTCCCAAAATCTGGTGCAGTTCTTTGGCAAAGATGTAGTTGCATGGACCACTTAATGCGTCGGGGCGGTATTGGAAGGAAACATTAGCCACGAATCAAATATTCTATTGCTGGCATGATTTTAAATCATCTATATGGAATATAGTATATGGTCCCACCCGATGTGGAACTTCTCCCATAACTTGTCCATCAGTTTCTGCTCATCGTTGGACAATTCGTATATTGGATTTGGTAATGGGTCTCCTTTCCTCAACTCAGTTGGATATGGAGAAACAAGGGGTGGCAGTTGATCAGCCTTTATCCGTCTTTGTACAGTTCTGTGGGCGGCGCCCTCAACACGCGACTTACGTCTGCGCTTCCCCGTTGACAGAGGAGTACGAGCACCGCTGTGTGTCGTCTTTGTTGGTGGGACTTCTTGAGTGGCCACATCTTGCTATGTCTCAGCTTCTCTTGGCTCTGTGTATTCTATAAGTCCCTCTACTGACGGCTCTTTGCTGCTTTCCTGTTCAATAAGATAAATATCAGTTCATATAAAAAGTCGACTGAATTGAACATCGTAATTGTATGAAGATGTAGGATTGAGTCCAGGGTTACTTTTCACTCACAGATTTGTTTTCACGGTTGATATCAATGTTTATGCATCCTTCTAGATTGAATATCTCTAATGCTTCTAAAGACGTGATCGCCCCCCTAAAATCCTGGGTTTTGCGCTTAATCATTTGTGTAGCATGGTAGATGATGTCAGAACCCTGGCAGTTGCTGAGCGACGCAATGGATCTAGTTTGCCATTGGAGGAAAAGATCGACCTATACACACACACACACACACAGATATATATATAGGAAGATGAGGCCACCAGATAACACTACAATTTAGAACTCAAATTCTGGCAGTAACCTGATCCAATCTGGTGTACCTTTTTCATTGCCAACTCCACCCTTCCATTTGGCTAATGTTTCTCTCAATTATAGTCGTGCATATCGATCTTTGGCCCTCCTATCACTGTTGTTTCTCTGCCCTTCCAAGCATCCAGAAACACCTGATTTATTGTTCTGTAATCCACAGTACCCTGTGTTACTCTCTCATCCATCCTTTGCCAACGATGAAAAGGAGGAGGCATTGGTTGAGTAAGCCCAAACTGCCTGTATACCCTGTCCGCATTGTGTCTTTCGATTATCCAGTAGTATATAAAAGGAGTTGTGGTGCGAAAGATCTTCCTCTCCCGAAGATTCACATTGGCACCCAGTTGCTGAGCAAAATTCTAGTATGGTTGCCACTCGATCTTGAACAGTCATCGAATTGAACATATGTGCTCGTGTGCTATTGCTATGTGTGTTAGACAAAATTGATACTGTGGATACCACTGGAGGAATCAAACTATACCTGACTATTTCCGTTTGCGCAAAGTTCCTTCCATCTCTCTTGAATAGTGCTTGAGAATGAGTGATCCTTTAGAATGGTTTGCCATATTTTGAATAGAGGAACTTTGAAATAGGTGCCACCCAACTGTGCTCTCATCGGGCTTCCCACTGCCATATGCGAATAAGCCCAAATCTGAGATGGAATCATTGGTATGAGAATGATAATATAGTACAACAACTAAGAAAAAGAAAAAGAAGTTTAATTCCATTACCTGGAGTAATTGTAAAGGACCAGTGATAGTCCTCAGATGGTCCTTTATCCGCGTGGCCCTGGTCATGCTACGATACACACTTGCTAGACAAGCCGGCCCCCATGCATACCTTTCAAAGTCTTCGAATAGTTCCAGCAAGTAAGCATGGCCTCGTGATGTTGAATTGTTAGTGTATATCTGTGAGGCAACCAGACAAAACAAGAATGCACGTGTGTATCTAATCTCATCGTAAGCAGTAATATTATTGGGCAGATTTCTGAATTTATTATGAATCCAATTCATACTTAATTGGCCAGCCCGAATATAAGCTGCCTTGTCTCCTTTGACGCCCAAAAGTTGATAGCCCGTATCTTCCATCTTGCTTTTGTCGGACCAAACACAACCCGTGACCGCTTTTCCATCGACTGGTAGGCTATAGATGTATGAAACGTCTTCGAGAGTTATTGTTGTCTCTCTGCATACTAAATGGAATATATTTGTCTTTGGTCTCAATCATTCGATCAATTTCGTTGATGAAGGCATGGTCAATCTTGCATTTTTTCATTTCGGCTAAATGCTGGAGTTCTGCCATATTGACGTATTCCTTCATCTTCGCGGTGAGACTCCACTGGTCGGTCTTTGGGTCGAATGGTAGAAAGTGTAAAGCTTCGACTTCCTGCAGAACAGAGTCGTGTAATCGTTAATTGCGCCATTTATACGTCAAATAGCGGCTTAAAAAAATCCTGTGATTACCTATCCTAGCATTAACTGCGATGAAATGTGATTGTCCTCTTCGTATAATAGAGGTTCAGGAGGGGATGTTTCAACTTCCATCGTCAACTGCAATCAACTTGCAGGGACAAACATAATTAGTGTAGAGATTGCTCTATGTAGAAGCATGCATAAATCGACAACAGCGAAAAGTTCGTTAATCTACTCATTCGATTTGGGTAATTTTTATTATAGTGTCTGCCCCAGCGTCCTTTCGTTCATTGAGACAATACAGGTAGATAGCAACTGACAGATGCACCGGTAACTCTGTTGTTAAGAATCCAAATTTAACATAAGCAATCAACCTCCTCACCATTTGATGGAAGAAGAGGGGGATTGGAGGGGTTGATGACCACCCATCTTGTGACCAACTCTTGTAATCCACAAAAGGAGAACCTATTCCTTCCGGCACACTTTGGTCTAGAAATGGGTGGGAGGTCGGTGGTGGCATAGGGGAACCCATTCACCCCACGTCAATCAGTCATTGCAGCAATACCAAAGGTCTTCAACCGAAGTAACAGCAGATGCAGTACTTGTTACCGAGCGTCGGGGCTGTTCTTTGTGGGACGACTGATAGACACCGGCCGAAAGTTATAGCAGTCCTGAATTTGCACAGATTTTGCCGTTGAGATTGACGAGGATGGTCCTGAACTTGCTAGCAGGACTGATTCAGGGACAAATAAAATGGGCTAGTTACTGGGACCTTTCTACACTTGTTCAGATTCATTCACTTTTATCTAGTTTCAAGGCTCTCCATTTTAGAACACAACGTTTGGCCCACCCAGGCAGGTTCCCAGATGAAAAACTGGCGATGGGGACGTAAATCTCATTTAGTAGCCTCAAACTCGTAATGTCGTTGTCAGGCGCAACCAACTTGATTAAAAGGCAGAGGAACTTATTTTGAGGATTATGTACCGAAAACTGTGCTGTATTGGAAAAATGAAGCGTCGATAGAATACTAGATTTGTGACCAAGTAGGCTGTGTTGGGATTGGTAAACAGGCGTTCCAAACGTGTATGGACGAATTCGTCTTTTTTGCTACTTTATCGAATGTCTAATCACTTTTCCAGAAAGTGTGCTGGTATACTTAAATGTACTATACTAGTTAAATGCCAAATTGGCCCTTATTAGGGACCCTTAATGTTATCAAAAAAAAAAAAAAAAAAAAGTTAATGGGGACGCTCGTAGAAAATGCTTAAAAAAAATACATTTTCGGACAAAATGACTAATCCGGTGCAAGGTCAGTTAAAATGATCTTTTCGGTCCACTTGTCACCCAATCTATTTTTCTTTTTTGGTAAAATCGTCTATATATAAACTACTAAGTTGGGTATTAATTTTAATTGATTATTTAATTTGCATGAGATTTAAAGAAATATTTTAAATCAATGATCCTAATCTATACCTTGACCTATTATTTTCTTTCTTTGAAGTTGATGCTAGATCCGATTACAACATAAAGGTTCCAATCAGATTTGGATCTTATAGATCCGGGTCCAGATCATCATGGTTACCCTCCGAATCCCACCAGTTTGCATCCTAGTTTTATATCTTCATAAAAGTCCAAGGCGTTTTATGACATTTAGAAAAAAATTACTGGTGTTGTATCTGAGAATCAGAGACGGCGTTGGCTTTTGCGAGAGAAGGAGAAGGAGAAGGAGAAGAAAAAAGAAGGAGAAGAAATGCAGGGATTGAGAAGAAAACTTGTAAACAAGATCTCCTTTTACCAAGTAGTAAACTCGTTTCAAATATTTCGACCTTCTTTTCTTTCATCTTTTCATGTTCTCTATGTATTGCTGACGACGATTTCTCTCCAACTATAGTATCAGTTATATAATCATTGATAAAATGTGAAATTCTAAGTGGGTCTTTCGATGACTTGAAAAAGATTCGACCTTTATCCGATTATGGGTCTAATTTGAACTGAGCTTGTTGCATATGCGAAAAGAAATGAAACCCATGTGTGTTTTGTTGGTTCTGAAACTTGCTTTTTGTTTTTGCTTTCTTATGTTCGGTTAGTTTGAATGTTTCAATTGCTTATGGTTGCTTGTTTCTCACTCATTTGATTGCTTCATGGTTTCTATTTTGATCTTGATTTTGGAAATGATATTGTGAAGTTTACAGGGGTTTTCTAGATGTGGGCTTCCCTAATTGAAGCATTTGGTTGATAAAAATGCTAGTTTGGGCTCTCGTGAAATTGGAAAAAAAAAACCCAACTTCATGTGAATTTCAGCTCTATTTTGATACAGCTTTGCTTTGTTGTATCTGTGAAGTGAAATGAACCTTAAACATCTATTAGTCATAAAATTGGAAAAAAAATATTTGAGCTTTATATAAATTTCAATCTAATCTGGATTGAGCTCGCCATATATGCACAAGAAAATAAGACCAAGTTTTATTCAGTGCTTTTATCAAAATATGAGTCTATACACATATTTATTGAATACCGACTTATTTTTAAATGCATATATGAATGGCTGTTCATATCTTGCACTTTCCTTTTCATCTATTCTAAAATGATATTGGTGATGTTTCTGGAGATTGATAAATGTGAAAATCTGATGCTAACATTGGGTTGATTGATAAATTGTTGCATTAGACATAAGCTAACTGGATCATTGTCATCTTCATCCTTTTTATTCAAATTATTTACGGTTAGTTTTGTGAGTTCTACTCTTCACTCAACCCTATTTGCAGCGTCTTCATGAACTGACCAGATACATATTTTTATATTCAGAAAGACTTCAACTTTTATGTATTTTGCTTCATTTCTAGTAAGTTTGCTGTTTATATAAAAGAAATAGAACTTATGCTTTTGTGTTGTTTTGCTCAGAACTTCACATTTATGCTAACATATTTGGTTGCCAATGGGTCAATAATACTTCTGTGGTTGTCACTATTAAATTGCCTCTGCTAACCAATCCTACCAAAACCTTAAGGTGTCAGTGGAGGCAGCGGAAATACTTTTCAAAACTCCCCTTTGGCTAGAACCTGGTCAGTGCACATTTTTTGACACACATTTCAACACTGAGTTGTTCCTCCAGGGATTCAAACTTGTGACCGGTTGGTTCTAATACCATATTAAATTTCCTCCGCTAACCAATCCTACCCAAATCTTGAGGCGTTAGTAGATGCAGTGGGAATATTTTTCAGTAGTCACTTGTGCGTATTTCATATGAACTTGCTAAATGGGTTCTTCCCCAGTTATGTAATCTGTTGATAACAGTTGCTTAAAATATGAATTGCTTAGTGAGTTTTTCTTTAACTTGAGAAGGTTCAAACTTTAGGTGTCATTTTAAAAGAACCGAAGATGCTTATAATTTTTCTTTTTGAGTGCTAAAAAGGCTTAAACTTCAGGCTGCATTTGGGTATGAGTCTTTCTTTTTTGATTTTGTTTGGGGAGCCTTTAACTGAAATCTCAAACTGGTGTCTTCTCAAAGGAGGAGTGGTGCCAAAGCAGTGCACTACTCCCATTGTGATGATTTGCAACTGACTTAATGTTGCAGCAAGTACAAGTGAATGGTCACAGCATTATTCCAAGTAGATATATTAGATGTCTCCCAATCATATATAATCATTGAAGGCTTATCCCATTTTCTTTTGTGAGTTCTATTTCTCCATCCTTCCCAAGTTCTCTGTCACCAAACAACTTAACATGTGGCTTCTAAATGATTCTCTCCAAGTCTTTTACTAGCCTTCTCCTCCTATTGGCACATTTAGCTCAATCTTGTCATTTCCTTATTGCCAACATCCAGTTCAATATAAATCCTGGAACTCCTACTGTTAGTACAGTTTTTATATTTTGGCAGACTTAAAGATGTATTTATTTGTTTTTTAATAGGTAAGGCATGAATCAATCACTATTAGGGACTAATTATTCACTTTTAGTTAACAAAGAACTAGTTTTTAGTGACTGACAACTGGTTTAACAAGAACCAGTCGATGCATACTCTCCTCATTCAACATCATAAAGTTCCTTTTTTCAGTAGTCTCTCGTTTTGCATGCTTCCACCTGGTCACAATAATTGGCTTTTAAATTACATTGGGTTATTTAACAAAAAGCGGTTTTACAGGTTTCCTTTCGAGTTGCTCCTTCCTTGCATGAATGTATTGGCCACTTTGCATATTCTACCAAGAGCATTATCGATGTTGGGCAGCCGAATGCTTTATCTCATCCTCAGGTGCTACTGTAGAGCTAATATTTTATGTTTTGTTATAGCTCTCAGCTTTGGTTACTATTGGATGTCTGGAAGTTATCTTGTTATGTATTTCTACTTAAATCTGCTCTGAGTACCATAGAGTAAAACTGCTGGATGTTCTGGAAGCAAACTTATTATAGGATTGTCATATGATTTCTTCTTGTTGATGCTTACCACGCCATTTGATTCAGCAGTGAGTCAGAAAACCATCCATAGTTCAAATTTGTACAGTGGGCTATTTTCTCCAGTCAATTTCCTCCTCATCCGAACCCATTAGTTCTATACGCTTTGATTTGTTTTGACCATCCTTCCTGCTGAAGATATAGTGCTATATGTAATAAAGAAAGAAACTCTTGTCCTTTTAAAGTCAAGTAACTTAATATTAGACTCTTTTGTGGCTCTTATTCTTAGTGAGGGACACACTAAAACAGGTAATATCTGGGAGTTAGTACTGTGCTATTTGCTTATGCAAGGTTTCCATTTTATATAAATACACTTCTGCATACCTTTCTCTTTTATACTTGCATCTGTGAAGATTGGGTTTGGTGTATTGGTGCTTACTGATATAATTAGATTGTCAACGTTCAACCAATTATCCTGCCTGAAATCCTTCAGTGATTGGATTATTCAAACGGTTTTTTTTTTTTTTTTTTTTTTTTTTTGGGAAATGCACCTCTTTAGGATTTGGTTCCTAGTACTTGATTTATACCAATGCTGCAAATATCATTACCGGCATATATCGGTGTCGGGTTATTATTGGGAAAATATTATTAAAATAAATAATAAATCTTGATTTAAAATATATAGAAGATATCTGTGTGAATGATTTGAATATTGAGGGAAAAGAATATAATAAAGGATCATGAGAAGAGAATAATTTATAAAAAGAAAAAAGTACTAGGTTTTTATATATTATTTCTCTAAGACTATGCCAGCAACTGCTTGCAGGCTAAGTGGTAAGATTTTGTCAATTCCTTTTGAATGCCTTGGGTTCAAATCCCATCCCTACCATTTTCTGTTTTTCAGCTGTATCATAAACATCACAATACTGTTTCTAATACTGCGATAATATCGTGATAAGAAAATTTAAAGAAAGTATTGCATTATGATCATAATAAAAACAAAATAATGGTGATACTTGCGGCACTGATTAATACATGGACAGTGATTCAGCAATTATAGTGGTCTTTATCCTCCAGTGGATTTAAGAGTAGAGAAATTCATGTTAAGGATTGAAAATTTTGCTTTCCCATCCCAGATAAATCAGATTATCCCTGTCCTTTTGGGAGAGTTTACAGTTGAAAAACCTTGGCAGATATAAACTCATGAAAATATTTTATTGTTCTGCAGGAAGCCAGACTGTAGTGCAGAGAGACAAGCTCTGTTTCTTTCATGATATCAAGGGGCCCATTATATCCTGTTTCCTAAGTAATGCAGTTTCTAATGGCTATCTGACCAAACAGAGCTTTACCTCTTATTTCTGTGCCCATTTATAACTTATATTTCTGATTGTTTTACAAGCAGATAACAAAAGAAACTTGCTCGGATTAGGACTGTCAAAGTGATGGACACTAGATATAGGCCAGACTAGACAAGTTACTAATGCTTTCAACTTCCAAGATCAATCGAATCATATCCTTTTCTCCACTTTACTTATTTCTTCTATTGGCTGTTTTCCCTCTTTTCTTTCATAGTTACTTGAGGAAGGAGAGATCACCCCTGGCGTCACAAGCGATGAGTATATCTCAAGACGTAAAAGGTTGTTGGAGATTCTTCCAGAAAAGAGCCTAGCCATAATTGCCTCAGCTCCTGTGAAAATGATGACTGATGTAGTTCCATACACATTCAGACAAGATGCGGACTACTTGTATATTACAGGTTGCCAACAACCTGGTGGCGTAGCTGTTTTAAGTAATGAGTGTGGCTTATGTATGTTTATGCCAGACCCAGATCCTCAAGTAAGCTCTTCCATTTAGTATTTCATATCATTTTTTAATCATTATTTCTCTATGCTGTTCTCTGTATCTTCTCATTTGCGCTCTGTGCCCCCACAGTGCACCATTAGTTCAGCATTTTGCACTTGCATGTTAAAACTTTGGACCACATAAAATCTGAAGCGTGTGGCTATCATAGGAGGCTAGGAGCAGCAAAGCATATTTGTCGTATTTATGATAGAAACTGGTTCATTAAAAAGGCAAGTACAAGATTGGGGTTGGCCAATTGTTGCATTGTTCATAGATCCCAACATAAGGGCATAGTTACTTGTTAGCCTTCTGCAGGAGGCAACTGGTGACGACAATTGTTAACATGTACAGACCTGTGTTCTTTGAGCTATATGCCATGCTTGCATTGGTAAACATTATTAATCTACATGGCAAATTGTCCAGGCTAATCCTGTAGATTCAGGCCCAGGCCCAACCAGCTTGCAAAGGATGCTGGCCTATGTCTGAAGTAGGGATGTTGATGGGCTGGGCTGAGCCTACCCATTTTTACTTGGGCCTCAAAATTCAGCCCGGCCAGACCTGTGGGTCCACATGTTAAACCAAAGCTTAGCCCCTTGAGAAACTTGTTAAGCCAAGCCTAACAGTTCTAACTAGTATATGGTTAAATATTTTTGTTTAAATGTGGAAATTAAATGGAGTGTCAACGTGTCATGCCATTTTTTTTTTTTTTTTGCTTGAGGGTTAAGGCATTGGTGTCCCTAACAGCCCAGGACCAATGTGTCATGCCATTATCTGAGCGTAGCACTTCCTTTTAATTTAAGTTTGAAGAACAAACTCTTTGAACTCCTAATAAGATCACAAGATATTTGATTATAGTATATTTTGGTTTTCTTGCGAATTGATAAAAAAATTAAATTCTTGGAAGGGAAAGTATTTGTCTCTGGGGGGCCACATTACTTTACTCAAATCTGCTTTCTCTAGTATTCCTATATAGTATTTGTCTTGTTTTAGATGTCCGAAGAGTGTGATACATTGGATTGAAAAAACTCAATGAGATTTTGTGTGGAATGATTCCATTGAAAAAAGGAGGTATCATTTGGTTAGGTGGGAGCAAGTTTGTAAACCTACTGGTCAAGGTGGGTTGGGCATCCGTTCCATTGCTAAGGTTAACAATTCATTACTTGGAAAGTGGCTTTGGAGGATTGGGGAACCAACTCAAGGTTTGTGGCATCAGATTCTTATCCAAAAATATAAGGTGGGGAATAATGGTCGGGATGTGCTGAGCAGAATATCTAATATATCAGGCTTTTGGAAGTCTATTTTATCTGTTAAGGAGGACTTCATTCGGTAGATTCATTATTGGGTTCATGATGGGCACAGAATCATTTTCTGGCATGATGGATGGTGTGGGTAGAATGTGTTTTATACTCTTTTTCCTAACCTTTATTTGTTGGATAGAAGACAAAAGGCTTTTGTTGCAAAAAAATTTCAGTTGTTGGGTGGTGCTGTAGTTTGGGACTTTGGCTTCCGCAAGAATTTAACAAAGAGAGAAATTTCAGACCTTACTTGTTTGCTTGGCATGTTATCAAAGGTCTACATTTTAGTTGGTAGAAGTGATTCTAGAATTTGGAAGCCTGATGTTAAAGGCAAATTCTTGGTGAAGTCTTTTTTTTTTTAATATCTTGTCTAACTCTTCTTATAAAGTGGAAAGTTGGCAGAATTTCTAGGATTTCCGCCGAAAGTTTTGGCTTTTTGTTGGATAGCATAGTGGAATAAAATCCTTACCAATGATAATTTGAGGAGGAGGAAGCATGTTATAGTGAATGGGTGCCCTTTATGTTTAATAGATGAGGAAACAATTAATCATTTGATGATTCATTGTTTTTTTGCTCGCAAAATTTGGGCATTCTTTCTTCATATGTTTGAGGTGCAATGGGTCATGCCACGGTCTGTTGATGATCTCTTCTGTCAATGGCATTTGGGGTGCAAGTTTATGCGTGGGAAAATTCTGTTGAAATCTTTTTTATATGCAACTCTTTGGAAATTGTGGTTGGAAAGGATTAATAGACTCTTCAGAAATAGAAGTAAATTTGTGGAGGAAGTGGTAGAGTTTATTGTTTGGTCTGTTTCAGAATGGGTGATTAGGAAAAAGGAATTTGATGGGGTGCCTCTAGAAGATATTAATAGATCTTGGGCAGCAGTTGTTAAAGGGGTGCGTCATGCTAAAATTAAGCGCCAAGCCACTTGGTTGTCTCCTCCTGCGGGGCTCCTTAAGCTTAATGTTGATGGAAGTTTTATCTGGCCAAATCAAGGAGGTATTGGAGGTGTTATAAGGGATTGTAGTGGTACTGTGTTGAGGAGTTTTTTAGGGCCTGTGTTTTACTTAGATGCTAATGAAGTCTAGTAGGATGTCGTGAGTTACGAAGCTTGGGAGGATATGTAAAACAATTATTGAAGGTGATTCTTTTTCAGCTATTCAGTGGGGTTCTGGGAAGATTTCTCATCCTTGGAGATTGGCGGATTAGGTGGAAGAGATTCAAGATATTTCTAGACAGTGAGAGGCTACTTTTCGTCATGTTCTAAGAGAAGCAAATATAGAGGTGGATGTCCTAGCGAAGGAGGGAGTTTTTCGATCTTCTATTATTTTTGATGTTTAATCTGTTTGTATATTAGTAGGTGTTGTTTTTTTGTTTGTTTCCTTCGTGTTTGTAAGTTGGTTTTGGCTTTGTTTTTGTTTCTCTTTTTGGTAGTAATAAAATTTACCATTATCAAAAAAAAAAATATTTTGGTTTTCTCCATTTGAAGTAGAGAGTATTAGATGTAGGTTTAAATTATTGAATATATAATGGTAGAAGATAATATACCACATGATCACTAAATATTCAGAAATTAGTTATAAATAAAAAACTGAAAAGTAACTATGCTCAATTTATTTATGGATGATAACATGATACTAATATAATATTAGATTATAATTTAAACTTTCATATGTATTTATGTATACATTTACAGACATATATATATTATGGGAGGCAGGAAAATGCTGTACCAGGCTAATGGGCTTTGATGTCAAAGCATGGGCCTGATCGCTACACTAAATGGGCTTATTTCTCAGGCCCAGACCTGGTTCCCTGGCTCTAAATATTTGTCCAATACCGGGCCAAAGATGGCTGAGCTTCTAGACCTTATGGGCTATCCCGCTCCATTGCCAACCCTATTTGCGAGCCAAGTTCTAGGTATTTTAAGCACTATGTTGGTATTTTCAAATATGTATTATGTTAAGTATGTTCTAAGATGTATTAAGGAGGGCGATGACAGTTTTGGACAGCAGGCCCTTAGCCAGTTATCAGTACAGCCCAGGCCTACACAAGTAATCATTGCGCCTGGAAACACAGGCATGTATCAGGCAATGGGAATAAAGCCTAACTAGAATCTCCCATGGGTGATCCTATAATAAAGGGAAAAGAGGGTTTTCTCGAATAGATGAAAGACTACTGATAGAAAATTGAACAGCTTGCATAGTGTCATGACTCAAGGTCTTTGTCGTGAGAACTTTGCATTGATCAATGTGCAATGTGGTCTAGAATTTATTATTTTCCATTTTTAATATAGTCGTCTCTTGTTACCAATAAAAAAAAAATGCAGTCTAGAATTTGGTCTAACCATGTCTCATACTTGCTGAGTAAAATCCCTTTCTGACTCTAACGAGGCCATAATTCATGAGCTCAGGATATTCTAGGCCAATGACCCTGTGCTATAAAGTTCATATCCTGCCTGGTACACCCAGCATCTAAATTAAATCCTATTTAAAACATTATTCTAACTTGTGTACCTTTCAAACTCTCATGTAGAATATTTTTCGGTTAAATAGGAATACAGCAGTGACTTGATACTAATCTATTTTATTGTTACATATGCATCAAATTTTTTCTTTCTTTTTTTTTTTTCCCTCTATATTATGTTACTGTGAACACTAATTGCCTAGAATTGTTATTTTTTTTAATTTTTTTTCTTATTCACTATATCATGTTTTTTGTGCACACTAATTTCCGAGAATTGTTATTTTATACTTGCATGTTGCTTGGTAAATTGCTTCATTTTCTTTGAAGATCCATAATAACATTTCTTACACCAACAGTTTAAAGAGTTCTGTAGTGTTAAATTTCTATTTGTTCTGCATGCTTGCTGGATGATAGTTATTCTCCTGTGTGAATTGCTAAATCTTGTAATTTTGCTTCTTATGATAGACGATGGGATTCAGCATGCTAAGTTCCATGGGTAAATTAGCTGAAACCTGGTACCTAAATCAAGGTACGGGGTATGATTCTTTTGGTGCTCCCGAAGGTTCATATTCTCTTTTTCCTGGATGAAAATGCATAACCCACCCACCCCCAACAAACAACCCACCCCTCCCCCCCCCCCCCCCCCCCCCCCCCCCCCCACAACACACACACACACACACAAACAAACAAAAAAAAAAAAAAGGGGGTCCAAATGAATACCTTCATGGGCAATATACATGTGCATTTTTGGGCGGTGCCTTATTTTTGTTACGAGTTATCCTCTTCTCGGTTGTCCATTGAATTTGTTCACATATCTATACCAATGTAACTAAGACACATGCTGGTGTGGGACACGTGCATAAGGTATCAGGAACGAGAAATTTGGGCCACATACCCACACGTCTGAGTTAATAAAGATTGATTGAAAATTGTCTTAGTATGTTAGAAGTTTAGCTTATAAATGCATAACATCCGAGAGATAAATACTAAATAATGTTATTTTTTTTTTAAGTTACAAGGATAAAAGATAGCTTATTCATAGCTTGATGATGCATCAAATTATAACTAAATGAATATAATAAATGCATAATATTAGCTTATAAAATGCATAACTATAGGACACTAACTATAATAAGAAAATAATAAATGCATAACACCTGAACCATATGAATTGCGTGACAATGTTGTCAAATTAAAAGGCTAAAATATATTTGATCTTTCTTTTTTAATACAAATGTTTTTGTTTCACGTCCCCGCAATTATGCATTATACCATTGGTGCGTTGCTCCTAAAAGGCATTGCTAATACCATATTCAATTCTTGTAATGCACTTTCTAATTTTACTTGCAGGAAGTGATTTGGCAAGGTCAGATTGCTGGAGTTGAAGTGGCTTTGGACACATTCAAGGCCGAAAAGGCATTTCCGATAGAAAAAATGCATGAGGTTATTATTATTACTTTTGTTGTTGTCGTTGTTGTTACTTATTTCCATTACCTGACATGATAGACAACATGTGTCAAATAAATGGCACACAATCACATTTAGAGATAAAATCATGCACATACAGAGTCACATTCACACAGTACTCACTAATGTATTCTAGTTCTTTTTTGTTTCATTTTTCACTTATCTTCAGAAACTCTTTTTTTAGTTTTTTTGGACTTGATAATGCCCTCTATTTTAGTTGTTTATCTTGTCTTGTTTAACCTTATGTTATCCTGATGGTAGGATATGCATGGTATCCTTGGGTCTTGGCTTTGTACATGTAGGACTCATAGCTTGAACATCCAAATATGAGGGCACCCACCTGATGTAGTGGAAAAACCACAATCCTGGTTGTCCATTTTCGGCCGTCTGTTAAAAGTCGGGTTTCATAATTTTTTCAACCATTTCTTTTCCAAGTGTCCAAATTGTAAGGTTTATTTACTTATTTATTTATATTTTTTCCTTATTCTGTCCATCAGGAAGATCTTTTGGTCATGGTTTATCCACTTTGGGTCCATAAGATGAAAATTTGTCTCACAGAACTGTTGGCCTGACTTGTACATAATCAAGGCCTGAGGATATTTCACATTTCCTTGGTCGAGGCTAATATCATGTTCTATTCACAATTTTTATTTGGTCATAGCATTGTTATACTTATACAGTTTTACGCCATGTGTGCAGATCCTTCCAGAAATGATTGGAAAAGCGTCCAAATTGTTTCATAATGTTAAGACATCTTTACCAGCCTATACCGATTTGGAGGCCTTTCGCAAAGCAATTTATGATAGCAAAGTTAAAGATCTTTCTCGATATACTCATGAACTGCGATGGATAAAGTCACCATCTGAACTTAAACTGTTGAGGCAATCAGCATCCATTGCTTGCCAGGTATTTATATTTCTTCCCTTCTAGTTTGTCACTTTTTTTTTTGGTAGCACGTGTTCCCCAAATAGCAAATGTGCTTCCCAAATAGCAATCAATTTTATTATTTCCTTCGGGGAGGCTCAAAGATTGGAATATGAACAAGGTGGCATACTGGTTTTGACTTCTCTTGGGATGGTGATAGCAGATGGATGTCATTGAGCCTATTGTGGTTTTCTATGTATGAAGAAAATGATAATCGTCCATTCTTCTGTAACATCCGAATGAACTAATGATATAGGGTATGTCCAAATGTGCCCTTACATTTTTTGAAGAAAGCTGAGTTGTGTGTGCTGGGATCCAGCAATTATGACAACTTTTGAACTGTTTAATTGAGTAGATTTCTAAGCTTAGGATGTATTAACAAAAATATGATCTCCCTTGGAACAGGAATTTGTGTGTGTTTTCTCCCCTGAATGTGCATATAGTAAGTCTAAAAAAAAAGTGAATGTTGTTGTCTGGCTAGTGGCTGTCACATTCAAATACCGAGCTATGATGCCCAGATATGTCTTGGATATGGCTGAGACATGGATGAATATGGCAGAAACATGGATTTTACGTGTAAGAAATGAAGTATCACATAAGATATGACACGCTGCCTATTTTGAAGTATTTGGGTATTATAGATGTCAAGTGCCAAATTTGAACCATAAACCCATTTTTTGCACCTACCCAACAAGATCAATGCTCTCTCTCTCTCTCTCTCTCTCTCATGCGTGCACACACACACAAAAAAAAGAACAGACAATGAGAATGAATCATGTCAGCAATGGAAATAGAAGATATTTTTGTTATCTCTTCTAAAAAGGGCGGTGCCAGGTTGTTGAATTCATTAATAACGAATGACTGTTTGGATGATTCACCATGCAGTACTCTGAAAGAACTTATTTTTGGTCATTACTCTAAACTTTTTGTTGTCTTGGACAGGCTCTTTTGCAGACAATGCTGTTTTCAAGATCATTTCCTCAAGAGAGTATGCTGTCTGCTAAGGTTGAATATGAGTGCAAAATGAGAGGAGCCCAAAGAATGGCGTAAGTTATTTTATCATTTTAAGACACATTATGGGCACTGTTAATGTACTATTTTTTTACCTTTTACCACTGGTGACCAGCTTATTCAACTATTCTTATCTTTGAGTGGCACTCTCACCTGGAAATGCAGGTACAAGACAAGGAGACAGTTGAGGTTGTCTTATCTTGTTTTTTGAAACATTTGGTAATTTTGTCATTGTGATTATTGCTTCAACAAATCATGTGCCATATTCATGGCGATGCAGTTATATAATTGTGCAGTTAGGCATAGTTGATAGATAGTGTATCATTTATAGAGATGTGACTAATTTAATTTCTCATAGATAGCAATAAATTAAAAGATATTATAGCAGTAAATAAGTACTATAAAAAAACAATGGTAGAGAATACATAAGGTTGTTTCCCTGATTGAATGTAAGACAAATTATGTGCAGTTTAGATATGGATGCTGAAATGGATGTGTTGAGTCTCAAGAATAATAGTTGGAATTAGGAATGAAAGCGCAGATATTTACAGGTGGTTCCAGTACAAGAGAAAATATGGGAATGTCTTCTAAGAGGTTTGGGTATATTTACCTCAGATGTGATAAGGCTTCGATGATGATGATTTTAAAAGAAAATAAGACCAAAAACAGCTGCCATAGGACAAGCTGTGTTGGAAGTACAAGCTACAAGGACTCCAGTAAAGACTTGGAAAGATGTATATAGAAGTAATCTGTAAGATTTTGGGGTGACACAGAACTCACCCTTGAAAAAGATGAGTGGAGACGTAGACTCACACTTTAAACCTCATATAGATGTGATGACACTGATAAGGCTTCAATGACAATGCTGATTTATGTTTGACATGTGTGCTGGACTCCAGTGTTTAGGCATTGCAATATGATTTTATATGAAGGAGAAAAACCGTCATAATGATTTATAGAATTTGATCTAGGAAGTCTTTATATTAACACTCTTATAGCCTTAACTCACAAAGATCAAGCTGTATCAACAGGTATTGATACACGTTTCATGCTCCCTTGTGCATGGGCCTACCTGGATGCAAACCGATAAAGGGGGTGGGTAGGAATGGGAAGAAGGGTTTGAATGTGGACAAGGAGTGGGAAAATTATCATTCCAATCCGTTTGATTATCACCCTTGATTATAAGACCTAAAGATTAATGGTTCTACTCTACAAGTTTTGTATTTTTGTGATTCAATGCAACAGTGGGTAATGATTGGGTCATTGTTAAATTAATGTGACTCCTAAATCCTAACTCATAAGGGTATAAATGTGTAAAAGGGTATGGACTAATCATAAGTGGGTCCCAGACTCCCAGTGCCCCACTGGTCAGTAAAGAAATGCATGTATGAAAGTTGAGGTTGATTCTAGTTTCAGCCAATCTTAATATAATCTCTGTCTGAAAATATTTTTACTAATTAGTTTGACTTAAACCGTCCCCAACATAGTTGGGACAAGGCTTTGATGAGGATGAGTTTGACTCTAAACTATAATGATAAACACCTCTGTTGATGGGCTACAGACTTCAGTTGTAGTAACTGAATGCAAGGTTTATCAAATGTTTTATTGTGCTTTCTGGGTAACATTATGGTACTATCTAATTTTAGCGTCATATGTTTCATTTATTTCTCATAAGTACCTTATCCAATTGGTGTTGGAGTAGATAAACGTTACATTATAATTCATTGTGCGGGTGAACTTTGTTGTTCAGTTCAAGTTCCTACAGAATTGTGACAAGATCGACAAAAGCATTAGGTGATGAATCTTCAGTGAGAGACCCTATGATGTTTATGTAATTTGGAACTATGATGTTCTTGGGCACCTCATTTCTTGTTTTATACTTTTTGAATATACTAATTCAAGAATCTATAATTGCTACTCGTATAGGTTCAATCCTGTGGTTGGTGGTGGCCCCAATGGCAGTGTCATACATTATTCTCGAAATGATCAGAAAGTATGGCCATCTATTGAATGCTTATTTCTACCTAGATTGGATACCTGTCATTTGTCTTCGCAGATGAAGTTGATCATTTTTTATTTAATAGGTCAAAGATGGGGACCTTGTCTTGATGGATGTTGGATGTGAGTTGCATGGTTATCTCAGTGACCTCACTCGTACCTGGCCACCTTGTGGTAGCTATACCTCTGCTCAAGTATGTAATCTACATATGTTTTTTAACTAGTTGAGCTGCCTAATTTATAACAAGCATAACATTATTGCGTTGGTCCCATTTAGATTTCAAATCATTTGAAGTATTTGTTAGTGGTCTATGAATATCTTGATTATGATTAGATGTGCATTTTTTTTGTCACTCAGGGCTGTCATTATAAATGCGGAACACCTTTTTTTTATTGGTGACATGACTTGAACCACAACCTATTTGGGCAATTCACTTGTAAAGTGAATTGAAGTGAAGGGTCACTTTAAGAGGCAAGAAAAGAAGGGTGATCATATCTTAGGTACCAAATTTTAAAAATCATCTCTTTTTTTTTTTTTTTTAATATATTTATTCTCAAGTTAAAAAGCTATGCTCTCATTCCAATAAATGACAAAAGTCTTCTTTTTATCCAAAATGTCAAAAGGTACCTTCTCATGCCACAAAATGCCAAAGTCAAGATGGTGAATTTTGAAATTTGGTACTTTTTTTATTTGATCCTCTTCTTTTCATGTACCTTAATTTGAACCTTCACTTTACAAGAGAATTGCTCAAAGAGGCCCAAGTTTGCAATATTGAGCACCTTCCACTGTGCCATGGGCTTTAGTTGACACAAATGTGGAACACATGTTTTACCTGCCATGAATTGACATGCATCCAAGAAATTTGGTACTTCACTGAGAAGAAATTATGGAAATGCCTTTAAGGTTTGTTTGTCCCATGTGTACTGTACTACTGTCTACATTCAACCTTATGCTCATGTGGTACTCACAGACGCCATGCCAACAGGTTACCAGTGTAGATGACTTTGGCCCCAAATCAGGCTGTTCTGCTCATGAGGTGCATATGTTGAAGTGGAAACATTATAGAGTTTCTTTTAACTGTTCATTTGTTTTGACTTGGGGTGCCTCCAAGATGAGTGGAGTAGTAGAGTGATATTTGTGCCTAGGCAAATTAATGATAGGGCTGACCTGATGGATGGTTGGATCCTTACACATTCATATGGGCACACATAGATGGGCTAGATAAACAAATGTACATGAGCTCCAATAAATATGTAATATCCGCAATTGTGTTCATGCATGTCTCTCTCTATGGATGTCAACGTTGTTATCAAAATCCTACGATCCATATCCTGAATCCTAACGAAATTGATTTGTATCTATTCAATGAATCCCATTTGAAGGTGAATCTTAGGATTCAGGTGTTAATCTTATGATTCAATCCTTCCTTGTTTAACGAATCTTTTGATTCAAGCGATTCGAGTACGTTAGTAGATACAACTAGGAGGTTAAAATTAAATTAATGATCTTTTACTTTTTTTTTCCCCTTTATTTACTTTTTCTGTTTGCATTTCTGTTTTTAAAGGGTTGTTATTGATTAACACAATCTCTTAAAAAATTTCTGATCTTGGGGAGGCTTTAGAGACGAATAAGGTTACGGGCATTTGACTAAATAGGACTGCACGTAAGAGGTTTTGTCCTGTACTCATGTTTTCTATTTTTTTTTTTTTTTTTTTTTTTTGGTGTTTCCTCATGAAAACTTTTTTACTTCAAGAGACATCCTGATATGTAAGATTGATGATTTGGATTTTATTTTTATTTTTTGATTTAAAGAGAACAAAAAAATAATAATTTTACAACTGGTTTATTTTTACCAGTAACATTGATATCTTAAACATATTTAACTATTTACACATAATTTATGATATGTTAATATGTGCCAATGATGTTATTCGTATTATTGTATCATAATCTTATTTGTGATTGTATTTATGTTACTATGGATGGAAAATGGGTGGATTATGAATCTACTTCTTTTTTCTTTTAATTTTTATGATTAACATAAGATTTTATTCATCCTCTTGAACGATTTGCGATATGATTTCGATTGTTAGAACAATGGGTGTCAATATGTATAATAATTGGAAGAATTCCTTTGATTTGCACCATGCAGAGAGCTCATACATGGTTTGTTATAACTAAAAATGTTGTGCTTGTTTTTGGGACCCCGTATATTTCAGGAAGAACTTTATGATCTCATTTTGGAAACAAATAAGGAATGTGTCAAACTTTGCAAGCCTGGTGTAAGCATTCAGGAAATACATAACTACTCGGTATGATATATCAAACCCAATTATAACAATGTTTCCTTTTAGAGCTTTATTTTTGGCATCAGGATTGTTTTTATATTATTTTACCTTTTTCCAAGTCATGATGGGAAATGAGGTTGATGAAAATGGTGTATCATGTGCTAGAGCTTTCTTGGCAATCTCTAACATAAGAAACTTAGGTGGCAATCATAAGTTACACTGGGAGCTTCATTTTTTTTTTACCTTCATATATCCTCTTGATGGTGTTTGTAAAATTCTCCCATAATGAATAACTGTTTGCCTGGTGCCTTTTGTCATTTCATATAAAGAATTCAACATGTGCAAATTTTGCAGATTATATTGATCCCTCTGACCTTACATTTACTCCAGGTTCAGATGCTACGTAGAGGACTTATAAAGCTTGGAATTCTGAAAGACAATCGGAGCATTTCACAGTCTTATCATCAGCTGAATCCCACTGCAATAGGTCATTTTCTGGCCCTCAAGTCTTCATTGATCTGCTGTGGACTGTAGCTGCTTCTGTGTCTTGTAGATTCTCAGAATAGGGAAAATCAGCCCCTGATCAGTTTTATGTGATTGGATAACATTGTCTTCTCACTCTAATGAACCAGGTCATTATTTAGGAATGGATGTTCATGACTGTTCCTTGGTTAGAAATGACAGGCCACTGCAGCCAGGCGTTGTAAGTTATTACAATTCCCATGATAAGGGCATCATTATTATCATTTTATCTTTTTAGTCTACTGCATGATTAAGTTATTTGTTGTCGCCTGTATTGTGGTTTAAGACTTTAAGTTAAATTGATCTGGAAGTCCATTGCAGTTATTAAAAGAGAAAGCACTTGTACAAATGTGAAATAGTATTTTTTTAAATTGATTTTGGTAATCGATCCAAATAACTTCTAATAAATTTTGAAGAATTGGGCTCATCTCGATGTAACTCACAGTACTAAGGTAAATACTGCCCACACAGCACCCTTGCAACTACACAACCATAGAAGAGCAAGAAGGGAAGGATACTTGTATCTCAACTTACCTAAGAAAATAGTCACACACCTAATAAGTTGGACGCTTTATGCCTTCGACACAATCGTCCTGCCAAGAGTCTCCATCCTCACATTTTAATTGACTGTATGAGCATCCTGCCTTATTATTATTATTATTACTGCTGCTGCTGCTGTGGTCGTCTCTGAATGGCAAGCAAACCTACTATGACAATAGTCATCAAACTTGTTCCTAGATGTATCAATCTTGGGCATTAAATCTAATAAAAGGAAAACGAGACCAAACTGCCATTCACTTAACCCAAAACAACTTAATTAAGACCCTTCAAATGGAAACACAAGTAATAAAGAAATAAAATAGGACGATTCGACGTCCTCATGTTATAACTTGTGTACTACTATCCCATGCATGTGCCACAGGCCTGCTTGGGTCATGACGGCATTAGTTATTATTTTTATTTCCCCTTTGATTAGTGCATTGTATGGAATGAAAATCACATTAGCTGGGAAACTCATTTTTCTCCCCTTAGGCCCTTACCAATATCTACACGTGGTGCTGATAAATGTAGCAAATTTTGTAACTGTGCATATTTGTTTTGCTTGTCTGCGAGTTAACAATTCTGTGCTGTACCGCTGCTACCTTAGTGTTTCTGGTCCAATTACATTTTCCCTAAAAGGTAATCAGAATTTACTTAGTTCAGTTCAAAATTAACTTGAACTAGGTACCATCCCAATCACGTTAGGTGGAAGTGGAATCCACATGCAAGTTTAACATGGTTGGTTGACTAGTTTTCTCTCTGTCAGCCTATCTCATACATGTGGGGCCCACTTTCTAAATGCACCAACCTTATTTTTGGGCCACAGTGGAGTCAACGGTCAACCTTTCTATTGGTTCAGATGTGGAGCACGTACATGATGTCACACAACTGCTGTAATCATGCACGTGAAGACCCATGTGATGATTTAAGAAAACTGTACATAAAAATAGTAACACTAGTTTGTTCTCATCATCATCGTCATGATGATGATCATCAGCTGCTGTAAGCATGCACATGAAGACGCATGCAATGATTTAGGAAAACTGTACATAAAATTAGTAACATTTGTTTGTTCTCATGATGATGATGACGAGATGAAGAGGGGAATACACTATGTTGTCACACCGACTTGGTAACTCTAACTGGTTGGACTCAGTGTCTTTTTAAAGCTCTCGAATCTGATTGATCTATTGGATGTGCTTCCTATTCTTCTTGTGAATCCTATGCCATAGCTCCTGTCAACATCCTGAAAATGCACTCGTGTGTTTTCCTTCCTTTTTGTTTCCCTAATTTTCATTTTCCATCCGATAGTGTCTTCCTTTTATATTTTTTCCCTCTTAACAACTTTTTTTATCTATGATGTATTTTTCTCTATAGTTTTCAATGTGCACATGTTTCATTTTATCATCATCGACGTCATTATTTTTATTTTGGTATGTGTTTGCGTGTGACAATCTTACAGTTTGGTTGAACACATCCTGTGGTTTTTTCTGTTAACCTCAACTGGCACTATAAAACTTTGATTGGCCAGGTAATAACAATTGAGCCAGGAGTATACATCCCATCTTCCTTCGATGCTCCTGACAGGTATTTCAGTGGATCTGTTGTTTCATAAAGAATTTCTCACTGGATTCTGGTTTGTCCACTACTATTAAACTCATAAAAAGAACCAATTATTTATCACAAACGAATTTATGGCAGGTATCAGGGCATTGGCATTAGGATTGAAGATGAAGTCCTTATTACAGAAACTGGGCATGAGGTAAATCAGATGAGGCCATGTCTTTCGTTCATCCATTTTTCATTCCACTCGAAAAATAGCATTGTAGGCTATGATGCACGGATACTTCAAAACGGGCAACGTATCATGTCGTATCGTATCCGATACTTCACTTTTTATATGTAAAATCTGTGTCTATGGCGTGTCCCTATTGTATCCATTCAGTATCTGGGCATCATAGATTGTAGCACTGTGGCTACTTCTACCATCCAACTGCAAATGAATTTAAAGTGCTCTGGATGTTGAAAACAGGTACTCACCGGCTCAATACCCAAGGAGGTTCAACACATCAATTCCTTATTGAACTATGACAATGGTATCACTGGAATGGAATCCATTAAGTTGAAAGTTGCATCCAGTTAAGTTCCATAGCAATTTTTAAGACTAGTGCAATTTTGTTCCTGGGAGGGAAATGTTATGCTTCTGTAATTGGTTAAACCAAAAGGTAAACACTTACTCATCATTGGAGGAGAATTTATGATTCAAGACTCGTGCAATTTTTTGTTCCTGGGAGGGAAATGTTTCAATGATATGTTGCTGTAATTGGTTAAGCCAAAAGGCCAACACTTAACTCATCATTGGAGGAGAACTTATGTTATAGACTGTAGACATCGGTGTTTCCATTTTTGCAAAAATTGAGTATATATATGGTTGAAAACACTTTTTTTGTGTGCAATGGACAGTACTCTTATTTTGGTAACCAAGCATATATAGTTAAAGAGAAAAATGATACAAATGTCTGGAGGGAGTTCAGTGAATGATTGTTAAAAAAGCATCATGTCCTAATTTCTTCCTAATAAATCAAGATACTATTCAAAGATATGGAATAAAATGTTATACTAGATCAAGAGAGCACCAAGGAGATCCATGATAGAATGCTGTTCTCGAGACTCCGTTTTAGTTGAGTTTTAAGCTTCGCTGTGTTATGGTTATCAAGTGATACTATATGACCAAATAAAAGATGCAATGTTGAGGCCCTGAATTTGTAATCAAGTCACATTGTACACACTAGATTCATCTGTAAGTATTAAAAAAGCAATTATAAATGCATAATTTTTATTACCAATAATCTGTACATGAACATACTCCTTGTTTGAAATGGTGAAAACGATGGCGATCCCTCACCACAATTTCACGTTGAAAGGCCTTGGAGATAAACTTTGCGGCAGTATGACAATCAATGCATATTCTTAAGTTTTTCATTATCCTGATTGGTGTTGGTGGGCTGATGCTTATAAGCCCAAAAGCAATGGCAAGCTTTTCGCTGTGTCTATTAAGAGCAGTTTCCTTCTCCTCTTCATCTATGTCAAGGGCAACTGATTTAGTGTCTGGTTCATAGCCTTCCATTTTCAATCTTCTAGCCATCTCATTCAGCATATGGTTTATCTCTTTTGTTTGGGGGTGTGTTCTGTCTCCCGCCAAGAATTCATGAACAACACCATTGGCTTCAATCAAGCTACAACCTGGTGTTTTCACTACTCCATGTCTCTTCATCAGCTCCCTTATCTCCATAACATTATCCCAACTTCCCTCTGAAGCATATATATTTGACAATAATACATGGAATCCGTCATGTTGAGGGTCAAGTTCAACAAGTCTCCTTCCTATCCTTGCACCCATCTCAACATCACCATGTTTCTTACAAGCACCAAGCAAAGCGCCCCAGGTAGCCACATCTGGAGCCATAGGCATACTTTCTATGAGTTCCTCTGCTTCTTTTAGAAAGCCTGCTCTGCCAAGAAGGTCAACCATGCATCCATAATGCTTAACATTGGGCTGTATCTTGTGTATCTGCATCATAGAATCAAAGTGCCGGCGCCCCTCTTCAACTAAACCCATGTGCCGACATGCCCCCAAAACACCCATAAAGGTTATCTCATTAGGCACCAACCCGCAGTTCTTCATCTCTGAGAATTTATCCAGTGATGCCTCAATCAATCCATTCATGGCGAGTCCTACAATGACAGCATTCCAAGTAGAAACACCCTTCTCCTCCATCTTATGAAAGACCTCCAATGCATTCTCCACACATCCAGATTTCATGTACATGTCCACAAGGGTAGTACCAAGGATGACATTGATGTGCACACCATGTTTCCTTATATAAGCATGAACCCATTTACCTTGGTCAAGAGCAGACAAGTGAGCACAAGCTGAAACGACGCTAACCAATGTGGTCTCATCGGGCCTAGTTTCCCCGCGTTGCATCTCGTTGAATAATGCCAAGGTCTCAGAGAACCGATCATGTTGAGTGTAACCCGAGATCATTGCACTCCAAGAGACAACATCTTTTTCAGGCATGGAATCAAATAGCATCCTTGCATCCTCGATGAAGCCGCACTTCAAATACCCCGATATCATAGAATTCCAAGATATCTGGTCCAGGTGCCGACCCCCGTTGAACAATCTCTCCGATGCCGTCATATTCCCACAACTGGAGTACATGTGAATCAATGAATTTTGGAGATTAACATAAGATTGAATCCCAATTCTAACAATCAGGCCATGAATCATTTCTCCCTCCTTCATAGCTAGTAGGTGTGCACATGCTGAAAGAACACTGACCATGACAACCTCATCCATCACAATTCCACACTTATGCATTTGTGAAAACATCGCCAACGCTTCCCCAAACATCTCATTCTGCTCGTAACAAGATATCATAGCACTCCACGACACGACATCTCTATCAAGCATTTTGTCAAACAGGCTACGAGCATCCAAAACCCGCCCGCTCCTGCCAAGCAAAGCAATCATAGAATTTGAAGCGATCGTGTTCGGGTCCAGCATCCGATTATAAATCAAGGTAGCCTCCTCAACATCTCCAATCTGTACATATCCAGCCAATATCGAATTCCATGAGACAACATCCAATACAAAGCTCTTATCAAACAGTTGCCGCGCATCGCCCAAATTACCGCAGACAGCATACATATTGATCAAAGTATTCTGGACATAGACATCCGAATCGAAACCCATTTTCAACACATGGGTATGAATCTCCTTCCCTTCTACTTGGGAGAATCGGATGCTACAGGCCTGAATGACAATTGGGTGTGTGTAATTATCGGGCGCAAAGCTCTTCTCTAACATGGATCTGTATAGAAAAATGGTGGATTGAGGAGAGCTACTTTGCAGGTAGGTTCTCATCATGGTATTCCAGATGAACCCATTTGGGTATTTTATCTGGTTGAGGAGGCGATGAGAGTAATCGAGATAGACGAAGTTCAATTCTGTGGAGAATTTGAGAAGGCGGCTCGCAGCGAAGGTGTCGTGGATGAAACCGGAGACGATCATTTGGGAGTGGATTTGATTGAATTGTTTCAGATTGAGGCATTTTTGCAGATGGGTTTCTAGGATGGAGAAACTTATGGTTTGTTTCAAGATGGGGTTTTGATATAGAGAGGATTTGAGCGTGGATGAAAGATTGGTTTTTGCAATACTCATGGAGAGAGAGAGAGAGAGAGAGAGAGAGAGAGAGAGAGAGAGAGGCGCCACGTTTTTAAATTTGAAGGGTTGGAACGGAGGAAGCTAGGCGCGAAGGAAATCTGCAGTTTGGTCGAGTGCCAAAGGTTTTTGTATATTTGGGGGCCAGCCTTTTGAGTATTAGGCCGTTCAATCTGGTGGGGTGGGACCCAACATAATTCAACTTTTTAAGGAACGGCGGTCCCACTACATATGGGACCCTTCTCATCTTGGGTCCTGGTAAGGACTCTAGTGGGGACGTCCTGCTGAAAATCCAAGCGATTCAAAATAAACATTCTTGCAAATCTCTAAAATCTTATCTAATAAAAGTTTGGTCATATAGTAGGATTAACTCATTGATAAAAGACATAATAATGAATATGTATAAGATTGTGTTAATCGTGTTTTAAATTAAAGAGACATGGAAGCACTTTCACATAACGGGCATAGGAATGGTTGAAAAGCTACCTATATCTAGGGTGGCAAACGGGCATCCAATTATCTGATTACCCGAAAGTTTTGACCCGCAAAAACCCGGATCTGGAACTCTTTTTAGGTTTCAATTCATAAATGGGTCCGAGTTCGGAATCTAATTTCGTTTCCGATTGATAAACGAGTCCGATTCTGGGTCATATAGGTTCCAACCCATGGACCCGGCATATGAGATTTTGATATTGCAATTTGTAATTAAAAACCAACTCCTTTTGAGCATTCTTATGTATAATACTGAATGATGCACTATTATAAGTTGAATGATATGCTTATTTTAAGAAAAAAAAAAAGAAGAATAAAGAGAAAATAAAATTGATTTTGAACCTAGATTTGAGTCCTCTTGATGGACCGGTTTTGGAATCGGATTCGAGTTTTCTTATTGAAATTGGGTCCAGAACCAACAAAACGGTTTCGATTCAAAACTAGATCCGGAACTATTATTTTGAAAATGGGTCCGAGTCCACTATGGTTCCGATCCGGAACTGTCCCGTTTGCAACCCTATGGCTATATCGGGTGCAAGTAGGGATGTAAAGTGGGTTGTGCCAGCCCTGGCATGCCGTCAACATATTTGGGTCTAGCCCGACACACTGACCGGCTCAGCAAGACCCAACCCATCCTAGGCACGGGCCATGCTGGGCTAGGGTGCCCAGGCCCGTGGCTTAGGAAGGCATGATCCAAATCCTTCAAGCCCATGCTTGAAAATAGGGGAGACGTGTGATATTTATGGCCTCATATTGTGATACAAGCTTCAATGTGGTATTTATTTCATGTTCAATGTCCCTTTTTTTTTTTTTTTTATTTTTAAATCTTACTTCAATTTAAAAAAACAAAAAATGGCCCGGGCCAATACGGCACATGGGCCGATATGACCCAACACTGCCTAGCATGGCATGAGCCTAGCGGTGCCTGTAAGGTCGTGCAGGGCCAAGGCCGCCAGTTCCTGGTGAGACCACATTAATTGCACTAAAATGAACACAATGGTCACCAACATCCAGACAATGCAACTAAAATTACAAGGTAGTGGCTGTTTGGTATTGTTCCTATGTTATTCTCAATTTTGTGCCGAGATTGGATTGTACCTAGATTATGTTGTGGAGAACTTGTTTGACAACTTTATGTTAAACCGTTCTGCTGAAAATATGCTCTGTGGAACTTGTTTAGTAATATCATAACACTTTTGTTCTAAATCTATTAAACCAAACAATCATGTCTAGAGAATCCTGTTAAATTTAAATTTGTTATGAATATTCATCATATCATCTTAATATTAAAATATATACAACTTAATAAATTAAAAATATTCTCACATTCATCTCATACAAAAACTTTGCAATAACAAATAATTTACCAGCCGGAAGTTTATTAACTTTCAAGCAAAATCACAATGCTCAAGATCATATAATTTCAGGGTATCACAACAGGAGCAAAAATAAATCTATCAAAGTACTGATTTGGGATATGTTTTATCCCTTGTCTAGGAGTAATATAATTTATAGCTTAAGTGCAAAGTTAAAACTCACAATTTTGCAACAGGCCTTAGATCAGCAATAAGATCAGGCCTGATTCATGAATTGACTGTTGCACATCGGCAGTGGCTGATGCAAGATGTTAGGAGCTCATTGCATAGATTGCCCATATCACAAAGTCATAGAATCAACATATATATATATATATATATATATGTATGGATATATACAGCACGGCTCTCCAAAGCTGCAGTTTAGCTTATCTTAAGTTGGAATATTGCTGGTCCCACAAATCAAAGTTGATTATATCTGTTTTTTGCATATGATGGAATTGAAAATCCCAGTTCTGATTGGATATATCTTGATTTTGGAGACGATCATTATGCAAAAAACAACATAATCGACTTTGATTTGTAAGACCAGTCCTATTTCAGCTTAGGATAAATTAAGCTGTAGCTTATGAGAGCTGGCCATATATATATAAATATGTATATATATAGGAGTATATTCATATGAAAAATACAACAACAAAGAAAAGTATTCTTACTCCAAATGTCCATTATCCTATGATCGAGGCGTTTCCCAAAATTCAAGAAATCATTCAAAAGAGTGAAATTTACAAGACTCATGTTTAGGAAAATAAATTAAGAGAGCAGCAGATGCATTTTGAAAAAGGGACTATTCACGACCCATTTAATTTATAAATGATGAGAAAAGATCCGCAAAATGATATGAGGAAATCTATACTAGAACTAAGGGAAAACTACAGGAAAAATCCCCATAGCACACCTTAAGTAAGGAGAGGACCCAGCAAAAGTTTAGAGACGGAACGGGTCCTTTGGGTGGGTTTCTGTATTTTTTTTTGTCGTTTAGTGATATTGTCGATATCGACAATATAATTGTCGATATCGACCATTATGCGTAAAGCCCTTATACATCTCCATGTGTCTGCATTTCTTTGTCAGACCTTTTTCATCGACTGCAACATTAGCCCTGGCGAATTTCCTTCTCAGAAAACACCTCAAAAATTACTCTAACTGGTGGTTGCATTCCATTAAAAGGTTGGTATACACAATAAACACCTTCCTATATTGCATCAATTACCCTAAAATATCATCAGCTTGATTCCTTTTCAGTTTTGACTTCTTTCACTACCCTAGAACTGTGGTCTAAACCCTAAAAGCAGCCATTTTAAAACTGTACAAGTTGTGTAAATGCATATCTATATATAGTTTTGCATAGAGACTACAATTTGTGCAGTAAATATCATTTTCGTTTTGGGCTTGGTTAATATCACTTTCGTTTTGGGTTTTTAGGGTTTGAAAATGGATTTCTTTTTTGTAGGCACTGTTTTTGGGTTGGTTGGTGATGTAAAGCGGTTTCATGTAGGCTTGAAGATATATCATTCAATAGTTTCCCAGGGAGGCTAGTGCAATCAGTATGTCAGGAGTTCCTAATGAGACGATGGAATATTTGCAATGGCTTTCAAGGAACACTGTGTGCACCGCCGTAGCATCAACTTCACTCAAGAAGATATCCCTTACTTTAACAGCAAAACTGTCATAGAGATATTCAAAAGGAACTGGCAGTTGAATGCCAACAGACTGGGTCTGGCTGACTTTAGTGACTTCCCATGACTCCTTTGATGGTGATTTCCAACAAAGAGCGGAGCATAGGAAATAGATTTTGTTTTGTTTTCCTTTTTTTGTGTTGGATGGTGCTTATAAGGCTTATGTTTTGTTGTACTTTTTTGTTAGAAATTTGCAATATTGGCTTGATATGGTGTTTCATCAGTCTATCAAGTTGATAGACTTACTTTGCCTCATTTTGCCATTGTGCATAATGAATTATACTTGTATATATATAGAATCCTTTTGTTGGAGAATATATACTTTGCCTCATTCTGGTTTTTTTTTTCTTTACTGTTAGCAGATTGTATATAAAATGGTTGAATGCATGTTAGAGTTCCACTGGTATAATGAATGCATCTGTTGGGGTTCCACTTGGTATACTACTTCATGTTCTCTGAGTTGAGAGCACCCGGTGCATTTTCATTGATGGCACCTGTATGATTGTTATGCATCTACAACTGAGAGTAACTGCTTGAAAAAGAATTTGCAATCAGTAACTGGAATTGAAATGGAGAGAGTTGTTTTTGGCTGAGAAACCAATGCTAGGAGGTCTAAAAGACAAAATGGTTGGGATTGATAAAGGAGTGACTAGCAGGTTGTCAGCAGCTGTCAAAGGAGAAGAAGGGATGGTGGTGGGTTTTTTGCTATGTTTGGGGTGAATTGATAAACGAATTGTTTACCTTTTGTTGCAGGAAGGTGTTTGATATTGTTGCTGTCATTTCCACATGCTTTCTTGAAGTGTTGTGGGATGAATTAAAAGTTGTAAGTTAGTAGCTATTGTATCGTCAACTTTAATTTGTCGGTATCGACTAGTTTCGTCAGTTGGATGAATTAAAAGTTGTAAGTTAGTAGCTACTGAAATAGATAAAAGTTGTCGATATCGACAACTTTAATCGTCGGTATCGACTAGTTTCGTCAGTGGGATGAATTAAAAGTTGTAAGTCAGTAGCTGCTGGAATAGATAAAAGTTGTCGATATCAACGACTTTAATTTGTCAGTATCGACTAGTTTCGTCAGTGGGATGGATTAAAAGTTGTAAGTCAGTAACTGCTGGAATCGATAAAAATTGTCGATATCGACTAGTTTCGTCAGTGGGATGAATTAAAAGTTATAAGGCCATGTTTAAAAATAAGTGTGAACCTAACATACAGTACTTTACCCAACTTATGGTGAAAGGAAATACTTAAGCACAACACCATGGAGCAACTGAATACAACAATCTAAATTTATATAAAACTCATTTATATTACTATTCGCATTTCAACATTCATTACAGTTGTCCAATACTTACAAAAAGTAGCAAAACACTCCAAAAAAAGTGAAACTTGCAGTGTTCAAATTTACATGGATCCCATTTACACTGTTCAAAATCTGTTCAAGCAACCCATATACATCCCCAACCAGCCCATTTACATCAGCAGCCAACCTAAAAAAGCACTGCACTGCTCAAGCCTTGAACAACCAGACCAAAAAATAACTGCAATCTTCAAGTCTACATGAAACTCATTTACATCAGCAGCTAACCCAAAAAAAGCATTGCACTGTTCAAGCCTTAAACAGTCTATTTACATCACCAACCAGACCAAGAAATAACTGCAATCTTCAAGCCTATATGGAACTGCTTTACATTACCAACCAACTCAAAAAGTAACTGCACTCTTCAAGCCTACCTGGAACCCATTTACATCAGTAGCCAACCCAAAAAATAACTGCAAACTTCAAGCCTCCATGGAACCCATTTACATCAGCAGCTAACCCAAAAAAGCATTGCACTGTTCAAGCCTGGAATAACCCATTTACATCACCAACCAGACAAAAAAATAACTACAATCTTCAAACCTACATAGAACCGCTTTACATCACCAGCCAGCCCAAAAACAGTGCCTATAAAAAAGAAGCCCCTTTTCAAACCCTAAAAACCCAAAACGAAAGTGATATTAACCAAGCCCAAAACGAAAATGATATTTACTGCACAAATGGTAGTCTCTACGCAAAGCTACATACATATATGCATTTACACAACTTGTACAGTTTTAAAATGGCTGCTTTTAGGGTTCAGACCACAGTTCTAGGGTAGTGAAAGAAGTCAAAACTGAGAAGGAATCAAGCTGGTGATATTTTAGGGTAGATGATGCAATATAGGAAGATGTTTATTGTGTCTACCAGCCTTTTAATGGAATCCAACCACCACTTAGAGTAATTTTTGAGGTGTTTTCTAAGAAGGAAAATCGCCAGGGCTCATGTTGCAGTCGATGAAAAAGGTTTGACAAAGAAATGCAGACACAGGGAGATGTAGAAGGGCTTTACGCATAATGGTCGATATGGACAATTATATTGTTGATATCGACAATATCACTAAACAATAAAAAAAAATACAGAAATCCACCCAAAGGACCCGTCCCGTCTCTAAACTCTTGTTGGGTCCTCTCCTTACTTAAGGTGTGCTATGGGGATTTTTTCAGTAGTTTTCCCTAGAACTAAAATCAATGAACAGTGTATAAACTTCATACTAGCATCCAGATTTCAAGAAGCCGACTTCAAAATAGGGGAATCTGTCGAAAAAAGGAGAGGGAGAGATTTGCAAAGAGGATGACTTTGGGTCTGGGTGAGAGAGAGAGAGAGAGAGAGAGGAGGATGGGAGCCGGACTTGGAGAGGGGGGAGAGAGTTGACAGAGGCGTGAACAACAAAGTACTTCTGTTGTGTGAGGTTTTAGGAGTCACCAATATTTCATCCGAAGATCTTTCGTGCCACTGAGACGTTCTCTGAAAAAACGATTTGAAATCGTTTCACAAATTCTATTCCACACCACTACCAAACGCGTTACCAATTTCCCATCCCGCGGGAACTCTGGAAACATCCCAACAGTACAAATGCCAATACATGTCTTAGTTCCTTCCTCACTCCTATCTTTAATAATTCTTTATTAGAACCTATTTTATCATGAATTTCTCGAAATTCAATTCCATGCAAAAAATGAGCTCAAAGGATGTGAAATGGGTTGTTGCCATTTGCCAATTCTCCATTCTGAGTCACTTTGGTGAAAGCAACTTTGAGAAAGGAAGATAGAGGTATGATTTGTGAAATCTTAGTAAAGTGAGGCCCCTATCTACATTTTCAACTAATATCCTAAACCCATAGCCTCTTTAATAATCCTGAAACCCATTTTACCATGAATTCATAGACTTCTTTTTATTTTTTTGCTAAGTTGTAAAAGAATGTCATTAAGGAAAAGGGTTTAAGAAAAAACCACCAAAAGAAAATAAGCCAAAGAAGTCTAATAGAAGAGCACTGTGTATCAGCAGAGAAGAAAAGGAGGAGCAAAGACAAGCAAAAGACAAATCAAAAGGTCATTCTTAAATGTTGGGAGCATGCTTCATTAACTTCAGAGTTCAGCCATCCTCCTAAGACCAAGCCCGCCCTTAAATTTGGGAAGGCAAACGGAGTTAGAGTCTTTCGGTTGCTGCCCGACCACAGAAAATTAGGATAGACTTCAATTCCATACAAACAAGACAGGCCCACCCCGGCCTGAACATCTTTGAGGAAGATGGTGAACATAATTTGTTCAAAGTATTTTTAATATTCATCAACAACAGACATGGGCGGACCCATGTTCAGACCATGTGGGGCGACCGCCCCATGTCAGATTCAAATCTCCCCAAAGAGTGGTAATGGGCCCTTGGAACTTGCCCCACTTATTTCATAACACTTGCCCCAACCCTACTTTGTTGAAGAAAATGAATCCTGAAAAATGATCACCCCATCCTTCTTCGCTGCTATAAGCATCTCCTCGTCGGGCCCAGGATTGCTAAGTACTGAGCAATTGAGTAACGTGTGAGATTTGGGATTCCTTGGTTTGGTGAGATTGGGTGAGCATTTGGAATGAATTAGAATATAGTTTCCTTCAATCCCACAATCCACGGATTGAAGAGAGCACAAGGTTCTTGTTGCTTTAATCATGGGGAGAGTTTTTATGGTATGGAAGCACTGTTAATATTTAAAATACATGACTTTCTTTTTGTTGTAAAACATGTATGGTTGATTTTAGAGGTTTGAATAATCAGTTCTATGAATTTCTGGGCTGTTTAACAAAAAGACTCACTCTTGGAAACCTCAGTGCCATGAATATAAGTTGTTGTGTGGATGGAGTATATATTATTGTGTGTTTTGAGTGCGATCAATTTTTATATAATTATTTTCCTCATCCACCCTTCTAAAGCTTAGATATAAATTGGTTGGTAGTCATTTTAATTTACTTTATCTTTGATCATTGTCCGCCCCAGTCAAACAAAAATCCTTGGTCCGCCGCTGACAACAGACGTACCCATGAACTACAACTGATAAGTAGATACAAAACAGATAGTAATTCAGCAAGTCAAACAAAACGTGATCAATGTAAGGTACCTCAATTTATTTGAAGAGTCCGTCTATGGCATCTAGCCATTCCATGAAATCATCACCGTGCAAGTTTCCATGATATCTTGGGATCTCAATTTTGAGATTGAGATTCAATTCCTTGTCTCTCCAATCTTTCTATCTTCTATGTCTACGTTGATCATCCTGTTGACCCCTCTAACGGAACGGATTCACAATACTTCCCTCCAAATCATTACCACAGCTAGGAATCAAAGGTTTTCTCATGACTAGATTGGTGAGTTAGTGCATGCTGGCCTACAATTACCTCTCGATTGCTGCAGTTCTGATATTATGGTCGTCAGGAAGCACAGGATACAGAGATGAGGCTCTAATACCAAATCTGATACAGAGACTCTGTATACTCTCTCTTTTCAAAGGTAATGAAGATTTTCCTTGCTGATCTGGATCACCCTTGCTATTTCATTTTTTTTTATCCACACACCATGTGCATGTACCCGGGGTGGGTGGGGGGGACACTTTCGCCATTTCATCCAATTCTTTGTTCGATTCCCTCTGAATATGTTCAAAATAAATGGTCACAGTTCCATGATTGAAAGCTGACAAGTAGGATCGAAGAAAGTGAAAGATGACATGTTCCAGCTATATGATGATGGGTTGAAAGGAATCAGGAGTACTAGAAACATAAGGGCTTGGCAGGAGAAAAATAAGGAGGTACAATGGATGTGATTTACATCTATCGGAACCATGACCTTATTAGCTAAAGCACACATATCCTGAGCTGCGCTGAAGTATAACAGTGAAGCATTACATGTACAGTAACAATAGAAAGATGGATCAGTCAATGTTTGGACATGAATGATTCAGTAATTGATAAAATTAAATAATTAAATAAGTGAAATATATGTTTGCATTGCAATAAAAGTAAGTTTTGAATTTTCATTACCAGCAATGTTTAATCCAATAACTCAATGTAATTGGATAAAAGTTCTAATGTGATTAGAAGGTAAATGATGACAACCATTAGCTAGTAGCAAACCTACTGCTTTGAGTGCTCTATTATAACGGGAGTTTTTTTTTCCTTTTTTTTTTTGTGTGTGTGTGTGTGTGTGTGTGTGTGTGTGTGTAGACCCCAAGGTAGAGCAAGTGGTATCAACTTCACATAACTTGGCCTCTCTAAAAGACCTTGAAGGCTGCCCATCCCTAGCTTCAAGGAAGAGAAAATATAAGAGAATGTAGTCATGAAAACAAAACAAGGTGGAAAAGAAGTTCCAAAGGAAGTTTACATCTTCCAATAAGCACAAAGAGAGGTCGGAAAAGACGTTCCAAAGGAAATGGACATCTTCCAATGAGCAAACATGTACCTCTCTCTCCAAAGTACTGTATATTTCCTTCTCTTGGACAAAACAAATGTTTGGAAGAGATAACATGATTCTAGTGATTTAAATTAAGGAGATGAATACATGATGCAGAGTAAGGTTGTCATTTATCCATAACATGGAAAGAAGTAACAGGGCCCTAAACCAAGTTAATCAGATGAAAATACTTGCATTTGAATCAGTAACCCAACACTCCATTCCCAAATAGTCAGGCAAAAACCATAAATAGCATCCAAGATCAAAACCGACAAAACTTTAGCAATAAACAATGGAAAATGGGTCCCAAGCTGTAGCTCAGCTGGTAAGGGATGTGAGTGCGTGAGTTCAAGTTCCCAACATAGAGAGAGAGAAGGAGAGAGGAAAGAAAAACACATGAAAAATGGAAAGTAAGAAATATAATAATGCAGTTGAAAAGTCACATATTTACAAATAACCCAGGAATGTACAAAATAAGGTCTTGGGAATGCATAAAACAACATACAGCTTCACATGCTCACTGAGATTCACCTGAAATTCTCTAGCAATACTCGAAATTTTGCTGACAAGAAAACAGCGTGCTTCTGAAAGCATGAGCAGAGAACCACAATGGATAAGCAGTTGCAGTTCTCACAGAATATATCTCCTTCCACACCTTATTCCTGCGACCATATATCAATATCTGTCTTTGTGTTGCTAGGAAAACAAAATCTCTATTCTGGCTTATTGGGAAGGCACTCGGTATGAATGCCTTGATACACCTAAGACTCACCCTATCAGCCAAAAACCATTCCTCTCTCACATAATCCTTCAACACCCATATACTCATCCAGTCTGCAGAAATCTGAATCACGGATACTGCCCCTTCAAGCTCCAACAGATAAATCCTATTTCCACGACCATAACTATTCACAATCTCGCCTGGCAGGGGGATCTTCTTCCATACCTCACCATACAAATCAAGCACAAGTATATATAAACAGCTGATCGTTAGCCAATGAAGTGAACCACTAGCAAATACAACCTGGTTCCTGTTCATATGAGTAAACCCATCACCTGCAGATGAGATAAACCTTTTCCATGTATTGGTCTCTGAATTGAAAACCACACAAACTAAGCAATCAAGGGGTCGGCGACCGAATGGCCGATAAAAGCCTGCCAAAACAACATTGTATTTCTGAGTATATGGATCCACAGCCAAACCGACGAGCGTAGCCTCATCATCGGGATGGTATCGACTGACTGGCCTTTCTCTGCTAGGAAGCATCCTAAACTCTCTAGTCATTGGATTACATACATAGTAAACCCCTCGATTTGGTATGCTGGCGCAACACAACAATCCATTACAAGAGGCTCTAACCTTCACTCTATCACTCAAGAAATCCAGTGAGAACTCAGAAAAGCAACTCAAACTATCAGTACATATGAAATTAGATTTAATATACACAGATTTCAAAATCTCAACCAAGACCATTGGATTTCTCAATGAGATTTCGTTATAGAGTTGAATGAAGTACTTATTGGAGGGCAATCTATACCAAAACTTACAGACACATTTAAATCTGAAGAGAGACTTAATAGGCAATCTGGCAAGAATCTGAACAACAACATCATCCGGGAAGAACCCATTCCCTTTCTCAAATGAATTCATATTCTCTAACAAAGAAACTGAAGTGTTCATGTGGACGGAGAAAACCTAGTTTCTTACAGGGACCCAACAATCAATCTTCCTAAAATCAGAACATGAACGTATTCCTATAAATACCCATTTCGAATCTCAGAAGATTAAACCTACTTTCCCTGAAAAGATTAGATTTTTAAGTATGGAAATGAAAAAAGGGAATTTGGGTTCTCCTTACCGCCAGAAGAGGAGATTGTCGAGATAAGTGTGATACAAAAACGCGTTTCTTTTCTTGTATTCATTTCGATGCAAGGGCGTGGAATCCGCCATTAATAAAGGAAAGGAAAGGAAGCTTTCTGCTAGGAACTTATCTCATATCGAAGCGGAAAGGAGGAAAATCACCGCAGAGGGATCACAAATGGGCAAAACTCAGTCGCTCCAGGTCGAGAGTTGAACATCTGCAAATGGGTTTTTGAAGGAATCTGCGAATTGTGATTTGGGAGATGGAATTTCGGGCACTCGTTTGGGTCCGATGCGGTGGAAGGCCCTCGAAGCTGAAGGAAAGAGGGAAGAGGGCTGGCATAGATCGATTATCCTCCTGCGTTACCGGCTTCCAGGCTCCAGCTAGGCCTGTCCATGGGACGGGCCGGGCCTGGGCTTGGGTTGTCCATTGGGACGGGCCTGCTAGGTGTTGCACAATCCCGGCACTAAATTGAACGGGCCTACATCTAGCCCGATCATGGAGATAAACAAAACATTCTCCAATTGGGACCTTCAGGTTTATAAGCAAAACCCATTTTATGCTTAAGTAATTTGTAACATTCTATTGGTCCATCATTTGGACTTTTCTACATACAGGTCAGCTGTAATGGTATATGGTTGCCACATTTGGGAGATTTTTTAGGGGTCGTCCTATAAGCAATCTGCATCATAAATTCAAGGCTCTGGTGGTAAACACCCTCTTCGGGACACTTGAACAGAGATATGATATAGTTGGGACCTTCAGGTGTTCTTGAGTTGATGCTTCAAGCAGCTATTTTATACCAAGAGAAATATCATCTATCATAATATGTTTTGCTTTTGATGATCCTAATCCTTTAATCTACCGATTCTTACTCATTCAACGATTGTTGTCTGTAGCATCAGCACCCTCCATGGATGAGAGATTTAGATCACAATGCTAGTTCAGTATTATTTTCCTCTTAATTGGATGCAGGAAATGGTGTCTATCAACCATATATGTTAATTGGTAGCTTATGTGATCATCATTTAAGTTCTGGGTTGGTTGGTTGGATCGAAAAATACTTCTAGGCTTCGGGTGGATAAAGAATGGTGCCTTTGAAAAAGAGGGTATTGGCATGTGAGCCACAATGGACACAAGAGCAGTTGAGGCTCCGCTCTATTAACCATATACCAGTGAACACCATAGTTGTTCCTCAATATTCTTTTCCTTCCCTATTATAATTTTGTAAGAACGACCTCTAGAGCTGTTCCTCAATATATATAAAATTATTGTTAAAGGGCTTTGTAGCGGGCTGGGCCGGGCCTGAACGGGCTGGGTTGTTTCTGCCCAGTCGTAGTCCCATTTTGGGTGGGCTTTAAAATGTATTGTCCAAACCCAGTCCCATTGGCTCAAATTTTTTTAAAAGCCTTGTATTTTCGGGCTTGGGATCGGCCGGGTCGGGCTTTTTACCCTTTTCATCCCATCCCATTGATAGGCCTAGCTCCAGCCTGTTGTATGCATGTTTTTGGGAAATTTTCAAAATGGGGCCTAACTTTTTGGACATTTGAAGAAAAGACAAGACAAGAGATATATTTCAAATTGGGCCTTAAGCTTGGGAGTTGCTATTTGCACATCCATAATTGCTCAATGGACATTCATCCATGGAACCTGATAAACCTCTTTGAAAATTTTTCAAAATACCCCTCCCTTTCTTCCCTCTCCCCGCTTGGCTGCCTACTTCCGCCCAGCGCCCACCTATGAAATCAAAGAACGGCTCATAACTTATGAAATGCACCCAAAATCCTCAGAAAAAAAAAAAAAAAACACGAGACCCAATAAGCATAAAATACCCAAAAGTCATAATGCTAGCCAATCAATGGTTAAACCCCTTTCTAATCTACCTAATCAAATCTAAATACATTCAAAACATCCATTAGGTATCTAATTAGGGTTTTGGATATCTGGTTCTCCAAATGTAAGTCATACCTTAGATAGGAGATGAGGATATTTCCTCAACACCTGCTCCTTTAGCTCTCACGTGGCTTCTTTCGGACTATGGTGCTCCCACATTCACCAATGGAATCGTTCGAGTACGCAATACTTGCTCCTTGATGTCTATCATTCGCAACGGTTTCTCGTCGTAGGTTGCATCAGATCTAATCTCCAAAGGCTCATACTCGATGACGTGCGACGGATCCGGAATGTATTTCCTCAACATAGACACGTGGAACACATCGTGAACAGTTGCAAAATCTGGAGGAAGAATTAATCTATAGGCTAAATCTCCAACTCTGCTATGGATCTCGAACGGTCCAACATAACAAGGTGACAATTTGCACTTCTGTCTAAATCGAATGGTGCCTTTCATTGGTGAAACTTCCAAGAACGCCATGTCTTCAACTTGAAACTCGAGATCTCTATATCGGTTGTCTGGATAGCTCTTCTACCTACTCTGAGCTGTCTTCAACCTCTCATATGCGAGCTTGACTTTCGCACTAGTCTCATCAATTTATAAATTTATTAAAATTATTTAAGCATGACTCGTCAAACGTAAGCATAACCCATCAAAGAAAATACAGTTCTAAGCATGGCCTATTAAATGTAAGCATGAATGATCAAAAATATATTTTAATCTTAAGAACTATACATTTAAGGCATCAACTGGTATGAACGCAAGCCTATTAATCAGTAAATTAGTAATATGATACAAGAATAGAATAACTTCATTAACAAAGGAAGAGATACTTAGCTTCACCCATCTGAAGCCTTAATCACAAAAATATTAGCCAACTAAGTCTTGCTTGGACAAGGCCGAAGACTACCTTTAAACAGAAAAAAAAAAAATTACAAGTGGAGAATTAGATCTAGAACCCTAGATCTCGAAGAGAGGGCAGAGAGGACAAAGGGGGAGTGGGGACGTCCTAGCCCTAAGAGAGATGCATGACGCCCCCCCCCCCCCCCGCCCCCCCAAAACTCCTCTTATACTTTTCTTTCTTCTCTTTTGGCTCACATTTTGTTTCTATCTTGGACTCCTCTGACTTGCCGTGCACTCCAAGCAACTTCCCCATCCAGAGATGATTTGAATCTTAAACTGATCTCTTGCCAATCTCGGCTTCTTTGTTATGCAAATCTTCCATCAGTGGGTCCCATCAGAGATCTCTCATGTTACCAATAGATAGAATTTTCAACAGTGTAGATTTTCATGGAGATGAGAGAGAGAGATCATGTGGGACGTCTAGGGGATGAGTGGGCTTTCATGTTGGACATCCAAGACCCCAGATGTAAGACCTCGACCCTCAATTTTTGGGTTTAGCATTGTTTTAACCATGATTTAGTTTTTTAAATAAGATTAGAGTTGATTTGACCTTGTTTTCGAGTTTGAATAGATTTTTCATAACTTTGGAGAGTTTTAAAAGACGTTGACTTTGTTTTGACCCGACCCTTGTAAATAGTATTTTTGTGAGAATTTATTCTCGGTTTCTAAAAAATTCCAAATTTTTATTCCTTTTGACTCATTTTATTGTTATAAACAACTTTCATGTTTTGACCATCTTGATTTAATACTCAGAAATCGCGTTTTTCGAGAAAAAGGGCAAAAATGACAATTTTCACTAAATCTGTACCTGAATTTCGAAAATTTCAGAAATTGGGGAAAATATACTTTTTGGAAACTAGATATTTTGAGGATTATTTTAGTCTTCTTTGTCGATCTCGTCTGGGGCCCGCAAGACCATGATTTAGCCATTTTAAGTTTCAGCTGAATGGGTCCCATTTTCAAGTCACTTAAGTTGTCTTCCTCCTCTTCCATGCCCATTTCTCAAATTCCTGTAACTTCTTGACCTAGGGCTGGGAGAGAAAACCCTCTTTTTCCCCAAGCTTCTTTCTCTTGGACCTATGGCTAGGAAGCTCCATTTGCAAATCTAAGAACGTGGTTTTCTTCCTCTCAACTCGAGCTCTCCTTTACACCCATCTAGTTGAGGATTTCAGCTGAGCACCCACTTCATTTTCTTCATCTCTTCTTGTTTGGGCAGCCATTGGTAAGAGCTTGAACCCATCTCTTCCATGGAGTTTATTTAGCTCATAAAGAGCTCTTTTCTCTAACTTTCAAACCCATTTTCGAAATGGGGGTTTATGGTGACCAAAATGTAATTTTTGTGTGTTCTATTTTGGGGCTTTTGTGTAGATTTCGTGGATCAACTCTTTGATTTGGATTTGTGAAAGATTTGCTTGGCATTTGGACAAAGGCAAGTAATCATTTTGGGTTTTTATGATGTATTATGATTTTTGACATTTTGCCTTGAGAAAATGATGCCCTTATTTCTAAGTTTTTCTATTTCATTTTATGTTTGAATCTCTCTTAGTTTGCTTAATCATGTCAAGCATGGTTACTAATTATTTTCCTAATCTTGAGGTCTTGTCTTGATTGGAAGCATATATCTTGCTTAATGGTTTACAAGTTGTTTAGTAACATGATTTTATAATGAATGATTTTGATGACTTAAAGGTTTAGATTGAAATATGAATGGTCTAATTGTGGATGGAATGCTTTAAAAATGTGAGAAATGTATCCCTTGGAAAGCATGAAGGCTTGGGGAGTGCAGGTAGTTCGAATATGTGAATAAAGAAGGGAAGAAGTTGTGAAAAATCTGACTCGAAATGCACTGTCTGTGTACTGTCGGTCAGGTGTCGGTCAGCTGTCGGTTGACCGATAGGTCGACCGACAGCCAACCGAGACCTGTCGGTTCAAATTCCAGAGAGCAACATTTTGTCAGGAGGACTGTCGGTCAGCTGTCGGTTGACCGAAAGGTCGACCGACAGCCAACCGAGTACTTGTCGGTCCCTTTTTCCGAGAGCTACATTTCTGGACTGAGACTTGTCGGCCAACCGTCGGTCGGCTGTCGGTCAACCGACACATCAACCTCGGTTGACCGACAGGTAACCGAGGACTGACCGAAATTTTACCAAAAGTACTGTTTTGAAGGATTTTTGCGAGAAGGAAAGCTAGACTAGGTTTTAGACCTTTCTATTGACTTTGTGCACTTGGAATTCCAAAATGTACTATAACTTTTGGGGCACCAAACCTTGTCAAAACTCCGACATTTGGGTTTCAACTCCACAAGGGTCAATGAATGGTCTTAGCCTAAACTTGATAGATTTCGTGTTTGAACTCTTGTTTTGATGCTTCATGCATCATCGTGTTCTCATTTGATTTTCAAGTACAAGTTTGTTTGAAGAATTGTTTCAAGAACCAAAGCTCTTGTTTTGATGCTTCGTGCATCATCGTGCATTCGTTCGAATTTCAAGAATAAGCTTGTTTTAAGACGTGTTTCAAGAATAAGAAAAGGGAATCATTTCTTAAGTTTGATAAGCATATATATTATGCTATTTTGCTAGTCTCGTCGTGTCGTGCTTGTTAAATGATTTCCCTCTTGTTTTGACGTGTTCTCGAATAAGTATTGCCGTGTTTTGTGCATTCATGATATAAGTGATTACCACTGAGCTTGGACTGCCCTTTTAGCTTGATCCACTACCTGGGGGTCCTTAAACAACGTGGACTGTCTGCAGACTAGTCGTGTCTTGAATGACACATCGTGCGTGTTCGTGTTCCGGTTCCGCGGCCGGAAATTCCCCGTATATGTGGGATCGTGTCGTGCTTGTCGTGCGTGCTTACTCTTGTCATCATGTATGATGGAGAAAGGATGGGCTCTTTGTGGATTTACTAATCATAATATTATATGTATTCATGTCTTGTTTCGTATATCGTGCATGTACTCGTGATTTCTCGATAAGTATCTTGTTCATGCATTGGTTTTAAATCTTGTAAATCTGTTCAAGTTCAATAAAGTGTTTTTAGTTCTTGTTTCCTTTAAACTTCAAATTTTGTTTATGCTCTTGCCTATATTGATCACCTGCCAGACCGTCGTGTCTGATATTCTTCTGCTTTGGTGCTCTAGATAGCAGGTCCTTGTTTTGAGCTAGTTCGTGTGAAGAGGGTTGTTGAGCCACGAGTTTTGCAGGCTTGTTGTGTCAGCGATGTCATGTAGACGTCATGCTTGACTCTGGAGTTATGTTACGCCATTGGGTAGTATTTGTTCTAGCTTGTTTTTGTCTACGGCTTTTGTTAGCCTGTTTCTTGGGAATTGTAATTAATGCACTCGTTAATTTGTAACTTGAATATGTTTGGGTAATGATAAGCCTGTTACTGTCAGCTCTGTATATTTTGATATTATAAATTTGTTCCAGTCTGAGTTTAAATATGTGTATGATAATCTTATGCTGACAGATCGAGTACGACACGGAACCCGATGGATACGGATTCCGGGTCGTAACGTCTTGTAGAGCTTCCGCGAAATATTTTGATGTATTGTGAATTTTGTCATCCTCACACACGCGGATCCTGGGAGGGGAAATACAAATTCCCCAAACTCGCGTCCCTGAGATCGGATCACGGTTTTGGGGGCGTGACACCAGAGAATATTTTTTTCTTTAATTTTTGGGACTTTTAAGAAAAAATTAACTTTAAATGTTAATTAAACGGTTTTATGAAGAAAAACTATAAAATGAAAATTTAATTGTTCGTACATATTTTTGGACGAAATCACCCTAGTTGACGATATTGTCAACCTTCATTACAAAAAATGATATTATGCTCCATCTTATTCTACATAGTAATGGAAATTAGGTTATGAAAATCACTGCATTTTGTATCCCAGTTGTAAGGACCCATCCCTAGAAATACCTAGTAGGACCCAGCTTGACCAAGTCAACCCTAGATTATCTTATTTAATAGGTGATTAGTATGAATAGTTAGTAATTCCCATTAACTTAGCATAGTTTATAAGATTAAGACCCTTGTGAGGTTAATAGTCCCATTCGGAGTTTAATTGGATTTCCTAGAAGTAATTAGATAACTATAAGCCTTACTTATAATCCTAATTATAGAAGGTTTCTCTTTAAAGAGTTGTGCAATTAACCATAGAATGACCCAATTACCCATGACCTAACCCATTAGCCCATTAATTATATGATGGTACTCTAGTCTTTTTACCTAAATAATTTCCTCCAAATTAGAGAACCAAATACCCTAAGTAACCTTGGCCTTCTTCATTATCAACCAAGTAACCATGGGCACTCTAGTCAGTATAAATAACCTACATTTATTGCACTTAGGCTCCTTCATTTATAACCACTCGTTTGAGGGTACTTTAGTTATTAAATATGGATACCTAAACTACCCTAGTCCTTATCCTTTATTTCTATTAACAACTAAGGACCCTTTGGTCATTCCATTTAAATCTACCCTAAATACCCCCATTCCTATTCACTATCCTCATTAGCAACAAAGGGCACCTTAGACTATTCCCACCCAACCAAATTCTATAAAAGAAACCCCTCTCATCTCCCCCAAACGTTTCATACCATCTCTCCCTCTCATTTCACTACATTTCTCTCTCTCTTTTCTCTCTCTTGGGCTTCCAATTGCTAAAGGAGGAGACTCTCATCAAGGTTCAGCTATCTTCAAGCTAGGGAACTCATCCCATCTTCTAGATCCCTCTCCCCTCTCCAATTGAAGGTAATCCTCATTCCCTCTTTCCAATTTCCTTGTAGAATAGTTCTTTCTCTTAGAATTCCCTTTCTTATACACTTCTCTCTTTGAGAATGGTGCAGAGATTGTAGATTTAACTATTGGAGTGATATTAGAGCAATTGGAGTGAAGCCAAGCTGTTTGAGGAGCTTCTTCCTGATTAGGCAAGTAGACATGCTTAGATTCCTTAATTAAAGTGATTAATATGTTAGATTATTAATTATTGTCTTTTATGGTTATTTGGCATGATTGCTGTATTTGGATGGTTGATTGGTTGATATGATGTGTGAGATTGTTATTCTAAGTTCTCTTTATGTGTTTTTGGCCATTAATGGATGGGAATCCCCCATTTGCAAGATCAATAGCCCATTTGTGATGATATTATGATGTGGGGGTGTGCTTGATGTTTGGAGATGATTGGAGTAGATCTGAGATCCATTTGATGGAGTTTTGATGGAAAATGGAAGAGGACATAATCATGAAAACCAGGGTTTTGTGTGTACCCGGTCGGCCTGGTCACTCAGGATGTCAATAGGGTACACAGTGGACTTCCCCACAATTGGGAGTTGAAATTATACTCAGGGTTCTAGAACGTAGCGTACCTTATCGACCGGCCAAACTGTGGATTCCCCCATATGCCAGATTTCTGATATAATACCCACAGTGTACCAGGTTGACCGGAGGACTTTCCAGGTTAACCAAGAACACTGCAGACTGTGATTTCTGCTGCCTAGTTCAGCTGTCCCTTCCGCAGTGTATCAGGTCGACCCATGGACCCATGATGTCGACCCGGTACACTGCAGACAATAATTTCCTAAATTTGGTTTATTTTATGATTTGATCATGTGTAGGCCCCGTTGACCTTCCATTTGGACTGTTTGGGATACGCTAGACACGAGTCAAGGGCCAAGCTTAACCTTGACCCGTGTAGCCACCTAAGTAGGGTTTTGTGTTATAAAACGGAACTCGATTCAATGGTTATGAATGTCCTACGATATTATGCACCTACAAGAGCATCAAGGATACTTAATAAGCATCTGGGACATCGTGATCGCTGCTTTAGGTGAAGTGGGACCTTGGACCTAAAGAGAGGCGCAACGATTGTGATGTATTGAGACATGGTACTTGTATTGTTAAGAACAGACACTATGGCTAGCTAATAGGTCCGAACCTTAGATGTAGGCCTTGGGATGTATTATAAATTAGGGTATTGCACTTAGGCTTTGATCCATGATCACGGTCAGTATTGGATGAGATGTCAGGACATTGCACTTGAAGTCCTGACCTGTAATATTGGGAACTTAACTAGTAGATACTGATGGATGGATTGTATAATGAGATAATGTTAATTAAATGTATAGAGAATATGAGTGTACAAGGGTATGCATTATTAACTATTGAGAATCACGAAGATGGATTAGCTATACCCAAACTACATGACTCATACCCTTAACTAACATCGTCTCATATCAAGGACAATAAGGCGATCCGGTTTGGAGTACCCCCATCTAGTGGTCCGTAGGATTATGGATGTATGGTTGGACTGCTGAGGGATTCTGGTACTGGCATGTATATTGATATTGAGATGTGGCTGGATATAGTAAGTACCTTCGGGGTATTGAGACCGTTGGCACTCGGACCGGGTATGTGTAGACGGATGTTGATGTTGAGATAGCATGTAAGACCAATGGCTGAGATTTGGCTGTGGCTATGGATATTATTGGCTGAGATAGCACGTAAGACCAATGACTGGGACTTGGCCGTGACTATGGACATTGATGGATAAGATGGACTCTTGTACGGTCTTATTCGATGTGACGGTAATGATAGGTGGCCATGACTCCCATGGTTGATGTCCATCGACAATTGTTGGGACGACGACGACGGGCTAGCTTTGACCCCCACGTCCCTTGTACTTCAACTGTGGATGTACCTTTATGTGCTCCTATGGATATATATTAGATGTATAATTATTATGTATTATGGATATTTTTGCTTTGTGTCTTTAACTGCAGACGTTGATATGGTGGGATCTAGATACGATGGTCATGGACATAGTAAGACTACTTCTTCAGGTTATCTATACTACTGGTGATACTGATGTTCTTGTATGATTTATATGGTATCTTGATGATGATGGCTTCTCTTATTTACCTAATATACTATATCAAACACCTGTTATATTCCTATTTCTATTATTGACCATACACTAAGCTCCACACTGTTTCTGTTGTACTCTGATATTCTATATTTGTTATCGAGATACTAATTACGTAGGTACAGCTAGGATCAGTTATGATCTTCTACCCTATCTGTTAATATAATGCATTACCATCTAAACATGCATATTTGCCTGGCTCATCGAGCCTGACCCAATCCTTGGTGTATTCAGGTATCTTCTCCCCCTTTCTTTGCTTGGTGGTTTGCTTGGTGGTTGATCCGTTGCTATAGGGTTCGGAGAGTGATGCAGTTGGAGCGTCGAGAGATATCTATCACATAGAGTCGCTATTTTTTCCCTTATTTGTAGCTGGTCGCGTTAGCCTAGGATCGTACTTGATTTAATTACGGAAAGTACCTTGTAATCCCTTAAAGTGAAATAAGATTATAGGGCATTGCTCATTTACTTGCTCTTATGAGATTCATACTTGCTTATCTTATTGGATCTTCGGCTTCTCATTGGTACTTTTCCTTAGCGTCTCGAGATTTGAGGCGCTCGGTTTTTGGGGCGTTACACTAGTTGTCTTCCTTAAGTAGTTTCGATAATCTTCCTTCGGTGTGTGAGTCCCATGCTTAGTTTATACACATTTTTTATCCCCTTCACATGAGTTTTGAGAGTTCGAGTTTGGAGGAGTGTAAGGTGTTCGATGAAATGCGTAAATGAGGATCTCCTCTCGATTTGGCGGTGGCTTTGAGTTAGACTTGAATGGATGAATTTGGGCATGTTTTTGTGAACATTTAGAGGTTTTGATGTCTATGAGCAATATGTACGGAGCCATGTTGGGTAATCTTTGAATAGTGAATGTGGGGTTTTCTCCTAGGCATTGTATTGTTTGTGTGGAGTTTTAGATCCCGATAGTGTTTTTTGTTTAATTAATACAAAATATTCAAACTAGGTCTAAAAATGGATTTGACATTGGAAGGATTGAAGACACTTCATTATGTGATTTGTGAAAGACTTGTCAAACCCTTTTTCTTTGATGCATTCGTCACATCCTTTTGATTTTTCTTCATTTATTTGAAATGGATATTCATCTTCCATCAAATCTTATCATCATCCCCTCCTAAGTTAAGGCAATCGGGTATGAAAACCATCGAAGAAGAAGAAATGTCCAAAAAAAAAAAAAGAAAAAAAGTTCCAGCAGGTTGACGATATCATCAACCAAGTTGATGATATCATCAATTGGGGTAATTTTTTCAAAAAAACATATACGAACAATTATCTTGTCATTTAATGGTTTTTCTTCATAAGACTGTTTAATTATGATTTAAGTTTAATTTTTTCATAAAAATCCCTTATTTTTTTTTTTATCTCCTTTCAAAGTTGAACTGATTTCCTCCTCATCTTGAGACTCCATCTCTTTGGTTTTGGATTGGTTCAAATCTTCTTGGGAGAGCTTTCCAATTTGAACTTTGCCTCCTATCTCATCTAGAAATCTCTTTCTTTAATTTTTGAAATTCAAATCTTAGAGAGAGACCGAGGGCTCTCATCTTTGGAAACTTGGGGGAGAAATCTTCCAATTTGAATCTGTGTAGCAACAGTGGGTCCCACCCCTTATTGGGTGTGCATGGGGATCCACACCCAGTGAGGGGTGGTTTCCTCATTTTTTTCCTTTTCTTTTTTATTTTCAGGCTTTCTCTCTTAGTGTGGGCCCCATTTCTATGAAAACTTCCTACAGAGATAAAACAAATAACTCAATGATAATAAATTGAATGGATTTTGTACATGCAATACAAGGGACATACTCAATGCAATTTTGTGCCTAATGACCTTATGCGATGGTGCCATAATTGATGCGTGTTCCGAACCAAAAGCTTGGTTGGTGTGACTATAGGATAATGCAGACCATCAATTTCAAAATTTTTTGCAAGATTGGTAATTTTGATTGAAATTCCAACTTGATGCTCATATGCATGAAATCATGAAATTCTAATGCAATTGGCCCTAATTAAGTCCACAAATGTGCATGAAATGATGACTTTATGATCCAATTTTGTGGACATATTAGCACCCCAGAAGCACCAAAATGTATCAGAATCTGAAGAGCCATTATTGGTGGAACAACATGAAGCAAGAGATCGTCGGATTCATTATCAAGTGTTTGTCATGCCAACGGATTAAAGCAGAACATCGAAAGCCTCCTAGATTACTACACCAATTGAACGATCCACAATGGAGATGGGAGCATATAACCATGGATCTCATCCCCGAACTGCCATTGACCAAGAAGAAGCGCGATGCCATATGGGTTATTGTACACAGATTGATAAAGTTAGCTTATTTCATACCCTTCAGAACTTGAACTACAATGGATAAGATGACATAGTTAAATGTCAAGGAGATCGTCAAACTTCACGGATCCTCGGCCTCAATAGTCTTGAACTGAGACAGTTGCTTCGTCTCTAGATTTTCGGTGATATTGCAAGATTCGATAGAAACGAACTTGAACTTCAGTACATCCTATCACCCGTAAATGGATCCCAAACGGAGGGAACCAATCAGACTCTTGAAGATATGTTGAAGGCATGCGTATTGGACTACAAGGAGCGGTGGGATGATTGCTTAACCTTATGCGCACTCGAGCATTGGCATGACACCATTCAAAGCACTATATGGCCGTTGATGCAGAACTCCTTTTTGTTGGGAACAAGTTGGAGTTAGAAGTTTCCATGGCCCTTCAGTTGTTGGAGATACTAGTGAGAGAGTTAGGCAGATCCAAGAGCACCTAAAGGTTGCCCGAAGCCGAAAAAAGAGCCATGTTGACAGCCACCGCAAAGAAATCGAACTTCAGGTTGGAGATAAGGTGTTCTAAAAGTCTCGCCAATTAGAGGAACATTGAGATTTGGTCGGAAGGGTAAGCCATCACATAGATACATTGGACCTTTCGAGGTGAAAAGCAAGATCAATGACGTCGCATACAGATTGAATCTACCTCTAGAGTTGTCAAGGATACATAATGTTTTTCACGTATCTATGTTAAAGAAGTACGTCTCTAACCCTATGCACATTCTACAGTTCGAACCCGTGGAGATCAAAGAGAATACTACATATGTGGAGAAGCTTGTCCAAATCATTGACACTAGGGAGCAAGTTTTATGGGCAAGAACTATCCATTGGGTCAAAGTGTTGCGGGAGAATCACAGCCCTAAGGAAGCGACATGGGACTTATGTGACCAAGTCCAGAAAAATACCCGCATCTCCTATCCGTGGTACGTTCGTTTCATTTGGAGGACCAAATGTCATAAGGGGTGGAGAATGTAAGAACCCTATCCTTAATTACTGCGATTAATATTAATTAACTATTCTTTATCATTAATGATAATTATTTAGATATTCTCTGAGTGATTCTATGGGTTAGAACGAGGTTTGGATAGTCTTGGAGAGTTTCAAGAAGTTCCACACCAAGTTCGGTACTTGGAAGGGTCTAATTTAGAGTTTGGGAAAATTAGGGGTATTTTTGAAATTTCAAAAATACTATCATTATGGGTTCAAAATATAGCTCTCTCCTTACCCAACAACTTTTGTGTTCAGTTGTCCATACTCATTCGAGATCCCAAAACCCATATTTGACCTTATTACCCTTTCTAGAGGTGTTTTCATATTTTTGAAAAATGGAGTTTTTTCAAACGACCTCTAAGATTGGAAAGCTCTTTTAATTTTTAGAAACTTTCGTGCTTCGTCCGAGTCCGTCCGAGGTCCGTAAGACCTTTGTTTACCCACGACAAGTCAAATCACTCATTAATGGCATTGTTGTAATTCGCTCAAGTCCCCTTTATATAAAATCCCCGACACATCCCCTTCTCCTTCATTTCACAACCTGTAGCTCTACAATGTCCCTCCCTTTTCTATCAAATCCATGCATTAGAGGCCTCCATTTGAAATACCAACACTGCCAATTAACTTGTCGGACCTCCCTTCACCCTCTACATTGTTTCACGCGTTCCCACGTCCGGCAGCCTCTTCAACTCACTTTGTCTTCTTCATTGAGCTAGTTAGAGGTAAGAGTTTCCCTCCTTTTTATTTCCTCCATGATTTAGAGCCTCTTTTGTACATTATATGTGACATGCATGAGCCAATTCCAACTCTAGCTTGGGTTGTGATTTTAGGGTCCCGAACTGTCGGGAAATTGTCTGTTTTGCTCGGTAGTGCACCCCAAACCCCTTTTTCTTGATTCTCAAAGCCCGGAACTGATAAGAAACCCTTGCCAATGCTACAGGAAAATCTACTTTTAGCAACAAACTTTTAATGGGGGCCAGCTAGAAGCGCCACTATAGGGCACTTATAGCAACGACAAAATCTGGCCCTGGTTAAAAGTCAGTTTTTAGTAACATATAGTGGTGGCCATTGCTTTGACTACCAGTAAAAGCATTCCTAATGATGGCGTAATTTTTCCCATGGGACATTTCTTATTTTTACCATCCAAACATTTAGTGGTGGTCAATATTTTTAGGATAAAAGTTGTGTTCTTAGCGGCAGTCAGTGATTAGTCGCCACTAAAAATTAGTTTTAGCAGGGGCAATGGGTGACCCCCACTAAAAGCTCTTATAATTTTCTACCAGAACCATATAAAATAAATCCCTCAATCGTTGTTTTTCATATTTGCTTCCTTATTTCTTTCTCTCTTTCCTCCCTACTCTCTTTAGCTCAGGCTCTCTTGATAGGTGATTGTAATATCTTCACCTCGAATCCAACAAAAAAAAAAAGCACCTTGCATCATCACGAGGCCAACCTCCCATCTTTGCAACCCGATCTCTCTCAACTACTACTCTCTCTCTCTCTCTCTCTCTCTCTCTCTCTCTCTTGTACCCTCTTCCTCTTACTCATCTCTCTCCACAGGACACACCATTACCCTCACTGAACCCATCCAACCCACATGTATTAACCTACGTAGACATTCCAAAACCCATCTCTTTATCTCTCTTTGTTAGGAGTCTCTCAAACTCCTATAGTTCAGAACCCAGAAAAGGAATGACGTTGCAAATGGAAAAGCTCTATAGATGCTCTTGAAGCCTACTTTTGAAGGCGAACCCCTCTTTACTGCTAACCTCATTCCTTTTTACCAACATTCAAAAAGGAACCTACGACACCATATTTGCTATGCTTCTCATCCTCTTTACTAACATCCCGGCATTCATTCTTTCACAGACACATACACTTTTTTGTGATTTCTTTAATTTCTATAGATGATATTTTGTAGACATTAAATCCCTGATCAGAAAAAGAAAAAAAACTAATTTCGATGGTGTGGTTCAATTCTAATATGTTTCAAGCATTTGACTCTTTCTCTACATTATTTTTCAGTTTTTTCTTATAGGGTTTCGATTGATGGAACGCGCTCTGAATGCCGTGGGTGCAACCGGGGTCGGCGGACGTGGGAATCCGTCGGGTCCGGCCCTTTCGCGCCCGGGGGCCATGACGCGTGCATCAACATTTCTTTTGTGTGGGTGTGCCAGATTTTCTATTTTACTTGGAATTGCAAGTGGTAATCCGGAGATCAACCTTCGCAAGTAAAAAGGAAATCAACTTCTTTCAAGTTTTCCATTGCACAAATATTTAAGAAAAGAGACATTTTCTTGGTTTGCCGTGAAAGGCGATTTTGTTTGGCATTTATAGCCGATTTTGGCGTTTATAGCCGATTTACAATTCTCATCAATAATGAAAGACAAGAGTTGTGATTTTTGTCTCTTTTAGAAAAATACAAACTACAATGAAAAGCAAGAAAATGAGGATCTAAGTTCTCAGGAGATTGTGGGGGACTCGTTCAGATTGACGGTCGCAAGCCATGTATGGGCTTCGCCATCATCCATGCAGATGAGAACAGAGGATGCCCTTGATTCGCTTGGCTTGGCTATAACCTCAGATTTTTAGAGGACAAAGACCAAGAGAAGGTCCTATGTCCAATAAAAAGCTAAGTAGACGGGCTGAAAAGCCACGTCTAAGCCATTGGAGGCAGCGGGAGAAGGCAAGGACCTTGGGGGGGGGGGGGGGGGGGGGGGGCCCAAGGGACTTTTGTCACCTTGTAGTGGGGGCCGGTGCAGAACTTCAGCAGAGTTTTTCTCTCTTTTTCTTTCTCTGGATTCTTTCCGCTCTCTTCCGATCCGATCTCTTCTTTTTTCTCCTCCTCTTATTTCAATGGAATGCTCTCCTATTTATAGGCTTTTGGTAGCCATTTAGGAGAGTTTATGAGCTTTAATTGCTTTAATGAAAGGAGTTACAAGATTTATTTCTTGATTTTGTAACTCCTTTTTCCTTGAATCTGATTGGCCGATGGAGATTGAGGTCATTTAATCACCTTAATTACCATAATGGGAGGAGTTTCATGGCTTGAATGCCATGAATCTCTTGATTTGTAACTCCCGAATGCTTGCTTCTGATTGGGCCGTCCAATAGAATGAGTTAATGACTGCCATAAAGCTAGCCAATTAACCACATTAATTGGTCGCCGAGCAGTCGAAGAGTCGCGGGCCGTGCCGTGTCTTCTGGAATTCTTCTGGCGATGATCATCGATGGATCTTCATGCTGATCGACATCGGATGAACATGTAACTTCAGACATTGATAGCTAAGAGCGGGCCGGTGACATCTGTCTTGTCGATTTCTTGATCGGTCGGACAGAAAGAGCACTTTTTTGGTCGACCGGTTGGCGATCTTGGAGCGATCACTGATGATTTTATGCTTTTGACGGCGGATCCGAGATGTCGTCGGATATGAGTCAATTTCAAGCATTAAAAATCACAATTTCAGGGAACCACAGGGGTCAAAACGCGTAAAACACGAAAAGGGACGGAAAAAACGGGTCACCGGCGAAAAATCCGGTGACCCGGACTTCCATGGTCGCCGGCGACCATGGGCCGGCGACCCTGGGGGTTTTTCCCCTTTTTTTGGTCCGTTTTGCGGTCTTTTTCGTCGCCGTTTTCTTCTGTATTTTTCTTGACATTTCTTCTCATTTATTGGCTTGATTTCCCTGTAGAAAACCTGATGAGAATCCTTGCATTTTTAGAGTGCAAAGTTTCCAATTTTCCGGGAAAGCCGAAGACTTTGTCGCATAGAGCTGCTGATTTTTCCGCCAGAAGCTGAAACTTGGTCAAACGATGTCGGAATGACCTGAAATTTGAGGTGGAGTCTCATGAGCAATAAATAAGACCAACCATAGGCTTTTGTTTGAGTTTTGAAGCCGTTTGTGGTCCCGTCGATGCTTCACTTGATTTTGCTGCGGGGAAAGATATGTGGTCAAACGATGTCCGATTGACCTGAAATTTGACGGGGAGCCTATTGGAGTCATTTTGAGACGTTCCATGGCCTCCGTTTTGGATGTCATGGTCTCGGGTTGCTCCGCCGCTGGTAGGCTTGATTTTCTCTCGGAGCATCGAAACCTGGTCAAACGTTGTCGGAATGACCTGAAATTTGACGTGCAGCCTTTTGGAAGCATGTTGAAGCCACTCATGCACTTGGTTTGATGAGCGAAGGCTTCGGTGGTTCCCGCCGCCGGGAGGCTTGATTTTGCTGCTCGAGCATTGATGGAGGGTCAAACGTTGTCGGTTTGACTTGAGATTTGGCATGGAGCCCTTTTGAGACATGCTGGAGTCATCCATAGGCTCTGATAGAAGTTTTGACGTCTTCGATGATGTCGCCGCCGGGAGCGCCAATTTAGCTGTCGGAGAAGCGAAGTTAGGCCAAATGATTCTGAAATGGCACGAAACTCCTTGTGTACTCCTCCCTTTGCTGTCTTGAAGGATCTTGCAGTTTTTGTTTGATTCTGACAAGATTTGATTTTTTGGAGAAGTTGCATTGCCTATTTATGGCAGGTTGCGACTTCATGCAGCTTTCTTGATGTTGAAGAGGCAAAGTGACATTTTTTGGTGTCAACAAATGCCCCCTCGAGGTACAGCGACGAGTTGCTTGACTTTTGTAGTTGATGTGCCTCGAAGAGATTTTTGAAGGAGAGCTTGTGTCTTGACCAAGAGTCTTTGAGCAATCTTTCCTTTGGTAGAGTAGCCTTTGAGCTTCCAGGGGAATTTTATGGTAATGAAAGGAATCAAATACCATCTCGAGGCAAAGTCTTGAAGATGACATCAGGGATGTGGATTTGGGCTTTTGTTTTTGACCTTGTGACCTAACAAGCTGTATGTAGCAGGTTAGGGGGGTCGGGTTTTGGTTTTGACCTTGTGACCCAACAAGCTGTATGTGGCAAGTTGGGGGATCATGATTTAGTTTTTGGTTTTGGTCTTGTGACCTAACAAGCTGTATGTGGCAAGTTAGGGGACCAGGATTTGATTTTTGGTCACTCTTTGGGACTGTGTGGGTCCATTGGAGTGGTTTGGATTTTTTGTGGAATGTCAATTTCGAGATTTTGGCTCAATTTGGTTTATGAGGCTGGATGGTTTGATTTTTGGAAGCTCATGGGGCTTGGAATTTTTTGTATGGTTCAATCAACTCAAAAGAGGCATGGAACCATTTTTGTATGCTCTTGGTAAGAGGGATTTTTTTTCCTGACTAAAAGCCCATTTTTTTTTTTTTTTAGTGCCTAGGTGGTCAAACCTGGCTCATATGGGCTAACCCATGGGACCTTAAGCTTTTTAGGATGGCTTAGATCTCATGTGGGGCCATTTTTGTAAAGAATATCTAAAGATATCTCATTTGGATAGAGAATATCTAAAAATATCTTTATGGGAGAGAATCTCTCATATTCCCTTAATTTGGGAGAGAATATCTCAAGGTATCTTTCTTTTTGGGAAAGAATCTCCAATCTCCTATTTTGTTGGAGAGAATCTCTCATTGATTGATTTTGGGAGAAAATCTCTCAAAGACATCTTTCTTTTTGGGAAAGAATCTTTCTAATTCCTTCTCTTTTGGTAAGGTTACTAATTAGTAACACTTACCTTTCTTTTTTTGTTTCCTTCTTTGATTTGCTCTCTTCTATAAAAGCAAGGAGGAGGCTAGATCTCTTGCTCTTATTGCTTTCTTTTGCAACAATCTCAAGAGAGCTCCAAGACCAAGAGTTCTTCTTCTTCAAGGATCTTCAAGCTTTTTCATTCTTCTTCTCCATCAATGGCTTCAAGTAAGTTTTCTTTTTTCTTTCAAGAAAACTCCATGTAGAGAATAGGATGGAAAAAAAGTTTCTCTTCTTTTTTTTTTCTTCTTTTTTTTTCTTTTTATTCTTCTTCTCTTTTTTTTTTACGTGATTTCCTTCCTTTTTTTTTTTTCTTCTTTTTTTTTTTTAGAAAGTTTCTCTTTTTCTTTTTTAGTTATCATGAATAATGCGTTTTTATGCAAATCTAGATGTTCATGCATGTACTTTTTGTAGATTTGAATTTGAGAGCATGATAGCATACCTGAAAATCTTTGCAAATTTGGGAATTTGGAGCTCGCAGCGATGTTGAGCCCTTCTTGATTTTACGGAGATTTTGTGGTTTCGAAAGTTTGGAGTTTCGGAGCTCGCAGCGATGTTGAGCCCATCTTCAAAACTTTCTATTTCTTTCGGGGTATTTCCCTTTTCTTCGGAATTGCCCCGGAACCATGCCAAAATTTCGCCAGATTTGCTTTTAGCGAAATTCTGTCATTTTGATGATGATCTTTTTTTTTTTTTTTTCTTTTCCAACCTTTGCAGGTGGTTCCTCCAGAACGAACAAGGGTAAAGAGCCTGCTACAAGCGTACCTCGTCGATCCGCCAGATCTTCTAATGTGGCCGTTCAGCAGGCCTGGGAGAAGGTCCAGTTTGTTGAGAAGAACTTGGAAGAGTGCGATTCCCTCAATCGCGACGAGATGAGACAGCGATTGATCGCTCTCAAGAATGAGGAGTTCTATAAGATCATGGTAAGCAACCGTCCTTGGGTTATGGACGATCTGAGGGTTTTACCCAAGCTTACCTTCTTCTTTGGAGATGCAGTCCCTGACGACTTGACATACCAAAGGAGATGTTTTCAGTTCTCTTACACAGCAGATTGTGAGGAGAGAACTATTTCTACCCGGTCGTCTTTTGATCGGACCATCTCGATCCTGAGCCTTTCTTCCACGTGCCCTAAGAGGGAAGATCCTCCGAGCTGGGTGAAGAGGACCAGTGTGATCAAGACCGGGGTTTTTGTTGGCGGTCCCTCCGGATATGCGGAGAAGTCGCCTGCCCAAATGGACATGTTGATGCCAGCCAGCGGCTACCAGGGCTCTGATTATCCGTCGGTTGATTTGGGACCGGTGGGCCTTGGCGTTTTCAGCGGTGACGACAGCAATTGGGTGAAGCCTTTTCGACTTCGTGGCCGTTTCAGTGTTGACTCCGATTAGAAGTCGTGGACTGATCGCGTCCTGCTGATTGGTGGCACCATTTTGAAGGAAGCCGGGATTTTTGACGCGGTCCGTGCTTTTAGGGAGACCGTGGCTTTTTCCGACGATGCCTTCATGGCTATGTTGGAGTCTTTCCTCCCTCAGACCAATACCTTCGTTGTCACGAATGGTGAGATTGGTTTTTCCTTGAAGGAGTTGAGCGCCATCACCGGATTGCCCATCCTTGGCAAACTCTACGAGGAGTTCATGCCGATTGACAGCGTCCTTGAGGAGCAGTCAGAGGAGTTCAGGCTCCTATACTTTCAGCTCGTCACCTTCTATGATTTTTTGAAGGAGGGTTCGAAAGTCAGGTCCAGCAGTTGGAAGAGTTATGGCTCTTCATTCTTCAACTTCTTTGACAGCAAAGAGTCTTCTGATAGCATGACCAGGGAAGACAGGAAGAAGACTTCAGCCATGCAGGAAGAGTTGAAGGGTTTCTTCGCGAGCACAGATGTCATTTGTTCTGACATTGCACTGCGGAGAGATCTTGCTGTTTACCTCATTTATTGGCTAGGTGAGGCTGTGTTTGCTGGTGGAGATGGGACGTACATCAGGCCGCATTGTATTTTTCCGGCTTGTCAGATGGCGTTTGGAGAGCGGCTTGCTTTGGTGCCTGCTCTTTACTCCTACTTGTGTACCGAACTGCAGGCTGCTGCTTTTTTGGTTCGGCTTGGGCTCCCTATGAATAGGGTATTTTCAGCCCATATCTTTTATTCGTGGTTTGTATACCACTGTCCTGGCTTCCACTAGCTGGGTGCTGCACAGGATGATGATCCTCTGATGATTCGATTTGCTAAGGGAAAAGCCGTATCCGAATCACTTTTGTTTGCCCGCATGAGGATCCAACGGTTCAGGGACGTCGAGATGGGGCAGTCTTCAGTGAAGCTTTCTCCGGAGTTGCGGAAGAAGGCTTTTGATTTTGGTGCCTCCCGAGACTCTACCAGAGCAGGGTCGGGAAGGCATTACCCTTTGACCAATGCAGAGAAGGAGTGGCTTTTCAGCATACGAGTCGGCACGATGGTGTACCGCAGACATCTTTTCGTCGACATCCAACCGTATGTACCTTCTCGCTTTGCGCTTCAGTTGGGCTTCTCTCAAGGCATTGTTGGAGCGCCTTCGAGTATGGTGAAGCGTTTTGGGGGTTTGTAGGATGGCAGAAATGCATGGGCTTTTTATAGTGCTGAAAACACTACTGCCACGATTTTTTATCCTGAGCTGTCGACTTTCCGAACTGCCGGCTTCATGAAGTGGTTCGCGGAGAGCTTTTTGGCATATCGGGGGCTTTCCAAGAAGGAGCTTGATGTAAAGCTGTCTTCGGGGAAAGGTACTGGAAAGTCGGATGGCGTCCGGCGAGAGGAAGTTTGGGCCTTCCTTTCTGGAGAGAAGCACAAGATAGGCTTTCTCGATGACCGGGGCGTCATTGGTTCTGAAGCTGTTCGGGAAGTACCTGATGAGGCTTTGGAGCAGCTAGAACAGGAGGAAGCTGAGCTCGACGCTTGGATGCAAGCGGCACAGAGGCGAGCTTCCGCGGAGTCTACTGGCGAGAGCAGACCATCCAGTGAGGAGTCAAGTGAGAAACCTGACTCTGATAGTGGGGCGGGTTCTTCTAGGAAGCGAACCTATAGAGGTAAGAAGAGGAGGAGTCATCATCACAGCGAGGGGCCACATGAGGACTCTCCTGACATGGAAATCCCTCTTACCATCAACGAGGAGGTGCCAGAGGCTGTCGACGAGCCTCCAGAGAAGAGGAGCCGTGGAGAAGAGACCATTGGTGAAGGTATGATTCTTCCTTTTTCTTTTTCTGCTTCTTTCATGGGGCTTTCCATGTTCTGATTTGTTTTCTCACCCTGTTGTTGCTTCTTTTTTTTTTTTTAGCAGAGGATGAAGACTTGCCGATGCCTGAGGTTCCGACCGATGAGGCGGTGATGGAGCCGGTTATGGCATCTGAAGAAGAACCGAGGGACTCTGGAATGACTCCGGAATCTCCAATTGGTATAACTTCTTTCGCTTTCTCTTTTCTTTTGTTTTTTTTTTTGCCTGCGACTTGATTTGCTAACATTTCTCTTGTCAGCTGACTTGCCACAGGATTCCGATGACTTTGAACCATCAATGGACGCAAATGTTGATGATGCTTCTGATGAGTTCATGGAGGAAGAGAGTGTTCCGCCAGTCGTCGAAGAAGGTACTTTGTAGTGATGACCCTGATGATTTTTTTTTAACAGGATCATATTCATACCTTTTTGTGTTTCATTTGCAGGTTTTGAAGTGACAGAAGAGAGTCCATCGCCTTCTTCAGAACCAGAGCAAGGGATGCCAGAGGTTGATCCGGAGGTAGAGACTCCTACAACCAGTCCTGACGCGATAGAGGAGATACCTTGTGCTGAGGTTCCTTCTCCAGTGGCTCCATGTGGAAAGAGTTCTTTTGTTACTCTTCCAATGGGACCTGACATGAGCAGCTGATCAACGGAGAAGGGTGAATCTTCATCCAGTTCGTCTCTTCAATTTGCGAAGAAGGTGCTGGCTCGGGTTTTGAGTTCTTGGATCAAGACTCTCCTTTCTGGACACTTGGAGGCAGGATTTGGCATGATCCCACATGTACAGGAGATTCTCACTGATACCGAAGAGGTTGGTCTGGATGTCACAGGTGCTAGGGCGATCGTTGATAGGAACATTGCACTGGGTGACAAGTGGTTTGAGACCATGGATTTCCCTGACGACCAATTCTTCAAGGAGATGTTCTTAGACCCTGCTGATAAGGCTAAGTCTGACCTGAATGAGGCTACACAAAGCAAGAAGTAGCTAGTTCGGGAGAAGAACTTGGAAGAGCTAGCCATCATCGGATTGAGGCGTGACCTTGACATCCTTGATGGGGAGGTCGAAATGGCCAGGAAGCATCTCGAGCATTTGAAGGCACAAGTTGATGCTAAGTGGACTGCTATAACAGAGGCTCGTGACAGGGAGAGTACTCTGATTCGCAGGGTTGCAGATGCCGGTCAAGTTCTTGAGAGGAGGACTCTAGAGAACGAGCAGTGGCAAACTGCTGGGGAAAAGCTTCCCGGTGTAAAAGAAGGGTTACGGCATTCGCCAGCATCTCATGGCAAGTTTCTGAAGAAGCGTGCCTTGGAAACTCTGACGGCTGATGCCAAAAGTTTGCTTGAGGAGCTGAAGCTTTGGCTGGAGACCATTTTTGGCTGAGCTCCTGATTTTTTGTAGCAGAAACTATTCTTCTTTTTTTTTTTGGTACCACATGTATATTTTTTGGTACTTCTTTTTTTGTAGTGCTTGTGAACACTTTCTTTTTTTTTGGTACCACATGTATTTTTTTGGTACTCTTCTTTTTTTGTAGTGCTTGTGAACACTTTCCTTTTTTTTTTTTTTTGCTTTGGTACCACATGTATTTTTTTTTTTTGGTACTTTTCTTTTTTTTTTTTTTTGTTTTTCCTACGCTTACTCAAATCTTTTTGTGATGAAAGCAATTGCTAAATGGGGTGTTTGTTTGAAAATTTGATCAAAAGGTTGTCTTTTTGTGAAAATCTTTTGTCAAATAATTGTTTTGGCATGGGAGCCTGATTTTGGTTGTGGCGTGAAAGCCGATTTTGAGATGGCATGGAAGCCGAAATTTTATGGCGTAAAAGCCAAAATTTGGGTGTGCATGGAAGCCGGATTTTTGTGGCATTTGCAGCCAGTTTGGTGGCATTGATAGCCGGTTTGGTGGCATTGATAGCCGGGTTTTTTTGAAAGCCAAGTTTTGGTTTGTTGGCGTGAAAGCCAATTTTTTGTGGCATTGATAGCCGGTTTGTGGCATTTATAGCCGGTTTTAGCGTTTATAGCCGAGTTTTGGCGTTTATAGCCAGATTTTGGCGTTTATAGCCGAGTTTTGGTTTTCAAAATGCAGGTATCGACCAAATGTCGCCTCCCCGCTGAATGGTCTTGCAAGTATCGATGGAATGTCGCTTCCTTGCTCATTCGGTTTTGGGAGTATTGATGGAATGTCACTTCCTCGCGAATTGGGGTGCAAATATCGACTAAGCGTCGCTTCCCTGCTTTTCCCAAAACTTTTGGTTTTGCGGGTACTGACTTGATGTCGTTTCTCCGCGATTTTTGAAATTTGAGGTTTTCTCGAACCATTTGAAATTTGGGTTGTGGATAGCAACTGGTATGTTACATCTCCACGATTTTTGAAATTGGGTTGTGGATATCAACTGGTTTGTTGCTTCACCACGATTTTAGGTTTTCTCGAACCTTTGAAATTTGGGTTGTGGATATCAACTGAAATGTTGTGTCTCCACGATTTTAGAGGTTTTGGAAGTATCGAATGGGGTTCGCATCCTTCCGATTTTTTGAGTTTTGCGAGTATCGACTAAGTGTCACTTCCCCGCGGTTTTTGAAAAACCAATTTTTTTGTTTAAAGACACGAGGGTCGTAAATTTTGACCTAAAACCATTTGGCGGTAAAAGGTAAGGTGGACTAGAGTGGAAATCCCTGAATCCAGATTTTTGTTTCAAACCATGAATTTTGGTTCAAGGATCGAAAGTTTTGGTCAAGTCAGGGAGAGGCTCCTAAACTTGGATTTTTTTTTTGTTTTTGAACAATGAAACGATAAAAGTAAGCATTGTTTTTGAATCTCTAGAAATTTTGACATTTGATATGAAAATTCTAAAGAGAGTGGGTTTGACGAGCGAGTACCTGAGAACAGGTTTTGGCCATACAGGCATTGCTCTTACCCAGTTGGGTAAGTCTTCAAGGGTAATACCGCTTCAAGAACTTGTCGTTGATAGGCAGCATACATCTGTCGCCTTCCATGTTTAGGAGGGTATATGCGCCGTTGGAGAAGACTTTGTCGATGACGTAGGGTCCCTCCCATTTTGGTTCAAATTTGCCTTTGGATTTGTGTGCGAAGACCATTGGTCTTTTTACCGCAAGAACCAAGTCACCCTTTTTGTAGGCGCGTTGCCGGACCCTTTTGTCAAAAGATCCTGCCATGCGTGCTTGGTAAAGTTCAATGCTTTGTCGAGCTTCGAGCCGTCTCTCGTCGAGATTGTCCAGCTCATGGAGTCGCAATTTGACATTGCTTTCTTGAGTCATGTCATTTTGTAGAGATACCCTCAGAGAAGGAATTTGTACCTCTAGGGGCACGACAGCTTCGCATCCATAGACCAAGGAGAATGGTGTGCTATGGGTTGGTCCTCGAACGGTGGTTCGATAGGCCCACAAAGCTTCAGACAGTTTATCGCTCCAGTCTCTTTTGTGACTAGAGACCATTTTCTTGAGGATTTTGCAGAGTGTCTTGTTGAAGGCTTCTGGTAATCCATTTGCTGCCGGATTGTATGGAGTCAAAGGACAGCTTTGAATTTTGTATTTGTCGCAGAACCTGTAGAATCGATGATCCCGGAATTGTGGTCCGTTATCATGGACGAATCTTTTGGGTATGCCGAAACGACAAATGATGTTGGTGTGTAGGAATTGAAGGACTGATGAGGTCTTCATTTCGTTGAACGCAAATGCTTCTGACCACTTGGAGAAATAATCCGTAGCGGCGAAGATGAAGCGATGACCTTTGCTTGAAGGGGGAGAAATAGGACCTATGATGTCCATACCCCAGGCTTCGAAAAGCCACGAGATTGCTGTAGGGTGTAGCCATTCCGGAGGCATGTGAATGTAATCTCCATGAACTTGGCATAGCTGGCAGCGTTTGGCAAATTGCATTGCGTCGGGTACCATGGTAGGCCAATAGTAACCTAACCTTTTTATCTGATCATAGAGCTTAGGACCTGCCTGATGGGCTCCACAAAGACCAGCATGAACTTCTTTAAGTGTTTCTTAGGCCTCTTGTTGTGATAAGCAGCGTAGAAGTACTCCGTTGAAGGATTTCCTGTAGAGGATTTTTGAAGGAATATCCAAATGAAAGTTTGGGGCTTGCCTTTGGATGCTTACCCGTTCTTTTGGATCTTCAGGTATTCCGAACATAGTGTAATCAATGAACGGATCCCTCCAGTCGCTGATTGAAGGTTGAAGGATAGAGATCCGACTTCCAACCACTCGGTGGCATTCAGCAACTGCTTGGTGTGTGTTAAGAGGAGGGAGGATCCTTCTCTCGCACACTGTGATTTGTATGTTTTCCCCTTCCTGGATCGCCATTGATGCGGCAAGTCCGGCCAGGGCATCTGCACGGATGTTTTCACCTCTACGAATGTGGGTGATGTGACAGATGTCAAACTTTTGCAGAAGCGATTGTGCCTTGTTGTAGTAAGGCAGCAGATCAGGCTTCCTGACTTCATATTTCTGATTCATCTGGTTGACGATCAGTTGAGAGTCTCCAAAGACTTCCAGCATGGTGATACCGGATTCAATGGCGAGTTCCAATCCTAGGATCAGAGGTTGGTATTCAGCTACATTGTTTGTGCATGGTTCCAATAGCGAGAAAGCATGTGGAATCATGTATCTGTTAGGGCTAACAAAGAGGATACCAACTCCCGAGATCAGCTTTCTTTTTTCATTTGTCCTGGTTGCATCGTCAAAGTACATGTCCCAGGAGGCATTTGGTGAGGAAGTCTCCACGTTGTAGACAGGTTCGTCTGGGAGATCATCTCTGAGTGGAGAATCTTTAGGCAATGGATGCTCTGCGAGAAAGTCTGCTAGAGCTTGGCCTTTGATTGCTTTTTGTGGTACATACCTAATATCAAATTGTGACAAGAGGATGGACCATTTTGCCAGTTGGGCATTGAGAGAACCGGCCTTCGTGACAAGGACCTTCAAGAGGTTGATCCTCGAGACCAGGTAGACTGTGTTGGAAAGCAAGTAGTGACGTAGCTTTTGTACGGCGAACATCACTGCAAGGCATTCCTTTTCGACTGGAGAGTAGCGATGCTCTGCACCTACTAGCATGCGGCTGAGGTAGTATAGAGCAGCTTCTTTTCCTTCATCATTTTCTTGTGCAAGCAGAGCACCTACAGAATGATTAAGAGCTCTTGTGTACAAGATGAATGGTTTTCCAGTGGCAGGGGCAACTAACACTGGAGGTTTGGTCAGGTATGACTTGATATCTTGAAATGCGGCTTCACAGTCGGCATCCCAGACAAAGGCTACACCCTTTTTCATCAATCGAGAGAATGGACGGCATTTCCCCGAAAGATTGGAGATGAACCGTCTGATGTAGGCCAATCTCCCTTGGAGCCCTTTTAATTCTCTCAAGGTTCTTGGAGAGGGCATTTCTAGAATAGCCTTGACTTTTATGGGGTCAAGTTCTATTCCAGCTTTCCGAACAAGGAATCGGAGAAACTTACCCGACGAGACGCCGAAGAAGCATTTTAGAGGATTCATCTGCAGTTTGTGTTTGCGGAGTCGGAGGAAGACTTCCCGAAGATCTTTGAGATGATCTTCTTTTCTTCTGCTTTTGACGGCGAGGTCATCAACGTAACATTCGACCGTCTTGTGCTGCATATCTTGGAATATTTTCATCATAGCCCTCTGATATGTGGCACCAGCATTTTTCAGACCAAATGGCATGACAGTGAAGCAATACACGCCAAATGGAGTCCGAAATGAAGTGTGCTTTTCATCTTCAGGATGCATCTTTATCTGATTGTAGCCAGAGAAGCCATCCATGAATGTCATTCGTTCGAATCCGCAGGTATTGTCAATGATTACCTCTGGTATGGGGAGCGGGAATTCATCTTTAGGGCAAGCGCCATTCAAGTCTCTATAGTCAATACAGACCCTGATCTGCCCATTTTTCTTTGTCACGGGGACAATGTTGGCCAACCATTCTGGATGTTGTTCCTCACGGATGAAGCCGACGCTTTTGAGCTTTTGAACTTCTTGTTCAATTTTATCCATCACATCTGGACGGAATCTTCTTTGGCCTTGTTTGACAGGCTTGATTTCTTCTTGAAGATTGAGTTTGTGGACTGCTACTTTGGGGTCTAAACCAGGCATCTCAGCGTAGGACCATGCAAAGCAATCAACGAACTCACGAAGAAAAGCGATATACTCGAGTAACTCATCATCCTTTATATTCTTACTTATGAATACAGGACGTGGATTATCTGGTGTTCCCAAGTCTATCTTTGCAACAGGATCTTCTGTTAGAAGGTTCGAAGGTGGTTCCTCCACAATATTTTTGGAGGCTTCCAGCTCAACAAAACCTTCTGGGATTCCAAGGGCATTTGTAGACCGAGGGTTTGTTCCTTTCCACGGGTCTTCTTGATTGGTGATCTTCTCAAGGCTTGCTATGAGATGGTCCCAATTGCCTGTTGAAACTGGGTCGAAGTAAGGTACTTCTTTTGAGACGAGGGCTCTTCTGGGTCAGAGTAGCACAAGTCTGTATTATCGGACGATTCCTCTTTATCATCAGAGAAATCGTACCAATTGGATGAGCTTCCTGGATCTCTGTCAGGTAACTCTTTAAAGAGATATCCAGGGAGATCGATGTCTTCATGGACTTGAGATGTTGAGGCTTGGTCGGTAAAATGACTTTTAAGCTTTTGTGTCAACTGTCTCAGAGGAGTGTCGGGATCATACCCTAACCCATATGAAGACTTTTCTACATGACCATAGAGTCTCCAATCTTCCAGCTGGCTTTTGGTCAAGGCGGGCTCCAATGGCGTGAGAATACCGCGTCTTTCTCCCAAACCGACTGGGTTTTGAGCATCATAGCCCATTTTCTTCATAATTGCTTGTGCCACAGGACTATATAGAGATAGCTGAGGCATACCTTCATTTTGGAAAGGTTCCAGCATGGAGTTTGATGAAGAAGCGTCCGATCTATGGAAGAAGATCGGCTTTTGCTTTGGTGATGTTGTCGGAACAACAAAGGTAGCAGACGTAGGATCTTCTACATCAGCAGGTGTCTCCATCGGAGTGAGAGCAGGCTGAACATGCTGAGCGTCAGCTTGGCTTGACGATGCATCATCTTCTGGCTCTGAGTCCGAGTTTGTGTCTTGCATGATAGACACGAGAGAAACAACAAATTTGCCCCCAGGCTTTTGCTTTGCCTTCTTCATTCTGGTTGTGATGACCAAAGGTTTTGAAGATTTGAGGGAGATGACGAAGGGAGATTGACTACTCTCTTCTAATTTGCCGGAGGGTTTGTTTTCTTCCGGTGATTTTTGAGGAGCCTTGCCTTTATCTTTCTGGAGATTTTCAGCAGGGGGTGCTATTTCCTCTTCTTCTTTTTCTCCTTCATACATCTGGGAGTCTGCGAAGTGGACTTCTTTACCTTTGAAAGGTTTTCTGTTCGCAAAGACACGATGTACCATGCCGTCGTCGCCGACGAACTTGATGCATTGATGTAGAGTTGAAGGGACAACACCATTCTCGTGTATCCAGGGGCGTCCGAGAAGGATGTTGTAGCATGAAGGGGTTTTTATTGCATACACAGTTACTTCAGAGATAAGATCACCGATCTGCAATTTGAACCTGATTTTGCCGATAGGCCTTTGAGTACTCCCATCGTATCCAAAGATAGATACAGATGTGTGGCTTAGCTTGCTGGGTGGGATGCCCAACTCTTCGAGAGCCGAATTGGAGATGAGGTTGAGTGCAGAACCTGGGTCGACCTGAACCCTGTGTATAGGCATTTCCTTGATGTACCCTGTGAAGTACAGGGGTCGGTTGTGCCTTGCTTCGCCAAGTAGGAGGTCGTCCTTTGTGAAGGCGATGGTTGCACTGGCTGCTTTTTGCACCGAGAGGCATTCAATGCATGATCCCTCAGTTTTCTTTTCTCCCTTTGAGGAAGTTTCAGAGTTTTTGACCCGGTAGTCCATTTCAATTTGGAGGACTTGTGGGGCATGTTTGTCGACATCCTCATTCAGTTTTTGTAATTCTGAGATGAGATTATCACGAGTGCGTGGAGACATTCGTAATAAATCCAGGATGTGCAGTCGTGCAGGTATGTGTTTGAAGTGCTCGATCAAATCATACTTGAAAGCCTCCTTAGGGCCTGCATGTTCATTGTTTTTGCCACTGGGGGCGCTTACAACATCTTTTCCCGAACGATTTACATAAGTAAAGGAAGATTGGTTGTAATTGTTGTGGTAGTCCCGGCCCGAGCGGGTGCCTCTACCAACTTCGAGAGCTTCTTGAGAAGGATCTTCGTTTGGAAGATTGTCTTCATAATCAAGAGGCTGTCGTTTTTCATTTACTGGGGATGCATCTGCAGCAGAGTTGCCATCCTCAGTGATTGTGTTGCATGGAGCATTTTCCGGGAGCGAGTCCTGAACAGCATCCAGCAGCTTTTCTTCTTCGTTGACCCATCCATCACCCCAAGTTAGGTTTTCTTCATGATGATGAGTCGGGAAGAATGTGTATCCTGAAGTCACAGTCTCAGGAGAAGAAACCTGAGAGGGTGTCATCTCTGTGAAAGTCACGTGAGACGAGGTAGCTCCAGAGGATACATTGCTAGGCGTCGCCGGTGTGTAAGTGATCTCATCAGATGATGCATCGGAAGAGCTATAATCCCGAATTATCACATTACAGGCAGCTCTTAAAGGAGACGTTGTCTGCTCGGAGTCAGACTCATCCTCAGATGTAAGAGGATCGTCTACCCAGCAATTTTCTCCATTTTCAGGAGTTGAGGGAGGAGGTACCTGGTGGGCTTCAGGGACTTCCGGCTCTGGATTGTGAGGAATCTCGTTGACGCGGTCTTGCTCTTGTTCTAGAGCGAGACGCTGCAAGATCCTTGCATATTTTTCAAGATCAGGCATGGGAGCCAGATCCTCTTCTTCGTCTTCTCCGTGTGGCTCAACATAGTTGATTTCCACTGGAGCAATGACAGGTGCTGGGTTAACAGCATCTTCTTGTGCAGCCACTTGATCTTCTTCATCATCAGACCAGGATCCTTGTGGTTGCAAGGGGTTATACCAGATTACTGGCATAAGGTGAGTTTCAGGAACCCATTCTTCGTCGGAGAGATACTCTCCTGTTTCAAGAGATTCCTCCCACTCGCCGGTGTAGTTGGGCTCGAATCCATCGTCGGTGTCGCTGGACTCGTATCCATCAATGGAGAATCCAACTACCGAGTTGCAAGAGTATGATGCCCCCTGCATGGCTTCTTTTTTGAATTGAGGTGGCATGAAATCACTGAGAGTGAAGTTTCTTACCACCTTTGAAGTCTCTGGAAGGGACGTTTTTATTGCCCCGAGTGAAGTGGTAGAGGAGGCTTCTGCCTTTTCATGGACTTCTTGTTTTGGCTGGGTCTTCTCTTGCCGTTTGAGCCTGAGGAGATGTTTCCTAGCCTGCCTTCGCTGTTGAGCTGTCGGCTTTGTTTTTACGATCTCCCAGTTTTCATCTTCCAGGAGATCGGGATGTACCCATATGGGTTGTCCGTCTGGTGTCGGGTAAGGAACCAACACTTCGGACGCTTGAATTTTGTTTATCACCATGAAGGAAGTAGTGATCTTCTTCTTCGGTGATTTTGGTGTTTGTCCACATGACACCATGTTGACGGAGGCAGTCCCATAGTTTTTGTCAAAGGTGATGACTCCGTTTTTCCACATCTCATTGATCTTCTCTCTCACAACGAAGCATTGATTGAGAGGATGTGAGATCATCTGATGGTATGGACAGTACCGAGGATCGTTGGTTTTGCCAACATCGCCCGGTCTTTTGGGTTCAGGCAAGGTGAGCTTGCCGTTTGCCACGAGAGCCCCGAAGATTTCGTCAACATCTTCATCGAACGGGTATTTCTTTTCTACTCGCTCTTTGAGAGTTCAAGTCTCTTACCTGCAGCTCTGTTTTCAGCTTTCTTTGGTTGCTGAGGAGCTGACTTGGTTTACACATTGAGGACCTCTTTCTTCTTTGGTTTAGAGGTTACAACTGCGGTTGGCTCTTTTCTTGATGACTTCTGACTGTTGAGGTCTTTAATCGCCGTTTCAGCTTCCATAGAAGCTTCCAGGAGTTCTCCCAGGTTTTTTGATTTGTTGCCGATGATCATGGAGCGGATTCTAGCTCTCATGTTGTTTCGGCAAATGTCGACTAGCGACGCCTGTGGCAATTCATCTGAACATTTGTATGCCATTGCTTTCCACTTGTGAATGAAGTCATAAGTTGACTCATTATCTCCCTGTTTTAGGCTGCAGAGCTGAGCCATAGTAACAGGATGATCCTCACCTTGGAAGTGGGTCAGGAAGCGTGTCTCTAGCATAGCCCAGTTCTGAATGGAGTCCTCCGGAAGAGTGGAGTACCAATCGAAGGCCGTACCTTTTAGGGTACTTGCAAAGAGGCGGATCTTGAGTGCATCTTGATCCGCGATAGCTCCCGTCAAAATCTTGAAGTGGATGACGTGCTGTCTAGCTGATCCTTTCCCCGTATATGTTTGGAGAGTAGGATGTTTGAATTTTGTGAGGAACGGGACCGAGTCCATCCATAAAGGATATGGTGGCTTGATCCCATGCTCCTTGAGTATATCCTCTTCTTTTGCTTTGGCGAGGATACTGTCTACGTCCTTTTTGGTAAGGGCGCGTGACTCATTTTCTTCTCCATTTCCCTCGTTATTGCTATGATTCGGAGGAGGCTCATTGTTCACCTGATTTTGGACAACAAGGAGAAGGTTTTCCATCAGAGTTTCAATCCTTTGTTGGCCTTGTTCCAACTGCTGGATGCGTGTGAGCGCATCATCTTGAGGTGGATTCTGAGGTGGTGGCTCAGAACTTGTAGCCAAGACGTTCATCCCTCGGGATTCAAACGAAGAAACCGTCCTGGTGACTGAGCTGAGGCTCATTCTTTTTGATGAAGAGCTTGATGAAGGATTACTCTCCCGTCCTTGGCTGGAAGGGGCAGGAGATTCTTCGGGATGTCCTTGTGTCCTGGTGACGCTACGGGTCACCGGACGTCGGACATGGATTTTTGATGCTGACTTTTGGCGTCTTCTGGTTTTTCCAACCATATGGACGGCAGCAACTTGGTCGGGTCTTTCTTTTTCGACCCATTTGTGGGAGACTTGAAGTGTAGGAGGCTGGGTCCGTTGCTTCTCTAGTCTCTTTTGTCAATATGACGTACAGCGGCGTGCTCGACGAGCGATTTGAGCTTCGGTCAGCTCTGGCTGGGCTCTGACGATGAAGGATGTGCTCCCTCGGGCGCGGCAGCCGAGCCTGTCTTCTTTGTAGCTAGGCAAGGACAGGATACGGACCCGGTCCTTTGCCTGTTGCAGCGAAGCTTTGAACCTTTCGAGTTCGGCCCCTGTAGAGATGAAGGGTCGAACTGAAGGAGTGTAGGCCTTGGCAGGTGCTTGTAGAGGCCTGGTGATGCGTGATCTGATTCTGGGCTTGTGGGAGCAAGCTGGTTCATGCTAGGTTGACTTGGGAGTCAAGTTGGGGATGGGTTTCTCCTCTTTCATGTAGGCAAGAGGGTAGAACTGGTTCTCCTTGAGTGGGGCCAGGTATGCTGGCTTGGTGGAGGTTTGAGACCTTCTTTGTTTTGGGGAAGGTCTTGGAGACCAAGTCTTAGGGTAGACCTGGTTGGTTGTTGGTCGAGGCTTCGCGGGGGTGCCGCGGGCTTCGGGCTTTTGGGCACTCGCCTTTGGTGTCACGAGAGTGACACGTTGAGAGGCGATCTTCTGCTTTTTGGCAGGAGCAGCTTGTTCTTCGGGAAGTGGGAATGGTCCCAGTGTCCCGAAGACGATGGTCCGGGGAGTCGAGGTCGACCCGGAGTTCAGAGAGTTGCCGAGGGAGTTGACGCTTCGGCAGCTGTCAGTGCGCTTGTAAGTGCGCTCGGTTTGCTTCTGTTGAAGCATGAGTTGGTGCTTGTTTTCATCAAAGATAATGGTTAAGGCTGCCATTGTTAGTTTCGAAAAAGTTCTGAAACAAGACCACATCCATTAGTAATCACAAGAATATAATGATCATAAATGGGGAATTCTATGATTTTGTCTTTTCAAATCGCTCAGGGGACATGTCCCAAGCAATATGAAGAAGGCAAAAAGCCATAGAGGGTACAATTGTTCTGGTTGCAAGCATGGTAGGCTCGAAATGAGCGTTCCAATGACTGCTAGAAGCAATTGTATACCTAAATTTGACTTATCGACAAATGTGCCGGTCACAAATACAGTAGACCCTGAAAGGGCGTACCAGTATTGCTAGGCACAAATGTTGGAGATCGCATCCATGAGATGGGATTCTTTGTTTTGAAAGGTCAGAAATGGATTCGTCAAAGAGAGCAGGTGGCATTCCGATTCAAATACGGGCTCAACGATTTCCACGAGCGCCAGTACTCAGAAGGGAAGAGACCACAATTTCTCGAATCTGAATCCAAAAGTGACGAGTTTTTTTTTGAAATGTCAAGATTGGTTCCATCAAGGAGAGCAAATGGTATTCCAATCTGAACACGGTCTTGGCGATTTCCGCGAGCGCCAGTGCTCAGAAAAGAAGAAACAAAAATTTCTCAGATCTGAAATCAAAAGTGACGAGTTTTTGAAGATTTTTTTTTTTGAAATCATTTTTTTTTATTTTATTATTTTTATTTTTATTTTTTTTAAAATATATTTTTATATATATTTTTTTTATGTTATTTTTTTTTGAAGATTTTTTTTTTAAGATTTTTTTTTGAAAATCTTTTTTTTTTATTTTTAATTAATTTTTTAAGATTTAAAGACGAGAGAGTACACATAGGCCTCCTAACCCGGTCTTATGAAACCTCAATTGATAGAATTGCCCCCAGGTAAGGGTAAGATTACTTAATGAACGCGTTTGGAGGACCCTTGCCTAGAACAGTCAAGCTGTCTCCACACTCTGGACAAGGCTTTTCTTGAATCAATCGTGATCAAAGAACGCAATTGGTTTAACCTTAGTGGTCTATGTCCTTTTTTTTTTTTTAAATCCCAAATAGACTCATCGAAGAGAAACGATGGCCCAAAACCTTAGTCGAACGGGCTCAACATTTCTGCAAGCACCAAAGAACGATAGGATAGGATCAAAGTTTCTAAATTTTGAATCCAAACTAAGAAAACTTATTTTTTTTTGATTTTTTTTTAATAATTTTTTTTGAAATCTCTAATGAACTCATCGAAGAGAAACGATGGTCCAAAACCTTAGTCGAACGGGCTCAACATTTCTGCAAGCACCAAAGAACGATAGGATAGGATCAAAGTTTCTCAATTTTGAATTCAAACTAAGAAAACTGATTTTTTTTTTGAAAAGAGAAAGAATGGAAACAAACTCAAAGAAATAGAAATTTCCAAAAAATCCCATCTCATTTTTTTTTAGGATGCGAAATCCAACATAGGCTACCAGCTAGAAAGTAGCCAAGGAATCCGGAAAAGAAGTATAAGCATAGAGCAAAAAGTATGATATGCAAATATTTCATTTCCGAGCACCGTGTTCTCAAATGAACGAGTCCCACCGGGTGTGCCAGCTTGATGGAACGCGCTCCGAATGCCGTGGGTACTACCGGGGTCGGCGGACGTGGGAGTCCGTCGGGTCCGGCCCTTTCGCGCCCGGGGGGCATGAAGCGTGCATCAACATTTCTTTTGTGTGGGTGTGCCAGATTTTCTATTTTACTTGGAATTGCAAGTGGTAATCCGGAGATCAACCTTCACAAGTAAAAAGGAAATCAACTTCTTTCAAGTTTTCCATTGCACAAATATTTAAGAAAAGAGACATTTTCTTGGTTTGCCGTGAAAGGCGATGTTGTTTGGCATTTATAGCCGATTTTGGCGTTTATAGCCGATTAACAATTCTCATCAATAATGAAAGACAAGAGTTGTGATTTTTGTCTCTTTTAGAAAAATACAAACTACAATGAAAAGCAAGAAAAGGAGGATCTAAGTTCTCAGGAGATTGTGGGGGACTCGTTCAGGTTGACGGTCGCAAGCCATGTATGGGCTTCGCCATCATCCATGCAAATGAGAACAGAGGATGCTCTTGATTCGCTTGGCTTGGCTATAACCTCAGATTTTTAGAGGACAAAGACCAAGAGAAGGTCCTATGTCCAATAAAAAGCTAAGTAGACGGGCTGAAAAGCCACGTCTAAGCCATTGGAGGCAGCGGGAGAAGGCAAGGACCTTGGGGGGGTGCCCCCCAAGGGACTTTTGTCACCTTGTAGTGGTGGCCGGTGCAGAACTTCAGCAGAGTTTTTCTCTCTTTTTCTTTCTCTGGATTCTTTCCGCTCTCTTCCGATCCGATCTCTTCTTTTTTCTCCTCCTCTTATTTCAATGGAATGCTCTCTTATTTATAGGCTTTTGGTAGCCATTTAGGAGAGTTTATGAGCTTTAATTGCTTTAATGAAAGGAGTTACAAGATTTATTTCTTGATTTTGTAACTCCTTTTTCCTTGAATCTGATTGGCCGATGGAGATTGAGGGCATTTAATCACCTTAATTACCATAATGGGAGGAGTTTCATGGCTTGAATGCCATGAATCTCTTGATTTGTAACTCCCGAATGCTTGCTTCTGATTGGGCCGTCCAATAGAATGAGTTAATGACTGCCATAAAGCTAGCCAATTAACCACATTAATTGGTCGCCGAGCAGTCGAAGAGTCGCGGGCCGTGCCGTGTCTTCTGAAATTCTTCTGGCGATGATCATCGATGGATCTTCATGCTGATCGACATCGGATGAACATGTAACTTCAGACATTGATAGCTAAGAGCGGGCCGGTGACATCTGTCCTGTCGATTTCTTGATCGGTCGGACAGAAAGAGCACTTTTTTGGTCGACCGGTTGGCGATCTTGGAGCGATCACTGATGATTTTATGCTTTTGACGGCGGATCCGAGATGTCGTCGGATATGAGTCAATTTCAAGCATTAAAAATCACAATTTCAGGGAACCACAGGGGCCAAAACGCGTAAAACGCGAAAAGGGACGGAAAAACGGGTCACCGGCGAAAAATCCGGTGACCCGGACTTCCATGGTCGCCGGCGACCATGGGCCGGCGACCCTGGGGGTTTTTCCCCTTTTTTTTGGTCCGTTTTGCGGTCTTTTTCGTCGCCGTTTTCTTCTGTATTTTTCTTGACATTTCTTCTCATTTATTGGCTTGATTTCCCTGTAGAAAACCTGATGAGAATCCTTGCATTTTTAGAGTGCAAAGTTTCCAATTTTCCGAGAAAGCCGAAGACTTTGTCGCATAGAGCTGCTGATTTTTCCGCCAGAAGCTGAAACTTGGTCAAACGATGTCGGAATGACCTGAAATTTGAGGTGGAGCCTCCTGAGCAATAAATAAGACCAACCATAGGCTTTTGTTTGAGTTTTGAAGCCGTTTGGGGTCCCGTCGATGCTTCACTTGATTTTACTGCGGGGAAAGATATGTGGTCAAACGATGTCCGATTGACCTGAAATTTGATGGGGAGCCTATTGGAGTCATTTTGAGACGTTCCATGGGCTCCGTTTTGGATGTCATGGTCCCGGGTTGCTCCGCCGCTGGTAGGCTTGATTTTCTCTCGGAGCATCGAAACCTGGTCAAACGTTGTCGGAATGACCTGAAATTTGACGTGCAGCCTTTTGGAAGCATGTTGAAGCCACTCATGCACTTGGTTTGATGAGCGAAGGCTTCGGTGGTTCCCGCCGCCGGGAGGCTTGATTTTGCTGCTCGAGCATTGATGGAGGGTCAAACGTTGTCGGTTTGACTTGAAATTTGGCATGGAGCCCTTTTGAGACATGCTGGAGTCATCCGTAGGCTCTGATCGAAGTTTTGACGTCTTCGATGATGTCGCCGCCGGGAGCGCCAATTTAACTGTTGGAGAAGCGAAGTTAGGCCAAATGATTCTGAAATGGCCCGAAACTCCTTGTGTACTCCTCCCTTGGCTGTCTTGAAGGATCTTGCAGTTTTTGTTTGATTCTGACAAGATTTGATTTTTTGGAGAAGTTGCATTGCCTATTTATGGCAGGTTGCGACTTCATGCAGCTTTCTTGATGTTGAAGAGGCAAAGTGACATTTTTTGGTGTCAACATGGATCGGCATTATTGTAATTGTATTGTTGTAATTTGAAGTTCAATGTACATATAGTTTTTTTTTTTTTGTAAGACATGCGCATATAGTAATGTGATGTTTATAGTTTTCTAAAATTGAAGTGAGATTTGCAGCGTTGATGTTTACTGTCTCATTTACAATTGAATGGTTGTTTTAAAGTATAAACTTGATGTTTATAGGTTGAAACTTGAATAGAGATTTGTCATGTTAAATGTTGATGGTCACAGTCATTTACAATTGGATGGTTTTTTAAAGGTGTAAAGTTGATGTTTATAGGTTGTTAATTGAATGGGGATTTGTCACTTTGAAAGTTGATGTATACAGTTTTTCAAAGGTGTAAGCTTGATGTTTGCAGTTAGATCAAACTATACCCGGATGAAAGTACTCCAGATGAGCCAATAGTGAAGCGCAAAAATTTTACGAACTATTGAATGATGCAGAAATTGAACTATACCCTATCTGCACTAAATTATTGAAACTATCTTTCATTGTACGATTATTTCACTTGAAGTGTCTTGACGAATGGAGTAACAAATCATCTGAAATGTTGCTTGAGCTATTAAAAGAGGCACTTCCTGTTGGTGAAATGTTGCCCAAGAACCACTATGAATACAAAAAGATACTTTGGGATCTTGGCTTGCACTATAAGAATAGATACTTGGCCGAATGATTGTATGTTGCATTAGGAGTATGAAAATACGAATGAAAGTGCCATATGTAGTGAGTCTAAGTGGAAATTAGTGACAAGTCACTCTATTGAACATGTTTTAACTTCATCAATAAAGGATAAGAAGATAGCCACTAAGATTTTACGTTTATCTTTTGTTGAAATCAAGGCTTCAAAGTTTATTTATATCTTAAAAAACAGCCGAGCACGTGAGATGGCATGCTGATGGCCAACGAAGGATGAGGTCTTAAGGCGTCCAACAGACTCTGAGGTATGGGAAGCTTTAGATGAGGAATACCCGTTGTTCGATTTACAACCACATAATGTTAGACTTGGGTTAGCAAGCGATGGGTTCAACACTTTTAACTCCATGAGTATTGCTCATGGTGAATGGCCTATTGTTCTCATTCCATACAACTTGCCGCCATGGATGTGTATGAAGCAAACCATTTCATGCTCTCATTGCTTATTCCTGGCCCTAAGTCTCCCGTAAATGATATTGATATGTACATATTGCTGCTGATAGAAGAATTGAAGGAGTTATGGATAGATGGAGTTGAGACATATGATGGCTCTTCAAAATAGAACTTTCAGATGCATGCGGTGGTCTTATAGATTATTAATAACTCTCTTGCGTATGCTAACTTGTCAGGATGGAGCACTAAAGGGGAAAGGCTTGTCCCTCTTCCAATAAGGACACTTGCTTTGTCAGATTGAAGAATGGACGTAAGTGGTGTTACTTTGGACATCATCTGTTTTTACCACTTGATCATAAATTCTGACACAATAAGAGATCTTTTGACAATGCATACTGAACTGAATGTCGTGCATCGTCAAATAGAGGAAACGGAGATGAAGCATGAAGAAAATAGGCATGCATATTTGGAAGAGATACAAAGGCCATAGGAGTGGATGAACGCCACTATAACGGAGATGATGCAGTAGAGGCCTAGCCAACAACAAAATCCTTCTAAAGAGGTAAGTTTACTTATTTATTATGTATTATTACTGATTGTATATATATGACTTGTAAGAGGGTAATCCAATTGTTTACCTTTCTTTGTTTGACAGGGAGTAGATGGATGATTGAGGAGTATATGGCCAATCTAGTTAAATTTTCCGAATAGTATTTTTATTTTATGCTAGAGTAAATATAATACTACTAATACTATATTAGTCTAAAGCCTTAGTTTTGATGGAACTCTTGTTGTTTTGGATGATTTTGGATGTGGGTATAATATAGTTTGTGATTGTGTGTTGCTTGGAAATAAGTTATTGGCTTCTTTATTAAATTGTATTGGTGGCCAGATAAGACGACATACTGGGACTGTTAGGGTTTTCATTTGTTGCAATTTGATTAGATGCATTCATTTTAATCATAACTTGGTCTCTCATGCACTCATACTTTTTAATATTGGAATCTTCATGCATTTTTGTTTAAATTTTCATGTTTGGCATCATGTAAGTTAAGACTTGATCTTTATGCATGATTTAATCTTTTAAACTTAGTTTTCAAAAGTTTTATAAAGTGAATTTTTGAAATTAATGCATAAAGATGTTTTGTATCACATTTTGAAAATCCATTTTAAATATGTTAAGTTTCTATTCAAATCAAGTTTTCCATGGCCAAAATTCCCACTTAGAAAATCATTTTCAAACCAAAAAAACACTGGGAAATGGTAGTTTTATGGTTACCTCACGGCTAACTGTGTAGTAGCCTAAGGCTAACTGTGAGCTAGCCGTAGAGCAAAATATGACCGTTGTAAACTAGCCGTTATCTGACCGTTGTGAACTAGCTATTAGAACTAATTTTTTTCATATAAAAGGACCATTCCTTGGGATTTGAACCAACCCTTTTGATTCTTTTGAGGGTCAAGGACGGTGGGAGAGCTAGGCTAGGCTAGAGGAAGGCTAGGAGGGCAAATCTATGGATTTCAACCTTTGATTCTTCAAATGGGTTTGCTCCCTTTGTCTCAAAATTAATTCATGCTGGTCTTTAAAACTTTGTTTTCATTTATGACATGATTTAATGTTCACTTAACATGTTCAAATGCTAGTTGTGTTATATATGCTTTGATTTTAAACATGGTTACACTAGTAGAAAAAGGACTTTTAGCGGCCGCCAAACGCCGTCGCTAAAAGTCCACTGGCGGTCGCTAATACTCTTTAGCGACCGCTGAGCGACCGCGGCGGACGGGCCGCGGATATTTCGTCGCTAATAGTAATAGCGACCGCCACGTGGCGGTCGCTAATACTATTTGCGACCGCCAGCGACCGCCAGCGATCACCGCGAAAAGAAAAAAATTTTTTTTTTTCTTATTTTTTAAATGTATTATGGCGGTCGCTAATACTCATTTAGCGGTCGCTAATAATTTTAATGTTTTTTTAAAAATGACCATTAGCGACCGCCAGTGGTTATATTTTTTTTAAAATAATTTTTTTATTTTTTTTTTCTAATTTTCCTGCTTTTTTTTTAAACCTGTACATGAATATATTATATCAAACTATGAAAATCAATTAAAAATACTAATACCAAAGAAAGTCTTATATTAATGATATTCAAAACATTACAATAGTTCCAACAAATTAAATTCATTACAAAAGTTTCCACAAATCATATTAATTACAAAAATAAACTAATTGTCTGAGAAGGCTGCCGAGATCGATCCGATGCTCTCAAACCTGAAGAGAAAAAGGGAAATAAATATTAATAGTTAATTATAAAAATTGGCAATATATAGTAAAAATAAACAAAATGAAAATTTTAAATTTATATTTTGCTATAGAAGTCAAATTCACAACCAAAAATACAAATGACCACTTAAACCACACCCATCAAAACAACACGTCAACCAGTCATAATCACAGATCACCACCAAAATAATCATAGAAGATGCATGTTTGTTTGCTGTTACCCCATCTTACAATGCTTTGGCTTGGATGAATGGAGACACCAACACCAACAAAGGCATTTTCATTGATTCCCATCTTGTGGGTTCCTTGTCTATTGAAGTTTTAATTTCTTACATTTGGTTTTGGGAGGGATGTAGAACTATTTTTAATCATTCAGTGACATCTTGTAATTTCATCAGTTCAAAGTTAAAGTTGTTTTTTTCATACATGTTTAGTAAGAACTATGCATGGACATTTACTTGTCTTTCACGTGCTCCAGAAAGAGGAGTCGGAATCCCGAGCCGTCAGTTCCAGCAAGTCATGGGTGACTATGGGCCCGTGCCCGTCCAGTTTCACGGGCACCGGAGTCCGTTTGTCCAGTATGGGCGCTCGGAGGCCTATTTACTAAGTTTTAACTTAACGTTTTAACTTAAACCTACGTTTCCACACTACGGGCAATCCGGGAGTCGGAATCCCGAGCCATCAGTTCCAGCAGATCATGTATGGCGATGCGCCCATGCCCGTCCAGTTTCACGGGCACCGGAGCCCGTTTGCCCGGTTTGGGCGCTCGGAGGCCAATGTACTAAGTTTGAACTTAAACCTACATTTCGACAGTACGGGCAATTCGGGAGTCGGAATCCCGAGCTGTCAGTTCCAGCAGGTCATTAATGACTATGGGCCCTTGCCCGTCTAGTTTCACACGCACCGGAGCCCGTTTGCCCGGTATGGGCGCTCGGAGGCCCATTTACTAAGTTTTAACTTAACGTTTTAACTTAAACCTACGTTTCGACACTACGGACAATCCGGGAGTCGGAATCCCGAGCCGTCAGTTCCAGCAGGTCATGGATGGCTATGGACCCATGCCCGTCCAGTTTCACGGGCACCGGAGCCCGTTTACCCGGTTTGGGCGCTCGGAGGCCAATGTACTAAGTTTTAACTTAAACCTACATTTCGACAGTACGGGCAATCCGGGAGTCGGAATCCCGAGTTGTCAGTTCCAGCAGGTCATTAATGACTATGGGCCCGTGCCCGTCTAGTTTCACGGGCACCGGAGCCCGTTTGCCCGGTATGGACGCTCGGAGGCCCATTTACTAAGTTTTAACTTAACGTTTTAACTTAAACCTACGTTTCGACACTACGGACAATCCGCGAGTCGGAATCTCGAGCCGTCAGTTCCAGCAGGTCATGGGTGACTATGGGCCCGTGCCCGTCTAGTTTCACGGGCACCGGAGTCCGTTTGCCCGGTATGGGAGCTCGGAGGCCTATTTACTAAGTTTTAACTTAACGTTTTAACTTAAACCTACGTTTCGACAGTACGGGCAATCCGGAAGTCGGAATCCCGAGCCGTCAGTTCCAGCAGATCATGTATGGCGATGGGCCCATGCCCGTCCAGTTTCACGGGCACCGGAGCCCGTTTGCCCGGTTTGGGCGCTCGGAGGCCAATGTACTAAGTTTTAACTTAAACCTACATTTCGACAGTACGGGCAATCCGGGAGTCGGAATCCCGAGCTGTCAGTTCCAGCAGGTCATTAATAATTATGGACCCGTGCCCGTCCAGTTTCATGGGCACCGGAGCCCGTTTTCCCGGTATGGACGCTCGGAGGCCCATTTACTAAGTTTTAACTTAACGTTTTAACTTAAACCTACGTTTCGACACTACGGGCAATCCGGGAGTCGGAATCCCGAGCCGTCAGTTCCAGCAGGTCATGGATGGCGATGGACCCATGCCCGTCCAGTTTCACGGGCACCGGAGCCCGTTTGCCCGGTTTGGGGGCTCGGAGGCCAATGTACTAAGTTTGAACTTAAACCTACGTTTCGACACTACGGACAATCCGGGAGTCGGAATCCCGAGCCGTCAGTTCCAGCAGGTCATGGGTGACTATGGGCCCGTGCCCGTCTAGTTTCACGGGCACCAGAGTCCGTTTGCCCGGTATGAGCGCTCGGAGGCCTATTTACTAAGTTTTAACTTAACGTTTTAACTTAAACCTACATTTCGACAGTACGGGCAATCCGGAAGTCGGAATCCCGAGCTGTCAGTTCCAGCAGGTCATTAATGACTATGGGCCCGTGCCCGTCCAGTTTCACGGGGACCGGAGCCCGTTTGCCCGGTATGGGCGCTCGGAGGCCCATTTACTAAGTTTTAACTTAACGTTTTAACTTAAACCTACGTTTCGACACTACGGACAATCCGGGAGTCGGAATCCCGAGCCGTCAGTTCCAGCAGGTCATGGATGGCGATGGACCCATGCCCGTCCAGTTTCACGGGCACCGGAGCCCGTTTGCCCGGTTTGGGCTCTCGGAGGCCAATGTACTAAGTTTGAACTTAAACCTACATTTCGACAGTACGGGCAATTCGGGAGTCGGAATCCCGAGCTGTCAGTTCCAGCAGGTCATTAATGACTATGGGCCCTTGCCCGTCCAGTTTCACGGGCACCGGAGCCCGTTTGCCCGGTATGGGCGCTCGGAGGCCCATTTACTAAGTTTTAACTTAACGTTTTAACTTAAACCTACGTTTCGACACTACGGACAATCCGGGAGTCGGAATCCCGAGCCGTCAGTTCCAGCAGATCATGTATGGCGATGGGCCCATGTCCGTCTAGTTTCACGGGCACCGGAGCCCGTTTGCCCGGTTTGGGCGCTCGGAGGCCAATGTACTAAGTTTGAACTTAAACCTACATTTCGACAGTACGGGCAATTCGGGAGTCGGAATCCCGAGCTGTCAGTTCCAGCAGGTCATTAATGACTATGGGCCCTTGCCCGTCCAGTTTCACGGGCACCGGAGCCCGTTTGCCCGGTATGGGCGCTCGGAGGCCCATTTACTAAGTTTTAACTTAACGTTTTAACTTAAACCTACGTTTCGACACTACGGACAATCCGGGAGTCGGAATCCCGAGCCGTCAGTTCCAGCAGATCATGTATGGCGATGGGCCCATGTCCGTCTAGTTTCACGGGCACCGGAGCCCGTTTGCCCGGTTTGGGCGCTCGGAGGCCAATGTACTAAGTTTGAACTTAAACCTACATTTCGACAGTACGGGCAATTCGGGAGTCGGAATCCCGAGCTGTCAGTTCCAGCAGGTCATTAATGACTATGGGCCCTTGCCCGTCCAGTTTCACGGGCACCGGAGCCCGTTTGCCCGGTATGGGCGCTCGGAGGCCCATTTACTAAGTTTTAACTTAACGTTTTAACTTAAACCTACATTTCGACAGTACAGGCAATCCGAGAGTCGGAATCCCGAGCCGTCAGTTCCGGAAGTACTTTCTAAATTTCTACATTTATAAGTTTCCAGCTTTTTAAGTTTCAAAATCTATAAGTTTCTAAAACTATTTAGAAGATTTCTATACATGTTGAAATATGGAATTAAAAGAATAATTATACCTGGTCAGGATCAGTCGAGGATGCTGGATCATGACTGCCCTCTCCAGCCGAGTCATGTCTCGCCCTGTGGCCGCTACCAGCGTCAAGTGCCTGCGATTATTTATTATACAGTAAAAAATAATTAAAAAAACATAAATATTGAAACAATCAGTGACATAATTTACAATTTAAACATACAAAATTTTTTCTGACTAACCTGAGTAGTTGGTGGCGGGTCTGATGCGAGCGGGTCGCGACTCTGTGATAGACGAGCCTCCAGCTCTGCTATATCAGATCTCCACTCGGCCCTCATCTCTGCCCTGACCCGCGCCTCCCTGGACTGCAGCAATTGCTCGACCTCCTCATATGTATAATGGCGTCGGCCCTGGGAGGAGCTAGCACCGGATGACTCCGCTCGCACGATGTGCGAGCGTGGAATGCCCGTCCCATATGTGAGCGTGTATCCGTGGCCGTCCCTGCCAATGACATCGTGGAATATCCCATCCCTCCGAGATGGCAAACTGCGCTCCTCCTCGGGCAAGTCATCCAGACGTGACTGAAACTGGGCCTGCGTAATTGATTCATTTAATATACTATCATACATAACAAGACATAGTAATAGACAGATAATATAAGCGGTTCAATATAAAAACTTACGATGATAGCTGCAACCTCTGGGTGGCGAGGATCTCGAGAACGCATCCAGACAGACATCCTGTCGACCGGACCGCCCTCGGTCCGCAACTGTTTGGTCGAGTCATATTATTAGTATAATATCATACAAAATGACAAAAATATAAATTACATGTACTATCTAACTTTTTACCTCGTGGCGGACCTATGTGATGTGTCGAGTCCCCAACCTGTGTGCAGGACCCTGCATTGCGCGGTTCCGCGCATTCGTATCGGCCTCTCTCTGTTTTCAACATTTATCAATGAATTTTTGTTAGTTACGTTATCATTAGTAAATTGTTAGAATTAAAATAAAAAAATTATAAGTTTCTCACCCGAGCCTCCTCGCTCGTCCAGTACCGGACGAGCTGAGTCTACTGATCCGAAAGAACACCCCTCGGAACTCGCGATAGTATGTCTGGGGCATCCTGGTGTGGCTTCCAGTGCTGCATCTTTATTTTATTTTTATGATCTTTCCACATTTTTCTGCACTTAGACATGCACACTGGCCGGAACTGCTCAGGACATGCCCTCACATTGTCCTGAAAAGGACAAATAATTTTTCATTAGGTTATGATTTAAATTGACACATCCTGTTGAGAAATGTTAACTTATTACCTTAATCTGCTGCCAAACACGGTCTAGTGTATCCACTGGGAATGCCTCCCAGTCAAGTGTAGTCAAAGGGAATGCATATGGATCCCGGACCATATGTCCCAACTGACTGATGAGCTGCCTAGCATGCGGACCCACCGGATGCCAGGTCTCGTCAAACTCCACATCAATGGGATTACCGGAATTCCACGTCCGGATCCCTCTGGCAACGCCTCTCCCCCTGCTGGAAGATGGGCCTGTGCTCATAGAATCTATTCAAATTAGAGATAATCTAATTGAATTGAAATAAATTAATTTGCTAGAATTAAAATGTCTAACTATATAAACATGTACCTGTCTGTGAAGCTGATGTCTCACTAGGCTGGGACGTCGATGGCCTACTCGGTGGGGCCATTTCACTAGGCTGGGAGGTCGATGGCCTAGAGGGTGGGGCCATCTCACTAGGCTGGGCGACACCCTGTGCAGGAGTAGGGTCCCCAGATGGCCCACTGGTCTGGGCCTGACGCATCAACTCCTCGATCGTCCGCGGACGATCTCTCCTCTTTCGTCCTGACATATCTGTTCAAATGTTTGTAAGATAAATTAATTTAACGAGATAATTGATATTAACATTTAAAAAGAAATTACACTGAATGATAACATTGGTGAATTAGTTCCAAACCGTTCACTGGACATGTAAGTCAACTGTATCTCCTTCAATAGTTTCCCGAACCCAATTAATATCTTCATCACGTTGAACAAGTGCATTCTGATCAAGAACTTGTTGAGCGAATGCATCAATATTTAGCTCATCACATTCAATCTGATACACTCCCCTCCTTGACATTTTAACTGCAACCTGCCAGTTAGGATCTTTCGGATCTCTGACATAGTAAACTTGCTCCGCCATTCAGGACAGTATGTAGGGTTCGGCACTTATTCGATCATCCCGGTATAACAAATTGTTAAAATTTACCAATGTAAACTGGTAATTATCTATTTTCACCCCTCGGATGGGATCCACCCAGTCACACTTAAACAATAGAAATTTTAACCCATGGCTGTATACAACTTCAACAATATCCTTCAACCGGCCGTAGTAATAACCAGCATCGACAGATGGACAACCGAGCCCACTATTTTGCGTGGCTCGTTTCTCATCTACATCCTTGATGCGAAATCGAAAACCGTTGACGTCACAAGTTGTGTAACGTCGGGCCGTTCTGAAGGGACCATCAGCTAACTGATTCATTTCATCGGTCAAATTCAGATCGTTGGTTCTTCGTAAATTACACACCTACACAATGCATGTAATCATTGAATATCACTACTGAAAGTAATATGACAGGAACAAGTTAAATTTGTCCTAATGATTGAATACGTACATGACTCTTGAACCATTCGTGAAATGACCGATAATGGGACTGATGAATTTCAGGAGCTGTAGCACGAGGCATGTCCCGTTTGAGCTCATCGATATGTGTCCTGCGATGCATAACACGTGTTAATGACAACTACGATAATTTAGGCAAGAAATTGACAAATTACAGTTGTGAATGAGTGATAACTTACTGAGTTAAAGCCACAACAGATGGGGTGTTGAACAACACCCATCGGTGAGCTTGAATCCACTCAATATTGTTGAGCTCAAATGGCGTGCCCTCCCCAACTGGACCATCATTAATCCGCGAGGGCCTGGTTAACTTTGTTTCAATATTATCATTGAGATATGTTGCGCAGAAATTTGTGCACTCATCCATCAAATACCCCTTAGCTATGGATGCCTCTGGACGAGCTCTATTACGAACATACATCTTCAATGTGTTCATGTACCTCTCGATCGGATACATCCATCTGAATTGGATGGGGCCGCCAAGCAGGGCTTCACTGGTTAAGTGTATGGTCAAGTGAACCATGACATCGAAAAATGCAGGTGGAAAGATTTTTTCTAGATGACACAATGTCACAGCAATCCTCTCTTGCAAACCATTCAACTCATCAATTCGGTGAACTCTAGAACAGAGTTGTCTGAAGAAGTTGCTAACTTCAATCAACGGCGCTACAACATTCTTAGGCAAACAGTTCCGTATGGAGATAGGCAACAACTGTTGAATGAGAATATGATTGTCATGACTCTTCAGACCCTGTAATGTTCTTTCTTTCATGTTCACACGCTTAGCGATATTCGAACAGTACCCATCAGGAACCTTGACACCCTTCAGAATAGAGAGGAAGACATCTTTCTCATCTTTACTCATCGTGTACTGCGCAGGAGGCATGTACGCCTTGTTGGACTCTCTCATCTGCAAGTGCAACGATTTTCTCAAGCCCATTTCTTCCAAGTCACGACGTGCATTGACACCATCCTTCGACTTTCCCTGAACACCGAGAATGGTCCACAATATATTATCACATACATTCTTCTCGATGTGCATAACATCTAAGTTGTGCCTCAGTAAGTTATCTTTCCAGTATGGTAGATCGTAGAAAATACTTTTTTTCTTCCAATTATGACTTCGCCTTCTATTTGCACCGGTAATCGAAGGAAGCGGGAGGGCCAGTAAATCTTGAAAATCATACACGGTGCGTACTTGCTCCTGCTCCAGCTGTGCCAACAAATCAACTCCCGTCATTTTTCGAGGTGCTGGACCATATTCTCGAGTGCCGTCAAATGACACTCTGTCCTTCCTGAACCTGTGCAATGGAGGTAGAAAACGTCTATGACCCGTGTATGCCCATTTTCTGCCGTGCTTCAACCAAGTTGACTTCTTCTCCTGATTGCAGCAAGGACATGCAAACTCTCCCTTTGTGCTCCAGCCCGACAAGTTAGCGTAAGCAGGGAAGTCATTGATTGTCCACAATAATGCGGCGCGGAGTTTAAACATTTCATTGCTTTCGGCATCAAATGTCATCAGACCATCAACCCATAATTCCTTCAATTCATCAATCAAAGGTTGCATATATACATCAATCTTGTCCCCTGGTCCTCGTGGTCCATCTATAAGTGTGGATAGGATCAGAAAAGGTTGCTTCATACACATCCATGGCGGGAGATTATAAGGCACCAAAACAACTGGCCACGTACTATGATTTGCCCCAGTCATGGATCGGAATGGACTAAAACCATCTGCAGCCAAACCAAGCCGCACATTGCGACAATCCAAGGCAAAGTCTGGGTTCCTCCGATCGAAGTCTTTCCACGCTGGGGAATCTGCTGGATGGATTAACTTACCATCTTCCCTGCGATTCTCGGCATGCCATCTCATCAGTTTAGAAATCTTTGATGACATAAAAAGCCGCTTCAGCCTGGGCTTAAGTGGGAAATATCTCACTTGCTTTGCTGCCACATGTTTGCCACGATTGATAACACTTGTAGAACTATTCTGACGATTGTGACCAACCCCGTCCTCTTTCCATCTCGATGACTGACAGACAATGCACGTCTCAAGATGGGCATTCTCATTCCTAAATAACATACAATTGTTTGGACATGCATCAAAAGTCTCATACGTGAAGCCTAAATTTTCAGTTAACTTGCGGGCCTGATAGTAGGACTTAGCAAGTTTTGCACCGGACGGGAGCGCTCGATGCAACAACTGGAGGAGCATATCAAAGGACGTGTCAGACCATTGATTCAATGCCTTCAAATGCAACAACTCAACAATAAAGGACAATTTACTGAAGTCCTTACATTCGGGATACAATTCTATCTGTGCATCGTCTAGAATTTCAAAATATCTCATGGCTTCTTCATCGGCACCGGAGCGAGGATTACTCCCACCCGCGCCGTCAGTCTCACAGCTTGTGTATTCAGGTGCCAACCCGCATGCGATATCATTTAGCATCGCGATCATCGGATCAGTCTCTGACATATCATCCACCACAATTTCATCTCTGGCCCGTTTGCGACATGAAACATACTCTTCTCCATGTCTTATCCAATTCTTGTACTGCTTCAAGAATCCGTTCAAAATCAGATGCTCTCGGACAAGCTCTCTTCTGTAATAATAACGATTGGCACATTTTCTACATGGACAACTGATGAACTCATTGTCAAACCCATTGGTAAATTCCATGAACTGGTTAATCCCCTCCATGTATTCCCTGGACATCCTATTCGGTAAATCAATCCAGCTCTTGTCCATCTCGGTAACTATTTCTGTGGAAATCTAAAATGATTGCAGTACAATTAGCCCAAGGTACCGTGCATCATGCAAATCACCTATCCATAAACTACAAACTCATTACTACAGGGTGGGTGGTCCTATCCCATTCGAGAATGCACGATCCAACTTGCACTCAACAACTCGAATGCTTCGTCCCCTAGTCAGACAAAATTTCGGCAGCATGTCCGCGTGGTTCTCCAAGTACACGACACAGATACAACATCAGTCGTACCTATGTATGTACCCAAAGAACAATGGGACGTCAACCGAAACTCTATCTAACATCAGACTTGCATGAGCCATTGAGTATAAAATGGATAATTGCATTCCCAAACTGTCCGAACTGGACAATTCAAGTATCGCATACGACAAAGTTCGAATGTACATCACAAGAACAACGAATCTAGTCAAAGACCCAATCCGTCGCGTCAAGGATTACCGAACAGATGTCGTACACAATTCTCGAACGGGTCTAAGTTTCACTAATGCATGCAAATGAATAAAAGTTGCACAGGAAGGTTCACAACAAATCAAATCTGCAAATATAAAACCATCTATAGCAGTTCTAAGTTTGTTTGTACCATTAATTAACCTAGTATTTAACGAAGTTAAATTTTATGCAAAATAAGGAATTAATATAAATTTAAGGTGGAAGTTGTTCCAACCCTTTCAACCAAGGTTTTGATTGAGGCAATATTGCACTATAAATATATCATACAAGAGTGTGAAACATACAATGGTTTTATCAATTTAACAAAACCAAATTTCTATCAACAAAGGGTTGAGTAACGAACGCAGCACAAACAGCATATTACAAAGATTGAAATTGAAAATGCACAAAAATAGAAAAAAGAGAAAAAAAAAAGAAAAGAAAAGAAAAGAAGAATGGAATTGAAGTCTTTTAAGCTACGTTCAGAAAGAAATGAAAAGAAAAGAAAAGAAGAGAAAAGAAGGATAAAGTTGTACAATGAGAAGTTAGGTGTTATAAATATATTATAAAATTTAAAATATAAAGTACCTGCATTCCTTTTTGTACCAAATTCTAGTGATAAGTAATTTTGAATATCATGATTTTGTGTCCATCTTGCATAAAGTAAGTGATGGGCAGAACCACCACATACCTGAGGATTTTTTATTTGCTTAAGTGGACCATCTAATCATTTGCATTGCTCATCAATTTTATGCATCAAAATGATGTGCCTGCTAAAAATAGCCAGAAAATGTTCTGAACAAAGACTTCAAAATTTTTTTTCTACAGACACTAGTAATGAAGTAACTATGGTATTGAGAATGTTAGCTTAGCACATGAGCACAAACAAAACAACTTCATAGTAAAATGTTATACAAATAGAAATGAAAGAATAACCAGTTAAAATAAGATAAATATCTCTAGTTTACAATATCCATGAGAAGAAACTCCCACTGGGTGAGGTATAAGCCTATGAAACATCAATAGAATGCTTTAAATTAAAAACACAAGCCACAAACTTTCCTAACCATTTACAGATCAATACAGTAGAATTAAAAACCACCCACTTCTAAAAATTGTACTGAACAGGACCCACTTCTAAATCTAGAACCACCCAACATCACAAATCCATTACTTTATATCTCAACTATAAGGGGAAACGAAAAAAAGAAAAGAAAAGAAAAGAGAGAAAACTTGCCTCCAATGAGATTAATCCTCCCCACAACCCCACCCCACCCAAATCAAATTGACAATTTGTAACCTGATGAATGTATCAACATGGGAGCAACTCCTTTTTTTTTTTTGCAGGCCAGTGGTATTGAGCAGTTTGAATTTTACAGGTGGGTCTCACTAACTGGTTTAAATCTTATTCTCCTAAATGCTTGCCATCTTTGGGGGATCTAAACTTTCTTTGTGTGGAAATGCACTTTTTTTGAGCTATCATCTCTAAATATGATCAAGAGAAGAGTTAAGAAAGACTGTTTTAGTATCTTGTACCTTGTGGATGAACACTATAAAGAGGTGCATACTGTAAACATCCATATATTTTTGGCACAAGGAATGTATAAAAGGTTGAATAGTGATGTTACAATACTATTTAGAGCAGATGCCTTAAAAAAAGCCAGTTCCAACCCATCTAAATTATGTCAATTAGATCACCATGTAGATTATTTTAGCAAACCATGTTTTGGTTGGAAAAAAAAATTCAAACGGACCAAGTTCATCAAGATTTTAATCATACAAACAACGCAGTCGTTCAAGAATATATGAAGTAGGAAACATTTTAAGTGTCAAATAAATACAAATAAAGGGAGTATACAATTAATCAAAAAAAACAAAAAAACAAAAACACAAATAAGCTGTTATCCATTAGAACATCTTGCTAGTGAATGTCACATGAGCCTAGCAATTCCTAGGGGCAACATTTTCCTTGTTACAATCATTGAAGGTCCAACTATGAATGACAATCAGGCACAGCAGCCATCCACAGTGGGTCCCCAATATATAAAATCCAGGAAACTGAAAGCATAAGTTTGACCCATGGACATGGTTAACAGTCTTCAAGACTGCCAGATAAACAGAATGGCTATCAATGATACATAATCCACCATTACAAACAGAAACATAATAACAAGTAAAATCAATTAAGTAAAACTCGTGATGAATATGCGTAAAAGCATCGCAAAAAAAATCATTATTAAAAGGAGAGAGTTAAAACTTAAAACAGAGCATCCGCAATCAAACAGAAATATAAAAACTACATACAAAACCAGGATCTTAAACTTACAATAACATATCACTAAGAAAAACATGAATATAAGCATTACACAAAATGAAGACGGAATATCTTCAACTTATAAAACAGAGAGCACATACTAATATGTTATTAATTTAAAATAACATAACAAGAACCATAACAAAAAAACACATACAAGGAGAAAAAAAACAGATAAAAAATGCCATTCACAATGATAAAACTCATGCGAAGAAGAACCAAAGAAAAAAAAAACCTAATGATGCAAAAACTATTCTTACAAAATCTGCAAGCATGAATAGAATAGATTGGTTAGAAACATCGTCAGCCTGTGGAATAGCAACAGGCCGCTGAAACAACATGAACAATAGAAAGAAAAAACCCAATGGCCCAAAAACGAAAATAAAACTTTTCAACTGGAGTGTACCAGTTAGACCAAGATGAACTGTGACAAATCCCTATTGTCTATGAGCTCTTGGAAATTTGGGATCTAAAATCCCTATTGACAAGAAAATGCAGTGGAAAGAGAAAAAGGGAATAAAAACAGCAAATGCAGCGCATCAGATGGAAAATGACAAATCAAATGAAAAAAAAATACATACTCTATCAGAGAGAGAACCGGTGGCGGCTCCGGCCCGCGGGAGGGCACAGTGCAGAGCGAGAACAGGGGGAGAGAGAGAGAGAGAGAGAGAGAGAGAGAGAGAGAGAAATAGCGAGGGAGAGGGAGAGGGAGGGAGAGAGAACCGGTGGCGGCTCCGGCGCAGGGAGGGAGAGAGATACAACCGGTGGCGGGAGGGAAGAGTGCAGAGCGAGAGGGACAGGGAGGGAGGGAGGGAGAGAGAGAAATAGAGAGAGAGAGGGAGAGCGAGAGGGAAAGCAAGAGAGACAACTGGTGGGCGTTCCGGCGCAGGCGGGCTCTGACGGATCTTCGCTGGTGAGGCGGGAGTGCAAAGCGCGGGCGCGGGAGGGGAAAAGGGGAAAATGAAAGTGGGAAGGGGAAAATGAAAGGGGGAAGGAAAAGAAGGAAGCGTGGGAATTTACGGAGGGATATTAGCGACCGCTTAGTGGCGGTCGCCCGCTTCTTCAGCCGCGAAAGCCCATTTTTCTAGTAGTGTTAGTGATTTGACTTTAACATTTGAATAGATTTAAACATGTTATCAAATTTTTGTTTTGAACAAACATGCTAGAGTTAGATTGAGTTTTCTAAAATTAGTTTGTTCATCATTCCAAAATATGTGTGCATCATTTAAATCACTCTATCTCTTATTTATGGTTTTCACCTTTGCATAATTTATGAGAATTTAATTTCAAGAAGAGATAGAGGCTTCCAAGCATATGAATCATTTATGAATCTTTGCATTCTTCATGTATATGTCATAAATTGAGTTTTCACTTTTATATTTGCCTATGTTAAGAAGCATCAATATGTACTTAATTGCATCTCTTCTTGTGCATCCTTAGGCATAAAAATTGAGATAAAAATATTTTGTTGTAAAGGTTATTGCTAAGCCTTAGAAAAGCATAAGTGGTTGTAAAGGTTAATGCTAAGCTTTCGAAAAACATATTTGGTTGTAAGGTTAGAGGTGAGCCTACACCTCAAGTTGAAATAGTGAAAAATCCGGTAGGGAAACTGAGAGTGGATGTAGGAATGGTTGGCTGAACCACTATAAATTTGGTTGTTATGGTGGTTGATTTTTTAATTTGTAAATGATGCTTATATGCTTAATGTTTTTTTATTAATGCCAATGTTGAATGATTATATATTTTCTTTACTTGTTTATGTATGACTTAGAAACTTCACTTGCATTCAAGTTAATTAATTTTCAAAGCATAATTGGCATTAAAAAAAATTAAAATTGGTCTAGGTTTTTGAGCTCATCCTATTCACACCCCCCTCTCTCGGGTTCGGATCTTGACTTTCAGGGACAACCCCCACTATCATGGTTCCTCATTTGGGACCGCTCTAATGCATGTTGATCCAATAACAATTTATTTTGCATTAGATTTTAGGCAACTGAATATTTTTGGGTGGTTTCAAATGCACCTAAGTTTGGCAAATTTTACAGTATTTTTTTGGAAGTTTCAAAAATCTATGCCTTTTTGTCTATCATAGTATTCTGTTGGATGGTTTAGTTTTTAATTTTCTTTGGCTAGGAAGCTTTATGTAGTGGGAATTATTTTGCGACTCTGAGTCTCTGACAATTTCAGTACAAATGTGGTAGTGGATGGGAGCACATTTAATTTAGGATTATGGGTTCTAGCAGGGACATCGAATAACTATTCCATGCATTCAATCAAGACTTTAATTTTTAATTTATCTTCTACTTTTTGTTGAATTTGAAACCACAATAGAGATGGCTAGTTGATTTGTTAGGGCTGTCAATGCATATTTGTGGAGTTACAAGTTTACAATGCTCTTGTCCCCACATAGTTAATCTGGCTTTAGAATTAGGTAAGAAATTCTCTTGTCGAAATATGAAGTTCATCTTTTTTAGAGTGCCTATGACAGTTTGGAGATGCATATTCGGATGCTCCAAGATGTTGAAACACATGAATGGATCTTGAAGCACACCATCCACAAAGAAGAAATAGAAAAACATCCAATTGTCATCATTCCCAAGCCTCACTATTATGGTTTTTCTCTATATCCTTTGACATCTCACCCAAGCTTGGAGGTTATTTTCATACAGATTGAAGTCAAGATAATATCCTATCATTTTTGGCAGCAAAAGCAATGGGTATGGTAGGTTGGGGGAAATCTACACCATAGAAACTCACCGATATGTAGATATGGCAATCCCGTACAAATGCTTCCTTTATTCTTTGGATGAGAGGAGATAATGAGTACAAGACAAATAAAACTTTTGAGGCTGTGTTATCCCCTAAAGATGTGCATTACCAAAGAAAAGTGCAAAGCTTTGTAGGGGTATGTGGAACTTGATGGCTGTGCAAATTTTGGTTTTGATTCATGTTCATGGTTTGTTATTGCATTGAGTCTCTCAATAGCATTTTGAATGCGAAGTGATTTCATATTTTAATTATGAAGGTGGATTTAACTGTGATCATTGTTTGTAGCTAACAAGTTAAAATGGGCATCTAGCCATATACTGTTATAAGATGTTTGATGATTGATTGTTGGGAAATTCTATATGCACCCCTATTTTTGCTGAGCACACCCACCTTTAGAAGAAAAAAAATTACACATGAAGAAGGAATGTGGGTGTGCTCATCAAAATAGGTGGGTGCATATAGAATTTCCCTTGATTGTTTCTTTTTGTTTTTGCTTATCGGCATTTTGAAAAGAGAAAGGATTTTGCTGGTTATAAAAGGAGTAGGAGGAATAGCAACAGGAGGAGGATTTGAAGATTTTATTTATACAAAGAGAGTCTCCTAACATAAATCTTAAGTGATGGTTATGAACCTAACTAGTTCACAGCCCCAAGGCTAGAGTGCTTAATATCTTCTGGTGCAGCAGTATGTAGTTTTTTTTTTGGATGTCACGTGGTTTTTTTTTTTTTTTTTTCTTCATGTCTCATTCCAATCATTTTATACATCATTCATCAAATATTTAGCCCTTCACTCTTCTTTTGATACATTGACCATCCGTGTCTATAACATACCTCTTTCAGCACCTCTAGATTTGTGAATATGTTAGATAGAAACAACACCACGTTATACCAGCTTCACAAACCATATTCATTTGAACTGGGATTCAGCGACGGTGTATATGTCAAGCTTAAAGTTCTTAACACTACCATCATTACTTCTATATACATATCATACACAGGCTATGGTGGTTGAGAGGAAAAGTCTTCAAATTGGACATCCGAATAGAATGGAATCCCACCCTAAATCTGAAGTGGGGACTGATTTCAAAAGAAAAATAAATTCTTATTTACACCCCTTTTTTATTTTCATATGGGGCTTGATCTGTTATAAATAAGATCACTTCACTCCTATCTTTCTCGTATTGATGTTAATTTGAGCATTGTTTTGGTAATGAACTCATTGAGTCTGTGATACATTGAAGTGTAATTGTCTTCAGCTAAGATGATGTCCAAAAATGTGTTATCTAATTCAGGTCTAACAACTGTAATTGCAGGAGTTTGGATGTTGTCTTGATGACGCTAAGAGAGGACGAGTAATAAGAAGGTGAAGACCCATCAATGAAGAAATGGAGCAGAAGAGTTTCTTGGTAGGGGTTTAGCTGTTAGAGGCATCTAAAACCATTTTTATATCATGAAATTGGGCGAAAAGGTCCCATGCATGTAGGGTGTTGGTTGTTCAAAACGCTATCTTGTATTAGAATCTCAGTTGTCATTCAAATAGACAATGAGAAAATGAAGATGGATCTTGTTCAATTTGGTCTTGTACGGAATAGAAGCTATAATTTAAATTATTAATAATAGTAGTTTTTATTAATTTTTGGTAGACTTTCATTCTATTGTCTTAAGTTTTATATGTAAGAAACATGTTAATGCACATGAAACACAATTGAGTTTTCTATAAAAACAACCATGGTTTTCTATAAAAAAAAAAAAACTTTAGCGGTGACCCGTTGACCTCTACTAAAATAATTTTATTTATTTATATTAATATATAATGGCGGTTTTTCTCACTTTTACAGGCGGAAGATGACCCCCACTTAAAAAATATAATCGTCATTTAATCTACTTGCGATTTTTTTTCCGGAGGTCGGAACCGCCGTAAAAAAATAAAAATAGCCATTTACCCACCATTTCTACATTGTCGACTAGCGGCAACCATATATAGGTTTTATCAGCTGCCGTACTACGTTTTAGTGGCGGGCAAAGTAGTTTTTCTTATAATGTAACCTCTTTGAACTTAGATACATGTTAAGTGAGCCCCAAACTTGGTTCAAACCCTAGTTATACCCTGATTTATCGCCCCCACCCTACCCCTTGAGAGTTAAATTTTCCACATTAATGACCGACTGTTTTGAACAACCGGCTGAACCACCAGTTTTTCGCTTTTAGACTGAGGCGTGGACAACCGAGAGACCTTGAGGGCCTTTGATGTTCTTTAACTTGTTTCAACACACTATAATAGGTTTCCGTTTCGTTTAGGGGAATAAAAACCTAGAATTTTGTGGAACCTTTTACCTGAACATTGCCTAATATTGGTTTTGCTCGAAACATGTGGAAAGTGGGCTTTGAACTATCACACATCTTCCAGATTAACCGGATGATGGAACGCGCTCCTGCCGAGGGTGCTACCGGGGTCGGCGGACGTGGGAGTCCGTCGGGTCCGGCCCTTTCGCACCCGGGGGGCTGAAGCGTGCATCAACATTTCTTTGTGTGGGTGTGCCAGATTTTCTATTTTACTTGGAATTGCAAGTGGTAATCCGGAGATCAACCTTCGCAAGTAAAAAGGAAATCAACTTCTTTCAAGTTTTCCATTGCACAAATATTTAAGAAAAGAGACATTTTCTTGGTTTGCCGTGAAAGGCGATTTTGTTTGGCATTTATAGCCGATTTTGGCGTTTATAGCCGATTTACAATTCTCATCAATAATGAAAGACAAGAGTTGTGATTTTTGTCTTTTTTAGAAAAATACAAACTACAATGAAAAGCAAGAAAAGGAGGATCTAACTTTTCAGGAGATTGTGGGGGACTCGTTCAGATTGACGGTCGCAAGCCATGTATGGGCTTCGCCATCATCCATGCAGATGAGAACAGAGGATGCTCTTGATTCGCTTGGCTTGGCTATAACCTCAGGTTTTTAGAGGACAAAGACCAAGAGAAGGTCCTATGTCCAATAAAAAGCTAAGTAGACGGGCTGAAATGCCACGTCTAAGCCATTGGAGGCAGCGGGAGAAGGCAAGGACCTTGGGGGGGAGTACCCCCCAAGGGACTTTTTGTCACCTTGTAGTGGTGCTTGATGTAGAATTTCTGTAGAATTTTCTCTCTTTCTCTAGACTCTGTCTGTCTGGAATTCGGGATTCTCTGCACCTTTTGATTTTCGATCTTCGGTTTTCCGTTCGTCCTTTTCCGATCCCTTTCTTCTTGGAAAGCTCTCCTATTTATAGGCTCTTGGTAGCCATTAGGAGAGTTTATGGGCTTTAATGGCTTTAATAGGATGAGTTACAAGATTTATTTCTTGATTTTGTAACTCCTTTTTCCTTGAATCTGATTGGCCGATGGAGTTTAAGGGCTTTTAATCACCTTAATTACCATAATGGGAGGAGTTTCATGGCTTGAATGCCATGACTTAATTGATTTGTAACTCCTGGATGCTTGCTTCTAATTAGGCCGTCCAAAGAAATGAATTAATGACTGCAATAAAGCTAGTCAATTAACTGCATTAAATGGTTGCCGAGCTGTTGAAGAGTCGCGGGCCGCGCCGCGTCTTTTGGGATTCTTTTGGAGATGATCACCGATGGATCTACATGCTGATCGACATCGGATGACCGTGTAATTTCAGACATTGATAGCTAGCAGCGGGCCGGTGACATCTGTCTTGTCGATTTCTCGATCGGTCGGATAGAAAGAGCACTTTTTAGGTCAACCGGTTGGCGATCTTGGAGCGATCAATGATGATTTTATGGTTTTGACGGCGGATCTGAGATGTCGTCGGATATGAGTCAATTTCAAGCACTAAAAATCACATTTTCAGGAAACCACAGGGGCCAAAGTGCGCGAAACGCGAAAAGGGACGGAAAAACGGGTCACCGGCGAAAAATCCGGTGACCCGGACTTCCATGGTCGCCGGCGACCATGAGCCAGGGTCGCGGGCTGCGACCCTGGGGGTTTTTCTCCCCTTTTTGGTCCGTTTTGCGGTCTTTTTTGTTGCTGTTTTCTTCTGTATTTTTCCTGAAATTTCTTCTCATTTATTCGCTTGATTTTCCTGTAGAAAACCTGATGAGAATCCTTGCATTTTTAGAGTGCAAAGTTTCCAATTTTCCGGGAAAGCCGAAGACTTTGTCGCGTAGAGCTGCTGATTTTCCGCCAGAAGCTGAAACTTGGTCAAACGATGTCAGAATGACCTGAAATTTGAGGTGAAGCCTCCTGACCAATAAATAAGACCAACCATAGGCTTTTGTTTGAGTTTTGAAGCCGTTTGGGGTCCTGTCGCCAGTAGACTTGATTGTACCGCGAGGGAGATGCCGCGCGTTGATGTGCGGTCAAACGATGTCCGATTGACCTGAAATTTGACAGGGAACCTATTGAAGTCATTTTGAGATGATCCACAGGCTCTGTCTTGAAAACCATGGTCCCGGGGAGCTCCGCCGCCGGTAGGCTTGATTTTCTTTCGGAGCGTCGAAACCTGGTCAAACTTTGTCGGAATGACCTGAAATTCGACGTGCAGCCTTTTGGAAGCATGTTGAAGCCAGTCATGCACTTGGTTTGATGAGCGAAGGCTTCGGTGGTTCCCGTCGTCGGGAGGCTTGATTTTGCTGCTCGAGCATTGATGGAGGGTCAAACGTTGTCGGTTTGACTTGAAATTTGGCATGGAGCCCTTTTGAGACATGCTGGAGTCATCCGTAGGCTCTGATCGAAGTTTTAACGTCTTCGATGATGTCGCCGCCGGGAGCGCCAATTTAGCTGTCGGAGAAGCGAAGTTAGGCCAAATGATTTTGAAATGGCCCGAAACTCCTTGTGTACTCCTCCCTTGGCTGTCTTGAAGGATCTTACAGTTTTTGTTTGATTCTGACAAGATTTGATTTTTTGGAGAAGTTGCATTGCCTATTTGTGGCAGGTTGCGACTTCATGCAGCTTTCTTGATGTTGAAGAGGCAAAGTGACATTTTTGGTGTCAACAAATGCCCTCTCGAGGTACAGCGACGAGTAGCTTTTTAGAGTCGATGTGCCTCGAAGAGAAACTTGGAGGAGAGATTCCAACTTGACCAAGAGTCTTGAGCATTTTTTTTTTTTTTGTATAGCCTTTTGAGTTTCCGGGGGAATTTTATGGCAGTGAGAGGGATCACGTAGCATCTCAAGGCAAAGTTTTGAAAATGACATGGGGTATTTGGATTTTGTTTTTTTTTTTTTACCTTGTGACCTAACAAGCTGTATGTGGCAGGTTAGGGGGTCGGGGTTTAATTTTGATTTTGACCTTGTGACCCAACAAGCTGTATGTGGCAGGTTGGGGGTTCAGGTTTGGTTTGGTTTGGATTTTGATTTTGGTTTTGGTCTTGTGACCTAACAAGCTGTATGTGGCGAGCTAGGGGACCGGAATTTGGCTTTGTGAAATGTCAATTTCAAGATTTTGGCTTAATTTGGTTCATGAGGTTGGATGGTTTGGTTTTTGGAAACTCATGAGACTTTCTTTTTTCTTTTTTTTTGAATGGTCCCATCAACTCAAAAGAGGCATGGGACTTTTTTTTTTTTGCTCTTTTCTTCTTTTTTTTTTTTTTTTGCTCTTGGTAAGAGGAATATTTTGACTAAAAGCCAATTTTAGTGCCTAGGTGGTCAAACCTGGCTCATATGGGCTAACCCATGGGACCTTAGGCTTTGGAGATGGCCTAGATCTCATATGGTGTCATATTTGTAAAGAATATCTAAAAATATCTCTTTTGTGTAGAGAATATCTAAAAATATCTTTACTTGGAGAGAATTTCTCAAGTTTTCTTTTTGTGGAAAGATTCTCTCAAAATATCTTTCTCTTTGGGAAAGTAGCTAAATTTTAGCAGTTACCTCCTTTCTTTCTCTTTGTTTCCTCTTTTGGCTTGCTCTCTTCTATAAAAGCAAAGAGGGTTGGTGCTTTTGCTCCATTACTTTCTTTTTGCAAGAAATCTTCAAGAGTGCTCCCCAAGGCAAGAAGTGCTTTCTCTTTTTCAAGGATCTCCAAGCTTTTCTTCTTCTTCTCCATCAATGGCTTCAAGTAAGTTTTCTTCCTCAAGAATCTCCATTGTAGAAGTAGCTTCTTCATTTTTTTTTTCTTCTTTTTCTTTTCTTCTTCTTTCTTCTTCTCTCTTTTTTTTTTCTTTTCTTTTCTTTTCTTTTCATGCACGTTTTTCTCTTTTTCTTTTTTTCCGTGCTTCTCTTTTTTTTTTTCTTTCTTTTTTTTTCTTTTCATGCACGTTTTTTTTTTTTTTCCGTGCTGTTGTTTTGTTCTTTCTTTTTTTTTTTCTCTTTTTTTTTCTTTTTTTCCCACGCTAATTTCTTTTTTTTTTTCAGTGTGTTTCTCTTCTTTTTTTTTCTTTTGCTGTTTTTTTTTCCCTCTGGCTGTACGGACAGGTCCGTACGGACTTGACCGTACTGCCACGTGGCAGTGGGCTACAGCCTGTGGGCCAAAATTTTTTTTTTTTCCTTGTTTGCTCACTATGATAATGAGGCTATGCAATTTCAATATGTATGCATTTTTTTTGTTTGATGCATCAAGATAGAAGGCTAAAGTCTCTAGGTCAAGCCAACATGATTTTTGACTTGGACAAAGTTTGATTGGTTTTGACCAAATTGGGTTGGATTTGGTCAAACTTTGGTCAAGGTTTTCCTAGCATTTAATGCATGATGATATATTTTTTATGCATGAGTTTTGGTAAATAGATTTGGAAGTATGATGATGCATACCTGAAAATCTTTTGCAAGTGTTGGGATTTTGAGCTCGCAGCGATGTTGAGCTCTTTCTCGGTCTTGCTGGAATTTTTGGAAGTTTGCAATTTTTGGATTCTGAAGCTCGCAGCAATGTTGAGCTTTTTTCCAGATTTTGCGGAAGTTTGATGAGATTGGCTCGTTCTCGTAGCGATGTTGAGTTCGAGCCTTCTTTGAGAATTCTCCACTGACTATGAGCTCGCAGCGATGTTGAGCTCATCTTTAGACTTCCTGTCTTTTTCGGAGTATTTTCCTTTTCTTTGGAATTGCCCCGGAACCATGTCAAAATTTTGCCAGAATTTTTTGTAGCAGAATTCTGTCATTTTGATGTTGATTGATCTTTTCTCTTCCATCTTTTGCAGGTAGTTCTTCTAGAACAGACAAGGTAAATGTCCTGTTACTGACGCACCTCGTCGGTCTGCTAGATCTTCTAATGCGGCTGTTCAGCAGGCTTGGGAGAAAGAGGGGACTCTTATTCGCCAGGTTGAGGAAGCTGAAGGTAATGTCCGGAGGAAGACTCAGGAGCATGAGCAGTGGCAGGTCCTCTGGGAAGAACTTCCTCGTACTGCAGATGGGTCACGGCATTCGGCCGCGTTTTATGGGGACATTTTGAAGAAGCGTGGCCTAAAAACTTTGGAAGTTAAGGCCAAGGGTTTGCTTGAGGAGTTGATCCTTTGGTTGACGACCATGTAGGATTGGGCTCCTGAGTTGTAACAAACTCTTTTTCCTTTTTCTTTTTTTTTGGTACCTCCATGTATAAACAGTTTCGTTACTATATTTTGTATCCCTTTCCTTTCACTTAAATCATTTTTGATGAAAACAATTTTGAGCAAAAGTTTGATGGGAATGTTTGTTTAAGGATTTGATCAAAAGGTTGACATTTTGTGAAAATCTTTTGTCAAAGGGTTGTTTTGGGCATGAAAGCCAATTTTTGTGGCAGAAAGCCTTGTTTTTGATGGTTTGAAAACCAAAATTTGGATGGCGACAAAGTCTAATTTTGTGGCGTAAGAGCCAAAATTGTTTTGCGGCATGGGAGCCAAAATTTTTGGATGGCGTGAAAGCTGAATTTTAGAATGGCATAGAAGCCGAATTTTGTTTTGTTTGTCTTGGCATTTATAGCCGAATTTTGGCATTTATAGCCAGATTTTGGCGTATATAGCCGAATTTTGAGATGGCATGAGAGCCAAAAATTTTGTTTGTGGCATGAGAGCCGGTTTTGAGATGGCATGAAAGCCGATTTTGGCGTTTATAGCCGAAAAATTTTGTTTCTGGCATTTATAGCCGAATTTTGGCATTTATAGCCGGATTTGGCGTTTATAGCCGAGTTTTGGCGTTTGTAGCCAGATTTTGGCGTTTATAGCCGAGTTTTTTGAAAACCAAGTTTTGTTTTATTGGCATGAAAGCCGATTTTGAGATGGCATGAAAGCCGATTTTGGCGTTTATAGCCGAAAAATTTTGTTTTTGGCATTTATAGCCGAATTTTGGCATTTATAGCCGGATTTTGGCGTTTATAGCCAGATTTTGGTTTTCAAAATGCAGGTATCGACTAAATGTCGCCTCCCCGCTGAATGGTCTTGCAAGTATCGATGGAATGTCGCTTCCTTGCTCATTCGGTTTTGCGAGTATTGATGGAATGTCACTTCCTCGCGGGTTAGGTTTTGCGAGTATCGATGGAATGTCGCTTCCTCGCGAATTGGGGTGCAAATATCGACTAAGTGTCGCTTCCCTGCTTTTCCCAAAACTTTTGGTTTTACGGGTACTGACTTGATATCATTTCTCCGTGATTTTTGAAATTTGAGGTTTTCTCGAACCATTTGAAATTTGGGTTGTGGATAGCAACTGGTTTGTTGCTTCTCCAAGATTTTTGAAATTTAGGTTGTGGATAGCAACTGGTATGTTGCATCTCCAAGATTTTTGAAATTTGGGTTGTAGATATCAACTGGTTTGTTGCTTCTCCACGATTTTTTGAAATTTGCAAGTATCGAATGGGGTTCGCTTCCTTGCGATTTTTGGGTTTTGGAAGTATCGAATGGGGTTCGCATCCTTCTGGTTTTTTTTAGGTTTTGCGAGTATCGACTGAATGTCGCTTCCCCGCGGTTTCCAAAAACCAAAATTTTTGTTTAAAGACACGAAGGTCATAAATTTTGACTTAAAACCATTTTGGTTGTAAAAGCCGAGGCGGTCTAGGGTGAAAATTCCTAGGTCCCGATTTTTATTTCAAACCATGAATCTTGGGTTCAAGGAACGAAATTTTGGTCAAGTCTGGGAAGTGGCTCCTAAACTTGGATTTTTGGATTTTAATTTTTTTTTTGAACAATGAAACGATGAAAGTAAGCATTGTTTTGAGAGATTATTTTTTTTTTTGGAAACTTCAACATAAAGATGAAAATTTCAAAAGAGGTGGGTTTGACGAGCAAGTACCTTGGAAATAGGCTTAAGCCGTGTAGATATTGCTCTGACCCGTTTGAGGAAGTCTTCAAGGGTAGTACCGCTTCAAGAACTTGCCGTTGATGGGTAGCATACATCTGTCTCCTTCCATGTTTAGAAGAGCGTATGCACCGTTGGAGAAGACTTTGTCGATGACGAAGGGTCCCTCCCATTTTGGTTCGAATTTGCCTTTGGATTTGTGGGCAAAGACTATGGGTCTTTTTACTGCAAGAACCAAGTCACCCTTTTTGTAGGCGCGTTGCCTGACCTTTTTGTCGAAAGATCCTGCCATGCGTGCTTGGTACAACTCAATGCTTTGTAGAGCTTCGAGTCGTCTTTCATCGAGATTATCCAGCTCTTGGAGTCTCAATTTGACATTGCTTTCTTGCGTCATGTCATTTTGCAAAGATACCCTTAAGGAAGGAATTTGTACTTCCAAAGGGACAACAGCTTCACATCCATAGACCAAAGAGAATGGTGTGCTATGGGTTGGTCCTCGAACGGTGGTTCGATAGGCCCACAAAGCTTCTAGTAGTTTGTCGCCCCAGTCTCTTTTGTGACTAGAGACCATTTTCTTGAGAATTTTGCAGAGTGTCTTGTTGAAGGCTTCTGCTAATCCGTTTGCTGCCGGATTGTATGGAGTCAAAGGACAGCTTTGAATTTTGTATTTGTCGCAAAACCTGTAGAATCGATGATCCCGGAATTGTGGTCCGTTATCATGGACGAATCTTTTGGGTATGCCGAAACGACAAATGATGTTGGTGCGCAGGAACTGAAGAACTGATGAGGTCTTCATTTCGTTGAACATAAATGCTTCTGACCACTTGGAGAACTAATCCGTAGCGGCGAAGATGAAGCGATGACCTTTGCTTGAAGGGGGAGAGATAGGACCTATGATGTCCATGCCCCATGCTTCAAAAGGCCATGAGATTGTTGTTGGATGTAGCCATTCTGGAGGCATGTGAATGTAGTCTCCATGAACTTGGCATTGTTGGCAGCGCTTAGCAAATTGCATTGCGTCGAGTACCATGGTAGGCCAGTAGTAACCCAACCTTTTGATTTGGTCGTAGAGCTTAGGACCAGCCTGATGAGCTCCACAAAGACCAGCGTGAACTTCTTTGAGTGTTTCTTCAGCTTCTTGTTATGACAAGCAGCGTAGGAGTACTCCATTGAAGGATTTCCTGTAAAGGATCTTTGAAGGGATATCCAAATGAAAGTTTGGGGCTCGCCTTTGGATGCTTACCCGTTCTTTTGGATCTTCAGGTAGGATTCCGATCATAGTGTAATCAATGAACGGATCCCTCCAGTCGCCGATTGAAGTTCGAAGGATAGAGATCCGACTTCCAACCACTCGGTGGTATTCAGCAACTGCTTGGTGTGTGTTAAGAGGAGGGAGGATCCTTCTCTCACACACTGTAATTTGCATGTTTTCCCCTTCTTGAATTGCCATAGATGCAGCAAGTCCAGCCAGGACATCTGCACGGATGTTTTCACCTCCACTAATGTGGGTGATGTTGCAGATGTCAAACTTTTGCAGAAGCGATTGTGCCTTGTTGTAGTAAGGCAGCAGATCAGGCTTCCTGACTTCATATTTCTGATTCATCTGGTTGACGATCAGTTGAGAGTCTCCAAAGACTTCCAGCATGGTGATACCAGATTCAATGACAAGTTCCAATCCTAGGATCAGAGCTTGGTATTCAGCTGCATTGTTTGTGCATGGTTCCAATAGCGAGAAAGCATGTGGAATCATGTATCTGTTAGGGCTAACAAAGAGGATGCCAACTCCCGAGATCAGCTGTCTTTTTTCATTTGTCCTGGTTGCACCGTCAAAGTACATGTCCCAGGAGGCATTTGGCGAGAAGGTCTCCACGTTGTAGACGGGTTCGTCTGGGAGATCATCTCTGAGTGGTGAATCTTTAGGCAATAGATGCTCTGCGAGGAAATCTGCTAGAGCTTGGCCTTTGATTGCGTTTTGTGGCACATACCTAATATCAAATTGTGATAGAAGGATGGACCATTTTGCCAGTCGTGCATTGAGAGAACCTGCTTTTGTAACAAGGACATTCAAGAGGTTGATCCTTGAGACGAGGTAGACTATGTTGGAAAGCAAGTAGTGACGTAGCTTTTGTACGGCGAACATCACTGCAATGCAATCTTTTTCGATTGGAGAGTAACGATGCTCTGCACCTACTAGCATGCGGCTGAGGTAATATAGAGCAGCTTCCTTTCCCTCACCATTCTCTTGTGCAAGCAGAGCGCCTACAGAATGATCAAGAGCTCTTGTGTACAAGATGAATGATTTTCCAGTGGCAGGGGCAGCTAACACTGGAGGTTTGGTCAGGTATGACTTGATATCTTGAAATGCGGCTTGACAGTCGGCATCCTAGACAAAGTCTACACCCTTTTTCATCAATCGAGAGAATGGACGGCATTTCCCCGAAAGATTGGAGATGAACCGTCTGATGTAGGCCAATCTCCCTTGGAGCCCTTTTAATTCTCTCAAAGTTATTGGAGAGGGCATTTCTAGAATAGCTTTGACTTTTATGGGGTCAAGTTCTATTCCAGCTTTCCGAACAAGGAATCCGAGAAACTTACCCGACGAGATGCCGAAGAAGCATTTTAGAGGATTCATCCGCAGTTTATGTTTGCGGAGTCGGAGGAAGACTTCCCGAAGATCTTTGAGATGGTCTTCTTTTCTTCTGCTTTTGACGGCGAGGTCATCAACGTAACATTCGACCGTCTTGTGCTGCATATCTTGGAATATTTTCATCATAACCCTCTGATATGTGGCACCAGCATTTTTCAGACCAAATGGCATGACAGTGTAGCAATACACGCCAAATGGAGTCCGAAATGAAGTGTGCTTTTCATCTTCAGGATGCATCTTTATCTGATTGTAGCCAGAGAAGCCATCCATGAATGTCATTCGCTCGAATCCACAGGTATTGTCAATCATTACCTCTGGTATGGGGAGCGGGAATTCATCTTTAGGGCAAGCGCCATTGAAGTCTCTATAGTCAATACAGACTCTGATCTGCCCATTTTTCTTTGTCACGGGGACAATGTTGGCCAACCATTCAGGATGCTGTTCCTCGCGGATGAAGCCAACGTTTTTGAGTTTCTGAACTTCTTGTTCAATTTTTTCCATCACATCCGGACGGAATCTTCTTTGGCCTTGTTTGACAGGCTTGATGTCTTCTTGAAGATTGAGTTTGTGGACTGCTACTTTGGGGTCTAAACCAGGCATTTCAGCGTAAGACCAAGCAAAACAATCAACGAACTCACGAAGAAAAGAGATATACTCGGGTAACTCATCATCCTTTATATTCTTGCTTATGAATACAGGACGTGGGTTATCAGGTGTTCCCAAGTTTATCTTTTGAACAGGATCTTCTGTCGGAAGGTTCGAAGGTGGTTCCTCCACAATATTTTCGGAGGCTTCCAACTCAACGAAACCTTCTGGAGTTTCAATTGCATTACCAGACCAAAGCTCTGTTCCTTTCCATGGATTTTCTTGATTGGTGATCTCCTCAAGGCTTGCTATGAGATAGTCCCAATCGCCTGTTGAGTCTGGTATTTCTTTTGGAGACGAGGGTTCTTCTGGGTCAGGATGCCACCCGTCTGTGTCATCGGGCGATTCCTCTTCATCATCAGAGAAATCGTACCAATTGGAGGAGGTTCCTGGATCTTTGTCAAACGACTCTTCAAAGAGATATCCAGGGAGATCGATGTCTTTATGGACTTGAGATGTTGAGGCTTGGTCGGTAAATCGACTTTTAAGCCTTTGTGTCAACTGTCTCAGGGGGGGTATCAGGATCATACCCTAACCCATGTGAAGACTTTTCTACATATCCGTAGAGTCTCCAATCTTCCAGCTGGCTTTTGGTCAAGGCGGGCCCCAATGGCGTGAGAATACCGCGGCCTTCTCCCAAACCGACTGGGTTCTGAGCGTCAAAGCCCATTTTCTTCATGATAGCTTGTGCCACAGGACTATATAGAGATAGTTGAGGCATACCTTCGTTTTGGAAAGGTTCAAGCAAGGAACTTGATGAAGAAGCATCCGATCTATGAAAGAAGATCGGTCTTTGCTTTGGTGATGTTGCCGGAACAACAAAGGTAGCAGACGTCGGATCTTCTACATCAGCAGGTGTCTCCATCGGAGTGAGAGCAGGCTGAACTTGCTGAGTGTCAGCTTGGCTTGACGATGCATCGTCTTCTGGCTCTGAGTCCGAGTCTGTGTCTTGCATGATAGACACGAGAGAAACAACAAATTTGCCCCCAGACTTTTGTTTCGCCTTCTTCACTTTAGTCATGATGACCAAAGGTTTTGAATTCTTGAGGGAGATGACGAAGGGAGATTGACTACTCTTCTAATTTGCCGGAGGGTTTGTTTTCTTCCGGTGATTTTTGAGGAGCCTTGCCTTTATCTTTCTGGAGATTTTCAGCAGGGGGTGCTATTTCATCTTCTTCTTTTTCTCCTTCATACATCTGGGAGTCTGCGAAGTGGACTTCTTTACCTTTGAAGGGTTTTCTGTCTGCAAAGACACGATGTACCATGCCGTCGTCGCCGATGAACTTGATGCATTGATGTAGAGTTGAAGGGACAACACCGTTCTCGTGTATCCAAGGACGTCCAAGAAGGATGTTGTAGCATGAGGGGATTTTTATTGCATACACAGTGACCTCAGAGATAAGATCACCGATTTGCAATTTGAACCTGATTTTGCCGATAGGCCTTTGAGTACTCCCATCGTATCCAAAGATAGATACGGATGTGTGGCTTAGCTTGTTGGGTGGGATGCCCAACTCTTCAAGAGCCGAAGTGGAGATAAGGTTGAGTGCAGAACCTGGGTCGATCTGAACTCTATGTATCGGCATTTCTTTGATGTACCCTGTGAAGTACAGGGGTCGGTTGTGCCTTGCTTCGCCAAGTAGGAGGTCTTCCTTAGTGAAGGCGATGGTTGCACTGGCTGCCTTTTGAACCGAGAGGCATTGGATGCATGATCCCTCGCTTTTCTCTTTTTCTCCTTTTAAGGAGGTTTCTGAGTTTTTGACCCGGTAGTCCATTTCAATTTGGAGGACTTGTGGGGCATGTTTGTCGACATCCTCATTCAGTTTTTGTAATTCTGAGATGAGATTATCACGAGTGCGTGGAGACATTCGCAATAAGTCTAGGATGTGAAGACGTGCAGGTATGTGTTTGAAGTGTTCAACCAAGTCATACTTGAAAGCCTCCTTGGGGCCTGCATGTTCATTGTTTTTGCCACTGGGGGCACTTACAACATCTTTTCCCGAAGGATTTACATAAGTAAAGGAAGATTGGTTGTAATTCTTGTGGTAGTCCCGGCCAGAGCGGGTGCCTCTACCAACTTCGAGAGCTTCTTGAGAAGGATCTTTGTTTGGAAGATTGACTTCAGGATCAAGAGGCTGTCGTTTTTCATCTACTGGGGATGTATCTGCAGCAGAGTTGCCATCCTCAGTGATTGTGTTGCACGGAGCATTTTCCGGGAGCAAGTCCTGAACAGCATCCAGCAACTTTTCTTCTGTGTTGACTATTTCATCATCCCAAGCATCATTATCTGGGTTTTCTTCATGATGATCAGTCGGGAAGAATGTGTATCCTGAAGTCACAGTCTCAGGAGAAGAAACCTGAGAGGGTGTCATCTCTGTGAAAGTCACGTGAGACGAGGTAGCTCCAGAGGATACATTGCTAGGCGTCGGATTATAGGTAATCTCACCAGACGACGCTTCAGAAGAGCTATAGTCCTGATATATTACATTACAGGAAGCTCTGATAGGAGATGTTGCCTACACGGAGTCAGACTCATCCTCGGATGTAAGAGGATCGTCTATCCAGCAATGTTCTCCATTTTCAGGAGTTAAGGGTGGATGTACCTGATTATCTTCAGGGACTTCAGGCTCTGGGTTGCGAGGAGGCTCGTTAACGCGATCTTGCTCTTGTTCTAGAGCGAGACGCTGCAAGATCCTGCATATTCTTCAAGATCAGGCATGGGAGCCAGATCCTCTTCTTCGTCTTCTCCGTGTGGCTCAACATAGTTGATTTTCACTGGAGCAATGACAGGTGCTGGGTTAACAGCATCTTCTTGTGCAGCCACTTGATCTTCTTTATCATCAGACCAGGATCCTTGTGGTTGCAAAGGGTTATACCAGATTACTGGCATAAGATGAGAGTCGGGAATCCATTCCTCGTCGGAGAGGTATTCTCCTGTTTCAAGGGATTCTTCCCACTCATCGATATCACTGGCAGTGTCACTGGACTCGTATCCGTTCATGGAGAATCTAACTACCGAGTTGCAAGAGTATGATGCCCCCTGCATAGTTTCATTTTTGTATAGAGGTGGCATGAAATTATCAAGAGTGAATTTTCTTACCGCCTTGGAGGTTTTGGGAAGAGATTCTTCCGTCGTCCTTAGTGAAGCAGTGGAAGAAGTTTCTGCTCTTTCAAGGACTTCTTGTTTTGGTTGAGACTTCTGCTGCTGTTTGAGCTTGCGGAGCTGTCTCTTGGCTTGCCTTTGCTGCTGAGCGGTCGGCTTTGTTTTGACGATCTCCTAGTTTTCATCATCTAGGAGATCGGGATGCACCCATATAGGTTGTCCATCTGGTGTTGGATAGGGAACCAATTCTTGGGACGCTTGAGCCATTTTTATCACCTTGAATGAAGTAGTGATTTTCTCCTTCGGTGACTTTGAAGTTTGCCGACATGACACCATGTTGACAGAGGCGGGGCCATAGTTTTTATCAAAGGTTATGACTCCATTTTTCCACATCTCATTGATCTTCTCTCTCACAACGAAGCATTGATTAAGAGGGTGTGAGATCATCTGATGGTATGGACAGTATCGGGGATCATTGGTTATGCCAACATCTCCCGGTCTTTTGGGCTCTGGCAAAATGAGTTTACCATTTGCTAGGAGAGCCTCAAAGATTTCTTCAACATCTTCATCGAACGGATATTTCTTTTCTACACGTTCTTTGAAGGCATCAGAGAGTTCAGGCCTTTTACCTGCAGTTTTGTTTTCAGGTTTCTTTGGCTGTTGAGGAGCTGACTTAGTCTGCACATTGAGAACCTCCTTTTTCTTTGGTTTTGAGGTTGTAACAGCAGTCGGCTCTTTCTTTGATGATTTCTGACTGTTGAGGTCTTTGATCACCATTTCAGCTTCCATGGAAGTTTCGAGGAGTTCCCCCAGGTTCTTTGATTTGTTGCCGATAATCATGGAGCGGATTTTTGCTCTCATATTGTTAGGGCAGATGTCGACCAACGACGCTTGTGGCAGTACATCTGAGCATTTATACGCCATTACCTTCCATTTGTGAATGAAGTCGTATGTTGACTCATTCTCTCCCTGTTTTAGGCTGCAGAGTTGAGCCATAGTAACAGGATGATCCTCACCTTGGAAGTGGGTCAGGAAGCGTGTCTCTAGCATAGCCCAGTTCTGGATGGAGTTCTCCGGCAGAGTGGAGTACCAATCAAAGGCTGTACCTTTTAGGGTACTTGCGAAGAGGCGGATCTTGAGGGCATCTTGATCTGCAATAGCTCCCGTCAGGATCTTGAAGTGGATGACGTGCTGTCTGGCTGATCCTTTCCCTGTATATGTTTGGAGAGTAGGATGTTTGAATTTTGTTGGGAATGGGACTGAGTCCATCCATAAGGGATATGGTGGCTTGATCCCATGCTTTTTGAGTATATCCTCTTCTTTAGCTTTGGCGAGGATACTGTCTACGTCCTTTTTGGTGAGGGCGCGTGACTCATTTTCTTCACAATTTTCCTCGTTATTGCGATGATTCGGAGGAGGCTCATTGTTCACCTGATTTTGGACAACAAGGAGAAGGTTTTCCATCAGAGTTTCAATCCTCTGCTGGCCTTGTTTCAACTGCTGGATGCGTGTGAGCGCATCATCTTGAGGTGGATTCTGAGGTGGTGGCTCAGAATTTGTAACCGGGACGTTCATTCCTCGGGATTCAAACGAAGAAACCGTCCTGGTGACTGAGCTGGGGCTCATTCTTTTTGATGAAGAGCTTGATGAAGGATTACTCTCCCGTCCTTGGCTTGAAGTGACAGGAGATTCTTCGGGATGTCTTCGTGTCCTGGTGACGCTACGGGTCACCGGACATCGGACATGGATTTTTGATGCTGACTTTTGGCGTCTTCTGGTTTTTCCAACCATATGGACGGCAGCAACTTGGTCGGGTCTTTCTTTTTCGACCCATTTGTTGGAGACTTGAAGTGTAGGAGGATGGGTCCGTTGCTTCTCTAGTCTCTTTTGTCGATATGACGCACGGCGGCGTGCTCGACGAGCGATTTGAGCTTCAGTCAGCTCTGGCTGGGCTTTAACAATGAAGGATGTACGCCCTCGGGCGCAGCAGCCGAGCTTGTCTTCTTTGTAATTGGGCAAGGACAGGATGCGGACCCGGTCCTTTGCTTGTTGCAGTGAAGCTTTGAACCTTTCGAGTTCGGCCCCTGTAGAGATGAAGGGTCGAACTGAAGGAGTGTAGGCCTTGGCAGGTGCTTGTAGAGGCCTAGTGATGCATGATCTGATTTTGGGCTTGTGGGAGCAAGCCGGTTCATGCTGGGTTGACTTGGGAGTCAAGTTGGAGATGGGTCTCTCCTCTTTCATGTAGGCAAGAGGGTAGAACTGGTTCTCTTTGAGTGGGGCCAGGTATGCTGGCTTGGTGGAGGTTTGAGACCTTCTTTGTTTTGGGGAAGGTCTTGGAGACCAAGTCTTAGGGTAGACCTGGTTGGTTGTTGGTTGAGGTTTCGCGGGGATGCCGCGGGTTTTAGTATTCTTGGGGTTCGCCCTTGGTGTCACAGAAGTGACACGTTGAGGGGTGATATTCTGCTTCTCGGCAGTTGCCTTTGGTGTCACAGTAGTGACACGTTGCGAGGCGACCTTCTGCCTTTTGGCAGGAGCAGTTTCTTCTTCGGGAAGTGGGAATGGTCCCAGTGTCCCGATGACGATGGTCCGGGGAGTCGAGGTCGATCCGGAGTTCAGAGAGTTGCTGAGGGAGTTGGTGCTTCGGCAGCTAGCAGGGCGCTTGTAAGTGCGCTCGGTTTGCTTCTGTTGAAGCATGAGCTGGTGCTTGTTTTCATCGAAGGTGATGATCAGTAAAGCTGCCATTGTTAGTTTCAAAATTTCTGAAACAAGACCACATCCATTAGTAATCACAAGAATATGATGATCATAAATGGGGAATTCTATGGTTTTGTCTTTTCAAATCGCTCAAGGGACATGACCCAAGCAATATGAAGAAGGCAAAAAGCCATAGAGGGTACAATTGTTCTGGTTGCAAGCATGGTAGGTTCGAAATGAGCGTTCCAATGACTGCTAGAAGCAATTGTATACCTAAATTCGACTTATCGAGAAGCGGAGCTTGCTCGAGATAAGAAGAATATAAGGTAGGAGTTACAAATGTGCCGGTCACAGATACAGTAGACCCTGAAAGGGCGTACTAGTACCGCTATGCACAAATGTTGGAGATCGCATCCATGAGATGGGATTCTCTGTTTTGAAAGGTCAGAAATGGATTCGTCAAAGAGAGCAGGTGGCATTCCGATTCAAATACGGGCTCAACGATTTCCGCGAGCGCCAGTACTCAGAAGGAAAGAGACCACAATTTCTCGAATCTGAATCCAAAAGTGACGAGTTTTTTTTTTTTTTTGAAATGTCAAGATTGGTTCCATCAAGGAGAGCAAATGGTATTCCAATCTGAACACGGTCTCGGCGATTTCCGCGAGCGCCAGTGCTCAGAAAAGAAGAAACCAAAATTTCTCAGATCTAAAATCAAAAGTGACGAGTTTTTGAAGATTTTTTTTTGAAATGATTTTTTTTTATTTTATTATTTTTATTATTTTATTTTTTTTTAAATATTTTTTTTAAGATTATTTATTTTTATTTTTTTGAAGATTTTTTTTTATTTTTATATATTTTTTTTGAAGGTTTTTAAAGACGAGAGAGTACACATAGGCCTCCTAACCCGGTCTTATGAAACCTCAATTGATAGAATTGCCCCCAGGTAAGGGTAGGATTACTTAATGAACCCGTTTGGAGGACCCTTGCCTAGAACAGTCAAGCTGTCTCCACACTCTGGACAAGGCTTTTCTTGAGTCAATCATGATCAAAGAACGCAATTGGTTTAACCTTAGTGGTCTATGTCTTTTTTTCCAAATCCCAAATAGACTCATCGAAGAGAAACGATGGCCCAAAACCTTAGTAGAACGGGCTCAACATTTCTGCAAGCACGACGAACGATAGGATAGGATCAAAGCTTCTCAATTTTGAATCAGAACTAAGAAAACCGATTTTTTGATTTTTTATTATTTTTTATATATATATATTTTTAAATCTCTAATGAACTCATCGAAGAGAAACGATGGCCCAAAACCTTAGTCGAACGGGCTCAACATTTCTGCAAGCAGCAAAGAACGATAGGATAGGATCAAAGTTTCTCAATTTTGAATTCAAACTAAGAAAACTGATTATTTTTTTTTGATTTTTTTTATTATTTTTTTTATAATTTTTTTTTTGAAATCTCTAATGAACTCATCGAAGAGAAACGATGGCCTAAAACCTTAGTCGAACGGGCTCAACATTTCTGCAAGCACCAAAGAACGATAGGATAGGATCAAAGTTTCTCAATTTTGAATTCAAACTAAGAAACCTGATTTTTTTGATTTTTTTATTAAATTTTTTTTTTGAAATCTCTAATGAACTCATCGAAGAGAAACGATGGCCCAAAACCTTAGTCGAACGGGCTCAACATTTCTGCAAGCACCAAAGAACGATATGATAGGATCAAAGTTTCTCAATTTTGAATTCAAACTAAGAAAACTGATTTTTTTTTTTGATTTTTTTTTTGAAAAGAGAAAGAGTGGAAAAAAACTCAAAGAAATAGAAATTTCCAAAAAATCCCATCTCATTTTTTTTTTAGGATGCAAAATCCAACATAGGCTACCAGCTAGAAAGTAGCCAAGGAATCCGGAAAAGAAGTATAAGCATAGAGCAAAAAGTATGATATGCAAATATTTCATTTCCGAGCACCGTGTTCTCAAATGAACGAGTCCCACAGGGTGTGCCAGCTTGATGGAACGCGCTCCTGCCGAGGGTGCTACCGGGGTCGGCGGACGTGGGAGTCCGTCGGGTCCGGCCCTTTCGCACCCGGGGGGCTGAAGCGTGCATCAACATTTCTTTGTGTGGGTGTGCCAGATTTTCTATTTTACTTGGAATTGCAAATGGTAATCCGGAGATCAACCTTCGCAAGTAAAAAGGAAATCAACTTCTTTCAAGTTTTCCATTGCACAAATATTTAAGAAAAGAGACATTTTCTTGGTTTGCCGTGAAAGGCAATTTTGTTTGGCATTTATAGCCGATTTTGGCGTTTATAGCCGATTTACAATTCTCATCAATAATGAAAGACAAGAGTTGTGATTTTTGTCCCTTTTAGAAAAATACAAACTACAATGAAAAGCAAGAAAATGAGGATCTAACTTTTCAGGAGATTGTGGGGGACTCGTTCAGATTGACGGTCGCAAGCCATGTATGGGCTTCGCCATCATCCATGCAGATGAGAACAGAGGATGCTCTTGATTCGCTTGGCTTGGCTATAACCTCAGGTTTTTAGAGGACAAAGACCAAGAGAAGGTCCTATGTCCAATAAAAAGCTAAGTAGACGGGCTGAAATGCCACGTCTAAGCCATTGGAGGCAGCGGGAGAAGGCAAGGACCTTGGGGGGGAGTACCCCCCAAGGGACTTTTTGTCACCTTGTAGTGGTGCTTGATGTAGAATTTCTGCAGAATTTTCTTCTTTCTCTAGACTCTGTCTGTCTGGAATTCGGGATTCTCTGCACCTTTTGATTTTCGATCTTCGGCTTTCCGTTCGTCCTTTTCTGATCCCTTTCTTCTTGGAAAGCTCTCCTATTTATAGGCTCTTGGTAGCCATTAGGAGAGTTTATGGGCTTTAATGGCTTTAATGGGAGGAGTTACAAGATTTATTTCTTGATTTTGTAACTCCTTTTTCCTTGAATCTGATTGGCCGATGGAGATTAAGGGCTTTTAATCACCTTAATTACCATAATGGGAGGAGTTTCATGGCTTGAATGCCATGACTTAATTGATTTGTAACTCCTGGATGCTTGCTTCTGATTGGGCCGTCCAAAGAAATGAATTAATGACTGTAATAAAGCTAGTCAATTAACTGCATTAAATGGTCGCCGAGCAGTTGAAGAGTCGCGGGCCGCGCCGCGTCTTTTGGGATTCTTTTGGAGATGATCACCGATGGATCTACATGCTGATCGACATCGGATGACCATGTAATTTCAGACATTGATAGCTAGCAGCGGGCCGGTGACATTTGTCTTATCGATTTCTCGATCGGTAGGACAGAAAGAGCACTTTTTAGGTCAACCGGTCGGCGATCTTGGAGCGATCAATGATGATTTTATGCTTTTGACGGCGGATCTGAGATGTCGTCGGATATGAGTCAATTTCAAGCACTAAAAATCACATTTTCAGGAAACCACAGGGGCCAAAGTGCGCGAAACGCGAAAAGGGACGGAAAAACGGGTCACCGGCGAAAAATCCGGTGACCCGGACTTCCATGGTCGCCGGCGACCCTGGGCCAGGGTCGCGGGCTGCGACCCTGGGGTTTTTCTCCCCTTTTTGGTCCGTTTTGCGGTCTTTTTTGTCGCCATTTTCTTCTGTATTTTTCCTGACATTTCTTCTCATTTATTGGCTTAATTTCCCTGTAGAAAACCTGATGAGAATCCTTGCATTTTTAGAGTGCAAAGTTTCCAATTTTCCGGAAAAGCCGAAGACTTTGTCGCGTAGAGCTGCTGATTTTCTGCCAGAAGCTGAAACTTGGTCAAACGATGTCGGAATGACCTGAAATTTGAGGTGAAGCCTCCTGACCAATAAATAAGACCAACCATAGGCTTTTGTTTGAGTTTTGAAGACGTTTGGGGTCCCGTCGCCAGTAGACTTGATTTTGCCGCGAGGGAGATGCCGCGCGTTGATGTGCGGTCAAACGATGTCCGATTGACCTAAAATTTGACAGGGAACCTATTGGAGTCATTTTGAGATGATCCACAGGCTCTGTCTTGGAAACCATGGTCCCGGGGAGCTCCGCCGCCGGTAGGCTTGATTTTCTTTCGGAGCGTCGAAACCTGGTCAAACTTTGTCGGAATGACCTGAAATTCGACGTGCAGCCTTTTGGAAGCATGTTGAAGCCACTCATGCACTTGGTTTGATGAGCGAAGGCTTCGGTGGTTCCTGCCGCCGGGAGGCTTGATTTTGCTGCTCGAGCATTGATGGAGGGTCAAACGTTGTCGGTTTGACTTGAAATTTGGCATGGAGCCCTTTTGAGACATGCTGGAGTCATCTGTAGGCTCTGATCGAAGTTTTGACGTCTTCGATGATGTCGCCGCCGGGAGCGCCAATTTAGCTGTCGGAGAAGTAAAGTTAGGCCAAATGATTCTGAAATGGCCCGAAACTCCTTGTGTACTCCTCCCTTGGCTGTCTTGAAGGATCTTGCAGTTTTTGTTTGATTCTGACAAGATTTGATTTTTTGGAGAAGTTGCATTGCCTATTAATGGCAGGTTGCGACTTCATGCAGCTTTCTTGATGTTGAAGAGGTAAAGTGACATTTTTGGTGTCAACACCGGAGACACGTGGAGCATGGTGATTATCGTTTTTATGAAAACTTAGGATTTAGGATGTCCCCACCTTTCCAATACACCAAGTGTATGTGTAAACATGACATCCAGACTCTTGGAACATTAGACTCAAATATTATCGTACTTGCATGTCCAAGGCAATCCCTAACTTAAAGATAATATTGTAATGGTTCCTTGACTTTTGTATAGGCCTGATAGAAGTTTTTGATCAATTGTTTACGTATCCATGTGCATGGTGCATACTTCTCTTATTTATTGTGTTTCTATGTGTTTGGTCATAAACCAGACTTACCCGGCCTTAGTGATTGGACTTGTGGGAGTCCTTGGGATTAGTATTCCGTTATCACTCTGTTTGACCTTGGATGTGCCCGGATCCATAGGCGGTTTTTTGGATTGGTGTGCAAGCACTCGATGGCCTGCCCCTCTTGAATTACTCGGATTGCCTTACACTTTTCCTACCTCTTCGGGGCCACCATTTTTAGTCGAAATACTGCCCGTTTGTCCTTAGGAATTTTTTAATCTACCTTAGCCAGTTTTCCCGTTCTATCCCGAATTGTTTGATTGCCTGATTTTGCTTACACCAGTCTGAACTGTTTGTTTTCCCCATACTTGTTTATGTACATTGTAAGTACCGAAAGCTACTTGTATGAAAATTGACTCGTATGTTGAACTCTCATGAACCCCCGCACTGATTTATCTTTTGAATTCCTGAGTCGGCACCACCCAACTGATATTATTATTATTCTCAATGCAGTGTAGTTCTAACATGTGACACGGAGTAACTATAGAACCCACCCTACCAGGGACAAGCAAATGCACTCGTTGAAGGACCAATGATTCCTAATGGCCTTAAACTCCAGGGCAGTTCTATGGTATTGCATGCATGCTCACTATGGGACAACCATATGCTCCCATGCCGAGAATCTGTGCGATGTGGTTGACATTTTTGTATGTATCATGATTATCTATTATTTGTGATTCCGTTAATTCTATTCATAATGTACAATCATGCCTAGTCATATTGTTATATGCACTTATGTTTATCAGCCTATTATTTATATTTTGTTTGTTGATGCAAACTATACCTTTTATTTTGGATACTTGTCATGTATATGTGTCTGATCTACGCTTGGTGTTGTAGGTAACAAACTCCTAGTCGCGCCTGAGCCGAAGTTTGATGTGGTCCAACAGGATCCGCCGTTTGTACAAGAGTGATGTGGATTTGAATTCAATCTTTTAATACTACAAGTGCACAGCTGTCTTTTTGAAACAGTGGTAAGAACAGGTCGAATCCCACATGGAGCACTATTGAAATAATTTTTTTATTAAAACATGAATTTTTTTTATAATGAAAATAAAAATAAATCAAGATTTGAATGAGCGATAAAGCTACTATGCAAGATGAACGGATAACAATAATGATAAAGGTAGATCAGAACAACAAAGAATCCATTAATTAATTTCAATTCTCAATCCATAAACTTTAATTTAGTCTTTTGTCTTGCAAATAACTCATATCAGAAACAACTCAATGTTTCTGATCTGGAAGATATATATATATATATATTTAAAATTCAATTCTTAAGTAGAAGAACCCAAGATCTCCATCATCTGATAAGTATATAAACTCCTTTGAGCGTTAGTTAACAAATTAAGCACAAAATATCAAAAGCATAAAAACCTAAGTATATTTTATCAAAAGAAGATTAACCGATCAAAAATAAATTTATTAAAAATATAAAGCGGAGGTTTGCCTGTGGCCTGAATGCATATCTATTATTCTAATAAACATGCATCATAGGGACAAAAGAATTAAATTAAAGACATAGAATGAGAATAAAATCACTTAACTTCACTTTGTGCTCCGATCCAAGAAATCTACTCCTCCATTGCAAAATATATGATTTTCATTGAGAACTTCATTTTTACAGCTTCTCCTTCACAAAGATTCTCCTTCAAAATAAATCCTTGGACATGGCCCAAGGCTACCAAAATAAAATAATGGAGAAAAGAGGTAAGGAAGAGAAGGTGTGGCTAGGAGAGAATAAATCAATAAAGAAAGATGGGTGAAGTTGTTTGGAAGTATGGAATGTGGTCCTATGGGTCTCCATCATGTCTCCTTTTATGCCTTTTGCAAACCCATTTTAGTAAAGAAGTACCACTCTTTTAAGTCTCTTTTTTCCTTATTTGTAAGGATTTTTTCTTGTTCTCCAAGCTAACTTTTCTTTTGGAAAGACTTTTGACTTTGAGATGATTCTATTTATTAATTTAGGTGTCCTTGGCTAATCTTCAAATGGGGTCCCATAAGGGATGTGTAGCAATTGATTATCAATGGTGTGGATTTAATTGCAATCCCGTCTAAAAATGAACATGAAAATATCTGGGCCCATAACTTTGTCAATATAGCTTTGATTTGCACATTCTTGGGCTCCACGGATATCTACTCTGAATAAGCTTTCCAATAGTATGTAAATTTCATTGATCCGATGGTCAGATTGAAAGTTATGATCATTTGAAGATGAGTTATCCTAAGAAAAACGAGATTAACTTGTAAATTTTGATTTGCATTGGATTCGATTTCTACACAACTTTTATTTTTGAAAGGACATCAGATGTGGATGATTCAAACTCTTCTTCTTTTGTTCTAATCAGAATTGTACTGTTTGAATTATCCAGTAATAATTTCAAATTTGCAACTACTGTGGACCCTGCCATGTGGGAATTTCATCTACTTGAACAGTGGGCCCTATGAAAAGTCTTCTATTGTAGTTAGGATTCTTCACTGACATGATGAGTGGAAACCTCCTTTGATTAATTTGCATATGAGTTGTGTGTAGGGTCTACTTAGTGAATTCTTCAATTTACTTCAATTTAGCAATGCCGAGCCCAGGATGACAATGTGTGCTTGAAAGTGGGTTCCATGATAGAGGTCTGTAATTCTCATTTTTTGCACATTCTAATTTAACACATCAAATACTGAAGAGCCCATATTGAGGCGGGACCCACTCGGACAGAGTTCTACTCTAACTGGGACTCTTCGGAGAAAATTTGCAAAACATTCTAAGTTAACGCAGAAAATGTTTGAAAAGTATGAAAATTCACGTTTCTAGGTGAAAATGCATGAAATGATGAAATTATTTGAATAATGATGCAATTCAACTAATTAAATCCCTAATTCATCCTAAAATGATACATAAATGTGCAAATTTATGAACTCAACAGAGCAGACAGTTGATGATGTAGAGTGGAGCATCGGAAGCTATGTAGCTAGAAGGGGTTTTTGTTTGCGGAACCATATCTTTTTGTCTTTTGCTCATTTGTTTATGGACAGTGTCTTTGTAAGGCCATTATTCTAGGAATGTTATTACATTTACTTCTGTTAACTTATTCAACTTGAATGCTAATATAAATGGAAATGAGTTTCTTTTTGAGATCAGTCTATGAAGCCATGAAATGATTTTATTTATGCCTGTTTACTGAAATGGCTCGCACAAGCTTCTGCCATGATGTCCCTCATGGATCCGAGGGCCTGATAAGTCCTCACATAGTGGGATCCCGTGGGTAAATGCGCCCGAAAGATAAATCTTAATCACCGGCTTCCATGCGCGTCACGATCCCTTAACTTTAATCAAAATTGGGGTTGTGACATGGCTGTTTGTGGGTGAGAAATGCACAACGTTTGAAAACTGCTTGGAATGGTTGCTCGGTTATGGACTTGGTTGACGCCGGTTGTGCGAGTCACGCGCTCGGTTGTCAATGTACACGGTTCGCTCGGTTGTGCGGATCAGTTCTGCTTGACTGTGGGAAATAGTTTTGCCCGGTTGTCTAAGATAGTGATTGATTTTGGCCTTGCTTCTTGTGACTTTGGTCTTCATTTGTCTTAAAATTTTTTGAGTGCCAACCATGGTTTAAAATATCAATCGATACCGGTACGTATCGGTCGATATCAATACCGATCCGGTATTTTATTGTGTGTCGGTCTGGGTGTCAGGACATTTAAATATAGCGGCCATATCTGTTAATATTCAAAAAATGGTATCGGCCGATACATACATTGTAACGATACATAGGAATGAAAACTTAAAAAATAAAAAAACAAGGAAAGAGGGAGGAATCGAGGGAGACAAAGGAGTATGCATTCTATTAATATTGATTTAGTAAAAAACTAAGAGAGATTGGCTATTAGCATGCTTACAATGGAGGGAACAAAAGGAAAAAAGAAAAATAGAGAGATAGGGAGGAGGTGGAAAGACGAAGAAGATCTAGTGGCCCTGGCCGTTGTTTTGCTGCTGCTTCTCCATTTTATTTTCCCCCTCTTTATTCTTCTCATATCCCTGTTTGCATTTTCTATCTCCCACCCACCCCCACGTTCCTCCTTTAGAAGCCGAGAAATAAGTGAATTGAGGGTTTTTGTCCTTGGCAAAATGCAAATGCCACATTTAATGCCCTTTAAAAGTGTGTTGTGTGGTGTAATTGTGCTATATTGGGCAAATGCCCCTTTTCTCGGTCCATGTAAGGTTTGACTTTTAAGTTAAATGACTATAAATAAGGATGTTGATTCAACATAATCTCGTGGCTTCCACTATGGGTCACTATGTAAGTCTAAACTGTTCAAAAACATTTTTTGGTAAAAAATTAAAATGCTTAATTTAATGCCATACTTTCTATGATTTACGATAAATCTGTGGGCTCTAAAATGGGCTTCGCATTTTATAAACCTAACTTGCTTAATTACATTTCCTACTTATTTTGACTCATACCATTAGATTAGGGCCCACTTATAAAAAGATAAATCATCAAAAATCAAAATAAATGTCACTGTAAAAATGGATCCTTAATAAAGCTTATTCAAATAGGAGTTGTGGGACTTTCATATTAATCATTTATAATTCATGTGAATAAAATATTTATAACAAAACTTAGCTTTCACGCCATTTCAAAATTCCTGGCTTTCATGCCATAAACAAACAAAACTTAGCTTTCACGCCATCTTAAAATTTCGGCTCCCATGCCACAAACAAATTCGGCTTTCATGCCACAAAACAAAATTCGGCTTTCATACCATTCCAAAATTCGGCTTTCATGCCATCTTAAAATTTCGGCTCCCATGCCACAAACAAATTCGGCTTTCATGCCACAAAATAAAATTTGGCTTTCATGCCATTCCAAAATTTGGCTTTCATGTCATTTCAAAAATTTTGGCTTTAATGCCATTAAAAATTTTGGCTTCCATACCGCAAACAAAAATTCGGCTTCATGCCGCAAACAAATTTTGGCTCTTACGCCACAAAATTCGGCTTTCATGCCATCTAAAATTCGGTTTTCAAGCCATCAAAACCCAGGCTTTCGCCACAAAAATTGGCTTTCGTGCCCAAAACAATCATTTGACAAAAGATTTTCACAAAATGACAACCTTTTGATCAAATTCTCAAACAAACATTCACAGCAGCTTTTGCTTAAATTTGTTTCCATAAAAAAAATGATTTAAGTGAAATGAAAGGGATACAAAATATATAGTACCAAAAATGTTTATACATGGAGGTACCAAAAAAAACAAAAGAAAGAAGAAAAAGAGTTTGTTACAACTCAGGAGCTCAATCTAGCATGATCTTCAACCAAAGGTTCAACTCCTCAAGCAGACCCTTGGCCTTAGCTTCCAAAGTTTTTAGGCCACGCTTCTTCAGAATATTCCCATAAAATGCGGCCGAACGCCGTGACCCATCTGCAGCACGAGGAAGTTCTTCCCAGAGGACCTGCCACTGCTCATACTCCTGAGTCTTCCTTCGGAAATTGCTTTCAGCTTCCTGAACTTGACGAATGAGAATCCCCTCCTTATCACGAGCCTCCATAATGGCGGTCCATTTGGCAGCAGCTTCTTCCTCCAAAAGCTAAAGACGCTGTCTAGCCTCGACAACCTCCTTATCAAGGCGGTCCAAGTCTTGCTTCAGCCCCATGATGGCCAACTTGGTAACATTCATCTCCCGAACGAACTGCTTCCGAGTCTTCGTGATCTCAGTCAGCTCAGATTTGACTTTCTGGAAGGCTTCATAAACATTTCATCAAAGAAGTCACCATCTGAAAAACTCTTGGTCTCAGTCCATTTGTTCCCCAAAGCAATGACTTCATCAACAAAATCCTTGGCGCTTGCAATGTCCAGACCGACTTCTTCGCTATCAGCAAGAATGTCTTGTACATGCTTTATCATGCCAAAGCCAGCTTCCAAGTGACCCGAAGAGAGAGTCTCGACCCATGAGCTCAAAACAGTCTTCAACACCTTCTTTGCATACTGAAGGTGCAGCGCAGATGAGGATTCGCCGTGCTCCGGCACTCGACTGCCCATGTCATGCTCCATTGGAAGAGTAATCAATAAACTCTTTCCAATCAAAGAAGCTGACTCGTTGAAAGTAGAAGAAGCCCCTACTCATGGATCGGCTGCAGGTATCCCATGTTCTGGCTCTAAGGAAGACGGAGGGACTTCTCCTGCTGCTCCACAATCTGTCAAGGAAAAGACAAAAAGGTATGAATATAATCTTGTCAAAAATCAATACCAAGATTAGTATTGCAAAATACCTTCTTCGACGACCGGCGGAGTACTCTCTGCCTCTCTGAGCTCACCCGAAGCATCGTCAAAAGTTGCATCCATGGATGGCTCAAAATCGTCAAAATCCTCTGGTAAGTCAGCTAACAAGAAAACAAAAGCTACATATTGGCAAATGACAGCACAAACAAAAAGAAGGAAAAAAAGCCAAAGTAATCATCCCAGGTGAAGGTTCTGTAATCACTCCAAAGTCCCTCGGCTCTTCCTCAGATGCCACGACTGGATCCGTCATCGCCTCATCAGCCGGAACCTCGGGCATCACCAAGTCATCGTCCTTTGCCAAAAGAAAGAAAGCAGCGGATCAAAACAAAAATCGCTCATGCAAGAAAAGAAGTGTAAATAGAAAGATGGAGAATCATACCAGTAGTCTCCTATTCTCGGCTCCTCTTCTCTGGAGGCTCGTCAGCATCCCCGGACACCTCCTTAGCAATGGTGAGAGAAACTTCCAGATCAGAAGGACTATCATGCCGTCTCATATTACGGCGCTGTCCTCTCTTCCTCTTTCTTCGGCTGGTCAATTTGCTCGACGATCCCGCCCCACTATCAACATCAGGCCTCTCACTAGAGTGCTCACTGGATGGCCTACTTTTCTCAGTAGACTCCATGAAAGCCTTCGTGCGCTCTGCTTGCATCCAAGCATCGATCTCGGTCTCCTCCTCTTCCATCTGTCTTAAGACCTCACCAGGAATTCCTTGTGCAGCTCCTGATCTGATGATATCCTGCTCGTTGAGAGAGCCTATCTTGTGCTTCTCACCGGAAAGGAAGGCCAAAACTTCCTCTCGACGGACACCATCTGATCTACCAAGACCTTTCCCAGGAGACTACTTGACATCAAGCTCCTTCTTGGAAAGCCCCCAGTACACTGAGAAGCTCTCCACGAACCACTTCGTGAAGCTAGCAGTCCGAAAAGTGGGCAGCTTAGGATAGGAAATCATGGCGGTAGTGTCCTCTGTACTGTAAAAAGCCCATGCATTCCTCCCATCCTGCAGACCTCCAAAACACTTCACCATGCTCGAAGGCGCTCCAACAACGCCTTAAGAGAAGCCAAGCTGCAATGCAAAACGCGAAGGGATATACGGCTGGATATCGACAAAAAGATGTCTACGGTACACCATCGTACCAACCCGTATGTTGAAAATCCATCTCTTCTCTGCGTTTGTCAAAGCATAGTGACTTCCCAACCCTGCCCTGGTCGAATCACGGGAGACACCAAAGTCAAAAGCCTTATTCCGCAAATCTGGAAAAAGCTTCACTGAAGACTGCCTAATCTTGACATCCCTGAACCGTCGGATCCTCAAACGGGCAGACAAAAGAGATTCGGAAACGGCTGTCCCTCTAGCTAAACGAATCATAAAAGGATCTTCGTCCTGCGCAACTCCTAACTGATGGAAGCTAGGACAGTGGTATACATGCTGCGAATAGAAGATGTGGGCTGAAAATACCCTGTTCATAGGGAGCCCAAGCCGAACAAGGAAAGCAGCAGCAGCCTGCAGTTCGGTACACAAGTAGGAGTAAAGAGCAGGTACCAAAGCCAGCCGCTCTCTAAACGCCATCTGACAAGCCAGAAAAATACCGTGCGGCCTGATGTGCGTTCCATCTCCTCCATAAAAAACAACATCACCCAGCCAATAAGTGACGTAAACAACGAGATCTCTCCGCAATGCAATGTCAGGACAAATGGCGTCTATGCTTGCGAAGAACTTCATCAACTCTTTTCGCATAACTGCGATCTTCTTCAAACTTGATGCTTTAGCCCTAGCATCCTGGGCCATGCCATCAGAAGACTCCCTGCTGTCAAAAAAGTTGGAGCTGCAACTCCTCCAACTGTTGTACCTGACTTTCAAGCCCTCCTTCTCCTTAAAAAAATCATAGAAGGTGACGAGCTGAAAGTATACAAGCCTAAACTCCTTAGACTGCTCCTCAAGGACGCTGTCGATAGGCATAAACTCCTCATAGAGTTTGCCGAGGATAGGCAACCTGGTGATGGCGCTCAGTTCCTTCAAAGAAAAACCAATCTCACCATTCGTCACAATGAAGGTGTTGGTTTATGGAAGGAATGACTCCAGTATGGCCATGAAAGCCTCATCGGAGAAAACAACGGTTTGCCGAAAGCGCGAAATGCATCAAAAATCTCGGCCTCCCCCAGAATGGCCTCGTCAATCTTCAAGGTGTGATCAGTCCATGATTCCCAGCTCGAGTCAGCACTGAAACGGTCACGAAGTCGAAAAGGCTTCACCCAATTGCTGCCGTCACCCCGAAAAATGCCAAGGCTCACCGGTCTCAAATCGATCGATGGATGATCAAAACCTTGGTAGCCACTGGCTGGCATCAACATGTCCATACGGACAGGCGACTTCTCTGCAAAACCGGAAGGGCCGCCAACAAAAACCCCGGTCTTGATAACACTGGTCCTCTTCACCCAGCTCGGAGGATCTTCCCTTTTAGGGCACGTGGGAGAAAGGCTTAAGATCGAGATGGTCCGATCAAAAGTCGACCGGGTAGAAATAGTTCTCTCCTCACCATCTGCTGTGTAAGAGAACTGAAAGCATCTTCTTTGGTATGTCAAGTCGTCAAAGACTACATCACCAAAGAAAAAGGTAGGCTTGGGCACAATGCTTTGATCGTCCGTAACCCAAGGACGGCTGCTTACCACGATCTTGTAGAATTCCTCATCTTTGAGAGCGATCAATCGCTGTCTCATCTCATCACGATTGAGGGAATCGCACTCTTCCAAGTTCTTCTCAACAAACTGGACCTTCTCCCAAGCCTGCTTGAACAGCTGCATTAGAAGATCTGGTAGACCGACGAGGTGCGTCAGTAACAGGACCTTTACCCTTGTTCGTTCTGGAAGAACTACCTGTAAAAGATGAAAACGAAAAGATCAATCATCATCAAAATGACAGAATTTTGCTACAAAAATTTTTAGCGAAATTTTGACATGGTTCCGGGACAATTCCGAAGAAAAGGGAAATACCCCGAAAAAGACAGGAAGCTTGAAGATGAGCTCAACATTGCTGCGAGCTCATAGTCAGCGGAAAATTCTTAAAGAAGGTTCGAACTCAAACATTGCTGCGAGAACGAGCCAATCTCATTAAATTTCCGCAAAATTTGGAAAAGAGCTCAACATTGCTGCGAGCTCCAAAATCCAAAAATTGTAAAGTTCCTCAAAATCCAGCAAGACCGAGAAAGAGCTCAACATCGCTGCGAGCTCCAAATCCCAATACTTGCAAAAGATTTTTAGGTATGCATCATCATGCTTCCAAGTCCATTTACCAAAAATCATGCATCAAAGAACATCATCATGCATTAGATGCTAGGAAAACCTTGACCAAAGTTTGACCAATTCCAACCCAATTTGGTTAAAACCAATCAAACTTTGTCTAAGTCAAAAATCATGTTGGCTTGACCTAGAGACTCTAGCCTACTATCTTGATGCATAAACAAAAATACATGAACATATTGAAATTGCATAACCTCATTATCATGGTGAGCAAACAAAGAAGGAAAGAAAAAAAAAAAGAGAGGGAATGAAATCTCAACCGAAAAAAAAAAAAATATTTTCAGGCCCACAGGCCGTGGCCCACTGCCACGTGGCAGTACGGCCAGGTCCGTACAGCCAACAAAAAAAAAAGAGAAAAAAAAAAACGCTACAAAAAAAAGGTAAAAAAAAAGGAAAAAATTACCGTGTGAAAAAAAAAAGAAGAAAAACAAGAAAGAAAAAAAAATTGTGAAAAAGAAAAAGGAAACACGGTGAAAAAAAAAAGAAAGACCAAAAACCGTGAAAAAAAAAAGAAAACACGGTGAAAAAAAAAACCCGTGAAGAAAAATGAGGAAAAAAAGGAAAAAAAACGAAAAAAACAAAAACAGAGAAGCACGAAAAAAAAACAACATAAAACGTGCACAAAAAAAAAAAGAAAGAAAACTTGTAACTATTCTCATCAATACCATCATTTCTCTTATCATGGCCATCAATGCCAATAAACACCTCATGGCTACCAAAAGCCTATAAAAGGAGGTCCATTCCAAAGAGAGAGACAGCTTTTTTCCAACTTTCCACTGGTCTGCATACTTACATTCTTTCGAAGAAATCCTGACGAAATCCTGTTGCTCTGCCGCCAAAAGCACTACAAGGTGATCAAAGTCCCTTGGGGGGCCACCCCCTAAGGTCCCCTCCTTCTACAACATGGCCCAAACGCGGATTTTCAGCCCGTTTACTCGGTTTTTCATTGGATATAGGACATCCTCTTGGTCCTTATCCTTTAAAAAACTGAGGTTGGAGCCAAGCCGAATAATCGAAGCATCAAGCGTTCTCATTTGAAGGACGATGGCGAAGTCCATACATGACTTGCGACCGTCGATCTGAACGTGTCCCCACAATCTCCTGAGAAGTTAGATTCATTTTCTTTCTTTTCTATTGTAATTTGTATTTTTTTAAAGAGACAAAAAGAAATCACAATTCTTGTCTTTTATATTTGATGAGTTTTGTAAAATTGCCTTTCACGGCAAAATCGCCTTTCACGGCAAACAAACCAAAAAACGCCTCTTACGGCATTCTAAAAACAAAACAAACTTCTTTCTTCTCTTAAATATTTATGCAATTTAAAAAGTTAGAAAGAAGGATTGATTTCTTTTCTATTTGTGAAGGTGAATCTCCGGATCATCACCATTCCAAATTCCAAGTAGAATAGTAAATCTGGTATACCCATACAAAAAGTTGATACTCGCGTTTCCCTCCTCCGCCAAGACCCAGGCAACCCCCGAGGCGGAAGGAGAGGACGGAAATCCGAGGGTCCATCAATCGCAAGGCCTAAGAGATCACATCTATGAAAGAGTTTCGTGGAGACCAAGAACATCTATTTCTCTATTTGAGCACAATCAAGATCCTTAGGTATAGATCTACAACCAGATATTTTAGTAGATCTTCTTGATTGGGTATGCTTGTTTAGATGTGTCTTTTATGGATAGATCTACGATCTTAATGCATGAGATGAGGGTTTTAGATATTGAGATTGAGTTCTTGACCTTTTGGGTGTCTGATCCTTGAGTCAAGAAGGTCAAAATTTTTGAAAACTCATCTGGAAGGCCCGTCTATTTCCAACTTTATGTTCTTTGTTATTCTTAATGTTTAATTTATTTTATTTTATTTAATACTAGCCAATAATATCTATAAAAATATCCAAATCTTGAAAATATCCCGACAATCCTAAGAATGATACTTATGGCAACAGGTTGAATTAGTAGTTGGACAAAAATCACTTTCATCAAAATAATATCACCATCGATTTTAGTGTTTCAAAGTACAGTAGTTTTACAAGTACATTTTTACTGTAGATAATGGTTGGATCTTAGTCAAGTTGATTGTCTCCTGGAGAATTTAGATGATTCTTCTAGTAAAAATGAAAATAAAAATGAATCCGCCATATTACATGTAGGTATATGTAGAAGAAATAAACTTTGACATTCAAGAATCATGAGACATATAGGTAGCATTTGGTTCGCTATAATGAAGGTCGAAATGGAATGGTCATTCCAACGAAATGATCATTACCGTGTTTGGTTTGTAAAAAAGTGACAAAATGACTAGTACTTCTAGAATCACCATTCCTTTATGTAAGGGAATGGTCATTGCACTGGGGAGGTGGAGGGATGGTCATTCCATTACTTTATAATTTTTCCTTAAGAACAAAATGCCCCTTTATCACATCAACCCCTCATCCCTCCACCCTCCTCCTCCTCCTCCTCCTCCTCCTCCCCCAATCGTCGGCTGGGAAGGAGACCATCCGGAAGGCCCTGGCGGTAGCCCCCGTTGGCCTCCCCCCACCCCCTTTTTCCTCCCTCCTCCAGCTTCCTTTTTCTCTTTTCTTTTTCTTCTTCCTCTCTCCCTCTCTATTCTCTCTCCCCCCTTTGTTCTCTCTTCCTCCCTCCCTCTCTAGCATGCCCCTCTGTTCTTTCTCTTCATGGCCTCCCATGATAACACCCTCGTCAAGGGTTACGCCGTCGCCGGCCAGCCTAACATCGCCCTCCGCCTGTGGTCTAATGGTCAAGAGGGAGGGATCTTAATGAGGGGACTTGACAGTGAGATCTTGATGAGGGCCCCCTAGAGGCCGGCGATGCCTCCGACCATGTGGACTACGCCGGACCCGACTAAGTCGATGACCCTGCTCCCGAAGAGAAGGCTATTACGCATCGGGCTGGCCCACCCGTCGCTAGACCAGAGCCGACAAGGAATCTGGAGTTCGGCAATGAGGGGGAGGTGCGACCCACACAAGGAAGATGATGGCTGAGCAACTTGCAGACGAGGAAGATGGTGATGGAGCAGAGACAATGGAGGTTGGTGAAGGGGGCTGTGTAGGAGAAGATGGCGATGAGTACCAAGGGGTGATGGATCTACGCGGGGGGGGGGGCTGTGAGACGGAGATTATGAGAGGGAGAGAGGGATGAGATCTAGAGAGAGATGGGTGCTCTACGCCTGGGAGAGGAAAATGGTGGTATGCCGCAGGGTGTGAGGGATCAGTACAAGTGTGCGTGGGGGTGGAGTGAGGAAGAGGGGGGGGGGGCGGGTGAGGGGGGCTGGGTTTACTGGCTGGTCTCCTTCCCAGCCAGCGACTCGGATGGGAGGAGGAGGAGGAGGGTATTTTGGTTAGTCATATGTAAATCTTATTCCATTCCGGCATCATTCCAGCGTACCAAATGCAAGAACAAGAATAAGAATTATATTACTAGATTGATTCTTCAGCCAAACCAAACGTTGGAATAGAAATGACTATTCCAGCCTCATTCCATTCCAAGCTCATTCCACTCTCCATTCCATTCCTGCCTAAGACCATTCCAGCGAATCAAGCGCTACCATAGAGTATATTTTACACCTACAAGTTTTGATAAGGGTAATAGGTCGACAAAGTGTTTGAAAAGAACTGCTGGTCGAAGATGGTTGTCCGAACCGAACTCACAAAGAACCATTGTGTGTTCCGGTGTAAGAAAGATCGTGCGAACTCACTATGATTGCTCTAAGGTCTTTTGGATGATCAACAAGAGTTTTCATCTCCCTTATATAGAGCAATCCTTAGGAATCACGGCTACTACGAACTCCCCACATGGAATCTGACATCTCTTGACCAGCGTGGGATCGATTTCTGCCAAATTAGGAGTCAGATCCTTATCCAAACTCTGCTACCAAAGAGTCAGATCCTTATTTACTCTACCAGATCAAGACTCATTGGGAGTTCATCCGCGGCACACTGTCGAGTTCAATCTAGCATGGGCCCCATTAAGTCGGGCCACATAGTTTTCCTAACAGTGATTAGTTGTTTTCAATGGTACTGTAGCCTGATCCAGCCCTAAGGTGAGAGGTCCTCTATGTGGGCTTGCTTGTTGAAGATAAAAGTAGAAAATTTATCATTCGCTCCATGGTAATTTACGTTTTGCTCCAAGAATTTCAATTGTCTGATGTGGTTCAAATAGTAACCACTTATCCATCATTATAGCACCTTGATTCTCAACCACTGATCTCTATTGCCTGTTTGGATGGTTTTTATCAATAGTGGTATTCTCTTACCAAAAAAGAAAAAAAAAAAAAAAGAACAAAAAACAAAAGAAAGAAAAGAAAGAAAAGAAAATGGGTATTCATGGCCCGGGTTGGGCTCATTCGAACTTCTCCAAATCGAGCTCTTTTAATTAGCGGGCCTTAATGTCAAGGCCAAATGCATCCTAACCGCATGAAAGTTAGTCTTGGGCTCAGCACATTTGCAAAATGTAGAGGGTCTTTTGAGCTAAATGTGTTGCCAAACATTGGGTCCACCTCATGTTCAGCTTAGGTGTAGCCCGCAGGCCTAAAATCACAGATTAAAACCAGCCCAATGTGAAGAGTGCTTGGGTTAGGCAGGTCAACCTGGCCGAAGCTCTCACTCATCTCAACCACATCTGTCCTTGCATTTTCTGTTTACACCACCGACACCCAATTGAATTTTGATCCGTCCCAACCAACTCAACTTCCCCGAATTCACAAAACTGTCAGTTCTACTGATGATAAGATCCCAATACCAAAACAATGATTCAATATTCTGTAAAAATCACGACCCAATTGAAATTGAAGTAATAGTAGGAAACGAATGGCTAATTATTAGAAGGCTGTGATGATCAATTAGGCCAAAAGTTTTGATCATTTAGGAGCATTAATTTGGCCCATCCTTTTTTCTTTTTCAATGGTTTTAAGAGCCCGGACTGGTTTAAAGCCATTCTTGACTGCATCATCAAGAACTATGGAGTTTTAACCAAAAAGAGAAAAAACAAACAACTATAGAAACATGAGGCAACTGTTGTATATATAGTTGTAGGTCTTCTTGTTCTAGGGGTTAGAAAGTAGGACCTATTTCGTACTATGGTGATAGAATCCATTCTCATGTAGTTCATGCATTTTGTGTGTTTTCTAAAGAGCTGTAAGATGGTGTCATTCTGTATTCACCTAATTTCCATTCTTCAAACGGGTTTATTTTACCATATAGAAGGTTTTGCAAGAAAAAAAAGCAAGTCCCCAATTAATATTAAAAGTGGGCAATTACAAACTTCCATTCAAATTCCAAAATGATGTATAGCAGTAGGAGTGGCAATTGATCAATGGGTTGGGTTTGGGTTTGTTGACTTAAGCGGATAATGGATATGGGCTCAAACCACTTGACCCCTTCATTAATTGGGTTGGAGATGCAAACCCAAATCAGTTAGTCATTTAATCTAGATGTACTTACACAATCAGAAGTTGACCCCTAATTAATAGGAACCTTGTGTAGTTGTCATAACCACACTATGGTCAGGTAATCATCTGATTTAATGAACTAGTTGGTTGTTGGTGGAATAGTGACATAAGTGGTGGTTTTACTCCCCATGTCTTATGTTTGAATCACCTCAAATTTGCCCAGTGTGATTTTGTGTGGGTTTAACAGGCGCCACTTTGGGGATTAGTCTTATTTGTTTAAAGATAATCTCAGGGACATCCATCCATGTCAAGCCAAAAAAAAAAAAAAAAAATCATTTGATTTAACCAATGTGAGGCCTTGCCTTGCTTGCTCAAAGATGCTCATATCATAGAGACCTCCGCGACCACACAAATTTCAATTCAAGTATTGGGCTAAATAACTATCAATATCAGTCATGCCAAAAAAGAAAAAAATAATAAGAAAAAAGAAAACATAACTATGTATTTCATACATAATCATCCATGGAAGCATACATAAATTATATTAAAAAAACATCCAATAGCCACCGCGCTCACCTTACTGCTGGGGATCCATCCTAGGATGTTTAGGTTTAGGTAATCTCCCTTGGCAAAGAATCAGAGGACATTTCTTGGTAAATGGTGCTGTCAATGGGTTGGCCCAACACTAACAAAATGTAAGGTTCCAAGCCAATTCTCCATCCTTGATATAAATCATCGTTAATAGAATCGAATAATAATTTAAAATTAAGGATTGGGGTAATTTGATTGGATTTTGGGTTTTTCTCCCTTCTAATTATGGGTTGCGGCATCTTTGGAGTTTAATATTTATGATATTATTAGTAAAATATATAACTAATTACTTTCATTCGTGATGAATTTGTTGTGATTAATTTAATTAATTAATACATTTACATGAAATTAACCTTTGTATCACACAGGGGTTTATGCTAGTTTTAAATACTCATACTAAAAAATAAAAAAAAATTTAATCCCAAAGTAGAGTAACTCCATGGCTTACTTGAATGAGAATAATTAAGCGAGCGGGCTGATCATCACTACTTAGTCAGACTCATTCTTGTTCGATTTGCCCAACTTAGTAGTTTATCAAGCAGAGTAAGTTTTTATAAGGTTCAAGTAGGATTGACAATCCAAACCTTTTACATCAAAATCCAGCCCATATGGCTAACTTGAATGAGAATAATTAAGATGAAATAGGAGTTTCTAGTATAGTGAATTAATTACACATTGGCAGCAAACTCGTATAACAGATGCAGACCTTCCAATAACCATCCAACCGTTCTCATTTATTATATTAGCGAAAAGATCCCGTGCTTAACACGGACAACTGTAGTTGTTTAGATCATATCCCTAGTCCAAACCTATTGAAATTATTTACTAACTTCACATTTTAAAAAATAAAAATAAATTCGCATCAAACTAAAGTAGAAGATAACCAATGTGAGAAAAGAAATTAAAAAATCAAGATGAAAGTAGACAAAAAAAAAAAAAAAAAAAAATAGAATCAATACATGTCAATACAAAATTTTCTTTATTTGAATACAAAATTTTTATGTTTTAGGAAAATAAAATAAAAGATCCCATCTATGCAATATCCATACATGTAGAATAATTAAGAATAGATAGGAGTTTCTAATATAGTGAATTAATCACACATTGGCAGCAAACTCGTAACCATCCAACCGTTCTCATTTAATCTATTGCTTTTAATTCGCAACCGTATGTGTTACCTAGAACCTGAAGGAATGTCCCCAATGCCCCTCCTATTGTGGAGGGTATCATCATGCCATTCTCTCATGCACATATGCTTTAAAATTTAGGATGTGATGTTAACCTAGACCTATTAAATCATCCGAAATCCACACCAATCTCATGGAGAGAAAAACGGTACTCTATTAGATTATCTGAGCCATTTTCTTGGTATGCTACCTGCCCAAGACTTTAAGCCTTTTCTTCCATTGCCACGAATCAGCCAAATGAAAGGGCAGGTGCCTTGATATTGATCTAGCCAAGTTTGACAACTTCTAAACTTATAGATAAACTGCATGCATATTTTTTGTGACTACTCAATCCAAAAATGAGTAACAATTAGATAATAATTATTATGAGATAATTAAATACCAATAGTTCAGGGATCAGGGATGGGTGAGGGAAGGCTGTTGAATTCCCTCAGATTCTAAATTCTATACACACATACACCTTGCTGTGAGTAAAAGGGAAAGCACATTGACTAGTCCGTATCAGATGTATGGCATGTGTTGGTGGGGTTTTGGTTGGAGGGTTGGGTGTTTAATGAGGTACACCTAAATGTGAAGATGACCCATGTATTTTATTTGTTGCACTTATTGGTAGTTCTCTCATAATCCAAGGGCAAGTTATTAGCTTCCATCCTATATCAACCCTTGTCACCCCCCTACATTTTCCTACAAACTCTAGAAAAGATGTCTGGAATCACAGAAGATGTCAAGGCCAAGGCAGAGGTGTACTATGGAGATGAGATATGCAAGGAGAAATCCAAGTTCTTGCTCCAAGAGGTAGGACTGCCTAGGGGCCTCCTCCCCTTGGAAGACATTATAGAGTGTGGGTATGTGGAGGAAACTGGCTTTGTGTGGCTCAAGCAGAAGAAGAAAAAAGAACACTACTTTGAGAAGGTAGGAAGGCATGTCACTTATGCTCCAGAGATTACTGCCTATGTTGAGAAGCTTCGGATCAAGAAACTCACTGGGGTTAAGGTCAAGGAGCTGTTGGTTTGGCTTACCCTGTGTGAAATCACTGTTAACGACCCGCCGAACGGGAAGCTCACGTGCAAGACTCCGACCGGGCTGTATAGGACGTTCCCCACTGACGCGTTCGAGCTGGAAGAAGGCAATAAGTAGTAGGAGAGAAGATTTACAATAAGCATGCATTAGTTGCATGTTCTCCTTTAATTTTAGTTGTGTTTTCCTTGTTTTGCTATCTTCTTTCTATGATAATAAAGTTGTTCCTTAGTTGTAATACTTCCTAGTGGTAATGTCAATCACCTCATGGCTACATATTTACATTGGTACTGGGTTAAAAGATCCATGCACCCGATTAACACCGTGCCCAACAAAATGTTATAATCAGTATTGATAAAGAACAAAACAACTGTGACTTATTAATAACTTACGTACGTAACAAGTGAACCGCTATCTTAGAGACTTGTAATCCATGAAGATTGATCCTTTTAGGGCATATTGAACACCAGTCACTCTAAGTGGGAAAGTTTGTACACAATCCATAATGTTTTGGGGGCAAGTCTGTACTATTTATTAATTATTATTATTATTATTATTTTTTTTATGTGTGTGTGTGTTTGGGGGGGGGGGGGGGGGGGGGGGGGTGGTTTGTTATATGGGTTGTGAATAGGGATTTAAATGGGTATCCGATTTTCCAATTATCCGAAGGTTCTGATCCATTAAAAATCGGGTTTGGATCCTGATTTATGCCACGATAAGTAAATGGCCGGTCTGGGTCTGGTTCCACCATGGACCCAGGCCAGAATTAACCCGTTTACAACTCTGGTTGTGAACGTGTGATGTAATATATACATATAAGAGGAAAACGGCATAAGGAAACTTTGTAAGCACCCTATGTTTCTCTTAATGAACCGCCATTCAAATAAATGACATCACTTACATAGAATATAGATGTTTGAACTATGAAATCCCACCAATACAATCGACCATACTCTAATTAAGGGCATATTTCTTTATCAGAATTTTTTACAAGAACTTGAGATGTTGGAGTTTTTTGGACATGATGTGATGACTTGGCTCCCCACATTTGAAATGCCATATTTCTTTTGCCGGAATTTTAAGTTACAGTCACGTAAAAGATATCAAATGACCTTTTGGAATTCCTGGAACTCCATTCTCTTTGTTTTTTGTTGGAATTTCAACTCTTCCACCAAGAGGGATTTAGAGATCCACCAACAACTTTTTGGAGAGTTTGAAATTCTTGAGATATGAATTCTTGAAATCCTAGGAAAGACACGGGCCGCAAAAACCTTCCACTAAACTATCATGGATCATTAGTCAATGGAGAAGCGGCCGAGTCCTCCTTGTATATAAGATGTTTCAATCTGGGTTATGTTCAAGGGTGTGGTGATCACTAAACTATATGGGCGCCGGTTGAGTGAACTTGCAGGCAGGTCAGGTTGCAATGCATACATGCACTTGCTGGCATGCAAAACCATCTGTGTGGGCCCCACCTGGATGACACAAGTCATGGACAGAGATGAATGTGAATTGGTAAGGATTTGATGTGGATGAGACATGGACCGTATAATTTCCTAATAATTAAGATGATTTTAACCCTTGTGTGAGATAAACAGTACGGTAATGATTTTATAAGTGCAATATCATTTTTGGCATGCTTTGTGGGGCCCACATGGGCCACATCAATACATCGGAAGGTGGGGTCCAAAGAATTGGATGTGACCGACTTGTGTGAACATTTTCAAGTCCATCACATCATCCAAATCTCTTGATCCGTGGCCCTCAAGTTCCACAGTTTTATATGCATCTTTTTTCTCTTTCAAATCAAACGGTTGGTGTCAATAGATCATCGTAAAAAAAAACAAGGCATCGATGGCATTCAAGGGGGATTGTTGTGTATCCCATTCAGATTGCACAGGATGTCAACTCACAAGGGTCATGCTCATCATGTGGACTTGAACACACCTGCTCCTCTTGTTTGTGGATCTTATAAAAAATAAATGGCGGATAATGACTAGGGATCAGGCAGATGTATTAAGCGCACTAGTGCTGAATGAAAAAGGATACTGTGAGTATAATTTGGGAATAATGACCATACGATGGCCCTTATATCGGATAATTATCTCAAAACTACTATTGAAAAATATATTAGTCTCATGGAACTATTGGTATAAGAAAAGATGCCTTGAAAGTGATGATTTTTCTCGGGAATTATAAATTTTCCAGCAGTTTTGAATTGTTGGGTATAAAGGTTGCCGTACGGTCTTTTTTTTCTCTTTTTTTTTTTTTCAGTCAGTAGTTGGGGTGACTGCATGTGGGCGATGCGGATCCACTGAAACTGAATGGATGGTGTTATCAGTAGAGGTGACATTATGTACTAAGAAGATTGTACGCCAAGAAAGTTCTGGTCCTGGACAAGGAGAAAAGTTTTTGGTCGTGGACAGTACTGGACACTGAGAAAGAGAGGCAGCTAGACAGTTAGAAATCTGGTCCTTGCAAATGTTAAGCATTAACTGTGAACCCATCCATATTTGTATATATAAATGGTCAGAATCGATTATTTTGGACATCGGCCACATCGATTGGAATGACAGATACAGGTATAATTACAACAAGAGAAATGACTTTTCCAAGCCAAATTTTTCGTCGCAAAAAGGCCAAAAAACACTGGTAATATTATTTTCCGGCGATAACTTCCTAGCTGCAAATTTGCCGCTATTAATCCGTCGCTTCTGCTTTAAGGCAGCGAAAGCCAAAAGTCGCAGCAATAGCAAATTCTTTTGCGGCGACTTTTTCGTCACTATTGTCCAACCAAAACGTTGCGAAATGGCTTCACGATTTCAACTAAGAAGCATTGCTAAAAGTTATTTCGGGCGCCTCAAAAGACTATTAGCGGCGATATTTTTAAGCCAGAAAAAAACTTATCCAGCGAAAGAAGACAGCGCCGCGATATCTATTATACTATTTGCGGCGATATATTATCGCCGGAAATAGATTTCCCAAGGAAAAAACTTTTACCAGCGACAGATGACAGCCCTGGGATTGCCAAAACTCAATGTGAATTAATAATTTTCCCAGCGAAATTTTTCGCCGCAAAAGTCCAACTGCTATTACTCTTTGCTGGCGATAACATACTTGCTGCAAATTCCATGTGAAATAGGAGTTTCCCAGCGAAATTCTTCGCTGCCAAAAGTAGCCGCTGTAGAGTGCTTTTACAGATGATTAAAAGCTAAATTTTTTTTTTTTTTTTCTATTTTGTTTCCTGAAAACCCATTCATTTCCAGATCTACCAAACGCCATATAGACACACATTTCTATTAACAAATGCCATTCATTGATCTCTTCAAACATCAATATATCCAAAGTTATATGTATTTATACATTGAGGTGGTGCATTATACTCATGTCAAGTACAACCCGGGCTACCAAATAAATAAGTCACACATGTCTATTATAACAGTTCTAAGGAGTCTGCTATCACTAAGATAAGGCGGCAAAATCTTGGATTCAACTCAGGTTCCGGCAACTCAGGCCATATCTTGTCATGTCACTGATCAAAAGCTCTTTTCTTTTGCATAAGCCACTGCATCCATGCTTCAGATGCCCGACATGGGTGAAATAGAAGAAAACTACAATGTGAACAGTATAATGTAATTTTCCTAATTGTACTCACTTATAAGGAAAAAAAATAGTTTGAGAACATTTTAAAATATATTGGGTACCTCATCCGCTTACATCTTGTAGCTATTTAGATATAACTACAAGGTGTGTCCTTGAAGCTATTCTGCTTATGAGCAGAATAAAAAGCACATAAGGACATAAGGATAGCTTTTTATTCTAATTGTAAAAATTAGAGTAATAGGCTATCATTTGATAGTATTATACTATTACTACTTGATCCCTCACATTTGCAAAAGCACATAAGGATAAAGTTTGATTAACTTTGGCCAATAAAAATATACAAGTCAATATCCAACTTTATAACTATGGTTAAGAATTTTCTTCAATTTTGGCCATGACATCTTCTGCACAGGTGGGGTTCTCAACAAAACGGAATTTTTTGTTTTTTGCATGCACCGTTCATGATTTCCGATGAGATCACAAGCATTTTTAATGTGTGTGTGTGTGTGAGTGCGTCCATTATGTTATCAATAACCATTCTTTTTTCCGCAAAGGATAAGAAGGGTGAGAATCAGGTTAGCAGTATTGAAAAGCTCCAGCATGTGCAACAACCACTAACATCCAGCAAACATCTCACACACAACACACACACACACACACACACACACACACACTCAAAAGCTCCCCTTTGGCTCTTGGAAATGATACAAAATTGAGGAAAAAGTTCCTTTTCAGCAAAGTATGAAAACATGAAAAACAAGAGAACAAATTTGTAGTTATAGTTATAATCACCTTGCAAGTAGTATCAGACCCAAAAGTTGTAGGAACCACTTTGCATTTAGGATCAACATCAATGGTCTTGATGCTTCCAACTGAATACATCCACCAATATTTTCAAAACAAACAAATGCACGAACAGGTTAAGAACTAATGTTTTGATTAATTTTATTTACGAGATAGTTCTTGCATTCAATTAAATTCTAATGGTATGAATTAAACCCTATGCACCAAAACGACCGAATACACAAGGGGTGATATGGATCCATATCATGTATGATGATGATAACACTAATAATAATATGGGTGACACGTGAACCTTTTCTTGTTTGATTGCTTGAGTCATCAAACAGCAGCCATAATGCATTGAATAGGAATGTGGGTACAGTGTGCCTGGTCATGATATTGGATGATCTCCAAATATCATTTGATCTTCCCACCCTTTTTCATGATTAGGTTTTTGTGTAATGCAAATCCAACATATGCACTCAGCATGCAGGAAAATTCTCATAGAGCTTTCATCTTTTGCAACCAGATATGATGACGCTATGCACTAGAACCTGCAACGGGTCCACTTGCACTAGGGTTAAAATGACAGTTTAGTGGGTGCCTAATGAGTGATGCAACCACACAATAAATAATATGAATATGATTGGGGGGGGGTGGGGGGGGGCGGGTTGTGTGGTTTGTTAGAATCTATGACATCAATAACTGTACAAATGTAAATAATATGAATATGATGGGGGTGTGAATGGTTTTTTGTTTATATCATTATTTGTTTGCTTCCATTGCAATAATCTTCCATTCCATAATGCAGAAAAGGCCAAAATCATTTAAACATGATAGCATAATAATACATGGTTTTTTCCAAGTGCCAAAAGAAATTTATAATAGAAGCATTTGCGACACCATCTGATCAAAACTAGAAACATCTAAAATAAAAAAAAACCAAATAACCTTTTTCCATTACTTGTCAAGAGATAAATTAAGCAGATCCTTAAGAAGAGGTGCAGCCCAACCTGCTTTTCCTGTGCAAACGTAAAGACCAAATTTATTAAGTGATCAAGCATATTAAAAATCTAAATGTGCCTCCATACTCACCAAATCCAACACAATTACAAAAAGGAGCTGCAAAATGATATTAATGTGGGAAAAATTGCTTCCTCGGATCACTTGATAGTTGTGGAACCAATAAGGCACCTATAATAACCATAGACCAAGGAAGTGTCAACAAATATTTAAATCGCTGGGTGAGAAAATTGAGTTTGATATATATATATATATATATAAACCACCTTACCCTGTGATTTAGTTGTACTTCTTGCTCAAAAAGCTAGCCTTGTATCTCTCAGGTGTAGACATAAACCCCTTTATATATACATATATATATATATATTGATATTGCCCAGTTTTCATATAACTAACCAAAAAGCACCCAAAATGTTATAAAAAATACGACCCCCCCTTAGGTATCGGATGAATTAGTCCACCCTTGAGTCTGTTGGAATGACTCAGTGAATCCAGGCAAACCCCTCATTAAAGTCAGGAGCATCCTATTAGTCTGCATTTGCTGCTCCCTAAGATCCTGCATCTCACTCCTCATTTCTTCAAGCTGACTCTTGTATTATTCAGCATCTTTCCTATATTGTTCAGCCTCGTGCTTTTGTCTCTCAATCTCCGCCAAATACTGTTGCATTTTAAGTTGGCCACGTTGTCTACTTGACTCAGGGATGACCATCTCCCCAAGTCCCCGAGCATATCCAGGTCTATGTCCAAGAACCTCCCTAAAGATAGTCGCTGTTGCCTCATCAGTGCGCTGCTCCGGTTCTAGAACATCAAGCCTACCTTACATCTGCTTCTGCACATTGACAAAACACCGGTTATTAAAAAACAAAAGATATATCTTGTGCCATATATGCATTTATCACATTTAGAGAAAAAAATCATAGATCCTAGGGACTGTAATAGCACTACTCACATAAGTCTCTTCTGCAACTTCTGTCACAAACATATTCTTCTTCTTCGACCAACGCATCGTCTTGTAGAATTCAACCATATTCTCACAGTTTTCCGCGCGCTATACGTGTCAGCAATGTGTATAAGAATATATTTTTGATAGTTGAAAATTTTATTTAAAACAACACTAAAAAGCATATTCATAAAATAATAACATACTATATATGAAATAGCCATCTATCGTAAGATACCTCAGGCATTGTCAAAATTATTAACCCCTCCCTCACCCCACTCCTAAACAGAAGTATAGTTTTAAACAGAAGAACATCATCACATTAAAAGAATTGGTATAAGCAGTTGACTGCTGCAACATTTTTATCACCGACCCACTCACCTCTGCTCTATGGTGAAGGTTGAGAACTCTGTCCCAATTGGGAATAGGTCCAATGAATAAGGATCAAGTTTGGTAGGGTTTTTCTCAGACCAACCCACTTTTATTTGTGAAGTGGGATGCACCGATGAAAAATCCAAGCCATTCACACTCACCCACCTCCTGTAGATTAGCACCATTAGATTTGGAGGCTTCAAAATTGATCGTTAGGATAGTTTGATCAGAGCGGCATTTGGCTCACCCCTATCCCCACTGTCCCCTCCATATCCAACATGCCCTTTTAAAAACTGCACTTGAAATGACAGAACACCCCAATTACCAATTCAACTTGATCAAAATTTCCAAGAGCTTGACTTTTGTGTTCAAATTGGAATGCAGGAGATTGCAATCCCAGTTCTCCAATTGTCTAGGCAGGAATCTCTGTGCAAACAAAATGAGAACTTACATTGCCCATTTGACTACACAGTATCCCACATATCAATGGATAAGGAGGGGAAAAGGAAAGAGGAAAAAAATATTTTCCCGCCATAAGCCAAAATAGTAGGTAACCGAGCCAAAACCCATCAACCTGTTAGTACAACTAAAATCATTTGCAGGTGTATCAAGCCAACAGTGACATCCAAAAAGGAATCAAAGCAACCACCAACAGTCTTCATAAAGATTGAACATTGGCTTGTCAAGCTTTAGCAACAATTGAAAAATATTAGCTGCTAACAAAGGTTGAACATTGGCCCTTCCTGGTCTATAAGACTATAACACTACTACTACAAAGGTTGGTGGAAGAAATGGTTATCTTTTCTCCCAGAATATCAAATCAAAACCCATGCACGATTCAAGGAATATCCACATGATGATGACAATCAAGACCATATAAATCACATGAAAACAGAACAAAATTATCAGCTAGAACAGAAAAAAAACAGTGCATCTCTTTTAGAAATATGAAGAAAATCATTTGAAGAGTTGTTCCACCAGACAGGGCACTAAAGGGCAGATGCATAATTTATTGTGAGATCACTGCAAGGCAAAATCAACAATGAGCCTCAGCAGTCAATTGCAAAATGCCACGATTCAAGAAAATTAACAATGACTCAAAATCCAAGCAAGCAAATCTAATAACTAATGCTGTCCAGAAAGCCAACAACAAATCTTATACCTTCTACGCAAGGAGCCGAAGAAATGATTTACGTCCTGATGTGTGATTAACCGTGAGCTTTTTTCGATTCTCCCGATTTTGAGCTGACATTTTCTGCCACGCAAATTCAAACTGTTAGCTATGATTTCCAAACAAATTTGCCACAACTATATTTAGACATATTAAATGGGTAGATATATGGTTTGATTTTGTAGACAATATATACCTTAAAGGCATCGCTTTCCCACCTCCCACACAGCTTGACCCATACGAGTGGGTCCACCAAGCTAGTCCCATTAGCCAACGCTTCTTCGTGGGTTCCATATGATAGATATATCTTGTGCAAGTCGCCGTGGAATGCGTTGAAGCGTTTACGCAGTTGTTTGGTCATAGTCAATCGATGGTTTTCGCGTTCCCATTCGAACACAAAGTCGCTCTAAAATTAAGTGTCAGTATGTAATTTTATAAGCAATTATACTACGACCACTTTCAAACAATCAACGTTGACTAACAAATGACTTACCTTAACACGATCAATGAGCTCCTCCTTCTGGGCTTGTGGGACATTAGACCATCGTGCATAACTCATGTCACAGTATTGTTTAATAATCCAAGAAACTCGAGTCGTGAACATAGAAGCGTTCTCACAACACGGGGCGGTCTCACCATCATTTATCTTCAAAGGCACTTTCCTGTACTTCCTACGTTTCTCAAACTCAATGCATTTTGCAGGTCCACGAGTACGTTTCTTCTGTTGCTGGTTTGCAACAAGCTCCGTGGGGGCGGCCACAGCTGTATTACAATGATTACTACCATTAGTGTTTGTAACAGTGGTTAATTTGAAAAACTTAAGTAACACGTATAAATAGGATAACCCATTCTGGTTATTTGGGGAAAACATGTACCAATTTGTGGTATAATAACATCTTCATTACAGCTTGTCGGTTCTCTAGGAGGTGATTGTCCTCTCACCGGTGAGGGTTCTCGAATAGGAGTCGGTTGGGGAATTGGGTTGACGCATTGAGGCTCCCAGGGCTGACTTGGGGGCTGTGTGGAGTCATCCGAGCTTCCTTGATCATCTGCCTCCTCAGAACTGTGGTATGAAGAGAGACGTGCTCCACGTGGTCGCCGGGCTCGATGTGAGTACGGTACCAGCCCCCTGGCACGAGTACCTCGAAGGCTCTCTCCGCCTCGTGAACTTGCTCCCAATCGGCTACCTGCATGTGTACGTGTTAAGCATTTGAGATTAATGTCATCCCATTCCACATGATAATCTCAAAGTCAAAGACAGGTACATAAAGAAGATAATATGCCAACCGTTTCCAGTTGTTAGCAAACTAATTTTTACACTTTATAAGGCTTATGTTTTTGCAAATGGATTCCTCAAAATTGTCACAGTTTAATGCACTTATAAAGCACCCCACTCCCTATGAGAATAACATAAAGAGAAGATCAAATAACTAAATTGTCAAATTATCTACCTTCATAGTTGATATATGTGGCACAAGTAACAATGACTGAGAAGGAGAGGAAACAAAATCATAAAACATGATGAATGCATTCTTTTGAAAAAGTACAATTTGTGGAGAAAATTTTTAAGTTTTATGTGAAGACTAGAGAATAGCTAGCTATGATAAGAACATGCCTCTGCCACCTTTGCATGCCTCCAGTTTTGCACCCTGCACTTTTACTATAAGCAATAATGTTGTCACATATTTTGTTTTATAGTTGCTCCATATGGGAACTTAAATCTCAAGTGGTTTTAAATTTTGATCTATGTCATTGCTAGTCTCCAGTTTATTAAACTTGCAGTTCATACATTATCACATTCTTCTACCCACTGGCATCAAACTATTTGATACAAAATCCTTTCTTCAACATTGTAAGTCAGCTCTAACTTTTTAACTGATTAGCACATATAGAAGCAAATAACACAAAAAAATGAACTTTAAATCAGCTGCCATCAAGTTAAAACATAATCAAGGTAAATAAGGGCTCAAAGTGGACCTCTGATCCAATCCAACTCCAACTCGAACTTACCTGTCTCACTGCATAGAGTTCCCTGTACTTCACAAATGCCATGTGTGATCTCATTATAACATAACCACCATGTCTGCTTCTTTTCTCCAATTGAAGCATCTTACTCTGTTTTATTTATTTTTATGAAAACTAGGCCTTTTTTTTTTTTTTTTTTCCTTAAAGGTCATTTGAGATTGGACATACTTCCACACCAAAAGTGTTAAATACCCAATTAAAAGCCTTTCTAATTGGAGGTGTCATACCCTATGAGCCTCTTCATCTCTTCCAAACAATTGGGTTATGTAGGGTTGCTTATAGGACAGGTGGGCTGAGCCATTAGAGGCCAACCTGACTTTAGAAACACAGGACTGTTTTTGGTCCAAGCCCAACAAAGGCCTTAGTGTTTGGCCTAAGCCCAGCTGCCTTAAACATGTCAGGTCAAAGCCTGCCCATTCAGTCAATTGGTACAGGCCGGGCTTGGCTTTCTATCACTTGTTTGGGCTTTCAATGACTTGTTTTAGCAAATCAGATGTTAAACTTCATGTATTACTTATTCGGATGGGACAGGTCGGGCTTTGGGCTTTCTATCACTAATCTAAACCTAGGCCAAAAATTAATTTGGCCCAGAGTTTTTAACCAATCCCGGCCTGAGTACTGAAAATTGAGGCTGGAACCTAGCACAAGGGCCAACTTTTGAGCATCCCCTACCAATCCTACCCTTACCTGTTTGTTTTTTAAGTCTATCAATCACTTCAAATGAAACTCTTTTTTTTTTTTTTTGGTACCCCAGCCTAGGGGGCTTCAAAATAACTCATAGAAACAAAAAACCAACCTGAGAAAGCAAGGACGATCCTAGTCGGTTGGAAAAGGCTTTGACAGGGTGCATGTGATGTTGGAATGCCAAATAAGTAATTCATACAATATTGAAAGAAGATGACAATTGGTCTATTAGGCCTATTGTTTTAGACATTAAAGGATTCACCTCCTTATTTGGGTTGTTTGGATTTTTCTTTTATTCCTAGGAGTTTAAATGGTCAAGCTCATAAGCTTGGCAAACTTTGTTTTTTAATTAATCAGGATGTTGTATGGGAGAGGATTGCTTGTGAACTGGGCGGGGGGTGGGGGGTGGGTTAATTTTGTTGTTTGGGGCAAAATTTATTAGTCTTGGTAGTGGCTTGTTGTGTGGTGGTGTTGTTTTGTTTGTTCTTTGTGTTGAATGAAATTATCCTTTTATAATAAAAAAAATTATGATTTAGGTACGTATGAGGCCCGCAAAATAATACCCCTCCCTTGATTGGATGGTTACCATATTTCACATACAAATAGGTCATAGAGTGTAAAGTTTTGATGCACTAATAATTCCAAGACACATTTCATAGAGTTTGGTAGAACACAAGCAAACAGTATCAATTAGCAATTAATAGTACCCATGTACCTGCTCTTTTCAGCATCAGCTTTAGATAGATCACCCTTCTCAAGTGCTAAGCGATCCGGTCGTAGACGGGAATCTGATGCTAATAACTTTTTGGGGGCTGTGTCAAAGCTATTTATTTTGTGTGCAAAATGTGTGTACTGAAACTTGTCATTTTTTGGCAATGCAGCAACTCTCCAAACCTAGGATAGACAAGAATAGCAAATGAGAGCTGTTCATGAACACAAACATATTTGGCTGACTATAAAATTTACATATAAACCATGCATAAAAAGTAAAAGCTTCCAGTCTCCATGATTCATGCACTTTTAAGTTCTAAATAATCACGGTCCATTCCTGATTTGTATTATAGCATCTCACTCATCCTCAACAATTATTACTCCAGACGAAGATATTCAATTGCATAACCCATATGTAAAATGTGCTAGAGACACAAAGTCACGTGAAAGGAGTTTTAAAGAACAAAAGGTCAGAAACCCATGTACAAGGAAAAGATGACAAAAGCTCAGTTAGCCATTCATTTTCCCAGAAAAGAAATATTTAAGATGTATTACTAGGATTTTCCATTTGAAGTAACTTATGGTCCATGCATTGTAAGTTGATGAGGAAGGTCATATCCTCACATGATTGATATGTATGGTAGGATCATTTTACTATTATGTTAAATGCAAAAATAAATGCTATCTTGAGTATAATAGTCCAGCCCATTTATCAATAATAAATATGATGGTTTTAATAAATAAAAGCAAGAATTTCATACGATATAATAATATGATAAAAGAAAGAATTTCATACGATATAATAATTAACTGCCTATGTCCACAACTCAATGTCAAAGAGTTAATCTATCGTGTTACCCTTAAACTCGGTGATCTCTTTTTTGGCCGTAATTATAAATCTGATACAGACTCTTCCTCTGTGGATAGGTCCCCCTCATCTGAATATTCCCCGTCACCATATGCATCTCCAGAACCAGAACCAATAGTGTCATCGTTGATAAAGTCCGTTGAATCTATGCCTTGACCATCTTGATCCATGACAGCTCGTGCATCAATATGGCTAGGTAGTGTATCAGTCCTACTTAGTGGGGTTGACACCGGACATGCATCACACTGCACTAATGCATAATAATATGATGACTCATCTTCTTGATCGGCATCATCACTTGAGTCACCATAAATATATTCTAGAACCCTTGGCGCTGGAGGAATGTTGTATACATTCCTATTTGTATCGTTCTGCACAACACCCCAATTCCCGTTCGCCCTTAAATCTCTAATGTAGAAACACTGAGAAGCCTGACTCGCCAACACAAATGGTTCATCCTTATACCAAGTCATGTTCATGTTGACACTAATCATATGGTCATCCACCCGCACCCCTCGTTTTTGATCACCAACGTTAAACCAATCACATTCAAACAGGTACACCCGGGCCATTCCATGTACCGTAACTCTACAATATTATTAACAACACCATAGAAATCTAGGTTATTTGTCGCCTCGTCACCAATTACCAACACCCCAGAATTTTGTGTACGCCGGCGAAGTTCACGCTACTTTGTATGAAACCTTTTTCCATTTATAATGCAAGCAGCATATGATGCAGCCCAACGGTCAGGCCCACAAACTAACGCATACAGATCAGCGGACACATCAATTGGATTGGAGATACGTTTGAAAAAGTGCAGGGGTCTCCGAGATCTCTAGATTGGTCTACTCAAACAATCAACCAATGTGTGCAGAAATAAACAATATGCAGCGGAAAATAAATCAACAAGCACACACCATAAGGACACAAAATATAAGGTGGAAAACCCTAACCGGGTGAAAAACCACCGATCCAAACTGGATCGAATTAAGCACTATGAATCTCGCAATTACAAGAAATTCAGATCTCTTCCCTAGATATTCCCTACCCAAGGACTGAAGTTACCTTGTGTCGCTTCACGCTTCAACGACTTCACACCGGTGATTGCAACAGATCCAAACCAGCACTTGACTCCTCAAATCTTCTCGCAGGAAGATAATCTTTTACAAAGGATGCAGAAGAAGTGACTCTAGAGAACTTGACAGCACAACTTCATAAAGTTCTAGAGAAGAACTCTCTCAATGATAAACACTAACTCAGCACTTTGAGAGGTGAGGTCTCTATTTGCAATAGCCTTAGAACCCTTTAAATAGCTCTTGGTTCATGCTTAAAGTTTCCTAACTTGATTAGGATGGAAATCAACAGTTTGAGCACAATCAGAATATCAAGTTTCCAATTTTATCTCACTGTCCGTGCCAGGTTTGCTCGAGCGATCTCTCGATTCGCTCGAGCGAACAACCCTCTGTTTCAGAACTGGGCAAGACAGAACATTGTTCGCTCGAGCCAATGGAATGGTCGCTCGAGCGAACCCTTCTCTGCACATATTCCGGAAATACAGCTCTCTTTCTCCGGCAGACTTCTTCTAATTCCTTCAGGCTTTCTCCTTCTGAGTCATTCCAATCTTCTATCTTCAAAGGTCTTTTCTAAATAGAAAATAACAACTCAAAGACCCAGAGTTTTGTCTAACCCATGAATTTGGCCAACACTCAAAAACCTTACAATCTCCCCCTTTGGCAATTCATGGACAAAACTCCATAGGACAATACAATTTGATCTACCCAAAATGAAACCCAAAATACATTGAAACAAAATCAGCACAGCAATGTAGATCTGCGTAGTCTTTGACTCAGTCTCAGTCTGATCTTCTTGTACTCCCCCTTGATCAGTCATTCTCACCCCTTTTGTCCATAATTTGACAAAGCTAAAAAAATACGAACATGCAGCTTTCTTGTCAATTAGGATCTATAGGTCCCCCTCAAATGCAACTCCCCCTGAATGTATCTTCGTAGCAGCGCTGGGGGTGGGAGCTTAATCTCCTTGATCAGGGCTTTTTACATGTAGCCACCCACACTTGTGTAGTTTGATCTTTCAGCAAAGTGTGAGCAAAGTCCTTAGGCAAGTCTGATTTTCTAACCCAAATTGGAGTTGTCCTGGGTGGAGAAAAACTCTTCCGCCATTGCTTGGTCTTAGGTAAACGTTGCAACTTTTTGCAATGGGGATGAATGTGTCATTTTAAACCACAATGATGACAAGTGGATGTGCGTGCAGCTCGTGACACATTCTTTTTCTTGATACTACTCAACACATTATTTGAAAGTGCAGTATGTGGAGTAGCATGTGCAACACTTGAAACAAAAATTGTTTTACCTTTAGCATTTGAAGATGATGCACCATGATCATAACCAAGACCGCTTCTGTCAAATGGAGGCTTCTGACTACACAAGATGTTTGTAAGAATCTTCGAACCAGTGTTTATCTTGTTTAGAGAGGCTTGCTTGACTTCTAACTCAGACAGAGTGATCTTCAATCTTCCTTGCAGGTCTTGATTTTCAGCTTTCAGCATCACTATCTCTTCCTTCAGATTCACTATTTCTTTTTCAGCCTTCTCAAGTTTTTGACCATCAGTAGTCAAATTTTCAGCCCAACTGTTTTTCTGGCTTTCCAAGAGATGAACCTGTTTTAGCACTTACTCTAATTCAATTTTCAAAGTAGAATTTTCTTCTTGAGCAGCCTTGAACTTGATAGTGATCTTGTTGCCATACTTGGTCATCTTGACACAATCAGCATAGGTAGCATGGTACAACTCTTCCCAGTCTTTTTCTTGATCCGACAATGCATCTTCATTTTCTTCATCAGTATCACTGTCAGACACAGATTTAGCCATGAATGCTAAAAACTTGCCATTCACCTTGTTAGAAGGATCATCCTCAGGATCTTTTGTATTTTCTGTTTCTTCTTCAGAAGATTCTTCATCCCAAGTTGTGTTTAGAGCTTTTTGCTTTGTAGCCTTTTTCTTGTTGGCACACTCATTAGCATAGTGACCATAGCCTTGGCATTCAAAACACTTTGTCCCTTTTGCAGAATCCTTCTTCTCAAATTTAAAGTTCTTTTTATTGGCTCTCTTTGTCTTCATGTATTTTTGATAACACTTCATGAATTCAGCCATATCATCTTCAGCTTCAGATTCATAATCAGACTCAATTTTCTTTACAGGCTTCTTTCTTGATTTTGATGTGGCTTTCAAGGCCATGCCCTTTTCTTTTGATTTGCCTTTGTTTAACCGGTTTGCTTCGAATGTCTGAAGGTTTCCAACCAGTTCATTCACCTTGAGGGTATCTAGATTCTTATTTTTTTCAATTGCGTCAACTTTAGAATCGAATCTGGAAGGTAGAGACCTCAAAATTTTCTTGACAATCTTGTGTTCTGGTATTTCTTCTCCCAGAATGAACACATAATTGACAATTTCATTCAGCTTGGCATAAAATTGATCAAAGGTCTCATCCTCTTCCATCACGATGGTTTCAAAATCTCTATTCAGCATTTGCAATTTAGATTGCTTCATCGTGTTTGTACCCTCAAAGACTGTCTGTAAAACGTCCCATGCTTCTTTTGCAGATTTGCAAGTAGAAATCCTTCTAAACTCATCAGCAGAGACTCCATTGTAAATACAATTCACAGCCTTGTTATTGCAATTAGATCTATACTTCTCATCCTTAGACCATTCAGCTTTAGGTTTAGGAATAGTTTTTCCATCAACCACAGATGTTGGTCTAGAAAACCCATCTTCAACAATATCCCAGACATCATCATCAATGGATTTAAGGAAACCTATCATCCTTTGCTTCCAATAGGCATAATTCGAACCATCAAATAAAGTAGGCTTGGAAGTTGATGTCCCTTGTCTATTGAGCACCATTCTAGAAATCTTGTAGAATCAAACACAATAAAACAGTGCAACCCGCTCTGATACCAATTGAAAAAGTGTAGGGGTCTCCGAGATCTCTAGATTGGTCTACTCAAACAATCAACCAATGTGTGCAGAAATAAACAATATGCAGCGAAAAATAAATCAACAAGCACACACCATAAGGACACCAAATATAAGGTGGAAAACCCTAACCGGGTGAAAAACCACCGATCCAAACTGGATCGAATCAAGCACTATGAATCTCGCAATTACAAGAAACTCAGATCTCTTCCCTAGATATTCCCTACCCAAGGACTGAAGTTACCTTGTGTCGCTTCACGCTTCAATGACTTCACACCGGTGATTGCAACAGATCCAAACCAGCACTTGACTCCTCAAATCTTCTCGCAGGAAGATAATCTTTTACAAAGGATGCAGAAGAAGTGACTCTAGAGAACTTGACAGCACAACTTCATAAAGTTCTAGAGAAGAACTCTCTTAATGATAAACACTAAATCAGCACTTTGAGAGGTGAGGTCTCTATTTGCAATAGCCTTAGAACCCTTTAAATAGCCCTTGGTTCGTGCTTAAAGTTTCCTAACTTGATTAGGATGGAAATCAGCAGTTTGAGTACAATCAGAATATCAAGTTTCCAATTTTATCTCACTGTCCGCGCCAGGTTCGCTCGAGCAATCTCTCGGTTCGCTCGAGCGAACAACCCTCTGTTTCAGAACTGGGCAAGACAGAACACTGTTCACTCGAGCCAATGGAATGGTCGCTCGAGCGAACCCTTCTCTGCACATATTCCGGAAATACAGCTCTCTTTCTCCGGCAGACTTCTTCTAATTCCTTCAGGCTTTCTCCTTCTGAGTCCTTCCAATGTTCTATCTTCAAAGGTCTTATCTAAATAGAAAATAACAACTCAAAGACCCAGAGTTTTGTCCAACCCATGAATTTGGTCAACACTCAAAAACCTTACAACGTTGTTCTTGGATCTACACCAAAATTGGTGAAAAATCACAACATATATTTTCGTCAATCCAAAGCATAACAAAAGCTATGATATTTAAAGTAGATAGGGATGGAGAGGAACTTACACATTGCTTGAGCCAATCTGGAAACTCATTTTGATGCGTGCGATCGATACAATTTGGGTGTTGTACCTTACATTTCTCATAGTGCTCCCTGCATTTGGATCACAGAATCGCCAAGCAAAATATTCAAGTTAGCTAGTGTTGGATGATAGGAACTTGTTAAGTTCGAATGGAAGTGTATATGTATAGGTAAAGTCGTTGATGCTTACTCTATATAGGGTCTAATCTCTGCACAATTGTTAAGCACGTACCAGATGGCTGCTCTAAAGAGATTTTGTTCTAATTGCACATTAGAAGCTGTACCCAAGGGGCGAACTTTCTGGTTGAAAATTTTGAATCCATCTATAGTTTTCTCTTCGTCAGCATCAACGTTGCGAGCCGCTCGATTAAACTTCGTCTCAACATCTTGGAGGTACATGGAGCAAAATGTCAGGCATTCGATGTGAATGTAAGCCTCGGCTATTGAACCTTCTGGGCGGGCTTTATTCTTAACATACCGCTTGAATTTGCCGAGATACCTCTCAAATGGATACATCCATCTATATTGTACTGGACCCCCAAGAATAGCCTCACGAGGTAAATGGACAGCTAGGTGGACCATGATATCGAAAAAAGATGGAGGAAATATCATCTCTAGTTTGCATAGAATAGTGATGATATCAGTTTGGAACTGGAATAGATGATTCACATCTAGAGTTCGAGCACACAACTCTTTGAAAAAAGTGCTAAGTTCAGTCAATGCCAAAGCAATGTCACTTCTTAAGTACCCCCCAACAGCAATGGCGAGTAATCTTTAAAGGAAAACATGACAATCATGGCTTTTCAACCCTGACATTTTACAATCACGTAGAAAAACACATTTCGAGATATTGGAAGCGAATCCATCTGGAAACTTGATATCGGCCAGCCACTCACAAAATTTATTCCTTTCATTTCCGTGTAATGTGTAAAGTGCATGTGGCATTGTTACACTATCACCTTCATGCCTCAAATGTAATTCTTTTCTGTAACCCAAAATCTCCAAGTCACGCCGTGAGTTGATATTATCCTTAGTTTCTCCCTGAATGTTCATTAAAGTGAATAAAATGTTATCGATAATATTCTTCTCAATATGCATAACATCTAAATTATGCCGAAGTCTAAGTGTTGACCAATAAAGTAACTTGAAGAATATGCTACACTTTGTCCAATTTAGCTCTTCAACAGTGCGTTTTCTCTTCCTATGAGATTTACCAAACTGAACATCCCCAATCATATGCAATTGAGTTTGAATATCGTCTCCTCCTAGATCCATCGGTGGCATGCGACGATCTTCTTTACCGTTGAACAACCCTTTTCTCGTTCTCCATATGTGATCTATCGGTAAGAAACGTCGGTGTCCCATATAACAATGTTTTCGGCCATATTTCAACCAATTGAAGTCTGTGTCGGCATTGCAACCTGGACAAGCCAATTTTCCCTTTGTTGACCAGCCAGAGAGACTTCCGTAGGTAGGAAAGTCACTAATTGTCCATAATAAGGAGGCATGCAACATAAATGTTTCCCTAGACGAGGCATCGTATGTAGGTACCCCATGTTCCCAAAATTCAAGTAGTTCATCAAGCGACGGCTGCAAGTAAACATCGATGTCATTCCCTGGTGACGTTGGGGCCAGGAATAATCAGAGATGTCATGAAGAACTGGTCTTTCATGCATGACCACGGCGGCAAATTATATGGAACAAGGATCACTGGCCAAATGCTATAAGGTTTAGCCAAATTGTTGAAGGGAGTGAAGCCGTCACTTGACAGACCAAGCCTAACATTACGAGGATCTGCAGCGAACCAACTATGTTGTTCATCAAATTTCTTCCAGGACTCAGAGTTGGCCGGATGTCTCATACTGGTATCTTCTATCTCCCGTTGCTTTTTATGCCATCTCATATCACCTGCTATCTTTGTAGACATAAAAAGACGTTGAAGTCTCGGTTTCAAAGGAAAATGTCGCAACACTTTTTGAGGTATCACTCGTGACCCGTGTGTATTTGGCATCCACCTCGAAGCCTTACATACAGGGCATTCATCAAGAGCGTCATTTTCTTTCCAAAATAAGATGCAGTCGTTGACGCATGCATGTATTTTGTGGTACTTGAAACCCAAATCGCGCTCCAAAGACCTTGACTCCTCATATGATTGTGGCAAAAGCGCATCTGGGAAGGCAGACCTCAACAAGTTAAGGAGCATGTCAAATGACTTAATTGACCATCCACTGATTGATTTGATGTGTAACAACTTGACAATGAATGACAGCTTTGAAAAATTTGTACACCCGTCAAAAAGAGGACATCGAGCATCTTCTAATAGCTGGTCAAAAGATGATGCTGGTGTGGCTTCAGGTATTGGTGGCCTATTTGGCGAAGTAGTGTTGTCTTAGGACACATCAACAAAGGTGCCTGCCCGAATGTCATCTAACATCTGTTGCATGTCATCAATGTAATCATCTTCTGGTATAACCTCGTCCTGAATATCGTCATCACTGACATTAAATGTCTCCTCTCCATGAAATACCCACTGGGTGTAATTTGGATTGATCCCTTTGATATACAAATGAGTTTCCACCTCAAATATAGGCAACCACCGATTTTTAAGGCATGTACGACATGGACATCGGATACGATCCCTTCCACAAGCATGGTTCCGTGCTTGTGTGAGAAAATTGTTAACCCCTTCAGCGTATGCAGATGATAAAAGTCTATCGGGCTCGTTCATCCAACTTTTATCCATCTAGAAAAAAGACATGATTGGGAAAACTTATTAGATAACCAGAGTTATGCTGCAATTTTCGACAAATTGAAGGAGTCACATTTAATGAAAATGAATGTTGGATATATTTTTCTTGAAAAAAAAATTAAATATTTCAACTATTAAACCTATTTAGTATCAATAACAATCCATTTAAGCAATTCAAACAACCATATGCAACAACCATCTAGAACTCAAACATCCACATATTAGCCATCCAAACAATACGCAAATAACAATATAATTTCATTCATCAAAAGCACATGCAGCCATATAATATCCAAGTATCAACCAGAACAATAGGCCAACAAAATCCATCATCCAACTAGTAGGCCCGTCCTATTTTCGGGACGGAATTGGACAACCCAAGCCCAAGCCCGGACCGGCCCATTGACAGGCCTACTTATAAACTAGAAACAGTGTGACATGCAACACCTCTTGGTTACAAACAAGTTTATTAAAATGATGGATAGAAATAAAATAAATGAAGAGTACTATCACCAAAAAAGAAAATGAAAAACAGAGTATGAGTATAAGGCACATCATTTGTATGAACACCGTTATAGGACTTATAACTAGACAAAACTCATAAGCATAAGAAATATAGTAAGGTATTAAATTTATAGGTCTGCCAATTGCCTGAGTTACAAGGACAATTCAAGGATCCAAAATCAACAATATACCCAAAACCCAAAATGCATTTCAACTTTCCCATTTGATTAATCTCAAAGTAACACTATAACCATTAGAAAAGAAAATGATCTCTGATTTGGGGATCCCTATCCTTAGTTTAGATAATTTCTAAATTAGTAGGTGCAATTTGCTTAATTTCTAAATCTAGCTGCAATTTGTCTTCCATGTAATTGAGAATCTCATTCATGGCCAACCTGTTCTCTGCTTCCCAATCACCATATCTTGGACCATTGGTAGGTGGGTCTTTAACTCGTCCATCTATGTATCCAAGCCTTTTCGTCCCACAAATTGCCATTCAAGCAGAATATGACTACTAATAATTTTTCCATTAAATAGATTTACCGTTATTCGATTATAAGGCCTTACAGCCCCCTGAAATGTGAGTTGCAGGGAACTCTTTCCCTTTGACACACATTCCATTGTTGAATTCTCAAATATGAAATATCCTCTCTTTTTTTTCCCTTTCATATGGAAAAGAAATCTATGTAAAAGAGTAAACTAGCATAAGAGCCATACTGAAAAACAACAAAACAAGAAGCCATTGAAAAAGGAAAAACCACAGAAAAACTAGCAACAGCCAGAAAGTCTAACAGAATATAGTAGCTTAGAAGGAAACATATTTAAAACAATCCGACCACCCTACACCCTCCTTGGCTAGAGCTTTTGCTGCCTTGTTAGCACTACACAGGTAATTAATAAAATGAGCATCCAGCTTTGAGGATAGCTATAACACCCCCTCTGCCACATCTACCAGGCACCAAGGTGGCTTAGAAGACCCTGATGCCCAATGATCAAAACTCTTTACACATAGTCACCATCCACAACAAACACCCTCTTTTTTTGATAGAATCTGCCTGTCAACTAGTAAAACTCTTTATGAGTTGTCAATTAGGATGAATACTCTGATCCAATAACCACAGAAATCAATTGGGTTGACCACTCATCCAATAAATGTACTCAGGACTTATTTTACCACAATTCCACAATCAATTTCAATCAAATACAGGCATACTCACCTCCATGATCATGAAACCCTAACAACCTTGCATTTTAAACTAGCTGTACGGGTAGTGGCGGACCTAAGATTTTCATTCGAGGGGGGCAAATGATGAACAATTGAAAATGTCAAACATATTAATTTGTTGTTATATATTCACATTATCAATGGAAGTACTAAAAATGTGTTGGAGTTAAATAGATACAAAATATTTAACTACATCAAGCAACTAACATTCTCTGTCAAAAGTCATATCACAATTTAAAAAAAAATCAACAAAAAATCAATTAAAAAAATAAATCTAATAAGTAGTTAAGAAATAGCAATATGTGAAACCAATTAAATAAAATAAAAAAAAAGAACTCAATACCTTACAAGTTGTCCAAACAGAAATAAATTAATGGCCATTTCAAAAGAAAGAGAACTCAATACCTAACATAATGGACATTCATACACAGGTTTTCTATTGCTTAAGACCTTAGTTTAATCTCGCTTATAAACCATAAAGCTAATATGACAATGTCAACATATAATGTAAAAAGTCTCCTTCAATTTCATTGACGTGGGACATAGGAGCATGCATAGAAGAGAAGCTAACAAAGTAGTGGCCATTATGTGTCTTTTGATTTCCAATCAAGGGATGTGAATGTCCATCCCAACTGGCAACTGGATATAATATTGCAATTGGATACCTTTTCGACAAAGGACTAAAACAGTTTAAGTAACAGAAAGAAAACAGGATGCAAACAGAGTATATCATTATCAATTCTTCAATTATGTACACAAATCTAAGAAGTCTAACTGATGATCTTCATTGTTCCCATGTACTGATATACATCTACATGCCCAAATTTGTTTTCAATTAAATACATGCTTATCAATCTAGAACAACCAATACCGTGATTGTCATCTCAAGTTTGCATCCCAGTCATAAAACAACATTGAATGTTGAAACATGGTTTTGATGAAAGAATAAAGGAAAAATAAATACACGACAAAACCACATCTGACATTCAAACAAATACCAACAAAACCAAAAACCATAAAACTAGGCATTGAAACATAATATTGCCTAACAATCAGATGCCTAAAGAACCCACAAAAATAAATAAAGATACAACAAAACAAAATTGTAAAAACTAGAATATGTACAGAGGAGGGAAATCAGAGAAGAGAAAAGAGGTTAAGAGAAAGAAAATCAGAGAAGAGAAATAGATAGAGAGAACAAAGAGATCAAAAGAGAGGTTGGGAGGAACTGGGGCCAAGCCACACCTCTCTGCTTCTATGCCAGAGCGACGGAGCTGGACCACTGGAGGCTTGGAGCTTGAACGGGAACAACTGAAGGAGGGCAAGACTGGGGAGTTCGTTCGAGCAAGAGCTTTTGGAAAGAGGATATAAGTGATTTGGGTGATTTGGGGTTTGAAGAAGGGAAAGGGTTTCGAGACTAAAAAGAGTGGGGGGCGGCCCTTCTACAATGAGCGATTTGTGCATTTTCCGGATCCTATCGGGGTCCACTGCCCCCAATGCCCATAACGTCGGTCCACTCCGTACAGGTGGGCGCAGGGCAGAATAGAGGAGGAAGTAGGGGAGAGGGAGAGGAACAGGGGAGGAAGAAGAGAAGAGAGGGAGAGAGAGAGAGAGAGAGAACGAGGGAGAGAGGTAGTGGTGTGCAGGTGGGCGCTGCAGCAAGCACAGGCGAGGGGAGATAGGGTAGGAAGAAGAAAAGAGGAAGGGAGGGAGGAGTGCAGACAGAAAGGAAACAGAGATGGGGAACTAGGGAGAGAGAGAACAGAGAAGAAAGAGAGGAGAGGGGGAATGGCGCGCGGTGTGTGTGGAGTGCAGGAAGAGGGAGGGGTGTACCTGGTGCAGGGGAGGCATCCGGCGACGCTAGGAGGAAGATGAAGGCTCTGTGGGTGTCCGGGGTTTGCTGCGCGTTGTTGGCAATTCTGCTTTAGTCGTCTGGCGAAGGAAGATGAAGTGGGTCGTGCGCCTGGGAGCGGTCTGGAGAGGGAGGGAGAGATAGAAAGGGCGATGGAGATGGGTTCCAGAGGGAGAGATAGAAAGGGAGATGGAGAGACCGAGAGCGAGAGAGAGAGAGACCGACATATCGGAGAGAGCGAGAAACAGGAGAGAGAGAGAGAGAGAAGATGGGGAGAGCGAGAGAGATCAGAGAGATCGAGCGAGGGAGAGCGCGGAGAGATCGAGCGGGAGAGAATGGAGAAAAGGGGCTTTCGGTGGTGGGAGAAGGAAAAACAAATCGCGCGGGAGAGAGAGAGAGAAGAGAAAAGAGAATAGGGACTTTCGGTGGCGGGAGACGGAAAAAGGAGGCGGGAAACAGAAAGCACACTTTACCAACGAAAAAAATATCTGTAACAATGAAATAAATTTTGCGACGAATTAAATCGCTACAATAGTAACTAAAATTGTTGCACAACATGGAATGGTCACATATACATTATAACTTCGCATCGGTTTATATTTCGCCGCGAAAAATATCCTTATGCAGCGATTTCTTTTCCGGCGCTTATAAAATCGCCGGAAAAGCCCTATTTTCTTGTAGTGAATTGAACAGAGCTTTCCTATTGAGGGTGATTTATCATTAACCAGTTCAATGTTCTGCCTATTATACCTATGTTCTGCCTATTGTCTCTGCTTGAGCTTGAATTTTAAGGCCACTACTTGGATAGTTAGGATTGGCCGGCGAACAAGGTGGGGCCCATTACCAAGAATCCAATGTACCAATCACCTTGAGGAGTCGGTTATTATAAGTTTGTGAGATAATAGCCTAGGTTGTGTAAGGTCCCGATGTTGGCATAAAAAAAATGTCAAAATTTTATTAGGCACAAGACCCTTATTGCTAGTCATGATTAGATGGTTGTGAATTCAAGAGTGCATTTGGTCCACTGATACATACATGGACCTAAATTTACTTAGACATTAGAGCCACCCCAAAATTTTTGAAAACCTCGGCTTATGTCATACCTTTGATTCCTGTAGGCTTGAGCCCATTACATCATTGTTCCATGCAAACAGATTAGACGGTGATTCACTATTATGACCTTTCAAAATCCAATGTCCCAAGCCCTAATTGGGTTCCAATTGATAAGTTTGACTTAGGCCATGTTGACATGTGGAGAAACTAATATAGCTATATCTATGACTTATCGGGTGTCAAAGCTTTGTTAATACAATGTTGTTATAAGCTTTTTATAAGCAATTAAGTGATGGTCCTTGTTAATAATGCACAATTTCATGCAAGAGTGAGAGCATCAAGTTGCCATTTTGCGACAATGCGATGCCGGAATTGATAAATCCACAAATAACACATAAAGTCATCATTTCATTAACATAAGTGGACTACATGACGTTGTAAGTATATATAAGAAAAAAAAACTCAAGAATTCTAGAATTTGTTATATATCCAGTGTTATAAACAAACTATACACAAACGACCAAACAATGAAGTGGAAGCTAAATTGTATATCAGTCCACTTGCAATCATACTTGCCCCTACATGATAACAATTACCACACTATAATATATATATGTTAGAAAAATTATGTGGCCGAACTGCCATTGGGCCCACGCCAGATCGAGGCTGGCCGTGTGCTGCGGATGAACTCCCAACAAGTTTTGATTTGGTTGAGTTAGAGAAGGATCAAACTCTTGGTGGTAGAGTTTGAATCAGGTTTAGACTCTTGGTTGGCAGAATTCCCACGCTGGTCAGGAGATGTGGGATTCCAAGAGGGGTAGAGTCTGGATAGAGTTGTAACTCCTAGGGATTGCTCTATATAAGGGAGATAGGAATCCTTGCCTGATCATCCAGAAGATCTGAGAGCATTCGCAGTGAGTTCACAGGTCTACCTCACACCGGAACACACAAGGTTCTTGGCGAGTTCGGTTCTGACACCCATCTGATACCAACAAGTTCCTTCAATTGGTATTAGAGCCTGATCTGTGCGTTTGACAGTTCGAATCTTGCGATAAGGCTGTGGATTGCCGGATCTGAGACCTCTACATCATGTTGCTTTTTTTTTTTTTTTTTCAGTTACTGCTCTCTGTAGCAAGGGAAGAAGACAACCATCTCTCCTATTTCTTGTTTACTGTTGCAGGGAGCCAACAAGAGCATTGTCTCGTTTGGTGCGCTTTGCTTGCATGCAATGCACAATTTGCAAGGAGGAAGCAACAGTTGCAACTCACCATCATTGATGTCATTGTTACCTTTTTCCCAGCCTCGGGACACGTGCCAAAGGGAGAACCCATTCTCTCATATTTTTAGTCTCTGCCTTAGTCCTGTTTTTGGGTCAGGTCGTCTAGACCCAACCCGTCTTCTGATCCCAGCGCCAAGGGAAGGGAGGCCTTTTTGGAAGCATGCTGTGTTTTTTCAGCCTTAGGAGTCGCGCTAAGGGAGGGGCCTTTTTTTTCTACTGTTGATTCTCCTCGTGAAACACACCTGATGGAGGGGCTACATCTGCGTGTTCCCTGCAGAATAGAGCAAGTCAGGACGAGTTGAGTGCAACCCAGCCCGTTTACGAGCCCAGCGCATGGTTCTCCAGAGTTCAGCCTACAGGAAACGCTCTGACTGAATGGGTAGCATAATCGGAAGGTAGAAAATGACGCAAGGCAAGCCCAATCTCTGGTCAACAACAACTTTGTCCAGCCATAACTTTTTCATCCGGATTTGGATGGACAAGCGGTTTGATTTTGCGGATTTGTGATAACAAGCACTACTCAGTAGCGTTGATAGATTTGGAATCCAATGGTCAAATATTTTTTTGGACCAAATCCAGTCATCTGACGATTGAAATTTTGTTGTGCGATATTTGGGTCATCTAAGCTCCGATGGACAATCCGTTTGCGCCTGCAGACTCCTGGCAATGAGATCTATACATAGATAGTGAGATATTGGCGATCCAATGGTTAGAAAAGTTCTTGGTCAGCAATCACAGTCAGTGGTATCTTGACTTTTCTTTTATTTTTGTGTTGGATATGTCTTATATAGATCTGCACTGTATGACCTATTCGAGACTGATATCTCCAGCGAGAAGCACCCACTTGTGTGAAGATATCGGATGAGTGCCTTATCTTGGAATTGTGCTTTATTTTTTGAGATAAGATCCAACATGTTTATTTTTTTTTTATCTTTTGATGAACCCTTGACAACCACTACAGTATTATTTAATGGTAATTTGGGCATTACCTTGTGCAGTGGGGATATAATAATTGATCCGCTAAATATTTGATTTGCGGATCAAGGGGTCAAGGATTTGATCGAAAGAATGTGAGCACAATTCAAAAGAACAAAAGAGACATATGATCTCTGGTTAGTGGTTTAAATTGATTAAAACTACTAGATCTCGGATGAAAATAATCTATGATGCATGCATGTACTATTTAATTGCATGATGGATGTGTGATTGATAACTAATTATATCGGATCACTTATAAAGTGTTGACCACGGTGGGGAAAACTAATTGATCAATGTGTTCCAATTCTATGTCTATTGTCATGGTCTTCTACTTTAGTGGGGTTATATCTCTTAAGTCCCAAGCCTCTTAAATATCTAAATTTCAATGAAATTTGAGACAAGAAATAACAATACTTTATTTAAATTAAGGGGACATGAGAATATGACGGGATAGACAACCTAGTGGATCAGATACAAAGGTTATAGTCATATAACGGTGGATCTGATGAAGGTGTAAGAACAGAACTGGTGGATCGATTTGCGGCTTTCCGTGTGATCTCAAGGATGAAAATTGAATTTTTGAATTCATGAAGGAAAAATTCAGAGATTATAAACATCTATAAATATGGAACAATTTTGCGATGTATTTTCAAAAATGATATGAGTCTATATTACATTAGAATCTGAAAATCCAATTTGTTATATTTTGGAGATGCTTTACTAATTACTACTTTGTGATGAGTAAATTCGTGGCTCAACTGGTGATGGAATAGATTAAGGAAATCAGTTCTGAGGCAATAAAGTTGTAATTTTGTATGCATGGGAGATTGTTGCAATTTTTTTATTATTTCTGAGATGATATTTACTTGCTTGATATAGCTTGTAATATATAAATCTTCTAGTTTTAATTATTCTGTACGTGTTGAATGTGTGTTTTGGCACACTTATGACATTTAAAATATGACACATCAACAGAGACAGAATAAATGGACTAATTGAGATGATACATTTACCTGACCTTGGTATGTTGGAACCATGTCTGGATGGAAAATGATTGTATGTACTTTTTTCCGGAATAACTAGAAGTGTGGTTAAAGAATATCATACACTCTAAAAATATGCTGACCATTTTATTTGTCCAATTTAAATGGGTGGAATTGATTTGTTACTTCGATTAGTGACTTTAGCAAATACATTTAAATTTATCTGTTATGATATAAGCTTAGGCACTGTAACAATGCTCTGAGTGGTATACTGCTGAGTCATGGAGCAATATAGCTGAAAAGTTAATGGATGAGATCCATTAAGTGGGGGAGCATACCTATGAACGATTCAAGTATATTGTGCATGGAGAGGATCATATATTTGATTCTGTACACCCCACAGCTAAAAATGGTGTGGTTGGAAAATTTTAAATTATTTTGTGTTGGATATACTAGATCCATGTTAACACCACAAGTATCATCTGCTGTGTGCTGTACGGGGGGGATATTATTGAGTGTACAATATATATTGAGTCTAACACCTCCTAAAATTAAGCCTAAAAGACCCATTTAAGAGTTATGGACTGGTGCCAAACCTAAAACTTGACCTATGACATTGAGGGGATGTGTTGTACACTAACTGTTGTGGGCCACAATTATAATACCAACTGCAAATGGAAACGAAGAAAATCAATTTTTTGTTGATAAATTGAATTATCGAAAGGGATATTGTGTAATCAATCATGGATATCAGATTATAACCAAAGGTCGAAATGTGAGTTTCTCTGTGGATCCCATACAAATCTTAAAGATGCACCACAACATCTCTGAGGATGCAGGGTGTTACAGAAAGTGGGAGTTTTCAACGTTAGCAGCGTTGGAAGTGTAACTCCTGGCCAGGGCCTACTTGACTATAAATAACCCTGGTTATTGGGAGTCCTATAGGATTGATAATTTTCGACAAGGTTGGATGATTAATGCAGTTATTTGGTAAAAATCGTTCAAGATCTTAATCTGTCATTCGTTGCCAATCTACACTATATCGTGATTGATTGTACAATGTAGAGATTAATATAAAATAAGAATCGGGCATGGCAATTAGTCGATCCACCTTAGGATTGAAAAGGCTATGGGTTCTTGGTTGTAAAATGATAATGACAGATTGGTAGATAAGCATGATGGGTGGCACAAGGATTTAAAAATGGAAGGGTTTGGTTACTTGGAGATTATTTCTCCGGGTGTAAATTCCTATCCATGTGAATCTTAAGGGCAATGGTTGATTGTGAGAATCTGTAATTGCACATGGTTGATGTAAAAGCTGAGTTCCTGAACGGCGAAAAGTAGGAAAAGCTTTACATGTAATCTGCGGATTTGTTGGTGCAAAGATTAAAAGGATAAATGCGTACAAATTATTTTTAACATGGGATTTTATGAGGCCATATGTGAAATTAGTTACTCCCCAGCATATGAGATGTGCATTTAGGTCAAAGCAGTGGGAGTAGTTATATATTTGTCATTGAATGATATACTGATTGTTGGTGGCGAATTGGAAGCAATCTCCAAGCAACAGTGTTGAAGTCTTGATTCGAGATGGAAGTCATGGATTGAAGCATGATGCGCTGGGCATATGCAGCAACCATATAAGCCGAATCTGGTACGGATTTTGTCACATGGGTCCGAGTAGGACGCTGTGTTAAAACAGTTAGATATGGAGATATGCAAGCCAATCAAAACTCCCATTTGCATGTGTATGAAATTGTCCAATAATCGGGATCCCATTAGTGAGAAGGACATGCTCATGACCAGAGACAGGCCTTGCTTGAGGATAGTGGGAGGTGCATAATGCATGGCATCCTCATTGTGCATATAATGCTGTAATTCCAGATATATGAGATTGGAAATGGATCGTCGTTGGTCTCAAAATCAGATTCCTAAAGTTATTCGGGCGCGCCTGTTATGGCAAGTGAATGAGAGGAATCTGGGTACATAAAAAACATTTGCTACACCATTCTTATGGTACGGTTGATGTCTTGGAACTGCATGATTGTATGATCGCCTATTGGGATGATGACTTGGACGAAAGGGAGTCCATGTCTGGTTATAATTTAACCCATTATCAAAGGTCTTGATTTTCTGGTATAAAGAAAACAGACAAAGTAGCTCTGTTGAGAACAGAAGCTGGGATACAACTTGCGATGTAGTAAACTAAGTAGCCATCAGGTTGGATCTCTTCATGAATATTTGAAGTCGGTAAGAAATGATGAGCTGGTGCAAATGTTATGAGTCTGCCATTAATTGATGAATGGAACCACAATTCCACAATCCCTCATGATATTAAATTGTAATATTTGTATACCTAAAATGTGGGAGAGAAACTTAAGATTTCAATCTCAAAGATCTCACTGATGGAATTGATGTATATTCCTTTCATTAAGGCTTTACTAGGCTGGAGATGTATGTATGGACTAGAGTATATGTTGATGTACATTGGCACGTTTGATTTACATGGCATTCGTGCCAAATTGAGATTGTTAGGAAAATTGTGTGGCCCGACTTCCATAGGGCCCACGCTAGATCGAGCCCGGCCGTGTGCTGTGGATGAACTCCCAACAAGTCTTGATCTGGTTGAGTCAGATAAGGATCAAACTCTTGGTAGTAGAGTTTGGATCAGGTTCAGACTCTTGGTTGACAGAACTCCCACGGTGGTCAGGAGATGTGGGATTTTAGGAGGGGTAGAATCCGAATAGAGTTGTAACTCCTAAGGATTGCTCCATATAAGGGAGATGGGAACCCTTGCCTGATCATCTAGAAGATCTGAGAGCATTCGCAGCGAGGTCGCAGGTCTACCTCACACTGGAACACACAAGGTTCTCGATGAGTTCGATTCCGACACCCATCTGGGACCAGCAAGTTCCTTCAATATATATATATAGATCAAATTTGTACCTAAATTCCAAGCAACAACCAATAAGAAATCTAAATTATAATCACAACCATAATTTTCCAAAAGGACAAGAGTTCCATCAAAACTAAATACTAAAATCCTAATATTGTATCAATAAAATCATATTTACTGCCATGAAAGAAATTTTTATTAATAATAATTTAATTATATCATTCATCCGCTCCGAGATCATTTCTATCTATTCCCTGCAACAAAAAAAAAAAAAAAAAAACATTTGGAATACCTTTTTACAAACCACATATGTACAATAAATAATATTTCACAATAAATATGCAGACTTATTCCTTCAAAGGAATTCTGTTGTTGGTCAAACAACTGCCACATCATATCCGCCATAGCGGTGCGCATCCTCCGTTGTTCCCTCTACAACTCTTCAAAATATGCGTTCCTAGCTTCATCACGCTTCATCAGTTCCTCCATTCAATTATGCATGACATTAAGTTTTGCACACGTTTCCTCAACATTTAGTCCTAGATTGGCCAGGCGTGGAGCAAAAGACTGATCTAGGCATTAGACCCAAGCCATATCCGCGTACAAGACCGTACCGCTTAGCTCCCATCACCTGGGTATAGATGTCATCGCCTATGGAGTTAGAGGGTCCTCCTTCCTGTGCTTCATTCAGCTCCCTAAATTTTGTCTGCATCAAAAATAAAATAATTAATTACATGATGTTTCGATTAAATTTAATACATAAAATTGATATCTTGTGTACTATAATTTCCACCGATCTACTATCAATGGGAGTCTCGTCCTTCTGTGTATGAGTTTGAATGAAGAGAGATCCGCTTGAGAATGTATACTCTCATTGGTCCTATTTTGAGTCTACCATTGTGCAAATTTAAGTTCATCACAAAGCTACATGTCAAGTAATTTCAAAATCAATAAGTAATAAAATAATCTTATTTACCTCTTCGTCTTTATAACAAGAAAAACTCTTTGTTCCCCAAGTATGCTTAATAACTTGTCAATTTGGATTGGCCTTATTTTTTTCTCGGCTATAGCCTATATATATATATATATATATTCAATGAAAATAAAATATTAAAAAAATATAAGCAAAAGGGCCCTTATGGCAGGATTTTCGAATGATGACTTCATACCTTGACCTCTGCGCTGCCCAGTATTGCACAAGCCAAGCCCAATCCTCGCCCGAGATGTTAGGTGGTGGTTCTTGAAGTCATTCTGCATCCGTGTTCAACGTAGAATAGTATTTATCTTTTAAGTCCTTTCTATAGTATCTATATTTCTTTGCTAAATTTTGGAGCCCCCAACTTCTTCCTTTCCTCATCAGTAACAACAAATTCCTAAGAGGTAGAAAATAAGGAACATGTCACGTTCTTAAGTAAAATATGATATAAGAGATTAATATTCACGACCATTTGCCTGAATGTTTTTCTATAACTTTTCTTCGGCTTTTTCTAGAATTTCAGCCCATTTTTTCACACGCAATGGTGCAATGTTAGGAGTCCTCACAACTATTCTACATAATGTGGGAAAATCTCTAGCATTCTCTCTTATTGGCTGGCCATCTGTATTGAAATCCACAACTAGCATATTATCAGAACATCTATTAAGTAATTTAATGCCTCGCGTGGGCCCTCGAGTCCTCTTCTTCCCACTGTAAAAACCTATTTTCAAAGTTTGAGATAGAAATACAAAGGGAACAAAAATGTTAGCTAGTACATAAGAATTGCAACCTCATTAAGACATGTCATTAATCACGTATAAATTAATTTAACAATTTAAGACATCTTACTGGAGATGCTTGCAGAACCCCAACCTCTATAGGGGAAGGTTGAGTTTGGGTTTCAATTGCCTCCTCTTGTGGTTGCACAGAAGAACTAGGACCAGCTGTACGATTGCGTCGACGTAACATTACTATCCAATTAGTTTTCTGAATAATATAATCAAACGTCTCGTTAATAATAGAGATTTGAATTCTACAATAGTCACCATATCCCATATGAGTATTATAAAAAAAAAATAGATTCAATTAAGGGAAAAAAATAAGAGTGTGCCATATTTTTTTATATATAGTTAATATGATATCAAAAATCCAAACTCAATTGCATTACCTGCTACCAACCTCGATCACCATCATTAGTAGCAGCATCATCTCCATCACCTTCATCAATAAAGTTATCATCTTCATCATATTCTTGGCTTTGATTGGATAGTGTACCGAGTTTCCATCAACAAGCACCCCTTCGATATCAGGTTTATCCCAACTCATAACATTACCGTTTGTGTCTATTGTGTCTGTCAAATCACTGTCCATCCCAATCTCAATTTGTTGGCACGACTCCAATTCGGGGTCCATATCTTATAAGTCTCGGGGTTGTATGTTTATCACAACACACCAATTGGACTCGATAGTATCTTAGACATAAAAAAACTTGTCGTGCCTAACTTGCAAGAATAAAAGGTTCATTGGCATTCAAGGTCCATGTGATATTTACACAGGTGAACCTATATACATCTTGCTTGATTCCCCTACCATAATTCGTTACATCCCACCAGTCACATTTGAATAATATGATTCGGTTTCCACCGATATATTTTGACTCCATAACATCATTCAAGATGCCATAGTAGCCGATGTTACCAGTCATCGGATTCAGATCTCTTTCCCTTGCAAAGCTTGGTTTCTCTGTGGTTAAAAAAAACTCCACTATTTTGAGTATACCTTTGCATCTCGCGATCTTTTGTGTGAAATCTAAAGCCATTTACAATGCATCCCTTAAAACACCTCACTCCTCAAAGGGGACCCATAGCTATTGATTGGAGACATTCGTTTAATTGCTCACAATTTACTTGCATTTGTGAAGCCTATTTTAGATTGGAGAAAGTAATTAACATATCTGTTTCAACTACGCACAGCTATGACTAAAATAATTATAAAAAGAATGTGTATTATATTTAATACTCACATGTTGTTCAAACCAATTACCAAACTTCTTAACTTGATCGAGTAGGGTCTGCATCTCTACCACTTATAAGCCCACGATATGCATCCTAAATCATTTGCTTATGAGTCCTGCACACTAAATCATTTAATTGTAATCTAACTGAGATGAAAACGTCAAGTTTACTATTTTTATATCATTTAAATATGTCTGAATGAGTAGTCTAACATAAGGGGTGACTTCATCACAATTGTTCAGCACATATAGACGATTGTATTCCCACTCATTTGTATTTAGCGTGGGCGAGGTTGCCTTCCCTAAAGTTTGACTAGTCCTTACGAACATGGAAAGCTTTCCGTGTGATTCAGCATCACCACCATTGTAATTTCGAACTAGCAGGTTGAACTTTGTCTCAATCTCATACAAGTATCTCAAGCAAAAGGTTGAGCATTCTTCTGAAAGATACCATTCTACTATTGAATCATCTGGACAACTTCTATTATGCACATATGACTTTGGTCTGTGCAAGTACCTATGAGAATACGAGTGTTGATGTTAATGAGAATATAATTGCAACCAACAAATATTTGTATATAATTACAACCAACAAATATTTGTACATATACACTGATGTCTCGATTAATGGATACATCCACCTGTATTGTACTGGTCCTGCACATCTGGCCTCATCAGCCAAATGAATAAGCAAGTGCACCATAATATCAAAAAAAGGTTGATGGAAGGATGATTTCTAATTTGCAAAGTGTTAGGGCAATCTAGGATTGAAGCTGCTCCAGTTCCAAGACCCTCAACACTTTCCAACACAATTGGCTGAAGAAAGTAGACAATTGAATCAAAACTGAGCACACATCCTTAGGTAACAGTCCGCGTATGGCAAGCGGAAGCAATTGTTGTATAATAACATGACAATCATGACTTTTTAGCCTCGATATCCTGTACTGTTTCACTTGAACACATCGTGAGATGTTCAATGAATAATTATATGGAACTTTCATCTCCTTCAAGCATTGTAGGGACTTCCTTTTCTCATCCAAAGACATTGAGTAGCATGCAGGGGGTAATAACAGTCTATTTCCTACCTTTTTTGGGTGAAGTCGTTCCCTAATGCCCATTAATTTTAAATCAAGACGAGCTTTCAAGTTGTCTTTTGTTTTCTCCTCCATATTCAACAGTGTCCCAACCACATCGTCACACACATTCTTTTCAATGTGCATAACATCCATATTGTGCTGCAGTAGGAGATCTTTCCAAGGCAATTGGAAGAAAATACTCTTCTTCTTCCAATTCTTTGCCAAATTTGCCCTCATCCCTTTTTCTCTTTCTTTTAGTCTTATCCTTATCCGCCTCACCAAATGTGATTTGCTCGTAATCACGTAATTGATCGAGCACATCATCACCAGTTAATGCATTTGGAGGACATCTTAATTCCTTAAAGCCGTTAAAAGATCTCTTATTGTGTCGAAGTCTATGATCAGGTGGTAGAAATCGACGGTTACCCAAGTAACACTATTTATGTCCATTCTTCAATCTGATAGAATTGGTCTTCTTGTTGCAAGAGGGACAAGCTTTTTTCCCCTATAGTGCTCCATCCAAACAAATTGGCATATGTGGGAAAGTCACTAATAGTCCATAAGATTGCCGCATGCATTTGGAGATTTTGTTTTGAAGAGGTATTGTATGTCTCAACTCCATCTATCCACAATTCTTTTAACTCCTCTATCAGCAGCTGTAGGTACACATCAATGTTATTCTTAGGAGACTTAAGGATATGAATAACCATTGACAACATGAAATATGTTTGCTTCATACACATACATGGTGACAAGTTGTATGGGATGAAAATTACATGCCTTGTTCTATGAGCAATACTCATGGTATTAAAAGGATTAAAGCCGTCACTCGCTAATCCAAGTCTAACATTCCGAGGTTCCAAACCAAAAGATGGGTATACCTCATCTAAAGATTCCCATGCCTCAGAGTCTGCTGACTGCCTTAACACTCCATCCTTTGTACGACCTTCGGCATGCCATCTCATGTGCTCAGTTGTGTTTGAAGACACAAATAATCTCTGAAGCCTTGGTTTTAATGGAAAATAACGCAAAATCTTTCCAGCTAACTTATCCTTTTTAGACGGTGTTAACGCTTGTTTATTTGAGTGTTGGTTAATTCATTGGGTAATGGACAAAACATGAAATTTAATTCATAATGTATTTGTTAGATGGACTGTTGTGTTGTTTCTTGAAGATTGAAAAAACCTAAAAAAAATAAATATAGACACCTAAAATTGTTCTGCAGGAAGTCACTCCTGAAGTCATCCTTGTAAAAGGTAGTTCTAGTTTTACTTTGAACTTTGTACACAAACATTGAGGTAATACAAAAGAGTCAAAGAATGATAGCTTATCAGGTCTTATCTCCATGTGTGTCTTGACCTACAAGTAATTCAAATACAAAGCAAGCTAAAGGGAATGATTGTCTAGGGATCTGTATTTCAAGAGTGAGGCATCCAGTTGCTTTTTGGAAAGCTTTTAATGAGATTCAACATACGAGGGACAGAACCTTGACACGCTCGAGCGCGCACACCTACGCTCGAGCACTGTGCTCGCGGAAATTCAGATTCGGCTGGACTATGTTTCCTAATTTCTCTTCCTTTGCTACTTCGCATTCTATCCATCTTAGAAGACCTCACGCACAACCTAAAGGCTATATATTGAGCATGATAGCAAACCAACAGGCATGGATTATTATTCTCTCCTATTCTACAATCATATTGAGAGATCTTTTTCTCCGAAGCTTGATCAAATTGCTGCGCCGAAGTTTTTCCTTTGGAGTTCATTTCTTCTACTCATCTGAAGTAGATTCATCTTGAAGAGGAATTCAAGGTGGTTGGTTCAAGTACAGTGAAGGTGTATGGCGAGTAGTCGGTAAGATTAAAACAGTCCTTGGGTTGAGTTGCAATTGGAAAAGGGTTGTGAATACTTCTTGTAACTTTTGATTTATAGTGCTTAGTTGTTTGTTGGCCTAGACGGTAAGGCCATTGGTTTTTTTCTGAGTAGGATTTTCCATGTATACATCATGTGTCCTTCTCATTGTATGGTTGGTTGCTTTTAAATTTGGATTATGAATAATTACTAGATTAATCACTTGATTCTGAAATCTATTAGAGGTTTTGTTATTGAGACCTAAGCCTGTGTTAAGGCCTCGGTCTTTTCACATTGTCGGTAAAGAAAAAAAGAAGAAAGATCCCTACACCTACATTCAACAAATGGTTGAAGTCTTTGATTCTAAACAGCCACATACAAGGAATATTACAATTGAAGGGAAGAAAGTTTCAAAGGCAAATCCAACTATGTTTGATATGAATATTTCGGAGGTATCTTCAAATGATCAATTCATCCGCTAGGGGCATCAAGCGAGTAAGGGGTCTCTGCTTCATCTAGATCAAGTATGGCTCCCGTTTACAAGATTGGTCACGATAATCAACCTTGTGAGGACTCTGGATCCGAGTCAGGTCTGGGTCGAAGCTAACTCAACTCGTGAGCCTAGCTCGACTTACAAAACCAGTCACGAGTTGGGGCAAGGCCAATCTGAACTGTGAAACTGATCAGGCCCAACTAACCTAAAATTGCCTGACACGGGAAATGGATAGATAGGGGGCAGCTGGCAGAACCAGAAGGGAGCGATATGAAGTGGGGCGACGCACTCCCTCACGACAAAAGACAGAAATGGAAACGTACAGGCCTCGTTCACCATGAACTGCAGTTAATTGGGAGGTTGGAGGAGATCCAGGGGTCTAGGAAAAGAAGGAAATAAAAGGGGGAAAGAGATGAAAGGGAAGGTATGAAAAATCATACCAACATTTGATTATCACAGAAATTCCTAATTTCGGTGGCTGACTTAAGCATCGGAGAAAATTTGATCGGGCCATCCGATTGAGTTTCACTGTGCTTCTCTTTTCTTGAACAGGTACCCAATTTGGAGAAGGAGATCGAGCGAAAGGAGAAAAAAGAGGTATCGAAAGTGATTCTTATCTATCTCTTCAAAAAACTGACCTTACAATTGGCACCGTCTGTGGGAAGCGAAAAGGAAGAATACACTCACATTCCGCTTGGCCAATGTCAGACCAGGAACAGAATCTAGGGTCACCACCCTAGACGAAAAGGCCTCCATCTCAAATAGAGGAAGCGTGACCCAGAGGGCAGCGTGAAGAGCCGGGCAAGGACCCCTTGACCAACGATGGGGTAGATTTCTAGTGAGTCCCGTGCACAGAAAGCGGTTGTACTATTCCATCTGGAGAAGGAAAGGAGCGGGTTCGATCGGAGGTCCATCGTACGGCCCTTACTCGAGAAGGGGTTTCACCCTCTATAGAAAAAGTTGCGAGAGGAAACGCATCAAAGACAGAGTAATGGACCTTCAAGGCGAAGCCCGCCGCCTAATACATATGATCGACTTGAACAAACCTGCAGGGATGCCATTCGGGACATGGCTGAAGGAGTCAAGCAGCAGCAAGAAAAGATTAATTGTCTGTTACAGGAGCTAGAAAAAGCAAAGAGAGGAAGAAGACGCTCCCATAACCCGGAGGAAACTTTTGGAACACGGGACAAGGGGCTCCAAGGGCGGACGATGGTGCGGCAACCTAGGAAATAACGCTTTGTGTCGATGCCCCGACATCCCCATGTCAAAGCTGAGACAGGCGACGAGGGAAACAAGACTTCGAGTTCCTTACCACGGAAAAGGGGAAATGTTAAAGACCGAACACGAAGCACGCGGAGCGACGTGCCCCCGAGAAAGAGAACCCAACAGCGAGGCCTTGCTGAGAAAGATGTCAAAGCTCTGATAGAGAGGGTGCTAACCGACCGAAAGCTCCCACCAAAAAATCTGCTTACTGGGTCGGTTGGGCCCAATAGTAGGCCCATTGACCCATTTATTTAGCTATTATTATAATTAATTGTATTTTAGATATTTAAGTGGGTTTAGAGCATGAGCGAGTTTCTTTTAGCATTAGAATAGTATCTGCGAAGTTTCGTGCGATTCCGAGTTCGTTTGTTGATAGCACGGGGGTAGTTTGCAAATTAGGGAAAATTGAGTGTTTTCCGAAATATTCCAAACGCCGTGATTTATGGGTTCGTTGGAAAGGTTTCGTCGCGCTGATCATTTTTGTCTCTTGACTCATCATGATCCGACAACTGGAAACCCTTCAAGTGGTCTATTCTTTCACCAAACCCACTTAAAGGGCAACTTAGGTCTTTTTCCTCCCTATCTTCTTCTTAACCTAATCTCTCTCTTTATTCTCTGCAATTGAACGAAAGAAACTGCAGCCCCATTCTTCTTCTTCTTCTTCCTTTCTCAAGCCAGATCTCTAGCCTAGAGAGATCAACTCGAAGATCTGATCCGCTAGTTCTCATTCTCTCGATCTCCTCTTGCTTCCGGTATCAGTTTGGTAAGCATTCTCATACTTTCATCTTTTCATTCGTATTCTCTTTGGTTAGATTTAGGTCTGATCTTAATTCTTTTTCTTCCTATCTTCTTCTTGGCTTCCTAGATTTCGTTTTATCGGGTTAGATCGTGGATTTTGGGGTAGAAAGGCTTCTCCTCGAGTTTTGCCCAAATTCTATCATCTTCTTGGTTGAGGCAAGTAGATTTGCATTGTATTTTTAAGCATGTATGTTTGTTTCTATTTGATTGGCTATGATTCCTTGTTAGAATTCTTTAATTCCAAGCCTGTTATGATTTAGGGATTATTATTGTTCATTATTGGTTTAGGTTGATTAAATGTAAATTGGAAATGGTTGTTATTTGATTCAATTAATGGAGTGGAATGGAATGTGGATGGATTGGATTGTGGGGAGAGCAGGTGGCTCATTTTATGTAGGTTAGTCATGGATTGGCCGGAGGAAAAAGGGCCAGAAAAACCAGTTTTCGGCCATTTTCGAGGTTCAGGTTGCAGTTCCGATCAATCGGACCTGCAGTCCGATCGATCGGCACTGTTACTTAACTGTGGCTGATTTCAGACCGAATGTATTGCACATGAATTAACCGAATGCGTATGAAATTATTTCATTAGATGCTTAACATGATTGTACACCAAGGGATTTCCCTAGAAGCATCGTTGATCCATTTCCACACGTACTCCGCTAGAACATGTGGAATACAAGGATGACACCACTTGCCTAGGTTGGATTGTAATTCCCCCTTGACTTGTGAATTCTATCCGTTGATATTATTCCTTGTATACTCTTTTGGCATAAAACACTTAACTAATTATGAAACATAAATTCTTATACAATTTAGGCTTGGACCTGACTTAGAATGTATCGTAGGAACCTTGTCTTGTATTGATGAACATGACTGGCTAGCAATGAAAGGGATTATTACGTGGTTTGCTTGTATGGTATTGTTTTGAATGAGATAATCCCTATGATCGTGTCTGGCACATTGAACTAGCCAGACTTGCTTGTCTTGTTTGTCCTTGTGTCAAAACCACTTTATTATTGTTTGCATATCATGGCCATCTGCAGTTTGGGGTTTACTGACGAACCGGTTACTCGGTTGTCGGGATGGGCAGTCGGCTTTGGACGGCGTCCATGGCGTTGAATAGCTGGGAGCGGGCATTGGACCGTGCTGCTATTCCCAGGACCGGGAGCTAGGATCCTACTGGAGCCGGACTTTGGTATCAGTAGTCCAGATTGGGATTGTTACTGGTACCCCGGGAGGTGGCATTGGACATCCTCGGAGTCTCCCTCTTGTTCTTGTTTTGCATTGCATGATAGTGGTTATTGTTAGATGGTTGTTTGGATTCCTATTATGATTCTATCGATCATTATTCTTGCTTTATGCCTAGACTCGCTTTCCTTGTGTTCATATGATGTGTACTTGTCATTACTCTATATTTGATGCATGTCATGTTTATTATGCTATGCTTATCTATTGCTCAACATGTCGTTGACTCTATTCCTTGGTGTGCAGACACCTCAGGTGGTTACTACTACTATGAGGAGCAGGCCGGTGAGGAGATCCCAGAGGATCTCCAACCAGTCGAGGAGGAACGCGAGTGGAGTGCCGATGACGTAGAGTAGCGTCATCACTCCCGGCACGAGAGAGATTCACATGGACTCATTAGATATATTCATTTATTTATTTTCTCTCGTTGGACCTTTTCTTTCATTGACTTGATTTAATTTTATTGGCCTTGTTTATTGGGATTGGCTAATGTAATAAATTACTTTAACTCCTTTCATAGTTTTTAATTATTCTTTCTTGCAACTTTTAATTTAATGAGAAGTATTATTCATTGACTAATATTCCATATGCCTAGACTTATATGAGGTTTGAAATGTAATATCCTCACAGCGGACTTACGATCCGTGGGCCCAAAGGACAAAAATTTTAATTAGTCCTAAAATTCACTCTCCGGATCCAGTTTATTCTTAATCGGGTTCGGGTGACGTGACAACCAGGGTAAGGTGCTTAAGGAATGCTCAGAACTTCGAATCTCTATTTTCGGAAGAGATAGAAAAGGCGGACCTACCTCGGCGATTTATGACTTTGAAACTGAGGGTCTATGATGGGACCTCGGATCCAGCCGACTATATCCAACACTTCCAGCATTCTATGGCGTTATGGGTTTGGAATGAGTCGCTTATGTGTAAGGTGTTCCCGTCGAGCCTGGGTGACCTCGCCCTAAAATGGTTCTCTCGTCTAGAATCGAGGTTGATCCACATCTTTTGGGAACTCGCAGGGGCTTTTGTCACACGATTCATGACAAATTCAAAGCAGCCAAAGGATGTTAGGGCATTATTAACACTCAAGAAGCAAAGCTCGAAGTGACTAAAAGAGTTTAGCACTCATTATTGGCAACTCTATAATGAAGTAGAAGGGAACAATGAGCAGGTGGCAGTAGCGACTTTCAAGCTCGGACTGCCGGAAAAGAGCTAGCTCCGTCAATCACTAACAAAGCGCTCTCTTACTACCCAAGGAGAGCTAATGGAACAAATTGAGGAGTTTATAAAGTTGGAAGAAGATATGGGCACGACAGAACCAAGATGGGCTAGCCCAACAGAGGAGCAAAACAAGTGGAAATGAAGAAGAGAGTTCGGGGAGGGGATAGAGGGAAGACCAGCCCGAGCTGAACCCACATGGTCAGCCTTTGAAGGAGTATTTACCATCTTGAATGAGCCGATCTACAAGATTCTTACCCAGATCAAAGATAAACCGTATTTTAGGAGACCTTCGAAAATGGTCAGCGATCCGAGGTGCCGGAATCCTATCCTATGGTGTTTGTACCATCGGGAGCACAGGCACTTGATAGAGAATTGTAGGATGCTCAAACAGCACTTGGAAGATCTTTTGAAGGAGGGACACTTGAAAGAATATGTGGAGGATTCACGATAAAAAAACACCCTGGGCAGCTCGGCTAGGAAAGAGCTGAGGGGTGACCAAGAAAAGGATAAACCTGTTGGGGTGATAGATGTGGTGCATGGGGCTATCAGTCTTTCCGAGGTAATAGCCCGGTCCTTTAGAAACCAGAGAAAGATGGTTACTCACCCGAAAGAGGTGTACCAGACGACGATTGAGCCAAGCATTGTCCATGAGGTAGGACGGAAAGAAGGGGAGATCTCATTCACATATGAGGATTTGCGGGACGTGGTCCAACCGCACAACGATGCATTAGTGCTGATTCTGAGGGTTCAGGAATATGATGTCCAAAGAATGTTGATTGATCCTGGAAGCTCGTCGGAAATCATGTACATTGAGCTGTTTGATAACCTCGAATTAAAACAGTCAGATTTGAAGCTGACCTCAATACTTTTGTTCGAATTCAACAGGCAAGCTGTACACCCGATAGGTCTCATCATAGTGCAGGTCAGGGCAAGGCCCATTCACATGGACGTGGAATTCCTTGTGGTCAACGTACCTGTTAACACCAAAAAAGTCACTATGTCTCCTCAACATCAAGAAACCACAAGAAGCTGCATCCTGCTACAAAACAAGCAAAGCTACTTCAAGCATCAGATCTTGTCGGAATCAGACAAAAACCGCAAGATCCTTCAAGACAGCCAAAAGAGGGGTATACCTGAAGTTTCGGGCCATTCCGACATCGTTTGGTCTAACTTCACTTCTTCGACAGTTAAACAAGCACTCTTGGCGGCGACATCATCAAAGACACCAAAACTTCGATCAGAGGCTACGGATGGTTCCAAAATACCTCCAAAGGGCTCCATGCCAAATTTCAAGTCAAACCGACAACGTTTGACCCTCCATTAATGCTCGAGCAGCAAAATCAAGCCTCCCGGCAGTGAAACCACCGAAGCCATCATTCATCAAACAAAATACATGAGTGGCTTCAACATGCTTCCAAAGAGCTGCACGTCGAATTTCAGGTCATTCCGACAACGTGTGACCAAGTTTCGATACTCCAAAAGAAAATCAAGCCTACCGGCGATGGAGCACCCCGGGACCATGACATCAAAATTGGAGGTAATGGGTCATCTCAAAATGACTCCAATAGGCTCCCCGTCAAATTTCAGGTCAATCAGACATTGTTTAACCACATATCAAAGCTCGGCATTTTTCCCGCTGCAAAATCAAGTCAAGCATCGATGGGACCCCAAACGACTTCAAAACTCAAATAAAAGTCCACGGTTGGTCTTATCCACTACTCAAGAAGCTTCACCTCAATTTTCAGGTCATTCCGACATCGTTTGACCTAGTTTCGACTCTTGACGAAAATTCGGCTACAAAGTCTTTGACTTTCTCGAAAAATGGGAAACTTTGTGCTCTCGTTTTGCACAGGTCCTCGTCAAGTTTTCTCCAAGAAAATCAAGTCAATAATTGAGGAAAATTTCAAGAAAAATACAGAAGAAAAAATGAACAAAAAAGAAGGAAAAACAGCGAAAACGAAGCTCGACGACCAAAAAGGACAAAGCCCTATGGTCGCCAGCGACCCTGGGTGCATGGTCGCCGTGACCCTGCAAATCCGGGTCGCCAGATTTCTCGCCGAATGGCCCATTTTCCGATCCTTTCCGCGTTTCGAGTGTTCCTGCCTCTGTGATTTTCTGAAAATCCAATCTTTGATGCTTGAAAACCACTGATCTTCACCGACATCTTGGATCCGCCGTCAAAAGCATGAAATCATCACTAATCGCTCCAAGATTGCCAATCGGCTGACCAAGAAAGTACACTTTCTGTCTGACCGATCGTGAAATTGACAAGACAGATGTCACCGGCCCACCAACATCAATCAATGTCTAAAATTGCACTGCAATCCGACATCAAACAATGTGTGGATCCACCTGTGATGATCACAAGAAAAATCTCAAAAGACGCGACGCGGCCCGCGACGCTTCACATGCCTTGGCGACCACTTAATGTCGTTAATTGACCCATTTATGACAACTTAATGCGGTCATTAACTCATTATTTTGGACGGCACAATCAGATTCAAGCATTTGGGAGTTATAAATCCAAGCAATCATGGCATTAAACCCATGAAACTCCCATCATCATGAAGAATAAAGGCGATTAAATGCACATTATCCTTCATCGGCCAATCACAAGCCAAGAAAAAGGAGTTACAAAATCAAGGAATGAAACTTGTAACTCCTCTCATCAATATCATCAATTCTCTCATCATGGCCATCAATGCCAATAAACACCTCATGGCTACCAAAAGCCTATAAAAGGAGGTCCATTCCAAGAAGAAGGCATGAATCCCAAGTGTAATCCCAATCCCCAAAAATCCAAAAAATTCAAGAGAGAGACGAAGTCCTACTGCTTTGCCTCCAGAAGCACTACAAGGTGATTAAAGTCCCTTGGGGGGCCACCCCCCAAGGTCCTCTCCTTCTACAACATGGCCTAAACCCGGCTTTTCAGCCCGTTTACTCAGTTTTTCATTGGATATAGGACCTCCTCTTGGTCCTTGTCAATTAAAAAACTGAGGTTAGGAGCCAAGCCGAAAAATCGAAGTATCAAGCGTTCTCATTTGAAGGACGACGGTGAAGTCCATACATGACTTGCGACCGTCGATCTGAACGTATCCCCACAATCTCTTGAGAAGTTAGATTCTTTTGCTTTCTTTTCTATAGTAATTTGTATTTGTTTAAAGAGACAAAAAGAAATCACAATTCTTGTCTTTCGTATTTGATGAGTTTTGTAAAATCGCCTTTTACGACAAATAAACAAAAAAACGCCTTCTACGACATTCTCAAAAACAAACTTGTCTCTTTTCTTAAATATTTATGCAATTTGAAAAGTTAGAAAGAATGATCGATTTCCTTTCTACTTGTGAAAGTGAATCTCCGGATCATCACCATTCCAAATTCCAAGTAGAATAGTAAATCTAACATACCCGTACAAAAAGTTGATACCTGCGTTTTCCCTCCTCCGCCAAAACCCAGACAGCCCCCGGGACGGAAAGAGAGGACAGAAATCCGAGGGTCCATCAAGTTGGCACACCCGGTGGGACCCGTTCACTTGAGAACATGATGCTTTGATCCCTTGGCTCATTTCTAGTTGGTGGCCTATGTTGCATCTTGCATCTAAAAAAAAAAACATGAGATTGGATTTGTAGTTATTCTTTCTCATTTCAAAAAAAAAATCTGATTTCCTTTCTTAAGATTCAACTTTGAGAAATTTTGATCATCTCTTCTTCGAATTTGATAGCTCACAGAGATGTTTGGAGCTATTGTTCGTATCGGAGATTGGGCCATCTTTTATCTTTGATGAGTCCGATAGGGGTTTTCAAAAAAAAAAAAAAAAAAAAACTTCATTTCAAATTCTCTAAAAAAAAATGAACTCTCTTTCTTAAGATTCAACTTTGAGAAACTTTGATCCTCTCCTCTTTGAACTTGATAGCTCACAGAAATGTTTGCAGCTATTGTTCATATCGGGGATCGGGTCATCTTTTCTCTTTGATGAGTCCAATTGGGATTTCAAAAAAAAAATTTCAAAACAAAAAATCAGTCTTCTCTCTTTTGAATTCAAATTCAAAGAAACTTTGGTTCACGCTCACAGAAATGTTGAGTTGTGGTTCGTATTGGAACATCATTTGTTCTCTTTGATGAGTTCATTAGAAACCTTTCAAAAAAATAAAATTTTCAAACAAAAAAAAAACACCAAGGTTGCATCAATTGCGCTCTGACTAAAGTGGATTTAAGAAAAGCCTTGTCCAGAGTATGGAGACAGCTAGACTGTTTGAGGCAAGGGTCCTTTAAACGGGTTCATTAAGTAATCCTACCCTTACCTGGGGGCTGATCTGTCTACTAAGGTTTCATAAGATCGAATTGGAAACCTATGTGCACCTTTCAAAAAAAATTCTTCACGTTTTGAGTTTAGAATTGAGAAATCTTGATTCTTTCCCTTTTGGATTTAACGCACGCAGAAATGTTGAGTTGTGGTTCAGATTGGAATACCATTTTCTCTCTTTAATGAATTCAATTTTAAACCTTCAAAAAAAAAATTTCGTCACTTTTGAGTTCAGAATTGAGATATCTTGGCTCTTTCCCTTTCGGATTTAACGCTCGCAGAAATGTTAAGTTGTGGTTCGGATTGGAACGCCATTTACTGTCTTTGATGAATTCAATCTTGACCTTTCAAAAAAAATAAAACTTCTATCAGTCTGGATTCACATCCGAGAAATTCTGGTTCTTTCCTTTTCAGATTTAGCCCTCGTAGAAATGTTTGAGCCCTTGTTCGGATTGGAATACCATTTGCTCCCCTTTATGAATCCAAATTTGACTTTTCAAAAACAAATCCCATCTCGTGTCCTTTCCAAGGATGCGATTTGCAACATTTGTGCCTAACGGTACTAGTACGCCCTTTCGGATCTATTGTATTCGTGACCGACATATTTGTATCTCCAACATTATATCATTTTACTTCGAGTGAGCTTTGCTTCTCGGTAATTTGAATTAAGGTCTACAATTGCTTCTAGCAGTCACTGGAACCCTTACCCTGAGCCTACCATACTTGCATTTTAGAACAATTGTATCCTTTATGGCTTTTTGCCTTCTTCATCTTACTTGGACTGGGCCATGTCCCCTCAAGTGATTTGAAAAGACAAAACCATACTTGTTCTCCATTTATGATCACCATATTCTTGTGATTACTAATGGATTTGGTCTTGTTTCAGAAGTTTTCCAAAACTAACAATGGCAGCTTCATTGACCATCACTTTCGATGAGAACAAATACCAGCTTATGCTTCAAGACAAGCAAAACAAGCATAAGCACCTTGTCAGTTGCTGAAGCGTCATTCCCTCGACAACTCTCCAAACACCGGGTCAACTTCAATTCCCTGGACCATCATCTTCGATTCGCTGGGACCATTCCCACTCCCCGCAGAAGAAACTGTACCTGCCAAGAAGCAGAAAACCACCCCGCAATGTGTCACTACCATGGCACCAAGGGCGAACACCAAGAAGCCTGAAGCCCGTGGTGCTCCCACGAAGCCTCAATCCACAAGAAACTAGGTTTTCCCCAAAACCTGGTCCCCGAGATCCTCACCAAAACAAAGGAGGTCCCGAACTCTGCAAAGCCAGCATACCTGGCCCCTCTAAAGGAGAACCGGTTCTACCCTCTCTCCTACATGAAAGAGGAGAAACCTACCCTCCGCCCAAAGAACGAACAAAATCAGCATGAGCCGGCTTGCTCCTACACACCCAAAATCAAATCCTGCATCATTAGGCCTCCGCAAAAACATGCTGAAGCCTGCACTCCTGCGAGTTGACCCTTCATCTCAACATGGGCCGAGCTCGCAAAATTTAAATATTCACTGCGACAAGCTAAGGACCACGTCCAGATTCTATCCTTGCCAAGCTTCAAAGAAGATGAGCTCGGTTGCTGCGCACGAGGGACTACATCCTTCATTGCCAGAGCTGACTGAAGCTCAAATTGCTCGTCGTATGCGCCGCCGCGCGGCATATCGACAAAAGAGACTTGAGAAGCAAAGAACCAAGCATTCTACTCTCCATATCTCTAACAAATGGGTCGAAAAAGAAAGACCTGACCAAGTCGTTGCTGTCCATATGGTTGGCAAAACCAGAAAACGCCAGAAGTCAGCGACCAAAATCAGTGTTAGGAGTCTAGTGACTTCCAGCGTCTCTCGGACACGAGCACATCTAGAAGAATCCTCCACTCCTCCAAGCCAAGGACACCAGAGTAAACCTTCTTCTCACTTTACAGCGTCTACCACCTAGCAACCAGGGTCCTTCGAATCATGAAGATGATGAGGCCAATGCAGAAAACAATGAGTCACGCGCCCTTACCAAAAAGGATGTGGACGATATCCTCGCAAAAGCAAAAGAAGAGGATACATTGAAAGAACATGGGATCAAGCCACCCTACCCTCTATGGATGGACTCGGTTCTGTTCCCTGCAAATTCAAACAACCTACTCTCCAGACATATACGGGGAAAGGTTCAGCCAGACAGCATGTCATCTACTTTAAGATGCTGACAGGAGCTATTGCGGATCAAGATGCCCTTAGGATTCGCCTCTTTAAAAGTACCCTGAAAGGTACAACCTTTGATTGGTACTCCACTCTGCCGGAGAACTCCATCCAGAACTGGGCTATGCTGGAGACACACTTCCTGACCCACTTCCAAGGTGAGGACCATCATGTTACTATGGCTCAGCTCTGCAGCCTAAAACAGGGAGAGAATGAGTCAACATACGACTTCATTCACAAGTGGAAAGCAATGGCGTACAAATGCTCAGATGTACTGCCACAAGCGTCGCTAATCAACATCTGCCGTAACAATATGAGAGCAAGGATTCGCTCCATAATCATCGGCAACAAATCAAAGAACCTGGTTTCACGACAAAATCGCTTTTCACAGCAAACAAAAAAACGCCTTCTGCAGCATTCTCAAAAACAAACTTGTCTATTTTCTTAAATATTTATGCAATTTGAAAAGTTAGAAAGAATGATCAATTTCCTTTCTACTTGTGAAGGTGAATCTCCGGATCATCACCATTCCAAGTTCCAAGTAGAATAGTAAATCTGGCATACCCATATAAAAAGTTGATACCTGCGTTTTCCCTCCTCCGTCGAAACCCAGGCAGCCCCAGGGACGGAAGGAGGGGACGGAAATCCAAGCGTCCATCAGTACCATCCCCCTACAATGCCAATATGCCATCATGGAACGAACATAGATCCATCGTATGAAGGCAGTTCCCTTGACTTACCATCAGAGGATCCGCTTTCCGACATTGAAAGGAACAATGGAAATCAGGGGAGACCAAGTGGTTTCCAGAAGCTGCCTGGTAGCCGCGATTAAGGGGAAGGTGACAAATATGAAGGAAGAAAATAATTGCCCGAGTATAGGGCAAACCAGAAATAGCAATTATAGCCAGGTCGGTTAGGAGGCGGCAAATAAAGGTCTGACCAGACCAGTATAGCGATGGAAGAATCAGAAAGAATTGTTGTCCAAAGTGGAGGTGTGTCATCCCCCGAACAGTATTGGATGATTGGAAAATCAATGACCAAGGAAGAGCAGGGTAGCCTAGCTCGACTCCTCAACTAGAACACCGACGTTTTTGCATGGGCCCCACATGAGATGCTGGGAGTAGACTCCGAGGTCATCAGCCCTAAGTTACGGGTGGATTCGAGAGCCAAACCGGTAGTTCAGAAGTAAAGAAAGCTTGCTCCTGATCGCCAAATAGTCGTGAACGAAGAACTCGATAAATTGCTGGAGGCGGATGCCATCTGGGAGGTACATTACCCTGAGTGGTTGTCCAACATTGTTGTTGTGCCAAAAAAGGACATCAAGTGGAGGGTGTGCGTAAACTTCACCAACCTAAACAAAGCATGTCCTAAAGATAGTTTTCCACTTCTGAAAATTGATCAACTTGTGAACTCCACGGCGGGGAATGAACAGATGAGTTTTTTGGACGCGTACCGAGGGTATCACCAAATTGCAATGGAGGAAGCCGATCAAGAGAAAATGGCATTCATAACACCAAAGGGGACCTTCTGTTATAAGGGAACGCCCTTTGGACTTAAGAATGTGGGGGCAACATACCAAAGGTTGGTTACGAAAATATTTCAAAGCTTGATTGGAAGTACGGTGGAAGCCTATGTTGATGATATGGTAGTAAAAAAGCAAGAAAAAGGAAGCCCACGAGGAGGATTCAAAGACGGTGTTTGGCATCTAACGGAAATACAAACTGAAACCGAATGCTACGAAATGCTCATTCGAGGTTAGTTCGGGGAAATTCCTCGAGTACATCATGACCTAGAGGGGAATAGAGGCCAACCTTGACCAAGTCACAGCTGTACAAACATTAAGGCAACCAAGTTCAAGGAAGGAAATACAAAAGTTGAAAGGTATGCTCACTGCCCTGAATCGTTTTATCGCAAAGAGTTCAGACAGGTGCTGACCTATGTTTCTCGCCCGGAAGAAAAGACCAAAAAAATGGTGTGGGATGAAAAGTGCAATGAAGCACTTGCACAGCTCAAGCAATATTTGAGCTCCCCTCATGTCCTCTCTATTCCAAATCCTGGGGAAGAGTTGGTGCTGTATTTGACGGTATCTCAGCACGCGGTTAGTGCAGCCTTGATGAGGGAGCAAGAGAAGCACTATTAGCCGATTTATTTCATCAGCAAAATCCTGCTAAATGCTAAAATGAGGTACTTACCACTTGAAAAGCTTGCCTTTGCCTTGGTATGTGCAGCTCGGAAGCTAAGGCACTACTTTCAGGCCCATACCAACAAAGTCCTGACTAAGCATCCACTTCGGTCAATTCTACAGAAGGCCGACCTTTCTGGGAGACTAATGAAGTGGGCAATAGAATTTAGCGAACATGACATCAAAATAATCCCCAGTAACGCAATAAAGGGCCAGGTGATAGCCGATTTTATAGCAGAGTCACTCACAAGGAAATATCCGAGTAAAGCGAGTCGGATTGGCAAATGCATGGTACCAGCGCCAACCAGTAGTGGCAGCTATATGCGGATGGAGCATCCAACTCCCGAGGATCCAGTGCTCATAATACCGGAGGGGGTAATAATTGAACGAGCAGTGACACTGGGGTTTGATGCATCAAACAACGAAACAGAATATGAGGCCTTGTTATCTGGACTCAGGATGGCCCAAGAACTTGAAGTAAGGAGGTTGGTGGTCCCTTGCGACTCGCAGTCGGTCGCCAACCAGTTGACTAGAGAATACGCGGCTTGGGATGATCAGATGGCTGCATATGTCTCCGAAGCGAAGCACCTGATCCAAGAAATAGGGGATGTTGAGGTGAAGCAGATCGGTCGGGAGCAGAATTCGCATGCTGATAGCCTAGCCTGCTTGGCTACTGCAGTGAAATCCTAGCTAAGGAGGGAGATTATCGTCGATTTCTAGGCAAAACCAATCATTGTAAGACAGCGAGTTATGCGTGCTGACCTGGGGGGTGAAAGTCCAAGCTGGATGACGCCGATAATTGCATACTTAAGGGATGGTATTCTCCCAAAAGGACTTAACGAAAGCTTAAGAGTAAGAAGGAAGGTTGCAAGGTTTTGGTTATTGCCAACCAACAAACTCTATCAGCGGTCATATTCAGGACCATACCTTCAGTGCATGCACTGAGCTGATGTTCCGAGCTTGCCATGGGAGATCCACGAGAGATGCTACGGGAGTCACATTGGAGGTCGGAGTTTGGCGCACCGGGCTATGTCACAAGGATACTGGTGGCTGTACATACAGAAAGACTCCCTGCAGTTCGTCCAAAAGTGCGAAAGGTGTCAACGTTTTGGCAGAGACATCCATCAACCCGCAGAGCAGTTGAATGTGATTACGAGTCCTTGGCCATTTGATAAATGGGGGATTGACATCGTTGGGCCTATGCCAAGAGTAATAGATAACTTCAGGTTCCTCATAGTAGCTACTGATTACTTTACCAAATGGATAGAAGCAGTATCCTTGATCCACATCAGGGAAAGTGATGCTGAGAGATTCGTGTGGAAAAACATCATCACCAGATTTGGAATACCCCGAGCATTATTAACGGATAATGGGAAGCAGTTCGAAGGGAAAGTTTTCAAAAGTCTATTTGAACGATTAAGCATCAGTGACCATGTCTCAACCCCAGTCTACCCACAATGTAATGGCCAAGCTGAAAGCTCCAACAAAACCCTGTTAGATGGCATAAAGAAAAGGTTAGGCAAGGCCAAAGGAGCATGGGTGAATGAACTCCCTAATGTCTTGTGGGCCTACCGAACAACTCCAAGGAGGTCTACTGGAGAAACCCCATTCTTTTTAGCATATGGAATGGAAGAGTTGATCCCCTTGGAGGTTGGACTACCAACTGATGGAACGCGCTCCTGCCGAGGGTGCTACCGGGGTCGGCGGACGTGGGAGTCCGTCGGGTCCGGCCCTTTCGCGCCCGGGGGTCTGAAGCGTGCATCAACATTTCTTTGTGTGGGTGTGCCAGATTTTTTATTTTACTTGGAATTGCAAGTGGTAATCCGGAGATCAACCTTCGCAAGTAAAAAGGAAATCAACTTCTTTCAAGTTTTCCATTGCACAAATATTTAAGAAAAGAGACATTTTCTTGGTTTGCCGTGAAAGGCGATTTTGTTTGGCATTTATAGCCGATTTTGGCGTTTATAGCCGATTTACAATTCTTATCAATAATGAAAGACAAGAGTTGTGATTTTTATCTCTTTTAGAAAAATACAAACTACAATGAAAAGCAAGAAAAGGAGGATCTAACTTCTCAGGAGATTGTGGGGGACTCGTTCAGATTGACGGTCGCAAGCCATGTGTGGGCTTCGCCATCATCTATGCAGATGAGAACAGTGGATGCTCTTGATTCGCTTGGCTTGGCTATAACCTCAGATTTTTAGAGGACAAAGACCAAGAGGAGGTCCTATGTCCAATAAAAAGCTAAGTAGACGGGCTGAAAAGCCACGTCTAAGCCATTTGGAAGCAGGAGGAGAAGGCGAAGGACCTTGGGGGGGAGGTACCCCCCAAGGGACTTTTGTCACCTTGTAGTGGTGGCCGGTGCAGAACTTCAGCAGAGTTTTTCTCTCTTTTTCTTTCTCTGGATTTTCTGTGTTTGATCCGTCTGGATTCGATTCTCTTCTGGATACGAGCTCTGGATTCTTTCCGATCTCTGAATTCTTTCCGATCCGGATTTCAATGGAATGCTCTCCTATTTATAGGCTTTTGGTAGCCATTTAGGAGAGCTTTTATGGGCTTTAATTGCTTTAATGGGAGGAGTTACAAGATTTATTTCTTGATTTTGTAACTCCTTTTTCCTTGAATCTGATTGGCCGATGGAGATTAGGGGCTTTTAATCACCTTAATTACCATAATGGGAGGAGTTTCATGGCTTGAATGCCATGACTTAATTGGTTTGTAACTCCTGGATGCTTGCTTCTGTTTGAGCCGTCCAATAGCATGAATTAATGACTGCAATAAAGCTAGTCAATTAATTGCATTAAATGGTCGCCGAGCAGTTGAAGAGCCGCGGGCCGTGCCGTGTCTTCTGGAATTCTTCTGGCGATGATCATCGATGGATCTTCATGCTGATCGACATCGGATGAACATGTAACTTCAGACATTGATAGCTAAGAGCGGGCCGGTGACATCTGTCTTGTCGATTTCTCGATCGGTCGGACAGAAAGAGCACTTTTCAGGTCACCCGGTCGGCGATCTTGGAGCGATCAATGATGATTTTATGCTTTCGACGGCGGATCTGAGATGTCATCGGATATGAGTCAATTTCAAGCACTAAAAATCACATTTTCAGGAAACCACAGGGGCCAAAGTGCGCGAAACACGAAAAGGGACGGAAAAACGGGTCACCAGCGAAAAATCCGGTGACCCAGACTTCCATGGTCGCCGGCGACCCTGGGGGTTTTTCTCCCCTTTTTGGTCCGTTTTGCGGTCTTTTTCGTCGCCGTTTTCTTCTGTATTTTTCTTGACATTTCTTCTCAGTTATTGGCTTGATTTCCCTGTAGAAAACCTGATGAGAATCCTTGCATTTTTAGAGTGCAAAGTTTCCAATTTTCCGGGAAAGCCGAAGACTTTGTCGCGTAGAGCTACTGATTTTCCGCCAGAAGTTGAAACTTGGTCAAACGATGTCGGAATGACCTGAAATTTGAGGTGGAGCCTCCTGAGCAATAAATAAGACCAACCATAGGCTTTTGTTTGAGTTTCGAAGCCGTTTGGGGTCCCGTCGCCAGTAGACTTGATTTTACCGCGAGGGAGATGCCACGCGTTGATGTGCGGTCAAACGATGTCCGATTGACCTGAAATTTGACAGGGAACCTATTGGAGTCATTTTGAGATGATCCACAGGCTCTGTCTTGGGAACCATGGTCCCGGGGAGCTCCGCCGCCGGTAGGCTTGATTTTCTTTCGGAGCGTCGAAACCTGGTCAAACGTTGTCGGAATGACCTGAAATTCGACGTGCAGCCTTTTGGAAGCATGTTGAAGCCGCTCATGCACTTGGTTTGATGAGCAAAGGCTTCGGTGGTTCCCGCCGCCGGGAGGCTTGATTTTGCTGCTCGAGCATTGATGGAGGGTCAAACGTTGTCGGTTTGACTTGAAATTTGGCATGGAGCCCTTTTGAGACATGCTGGAGTCATCCGTAGGCTCTGATCGAAGTTTTGACCTCTTCGATGATGTCGCCGCCGGGAGCGCCAATTTAGCTGTCGGAGAAGCGAAGTTAGGCCAAATGATTCTAAAATGGCCCGAAACTCCTTGTGTACTCCTCCCTTGGCTGTCTTGAAGGATCTTGCAATTTTTGTTTGATTCTGACAAGATTTGATTTTTTGGAGAAGTTGCATTGCCTATTTATGGCAAGTTGCGACTTCATGCAGCTTTCTTGATGTTGAAGAGGCAAAGTGACATTTTTTGTGTCAACACCAACCACGAGGATAGAGGCTTACAACCATGAACAAAACAAAGAAAGGATTGCTGAGCAGCTTGACGTGATCGAGGAGCGATGGGAACGGGCGCTAATCAAACTGGCGGCCCACCAGCAACAATTGACACGAAGTTTCCAGAAGAAAGTTAAAGTGAGAACTTTTCAGGTCGGAGACTTAGTCCTGAGAAGAGTGCTCCCAGGCACTAGAAACCCCGATCACGGCAAACTGGGACCAAATCGGGAAGGACCTTACAGAGTTATTTCTATAGGAGGAACGGGGGCATGCCGCCTGGAAATGCTTGAGGGAAAGGCATTGCAAAGACCTTGGAATGTAGCAAATTTGAAGAAATTTTATTTTTAAACTTTTATATTTAAGTAGTTGTTACCTCTGTATCTTGCATTTCATCTATGCGGGTTGCCTTATGATCTTGTACTAAGAATTTATGCAGATTGCAAGAATTTATGTAGGTTTCCTTATGATTTGTATCAAAGATTTATGCGGAATGATTTATAACCTTGTGCCAAGGAATCAATTAATTACGATTTATAAGGGCGGGGACCCAAAGTAGGGGCCGGAACCTACCGGGACAACCGCTCCATAATAAGGCTAGGGCCTAAAGGTTGAGGGTAGTAACAAGCCCACTACTTCATACCGAAAGGAAAATAAATCATAACTGGGAGAGTCCCAAACTAGGTATGCTGCACTAATCTTCCCTTAACCGGTGTTTGGCGTGACAGTGTAGACACCGGACTAAGGGGAGTTCGGAAAAGGGCCGATAGTGACAATAGGCATGAACAATGCGAAAAGAAACAGGAAATGGAAAGAGTTGAATACTTGAAAGCACAAAGGAAACATTGTTGAAAAGATACAACGTCTAGCCCATAGGTCAGGCAACTTGCTAAAACCAAAATAAAAAACGGGGGGAGTTCTTCAATTCTTTAAGCAACCTCAGAGACATCAGAAGTAGAAGTAGCAGGATCGATAACAAGGGAGGCGTCATTATCACCGGCCACGGGTGAGCCCGGCCTTCCAACAGGGTTTGGAGCAGGAATATAAGCAGGCGGTGATTGATTTAGAGTTGTGACGGGCTGAACAGTGTGCTTGGCCCGAAGGGAAGAATCTCCCGAGACCCCAGCATCGCTTAAGCCCACACCATACTCCTGCTTAAACACAATAGTCTTCATCCGCTCAACCCATCAAGGTAAACTGCCTTGACTTCCTCAAATGCAGCATCTTTCGATTGTTCCATGGCATCCTGCATCTCGACAACCTTGCAACAAAGGGCTTCGAGCTCCATCTCGCTGGCAACCAAGCGACTTGTGGCTGCAATGGCCTTAGCCTCTGCGACGCTTAGGGCCTTGGAAGAATTCGCAGTGGCAGTCTCAACCAAACGCTGAGCAGCATTAGAGGCCAAAAGCTCCATCTCGAGGCATTCCACCCGCTTTACGCTCTTTTCCAGATAGTTTGATGCAACGAAACACTTTTGGATTCCCTAAAAAAACAGAGAAAGAGAGAGAGATAGAGAGAGAGAAAGAGAGAGAGAGAGAGAGAGAGAGAGAGAAGAAGAAGAAGTGGGTGTTGAAACTGTGAAACAATTTGATAAAAGATGATACATAGGGAATATAAACTGACCAGGAGACATGTTGGACACTGGAAGACACCAGATCATGGTCGGACAAGGTTCCATGCAAACCCATATCTGAAGGCAGAAGGACAAACTTTCCCAACTACAGCGCCACTGACAAAGAATTAGCTACTTCATCGCCTGAAGAAGACTGGGACCAAGGAAGGGAGCTCGGCGGGCTTTTGCACCGAAGAGAAGGGCTCGGCTGAGGAGGAAGAGGAGGCAGGGAGTCTTCCAGCCAAGCAAATAGTGAGTCGGGATCGTCAGCTAACTTTGCCGAAGACTTACCCTTCGTCTTCCTCAGACCAAGGTTAGGAGGTGGATTGACCGTAAATCTTTTGCCCAGAACTAAAGGGGGGACCTGGAGAGGAACTTTGCCCGCCTCTGAAGAGGGGAGGTCCCTGAGATTGCTAAGTAAGTCCTTCGCCTTGCGCTTGGACATGACGGAAGGTGGTCTGTCTACATCCGAAGAAAAGGAGGAGCTGTCCAAAATCTCTAGGACAGGAGCTTGCTTTGAATAGGAGGAAGAGGAAGTGTTGGACTGGGATGACCTCCTGAGACTTCGCCTCCGATCTAGGGTAGTCTGCTCGGCAGAAGGTGACGGGCTAGAAGATCGCTGGGAGCCTGAAGAGTGAGCACTGGCCAACCTACCTCAGCTGGAGGACCTTGGCGTCTTCATGGCAGGAATCTTCCTCCGGAGCAGACGGTGAGCTGGCACTCCTGGAATTTCCCCGGGATTATGCCAAGGCGGAATAGCTAAGAAGTTGTCGTAGGTTTGTTCATACCCAAGCAAAACGTGAGCAGCCCGACCCCAACCACGTAACTCAGGAGGGCCACGGTAGTCAAAAATTGTTTTTAAATCATTGCCTCGAAAGAGAGAATGGGGGAACCTGGTTGACCATCGAATCTGCAGATAGAGACAAGGTAAAAAGTTGAGTATAAGAGAAAAAACGATATATAGGAAGAGAAAAACACGATGCAGGAGGAGGCCAACCTGGGAAACCTAGGACTAGGGGAACTTCTCGACTGAACCCGGTCCAAGAGGTCGGCGCCTCCCAGTTGCCGCTAACAATGATAAAATCTCCCTTGCTCGGCTTGTTCGAGTCTGGGAGTTAATGAACAAGAAGCCTATTCTGGTTGCGAGACTTCAAATAAAAACTTTTTTTTTTGTTGTTGAGGGGAACGAGGGAATAGTAGGAAAGAATATCAAATCAAACACCCCAAGATTGGTGTCGAACAGTTTGTTCAGCGCGGCCACCCCCATCCTAATGCGAAATAAGTTTGGGGGACATTGAAGGGGGAAAAGGTTTGTAAAAGAAAGAAAATGAACGAGAAGAGGATCTAAGGGGAAGCGAACACCCCATTCCACAATGACGATTGTGGGAAGGGCATGGCATCACGGGAACCACTGCTAAGGGATTCCCCCGGGAAAAGGGCATGGATTTGAACATCCGGAGGGATATTGTATTTGTGCCCGAACTCAACGAGCCCCTCCGGGCTGTTGAGAAGACCCTTTAAGTTACCCATTCAAAGTGAGGAAAAACAAAGACAGCGAGAAAAAGGAGAAGGACTTACAGTAAAGAAAGTGAAGGCGAAAGAAAAGAGTGAGAATTTGAGCTATTGCAGAAGGTTTTAAATGAGAGATTGAGGCGGTTTGCAAAGAGGGGTTGGAATGGGATGTGCCTCCCCATAAGGGATATGAAATCCCTGAAGAGCTGCGAAGTGATAGAGACGAAAGAGCACCAGGCGGCTTGAAAGACTAGGAGAAGACTCCGGAAACGCCATGTGGACGCATGATCTCAGCAAGCCTCCTTTTTCCTTGGTAAATGGAGAGGAAAAATGATGCTTGGGGGGGGGGGGGGGGGGGGGGGGGGGGGGGAGACGATTGTGAGGACTCTGGATCTGAGTCAGGTCCGTGTCAAAGCTGACTCAACCAGTGAGCCCAGCCCGACTTACAAAACCAGTCACGGGTTGGGGCAAGGCCAATCCGATCTGTGAAACTGATCAAGCCCAACTAACCCAAAATAGCCTGACACAGGAAATGGATAGATAGGGGCAACTGGCAGAACCAGAGGGGAGCGATATGAAGTGGGGCGACGCACTCCCCCATGACGAAGGACACAAACGGAAACATACAGGCCTCGTTCGCCATGAACGGCAGTTAATTGGGAGGTTGGAGGAGATCAAGGGGTCCAGGACAAGAAATAAATAAAAGGGGAAAAAAGATAAAGGGGAAGGCACGAAAAATCATACCAACATTTGATTATCACAGAAATTCCCAACTTCAGTGGCTGACTTAAGCATCGAAGAAAACTCGATCAGGCCATCCGATCGAGTTTCACTGGGCTTCTCTTTTCTTGAACAGGTACCCAATTTGGAGGAGACCCAACGAAAGGAGAAAAAAGAGGTATCGAAAGTGATTTCATCTTACCTATCTCTTCAAAAAATTGACCTTACAAACCTGAATACTCAGAGTGTAACCTTATATCCGCCTTTGCACAATACATGCAGGAAACAAATAAGCAGTTTGGGAAAATGACGGTAATGTTGGCTTCATTACAAGGTCAAACAAGCAAGGAGATAAAACAAACCTGACAAAAATAACTATGATGGTCAAGGTGAGGACCACATTCATGGTGAGGAAAAGTGATGGGAACATGATCACATTAAAGCTGAAGTGTTGCTTTAAATTCACGATTAAGGAAAAAGAAAAGCTAGTGAAGGATTACAATTGTCCAAAAAAAGATCAACCCCACCTTATCTAACCTGGATGGATGATGAGTCATTTCCACCTAAATTCAAACAACCTACATTGCAGTCATATGAAGGAAGCACCTCATCTTATTAACATCTATATCACTTCAAGGTGTTGACAAGATTGAAGATAAGATAATTTACTAGCTCCTTAAAAGGGACACCATTTGACTGGTACAAGATGCTACCTGAAGGGATCGATAATCGATAAATTCATGAAGGGACTTAGAACAAAAATACCTAGATCACTTTTTTGATGTTGATGCCTTGTTGACAACAGCTCATTTGTGCTTGGAAAAACACGAAGAGGAGACAACTTCAAAATTTATCAGAAGGTGTCATCCTTTTGTCTTTTAAATGTCCAAGAAACATGTCACATGAATGTTTGACTGACGTGCATGACAAATATGCACTCTCAGATAAGAGTCAACCTTGTAGGTGTAAAACGGCAAAACCTAAGAACCTTGTGAGTTTTTAGAAGAAGCAGTTGAAGTGGAAGCAATTATTAATTAAGGATCATGAAAATGAGAAAGGTCTCTAAAAAAGGTCGAACCACCAAAAAATTGGGGGTTAAAAAGAGCGAGCCTTTGGTGATCAAAATGGCTTCTTCCTTTGAGTAAAAAATCATATGCTACCTCAAAATGCCAAGTTCCACAAAAACTACTATCCACGAAATATGTCCTCTTAATATCTTTGGTTTTAATATAATGCCTCGAGTCCTTAAAATGCTCGATATAATGTTTAGAAAGCCAAAATGTTCTGAACCTCGATATTAAGCCTAAAGCATTTGAAGTTTCTATATCGTGTCTCGAAGCTCATAAAATTGAACTTTCATAGTGCTAACCCTGCTACTAAGCCTCAAAAGTTTTTATACCAGTCCCCAGATGTCAGATCCTCATATTTGGAATCCCAATTTTCAAGCTTTGATACCAAGCGTCAAAACCTCAAAAGTTTTCATACAAAGCCTCGAAGGCTTAATAACTTGAAGTCCAACATGATGCCTCAAAATGTTTAAAAGTCTCAATATCATGCCTCGAAGTACATAAAATATCAAAATTTGATACCAAATCTCGAAACTTTTTATGATATCATGCCTCAAAACCTCAAAAGTTTTGATAAAAAGCCTACAACCCATGATATTTTGAATGTCCAATATCAATCCTCGAAATGTTTGTAGTCCATGAAACCTTCGTATTCTCATTTACAAGGTTCAATGTCATGCCTTAAAATCTCAAAGGCCTCTATAATAGTTCGCCTAACCTTGATGTAAATCATGCTCGGGACAAAAAATACGAAAAGAAGTCAACAATGGGATACAGGTCTGGGAAGACATTGCATGGCCATGCAATATATCCACTTCATTGGGAGATCAATATGACAAGTATCAAAGCATCAAGAATCAATCACTACCCAGCTCCGAAAGTTGGGAGATCAAGAGATTAAGGTAAAGGACCAACGACTCAAGATCAACCTTTTGCTGTCACTCCTCGAACGGGGCATTTGTTGGCATAAAAAAAATGTCAAAAGTCAATTGGGCACGATACCCTTGTTGAGATTGTTGCATCAAGGGTTCAATACTTTTTGAAAGCCGTTTTTGTTTCTCAAAATTTCAATTATGGGTCCCGCAGAATGATTTGATAAAATGGTCCATGCGACCTATTAAAAAGGGGTTGTCGTGGGAAGCTTTAGAAACTACCCACCTACTTACACGATGGGTTTACATGGATAGTTACGATAACCTCTCAAAAGATAGTTGTTATGACCTCTCAAAAGAAACAAATAAAAGGAGAAGTGGGGGACAAAAAATGTGGAACCAACATGAAACTATGAAAGGGTATGCTTGTTAAAAGGAAAGGGGAAGGAGAAGAAAGAAGTTCTGCACAATTTCACACAAGAAAGAGTACTCACTGACTACCAATTAGTGGATTCCCTTTGGGTCTATCATCCCTATTTCTCTCTTTATTTCTTATTTTGGTGCATCATCTAGTAAAAATTTTATAAATTGCCAAATACTTTATAAGTATATTGAAATTCGTAGAAATTGCCAAACACGATAAGTGGTACAATATTATAATATGACACTATTTTATTCTGTGATAATAAAATCTTACAATATTCAAATTTGGTTATATTATAATTTGCAGTTACCCCCCCCCCCCCCCCCCCCCCCCCGTGTTATATCTTTCAACTCTCACGTCATATCATTCACACTTCACCTCTTCAATAATCGTTAGTTGGAGCACATTTGAGCATATATAAATCCCTATCATATATATTAAAGCAGCAGTCCTGTTCGCGGGAGAGCGACACGTGGCGCTCCCTCTTAGGGCTTTGCAATGACATGTGGCACGCTGGTCTCATTACATCATTTGAAATATTTGATTATCCCTAAAATCTCTCTTTTATCATACTCAATTGCTACAATCCGCCATTTTGGATTATTATATTATAATCCAAATGGGAAACCAATTTTAATCCATTGAATTGGAAATGTTGGTATCGTCACGATATGTGAAACATGGTAAATATATTATGTGAATATTCATATTAGCTGATATGGCATCATCAAAGGACCATACATATTCATCTGGTCCGATAATTAAGACAATGATGCGAAAAAAAAATCTCAAATATATTCATACCCAATACTTACTTCTTAAAATTAAAAACATCCCAAAGAAGTTTTTCTTCCAAGACACTCCTCATTGGGCCCATTAAAAAAAATCTGATCCAATAAAAAGAAATGGCCCCATATTTTATGGGTCCAGTCAAATTTCACTCAATAAAAGTTTGGACCGCTTAAAATTCTCATAACCTAGCACTCAATGGATCAATGTCAAATTCATAATACTCATGAACGGAACCATCTTCTACATGTCCTCATCGGGCGCACATCTAAAAATAATGGCATCATTTTTTATGAATCCAAATCAAATTTCACTCTATAAAGTTGGCCCACTTAAATACAATAATTTGGTGTTACTATCTTAGATTTTTATATACAATAATTTTGGTAACGATTGGTATGTTCTCGGCCAATAATTTGACTTTAATATCTTAACCTAAATTTGTATAACTTAGCCATGTTAAATTTTTTTATTCCCAGCCACTAGGCCACCACTATATCATTATGGGCCCACCTAATCAATCTAAGTCTTTATCTTTCCCTTATTCCTTCCCTCATCTTACTCCTTGTATAACTCTCTTTTTCATAATTCAATATTTCTTGTTTATGTTTTCTTTGATAGGCACAAATATTGCTTTTATGTTGGAATATTTTTTCCTTCTTTTTTTTTGGCCCGTGTTGGCCACGAGCCTCTCACACTAGTATATTCTAATGCTAGCAAAAAAGTCTATGATATGTTTGTCTAACATTAGTGGAAATAGAAATTTGCATTCTGCAGCATTTCATGTAATAGGTCTTTGATCTCTAACGCCCAACCCACCCCCTCCCCCCAATCAGAATTACATGTCTTCATAATTATGAGAAATTGAATTGCTTTTTGTGCTTTGCTTCACGGAGACGTGCTTGCACCAAACAATGGAAAAAGGTTCTCCGCTGAAAAGTGTGCTGCGTTTTCTTTCCATTTCCATAGAAAAGCTTTTACTAAAACACGACCAAATTTACACAAAAAATTTTCAAGAATTTAGTTGGTTTTTTTTTTTTATAGGAAGGAATTTAATTAAATGTGCATCACATTTCACACCATGAATTTAGACTATTGCTAAGGTTAATCCACTTGTGGCCCGCGATGAGGTATCTCCCAATACAATTAGGGATCAATCCTTGGGCCTTGTGTATAAGAGATATGGATCTATTGGATAGCAACTTGGGTATGCGTGAGTGGGGACACATGGGTATATGTCAAAGAAAAAATAATAATTTAGACTTTGCGAAAAATTGTGGGTTGGAGAGACTTCTCAAGTGTAGAAGCATTTGAGAAATTTGCTATAAGTGTACCAACGAATGATCATTTATTTTTATCTTGATGGCATTTTGATTGCATAGTTAAACAAATGAAAGTTCATTATATCTATGGTGAGACCCTCCGACGGTGCATGAAACAGGCATTCCTGGCCATCAAGAAGGGCATTCTCGGTCTTTTTTTTCTTTTGGTAACCCAACTAAGGAGACTGGGACCCAAGACACCCCACACATAGAGGAAGCTATAGTCCGTACAAGCAGGAAGAGGCCCACACAAGCGGGAAAGGAGCCCCCACAAGTGGGAAGAGGTGGTGTACCCCGGGCTTGAGCCCATGGCAGCAAGGTGAGAACCAGTAAGTGGTTGTTGTCGAGCATTCCCGGTTATAAAGACACCAATAACTCTTTTTTTTTTTCCAAAATAATTTTTTTATTTATAAATATGTTATGAAGAAAGATGATTTTCTGACTATAGTACCGATCGTGTGCAACTAAATTTGGCTCCAAGTCCCCAAAACACTAAATGGTAAATTGGTGTTGGTCAGTCTTGGCACCTCCTGAACAGTCGACACCCAGCTTGGAACCAAAAAAAAAAAAAACCCGCAAATCTTCACTTTGACTGAAAATGAGAATATTGCATGTTCCCTTGAGATTTCAGGTGTTAGTTCCTACTCCAAGCAATTAGAAGCTTGAGCTAATAGTTCCTACTCCAAGCAATTAGAAGCTTGAGCTAAACTGTATTCCCATACTGTATCCTTCTAGATGAGACTTCTTCATCTATCCTTTTGACTCAGGCAGGCAATGATAATTTCAAAATGCCAAAGGCAATCGTGGAAAGGGTGGACCATATTCGCAGAAACTTCTTATAGGAGGGTCAGGGTACAGGAAGAAACTATATCTCTTAAAGTGGAACGAAGTGATTAAACTAAAATGGAGTGGGGGCTTGGGTCTTGTTAGTTTGGAGAAGAAGAATGTGGCTTTATTGGCTAAATGGTGTTGGAGGTTTGGGGAGGAGAGTCATTACTGCAAAGTACTTTGAGGACAAATGGGCGTGGTGGCCCAATCTTGGCCCAAGATTCCGTAGGTCAGGTTTGTGGGGTGCTATTGTGTCTGTTGAAGATGCTTTTTCTGAGTGAGGGAAAGTCTTAGGTAAAGGGGTGGGTTTTGTGGTAGGGAATGGGAGGGGTGTTAGATTTTGGTTGAATGATTGGGTTGGGTTAGGACCATTATGTGATTTGTTTCCTAGGGTCTTTAGGGTGGTGTCCAACAAGAAATCTATTGTTTGTGAGTGCTTTGAGGTAAGGGAGGGGTGTACATTGTGGGGTGTGTCTTTCAAGAGAAGTTTCCGTTTGTCTAAGGAGGCTCAATATGAGGAGTTATTAAGTCTTCTTACTAGCTAATGTTTTCTTGTGTACGGAGTCTAATGATTCTCGGATTTGGAAGCCCTTAATTTCTAGAGAATTTTCTGCAAAAGCTTTTTACTTGGGTTTGGAAGGTAGGCCACTCTCTAGAGCTTCTTCCTCCCTAGTTTGGTTGGGGTTGGCTCCTATCTAGGTGGAAGCTTTCCGTTGGTTAGCAATTGCAGCAAAGATCTCCACGGTAGATAATTTAAGAAAAAGAGGGTTGATGTCGAGTGTCATCTCAGATACTTGTGTGATGTGTTGCAACGAGGAGGAATCTGTTGACCACCTTTTTCTTCATTGTGAGGTTGCAACAAGTGTTTGGTGTCATTTCATTGGTAGATGCGGCATCTCTTTGTGTAGTCCAAAAAAGATTGCATAGGTGGTACAGTCGTGGAGGGGAAACAAATTTTTTGGTTGCGGTTGTATTTCTTGGAGGATGCTATCGTATGCCATCTTATGGTCTATATAGAGGGAAAGAAATAATAGAATTTTCAAATCTACTTCTTCTTAGGTAGAGGAGTTAATCTTGAAAATCACCATTACGTTGCGGAGTGGGCTTTAGTGAGAAAGGAGTTCTCTAACTTCTCTCTTAATGATGTTACTGTCAACTCGGAAGCTTGCATAGGGTGCGGACCAACAAAGTGGATGTCAATTCTTTGGTCTCCTCCCCCACTTGATTCGCTTAAGTTCAATGTCGATTGTGCGGTGAGGGGTAAAACAGGCCCAGCAAGTATTGGGGGTGTTCTTCATAATAGTAATGGTGAGGTCCTTTTTATGTTTTCAAAGAATGTTGGCGTCTGTGACTCTTTTAATACAACTGCTTGGGTGTCTAATAGAAAGATCAACCCATGGAAACTTCAATTCCTCTTTAATGAGGTCCGGGTGTTGTCGACATCATTCCCTGTGGTCTTCCATCATGAACTACAATCGGCCAACTCTTTTGCCGATGCTTTGGCTAAATAGGGGTTGAGAGGGTGTCTCCTTGAGAGGGTGTGATTATGTAAATTGTATTGGATGGGGTACAATCCTTTTGTATCTCCCTTTATTCTCTTTTTATATTTTCTTTCTCCTTTAACAAAAGTTTTTGTTACCATTTCAAAAGAGAAAAAAAATAGGGTGGAGAATGCACATTCTTAGCCTAGGGAAAGAAAGAGGTGCGAGGCTAACCATGTCGTGGGCTAAACTTAGGTTTAGGTTTTTGGCCTAATATTATGACCCAAATCAAGCCGATGAGTTTGAAAGCTTTGCCACCTAGCACATTTTTTTTTAATGACTCTTTGTGTTAAAAATGTTAGGGTCCAATAAACAAGCAGGCATTAAGAGAGTCAGGATCCTCCTCTCCTTGGAATTATGAGAAATTCCACAATACTCTTTCTTAAAGGCGCTTATTAAAATATAATATGCTCAAAATAAACGTCCTCCGGAAAGATTTAGAGTCCGCGATCTCTAGATTGGTCTACTCTAACAATCAACCCAAAAGTGTGCAAAAATAAACAATATGCAACGGAAATAAAATCAACAAGCACACACCACAAGGACACTAAATTTAAGGTGGAAAACCCTAACCGGGTAAAAAACCATCGATCCGAACTGGATCAAATCAAACACTATGAATCTCGCAATTACAAGAAACTCAGATCTCTTCCCCAAATATCCCCTACCCAAGGACTGAAGTTACCTTGTGTCGCTTTACGCTTCAACGACTTCACACCGTTGATTGTAGCAGATTCAATTCAGCGCTTGACTCCTCAAGTCTTCTCGTTAGAAGATAATCTTCTACAAAGGATGCAGAAGAACTAGCTCTAGAGAACTTGGCAGCACAACTTCATAAAAATCTCTAGAGAATAATTCTCTCAATAATAATCTCTAACTCAAAACTTTGAGAGGTGTGGTATCTTTTTAGAATAGCCCTTGAGTCCTTTAAATATCCCTTAGGTCGTGCTTAAAATTGCCTAACTTGATTAGGATTAAAATAAGCAATTTGAGCACAATTAGAAAAGCAGTTTCTAATTTTCCTGGGACTTTGCCGCCTTGTCCACTCGAGCGGACCCACCATCCGCTCGAGCGGATGAGGTTCTATTTCAGCGTTGGGTCATTCTGACTCTGTCCCCTCGAGTGGATAATGTAGTCGCTCGAGTGGACCCCATTCTTGTTGATCCGGAATTTCAACTCTTTTTCTCCAGCTTTCCTCTTCTAATTCTTTCAAACTTTCTTCTTTTGAGTCCTTCCAATCTTCTATCTTCAAAGTCCTTTCCTAATTAGAAAAAATACAACTCAAAAGACCCAAAGTTTTGTCCAACCCATGAATTTAGTCAACACTAAAAAACCTAACAATCTCCCCTTTTGACAATTCATGGACAAAACTCCCTATGACAATACATTTTGATCTACCCAAAATACATTGAAAATTAAAAAAAAAAATCAGCACAAAAATTGGCAATCAACAAATGTAGATCTGCATTATCTCTGACTCAGTCTGAACTTCATATTCTCCTCCTTGATCTATCACCTTTCTCTCCCTTTTTGTCCATAATTTGACAAAGCTAAAAATAAGAATATGCAACTTTCTTATCAATTAGGATCAATAGCTCCCCCTTAATAGCAACTCCTCCTAAATGTATCTTCGTAGCAGCGCTGGGGGTGAGAGCTTAACCTATTTGATCAGGGCTTGTTACATGTAGCGACCCACACTTTTGTGTTTGATCTTTCAGTAGAGTATGAGTAAACTCGTTAGGAAAATCAGATTTTCTTACCCAAATTAGAGTCGTCTTGGGTGGAGAAAAATTCATCCGCCATTGCTTGGTCTTTGGTAGACTTTGCAACTTTTTACAATGAGGACGAATGTGTCATTTTAATCCATAATGATGACAAGTGGATGTGCGTGCATCGCGTGACACATTCTTTTTCTTGAAACTATTCAACACATTAATTGAAAGTGCAGTATGTGGAGTAGCATGTGTAACACTTGAAACAAAAATTGTTTTACTTTTGGCATTTGAAGTGGATGCACCATGATCATAACCAAGACCGCTTCTGTCAAAAGGTGACTTCTAACTACACAGGATGTTTGTAAGAGTCTTCGAACCAGTGTTCATCTTGTTTAGAGAGGTCTGTTTGACTTCTATCTCAAACAAAGTGATCTTCAGTCTTCCTTGTAGGTCTTGATTTTCAGCTTTCAATATCATTATTTCTTCCTTCAGATTCATTACTTCATTTTCAGCCTTCTCAAGTTTTTGACCATCAGTAGTCAAATTTTCAGCCAAACAGTTTTTCTACCTTTTCAAGAGATGAACATGTTTAAGCGCTTGCTCTAATTCACTCTTAACTGCAGAATTTTCTTCTTGAGTAGCTTTGTACTTGATACTGATCTTATTACCATACTTAGTCATCTTGACACAATCAGCATATGTAGTATAGCACATCTCTTCCTAATCTTTCTCTTGGTCTGACGGCTCATATTCATTGTCTTCATTAGTATCAATGTTAAACACAAACGCTGTCATGAAAGCCACAAACTTGCCATTCACATTGTCAGAAGGATCATCCTCAGGATCTTTTGTTGTTTCCTTTTCTTCTTTAGAAGATTCGTCATCCCAAGTTATGTTGAAAGCCTTTTTCTTTGTACCCTTTTTCTTGTTGGCACATTCATTAGCATAGTGACCAAAGCCTTAACACTCAAAACACTTTATCCCTTTTGCAGGATCCTTCTTCTCAGATTTGGAATTCTTTCTATTGGTTCGTTTTGTCTTCATGTATTTTTTGAAACATTTCATAAACTCAGCCATATCATCTTCAGCCTCAGATTCAGAATCAGACTCAATTTTCTTTGCAGACTTCTTTCTTAATTCTAAGATGGCTTTCAAAGCAATATCCTTCTCTTTTGATTTTCCTTTATTCAAACGGCTTGCTTCAAACGTCTGAAGATTTCCAGCCAGTTCATTTACCTTAAAGGTATCCAAATTTTTATTTTCTTTAATAACATCAACTTCAGAATCAAACCTTAAAGGTAAAGACCTTAGAATTTTCTTGACAATCTTGTGTTTTAGTATTTCTTCCCCCAGAATGAAAACAGAATTAATAATCTCATTTATCTTTGCATAAAATTGATCAAAGGTCTCATCTTCTTCTATCACGATGGTTTTAAATTCTTTATTCAGCCTTTGCAATTTAGCTTGCTTCACCGTGTCTGTACCCTCATAAACTGTCTGTAAGACTTTCCACGCTTCTTTTGCAGTTTTGCAAGTGGAAATTCTTCAAAACTCATCAGCAGACACTCCATTATATATGCTATTCACAGCCTTGTTATTACAATTGGATGCATGCTTCTCATCCTTAGTCCATTGGGCTTTCGGTTTAGAAATAGTTTGTCCATTAACCATAATTGTTGGTCTAGAGTAGCCCTATTCAACAATATCCCAAACATCATCATCAATGGACTTAAGGAACCCAATCATCATTTGTTTCCAATATGCATAATTAGTACCATCAGACAAAGGAGGCTTCGAAGTTGATGTCCCTTCTCTATTGAGCATCATTCTAGAAATCTTATAGGATCAGACACAACAAGATAGGGCAACCTGCTCTGATAACAATTGAAAGATTTAGGGTCTGCGATCTTTAGATTGGTCTACTCAAACAATCAACCCAAAAGTGTGCAGAAATAAACAATATGCAACGGAAATAAAATCAACAAACACACACCACAAGGACACCAAATTTAAGGTGGAAAACCCTAACCGGGTAAAAAACCACTGATGTAAACTAGATCAAATCAAACACTATGAAATTCACAATTACAAGAAACTCAGATCTTTTCCTCAGATATCCCCTACACAAGGATTGAAGTTACCTTGTGTCACTTTACGCTTCAACGACTTCATACCATTGATTGCAACAGATTCAATCCAGTGCTTGACTCCTCAAGTCTTCTCGTAAGAAGATAATCTTCTACAAATGATGCAGAAGAACTGGCTCTAGAGAACTTGGCAGCACAACTTCATAAAAATCTCTAGAGAATAATTCTCTCAATCATAATCTCTAACTCAGAACTTTGAGAGGTGTTGTATCTTTTTAGAACAGCCCTTGAGTCCTTTAAATATCCCTTAGGTCGTGCTTAAAATTGTCTAACTTGATTATGATTAAAATAAGCAGTTTGAGCATAATTAGAAAAGCAATTTCTAATTTTCCTGAGACTTTGTCGCCTTGTCACCATCGGCTCGAGCGGATGAGGTTCTATTTCAGCGTTAAGCCATTCTACATCTGTCCACTCGAGCGGATGATGTCGTCGCTCGAGCGGACCCCATTCTGGTTGATCCGGAATTTCAACTCTTTTCTCCAGCTTTCTTCTTCTAATTCTTTCATACTTTCTTCTTCTGAGTCCTTCCAATCTTCTATCTTCAGAGTCCTTTCCTAAATAAAAAATACAACTCAAAAGACCCAAAGTTTTGTCCAACCCATGAATTTAGCCAACACTAAAAAACCTAACACCTCCACCCTCTCATATTTGCCATTGTCAGATTTTACTCCAATAGGAATTATACCTTCAGAGAGGTGTAAAACACACAATGCAATACAATAGAGAATAAAAGTTGAGGGCACATTTATTTTGACTAGTTTAGATTTAAACGAGTTTATTGGAGCATTAGGCCCCTTTTTGCATTAAAATACGTAAGAAATGAATAGATGGAGTTTAAAAATGAAGATCAAATATGAATTTCCGAAAATCAGCATCAACTATCATCTTCTTTTTTATTCTATTTCCCTAAAAGATGTTATTTGATGTTCATTTTTTGAAATTAACCTTTAAACGTTCTTTTTTCTGGAAAGGTTGTGTATATATTTCCAAACTTAACCATTATTTTTCATTTTTAACCACTATGTATTAAATTCCTATACATTCTAAAAAAAAAAAAAAAAAAACCGGCCCTTATAGATATCTTGCGATTCCCAGAATCAAAGAATGTGGACTTCAGGGGAATCACAAGATCTGGACTCCCATTTAGGTGGAGCCCTGTGTCAAACTACTTATTTTGACTTGCGCAATTCTCAACTCATGCAATCGTCTGGAAGTCCTATTAAATTTGGATGGACTGATCCATCTTTTAATTTGATGCTCGTTTTTTGAAATTCACCTTTAATCTTTATTTTTAACCATCTTATCAATTCAATCCCTATATTTTTTTTATTGCAAACAGACAGGTTTTTAAGTAACTGATTTGAGAATGGAGATGGAGGATATCAAGTTGCATAGTCCAATTCTCAACAATGGAAGAATCAGTTCTTCTCTGGACCATGTATAGGGGATGAAAATGCAAAGTGGTAATCATTTATGAACTCATCCACAATTTTCTCGTTGAAAATACAAATCCTTTCTAACTTGGAAACATTGGAACAGAGAACCAATGATTTTATTACAATTTTATTGTCCAACACATCATGTTATTCATAACTTTCACCACCATGAACTCAACTGTTGAATTGGACCACCCTCCTAAATGTTTCATAAGTGAGCATCGAACCCATTGTCTCAATGCTGTAACCTTTGTGACTCAACCACTTGGCTTGGAGAGACAGAGGCTGGACTCATTATTTTTGCCTAGGGAGGTCATGACCCAATAAGAAAGAGTTGATGAGCAGAAGAGCCTCACTTGGCTTGTCGAGGGGAACCAAGTGACCAGCCCCTCTTACTGTCACAAGCGTTAGCCCTTCATATTCTACAAACCTCCCTCCAACCTGTAATTCAACCAACAAAATTTAGTCCTATTTTGCATTGCATCATAGCAAAGGCCACAGAATGGATGGGTTCAGCAGACGTCCATGGTGTACCCAAACCCAGACCCAGTTACGATCTGGGCCAATAAAAGGATCTATATCTGAGATTTTCTTTTTTTAGGGTTGAATCCTTTGGGCAACTGGGTAATCAGGATTCTGTTTACAGACTTAATCAGAAATAATCAGCCATAGCCCATCCATCATCTATATATTTGAATTGATCTTGGATTGCCCATTGTAAGAGACTCTACAAATATTGAATTCAAATCACCACATTCCATCAATGGACTTTGCACTAGACTGAAAGTAGGATCAGGTTTATCTTGAATCTAAGGCCCATTTAAGAGATTGAGAAGGGATCAGATGGTTTAGATAGACATGCATATCCAAAGGACCAATTTAGCGTCTAATTACATTGGTCTGACCTGATTATTGTGGTACCAAGAATGCCATGGGCTTTTGAGGGGTAGGCGCAAAGCCTCCATGCAATATCTTGAGCCAATTACTGGGACCCTGCCGTCTGCATCCCCACTGCAGTTACAGACAAACAGTACAAGAAAATGAGGAAGAAACAAAGCAACAAAACAAAGCATCACATTCATGTCAAGGGTCTTGTGTTGTGACACACCACTCACACGTGACTCTTGCTCAAATGCCTGCCAGCCACACCTGGCTTTTTGCACACCAGCACCACTCAGTCGCCAAAAAAGAAAGATTCCTCCACCTTTTTGGCCTTGAGATTCAAAAGTCCATGATCAGCATTTAGCTGTTCCTGCTTCAAAAGGTGTATACACCTAAATTGAGTGTAGAAACTGGCTCTTACATTTGATTGGTTTTGGCCCACATGACCTATTGACCCAGTCTGTTAAACCCATTGGGCCACACATCTTTGACAGGCCATTTTACCCATAAGTTGCACTCAAAAACTAATCTAACCTTCTGATATCAGTTTAAACAGAGGAGAAAGCTAAAAAATGTCATTTTATATTTTATTATCTGTTGTTAGAGGGTCTACTGTATCAGGTCAAGCAACCAGTTCAGTACTGTTATTGGATCCCCTGCAGCAGTTCTTCACTTCTATGATCACATTAAAGGCCTTGGATGATACACAGGCTGGGTCCGAGCGGCACATGGGTTATATCACACAATGGTTGATATAATTGAATGGCCAATGATTTATACACATTGCATCTACTGAATGGTTAGGATCAGTTTTGTTAAAGAAGACTGTTCATGGACTACTCATCCTCGGCCTACTTAAATGAAATCTGAGGTCCTCTACTGCCTTCACTAGAAGAAATATTTCTTGTAACAGACTTGCATGAGGGATAGAGGCATGTAGCCGGTGTCCATTGGCCCCACCAAATAGGACGGGTTGTGGATAAGGCATAATACCATAATTCAATGCCACTGGTTATTTCTATCAACTTGATCCCAGACAATGAAATGGAAAATCAAAATGAGTTTTTATGAAGCAGATGTTAGCAATCTATTTCATTCATTTGGATCAGATAGACAGACTCGGCCAATGAGAATGATTTTTTGCAGATGCCTTATTCACAAACAATCCTATTTGGTATGGCCATGGACCCACTTACATGCCATGTGGCGTCTTAATGAATTTGAAAAATTCAGAGCACAGCAGAGGATTGAGATTCCTTTAGTGGGCCCAGAGCCAACACATAACAGAACTGACAATAATGAGGCCCTGTATGGATCTTTCATCCTCAATACTCAGTTGCCCCAGCAACTTAATTTATCTGTAAATCTAATTATCTGTAACTCAGTTTACATGTGATTAGTTACCGTAAACAATAAAACAACTGTCACATGTAATTCAGGTTACCCATCAAATGGAAGAACCTGAATTTTGGCATAAACCAAGCTAACTGCAATAGGTTCAAGGAGATCCAAATGGGTCCTTAGGAAATGGTGAAAGAAAAAGATAAAAGATTAGGAACACACCTGTAGACCCAGATCTTGAGACCAGCTTTGACAAGTTTACTGTAGATGGGTATAACGGAAAATACCGTAAAATTATATGTGCCTAAAATCGAGTCACTGTACAGAGGAAAATATTTACAAGGGAGTATGTAAAACATTGCATTGAAAATTAAATGGAAATAAAGATTAACGAGCAAAAACAAAAATCAAAATATTAACAACATGGACTATTATCTTATAGAAAAATCCTCTTACTTGCAAACCCTCCAATTTCCCTTAGCTTTTCCTGATGTACTTGCATGAATTGATGTTTGCACATCCATCCTATTGAAATAGTCCTCCGCATATGTTGAGAAACATGGGTCATATCCACCAAATACTCTCATTCTTCTAAAGCCATTCTTATCTACCTGGATTGACATTCTTTGTCTAAGTTAATACTACACTAGACATGTTTGGTTACAAGCATTTCTAATGAGAATTTCCAACATCAGAAATTTCAAAAAAGTGAGTATTGTGCCAAAAAATTGCCTAAATTTCCCAATTGACTGAGAATTTTGAATGGCATTGGAGTAAATGCCTTCTTTAGACTCTCAACTTCTTCAAATTATGGAATTCCAAACCTACTTTGTATGTCAATATTTGTGGAATTTGGGGGAGGCAACACTTATCTTCCTGAAATCTTCCAATCAAACACACCCATGGTTTTAAGAGTTACAGCTAAGTTAGTGAGTGAGGTGGGGACTAGTCCACCTATGGTTATTTTGAAGAGTGAGGCTCTTTTTCACCCTATAGAAGGTCTTCTATACTCTGTAAATACAATAGCTTCTCTCAATAAAAACAATATTTACTGTGATATTATTTCCCCCCTTTTTAAGTGTTCTTCAACAAGTGAGACTTGGGCCTCCAATAGAAGTCTAGTCATACTTCTAGCTTGTGGATTCAAATGACAAAATTCATATTCTAATTATCCGGTTGGTATTTGTTCTAACTTGGAGATTCCAAATTAGACACTATTTGTGCTCATTTTCTGTGAACTCAAAACTTCTAGCATTTGAAAACCACCTTAGGATTGGAATTGCTGATGCGGCTGAGAGTCAGGGAAGACGCACGGTCAATAATGCATTTTGGTGCATATATATTGTAGATATCGATCTCCCTATACTGTTGGTAGACTACATTCATGACCTCTACACATTCACGTGTCCAGTTGGAGACCTTGAAATTGCAGACTCGGTTAATTCTTTCATAAACCTGGTCTGATACAACTGCATGGCTCCATGCATACTCAGCTAACCCCTTCGTGTCGTAATAATCATCAGTTTCAGGATTACCCACCTGTAATTCAAGTGTAAGTGGCATTAAATTCTAGTGTTTCTTTTACTATGCGTACCAGTAAGATGAATGCAGCAGGATCTCAAAGAGGGCTTACTATGAAACCTTTAAGGTTGATCAATGGGTTGTTATCTAGATCCTTGTTACGATCATACACAAGCTCAGCTAATTGGGGCACATAGTGACCTGTTATCACAAGTAAATGATATTTCCTTTTATGGGTTAGAATGGCACTTAGACTTTTATTGATACACAGTGCATACACAGTAATGATGTGTATAATAATGAAATTGGTGACAAATATTCAAGTTAGGCTGACCTGCATAACTCTCTCCTGCTATATAGAAATCATGGGCTTGATATTGCGGAAATCGTTTGAGCCAATTGACCAGGAAATTGTATGCATCATCAGCTAAAAGTGTTTAAAAAAAAATCAGTAACACACAAAAGCTTGAAATTATGAGATAACCAAAAAGTTTACTTCAGTGAATACCAACAAATACATCATCCAATTTGCTGAGATCAGAGGATGTGTTGGTGTAGGAGAACCCAACTCCAATTGGGGATTCCAAAAATAGCAAATTTGCCTCTGCAAGTGACAGGCACAGAAATTTCAGAAATTTACCAAAAAACACCTGTCTTTTAAGTGTCCCTAACATGTTACAGTCCCAAAGTAACACTTGTAGGTTTCAAAACTCCAAAAAAGATCAATTAAAACAAGACTTAGTGAAAGCTTCGCTCTGCAATCTGCATTATCATGTAGCTTAAGAGTTCTACTATAGTTTTTGGTAAATAAGAGTTCTACTGCAGTTAATAACCTTATGATTGAAGACATACTAATAAGATTCTAAGACACATAGTTGGTCAACCACACTCACCACCCTTCATTTTTCCATACCCAAGAAAGACATGAAGAAATTTGATAAAAGCAAGAAAGCTACATATTGCAATTAAAGGAATTAGTAGACCTGTGTTCCAAGCATATGTATTGAATTCTAAGCCTGTTCCATTTGTCTTGATTTTGAAAGGACCCAACTCCACAGCTGCACCATAACCAATAGATGAACAACCAGGACCTACAAATATATAAAAGGGAAAAAGAAAAATTAATGCAATGGTTATGTAATAATACCAAGAAGGACAAGAAAAAGAAAACCCCACAAGGTAAAAAGAATGAAATTTACTTATGGATGGTAAATAAGTAGGTTTGTGGATTCTATATTTGAGCATATGCAAATATACCTCCATTGAGCCATAGAAGGAGAGGTTTTTTAGATGGTTGTGTTTGAGCTTCAAAGAACCAATAGAAAAGGGCCCTCCCATGATCTTGATGGACAGTAATGTAGCCTGAAAAGTGTGATACAGAGGGGTTTGAAGGCTGTCCTGGCAGATTCAAGACCCTGTCTTGTTCTTGCTCTTGTGGGTAAATTTGTGATGCTTCAATGCTTATAAAGAAGCAAAGAGAAGAGAGGTAGATGAAAGGGATAAAGGCTTTAAGGGCGGATGCCATTTCAACGCCCACTTGGGTTTTACTCAAATCCATCATAAATGATATTGGTGGAGTCATTTATTTATAGGTGAGAGGTATTAGTCAGTCAATGGAACACTTGGAAACCACTTTCACGAGACACCCGAGATGTGCGGCATGTTTCCCACGAGATGAGCTGGAAATGAGAAATTATTACGATTTACGATTTCTCGTGACATGCAGCAGACTTGTTGGTTAGAGAGTCCTTTTGGTTAGAGTGGCTTAACTCTCACCTATCTGAATCACTATTTTGGATGAACCCCACCGCATCTGATTAAGGAAGAATCCTCACTCACTGCTAAGCTGATGACAGTAGCTAAAATAGGAAAGTGATTGATATGCAACTCAAAGCACTTTTCTTATTGATTTCAACTAGAGAAAACTGAAAAAAAAAAACTCTAGATGCTCAGTAACCAAAAGAGGTACCCATAGTTTTTATGCAATAGAACTAGTATTCCTATCAGAATATATATATATATATATATATATATATTTTTTGCCTTTTTTCAACAAGCGACGACGTCGTCGCTTAATATAGAGAGTTAGCGACGACGTCGTCGCTAATTCATTAAATCTACATCTTCTCCTACTTTCATCATCTGTGATTGCGATTGCTGGTTTTCTGTACCAAAGTAAACCAGAACTCTATGTTACTGTTTTTCACACACGCACACGCACACACACACATACATATGAGTGTGGGTCACGGATATAAAAGAGCAAGGGAGAAGCTCAAGATGCAGCTAAGAAAGAGTCCATCGACTACTTGAAATTGTTGGAAGGAGAGCTCGAAGACAAGCCATTTTACGATGGCAAGAGCTTGGGATATGTGGATCTAGTGCTTATTCCATTCGCCTGCTGGTTCTATACATATGAGACTAATAGCAATTTCAGCATAAAGAATGAGTACCCTAAGCTAATTGCTTTGATGAAGAGATGCATGGAGAAAGAGAGTGTTTCCAAGGTCCTTACAGACCCCCATAAGGTCTATGACTTTGTTGGCGATTTAAAGAAGTATGGAGTAGAGTTCGGATTAATGGGGTTTATGGGGGAAAACGATGGGAGGAAGAATGCATCAATGGGGGAAATACATGCTCAAAAGGACCCTAGATTCGTGACCCACACTCATATAACTGTGTACAAAAAATAATAACATAAAATTCTGATTCATTTTTGTACAAAAAACCAGCAATCGCAGATGATGAAGGTCGGAGAAGATGCAGGTTTGACGAATTAGCGACGACATTGTCGCTAACTCTCTATATTAAGTGACCACGTCATCACACGTTTAAATCTTTAATAAAAAAAAAATGGAAATGGTCATAGGGAACCACTTCCGTACAATATCGACTAGTGGCCTCTTTTTCGGCTGGGGGCCATCTAAGGTCCTTTTTTTGATAGTTTCCTCTTTCAACTAAAAGCACCTTAACTACAAGCACATTTTCATAGGAGAGTTTGAAAGTAGCACTTGCTAAAGTAAGGGTCATATTTCATGTGATTGGATTCAAGGTACTCTGAGATTTTGCATTTCTAGTAAGTAGTTAAACTAGAATAAGAAATGGTGAATATTATAAAAATCGACCTCGAAACAATCTATTTTTTAACAAATAAATATAACAAATCAATGGGAGATGGAAAATGAATACCCAACCACTTACAATTGGTTTGGTGGGCTGTGAGCCCTCGTGGCACCATACGACCAGGCCTTTTGCAGATGTCATTGAGGGCCCCAGATTCTTTCTTAGTGAAATAGAGAACAGTTTCCTTGAAATCCCAGTCATCTGAAAGTAAGGAACCCTCATATAAAGCCCTTTTTACTCTTTTAGATGGTATGTGGAAAAAACAGTGAGAAACACTGTCAAACTTAACTGGTTTTGGAATTATATGAAATATTCGATTAAAAACACCCTCAGTGCAAGTCCCTCTCCTTCTCATGGCATAAAGATTCTCAGCGTCACCATACAAATTCAAATCCTTAAAAAGTGAAGGTCTCATCTACATCTTCTCTTTATATCCTTCACTTCTTACCTCTTCAATAATCCTTTATTAGAACCCATTTGACCATGAATTCCTATACATCAAATTTCTTGAAAACAAATGGCCCCGAGAGCATGGAAAATGTCTAAAAACCAAGTAAAATGGTTTTCAAAGAAGTGGGTTTTCTTCTCTTCCATCTTAGTATTTTTCATGGTTATCATTGTCTGATGTGAAAGCATTTTATCCAAAATTTGCATAAAACCCAAGGGTAGAAATACATTTCTACACACACACAAAATACTCACTTTTAATTTCATATAGAAAATGGAATTACTGTAAAAATAGAATGCCACAGCAACCACAATTAAATTCCCTAGGATCAAATAACATAGTTGCTAAGCAAGACTTAATGAGATACAATTGCAATGACAATGGGGTGTTTAAGATATGAAAAATATATTGTCATGTAAAATGAGCGGCGAAGATAATGATCATGAGGAGAAAAGTCCCTAATCTATTCTCCTGGAAAATCATCAAGACAGAGCTTAGGGAAACAACAAATATGTGTCGCCAGGCTGACCAAATAGAGAATGCATTAGAACATACAGAAGGAAACAAGGAGATGAAGTAAAATGCAGGAGCCAAAAAAGACTTGTGATTACACTATGGAGTTTAATTATATGGCTGGACGATGCAGGGTTGAAACACGGTCCATGTAGTTATTGGATCCAGTATTCAGGTCTGTACCCAGCCCAAGTTCCATTTTGGTCTAGCATGAACCAGAGATGTATGTGCCTCTCATGTTAAATATGTTGGGTGGGCCAGCCGGGCTAATGCTAATGCTTTTAAGAATCCATACTCCTAAATCTTAACCTTCTTAACTATAGTTGCATAAAAGGAGCTCTAGCTCGTCCCTTGGAACCTTGAAACATAGCAAAAATCCAGCCCAAAGTTAGCTGGGTTCAGGCTGGGCCCTCCCCATTTTCCTTAGAAAGATCTATTTGCTCGCCATAGTTTGAGAAAAACTGAAGACCACTTCCGAAGAAAGAAAAACCCGACCAAGAGCAGGGAATCACAATTATTCTCAGCTTGACTACTGGACACTGCAGCCAACTTTAGATTTCTATGATAAAGATCAAAGTATTAAATAAGAATAAGGTGGATAAGGAGGCAAGTCTCTCCAGTCTCCACCTTGTCGTGGATGACCACCCCACTTGCGCTTTCCCCATATCCAAAAGCCACCGAACTACCTAAGAGTCAAATTTGGCTTCACCTGATGGATGCTCACCATCAGCAAACAAAGGCCACATGTACAGAAGGGACCTCATCAATTGGACCCAACAACAGCCACATCTTGTTCTCTTTCTTCTTGCACATGGTATGTTTGCAATGTTTGCTTCTTGAGTTGTGTGTGGTAGGATGAGGGGACCACAGCTATGATGCTCAGATATAGACACGGGGAACGGGTTCAACATGCTAACTCTAAAAATTTAGGATACGGATATGGGTACGGTGTCATGATATAGTTAGGTCTCATTTTATACTTTGTCTAAGGCAAGTTTTCTGCTAAGTGAAATTTGGTTAGGACTCTATTTATATTTGAGTGAAATTTGAAAGTTTAGCTACGGCCCATTTTATATTTGAGTGAAATTGAGCTAAGGCCCATGTATTAGTGAGCACCCCCTTCCTCCTCCTCCTCCTCCTCCTCCTCCATTTTTTTATTTTATTTTGCCTCATCCTCAATGGTGGCTGTCTGTGTCAATTTCGCTGGAATCAACCAATTTTGGTCGTTCCGACTTGAATGAACCAACTCCTGCCATCGGACCGTATCGGTACGGGTACCATACATCAAATGCCGTATCCGGGTATCATAGGACTACAGAAGTGCAAGATGAAATTTATATCATCTACTGCAAAAAAAAGATGCAAAATTGCTGAAAGTAAATGGAAAGACAAGTATTTCAAATACTAGAATATGAGAGAGAGAGAGAGAGAGAGAGAGAGAGAGAGAGTACATGTAAAAGCAAGATAATGAAGCTTTTATGGCTATTTGAGATAATAAGTGAACATTCAATTGGGATTAAACGATCCCAAAAATCTTTAATAAGAAAGAAAGAGGAATGCAATGAGAAGAAAAAAGTTCCTTTTTATTGGCTACAGTTTTGCACAATACCATGACACTTTCCTTTGAACAGATTACAGGATTTGAGTAAAAACTCTAAATGCAAATAGGAAATCATAAGAATCAAATACAATACAAGACTCTTGAAGAAACGGATTCAAGCAAAAGAGTCAAATTGTTAACTGTCAGATATCCTTATGAAATCAGAACTGTCAAAACTTGGAACCACCATCTGTGCATCTGAAGCCGTTGGATCACATCCTCCCCCGTTGAGTTGAAAGGTGAAAGGAAACTTTTGGGTCTTGCTCCCCGGTGAAAGATGACCATTACATCTCTTCCTTTCTGGTGAAATTATGTACATTTTCCTTACCGCCCATCCATGCACATCATATTCTCTCATTCCCAAGTTTAGCACTCATCCACTCAACCATAGTTGGAGAATTGAACAAGAAAAGAGTAGTTCTATTAACTTGATGAATGAGGTCATGAGATTCTTTGAATGCGAAATCCCTTTGAGGTTTCCATTATTTATGGAAGATCTGGCAATTTGCAGATCCTTTCAGCTATGCACATTATGTTCAAATCAAATTTGAAGTTTCATATCCTGATTTCTGTACATACAAGCAGTCCTAATCTGGCTCACATCCTGCTTCTTTCATGTGCCAAGCCAGAATTTCCAATCCTTCATAAACCAAATCCAAATGAGGACTAGACCTCTGACCAGCAGCAAAGCTATACACTCTATTTCCCACTTCAATCCAACTCCTCCCAGCTTCCTTTTTGCTACCTATTCCTCTCATCACTTTCCTCATCATTGCAAATTCTCCCCACTTTCTATCAGCAGCATAAATATTTGACAGTATAACATAAGTTTCAGCCGCATTTGGCCTCAAATTCAGTATCTTTTGACCAGCCATTTTTCCCAAATCTGTATTTCTATGCACTTTGCAAGACCCAAGAAGTGCCCCCCAAATTGATTCATCAGCTTCGAAGGGCATCTTCTCTATCAATTCATAAGCATCAGTAACTCTACCGGCTCGTCCTAGCAGATCAACGATGCATCCATATATCTCCATATTTGGATAAACATTGTAAGTTTTCATAGAATTGAAATACTTCAGACCTTCCTTGACAAGTCCGGCATGACTACAAGCACTGAGTACCCCAATAAACACAACGTGGTCTGGTGTGATCCCTGAAACAACCATCTCATCGAACAATTCAACTGCTTCTCTTCCATATCCATGGTTTCCATATCCAGTCACCATGGAAGTCCAAGAAACCAAATCTCTTCGTTTCATCTCATCAAAAATCCTACGTGAATCAACAATGCTTCCACACTTTGCATACATATCTATAAGAGCATTAGCCAATGGGGTGTTCCACCCAAAACCTCTTCGAATTATCACTCCATGAACCTGCTGCCCACAATTCAAGAAGGCGAAGTTTGCACATGCGGCAATGATGCTAGTATATGTAAAGCAATTTGGATACACATCAAGCAGAACCATTTGAGCAAATAACTTTAAAGACTCGTACGATCCAAATGTTTCAAGTCCAGCTATCATTGTATTCCAAGCGATCAGGTCTTTCTGATGCATTTCATTGAAGTATTGTTTGGCCTCTGATAGACTCATACATCTACAGTACATGTCAATTATTGAATTGGAAACAGGAAGATTGTCCTTGAAGCCATATTTATATGTGATTGCATGAAACTGCTTCCCAAGAATTAGAGACCCAAATGAAGCACAAGCTCTAATTGCAATGGAACATGTGAATGGATTGAGCGCTAAATCTTCCTGTAAAGGAATTAAAGAAAGACGGTAATTATATAACATCTTGAGAGAAATTAAAATTTTTGAAGTGCATTTACAAATTTGACAATGCAGGAACCACCAGGATGACTCATTACAAGCAGGCTGGGCTAAAGGTTTTACCAGGCCAGTTTGTTTAATTATCAAGCCAGAATATCAGGCCTTGTTCCATCCAACAGCCCTAGAGCCAGTTCATATGCAACCCAATTTAAAGATCTGTAGCATGAGATGAAAATAATTGATCCCACAATGTTCATCTGGAGAGCCCTATCATAGAGGTGCCATGGACCAGAGGCCACTTCCACATAATGATCTAAAACATCTAGGAAGCCTTCATGAATTCAAACAAATGCTCAATTTTCAGGACGCATATCTGATGGTTAGGATTGGATGATTAGAGAGACCTTTGGCCTACAGCGTCTCTGTATAGAGATCACACAGAATGAATGGTCGGATCATGCTGATGCACTGTGAAGGTGCTCTATCAATTGAATATTAAGCACAGTACTGTATACAGGTTGGGCCTTGGAGTGAAAAACCTTGATTCTGAGAACCTTGATTCTGAGTGAGCCCTTTACGAAAACCTGGCATGGGCCTGCTCCATTTGGACATCTTACATATGAAAGCTTCTACAAGTTCACAAAGTGTCAAAGCAGGTTGGGTCATACTACACTTGGACCTGGAACAGAACTGAATTGGAATATGGATACCTGGACCAAATCATATCCAAACAGGTTACTAGATTCCCACCTGTACCTGAACCTACCTTGTATACCCATTACCCACACCATACCCTTACCGATACCTGAACTTGTGCCATACTTTGTTAATTATTTTATTCTGTAGGGGTGGTATGCCTTTTATCCATGGGATAGGAAAATGGGTTTTACATATTTAAATGTCACATATAATTTTTTTTCACAAGTTTCTCAAAATTATGAAGAGTTAGGATATGAAACTAAATGTCTTGAATTTGGTGCTTATCATTAATTTGAGAATTTTTAACTGTTCAGATCATTATTTGGGGGACCACAAACATGCAGAAAATTAGATCTATAGATTAGGATTTTTTTGGGACTTTTTTTGTATAAATTACTCAAAACCTATGAAGATTTAAGATAACCATCTTAAGCATTAGGGGTTTGTTAGTTTGATAAACAAATTCAATGGTTCGGATTACAGATATGAGGCTCACATAACAGAAAGAAAAACTTTTGGTCAACTTTGCTAACTTTTCTCACATGAACAATACAGAAAGAAAAACTTTATTGCATTTAAATAGACACAAAAAATTTTTTCATGCTCAGATCCCCTGCCCAATTGAAGGGTCTTCCCACTACCTTTCCCAAATTTAGGTGATCATCAATTAATCGTCATCAAAATAGCCTAAGATAACATTTCCTTTAATCCTACTTGTTTGTATGCCTGGAACAATGATTTGAGTGAGCATCCAATTACCCAATTTGGGTTCCCAAAGGGTTTTATTTGGATCTAAGGAATTTGGTTGCCTGCACTTGTCTTCGCTGTAAAAATAATTTTCTATAATTGGTCATGGGCTCAAGGTGAAAGAAAAGAAATTGCCAATTAAATGTAACTCAAATTATCCAAACATATGAACTCTAAGACCCAATTTATGTATGAATTGAAGATTAAAGTGTGCCTAATGGTGATTTGGTCATCTTTGGCTTGTAGATATGCTCAGATTTGGTGGTTTAGGGCTTAGGATTTGGATTATGATTTGGAGATTAAGGATTCAAATTTTTGGTAAGGAGTGATTAGGATTATACTACATCTGAGGAGGGAGGAAAATTGCTTTATTTAGGGTTATTTGGAGAGAGAGAGAGAGAGAGAGAGAGAGAGGGGGAGAGAGAGAGAGAGAGATTAACCACGAGATGACCCGCGATGAAAAGCTCGATCACCGCGAGGAGGATCTCGCATTCTAAGTAAAAAGAAGATGCCAGAAGAAAATGAGGCGAAGAGGATCTGGTACTGTAAGTGGGAAGATGTCTAAAGAGAACAGGAGTCCCTCACCAAGGTTTTGTGACATGATGGGGCGATTACAAAAATTTTGACCTGGGGCAATTGTTTATTAGATATCTGTGGAATAGGTCCAGGCCCATTCAAATATCAAGCGATTTCAAAATCGACAGGGGGCGCTTCAAGTAGGTCCGCCACTGGTTATGGGATTTGATCCCATGACCAATTGCATAACCAAATGCAATCATTGTGTGAAGCAAGTACAGGCACGTTTTTGCAAGTGGGGTGAGAGAGTTTCACTTTCACACCTATTTAGGTGTGAAAATGGCATTATATACACACTATTTTCACACATCATTTACACAACACATGCGTAAATGAGCACAAACAAAGGCAAAGGTAGTGTGCATAACGATTTCGCATGTGAATCATTTGCATGTGTAAAATTGAGTGCAAACAAATTACTCCTGCGAGGAAAGCCTATCCCATATTTTATTAAATATAAAACTAAAGTGTTTAAGGTCATATTTATATATAAAAAGAAAAGTCTACTTAAACATATAAATATAGGGCATTGAGTCCACAGTTGTTAGCTTGTGGATCCAAATTATTATAAAATGGGTCAAAAGACCCATACCTGATCATTCTTGAGTCAGGTTGATAGGGACTTGGGTGGTCATTTTCATCCCCTAAATCTCAAAAAGATTACACCTACATGATCCAAATGAAGGGCTATTTTTTAAGGGTGATCATGGCTCGACTGGACCAGGCCAAAGATTATCCAATACTGAACAACACACTTATCGGGCTACTATTCAGCCCAAACCCAGACCACAGGCCAGAAAGTCAGTCCCTGGCCCAGACCATTTGCAAAACATTCAGTCATTTTTAATATATTGGGCGAGCCTGGACTTTAAGCATATACAAGCCCAGAGAAAGTCCATTAGCTAATCAAGCCTGAAAGCAAAGCCCATGTCCCTTAGTCCATTAGCTATCTGCTTTGGACGGCTAAGATTTCTCAATAGTCCAGCCAGGCCCACACCAGCACGTTAGGTATCATCATCCAACACTGACATGACATGTGTCCTTCATATTCGTCAGTTCGTCAAGGAAAAAGTAATCGTCATGCTAGAGATAGTTCACTGGAAGTGTAAATACCTGCAGCTGCAGCATTCGAAGAAAGACTCGAATTCCCAAAAAGCCCTCCCCTCTCTTGGTGTATCCAGCAATCATAGTCGTCCATGTAACTGCAGTCCTCTCCCGAATTCCATCAAACACCAGGCATGCATCATCCATACTCCCTCCGCACGTCGCATACATGTCAAGGAGAGCGTTCTCCACGTACATGCATCCATCCACACCATGCTTCACGGCTACCCCATGAACCGTAGCCCCACAAAACCAGCACTCCATGCCCTTACACGCCTTCAGAACGTTAGATGATGTGAACTCATTGGGACCCATTCCTTCCCTTCTCATGTCACGAAACACCATCCAAGCATCGCTGTTGTTCCCGTTCGTAGTGTAGCCTGCAATCATGGCTGTCCAGGTGATGATGTCTCGCTGGGCCATTTCGTCGAACACTTGGCGTGCTTCTCCCAGCTGCCCTTTGTCGCAGTAGAATTTGATGAGTTTGGTTGCTTGAATCGGAGAGATGTTTGCTTGGGTGGAGAGAGTGAGGGATTTGGGAAATGGGTTTCTTCTCATTTCTGGAAAGGAATTGTTGTGGGAGAGAGAAATCGTGTGTTGCTTTTCAAAATTCATGCCACTTTTGAGGGTGCGTGGAGGAGGGAGGGAAAAGCCACAACGGCATTTTTGTCATTTGGATCGCTTCTCACGTTGAGTTGGGACGAAATTCGTCGTTTCGGAAGCTGGTAGATTGCCAGTTGCCACTTCGCGTATCTACCACTACGCGTGGTATATGTTTTTTAATGACGTCGCTAGGGTCTTTGCCCTCCCTCAATCCTCCGGTGGTAGTACCCATTAAATTAGTAGAAACACACACTTAGCAAATACTAAATGTCTATTTGTCCCGGATGAAATCCCGGGACAAAACTCGATTTCCACATGAGAGGGGCAAAAAGGTCATTTGCTGGTGCCCCTCCCATGTGGAATCGGGACTTGTCCCGAGATTTCATCCAGGACAAGTAGCATGGTTCTAGTAAATATGGGGTGAGTTTCGAACACAAGATACGAAGAGAGACTCATGCGCCCTTGTGCCCCCCAGAGATGAAAATTTGGGCGGCACGGCCTAGGCACCATTGAAAATCTGGACGGGCTGCCCATGTCAGTACGGCCAGCACGGAAAAAAAAATCATGCATGGGCCATTGACCAGGTCAACGTGCCTACCGGACCCGGCTTCCCTGTGTGGGTCGTGCTTGGCCAGGGGTGCCTGGGCCGAGGCAAGGCATGGTACGGCACAAGAATTATCCGTGTCGTGCTTGGGCCCAAGTCACGACCCATATATAAATGTTTGTGCATTTATTTTAATAGTTTCGACTTTATTTCAAGTTGAGAACGCACGCCTAAAAGTCCATAATCTATCTTTTAATTTATATAAAAAAAAAAGTTAAAATCTAGAAGAGGTATGTAGGCCAGCCCATGGGCGGCACAGCACGGGAAAATCCGTCCCCTGGTCTATGCGGGGCTAAGCCCCAAGAACCTGGGCATGGCATGACTAGGCCCGCCCTTAGCTAGGCCTTGCGATGCTAGATTTCATGCCTACTTGTGCGACAAACTCCCAGGTGGCCATGACTTTGGTAATTTATAGAAACCTTAGGAAAAAAATATGTTTAAATACCCCTATCACTATCATGGTAATATTTTGATTTTTTTTTTTCCCATACTTCTCTAAAACCTCCATATATTCAGTAAAATTGTATTTTTTAATGTTTAAATAATTCCTTACTAGTTTTTCTAGTTTTTGGATAAATTATATAATGGTATGGAATCCTACTCTAAGGAATCTTGATCCACTCTTTCCACGTCCTTTTTTGTCTTTATCGAGAAAAAAGTACTTTTTCAAAAATTTCTATTTCAATGCAAAAAGATGTCAAATAAAATCAAAGAAATTAGAGTTGGGCCGAAAATCAACATGATTCACCTTACTATAACAAGATTATGTTATAAAATGTAGCCTCAAAGTTTCTTTTATGGTATTATTTTTTCATGCATTTCTTATTGGGAGATCGGGATTTCGACTCTGGCCTCCCCCTTTGCTTGTATATGTAAGTCCCTTGTCTCTGCTTGTGCGAGTTATGCCCTCTTCAGTTGTGCGAGTTTCTTATCTCCTCATTTGTGATCTCTTACGGTCTCACCCCTTAGTTGGGCTAAGAAAAAGAAATTAATAATAAGACATGCCCAACATGTATGGAAGGAACATAAGGGACCAACGAATTTAGAACAAAAGAGATCAATACAAATTAGTCTGGCGATGAGTGTTTGATTAATTTCTTGTGTTCCATTGACATCTGATCGTTTTTTGTTATTTATTATGAGTTGGGAGTGAGGATGGGTCAGACTTGAAACAGGTCTAGCTTGAACCTAACTTGACTATTAATTGAGTCAGAAATATTTTGGTGGGCAACATTCAAAAGGTGGAGTCGGGTTCGGCTTGGTCTTTTAGGAAGGGTCTATAATCTAGTTTATAGTTTTCAAAAATTTATCCAAAAAATCACCTTAGATGGCTATTAACAAAAAAAGGCCCCAGTAGTTTTGATGAAACAAAATCGGTCTTCTCGCCAAAATTTTCTTTTTTTTTTTTTTTTTTTGCCATTTCTCAATGAGTGTCGACGTCGTTGCTCATTTCAATGGAACCAAGCATTTTAAGATTCTGCAGAGCGACGACGTCGTCGCTCATTGTCACATCCCCGTCCCGAATCACCCTGCCCTAGGGTAATCCCCGAGGTGTGACACACGTACTCCTTTAAGGATGTACTCATAGTTGTTAATATCGTTTCGGACCTCATTTCGCTATGGCCTGCAAAATGAAAAGTTTCGGCCAATTTGAGATTTCGGCGAAACTTTTCAGAATTATATTTCGGGGAAAATATAACATAATATATATACATATGTAAGTCAAAAAATAAAAAAAGTAATAAATATAAATTTAATCCATTATAGTAAATTTTTTGGAATTATATTTTTTTGAAAGTATAAGAAATACAAAATATATGTGTAAAAAAAGTAAAAAAAAATTAATAATGTAAAATTTCATTTCGACTAAAAAGTCACATTTCGGCCAAAATCCCGAATTTCAGCCGAAATCTTGAATTTCGGATGAGATTGATAAAAATTCAAACCGAAAAGTTTTGGCCGAAATTTCGTTTCAGCCACTTGACCAAAACGAAAAATTTCTGCCATTTCGGCCAAAACGAAATTAATAATTATGGTTGTACCTGTCTCAAGCCAAATATAACACAAGAAGGAGAGAAAAACAATAATTCCACACGTGAGTCTAGTTCACTAGAACATATTAATGACATTTAAACATAGCGGAAGCTGTAATTCATAAACACAGAGTATCATTTCTCATTCAGTCCAATTAACGGTTCATGTTTAATACAAAAGAATTACACAATTATATACATTTTTTTACAAAAGAGGGTGCATAAAAGAACCCTATACAACTCTACCAAAAATATAAGCAAAAGAATAACTACACACTATGGGTGGCCCACTCAAACAGGAGCTAGCTCAGAAAAATACACCGCGCACTCCGAGGAGAAGAATCTATGTGGCCCCTAGCTCTAGCCACTCCTCTAGTCCTGGAGGTACCTCTTGGGTAACCTCCTCTCCCTCCTTGGCCTCCTCAAGGCCGAGAGCTGCACATACGACTGAGACACCAAGCATAGCATCTTAATACAACGATCAAGCAAGTATAGGCAATAATAAGAAAATACACAATGTGACGAGTTGAATTAAAGACGATTAAATTAATTGATGTCAAAGATAAGTATGAATGAAGCAAATTGTGCGAAAATCAAATAATTTATGCTTGAGAATCAAAATAGAATGAAAACACACGAATTGGGTACTACATTGAGCTCATCCTTTCACCAGTGGTCCGGCCAAAGGCTAGCTGGCTACCCGGGTCTGGAGTTCCGATGCTTCAGATGACTTATTGCAGTAGTCTCGAACAACTAAACCAAGTTCAACCCCGTCAGGTATCACATGGTCGAAGCTAAGTAGTGCCAACTCAATCGAATCACATAAAAAATTGAATTGGAGTAAGCTTGTATTCACTTATCCATAATGGAATCGAATATCAATCACATATCACGAATACTTACTCACTTTACATTACCAACTAATACCAACTTGGATATGGCATAATTAAGTCCCGAATTGAATTTAGAAAAATCGGACCACAATGAATAACAAAAATGCAACCAAGATACTAATTGGGATTTGATACTAATAACGAAATTGGACTTCAAAATGAATGCAATAATTTAAAGGAATCAAGGAGTTTACTAGCCAATCTAGTCTAATCATCCATGGATCTTCACCATCTATTTCGATATACATTTAGGGAACTATGCTATTTAGTGTCATAGTTTATTGAAAGGTTCCCTAAACTAATATCCATGGCTTGGTGAGAAAGTCCCAATTCTAGAACTATTCTAGCTCCTAAGGTTCCCATGGGCATTTAAGAGATTAGGGCATTAATCCATGGTCCTAAGGGTCTTTTGAAATTTCCTGAAATATGGAAAATTTCTGGGTAGTCGGTTAGCTGGCAGTGACCCCGCGGTTAGCCGCCTGTGGAACAGTCGGCTAGGCGCCAGGTAACTGCCTAGTGACCGCGGTTTCCTGACAGGAATTGTCAGTTGCTGGAAATGTAACCGACTGAAGGTCGATTAGCCACCAGGTAGTCACGCGGCTAACCACCAAGTGACCGCCAACGTAACAAGGAATTATGCAATTACTGTAAATCTGACCGACTTAAGGTCGGCTAGCCACCAGGTGACCGCCAACCTATGGTAGAGCTTCATAAACTAAATTTCTCATCAATTCTGAAGCACTCTCTCCTCCATTCTATTTTCCACAACTCCACATCCATAAACCTACATAATTGAGCCTCCTTGCTCCCCAATATCATATTTATACAATCCCTCCATTCATCCCCATCCATTAAAACCATAACAATCCAACCCATTCATTTCTTATGAAAATAGAAATATTGAGAAAGAATTCATTGGAATCAAATGGTAACAACAAATCATCATATAAGTCCAAATTAAAGCTTATACTTGCCTCTAATAAGCTTTCCAAATATTCACTACACACTTGGCTCAAAAGAACCCAAAATCCCCAAAATAAAACCCTAATCACAATAAACATGGGAAAATGGAATGAGTATGCATGTATGAACAATTGTGGGTCTCTTGACTCTAATGCAACTCATAACATAACACAAAGAGGGTATGGCTCTTACCTTAACAAAGAATCCAAATTTGAAAGGAGTATGGAAAGAAGAAGATGGTTTCTTGGCCACCAGAGGTGAGGAAAAGGTGAAGAAGATGGAGAAGATGGAGAAGACTTCCACTCCTAGCCTCCAATTGCACCAAGAATCACCGTCAATTTGATGAAGAAGAAGAAAAAGGAGAGTAGAGAGAAGAGAAAATGAATAGGAATGATAAAGTAAACATGGGTAAAGTTGCTTTTAAGGGATAGGGATGCCATTTTTACAAGAAAGTCCACCAAAGTTGTGTATTTTCATTTTGAGTCAAAAGATGGCCCACTAACTCATTGGTTGGTCAAATGAAGTAGAGTTTAATACAAAAATTGATGTGCTCGACGAAATACACCCGATGACGCTAAGATAAAGTGCAAATGATGCAAAATGCGAAAATCAATAACTAGGAAAAAACCCTCGACTCTACCCAACCGAGTCAAATCAGTTTCAACTCACCTCTCCAAGGCTCAAGGTCTAACTAACTCAAACTATAAAAGGCTAATTAACACACGCGAAGCACCATAATAAGCAACTAAGCTTAATTAATTTAATTCAATCACCATTAATTAGCACTAATTAGGGTTAAATTGGGTCGGGGGTGTAACACTCATTCTAACCTTCAACAAGACTTTATAAACTGTTGGGCGACGATGTTGACGCTGATTTAAATTGTAAAATTTGGTAGCATATTCTGTCAGGCGACGACGTCGACGCTGATCTTAGTTTGGAAAAAAAATTCATTAGATTCACTATGATGTGCACACGCACTACATGATCCAAAGAAACCAACATACACCCTCTGCATGCTTCATTGCAAGCACAACTACCAAACATAGAATACAAGAATAATAAAATAAAAACTTCATATTCAAACAGCTTCCGTACTACCACCCTACACTGATCAATCCCTAATAGGTTTCCTACATTATCCTTCTACATTTGAAAAGCTCAAAACTGAGAGAATTACTAGTAGCAACTTTCTAAGCTATTTACAACTAAACAATAGTAGCTAACATAACAATACATACAACAAAGTTTCAAATATGTACAAAATGACTAAAAAAACCTCAGGTTCAACAACATCCTCTTCAAATATAACTATATTAATTAGAAGCTTTTCAAGATTCAATCAATGCGCATTCAACTCCTTGCTCCTCTTGAAGATCTCAAGAACTATTTTGGAAGGTTAAAGGAAATGGAAAGAAAACGAAAAACCTTCACAAATCATCATGTGATGGGATGCTCAAATGTATGATGCTTCAATTCAAAGGAGGTTGAAAAATGACCCCTGGTACCACATTGTAGGTTGTTGAGGATGGACGCAATGAAATAGCCAAATAGGGGAAAACGATGGGGAGGAAGAAAGTAAAAATAGGATTTCAGGGATTTTGTAGGGTTTAAACGAGCGACGACCTCGTCGCTCAATGAAAACTTTAATAAAATAAAACGAAAATAATCCCAAGGGACCACTTTCATGTGGTGTGAACTATTGGGGCCCTTTTTGTTTAGTGTCGAGCTGAGGTGATTTTTCGTGTAAATTCCTCTATAATTTTTAACTGAATTTGGGATCACTATGAACTGATCAAGTTGGCAAGTTTTGTTAGGTATTACAACTCCAACGTGATGTTTAAATATTAGCAAAAGATTCCAAGTACGTTACATTAAATCCTATTTGAGAGATAACTTGCGACATCAATCAAGCTCAATAGTGTAAAATTCCTTTTGTGGATCTCATTTATCTTTAAGTTCATGAGGTAAATTGAGATGGAAAAGCATGCACGAGTTTTGCAATTACCATGTTGCTATAATTTTTCAAGATGATCATGTGACTTATAACACCCAAATAATCATCTATACCCGAACTTATGCAACTCATAAGCTCACAACGAGTTTGGATCCCCCAGGTCTTTGACTTTAGAGAAATCCCAAGCAGCAAGAGTGGAATTTCATGGCGAGGCTCACTTCTTGAGAGTCCCAACCACTGAAAATGAATACCCTCGTCGGGCATAGTTTCAGGGCATGTTTTGTAAACAGAGAAGAATCTTCTATTTAGGGGATTTTCTCCATCTCTCAAGAATCAACACATCTTCGTATAGGATTTTCAGTGGAGAGTTCTATGGTCGGTATTGAGAGAGGATTCATACCATGTGGAGGATGTATGATCCCATGGTTGTAAGTTTTTTGAAGATTTCTCAAAATTCATGAAAAATCAAGACCTCAACTTTCACCTCAAAGACGTTTTTGGCCATCTAGAGAATCTGAACGGTTCGGATCGTGCAAAGGGGGCTTACATAAATAAAAAATTATTTACTTTAGAATCTGGACTTTTTTAAAGATATCTCAAGATATAGTTAGGATGAATGGATGAAATTTGATTTAGTAGTCTTTCTTGACCTTCCGGAAATAATTCATAGTTCATATCATGGTTTTGGGCCCATAGAAACCAAAAAACAAAAGGACTATTTTTTCATCCTGTTTTTTGTACCTATGTGAAATCAACAGTCACGATTTGTGGCCTATTTCTCATGATACATGATGAATCAATGGCCGATATTTCATCATACAGCAGTTTTGGACGATTTTAACATGATTAACGATTTGGATTTTGACCGTGGGACCCAAAAGGTAGGTTCCAAAGCAAAATCCTCTAACCTTCAAGTTATTATTATTATTTTTTTATTGTAGCTCTGCCTTTCTTTGAATCCATGGATTTCCAACGTCTAAGGGGGGAAAGGTCGGAATGAAGAAATACTTGATTTGGCAGATTTGCAGTGTCTTTCCTCTTGAAATCAACTTAGAGCTAAACATAAAAAATCCACGCATGCCTGGAAAATGAGCGAGGATTCCCCATCGTGGACCGTTGCTAAACGTGCCCTCAATTTTTTCCCAATCAATTCACTAACGTACGGTTGACCATATGATGAATAACATGATTATTAACATGTACGTATAAGTTTCTGTTAATCATTTTTTTTATTTAAATGGTTAATTTTAAGGTGGGACCACTTATATTGGAGTAGAATTTAAGGGAATACCACATACTTTTTCTTTTTCTATCGGAGGGTTCTCAACCCTTTGGACTGGACTAATCCCTCCGGGAGTCAGAGGAAAGCCGAGTTAACTCCCCTGTAGCCTCAGTATGGTAGTGTGGTTTCGAACTTACATCCTTCAGGTGCAAACCGTTATTATAGGCCAACTGAGCTACCCCTTAGGATTATATACCGCATTCTGTGGGACATCTAATTTTAGTAGCTCAACTTTTAAATAGGTGTGCCCACCATTGAGTTTGATTTTGTAGCATAAAATCTCTTTTAACAAAAAACTCAATGAAATTGAAGACCATCACTATTTCCATCTTACCATTTTCCTTTTTAGGAACATCTTAGCATTGGTTAATGTGCTTTAGTGGACACCTGGTTCCTCATAAATGCAGACGTACGTGACCTTGTCCCCCGCAGCAGTGAAAGGATTACAAGTGACAGTATAAGGGTCCCGATGACCCATTGCAATTAGGCCTGTCAAACGGGTGGGGAAAACTCACCGACCCGGTTGACCCGACCCGGTCGGATCATAAATTATCCGTCCCGTTCGGGTCAATGGGGTGGGTTGACCCGGACCCAGTCAAAGAGCTGACCGGGTCAGGGGCGGATATGAGGACGGCCGACCCGCCCCATACCCACCCTGGATATTATATATATATATATATAATATTATATGTAAATTTATGCATATTATATATGTAAACATATAGTAATTATTATAATTCTTCTAAAAAAAATTATAATTAATTCTTATACAAAAATTAATTATAATTAATTATATGTAATATGTAATGATTTGTAAATAAGTAATATATTATCTAATATGGGTAATTTATTTGTATTTCTAATAAGTATATCAAATTGACAAGTGTTAACATTAGAAAATTAGAATAAAAGATTTCACACAAATATATGATAAATTGATTAGTTACATGAAACTTAAACTCTAAACCCTAAACCCTAATCCATAAACATTAAAGCCTAAACCTTATACCCTAGTAGTCCTTAAGGCTTAAACCCTATTGTATATTTTATGTTTGTAATTCATCTAATATAGTAATATGAGTAATCTATTAGTATTTCTAATAAGTATTTGAAATTAACAATTGACATTTGACACAAAGTATATTAGAATAAAAGATTTCACATGAAATTCTAAACCCCAAACCCTAAACTATCCAACTTAATGTAATATTTGTCAGTGTTTGTCATGTGTCTTGTGTTGTGTTTGTGGCTTGAAGGATTATGTTAATTGTTTGGTGTATGTTAATTGAAGGATTATGTTAATTGTAGCTTCTGACCTTTGCAAAATTAACAAAAAAAATATGCTAAGAAACTTTTTTAGTCTTCATTGGTCATTAAAATTGAGAATATGGCAGGGTTTGAATACCGGGTCGACGGGGCGGGGCGGGTTGCCCGTAGGGCTGGCAAAATGTGGCCCGACCCGATGACCAGAATCTAACCCGACCCGTTTCTGGCCCGCCAAACCCAACCTGCTACATATACGGGTCGGCCACGGGTTAGGATTTGTTGACCCATATAGAAACGGGTCGGGTTAGGGTTGGCCAGCCTAACTCGGTTGACCCGTCTAACTCAGTTGACCCGTTTAACTTAGCTCTTAGCATCTTGCTGACTTAATAAATATGTGGAGTTTTTCCATTTTAATATGTTGATGATTAGAATATAATATTTCTATAGTTTAGAAGTTTGGTATTTATAGCATTGATTTATTGATTTGGAGAATCAGAGATTCATAATTTTTTTAAATAGTGGATGCTAAAATTTGCTCAATCATAGAGTTATTTAAAATGTCATATTTGTTGCATTGAGATTATAGTGCTAAATGCATTTTATGATTTTATCAAGAATACCGTTCTCCTATGATAGAATTGCACATTCTATATGAATGATTACTTTTTAATATTTATTTTTAATGGTGATCCTCAAATTTGAATGGCTATCAATGGGCTAGATTGAAATTGGCTAAACTAGTATTGACTTATATTCTTTTCTTCCATTTGCAAACTCAAAGCTTCATTTCTCATGTTTGTCTTTTCTTAACAATGTTATTTTCTTATGAATTATAATATCTTGTTATTTTTTTTATCAATATCATATTTTATATATTATTTGGGTTTAGTATTACTATATATATAATGATTATATAAAAGATTAATAATTTCCCATATAACTCGACTACCCGTGCTTAAAGTACAACGCAAAACGGCATAAGCATGAAAAAATAATAATGAAAATATTTGTAGGATTCAATATTCTATTACTTTTCTAGACACATCACAAAGTCTAAATGCTTATTTTTTTTTTTAAAGATAAAACAATGCACAAAGCAGTGGGGAGTTCTATTTATTTATTTTTTAAGCCAAAACAATGTACAAAGTAGTGAGGAGTTCTAGTAGTTTAGTTGTCATTTGAAAGAAATAGGTCTTGAGTTTGAATCTCCTCATCTACTTTTTTACAAGGCTCGAACCCATTGAAAAAATGAGCAACTCGGGTCAGGTCAGCTTGACCTAACCCATATTTATTGCGGGTTAGGCGGTTTAGCCCTTTTTAAAAACTGGTCGGTCACGGGTTGGGGGTCCAAAGAGCAGATCTATCTATGGCAGCCGGGTCAGCGGGGCGGGACGGGTTTCCCGCCCCATTGACAAGCCTAATTGCAATTGTTATATCTTTACCTTGAGTGGTGACACTCCAGCATGTCATTCAAAATTTTAAATGATTTTAAAGTTTTAAAAAAAATTAAGTGGTAATATAACAACTGCTTAGGTGATCCAGACTCAACGTAGAAAACGGTAGATTCTCTGTGAAAGTATATAAAGGTGGAGACCAGAGAGGGCAGAGAAGAAAAATAGGGAAAAAAGCAGGAGTAAGTGTCAACGACTCTCACTGTCATCCCAATGGATGTGCTGCCCAGACTATTTATTCAGGCGTGCAGTAATAATTAGGCCCTAATGAAACGTCCCCATCGTCTCCTGCATTTGCCTTTGGCCATGCAAAACGTCAGTAACCTTCTAGGATGTTTGAAGTTTGAGGAAACTGGTGGAAGCATAAATTTGGAAGTGGATCGAAGATCTGTCTAATCACATTATTTTTAGGTTAGTTTAAATAGCCTCAAAGCTTAGTAGATCCATTACAGTGTAATTTTTTTTTTTTTTTTTTTGTGATTAAATCAAATAATGAATAATGATTGTGATCAAGGGGGGGCAGATATGTTTGAAGGGATTGGATTCTTCTTCTTAATGGGTCTCTTCTTGAAAAAGAGGGCGCTAAGAATATTTCTTTCTTGATAAGATGGACATAATTCACAAGCTTTAGACCAGCAAGGTCCTAGACATTTGAAATCCTATGTATAATTAGTGGAGCCAAAGTTCCAATGATCCATGCCGTTGTTGATCTTAGGAGCAACGTGAGGGAAATTTTCTCCCAGAAGCAGACTGCATCGAGTTGTACAGGGACATTTGGTCCCACCTTTCATCCTCCTTTTTGCACTCTTGTCCCCACATGATTTGGCAATTTGCTGGTTTTTATTCTTATCAAATCTTTCCCACCATTTCATTGAATCTTAAAAAAGAATTATGGTTAATAAACCATTAAAACTTAAAGTTGTTAAATCAAGGACTCGGATAGTATGCAGTGTTTTTTTTTATTGTCATGATCCTTATCTGTATGCAAAGACATTTCTATCCATTCTACCATTAATAACAGGAATGTACACCCAAGTGGGTCACAAAAGCTGAAGCACATTTGCACTCCATGCAATGTGCTCGTCATGGATAGGCACTGTTTAAATGTTCATAAATGTAAATCAGTCTACTGCATATTTTGGATGGGCCACATTGAAAAAATCAGATTTGAGTGGGCGGCCTTATAGTAGCTTTTGACCTGGGATGTTGAAGGCTTAGTCAAGGTTCGCCTCTTGAATTCAGACTGTAATATAGCAGCCTGTCGATGAATTGGCCTGGGGATCACAGTGGGGGCAGGGTGGGGCATGGCAGGTTCGGGTAACAGTAATTCCTTACTCGCCCTGCCCCGACAAAAATATCATTCCAAAACCCAGTTTGCCTCATGACCGGTTTCATGTCTTTAATTTTAAAATCCATCCGGTAATTTACTAGAGGGTCCAGTATTGAAAAAGCTAGAATTTTGAAAATTTAAAAAGCTGAAAATTGCTTTCGATTAGTCTTCAGAATTGTATCAACTAATTGCAGCATTTGAAATACCCTGGGGCATGATTTAAGTCAACACTCGACCACAGAAAACTCCAATACTTATCGTTCTTATCAGAAATACCTTCAAACAAATAGTCCGTTGCTTCCTTACAACCTATATATTCTTTCGTAACCATTGAACTTTGTGACCTAAAATCAAATTCCAGAGTAACTTAGATTAAAGAGAATATTAATATAACCCCTTTCACTTCTCTAATTGAGTGATCAGATGTTCCATCCAGGCCCCCTTCAGTCAGGGCCTACTTTTGCAAAGCAAACCTTGAGATTTTTGCAGCACTCCACTGACTATTTAATACGGATAGGACTCTCACGTGAAATTTAATCTTCGAGTTTCATCATTCATATGCCTCTGCTTTTACCACCCACGACCCAACCCATCATCTTACCAGTGAAGAATCTTTGGGAAGAGAGAAAGGAAGTGCTCAACTCGAGTAGTCCGTGGGACCACTGAAGGTGAGTCTGAGTAGATGGTCAAATTCAATTGCACATTCATGTACGGGACTACCCAGCCCTTTATGAAGAGGACAAAAAGAAGCAGAGAGAAGAGATTCCAAAGAAAAAGAAAGATGGTGAAAACATTAATCACCACAAACAGAACACACATGGACCACAATTTTATGTAAGACGCAAGAATCTTGCAGGCCTCCGAGTATTCCATATCTGCTCATTGCTATCCAAGGCAAATTGTTGGGTCTATAGTCAATAGGGCATAAATAGACCCCAGGTGAAATTTACCCTATCTGATAATAAGAACACACGCTTTTCTACTTGCTTTCTTTGCTTCATTTCTCTTCTTCCCAGTGAGATTTGCAAGTGTTCACATCAGCGGTGGACAATGGATTTCATTATGGGGCGCCACTAGGCCCGCTTTTCATCAATGAAGTCCATTTGATACTCTTTTAATCTAATGATATGGCATCATGCCAATTCTATACTTTTTGAACATTCACTTATAGTTGGATTGAATCTCAAGTAAATCTACAATTAAGACAATAAAATCTATGGCTATTAAATGAAGGGATAATCTGGTGGCGATTTTTTAAAGACGCCCCTTATCCATGAGGAGACCTTATTATCTATTTTCCTCCCATTGATAAACTTGCATAAAAGTGAGCCTCAAGAGCCGGGTTTCGTTAAGAATTACAAACGCATGTCCATTGATGAACTACCTGTGAAATCGTATTTTCGATTGACAATGTGGAAACAGTGCATATGCCTCTTGGTTAAGGATATAATAGCACCCACCCAATCGTCCACTTCTTTGGTGGGGCCATGACCTAATTATAAGAATGATCGGATGTACATATTCAGTCAATCGATAATGCCCTGTCTACTTGACGGACTAGAACTTTGAATCAACAATTTACGTCCCATTCTATGGATCAAATTAATAGCAACCATAGGCGAGTATTCTTCTGGATCATGGTTTAATAACACTGTTTTTGGTGCTATAGCAATCAAACCCAAAACCTTAACATATCGGCAGATATATTAGTCAAGGATTGATAACTCGTTCCTTATGTTTGGGTTGTTGCCTTTTATTATCATCTAGTTCAATAACTTCGCCGGTAAAATAAAGTGACGTGATGGGTAAAATTAAAAGACCAGGAAAGAAAGGGATTATTTTTTGTCATTTAGTGAAAAGAGAATACGATTTCTTAACTTTTTTGAGAAAAAGGATTTTTGTCATTTATTGGTACGACGTTGTAACTTTTTTACATTATTTTGGTAAAAAGTAGAGGTCTTTTTGGTAAAGTGCAGGACATCTTCACCTAGTGATGGCGTTCCTCATGTTCAGGGCTTGAAACCCATACATTCATACATTCATACGGTTCTAAGCCCCTTACAAGTTACAATTGTATTAATTTTCAGAGGATTTCCAATAATGCTGTTAAAAGCCTTGTCTTACCTCTTTTGATTATGAGCTGTAAACATGGCCTACCCTGATAGAAATTGAAACGTGGACCTGCCTTTGTGATTGCAAAAATGAGGCCAACCCTTTTAGCAATTATAACATGGGCCCCATGGCCCCATCTCTAGAGATATTTTCTTACCTCTTTTGGTCTGAATTGTTAACATGGCCCATCCTCATATCTTAAAAGCCCTGGCTTACTTCTTTTGATTTTGAGTTGTTAACATAGCCCACTCTCATAAAAGTTGAAATGTGGAGATGCGTATGTAATTGCAAAAATGAGGCCCACCCTGATGTGGACCTGCCTTTGGTTTGAAATTAGGTCTCTATGTGACATACCTTTTTATGGAAAAGTGAAAATGACCTTATTAGAGTCGGTACTTAAAAAAGTGTCAAGTCCTTAGCCATGAAATAGAGCCTGATGAGTGTCAAAATCTACATGATCAAATGGAAAACTAAAAAAACTTGAATTTAGTGTCAAATTGTGGTTAATGATAGTTCATGGAGGAGGAGGGTGGGAGTAGTGGGTTTGAAGAGTTATATTGCTTATAGTAGGCTAGGTGGGACACATAGGTTGGACTTCTCTGCAAATAAGGACTCTCAAAAACCTCTTTGTAACTTTTAATCTTGTACGCATTATCAACTCATGGAATCTCTAGCCATCTATAAAAAGAAAAATAAAGTACATTAGATGTTCCAAGTGTTTCAATTATTTTTAACAAGATATCCAAGAGTTGCTTCATTTGTTTGCAACCCGACATGTCACCCGGTCACCCATGAATCGACCGTGGGCACACCACCCTTCCAATCTTTGTGGGTTCCCACTTTTGTGGGTCTCTACTTCCCAAAGGTTGGGCTTCCTTTTATTACTTGTGTGGGATCTCTTAGGTCCTAGCTAGCCCACTACCTTTAGGGTACCAATATGTGTGTGTATATAGATAATTCACATTTATTTAATTTTCTTATTTTTTTAAACATTAATTAATTTTCTGCTGCACTGCATTTGTCCAATAATTTCTCAAGATACACCCCAAAATTAGAAACATCCAAATTTGTGACAACACTTCTAAGTTAAATGCATCTGGTTTTGGGTTAGTTTCCTCTATGGGAACTAGTGATGAGAGCCTAAAATACACCATTTAAACCCTCAATAAAGACTTTGTTGAACCTTGGAATGATAGTTTAGATATTTGATTATGTTATTTTTTATGTTTCAAGTATTTTAGGTGAAAGACCAAAAGCCAGAGATAAACCGGCAAAAATGGCGAAAATCGGAAGAAAATCGAAGCTCACTGGCTCCAGGCATCCGAACGCCCGGCCACAGAAGACACCCGGAAACTACCGCCTCCGGGCATCTGGACGCTCGACTCGGGTGAAGACTTCGCCCCAGCGCGTTTTAAAGAGATTTTTTAGCTAAAAACATATAAATAAAAGCCCAAACTCGTTTTTAAGAGTATTCACATCTGGAGAGAATTCTGGAGGCTGGTTTGGGAGCTTTGGAAGAGCGCTAATGGGGATTCGTTAGAGATTCTTCGTCAACCTCTCGCCAAGCATAACTAAATCTTTATTTTTGGGTTGCAATGAAGCCCTAGTCTTGTATTTGGTGATGTATAGGTTCTAGGGTTTTACTTAAACGCTTTTGGTTATATGACAAGATGTTATCCATTGATTGGATTTTATTTCTTTAATGCAATATCTCTTTTTTTGGTATTCTAATTTTGTTGATTTTAATACTAAGTCATATAACGATGCTTGAATGAATGTGTTGTTAGATCTAGGATAATCTATGCCATAGAGATAGGTTGTGCCCCGATTTACATCCACATCCCTTATTTGTTAACTTTGAAGGTTTGTAACCAGAACGAGTATTTTTAGCGTTAATAGTGAAACCCTAGGTCTATACTTGCCATTGTGTGAGATTAGAGTGGATTCGTACCCTGAAATCTTTTCTTTGATTGGATTAAAAAACATTGTCTTTTAATTCATTAATATAGGAATCAAATCAATCAAACCAATACTTCGTTTTCTAGTAGGATTAGTTTAAGAATCAACACTTTGTTTTCTATTAGGATTAGTTTAGGAATTTAGGAACCAACACAACTTAGCCTGTTTGTCCCAGTGGATACGATACTCGATTAACATCTTTTCTCTCATAAGTAGAGATAGTAGCGAGGGATAATTTATATTTGCAACCTTGTTTTGGGATGATCAAATTTTGGCGCCGTTGCCAGAGACAATTAGCACGGTTGTTTGTTTCTTTTAATTCTAACATTAGTTTAGCTTTTTCAATTTTTTTATTTTAATTTATCATCTTTTCTCACATCAATTACTATCTTTATTGTAGGTTACTGATTCTAATAAAAAAAAATTCTTAGAGTTTGTGCAGGGATCCAAGAGAATTCACAAAGAAAAAAGTTTTACTCAAGGAAATCTCTCTTCTCTACCGAAAGAATTGTACATCTTTTTTCACTACTTGCATAAGAGTTGTGTGTCAAAGCACTCATCTAATTTCTCACACACAAATTCACAAATGCCTGAGGAAAGAAAGGAAGAGGAGGCTCCACCCGGTACACCCCCTATCCGGCCCTTAAAGGAGCACTATATTCCTTCGGAATACGCGTCACCATCGTGTATTCAGCTACCTACAATTCAGGCAGCTCATTATAAAATCAAACTTTCATATAATCATATTGATGACTTTCTAGTTATTGCTATGGTTTGAACAATGAATATCCATATAATCATATTGATGACTTTCTAGTTATTTGCTCCACTGTGGGATTAAATAATTTCAGTAGTGAGGCACTAAAAATGTTTCTTTTTCCGTTTTCTCTAAAGGATAAAGCTAAGTATTGGCTAAGGGCTTGTTTGGCATCTCTACTCTTTTTATTTTTTATTTTTTTATAGATTCATCTAAAATAGAGCAATTAAAAAAAGAGCCATAAAAAAAAGAGGCTAGAATAAAAAAACGCGTTTGATAACGCACGAATCTATTTTAAATACCTCGCCTCTATATTTTAAGACCCAAAAGCTTTATTTCTCATCTGCCCATTTTTGGAGCATTTGGATTTTAGAAGATTTGCCTCTAAATGTCTAAAGCGGACAGAGTCTAGAATCTTGTGCCAAACGCTCTAATTGTTTAAACCTCTGTCCAATTTAGATATTTAGAGAAATAGAGGCATGAAATAGAGATGCCAAACATGGGCTAAGCACTGTACCAGTGAACTCCATCACCACTTGGGCCCAACTACAACAAAAATTCTTGGATAAATATTTCTCAGTTGGCAAAACCAATCAGTACAGGAGATCTATCACATCCTTCCCCCAAACTGATAGTGAACAATTTCATCAAGGATCTTATTAGAAAGTGTCCTCATCACCAGATTGCCAAGGGGCAATTGGTGCAATTTTTTTTATGATTGATTGTCTCCTGAATGGAGAAGCATGGTAGTCACCGCCAGTGGGGGGTCTATTATGTTAAAAAATGAGGATGAGGCATGGGAGCTTTTCGAGAATTTGAGTGAGACCTTTCAACACCATACCTCCACTGTTAGATTGGAAAGGCCGACATCCTCAAACTTTCAAAAGCCTAGAGGGGTGTTTGAAATTCATCCCTCTAATGAACTCACTACTCACGTGGCTGCCTTGACCCAGAATTTGGATCAACTATTATTTGTGGTTCAATCTCACCAATCTCCATCTACTTCGGGTGTTTATGCTTTGTGCTCCAGTCCCGCTCAATTTGCGAGTGATTGTCCTACAGCACCCCAATTTCTTGAATTTGTGCAAGAGCAGGTGAATGCTGCACAGGGGTTCTCCAAACCGGGTAATGATCATTTTTCGAATATTTATAACCCGGGATGGCGTAATCACCCCAATTTTGCTTGGAAGTCGCCCGGCCAGGGAACTTCATATTCTCAACCGCCCAGGTAGAATCTTCCTATTAATCCTGCAACCTACCATTCCCAGTAGTCCACCCGCACCCCAACCCTCAACCACCTCAAAGAAATCCATCATTTGAGGTGATAGTGCTGTAAGAGCTCAAAGCAACCACTCAACTGGTCCATTCTCACTCCCAGTCCATAGCTAAGCTAGAGGCCTAGATAGGCCAAATAGCTAATGCTCTTAACAGAAGAGAGGAGGGACGTTTGCCCAGCCAACCCACGGTTAACCCTAAAAATACTTTCGAGGTGGGTAATGGCTCGTAACCTCGTGATACCTATCATGAGCAAGCCAAAATGGTTGTCGCTTTGAGAAATGAGAGTGAGGTTGAAACTAGGCCTTAGGAGCCTAAGCAGGATGTGAGCAAACCTATAGCCAATTCCAAGATTTCTGAGGCTGAAACGGTTTCTAAGGGAAATGAGATCACCCCTCCCAGTTCTTCATCAGTCCCGGCTGTGGCACCTTCATATGTGCCTAAAGCCCCTTTCCCTAATTGTCTTGACACACTCTCTCCCTTTAGTAAAAAGGGAGCCACCATGGATGAAATGCTAGATATGTTCAAGCAAGTAAAAATCAACTTGCCTTTGCTGAATGCTATAAAGTAGGTGCCTTCTTATGCAAAATTTTTGAAAGATTTGTGCACTCAAAAGCTCAAATCTAAATCTGATGTGCCAAAGAAGGTTTTACTCACCGAGCAAGTGAGCTCGATTATCCCTAATGACACTCCTCCTAAGCTGAAAGATCCCAGCACTCCCACCATTACTTGTACCATTGGTAGTCACATTATTGATCATGCATCGTTGAATCTTAGAGCGAGTGTCAATCTCTTGCCGTACTCGGTGTATGAGCAAATTGGACTAAGGGAATTGAAGCCCACTCAGGTTCCCTTGCAACTTGTTCATAGATTTGTCAGGGTACGCTGGGGCATAATTAAGGATGTTCTGGTCAAGATCGACAAGTTTTTTTTCCTGTCAATTTCATCGTCCTTGACATTGAACTAGTGCAAAACCCGAGGAAACACACTCCTGTCATTATTGGCCGTCCCTTTTTGGCCACGGCCAATGCGAACATTAATTGCCGAATCGGAGTTATGGCCTTTTCCTTTGGTAATATGAAAGTGAGTGATGGACCCAAAAAGAATCTTCCGTCTTCTCCTTCCGCACCCCGGGGGCTGACCTGGGTCTCGGCGGAGGAGGGAAAATCTCGGGCATCAACATTTTTGTACGGGTATGCCAGATTTACTTTCTACTTTGAATTTGGAATGGTGATAATCCGGAGATTCACCTTCGCAAGTGGAAAGGAAATCAATCCTTTTTTTTAACTTTTCAAATTGCATAAATATTAAGAAAAGAGACAAGTTTTAAAAATGCCGTAAGAGGCGTTTTTGTTTGTTTGCCGTGAAAGGCGATTTTTTTTGTTTGCTGTGAAAGGCGATTTTGCCGTGAAAGGCGTTTTTACAAAACTCATCAAATATGAAAGATAAGAATTGTGATTTCTTTTTACCTCTTTAAGAAATACAAACTACAATAGAAAAGGAAGAAAATGGATCTAACTTCTCAGGAGATTGTGGGGACACGTTGAGATCGACGGTCGTAAGTCGTGTATGGGCTTCGCCATCGTCCTTCAAATGAGAACATGTGATGCTTTGATTCTTTGGCTTGGCTCCTAACCTCAGTTTTTTAAAGGACAAGGACCAAGAGAAGGTCCTATATCTAATGAAAAACCAAGTAAACCGGCTGAAAAGCCGCGTTTAGGCCATGTTGGAGAAGGAGGTGACCTTGGGGGGGGGGGGGGGGGGGGGGTGGCCCCCCAAGGGACGTTGATCACCTTGTGGTGCTTCCGGGAGCAAAGTAGCAGGACTTCGTCTCTCTCTTGGATTTTCTGATTTTTCAGAGCTTGTACTTGGGATCTCTTTTCATCATGCTTTCTTCTTGGAATGGACCTCCTTTTATAGGCTTTTGGTAGCCATGAGGTGTTTATTGGCATTGATGGCCATGATGAAAGAATTGATGAGGAGTTACAAGTTGATTTTGTAACTCCTTTTTCAAGGCTTGTGATTGGCCGATGAAGGTAATGGGCATTTAATTGCCTTTATGCTTCATGATGATGGGAGTTTCATGGGTTTAATGCCATGATTGCTTGGATTTGTAACTCCCAAATGCTTGGTTCTAATTGGGCCGTCCAAAATAATGAATTAATGACTGCTTTAATGGGTCAATTAACGTCATTAAGTGGTTGCCAAGGCATGTGAAGAGTCGCGGGCCGTGCTGCGCCTTTTGAGATTCTTCTTGCGATCATCACGGGTGGATCCACGCATTGTTTGATGTCGGATTGCGATGCAATTTCAGACATTGATTGATGTTGGCGGGCTGGTGACATCTGTCTTGTCGATTTCACGATCGGTCGGACAGAAAGTGCACTTTCTTGGTCAGGCGGTTGGTGATCTTGAGGCGATCGGTGATGATTTCATGCTTTTGACGGCGGATCCGAGATGTCGACGAAGATCAATCGTTTTCAAGCATCAAACATTGGATTTTCAGAAAATCACAGAGGCCAGAACACCTGAAACGCGAAAAGAATCGGAAAACGGACGATTCGGCGAAAAATCCGGCGACCCGGATTTCCAGGGTCGCCGGGCGACCATGCACCCAAGGTCGCCTGGCGACCTTGGGTCAGCGCCGGCGACCATAGGGCATCGGCCCGTTTGGTCGCCGAGCGTCGTTTCGGCCGTTTTTTCGTCTTTTTCGTTCCTTTTTTCTTCTGTATTTTTCTTGACATTTTTCCTCAATTATTGACTTGATTTTCTTGGAGAAATCTTGACGAGAACCCTCGCGAAATCGGAGCACAAAGTTTCCTATTTTTCGGGAAAGTCGAAGACTTTGTAGCCGATTTTCCGTCAAGCGTCGAAACTAGGTCAAACGATGTCGGAATGACCTGAAAATTGAGGTGAAGCTTCTTGAGCAGTGGATAGGACCAACCATGCGCTTTTATTTGACTTTTGAAGCCGTTTGGGGTCCCATCGATGCTTCACTTGATTTTGCTGCGGGGAAAATGCCGAGCTTTGATATGTGGTCAAACGATGTCCGATTGACCTGAAATTTGACGAGGAGCCTATTGGAGTCATTTTGAGATGTCCCATGGGCTCCGTTTTGGATGTCATGGTCCCGGGTTGCTCCGCCGCCGGTAGGCTTGATTTTCTCTCGGAGCATCGAAACCTGGTCAAACGTTGTCGGAATGACCTGAAATTTGACGTGCAGCCTTTTGGAAGCATGTTGAAGCCACTCATGTATTTTGTTTGATGAGTGATGGCTTTGGTGGTTCCCGCCGCCGGGAGGCTTGATTTTGCTGCTCGAGCATTGATGGGGGGTCAAACGTTGTCGGTTTGACTTGAAATTTGGCATGGAGCCCTTTGGAGACATTCTGGAGTCATCCGTAGGCTTTGATCAAAGTTTTGATGTCTTTGATGATGTTGCCGCCGGGAGCGCCTGTTTAGCTGTTGGAGCGGTGAAGTTGGGCCAAACGTTGTCGGAATGACCCGAAACCTCAGGTGTACCCCTCTTTTAGCTGTCTTGAAGGATCTCTCAGGTTCTGTCTGATTCTGACAAAATTTGATGCTTGAAGTAGCCTTGCCTATTTTTAGCAGGATGCAGCTTCAAGAGGCTTCTTGATGTTGAGGAGACATATTGACTTTTTGGGTGTCAACAAATGCCCCTCGAGGTACAGCGACGAGTAGCTTTTTGGAGTCGATGTGCCTCGAAGAGAAACTTGGAGGAGAGATTCCAACTTAACCAAGAGTCTTGAACTTTTTTTTTTTTTTTTTTTTTTGGAATAGCCTTCTGAGTTTCCGGGGGAATTTTATGGGAGTGAGAGAGATCACGTACCATCTCAAGGCAAAGTTTTGAAAATGACATGGGGTATTTGGATTTTGGGTTTTGGATTTTGGTTTTTGACCTTGTGACCTAACAAGCTGTATGTGGCAGGTTAGGGGGTCGGGGTTTGATTTTGGTTTCGACCTTATGACCCAACAAGCTGTATGTGGCAGGTTGGGGGGTCAGGTTTGGTTTGGTTTGGATTTTGATTTTTGGTTTTAGTCTTGTGACCTAACAAGCTGTATGTGGCGAGCTAGGGGACCGGAATTTGGTTTTATGAAATGTCAATTTCAAAATTTTGGCTCAATTTGGTTCATGAGGTTGGATGGTTTGGTTTTTTGGAAACTCATGAGACTTTCCCTTTTTTTTTTCTTTTTTTTTTGAATGGTCCCATCAACTCAAAAGAGGCATGGGACTTTTTTTTTTGCTCTTTTCTTTTTTTTTGCTCTTGGTAAGAGGAATATTTTGACTAAAAGCCACTTTTAGTGCCTAGGTGGTCAAACCTGGCTCATATGGGCTAACCCATGGGACCTTAGGCTTTGGAGATGGCCTAGATCTCATCTAGTGTCATATTTGTAAAGAATATCTAAAAATATCTCTTTTGTGTAGAGAATATCTAAAAATATCTTTACCTGGAGAGAATTTCTCAAATTTTCTTTTTGTGGAAAGATTCTCTCAAAATATCTTTCTCTTTGGGAAAGTAGCTAAATTTTAGCACTTACCTCCTTTCTTTCTCCTTGTTTCCTCTTTTTGCTTGCTCTCTTCTATAAAAGCAAAGAGGGTTGGTGTTTTTGCTCCATTACTTTCTTTTTGCAAGAAATCTCCAAGAGTGCTCCCCAAGACAAGAAGTGCTTTCTCTTCTTCAAGGATCTCTAAGCTTTTCTTCTTCTTCTCCATCAATGGCTTCAAGTAAGTTTTCTTCCTCCTCAAGAATCTCCATTGTAGAAGTAGCTTCTTCATCATTTTTTTCTTCTTTTTCTTTTCTTTTCTTTCTTCTTCTCTTTTTTTTTTCTTTTCTTTTCTTTTCATGCACGTTTTTCTTCTTTTTTTTTTCGTGCTTCTCTTTTTTTCTTTCTTTCCCTTTTTTTTCTTTTTTTTTTCCTTCTTTTCACGATTTTCTTTTTCGTGAACTCTTTTTTCTTTCTGTTTTTTTTTTCACGCTGATCTTTTTTTTTCAGTGTTTTTCTCTTCTTCTTTTTTTTTTTTTTTTTTTTTTGCTGTTTTTTTTTTCTCGTGGCAGTGGGCCACGGCCTGTGGGCCAAAATTTTTTTTTTCTTTTTTTGTTTTTTTGCTGATATTTTTTTTCTCTCTTTCTTTTTCTTTTTCCTTGTTTGCTCACTATGATAATGAGGCTATGCAATTTCAATATGTATGTATTTTTTTGTTTGATGCATCAAGATAGAAGGCTAGAGTCTCTAGGTCAAGCCAACATGATTTTTGACTTGGACAAAGTTTGATTGGTTTTGACCAAATTGGGTTGGAATTGGTCAAACTTTGGTCAAGGTTTTCCTAGCATCTAATGCATGATGATATTTTTTGATGCATGAGTTTTGGTAAATAGATTTGGAAGTATGATGATGCATACCTGAAAATCTTTTGCAAGTATCGGGATTTTGAGCTCGCAGCGATGTTGAGCTCTTTCTTGGTCTTGCTGGATTTTGAGGAAGTTTGCAACTTTTGGATTCTGAAGCTCGCAGCAATGTTGAGCTCTTTTCCAGATTTTGCGGAAGTTTGATGAGATTGGCTTGTTCTCGCAGCGATGTTGAGTTCGAGCCTTCTTTGAGAATTCTCCACTGACTATGAGCTTACAGCGATGTTGAGCTCATCTTCAGGCTTCCTGTCTTTTTCGGAGTATTTTCCTTTTCGTTGGAATTGCCCCGGAACCATATCAAAATTTTGCTAGATTTTTTGTAGCAGAATTCTGTCATTTTGATGTTGATTGATCTTTTCTCTTCCATCTTTTGCAGGTAATTCTTCTAGAACAAACAAGTGTAAAGGTCCTGTCACTGACACGCCTCGTCGGTCTGCTAGATCTTCCAATGCTGCCGTTCAGCAGGCTTGGGAGAAAGAGGGGACTCTCATTCGCCAGGTTGAGGAAGCTGAAGGTAATGTCCGGAGGAAGACTCAGGAGCATGAGCAGTGGCAGGTCCTCTGGGAAGAACTTCCTCGTGCTGCAGATGGGTCACGGCATTCGGCCGCGTTTTATGGGGACATTTTGAAGGAGCGTGGCCTAAAAACTTTGGAAGTTAAGGCCAAGGGTCTGCTTGAGGAGTTGAACCTTTGGTTGAAGACCATGTAGGATTGAGCTCCTGAGTTGTAACAAACTCTTTTTCCTTTTTCGTTTTTTGGTACCTCCATGCATAAACAGTTTCGATACTATATTTTGTATCCCTTTCCTTTCACTTAAATCATTTTTTGATGAAAACAATTTTGAGCAAAAGATTGATGGGAATGTTTGTTTAAGAATTTGATCAAAAGGTTGTTATTTTGTGAAAATCTTTTGTCAAAGGGTTGTTTTGGGCATGAAAGCCAATTTTGTGGCAGAAAGCCTTGTTTTTGATGGTTTGAAAACCAAAATTTGGATGGCGAGAAAGCCTAATTTTGTGGCATAAGAGCCAAAATTTGTTTTGCAGCATGGGAGCCAAAATTTTTGGATGGCGTGAAAGCCGAATTTTAGAATGGCATAGAAGCCGAATTTTGTTTTGTTTGTCTTGGCATTTATAGCCGAATTTTGGCATTTATAGCCAGATTGTGGCGTTTATAGCCGTTTTTTTTTTTTTTTTTGTTTTGGCATATATAGCCGAATTTTGGCGTTTATAGCCGAATTTTGAGATGGCATGAGAGCCAAAAATTTTGTTTGTGGCATGAGAGCCGATTTTGAAATGGCATGAAAGCCGATTTTGGCGTTTATTGCCGAAAAATTTTGAATTTTGGCATTTATAGCCGGATTTTGGCATTTATAGCCAGATTTTGGCGTTTATAACCGATTTTTTTTTGTTTTGGCATTTATAGACGGATTTTTTTTTAAAACCAAGTTCTGTTTTATTGGCATGAAAGCCGATTTTGGCGTTTATAGCCGAAAATTTTTTGTTTTGGCATTTATAGCCAAATTTTGGCGTTTATAGCCGGATTTTGGCGTTTATAGCCGAGTTTTGGTTTTCAAAATGCAGGTATCGACTAAATGTCGCCTCCCCGCTGAATGGTCTTGCAAGTATCGATAGAATGTCGCTTCCTTGCTCATTCGGTTTTGCGAGTATTGATGGAATGTCACTTCCTCGCGGGCTGGGTTTTGCGAGTATCGATGGAATGTCGCTTCCTCGCGAATTGGGGTGCAAATATCGACTAAGCGTCGCTTCCCTGCTTTTTCCAAAACTTTTGGTTTTGCGGGTACTGACTTGATGTCGTTTCTCCGCGATTTTTGAAATTTGAGGTTTTCTCGAACCATTTGAAATTTGGGTTGTGGATAGCAACTGGTATGTTGCATTTCCACGATTTTTGAAATTTGGGTTGTGGATATCAACTGGTTTGTTGCTTCTCCACGATTTTTGAAATTTGGGTTGTGGATAGCAACTGGTTTGTTGCTTCTCCACGACTTTTGAAATTTGGATTGTGGATATCAACTGGTCTGTTGCTTCTCCACGATTTTTGAAAATTGCAAGTATCGAATGGGGTTCGTTTCCTTGCGATTTTTGGGTTTTGGAAGTATCGAATGGGGTTCGCATCCTTCCGATTTTTGGGTTTTGCGAGTATCGACTGAAAGTCGCTTCCCCATGGTTTCAAAATTTTTGTTTAAAGACACGAAGGTTATAAATTTTGACTTAAAACCATTTTGGTTGTAAAAGCCGAGGCGGTCTAGGGTGAAAATTCCTAAGTCCCGATTTTTGTTTCAAACCATGAATTTTGGGTTCAAGGATCGAAATTTTGGTCAAGTCTGGGAAGAGGCTCCTAAACTTGGATTTTTGGATTTGATTTTTCTTTTGAACAATGAAACGATGAAAGTCAGCATTGTTTTGAGAGATAGTTTTTTTTTTTGGAAACTTCAACATAAAGATGAAAATTTCAAAAGGGGTGGGTTTGATGAGCAAGTACCTTGGAAATACGCTTTAGCCATGTAGATATTGCTCTGACCCATTTGAGGAAGTCTTCAAGGGTAGTACCGCTTCAGGAACTTGCCGTTGGTGGGTAGCATACATTTGTCTCCTTCCATGTTTAGAAGAGCGTATGCACCGTTGGAGAAGACTTTGTCGATGACGAAGGGTCCCTCCCATTTTGGTTCGAATTTGCCTTTGGATTTGTGGGCAAAGACTATGGGTCTTTTTACTGCAAGAACCAAGTCACCATTTTTGTAGGCGCGTTGCCTGACCTTTTTGTCGAAAGATCCTGCCATGCGTGCTTGGTACAACTCAATGCTTTGTAGAGCTTCGAGTCGTCTTTCATCGAGATTATCCAGCTCTTGGAGTCTCAATTTGACATTGCTTTCTTGCGTCATGTCATTTTGCAAAGATACCCTTAAGGAAGGAATTTGTACTTCCAAAGGGACAACAGCTTCGCATCCATAGACCAAAGAGAATGGTGTGCTATGGGTTGGTCCTTGAACGGTGGTTCGATAGGCCCACAAAGTTTCTAGTAGTTTGTCGCCCCAGTCTCTTTTGTGACTAGAGACCATTTTCTTGAGAATTTTGCAGAGTGTCTTGTTAAAGGCTTCTGCTAGTCCGTTCGCTGCTGGATTATATGGAGTCGAAGGACAACTTTGGATTTTGTACTTGTCGCAGAACCTATAGAATCTGTGATCCCGGAATTATGGTCCGTTATCATGGACGAATCTTTTAGGTATGCCGAAGCGACAAATAATGTTGGTGCGCAAGAACTGAAGGACTGATGAAGTCTTCATTTCGCTGAGCGCAAATGCTTCTGACCACTTGGAGAAATAATCCGTAGCGGCGAAGATGAAGCGATGACCTTTGCTTGGTGGGGGAGAAATAGGACCTATGATGTCCATTCCCCAGGCTTCGAAAAGCCATGAGATTGCTGTTGGATGTAGCCATTCTGGAGGTATGTGGACATAATCTCCGTGAATCTGGCATTTTTGGCAGCGCTTGGCAAATTGTATTGCATCAGCTACCATGGTAGGCCAATAATAACCTAGCCTTTTTATCTGGTTGTAGAGCTTAGGACCAGCCTGATGGGCTCCATAAAGACCAGCATGTACTTCTTCGAGAGTTTCCTCAGCCTCTTGTTGTGATAAGCAGCGTAGGAGTACTCCATTGAAGGATTTTCTGTAAAGTGCTTTTGAAGGTATATCCAAATAAAAGTTTGGGGCTCGTCTTTGGATGCTTACCCGTTCTTTTGGATCTTCAGGTAGGATTCTGAACATGATGTAATCAATGAACGGATCTCTCCAGTTGCCCATCGGAGGTTTGAGGATGGATATCCGACTTCCAACCACTTGGTGGCATTCAGCAACTGCTTGGTGTGTGTTGAGAGGAGGGAGAATCCTTCTTTGACATACTGTGACTTGCATGTTTTCCCCTTCTTGGATTGCCATGGATGCGGCAAGTTCAGCCAGGGCATCTGCACGGATGTTTTCACCTCTGAGGATGTGGGTGATATGGCAGATGTTGAATTTTTGTTGAAGCGACTGCGCCTTATTGTAGTAAGGTAGCAAATCAGGCTTCTTGACTTCATATTTTTTATTCATCTGGTTGACGACCAGTTGAGAGTCTCCAAAAGCTTCCAGCGTGGTGATGCCGGATTCGAGGGCGAGTTCCAATCCTACAATCAGGGCTTGGTACTCAGCTGCATTGTTTGAACATGGTTCCAGTAGCGAGAAGGCGTGTGGAATCATGTATTTGTCAGGACCGACAAAGAGGATGCCGATTCCTGATATTTGCTTTCCTTTTTCATTTGTCCTGGTTGCACCGTCAAAGTACATGTCCCAGGAAGCGTTTGACAAGGAAGTTTCCACATTGTAGACAAATTCGTCTGGGAGATCATCCCTGAGTGGAGAATCTTTAGGCAATGGATGCTCTGCGAGGAAATCTGCCAGAGCTTGTCCTTTGATTGCTTTTTGTGGTACATACCTAATATCAAACTGTGATAGAAGGATGGACCATTTTGCCAGTCGGGCATTGAGAGAACCTGCTTTTGTGACAAGGACCTTTAGGAGGTTGATCCTCGAAATTAGGTAGACTGTGTTCGACAGCAGATAGTGACGCAGCTTTTGTACAGCGAACATTACTGCAAGGCATTCTTTTTCGATTGGGGAGTAGCGATGCTCTGCACCTACCATCATGCGGCTAAGGTAATATAGAGCAGCTTCTTTTCCGTCATCGTTTTCTTGTGCGAGCAGAGCACCCAAAGAGTGGTCGAGAGCTCTTGTGTACAAGATAAATGGTTTTCCAGTTGTGGGGGCAGCCAGCACTGGAGGTTTGATGAGGTATGCTTTGATGTCTTGAAATGCACTTTCACATTCAGCGTCCCAGACAAAGTCCACGCCTTTCTTCATCAGGCGAGAAAATAGACGGCATTTCCCTGATAGATTGGAGATGAACCTTCGAATGTAGGCCAGCCTTCCTTAAAGCCCTTTTAATTCTCTTAGGGTTCTGGGAGATGGCATTTCCAGAATAGCCTTGACTTTGGTGGGGTCAAGTTCTATTCCAGCTTTCCGTACTATGAATCCGAGAAACTTACCCGATGAGACACCGAAGAAGCACTTTAGTGGATTCATCCGCAATTTGTGTTTGCGAAGTCTGAGGAAGACTTCTCGAAGATCATTGAGATGGTCTTCTTTTCTTCTGCTTTTGATGGCGAGGTCGTCAACATAGCATTCGACCGTCTTGTCATGCATATCTTGGAATATTTTCATCATAACCCTCTGATATGTCGCACCTGCATTTTTCAGGCCAAACGGCATAACAGTGTAGCAATACACGCCGAATGGTGTCCGAAATGGTGTATGCCTTTCATCTTCAGGATGCATCTTTATCTGGTTGTAGCCAGAGAATCCATCCATGAACGTCATTCACTCAAACCCATAGGTGTTGTCAATCATCACCTCTGGTATGGGGAGCGGGAATTCGTCTTTGGGACATGCATTATTCAGGTCTCTGTAGTCGATACAGACCCTTATCTGCCAATTTTTCTTTGTCACGGGGACGATGTTGGCCAACCATTCAGGATGCTGTTCCTCGCGGATGAAGCCAACGTTTTTGAGTTTCTGAACTTCTTGTTCGATTTTGTCCATCACGTCGGGACGAAATCTTCTTTGGCCTTGTTTGATAGGCTTGATTTCTTTTTGCAAGTTGAGCTTGTGGACTGCTACTTTGGGATCCAAGCCAGGCATTTCGGCATAAGACCATGCAAAGCAATCAATGAACTCATGAAGAAAGGAGATATACTCGGGTAACTCATCATCCTTTATATTCTTGCTTATGAATACAGGACGTGGGTTATCAGGTGTTCCCAAGTCTATCTTTTGAATAGGGTCTTCTGTCGGAAGGTTTGAAGGTGGTTCCTCCACAGTATTTTCGGAGGCTTCCAACTCAACAAGACCTTCTGGACTGCCAGAGGCATTTTCAGATTGAGGCTCTGTTTCCGTCCATGAATCTTCTTGATCAGTATCCTTCTCAAGGCTATCCTTCTCAAGGCTTGCAATGAGATGGTCCCAATCATTTGCTGGAATTGGGTTGAAGTAGGGTACTTCTTTTGGAGACAATGATTCTTCTGGGATAGAGAACCGCTCGTCTGTGTCATCGGGCAATTCCTCTTTATTATCAGAGAAATTATACCAATTGGAGGAGCTTTCAGGATTTTTTACGAGTAACTCCTCAAAGAGATATCCAGGGATATCAATGTCTTCATGAGATGTTGAGGCTTGGTCGGTAAAGCGACTTTGCAGCCATGGTGTCAACTGTCTCATAGGAGCGGTAGGATCATACCCCAACCCATATGAAGACTTGTCTTTTTGAAGGTGGATTTTCCAATCTTCTGGTTGACTTTTGGTCAGGGTGGGTTCCAATGGTGTAAGAATACCACGGCCACCTCCCAAACCAGTTGGGTTTTGAGCATCGTAGCCCGTTTTCTTCATGATAGCTTGTGCCATTGGACTATACAGGGATAGCTGAGGCATACCTTCGTTTTGGAAAGGTTCAAGCATAGAGTTCAGTGGAGATGCTCCCGACCTGTGGAAGAAGATTATTTTTTCTTCTGGCGAAGTTGCCGGGATAACAAAGGAGGTAGACGTAGGATCTTCTATGTCTGCAAGTGTCTCCAATGGAGTGAGAGTGAGCTGATCTTGCTGAGTATCAGCTTGGCTCGATGCTGTGTCATCTTCTGACTCTGACTCTGAGTCTGTGTCTTGCATAATAGACACAAAGGAGATAGTGAACTTGCCCCCAGTCTTTTGTTTTGTCTTCTTTGCTTTGGTAATGATTACCAAAGGCTTTGGAGATTTGAAGGAGACGACGAAGGGAGCTTGTCCGCTTACTTCGAGTTTGGTGGAGGGTTTGTTTTCCTCCGATGATTGCTGAGGAGCCTTGCCTTTATCTTTCTGGAGACTGTCGGCAAAGCGAATTATTTTTTCCTCCTGTTCTTCTTTTCCATCTTTATACATTTGAGCATCTGCAAAATGGACATCTCTGCCTTTGAAGGGCTTTTTGTCTGCAAATACTCGATGTAACAGACCATCGTCGCCAATGAACTTGATGCACTGATGTAGAGTTGAAGGGACGACACCATTCTCATGTATCCAGGGGCGTCGAAGGAGTATATTGTAGCATGAAGGGGTCCTTATTGCATGTACAGTGACTTCAGAAATAAGATCACCGATTTGCAGTTTGAACCGGATTTTGCCGATAGGCCTTTGAGCGCTGCCGTCATATCCGAAGATGGATACGGACGTGTGACTCAGTTTGCTAGGCGGGATGCCCAGCTCTTTGAGTGCCAAAGTAGAGATGAGGTTGAGTGCAGAATCTGGATTGATCTGAACTCTGTGTACTGGCATTTCTTTGACGTACCCCGTAAAGTACAAGGGACGGTTGTGCTTTGTTTCGCCTAGGAGGAGGTCATCCTTGTCGAAGGCAATTGTTGCACTTGCTGCTTTTTGTACCGAGAAGCATTCATTGCTTGATCCCTCAGTTTTCTTCTTTTCTCCCTTTGAGGGAGTATTTGATTTTTTGACCCTATAGTCCATTTCAATTTGTAGGACTTGTGAGGCATGTTTGTCGACATCCGCATTCAGCCTTTGTAATTCTGAAATGAGACTATCACGAGTTTGTGGAGACATTCGTAATAGATCAAGGATGTGCAGACGTGCAGGTATGTGTTTGAAGTGCTCAATCAAGTCGTACTTGAAAGCCTCTTTCGGGCCTGCATTTTCATTATTATTGCCACTTGGGGCGCTTACATCTTGCTTTCCTGAAGGATTTACATAAGAAGAATTTCATTTTTTGTGGTAATCCCGGCCAGAACGGGTACCTCTACCAACTTCAAGAGCCTCTAGAGAAGGGTCTTTTTTTGGAAGATCGTTCTCAGAATCAAGAGGTTGATCCTTGACTAAGGACGTCTCTGTAACAGCATTGGCGTCTTCAGTGATCGTGTTGCATGGAGCAATTTCCAGGAACAAGTCCTGAACAGCAGCCGGCAACTTTTCTTTATTAGCCCAGACATCGCCCGTGAGATCGGGTATTTGGGACCAATTGACTGAGTTTTCATTGAAGAAGATTTCATTGGCAGAAGATTCTTCAAGATGATCAATCGGGAGTGGCTTGAGTTCCGATGTCACAGGTTCAGGAGACGAAGGTTAAGATGATGTTATCTCAGTGGAAGTCACCTGAGAGGATGTAGCTCTGGAAGATACGCTACCGGTTGGGGAGTACGTGTCTTCGGAAGCTTCAGAGGCACTGTCGGCCTGAGCTATTGCATTGCAGGTTATCCTGACAGGAGATGCCCCCAGTGTAGACTGTTGGGAATCAGATTCATCCTCGGATGTGAGAGGATCATCGATCCAACTGTTTTCTCCATTTTCAGGAGTTAAGGGAGAAAGTTCTAGCTTATTTTCAAGGACTTTCGGCTCTGGATTATGACGAAGATTGATGCGATCCTGCTCCTGCTCTATGGCAAGATGTTGCAAGATTCTTGCATATTCTTCAAGATCAGGCATGGGAGCCAAATCTTCTTCATCATTTGCTCCTTGTGGTTCGCCCATGTTGGGTTCCACTGAAGCATTTGCTGGTGCTGGATCAACAGCGTTTTCTTGAACAGGGTCCTGGTCTTCTTCATCATCGGACCAAGATCCTTGTGGCTGTAATGGGTTATACCAGATTACTGGCATAAGATGAGACTCGGGAATCCATTCCTGGTCGGAGAGGTATTCTCCTGTTTCAAAGGATTCTTCCCACTCATCTATATCACTGGCAGTATCACTGGACTCGTATCCATTCATGGAGAATCCAACTACCGAGTTGCAAGAGTATGATGCCCCCTGCACATTTTCATTTTTGTATAGAGGTGGCATGAAATCATCAAGAGTGAATTTTCTTACCGCCTTGGAGGTTTTGGGAAGAGATTCTTCCGTCGTCCTTAGTGAAGCAGTGGAAGAAGTTTCTGCTTTTTCAAGGACTTCTTGTTTTGGTTGAGACTTTTACTGCTGTTTGAGCTTGCGGAGCTGTCTCTTGGCTTGCCTTCGCTGCTGAGCGGTCGGCTTTGTTTTGACGATCTCCTAGTTTTCATCATCTAGGAGATCGGGATGCACCCATATAGGTTGTCCATCTGGTGTTGGATAGGGAACCAACTCTTGGGACGCTTGAGCCATTTTTATCACCTTGAATGAAGTAGTGATTTTCTCCTTCGGTGACTTTGAAGTTTGCCGGCATGACACCATGTTGACAGAGGCGGGGCCATAGTTTTTATCAAAGGTTATGACTCCGTTTTTCCACATCTCATTGATCTTCTCTCTCACAACGAAGCATTGATTGAGAGGATGTGAGATCATCTGATGGTATGGATAGTAACGGGGATCATTGGTTTTGCCAACATCTCCCGGTCTTTTGGGCTCTGGCAAAATGAGTTTGCCATTTGCTAGGAGAGCCTCAAAGATTTCTTCAACGTCTTCATCGAACGGATATTTCTTTTCTACACGTTCTTTGAAGGCATCAGAGAGTTCAGGCCTTTTACTTGCAGTTTTGTTTTCAGGTTTCTTTGGCTGCTGAGGAGCTGACTTAGTCTGCACATTGAGAACCTCCTTTTTCTTTGGTTTTGAGGTTGTAACAGCAAGTGGCTCTTTCTTTGATGATTTCTGACTGTTGAGGTCTTTGATCACCATTTCAGCTTCCATGGAGGCTTCGAGGAGTTCCCCCAGGTTCTTTGATTTATTGCCGATAATCATGGAGCGGATTTTTGCTCTCATATTGTTACGGCAGATGTTGACCAGCGACGCTTGTGGCAGTACATCTGAGCATTTGTACACCATTGCCTTCCATTTGTGAATGAAGTCGTACGTTGACTCATTCTCTCCCTGTTTTAGGTTGCAGAGTTGAGCCATAGTAACAGGATGATCCTCATCTTGGAAGTGGGTCAGGAAGCGTGTCTCTAGCATAGCCCAGTTCTGGATGGAGTTCTCCGGCAGAGTGGAGTACCAATCAAAGGCTGTACCTTTTAGGGTACTTGCAAAGAGGCGAATCTTGAGGGCATCTTGATCTGCAATAGCTCCCGTTAGGATCTTGAAATGGATGACATGTTGTCTGGCTGAACCTTTCCCAGTATATGTCTGGAGAGTAGGTTGTTTGAATTTTGTAGGGAACGGAACCGAGTCCATCCATAGAGGGTAGGGTGGCTTGATACCATGTTCCTTCAATGTATCCTCTTCTTTTGCTTTTGCGAGGATATCGTCCAGGTCTTTTCTGGTAAGGGCGCGAGACTCATTGTTTTCTGCATTGCACTCGTCATTTTCATGATTCGGAGGGCTTTCATTGTTAGGTGGTGGACGCTGTAGAGTGAGAATCAAATTTTCCATCAGAGTCTCAATTCTCTGTTGTCCTTGCTCCAACTGCTGGATGCGTGCAGTTACGTCATCGTGCGGTGGAGGTTGCTCAGAACTTGTAGCCAAGATGTTCATCCCTCGGGATTCGAACGAAGAAATCTTCCTTGTGACTGAGCTGGGGCTCATTCTTCTGGATGAAGAATCTGAGGAGTGGTTACTCCGATGTCCTTGGCTCGAAGGAGTGGAAGATTCCTCCAGATGTGTTCGTGTCCGAGAGACGCTGCGAGTCACTGGACGTCTAACACTGATTTTGGTTGCTGACTTCTGGCGTTTTCTGGTTTTGCCAACCATATGAACAGCAACGAATTGGTCGGGTCTTTCTTTTTCGACCCATTTGTTTGAGACGTGGAGAGTAGAACGCTGGGTTCTTTGTTTCTCGAGTCTCTTTTGTCGATATGCAGTGCGGCGACGCATACGACGAGCAATTTGAGCTTCAGTCAGCTCTGGCTGGGCTCTGGCGATGAAGGATGTAGTCCCTCGTGCGCAGCAGCCGAATTTGTCTTCTTTGAAGCTTGGCAAGGACATAATCTGGATGCGGTCCTTTGTTTGTCGCAATGAAGACTTGAATTTTGCGAGCTCGGCCCCTGTTAAGATGAAGGGTCGACTCGCGGGAGTGTAGGCTTCAGCATGTTTTTGCATAGGCCTAACGATGCAGGATTTGATTTTGGGCTTGTAGGATCAAGCCGGCTCGTGATGATTTTGTTTATTTTTTGGGTGGAGGGTAGGTTTGTCCTCTTTTATGTAAGAGAGAGGGTTCAACCGATTCTCCTTGAGAGGGGCCAGGTATGCTGGCTTTGCAGATGTTTGGGACCTCCGTTGCTTTGGCGAAGATCTCGGGGACCAAGTTTTGGTGTAAACCTGGTTTTTTGTGGGTTGAGGCTTCGTGGGAACGCCACGGGCTTCAAGCTTTTTGGTGTTCGCCCTTGGTGCCATTTTAGTGACACGTTGCTGGGCGGTTTTCTGCTTCTTGGCAAGTACAATGTCTTTTGCAGGAAGTGGGAATGGTCCCAGCGATCCAAAGACGATGGTCCGGGGATTTAAAGTTGACCCGGTGTTTGGAGAGTTGTCGAGGGAGATGACGCTTCGGCAACTGGCAGGGCGCTTATGCTTGTTTTGTTTGTCTTGCAGCATAAGCTGGTACTTGTTCTCATCGAAACTGATGGTCAATGAAGCTGCCATTGTTAGTTTTGGAAAACTTTTGAAACAAGACCAAATCCATTAGTAATCACAAGAATATGGTGATCGTAGATGGAGAACAACTATGGTTTTGTCTTTTCAAATCACTTGAGGGGATATGGCCCAACCCAAGGACGATGAAGAAGGCAAAAAGCCATAGAGGATACAATTGTTCTAAAATGCAAGTATGGTAGGCTCAGAGTGAGCGTTCCAGTGACTGCTAGAAGTAATTGTAGACCTTAATTCAAATTACCGAGAAGCAAGGCTCACTCGAGGTAAAATGATATAAGGTTAGAGATACAAATGTGTCGGTCGCGAATACAGTAGACCCGAAAGGGCGTACTAGCACCGCTAGGCACAAATGTTGCAAATCGCATCCTTGGGAAGGACACGAGATGGGATTTTTTGAAAGGTCAAATTTGGATTCATAAAGGAGAGCAAATGGTATTCCAATCCGAACAAAGGCTCAACATTTCTGCGAGCGCTAAATTCAAAAGGGAAGGAACCATAATTTCTTGGATGTGAATCCAGACGTGACGGAAGTTTTTTTTTTTGAAAGGTCAAGATTGAATTCATCGAAGAGAGCAAATGGTGTTCCATTCCGAACAAGGCTCAACATTTCTGCGAGCGCTAAATCCGAAATGGAAAGAACCAAGATTTCTCAACTCTGAATTCAAAGTGACAGAAGTTTTTTTGAAAGGTCAAGATTGAATTCATCGAAGAGAGCAAATGGTGTTCCATTCCGAACAAGGCTCAACATTTCTGCGAGCGCTAAATCCGAAAGGGAAAGAACCAAGATTTCTCAACTCTGAATTCAAAGTGACAGAAGTTTTTCTTTTTTTTTTTTTTTTTTTTTTAAAAAGGATTTTTTTTTAGAGATTTTTTTTTGAAAGGTGCACATAGATTTCCAATTCGATCTTACGAAACCTTAGTAGATAGATCAGCCCCCAGGTAAGGGTAGGATTACTTAATGAACCCGTTTGGAGGACCCTTGCCTCGAACAGTCTAGCTGTCTCCACACTCTGGACAAGGCTTTTCTTACATCCAATTTGGTCAAAGAACGCAACTAGTGGAACCTTAGTGTTTTTTTTTGAAATCTTTTTTTGAAAGGTTTTTTAATGAACTCATCAAAGAGAGCGAATAGTGTTCCAATCCGAACAAAGGCTCAACATTTCTGCGAGCGCTAAATCCGAAAGGGAAGGAAACCAAGGTTTCTCAACTTTGAATGCAAAAGAGAGAAAACTAAATTTTTTTTTGAAATTATAATTTTTTTGAAATCCCAGTTTGGACTCATCAAAGAGAAAAGATGGCCCAATCCCCAATATGAACGATAGCTGCGAACATTTCTGTGAGCTATCGAGTTCAAGGAGGAGAGGATCAAAATTTCTCAAAGTTGAATCTCGAGAAAGAGAGACCATTTTTTTTTTAAAGAGTTTGAAACGAAGGTGTTTTTTTTAAAAAAAAAATCCCAATTGGACTCATCAAAGAGAAAAGATGGCCCAATCCCTGATATGAATGATAGCTGCGAAAATTTCTGTGAGCTATTAAGTTCGAAGAGGGAAGGATCAAAATTTCTCAAAGTTGAGTTTTTAAGAAAAAGAGATCAGATTTCTTTTTTTTTTTTTAAGTGAGAAAGAACAATTGAAATCCCATCTCATGTTTTTTAGATGCAAAATACAACATAGGCCACCAACTAGAAAGGAGCCAAGTGATCAAAGCATCACGTTTTCAAGTCAACGTGTCCCACCGGGTGTGCCAACTTGATGGACCCGAAAGGAATCTTCCGTCCTCTCCTTCCGCACCCCGGGGGCTGACCTGGGTCTCGGCGGAGGAAGGAAAATCTCGGGCATCAACATTTTTGTACGGGTATGCCAGATTTACTTTCTACTTGGAATTTGGAATGGTGATAATCCGGAGATTCACCTTCGCAAGTGGAAAGGAAATCAATCATTTTTTCTAACTTTTCAAATTGCATAAATATTAAGAAAAGAGAAAAGTTTTAAAAATGCCGTAAGAGGCGTTTTTGTTTGTTTGCCGTGAAAGGCGATTTTGTTTGTTTGCCGTAAAAGGCGATTTTGCCGTGAAAGGCGTTTTTACAAAACTCATCAAATATGAAAGACAAGAATTGTGATTTCTTTTTGTCTCTTTAAGAAATACAAACTACAATAGAAAAGGAAGAAAATGGATCTAACTTCTCAGGAGATTGTGGGGACACGTTGAGATCGACGGTCGCAAGTCATGTATGGGCTTCGCCATCGTCCTTCAAATGAGAACATGTGATGCTTTGATTCTTTGGCTTGGCTCCTAACCTCAGTTTTTTAAAGGACAAGGACCAAGAGAAACGGGCTGAAACCGAGTAAACGGGCTGAAAAGCCGCGTTTAGGCCATGTTGGAGAAGGAGGTGACCTTGGGGGGGTGGCCCCCCAAGGGACGTTGATCACCTTGTGGTGCTTCCTGGAGTAAAGTAGCAGGACTTCGTCTCTCTCTTTGCTTTTCTGATTTTTCAGAGCTTGTACTTGGGATCTCTTTTCATCATGCTTTCTTCTTGGAATGGACCTCCTTTTATAGGCTTTTGATAGCCATGAGGTGTTTATTGGCATTGATGGCCATGATGAAAGAATTAATGAGGAGTTACAAGTTGATTTTGTAACTCCTTTTTCAAGGCTTGTGATTGGCCGATGAAGGTAGTGGGCATTTAATTGCCTTTATGCTTCATGATGATGGGAGTTTCATGGGTTTAATGCAATGATTGCTTGGATTTGTAACTCCCAAATGCTTGGTTCTGATTGGGCCGTCCAAAATAATGAGTTAATGAATGCTTTAATGGGTCAATTAACGTCATTAAGTGGTTGCCAAGGCATGTGAAGAGTCGCGGGCCGTGCTACGCCTTTTGAGATTCTTCTTGCGATCATCACGGGTGGATCCACGCATTGTTTGATGTCGGATTGCGATGCAATTTCAGACATTGATTGATGTTGGCGGGCCGGTGACATTTGTCTTGTCGATTTCACGATCGGTCGGACAGAAAGTGCACTTTTTTGGTCAGCCGGTTGGCGATCTTGAGGCGATCGGTGATGATTTCATGCTTTTGACGGCGGATCCGAGATGTCGACGAAGATCAGTCGTTTTCAAGCATCAAACATTGGATTTTCAGAAAATCACAGAGGCCAGAACACCTGAAACGCGAAAAGAATCGGAAAACGGACGATTCGGCGAAAAATCCGGCGACCCGGATTTCCAGGGTCGCCGGGCGACCATGCACCCAGGGTCGCCGGCGACCATAGGGCTTCGGCCCGTTTGGTCGCCGAGCGTCGTTTTCGGCCGTTTTTTCATCTTTTTTGTTCTTTTTTTCTTCTGTATTTTTCTTGACATTTTTCCTCAATTATTGACTTGATTTTCTTGGAGAAATCTTGACGAGAACCCTCGCGAAATCGGAGCACAAAGTTTCCTATTTTTCGGGAAAGTCGAAGACTTTGTAGCCGATTTTCCGTCAAGCGTCGAAACTAGGTCAAACGATGTCGGAATGACATGAAAATTGAGGTGAAGCTTCTTGAGCAGTGGATAGGACCAACCATGGGCTTTTATTTGACTTTTGAAGCCGTTTGAGGTCCGATCGATGCTTCACTTGATTTTGCTGCGGGGAAAATGCCAAGCTTTGATATGTGGTCAAACGATGTCCGATTGACCTGAAATTTGACGAGGAGCCTATTGGAGTCATTTTGAGACGTCCCATGGGCTCCGTTTTGGATGTCATGGTCCCGGGTTGCTCCGCCGCCGGTAGGCTTGATTTTCTCTCGGAGCATCGAAACCTGGTCAAACGTTGTCGGAATGACCTGAAATTTGACGTGCAGCCTTTTGGAAGCATGTTGAAGCCACTCATGTATTTGGTTTGATGAGTGATGGCTTTGGTGGTTCCCGCCGCCGGGAGGCTTGATTTTGCTGCTCGAGCATTGATGGGGGGTCAAACGTTGTCGGTTTGACTTGAAATTTGGCATGGAGCCCTTTGGAGACATTCTGGAGTCATCCGTAGGCTTTGATCAAAATTTTGGTGTCTTTGATGATGTTGCCGCCGGGAGCGCCTGTTTAGCTGTTGGAGCGGTGAAGTTGGGCCAAAAGTTGTCGGAATGACTCGAAACCTCAGGTGTACCCCTCTTTTAGCTGTCTTGAAGGATCTCTCAGGTTCTGTCTGATTCTGACAAAATTTGATGCTTGAAGTAGCCTTGCCTATTTTTAGCAGGATGCATCTTCAGGAGGCTTCTTGATGTTGAGGAGACATATTGACTTTTTTGGTGTCAACAGTGAGGCTGAATGCTTTTAGGGCCTCTCATGAACCTCCAAGCAAGGAAGACTGCTTTACAGTTAATGTTGTTGATGAGATCGTGGAAAAAGCTCTTTCACTTGAGGATACCTTGCCCGATATCATTGTACCTGATCTATCTGACGATCAGAAAGATCTTATAAAGGACGTAGACATGAAGGAAGTGCTGAGTCATGTCTTCATGCAGGTTTGGATTGTACTTTGTAGGTTTACTTCATTTTTGTTTTTGTTGCTTGCCGCTAACATTAATATTCAGCAGGTATTGTGGTCCGAGTTGTGGGGTGTCATCCCCGTTTTCCTTCCTTTTCCTTTACTTTCCTTGTCATTTATATCTCATATTAATTGTGCTGCACATTGTGGACAATGTTAGGATAAGTTGGGGGTGGGGTATTAACCTGTGCGTTAGTCTTAGTAGTTTTTGTTCTTTTCATTTATTTAAAAGTAAATAATTTTTTTTTTTGCTATTTTGTTAGTTTTCGGGGGATTTCTAAGAAGATTTTTATGAAACAAAGATACCTTGATTTTTGGAACATTTTATTTTGTGAAGAAAAAGAGAAAAAAAAGGTTCACTATCTGGTTTTTAGGAAGGAGTTTTTGAGAAATTGATGAATTATTGATCCATCACTTAAACACATATTTTATAGAATTTTTGAAATGTAAAGCTATGGTTTCCATACTTATGAGAACTTCAAAACAATTATGATGGAAATCTGACCCTCGGTCATACCATGTCCTGATTCAACTGAGTGGATTTATCCACAAATCGGTGAATTAATTCGGGCATATGGAAAGGGCTGCCTATTGTTGAGGACTGTATAAAAAAAAAGTTGTGACTAGTTTGGGTTCGTAGAATTTTTAACCTGAGCTAGTAAGCGCGTAGAGGTATTTACTTACCTAGTGCCCTAAAGCCATTTAGTTTGGGAGTCATTGGCCGAATGCTCACTACATGGGTTAATTAGAAAGCTTAATGGACATAGGCATTGCACAGTCACATATGTGTGTTAAAAAAAAAAAAAAGAAAGAAAAAAAGAAAAGAAAAAAAATACTAAAATAGTGTTGTCATGGCCTTTGAAAAACAATAGTGTGAAAGCCACCATAAATGCCTTAGAGGAATCATGTTATCTTTTACTCAGGTTAGGTGGCCCACAATTTTGAAAGAAAAAGAAAAAGATGTGTTTTTACAAAAATTCTTAGTGGATCGTTTTATGCTTTCATGCTTCTATATGTACACAATTTTCACCGTGCACGATCAATTTTTGCAGCATGATTTTGAGGATTTTTTACCAACATATAGGATTTGTGAACCAAATTTGTGATGTGTATTGAAAACCCCATAATCAGGAATATACGGTGTTCGTAGATATCTTTGTGGAAAAGACTCCCTGTTTTTTTTTTTTTTCTTTTTTTTTTTTTTAGGAATTTTTTGGTAGATTCACTGCAAATGTTACATCCGACCCAATTTAACCATGATTAGTGCTAATAAAGGGTGATTTAGATAAATTAGTTGTGCTTAGTTGTTAATTATGGTAATTAGTGTCCATTAGCCACTATTAACCGAGTTAGTTAAGCCTTGGCCTTGGCTAGGTGAGTTGGAACCGATTTGACTTGGGTAGAGTCAAGGGCTTTTTCGTAATTATTGATTTTCGCATTTTGCATCATTTGCACGTCATCTCGGCGTCATTACATGTATTTCGACGAGTACGTTGATTTTCATATTAGTCTCTACATCGTTCGAGTTACCATTGAGTATTTGGACCCCCCATTTGACTTAAAATGAGAATATACCATTTTGGTGGACCTTCTTGCAAAAAGGACATCTTTAACCCTTATATACAACCTTACCCTCCTCATTCATTTGCTTTTCATTCCTTTCTCTCTCTACTCTTCTTCTCCTTCTCTTCTTTCTCCATCATCATCAATTGAGGGTGATTCTTGGTGCACTTGAAGGCAATGAGTGGAGATCTTCTTCATCTTCTTTATCCTCCTCTTTTCTTTGTTGGCAAGGAGCCACTTCTACCATCCCCCATCTTCTCCAAATTTGAAACCCTTGCTAGAGGTAGGCATCAAACTCTTCTTGGTTAGGCTTTTGAGTTGAAATAGAGTTAAAAGACTCATATTTGTACACACATGCATATTCATTCCATTTTCCATGTCTATTTGTGATTAGGTTTGGTAATTTGGGGTTTTTAGGTTCCTTTGAACAAGTGGGGAAGTGAGGAGTTGGAAAGCTCTATTAGAGGCAAGTATAAGCTTTAATTTGGACTTATATGATGATTTATTACCATTTGATTCCAATAAAATTCCTTCTCAATGATTCCATCTCTTAATAAATAAATGGGTAGGTGTGTTTTATGATTTTAGCGGATGAAATTAGATGGAGGGGTTGTATATTATGTAATGGGAGCAAGGAGGCTCCATTATGCAGGTTTTGGTGGTGGCATAGAGTTGGAAATTGAATGGGAGAAAAACTTGAGAATTCCGGAATTATGAAGCGTTCGCTTGAGCGAACTTGGGTCCGTTCGAGCAAACCTCTTCCTGAAGCATTCGTTCGAGCGATCTAAAGGACTGCCCGAGTGTCCATCTCTTTGGATGGGGTCCACTCGAGCGAACATGGGTCCGCTCAAGTGAACCTGAAGTTGAAGCCTGGGTCTTTTATGACCTAATTCTTAGGGTGCATTACCGCCCTTAACCTACCATAACCCACCCTAATCATCCCTAATAGATAATTAAGGTGCATACCCTTGTTTCCATAGGATTTAGGACCCTTGAGACTCTTATGACCTTAAAATGGCACCAATAACTGTATTAATTGGTCCGCCGGGCAATCAATGGTCTAGTACTATGCCACGAAAGTTTTTTGGGAATTCAACGCCTTTCTCTTAATAAGTGACACTCAACAAGATAGTATACTACATAGTACGTACTACGTAGTACGTTGACTTTCCGAATCTACTTTGTAATGATGGTGAGAGACCATAACTAATAGTTTAGGGTTGGCTAGTAAGAAACATCTTGATTTCATTTAAATTATTGCATTTCATATTGAAGTCCAATCTCGTTATTGATATCAAATCCTAATTAGTATATTGATTTCATTATTATTATTATTCTTTGAGGTTCGATTTTCCTAATTCAAATTCGTAGCTTAATTATTGTATAACCGCTTCGGTATTCGTTGAAAATGTGGACTGAGTAATTATTCGAGTATATGTGATTACTATTCGATTCGATTACGAACAAGTGAACACAAACTTACTCAAATTCGATTATTATTTGATTCGATCTAGTCAACACTACTTAGCTTCGACCCTGTGATACCCGAAGGGGTTGTACTTGGTTTAGTTATTCGAGACTATTGCAATAAGTCATCTGGAGCACCGGAACTCCAGACCCAGGTAGCCAGCTAGCCTTTAGCCAGGCTGCTAGTGACATCCCAACTAAATTCGTTCTCTTTTTGAGAAGATGAGCTCAATGTAGTAGCGAATCAGTATGTTTTCATTCTTTTTGATTCTTAAGCATAAATTATTCGATTTTCGCACAATTTTCTTAGTTAATACTTATCTTTGACATCTATTAAATTTTTCGTCTTTAATTCAATTTGTAGCATTATGTACTTCCTTATTATTGCCTGTACTTGCTAGATCGTCGTATTGAGATACTACTATTGGTGTCACAGTCGCAGGTGCAGCTCCCGGCTTTGAAATGTACAAGGAGGGAGAGGAGGTTACCCAAAAAGGTTCCTCCAGCATTAGAGGAGTGGCCAGAGCTAGGGCCATCATAGATTCTCCTTTCCTCGGAGTGCGTGTTGTACATTTTGGAGATGATGCAAATCGTGTGGCCAGCCCCTTTTTATGTGGGTTACACGTAGTTGATTGTTACACTTGTACTTATATTTTTGGTGGAGTTGTATAGGGTTCTTTTTTGTACCTTCTTTTGTGATACAATGTATATAATTGTATAATTCTTTTGTATTAAACTTGAATGTTAATTGGACTGAATGGGAATTGATACCTTCATATGTATGAATTACAGCTTCTGCTATGAATTAATTGTTATTGACAGGCTCCGTGAGCTTGACTCACGTGTGTGAAATGTTGTTTTTCTCTTCTTCATGTGTTGTCTTTGGCTCGTGACAGGTACAACATCATGGGAGTATGTGTGTCGCATCGCGGGGCTTACCCTAGGTCAGGGTGATTCGGGATCGGGATGTGACAGTAAATCCTCACGAGACTGTAACTTGTCCTTTAGAGGGAACTTAGAGGTTTAAAGGCTTACTGCACATGCTAAGTGCAGCCGTGCTCCCTACGAAAGTGGCCTTAGTTAGTCTTTGCTTTTGTTTTAGCTTTGCTAAAGGTCTAGCAAAGTGTAAGTTGGGGGGGTGTGATAATAGCTTAAAATTACACCATTTAACCCTCAACAAAGACTTTGTTGAACCTTGGAATGATAGTTTAGATCTTTAATTATGTTATTTTTATGTTTTCAGATATTTTAGATGAAAGACCAAAAGCCAGAGATAAACCAACGAAAATGGTGAAAACCGAAGCTCATTGGATCTGGGCGTCCAAATGCTAGATACCAGGCGTCTGGATGCCCGGCCACAGAAGACACCCGGAAACTACCGCCTCCGGGCGTCCGGACGCCCAGTATGGGTGAAGACATCGCCCCAGCGCGTTTTAAAGAGATTTCTTAGGCCAAAAACTTATAAATAAAAGCCCAAACTCATTTTTAAGAGTATTCACATCTGGAGAGAAGTTCTTGAGGCTGGTTTGGGAGCTTTAGAAGAGCACTAATCGGGATTCGTCAGAGACTCTTCGTCAACCTCTTGCCAAGCGTAACTAAATCTTTATTTTTGTGTTGCAATGAAGCCCTAGTCTTGTATTTTGGTGATGTATAGGTTCTAGGGTTTTACTTAAACGCTTTTGGTTATATGTCAAGATGTTATCCATTGATTGGATTTTATTTCTTTAATGCAATGTCTCTTTCTTTGGTATTCTAATCTTGTAGATTTTAATACTAAGTCATATAACGATGCTTGATTAATGAATGTGTTGTTAGATATAGAATAATCTATGCCATAGAGATAGGTTGTGCCCCAATTTACATCCACATCCCTTATTTGTTAACTCTGAAGGATTGTAACCGGAACGAGTATTTTTAGCGTTGATAGTGAAACCCTAGGTCTATACTTGCCATTGTGCGAGGTTAGAGTGGATTCGTACCCTAAGATCTTTGCTTTGATTGGATTAAAAAATATTGTCTTTTAATTCGTTAATTTGGGAATCAAACTCATCAAACCAATACTTCATTTTCTAGTAGGATTAGTTTAAGAATGAACACTTTATTTTCTATTAGGATTAGTTTAGGAATTTAAGAACCAACACAACTAAACTTTTTTGTCCCAGTGGATATGATACTCGGTTAATATCTTTGCTCTCACAAATAGAGATAGTAGTGGAGGATAATTTACATTTACAATTCTGTTTTGGGACGATCAACTAGTGTTTTGCAAGGGCTTCAGTTGTAGAAGTTGCACTATGTTTGGGAAGGGGGTAAAATGTTGGGGGGGGGGGGGGGGGGGTGGCGGGGAAGGGAAATGAAAATAGGGACTGTTTGGGAAGGGGGGAGGGAGAATGAGGGAGGGAAAATTGGGAGGGAAAAACATGTGGGGCCCACTCAAACATTTTCCCCTCAAAACAGATGGGAAAATGAGGGCAAAGAGGGGAATTTCGATGAAATTACTGAAATGCCCTTTGAAGCTTATCTTGTTAATCGTTCTGTCCTTGGCCTATCTACTCTCTGTAAGAAAATAGTGCTACAGTGCCAACCTCTTCTCCCAAAAACCCTAGCTATCTTTCTCTTTCTCATTTTCTCTATTGCTAGCTTTATATCATCTTCTCATTCCCACCCTCCTTCTCAGTCATATAAAAATTGAAACTTGATTTCAGAGAGAGAGAGAGGAGAGCAAGCAAGGAAGAAAACCCATCTTCCAAATGAAAATGGTTGTCTACTTTCTTTTTCTTATTCCTTGTTTACAAGAGGATTTGGTGACTGAATCCATTGCGGAGAAATCAATCAAAGAATACTGTCTTTGTGGGGATATTGGCTTCTCCCTCGACATTCGCCGCTACCCCAAGTGTGGGTTTCGCCTCCAGCACATTTCAGTAATCTCTCTTTCTATCTCTCTCAATCTCTTTCTATCTATCTATAATATATCTATTTCTCTGAAGTACCCATGTTTCCTCCTAATTTCTTCATACACGATGAGAATGATTTTTTCATCTCAAATGCTACAAGTACATGGAAACTGGTATTCTCCCTCTTTATGTATATCTATGTAGGAGAAACGATTACCCAGTTTATCTATTGGTTTCTGTTTCAAAATTCTCTGTGCAAAAGTCTGCATATACAGGCTATGTACAAAATCCATCTAAGATTCGATGAATCTGCCCTGATCTAGAAATAGATCATACAAAGTCAATAGCAGAAAACAACTTGATCCCAGGTTCAAGGTTGGTCCAATCCATGTGGAGCTTAAACTATAGATTATATTCTTGGGATTTCACAAAATCCAAGACGTAGAAGCAGAACATTGCAAAGAAATTTTCTTTCTTAAACCTAATGGTGTAAATCAGACTCTACTGCACTCTATGTTTTTGGGGGTTTGAAAGATTTTTCTTTTTTCCTAGTATTTGGCAATTGCCAAGTGAACACATTTGAACACATTTGAATTGGTGAGTAATGAGTTTTTTTCTTCTGTTTCTTTATTTTCTTTTAGTAGAAGAGTAATGAGTTGATACCCACTAACAGGATGGGACTTTTTTATTCTTTTAGTTTAATTTTCTATGGTATCTGAATATATAAAATTGGCCACATTTTATTTGAGCCATCAATTTGCAAGCCAATTATCAAATGGTTAAGATTAATTCAATGATTGAATCATTTTTTACTCCACAAATCATGTTTGTTCATCTATAGGAGACAAATGGTTGATAGCAAGACAACAATGGATATCTGAGTTGGTTGGCAATATGGCAAAGTTACTTAACTGTCTAGGAATCATCCAAACCCAACCAATGTGTAATGAATGCAAACAAGCTTCTGAATGTAAACATGAATGAATCTTCCCCACCTTTTTTGTTACTTTATAAGAAGAATTCACTCATTCTTGAACATGGGTTTTTTTTTTTCCTTCTACTTTTGAAGACCCAATTCATGTTTTTAATGTTGGCAGTGAGAATCCATAGCTGTCCACTAGCACTTGGGTTTTTACGAATTTTAATTTGAAACCAGTTCATGGTTCTTTAATGAGAATTTATTGAATTTATTGACCACATATGGGGCCATATTTTTCTCATTTTCAATCATTCATATCTCACCCCTCATTGGTAAGCACTTGCCTAAATTTTATTCCATGGGAATGATACAGCTTGGATCCATTGAAGTATAAAAAGAAAAGAGTTTTTACCTTAATTTCTTTTTCATGCTCTAGTCAGTCTAAATTCCCACTGCATATAGTACCGCATTTTAAGTGTTAATAATTTTTCTATGAATTGATCAATCCAATATCTATTACTAGAACGACGGTGTTGTGAATGACGAGAGTAGGCAAAATTAGATCACATAAGCAAATAGAGTGACCTTCACATTTCTCTCCTATTAAATGCCGCCAAAGAATTTTAAAGATGTAGACAATATTCTTTGATAGATGTAGACAATAGGTGAAGAAAATAAGTGGAGAAAATATCCCTTCGGATTCATTAGTTTGTAGGTTTCTGTTCTTCACCTTTTATCCTCATCGAATCCCACTAGTTTAAACTTGAGGTTATTTGTGGCCCCGTTTGAAGGGAAAATTGTCCACTACGAAGAACATTTTTTTTTTCAAACAGTAAGTTTGCTTTGGATCTCTACTTACTTGTAATTTTCACTGGCAACCGATCAATGTTCCTACTGAATATTTTGCATATGTCAATTTTAATCTCCTTCCATGTATGTTGCTACATGCCCAGGTAAATGCAAACAGAACGCACTAATTGTTGGAACATGCCTTCTTGATGTATTTCACTGGGTTTTGTTCTTTCCTCCTATGTTGATGAAACAATTTCAAGTTTGTGATGTTCTTCTGATTTTGATAACCCATTTTTATGCTTTTGATGTCAGTACTAAGAATCTAAGGTTGCCCATCTGTGGTTTGGTATTTATGAGTTTCAGTTAGGGAGTTAGTTTATGATCATAAGCTGTGGAAATAATGTGCTTGAAATGTTCAGGGGTTGTTTGTTTGCATGCGGAAAGACATTGAATTTTTCGCTTTTGAAAGTAGAAATTGAGGCTGGATTCCTAACAAAGAATCTCAAAAGGAGGAGGAAGAAAAAGATTCTATAGGCGAATTCATTTGTCTCCAATGGAGACAATTTTAAGTGCATTTTATCAATTTATAAGGATTCATTTTTCTTCTAAAAGAAGGATTGAGGACAAAATTGCTTCATATTTTATGAGAGATTTGAATCTCAGACTTCTTTTTCTTAACAAGAGAACACCCCTCAGAATTAAGCCCAAAAGAAATTCGATTCACTCATGTTGTTGATAACTAGATTTGCATTTATGTTATGATTTTTATTTTTCAATTCAAGAGTGCTTATATATGACCTGTTGCTTACATACATTCTAGAATTCTTTGAGTTGTTGTCTGTATTGATATAAAAAGTAAAGGCAAAAATTTGATAAATAGCGTAAATTGTGTTAGTGCGATTTGCTGCCAATAATTTGAGCTAAAGCATAAATAAAGCTTTTTGGTTAGGACTGTATTTGAGCTCCAGTACATAGTATGTATTCTATTTGTATTATTTGTGTGAGCAAAAGCATAAATGAAGCATAAATTGTGTGAGATCATTTTTTGTCTGCTTCTTTGTTTGTCTGAATTTTGTTTGCATTTGTCATGTAAAATATTTTTAGATTCTGAGATGGATCCAAATCTCAAGAACTAGTAGACTTTTTATATGTTCGGATGAGAGAACATCATAGAGTGATTGAAAGGTGGGATCAAAGGCGTCGTATTGCAATTGTCCAGCTTGTATGCAATGGTACATTTATGAGCTAAATGGCACTCTTTTAATCAAATTAAGGATATGCCTGTAAGAAATGATATGGTTGGGAGATCAAATGTTCGACGGCAAGTAATGTCGCATTTAATGGAAAATGAGAGAATATGACGAGATGTTTTGCGGATGAAACCTTCTGCTTTTGCTACACTATGCGATAGGCTACGCTCGACGGGATTATTAAAAGATTTCTTTCGATCAACTATAGAGGAGCAGGTGGCTAAGTTTCTTCATTTATTGGGACAAAATTGGAAATATCGTGCAATTGGATGCTACTTTCATTGCTCGAGTGAGACAATAAGTCGTCACTTTCACAATGTATTAAGAACTATCATATCTTTGGAGAATCAATTTCTCAAACAATCTTATGGGATTGATGTTGCCCCTCGAATTCTACAGAGTTCTAGATTTGACCCATATTTCAAGGTATTTTCAATTCATATTAATTTAAACTTATGAATTTAATTTTTTGGGTGGCTCAATAACTATATTTTTTTGAAATATACAGGACTGTATTGGAGCAATGGACAGGACACATGTCCGTGTCAAGGTTTCACAAGCAGATGCTCCTAGATTCCGCGGTAGGAAGGATTGGCCAACTCAAAATATCTTGGCAGCTTGTTCGTTTGATATGTGATTTACTTATGTCTTACCTGGTTGGGAAGGGACTGCATCCGACTCTAGAATAATGTGAAATGCTCTTGTTAGATAAGATAAACTCATAATACCTCAAGGTTAGTATCAATACATCGATCCACCAATGAATGAAAAATTGTAGTATTAACTTAATAAACTTATATTTTTTGTCAGAAAAATACTTCTTGGTTGATGCGGGGTTTATGCTGAAAAGTGGATTGATCACGCCATATAGAGGTGTTTGATACCATTTGAAAGAATATTCTTCCCTAGAACCTGAAAATGAAAAAGAACTATTTAATTTGAGGCATGCATAACTCCGCAATGTCATTGAGAGGGCATTTGGTGTGTTGAAGAAGAGATTTCCTATCATTACTAGTAGGAACAAATCATATTTTTCGGTAGACACCACTTTAGAGATTATATTAACGTGTTGCATATTACACAACTTCCTGATGGGTGTAAATCCAGATGAACATTTGATCCATGAAGTTGACCGTGAGTTGCAAAATGGTCCAGTAGTTAATTCTAGGGAAGGTCCAACTGTCGCTGATGAAGAATCAAGACTAGGCGCAGCATTGAGAGATAACATTGCAGCCCGCATGTGGAATGACTACAATAAATAGTGGCATGCAATTTAATTGTGTTAAATTAAGACTTCTATGTTTATTTAATTGTGTTAAATGAAGACTTATGTGCTTATTTAATCGTTTTAAATTAATACTTTTGTGCTTGTTTAAGATTGAACTATTCCATTTTATTGTTCATGGAGTGAATACATTTATTATTTTAAGAGTGTTTTTTGTTGTGAAGTTGTTATTGTCCCATGGATGATTGGAAGATTAAATCTGTTCCCTTTTTTTTATTCAAATAACTTTTGATTGCATTACAGCCTTCACGAGTCCTTTTCTTATTGTCTCTACAGGCTGAAGATATATTCTCAATATTGGTATTGACGGGTTTATCTGATTAGTGGTTGTTAATTGAACTTGACCAGGTAACTCGCTCTATTTGTTCAATAATTGCTATACATTGGTAATCCATTTTTCACTAATTGGAAGATTTACAAAAGTTCCACTGATTATATTTGTAATTAGATTTCATTTATTACTTATGATGCATATGATCCATTGATACATATGTAGGGTATAATGTCGAAGACTCATAGGAAAGATAACATCAACAATTCTGTATGGATTGATGAGTTTGATGATTTGCTGGTAGATGCATTATTGGATGGAAAAAATAAAGGGGAATAGACATGATGGGACTTTCACGACACAAGCCTATAAGAATATAATGCTAGTATTGACACCTGTTTTGGGTTCAAGGAAGAGAAAGCTCATGTCAAAAACTGTGTTAAGACTTTGAAGAAAAAGTTTACTGAATGTAAGGATTTATTCCATGGGTTGAGTGACTTTGCTTGGAATGCTGAAACTTGCATGTTTGAAGCAACATATGAGGTGTGGATGGCTCTTATTCAGGTATATCAATTCACCATTCAGGTCATTAATTGGATTTTACATATTCAACTTCATGAGTTGGGATTTTTTTTTAATTATAGGCGAAACCATCCGCATGTAAGTGGATGAATAAACCTGTGCGAAATTATGGGAAACTTTATGATATTTATGGGGAGGATCGAGCCAATGGTGATGGAGCCAAGAGTGAAAAAGAGAAGGTAATGAGGTGGCAAACGGAGGGTAATCTTGATTTGAATGATGACAGCTTTGTGTTGGATTCAGAATTTAGTTGGGCAAACGATGCACCTATGGATACAAATAATATGAGTCTTCCTTCAACTCATTATTCTCCAACACCTACTTCTGAAGGAGGTCAATCTTCAAAGGGGGAAAAACGTAAGGCTTCAATGATTGAGGCAATGGAGAAACAGTTTGAATATGTGATAGAGAGCATGAATAAAGTTGCAAGTGTATTACAAGAAGAAAATGCAATCATGAAAGCTAGTAACATGATTGCGGAGAGCACTGTCGATGTGGTTGAGAAAGGGAGGCCACGGTTTTATAATGACGAAGAAATATATTCTGCAGTTAATGAGTTGGGATTGCATTGTAATATGCAATTGGATGCTTATTTGTTCCTTATCAACAACAACATTGCTGCTAGATCATTTTTTGGCACTCCCCCTTGCAATGCGTGCTGATGTGTTGATGAAGATGATGAACTTACTATAGAGGAGGCCAATTTTTAGTTGGCCTACAGCTTGATCAGGATGATGATCAGTTATTTTGTTCGCTATGGAGACTTCTAAATCGCTGTTGTCTACTTTTGAAGGCCATTTTTTGTTATCCTAGTTTAATGGCTTTTGCATGGTGTCTTGTTATTTGTAACTTTGAAGTGTATGTTTTAATATGAAGTTACTGACATTGGTCCTACATATCTTATCAGGATGTTTTACATGCTTTGGTCATTTATAATTTGTGAACGGTTTGTATATCCTCATGAGGATGAATTTTGATGTGATACAGCAGGTTTGTACTTTCAGCAATTGAGTTGTTAGTGCCATGTGTATATTGCAACTGAAAGAGGTGACAAAATAGTGCCCCAAGTGCTTAACAACTGTTTTCTTTCATTGAGAAACAAGTCAAATTTAATTTGATAATATTTGGTAAGAAGGAAAATGAGTTAATGGAAATTGAGTTAATGGAAATTTTTAACACTCGACATATGCACAGGTAAGTATAGATTAATTTTTTTATTTGTAAAATATAATTTTGAAACTTTTGCAAAAGCAAGGGTAAAATGGTCTTTGTCTCTCTACCTCACGGAGAAACAAAATTATACTTTTTCACTTTTCTTCCCCCTACCTTTTGACTTTCCAAACAAGAGGAGGTAAAATTAATTTTCTCTCCCCCCTCCTCTCCTTCATTTTTCTTCTCCCTCAAGTTTTCCCATACCTCCCCTCTCCCCTTCCCAAACATAGTGTTAGGGTTTCATGAGAAGCTTGTGACTGTCAGGTTGCTTTGCTTTGAAAGGAAGTAATCTTAAGCAATGAATTGGAGTTGCAGCAGCCAACAACGACGTGCCACGGGATTAGGAAGTATATACAAGTCAAGGGCCCGGTCAGGCGGGCAGCGGTGTGGGTCCTAATATATTTGGAAGATTAGGTCAACCTTACCTACCCGATGCTGCCCGCTCATCTTTTGTTATGGAATTTAGAAAACACGCAGACCAAGAACTGTTTGACTCGGTTTTGTGGAAGACCGTGACCCGTGACCGCGAGCCGAGCAAACACGCTTCCATTCCCCAGGCCACTCACTACTGCATTTCCAAAGCTGCTATTATATAAACTAACTGCAGTTTCACATTGAATGGTTCGCATCAATGATGTTTGGGATGCTTGTTCGGCAACTCAATGGCGTAGATTATAAGTCTTGTAAAGGATCTACTTGCTGAAATTTTTGGTATGAAAAAGGAGAAGACATTCAGTGCAGTGCAGTGCAGCACCCTAGGAGTTATATTTGTCATTTACACATGTGATAGGAAAATATGTGTTGTATATGATAAAAGGTATATATGCAAATATTACACATGAAATGTATTGTCGTGTTTGCCAAGATTACTATTTTTAATTGAGTAAATAATCACAACCAACGATGATAGATTTATTTCGATGTTTTTAGACCTTTTTCACAGTTTCTCAAAATCAATGAAGTATTAAGATCTGAGAGCCTTGATGGAACAATTCATTTCGGATCATGGATTGAGGTCCACAGAAGGGTAGAAAATTATATCTAAAGAATGAGACTTTTTATCATGAATTGTGACCAAGATCTATGGAGATTTAAGATAATCAACTTTTAGATCTTTTTGGGTGTATTAGTCTAATAAACAAATTACATAGTTTGGATGACAAATTGGAGTCCCAAGGAAAATGAAAGAAATTAAGGTGTTTGATGGGTCCACAAAATACAAACGCCATAAAAGTATGCTTTTGCGTTTTGCAAGAGATATGTGAAAGTGATTTTTACACCTATTCAACTGTAAAACTCTTCATAGATAAATGACCATATTTACATACCATTTTCACACTATGTGATGTATAAATAAATACAAACAAACGTAATGATGCGTAACCCTTAGGCATGATAATATGTCAATGACTATAAACAAATGACTCTATATTAGCCAACACACTCATGGTTGAGTGGCGTTAGCACCTCAATTTCACAGACATGCCGAGGGATCAATCCCCAAGGTCTTTACATGGGTAGTATCACTCCTTGCTAGTAGGCCAACTTAAAAAAAAAGAAAAAAAAAATCATTCCTTGTTAGTAGGCCAACCTAAAAAGAGAAAAATAACACCCCTTATTAAGCTCACAAGTGAAGCCAATATTCAGCTGTTTACATACACTAACACCCAATGAGCAATGGACAAATTTTGCTCAAACGGTAAGATTGCTACTGTTGGATTGGCTACATTTTAAACATGGTAAACTTCTTTCACTGTTCTCTTTGAGAAGGAGAAATGAAGTTCATTTGTAAAATCTCGTGATTTATTTAATGGTGGGCCTAATGAAATTAGCTTCAATATTTACATAGCTTGCTCATAACAATGGTAGTGATTTTCTTTTTTTCTTTTTTTTTTTGGTAAAATCTGCAATGAATATTAGGATGTATAAACGGATCGGATTTTGGGAAGGTAGGTCCCACCAAGGGCGGGACCTATGTTTAGAGATTTGGGGGCTCTTTAAGGCCCCTCCCAACTTTAAGAAGGCCCTTTGAGCAATAAAGTGGTTTTGCCCCAGCCTCCACTCAAGGAGTGGGTCAAGCCCCCTCCCAATTTAAAGAAAGCCCATAAGGGCAATAAGGGGTGTCTGAACCAACCCCAACTTAAAGAGCCCGTCAAGTCCCCTCCCCTTCACCAAATTAATTTTTCTTGGTCTCTCTCTCTCTCTCTCTCTCTCTCTCTCTCTCTCTCCCCATGTTTCAAAATGTCCTCAAATTATGCACAATTTCTCCTCTTTTATGTGACCCTTTGCTCCCTCAATGGATGTCTTTTGCTGAACCTCATTAGAGAAAAGATGCTCCCACAATTAAAACCCATGTGAAATGAGAAGTAGAACCAAAAAGTGGATAGACTGCTTATATGGGCCGGTTGCAATGGCCAAGCGTGTGGGATTGCATGCAATGGATTATTAGAGTCCTTGCACAATCAACCACTGCCCAATTTCTAATTCTATTGAAATTGTGATTAGAGACCCTTTTTTCCTCCTATGTCATGCTAATAACTAATTATCAATTTTATGACCTTTGCTTATTGGATGCATTAAATGCCATTTTTAACCTCAATGGGGTTAGTAAAAGCATGTTCATTGTTGCAGTTTTGTTTTTATTCTGCTCAACATATGCTTTTAATGTTGATCCAGGTTCTCTATTGAGTTAGATGGGTGTCTATTCATGGTAATAGAAAATTAATTCAGGAACCATGTAGTGCTTCTCACGTTCAAAGGTGTTTAAACATGATAGAAATTAAGAATTTGATGTGCTAACCATGGTTTAGGTTTATGGGTTTTGTAGGTTAATATTTGACATTTTCAATTGACCATCGTCAGCCCCCTTTAAATAAAAATCGTGGATCCGCCACTGAATCCCACTCATGAATTTAATAAGGGTGCTTCATTAAACAAGATGAAGTCTTCTCTATGAAAAGTTCCCTTCATGAAGTTGATTTCTCAATGCTGTCTATGTTAGTGGGGACACTAACCTGCAGTGTTGTTGGAAATATATGGTGGGGAAGACCGGCACAATCACTCACATGCATTTTTATCTGTTAAATATAATAGCATTTAACTTCCTCACATGAACTACAAAGATAAGCTTTAATAGTAAGGCTTCAAAGGGTGTGGTTCAATCAAATCCGTGCTGTAGCCAGATCCGATTCGTGTTTATAGGTGGATCTATTTTTATCTCTGGGTTCAAGACTAAGAAAAAAATAATAATAAAAGATTCGGGCTTGAAACTAGGATTCCTAATGCTCATATCTTGGATGCTTGGGTTTATCAAAGAAAGAAAATGTTTATAAACTTGGATTGGATTCAAACCCCAAATCCAACTTCATGCTTTAGGTTTAAAAAGAATCAGAGCCAATATCTTTAACCACAACTTCCCCATGAATATTTACTGTCAGCTTCAGGGCGGTTTGCTTCATGATAATTAAATTCTTACAAAACTTAAGATTAATTTCTCTAGAATTAGAAGCTAAAATGAATAATTGGAAAAAGAACTAGTATGGGGCTTTGAAATCAAAGATACCAGGTAACCAGAGATAAGATGGGGTTGATTTTGTGATTTGAGGTAAATTAAATAGATTCCACCACATGTGGATTCACTGACAAGAAGAAGGAAATGACTAACAAGCTCCTGAGGACCTTTCATTCCTTGGAGAAATTTCTCAAACAATGAACCAAATCTTCTGTCTACAACCGTGAGATGAGTTTGTACGTATGGCAGATGTTAGAGGAATATCCAGCTGTGTACCCCAGCACGTTACAGTTACTATCTTTGCACAGGGAACTTACCTCAGATGAGGGGATGCCAAGGTCTTAGCTAGGGGCATGACTGACTCATAGAGGACATGTTAGTTGTTACACAGCCCACAAAGTATTATGTCATAAGATTTTTTTACTTCCATTAGATTTTGCTTTGTGGTCGTCACTCCTAATATAGGACGTGATCTGCATGCCCTTCTACCACCCCACTGTTTAACGTGAATGCCTGAGAACAACCACTTATCTCGGTAAATAGCAGCAGTTCTCATTTGGCTGTCCGTTGTTCAAATGCTAGGTACGCCACTTCTTTCTACTTGTGTGGGATTTCTTCCTGCTTGTACGGGTTTCTTTCACCCTTGTGTAGGCCTTTTCCCGCTTGTGTGGGCTGTCTATCTTTCCTTGTGTGTGCGGGCTCTCTCTTATTTTCAAACCCCTTGGCTAGGTTAAAAGAAAAAAACGTGAATGCCTGAATTAGTCACTTAACGGATGTAATGTTAAATGTGCTTTGTTGTCACAAATATATTTAGGGAAAAACCACATGTGAGCATTGTGTGTCTTAATACATAGTGGGGCCCACCTAGTGATCCTTCCGAGTGGGCGATAAAACAAGTACTCTCCGATAGTCACCTATTCCAGGTTTAACACCCATTGGAATGGATTGGATTGTTTGATTAACTGTGCACTTTTTTTGGACGGTGAACACTAGTCATCTGTTTATCAAGTGGTTAAGATGATAATTTGAGCCTCTGTTACCATATGGGGTTGAAATCTTTCGATCCCCATGGTCCCATCCCCCAATGGAACGCTGCTCACATTATCGTAGCCACTGGTGTTGGGCTTGTCCTCTGTTTTTTTTTCATTGTCTAATGGTGTCTTTATATATTTAAGTTACTAAGATTAAGACGACTTCAACTCACGCTTTACCCCTATGGAGGGCTTGGAGTCCCCTTCTTGGCACATTCTTCTTTTCTGTTCTTCTTCGCTGCATAGAGGATTCAAACTCTCACACTGCTGGCCCCAAAATGAGGGGGTATCGGTGTCACTAACTAATAGAGCTATAGTGGCACCTTTCTCTGTCTATTTAGATGAAAAAAAAAAAAAAAAAGGTGATGCTGAAAATAAGTGAGCAGTTTTCCTCTATTTTTCTCCTCTAATTAACGAAGAAGTCTGCTTCCCATGTTTTTTTTTTTAAATGTCTAAAAGAGTAGTTTGCCTATTCTCAAATCTTCCGAGAAAAGACACACAAACATCATTACAGCATGCTTGAGGAGTGTGGGAACACATGATCTATCATGAATCATGCTAAAATTTTATTCAATAGAAGACAGTAATTTCAATTGTATAAATAATAATGTCACCAACATGAGACACAAAAGTGAAATCTGTGTCACATGGTATGGTTAATCTGGGGGACAATTCTGATGCACTCTCTCCTTTCCATTCCCATATTCTTCTACAACAATGTGTTGGGATTCTACTGTTGCACTAAAATTTGTACTAAAAACTGTGAAACGCTAGTAGTGTATTCTGACGTCGAAGAAAGGTGGAGAACATGCAGGAAGAGAAGATAATCTACATCTCAATCTTGTATTATTAATACACACTTAAAGGGCATATTTAAATGTGAAGAAAAGAAGTGGAGAATGCTGCTAGATGATAGGGTGAAGAAAAGGCTCATTTGTTTGTATCCATCCATGTTTGTTTGTGCTCATTTACATATTACATGTGTAAATATTAAGGTGTAAAACTGGTGTATTTCTTATACGAAAATATTTCACACCTCCCTAATTAAAAAAGGATGCCAAAGTCATGGTATGAAATCCTGTCACTATCTTCTGTTTTTGCAACTATTGAGGGCTCTAAGATTTTAATCTGAATTGTTCAAATTCTTTCTTGACCCATTAGATTCCACAATATTTAATCTCATGTCTTAAGTATTCTTAAATTTTGAGATCAATGAAATCCTTACATATGAAATTAAGCCAAACCATTTAACACTTACAAATGTGAAAATGGTGTAAATTAGCCCATTTGTTGGGAGACAGATGCAAGTGTATGTTAGGTTTGTGCGTTGGGCCTCATTGTGAAGCTTCCAAGATCATGATCATGCCACACTCTGTTAGACTTGCATGGGGAGTGTTGTTTTCTGGCCCACCAATCAAACCATCAGAATCTTCAAATCTAATGTGATTTGCATGGAGGGCACATCTTGTCCACAGTATGTATCACAATCCACATTCCATCTTATTTTATTCTATTTCCCCCCAAAAAAGTTATTTTTTCTATTTATGCTTTAAAATTCAACTTTGATCGTTAATTTTATTCACTTACATAATGGATGGTATGTATTCAATTCCTTTATATTATAATGCAAACAAACACACCCTAAATAAATAAAAAAACATGCAATTGCAAGTAAAAAGGAGAATGGAATGCTTCATTCCGAATTAAAATTAGGTCTTTGGGGCACATTGAACCGGATTGAGCAGAGCAGGACGGTCACCCACCGCGGGCAACCGGCTGATCGTTCCCGCTGACGTAATACGGTCGGTTACATTCCTTCTGGGCTTGGACCTGTCGTTGTCAGATCCACCCGGGCAGCCTCTGCCTGCCCGAACCTTCCCTTCATAAACCATCCAACCAGCAATCACTTCCTCTTACTTCTAAACCCATCTCTCTCTCTCTCTCTCTCTCTGTTTGTGAGAGAGAGAGACATAGAAGACTTACCTCATCCAGAAGAAGATAGAGGAGAAAAAGGTAGCAGGAGAAACTACACCTTTTCACCTTTTTAATTTCTTTGATTTTTGAGGATGACAAAGTTTGATGCAAATGTGCTTTTCCATATCTATGTTCATGGCTAACTTCTTTTGTGGAATGATAAGCTTCTCATAATTTTCTGTACCTTTATATTCTTCTCCTTTGTTAAAATGCAAGCAAGTTCCAAATCATCCATCTCTCATCTCCATTTTCAATTTGTTGGGAAGAACACCCCTTTCCATTACCTTAGCCTCTCATTCACAAGATTACTACTTCATTGTTTTTTATTTTCCTACACTGCAGGTTCAGCACCAAATTCTCCAATTCCATCATGAGGACCGGAATCTTTGGAGGCGACAGAATCTTTGCAGCCGGATTTGTGATCATGGATTCCAATCTAGCCGGCGTAAGACTTTTTATTGCAATGGCCAACGCAAAATGTTCGCCTTAAATAGGCGCTATCTTACCTGAGCTTTTATCTATTCTCTTCACTATCCACCCATCCTTCCCACTTCTCGCCCGCCGGAACCTTCTTCCTTCCAAAGTCACATTTGCCTCCTTTGTTCCTATGGCAGATGCTGCCATCTTCTTGACCTTGTAAGGCCTTTTCTTGACCTTGTAAGACCCCGCATGAAGGTGGTTGTGTTGGCTCTCAATGGACCCAAAGGCTCTCAATTAGTACCTCCTAATTGTGAACACGGGTTCCACTTTTTCCCCATCCCATCAATCCATTCTTCTCTACCCCTGTCTATCCCTCATGAGCTATTCAAACCCAAAGCAACATTTTCATCCTATCAATCAAGATCTTGACTGTTACAATGTTTCTTTCTTTTTACTGTCTATGTTTGTGTAACTTGTAGGAGAGTGAGAACAAAAGAGGGTGAATAGAGAGAAAATGATTGAAATTTAGCTGTGGTATTGTTTTCTTCTCATTTCTTTTAGGGTTTTGTGCTAGTTTTGTAGCATATGTGCAGAAATATGCCTTGCAGGCATCAGTTTCGTTGTTTTATATGTTGTTTGGGTGATGGATGAGTAGACAGTAAATATTCTCTTAACTCTCTCTGTAGAGTCACCTTGTGACTGTTCAAGACACCTTGCTTTTACTTCTTTTTGTTCTTTTATCCTACTACATGTTTTTTTTTTTTGTCCAGGTTGAAATGTTGTTTCCATTCTTTTTGAGCCATTTATATTTCAAAAGAGAACATAGACATTGTAAATGACTTCGTTCTCCAAGTAGCTTTTGAGGTGGTACCAGCTTTTCCTCTCCTCTGCCTGTGGATAGCATATATACTGCCTTCAATTTTTCTTCATTGCTCTCAGATGGGTAATAATAAGGTCCGGAATGGGCCTGGTTTGTTGATTGTACCGGAAATTATTCTCAACCCTTTCATTCATGGATAGTAAATCCAGCTCTGCTATTCTATTTTTTTTGGTTTTATGAAAAATATATAGGTTCAGGTCCAACCCAGAAGAATCTGGCTGAAACATGATTGTGGGTGAGTCAGATGTGGAAGCACATCAGAAGCCTGGCCCAGTGGTTGCCTTCATTCCATGTGAAAAAACAGGAAAGGGTCGTTTATTTGCACATTCAATGCATCATGGTCATGCATCATCACCTCTCCTTGCGGTCACCTATGCATTATGCATGTGATGCGTGAATAACCTATGAAAATGGTGTGCAAACATGGCCATTCTTACACCAAAATCTTTACACCTAAATAGGAGTGAAACTATTTCACATCTGGCACTTATTGAAAGGCCATTACATGTTTCACATGGTGATCACATTTAGATATGCAATTAGTCACTAGATTAAAACTCATCAATCAATTTCTCTAATTTCCCATTCCTTCAGGTCTCGTTTTTGTAATCCAAGCCTTTCAATTTGTTTATTGAACTAATAAAATGTAAGACCTTTAAGATAATTATCTTAAATCTTCACAAATCTTGTTTAATTTCTGAAAAAGATCTAAAAAGAATTCTAAAGTATAGATCTTGTTTTTTGCACATTTGTGGGCCCTCAACTCATTATCCGGACCGTTCAATATTCTCTTCTTTTTCTTTGGTATCCCAACACTTGAGGTAGGGACCCATAAGAGCACCCACACAAGTGGGGAGAAAACACCTGCAATACATGGAGAGAGAGAGAGAGAGAGAGCTCCCTGGACCGTTCATGGGCTAGAGGCAGTCCCAACTAATTGGGCAGCCCTCGCTCTCATGGTTAATGATGAGAATCAAGGTGTATACTCTTCTATCTTAAATCTACATTGTTTGAGAAATTTGTGGGGAAAAAAAAAACGTCCAAACACATCTAAAATCGTTGGATGTGCTCATTTACTCATGTGAAAATAGTGATCTCGACAAACATGATAATGTTTTTTACATGTGTAATATTTGCATAAAACCCTACTCCTTTCTATGCTTAAAAGGGAAATGACCCTCAAAAGAAATGAATGAGTCCATTCCTTACGTTTTAAAAGCCTAAGAAGATCAGATTACTGATCAATAGTAACTACTTGGCCCTACTGATTTCCAGATTACATTATCCCTACTTAAAAGTTCTTAAATATGAGTAGTCTGTTCCGAGTACATTCCTAATTCCCCCAAACTATAAATGAGGTTCCACGACCTTTTTAGGTTGGGCCTATGTCCTTTTCCAGTGCTATCTCGATACAGTGCCCCGACCACTTTTGCTTAGTAAAAAGAGTGTTGGGAAACTTGGTACTCTCCTCCTTTCTCAACCATTCAATAAACATATGAAAGAAAATGGCCCCAGTGTATCTTTTTTAGGATCATTTTATAGGTATCTTTGCTCAGCTTAACATGGTGGGGCCCACTCTAGAATGGCTCCATCACCTACACAAACATCAATGATGGCTACATGGGCCTTGGGAGTATTCAAATGTTGAGGGTGTCACATACATCCATCTCTAGGTCGGCATGGAGAGTTCGAAAAAGTAGATTGCTATTGATATTTTTTTATGGGCATTCTTTAAGTTCCTTCAATAAACTTATCAATTCAACATGAATTGTTCAATATGTCTCTTTCCTTTCAAATCTAGAGAGGAACTATGGGCTGCACATTCTGATAAAAATGTACAGTTTTCTGATGGAGGGCTGATGAAACTTGTAATCAACATGAACAAAACCACAAGAAAACTCATCTACTTTATGTGGTAAGGTTAGGGTCTGTCTCGCTGTAAACATTTCTAATGGAAATTCCTTTTGTTTGAAATTCCTAATTACAATACATGAGCTATCTTAGTGGAGTTCCAAATGACCAGTTTGAATCAGGAGGATTCTCTCATCTGCCATTCCAAATACACTTTTGCCATGCAAAATTCTCAAGAATCCAGCATTTATATAGCCCTTGAGTGTTTTGGAATTCCACTTGGGTATTCTCCAAATGCTGTGGACAAGAAATCATAGATTCCTTGCAATGCAAACCTGCTGGAACAAGCAACATCGCTTTATATAACATCAGCTTCCTTTAAATCTAAAAACTCTTTAGAACATAGGGTTGCTTAGTCGGTTAGCAACTTCAATTTAGGTCCAATCTTTGGATATGCTGCCCTCTTCACATGTGTATGGGCGAACTCTCCACATGTATGTGAGTGTTGAGAAAGCCCCATGTCCCACATCATTCAAGTAACGGGTTTGGCAAGCCTTCTACCTATCACCTTAGGATTTTGGATTGATATATAATATTTTATACGGTATTAGAGCTGGTCCTGGACCTTCCCAATGAGTGCGACTGTGCGAGCTCTCCAATTAACGTGGAAAACAAGATTATATAACCTATTTCACATGTGTGAGCAATTTTTTAGTGGTCCACCATCCAAATCGTGAGTCATGTTGTCAATCATCCAAAGACTGAGAATCACATTGAACGGACATTTGAGTGTATTGGAACAAAACCCAGGAGAGAAAAGATGTTCAGCTGTTTGGCATCATCTTACTGTAGAGAGAAAAAATCAGGACCACCACTTGCAAATTTCTCTTCATTTTTTCCTAAATTATTGAGCCAACAGAATTTTACGCAGATCTTTCGTTCCTGAATCATCCATTGACTTGAGATGACTGCCGACAGTACGGTAATCAATGCTTTTTGGGGTAACATTTGGCCTGCTCATGATTTGGACATGAAATTATACATTACATGATGAAATACGACATGGAGGACAAGGATGACCAGCCGATCAATTATGGTCATCCAAAGATGACTTTTGTTTTTTTTTTTAATAATTCGATGTTATGATTTTTACATCTTGTAGAAACATCATAGATGGTGGCACCCAAAAATGGCAGAGCACCACCAATTGGACTGTTTGAAAACCACAAATAAATATTGAAATAGATAACAAGACCGCATTGCCTTGCTGATTTATAATAATCTCCGAACGTTGTACCCGATGGTGGGCCCGGAAGACTCCAATACGCTGGCAGATATATGTAGATAGGGTTGTAAACGGGTCGGTTTCGGTCCAAGTCTATGGTGGGCCCGGAAGCAGAACCGTAAGGATAAGGTAGAACCGGATTTAGGTAGAGAATGATATTAAAAAAATATGATTTTTAGGAGAGATTTTCGAAAATTTAGGTAATATATTGGGTCTCGGGTTCATGGATCCGAACCAAGGTGGATCCAGACTCAGATCCATTTACTTATTGAGGCCTAAATAAGGACTTAGACCCAGTTTTTAATGAGTCAGAACATTTGGATAATCGGAGAATCAGAGACCCATTTACATCCCTATCTGTAGCGTTCGTGATGGTGGGAAATCTCCAAGGATCTCCTGCATTTGGATCTCAGTGCGAATGGTGCACGACTCAAGGCTTCCAACTCCCTTATATAACCGATCCCGACGAGTCACCATTCTGCCTAATTGGGAGCTCTCAACTCCGACGAGTCCCCCAAGTACTGATAGGAGTCTGCAACATGGGGATAAAATATAGTCCTATTGATCTATTCGGAAACTCCAAGATCCCTATATTATCCACAACATATCAAGTCTTTTATTATAGCTAGCGAGACTCTTATTCTTTGTTGGAAACTACCTTCTGCTTGATTTGACGTGGGATCCGTGACATGCGGGCAACACAATTTCCTATAGAACACAGTTTATGCGACATCGAATATTTTAGAGTGGCATAGAAAAAGCCTTCCATTTTTTCATGCTTGTCATTTTTGTTTACTGTTTAATGAAGAAATTTTCCATATGAAAAGAGGAATAAAAAATCTATACGGACCGACTTCAAAGCCTGGATTTCTGACCAATCCTAGCTAGACGCTGAGCTGGACTCCAGCTGGGATCTCATTTTTGAGAGCACGAAACATAAAGAAGATGGAAAGCCCGCTGAAAATTTTTCATTCGCCCGCTTGAAGTTGGAGTGAGATGCAACTGCCCTAGAGAGGAGAAAAAAATCGTTCAACAGCTCTCTCTCTGTCTCTCTCGCACGACCCTCTCTCTCTCTCTCTCTCTCTCTCTCTCTCCCCATCAGCTGGACTCTCTCTGTCTCTCTCTCCGTCTCTCTCGTGTCTCTCCGTCTCTCCCGCGAGACCCTCTCTCCCGATCAGCAGCTCTCTCTATCTTTCTCATGCGACCCTCTCCATCATCCCATCACGGCGCCTCCCTGCTAAAATCGCAGCAGTAGCATCTTCTATCTCTCTCTGCTCGCCCTTGGATCCAGTTGGAATCGCAGCGCCTCCCGCTCAAGCATTTGGTACCCCCATCACAACAGCAGCCATGCCTCGGGTTAGGGGTTTTTTCGAATCCTTCTCTGTGTAAATTCCAAGTGCTTCAATTCTGAAAATAAATAGATAAATAATAAGCATGTCAAGTTTGTTTCAATTAACCTCTAGTTACCCTTATAAATGCGTGAAACTGTGTAAAAGGCGGTCCATTTCACCGCCCCAATTGGTAGCAGCCTAATAATGTATGGCCAGGTTAGATTTGTAGTAGGAGTGGTACACCCTTTGCAGTCCCTAACAGTATTCTCAATTGGATAATTGAAGGGAGGAAGACATACATTTTGGTCTAGAAAAAAGATAAATGATGTCTGACCATAAGCTTCCATCTGTGGGAAATTTGGGTTTTCCCAAATAAATGTTGGCCCTCAATTTGGGTTTTCGAAATGAATGATGGCCGTCAAGTTTCATCAAAAGGAGTCTATTCAATTCCATTTCTTGAGTTGATGAAAAGAAGGATACAGAAATTTGGGGAATTCCCTTGATTCATTGCAAATAATCAAGCTGTTGGAAGGGGAAGCAAAGAAAGGCACATATAAGTGTTTGCAAATGGTTTGCTGCCAGAGGTAGCTATTGTCTCTGTGGACCATATGAGGATTGCTGAGGGTTGGGAGGGGCAGTTTCTGGATATAGCATCTATGGATGGATAGCTTGGTGGACATTAGAAGTTGAAAATGGTGGGCGCAAGTTAACTCAAAGATCTTTCTTTTGTTCTCCACACACACCTGTTTGATGGATGGGTGGGTGGGGATTGTGATGTTCATGGGTCATTTTGCATTTTTGTCTTCTGACATTTCTCCTCAGACAGAAACTAGAAAATAGCTATTGGAACAACTTGACTGCTGGTCAGGGTGTTTTTGAAAGGAGAAGATAAAGCATGGACATTGCATAAAGTAATTGAAATGGAGGGGGGCCTATTTGAATTTTAAGGAATATATGGGTTCCTTGCAACTTACAAAAACCAATACATAAAAGCATTAATAGCACATTTGCATCATTAATCTACTCCATCAAGGAAATCTCCTCAAAACTACGAAACAATGCAGAGAATAATAAAAAAAGCAATAAGAAAAAATACATAAATTAGTTTGAGATCAATATAAGAATACATGAAGAAAGACAACGAGACAAGTAAATGATTAACAGAATACTTGGTTACATGTTGATCTCATTCATTGCATATGAAAAATGATTAGAGAATGATCCCTTATTTGTGTTGCGTTTCATTTTTTTTTTTTTTTTTGTTATTTTGCCCTTCATTCTCCTCACTTGAAATAGGCCTTGCTCTCTTTCTTCATCTTATTAAAATGTGTCTGTGCATGCCCTTATTGCTTTTTCATGGAATCTGTTCCCATCTTCTTCAAGTGTGTATGTTTGTTTTCATTGATCTATTCTCAACACCTGAATGCTTTATTTGTTTTTAGAAGCATTGAAGAAGATAAATTATCACTTGAATTTGATGGAGACGACAATGAAATTGAAATGGGGACGGTTGGGCAGGAATTAAATAGTGTTGAGATGGAGAAGCCCTTGGAGGAAGGCGAAAAAGAGGTAGTAATTGAACCTCAAAGGGGAATGATATGTGGTTCAATTGAAGAAGTACATGAATATCATGCAAGATATGGCAGGCGAATCGGGTTTGATATGTGGTTCAATTGAAGAAGTACATGAATATCATGCAAGATATGGCAGGCGAATCGGGTTTGCTGTCGCCCAAAAAACCTCAAAAAAAGGATCGGATGGAAAGAAAAGGTTTAACAATTGTTTGTACTAAGGGTAGAAAACCAAACCCAAGTGCAAGCAATTAACCCAGTTAAACCCGTCCACAATCAAGAACAAATTGCAAAGCAGTGTTGAATCTTTCTTTGCAATACGACGGGAAGTGGCTTCTGAACTCATTTGTGCTTGAGCATAACCATGATATGAGTCCGAAGAAAGCTCGATATCACAAGAGTAATCGGAAAATCCCACCACATGTGAAGAGGCAGTTTGAATTGAACGACAAAGCGGGTATTCGATTGAAGAAGACTGTTAGCTCATGTGTGGTAGAGGCAAGGGGGCATGGGAATCTAACATGGTTAGCAAAGGATGCACGAAATTACGTGGATAAACTCAGACGCTTAGAACTCAAGAAAGGGAATGTCGAGACAATGCTAAGCTATTCCAAAAAAATGCAACAAGACAATGGATCCTTTTTTTACGTCATGGATCTTGATATAGAGCATCGAGTAAGGAACATCTTTTGGACTGACGCGAGAAGTAGAGCAGCATTCGCTGAATTTGGTGATGTGGTCACGTTTGACACTACTTATGTAGTTAACACATATGACATGCCTTTTGCTCCTTTTGTGGGTGTGAATCACCATGGACAGTCGATACTCTTAGGTTGTAGATTGATATCACGAAAGGACACAAATACATTTGTATGGTTGTTTCAGTCTTGGCTTGATTGCATGTCCGGGTGTCCTCCTAATGCCATAATCACTGACCAAGATAGGGCTATGCAAAATGCGATAGGAATAGTATTTTCTAAAGCAAGACATAGGTGGTGTTTGTGGCATATCTTGAAAAAGGTGCCTGAAAAAATGAGAGGGTATAATGACTATGATTCAATTAAATTTCATATTCTTAATGTTGCATACGATTCGATGAAAAAAGAGTAGTTTGAAGAGAATTAGGCTAAGTTTGTTAGGGCATATCATCTAGAGGACAATGATTGGCTAGCAGGATTGTATGATGAGAGGTATCGATGGGTGCCAGCTTTTATGAAGGATATTTTTTGGGTAGGGATGTTAACAACCCAGCTTAGTGAGAGCATGCATGCCTTTTTTATGGTTACATCAATTCTAAGACCACGTTGAAGCAATTTGTTGAGCAATATGATAATGCTTTGTCTAAGAAGGTGCAATTAGAAGCTGAGGAAGACGCTCGTTGTTTCAATGTATATATTCCACGTGTGTCCCCTTACAAGTTTGAGAGGCAATTTCAAGAAGCGTCTACTCTTGCTAAATTCAAGGAGTTTCAGAAATCCGTTGCAATATTTCCTCAGTTAAGGTAGGAGCTGAGTTTTTAGAATTTGATGTGGAGGAAGATGTGATAGTAGGAGAAAACAATATCAGACCTTTTACTTTCTATGTTCATTTTAATGAGATATCAAGAGAAGATAATTGTATTTGTCGGTTCTTTGAGTTTAGAGGTATTCTCTGCAAGCATATCATCGTTACTGGGGAAATACATTTTACAAAGGTGGAGTAAAATTGTGAGAATAAGCCACACAAAAATCAAGATCAAGTATGAAAATTCGGAGAGGAAGCTTGAAGGTTTTCATTATGAAAAAATGTTGACTATTTTCAATCAGGTCAGCGATAAGGCCATGGATTTCGATGAAAAGAGTCAGATGATAATGTCCTCGTTGCTAGAAGTGGAAGCTGAGCTAAATGTTCCTAAAGAGGTTGTTATATGCAATAGACCTATGTCTATAGGTGTACATAGAGCTTCAACATCATGCCATGATGATAATCTTTCTTAGAAAGAGAGCAATAACTGCATGTGTGATCCAATTAAACGCCGCCAGAAGGGCCGACTGCCAGAAAAAAGAAGAAAGTCTAAGATTGAGACAATTATTAGGAAGTGTAGGAAAACAAGGAAAAAGATGACAAATAAGGTTAGTCTAAGAGTTTCACTTTTGAAATCAAATAAACACAGCATTCAATTATTCACAATCTAATTGATATCAACTTCATGCATGTGCAGGGTACGACGGTGGTCGATCATGGAGACGAGATCATCACACAAGAGACTGTGAATTTAACCGTAAGAATGCCCCCAATTTACTATATGTTGTGCTTAACTTTATTGCATATGGCCTCATATACTTTTGTTACATGTGTAGGTTTCGGCGGTAGATTTTGAATTGAACCTTTAAGAAGATCTGTTAGAATGAAACATGGATTTGGAATTTTATTTGTAGTATTCGAATGTGGATATTAATGAGTTGGCAAATGTTAGGATTTAATTTGTGGTATTCGAATTTTATTTGTGGTATTTGAATATTTGGAATTTTAGTTGTCGAATTTTTGGATGTGGTATTTTATTTGTGGTATTGTTCATATTTGGACTTGGATGTTGTCATGAATCTGTTGGATTTGGACTTGGCAGATGTTGGAGATGTTAAATGATGTTGTAATGAATTTGTTGGATTTGGATTTGGATGTCTCTATTTTAGCTGTTAGAGTGTGCACATGGGATTTTAATTTTGTACGTACTGTCAGATTTTTAGGTTGAAAATGAATCTGTTGGGTTTGGACTTGATCGGTGCTTGTTGTGGCTTTGGCACTATGTGTTTCTATGTGGATCATGTTGGAAATTCTACTAGGATGCAGGTTTTCTGTGTTTGTATGTTGTGAAGGATTTGGTTTCTGCAGATTTGAATGAGTATGTGTGCTGGGATTGAAGATTAGTGGAATTGATATGTTTTATGCTTACTTAGTTGTGTTTATTTTCTTGCTGTTTATGCCCCATGATGGTAGTTGCATATTTTCTTAACCGAGTTGCAAAAGTGCATTGTTTGAAATGTAGGCAAACGTGATTGAAATTAAGTGAGAAGTAGCAGATCTTAGGTTTATAATATGGTCTTGGCAATCCCCAAATCTCAGAAAAAAAAGCCTTCGGGAGGTGGGCTAAAAAGTGTGCAAAACAGGGGTACTCAGTTTGGTTCCTGCAGATTTTCTTAATCGAGTTGCAAAAGTGCGCGATTTGAAATACAGGCAAACGTGATTGTAATTAAGTGAAAAGTAGCAGATTCTTGGTTCATGATATGGTCTTGGCAATCCCCAAATCTCAGCAAAAAAAACCCTCGGGAGGTGGGCTAAAAAGTGTGCTAAACAGGGGTACTCAGCAAGGTACAACACAACGGTAGAAATCATTCTAGTGAGAATGTAGGAAATTCCATTCACATTGTTGGGCTTTTCATATCTGAAATCATTCTAGGTATATCAATTACTTTCTAATAGTTCTATTTTTAATTTTCTCTTCAAATGGAATCGACGAGAATACTTGCCTCTTGGGCCTCTTTAGACAAAATCTCACAGGATTCAATTGGCCAAATAAAACTCTATCAGGTGCTCAAAAGATGAGACGAAAAAATGAGAATATACGAAAACAAAAATAAGTTCTTCATTCATTCATCTCAGATACAATTGGTTCATACAACAACAACTTCCATTAATTAAAGTTAGAAAAAAAAATAACATTTGGAGTCTATATGCAAAAATATAGTTGTTAGGCGATTGACCGTCGATCTCACATATTCATCACACCAACCAATGAAGTTGTTGCAAGCTTGTTTTTTCCTCTCGCAAATAATGGAAAATATATGTCGTTAGTTGGTACATATTTGTCTATATGCAAAAATAAATAAGAATTGAAAATAAGGAAAAGGCCAAAGTTTATTGCATTCTTACCGATGGTCGTGGACAGGAATAATACTGTCTACCATAATTATTTGATGATCGCGAAACCTTGACTACACAGTTGCCAACACCACATCGACATAAACGTTGAGGCCAATTCAAATTTCCATAAGAGGAATATAAAGACATTTACTTAAAGATCTTCACAAACAAAAGAACGGATTGGCAGATGAAGACTTTAGTAATTGGTATAGATATACATAATCAAATCAATCTGTACTTTAATTGGGGTCAACTTTGGGCCAATTTTTGTTTGTGCTGCTTTGATCAAGAAAGGGCCCCATCATGTTTAGGTGGTTTTGAGCATTAGCTTGATTATTGATCAAGCAGGATGTTTACTTGCATTGTCAATGTTGTACCATGTATCTGGGTGTAAGCTGTTTTTCACTCTATTATCTTGGTTTTTAATTTTGGTTAAGGCCGTGACAAGTGACAACAGAAAACTGATATCATGTCATATAATACCATCACCAACAATGAAACATCTGCAACAACTCCTTTTATTGGCATTTAATCCTTTACTTTAGATGGTTTATAGGGAGTACTAAAATATCGGTGTGATCTTCAATGGACTTATTAGTTCAAACTGTTACATCCTAAAACATAGATGATCACCTCCCAAATTGATATGTAATGGCATTGCTTTCTCTATTTCAGTCTCTTTTTTCCTCTTTAATACATGCCAGAACCGTGCCACAAATCCCCAATTTTCACAACCGCGCCCCAAAATAAAAAAAGAAAAAAGAAATTGAAGAAATGGAAGGAAAAGGAGGTAAGTGAGGCCCACATACCTGGGTGTCGAATCCCTCTCACTCGCCGCTCCTCTTCCTCCTATCCCATCCTTTCTTCTCCTCTTTCCCCCTTTTGTTTTCCTAGTTGCAGCTCACCGGAAACAAGTGAAATATGGGGACTGCGATGATGGAGGGAGGGAGGCACTGCCCATGTAAGAGGGAAAGAGAGCGGTGCTACTGCTCCTGGGCAAATCCTTTGCTGGGATTTCTTGCAATGGAGAGAGAGAGAGAGAGAGGGAGGGAGGGAGAGAGAGAGAGAGAGCCCAGGTCTGTAATGATAGGGGGAGGTGTTGCCCAGGTAAGAGGCAAAGAGAGCGGTGTTGTTGCACCTGAGCAGATCCTCTAAGTGAAATTTCTTGTGATGGAGAGTGAGAGAGAGAGAGAGAGAGAGAGAGAGAGAGAGAGATGGGTACGAAGAGGGGAGACAAAGACGTGCTGCTGCGCCTAGGCGGATCCTTTGAGTGAAATTTCTTGCGATGGAGAGAGAGAGAGAGAGAGAGAGAGAGAGAGGGGAGACAAGGACGCGTGAGAGCTATCTAGGGCATTCCCGTTTTTCTTCTTACTCAAGAACGAATTCCTCTGGCGGACTTCAAAAATTTCGGGCGGGCTTCCAAATGTTAGGTCCAGTTCTAAAAACTGAGATCCCAGCTGGAGTCCAGCTAAGCGTCCAGCTGGGATCGGTCATATATTCGGGCTTTGAAGTCGGTCCATATAGACTTTTTGAAGGAGGAAATCAAACTATTTTCTATACCATGCAAGAAACCATTTTCTATAGAAGAGGTTGGAATCATTTTTCAGGGGCACTGTGAAATAACGATCAACGGTTCGTGAAATGCCAACTTCACACAAGAACAACCTTTAAGATATCAATTTGATGAGGGTACGTAGTTAATTATTAAATTTGTATCTTGAACGAGTTCATCAACCCATGTCAAATGATCATGTCACATTATGACACTCCCTAATATAGTTGCTAAACGACATCAAAATCCTCTTTTACAAGGGGTAGTGTTTGAAGGGTTTATCTCAGCAGAACTCATTAGGTCCTAGGGTCTTCGCCAATAGGGCAGAATGTGGGTCCACCATTCGGGCAACTACGTGCCACCATTATCAACAACAGTAAGTCAACAATAACAACAACAACAGCAACAACAATAATTAGAGTAATAGAGAAGTATTCAATAACAATAACAACAACAACAACAGCAACAACAATAATTAGAGTAATAGAGAAGTATTCAATAACAATAACAACAACAACAACAGCAACAACAATAATTATAGTAATAGAGAAATAGTCACCTACAAGCTGCTGCATTTGCAACCCAGCTTTGTGGGGCCCATTAGGGCCCACCTTGGATCATTACAGACCCATTTACACTCTAATGTCATCATAGTTTGGCACCAGGCCTTTGTTCACTATCATCAAGCCCTTATCCATCATTGGATTGAACCTGAGAAATCTTAGATTGTAGGACAACTAAATTAGTTTATGTTTTTCAAATCAAAGGATAGGATTATCTTAAAAAGCTTTTTGTTTTTTTTCTATTGGTCTTTATTTGCAAAGAGACCTTTCCACATCTCACCCCAAAAATGAGAGCGCATTTTAAGTAGGTCCCATGAGCTAGGCTCCATATTGCTCCTGTGAAGTCTTCTCATAGGAGAACATTGCCCCATACTAATATACATGGGTTTAATTAAGTTGTCCTAAGCTGGATCTGTTCTTTATCACGTCCGCTGGAGTAGGGTTAATGGGTCCACTACACTTGACCTGTCTTAGATATGGGGAGAAACTTTAATCATGTCCAAGTTCAAGTCCATTGGGACCATTCCAATCATGGGGACGGAGTGGATCGAAAATCTAAATGAGACGTAAGGAGATATAAATACCAACCCCATTGATCATCTTATCCCTTTGAACTATGTCCCTCAAGTTAAATAATTCCAGAATGCATCAGTTTATTTGATTTTAATTCAATGCTGAATAACAATTGGATGAGTGTCAAATTTGGCTGTTTGATAATTCATTTATGGGGATAGTAAGTGTGAGGGTTAAAAACTTACCATGAGATCTGTCTCTCTCTCATGCTTTTTGTACTATGGGGGTTCTTTGCTCTCAGTCATTGCTTGAGTGATACAAGTAAAACTCTTGAGCGTCGACTCCCTGTTGAAAATCTAAACAAGTAAAATCGAGTGCCCTTTTTCTTTTAAGGGATATTATTAGTTTTACAACAATAATAGTCAATTCCACCATTAAAAGACTGATTACATAAATTTCTAGAGTTAAAGAGTCATAGTTTAGTTAAAACTTTTATTTGGTTATAGATTCTAAATTTTTTTAATGTTTTCCTAGCTTTAATTTCAAGTTGAAAAGAACATTAATTTGAATTTAAAAAACCGTTCCCTGTGGATTCGATCCTGTACTCACCTAGTTACTAAACTACAATCAAGGCTCTGCACTGGGAGCTTGACCATCAAGTTTTTGGCGTAGTTACTGGATAGCACCGACTTAGGTAACTTTTCTGAAATTCTTTGTGGGTAATTCTTATTTTACGTACATTTTCCTCAAATATAGGAGGTGTTTGCAAAGATTGGAAGACCGTCCATAAATTGAATTAGGAGTTGCATGGAATGTTAGATACCCATATCACAAACTTTTAGATAATTCCATAAGTTACGAGTTTTCAACTTGGAACTTCTTTTTAGGGTTTGACTTATTAATTAGTCTTCTTTTTTTTTTTTTTTTGTACGAAGACCACTGTAGTTGTACCAATTGCACTTCTTGATCATCTCGATGCCTAAGTCAAGTCTTTTCCAGGAAATTGGTTTTTAAGCGGGACCGTTGTGACCCCACAAGTTACTTGGGAATTTACTTGGTTGGCTTGGTTTCATAGAACAGGGCTAGAGGCCTAGGTGCACCCTTCGTTCTTTGTTTTGAAAATTCGTTAGGAAACTCTTTTAGGGAGAAAAGTAAACCAACGTCTCATTCTTTGGTTAAACTCAATGACGAAGAAAGCCTGTCTCAATTGTGGAGATAGTTAAGCTATTCGAGGCAGCTGGTTTCTAAACGGGATCGGTAGGGCCCAACCACTTACCTAGGGGCTGATTTGGTCAAGTTAACTTCATAAGTTCAAGTTGAGAGCCAAGGTGGACCTTTTGACCTATAGAGTGGTTAGGTGCTGGTCTTAGATTAGTCCACATTTAGTTTAAAAAAAAAACTTGAAAAAAAACCCCTTGAATAAAAACAGGAGAGGCAAAACCCCGAAAAGAAATGACAGGTCCTCTTAGCCAAACTAGCAAAGAGACGCAGTGCATAGGTTAGAAAGGAGGTAGTCTCCGGTTAAAAGGCTCAATGAAATTTACGAAACCCATCAATCTTCGAATCCTACGAGATTATCTCCAATGGTGAGTGGGTCAGAAAATGGAAACAATGATTGGAATGATAATAGTAATAATGTAGAGGTCAACCAACCCCCAAGGACTTTATGTAATTAGCTTAACCCCGCACGACAAGCTACTACACCTTCGTGCATGGTGATGCCCGCCATCGTGTGTTAATATGAAATCAAACCGGGTATGATCTAACTTCTACCCAAGTTTCATGGGCTTGATTATGAAAGCGCATACTTACACCTAAAAGAATCTGAAGAAGTATGTGCAACACTTCAACTTCAAAATATGGGACTTGCAATAATCAAACATAGATTATTTCCATTTTCATTGAAAGATAGAGCAAAGGGTTGGCTCCACTCTCTTAGACCAAATTCAATCACCACATGGAATGGCCTTGTGACTTAAATTCTTAAAAAGTTTTTCTCATAATACAAAACCAATGCCTTAAATAGAAAGATTGTGAACCTCCGACAAAAAGAAAAGGAACCCTACTTATTGTGTTGGAAAAGACTCATGAATTGATCCCTGCATGTCCACATCGTGGATTTGAAATATACCGTCTCATCAAAATCTTTATTGAGGGTTTAACTTCTGATACCCATCAATTCATTGAGATGATGTGCAATTATCAATTAAATCAGAAGGAAATAGATCAAGCGTGGGATGTTCTAGATCTAATGACCAAAAATGCACAAAAAATGGGTCAAATCCGATATTGGAGACCATTTCAAAGTGACAAATTGGTTTAAGAGTGGGGTACACCAATTAAATGATCAAACCGCTATCCAAGCCAAAATTGATGCCCTCACAAGAGAAGTGGAAGCCCTAAAACTTGGGAGGAATAAGGAAATTTCCATGGCTTGCGGTATTTGTGCATCTGAAACGCATGTCTGCGGACTGTCCAACAATCCTAGCTTTATAAGAAGCAATGCAAGAACAGGCTAATGCTATGAATTCTTATCAACAACCGCTCAACTGAAATACCATGGGGAGCACATATAATCCTTCATGGACAAACCATCTAAATCTTAGTTGGAGGAACGGACCTAATACGGACCAAAAATTTAACCGCCAAAGACAATCTAATACTGGTGTGTGGGAGTGATTATCTAATACCGAGGTGATCTTCGACCTAGACAAAAATACCGACTAGGGGTTACACCGACCTCATTTAACCCAGCTCGGCAACAAGCAGCTGGTACCGAGTTGGAGTGGGACCCGGTAAGTGTACTGGCCGAGCTCTTTCTGGGCTCTGCCTCGAGCGTCTCAGTAACAGTACCCGACCTCAAGCAGGCCTGACCTCGGTGATATCCATCTCGGTCCACTTGACCGAGATGGACGTTGTTCGTCTAAATCTCTATCATGAGATGGGACGGTTGCATTACAGAGCCCCCTGACAGATAGGGTGGCCGCCGAATACTGATAAGGGACCTTCCCTATCACGTCCACATTTATGTGAGGGATTTGAGGAGACATCCGATGGGACAAGTATCCTCACCTACCCCACTAAGGATCCTAGGAGTGGGCTGATGGGACAAGTATCCCCACCTACCTCCACTATGGAACCTTCTACTCCCTCCTACATATACTGGCATGGTCAGCCATGAACAGGTACGCAAGATACACAGCATACACTTTGCTATTTTTCTCATCTTCTTCCTCACTTCACCCTAGTTCAGTGACTGCACTAACTCAGGCGTCGGAGTGCCTTTGGTTGACAGCAGCCTCAGGCCCTAACCTCTGTTTTCTTCTCCCTTTCAGGTTTCAGATCATCAAAGACGTTCCCGATCAGTCGAACATGATCTCACTAATCCCCATCATCATCTAAACCAAGTTCGTAATTTTTAGGCACGCACAATTGGCGCCGTCTGTGGGAACGATCTGAAAAATCCATATTTTCATCTCAATAACCATGCCTCCAGAGGCTAAGAAGGGAAAGAGCGTTGCTGGACCATCCATGTCCAAGCAGCCAGAGATGTTCTTGTCCTCCATGCCACCTCCCCTGGTGACAAACCAGGAAAAAGCAGTCAGGCCGCCTAATCCTTAGCACAGGAGGGTTGGCGGAGAATCCGGCATAAGAAGTGTAGGATCTCCCGTCACGGTGACGCACTCGTCGTCAAGGGATGCAGCCGCATCTCCTCTCCCCGGTCCCGTACTGGAGCGGGTCAGGCCGACTACCTTTTAGGCGGAGCATCCACGTCTGGAAGTCATTTTCACCGAGCCACCCCGTAAGGACGTTCCTCCTCAGGGACAGTCCCAACGGGGCAAGGCTCCAGTGCAGTTTGATCCTCACCAGTCTCACCATGAGGACCACATGGAGGAGGACCACGTCCACCTCGACGATGAAAGCGACAACATGACCCTGCAGGAGGATGCCGAGGCCTAAGCCGAAGCAATTAAGGCTCAAAACCAAATAATCGAAGAGCAAAAAGCTCAGATCCTCCAGCTCCAGCAGCAGCTCGAGGGGCAGAAGGCCCCAGCCGAGACTCCGTTCGTGCCTCGTGCACAGCAGCAGACCCGGAAAGATGCTAAAGCTCGGCCAAATCTGAGGTAAATCATAAACAAAAGGCGTGACCGAGCTCGCGAAAAGGGCTCGAGTAGCACCCACGCCAGCGCTGACCAACAGCACCCCTTAGAAACAAAGGTGGGAGACCGAGGTCGACCCCGACATGGCTGATTATATTGATCAGCAAATCAAGCTCGCCGTACAGCAGAATATGGAGTTCGCTGGCCTCGCCCGAGGTCGGCTAGCCACAAGAAACAGCGAGAACCACGGTACATCTCCATTCACTCGGGAAATCAAAGATCATCCCCTCCCTGATAACTTTAGCGTCCCGCAGTTCAATCTTTATGACGGGACTTCGGACCTCGACACGCACCTCTGACACTTCACCCAGAAGATGTCGGTGTTTGGCGGTGACGGCAACCTCGATTGCAAGGTTTTCTCCTCCAGCCGGGTGACCTCCCACTTCGGTGGTTCTGGGCACTCTCCGAGGGATCGATTTCGAGCTGGGGACAGCTCCGAGATTCCTTCGTCGAGAAGTTCCAAGCACACCGGGTCATCCCGAAGACTGACGCCGACCTAATTTCAATCAAAATGAGGCCGACCGAGAATATCACTTGGTTCGCTAAGAGGTTCTGGACCATCTATAGCGTGATCGAAGGTGCCAACGACGAAGTGGCCATCAAGTCCTTCCAATAAGCTTTGTTGCCGGGCAATGAGCTTCGGAAGGAACTGGTGCGGTTCCCGGTGGCCTCGGTGAAAGTACTGATGGTCCGGGTGAACCAGTACGTTGAACAAGAAGAAGACAAAGTCCGAGCTTGGGAGAGCCACGGCATCTGGCAGGAAGACCGATCTCAGGATCGGCAGGAAGGCCGACCGTCCAAGAAGGAAAGAAAGCTAGCCAAGAGGGAGGCGGACCGAAACAGAGAGCCATCCACCTCGGCAGCGCGTTCTGATCCCGCCTCGGGAGGCAGCGTAAAGCCGAAACCAAGTGGCGCCTCTTACAAGGCCGTCAATACCATCTTTAAGGAGCCTATTTACAAGCTCCTCGGTAAGATCCAAGCCCAACCCTTCTTCAAATGGCCCCAGCCTATGAAGGGCGATCCCTTTATCCGAGACCAGGGCAAGTTCTGTGCCTACCACAAAGATAAAGGACACAGGATAGAGGATTGCCACCCCTTCAAGGCACACCTCGAAAGGCTCGTGAGAGACGAACACCTCAGACATCAAGTCAAAGAAGAAGGCAGAGTAAACCACGCTCAACAACGCCAGTCCAATGACCGGGTATGTTGACACCAAAAATGTCACTTTGCCTCTTCAACATCAAGAAAGCTGCATGGAGTCGCAACCTGCCATAAATAGGCAATGCAATTTCTCCAAAAATTCAAATCTTGTCAGAATCAAACAAAAACTGCAAGATCCTTCAAGATAGCCAAGAGAAGAGTACACATGAAGTTTCGGGCCATTTCGACAACATTTGGCCTAACTTCACTTCTCCGACAGCTAAACGGGAGCTCCCGGCGGCGACATCATCGGAGACGTCAAAACTTCGATCAAAGCCTACAGATGACTCCAGCATGTCTCAAAAGGGCTCTATGCCAAATTTCAAGTCAAACCGACAACGTTTGACCCTCCATCAATGCTCGAGCAGCAAAATCAAGCCTCCCGGCGGCGGGAACCACCGAAGCCTTCGCTCATCAAACCAAGTGCATGAGTGGCTTCAACATGCTTCCAAAAGGCTGCACGTCAAATTTCAGGTCATTCTGACAAACGTTTGACCAGGTTTCGATGCTCCGAGAGAAAATCAAGCCTACCGGCGGCGGAGTAACCCGGGACCATGACATCCAAAACGGAGCCCATGGAACGTCTCAAAATGACTCCAATAGGCTCCCCGTCAAATTTCAGGTCAATCAGACATCGTTTGACCACATATCAAAGCTCGGCATTTTCCCCGCAGCAAAATCAAGTGAAGCATCGACGGGACCCCAAACGGCTTCAAAACTCAAACAAAAGCCTATGGTTGGTCTTATTTATTGCTCAGGAGGCTTCACCTCAAATTTCAGGTCATTCCGACTTCGTTTGACCAAGTTTCAGCTTCTGGCGGAAAATCAGCAGCTCTACGCGACAAAGTCTTCAGCTTTCCCGGAAAATTGGAAACTTTGCACCCTAAAAATGCAAGGATTCTCATCAAGTTTTCTACAGGGAAATCAAGCCAATAAATGAGAAGAAATGTCAAGAAAAATACAGAAGAAAACGGCGACGAAAAAGACCTCAAAACGACCGCAAAACGGGCTCCGAAGGGGAAAAATCCCCCAGGGTCGCAGACCCCTGCGACCATGGCCCATGGTCGCAGGCCCCTGCGACCATGGCCCATGGTCGCCGGTCCATGGTTGCCGGCGACCATGGCCCATGGTCGCCGGCGACCATGGAGGTCCGGGTCACCGGATTTTCCGCCGGTGACCCGTTTTTCCGTCTTTTTTCGCGTTTCGCGCACTTTGGCCCCTGTGGTTTCCTGAAAATGTGATTTTTAGTGCTTGAAATTGACTCATATCCTCTGACATCCGTCAAAATCACGGGTCAACCTCCAAAAGCATAAAATCATCATTGATCGCTCTAAGATCGCCAACCGGTCGACCAAGAAAGTGCACTTTCTGTCCGACCGATCGTGAAATCGACAAGACAGATGTCACCGGCCCACTCTTAGCTATCAATGTCTGAAGTTACATGTTCATCCGATGTCGATCAGCATGTAGATCCATCGATGATCATCGCCAGAAGAATTCCAGAAGACACGGCACGGCCCGCGACTCTTCGACTGCTCGGCGACCAATTAATGTGGTTAATTGACTAGCTTTATTGCAGTCATTAATTCATTTCTTTGGACGGCCCAATCAGAAGCAAGCATTTGGGAGTTACAAGTCAATTGATTCATGGCATTTAAACCATGAAACTCCTCCCATTATGGTAATTAAGGTGATTAAAAGCCCTTAATCTCCATCGGCCAATCAGATTCAAGGAAAAAGGAGTTACAAAATCAAGAAATAAATCTTGTAACTCCTCCCATTAAAGCCATTAAGGCTCATAAACCCTCCTAAATGGCTACCAAAAGCCTATAAATAGGAGAGCATTCCATTGAAATTGGGATCAGAAAAAAGAGGAGAAAATCAGAAGATCAGAAAAAAAAGGATCAGAAAGAGATCTGAGAGAAAGAAAAAGAGAGAAAAACTCTGCTGAAGTTCTGCACCGGCCACCACTACAAGGTGACAAAAGTCCCTTGGGGGGTACCCCCCCCCCCCCCCCCCCCAAGGTCCTTGCCTTCTCCTGCTGCCTCCAATGGCTTAGACGTGGCTTTTCAGCCCGTCTACTTAGCTTTTTATTGGACATAGGACCTTCTCTTGGTCTTTGTCCTCTAAAAATCTGAGGTTATAGCCAAGCCAAGCGAATTAAGAGCATCTTCTGTTCTCATCTGCATGGATGATGGCGAAGCCCATACATGGCTTGCGACCGTCAATCTGAACGAGTCCCCCACAATCTCCTGAAAAGTTAGATCTTCCTTTTCTTGCTTTTCATTGTAGTTTGTATTTTTCTAAATAGACAAAAATCACAAATCTTGTCTTTCATTATTGATAAGAATTGTAAATCGGCTATAAACGCCAAAATCGGCTATAAATGCCAAACAAAATCGCCTTTCACGGCAAACCAAGAAAATGTCTCTTTTCTTAAATATTTGTGCAATGGAAAACTTGAAAGAAGTTGATTTCCTTTTTACTTGCGAAGGTTGATCTCCGGATTACCACTTGCAATTCCAAGTAAAATAGAAAATCTGGCACACCCACATAAAAGAAATGTTGATGCACGCTTCAGGGCCCGCCAGGGCGCGAAAGGGCCGGACCCGACGGACTCCCACGTTCCGCCGACCCCGGTAGCCGCCCCAACGGCGCCTCGGAGCGCGTTCCATCAGGGTAGCGATGAGCCAGTGGGGACCATCGACGTCATCCACCTGGCCTCCGCTCCTAGGGGCAGTGACCAGGCCCGCACTGAGGCCAGGAGGGCCTAGCACGGCAAGGAGGTAATGACGGCCAATCTCGGTCCCTCGGTAAAGAAGGCACGTATTGAGAGACCAAAGATTTGGTTCTCTGACCAAGACTTGGACGGGGTCCAGCTACCCCACAATGATCCCCTGCTCCTGACTATGAGGTTACATAACTTCAATGTCAAAAGGATCCTGGTGGACCCCGGAAACTCCTCGGAAATCCTCTATTTTGACTGCTTCAGAAAGATGGGTCTAAGAGAGGAGGAACTGCAGGCGGCTTGCACCCCACTGGTGGGCTTCAGCTCCAAGTCCGTGTACCCCAAAGGGAAGATCTCCCTCAAGGTCGAAGTGGGAGGAGCCTCCATGACAGCAGACTTCCTAGTGGTAGATGCACCATCCCCATACAATGCCATCATGGGAAGGACCTGGCTGTACAACATGGAAGCTATCCCCTTCACTCATCACCAAAAGCTCAAATTCCCGTTGCAGGACGGGGAAGGTGGCTTCAAAGTAATCATAATCCACGGTGACCAACTTATGGCCAAAGAGTGCCTCCTCGCCATGGTCCCCGGAGAAGCAAAACCGCAGAGAGTTCATATGACCGAGCTGGAGGCCGAGCTCGAGGCTGTTGGCCGAACTCCTGAGCAGAAGAGCGTTGAAGACCTCGCCGAAGTCATGATCGATCCCAACGATCCGAAGAGGTTCTTCGTGCTCGGTAGTCAGCTTGCGGATCAAGAAAGGGCCGAGATGCTTGACTTCCTATTACAGAACAAGGAGGTCTTTGCCTGGACCCCATATGAAATGCTTGGCATTGACCCCGAGGTCATGTGCCATAAGCTAAATGTGGATCCCGAGCACAAGCCTGTAGTCCAAAAGACTCGCAGGTCGAGAATCCAGCAAGCAGAGGCCGTGACTGAGGAGGTCAAGAAATTGTTAGAAGCTGAAGCTATCAGAGAAGTCCATTACCCTGTGTGGTTAGCCAACACGATTATGGTAAAAAAGAAGAATGGAAGCTAAAGGGTCTGCGTAGACTTCACCGATCTCAACAAAGCCTATCCCAAAGATAGCTTCCCCCTTTCGGAGATAGACAAGCTGATCGATACCACTGTCGGGCACGATAGGATGAGTTTCCTCGATGCCTACCGAGGTTATCATCAAATTCCGATGCACAGGCCTGATCAGTAAAAAACCGCGTTCATAACACCCAGAGGCATTTACTGCTACAAGGTGATGCCCTTCGGGTTAAAAAACGCTGGTGCCACTTACCAGAGGCTGGTGACCAAGATGTTTCAGGCCCAGCTCGGCAAGACGGTCAAGGTCTACATTGATGACATGGTCGTTAAGTCTAAAAGGTCACAGGACCACTTGACTGACCTACATCAAACCTTCGCCGTCCTCAAACAATACAAGGTCAAGCTGAACGCCTCCAAGTGTGCATTTGGCGTCGGCTCGGGCAAATTCCTGGGCAGCCTGGTCACTAGGCGAGGAATAGAGGCCAATCCCAATCAGATCTCGGCGATCCAGGCCCTACAGAGTTCGACCTCGACAAAACAAGTCCAAATGCTTACAGGGATGGCAGCAGCACTAAACCGCTTCATTAGCAGAGCTTCAGACAAATGCCGTCCCTTCTTCCAACTCCTCAAGAAGAGCTCAGGGTTCCAATGGACGCCGGAGTGCGAAAGTGCCCTTCAAAAGCTCAAAGGATACCTCTCTTCACCTCCCCTACTTTCCACCCCGGCACAGGGTGAGGTCTTATACTTATATCTGTCAGTTTCGGACCATGCAGTGAGCTCGGTACTCATAAGAGAAGATGATAGGCAGCAAAAGCCCATCAATTATACAAGCAAAATCCTGCTGGAAGCCGAGACGAGATACCTGCCATTGGAGAAGCTCGCATTTGCACTTGTCAGTGCCTCCCGCAAGCTCTCCCACTACTTCCAGACATATTCCATTGTGGTTGTGACCGAACATCCACTCAAGTCCCTCTTCAGAAAAGCAGACTTCTCTACAAGAGTGTCCAAATGGGTTGTTGAACTAGGACAATATGATATCCGATATCAGCCCAGAACGGCCATCAAAGCCCAGGTGCTGGCAGACTTCATTGTGAAGTTCACCTCTCCTAGTTCGGCACCGAGCCACCTCGACACCGAACTGGGGGGTAAAGAGGGAACAACCACCGAGACCGAGACAGAACAAGAGCGGTCCTGGAAATGGTTCCTCGACTCATCTTGGAAGGTCTTCATCGATGGATCATCAACCTCCAAGAGAGCTGGTGTAGGCATAGTCCTTCAATCTCCGGAGGGCCTTGTCATTGAGCAAGCCCTGACCCTTGACTTCAAAGCATCTAACAACAAGGCTGAGTATGAAGCACTAATAGCAGGGCTGAGTTGTGCAAAAATTCTGGGGACACAACAACTGGTGGTCTTCAGCGATTCACAGCTGGTGACGAGCCAACTCAATGGAGACTACCAGGCCCGTGACGACAGGATATGGCAGCCTACCTAGCCCACACCAAGCAACTTCTATCTCAGTTCCAAAAGGTTGAAGTTAGGCAGATCGGCAGAGATTTCAACTCTCACGCCGACGCACTTGCAAACTTGGCCTCTGCTGTCGAGGAAGGAAGAAAAAGGACTGTCGAAGTGGAAGCACTGGACATGCCGAGTATATAACTCCACCCACCTCAGCAGATCGTGTGTGCTGACTCGGTCTGAGCTGGATGGACGACTTCATTTCCTACCTCAAGGACGATCAGCTCCCCGAGGACAAAAGTATGGCGCACAAGATCAGGCTGAAAGCAGCTCGGTTCTGGCTCTCCCCAGATGGCAAGCTCTACAAAAAGTCCTACAATGGCCCTTACCTCCAGTGCGTTCACCCGAGCAAAGTCGAGGACTTCCTTTACGAAATCCATGAAGGGATCTGCGACAGTCACATCGGAGGTCGGTCACTGGCTTACCGAGCTATCAGCCAAGGCTACTGGTGGCCCTACATGCAGAAGGATGCACAGGTCTATGCCAGGAAATGTGAGAAGTGTCAGAAATTTTCTCATTCTCTCCATTAACCAGCACATGACCTAAGTCCTCTTTCCAGTCCATGGCCATTTGTCCAATGGGGACTGGACCTGGTGGGACCTCTCCACCGAGCTCCGGGGAATAAAAGATGGTTGATAGTAGCCACTGACTACTTCACCAAGTGGATAGAAACTGAAGCATTGTCCTCCATCACCGAGAAGGATACCAAAAACTTCGTATGGAGAAACATCGTAACAAGATTTGGAGTTCCTCGAGCCTTAGTCTCGGACAACGGGACTCAGTTCGACTCCAACTTCTTCAAAAACTTCTATCAAGAACTCGGTATCAGGAACTACTATTCCACTCTAGCATACCCCAGAGCAATGGACATGCTGAAATCTCTAATAAGGTAGTGCTCGACGGGCTTAAAAAGAGACTCGACCGAGCTGAAGGAAGATGGGTAGGGGAGCTCCTAAGTGTCCTTTGGGTGTATAGAACTACCCCAAGGCGCTTGACCTCGTCTACACCCTTCTCCCTGGCCTACGGAATGGAAGCTGTAATTCCACTTGAGGTCGGTTTACCGACCCTCAGGTCGAAACTATTTGAACAAGGCTGAAACGATATGAACCTCGCCACAGAGCTCGACTTAGCTGAAGAGAGGAGGGAGTCAGCAGCCATTCGCCTCGCCTCTTATTAGCAACAGTTGGCCAGGGGTTACAATCTAAAGGTCAAAGAAAGAAAGTTCTCCCCTGGGAAACTGGTCTTGAAGAAGACACTTCCAGCAGACAAAAATCCCAGTGAAGGAAAGTTTGCAACGAACTGGCACGGGCCATTCAAAGTAACTTCGTTAGCTGGACAATCTGCATATAAGCTTGAGGACATAGAGGGTAGAGAGTTGCCACGTCCATGGAATGCCACGTACCTCAAGAAATACTACTTTTGAGATGTACTCTGATTTTTGGAAAGTCAATGAAATTAATTCTTTTTATAGAATGAGTTTTTACTTTTCCAATCTGTCTCTTACTCCCAAATTGTGCCAAGTTATGGAACTCGGCACGAACATATAGTTCGGTCATGACTCCAGCTTGCATTTCGGCACGGTCGCAGGACTAGCCATTTGCAGTTCGGTCATCACACCAGCTTGCATTCCAACGTAGTACAGGACTCGTCACTCAGTTTGGTTATCGAAGACTGTTACTTCAGCCCGGTCATTGGACCAACCGCGAGTTCTAATTACAAAACCGAATTCCGCCGTGGTCACAGGACCAAGCACACCCCAGCTCTACCGAGGTCAATGCTTCGTTATGGTTACGGAACCTAACTAAAACATTCACCTCTGAGAACTTGGTCTATTAAGCTCGGCTGTAGAGCCAAGCTCAACTACCTGCCTTTATTCCTGTTACTTATTCTGGGTTACAAAGCCAAGGCACACAAAGAATAGGGAAAAAAGAAAAAAAGGGGTTTTCATTTATCAAAAATGTGTATACAGCTGAGAAACAGTTTCATTCACTGATTGCACTTACAAAATCAAAAATAAAAATCTCCCCAAGGGCACAGGAAAAGAAAAAGAAAGATACAACATCATGGCAGCTGGTCTATGTCAATAACAGAAACATCGCCAACATCACCACCGCCACCACCAGTAGGAGCAGGAGGAGCCTCCATGACATCAGCCCCGAGATTGACAGAGTTGGTCTCGGCAGCTGGAACTTGGAGAGTCTCTTGAAGAAGTTCTGAGACCTGGGGCTCGTCAGCTGGATGGTTAAGAGAGGCCTCGGTGAATGTGGGGGTTGGCAACTCGGGCTCGGCGCGAGGGAGCTTGGGCAGATCCTGGCGGATGGGGTGATCATCGGGGACCCTCATTTCTCTGAGCACCGCAAGGCAGCCCATTTCAAAAAGCTCATCTCCCAACCCCACGAGTTGATCTTCGTATTCCTTGGTCGCCTGGGCCACCCCATCCCGGAAGGAGGCCTCGATCTCTGCTTGCCGGGAAGCCTCGAGCTCAGCCCTCAGTTTGGCTGAGGCTTCCTGCTCGGCCTTCAGCGAAGCGTCGATCTCGGCCTTTGCCTTCCTCAAGGCCTCCATCTGTTTCGCCATCTTCTCCATCTTGTACACCTCAGCCTGGAGCCCATAGTTTTCAGCACTTTTCTTGGTGATCTCCTCCATGGCTGCCTCGTTTTCTGCATTCATCTTGGCATACTCCTCCCGAGACTTCCTGAGTTCCTCCGAGCTCCCCTCCAGAGCTGCTGCGAGCTTCTATTTATCAGCCTGCAGGGACTAAATCACAGCACAGCTCTGGCGGGATTTTTCCAGTGCCACTAGAGATCTCTGCACGATCTGCACAGGAGAGACTAGCATCACATAACATCTCTGCAAAATCATACAGCTCATCAAGTATTCCTTACCAGCAGGGTCGACGAGAGGTTAGCCTGGTGCAGTGCGCTCTCTTCCATTCTCCTAAACCGGTCGATGTCTCCCAGAAGCGCACAGGCACCAGCCAACATGGCCGCCATTGCCGGACAGCCATGTAAATGATGTCCCGAGGTCAGCGGCGTCCTTGGCCCAAGGAGGAAAGATGGCCTCCACGGCTCAGCCTCGAGGGCGTGGGGCACCACGGGCTGGACAGAGCCCTGCCGAGATGAACCCTCTCCTCTGGACATCACCGGCACCCTCTCCTCCTGCCTTTCTCGGCGGACCAGGGGCTGCTCTTCCTCCCTCTGCTCCTCCTCCTCCTCCTCGCGCTGCCTCGGCTCCCTCCTCTCTTCCGCCGGGGTTGACTGAGAAGCCCTTTCCTTCCGGGGCTTGGTCTGGCGTGGCTCTTCGCCCCTCGCCTTCTTCGTCTACCTCTCCTCCCTCACCACGATGGAGTCATCTCGGGAGGAGCCGGCAGGGGGAGCCTTATGGGCATCCCTAGAGGAGGAATCAACGGACCTCGAGGACGAAGAGGCCCGCTTGCCCAGCAGCTTCTCCCGAAGGTTGGTGGTAGGCAAATCTTGGCGACCCCTCTCCATCTCGGGGCTGGGTTGGTGCTCCTCGGTCGCTTCATCCGGATCGGTAAGGGGTGAGATCGGCCGTTGTTGCCCGACCGCCTCTGGCGCGTAGCTAGGCCCGACCTCGATGTCCTCAGCCCCTTGTCTTTTGTAGAAATGTCTGTACCTCGGCAGGTACCCTATGAGGCACAATGCAGACCTGCCTTTGTGCCCCTGGTAGCACTGAACGGCATCGAACCAACCACCGTTCTTCTTCCAGCCGTCACGCAAGACCACCTGTCTCCTCTCACTGATCTCTGCACAACAGACCAATGCACGTCAGTTCGGCAGATAAATAGAGATAAAAAGTCAAGCTATCTGAGCTCGGTGTTTACTTGGAAGGCGCCCAAAGTGACGAGGTACCATGTACCTCCTCTCTGCCTCGGTTTCTTCGGCGCCTAACTCCCAGTTCCCGGTAACGAACAATCTATCGCTCCCGGCGTGGCGCATTGAGTCCTCAAGGGCAGTAACGAAGGAGACCATCTTCGGTTTTCCCCGGAGGTAATAACAGTTGTCGGGTTCCCCGGTCGACTTGCAAATGTCGTACGCTTCCTCGATGTCATGGACACCGAGGTGGATACCTAAGAGCCTATTCAACTCTACTATCCCCATTATGATTTTATAGCTATTCGGCATTAATTGACAAGCGGCAAGGTTCCACGTCGCTAGACATCGCCTAAGCAGTGGGTGGATGGGGAACTTCACCCCTCCTTCAACTATCGAGACCAATGGGAAGGGCATCGCCCCATCTCGGTAGAAGAAAGCGTCCCACGGGTCCTTCGGATCGTCCAGCTTGATCCGGACGTCATCCGGGATACTGTAGGTCTCCCTGAACCTAAACATGGCCGCGGGGGTGTCAACTAGGCAGCGGTAAACCCTTATTCCCATGTTTTGAGGACTGGAAGACATGTGACAAAAGAAATACCGTAACTGAGGGAAGAAACTAGAAAAGAGGTGCTGAAGGGGAAAGATAAAGGGAGAAGAAGACTTACAGAGAACAAGAAGCATAAGGACATAAGGGAAAGGAAGACACAGAGGTGATCTGAGAAAATCGCACGAGCAGAGTCTCCCCTAGATTCAGAATGCCAAAGTAGACGAAGGAAGAAGAAGATTGTTGTTTTTATAAAGCAGCAGGACGCCTTTTCGGATTTCAAGGGCATGCCCTCATCACTTCACCTCGAAAGGCGCGCGCGTCGCTTCAGGACGGCCGTACGTCAAATCAAGCGTTGCCACGTGGCGAGCGCAATATGGTTTCCGTAGTAAACGCCGTCAGAATGATTGATTACCTCGGGCAGGTGCAGTGGTTTCGCCGCCTTCTGGCAGACAGGCTAGCGACGGAGTAATGAAGCCCTTAAATGAAGTCATGATGAGACCTCGACACCAACGGCCGATTACAAAAGACAGTGCTGTGAGCTCGGTACTCATAAAAGCTTCCACGTTTCTAGCTCCCGACCTCAATCCAGCCCCAGGAGTCCGATGAGGTCAGCAGCTAGGGGGCAATTGTGTGGGAGTGATTATCTAATACCGAGGTGATCTTCGACCTAGACAAAAATACTGACTAGGGGTTACACCGACCTCATTTAACCCAACTCGGCAACAAGCAGCTGGTACCGAGTTGGAGTGGGACCCGGTAAGTGTACCGGCCGCGCTCTTTCTGGGCTCTGCCTCGAGCGTCTCGGTAACAGTACCCGACCTCAAGCAGGCCTGACCTCGGTGATATCCATCTCGGTCCACTTGACCGAGATGGACGTTGTTCGGCTAAATCTCTATCATGAGATGGGATGGTTGCATTATAGAGCCCCCTGACAGATAGGGTGGCCACCGAATACTGATAAGGGACCTTCCCTATCACGTCCACATTTATGTGAGGGATTTGAGGAGACATCCAATGGGACAAGTATACTCACCTACCCCCACTAAGGATCCTAGGAGTGGGCTGATGGGACAAGTATCCCCACCTACCTCCACTATGGAACCTTCTACTCCCTCCTACATATACTAGCATGGTCAGCCATGAACAGGTACGCAAGATACACAGCATACACTTTGTTATTTTTCTTATCTTCTTCCTCACTTCACCCTAGTTCAGTGACTGCACTAACTCAGGCGTTGGAGTGCCTTTGGCTGACAGCAGCCTCGGGCCCTGACCTCTGTTTTCTTCTCCCTTTCAGGTTTCAGATCATCAAAGGCGTTCCCGATCAGTCGAACAGGATCTCACTAATCCCCATCATCATCTAAACTAAGTCCGTAATTTTTAAGCACGCACAACTGGTACATATGAATCCTCTCAAGGCAATGCTTATGTAGTGCCTCCATAACAAAATGTCCCTTATGCACTACAAGGTCAGAATAAGTCTTTGGAGGAAATTCTTGGGACGTTCATGCGAATCACTCAATAAACAATTCAAAGGCTTGAGTCCTCTATTGATCAAATCAAACGTATCCTCTATTGGAGAGGCACTTTTCTAGCACCCAAAAAGGCAGTTTGAGGCAGGGTTCAAAATAACGACCGTTATCATTACACAACAGCAATTATGTAACGATAACGGCTGCCGCCGTTACATTACATAGAAAATAAAGGCCACATTATGAAACGGGCAAAAACATCGCCCACATAACAGCCGTTATGTTCCGTTATTCTGATTTTAACGGCCAAACTATTATAATGGCCGTTCGTAAGTTTCATAATAACAACGGCCGTTATAACGCTTGACAGGCCATTTTTTTCTAAAAAAATCGTCATTTCTTCTTCTCTTTCACTTCTTTCTGCTTCACTTCATCTCTAAGGCTTCCTAAAGCATTGCTGCAATAGGAAACAACACTCCAGCAGCCTAAAACACTAGATCCAAGCCACTTTTGGGTAGATTTGTCCATGGGGAAATCATACATATCGAACTCAAGAGACATCGCTTTGGTAAGGTTATTATTAAAAAAAAATTTTGCCTTTTGAAGTTCTTTTCAAGATTCAACCTCAATATGACTTAGAGATGTTTGAGGTATGTTAGATCCATACTTTTGGAGGAAAAGATTGTAAATTTCAGCATTTTTTGTAATATTTTTGATATTTTCATTATTTAAATCCAAATCACTCTTTTTTTTTTTGGAGAAGATTGGGTAATACATGTACCAAATGCTTTATATTGAGTTAGGTTTGATGTTACTCACTTAGTTTTCCTTAGATCTACTGTTTTTAAGTTTAGATCTAGATTTTCTTATTCTCAAGATTTGGGTTTTTCTTGAAATCATTTAGATTTCCCCAAATTAGTTTATCAATTGTATTTATAATGTGTTAGATACTTATGTCTACCCTTTTGGAGCAAAAAGACTGTAAATTTTAGCACTTCTGTAATATTTTTTATTTTCTCATTATCGAGATTCGAATTAAAAAAAAATCTGAATAGTTTGTTTACACATGTACCAAAGGCTTTATATTGACTTGGATTTGATGTTACTCACTTAGTTTTCTTTAGATATAGTGTTTTTAAGTGTAGATCTAGATTTTATGATTTTTAAAAGTTAAGGCTTTTCTTGAAATCATTTAGATTTCCCCAAATAATGTTCAATCTTAGTAGATCTGCTTGAAAAATGGGTAGATCTACTAGATTAATGTCCAGTTTTTTTTATTAAATACTTATTTTCTAAATTTTTTAATAAATCAATATTAGAATATTTTTTTTTATGATTTCTGAAACAATTTGTTTGTTTATTATTCTAGGTTTAGTGTGTAACTCATGTATATGTTTTCCACGGTAAATCTACTTGAAAAATGGGTAGATCTACTACTAGTAGATTTATGTTTAAAAAACTTTTTTAATGTTTATTATTTTAGGTTTAGCATAAGTATAACTCATGTAGTCATGTGTATGTTTCTAATTATAGTAAAAATAAATGAATATGTTTTTGTAATGTTACATGTTTTCTATTATAAACTACTTTTGCTTTATGGATTATGTGTTTAATGTTATTCTTTTGTAGAAAATAATGGTACACGAAGTGGAACTGGTTTGGAGACATCTTGTTGATGTGGATGGAAAGAAGCGTAAAATTAAGTGCAATTATTCTAATAAAGTGGTAACTAGTGGAATCACAAGATTGAAGCAAAACTTAGCACATACAGAGGCCCAAGTTACTAAATGTCCCAAGGTATACCCAGAGTTAAAAAAGAAAATTCAAGCATTGTTGGATGCGGGGAAGAAAAAAAAAGTAGTAACTTAGAAAAGAAAGCATGTAGAGTATAGAGCATGTAAAGAGGTGTTTGGGCCCAGGGATGTAAGGTCCCCAACCTTAATAGGGTGTTTAGCTTCTTAATTTTGATAATTAGCTTAATTAATTGTGATTCTAGCTAATTAGGTGGGTGTAGTATTTAAGCGAATTTCTTTTATCATTAGGAAGATGTCCACAACGTTTCATTTGATCCCAAGTGCGATTAGTCTTAATGGGGGTTAGGTTGTATTCGTAGGAAAATTGGGTTTTTTTTTTGAGAAATTCAGTTTTCGCTGAATTTGGGTTCGTTGGAAAGATCTCGTCGCGCTCATCATTTTCCATTCTTGACTCGTCGCGATTCGACACCTCAAAGTCCCTCAAATTATCAATTTTCTCTCATTTCACTCAGGAGAGCATTCTAGATTTTTTCCCTTTCATCTCTCATTTAAACCCATTCCCAGCGATCCCTTCGTTTCACTTCTTCATTTCAGAGAAGAATTGCTTTAGGAGCTCTTTCTTCTTCCATTCACTTCCCTGGATTGCATGTGCCAGTTAGGAGTGGAAATTCAAAGGTTCAAGTGCATCACCTCCTTCCTCTCATCTTCCTCATCTCCTAGACCCATCTTGGTAAGTTTTTCCCCAATTCTCACTCTCCCAATCTTAATTCCTCTTGTTGTAAATGTCTTGCATGCTGATGAATTCTACTCCCTTCCTTTCCCTTGTACTCTTTGAGTGTAGGAGAAGCTTTGGAGGTTGGTTTTTGGCTAGTGGGTGTGTGGAGAGCTGCTTCCTCTTCAATCATTTTAATATATCTTCTTTTGGTTAAGGCAAGTGGATTTGCTTTATATATTGAGCATGCATGTGTTTTATTTATTTCTTGTTAATTCAATTGCTTAGAATTCCCTAAATTCCAAGCTTTTCATGGTTAATTTGATTATATGTGCTAAATTGAGTATCATGGGTTGAATGGACCTCAATTGTTGGGTGAATTGATGATGGCTGGATGAGTTGATGAATGGAATGGGATGTGGTTTGAGAGACAAAAAGAGTATGGAGGCTCTTCTCATGCAGGTACATGCCATGGAAATGCTTAGGAAGGAAGGGAGTGGGCCCTAGGTGAATGGGATTGAAAATAACTTAAAACAGGCAAAAACTGCTCCACCCCGGGCTCAGGCAGCAAGTAGGTTCGCTCTAGCGGGCTTAACCCTTGCTAGAGCGAGCTTTACTGCTGTTCTGGGAGCCCAGGCAGAATGCCTTCTCACTATAGCAAGAATTTTGCTCGCTATAGCCAGACTGTCTATGGCAGACAACAATGACCACTTCAAATGGGCATAACTTTTGAACCGTTCATCGGAATTTTGAGTTCTATATACCGTTGGAAAGCTCTTGAAGCATGAAACCCTATGGTACATTATCTTAATGATCATAGGTTGGCAAAGGAAGTGGGTATTTGGATCAATGAACCAAGCCCTTATCACTTTTGGAAATGGACTCGAAACCTAGTTGGACCCCTAGGTTGACACCCATTGACTTTACCCTTACATGACCAACTTGGGGAAATGAAACAGAGCATGATTGGCTTGGTATGCTTCATCAATTGTCCAAGCTTCCGTGTATGGTTGTAACTTGGCCGAATGCATAAGAATTGAGTCAATTGGTACCCAATAACTTTTGTACACCAAGGGCTCACCACACTACAGCATCATTGACTCATCCTCCATAAGTAATCCGTTAGGAATACATGCGGTACATGATGGACATCCCTTGACATAGGATTGGCTTGTTCTTCTCTCTTGATACGTAAATCTTGTATCCGTAGTTTGATGTACCTTGTACACTCTACTCTTGAAAACTTGTAACATAACTTGTAGAACTAAGGTTTGACCAGACTTAGAGTGTATCCTTAGGTACCTTTTGATTCTTGTACTGGACGAACATGTGTGGATAGACTTATTAAGAGGATTATTCGTGGAACTTAGAGACTTACTTGTATTTTAGTTTGACTTGGAGTAGCCCTCAATTTATTGCCTTATGTTTTAAATCTATCCACGTGCTTGTCTTGGATCTTGTGTCTATTGCTAAACCATCATTATCATCTTGCATTCATGACCAACTACATTTTGATGATTATTGAGTGGGCCGGTTACTTGGACACTAGGGTGGGTAGTCGGCTCGGACGGTATCCATGGCGCAGGATAATGGCAGTCGGCTGGGATGACATTAATACCCCGGGAGATGGCTAGGACATCCTCGGAGTCTCCTCTTAATTGGCATTGCATTTCATGGATGGTAATTCTTGTATAACTTGTTATGATTTAAATTATTACTTGATTCTTATATTTACTCTTACTTCTATGCCTAGCTTGTTGCCTTGATCATGTCTTACAATCATGTACGTGTCTCTATTCTCTTTCAAAACATTTTATGAATAATATATATTGTTTATCTTCTTGCCAACATATTGTTGATCATTTATTCCTTGGTGGGCAGACGACACCACCTTCCATGTCAACCCGGACTTTGAGGCAATCCCAAAGGATCCTCAACCGGAGGAGGAGGATGAGTTACGTGAGTGGAGTGCCGATGACGTAGCTTAGTGTCACCACTCTTGGCATCTGTGCGCGATACATAGGGACATCTGTCATCTTGCCACCTAGATTCCATCTTTTGGGTTTTTCAATCTTTTTGGACTTATCATATTGTATATCTTTGTGTGCCAACAAATGCCCCCCTCGAGGTACATTGCTTGGGAATATGTGTTTTGTAATCATTGTGCCTTGAGAATTTCAATTCTCTGCTTGAAAATTCAAATTTGGACAAAAAAGATGTATTTTGAGTGTAGATAACTAAATTTTAAAGTTATTCATGCCTTACTTTTTCGCAAATATCAAGTGTATGCATCTCTGTGGGGACTATGGGGAATTCTCAACGAAGAATCCCATAGGTATAGAATAATATTCGAAGAATTTTCTTTTGAGTGATGAAAATGGTGATTTTGTGAGGAATAAATCCGGATTTAGAAAAGAAGATGAGTGTAAAAGGTGTGGGATCATGGTATTGATACTGTTTTTGATGAAATTGATGGGTTGGGTAGGCAAAAAAAACTTAGAATTGAGCACATGGGCAGTCTATATGAAGATATTTTGAGTAGACGGTATGATGAAGTCATTTTTGAATTTTACCAGCTCCATGAATTTTGAAAAGCAGTTATAACTCCGAATGACGTCTCTTGGAACTGCGGGCTGGCTGGCCAGTGGTTGGTCTTTTTCCTCAAAGGCCGCTAGCCGCCGAGATGCTTTCGGAGTGGCGACTAGGCGCTGAACCATTTCCAGAGTGTCCTCTGAGCTTTTAGTTCAATAGCTAGCGCCTCTTACGAAAATCGAGGAGCCAGACAGCTTAAAAAAACATGATTTCCATCTTTTCTTCTTCACTTCAATGTTTCATATTTTCAGAGCTTCCAGAGTCCAAAGCCTTCGTGCCCAAGAGTCGTTTTCTAGTCTCTTTGTCTTCTTAGAGCCTTCTTTCTGCATTTCTTCTCCTCCACTCTCCGAAACAATGGCTGGTAAATCCTTTTTGGGATTTCTACATATAAAATGCAAAAACACTATTTTTTTTTTCTTTACTTCTTTTACTTTGTTTTCATGTTTCCTTTTTTATGCCCATTTGAGTGTCCTTGGCCTCGACCAAAGATTGCTTGAAAGGGTTTTTGAATTCTGAGAGGTCTTTTGATTAAGGTTAAGGGATGAAATCTGCCTTTCGAACTTTGGTATGAAAGGAGGAGAGCAAGAATTTTCTCACTGTTTTCCCTCTTCTCTCTCTCTCTTTGTTTTTTTGCTTCACTGCTCCACTGCGTGTGGGATTCCGAACTTAGAATGTAGAAAACGACTGGATTTCGACCTTCGTCGTATTCTTTTTGGACGAAGAATAGAATTTTTGGGTTTTTTTCCCTTTCAATTTCATGAAGCAAAAATCTAATGAATAGATCTCAAACAACAGCTACTGATTTCAGGCCGTATTTGAGTAGTGGTCGTTGACTGCTGAGCGGGTAAGCCGTCGAATTTCAAGATAGGGTTAAGTAGTAGTCATTGCTTGGGAACCGGCTGTTGAGCCTTGATAGTCTTGAACTTTTAGCCGCTGAGTTCTAAATGTTGGCCGCTGAGGATTTTGGGGTTCAGTCAATGGCCGCTGACCTTTGAAGAATTTGATTTTAGCCATCGAGTGTGAAAAAGTTTTAGCCCTACCTGCTAAGCACTGAAGTAATAGAGGAACAACCATTGGGCGTTGAAAGGCCAGAGTAGTGACCGCTAAAAGCCTATATAGTGAGACAATGGTCGTTGAAATACTGAGTGAGTGGGGCAGTGACCGCTGAAAACTCAGAAAATACAGCAGTGGCCATTTTGGACATTTGAAGGCCAAATAAGTGCATGTTCATTTTCATACAATCATTTTTCATGCAGTTTTGCATTCTGACTCATGTCTTTATATGGTTTTAGTGAGCATTAAGTTGGCCGGCTTAACCAGAGACCTTGATTTGAATGAAGCCTTCTAAGCGAGCACTCTGTTGCACTACAAGCGTTGAGAATCAAGTATTTTTCCTATTCTTTGGTATTTTTGGCCCAACCTTAAAGCATGGGAAATGCTACCAAAATTCTATAGACTTCTTTTTAGATTATAAAAATTAATCATCTCGCATTAACATCCTCTTCTCTTTTCGACAGATAAGAACATTGCTTCTTCCTCCACTGTTGTTGAAACTTCACAAGTTCCTACAGTTGAAACCGTGCAAGCTCCTCCTTCTCCTCGCAGTATAATGCGAGAAGGCCATATTAGATTGGAGACGAATTCCAAAAATGTGGATAGTATCGCTCATGCTAAATTAGAGAAATTCACAGCAAAGCTTTTGACTGCTAGGACCGAACAATTGTACCATGACATCCTAATCAATGCTCCTTGGAATGATCGACGCTGGGGGGTCTTTAAAAAAGCCAGACTATGCTTTTGGTGATAGTAGTGGCTATGAAGATTGTCACTCCACTGAACGTATCACCTTTTACTTCATTCATACCACCGGGGAGACAATTTTAGTTTTTACAGAGCATACTTATAAGAGAGGTTCTTTTGTTTTGAATCTCAAGACTACCGTACCAGCTAGGGATGACAGTGAGGTTGCATGGGGGTACCAGGGAGCGCAAATTTCAAGACAGGCTCCTTCACTCATGATGAACTCAATTTCATAGAGTCCCCCATGGCGAGGTATGACATGCTGGCTCCGAACCGATTGGCACTTCCTACTGGGTGCAACGTGTCACAGTTTAGAACCATTGGTCTGAGAATCATTATAATAGATGGTAGTTCTTGGATTGGCAAGAAGCACAACTCCAAAGGATGGTTCACCCCCTCACGTGACTAGGAGCAATGGACCAAAGAAGTCCTAGATAAGTGCAGCGATTTTTCGACGCAGGGATTCTCGAAATAGTGAGAGTAACTTCCAAGTGGATCCCTTTGAAATCAAAAGAAGTTTGCAAAGCAATAATGGAGTTGTTTTGTCCTTCCACCAACACCTTCATCACCCCTAACACTGCATTAGGATTTTCTTTGCTAGAGATCGCGACCATACTCAGGGAATTCTATGAGGATCTTGTTCCCCTTGATCCCATTCTAGAGAGAGAGAGAGAGATCGAGGAGTTCAGCGCGGTATTCCAACAAGTTTTTGCTTTGGCTGAGATGTCTCGGGACAAGCCCCATAAGTTCAAGGCAGCGACTTGGATAAAGAACATGTTGCCAAAGGGACCAACCAAGAGGATTACATTTTTGGGAAGTTCAAGTGCCTTCAAGAAGAAGATTGTGACACTTGGTCCCTCTTCAGTTAGTCCGAGGCGAAAAACGCGTAAGTCAATTACTTTGTATGTCGATTGTCCAAAGTTCCTCCTTTACTTGGAAAAAACTTGTTCTGAGAGCATGCCAAGAAGAAGACTTGTAGCTATGTACCTGCCAGTTTGGTTATCTGAGGTCATCTTCCCCATCACAGGTAAAGAAGTCTGGTGAGGTTGAATTTACCCTGTTTGCAAGATGGCTTTTGGAGTCAGATTTGCTTTGGCTCCTTCTTTGGTGAGTTACTTATGCACAAGGTTAAAGATGATCAACTTCCTTGTGAGATGCGTCAAGCCATACAATAGATACTATGCCGAGCATTTGGTTTATGCTTGGTTCGTATACCATTGTTAAGGATTTCATCGTTTAGGGAATCAGGAAAATATCCCTTTGTACAAGGCCATCATGAATGGGTCTGAGATGGGCCTTTCTCTTACTGTTGCCAGAAGGATAGTAGCTAATCATATAAGCCACAATATATACAAAAGACCCGTCACACTGAGTGATATGGAGTACACCGGCCTCATCAGTGATCTGTTCCTGGTTGACAAAGAGAATTCTCATACCCAGATCTTTTCATTCCACTTGGGAAAAAGAATGGCTCATTTGCATCCGGCCTTCAAATCTGTTCTTCAGAGAAGGGTTGATCGATATTTGACCCTATGCTCGGTCTCAGTGTAACAGGCAGTTTGGATACTCACAGGGAGTTCTAGTGCACCTGGGCAAAATTAGAGAGAGAACCGAGGATGCCACACTTCAAGATGCGTTGCACGCATTGCTCTTCTTTTTTGCTTTCAATACCGGTGCCTTTTTCCGACTGCCCCAGTTTAGTGTTTCAGTTTACACATCTGGTTTTGTTGAATGGTATGCAATTAGCAGGACTTCCTTTCACTGTGCCCGTAGAGATCAACTGTTTGAGGTTGGGGTCATCTCAGATTCCAACATCGATGGTTCTATTAATCGTGAACACTTAGACGCATATATTCGTGGTGCTTTTGAGTGGAAGACAGGCCTTTACGAGGATGGATTCGACTGTTTCTCGCCATTTAACAACTACAAGTACGGACTCGAGAATCAATACTTCATCGATAGGAGGAAAAGTCCGGCTCATACACAGTCACCCATCTTAGGTGTCGTTAAATCAGTTGGGAATCCTGATTTCTCATGAAATGATATGTATTCTCAACATCATTAGTTCATTCAAGTCAAATCATATCCAATGATGTCATTTTATGCTATCATTTAATGTGAAATGGATCCGCATTCATGCATTTGAGACTTTAGGGGTAAAAATGTCCTTTCACAAAAAAAAATGATACATTTTTTTGCATGAAGTCACTCAATCCATCATTCACTGCATTCTTCAGATTCCATCATACCTGACCTATCCTAAAATCGACAACATTTCGGTATGCAGGAGTCATGCCCAAAATGGGTGGAAAAAAGGGTTGAACTCGATCAACTTGGAAGGGTGCATTTCATAAAGTGTGTGCCACTCCGACCAACTGACCATACCATGGGACATGTCATATCTATATGTGAAAGCAAGGCATGTGAATCATGCTATGGCACAAGATTGGCTCAATTAGAACATTTCAAACTCTCGATGTGACTCGAGATTTGCTAGAGATAGGGGTTTCATTCATCGGTCCAAATTTCCAAGAATTGTGGTTCAAACTCATGGAAATAACCATCTGTACTATGAAAAATATATAACTATATGAGAAAGTTAATATCCCTCAAACAGAGGTCACTTAAATCCATTTGTGTCATTAATGCAAATGTAAGACCCCGCCCCGAGTTAATCAAGATTAACTCTAATTAATTGAAGTTAATGCTAATTAATCACGTTTAATGAGGCTAATGATGGCTAATGACTAAGCTCGATGAGATTAGTCTCAAATGATTGAATTAAGCTTAATGAAATGATAATGAAGGGGATTGAATGGATTGAATGAGATTTTAGACTCAAACTAAGAGAACAAGGCCTTTTTCCGTAAATACGGATTTATACGTATTTTTGTCGAATACGGAAACTCTTGATACCAACACGTGTATCTCGACGAGTACGTTAACTTTCATAATAGGCTCAAAGTCATCCGACGAGTATTGACTCAAGTGAGCTTTCATTTGACTTAAATTGAAAATAAGAAAGAAAGAGAGGGTTTAGACACAAAAAGGCCTTATAAGAGATGAGATGAACTCTTTTGAGTTCATTCTCTTCCATTTTCCATTGCATTGAAGAGAAACCCTAGACACCTCCCTTCTTCATTTCTTCCTTTCATTCTCCTTCATCAAAGGAGTGAGATTGGGAGTATTCAAGGGGGTTTTGGGAGAAACTTCATCTTCTTCATCACCTTCCTTGGCTTGTCTTCCATTTTTGGAGTGTTGAAGCTTGAGGAAGAGCTCAAGACCTCTTGAACTTGGACCTACAAGTAAGTAGATAACCTTGTCTTGGGATTCTCCAAGCCTATTGAGTATTTTGGAGTAGTATTTAACACAATGACTTATAGGGTCGTGCCTTTCATATTTTTATGGAAATAGGGTTTGGATTTGGGGATTTCTCACCTCAAAGTCAAGCTATGAAGGGATTTCTTGCTAATAGACTTTAAGAGGCAAGTATAAATGCTTCCTTATGATTGAACATGTTAATTTCCAAGTTTTCTTTGAGTTATAAAGATGGGTTCTCAAACCCTATTGTTAGAAATGGAGATTTTATGGATTTGTTGAGCTCTATGGATTTTATGATGTATTAATGATAGAATAGAAGTGATTTTGGTGTTTAAATGGTGAATGAGGAGAGGACATAGGATCCTTTAATGTATATGCAAATGGTGGTTGAAGTGAATGAATGAAAGAGTGAATGTTCAGAATCCGGAATCTGGGTTCTGGACAGTTCGCTCGAGCGAACCAGTTACTGTCTGACGCGAAAAGTGTCCGCACGAGCGAACTTTAGGTGCGCTCGTGCGATGAAGGTTCTGTGGATTTTGATATTGAGGGTGAAAAATTTTTGGGGACTAAATGCACATATTAAATGAAAATGTGATGTCCATCGAAAATAACACGTGCATTTAGTAACTAATAATTACACCTATAAATTATCTAAATTTGGGATAGAGACAAGTAGGACCGTGAATGATTAAAGATTCATCTCATCCCATTGAGTCTATAATGACTGCATACAATGAACCACTGAATACTGAATAAATGTAATGAACCATTGAATAATGAACAAAATGAATAAATGCAATGAATAATGAATAATCCTGCTGCAGCAGATGATTGGAGTGTTCCGGAGCTCCGTGGTGATGCCAGTGATCTCTGATCAAGACACTGGTAGATCCCACACATATAGACTGAAAAGTCAATGAAATGATAAGCCATGTAAGGAAAACTGAAATAATATTGAAGCCTCGGCCATGAATGGTTCGCCCTTCCGCCTTGTGCTTAATTAAATTGATTAACGAAAGTGAAATAAAGCCAGGCCATGAACGGTTTGCCCTTCCGCCTCGTGCTTAAGTTTCTTCCGTTGGAAGACACGAAATGAAATGAAATGACATGAAGTAAATGAAATGAATTGAATAATGCTTCCTTTGGGAAGACATTGAACTGAATGATAGTAACACTATTGTAATTGAAAATTTAGCCATTGAGTATCAATGGGCTACACTGTACATGATATTGCATTAACCTAGATGTAATTGTCTAGAGTTGTTATATTGATAATGGACAAGTTTAGCATGTGTTATCATAAATGTGTTTATACATTGTTGAACCGTCCTGTTCATAGTGTTATTGATGGCATTAGAGGCCCAGTTGCCCCTCCCGGTCTTGCAGAGGCCGCGCCGCGTGCGGAGGAGGCTCATCCGTTACCTCCAGGAGGTTTAGCCGAATGGGCATAGCTCGGAGGGCGTTGATTTTTAATGTTTTGGAGATTATTTTGTGAATCATTTGATAGATATTTTGTATATCATTTTGAGATGTAATTAGATGTCCCCTGCATTGTATTGTGAATATGCAGTGGTGGACTTCATTGGATTATATTTTTGTACATGTGAACTTTACTTGTAATGTAAAGTCAATTATTGTCAATGCATATATATGTTTCCGTAAAAATGTACATTTGACAAGTATGTATGTTAGATCCCTTGTGAGTCTTCGTCTTAACTTCGGTTAATTCGAGATTTACGAGAGTAAGTATGTTGGATTCGCGACCCGGGGATTAGGCCCCGATTAGTCCGGTCTCGGGCCCGGGTCATGACAGCAAATCACATAATAGACAATACATAACATTATACCCCATCGATCCATAGTAGGGTTACCATCCACATGTAGGTACAGGGCCATTCATCACTATGTTGTCATGGGATCTTAGTTATCCATAGCATATCACTACCTTGACGCTTTCAAGGTAGTTGACAACTAATGTCACATGCTTGCATACCCGCGATGCAGCATCATACCACACATGCATCCGACAAGTCATAATGTCGTTAGCTCAAAAGTCACTTAATTTTAGTCATACTTAACATTATTGGTGAGTTTGGGATTTATATCCATATCCTAACTTAAGCTCAATATATACTGTTGATAAACCATAGTGGTACAGGGTTGAGCTAAGGGTTACGGAGTAGGGTCCACAACAAAGAAGCCCAAGGAAAAGTACAAAAATATACAAAAAAAAGGGATTCTGTAGGTCAGCCAGTAGTTGGCCGTTCTCTGTTAGTCAACAAGTTGGCAGGCCAAACTACTAGCCAATCAATTTGCTCGTTTGGTTGTTTGGTCTTTCAGGCAAACCACCGAACGAGAGTTCAGATTTTGCGGTCTCTCATCTTTACCACATTTCTAAAGGCCTTAGGCATGATTCTAAGGCCGAGAAAATACATTACCGGATTTCCTTATTGCGTTCTTTAGTTTTAACGTGCGATTGTATATAGAAAGTGCCCAAACATATACAATTCACCAAAATCAATCTACTAAGCATACTTACGATTCAAATCATGGGTTGTCACATCTTCATAATCACTAAAAACAACCTTTGAAAATAAGCTATAACTGAGATCCTCCTTTTCCTAAAAATCCCTAAAATACAAGCTCAGAATCCTGCCAAAAATGGAAAATATAGGAGGAGTTGGAGAAACGCTATGCATGTCTAAATCTAAGGTAGAAATAGGGTCTAGAGCACACATCTAAGAGATGAAAATGAGATCTTACCTATTGGCACCTTGACGAAGGAGATTTACTCGCCAATGGAGGTCGTCGAGCACGAAATGGGGAATAAAAGGTATGGGCTTGGTCGTGGAGTGATGGGGAGGAATTCTCGTGCTTGGAATCGTAAACTAAAGCAGAAATGGAGGAAGGGAGTGGCTGTATGGATGTTATGTGATCTGATTTGGGGCTTGAACGATGGAGCAGAAGAAGATTGAGAGAAAGAGACGATGGCTGCCTCTTAAATACAATTCAAAATTTTAGAAAATGACATCTATGTCCCCACAACTTAAGTGAAAAGAACATATATAGAAAATGAAGGGGTCCGAGTCATCGATTAGGTCAGGGCCAAGAACAAAAGTTTCTCGAAATTAGATCTACTTTCCAGTGATCCCAAGAATGATACATTTCGAAATTCCGAGAGAAACCCCAACTTTATAAAAATGACAACTATGTCCCTCCTTAAGCGTAACATTGCAAAATGAAGGGTTTGCAGACATTGAATGACCATGAGTTGAGCACGAAGGTTCCTCATAATAATTCTATTTATCTAATGAGCCAAAATTTTACCTGTTTCCAAAAAATCCCAAAATACCCCTCACAATGGCCGAATGACTATTCTACCCTCCCCGTGCCGGAACTTGAACTAATCGGGACTAAACTAAGTCAAAAGCTATGCTAACACTAAAACCAAATTAATCGAAGCCTAAGTAAAATTAATCGACACTAATTTCTAATAATAAGGGTCTGAATCTTACATCCTTGATGGTTCGAATAACGCCATATGTTAATACAGTCGCCCGATGAACCTGTGTTCCCTAAGGGACCCTGTACCTAGAACTTGGCTTTAGTTTCGGAGTCCATTAGACTTGCCTAACATTATGTAATTATGAGACTTATAATAAGGGATGCTTGAGCTTAACCTCTCTTTTTGATAGTCTGGGAAGCATGCGCCGCATAACACCAAGTTGAAAGTGCAATGATTTTGGGGATATTGATTTCAAATACCATCTGAAGCACCAAGGTATTATCCTAAGGACATGAAGGGCCCCAGGATCGTATAGGATCAAACGGCACTGTGTTCCATATATGAATGGAAATCAAGAGCCTAAGTTTGGATTGTAAGGATTCCTTGATTTGTACTATTGGTGTATGTCTTCCTTTGCTATATTATCTACATGACTTGAGCATGTGTCTCCTTTTTGTTAGTACCAATTATGAGTCACATGTTGATAACTTAAAATGGACTTAAAGTCACTTTGGTTTAGCCAAGTCTTGTACGGTTTGTTATAGTCGTTGTGCCTCAGGCTAGGTGGCTTTGAAGTAATAAGGTATTAGCCAGGACTAATCTAGGTATTGCTTTTGAATGGGAATGCTTTATAGAATTTTTTTTTTTTGAGTAGTTTCCTCAATTGATGATAGTCTTGTTCATGCAAGAGAAAGCGCAGCCCTACACTATTGCCTTATTATCCTTGAGTAAGGCACCACTCAGCTATTAAGTCTACCACAACATGGGACTTCCTATGGCAAGGATTGTATTATGTTTTGCGATCTATAGATTGATTATATTGAGGTAGAGCATATGCTGCTAGATACCAAAGATGAGCATTTTGGGCTCCAAACCTTGGCCGCCATCTTTCTTGCAATCTTGGCTTGCTGTGCATCTTCTCTACCACAACTCGGTCTAGTACGGGAGGGTTGTGGTACTATCCTGTGGTATTTTAGCACATGTGTACTGCCTAGTTGCTAGGATGTTGATTGATACATTATTGTCTTTATCTAATTGTATCGGTTATTTATGCCTAGCTCATTTGTCCTTATTTTTCTCTTTTGATCATTATTGTCATCACTTTATAATAATGCATCATATCTTGCTATTTATATTTGCTTACTTGTCCAGTTATTGTAAACCTCATGGCCTACATTGTTGCAGTAGATGATCGATTTGATCCCTTTGAGTCGGAAACTAAGGCGGTCCAAGAGGATTCACCAGAGGAGTATCGAGAGTGGAGTGCAGACAACATAGTTTGAGTTGTTGAGCCCATGCACATGAGAGCCCACAAGCTTACTTTTGGATAGATTCATTTTGTATATCTTTTGTTATGGCCTTAGTTTTTGGTTGGCCATTGTACTTAAAAAATATTTTTGGATATTTTGTTAAACTTTAAATTTACTAATGAAAATCTATGCCTCGCTTTCTATAATTGTTACCTGTCTGTAATTATACATGCATAAACACGCTTCCATAGAAATTATCTATAACTTTTGGAAAATGTTAATACCTCACATCACGGACTTCGATCCATATGGGCAGAAAAATTTTAATAGGTCCTATAATATTCGTGCCTCATTGTTATGAGAATTCAGTCCGGGGCGTCATTCTGTCTGTGTGTGTGTGTGTGTGTGTGTGTGTGTGTGTGTGTGTGTGTGTGTCTCTGTGTCTCTGTGAAAGGTAAGATTTGATATATTAACAAATATAACAAAGATATAACCCGCACAAAAAAGGGGAGAGCCTGTGTTTTAGCATTGTGCATTGTGAGTAGAAGTCCGACAACACAAATAAACAAGAGGACTTTACGGAAAAAGTCCCAAAATTTGGCCATTCCTCGCGAAGGGTCAATGAAGATTGTGTAGCAAAACAGAGTTTGTCAGAACCTCTTTTGTTTTGTTTAATGCTGAGGGGAATGACACTAGCGTCACTCACTCGTGTCTGATAGGAGCAACGCTAGCGTCGCTCTACATGATTTTCTTAAAACACAGAACTCTCTTTGTTTCTTCCTCCTCTTGTTTTTTCCTCTTCTCCCACCTATTTCTCTATCTCCTCCACTCCATTTTCTCCCAATCATCTTAGGAAAACAGTATCACAAGCATTATAAAAAGATTATTGCTCACTAACATATACTATTTCTTTCTTTCTTCTTTTCATATTCTCAATATTTATGTTGAAAAATGAAAGAGACGGGGAAGACCGAGTTTGTACTGCAAAATCAGTGGAGACCCTTCGTGAGGAATGACTAGATTCCTAGATTTTTTCCGTAAAATCCTCAATAAAAAAAATAAAAGAATATTAAAATCTCCGGACCTAGGACAAGGACAAAAACTAATATTAAAAAATCTCTTTTAGTACACAATTGTAGTTGATTTTAAATCAAGATCCTTCAAGGGAAAATATATCCAACCAATTTTGAATACCAAGCATTTGGATTCTACATGTATGGATTTGGATCTAGATCAAAAGAAACAGGTTTTATCATCGACGCTTTCTTTATCTATGATGAAAGATACATCTCCTTACTAAATGGCAAGATATGTTTTGCAAGCACGCATGGTACTCGACTCTATATCTTGATAGCTTTGTACAGCAAGCATGTTTGCAGTTAAATCCCTTCTCCACGCTTATAGGAGATTTATAACTATGTGCTTTTGGTCACATCCTCACTTACGGAAGCAACGCCGACATTGCAAAGATATTCACTGATGAAGGAAACGCCCATTGCATAATATTGAGAATACTCACTACCAATATATGATTGGATTTGTCACAGACTCACAGTTACTTTAATTATCATTTGCAATCAAGATTTTTCCAAAATTGTCCTTCAATAGCACATTTACGGCCTATTAAAATCATTGTTAGATAGCACACAAAAAAAAATTCATTGTTAGATAAAAAAAATTGTTTTAATGAGTGTTTTAGGTTATAATAGAAGAAGAAATCTTTTTTTTACTAGATATAAGTATTTTAAGTTTTTAACTCAAATAAAACATCATTCTCTTTCTTTTTGAGACAAATATAGTAGGTTTTTTTTTATTGCTTCTTTTATAGGATATTGGATTTCGCATGTCCATATTATCAAATCTCATCTCCATGCTTAATAAGACAGAGATTATACGTACATAATTTAGATACATTAACATCCTTACTTAGGACAATGCTACCGACATTGCAAAGTGCTTTAGTAATTGAGACACCTTTTGGAAAATAAGAATACGCACCACCAATATATGGTTGAACTAGCCACACAACATTTCTAAGGGTTGTCAAAGGGCCCGGTGGGACTAGCCTCAGAGTAGTCCTTACCTTACCCTTAATACATGCAAGCCTAGTCTATGACTTTGTGTTGAGGTCAACGTCCACCCTCGCTCCTGAGCGGTCATAATTGTAGTCGAGCCCTCGCCCTCACCATAAAACAATTATTGTGTTGTTTCCTATCACCAATTGGTTTTGGGATAAGTGGTAGTTCAATGGGGTGTAAGATCCTACAAGTGGTATCAGAGCCTGGTAGGTCGGGTGTTCAAGTCACAGAATACGCATTTTGCGAGTTGCACAGCAGGAGTCGCGGCTGGTGTGCTGTTGAGGGAGGGATTGTGGAGGTCAACATCCACCCTCACTCCTGAGCGGTTATAATTGTGGTCGAGCCCTTGCCCTCACCATAAAACCATTGTTGTGCCATTTCCTATCACAAATTGGTTGTTTGATAAATATATATATATAGATCGAGTCTATTTAATCCCACGCCTTTCACAAGAGTTTCCACATACCAAAACATTCTAATTTAACAAGTGTTTTTTTTTCACCTATTTACTTTATACAACAAAATCTTACCTTTGGGAGTTTTTAAACCATTTATGTTACCTACATGTTATGAATAGACAATATTTCACTTTAACAATGATCTAATTATTAATCGTTATCGGATCTCAGTAACAAAAGAAATGTACTTAAAAAATAGGGATAAAAGCAGATTACCTACTTGTACTTTGCCTGTATTTTAGACTACCCCCATGTAGTTTGGTATTTTGTACTAAACCTCCCTGTATTTTAAATCACAATGCAACTAGAGACGGCCGTGACGGAAAAGATGGAATGACGAATTTACCCCTCCATATATAAAAGGCGTCTTTCCCTTTTCGATCATTTTAGCTTTTTTCGCTTGCGGTGAGGGTTCTTCGTGGGAAAGGCGATTTTGGGAGAAACCGCTTAGGGTTCTTCGTTGGCATGGCGGTTTTGGGAGAAACTGACCCTCATTCAAAAGGCGATCTAGATTGCGGAGAATCCATCAAGAAGCTTCAACGATTTCAGAGGTATGTATAATCTCCAACCCTTAATATGTCTGATGCCGAGGGTTTTGGGGTTAGGGTTTTGATTAAAAAAAGATCTTCTCTACGTGCATGGATTGTAAAGTTGTTGATGGGGTTTGTGCTATCTCTATGTAAAATTTACATTAGAGTCTCTTTCTATGTCTCATTTTAGTGAATGGGGATGTGTTTTTCAACTACTTTTAGTGGATGTAGGACCTTTCGTTGTCTGATATAGTGATGTTGTGTGAAAATGGTCCCCTCTTGTGCTATCTATTGATTTCCCTTTCGGTATTTTTATGAATGTTGGTGGAATAGAATCCCCACATGTCTGCACTGTGTCGGCTGCTTCTCAGCCAGATAGCACCCAATTTTCACAAGAGGGGACCACATTGACACTAAAAAAATTTCTCTCTCTACATAGTGAAAATGGAGACCATAATCAGACAACACCCAATTGTCTCTTTCTGTCTGCACAGTGAAAAAGGAAGGGACCACAGTGACCTAAAATTTTTTTCTTACATTCATGGTTTTGTCAAACACCCAATTTTCTATGTGATTGTACATGAATTTGCCTCAAAGAAATATCCTTTACATGTAGATGTCGTTTGATGAAGTGACAATACGATTCCACCATGGTGGTTATTTTATAGAGCCACCAAATAGTGTATACATTGGGGGTGTGGTGGATGAAATTTCTGGTTTCGATATTGATAAAGCATCATTTTTTGGGTTTAGGGATTATGTGATGGAATTAGGGTACCCAGCGAACAGTATAATGTATTTTAAGATTCCAGACTTGGGTTTTGATGACGGTCTGAGGTGGATTGATGCAGACAAGGATGTAGTTGATCTATTAGAACATTATAAGGGAAGTAAGGTGTTGACTATCTATGTAGAGAGGGGACATGAACCTTTGATGGTTGTGTCACCTAAGGGGAAGGTCTTGATGCAAAATATTCACAACAAAGGTCCATTGAAGCAGTTACTTGCAGCAGAAGTTGCATCAGTTAGTAGGAAAGTTAACAGTGAGGAGGACTATGTTGCTGATGTTGAGGATGAAGGCAGTGAAGAAGGCAGTGATGATGACCAAGATCAGCAACAAAGTCATCATGAAGACTCTAACGATGATGACAGTGAGGCTGAGAGTGATCACATCAGATTAGATCCTGATGAGCCTCCGGAGTTATATGAGGATGTTGAGATGGCTGATGATGAGGATATTTTCAGATAATCTTGTGAGAGTGAATCACAACCACATGAAGCTGATAGTGTGGAAGGAGAACAGACTCAAAACCAACAAGTACCAGTTGATGAGAAGTGGATTACAGATGCTGAAGATGAAGATGAGCTTCAGTCTTTGTGCAGCTCATCAGATGAGAACAACAGGCCGAAATTCCCTAGTTTTAATGAGCTGACTAATATGGGGAATCCTAAACTCAAGTTAGGTATGATATTTGCAAGTCCTCAAGTCTTCAGACAAGCACTTGTTAAATGGACTGTAAAGCAATGCTACGACATTAAATATTTGAAAAATGAGAACAAGAGAATCACAATTGTTTGTAAATATGATTGTGGATTTAGGATTCATGCATCACCCATGCAAGGTGAGAAGACATTTCAAATTAAGACATTCAAGCCCAATCATACATGTGGTATGAAGTCTAAAAGTCATTTGGTCACTTCCAGCATATAGCTAATAAATACCGGTAGAGAATGAGTGACGATCCGAAATGGTCAATCCCTGCAATGCAGAAAGAGCTGAAAAGAAATCTGAAGGTTGATTTGTCGAAGGATAAGTTGTATAGAGCAAAGAGGAAGGCAGCAGATAACGTCTCTGGAGATATTAGATTGCAGTACACTAGATTGAGGGACTACTGTGTCACTGTCTAAAAGTACAATGCAAATACAAGTTTATTTTTCGTGACACAAAAACCTCACATGGATAGAATTCCATATTTTCAGAGATTGTATGTCTATTACGAGACACAAAAGGTCGGGTTCGTTAGTGGATGTAGACCCATAATTAGTGTAGATGGGTGCTTCCTCAAAGGTATTTATTGTGGACAAGTACTGGCTGCAATAGGCAGAGATGGGAATGAGAATATGTTTCCAATTGCAATGGCTGTTCTAGAGGCTAAAAATATAGACTCATGGACTTGGTTTTTGAAATCATTGATTGATGACATCAGAGATGGGGGTGACATGGGCTGGATTTTTATGTCTGATAGACAGAAAGGGCTTGATGCAGCATTTGAGATAGTTGTTCCTACTGCTGAAATTAGACATTGCTTGAAGCATATGTATGATAACTTCAAAAAACTTTTCAGAGGAAAATTATTGAAAGATGCTATGTGGGCTGCAGCATCATGTGGATCACCAAGAGAATTTGATAGTAATATGCAGAGGATCAAAGAGATGGACCAGGCCGCGTTTAATTGGCTGATAGTTGCTAATCCAAACAGATGGGCTATGTCTCATTTCCCCACAAGGGCCAAATGTGATGCATTAACAAACAACCTCTGTGAGTCTTTCAACAGTTACATACTTGAAGCAAGGGAGAAACCAATAGTTGGTTTGCTTGAATGTGTGAGGAGGAAGCTAATGAACATAATTCAAGTAAAGTTGAGAGGAATGACTAAATATGATGGCACAGTTTGTCCGGGGATATTGGAGAAGTTGGAAAAGAACAAGAATGAAAGCAGACACTGTTTTGCCAACTGGTCAGGCAGAGGTGAGTTTGAGGTTGATTGTTTTACCAAAACTTTTGTTGTTAACATTGAAAGTAGAACATGTTTATGCAGAATGTGGGATTTGACTGGGATACCTTGCAAGCATGCCATATCATGTATATACATGAATCAAGAAATGCTTGAAGATTACATTCATGCATACTACAGCAAAGAGAATTTTTTGAGAGCATATAGTGGCATGATACACCCAGTACCTGGAATGCATGATTGGGTAGAAAGTGGAATGGAAGCAGTTGGTCCTCCTTTGTATAGAAGACCTGCAGGTAGGCCAAGGAAGTTGAGGAGGAGGGAAGCAGATGAGTTACACAATACCAGTAGAGTTTCTAGAGTGAATAGAAAAATGACTTGTGCTAGATGCTTGAAAACAGGCCATAATGTCAGGTCTTGCAAGGGACCAGTACATCCCAATTCAAGACTCTTTAGTTCTTGATCAGGTTCTCAGCCAGCTTCTCAGCCTCAGCCAAGTTCTCAGCCTCAGCCAAGTTCTCAGCCTCAGCCAGGTTCTCAGCCACCTTCTCAGCCTCATCCAGGTTCTCAGCCACCTTCTCAGCCTCAGCTAGGTTCTCAGACTGCTTCTCAGCCCTTACCTGCTTTTCAGCCCATACCAGCACACAGGGTACACTCATTTTTCACCTTTTTGATTTTCTACTTCAAATTATAGTATATGCATGTAGTCACTATGGTCTTCAAATTTTGATTGGTCAAGGGAGAGTCAGACAATCTTCTTCTCAGCCAAATCCCACTACAACAAAAAACACCATTAGTGACACCCTTTGGTGACAAAAAATCAACGTTGACACGGAATGCACACAACGGTGACAAAAAAAATTTTTTGCTTGTCACGGAAAAGCTTTAACTAAGGTGCCAAATAAAGAGGAGATTCGGTGACAAAAATTTTTGTCACCAAATAAAGAGGAGATTCGGTGACAAAAAATTTTGTCACTGAAAGATAAATTTTGGGTGACAAGTAGAAAGTTGTCCCTGAAAGATCAAAACCCACATCAAGAGTCATTTTTCAATTAGCCAAAATGGGTCCCTCCCAATTTCACTAGCGTATTGTTTCATTCCCTCGCTCTTTTTTTCCTTTCCCTCCATCACCCGCCATTTTCTTTCTTTCTTTCTTTCTTTCCCTCCATTTCTCTTCCTCTTCCTCGGCTGTCTTCATCATATCTCTCTTCCAATCTATCTCTCACACCCGGTTTCTCATTCCGATCTCATACACCGGCAGCGACGCACTGATTGCATTCCGTTTGCTTGATGCAGGCCAGGTCTACCTCTGCTCATTGTTCTTTGTAATTATTCTCTCCGCTGACTTCTCTCTGCAAAATCCTGACGGTGAAATCTAACACTTCTAATTTACTTTCTATTTCCATTCTTTTGAGGGTCTCAAATTAGGGCAGGATTTTGGGGATTTTAGGTGTTTTTGGATTGCTCGTATGACATCTACTCCCTCCTAACATCATTTCCTCTTCTTAAAAAAAAAAAGTACAACAGCAATGGAAGGGGTTTTTTCTTCCTCAAAAGTGGGTTTTTGATGTGGGGTCTTTATGCTTTTTCGTGTTACATTTATCTGGTTTGATGTCTTTTCTTGTTTATGGTATCTCTTTTTAGTACAGATTAACAATAATTTTGTTTTGTAGTTTTGTTTGTTTGTTTAAAGGGTGCATCGGATGTGGTTTCCTGGTTTCCCTTGGCTGCTTTGATTGATTTTATCTTCATCTTAGATTTATGTTCTTTTGTGTTGCATGCTTATTTTTCTGTTTAATAAAAAGGGGTTCTTTTACTACTTTTTAGGGCCATTTTTCCTAAAGAGTGATTTACATAAAACTATCACCATGGCACAAGAGAGGGGGAAAAACCATGGGAAAATCCAGTGAGCAGGCAAAAAGCTCTGTTTAAAACTGTCACCCAGGGAAGTGAGGAACCTATATAAAAAACTACCCTTTACAAGCGAAAAGCTCTACATAGATTGTCAAGAAAAGACATTAAACCAGATGAACAGAACTAGAAAATTGATTCTTTAGTTTAGTTCATCTGGTTTAATGTCTTTTCTCGACATGGGATCTGTGTTGGGCATTTTTCTTGTAAAAGGCACCTTTTGGATGTGTGTATATGTATATATCCTGAAAATTGATTTTCAGATGTGGGTTACTGGTTTTTCTATTTTACTTCATCTGGTTTAATGTCTTTTCTTGAGATATGATCTATATAGAGCTTTTTACTTGTAAAGGGTTGTCTTAGATGTAGGTTCTTGTTTTTTTTTTTTTTTTTGGTGGTTTATTTCGAGATTTTAAGTCAGTTTATTTCCTAATTAATTAGGTGCTAGGAGTCCCCCCTCCCCTTTTTTTTTAGCATTCTTTTAGATTGGGTTATTGTTTAATACTATATACCCATGCCTCCTTTTTATTAATCTCTTGTGATGTTCAGTTGAATGCTCTGAACATCCATGATTTAGGCTGTTATGAGAATTTTGATAAGTTGTTTCATTTGGTTTATCTAGCAGACCTAACTAGTTGTAGATTGGGAAGGGGTAACCTAGTGGTAAAGGCTCTCACTCCCATCCCTCCCAAGAGGGCTCGATCCCTGGTAGGTGGCTTTACTACTCAACAACTTGGCCACTGAGCCAAGTAAGCAAAAAAGAAAAAGAAAAAAAGAACTAGCTATAGATTGAGCTTATCTGGTTCAAAACCTTATCTTCCCAAATGATGGTAGTTATTTCTCTACGCTTGCATGTGCATGGGTTTTGTGCATTTATCCGTGTTTTAGTTGCATGAATCTTCTATATAGTATTTGTACAAATGGATGTTCAGTTTTATGTGCATGGATCTTGTTTTATGATTGCCACAGTTGCTTTGGAATTTCTAGCTTCTTCTTAGATTGTTCAGGTCTTAAATATTCATGAATGTTTGCCATGTGTACATTGGTGCTGCAAAGTTTTGCCTTTTGGAAATGCACATTGGAGTTGGCCTTCATATCCATGTAGCTGCTTGAGCGTTAAAGTAGTACTTCCTATTCAGAATCTCACAAAATCTTGGGGCTTTTCTTTATCCATTAGGCTTACCATGTATTGGAACTAAGGGGTCATGCTCAATGGATATATGTGTATGTAATTAGCTACCTTTAACTGAATGATTATGGGCAGAAAGTCCTAACCACAAGGTTGCAAGTTTCACATGACCATTAAAATAACAGAGTTCTAACCTGTGATGCCTAGAATGATATGGTACAGGCACATATATGGGGATCAGGGATTTGACTATGCACATTTGGAAATCCTGAACACAGAGGTTACAACTTTCCTATCCATAATATTAGACTTCATATTTTATATAAAGGTTTTCCAGGCAATCTCTGTTGAGGGTGGTGTCATGCATTTAGGGACCCGTACTATGGTGTTTGCTCATATGCTTAACAAGATCCATATTTTGTGAATCATATGTAGAAAGCCTATTTTGGTTCTAATATTTAGCAGCAGAATTATTAGGTTGTTCTTTCGAAATCCAACATGTGTTCGTCCCTTGGATCGACATGAGATACTTCCCTTGTGACATTGTAAAGGTAGTATCAAAAGGGAATCCAAAAAATGATGGACGAAACGTCCATTGTCTCTCTTTCACACACGCATGAAACTCGAACTTCCAGAAATTTGATCTGTGAGACGAACATAATATTTCTTAGTTCAGGAATTTAAGAATCTAACGCTTAGCTAAGGAAAATAAGAATTTCAGATCTGTGAGACGAACATAATATTTCTTAGCATGACCTTAGAGTTAGGAGAATTTGGATTAAAAATTATGATCATTTCATAAATCCAAATATTTCAGTCTAATCAGATCCTCAGATTTAAACTAACTAACTAACTAACTAATTATGATGATTAGTTAGCATGGTGATTTTTGCATTAGGAAAGGCAGTCTGATGTCATTTGCTTAATTAATGATACCTTCTTGGAAACACCTTCTTGCATATTAGGACTTCTGCTTTTCCTCTTAGCAAAATGTAAGTCCCACAATCCTCAATAGGAAAAAGCTTCTCTATCCAGTGAGGTAGAAACAGCTGCTCTAGGCAACTTTTCTTTAACCTTTCTGTACCAAGCAGAGGGAAATGAATGACTATAGAGAACTAGATGATTTTTAGTACCCCTTGTGTGAAAATGGTGTTATACAAACATGCCTTTAGGGTCCATTTCATAGTAAGAATTTGAGAAAATCTTTTGGTTAAAATGTATGGTTAGAAATTTTGTCCTAGTTGGATTTAATGAGACAAGCTTTTATTTAGTTATCCAAATGTAGCATTCAGGATTATCATATTAACTATGATGTTTAAATCATATCCACAAATGATGGGGCCCATCAGATCAACCCTTTCAATATCATGCATAGAGCTGCTGTGAAATAATATGCAAATAATATTTTTCTTATGTCATTCATAATTTTTTTTTCTTTACTGTAACAGTAGCCAAACATCTAAAACCCTGAACTAAAATTATGTCATACATAATAACAATATAAAACCCAAAAAAATAAGAGATATTGAAAATTTAGAAACGGCAATTAACTTCCCAAGTTGACAATTACTTCTAATTTATTTTAACCAAGCAGTTCATTGGTTGTCTGTTGGGATTTCAGTTCATTCTTTTGTATTTTAGTAATGCAGGTGAAGATCAGGCACTTTCTCTCAAACCTTTTCAAAATCAACATATATGGGCATATTGTTGATTCACTATGTAAAAAAATAGTATAATTACAGTTATATTTAATTCAGATAAGTTACACAAAACACAAATCTCATTCATGTAAGAATTTTGATAAATTCATACAGGACTTCTAAGTGAAAATGATAGGGTACAGGGTTTCATTTAAGACACCAGAATGATGAAAGAATGAGAAATTGTATATTCAATTGGAACTTGGGATCTGATTTGGCAATGCAACAGGACACATTACATCCTGATGGGCTAGCCACACATCTAGCTCTCTGGTTTATGCATTATCCCTTTAGAACAGCAACCGCAGGTCTTGTAATCGACGTCTGTGAGGATTCAATGCCATGTTCTCTGTTTTTTTATATCATGGTTTGCTCTATTATCACATAGTTTTCTGATGCACTTACTGTTTTCTGTTTTGATGCATTTTTCATCTATAAATATCATTTTTTTCAACTGTTTTGATGCATTTTTCATCTATAAGTATCTATAAAAATGCCAACAAAAAATGATTTTGATACTTTGAATGTTACTTTGAAGCCTTGGTGATTGACATTGTAAAAGCTATTGTTTTAGAGGAAAAATTGGGTGGCATTGTTGATTATGCATTTGTTGTTTCCTTTTCCATTGCATGATGATTAGTTGATACATGTTGCTTTGTGGTGACTATTATGCCTATTCAACAGTTATACATGTTCCTCTATATGTTCTCTCCTTTTTTCTGATCAGCTCCTCTATATGATCACTTAAAGCAAATAACATGCTTCCAAGTTACATCTTCATTTGTGTGGTACTTTTATAGCACCCCCATTTTTTTTTTTTTTTTTTTTACAGATATAATAGTTTTTTTTTTTTTATCTGCTACAGATGTAATAGTTGATCCATCTCTAGGATTGATTTCATTGGTTTGAAAATCAAAGTTTGGTCTAAATATTTTTATCCAGCGGAGGCTGTACTAATCTTGACTTTGTAGGTGATCAGCAAATATGGATAAGAGTTGGATGACAATTAAGAATAGAATGAGCAAAGAGTACTGAGATGGGGTAAATCATTTTGTTGACTTTGCAGTCACGAGTTCCGGCTCTGATGATAAGATTCGTTGCCCGTGTTTAAAATGCATGAATGTGGAGCGCCATGTTAGTGTTGTTGTTGTGTTTCACTTGATACAAAATGGGATAGCACCTTCTTACAGGACTTGGGTGCACCATGGGGAACCTATACCTGCAAATCATCAATTGGTGTCAAATGAAAGCTGTCAGCCTAGTGGAGAAAGCGTTGGGGATGGAGTGACAGTAGATGAACACGAGAATCCAGATGATATTGAACGATTAGTTAATGATTACTATGCGGCAGCAATCATGAATGATGAGGAACTAGATGAGTTGCCTAACAATATTGAGACAGAGAGTGTGCGGAACTTTGATAAATTGATGAAGGATGCTCATCAAGAGTTATACCCCGGATGCAAGTTTACTTTACTGTCGTTTGTCATTAAGTTACTTCACGTGAAGGTGTTGAATAAGTGGAGCAACAAGTCCTTTGATACGCTTTTGGGGTTATTGAAGGAACTTCTGCCTATAAGTGAGCAAGATATTCCGGGCAACATTTATGAAGCAAAGAAATTCTTACGCGACTTAGGCTTGGGCTATGTGGCCATTCCTGCATGTAAGTATGATTGTGCACTTTTTTGGAAGGAGAATGCAGATCTTGAGAAGTGTCCAGTTTGTGAGGAGCCTAGATACAAGATAAATGATGGCAAAGGAAAAAAGATTCCTCATAAGATTTTGCGATATTTTCCGCTGACCCCTAGGTTGCAGAGGTTGTTTATGTCGAGCATAACTTGTGCAGATATGAGATGGCATAAAGAGAAACGAGTTGATGATGGGGTACTAAGGCATCCGGCTGATGGTGAGGCATGGAAAGACTTCGATCGACAATATCCTGAGTTTGCTCGAGATGCCCGAAATGTGAGGCTAGGACTAGCTACTGATGGATTCAATCCTTTTGGTAACATGAGCAACTCCTACAGCCTGTGGCCTGTGATTCTTATGCCTTACAACCTTCCTCCATGGAAATGTATGAAACAACCATACTCTATGATGTCGTTGCTTATTCCTGGACCAATAGCACCGGGGAGAGATATTGATGTTTACTTAAGGCCATTAATTGACGAATTGAAGGAGTTATGGGAATGTGGCGCAACCACCTATGATGCCTCAGCAGAGCAAACTTTTCGAATGCATGCAGCTGTTATGTGGACAATCAACGATTTCCCCGCATATGGTAATTTGTCAGGGTGGACTACTAAGGGGTACTTGGCTTGCCCAGTTTGTAACGAGCATGCATCATCGCAAAGATTAAGAAGTAAGTTAGGTCATGTGGGAGCTCGCCGATGGTTACCTAAAGATCATCCTTGGCGAAGGAGTCGCCTCTTTGATGGTAAGGTGGACCATCGGTCGGCGCCTATGGACTTAACGGGCGAACAAATATTGCAACAACTATGTAAGGGGACATACAAGCCATTTGGCAAGCATCCAAGCAACAAAAGAAAAAGAGGAGATCCAGTATTAAATTGGACAAAGAAAAGCATTTTTTTTGAGCTTCCTTATTGGGAGAAACTCAAGCTTCGACACAACCTTGATGTGATGCATATAGAGAAAAATATATGTGAGGCTTTGCTTGGAATACTATTGAGCATAGATGGGAAGAACAAGGACACAGAAAAAGCACGTCAAGATTTGGAGGATCTGAAAATAAGGCTAGCACTGCATTTGAAGAGGCGTGCAGATGGGTCCTTCGAAAAGCCCCCAGCATCATACACTTTATCGTCGGAGGAGAGACATGGATTTTATGAGTTCTTAAAGTCAATCAAGTATCCTGATGGTTATGCTGCAAACATATCAAGATGTGTGAGTACAAAGGGAGATAAGTTAACGGGCTTGAAAAGTCACGACTGTCATGTACTTTTGCAACGACTTCTTCCCATTGGGATGCGTGGCTACCTCCCGAAAGACATTTGTATACATTATCTGAGTTAGGGAATTTTTTCCAAGAGATATGCTCAAAAACAGTACGAGTTAAGGATTTGGAGAACCTACAAGATCAGATAGTGCTCATATTATGCAAGATGGAAAAGATTTTTCCTCCGGCATTCTTTGATGTCATGGTTCATCTTGTTATTCACTTACCTCATGAGGCCATGCTTGGAGGGCCAGTGCAATATCGATGGACGTATCCAATTGAAAGGTAATTTTTACCCTAAATTTAAATAGTCGATATTACATGATGTAGGTTTAATAATTTAATATTATTTATTAAACAGGCTACTTGGTACCTTAAAGGGATTCGTCACCAATCGAGCCTATCCAGAAGGTTCCATTTCTGAGGCTTACATTGTCAAAGAGTGTCTTACTTTTTGTTCAATGTATCTCGGTGGCATGGAAACAGCTTTCAATCGGCCAGAAAGAAATGCTGATGGTGGTGTATGTGGAACGGGGTTAGCGGTATTCACCCAAAATGTTCGTCCTTTTGGCTTAATGACGAGGGCAAGTAAAGTTACGCAAGAGGAAATAGACAAGGTTCATTGGTTTGTCTTAAATAACAGTTTTGAGCTGGAACAATATCTAGAGTACGTTATTACTTAATTTGGATATTACCTATACCTATATTTAGTATGCGACCTTTTTAACCATCACTATTGTATGTTTGTAAATAGAGAACACCAAAGACTATTGGCAAATGAAAGTGCATGTGACATCCCGAAGAGACAAGAAGAGAAATTTCCAAAGTGGTTCAAAGAACACGTAAGATACAAACTATCTTCTGATAAATTAAGTTGTGGGCATATAGAATATTAACATGCTTGCCATGCATTGTTTTGTAGATGAATCAACTACGAGACGAAGGCTCACAAGAAGCAACCGATGACTTGTGGTCTGTAGCCAATGGTCCACTTCTGACTATCAAACTATATTCAGGTTGCATATCCAACGGTGTTCGGTTTCACACTAAAGACCGGGATAGTCATCATAAGAGCCAAAATAGTGGTGTCGTTGTGGAAGGGAACAACCATGAAGGGAAAACAGTTACCTTTTATGGGAAATTGTGCAAAGTATGGGAGCTGAGTTATATGTTTGGACGCCTTGTAATTCTTTTCCAATGCGAATGGTTCAATACCGGTAGAAGTAGATTCATTAAAGCCGATGCACATTTCACAAGCATTGATGTAAGAAGACATTGGTGTAAGAATGATCCATTTGTCCTCCCAATTCAAGTGAAGCAAGTCTTTTATGTCAATGATACCAAATTTGGTGACCATTGGAAAGTTGTAGAACGGCTCCAACATCGAGGGATATGGGATATACCACAGAAGGAAGATGATTTAGAAGATGCGCCAACTGCTGTATTCCAACAGGATGAAACCACTAATGCTGTCCCTAATATTGATATTGATGATTCAGTTGAGGTTCGGTTCACTAGAGACGACGTTGATCCTGAGATTATTCCAAGTAATTTGGTTCTAGAGGCACAGAACCGACAACTGTACAGCAGTTTTCCTGAAGAAGATGAAGACGAAGATGAAGATGAATTACTAGGAGAGCCTAGTGATAATGTATTTGCTAGTGAATCTGATACGGATATTGATCCGGACATAGAACCTTGATTTAGTTTTCTGTATTATCGTCCTTAAACCTTTATTTGGATAGTACATAGTGAATTGTATTTTGATACTTATCATCTATGGATGTGGCTTATGTACCTTTGTCCTACATGTTTGAATATTTCTTGATGTTTTAGATCTTTTGTTACATTTTATATAATGGGGCATCTATCATTTCATATTAAATTTTACTTGTTCATATATCATACTAAAATCTAAATGTCCTTTCTTACAGGAGTGAGATGGCAAAAAACAAGGTCAGGTTTATCAAGCCCGGGAGCATGGGCCAGCCAGTGTCTGATTATGAGAAACAAAGGCGGGAAAAAATTGAATTGAATAACCTTAGATTGGTTGAAAGTGGGTTTCAAAGGATGGCGAATTCATTGGTTGATCTGAAGAAGGGAAAGACTAAAACTACTAAGGAGGCGAAAAATATGAGGGCCATGGATGATGATGACGAGGAGTATCAACCACTTGAGGATGAGAACAATTTGAGTTCTGATGGCCATTTGAATTCTTATAGCGATGAGGAAGAACTGGTAATATATAATTGTATTGTGTATTCAAGGCTTACAAATATATCATTAGACATTAATTTTGTGTCACATGGTGACAGATTGATGCTATCATGAATGGAAGAAGAAAGAAGAACATTGTTGTACAACATACATCCACTCCCCATACTGAGATGCCTCCTATGCAGTCTACTGTGCCTCCTTCCTCTACCCAAGGTTCAATGCCTCCCCCAACATCGATGGTAGGTATACCAGGTTCTTTAACAACAGAGTCTACAGTGGCTCCTACTCCTACCCAAGACTTACTGGTTGCCCAACGTACTCTATCTACTACACCAACTTCTTTATCGCAGGATATGGTGAGAGGTACATTTTCCATCAATGTCAGTTTCATATATGTTAAAACTAAGTCTCCTATGTATTTATTAGATCCAACGAAAAATCATTGTCAAACTCCAAAAATGTTGTAAAAAAAAAAAAGAAAAGAAAAAAATACAATACCAGCAATATGTGAAATTCTATTATATTTTAATTGTAATATTCATACACTCTACTTTTTCAAAACTTTTCAGCTTCTACCTCAAAGCGTGTCCGGGGTGCTACCCGTGGAATTAACACCGAACGCTTAATTGCTGCTAGTAGTGGCACCAAACTTGTTGTAGAGGTTCCTCTGGAGGTAGGAGCACCCGTTGGGGAAAATGCCACTAGATTGGCCACTTGGCTTGGTGTACAAATTAGGATGGCGGCACCATTGAAGGATATGGAAAAGTGGGATGATATTCCCTTTGCTATTAAAGCGCCCATCATACAGGCTACACGAGTAAAGTTTTCTCTCTTTTTATTTTATTTGAGGTTCACTATTTTTCCTCTTTAAGATTAAGTATATAATTTATGCACATAAAGAACCAGTTTTGGCATCCAAATTTCATTTCCAGTAGCTACTACACAATTTCAGCACCAATAATTCACATTTTCAGCAACTAGGTTCACTTAAATTTTATCATCTCAAGATGATATTTCAATTCAGGCACAATTTTAACTTCTTTTTGCTTATACTAGAATTCCATATGATATGAATGAGTGCAGGATAAATTTGACATAAGAGAATATGATGAGAAAGAGCATGTGAGGCGTGGAATTGACCGCAAGTGTAACAAATTGTATAGAACTTGGCGTCATAATATGAAAGAACACTATCACGCATTAGTGGAAGCTGGTAAGGACCCGTATATCAAGCCATATAGAGGAGTTAGTGGTGAAGACTGGGCATGGATGATTGCTAACATTTAGACTAATAAAGATAAAGAGGTAAAATTCAATTTGGAGTAAGGAAGTCATTTGATTGATATCTTTACAAGTACATTTATATCATTTTGTAGGAATTGGTAAAAAAAAGGAAGAAAGGTCGAGCAAATTTACCGTTCAATCATATTATGGGATCACAATCATTTGCAGCTGGTATGTCAGCATCGGCAAAAGAACATGGTCAACGTCCAGACATTGCAGATTTCTACAAGTTAACCCATTATAGTACAAAGAAGAAGAAGTGGGTAACCCCGATATGTGAGCAAGTACATGTGAGCATTAACCATCGAAGTCGCATCACCAACTCCATTTTTGTATTTCATGCAATCTATTGATTCTATATTTTCTTTGCTATTAGGTACAACTTGAGGCATGCCACCGAGAGGATGAGTCATGTGACAAAGAGGATGAGGTACTTGGGATACCAGTCACCAAGCTACAAGAGGAGATGCCAGTGGAAGTTCTTGGTAAGAAGTTTTATGTGAGGGAATATGGTTTTGGTTTGAAGCGACCATCATCTAAGCGGTCTAGTGCTAAATCACATGACGAGGTGCGAGATCTAAAGAATCAGGTTGAGACACTTAAGGATATGTGCCAAGAACAAAAGAATCAGTTTGAGACCTTGAAGGACTTGTGCCAAACGCAACAGGAGACAATACGTGCATATGATGAAAAGTTTGCGCGCTTCAATGCTGTTATGTCCGCTTGTATGCAAGGAGGTCTTGTTGGGGAAGGCTCGAATTCTCGGTAAGTAACTTTCCATGTCAATTAAGTGTTGAATCTTCTATGCTGTATGCTGAAAAATAGTGACAAGGTATAAACAATTGCTAATCATATCTTCCTATGCAGCCCAAATTTCATCCAATCATATCTTCCTATGCATATTATGGTGTGAATTGCTAATCATCCTTTTTTTGGTTTGTACTTTTGAAATGAGAAAAAACAGTGATTTCTTAGGATTTCAACAATGCATTTTTGAGAACAATCAATTTCCTTGTTGGTTCATGTGTTCTCTGTGTGTGTGTGTGTGTGTGTGTGTGTGTGTGTATTATATATAAAACCTATAGAAAGATTAAAATTTATTAGTGTGCTCTCTCTATTTTTTTTTTTTTTTTTTTTTTAACCAATTGGTTATGTCTTCTTATATATTAGTGTTTCGTGCAACTTGAAATTTGACTCTTGATTTCCAGGGAGGACGGTGTGGTACATATGGGGCCAATTGTCTAGAATGGCTAATAAGTATGGAGGTACTTGTTTAATCTTTCAACTTATATGTTAGATCCTCCCATTGAGCTTGTACTACTTCACTTCTTGTTATGAAATTTCTACAGGCATGCAATTGCATATGCATGACAACAGTATTTTAAAATCCATTTGTATGGGACCTGACGTCCATATTCTCCTAAGTTCTAACAGCTGCATTTCCACAATGAAACTCCAATAAAATGAAGTTATCCATGGAAGTAAAGCCATTTTCAAGGTATGGCCAATCCACAGATGACTAACAATATGGTTTCAAACCAACTAGTAAGATCCATGGGTTGAGGTGTAACTAAAGAGGAGGGTATTTGAGTTGGATGAAGGGTTGGACCTGCATTCATCCGGACCCATAATTGGATACAATCCAAAAGTGGGACCTTCCATTCATACAAAACAGTAAATAAGTGGTACAGGCTTGTGCTATTGAAGTGACCCTGCGCATGAATGGATAAACATTTTCTAACATTTTTTAAAAGCTTGACCAAACATGATTAGTGAAAAAGAAAGAAGTAATGAATGTGATTGAATTTCTCAACTAGAAAACAGATGAAGCTCAAAATTAAAACAGGGAAATGCATGTATTGTGTCCAATAAATAAGTACAGTATTCATACTAGACAACTGTCACAAGAAGTCTTTCTATTCAGTCTTGCTGTTGTTGCCCAAAGTCTTTCAAGAAGTGCATCTAAGTGCTGTTGCCCTGCTGGTCTACTTCTTCTTTTGCTGGCTGGGCGCCTCAATTGTTTTCAGGTTGTGTCAGTCTTGCTGTTGTTGGGTTCTCTTTGCTGTTGCTGGGTTCTCTGTTTCTTAGCCTTGGTGATGCCTTTGGGTTGCAGTGCAGTTTGGAGCATCTGCTGCTGCTGTCTGGATTTGTTTCTGAGCTTCTTATTTTTCCAGCTTTTTTATGTTGCAGGGGAGTTAGTTTCGATCCTAGTTGGATTGCAAGGTAGCGCCTGTTGGCTGTCCTTTCGTTGGATTGCAGGGTATTGCTGATCAGGCTCGGTGGGCATGCTGCTGAGTTTTTTGTGTTGTGCCTGGTCTTTCAATCTAGGCTGTTTTTCAACTTTTTTTCTGTTCCTGGTGCCTTTCAGAGTAATGCTGGGCTCTGTTTTGTCCTGCTGCCTGGCTTTGGTGTGCTAGTTTGTCTCCTCTTCTTGCTCTCTTATGTTCTGTGTCCATTTTTTTGGTTGGTTGCTGTTATGGATTGGCGTCTTGTTGTAAGCCTTCCTAGCTGGTTTCTTTTTGTTTTTGGGGGCTTTAGCCCTCTTCCCTCTTCTTCTTTAATTCAATTTACCATTAAACAAAAAAAAAAAAAAAAAAAAAAAAAAAAACCTTTCACAAGAAGAATAACAGGGGACCCCAAAAAACTCTTCATTGAAATTTTTTTCTATGAATATAATAATAGATTCCTTTTGATTTCATGCCTTGTCTGCGATAACTGTTTGTTTATAAACCAACTGGAGACTAACATGTATATCTGACTTGCTTATCTTTTGTGATTATAGGTGCCGGTGCAGTGGAATATTATGATTATAGCTTTTGTAGAAGAGATGAAGATTCCTAAGGTATATTATGATCTCCCCTCATTCTTTAGACATGCAAAAAGACTTTGGGGGATGCTTTGGCTCATTAATGGATGATGTAAACATAGGTTTTGACCATCAAATGCTGTTCTTTACCTACCAGCAGGCCATTTTCTTTCATGTGGTCATTTGATTGCAAGACATACAAGAAAAAAATAAAAAAAAAAAAACACAGATGGGTTCAAAGAAATTTACATGAGTAACCACAACTACATAGTAAAATATTCATGAATTCAACAAACCACGGCCAATATATTAATTATGTTGGAATCCAAAACCAGCATGAAAGTGTTACAAGAGAACCATAAAACATCAAAACAGAATCACACTGCCTGCTATGCACGATGAACAAGTATGGGCCTAACTAAAAATCATCTTAATATGTTTGCCATTTCATCATGTGTTAGAATACATTAAGATCTTGTTTGAGCTTGATATCAAAAGTTGACTAACATCTTGAGTGTTTATTTTATTTGTGGAATTGATCACTAATTGTTCCATTGGCATTTGGGTATAACATTAGGTAAAAAATCATTGTAAGCTCCCAAGTATATAACTGATCTCCTAAAAATAATTGATTACAATTATTAGCGAGAAGAAATAATAAATGATATGGAGTGCAAAATGCAAACAGCTCCAGTTCTCCGGCTTTCCCCCCTACTCTGAGTAGTTTTCTTTCAGTTGAAGTGGTGGTCTTGTAGCTGTTTTTTGCTTGGTTTGGGTTGTGCTTTAGTCTGCCAAGGTGCTGAGCGGTCTGTGGTTTGCTTGCCTGAGTGCTGCTTTGCTGTAATTTGCTTCCAGCCCCTGCATTGGCTTGCTTTCCCCCTCAGAGTCCCAGCTCCTTCCCAGGTTCCAGTCCAGCCCTTTGGTTTTCCTGTCTTCTTCAAGTGTTGCTGCCTTGCTTCTGCCTTGTTTTGGCAGTCTTTCTGTAGTTTCAGGTGCCCTATCCACTGCTGGATTGCTGTGAGTGCAAGGAGGTTTATGTAGCTGGGTTTCAATTCTCAAGTTGGTTGGAGTTGCTGTGGCTTTGCTCGCTGCTCTGGTGGTGGGTGCTTGTTTTGCAGTATTGCTTGGTGGAAGTGGTTGCAGGTTTTCTGTTTTTCTTTGTTGGAAGGTGCTGCTGCGGTTTTGCTCGCTACTCTGGTGGTGGGTCAGGGTGGAGTCTACCCCTTTGTTTTGGCCTGTTTTCAGCTTCAAATCGGTTCAGCTATGGCCCTCCTCCTTACTCTGTTTGTTTCTCTTCTGCAAGTTGGGTTCTGCTGCAGTGTTCCTCTGCTGTGGGTGGGATTGCAGTCTGCCCAGGAGCAGGTTTCTCTGGGAGGGTTTTGGCTGGTTCTGCCCAGTTTAGTTTTTTCTGGTTGGTTTAGAGCATTGTCTCGTTGGCTCAGTCTTCTCAAGCAATCGCTTTAGCCTTTCAGCCCTGTTTCTTGGCCTCCCTGTCTCTGGCTGTCTCTTTTCCCCCTTTCTTTCTGTTTTTTCTCCTTTAGTTTGTATTGCTGTCTGGTTTGGTTTTGGTTCTCTCTGTTTTCTTGGGGCCTTTGGCCTTTGGCCTTTCCCTCTTCTTTAATTTTTCTTTTGCTAATTGGCAAATTGAATTAAAGAGGAGGAAAAGGCCTAAGGCCCCCAAAAAACAAACAGAGAGCCACAAAGGGAGACAAAAACACCCAACAGCAAAAAAAGCCAAAAGAATACACAGAGAAAAGAAGAAAACAAAAGAGCACACAGGCCCAGCCCACAGTCGAACAGGACTGCAACAAACAACAGAACCAGCACACAGAGGAAGAGAAAAGACAGAACAACCAGGGAGAAGAAAACCAGCAGAGAAGGAAAACACGCAGAGAGGAAAACAGCTCAGCCCAGCAGCACAACTCTGAACAAGACTGAAAGCACCAAAACAGCTCAGCCTACAGAAGAAACAGGCAGCACAACATCCCACAGCTAAAAAAAAAACACTTCAACAGAACTGCAGCACTGCTTTCTGACGAGAAATACCCTGCACCAGCACTACAACAGGCACAACTCCACCTACAGCAGAACTGCAAAACCAGACACTCACCAGCAGCCAAGAAGAAGGGCACTTGATTACAGGAAGTATCCAAAGAGGGCTAGAAGACAGAAATATGGATGGTTCATGGCCTGGACTTCCACTGGGTCGATCCTTTCATGATCACTATCAATAATGGCAATTAAGATCAGCAACACAGTTAACATTGTTGTCCTTGACAGAACTATAGAAGTACGCATACTAAGATTGGTCCTAACCATTTACCATCTTCTGCTTACATGAGCTTGAGGGTGATGCACCCAGACTGAACCGCAACAGGGAAGACTTCATGCAACCATTTACCCTCTTCTTTAATTCAATTTGCCATTAAGAAAAAGAAAAAAAAAAGAACAAAATTCATGCAAAGTTGGTTATAACAAAAACAACAGTATATCTAAAAGGTGAAATTCACATTCCCTCCTATTCTTCTTCACCTGATCCTAACCAACAGAACATCAGAAGGAAGAAAACAAAGAAATATGAAAAGAAAGAAACTAAAAAAGAGTGAATAAGATAGAACATATTCTGCTTATTGTTGATTGCTTATTGCTGATACTACAGATGCTTATTGCTGATTCAAAAAATTGATCTATGTATGGATCCAGAAATATGACACTGATGTCAAGTTACTGTGTTAATTTTGTGGACAGAGGCCAGATATGAATCACCTTAGAATATACTAATTGGTTTTTTATTCAGTTTTTGCAGGTCTCCTTTCTTTTAGGTGTTGAAAACATTTCCTAATACAACGAAATTTTTGAGAAGTAAGTGGTTTTTTATTCTTTCTTTCTTGTTACTGGTGCTGTGTTAGTTGATGCATACTGAAGTTGATATTTTATAATAAAGCAATTGTTAGCTTTGGGAAGGTTACAAATGAAAAAAAAAGAAGCCAAAAAGTCTAGTGTGACAATATATTCTTGGGATGAGTTTATTGTAATGGTAAGACAGCCTGCTTGCTTCATAACATGTTAAATAATTATATTTTTTTGTTGTGATTTTATGCAGGTAGGTAACTAAAGATGGAGGTACTTTTTGCCAGTTAACCAAGATGCACATATATGGAGTTGAAGACAACATGCCAGTTAACCAGTTACTTTTTGTAGTTAACTGGAACATTTTTTTTTGAATTATTTTTGTAATTACATGACACACCGTGTATAGATGTTTTGTAGTTATGCTAGAACTATTAATTAACTTTGAAGTGTTTATTGTTGAAGGATGAATATTTTGAAGGGTTGTGAACTTGTATGATAGAATGTTGACTTGTTGGATATTTGGTTTAAATGATATTCTACGTCTTTGTGGTATAAGTTTTGCTAATGGGTGTATCTAGATACAAATATTTGAAACTTTGTAAGTAGGTGCAAAATGATAATTTGGGTGGCACAAATATTTTGATTGTGTTTTTTTGTGACAAAAAGAGTATGTCACCCTTGTGTGCCAACCTGGTAATATTATCGGTGACACGCATTTGGTTGTCATGGTAAATACTTTTAGTGACAATTCTTGTCACAGAAGATCTCTTTTCTATGACACCCGTATTGTTGTCACCATTGCTTTCAGTGACACCCTACTATGTCATGGAAACTCATTCTTCCATGACACCATATTTTTGTCACTGTTGACATCATTCCGTGACAAGTGCACAAGCTTTGTCACCCTTGACTTTCAGTGTCATGGATATAATGACACCCCATCCCGTGTCACCAATGATAATAGGTGACAAAAATTGGGCCTTTGGTGACATTTTTTCATGTCACCAAACATGTTTTTTCTTGTAGTGTCCATCAGCAAGAAATACCAGTGATAGAGGGAAGTTACAACCAGGTAGAGGGCGGACTGGAGTAGGAAAACGGAACTCAACTTGTTGATGATAACAGCCACTATTTTAAAATGAACTTTTTTATGGATGATGTTGTGTCACTGATGATGACTGTATCAAACAACTTTTTTTTACGATAACTGTTTGGAATTGGATTATCCTTTTACTGTTTGGATTTGGGCCATAATGTCATGTCTTGCAATGGCCAAATGTGTTTCTAGATTTTTGTTTACTGTGTGGATGATGATGTTTTCAGTTTTTTAGTTACTGTTTGGATGATGTTTCCATTTTTTTTGTTACTATTTAGATGATGACAGTTTTTTTTTTTTTTTTTTTTTTTTTTTTTTTTTGTTTTACTGTTTGGATGATGATGTTTCTAGATTTTTTTCTTATTGGAAGGATGATGATGTTCCCATTTTTTTTTTTTTTTTTTGTTACTGTTTGGATGATGTTTCCATTTTTTTGTTACTGTTTGGATGATGACAGTTGTTTTGTTATTGTTTGGATGATGATGTTTCTAGATTTTTTGTTATTGGAAGGATGATGATGTTCCCATTTTCATTGTATTTCCTGACAAGTTTTTTTTTTTTTTTTTTTTGTTAGTGTTTTCTTATTACAGGTTAATTAAAGTTCAGCAGAAAAAATAGTCATTGACAAACAAACAACACCAATCCATTTTCTATTATGTTCCAACTGATACATATGATATGATCATGGTAATTCCAACCCATCTACAGGAGTCAAAGATATCAGTAGATAACATATGAGCAACACAAACATAATTCCGGCCCATGTCCCCAGCAACACACATAGATTGCATCTTTCCTTTCGACAAGCTGACTTTAGTTCCCTCTCCAACACATCAATTTTATCCAATAGCTTTGGCACAAGCTCTATTTCTCCATATACCCATTCAAAAAATCCACATGCTGGCTGGATCTAAGAACAAAATGAAAAAAAATACATTAATACTACCATGGTTGACCAGACATGGTGAAGATCAAACAGATGGGTCAAAGCACAACCCCATATAGTGCACAGCCAAGAAACCTCCTCCCCATGTTTCGTTGTGTTCGGGAAGTTTTCAAAGTAGCCCTATGCCCATAGTGGCAGTAACAAATTCCACCATCAAATTGAGAGCTTTGACTACGAGAAAACTGGGTATATAAGTTTGAAGAGGAAGGCATTTGATATGGCTGAAGAAGATGACTAACAGCTACTCATAGATTGATGGCTTGAAGAAGAAGACCGAGAGCTGCTCCCAAGCTCATGGCTGAAGCAACCAAGCACCCAGACTTTTATCCTTTCTATTCTTTTTTATAGGCTAGGTTCAGGGGCAAAAAAGTATCGTTCTAAAGCCATTTGAAACATTAAACTGCTGCAAGTATAGCCTATAGGCCATTTATACATATACGCCGTCAATACTAACAGAATCCGTCACTTTTGCATGTTAATATAAACTTCAGGTAGGTTTAGTACAAAATACCAAACTACAGGGGGGTAGTTTAAAATACAGGCAAAGTTCAGGTAGGTAATCTGCTATTATCTCTAAAAAATACTAGTAGTTTAGACTTAAAAGTTTTGGGAGAGTTATAATTACGTAATTAAAATACTATTTGGATCACCCCATATCTTTAATGTTCAATGCACATACAAGCTACCTTTTTGAATTAGTTGGCATCCCAAATCATTCCATGGAGTAAAAATCTATCCTCATTAATAAAAGTATAACCTCTTTTGTACTAGCTAGCTTGAATATATAAATATATATATAAGGCGTAAATAAGAAGCAATAAAACTAGATGAAAGAGATCAAAAGCAACTGTGCAACACTTATTACTTATGTATTAAGTAACTTAAATAACTAAATAGAGATAAACTGAACTAAGTATGTGTGTATGGGTTTTTAGAGTATTTGGTCATGGATATATGGTGGTATTAAATTGCTTTCATATCCTCATTTTATTACTGTTAAGTGACTTTTAGTATATATTTACATATACAAATATATATTATATAAAATAAATAAAAATAAGAGGGCCGGGGCTGGGCCGAGTACTGTACAAGCCCAGTCGTCAAACTTCAGGGCATGCAAAAAAAAAAAAAAACTATCTGAACCCAGCCCAAGGGATTTTTCTTAAAAATAGATGCCCTTACTTTATGGGTTCTTTCTAGACCGGCCCTCTTGTTTCAGGACCGGCTTGATAGACGTACTTGCACTGCTTATTCATCATCCAGAATCAAGGTTTTTCTAAAATATACTTCAATAGCACATATTTGGCCCTTCAGAATCAGTGTTAGATTATGAGGTTTTAGTTTAAGATGCTTAATAGGTGTTGTGTGATAGTAATAGAAGAACAAAATATTTCCTTTTACAAATCATAGGTATATTGATTCAAGTAAAATATCATTTAATTCTATTTTAGAAAAATATAGAATTGTTTATTATATTCTTAAGTAGAAGATTGTATTTTTTTTTACTCTTAGGGTGACTGTCCCTCCCTTGTATAAATATTATTCTCTTCTGGCCAAGGTTTTACGTTTTTTTATTTTATTTTATTTGATTTTGAGTTTCTTGATGATTGTTGTCTCATTCTAGTATTCTTTTGGTAGGCTTCCTCTCTGAAGCCTTTGTTTTTCTCCTTTGTTCAATAACTATAATTGCCTTAAGGGGAGCTTTGGATCCTCCATTTCTCATTTCACAGGGAGATATTCCTGTTGTTCGCTGTGTGGGGGTATTCCCCAAGGCGACCGACCTCAGGTCTCAGCCTCGGCAAAAGCATGAATACCGACCTCAGCCCTCGGCTAGGCGCTCCATTTCGGTAACATGCCCCTTGGCTTCGGCCTCGGTACAAGCATGAGACCAGGAGTTCAGCCTCGGCCATGCTCCATCTCGGTCTCGGTCAGACTGTTGATCGGGATGACCATGGACAGCTGTCATGCCACGGCAACAGGATAAGGGCACCGCCCAAAATCCCTGACACAGCTGCACCGCCCATCCATCAGGGTATGGCTCGATGGGACAGAGTGGGCTACGATGGGACAGAGTGAGCTACGATGGGACAGCCTCTCAAGTGCTTACCCCAAAGTCCACTCTCCTCCTCTATAAATACAGAAACCTTCAACAGGTAAAAAAAAAGGAGGGCTATCCACATGCTGTTGGTACGCCGTCTCCTCCCACACTTCATCTCCTACCTCTGTTTAGTCCTGCACTTGCAACTAACAAAGGCATCGGAGAGCCCTGCGCTGCCCAAGCCAGGGTCCTCTGACCTTCTTCTTCCTCTCCTTTCAGGCTCGAGGCATCGGTTCTTCTATTATCTACAACCAGTGGGCCGCAAATTCACCCCCCCCCCCCCCGGGTCTGTGAGTTTTTGTGCGCTTACAATTGGCGCCGTCTGTGGGGATCGATCAAAAAGCCATCTTTCCAAACACCATGCCTCGAAAAGCCAGAGATGGACGATTTCTGCAGTAGCTTCATCAACCCCAGCTCGGCATCGTCTTCCAAGACGCATGGAAGGTTGTCGACGATCCTGGAGATCCTGATCAAGCGGCTCATGGTGAAGCAGATGAAGAACGGGGACACCCGGGGAGGCGCCCATCTTGGCGACGCCCATCTTGGAGACGCCCATCTCGAGGCCACCCCAAGCGCGGCGACGCCCGAGGGCACTCCCAACTCTGCGTCGCCCGATGCCCCTCCCAGGCGCGGCGACGCCCGACGCCCTCCCAGGCGCGGCGACTCCGACGCGCGACGCCCAATGTGGGCAACGCCCATCTCGGCGACGCCCGACGGCCGCGACACCCATCTCGGCGAGCAACGCCCATCTCGGCGCATGACGCCCAAAGTCCGCGACGCCCGACTCGGCGACGCCCTCGGCGGCAATGCCTCCTCCAGCTCGACAGGCAGCCAATCTCTTCCACCTCAAGGAGAGCTGCTAAAAATCCCTCGCGGCCCTCGCTTCAGCGGCTCGATCCTTAGCCGTCAGCTTCGATCGCACGATCCTCTACCGCCATTGGTGGCACGGTCCTCTACTATCAGCTTTGATGGCATTCTCCTTTGCCGCTGGGATACTTCATCATCAACCTCCGCTGCAATGCTACTCTCCAGCTCGGCAGAAGTAGACTCTCCAGTTCGGCAGCAGTGCATCGAAGCCACCAGCTTCGGTGACAGTACCAGCTGGGCGAGCATGACTCGGTCCTCTCCAGCTCGGCAGCAGTGCCTTCTCCTGCTCGGCAGCAGTAACATTCGCCCTTTCAGATGAAATCGAAAAAAGCAGGCTCGATGATGCCACCATCCTCGAGAAACAAAATTACACTGGCCCCGGTAAAAGTACCAGCCAGTTACGTCCCGATTTCGGAAAAACTCAAGCTCGGTGATGGCACCAGCTTCGAAAAAAGCAGGCTCGGTGATGCCACCAGCCTCAAGAAAAAGCTTACACTGGCTCCGGTATAAGTACCAGCCAGTCGAGTCCCGAATTAAGCATACAGCATCTCGGTCCTGCACCAGATTGTTGCCCGACAGCTTACACTGGCTCTGGTATAAGTACCAGCCAGTTAAGTCCCGATCTCGGCATAAAGCATCTCGGTCCTGCACCAGATCGCTGCCCGAAAGATTACACTGGCCCCGGTAAGAGTACCAGCCAGTCTTCAGAATAATCAGGCTCGGTGACGCCACTAGCCTTGAACAAAAAACAACTCTCAAGCTCGGTACCTGCACCAGCTTTGATAGACTGTCCGGTTATTTAGCTTTCAACTTCCAAGAGGCAAGAGCGCTCTAAGAAGTTAAAAGCTGGGGGGCTTTGTGTGGGGGTATTCCCCAAGGCGACCGACCTCAGGTCCCGGCCTCGGCAAAAGCATGAATACCGACCTCAGCCCTCGGCTAGGCGCTCCATTTCGGTAACATGCCCCTTGGCTTCGGCCTCGGTACAAGCATGAGACCAGGAGTTCAGCCTCGGCCATGCTCCATCTCGGTCTCGGTCAGACTGCTGATCGGGATGACCATGGACAGCTGTCATGCCACCGCAACAGGATAAGGGCACCGCCCAAAATCCCTGACACAGCTGCACCGCCCATCCATCAGGGTATGGCTCGATGGGACAGAGTGGGCTACGATGGGACAGAGTGAGCTACGATGGGACAGTCTCTCAAGTGCTTACCCCAAAGTCCACTCTCCTCCTCTATAAATACAGAAACCTTCAACAGCTAAAAAAAAAGGAGGGCTATCCACATGCTGTTGGTACGCCGTCTCCTCCCACACTTCATCTCCTACCTCTGTTTAGTCCTGCACTTGCAACTAACAAAGGCATCGGAGAGCCCTGCGCTGCCCAAGCCAGGGTCCTCTGACCTTCTTCTTCCTCTCCTTTCAGGCTCGAGGCATCGGTTCTTCTATCATCTACAACCAGTGGGCCGCAAATTCACCCCCCCGGGTCTGTGAGTTTTTGTGCGCTTACATTCGCTTTTCAGAGTAAGTGATCCATAGTCAAATTTCCTCTCCACTCTCGATGAGACGAAGATTTTACCTATATGTTTTAGATACGTATGATCACATCCTCACTTAGGAAAGTGACAAGAACATTGCAAAGTTTTTTAGTGATGAAGGAGGCACCCATTGGGGAATGAGAATATGCACCATCGAGATAAGGTGGAATTAAATATAATTATTTTAACCCCAAGGGGTTGGTCAAGTGGTCAGGACCACAGTTTCTCCTTTTTTCGGAACTAGAGGTATTGGTATCAACCCCCGGTTCCACTTGTGCTACCACCTGGGGTGCACAGAAGTTTTACCCAGCTTCTCTCTGAGCCCGAAGAGATTACTCCAGCCCAAAGAGTTGGGAACCCTCCGTTAGCAAAAGAAGAAGAAGAAGAAGAAGAAGAAGAAGAAAGAGAGATATGGTTGAATTAGCACATAATGTTCAAATTGCTTCAATTATCATTGACAGTCAAGATTTTTCTAAAATGTCCTTCAATAGCAAATGCATCGCCTATTTATAATACATGTAGAAAAAGGAGAAAACTTAAAGAAAGAAGATTAAAAGGAGAAAAGAGAGAGAGAGTATTCTATTATTTTAAGTATATACAAATACAAGGGAGGATACCTATTTATAGGCAAAATAACCTCTTAATTTAAAAAACCTAATCACAATAGGATTCTAACCTTAACTCATCTTAAGTGAGCATCTACCCATGATACATATCTTATAACACTCCCCCATAGGATGACCATCATTCAATGACAGTTACCTCACTAATAAAGACTTTGCTGAGAAAAAATCCAATGGGAAAAAACCAAAGCGAAGGAAAAAATAGTACAACATTATTTAAGATCATTGAACTTGTGTTGGACGTGCACAATGCTGCCTCGTTAAAACCTTAACTAGAAAAATCCAGTGGGAAAAAAATAAGAATTCTGTTGTGCACGAGCTAATAGATTCCGATACAAGGTGGGGGGATGTTAGTAAGGTCCAATCAGCCTTTTCACCTCACGAGGCAAATGTAATTCTGAAAAGTCCTTTGAGCTCTTAACTCCCGAGCGATAAGATGAAATGGGCTGGACCAAAATCTGGTGAGTTCAAAGTCAAGAGTACTTATTCTGTGGGGTCCAAAGCCATTATAGTGGGGGAGAAAGTTCAAACTCAGGTGCGCGTAGAGAGTTCTGGCTGAGGCTATAGAATATGAAGGTTCCTAACAAAATCAAAACACTTGCTTAGAGGGCATGCAAAGAGATTTTACCTACAAGAAAAAACATTGAGAAGAAAAGGATTTTTTCATTCTGGCACCCGTGAATTATGTAGGGGAGAATTTGAGGACTGGATGCATGCTTTGTGTTTATATCCTCAGGCGCCACAGGTTTGGAGAGAATACTCTCCCGTGGGTGAGAATTTCTCTCCACTATGCCGAATAATTTTGGAATCTTGGCTTGGGAGTTGGCTGATAAAATCACGAGGGGGAGTATGGAGATTTTCTTCACTGTTGCATGGCATGGGGGATATGGAACCGAAGAAATTATTTTATATATAATAGAAAGTTCATCGACCCAAAAATGGTAGTAGCTGATGCACTTGCCTTGGTTCAAGATTTCAAAAGAGTGTGGTTATCAAAGAATAGTCTTTGGAAAGAGAAAGCTCTACGTTGGCATTCTCCACCATTGGGGCTGTGAAGCTAAATGTTGACGGTGCCACATTTGAAGATGTGCAAAAAAGCGGTTGTAGGTGCTATTCTACGAGATGAGAAGGGCAATGTTATTATGGCTTTGAGCAAAGTAGAAGATGGGGTGGCAGAAGCTGATGATATTGAGGCAGTAGCGGCTTTGTGAGGTCTTTAGATGGTTTGTTCCATTGGTGTGCATGACATCATACTTGAAGGAGTTTCCTTGTGGAGGATTGATGCACTTAACTCCTCTTCTCTTAACCTTTCGAGACAATGCCCATTGTTTGATGATATCAAAATTCTTCTGCAACATTTCAATAGCTATGAAGTGACTCATGTAGGAAGGGAGGGCAATGCAATAGCTCATAAGTTAGCTAGATACGCCCAACTCGTTGATGATACGGAGGTTTGGTGGTTTTCTACGTCTAATTTGATTATTCAGAATGTAATTGTGGATTCTATGTGTTATTCTTATTAATATTAATATCGAAATCTTCTCATAAGAAAAAGAACCAATAAGATTTTTCGTTTTTAGGAAATATAGGTACATTAATTCGAGTAAAATTTCATTTTTTTATTTTAAACAAATGTAGGTTTTTTTTTAATTTTTAAGTAGAATGTAGTGAATTACAAGAGGCCTTGGGTGTATGGCCACTCCTATTCTCCTTTTGTAGAGGAGATATTTCTTCTCTCCAACACAATTGACAATACGTTTTGTCATTTAGTTGAGTAGGATTATACAATACTTGACAATTGCAATTCATTTCATCTCAAAGACCCCAATTCACTAGGGAATAGGATTTTACAATTTATATTTACGGATCTGTTATCCGGACTATTAAAATTAAGAAAGTTTAGGCCACAATTTAAGAGGATCAAGATTTCGACCAGTTGATCATGAATTGAATTCAAAACCAAAATAATTTAGATTGCCCGATATTGCAACCCATAGAGAACCAGTTCATGAACCACAATCAACATGACCTTCTTGGAGAGGTGTAGGATCTAGTTGTTACAACCCAAGCTTAATTAATCCTGATTATTACTAATTAATTGAGTATTAGCCAAATTAATTATGCTTGACTTCTAATTATGATGAATTAGTATTGATTAATGCATTTGATTGAGTTGGGTGAGTTTTGAACCCTAAATACATGAGTTGACACCAATTGACTCGGTTTAATGTAATTAAGGGCTTTTTTGTAATTCTTGATTTTCATAAATTGCATCATTTGCACGTCATTGTACCACTAACGCGTGTATTTCGTCGATCCCATCAACTTTCATAATAGACTTGACCTCATTTGACCACTCATTGAGAAAATGGACTCTCAATTGACTTAATATGGAAATGTCCTTAATTAATGGGCCAAATTGCAAAAGGTCATTCTTATCTCTTATATAAGATATAAACCATCTTTCTTTCATTCATTTCATTTCCCCATTCTCTACAACTCTCCTTACCTCTCTTCCATTCACTCTCCTCACTCAATCACCAAGGATTGTTGCTTAGGCTTGAAGAGTGGAGTGTGCATCATCATCTTCCTCCTTCTCCATTATCCTTCATCTTGTGAAAAGGAGCATTCTCCAACTCTCTCTAATTCCTCTCAAATTCGAAATCTCTACTAGAGTTGAGTAACAAAACCCTTTAACCATGATTTTGGGGTATCTTAGAGACAAATAGACCCATCCTCATACATGCATTTCATCCTCATCAATATTCCATGTTTTTCCATGATTAGGGTTTGCTTTTGGGGCTTTTGGGTCTTTCCTCAAATCTAGTGTATGAGAAGTTATAAAGCTCTTCTTTGAGGCAAGTATAGACTCTAAACATGCTATATATGTTGTGTAAATGTATTCATTTGCATCTATCAAGTTTTTATGAAGTATTACATGTATTTTCTTGGATTTTATTGTCAAGTCATGGATTAATGAATGGAATGGAAGAGTTTAAGAATTGTAAGGGAGCATGGAGGCTCCATAATTGCAGGTAATATTAGTGGTAGTAAGGAGTTGGAATGAAGAGAAGGAAGAAAGGAAGAAATCCCAAAACAACTCTCTGTTTGGGGTCCGCTCGAGCCAACCTGAAGTTGTTTTCAGGCTTCCTTAAACCCTTTTTATGAGTGAAATTATCACTCCTAGTCCATAATTAACCCTCCTAATCACTCCCAAATGGGTAATTAGGATGTGCACCCCCTTACCATAGGAACTTAGGTTTCATTTAATTTATGTCTTAGAATCGGATCCATTAACCTTCTAATTAAGCCCAAAAGAAATTATGAATCTATTATTAAGCCATGAAGATTAACTTAGAGATTCAACATAATATCATCGTAAGTGACACTAAGTAATTAATAACATGTTGATTCTTTAAATTAATCTGGTATTGGATAATAGTAGGTTATATGAATGATAAATTAGTATTAATTGTTTATGTTCATCAAATATTTGAATTGATTATTGAAAATGGGAATTGTTATTCATTTGTTATACATTATTTGATATTGATATGGATAAAGCAATTGAGTGGAGCATATCCAAATATTTGAAAAAATTATTTGATTTGAATTATGAATGAAATTTGATTTAATATTCGATTTGATTAAATCAGCACTACTTAGCTTTGACCGGACGATACCCGACGGGGTTAAATCCTGGTTTAGTATTTGAAAGTCGCTGCGCAGTTAACAGACTGGAGCACCGGAACTCCAGGACCCGGGTAGCTAGGAGGATCTTTGGCCGGACCCCTAGTGACATTCCAACACGATTTGCTCTCAATGAGAGGATGAGCTTTATGTAGTTGCCAATTCGTATTGTATTTGTATTTTTATTTTCGTTTTAATGATTTTAAAAGAAAATATATATATGATTACTTTTTACTTGTCTCATTATTATTCTCAATTATAATTGTCTTCAAAACCTCATCGTATTGCCTGTTTACTGTTTATGCTTGCTAATTGTGTATTAAGATACTACTCTTGGTGTCATAGGCACAGATGCAGCTCCCGGTCCAGCAGAGACCGCGGAGGGAGAGAAGGTTGCCCAAGAGGTACCTTCAGGTTTAGAGGAGTGGCCAGGAGTAGGGCCCAAGTAGAGACTCCTAAGTACGGAGAGCGTCGAGATTTTTGACAACACATAGTAGAAGTGTGACTAGTGTTTTTGTTGAGTCATACTTGAATTAATTCATTTTGTTATGTAATTTGGTAATGATGTACAGAATTTTCTTTTGATACAAACATTGTATATCAATGCATAATTTCTTTTGTTTGAACTTGAATGTTATATATGGGATTGTACAGGGTTATGATGATCTATTGATATAAGCTTCCGCTACATTAACTGTTGATTGATAGTTTTCAGTGAGTTGACTCACGAGTGGAATTGTTTTCTCCTTCGTGTGCTTGTATTTGACTCGCGACAGGTACAATCACACGAGAGTACGTGTGTTCCACCTCGGGGATTACCCTAGGCAGGGTGATTCGGGACCGGGATATGACACTAGTAACCATTTGTATAGCCATATCATCATTCCTGGACTATTGTATTAGATATTAAGCTGAACCAACATGAGGGATCTCTCTGTTGTCATGATCCCTTGTCCAATTAGTAACTGTGACATGTTAGAATCCGTTTAAAGTAAATCACCGAAAGGATGTATGGATTGGCAGAAAACAGAGGGAAATGAGAATGGGGAACTGTTCAATAATTTCCCCACTTCCCATCATTGACCATTTTCACCCAATCCAAAGATGGGACATGATGACAATTGAAATGGATCATTGTGTCCCCACCACTGTGTGGAAAATAACAGTGTTCCTACTTTTTCTCCAAATTCTAGCAACCCTTGAGAGTTTTTCCGCAAAGATGAATCACCATAGATCCATGAATGGAACCAAAGGTGAGAAGTGGCGACTTTGTCTCAGCACATAAAAGAGGGGTTTGTGGTTTCTGGAAAACCGATCCACCAACACCTAGCCTAGCCTTTGTAGGAAGGCTATGAAAAGGGATGTTTGACAATGAAATTCGAAATTAGTATCTCATAGTCACTGCTTTGTTAAAACTGAGGCTAGTTTTGATACATTAATCTACAAACAGCTCTTTTATAAAATGGAGTCCACTGGTCCCACCAACTTCCCACGTGTCTCCACTCGTAGATAATTTATTTATTGATGCCATTGGTTCACATGAACTTCTTTTTCTTTTATTAAAGAAAACATATCTATGAATATTTCTTTTTTCAAATTCCTAAAGACCAATATAAAGGTCCCATAGTTTGAATGGACTGTCATGAAGTTGACTGGCTGACCGCTTCTTGATGTATTCTTCTATTCTATATTCTATCAGTTCCAAACTTACCTGCTAAAAAACAGAGTCAAATGGTAGGCTTTGGTTTGTAATTTCTTCAATTAAATTAGAATAATAACAACCTAGATACAAATAATGTAAGTCTTTCTCATACTTTCCCTCTATAGAAGCTTTAGCTTAATACAGAAATGTGCAGGTGGAAGTTGAGAAAGATCCACATACTACAACACCCAGAGGGTACGTAAGCATGTTTCAATTGTTTCTAACTTAAAATAATAATAATAATAATAATAATAATAATAATAACATTAAATTGTGTTGTGGCCACCCTAATAAAGCCCTTGTCAGGATTTAGTTGTAACTACCCTGTTGTACAATTTCTAGCAAAGTAGACCAAGTGCTGTTACTTGATTGTCTCCAGCTGAAAACTCCTCCTATCATCTTGTTGGAGGCCTCTAGCTTCTTGTCCCACCTCACCCCCTGATGATGGGTTATAAGATTCCTGAATGAATTGGGGGAGATTTCATGTACCTTCCAACTGTCTACCTCCCAAGTGTTACATAAATTCCATTTTATATGGCATTGTTAGGGCGGACATCCAATTCCAACAACATCATGACAAGACCCATAAACGCACACCAGCCAACCTCCAAAGGTAGGATTGAAGAAATATAATAAGATGCAATCCAACTTCAATACCATTGTTTTTTGTGGTCGGCTCCCCAATGCCAACCCCACTTTCTTTTTATTTGGAGGAGCTTTTGATAATGACCCATGAATTGATGGATAGTAGCTAGTAGGAAGATGTTAACCTGGTGAAAGAAAGAAAACAACAATCAAATAACATTTTGTGCCAAGACCCTTGTGTTGAATAACTTTTTTGCATCTTGAGTTATTGGTCATCACACTTGTCTTTCACATGTGCCATTGTTTTACATGTTCCAAGCCACCCATTTGGGTGTCCCACAATCCTAACCATCCGGGTTGGGAGGAATATGGAGCAATTTCCACACAGAATTCTACTGACCTTGTCTTGTTTTCCTCTAGTACATCTGCAGTTGAATGGTTATGTTTGTCAGGTTCAATGTGATTTTTGTAATGAGGTGCATCAATAGTGGGGCCTATTAAATGAATGGATCAGATCTTATAGACGTGTACTATTTGTTTGTATTGAGAATGGAATTCACTGTTGAGTTGATGGAAAACAGTGATCAATCAAAGGCTTCTCATTAGTATTTCTTTTATGCTTTTATTATTTGTTTGATTTGGGTCAATTGTTACCATCATTGATACGAGCCATGCACTTTGAAGTCGGTGATTTGGTTGTGAGACTTTTCAGGATTGGAACATCCAACCTTATGTTGCAGCACTAGTACTGTTGGGTATTCAGATAGGGTCAAGGGTCCATGGCTCAACCTACTTGCTACCCAATTACATCCCCCACCCCACATCATGACAGGGCATCATTAACTCCAATCTCTCAATCAATATCCATAGATTCCCTCCAATCTTTTCTAAGCAAAGTGTGGCATTTTTCTTAGGAGTCATTTTAATGTCCAAAAAGTAACAGGTGGGGTTTCACAATTAGATGAAGTTGACATGGAAATCATGGAGGTGAACTATATCAGGGTAAAGTGAGCCCACTTTGATTTAAGCACTACTTTCAGTTTTTCACCCATCTGCCTTCTACATGGGCTCTATTTTTAGTTACTTCAAGCCATTCACATTCACCTCAAACCACTCTCTTCCGCTCGTAAAATTGCACTCGCCCCAAACTGGACCGGTTTGATCATGAACCATAAATAATAAGATATACGAGTACATTAGAATCTGATAATGCAAAGGAAATTAAATCTATGTAGTCTTATTCGTTGTCCTCTGTATATTCTAAAACTATGAAATCAATGACAAGCAAAGTTTCTTGCAGGAAAGCAATAAAAATAGTTTTCTCAACTTTGTCGTTTTAAAGAGCGTGCCGTGTTAAAATGCTGGACAACCCCACCAGAGAAAATGGGTCTGATTAGATCCAAATATTTTGACAGATATCCTAATATTATCTTTGGCTAATAATATCATGACAACAATATTCCTGACCAAGTTGCAAACTATGACATGAAGGCATCCTATTTTCAGTATTATCATTAAAATCGAAGGGATCGTCATTATCAATTAATCACCACCATCACGGTCATAATCACTACCATTATTATATATTGTAGTGGTGGTCTATTGCACTAAAACCTTGTTATTAAACTAGAGTCTGTTTATGTGGGATTTTACCATTTTCAAATGATAAGTTCTTTCACATGTGACATTTGAAATGATCAAATGCTAATTGCACTGTCTCCGGGTCTCATTGACTGCATCAATATGCTCCATCATGTGCCTATCAATTCATAAATCAAGGCTTAATTGCCGGTCCAAGACATCAACTCCTGATGGAGACCTTGTAGGGGAAAAGCACCAGGGCTTCCAAATCTGTGCCACGTGGCATGAGCCCAAGCCAGTCTTGACTCTTGAAGAACCATTTTAATTGTTATGATCTGTGAAATAAAAAAGGGACATGTGCAGAGGAAACGAGGAAAAGACTGCATTTGTCAGTTCCGATTGATCTGGATTCTGGACCGTCCATTTTAGTAGTACCTAAATTGGGTTGTTGGCTACAGTGATAGATGGATAATAGAGGCCCATGAGTAGGATGGTCTGATCTCCGTAGATGCAGCCAAATGGGCCACCACCCTCCACAAGCGTGAGAAGAAGAGAATCTCTTTATTAAAGGAAAATAGTAGTAGAAAAGAAGCTTCCTTTTGGCTTGGATAATGGAGAAGGAAGAAGTCACTGGCTCATATAAATTGCTTTTGTATTTTGTTGGTCATCCTGTCCCCAACATGACCAAGTCCCACTCCATCAACAGACATGTTTGCCAACATTGCAGTACATTAATTACCAAGTTTTAAGTTAGTCGGCATGTGGTAATGCTACTGATTTAAGATTCTATCATCAGGATTTTGTCGGTTTTATGTGCCTCCACCCAAGAACAGAGCAATAAAAAAATCTTGTTATCGACTCTAGATATCACTTCTTTAATATTAATGTACGTGCATGTATGATATATATATAAGAGAGAGAGAGAGAGAGAGAGAGAGAGTACTAGTAATGTAAGTATATATGGTGGGGTGGGGGCAGAGAGAGTACTAGTAATGTAAGTATATATGGTGGGGTGGGGGCAGAGAGAGAGAACGTACTAATAGTGAAGAATGGTGGGGTGGGGGCAGAGAGAGTACTAGTAATGTAAGTATACATGGTGGGGTGGGAGCAGAGAGAGAGAGAACGTACTAATAGTGAAGAATGGTGGGGTGGGGGCTGGAGAGATATGCATGGGGTCTTAAGAGGGATGAGATGGGGAGTGGGGAGTGGGGAGTGGGGAGTGGGGACTTGAATGAATGCAAACTAGTAAATCATTAATGAAAAGAAAGAAACTTGGAGTGAGAAGGCTTTCCATGTAGCATGCCTTGGCTAGTGCAGTAATGTGTCGCGTGCATGGGATGGTAGGGGCCAACCAACAACCCAATTCCATACGTTGGATGTTAGGACTAGAAATATCAATATCCACTTCATGTCTCATCTAACTAATTTATTAATAAGAGTACACAAACAAAAAGTTAGATGTAAATGTTGTAAATATTTTCTAGAGAGTTTTTTTTATGCTAGTGAAAAAGACCAGCATACTTGACCTTATCAATTGCGACTTACACTCCCATACACTCACTCTACCCACGTCCCCATCAATACACCCAGGGATCAATACCTGGTTTTATTTGTGGAGAAGGGGATTTTTTATCACCACTAAGTTATTAGTAGATTAGCATTTGCCTCTAATGTCCCTATATATGATAGAAACAGTTTTTGCCAAAATCATCATGTGACAAAATTATTTCAGTAGAAACAAGAGATATATTTAGTTTGACACCAAAAGATTAGTAAGCTTGACACTTTCGCCTTTCTTTTTAAAGAGATTTGAAGTGGTAGAGGCCCATGTTTTGATGGATTGACACACATGATCCAATGTATCAGAAGAAAGTTGCTTAATTGGAAAGGAATACGTCTCAGAGTTTTGTTAGTTGGAAATAAGCTGTGTAATTGTTAGTTTTGAAAAAAAAACTAATGGTCCCAGATGTGTGTCAGAACCGGATTTGTCGAGAACCTTTATGCTCTTCGGTGAAGATAGATCATGCGAATTCGCTACAAATTCTCTAATATCTACTGGATTATCAATCAAGAGTTTCCATCGATCTCCCTTAAATAGAGCAATCCCTAAGAATTAGGGCTACTACGGACTTTACTCCTCCTAAAATCCAACATATCCAAACCAATATGGGAATTCTACCAAACCGGGAGTCTCAACCTGATCCAAACTCTACAGATAAGAGTTTGATCCTCATCTAGCAATACCAGATCAAGACTTATTGGGAGTTCATCCGCAGCACACCGTCAGGCTCGATTTTGCATGGGCCCCAAGGTAGTCGGGCTATGAAATTTTCCAACAAGTTCGTTAGAGGATCTTGTGTGGATACTAAAAGAATAATGAAAAGGGAGGATATTGAGTTTGTGATCTGATACAATTCCTACAGAAAAAACTCAAATGACCACATTTTCACAAATTTCAATGTAGCTTCATTAAGAGAAGATTCTCAATTTATAAAGTGAAGAACATAAGAAGAAACTACAAATGTTTAGAAAAATGTAACTTTTCTAATATCTCTCTTAACATCTTATCTCCTATTTCTTGCACCGTCTGATAACCACATGGTCTATTCAAGAAGCTTATGGTACGATTGTTAAGAGAAAACATATAAACCATTGATTCTCTTGACATCTTATACGGTCGTATCTTTTGTTGGTGGTAATTGTCTGTCTTGTAGCCATGGCTCTGGTACCCAAATGACTACATTTTCACAAACACCACAGCTTTGTTAACAAAGAAAAGATCATAATTTATAGAGTAAAGAATATGCGATGAACTTCAAATATTCAAAAACATGGCTTTTCTAATTATATCTGTCCCAAGAACTGTATCTTAACATCTATCTCCCACTATCTCTCATATTCACTGTAAGAGTTCCCATATGAAGCAGGCATTTGTCCTTTGACTGTGACCATATTATTAGCTTATCGATTAATACATATCCATTGAGAATCAGTGGTGAGATCTACCCAATCAACAACTTGATCAAAAACATCATCAGCAATGGATCTCTATATAAATAAGTTAAAACACCATTTTGCATTAAGATCTCACTGACCCAATAAAATTACAGAGAGGTCTCAGAATTGTAGCATTGATCCTCATTGTGAATGCAGCTGAAAATTTATTCTATTTGGATTTTTCATCTGGTGAGCCCTTCCCCAATGGTACTTGTGTTTGAGGGTTATGGTGCCTACTATAATGTGCCCTCTTGGCTTCCTCTTTTCTTTTTCAATTTAATTTTATTTCACTGATTTGATGCAGTTATATTTTATTGTACAGAAGCTTGTGAACATCAATCCAACAAATACTACGTTAGTTTAAAATCAAGAACTATATCAGTAGCTGTTACTGTTAGTTACTTATCAAAAGAGAAATAAAAGTTGCTTGTGGGTTATATTTCCTCCAAAGAGAGAGATTATTTGCTTTTAATATATATGACTCGCTCAAGAACGAAGAACATGTGGCGCTTTGGTCTTAGAAAGGCCTTGTTCAACTCTATAGATGTAAACCCCAAAATAGTCTTTATCTTAAAAGAAGAATTTTCAATGCAGTCTCTTTCTATGATAGTTGTACACATCTTCTTTGAATTATTCCACTGCTATCTGTCCATTTCAAAGTACGTTACATGTTTCATTCATTTTGCATTTTGCATTTGATCTTAAGACTAGAATATCAAAAGTCCTATTCTCTTTCCCTAGATGAGGTGATCCCTCAAGGCTCAAAGCTAAGGTCAAGGGTCCCAATCCATGCTTATAAACTAGAAAGCAAACATCCCACCAATACAAAATTAAACACAATTCCATTTATAGCAAGTTATAAGAATATTCATTACCCGAGAATGCAAAACTACATCAGTGAAGAAAAAATGGAAGAAGAATAAGAAATACTATACCCAAATTAGTCTTATTTGAATGCCCCAATAATTTGTGTCAGTACTGCATATAGTTGTCTCATATAAAATTAACTATCGTCTTTTCTTTATTTGAATGCCCCAATAATTTGTGGCAATACTGCATAGATCTCATATAAAATCAGCATCATCTTCTTCATCATCAATATCATTACTATTAAAAGCCTGGTCAAAAGACCTTAAAGTTAATTTTCTCATGTAAAAGGAATCTGCTAGTTGTAATCAACGGCTGAGATTCTTGAATCCAGGAAATTTTATATTCATATGCTTTCCAAAGATTCTTCCCTCCTTGTTATATATCTACAACACCAATTTCTCTATAAACCCAAATTCCCTTCCTCACATCTTTCTTCTTTCTTCTTTCTTTATTCTTCATTCTTCATTCATTTGCTCTCCTTCATATAGCAACACCAATGGTGGTGGCTTCCCCTGCCCCGGTTCGCAGCGAAAAGATCCGACCATTCACAGTTCCGGTAATAGATCTCTCGTGCAAGAGGTCAGAGCTCCTCCTTAAAGCCTGCGAAGATTATGGTTTCTTTAAGGTGGTCAATCATGGTATACCCGACAGCAAAATTATGAGGATGGAAGCCGAAGGGCTTGAATTCTTCGCACGACCGATGCTGGAGAAGCAAGGAGCCGGGCCACCTGGCCCTCTTGGCTATGGGTGCAAGAACATTGGCTTTAACGGTGATATTGGTGAAGTGGAGTATCTCCTTCTTCACACCAGCCCTTTATCCATTGCTCAAAGATCTAGAACCATATGCAAGGATCCAACCAAATACTGGTAATTAAACTTGTACTCCATGTATGAATGTATGTGTATTTGTATGTATCATATGTGCATCTCATGAGGCAGTGTTAATTTCTAATAGTACTTACGTTAGTTACTATGCTTGGGTTGCTGTTATATGCTTTTGATTGTTACGCTAATCAACAAAAATCATTTGACATTGCCATCATTTTGACAACTGATGATAAATGTGAAGTTTACTGATGTGTTTGGTTCAGTAACAAGTTTGAGATGTGAAATTCGTATGTGACCGGAGAAATGATATGAGAACCAAGTCATAATAGAGGATATTGAAAGACAACTTGTTGGGTGATTTTGTACAGATGATGGTGGGTCTTGTTGTAGATTAAGCATATTGTCATGCACGCGCTTGTTTCTGCTTTTTCTTCTACAATTTTTTTGCCATATTGATCTAGGGATCAACATCCTTCCCCTTGGTGATGATGGAAACAACCAGTTGGCCATTGTTTTATAGTCTTGAGGATGAAGAATACCCTTGCTAAATCTAATTTGGATAGCATAGGTATCTTGACTCAGCATTAGGGTTAGAAGCCTTTAAACTTAAGAAATCGTTATGGGTCAATAATCATGCAAAAAGGTTAAGTAGTCTTTACGATGCCATTCTTACTCAGTCCCCACTTCTTGCAAGTCAAACTGGATTAGATTGAGTGCATGCCATGCCATGTAAATGAGTAATATGCTTGCTGGAGTGTCTAGGTAAGGAATCTAGGTGATCAAGGATCTAATACATGTAAGATTAAGCAGTAATGATGTAAAGAAATTAGGGAGATTCTACCAAAACAAGCCCAGGCCCAGTAGATTAATTTTTATATAGGAAACTGTAAAAACCTAATCAACTAAAATAGCTAGTTGTTAATCAAATGGGTACATATAATTTTATGATCAAGTGAGCTTTTAATGTCCTCTCAGTTGCAATGAGAACACAGCAATGTCCAGAGCACATGGCATTACAGATAGCTATATATATTATGTTTGAAAACATTCTACTGGGTTATCATCTCATACTGTCTCCATGATTAGATTGTTTTGGTTGCATCAGCAACATCGAAGGACTGACCAGGGTTTACTCACTAATGCGAAAAAATTGCAAAAGAGAAACAAGAAGATAACCACAAATGAGGAGGATTAACCAATAATACATAAATCATTAAACTGAGCTGGACTCAATCTTAAAGTAACATAAACAAATTGGAAAAAATTAAACAGAGAATCCAAGCACTTGGGTGATGCTTTCTACTCTAAATAAATTAAGGCAATCATGACTGATAAGCAACCATGTTCTCTTATGGAAAATAAAGCAAAGTAATATGGCTAACAAATGAGGACTACTTAACTGATACTTAACTGATTCCTTTTGCAGCTGTGTGGTGAATGATTACATAGAGGCAGTTAAGGGTCTAACTTGTGAGATATTGGAACTATTGGCTGAGGGGCTAAGAATCCAAGACAAGAGGATTTTAAGCAGGTTAATTAAGGATAGTGACAGTGACTCTTTGTTGAGGCTCAATCACTACCCTTGCAGCAGCAGGGACTTGGACGAAGATAGAGACATGACAAATCAATGCCAAATTGGGTTCGGTGAGCACTCAGACCCTCAGATCCTCACAGTCATGCGATCCAACGACGTTGCGGGGTTGCAAATTTTGATAGCAGATGGTGTTTGGGTCCCAATTCCACCGGACCCAAGTGCATTTTTTGTTAACGTCGGTGACATCTTGCAGGTTAGCCAATGGAAACTGTCACATCCTCCTCTTCTTAAATGACCTCAATGGCCTCAGGAATCTGCTTCACCATGCTGGCATTGAAGTTATTTTGATCATTTCAGCATGGTCCTACTGAGACTCTTTGCCATGCTAAGCTTAAACCTTACCCCAAGTGGATCCGTTTCAAAATGTATGAAGTTTGGGTCCAAGTTTGAACCCGATGAACCTAACTCGGACCCAAATCCTATCATATGATTGCCCGATAGTTTTATAAGTGACATATTAAGTGGTTATGAGTTATAACCAATGAACCCAAAAAGGACCTTGACCCCATCCAAATAATCTGTGAATCACATAAAATAGCTCCTCTTTAGTAAGACCCAGGAATTCTTTCTGATTTTTTTCATGTAGAATAATAAAAAAAATTTGTGTGACATGTGGTGCTAACTGCTCTTTGTACTTTTTACTTTGTGGGGTTTGCAGGCTTTTACAAACGGAAGGTTTGTGAGTGTAAGACACAGGGCCATGGCTAACAACTCCTTCAAGTCTAGGATGTCCATGATATACTTTGGTGCTCCTCCACTCCATGCAAGAATCTCTCCCCTCCCAGAGATGATCACCCCACAAAACCCATGTCTCTACAGACCCTTCACCTGGATGGAATACAAGAAGGCCATGTACTCTCATCGGCTTGGCGATAATCGCCTCGATCTTTTCCAATCAAGCAGTGTAGAATGTGTCAGCTGAGCAAATGAACTTCACCTGATCTTAATTTCTCAAATCTTCATCCACTAGAAATTGATGATATATTCATAGATACAGTGTACCTACATAGATTGCCTTCTGTATGGCATAAAAAGAAAATCAGGGGATTTTTCCTAAGAATATTCCCCACATGTTTCTTAGGATGATTAATTAAACGGAAGGGTAGAGATTTCATACTGGTATCTCACATTGTTTGTAATAGTGACAGAACTTGTTTAGAGATACATTTAATTGATAGTTAAATGAATCTACGACAAGATATCTATTTATGATTATTTCTATTGTAACTAGAAGCTGATTGTCACAGAAAGAGGCCTAGACAAGAGAATGGTTTGGAGTACAGCTTGCTTGCCTTCAAGCAATGACTATTTAAGTAAAAATGATGCTTTATGTTAACTGGTTCATTTAAAACAGAGGAGAAGAGGGAACTTTCAAAGGGAAAGGAAATACTGAGGAGAGTTAATTGACTTGCTAGAACTGGGAGTAGAGAGTTTCTGTAGGCCAGAATGGACCAGCCAACAGCCTCAATTTAAAAAAGTTTTGATCATTCATTTGGTTCCAAAATTCTAAAAATAGCCAGATGTTTTAGTGGATGATTTTGCAAAAAAAAATGTTATTTCAGGTGATAGAGCTCACAGTTTTTAAGTCATGTCAGCTAGAGACAAATTATCTGTTATACTATAGGATGAAAGTGTGTATGGGAATAAGCACTAATGAGGTTTTTCAATCATTTCAATATGTTTTAAATTGTTACAACAGTTAGGCATTGCCATATAAAACACTTACAAAAACAGATTAAGTGATGTAAGAGTGTTAGGTATGTTAAAGGATATATTTGGTAGGTATGAAATATAATTTAAAACACGTAAGATGTTTGCCTAAACTCTCATAATTTCTTCAAAATAGGTGACTACTATTCGGGTTTGCAAATGGGTTAGGACTAGGTAGGATGAAAACGAGTTGGATTGATGACTAGTGTTCTCCTCTTCTTTTTCAAAACCCTAACATCAGCCAATTCTTGGTATCTAGGGTTTCTTGTGGGCTTTAATGGTGTGGTCTTTTTTAAGCTGGAGTTACTGGGAGAGAAAATGGCACTATCAGAAAAGGCCTGAGAACTACCTTATGGAAGTTCGTAACAAGTTCATTAATCCTACTAAAGTTCCCCTTCTTGATTTAAATCCCTTTTCTCTTTCTTTAGATTTCAATTTGCACATGAAATGGGCTCTTAGCTGGTTTGGAGAAGACCTGGACTATGAGATTGGTTGAAGAAGAAAAAATGAAGAAAAAATGAGTCTTTGGATTTATTTTTGTATTTTTTAACCCAAGCAAGGGGTTGAGACCCAAGTGAGAGCCCACACACACGGGAAGACAACTCACTCAAGCAGGAAAGGAGCCCGCACATGTAGGAAGACGTGGCGTACCCTGGGTCCAGGTGAGAACCGCCACTCCTTACCAAATGGGTAAGGGGAAATAATATATTCTGAAATCGGGTGAACAAGAGGAGGAGGAATTCAGTTCTGCAAGTCAATTGACTAACCCATATATAGAGTGGGTAGGTGGATATAGTAGATTGGGTTAGCAGGTGGAGTCAAGTTTGTACACTCCTAGCTCCTGTGACACGAAACTGACCTTAGACTTTAGAGCATGTTTATTTAACAAATGGATTAAGGTGACTGTAAAGTTCATTGAGATGTGATATTTTCTATATTTAGCCTTACTGGTTGAAGATGGGAAGCAAAAAAGTAATCTCATGATTTGACATTGCTAAGTATAAATTTTACCAAATGTTTTTTTTTTTTTTTTTGAACCTGGAAAAGTGTTCATTGTGCTTTTTCCCATGAAAGTAGGAAAGGGTGTCCCCACATGTGAGAAGAATGGCATACCCAAGAATGGAACCGTGGGCGGTTAGGTGATAAGAAGGGTTGTATTGAGCGTTGAAGTCAAGTTCAGACAAACAAGTGCTTTTTAATCTCTCTATTTCTCTCTCACTCGCACACATCTTTACCCCAGACAATCCAAATACCACGCCTTTACATTTACTTCGTTAAACTTTATGTTTTTCTTGTTCATAACTTTACCACATCTAATCCAAATACCTCACATCAACTTTTTACTTCATTAAAATATTCATCTTTTTCATAATTTCACATTCACTTCACCTTTACTATACCACACACTTCAAGGGTTTTTCAACAACCATCGACTCCACTAGCAGTCAACAACCATCGACTCCACTAGCAGGAGGCGGCTTAGATGGCCAAACCCATCCGTGCTAGATGGGACAGCAAAACATGAGGGAATCTCATTCCCTCATGCATTTGTCACCACCAAAACGTGTGGACTGTATGTGCACACAGCAACAGTCCTTTAAATACCTCCAAACATTCTCCAAATATCCACCGTGCTCTCACATGTATCTATATATGTGTGCTCCAATTTACGCACACGCCTACACATATATAGATTGAACTTACAGTAATAATAGCATCCATGAATTGGGTCGTCGCCTTGAATCAATTTTGGGGGGGCGGGGGCCGGGGGCCGGGTATCTGAGATATTTTGAAAGTACAATCAAGCATCTTTCAAATTAATTTCAGGAAGTGGTCACATTTGTTTTTAAATTTGTTTTTAAATCTATATAAAACAGTCAAAAGTATGCAACAGAATAATATCATACAACTTTTTTTTTTTTTTTTTGATTTTTTTCATCAGAATAGACTGTTGGATTAGAAAGTTATCATTGTGTAGGGAACTAATTAGCATTTTTTTATGTGGTTGAAGAAATTTTTTGATGTCCTTTAGAATGTTTTATTTCAAAGCTCCTAACAATTTCGAACTAACAAAAAATCTAGTTCCTTCGACTTCTGTCCTTTCTTTCAATTGAATATCTCTTCTTCTTTGGTGAAGATGTATAACCTTCAATTCTTAGAATTTCATTCACTTTATGAGATAATAGCTTTTATTCTTCCACAAATTTTATGTTACATGTAAATACAAGGATTCTTAGACACAGTGAATCAAATGGGCACATTTCTTTCTCTTGAATTTAAAAATCTATGCATTGGATTATTAGAACAATGTATAAGAGTTCTTGCTCATTATTTTGTCATAAGTTGTCACTGGGTGTGATGCATTTGATTGCTTTAATATTGTGGCAGGCCATACATGTTCTTCAAGTGCTTTAGATAATCATTTGTATTCCATATATTGTCTTCTTTTTAAGTGCTTCAGGATATTTCTAGATCCCCAACAAGTTCCTAGACAACCGTACAAAGAAAGAAATGAGATTTACTCCCCTTTCCAATTTTGGTCTCCACCATTCACCCATGAAGTAGAAGTGGAATATACCCTCCTCACCTGATCCACAAGAACCATTCACCGGCTCAACTGGTTAGAGAAATTTTAAAACTCAATCTGGTTCATTGCCCAATTGATGTTGATAAAATGCTCACAACTGCCTATTTGAAAGCCAACAAGCAATCATTAAAATCCTATATTCATCAACTTTTGGCTACCAACAGTCCAAAATGACTTTCACAGTCATTCAAAGGTCCTCAAGCATTCAAGCATTGAAATGAATCGCACAAAGTCCTAAAATACTATCTGCCTGAGCGGGTTAGTATGAGAATAAGTACAAATGAGTATCTCCACACTAAACTTTGGTTTTATGTCTCCTGGAAAACATAGTTATTGAAAAATGTAGCTGAATTTTTTTATCATATGTTTCAATAGAATCATCTATTATTTTCAAATAATTATATACACTATTAGTTTGAGGGATCAAAGAGTCGGCGCGATGGCCCCTCAAACTCACCAGATAGGATGATAGCTCCAAATCCTCAGTCATGGAAGGGAGAATTTGGTCACTGATGAACCCATTCCAAAAATGTTCATCAAAAAACTCACTGTGCAATCTATAGGTACCAATATCTGTAACTAAAGCAAGTTTGGCATTCATCAAGATTACACATTAAAGACATAATAGCCCATAGAGTATTCCATCCATTCACCATTAATCATACTAGGAAAAGGATCATATAAATAAAAATATAATGTGCAATCTACAGGTTCAACTATCTATAACCAAAGCAAATACGGCATTCATCAAGATAAGCAATAACAAGATAGCTCAGGGTAATATGTCAATGCACTGTTCCATATTTTGAACAGGGTCAAAATACATACGTTCTAAAGTAACAACATTATTTATACACTTCCAATCCGTTTCAATCACATTAGCATAAATTTAGTGGGTGTTACTGTTACAAATGTACTGGACAACACAGTTATGTTGAACCAGTCTTGATTCAAAGTCCCCTTAACCAATCAGGCGCCATATTCTGATCAGCCTGTACAAGTTCACTTAAAATAAATAAATATACATGCGGTGAAAGGCGAGATACATAAACTCCTCGCCCAAATCAAAATGGGGTTCATTCTTTCTAAATATAAATGAACCCCCTTTCATGAAACAAATTCATTCTTTATTTTTTGTTCTCCTTTGTTTCACTTTACAGTATATAAAGCTATATGACTATCAAATAATTGATGTTGTTACACAAGAACCTGTGATCTGGCAGCCGATCGAGAGCATTTCTTTCTAGCACTTTTGCTCAACATACAGGCACAGCCAGCAAGAAGCTCTAGATCCTCCTCGCATGTCAGAATGGACGCCATCTCTGGATTCTCCAATAGCATCTTGGAAGTTAGGAATCCGGCTATTGTCCATGTCTGATATAGGCGTGATTGCTTTCCAATAAATCTGCCTGTCCGAGTATCATAGTATTCTGGCCACTTGTCCTTCATAAGCCTCTTCTCAGCCACTTCGACAGCCCTTTTGGCCATATCTGGGCGGCCCATCTTAATGCAAGCTAATGTGAGCTGAAATGTCAAGCAAAAGGAGAAGGTTAGAACTAAGAACATGGAGGTCCCAAAATCTGAGTTTATAAAAATAGAAAATAATAATAATAGTAATAATAAATTAATTTTAAAATTTTAAAAAAAATTCAAAATCAACTGATCAATACCTGCCACAGTAGTGTGGGCCAAGATCCTCCATTGTGATATGACCAAGGGCTGCAACAAGAGACATTAGTCAGATGCAGTGTCTTAAAACCCAGTTATTATTTAAAAAATGATAATAAATAAAATGCATCAACAACTAATTTTAAAATGCGATTGAAAAGTTAGAAACTGTAAAGGCAGAGCTTTGCCAAATGCCAAGTGAAAAAAAGACATCTACCCATCTCCTAAATGGTCCATATCTCAGGTTTATTACTACATTAGCATGCATCATAAAATGGGCATTTTCCTTGGGCAGCAAAGTTGATTAGAGAAATATAGAGTTTTAAGAGCTGCCTTCATTGTCGAAGGTGTAGGAAGAGCCCTGATTTCTAAAAATTAAATAAAGCAAGAAAAAAGAATAGAAGAAAACAAATGTATGCACACGTGGGTGGGTGGGTGTGGGTGTGTGTGTGTGTGTGTGTGTGTGTGGTGGTGGGGGGGTGGTGGGGGGGGTGTGGTTGTGTGTGTGTGTGAGAGAGAGAGAGAGAGAGAGAGAGAGAGAGCATAAGGATAAAAGAAGCAAATGCATAAACGCATGTAGACAGAAGTCAACAATTGCTGTAAAGTATACTCACGTGTTTTTTGGGTCACTGCCAGTTATTACACGCCACTCCTCATATTCCAGAGCAGGGTAACAGATTTTGAGAGGCATCTTTCCAACAAGATCATCCCATTTGGCTTCAATGAGATTCAGAATGCCCTCAGCTTGTTTAGGAGTGGTTAGAGAAGAAACTATTGCCCAAAGATTGCCAAGTGAGAAGAACCTAAAATCCATGTGAGCTGGCTGCAAATTGCCTATGAGATAACCACCTTTATCAGGAATCCAATCTACCAGCCAAGCAGGAATCTGATCGGGATAGATATTGAACTTGTTAATAGCATCATAGGAATATTCTTCTGTCTTGTAGCGGTATATCTCATTGATCTTCTTCATATCAACCCAATAGTACTCTCTGATGTGGAAGGACAATGCACTGAGTCTGTTATTAACAGCTCGCACCAGATTCTTGGATCCATCATTGACAATGATCATTTCACGAGAACATCTTAGAGCTGAGTAGAATAATGCCTGTGTAACAGAACTGTCAACCACAAAGCTACAACATAATAACGCCCATATAAAGATTAACCCAAATGACAGTAAGAAGCAAACAAGAAGAGAACAATAACAATAGCAAACAGGGTAGAGAAGCAACTTCACTTCCATGTGAACTATTTGGTTGTCCAGCCAAGTTAACAAATAAAAGCAGGACAGCCTATTACTAATAGCTACCTTATCTTTTTTAATACAGCAGACATGGAGATGTAAACAATAAATCAACACATGATTTGCACCCGTATCATCGAAGCCTTTTCCAAAATACAAAAGAAAAAGTAACTATCTTCTTTACCATAATAAAAAAAATGACTGTACACTGAAGCAATATTAGCATGCTCTCTTAATTTCCAATGATGTCAAAATTAAAACCAAGCAAAACTGGAAAACAAAGGAAGCGAACACTACAAGTGTGAAGAACTTGAATATTTACCATATCATCCATCCAAATATTACCATTAATCTTTTCTTTTACCAATTAGCACACAGAGCATTGATAGATCAAAGTATCAAACCACTCCTTAGTTCCAGTTGATTCAGATTGACCTAGAACAACCAGAACATTAATTGGATACTGGAGCTCAACCCATATCTGACCAAATGGCCATGGATGTAAGTGCAGCTGAAAAAATTAGCAGTGTATTGGGTAACATTGACCCGCCTCCATCTCTCCACATGATAATTCATGGTAGGATTGTGCACTGAATCAGTTCATGGTCAACGTGATAAAGAATGAGCAACTGGAATGCAGAACCCAACTTCTTGTCCAAAAGAAAATTTGATTTCAACCAAATAAGCCAGGTTATAAGGTTGATCCAACCATTTAAATGTCCTAACCTTGTAAATGAGTCAAACTCTTCAAAGAAGGTATGCAGTTTCCAATAGAGATTCTTGGTTAAACATGATTAAGTGGCAAACAAATAGAAGTAAATTTAATATATATATATATATATATTTAAATAGTTTATAAAGATGGGCCTCTATGGTTCCTCATTGTTTCTGTGGTTGGTATACCATAAAGGCTTATTCTAACTTTTAAGGGGTTGTATAAGGAATTATTCAGGACAATATTGTGGGTAACGAAAAAGCTGTCTAGGATGGACTTGGATAAACAACGTAAAAGGTTGGTCATATTAAGATAAAAGAAAAGGTTTATAGAAAGTAATCTCAATACAAAACATATAAAGCTTTAGGCTTTGAGCATTGGTGCAGCTGTGCAGATCTAAATCATCATGGAAAAGTGTGAATGCTTATTCTATAAAAAAAAAAAGTATGAATGCCTATAAATTAGGCGCACTGACCAAGATCATTACCACTACCAATGAGACCTATTCTCAGCGGTAAAACGGTGAAGGATAAATAGAAGAATAAATCTTGAGAAAATAAAAATAAGAAAGACTTGAAAAACTCCAAAGGGACTGCCACCAGTAATTTAACGGAAAAATATACACTTTCATTAACCAAGCAATCCCCAAAAAAACACACCGTTTTTAACCCAAATAATAACAATAAAAACAACACCACCACACCATATTATATTTCCTTGGCCTACATCCATTTTTATTTTGCAGTTCATTTTTTGTTCATGAGCACGCTATTTGCTTCTAGTAATGATTATCCTAACAGACAGGTTTTGTAAGCCGTGGAAATGGAAAGCAGAAAACTTTCTGCAGTGTGTCATTTGGAGCAGTATAGCCTACAAGGAACAGGAAAAGAAAGAGGAATCTTGATGATGCGGCACTTCAATTTTCCACTTTAGCGTCTAATTCTTGTTTACGAGGGGAGGGTCAGAATGAGGACTCCACCCTCTGCGGGAAGAGCTACCATGTCACCTCCAGAATCCTCCTTCCACAAACATGCCCAAACAAATCATAAATTAACATCAAGGTATGGTGGAAATAAAATTGCACACAGGCCTTGACAGAAGTTCAGTGACCCTTTCAAAGACAAATCGATTTAAATAAAATATAAAAGAAATGCAGTATAAGAGATGCACATGGACCTATGTAACATTCAAAAGCAACAAAATCCTTCAAAAGTTAACTTACTTGGATCTCAAGCGGGTGGCCATGGATACCCATCCGTCTATCTATCATGCAAGAGCCATCAGTTACTAAAAGAGAAGGAAACATGTCAAATCCATCTGATAAACATAAATTCAGGATCAGCTTAATTCCAGTTTGGACATCCACCCTTTCTTGCAATGCATAATCACCGGTGATCTTCCCATAAGCTCTCAACAAGATAATCCACCACAAACCTGGAAGGTAAAGTTGAATCAACATTTTTCAATATAAGATTTTCAAGTGCTAATTATTAAAAATGTATTTATCTTATCCATATTCTTTCTACCAAGTATGTTGACTTAAGTACTAGCCCCTCCTGTCTGGATACCAATATGCTTGGACAAATTCATTGATAATAAGAAATCTAAAACTTTTACTGTCAACAATTGCATTTCTCAAAAGAAACAACTACTGCATGTTATTAATATTACCAGAATCAACAGGCGCGACACGACCAATGGCTGACTCTCCAAAATCTGGATCCAAAACTTCCTCAAATGCTTCGTTGCTTCCATCAAGCGGCACAGTTCTAACCTTAAAACTGGCTGGCATTAATCCCTGGCCAGGGCTGTAGCAATCCACAGTTTTCTCCCAGCTCTGGGTCACAGAAACAGAGATAGCATATTAGAATTTAAAAGCATGTCAAACAGCTCAAGAAATAAAAACAGAACTAAAAAAAAAAACATTAGATTGGATTCTTAAGTAAAAGTTTCATGATGCTCAAATGAAATCACCACCTCCATTGAAACAAGAGTGAAAATAATGAGTAAAACAGTCAAGATTTCAGGAATAGAAGTACGAACAGTATCGCCAACCACGACAGCCTGTAAGAAAGGAAAAATTGGCATTTCTGAGATTTTTACAATGTTTTTTCTTGACACAAGGATACACAAAATCCAACCCCTCATGCTAATACTCCAAACTTCAGAGGTCTGAATGAATAGTCTGCTTGAATTTCAATCTGTAAGGAGATGAGCCCCTGATGCAAAATGAAAAGGGGGTTGGCCACGTAATACATGGCAGGGTCCCACTAATTTTCAAGGTGTGCTGGCATGCCTCTGAAAATGGCAGCAAGTTACTATTCCAAATCATCCATCCTCTCTCTCATTCTATCCCTACACTACTATATCATGATGAATACTCACATTCCATCCTTCCTCCTTTTTTGAATGATTACTCCCGTTCTATCCTTGGGTCATCTATAATGTCGGAAGTTATCAAGTTTCAATCACAAAGAAGGTTCAGATCTAGCCCAAAACCAAGTTGTGCATGACTCACCTATGTCCAATACTACACAATGACCCCTTACTTCAAAAGTAGATTCAACTCAACAAGCACTCAGTCAAGTCGACAGTTTTGGCAGACAGTGCTGAGTGACTAACTAGGACACCAAAACTAAAGATAGTATTCCTTTGATGACAATAAATTAAAGTTTTACTATTGTGATCTTTTCTAGTAAAAAAAGGGCGCTAATATGCGGATCCACCTTGATCCCACCACATGGCCAACTTCCTACAAAATTGTGACTGGCTACAGATACATCCAACCAATTGCAGTTCACCCTCGATTAACGGTGATAAAATTTACCCAAAAACTAATGTATGTTTTTATTTGTGTGATGCATATATGATATAAGAAGCCACTATCTATTTTTGCAGGAATCAATAACAAGGAAATTTAGAAACACCAAGAAACCAAAATGCAACAAACAAGTTCATAATTGAGATATTACAAATGCAATCAAAATAAAAACTTTACCTGCAATTGCAATGTATGAAGAAGAAAGTTCCTCACAATCTCAGTCTCTCCTTTAAGCAGGAAGGCAAGCGCAGATGGAACAAAGTCGCGTATGAACACCTGATCATAATTCAATGGTAATTTATCCGCTGGATCATTCGCCGCAACCGTTCCCACCGGGCTGCCGCAGTAATTCACCACCGCATCACGGAGCAACGTCCAGGCCTCCTCCTCGCTCTCGGAAACCTCCCTTGCAGGGCTGGAAACAGCAATCGCCTCTTCCGATCCCACCAAATTATCAATATTTACATCTACACTATCACCTAACCTAGGGTTTTCATCTCTTTCTACGCCGCTTTCGATCCTCTCGATCACGAGAGGCTTCACGCTCATGCCTTGAACGTAGATCTGCTCGAAGCTCTTCCCGCCGGACTGCGACTCGACCGACGTCGACGCGTGCCGGAAGTCCGACGCCACATTCGAAATCACCAAAATGCCTCTGCCTCCGCCGAGGCAAGAATAGCCTATAGAAACCCTAGATCGGCCCCAATTGGACCCGGGAGAGCCGAAATTCGACCGACTCGGATGGATCGGGGGCCGCGAGAGGCCGAGGATTCGAAGATGGCAGCGATCCGATCTCCGATCTTGAGCCAATCTCAGCGCCCGACCGGAGAAAGTGTCGACCAGGGATTTCGCGGTGAGCGAACCAGGAAAAGATGAATTCTTGCAGGTGATGAGGATTCTACAGCAGGGTTTCATGGTGGAAATGCCCATGTAACTGCTGGAATTCATGTCACAGGGGAATCTGGATTCTGAAGAGGGGAAAGAACTGAGATTTCTGCCCGAAATGGGGAAAAAATTGGGGATTTGTGTCGTGTACGTATGTATAATATATACACAGAACGGAAGTAACAGAGTTCTGTTTGTATTTGGAAAAGAAGAAGAGACAGAGATTGAGAAGACGAGAATCGAAGAAGTGATGAAAGAAAATTGAAATCGTAATGTTGGAATCCGGAGGAGAACAAATAGGGGTGTTTGGTAAAGAGATTGAAGGTGGATTTATAGGCTGAGAAATGGAAACTTCCTCGTTGATGGAAAATTTGAAAATGAGATGGGGAAGGAGGGGTCTGCTCTGTGCGTCTTGCACACACTATGGGATAATGGCACGTGCACGCAACTACTTGCATATTGTTCGGACTTTTTCTTTCTTACATTATGGTGCTGGACCATCATCTGGTTTGGGCTAGATATTGTGATGGAGTCCGGTCCCATACATTTCGGGTGAGTGAGGTGTTTGGAACTCTATTGTAGGGCCCACCAAATTATAATTAGGGATTGCTCAAGATGAATTTCAACCCATTTAAGTAGGAATCCTCAAATTTCACTATAATAAGTTGATTGATCCCATCATAGATCTAGCATATGAGTTAGAAGAGCCATCCGCACGAAGAATCAAATATGAGAATGCATTTCCGCTGTCAATGCATTAATAGAGGAGCCCACCATGTATTAACAGGAAAGAAAAATCTTCTATGATCATGATTTATCCCCGTTAACAATTATGTATTCAATACTAGTGTGGGAACTAAAGTCAAACTTAAGAATCTGTCAAAATCTCAATTATCATTAGGTGGGCCCTGTATTGGAGTTCCAAACATCCCAATAAAATAGAAAGCGTGTAATGGCTATTACGATTTGTGAATGAGATAAACAATGGTCTACTATTTGTGGAGGATCGGAATACAGCATGGGTTGAATGAATTGAGTTGAGCAGAAAGTTTTGATACGTGGAAGACTAACAAAGGAGTTGATACCTTAAAATATCGAATTGCATCTCAAAAATTTCCCTCGATACGCTTAAAAGCCATCGAAAAATTCCCGCAACGCCTGAAAGAGTAGATTCATTGGCGGATAAGGTTAAGAATGGGACCCACAGCCGCCCATCGATCAAAAGCGCACAAGTGATTCAACGTAACGCGCACCTGCATTTTCCTCGGAAACGGGTTGGATTTGTTTGTCCATAGTGGACTCGGATTTAAAAGCATGCCAAAATAAATAATCATATATACTTGGATTTGTTCCCGGGACTTTGCCCTATAAAACTCAATAAACTTTCACATAATCCAATCCAATAATAAGAGGTCTACTAGAATCCCTATTATTAAGAGCCTATAGAACACACATACTTCAAATAAATAGTGGGCCGAGTGGTCAAGACCATAGTTTCTCCCTTTTTGGGAGTTAGAGGTCTTAGTATCGACCTCCGATTCTCCCTTCTTTAGGAATCGAAAGTTGAGGCCACTAATACTACCACCTTAGGGCCAAGGAGTGTTTACCTGGCTTCCCCCTGGGCCAGAGGAATTAATCTACTCCAAAGAGTTGGGAATCCTCCGATAGCAAAAATAAAATAAAATAGTGATTCATAGTCAAATGAGCTCAAACAAAATATTATTAAAAATATTATAAGGATATGAGTGGGTTGTAAACGGGTCGGTTCCGGTCCGGGTCCATGGTGGACCTTTGAACCAGAACTGTTAAGAAAAAAGTGGAACCAAACCTGAAACCGTAACCGTTTTGAAACCGATTTTTTGGCTCCGGAACAGGAACCGGAATCATATATGGGACAGGTCCGGATCCTGGTCCGGATCTAGGTAGAGAATGACATTAAAAACATATGATTTTTATGAGATATTTTAAAAAATTTAGGTAATATGTCGGGTCTCGGGTCTACAGTTCCGAACCAAGATAGAACTGGACCCATTCACTTATCAGAGCCTAAATAAGGACTCAAATCTGATTTTTAACGGGTCAGAACCTCTGGTTAATCGGAAAATCGGGAACCCATTGCATCCTAGCTAGATATGAGCAGTTCCAACCGTCAATGGGTTCGAACCCCGAGTGGTTAGGCTAGTGGAGTTTGTCACCCTTCTTGCTTCTATAGGCTCCATGTTCATTTATAAAAGGCATTCTTTTCGTTTGTGCTGGGGCTCTCTATTGGATCCCAAGGGTTATCAGCAAATAGAAAACATAACTGTCCATAGGTGGCCCATGGTATAGGACCACTCCCATCACTTTTATACAAGAAGTATGATAGATTTATAGTAGAAACACCGACGATCCGACTCGACAAAGAGCTTGTTTGAATAGGTTTCAAAATGTCAGGTAACGAGTGGTTGTCAGGGTGGTCGGTGTTTCTTGTGTTCTTCAATTTTTATAGTATCCTATTCTTCCCCACGTGATTTATAACAAAGAGGGGAAAAGGCCAAAACGTTGAGACAGAACTGTGTCCTGCGGACTACGGCACTGAAATCGGGTCACTTATACGGACTGTGCTCGTGCCCGGGCTTGAATATGTAATTTGGGCCTGTTAATAATTGGGCCGGGCATAGATTAAGTGTAAGAAAGTCGAAAGACTGGCCCAAATGAGAAATGCTTGTGATTTTGTAGTAGTTTGTCCAAACAAGCCTGTACAATTCATTAAAAACACCCAATTCAGCCTAGCCTGAATGACTTAATGGGTAAGCGACCTGACTTTTATGGCCATGTTGGCCATAAGCCAAATATGAGACTGATCGAGCCAACCTATGAATGCCCTGTGATGGCTCTTGTTTCTTTTTTGATTTTAATGATCCAAAGGAGTTTGGACCGGTGTATCCTTATGTTTTTTTCTTTTTCTTTTTTATATTCTACTATGTTGGATTAGTGGCCAAGAGTGATACTTTTTAACTTGAGTACCAAATGTCGGTCCCTAGGCATGTTTGTGAACGACTATTTCTTTACTTGTATCCAAAGAATTTTTATTTAGAGAGTTTCTGCCTTCTTAGACACAATGGAGTTTCTAAATCCTCCTTTTTTTATGTAGAGGTAAGTAATTCCATTTCCAATGAAGGAGATAAAAAGAATAAAAGAATGAGGAGGAACATCTCACTCACCTGCAACTCCCTAAAAGACACGAGAGAAGCGCATAAATGAGATCAAGGACAGATCTACTTGGAGGTGACCTCAACTTTTGAAAATTTCACATGGGATGAGGTCTTTTAAAAAAATTCTATGGGTAGTTAGTGTATTTTTTTTTTCTACTTTTGTTCCTCACATTTTGTTGCAACTAGTAATAAAATTACAAGAGAAGTTGGGGCATTTTAAACAAGCCAGAAGACGTTGGTTCTCCTAGATGCGACAAGTTAATCTCATCTTTCTTGCACCCTTTTTTTCTCTCTTGGTTTCCAAGTACTTCTATTTTGTTTTCTTATACACGGCCGTTGCCCATTGCCTTCTTCTTCATTCTTCAACACTTGAAATTCATATGCATTGGTTCTCAAATTAAGCGAAATAGGTAGTTCTTCAACCCATTTACCTTTTGTTTCTTTTTTTCTTTTGTTTTTTTTCCTTGAGTTCAATGGATGCCTTTTTTATGAGTATATTTACATGCATATATTTTTTTTTTCTCCATGTCTTGTGTGTTTTTGTCAACTACAGTTACATCTTGATGTTTTTTATTTTCCCTTTATTTTATCTTGTGAGAATTTTTTTTTATGCCTTGTTATTTAAATTCTTCAAGACAAATTGATTATGATTAGATTGGGTTGAAAACCTAAGGCTATGTAAATGAATACATTAATTGGCAAGAATGATGGCCCACTAGATGAAATTACTCCCCCATTTTATTACTTATCACTTATGGCCAGTTGTCTTAATTTCTAGGTTAGAATTGTAGACTATACCTACCTTTGACTCTTCCATAATTGTGTATCCAAAAATCACTATTATATGTGTTAGGTCTACGAGAATCCATTAGGTCTATGAGAATCCATTATAAAGCCCACATAATTATAATCTGAATTGTTCAAAATGAATGTCATCCCTTTAAAGATATATCCTAAAATATTATATAAATAAGAGTGGGACCTACTGTCCGATTGAGCACAAGTGTTTATGTTAATACAACTTATTACCTTTTTATACATCTTTTGCTTATACAGTGTTTTCCATTCTTCTTTGCCCCCGGCCCTTTGGAAAAGCTCCCACTCATTGAAAGGGATCAAACCCAAAAGACCTCAGGCACCCAACAAATGGCATAAAAAAAAAAAAAAAAAAAAGAAGAATTGAAGCACCCAAGAGAATCCCAAACCTCAAGACAAGTCAAAAAAAGAAAGCCCACAACCCGGGCCAAGATAAAATAGCCCCACAGTTGGGAGGAAAAACAAAAAGAACGTGAATAACAGTTTGCATGCTAGAATCCTGTTCATGCCATACAGATTGGGTTGAAGTTTCTTAGGAGTCTAGCTGTTGTCGTCCATTGACCAATTTCATCAAAGCAATTCATGGTGATGGAGAGCTTCAATACCTTAGCAGCCAATTTTTCAGCTTGGAATATCTTTTTCCATAGAGAAAAATTGGGGGTTAAGGAACGCCTTTCTCAGAATTTTGATGCCAACACATATTCTCATAATTTCTTCTGAATTCTCATTTGTATATGAGCATCCAAGAATTCCATCGAAAGGCAACGTAGCTGGGATTTCAGGAACTTCAAAGGTCATTTTGAGACCTTTTTGGTGATTGGACTTTAGAATTTTGGAGAAGAAACATAGCATTTTCAAATGCGAAGAGACAAGCTATCATAACATGTCAAAAATTCTCCGATACACCAAGTTCTTGTAAATTTTGATTTTAATTAAAACTTATTAACATGTGGCTTATTTGGGGTTTTTTTTATTCCTTTTTTGGTCTAAGCTAATCTGATAGTGTTGCAGTAAACTGCATACTGTTTAGATCTGTTGTACAAAAAAAAAAGTATTTTTTCTATTATTTTTACATTGCACATTCCTTTCAAAAATATATTCACTTATCCTTCTCACAAAAAAAAAAAAAAAAAACTGCTTGGATCTTTAAAAAGGAAAATACAGATGTTGGACTTTGACTAGATCTTACCGTCAACCTTTTATTGTTCAATCCTTTTCTAATGTGGCTCCACATGGTTCTGTCTTCCTCCATGGGCAAGTGACACCTGAGAAGATAGTTCATGAAAAACCCAAGGAATCTGTGATGGACAGCTCTCAAGTTATTTCTCTTTCTCTCTGTTTTTTATTTATTTTGCATTCATGTTCTTACTACATTTCTAGGATTCTTACTGCATGTTGTTGATGAGAAAGTTATCCCCACATTTTCGGAAAACGAAAGCTTGATAACGATATTTACGATTCTCAAGAGATATTTGATTTGAGAGCATGTAGCCTCGTTTTTTTTCTCTTTCTTTCTTTCAACGAAGAGACGAGGAGTAAGCAGATAGGTCTGGTGACGCGGCATGACATGACATAGCAGACGCATATCTAGAAGAAAGCAAGTCTGATCCTCTGAGTCTTTACTTAGAAAGAGAGATCGTGAGTTGAAATAGTAAAACGTGGCGGTGCACTTAGGGAAAATTCGAATGAAAAAAAATTGAATGAATATCTACAAAACTCAGGTTTGGTTTGAGCCTTGGGTGTGCTCTCGGATGTCTCTATTTGACTCTCATCCATTGTGTTATCCGGATAAGTTCATTGTCAAATTTGTATTATAACAGAGCTTACATTTCAATACGTAGACCCACTTTATAGATTATACTTCTTCAATGTGATTTCACTTAGTCTTTAAGTCTCCGATGTCAGAACAGTTCATTACTCGAAAGTGGTAAGGAGTGACAGTTCTCACCTGGCTTCTCAGATTTTAATCCTGAATATGCATCTCTCCTTGTGTGTTGAGCTCCCTTTCCACTTGTGTGCGCATTTTTTTAGTGTGTTGGGCTCGTCCAGCCCCCTTCGCTTAAAATTTTTTTTTTTTGCGATATCGCAATTTATTGACTTGTGGTATTGCAATTTATTGTTGTGATATCGCAAATAAAAAAACACCTTTTGGCCTACGCAGGGATACGGATGATACGAAGAGCGTGTAGGTAAAATTTTCCATTTTGGTAATAAGGAAAAGTTATCGATGAGTTTAAGTTACCGTACACAAAAATTTCCAACCTAATAACCATAGTCGCTCCTTTTACATGAATTTTTTTTCTTGTATGGTGTGATAATGAAATCCAATTAATCATCACATCATCATTATTTTTGTGGGCTCTGAATAGGACAAAAACAAAGAAGCTATGGCATCTTAATAAAGATTAGTGTCATTCCGTTCACAGGGACTATTCGCTCCCAAATTGGCACTTACATATCCCACCCAATTTTACAAAATTTCAAACAAAATTGACTTTTATACTATATTAAACAAATGGGTTTTGAACATAATTTTCACTGTAAATGTGGGTAAATGCGGATTTTGTCCCCACCCCACAGTTGAGTCTTTTTCTTACTTTTTTCACCCCAGTGCAATAACTTCATTTATATTCAAGTTTGATATACCCTTTTGTTTTGCCTCATTCCTACTTCACAAACTCTTGGGATTGAAAGAAGAGGTACCAGCTTAATCTTCCCTTCTTTTATTCTCTTTTTAATTTTGTATGCGCTATATACACCAAATCATTGGTAATAAGTATTTGAGGATGATTTTGTGTGATCCGAGTTTTCCTTTTAATGAATCATAAATAGAATATAGTTTTGCAGTTATTAGTGAACATGCTTGTGCTAAGTACGGGTTGTTGTACTAGTTAGATATTATCATAGTAAAGTTTGCACCGTTAATATCCATTGCTCACTCATTTTCCTTTGTCACTCGTTCTCTGCGACTTTTTTCCCTAAATTGGACGCCTAATCTCAAAAAAGTAAGGTATTCAGGCTCACTTAAACCCCATAAATTAACACTCATCCGCAATTAACATTGATTTGACTATTAGCCATAGGGGTGTACATGGATCGGATTGGGCCAAATCCGTCACCAATCCGTTACCTACGGATTGACGGATTTGAAATCCGTCACCGATCCGTAGCCATTAAAATCCGATCCGATCCGATCCTTGGATGACCGGATCGGATCGGATTAATCCATTCAATCTGTCCCTGTACATTAATCCGTAATGAGTAGGGTTTTCCGGTTTTGGCCTTTTTGGGATAAATAGTGATAGGGAATAATTACATTTGAGCCCCTATAATTTTTCTTTTTTTATATATATATTTAGACATCTTAATTTATATCTAGACCCCTTATTTTTTTTATATATATTTAATGTCAACGGATCGGATCGGATTAAATCCGCGGATTGAGGATTAAATCCGCCACCGATCCGTTGCTAACGGATTACAGGATTTTCAATCCGTCACCAATCCGTTTACCTTCGGATTGGATTAAAATCCGCGGATCGGATCGGATCGGATTGACGGATTTTTTGTACACCCCTAATTAGCCATCTTTGAATTCAATTGGAGTAAGGATGTGAACCTATTATTTTTTATTCAATTATGAAAATAATTATACTTATAATTTTTTTTTCATTTTTGGCTCTTGTATAACCACAGAGAGTTTCTGCCCATATCCTTAACCATCGACACTTATTTGAGGATCAAACACTGGTTGTCCCTATAGAGTTCGAGGAGAAATTCAGATGCATATAGGGTGCATTTTGCCATGAGGAATCCACAGTAGAAAGGAAAAATGTTCTGATTTTTCATACAACCTCTTTTTCGATCATTTGATTAGATGCATTTTTCTCACGAAATAAAAAACCAAACTAGTTATCTTTGATACAGAGGATTTCCATTTCCTATGCAACGGGTGTGAATACAAGAGGCTGCATATGTTTAGAAAGCAAAGTGAAAAAAGAGGGAAAAAACTAAGGCTTCTAACTGAGCTGGCAAGGGATACCAAACCCTCCAATCGAAGGCAAAGTACAATCCATATTGTCTGGGAATATAAATGGATCCTAAGGGCGTGTTTGGCATTGTTCTAGTGGGATGTTCTCATGAGATGAGATTTTGAAAAACATGTTTGGTATGCGTAAATGATTGTTCCGGATTTTAATCTCATGGGAAGGAATCTCAAAATCTTATCTGCTGGCATAAGAAAGTGGAAACGAAAAAAAATTATTTTTTTTAGGAAACAACTCGCTGGCACAATTGTTTCTTAATTATCTCTTGCCTTTTAAAAACTGTTATTTAATTACTCTAAATCCTCTCGCTTATCCTAAAGATACACCCCATGTTCACAATCCAAAGAAGGTAGCCCCACGTTATAATTCTTAAAAGCGGGTCACATGGTTACTATCACAAAAGGTGGGCCCATATTATAATTCTATAATGGCAGGACCGCATTAAAAATCCTATGAATGTGGGCCCTATCTTCTAATTTATAAAAGTGGGCATCACGTTATATTTTCTAAAGGTGGGTGCCGTGGCTACAATCATAGAAAAGGTGGCCCCACTTTATAATTCTTTAAGGTGGAACCACATTGTAAATCCTATGAATGTGGGCCCATATTGTAAATCCTATGAATGTAGCCCCATGTTTAGATTTCTAAAGGTGGGTACCACATTGTAATTTTTTAAAAGTGGTGTTCACAATTATAAAAAAGATGGGCCCCACATTATAATTCCTATAAGGTGGGCCCACATTGTAAATCTTATGAATGTGCTGCCCTCATGTTCAAATTTTTGAAGGTGGGAACCGCATTGTAATTTCTAAAGGTGGGTCATGTGTCCACAATCACAAAATATGTGGCTCCATTTTTTCATTCATAAATGTGGGTAAGATGGTCACGACCACAAAAGGTGGACCCACATTATAAATCCTATGAATGTGGGTCCCATATTCTAATTTCTAAATGTAGTACCATGTTGTAATTTCTAAAGGTGGATCACATATTTACATTCATAAAAGGTTGCCCCACATTATAATTCATATAAAGGTGGGCCCACATTGTAAATCCTGTAAAAATGGTTTCCATGTTTTGATTTTTAAAGTTGGATACTACATTGTAATTACTATAGGTGGGTCCCATGTACAATAATAATAAAGCAGCACAAACAATAAAAGGTGGGTCTCAAATTGTAAATCATACGTCCACTACTTAGATCAAAACGTTTATAATATTACCAAACAAGTTCCGTACAACATATTCTCAGTAGAGTAATTTAATATACTGAAGCCAAACAAGTTCTGCAGAGAATAGTTTCGGCACAACATGATCTCAGCACAACCTGATCTAAGTATAAAATTAGGAACAACACAAGAACAATGCCAAACGGGCCCTAAGTTTCCCTCATAGTGAACTCCATTTCACTTACTTTGGGGCCATTTTTTTATGGGTCCAAGCCATTCACATTAAATAACCCACTCGTAAAAAGGTAGGGGAGCAAATAGCCTAAGTAGAAAGCAAGGATACATACGGGCCTTAAGATCCACTGACTTCTAAATAACAGTTCTGGTTCCAGGTCTAGTTCCAAGTTGGAACATTTCTTGTTGGTTTTAGACTCGGTTACGATGGAAGGGCCCATATTCGATTCTAGAACTGCACCCAATTGGAGGACTGAAATCTAGTTCCAAAACCAATTCTAACTTCATTTCATTTTTTCTCCTTAAAATAAGGATATCATTCAACTTATAACAATGCATCAGGTCTACTGCCATAAGGATTAAATATAAAAATGTCCAACAAAAGTTGATTTGAAACTACAATTTGCAATATTAAAGACTAATACATCTGGTCCGGGGTCAATAGGTCGGAATCTGCATGGACTCAGAACTGAACCCCTTTATTAATCGGAATATAAATTGGGTTACAAACCCGAGCATAAATAAAAACCTAAAACATGTTCCAAATCCAATTTTTTATGGGTCAAAATGGAGATTCAAGCACCCCTTTGCATCCCTTGGGTCGGAATCTCCTGATAATTGGAGATTCAAGCACCCGTTTGCATCCTTTACCCAAAATGGCAAAAGAAAAACTGACATGCCGGCGAACATATCACTGTTGATGATGCCAGAGGAATTGTACTACCATCGTACTGCCTGGCCCTTGGTGAATGAAATTTTCTTTCCAGATTAAGACCACCAAGTTCTCTATTACCCCTTTTCACATTGACCATGAAAGCCTATGATGCTGTCACCTTTCGTTACTAGTAAGTAAGCCATATTTATCAATTCCATATTTATCAATTCATTAATTCACATTGATCCACCTTTTGTACAATGCACAACTTGAATTACTTGCAATGTATGTACCTTGGATGAGTTGAAAGCTTCCATAATCCAAAAGCACAACAGAAGGTATACAAGAGATATTCAGAAGCATGAGTCAAATTGGATCAGAAGTGAGTCTTTTATTGGATGAGCATGTACTGTGCTTGATCGTAATCCAAATCTGGATGGGATATGAACATATGAAAATGTCAAGGAAAATGGGTAAGCCTGTGAAAGGCAATTATTTGGACAGCCAAACAATTTTCCATTTGAAGAATCTCAAAATTATTCTGGGAAAAAAAAAGATGCTTCCAAATTTGGGCCAAGGCTAAAAGGCCAAATAATAGGAAAATGAGAAGATGCTGTTATTTTAAGAGAGATTCTGTCAGTCCAGCATAGCTATCACTGCGTCCACAACTTCTTGGGTGGTGCTGCTTCCTCCAAGATCTTTGGTCCGGTATTTGCCCTCTGCTATCACATGATTAACAGCAGTTTCTAACCTATCAGCAAACGATGGAAACTGCAAATGCCTCAACATCATTGCCGATGATAGAAGCAATGCGACTGGATTTGCCTTCTTCTGCTCCACTATTCTCTCATTGCCCACGTTGCCTGCCGAAGCACCTTGCTCGAAAATAGCATGATCAGCACCAACATTGCCTGCAATTGGCAGAAACCCATATGAACAAAGTATTCCTAAGATGTCACATGTACTACAAAAGCAAAAGTTCTTCCCCAAGGCACTCAAAAACCACATTGGGCACATTTGTGCAGTGATGCTTATGTGGAAGAGGTGGGAAACTTGGGACACCAAACACTAATTGAATATGATGGAATATATACCTCCTGGCATGACACCAGTGCCTCCAGCAATACCTGCTGCAGTGTTTGCCACCAGATTACCATACAGATTTGGTGTCACCTGTAAATAAAAACAGGACAACATTAGCACCTCTGTAACATAGCATAACTTAGACATAGCAACCTAATTAAACAAGACATGTCAAGACATTAGTATTGTAACATAACTATATCCAAAGCCATTTTAAATGAGACATTAATACTAGCCAATCAAAGAGAGTGTATTATGAATGCTAGTTCTTATAATTAAATGATAAACTAAAACATGAGTTCTAAGTATCATGGAATCTCACACCTACACTTCGAATCGAATCATAGTCTCACTCACAGGTTAAATTGTATGAATCAATTCACAGAAACTCTCTCATAAATTAGTGGAAGTTATCAACACCAGCCAAAGCTACAAAAACAATATTAGAACACAAAAAAAAAAAAAAAAAAAAAAAAAAAAAAAAAAAAAAGAGAAACATGTGGGAAAATGAAGATTTTTTCCTCATTTGTGTCAGATACAGGTTAGCTGAGGCTGGCATTACTTTAAGCTACAAGACAAATCGGGACCATATAATTTTTTTTCTTTTTCCTTTTCTTTTTCTTCTTTGGAAAGGTTGGGACAACATATAATTCTCTATTGGGGGAACAATGAGAGCCAAGAGAGATGTCTATGCTCTAAAATCAAAGTCAAATACCATGTATAGGAATGTTTATTCGACATTTGAACAAGAAAGAGTGCTAGTCTTTGTTTCCTATGGATGCTGCAATTATTTTAATGAGTGACAGAAGATTTGCTCAAGACAAATACATCAAAACAGAAGTAAATCATCAAAAAGGTCATGCCTTCTTGACATCCTTCTCATTAAGCATTATTGATTTAGGTAAATAGAACCAATCTGATTCCTTATGGAAACCACATAATTCTTCCATCATGCTTTGTCTTGAATTAAAAGATGACAGTCGTTCTCCATTCCCTTTGTTTCATTTTACAATCAATCATTGGTACAAAATTCAAAATGCCAAATAGCAAATTAACTTATCCTCCACCCTTCTTGGTTCACTATGATTTAACCTTCAGCTGGGGTAAACAGTATTTAGAACATGCATTTTTTGTGGGGTAAGAGAAATATTAAAAAAACAGGGAGATATTAAAAAAGAGTAATTCATATTGGCAACAAAACCTCCATATCATGATAAAGCCCCATTAAATGAACAGGATTAGAATAGGTCCTTCATATCTATAAAAACATAAATATTCACAGGAAGTGAACAAATGAACTGCGGCAATATGTGAGTTGTAATAATAAAATACCATGACATCAAATTGCTCAGGCTTTGAAACAAGTTGCATGCAGCAGTTATCCACAATAATCTCATCATACTTTATCCCAGGATACTTAGTCGCAACTTGCCGACAGGATTCCAAGAATAGACCATCTGCCAACTTCATAATGTTTGCTTTGTGTACTGCCGTGACTTTCTTTCTATTGTTGAGGTAAGCAAACTCAAATGCGTAGTTTGCAATACGCTCTGAAGCAAACTGTGATATCACCTAGGAAGGCAACGTAATGAGAACTTCTTAAAAAAGACAAATATTAGACAACTGGTAAGCAGGAAACCACAAGAAAGAAACCCAATGCTATCTTATTGACGTATTGGTCCAAGTTTAATGTGTTATTGATTTCCATGGTTTAAAATAGTGGCCGCTAGCTACATAGCATAGTGGCCACATTATTAGTGGTTGAGGTTGCTACCCCATTTTGAAAATAGCAACGCTATGGTTTAAAACCCAAGCAATTTTAATTCAAAACACTATTTTTTCCTATTTCTTCTCCTCAGCAGCCTTTCATAAAGTTGCCTTTATTCTTATATAGTTCCAAATTACTAAGAAAACACAAGATTGACTTCTACATAAGATTTGAATTTTTTTTATCACTTCAAAAATTCATACCGCTACTTCGCTACGTATCACCTGCTATATAACGTATTAGTCACTAGCCGCTACGCCTGCTGCAACCACTATTTTGATCCTTGTTGATTCTCATTTCACTACTCACGTCATATATGAATTTGTACACTTCAATGAGCACTACCAAAAGGGTTTGGCAAGAACATTGGACAATCTTGAGGTACCATATAACTACTTGGAAAGCTGGAAGCCAAGTGGGTTATTTCTCTTGTTTCTTATTATTTTTCAGAGCTGATCCCGTGGCTGGCATCACCTAAAACCTGATTTATCACTTGTAATGCCCACCTTAATGCGATCAAAGCCGCTCATTTAATATGAACCCGTAATTAAAAGAACTATTTTAAATTTTACTCCAAATATGTCATACACTGATGAATATATGTTGGATTGATTTGTGTAAAAAACAATAACTATATTCACATATGAATGAATATGATCAATCCAATGGATTACATCACTCACAATTGAAGAGAATTTTTATACTCATCTCTATAAATAGATCTCCCTTTAAGAATGAGTGGGTTAAAGTGATCTATGCATAAAAAATCAAGTTTTAGCCACAGCTAGAACCATAATCACAGCAATGGATCTTTATCTTCTCCTTTCTCATTTTTTACAGGTAACAGTAGTAGGTTCATAGGAACAAAATGTTGTTCCGAGTACATACAATAATAGTTCAGTATTTAGGAAACAGTTCCTCACAACAGTTAAGCAAAACAACAACTAAACATAGTTACAGATTGTAATCTAGAAATGAAAAATTCACTCACTGTTTGAAGGCAGAAAACAGAGTATTATTATTGAAGTTATGATGTCTAGAAACTCACAGAAGAAGTTTGATCAAAGCTAGTGTTTAACACTATGTCCTTAAGACAAATTTCGCCCCCGCAACGGTGCTAGCGGGCTTCAATGGCATTTGTCTCACAGGATACAATGATCGATCCACACAATAGCAGCATTACAAACCATGTGACAGGCAAACCATTCGTGCAGTAGAACTCTCTCTTGACTCAGACAGATGACCGAAATACAATGCAGTTGCGGTGAATGGAATGAGCAAAAAGGTATGGACAAGATGATATTTATAGCTTGCTTCGTATCTATTCATGGGGATGCATCTGTTCAGTGAACAGATGCATCTCTTTGGACACACCTCTTGGGTTGGACACACCCTTTCATATGTGAATGGACACATCCTTTTATATGCGAATGGACTCATCATTTTGGACACACCCTTTCATATGTGAATGGATACATCCATTTTGGAAAAAAGAAATTTCTCTAAAAATATATAAATGGGTAGCGGACTGAGCTAGCCCAACTCGCGTGAAGCCCAAGCCCAGTTCGGTGCAGGGCAAGTAGTGGTGTTTAGGAGGCAATTTCTCATTCACTCATTAATGGATTAGAGCAACTCAATACATGTTCTTAATCTACTCATGAGGTAGATTACATTCCCCTGTATTCCCACCTAAAATGATAAGTGGGTCCCACTGAGATTTTGGCTCAAAGTTGACAAAAATAGTGGTGCTCTTAGCCATTTTTCCAACAAAAAAATGTAGTACAACAAACTAACTCTAGGTGTAAAAGCCATATACCAACATAACAAAAACAAACGAAAAAGACACCAATAACATGGGATCCAAGCCCAATTTATAATAATTCAATTACAGATTGACCAATCACACCCTAAATGAATTAGAATAACCCACGGCCGGAAAAGATAAAATTTAATACCTTAAGACTCTCGACGACGCCGGGAACGACCTCGTGCTCGAGGCCGGAGTACTCACCCTCTGTATTCTCTCTAATAACAACAATGTCGACGCCGTCGTGGCGGGTGGGAAGGCCCTGGATGTTGAAGCAATGCACCAGAGATGCGTAGAGTTCGAACTCCTGTCGGAGCTGGACGTTCAGAGAGCTGACTCCGCCCCCGACGGGGGTGGCGAGGCCGCCTTTCAGGCAGACCTTGTTCTTGCGAATGGAGTCGATGACCTCGTCCGGCACCTTGCTCATGTTACCCTTCACCTCGTAAGACTCGAAGTAGACGGGAGCGTGCATCGCCTCCATCACCTGCTGCGCCGCCCCCGTCACCAGCGGCCCGATCCCGTCGCCGGGGATTAGGGTTACGCAGCGGGGGTCGCCTTCGCCGGGACGGGGCATGTACGTCACCGATCGGTGGAAGATCCCTGGCCCTAGGGAGGAGGAGGAGGGATTGTGGTGGAGAAGGTGTTTGAGGATTGGCAGGATTCTTCTCGCCATTTCCAAATCCCTAAGCCTAGATTTCTAGTATTTTGGTTTTCTTCTTCGCTGGTGTTGTTTTTTACTCTCTTCTCTTTTTCGTTGGTGTTTGGTTTTGAAGAGGGATTGAGAGAGAAGAGGAGGAGGACGAGCCAGGCCACGAAGGAAGGGGTGATGGAATGCGTAGGAGAGAATCGTACGGATCTGTGGAGGGTTTGAATCTAAGAGGTGGGCCCCGCTTTTGAATTTAGAGCGGTGGCATGGGACGAATGGCATTCGAGAATTTTATGGATCCCAACAAAATGAAAGGATGCGGATTATTTTATTTTTTTCTTAATAATTGGAATGTAGTACTATAGCCTAGAGGCAGTCTGGCAGTCTAGGGGGATTTTTTTTTTAAATTTTTATTTATTCTTGGGAATTTGACCTTAAACGATATAAGCTACCCTTTATTCCTCAAAATGGTGTTGACCAAAACTATATCTCAAATGTGAGTATTGTATATGAGCTCATTTTCTTTTTCTTTCTAATTTTACCCCTTTTGTGCTATCGTACAATATATATAATATTACACAAACTGAAAGCTCTATGTAAAAGCTCTAAAGAACATTTTCAAGAGGATTTCTCTACTGCTTTTCCATTTCTCCCACAAGAATATGAAGGTTTTTCTACTACTCTTCTTCAGTTTTCTTTTCCATTTGGTTACTGCTCTGTTGTAATTATTTTACCTTTAGAAGAAGGGATATATTCACAAAATCAATAACTTGTGGAATTTTGTGGTCTATGTGCCCTTATTGGGAACTACTTCTCACAAACCCATCATCAGGTGATGGGATGACAGACTCAAGAATTGCATCTTTGTTGTCTACCTCTGTTCCAAAAGTAAGAAAGGAGAAGAAAACATGGGTTCTTGATTAAACTCTTGTTTTTTCTTGTGTTTTTGTCATGCTTTATTTTAATGCATTGCTTTTGTTTTAGCTTTTTTATCTAAACTGTAAAACAATTTTGGTGCTTATTTTAATAATATTTGTAAAGCTTCTTTGATAGTTAGAATGCCTTCTTGATATGTTATTTTGTAAATGCCCTTTTTTAAAAAAATTTTATATGGAAGGTTGAAACTTTGGTAAGGCATTAACCAAGTACTATAAGATGTTGCAATGGGTTTCTCGTGCTTGTATTTGATGTAATTCAATACAACTTTAGAATTTCATTCATTGGTTTTTCAACATATTCATTTAGAGACTTTGAGCACTTATGGATTATAAGCCAAAAAAGATTAAAATGAATTTCATTAAATGATTCTAGGTGTGCGGCCAAATAATTATAAATGGTATAAACAAAAAAACACTAAAAATTAATGATGAAGTAGTGCTTCATAGATGTTACTTTTGAATTTTCTGTCAGTTGACCCAGTTTTCACCTTCTTTGTTTATTACATAATGTCAGAGAATGAAATATGTTTAATATTACAATTTAATGGGGATCTGGACATTGATCATCTAAATTCAATTTACATGGGGGGCGAGCAAAGAATCATATTTGTGGATAGCAACGTAAGTTATAATGCACTAATTGAATAAATTATTATAGAGGCGAATTGGGATGAAGAAGATGAGTATCCATTGATATGATATCAATCGGATATTCACATTAGTTGATCTAAAAGGTGATGAAGATATGCAGAGTATGCTAAGATTAAATCGTAATCAAACTGACCCATATTGTTGTATCTCTATAGAATTTTGGAAATTGTAGGAAGAATTAAGAAGCATATTCCATGTTACACATTAATTTTTTTATGCACTTTTCTTAATGAATGTTAAATTTCCTCTTATTCATGAACCCCTTTTCTTATTATTAAATCTAAAGATTTTTCTTATTATTCATTTTCAAGCTGTTCAAGTCGCTCATCTTTGAGGGCACACACAAGTTGTAGAATATTTACGGTAGTTGACAACGAGAAAATTACTCCTGAAGTAGTGGTTTGTTCACACATGTTTGTCATGGTTAGCACCATTGAGAATTTTTTTCTTTTGAAATAATTTTATAAAGAAAGAGAATCTTATTGCTCAATTAATTATGTAGGTATACTCTTACAGTGACGCCATCAATTCAAATAGATTTGAATAGATCATCACCATTTGATGATCATCTATTTGAAACCACACCTATAGGTGATGGAGAACAAACACTGTCTTCTGGTGATGGCCATAAATCATTTTCTCAACAAGATTGTCGCAATTATTTATTTAACTTGAATCAATTGAATATGAATATGCATCTTCCTCAACAACCAAAGATAGCTTTTGTTCAACAAGAGATTATTGAAGAGCCATGTAATGCAACCTCAAATTTGGATCTAGTAGACACATTGGTACCTAATCCCCTTGTTTTGGGAGATGATCATAATGTTAACTCCATGCACAAGGTTCTTTTACAGAAGCACTTGAAAGGCTTCAATGTACGCAATTTTGTGTTGAAGCGTTAGAGAACATCTATAAGGTCCCTGACCTTACTAGGTCACTTAAATCCATTAAAGGGCCCATTTACCCGTTTATTTTATTATTATTATAGTTAATTTCATTGTTAGATATTTAGGTGGGTTTAGACCACGAGCGATTTTCTTTTATTATTAGAATAGTGTCTGCGAAGTTTCATGCGATTTCGAGTGCGTTTGTCCTTAGTAGGGGGTAGTTTGCAATTTAGGAAAATTGAGTGTTTTTTCCAAAAAATTCCAATTTCAGTGATTTTGGGCTCATTTGAAAGGTCTCCTCTTGTAGATCATTTTTGTTTTTTAGCTCGTCACGATCCGACTATCAGAAAGCCCTCAAATAATCAACTCCTTCATGGACCCAATTACTAAGGGCAAGTGTGTCATTTCCTCCCTTCTTTCTCTTTAACCTACGAGCAGCCCTAGTATCTCTTCTTTATTCTCTGCAACAAAGCTAGCAACTCCCTTTTCTCTCCTCTTCATCTTCTCAACCAGAAACCAGCCAAACATGGTCAATCTCAACGATTCGAACCGGCAATCTTCTTTCTCTCTTCATCTTCATTCTTCGACACTGTTTTGGTAAGCATTTCCTCACCCAATCTCTTCCAAATTTTTTCTCCCTCATAGATAATATTTGGTTTAGTGATGCGATTCGTGTCTCCCTTTTTCTTAGAGCTTTAGGAATAGAGGAGAGCTCGTGGATAGAAAGGGATTTGAGCTAGGATTTGCTTTTGGAGCTTTTCTCCAATTTTCTTCCTTTCTTATTGGTCGAGGCAAGTGATTGGCAATTATAATGGATGGGTACTTGTATGTTTTCCTTGATTTTGATGTAGTTGTTAGATTACCCTAATTCCAGGCTTATTGTTAATTTTGGATTTTGTTTAATATGTGAATTGGAGGTTTCATGATGAATAAAACAATTGTATAGTATTGAGTTGGAATTAAGGTGTTTTAGTGATGAAAATACACTTTTGGGAGAGCATGGAGGCTCTTTTTATGTAGGTTATAGCCTTTGAAAAGGCTTAGAAAGGACGGTGAATGATTGGAAATGAATGGGAGCCAAACTTTCCCATGTTTGTTTGCCATAAATTCGGTCAAGGTTCGGTATTCCGAATACAAATTCGGTTCCAAAACCATTGATGGAGAATTTTCCCAGAAACAATTCGGTCAAATGGAAAATGGAGTTCGGTTAACTGAACTCAAGGTCGGTTAACTAAACCCTGACCGAGGGGTGATCGAGTTCAGACGAAAGGTGGAGGGGGGTTCTGGATGCTTTCTGGATGAACTCGGTTGACCGAGGGGTTAACCAACGGTTGACCGAGGGTTGGCCGAGGGTAGACCGAGGGTTGGCCGAGGGTTGACCGACAATGCTAAAATCCCCTATTTTTGGAGGGATGTGTACTCTAGCTTTGGACCTTAGCTTTGGGACCCATATGCCTTAGTAACATGTGACATTTAGTGGGGATTGGGATCAAAGCACGTTGCTTGGTATGCTTCGAGGGTTGTCTAGGTGTCCTTGTATTGCGTATGATTTAACCGAATATGTAAGGACTGAGTCAATTGATGCTCGCCATGGTTACATGCGAAGGATTCTTCCTAAGAAGCATCGTTGACTTAATTTCCCTATGCACTCCGTTAGTTTATGCACAGTACATGGATGACACACTGACCGAGGTTTGGATAGTAACTTCCTTCTTGATTTGTTAATCGTATCCGTGGATCTTGTCTCCTTGTACACTCTCTCGGCATAAAATACTTAATTAATTATGAAACCTAACTTCTGTAGCATTAGGATTGTGACTGGACTTAGAGTGTATCTTAGGACCCCCTGTATCTTGTACTTGATAAACATATGTGGCTAGGATATGAGGGACTATTTAGGGGTTTGGACTTGTTTTGTAATTTGGCTCAAATGGACTAGTGCCTATGCTAGTGTTTTGTATATTGACTAGCCAAATCTGCTTGTCTTGGATTTCCTCGTGTCAGCACCACATTACTACCTTTATCTGACCACAGTAGGATCAACTATGGGGAGGATTGCATGTCATGACCAGCTGCAGTTCTGAGGTTATAGATGGGCCGATTACTTGGACATCAAGATGGGCAGTCGGCTTGGATGGTGTCCATGACGTAGAATAGCTGGAAGCGGGCTTGGACCGTGCTTCTATTCCTAAAACTGGGAGCTTGGACCCCCCTGGAGCCAAACTTTGGTATTAGTAATCCGGATAGGACTGTTACTAGTACCCCGGGAGGTTGCTTGGACACCCTCAGAGTCTCCCTTTGCTTGTATCTTGTATTTTTGCATTGTGCGGATGGTATTTATTGCTAGATAATGTTAGGATATCCTATTATTGATTCCTGTTATTACTCTTACGGATATCCTGTTATTGATTCCTGTTATTACTCTTACTCATGCTTTTATGCCTAGCTTCTATATCTTGCTATCATATGATCCTACACTACTTATCTTTACATCTCTTTGACACATGTTATACATTGTTATTATACATTGCTTACTTTTTGCTCAACATTTTGTTGACTTTTGTTACTTGGCGTGCAGACACCACCTCAGAATACTACGAGGAGCGAGTAGGTGAGGAGATCCTCGGACGTAGAGTAGAGGAGGAGCAAGAGTAGTGTGTTGATGATGTAGAGTAGCGTCATTTGACCTTACACGAGAGAAAGACATTCATGCGACTTCATTAGATACTTGTTATTCATTTATTATTATTATTCGTTGTTGGGCCTTTCTTCTAATTGACTCTCATGTTTCTTTAAATGGTCTAGGTCTTGAGATGGCCATTGTTAATATTTAATTATCTTTTGATTAGCTTTAATTGTTCCTTGATTAGACTTTAATTATTAATGAGAATAATTATTTCCTTTTGCTTTGACACTAAACATGATCTGAATCATGATAAGTGCTGCAATTCCTATATTTAATGAAGTTTCAAATGCAATATCCTCACATCGGACTTACAATCCGTGGGCTAAAAGGGCAAAGATTTCAATTAGCCCTAAATTCTACTGCCACGACCCGGTTTATTCTCTAATCGGGCTCGGGGGACGTGAGAACATGTCCAACTGATCTTACTGCACGGTGCAACGAATCTAATTGTCCTTAGCGTATCCATGCAATACTTGTTAACTTCGGCCATAATTTCAAGTTAGGACATACAATAATGATTATACTTGTTTGAAGCCAATGACGAGGCTTGGATATGGGCAAGCAACATCTAGATTCGTTGCTAGGTGCATGGATCATAGAAAGACTACATATCCATAATTCATACCCGCCCAAACAAATTATAACTGACTTTTCAAAGTGTTTTGGCATTCAACTTAGCTACAAGAAGGCATGGAAAGTAAGAGATAGCCCTTGATGAGATACATGCACTACAAAAAAAAGCATTTTTTGCGACCTTTTCTTTTGTGACGATTTTAAATTTGTCGCAAAAAGTGTATTATTCCCGATGATTTTATAATTTTGTAGCAAATTTCTATTTTGGCAATTTTTTTTGCGATGTTTTTTAAGGTACGTCGCAAAAAGGCGATTCCCTCCTAATTGTTTTTGGCAGGAGAAATGGAGGAAATTGGCAATTTTTTACAACAAAAATTTTTCGTTGCAAATAGTTTTATCTCGTCGCAAAAATAAATATCTAAAATTTAAAGTAAAATAAATTCTAAATATTTAATTCGCGACGTTTGATTTTTCGTCGCAGAATATAAATTTAGTTTTAAACAAGAGTTAAAGTAAAAATAAAATAAAAATATTAATTTACAAAAATCATTTTTTGCGACGTTTTTAAATTCGTCGCAAAAAATATACTATCTGTGATAATTTAAAAAATTTGTCGCAGATAATTATTATGGTAATATTTTTCGCGACGTTTTTTTTAGTACGTAGCAAAAAATGTGAGTCCCTCCCTTTTTTTTTGGTGCGAGTGATGGTGGGAAATGAATTTTTTTTACGACAAATTTTTATTGTCGCAAATTAAATAATGAAAAATTAAAAAAATAAAATAAAAATTTAATTCGCGACGTTTTTAAATTCGTTGCAAAAAATATACTATTTGTGACGATTTATAAAATTTGTCGCAGATAATTATTACAGTAATATTTTTCGCGACATTTTTTTAGTACGTCGCAAAAAATGTGAGTCCCTCCCTTTTTTTTGGCGCGAATGATGGCAGGAAATGAAATTTTTTTTATGACAATTTTTTTTCGCAAATTAAATAATAAAAAATAAAATAAAATAAAATAAAAATTGAGAATGTCACAATTTGAAATAAATAATTTTTAAGAATGTAAATTGAGAATTTTTTAATCTTCCGAGGTACAAACTGCTATTTGTTAGCATTCTAAGTAGGGCAGGAATAATTAATTTTTAAGAATTTAAAAGGAATTTTTTAATGTTTGATCTATTTGTTTTCCAATGTCTCTCTCCTCTCCTCCACGCGTCCAGATTTATTTCCCTAACTTTTTGCTCCGTCTCCCTGTCGCTCTCTGCTCTGTCTCCCTTTCTCACGTTTCCGTCTCTGTCGTCTCCCTCTCTTCTCCGCTGTCGCTGGAGCAAGCCATTGCTCAACCAGCCAGTTGTCGCGGAAGCATGGCATCTCGTTGCAGCAGCCGGTGTTGGGACCTATAATAAACTTCTTAAATGTTGCTTCGGCTGTCCCAATGCGCTGTTCTACTACTAGTATGATAGAATCATGTCTATGCATATAATGTATATTTCAATGAAACAATACTACTCATTCTTTTGATATAAAAAAATGAATAAGAAACCCTCTATTATTAGGCTTTCTGAATGAAAGTTCTTCATGGCATGCATTGCAACATTTTGGTGCTGTTTTGTGTAGCATTTAGTGAGATTTTCTTCAATTTAGCAATTCAACATTTCGGTTTGAACAACATGATTATGGTGATTTGTTTGTGGGCAGATTCTCTTCATTATTACCATTCAAAAAAAAAAATTTTGAAAGTAAAAAAAAATAAGAAGTTGCTACATTATCCTTGAGAGAGAGAGAGAGAGAGAGAGAGAGAGAGAGAGAGAGAGACCTGGAAGTGAAGATTCTATCTATAAAACTGATGGCTCAGACTTTTTTAATGTGTGCTGTGTTTTGGACATTGTTGTTTGTACTCCAAGGGCAGTACTATCATTTGAATAATTCGAACCACTAATGGCCATTTTATTTTTTACTTCTCAAGTTGTGCACAAGAGAGATTTAGTTGGAGGATAGTGCATTCTAATACATAGGCACTACAAGAAAATAGGGCTTTTCCAGTGATTTTATAAGCGCCGGAAAAGAAATCGCTGCATAAGGAAATTTTTTGCGGTGAAATATAAACCGCCGCAAAGTTATAATGTTTAGGTGACCATTCCATATTTTGCAACGAATTTAGTTACTATTGCGGCGATTTAATTCGCCGCAAAAGCTATTTCATTGTTGCGGCGATTTATTACGTCGGTAAAGTGCGCTTTGTTTTTTCCTACCTCTTTTTTCCTTCTCCCGCAACCGAAAGCCCCTTTTCTCTTTTCTCTTCTCTCTCTCTCTCTCTGCTCTCTCTCTCCTGCGTGCTTTGTTTTTTCCCACCTCTGTTGTCCTTCTCCCGCCACCGAAAGCCCCTTTTCTCCTCTCTTTGCTCTCTCTCTCCCGCTCGATCTCTCTGTGCTCTCCCTTGCTCGATCTCTTTGCTCTCTCGCTCTCCCCATCTTCTCTCTCTCTCTCTCTCCTATTTCTCGCTCTCACCGATCTGTCGGTCTCTCTCTCTCTCGCTCTCGTTCTGTCCATCTCCCTTTCTATCTCTCCCTCCACAACCCATCTCCATTTCCCTTTCTATCTCTCCCTCCCTCTCCAGACCGCTCCCAAGCGCACGATCCACTTCATCTTCCTCCGCCAGACGACCATAGAAACACTGCCAAGAGCGCACAACAGACCCCGGACGCCCGCAGAGCCTTCATCTTCTTCCTCGCGCCGCCGGACGCCTCCCCTGCACCAGGTACACCCCTCCCTCTTCCTGCACTCCGCACACACCGCGCACCATTCCCCCTCTCCTCTCTCTTTCTTCTTTGTTCTCTCTCTCCCTCATTCCACATCTCTCTGTTTCCGTTCTGTCTACTCTCCTCCCTCCCTTCCTCTCTTCTTCTTCCTCCCCTGTCTCCCCTCGCCTGTGCTTGCTGCAGTGCCCACCTGCACACCACTCCGCTCTCTCTCTCTCTTCTTCTTCCTCCCTTGTTCCTCTCCCTCTCCCCTGCTTCCTCCTCTGTTCCGCCTTGCGCCCACCTGCACACCACTCCCTCTCTCCCTCGGTTCTCTCTCTCTTCCTCTCTTCTCTTCTTCCTCCCTTGTTCCTCTCCTCTCCTCTCCTCTGCCCTACGCAGTAGCCTTTTCCTCCTCCTCCTCTTCTTTCTTTCTCCCTTCCTTATCCTTCTCCCTTATCTCCCTTTCCCCTTTCTCATTCCTCGCTCTCACTTGTTTATGGCTTTAGATTTTCAACTGTTTGTAAGCACGCTACGATTTTGATTGATAAATTCTGATTTTTTATTTTTTTATTGAACTACAATGCTTTCATTAATGCACAGGAAATATGCATGGCCATGAAGCCATCTGAATTAGTTTATGAGTGTTGGTTGTGTTAGAGGATGGAGTTTGGTCTTTATTGTTCTACTGGAATTAAAATTCCAATCTTCATTGTTAATCCTCCTTTTATTTATCCTCCTTTTATTTATTAATAAATTTTCAATATAATAGCCCTGTTTTCATTGATCAATTTAATTGAGGATCTGATTCTAATTTACATGTAGGTTGAGGTTCTCGTGGTTTAATGAAGACTGATTTGATTAGGGTTTTAACCAACTTTTGAACCGATGCAGCCTAATGATGGAGGTAAAAATGAGAAAGAAATTCAGCAAATTAACTTCTACAACCATCTAAAGGAACTGTTCTTAGCCCCTAAAAAGTTATTAGCATCAGATTCCTGTCTACGACCGGAGCGCTTAGCACTTGAGAAGGGTGATCTATCCAAAGCTGGTGCTGAAAAGAGCAGGTACATGGGTACTATTAATTGCTAATTGATACTTTGCTTGTGTTCCACCAAACTTTATGAAATGTGTGTTGGAATTATTAGTGCATCAAACTTTACACTCTATGACCTATTTGTATGTGAAATATGGTAACCATCCAATCAAGGGAGGGGTATTATTTTGCGAGCCTCATACTTACCCAAATCATAATTTTTTTATTATAAAAGGATAATTTAATTCAACACAAAGAACAAACAGAACAACAACACTGCACAACAAGCAACTACCAAGACTAATAAATTTTGTCCCAAACAACAAAATTAACACCCCCACCCCTAGTTCACAAGCAGCCCTCTCCCATACAACATCCTGATTAATTAAAAAACAAAGTTTGCCAAGCTTATGAGCTTGACCATTTAAACTCATAGGAATAAAAGAAAAATCCAAAAAAACCCAAATAAGGAGGTGAATCCTTTAATGTCTAAAACAATAGGCCTAGTAGACCAATTATCATCTTCTTTCAGTGTATGAATTACTGATTTGGCATCCAACATCACATGCACCCTGTCGAAGCCTTTTCCAACCGACTAGGATCATCCCTGCTTCGGCGCCTAAATCATAGTTGTTAGTTGAAGTAATATATCTGCCAAAATTTGCACTAGGAATTGAATGCCCTCCAAAATTCACCGATTGTCAAATTTAGGTTACTGTTAGTTCATGATTTGAGGTTGTTAGATCAGGGGATGAGACAGGTAAAGTTGCAAAACTCCTTCCAACCTTAACGATGCCCCAACCTTCCTTCAACATTTGTGCATATTAAAATAACATTTTTTCTGAACTCAGTCTAGGAAGATCCAAAGAGCCCTTGTCATGAAAAATTTATAAGTAACCAGAGTTACAAGTAACCCTTTGCGAGTGGAGCTCTAAACATCCAAACTAGGTATTAAGATTTATTTTATCAAGTGCCACCCAGCCCAGTTGATGATTGTATTTTGAAATATATAAATATGAAACTCACTGTTTCCTTGGAATGTGAGATGCAGCGAATGAGCATAAAAACTTTTATAAGGTTCGATATTCTCACTATGTGAAAGAGAGTTTGTTGAACAAGCTACATATAAAAGATCATTTTCATGAAATGTTGCTTGGGCAGTCATGAGTGATGATCTATTCGGTTCTGATCCTGTTCACATTGGTGTCCATATAATGGTAAGAACATATCGAAGCAACAATATTGCCATACATCATAGCTTTTGAAATGATGTAACTGCACATTGAAATCTTGAACTATGATCTAATTGTGAAAATCTTGACCTTTTACTGCTAACATTCTTCATACACTCCTAGTGTTCACTTCTAGAGTTACTTTCTCAGGTTGGTTTTTGTTTCTATGAGTTATTTTGAAGCCCCCCGGGCTGGGGTACCAAAAAAAAAAAAAAAGTTTCATTTGAAGTGATTGATGGACTTAAAAAACAAACAGGTAAGGGTAGGATTGGTAGGGGATGCTCAAAAGCTGGGCCTTGTGCTAGGTTCCAGCCTCAAGTTTCAGTACTCAGGCCGGGCTTGGTTAAAAACTCTGGGCTAGATTAATTTTTGGCCTGGGTTTAGATTACTGATAGAAAGCCCAAAGCCCGACCTGTCCCATCCGAATAAGTAATACATGAAGTTTAGCGTCTGATTTGCTAAAACAAATCATTGAAAGCCCAAACAAGTGATAGAAAGCCAAGCCCGGCCTGGGCCAATTGACTGAATGGGTAGGCTTTGACCTGACATGTTTAAGGCAGCTGGGCTTAGGCCAAATAGTAAGGCCTTTGTTGGGCTTGGACCAAAAAACAGTCCTGTATTTCTAAAGTCAGGTTGGGCCTTTAATGGCTCAGCCCACCTGTCCTATAAGCAACCCTAGATAACCCAGTTGTTTGGAAGAGATAAGAGGCTTATAGGGTATGACACCTCCAATTAGAAAGGCTTTTAATTGGGTATTTAACACTTTTGGTGTGGAAGTATATCCAATCTCAAGGCCTGGTGTTTTTTTTTTTTTCCTTTTTTTTTAATAAAACAGAGTCAGATGCTTCAATTGGAGAAAAGAAGCAGACATGGTGGTTATGTTATAATGAGAGTACACATGGCATTTGTGAAGTAGAGGGAACTCTATGCAGTGAGACAGGTAAGTTCAAGTTGGAGTTGGATTGGATCAGAGGTCCACTTTGAGCCCTTATTTACTTTGATTATGTTTTAACTTGATGGCAGCTGATTTAAAGTTCATTTTTTTTGTGTTATTTGCTTTTATATGTGCTAATCAGTTAAAAAGTTAGAGCAGACTTACAATGTCGAAGAAAGGATTTTGTATCAAATAGTTTGATGACAGTAGGTAGAAGAATGAGATAATGTATGAACTGCAAGTTTAATAAACTGGAGACTAGCAATGGCATAGATCAAAATTTAAAACCACTTGAGACGTGAGTTCCCATATGGAGCAACTATAAAACAAAATATGTGGCAACATTATTGCTTATAGTGAAAGTGCAGGGTGCAAAACTGGAGGCATGCAAACAGGGGCGGACCGAGGCATAAATACTCGGGTGCGACCGCACCCGTTAAACCGCGGTGCGCTTCGAAAAATTCAATAAAAATTATGGGTTCACCCTCAAAATCCACAAGAAAATCCTCGGTTTGCCCCAAAATTAAATTATCTATTCAGGTTTGCACTCCTCAAACAAAAACCTAGGTCCGTCACTGCATGCAAAGGTGGCAGAGGCATGTTCTTATCACAGCTAGCTATTCTCTAGTCTTCACATAAAACTTAAAAATTTTCTCCACAAATTGTACTTTTTCAAAAGAATGCATTCATCATGTTCTATGATTTTGTTTCCTCTCCTTCTCAGTCATTGTTACTTGTGCCACATATATGTGCAATTAATCAGAGAAGGAAGTAGCTGAGATGCTAGAATTTCATAGAAAATAATTTCGGTCAAATACTTTGATATTAGTTAAAACAACATTAAAATATATGGATTGCAAGTTTAGTGGATTTGTTACAAGCTAGTATTGTGTATAAGATGAAAGTGATGGTGGGTTAGGCCCAACATTGCCTAGTATATCATTGTAATTCAAGTTTCACATCTCTGTTCTGTAGTTATATATGATCCAGGCGAAGTTACAAGCTACTGTAGGTGTTCTCTGTGAACCTCAAAGACATCTGAGACCATCATATCTATTAATAGATATATCAGCAGATAGCTCTGGCCCAGCTGGATTGCCAGAATATGACAACCTGCCCCTTGAGCATTTGTGCTTGGAATATTGATTCAATGAAGGCTGTGAAAGATGTTCCCACCTTTGAGTTAAACCCATTAGTTGAGCATCAATTTCTCATGCTGGAACTCTTTGTAGTATTCCCCAGCCATTAGATGATTCCTTGTAGTGTCTTCTGTTTCCAAGATAACATTTGCTACTGTTTTTCGGATTGTTTTGGATTTTACACTTTCTGGGTGCCTTGGCAGTTTATTAGTTCTGTTCTTCTAGTTGTTTTTGTTGTGGGTTTCCTTCTCCCAGTTATGGAATGGCAAATTAAAGGAACTCTGATCTGCTCCTCATGTTCTTGGATTTGGTTCATATTGAGTAAAGAACCATTCATGTCTATACAAACAATGTGATCAAACGACCAAGTCAAGCAACAGTTTTGTGAAACTATATGCTTTAAATCTATGTTTTCTGGAAGTATCTAATAGTTATCTACCCAATACTGTATGCATATATACAGGGGCGGATCTAGGATTCACTACTAGAAAAAGGACTTTTAGCGGCCGCCAAACGCCGTCGCTAAAAGTCCACTGGCGGTCGCTAATACTCTTTAGCGACTGCCCAGCGACCGCGGCGGACGGGCCGCGAAAACTTCGTCGTTAATAGTATTAGTATTAGCGACCGCCAGCGATCACCGCGAAAAGAATTTTTTTTTATTTTTTTATTTTTTAAATGTATTAGCGACCGCCATTGGCGGTCGCTAATACTCAATTAGCGGTCGCTAATAGTTTTAATTTTTTTTTAAATTGACCATTAGCGACCGCCAGGTTATATTTTTTTAAAATATTTTTTTTATTTTTTTTTTCTAATTTTCCTGCTTTTTTTTTAAACCTGTACATGAATATATTATATCAAACTATGAAAATCAATTAAAAATACTAATACCAAAGAAAGTCTTATATTAATGATATTCAAAACATTACAATAGTTCCAACAAATTAAATTCATTACAAAAGTTTCCACAAATCATATTAATTACAAAAATAAACAAATTGTCTGAGAAGGCTGCCGAGATCGATCTGATGCTCTCAAACCTGAAGAGAAAAAGGGAAATAAATATTAATAGTGAATTATAAAAATTGACAATATATAGTAAAAATAAACAAAATGAAAATTTTAAATTTAAATTTTGCTATAGAAGTCAAATTCACAACCAAAAATACAAATGACCACTTAAACCACACCCATCAAAACAACACGTCAACCAGTCATAATCACAGATCACCACCAAAATAAATCAAATATTATAAGTATAATGAGCAATGATTAAGAGCTTGCTAGTTTTATGGATGAGAGCCTCAACTTGAGTTCTTGTCTGTTTTGCAAATGGGTCATGCTAAAAAGCTCCAAGGGCCATTAGATATTATCTCATCCCATAGTATGGTGATATCTCAATTTCATTACACTTCATCTGTTTCTTATTTCATGGTAGTTTTTGGGTCTGTTATCTTCCATAAGGACTTGTGCAAAGGTAAGTATCTACTTTCTTGAGTAGTTAAGTGGTTCAAGAACAAGGAATAAAACAGAGAGATCTCTGTTCAAGTTCCTTTTTTCTTTTTCTGTTTTGAGCCAAAGACTTTGTTTTCTAATTCATCAAAGTGATTCCAGAGAATGGTTGCTCTATTTTGATTCTGGATTTGTGGGTTTTCATCATTTTTGGAGTAATTGGCACTAGATATTGAATAAGGAACTTTTTCTATTTTTATTTTATTTTATTGAGCAGAAGGTTTCATTTTCCACTATATATGTAATAAGTGATTCAAGGAAAGTGTTTTGATGTTTGGGGTATTCTGGCAAGTGCAGGGAATCTAGTCCATTGAAAGAAGGGCAAATGGCTCACGACCATCAGCAACAGCAGCACCACCACCATAAAAGGGAAAGCCCCCTTGATGATCCTTTTTTGGCATGTTGTTGCTGCCCATGTTATATGATTTCCTATGTGTTTAGAGGGACTAGAAGATGCATGTTTGTTTGCTGCTACCCCATCTTACAATGCTTTGGCTTGGATGAATGGAGACACCAACACCAACAAAGGCGTTTTCATTGATTCCCATCTTGCGGGTTCCTTCTCTATTGAAGTTTTAATTTCTTACATTTGGTTTGGGAGGGATGTAGAACTGTTTTTAATGATTCAGTGACATCTTGTAATTTCATCAGTTCAAAGTCAAAGTTGTTTTTTTCATACATGTTTAGTAAGAACTATGCAAATGAATTCACTTGTCTTTCACGTGCTCCTGAAAGAGGAGTCGGAATCCCGAGCCGTCAGTTCCAGCAGGTAATGGATGACTATGGGCCCGTGCCCGTCCAGTTTCACGGGCACCGGAGCCCGTTTGCCCGGTATGGGCGCTCGGAGGCCTATTTACTAAGTTTTAACTTAACGTTTTAACATAAACCTACGTTTCGACACTACAGGCAATTCGGGAGTCGGAATCCCGAGTCGTCAATTCCAGCAGGTCATGGATGGCTATGGACCCATGCCCGTCCAGTTTCACGGGCACCGGAGCCCGTTTGCCCGGTTTGGGCGCTCGGAGGTCAATGTACTAAATTTTAACTTAAACCTACATTTCGACAGCACGAGCAATCCGGGAGTCGGGATCCCGAGCTGTCAGTTCCAACAGGTCATTAATGACTATGGGCCCATGCCCATCCAGTTTCACGGGCACCGGAGCCCGTTTGCCCGGTATGGGCGTTCGGAGGCCCATTTACTAAGTTTTAACTTAACGTTTTAACTTAAACCTACGTTTCGACACTACGGGCAATCCGGGAGTCGGAATCCCGAACCGTCAGTTCCAGCAGGTCATGGATGGCTATGGGCCCATGCCCGTCCAGCTTCATGAGCACCGGAGCCCGTTTGCCCGGTATGGGCGCTCGGAGGCCCATTTACTAAGTTTTAACTTAACGTTTTAACTTAAACCTACGTTTCGACACTATGGGCAATCCGGGAGTCGGAATCCCGAGCCGTCAGTTCCAGCAGGTCATGGCTGGCGATGGACCCAAACCCGTCCAGTTTCACGGGCACCGGAGCCCGTTTGCTCGGTTTGGGCGCTCGGAGGCCAATGTACTAAGTTTGAACTTAAACCTACATTTAGATAGTACGGGCAATCCGGGAGTCGGAATCTCGAGCTGTCAGTTCAAGCAGGTCATTAATGACTATGGGCCCGTGCCCGTCCAGTTTCACGGGCACCGGAGCCCGTTTGCTCAGTATGGGCGCTCGGAGGCCCATTTACTAAGTTTTAACTTAACGTTTTAACTTAAACCTACATTTCGTCAGTACGGGTAATTCGGCAGTCGGAATCCCGAGCTGTCAGTTCCAGCAGGTCATTAATGACTATGGGCCCGTGCCCATCCAGTTTCACGACCACCGGAGTCCGTTTACCCGGTTTGGGCGCTCGGAGGCCCATTTACTAAGTTTTAACTTAACGTTTTAACTTAAACCTACATTTCCACAGTACGGGTAATCCGGGAGTCGGAATCCCGAGCCGTCAGTTCCAGCAGGTCATTAATGACTATGGGCCCGTGCCCATCCAGTTTCACGGGGATCGGAGCCCGTTTGCCCGGTTTGGGCGCTCGAAAGCCCATTTACTAAGTTTTAACTTAACGTTTTAACTTAAACCTACGTTTCGACACTACGGGCAATCCGGAAGTCGGAATCCCGAGCCGTCAGTTCTAGCAGGTCATGGATGGCGATAGACCCATGCCCGTCCAGTTTCACGGGCACCGGAGCCCGTTTGCTTGGTTTGGGCGCTCGGAGGCCAATGTACTAAGTTTGAACTTAAACCTACATTTCGATAGTACGGGCAATTCGGGAGTCGGAATTCCGAGCTGTCAGTTCCAGCAGGTCATTAATGACTATGGGCTCGTGCCCATCCAGTTTCACGGGCACCGGAGCCCGTTTGCCCGGCTTGGGCGATCGGAGGCCCATTTACTAAGTTTTAACTTAACGTTTTAATTTAAACCTACATTTCAACAGTACGGGCAATTCGGGAGTCGGAATCCCGAGCTGTCAGTTCTAGCAGGTCATTAATGACTATGGGCTCGTGCCCATCCAGTTTCACGGGCACCGGAGCCTGTTTGCCCGGTTTGGGCGCTCGGAGGCCCATTTACTAAGTTTTAACTTAACGTTTTAATTTAAACCTACATTTCGACAGTACGGGCAATTCGGGAGTCGGAATCCCGAGCTGTCAGTTCCAGCAGGTCATTAATGACTATGGGCCCGTGCCCATCCAGTTTCACGGGCACTGGAGTCCGTTTGCCCGGTTTGGGCGCTCGGAGGCCCATTTACTAAGTTTTAACTTAACGTTTTAACTTAAACCTACATTTCGACAGTACGAGCAATTCGGGAGTCGGAATCCCGAGCAGTTAGTTCCAGCAGGTCATTAATGACTATGGACCCGTGCCCATCCAGTTTCACGGGCACCGGAGCCCGTTTGCCCGTTTGGGCGCTCGGAGTCCCATTTACTAAGTTTTAACTTAACGTTTTAATTTAAACTTACATTTCGACAGTACGGGCAAGTCGGGAGTCGGAATCCCGAGCTGTTAGTTCCAGCAGGTCATTCATGACTATGGGCCCGTGCCCATCCAGTTTCACGGGCATCGGAGCCCATTTGCCCGGTTTGGGCGTTCGGAGGCCCATTTACTAAGTTTTAACTTAACGTTTTAACTTAAACCTACATTTCGACAGTACGGGCAATCCGAGAGTCGAAAGCCCGAGCCGTCAGTTCCAGCAGGTCATGGATGGCTATGGACCCATGCCTGTCCAGTTTCAAGGGCACCGGAGCCCGTTTGCCCGGTATGGGCGCTCGGAGGCCCATTTACTAAGTTTTAACTTAACGTTTTAACTTAAACCTATGTTTCGACACTACGGGCAATCCGGGAGTCGGAATCCCGAGCCGTCAGTTCCAGCAGGTCATGGATGGCGATGGACCCATGCCCGTCCAGTTTCACGGGCACCGGAGTCCGTTTGCTCGGTTTGGGCGCTCGGAGGCCAATGTACTAAGTTTGAACTTAAACCTACATTTCGACAGTACGGGCAATTCGGGAGTCGGAATCCCGAGCTGTCAGTTCCAGCAGGTCATTAATGACTATGGGCCCGTGCCCATCCAGTTTCACGGGTACCGGAGCCCGTTTCCTTAGTTTGGGCGCTCGGAGGCCCATTTACTAAGTTTTAACTTAACGTTTTAACTGAAACCTACATTTCGACAGTACGGGCAATTCGGGAGTCGGAATCCCGAGCTGTCAGTTCCAGCAGGTCATTAATGACTATGGACCCGTGCCCATCCAGTTTCACGGGCACCGGAGCCCGTTTGCCCGGTTTGGGCGCTCGGAGGCCTATTTACTAAGTTTTAACTTAACGTTTTAACTTAAACCTACATTTCGACAGTACGGGCAATCCAGGAGTCGGAATCCCGAGCCGTCAGTTCCAGCAGGTCATGGGTGGCTATGGACCCATGCTCGTCCAGTTTCACGGGCACCGGAGCCCGTTTGCCCGGTATGGGCGTTCGGAGGCCCATTTACTAAGTTTTAACTTAACGTTTTAACTTAAACCTACGTTTCGACACTACGGGCAATCCGGGAGTCGGAATCCCGAGCCGTCAGTTCCAGCAGGTCATGGATGGCGATGGGCCCATGCCCGTCCACTTTCACGGGCACCGGAGCCCGTTTGCCAAGTTTTGGCGCTCGGAGACCCATTTACTAAGTTTTAACTTAACTTTTGAACTTAAACCTACATTTCGACAGTACGGGCAATCCGAGAGTCGGAATCCCGAGCCGTCAGTTCCGGAAGTACTTTCTAAATTTCTACATTTATAAGTTTCCATCTTTTTAAGTTTCAAAATCTATAAGTTTCTAAAACTATTTAGAAGATTTCTATACATGTTGAAATCGGGAATTAAAAAAATAATTATACCTGGTCAGGATCAGTCGAGGATGCTGGATCATGACTGCCCTCTCCAACCGAGTCATGTCTCGCCCTGTGGCCGCTGCCAGCGTCAGGTGCCTGCGATTATTTATTAGACAACAAAAAATAATTAAAAAAACATAAATATTGAAACAATCAGTGACATAATTTACAATTTAAACATACAAAATTTTTTCTGACTAACCTGAGTAGTGGGTGGCGGGTCTGATGCGAGCGGGTCGCGACTCTGTGATAGACGAGCCTCCAGCTCTGCTATATCAGATCTCCACTCGGCCCTCATCTCTGCCCTGACCCGCGCCTCCGTGGACTGCAGTAATTGCTCGACCTCCTCATATGTATAATGGCGTCGGCCCTGGGAGGAGCTAGCACCGGATGACTCCGCTCGCGCAATGTGCGAGCGTGGAATGCCCGTCCCATATGTGAGCGTGTATCCGTGCCCGTCCCTGCCAATGACATCGTGGAATATCTCATCCCTCCGAGATGGCAAACTGCGCTCCTCCTCGGGCAAGTCCTCCAGACGTGACTGAAACAGGGCCTGCGTAATTGATTCATTTAATATACTATCATACATAACAAGACATAGTAATAGACAGATAATATAAGCGGTTCAATATAAAAACTTACGATGATAGCTGCAACCTCTGGGTGGCGAGGATCTCGAGAACGCATCCAGACAGACATCCTGTGACCGGAACACCCTCGGTCCACAACTGTTTGGTAGAGTCATATTATTAGTATAATATCATATAAAATGACAAAAATATAAATTACATGTACTATCTAACTTTTTACCTCATGGCAGACTTGCGTGATGTGTCAAGTCCCCAACTTGTGTGCGGGACCCTGCATTGCGCGGTTCCGCGCATTCGTATCGGCCTTTCTCTGTTTTCAACATTTATCAATGAATTTTTGTTAGTTACGTTATCATTAGTAAATTGTTAGAATTAAAATAAAAAATTTATAAGTTTCTTACCCGAGCCTCCTCGCTCGTCCAGTACCGGACGAGCTGAGTCCACTGATCCGAAAGAACACCCCTCCGAACTCGCGATAGTATGTCTGGGGCATCCTGGTGTGGCTTCCAGTGCTGCATCTTTATTTTATTTTTATGATCTTTCCACATTTTTCTGCACTTAGACATGCACACTGGCCGGAACAGCTCAGGACATGCCCTCACATTGTCCTGAAAAGGACAAATAATTTTTCATTAGGTTATGATTTAAATTGACACATCCTGTTGAGAAATGTTAACTTATTACCTTAATCTGCTGCCAAACACGGTCTAGTGTATCCACCGGGAATGCCTCCCAGTCGAGTGTAGTCAAAGGGAATGCATATGGATCCCGGACCATATGTCCCAACTGATTGATAAGCTGCCTAGCATGCGGACCCACCGGATGCCAGGTCTCATCAAACTCCACATCAATGGGATTACCGGAATTCCACGTCCGGATCCCTCTGGCAACGCCTCTCCCCCTGCTGGAAGATGGGCCTGTGCTCATAGAATCTATTCAAATTAGAGATAATCTAATTGAATTGAAATAAATTAATTTGCTAGAATTAAAATGTCTAACTATATAAACATGTACCTGTCTGTGAAGCTGATGTCTCACTAGGCTGGGAGGTCGATGGCCTACTCGGTGGGGCCATCTCACTAGGCTGGGAGGTCGATGGCCTAGAGGGTGGGGCCATCTCACTAGGCTGGGCGACACCCTGTGCAGGAGTAGGGTCCCCAGATGGCCCACTGGCCTGGGCCTGACGCAGCAACTCCTCGATCGTCCGCGGACGATCTCTCCTCTTTCGTCCTGACATATCTGTTCAAATGTTTGTAAGATAAATTAATTTAACGAGATAATTGATATTAACATTTAAAAAAAAATTACACTGAATGATAACATTGGTGAATTAGTTCCCAACCGTTTACTGGACATGTAAGTCAACTGTATCTCCTTCAATAGTTTCCCGAACCCAATTAATAGCTTCATCACGTTGAACAAGTGCATTCTGATCAAGAACTTGTTGAGCGAATGCATCAATATCTGGCTCATCACATTCAATCTGATACACTCCCCTCCTTGACATTTTAACTGCAACCTGCCAGTTAGGATCTTTCGGATCTCTGACATAGTAAACTTGCTCCGCCATTGAGGACAGTATGTAGGGTTCGGCACTTATTCGATCATCCCGGTATAACAAATTGTTAAAATTTACCAATGTAAACTGGTAATTATCTGTTTTCACCCCTCGGATGGGATCCACCCAGTCACACTTAAACAATAGAAATTTTAACCCATGGCTGTATACAACTTCAACAATATCCTTCAACCGGCCGTAGTAATAACCAGCATCGACAGATGGACAACCGAGCCCACTATTTTGCGTGGCTCGTTTCTCATCTACATCCTTGATGCGAAATCGAAAACCGTTGACGTCACAAGTTGTATAACGTCGGGCCGTTCTGAAGGGACCATCAGCTAACTGATTCATTTCATCGGTCAAATTAAGATCGTTGGTTCTTCGTAAATTACACACCTACGCAATGCATGTAATCACTGAATATCACTACCTGAAAGTAATATGACAGGAACAAGTTAAATTTGTCCTAATGATTGAATACGTACGTGACTCTTGAACCATTCGTGAAATGACCGATAATGGGACTGATGAATTTCAGGAGCTGTAGCACGAGGCATGTCCCGTTTGAGCTCATCGATATGTGTCCTGCGATGCATAACACGTGTTAATGACAACTACGAAAATTTAGGCAAGAAATTGACAAGTTACAGTTATGAATGAGTGATAACTTACTGAGTCAAAGCCACAACAGATGGGGTGTTGAACAACACCCATCGGTGAGCTTGAATCCACTCAATATTGTTGAGCTCAAATGGCGTGCCCTCCCCAACTGGACCATCATTAATCCGCGAGGGCCTGGTTAACTTTGTTTCAATATTATCATTGAGATATGTTGCGCAGAAATTTGTGCACTCATCCATCAAATACCCCTTAGCTATGGATGCCTCTGGACGAGCTCTATTACGAACATACCTCTTCAATGTGTTCATGTACCTCTCCATCGGATACATCCATCTGAATTGGACGGGGCCGCCAAGTAGGGCTTCACTGGTTAAGTATATGGTCAAGTGAACCATGACATCGAAAAATGCAGGTGGAAAGATTTTTTCTAGATGACACAATGTCACAGCAATCCTCTCTTGCAGACCATTCAACTCATCAATTCGGTGAACTCTAGAACAGAGTTGTCTGAAGAAGTTGCTAACTTCAATCAACGGCGCTCCAACATTCTTAGGCAAACAGTTCCGTATGGAGATAGGCAACAACTGTTGAATGAGAATATGATTGTCATGACTCTTCAGACCCTGTAATGTTCTTTCTTTCATGTTCACACGCTTAGCGATATTCGAACAGTACCCGTCAGGAACCTTGACACCCTTCAGAACAGAGAGGAAGACATCTTTCTCATCTTTACTCATCGTGTACTGCGCAGGAGGCATGTACGCCTTGTTGGACTCTCTCATCTGCAAGTGTAACGATTTTCTCAAGCCCATTTCTTCCAAGTCACGACGTGCATTGACACCATCCTTCGACTTTCCCTGAACACCGAGAATGGTCCACAATATATTATCACATACGTTCTTCTCGATGTGCATAACATCTAAGTTGTGCCTCAGTAAGTTATCTTTCCAGTATGGTAGATCGTAGAAAACTTTTTTTCTTTCAATTATGACTTCGCCTTCTATTTGCACCGGTAATCGAAGGAAGCGGGAGGGCCAGTAAATCTTGAAAATCATACACGGTGCGTACTTGCTCCTGCTCCAGCTGTGCCAACAAATCAACTCCCGTCATTTTTCGAGGTGCTGGACCATATTCTCAAGTGCCGTCAAATGACACTCTGTCCTTCCTGAACCTGTGCAATGGAGGTAGAAAACGTCTATGACCCGTGTATGCCCATTTTCTGCCGTGCTTCAACCAAGTTGACTTTTTCTCCTGATTGCAGCAAGGACATGCAAACTCTCCCTTTGTGCTCCAGCCCGACAAGTTAGCGTAAGCAGGGAAGTCATTGATTGTCCACAATAATGCGGCGCGGAGTTTAAACATTTCATTGCTTTCGGCATCAAATGTCATCAGACCATCAACCCATAATTCCTTCAATTCATCAATCAAAGGTTGCATATATACATCAATCTTGTCCCCTGGTCCTCGTGGTCCATCTATAAGTGTGGATAGGATCAGAAAAGGTTGCTTCATATACATCCATGGCGGGAGATTATAAGGCACCAAAACAACTGGCCACGTACTATGATTTGCCCCAGTCATGGATCGGAATGGACTAAAACCATCTGCAGCCAAACCAAGCCGCACATTGCGACAATCCAAGGCAAAGTCTGGGTTCCTCTGATCGAAGTCTTTCCACGCTGGGGAATCTGCTGGATGGATTAACTTACCATCTTCCCTGCTATTCTCGGCATGCCATCTCATCAGTTTAGAAATCTTTGATGACATAAAAAGCCGCTTCAGCCTGGGCTTAAGTGGGAAATATCTCACTTGCTTTGCTGCCACATGTTTGCCACGATTGATAACACTTGTAGAACAATTCTGACGATTGTGACCAACCCCGTCCTCTTTCCATCTCGATGACTGACAAACAATGCACATATCAAGATGGGCATTCTCATTCCTAAACAGCATACAATTGTTTGGACATGCATCAAAAGTCTCATACGTGAAGCCTAAATTTTCAGTTAACTTGCGGGCCTGATAGTAGGACTCAGCAAGTTTTGCACCGGATGGGAGCGCTCGATGCAACAACTGGAGGAGCATATCAAAGGACGTGTCAGACCACTGATTCAATGCCTTCAAATGCAGCAACTCAACAATAAAGGACAATTTACTGAAGTTCTTGCATTCGGGATACAATTCTGTCTGTGCATCGTCTAGAATTTCAAAATATCTCATGGCTTCTTCATCGGCACCGGAGCGAGGATTACTCCCACCCGCGCCGTCAGTCTCACAGCTTGTGTATTCAGGTGCCAACCCGCATGCGATATCATTTAGCATCGCGATCATCGGATCAGTCTCTGACATATCATCCACCTCAACTTCATCTCTAGCCCGTTTGTGACATGAAACATACTCTTCTCCATGTCTTATCCAATTCTTGTACTGCTTCAAGAATCCGTTTAGAATCAGATGCTCTCGGACAAGCTCTCTTCTGTAATAATAACGATTCGCACATTTTCTACATGGACAACTGATGAACTCATTGTCAAACCCATTGGTAAATTCCATGAACTGGTTAATCCCCTCCATGTATTCCCTGGACATCCTATTCGGTAAATCAATCCAGCTCTTGTCCATCTCGGTAACTATTTCTGTGGAAATCTAAAATGATTGCAGTACAATTAGCCCAAGGTACCGTGCATCATGCAAATCACCTATCCATAAACTGTAAACTCATTACTACAGGGTGGTTGGTCCTATCCCATTCGAGAATGCACGATCCAACTTGCACTCAACAACTCGAATGCTTCGTCCCCTAGTTAGACAAAATTTCGGCAGCATGTCCGCGTGGTTCTCCAAGTACACGACACAGATACAACATCAGTCGTACCTATGTATGTACTCAGAGAACAATGGGACGTCAACCGAAACTCTATCTAACATCAGACTTGCATGAGCCATTGAGTATAAGATGGAAAATTGCATTCCCAAACTGTCCGAACTGGACAATTCAAGAATCGCATACGACAAAGTTCGAATATACATCACAAGAACAACGAATATAGTCAAAGACCCAATCCGTCGCGTCAAGGATTACCGAACAGATGTCGTACACAATTCTCGAACGGGTCTAAGTTTCACTAATGCATGCAAATGAATAAAAGTTACAGTGGAAGGTTCACAACAAATCAAATCTTCAAATATAAAACCACATATAGCAGTCGGGTTGTTTGTTTGTACCATTAATTAACCTAATATTTAACGAACTTAAATAATAACCCTACCATTAATTAAAGCCTTATTTAAATAATAACAACATGAGCTCCCTTACCAGCTATTAGTGAATGTGTCCGAATCCCTCTCACGGGGCTTTTGTTCAGTCAACGTGGCCCTTTTGTTTTTAACTTTTCCATCCACACGTGCCATGCAAGTCCAAATCTATTCCATTCTACTACAACTACACCTCTCTCTCTCTCTCTCTCTCTCTCTCTCTCTCCCACACACATATATATTCATTTTCTTTTCATCTAAAATCTTGGGGACCCAAATATGAGAAAAGTACAAAAAGGGTTAGAGAAGGTTTTGTGTCAATGCCACAGCATTCATAGATCTAAACCACCCATTTTCTTGGAGGAATTGTGGTCCCAAAAAATTCAAAATCATGGATAGGACAACTGTACCCATCAAATGGATGACCCAGATTGTGGGAGTACACATTAAAATATAGGGATATAAGAATATCTTGTTTACAGAATTATGATGTTAAAATACTCTTAGACTGGAGATGAAATTTTACTCTTTTTTAGGAATGAGAGTTACTTTCATCTTGTGATGAATGAACAGCCTGTGTATATATCACACGTCTCAGGTCCATACCATTGCCCTCTTGTATACACTGTTGTCTCTCAACATGGACACGGACAAACCATATATTATAAAAAAAAATGCATTGTGACTGCTGCATGTTGCCTCTAACAAATTCTGTACTAAAACTCTTGTTTTCTGATTTGTGTTTTTTGATAGCAAATATCACGACAATTCATTTTCCTTTGAATGAAGGAAAAAGCTGCATTGATGTTGTTACAAAAGATCCTCATTTGATATCTGAGACCCACACCAAAGAAGAATATGGATTGAATATCAACCATCTGAGGTGTTTTTCTTTAAAGTGGGAAGAAGCAAATGAGACAGGAAAGGAAGAAAACAGAAAAAAAAGGGAAGGGGGGGGGGGGGGGGGGGGGGGGGTGGTGGGGGCTAGTTTTCTTGGTAATAACATTTTGACTGATGCAGTGACAATTGACAAATCCAAGGGCCATATTGAAGGAGGTGGGGGCAATGGCAATTTTATTTTAATTATGTCTCTTTGGTGTTTTTGTAGAAAAGCAATGCATCTACCATTCAAAAAGTCATGCCACTTAGAAAAAAGTGGTGACTAGATTCCTACTTTATCTTGAAGAAATGTAGACAGGAATGGCTCGAGATCACTCTCACATGAGTGCATTTTGTAAGACAAGATATGGAGTTGGAGCTTTCTACACCTAAATTAATTGTGATGGGTGGCTTTACTAATGACTTTAGGCTTTATGTGAAACGTTTACCCTTCTGTCTCAATCTCACTTTAGCTTCCTCAATCCCTTTTAGATTTATGTATTGTCACATTTGATGAAGAAGCAAAGTCTCCATCTTACACAAATTAGGAGTCATTAAGAAGGGTCTAGGCTACATTGTCTATTCCCCACAAAGAGTTAAGATTTAAACTTTCAAGTTGTTTTCTGACATACAATCTATTAAGCACAAAAGACACAAAGACTTTGAAGTTTTTTTTTTTTTTTGCTTGAAAGGATATCATATATTAAGGCAACATAGTTGGTACAAAAGAGTGGTTCTGAGGCCCAGTGTCATTACAAAGACTTTGAAGTTGTTTTATTAATGGATCTCTAAATTTTATAAAATGATAGATTACACTATCCAGAATACAAAATTTTATCACATGGATCTCTAAGCAACATACAGTTTCATGATTGTAGTCAGAATTTGAAGGAGAGAAGAAGAGAAACAACACATCTACAACATCCAACCATTCATAAAGCAATGGTGAAGAGCAACAATGTTTCAAATATACAGGAAAATGTGGGGGGCTAATAAGGTACAAGTACCCAGTGTGGCCAAATCAGTGGCTTGTATGAAGAATAAATACAAAGGGTCACCCAAAGCAGCAGCAAGGGCCTATGATGGAGAAATCCTAGGTAAATTAGGGCAGCACCAATATTGTTATGTTCATCATGCAAAAGAGGAAGGGGGCAAATCCATAATTCTAGAACTGGGATCTTGATGTAATCTACATCTCCAACACTCCGACAATATCATTTGAACCGTGAAGAGATATTTACCAATATCTTCAACAAAAAAAGGGTCTTTTTTTTACCAATAATCTCCCATCTACTATCTCAAGCTAAGGAAAAAACAAAAGGGTTGGCTTCAGATGCTTTGTCTGACTATAAAAACTTGCCAGAGCTAAATATGAGCACTATTTTGAGAACCCTATGAAAACTAATCAAGAAAATGCTCAGAATACAATAATTCCACCATCTCATTTAATCTTTCAACTGTTCCAAGGCATGATTAATTACTTGTAGTCTATACAAATAAGAGATGATCAAGGCACCATTACTTAACCCCTTCAACCTAACAGATTAAAGAAAAAAAAGATGATCACTTACAACACAAAGCAGAAAATACATGAACCAACCAACTCAATGAAAACCAACAAACAATGCCAAAAAGAATATAAATTGTTTCCATGTTCATTTCCACCTGACCTCGGATCTGAATTTTGACTCAAATGTTTTTAATGAGGAAATGAAGAATGAACTAGATTTGAGTTTGGAAATCATCATCATCATCCACAAAACCTTCCAAATTACAACTAAAATAAACAACTAAAACAAGCAGGGAATAATTCACAAAACCTAATTCAAAGCCCCAAAATAGAAGGCGAGATCTCACTGTAATAGGACGTCGATGTCGGAAGGGAACCACGTGCTCCAAAGCGCGGCACGCCGATCAGCAGACGTGAATCCGGTCTGGCCGTTCACAGTGCGGAGCGAGAGGGCACAGTGGCGTGGGCACAGTGCAGAGCGAGAGGGAGAGGGAGGGAGGGAGAGGGGGAGAGAGAGAGAGAGGAACGGTGCAGAGCAGTGGGAGAGAGAGAACGGTGCAGAGCGAGAGAGAGAGAAATAGAGAGAGAAAGGGAGAGGGAGGGCTCCGGCGGCGGCTTGGCCGGTGCAGCGGGAGGGCAGAGCAAGGAAGGGCAGAGCGCTGGAGAGGGAGGGAGGGAGAGAGAGAGAGAGAGAAATAAAGAGAGAGAGGGAAAGGGAGAGGGAGAGCTAGAGGGAGAGATAGAGGGAGAGCTCTGGCGCAGGCAGTCTCCGGCGGTGACGTGGCCGGTGCGGCGCGAGGGCAAAGCGAGGGCAGAGCGCTGGAGAGGGAGGGAGGGAGAGAGAGAGAGAAATAGAGAGAGAGAGGGAAAGGGAGAGGGAGAGGGAAAGGGAGAGGGAGAGCTAGAGGGAGAGGGAGAGGGAGAGGGAAAGCTCTGGCTCAGGCAGTCTCCGACGGTGACGTGGCCGGTGCGGCGCGAGGGCAGAGCGCGGGAGAGCAGAGCGCGAGAGTGAAAAATGAACAACGAAGGAAAGTGAAAAAGAAGGGAAGCCAGGCGCTGGGGTTATAAAGGATCTTTAGCGACCGCTTCTGCGGCCGCCATTGGCGGTCGCTAATACTCCTTTTAGCGACCGCCCCAGGCGGCTGCCCGCTTTTTGCAGCGCCAAAACCCCAAATTCTAGTAGTGATTTTTGTTACGCGAGGGGGGGGGGGGGGGGAGAATGCATATAAACTAACACAAAAACATTCTTATATTAAAACTCAAAAGTAAGTAATACAAAAGTTAACCATTGTTCTTGATTTTGACATTTAACTTGCAATTGACCCCTACGATTTCTCATATTTTGAAAATAATTCATGACACATTCGTTTGACAAGCTACTAAATATATCTTTTTCAATATACACAACGAAGCAATCATTCATCAACTCATCACCCATCCAGTTTCGAAGCCGATTCTTCACTATCTTCATGGCAGAGAATGCCCTCTCTACTGTAACAGTTGCAATGGGCAAAATCAAGGTCAACATTAGGAGCTTGTAAACTAATGGGTATGCCACGTCTCTTCTAGTTTCAACCATCTTTTGAGTAATTTCACCAAGCCCCTTTAAATCTGAAAGCTCAACATTTTGAAAGTCAAATGCACAGTAAACTTTCACAATTTTGAAAGTCAAATGCATAGCAGCTGGCATTTAGGGCATATGACATTTTTGTAATAAATTTAATATCACAGGGGTATTTTTGTAATTTTACCTAAAAAAGAAAGGGGGGTCACGTGGCCCCCCTTGCCTCTTACTGGCTACGTCCATGCATATATATGCCTTGAGCGTATCACAAAGAATAAGGTTAGCACAACAGATTAATTCTTTGAAATTGGGTTGTGGACATAGACAGTTACTTATTATACCATATAAAATACTTGCTTTGATTGATTTATTTATTAAAATTGTGTTAATTCAGTTATTGATAAATAGACTGGATTAATATACTCAAGATAGCATTTATGTTTTCTTAAGTTTAAAGGGATAAGTACAAGTGGGGCGTTTATTTATTTTCATCACAACTTCTATGACTTTTGATATGTATGATATTATTCTTTCTCAGGTGACGGGAAAAAGGACGGTGTTGCACGTGAGTTCGCTTCCTTGAACTTAACAGGTTGAATTTGCTTTCTTCCTTGAACTTAATATGCTTGATCACGTAATAAATTTTGGTATTTACGTTTGCACAGGAAAAGCATGATGCTTGGTACATGACATTGATAAATATGTGAGTTTGTAGGCTATTAGTTATGGACAAGAGTTGGATGACAATTAGGCATAGGTTGGATCCAAAATACATTGATGGGGTCAAAAATTTTGTCAATTTTGCCATGGAACGTTCGAGTCGATATGGAAAAATTTGATGTCCATGTAGGAATTGCATGAATGCAGAATGGCATGATGGTGAGACTGTGAAAAATCATTTGTACATGAAAGGGATCATGACTTCTTACACGACGCGGGTACACCATGGGGAACCCATTCCTTTGAATGTCACCCAATTTTTTGTAGATGATGATGATGATGATGATAGTGTTGAGGATGATATGACCGACAGTGAAGATGATGATCGAGATGAAATACCTGAAATGTTGGAAGATGTTGGTAGGGGAATGTTCATGGATCATGATTTAGGGGGTGTTCGTGCTAGAGAAACATGTGAGGGTATTGATAGTGAGGAAGTTCAAAATTTTGAAAAATTACTGAAAGATGCTCAACGTGTTTTGTATCTTGGTTGCAAAAAATATACCCTATTGTCGTTCTTGGTTAAGTTGCTTCATTTGAAGGTATTGAACAAGTGGAGCAATAAGTCATTAACACTGATGTTAGAGCAATTGGTAGACCTTTTACCTGAAGGTCATATTCTTCCAACATCTGTCTATGATGGTAAAAAATTCTTACGAGCTTTGGGATTGGGATACATGTCTATTCATGCATGTAGGTACGATTGTATGCTATTTTGGAAGGAGAATGAAAAATTGGATAAGTGTGCAGTATGTGGGGAGTCAAGATATCAACTCAATGATGGTAAGGGTAAGAAGATACCTCATAAGATCTTGAGATACTTTCCATTGAAACCGAGGTTACAGAGATTGTTTATGTCGAGGAAGACGGCTATAGATATGAGGTGGCACCAAGAGAAGCGAGTGGATGATGAGAATTATTCAAGGCATCCTAGTGATTCTGAAGAATGGAAAGACTTTGATAAGCAATATCCTGATTTCGCTCGGGACGCTCGTAATATTAGGCTTGGATTGGCCATTGATTGTTTTAACCCTTTTGGGAACATGAGCAACTCTTACAGTGTGTGGCCTGTGATCTTAATGCCTTACAACATGCCTCCCTGGAAATGTATGAGCGATCCATTCTTCATGATGTCATTGCTTATTCCAGGACCACAGGCACCCGGGAAGGAGATTGACGTATACTTGCGCCCGTTAATTGATGAGTTGAAAGAATTGTGGGATGATGTTGTGACTTTTGATGCATGCACCAAACAGACATTTCAAATGCGTGCAGCTATTATGTGGACCATAAAAGATTTTCCTGCTTATGGTAACCTATTTGGATGGAGTACAAAAGGTTACAAGGCATGCCCATTTGTAATTTTGATGCATTATCACAGCCATTAAGAAGCAAAATAGGCTACACAGGCCATCGTCGTTACTTGCTGCAAGATCACAGCTGGCGACGAAGTAAGTTATTTAATGGTAAGATTGAGAAAAAATCAAAACCTTGTGAGTTATCGGGGCAAGAGATTTTAGATCAATTGGAGTGTTTACCAAATGTGCAATTCGGGAAACATCCAAACAATCGAAAAAGAAAGCGGTCATCTGAGGAACTTAATTGGACAAAGAAGAGCATTTTTTTTGAGTTACCGTATTGGCATGTGCTTAAGATTCGACACAACCTTGATGTCATGCACATAGAGAAGAATATATGTGATAGTTTGCTTGGCACGTTGTTGAGTATTGATGGCAAGAATAAGGATACAAATAAAGCTCGTCTGGATTTGGAGGACCTAAATATCAGAAAAGAATTGCACCTCCAAAAGAATGGGGAGTCATATGTAAAACCAGCTGCGTGGTACACTTTGTCTCCAAAAGAAAGACAAGGGTTTTGTGAATTTTTGATATCAGTAAGTATCCAGATGGATATGCAGCAAATATATCGAGGTCTGTGAGCACGAAGGATGGTAAGGTATCAGGCTTGAAAGCCATGATTGTCATGTTCTTCTGCAACGACTTATTCCGCTTGGAATTTGTGGTTACTTGGACAAGGAAATTTGTACCACTTTATTTGAGCTGGGAAATTGTTTCCAACAACTCTATGCAAAGACATTGATGGTAAAAGACTTGGATGCACTACAAGATAACATAATACTTATTCTTTGTAAGTTAGAAAAGATATTTGTACCAGCATTCTTCGATGTTATGGTGCATTTAGCAGTTCACTTGCCAAGGGAAGCCAAGATTGCTGGACCAGTGCAGTATCAGTGGATGTACCCAGTGGAAAGGTGATATTTTAAATTATTATTAGCTTCTCATTTGGTTTTGTTATTATCTCCTTATATGTTTTGTGATTTATTGAAGGTATCTCGGAACTTTAAAAGGATATGTTCGTAATCGAGCTCGTCTAGAAGGTTCAATTGCGGAGGCTTATATTGTCAAAGAATGTCTTACCTTTTGCTCGATGTATCTTACTAGTATCGAAACAGTTTTTAATCGCGAGTTACGAAATGCAGATTGAGTTGAAAATGTGCATGGGTTAGCTGTGTTCACCCAAAATGTTCGTCCTTTTGGGCGAATTACAAGAGCAACTGAGGTCTCTCAATAGGAACGAGAGATGGCTCATTGGTTTGTCCTGCATAATAGTCCCGAACTGGATCCGTATCTAGAGTATGTGTATGTTCAATATACATATTTGTGAGCATTCTTATTGTACTTTTTAATTGTTTAAAACTTGTTATATGTCAAATTTATGGTTTTATACGTAGGGAACACAAAAATATATTAGAGTTGGAAAAAAATGGTGACATCACTCGTTGCCACCAAACAGAATTTCCCCCCAAGTGGTTTGCTGAACGTGTAAGCTATACAAATTTAGATTATAAGCATTTTTTTGCATTGGTTTGTAAAACCATAAAAACTTTCATATTCATGTTTGTAGATGAATCGGTTACGAGGCGAAGGGTCACATGAAGCAACTGATGAATTGTGGTCACTAGCAAACGGTCTTGATGTGACAATAAAATTGTACTCTAGGGCAATATGCAATGGTGTCCGGTTCCACACTAAAGAGCGTGACAATCGTCGAAAAAGCCAAAACAGTGGGGTAGTTGTAGAAGGAGAACATAATAACAAAACAATTAACTTCTACGGATACTTAAATAAGGTGTGGGAGATGAGTTACATATTTGGCCATAGTATTTTTTTGTTCCAATGTGAATGGTTCAACCTTGGTAGTGGGAAAACAGTTCAGACTGATGCTCATTTTACAAGCATTAATGTGAAAAGTAGATTGTATCAAAATGACCCTTTTGTCCTACCTGATCAGGTGAAACAAGTATTTTATGTTAATGATACAAAATTGGGTAGGGATTGGCAAGTTGTACAACACATACATCATCGAGGAATATGGGATATTCCTGAGTTAGAAGATATAGGAGTTAGTGAAAATGAATCGTATGTTCCAAGTGACGCATTCCAACAGGATGAATCAGTAGAGGTTGCTCCTGTAGTGGTCGGAGATAACGAAATAGGTCAACTTCACAGGACTGATCTTGATCTAGAAATCATTCCTCGAGACCGGATTATCCATTGGGGAAGCAGAGAAGACAATAACATTGATGATTTCATATGTGATGACAATGATGAGGCACACGTGGAGTATGTCGATTCAGAAGAAGATGATGATGCGCATTCCCATTTTTATTCTAATGAAGAGTCAGATATGTAGATGAATTATTAAGATATTTTCATGGTAATTAATAAATTATGACTTATATAATTAGTATACTTGGATATTGTCGATATAATTTATACATTTCTATATGTAAGGTGTTTTATATATATGGGACCTGGTCGCCGAGCCACCACAATAGCTAGTAAGGTTGCATCCTCTGATGCATCTACTACGGGTGCATCCTCGAGTACACATGTTAGGGTTGTATCATCTGATGCACCTACATCACAGCCTGTTGCAGGCACTGAGGGTAGCAGTACAAGTTTGATGCATACTTTATTTTCTAAACATATTTTTCTTAATATGGTGGGCTAACATCTATTATTAATGTTTGCGCAGCTTCTACCTTCAAGAAACGAGGTCGAGGACCGTCTAGAGGGAAAAATGCTGAGCATCTTTGTGCAGCTCACGGCCCGCTTGATGTTTTGATTCCTGATGGAGTCGGCGTTCCAATGGGTGTACATTCTTCGAAGGTGATGATAGAGATTGGCTCCTTGGCGAGGACGTTTGCCCCTATTAGAAATGTGCACAAATGAAAGCAAATAACAGAAGAGGAGAAGGCACCACTCATTGCATGGTTGTTGGTTAGTGGATATATTTGTTTGGTTTCAACAATATATTTATTTGTGTAGAATGTTACAACATGTATATAATTTTTATATTTATATTTTGTTGTAGATAAAGTTTAACATTAAAGACCATCGTAAAAAAGTTGGTGTTAGAAAGGCCATCGACAAAAAATTTGCTGTGAGGTACAGGGACCACCGATACTATATGCATATGCACTACAAGGATTTGGTTGAGTCCGGTGTTGACCCAAAGAGCAAGCCATATGGTGATGTGAGTCAGGAGGATTGGGAGTACATAATTGAAACACTTTACAAGGATCCAAAATTTAAGGTAACTTTTATAAGCTATGCAAATTAATATCCACTTTTTATTCCCAATTGTGTACGAATTATATTCTTTGTGTACGAATTATATTCTTTGTATATAGGCAAAATCTAAGAAAATTGCAGAAAATCGTGCCAAATTGCCATACAAGCACTCGATGGGTTCAAAGTCCTTTCAGTTTGCCCTATATGAAAGGGTGTTATACTTTAGAATTTGCTTCCTAAATTTTAATATATAGGAAATTCATAAATTTGAATATTGATATTTTGATTAACTGTAACAGAGGGACCCTACGACTGATGAGCCACCCCACATTATTGATTTTTTTCACGATTCTCATGTGAACAAGAAGGGTGAGTGGGTTTATGCTGAGGCAGAGTCAAGATATGTAAGTACTTCAAATTGTAGAAAATTATGTTTTTTTTTTTGAATAAATTATGATACACTCACTAATTGGGTTTAAATATATTAATTGTAGGAGCGGATGAAAGAATTGTCCACACAGAACTTAGAAGAGGGTGTAGAGCCATTGACACAGGATGAAATTGCATGCACAGTCCTTGGCAGCCGACCTGGATATAAGAAAGGATTTGGACATGGCCCGAAGCCTTCATCCTCTAGTCAGTCATTCAAATCCACTGCTGAGTATCGAGAACAAGCTGATCTGATAAAAGAGTTGCAAGCAACTGTTAATTCTGTTCAGAAGGAACATGATGAAATGAAAATGAAGCCAGAGAAGTTTAAAGACGCGCAGCAAAAGTTTGAAGACGAGCAGCAACAGATGATGCAACAACTTTTGCAATGCAACTTCAAATGCAATGTGCTCTGCAGGGCAACTCAACTAATGCAGACATGCCACCTGAGTCTTAGTTAGTATATTTTTACTATTGTTTGAAGTTCAACACTTAAGATTCTTAGTTATTAATATATTTTTTTCTTTTTTGTAACAGATGAATTCTGGACTTCTGCATCAAAGTGGCCAACGAATCAACTGTATGATTCTTTTTAATCAACTGTATCGCTCGAGGGTAGAGTGACTTGTAGGAACTGATGGTTCACAGATAGGACTCTCGGTTAGAGAATTAAAGGCGAAAACATCGGATTTTCTATCACTTAGGCTCGAAAACGGTCCGCGGGGGGTCCGGAACGAGAACCAGCCCCCGGAAAAACTGGAAACCAGCATGAGCACCTTGTTCAAGGGTAGAGTGACTTGTAGGAACTGATGGTTCGCAGATAGGACTCCTGGTTAGAGAATTAGAGGCAAAAACATCGGATTTTCCAAGACTTAGCCTCGAAAACGGTCCTCCGGGGGTCCAGAACAAGAACTGGCCCCTGGAAAAATCGAGAACCGGCACGAGCACCTCGCTTGAGGGTAGAGTGACTTGTAGGAACTTACGGTTCGCAGATAGGACTCTCAGTTAGAGAATTAGAGGCATAAACATCAGATTTTTCAACACTTAGGCTCGAAAAAGGCCCACCAGGGGTCTGAAACGGGAACCAGTCCCCGGAAAATAGAAAACCGGCACGAGCACCTTCCTCGAGAGTAGAGTGACTTCTAGGAATTGACGGTTCGCAGATAGGACTCCTGGTTAGAGAATTAGAGGCGAACACATTGGATTTTCTAAGACTAAGGCTCGAAAACGGCCCGTCGGGGGTCCGAAACGAGAATCAGCCCCCGGAAAAATCGAAAACTGGCATGAGCACCTCGCTTAATGGTAGAGTGACTTGTAGGAACCGACAATTAGAGAATTAGAGGCAAAAACATCGGATTTTCCAATACTTAGGCTCGAAAATGGCCCGCCGGGGGTCCGGAACGGGAACCGGGCCTCAGAAAAACCGGAAAGCAGCACGAGCACCTTGCTCAAAGGTAGAGTGACTTGTTGGAACTGACGGTTTGCAGATAGGATTCCCAGTTAGAGAATTAGAGGCGAAAATATTGGATTTTCCAAGACTTAGGCTCGAAAACGGCCCGCCGAGGGTCCGGAATGGGAACCGGCCCCCAAAAAATTTGGAAACCAGCATGAGTACATCACTCGAGGGTAGAGTGAATTGTAGGAACTGACGGTTCACAGAAACGACTCTCGGTTAGAGAATTAGAGGCGAAAACATCGGATTTTCCTTCACTTCGGCTCGAAAACGGCATGCCGGGGGTCCGGAATGGAAACCGGCCCCCGGAAAAATCAGAAACGGGCACCTCACTCGAGGGTAGAGTGACTTGTAAGAACTTACGGTTCGCAGACATGACTCTCAGTTAGAGAATTAGAGGTGAAAACATCGGATTTTCCAACACTTAGGCTCGAAAACGGACTGCTGAGGGTCCGGAACGGAACCGGCCCCTGGAAAAATTGAGAACCGACACGAGCACCTCGCTAGAGGGTAGAGTGACTTGTAGCAACTGACAGTTCGCAGATAAGACTCTCGTTTAGAGAATTAGAGGCGAAAACATCGGATTTTCCAACACTTAGGTTCGAAAACGGCCTGCTGGGGTTCCGAAACGGGAACCGGACCCCGAAAAAATCGAAAATCATCACGAGCAACTCATTTGAGGGTAGAGTGACTTATAGGAACTGACGGTTCACAGATAGGACTCCCGGTTAGAGAATTAGAGGCGAAAACATTGGATTTTCTAGGACTTAGGCTCGAAAATGTCCCGCCGGGGGGCTAGAATGGGTACCGGCCCCCTAAAAAATCGAAAACCACCATGAGCACCTCGCTTGAGGGTAGAGTGACTTGTAGGAACAGGCAGTTCACAGATAGGACTCTCGGTTAGAGAATTAGAGGCGAAAACATCAGATTTTCCATCAATTAGGCTCGAAAACGGCTTACTGGGGCTCCAGCAAGGGAACCGGCGCCCGGACAAATCAGGAACCGGCCCCCGAAAAAATCGGAAACCGGTACGACCACCTCGTTTGAGGGTAGAGTGACTTGTAGGAACTGTTGGTTCACTGATAGGACGCCCGGTTAGAGATTTAGAGGCGAAAACATAGGATTTTCTAATACTTAGTCTCGAAAACGGCCCGCCGGGGGTCTGGAACGGGAACCGGCCCCTAGAAAAATCGAAAACTGGTACGAGCACCTTGCTTGAGGTAGAGTGACTTGTAGGAATTGAAAGTTCGCAGATAGGACTCTCGGTTAGAGAACTAGTGGCGAAAACATCGCATTTTCCAATACTTAGGCTCAAAAACTGCCCGCCGGGGGTCCGAAACGGGAACCGGGCCCCGGAAAAATCGGAAACCAGCACGACCACCTCGCTCGAGGGTAGAGTGACTTGTTGGAACTGACGGTTCGCAGATAGGACTCCCAGTTAGAGAATTAGAGGCGAAAACATTAGATTTTCAAAGATTTAGGCTCGAAAACGGCCCCTTGATGGTCCGTAACGAGAACCGGCCCCCGGAAAAATCCAAAACTAGCATGGGTACGTCGCTCGAGGGTAGAGTGACTTGTAGGAACTAACGGTTAGCAGATAGGACTCTCGGTTAGAGAATTAGGGGCGAAAACATCGGATTTTCCAGTACTTTGGCTCCAAAACGGCCTGCCGGGGGTCCGGAACAGGAACCTGCCCCCAAAAAATTCGGAAACTTGTACGAGAACCTTGCTCGAGGGTAGAGTGACTTGTATGAACTGACGGTTGGCAGATAGGACTCCCGGTTAGAGAATTAGAGGCAAAAACATCGAATTTTCCAACACTTAGGCTCGAAAATGGCCTGCCGGGAGTCCGGAACGGGAATAGGGCCCTGAAAAAATCGAAAATCATCACGAGCACCTCGTTCGAGGGTAGGGTGACTTATAGGAACTGACGGTTCGCAGATAGGACTCCCGGTTAGAGAATTAGAGGCGTAAACATCGGATTTTTTAACACTTAGGCTCGAAAACGGCCCCGCCAGGGGTCCAGAACGGGAACTGGGCCGCGGAAAAATAGGAAATCAACCAAAGGAAAGCAACCTAGCAGAGATGTTAGTAAGGTGCAGTGCTTCAAGTGCCAGAATTTCGGCCAGTATGTAAATCAGTGCAAGCAGAGGATCTGCAATTGTTGCAAAGCATCTGGACATTCAATCAATGAATGCCGCAAACGCCCTCAGAATAGAAATCCAAAAGTTTACCAGGTAGTTTCTGCTACTTCTGGCACTATTGATTCATCTTCTATATCTTTTTCTGCCCCTACTTCTGCTGTGCCATATCCAACAGATGATCCTCCAGGCCTTTTCCACTCTTGGTATCTCTGGTGAAAATCTCTCTCTCTCTCTGACTAGTATTTTGATTCTGGTGCCTCCAATCATATGACATCATCATCCAACAACTTCTCCAAAATTAAACCATATGATGGACGGATTCAGGTCCATGCTGCTAATGGTACCACAATACCAATTACCTCTGTTGGTGATATTTCTCATTCTCTACCCTTCACCAACTCTTTCTACAAATTTAATCTTTGTTGGTCAATTAGTTGATGATAACTGCAAAGTTTCTTTTTCCTCCTCTGGTTGTGTGGTGCAGGCTCAGGAGACGGGGAAGGTGATCGCGAAGGGGCCTAAGTGTGGGCGTTTGTTTCCTCTTCACATAGTAACACCGAATCCAGATATGTTTGTGTTTGCTTTATCACTTATCTCTAAGAATAATGTGCAGTTGTGGCACAATAGATTAGGCCATCCCAATTCTATAGTTTTGTTATCTTTGTTTAATTCTGGTCATATTAATAAAATGAAGTTTTTATCATCAGATGTTGCTCTTGATTGCACCACTTGTAAGCTGGGAAAGAGTAAAACTTTGCCTTTTCCATTACATGTTTCTTCTGCTACCAAATGTTTTGATTTAGTACATAGTGATGTTTGGGGTGTTGCACCAATTGTTTCTCATTCACAGTATAAGTATTTTGTGACTTTCATTGATGATTATAGTCGTTTTACTTGGGTTTATTTTCTACATGCCAATCTGAAGTCTTTGATGTGTTTAAAAAATTCTTGAATTATGTTCAAAATCAATTTTCAACATGTATTAAGGTTCTTCGTACAGACTCAGGGGGGGAATATGTGTCTGTACAATTTCAGGCATTTTTACAAGACAAAGGAATTTTATCCCAAAGGACTTATCCCTACACTCCCCAACAGAATGGTGTTGTAGAACGAAAAAATCATCATCTTCTAGACATGGTTAGGTGTTTATTATTAGAATCTTCCGTTCCACCTAGATTTTGGGCAGAAGCTTTAACCACTGCAACTCATATTATCAACCGCCTTCCTTCTCCGAAACTTTAAAACACATCTCCATATTTTCATCTTTTCCAAAGAACCACAATACACACATTTACACACTTTTGGTTGTGTTTGTTTTGTTCATCTTCCCACACATGAACGTTCAAAATTATCCGCACAATATGTAAAATGTGCCTTTCTTGGTTATGCTTCTCAACAAAAAGGTTTTATTTGTTATGACCCAACCTCCAAGCGTATTCAGACTTCTAGAAATGTTGTCTTCTTTGAATACCAGTACCTATTTCAATCTTATCCTGATTCATCTCTAGAAATTTCCTTTTCTAAAGTACCATCCATTAATGATGAATGCCTTCCTTCCCCTCTGCTATTTCATCCGGACAAGGTGTATGCTCGTCGACAAGGAACAAATGCCAGTATTTTGCCTCTTCTGCAAGAACCGGCCACGAATCCTGCTCCAGCATCAGATTCACCTCAACTTGCTATTCGTCATTCTTCTCGTATCTCTCGCCCACCAGATTAATATGGTTTTTCTCATTCTTCATATTTCGCTACTTTATCATCTGTTTCCATTCCTACTTCTTATTCATAAGCAGCAAAGCAGGAATGCTGGAGACAAGCTATGCAAGAAGAATTTAATGCTCTACAACAGAACCAAACATGGGTTGTTGTTCCATGCCCAGCCTCGGTTAAACCTATTGGGAGTAAATGGGTTTACTCTATCAAATTGAAGGCATATGGTACTTTGGATAGATACAAGGCAAGACTTGTGGCTCTTGGCAACAGACAGGAATATGGCATCGACTACGACGAAACTTTTGCACCTGTTGTAAAGATGACCACAGTTCGCACCATCCTTGCTATAGCCGCATCTCAATCCTGGCCCCTTTTCCAATTTGATGTGAAAAACGCCTTTCTTCATGGTGACCTTAAAGAGGAAGTTCACATGCCACTGCCTCAAGGTTTCCCAAAACCATTCGAAGGACAAGTTGCTCTTTTGAAACGGTCCTTGTATGGGCTAAAAAAAGCACCAAGAGCATGGTTTGACAAATTCAAGGATGTTTTACTCAAGTTGCAGTTTCAATAGAGTCCTTATGATCCATCATTGTTTTTGCATCAGAAATCTACAGGAATCACCATTCTTTTAGTCTATGTAAATGATATCATTATCACTGGCACAGATACAGTCATGATTCAAGATCTCCAATTTTCTCTACATCAATCTTTTCAAATGAAGGATCTGGGTCCTCTGCAATATATTTTGGGACTGGAAGTTCATTACTCTGAGAAGGGGTTGGTTTTGCATCAACATAAGTATACTATGGATTTAATTGAATTCGCAGGCCCGTTAACCTCCACACCAGTGGATACCCCTCTGGAACTGAATCTTAAACTCCATAGTGACAATGGTGATCCCCTTCTTGATCCGTCATATTATCGACAACTTAGCGGTAGTCTTATATATTTAACTACTACTCGGCCTGACATCAGTTATGCAGTCAACTTGATGAGTCAGTATATGACCAATCCCCATCATCTCCATTTGGCAGCTATTCGACGCATTCTTCGTGATCTTCTTGGCACATCCCATAGAGGCTTGTTTTTTCTTGTTGGCTCTCCAATGACATTGACTGCCTATTCTGATGCTGATTGGGCAGGTTGCCTTGATACTCGTCGTTCCACAACGGGCTGGTGCATGTGCTTAGGTTATGCTCTTATTTCATGGAAAGTGAAAAAACATGACAAAGTGTATAAATCATCAACTGAGGCAGAATACCGGGCGATGTCTGCCGCATGCTCCAAAATTATATGGCTTCGTGGACTTCTTACGGAACTTAGCTTCTCCCAACCTTCTCCCACACCATTACATGTGGATAACACCGGTGCCATTCGGATTACTAAAAATCCAGTGTTTCATGAGAGAACTAAACACATCGAGGTTGCTTGCCATTTTATCAAAGATGAATATCTACGCGATGTTATTTCTCTCCTGTTCATCTCCTCAAGCCTCCAAGTTGCTGATATTTTTACCAAAGCACTTCCTCGACCACGTCATCAATTCTTGATAGACAAATTGATGCTAGTTGATTCATCGGCATCAATTTGAGCTGGGGTGTTAATGAGGCCCAAACTCGCAGGCCCAGTTAGGCCTATTCATTGTATTTTAGTCAAAGCACACATGTATATACTTAGTTTGTTAGCTAATCTTTAGGATCTGAGATATGATTAGATATTGTTAATTGGATGTAATTAGGGGATTCAGCCCCTACATATATGAAAGACAGTCAACCCTCAAAGGGTACAACATTCAGAACATTGCTTTCTCTATTTCGTCTCTCAAATTGACAAAAAAACGGCCGGCCGGGGGTCCGGAACAGAAACCGGCCCCCGGAAAAAAAGGGAACCGGCAAGAGCACCTCGCTTGAGGGTAGAGTGACTTGTAAGAACTGATGGTTCGTAGATAGGAAACACGGTTAGAGAAATAGAGGCGAAAACATCGGATTTTCCAACACTTAAGCTTGAAAACGGCCCGTCGGGGGTTCGGAACGGGAACCGGGCCCTAGAAAAATGAAAAATTGGCACGAGCACCTCGTTCGAGGGTAGAGTGACTTGTAGGAACTGACGGTTTGTAGATAGGACTCCCGGTAAGCGAATTAGAGGCGAAAACATTGGATTTTCTAAGACTTAGAATCGAAAACGGTCCGCCGAGGATTCGGAACGGGAATTGAGCCTCGGAAAAATTGAAAATCGGCATGAGTAACTTACTCTAGGGTAGAGTGACCTGTAGGAACCGACGGTTCGCAGATAGGACCCCCGGTTACAGAATTAGAGGTGAAAACATTCGAATTTCTAAGACTTAGGCTCGAAAACGGCCCGCTGGGGGTTCGGAACGGGAACTCGACCCCGGAAAAATTGGAAACCAGTAGGAGAACCTCACTTGAGGATAGAGTGACTTGTAGGAACTGACGGTTCATAGATAGGACTCTCGGTTAGAGAAATAGAGGTGAAAACATCGGATTTTTCAACATTTAGGCTCCAAAACGGCCCGCCGGGGGTCCGGAACGGTAATCGGCCCCCGAAAAAATTGGGAACTAGCATGAACACCTCACTTGAGGGTAGAGTGACTTGTTGGAATTGACGGTTCGCAGATAGGAAACTCGATTAAAAAATTATAGGTGAAAACATCGAATTTTCCAACACTTAGGCTCGAAAACGGCCTGCCGGGGGTTCGGAATGGGAACCAGGCCCTCGAAGAATTGGAAATCAGCACGAGCACCTCGCCCGAGGGTAGAGTGACTTGTAAGAACTGACAGTTCACAGATAAGACTCCCAGTTAGAGAATTAGAGGAAAAAACATTGGATTTTCCAAGACTTAGGCTCGAAAACGGCCAGCTGAGGGTCCGGAACGGGAACCGGACCCCGGAAAAATTGAAAACCAGTACGAGCATGTCACTTGAGGGTAGAGTGACTTATAGGAACTGACGGTTTGCAGATAGGACTCTTGGTTAGAGAATTAGAGGCGAAAACATCGAATTTTCCATCACTTAGGCTCGAAAACGGCCTGTCGGTGGTCTGGAACGGGAACCGTACGCTGAAAAAAATCAAAAAACAGCACGAGCACCTCATTCGAGTGTAGAGTGACTTGTAGGAACTAGCGGTTTGCAGATAGAACTCTCGGTTAGAGAATTAGAGGCGAAAACATCGGATTTTCCAACACTTAGGCTCGAAAAAGGCTCGCCGGGTGTCTGGAACGGGAACTGGCCCCCGAAAAAATTGGGATCCGGCACAACCACCTTGTTTGAGGGTAGAGTGACTTGTAGGAACTGACGGTTCATAGATTGGACTCTCGGTTAGAGAATAAGAGGCGAAAACATCGGATTTTCGAACACTTCGGCTCGAAAACGGCCCGCCGGTGGTTCGGAACGGGAACGGTGCCCCAGAAAAATCGGAAATCAGCACGAGCACCTCGCTCAAGGGTAGATTGACTTGTAGGAACTGACGGTTCGCAGATACGACTCCCGGTTAGACAATTAGGGGCGAAAACATTGGATTTTCTATGACCTAGGCTCGAAAACGGCCCGCCGCGGGTCCGGAACGGGAACCGGCCCCCGGAAAAATGGAAAACCGGCACGAGCAACTCACTCGAGGGTAGAGTGACTTGTAGAAACTGACGGTTCACAGATAGGACTCCTAATTAGAGAAATAGAGGTGAAGATATTGGATTTTCCAACACTTAGGCTCGAAAACGGCCAGTTGGGGGTTCAGAATGGGAACCGGGCCTTGGAAAAGTAGAAAATCTGTACGAGCACCTTGCTCGAGGGTAGAGTGACTTGTAGGAACTGATAGTTCACAAATAAGACTCCTAGTTAGAGAATTAGAGGCAAAAACATTGGATTTTCTAAGAGTTAGGCTAGAAAACGGCCCGCTGGGGAACAGAAACCGGGCCCCGGAAAAACTGGAAACCGGCACGTGCACCTCGTTCGAGGGTAGAGTGAATTGTAAGAATTGACGGTTCGCAGATAGGATTCCCAGTTAGAGAATTAGAGGCGAAAACATTGGATTTTCCAAGACTTAGGCTCGAAAATGGCCCGCTGAGGGTCCGGAAAAGGAACCGGCCCCCGGAAAAATTGGGAACCGGCACAAGCACGTCGCTCGAGGGTAGAGTGACTTGTTGGAACTAATGGTTCGCATATAGGACTCTCAGTTAGAGAATTATAGGCGAAAACATCGGATTTTCCGTCACTTGGGTCGAAAACGGCCCGCCGGGGGTCCGGAAATGGAATCAGCCGGCGTAAAAATCAGGAACCGGCACGAGCACTTCGCTCGTGGGTAGAGTGACATATAGGAAATGATGGTTCGCAGATAGGACTCTCGGTTAGAGAATTAAAGGGGAAAACATCGGGTTTTCCAACACTTAAGCTCGAAAACGGCCCGCCGGGGGTTCGGAACGGGAACCGGGCCTCAGAAAAATCGAAAATCAATATGAGCACCTTGCTCAAGGGTAGAGTGACATGTAGGAATTGAAGGTTCGCAGATAAGACTCCTGGATAGAGAATTAGTGGCGAAAACAATGGATTATCTAAGTCTTAAGCTTGAAAACGGCCCGCCGGAGGTCCGGAACAGGAACCGGCCCTCGGATAAATCGGGAACCGGCACGAGCACCTCGTTTGAAGGTAGAGTGACTTGTAGGAACTGACGGTTCGCAAATAGGACTCTCGGTTAGAGAATTAGAGGAAAAAACATTGGATTTTCCAACGCTTAGGCTCGAAAACGGCCCGCTGGGGGTTTGGAATGGGAATCAGGCCCTGGAAAAATCGGAAATTGGCACGAGCACCTTGGTTGAGGGTAGAGTGACGTGTAGGAACTGACGGTTCGCAGATAAGACTCACAGTTGGGGAATTAGAGGAAAAAGATTGGATTTTTGAAGACTTAGGCTTGAAAACGGCCCGCCAGTGGTCCAGAACGGGGAACCAGCACCCAGAAAAATTGGAGATCGGCAAGAGCATCTCGCTCAAGTGTAAAGTGACTTGTAGGAACTGATGGTTCGAAGATAGGACTCACGATTAGTGAATTAGAGGCAAAAACATCGGATTTTTCATCACTTAGGCTCGAAAACGGCCAGCCAGGGGTCCGAAACCGGAATTGCCCACGGAAAAATCGAAAACCGGCAAGAGCACGTCGCTCGAGGTGGAGTGACTTGTAGGAACTGATGGTTCGCAAATAGGACTCTCGATTAGAGAATTATAGGTGAAAACATCAAATTTTCCAATACTTAAGCTCGAAAACGGTCCGCTGGGAGTCCAGAACAGGAACCGGGCCCCGAAAAAATCAGAAACCGGTACGAGCACCTCGCTTGAGGGTAGTGTTTCTTGTAGGAACTGATGGTTCGCAGTTAGGACTCCCAGTTAGAGAATTAGTGGCGAAAAGATTGGATTTTTCAAGACTTGTTGGAACTGACGGTTCATAGATAGGACTCTCAGTTAGAGAATTAGAGGCAATAACAATGGATTTTCCATCACTTAGGCTCAAAAATGGCCCGCCGGGGGTCCGGAACGGGATCCGGCCCCCGGAGAAAACAGAAACTGGCAAGAGCACCTCGCTCAAGGGTAGAGTGAGTTGTAGGAACTGACGGTTCGCATATAGGACTCCTGGTTAGAGAATTAGAGGAGAAAACATCGGATTTTCCAACACTTAGGCTCGAAAACGGCCCGTCGAGTGTCCAGAACGGGAACCGACCCTGGAAAAATTGGAAACCGGCACGAGCACCTCGCTCGAGGTAGAGTGACTTATAGGAACTGACGGTTCACAGATAGGACTTTCGGTTAGAGAATTAGAGTCGAAAACATCAGATTTTCCAATACTTAGGCTCGAAAACGGTCTGCTGGGAGTCCGGAACGGGAATTGGGCCCCGGAAAAATTGGAAACCGGCACGAGCACCTCGCTCGAGGGTAGAGTGACTTATAGGAACCGACGGTTCGCAGATAGGACTCCCAGTTAGCGAATTAGAGGGGAAAACATTGGATTTTCCAGGACTTGTAGAAACCGACGGTTCGCAGATAGTACTCTCGGTTAAAGAATTAGAGGCGAAAACATCGGATTTTCCATCACTTAGGCTCGAAAACGGCCCACCTGGGAATCGGTATGGGAACCGGCCCCTGGAAAAATCGGAAACTAGCACGAGCACCTCACTCGAGGGTAGAGTGACTTGTAGGAATAGATGGTTCGCAGATAGGACTCCCGGTTAGTGAATTAGAGGAGAAAACATCGGATTTTCCAACACTTAGGCTCGAAAATGGCCCGCCGGTTGTCCGGAACGGGAACCGGCCCCCGGAAAATTCGGGAACCGGTACATGTACCTCGCTTGAGGGTAGAGTGCTTTGTAGGAATTGACGGTTCGCAGATAGGAAACTCGGTTAGATAATTAGAGGCAAAAACATTGAATTTTCCGACACTTAGGCTCGAAAACGGCCCGCCGGGGTTCCGGAAAGGGAACCGGGCCCCAAAAAAAATTGAAAATCGGCATGAGCACCTCACTCGAGGTAGTGTGACTTCTAGGAACTGACGGTTCGCAGATAGGACTCTCGATTAGATAATTAGAGGTGAAAACATCGGATTTACCAATACTTAGGCTCGAAAACGGCCCACCGGGGTTCCGGAATGGGAACCGGGCCCAGAAAAAATCGGAAACCGGTACGAGTACCTCACTCGAGGGTAGAGTGACTTGTAAGAAGTGACGGTTCGCAGATAGGACTCCCAGTTAGAGAATTAGAGGCGAAAACTTTGGATTTTCCATGACTTAGGCTCGAAGACGGCCCGCGGAGTGACCGGAATGGGAATCGGCCCTCGGAAAAATCGGAAACTGGCACGAGCACTTCGGTCGAGTTAGAGTGACTTGTAGGAACTGACGGTTCGCTGATAGGACACTCGGTTAGAGAATTAGAGGCGAAAACATCTGATTTTCCATCACTTGACTCGAAAACGGCCTGCCGGGGGTCCGGAATGGGAACCGGCCACCAAAAAAATTGGAAACCGGTACGAGTACCTCGCTTGAGGGTGGAGTGACTTGTAGGAACTGACGGTTCGCAGATAAGACTCCCAGTTAGAGAATTAGAGACGAAAACATCGAATTTTCCAAGGCTTAGGGTCGAAAACGGCCCGCCGGGTGTCCAGAATGGGAATTGGCCCTTGAAAAATTCGGGAACCAGAACGAGCACCTCACTTAAAGATAGAGTGACTTGTGGAAACTGACAGTTCGCAGATAGGACTCTCGGTTAGAGAATTATAGGTGAAAACATCGAATTTTCCAATACTTAGGCTCGAAAACGGCCCGCTGGGGATTCAGAATGGGAACCCGGCCTTGGAAAATCGAAAATTAGCAGATAGGAAACGGCTTGCTAGGGATTCGAAATGGAAACCGGGCAGCGAAAAAATCGAAAATCGGCACGAGCACCTTGGTCGAGGGTAGAGTGACTTGTAGGAACTGACGGTTCGTAGGTAGAACTCCCGGTTAGAGAATTAGAGGCAAAAATATTGGATTTTCTTAGACTTAGGCCCGAAAACGGCCCGCTGGGGGTCCGGAATGGGAATCGATCCCCGTAAAAATCGAAAACCGGCATGAGCACATCCCTCGAGGGTAGAGTGACTTGTAGGAACTGACAGTTCACAGATAAGACTCTCGATTAGAGAATTAAAGGCAAAAACATCGGATTTTCCACCACTAAGGCTCGAAAACGGTCCGCTGGGGGTCCGGAACGGGAACCTACCCATGGAAAATTCGAAAACCGGCACGAGGCCCTCGCTCGAGGTAGTGTGACTTAAAGGAACTGACGGTTCGCAGATAGGACTTTCGGTTAGATAAATAGAGGTGAAAACCTCGGATTTTCCAATACTTAAGCTCGAAAACGGCCTGCCAGGGTTCCGGAACGGGAACCGGGCCCCGAAAAAATCGTAAATCGACACGAGCACCTCTCTCGAGGGTAGAGTGACTTTCAGGACTGATGGTTCACAGATAGGACTCCTAGTTAGAGAATTAGAGGCGAAAACGTTGGATTTTCTAAGACTTAGGCTCGAAGACGGCCTGCGGAGTGTCTGGAACGGGAATTGGCACTCGGAAAAATCAGAAACCGGCACAAGCACCTCGCTCGAGGTAGAGTGACTTGTAGGAACTGACGGTTCGCAGATAGGACTCTCGGTTAGAGAATTAAAGGCGAAAAATCGGATTTTCCATCACTTAGGCTAAAAAACGGCCCGCCGTGGGTCCGGAACGGGAATCGGCACACGAAAAAATTTGAAACCGGCACGAGCACCTCGCTCGATGGTAGAGTGACTTGTAGGAATTGATGGTTCGTAGGTAGGACTCCCATTTAGAGAATTAGAAGCGAAAACATCAGATTTTCCAAGACTTACGCTCGAAAACGGCCCGCCGGGTGTTCAGGACGGGAACCGGCCCCCGAAAAATTCAGGAACCAGAACGAGCACCTCGCTTAAAGGTAGAGTGACTTGTAGGAACTGACAGTTCGCAGATAGGACTCTCGGTTAGAGAATTAGAGGCGAAAACATCGGATTTTCCAATACTTAGGCTTGAAAACGGCTCGCCGGGGATTCAGAATAGGAACCGGCCCTTGAAAAATCGAAAATTAGCAGATAGGAAACGGCCTGCCAGGGTTTTGCAGCGGAAACCAAGCATCGAAAAAATCGAAAATCGGCACGAGAACCTCGGTCGAGGGTAGAGTGACTTGTAGGAACTGACGATTCACTGATAAGACTCCCGGTTAAAGAATTAGAGGCGAAAATATTGGATTTTCTAAGACTTAGGCTCGGAAACACCCCGCTGTGGGTCCGGAACGGGAACCGGCCCCCAGAGAAATCAGAAACCGGCACGAGTACTTCGCTCGAGGGTAGAGTGACTTGTAAGAAGTGACGGTTCGCAGATAAAACTCTCGGTTAGAGAATTAGAGGCGAAAACATCGGATTTTCCACCATTAAGGCTCGAAAATGGCCCGCCGGGAATCCGGAACGGGAACACACCCACAGAAAAATCAAAAACCAGCACGAGGACCTCATTCGAGGTAGTGTGACTTGTAGGAACTGAAGGTTCACAGATAGGACTCTCGGTTAGATAATTGGAGGTGAAACCATCAGACTTTCTAATACTTAGGCTCGAAAACGGCCCGCCGGGGTTCCAGAAAGGGAACTGGGCCCCGAAAAAATCGAAAATGGGCACGAGCACCTCGCTCGAGGGTAGAGTGACTTGTAGGAACTGACGGTTTGTAGATAGGACTCCCAGTTAGAGAATTAGAGGCGAAAACATTGGATTTTCCAAGACTTAGGCTCGAAGACGACCCGCGGAGTGTCCGGAACGGGAATCGGCCCGCGGAAAAATCGAAAGCTGGCACGAGCACCTCGTTCGAAGTAGAGTGACTTGTAGGAACTGAAGGTTCGCAGATAGGACTCTCAGTTAGAGAATTAGAGGCGAGAACATCGGATATTCCATCACTTAGGCTCGAAAACCGCCCCCGGGGGTTCAGAACGGGAACCAGCCCCCGAAAAAATTAGAAACCAGTACGAACACCTCACTCGAGGGTAGAGTGACTTGTAGGAACTGACGGTTCGCAGAAAGAACTCCCGATTACAGAATTAGAGGCGAAAGCATTAGATTTTCCAAGATTTTGGCTCAAAAACGGCCAGGCGGGTGTCCAGAACGGGACCCGACCCCTGAAAAATTCGGGAACTAGAACAAGCTAGCACCTCGCTTAAAGCTAGAGTGACTTGTAGGAACTGACAGTTCGCAGAATTGACTCTCAGTTAGAGAATTAGAGGCGAAAACATCAAATTTTCCAACACTTAGGCTCGAAAAAGGCCTACCGGGGGTTCGGAATGGGAACCCGGCCGCGGAAAAATTGAAAATCAGTACTAGCACCTCGCTCGAGGGTAGAGTGACTTGTAGGAACTGACGGTTCGCAGATAGGACTCTCGGTTAGAGAATTAGAGGCGAAAACATTGGATTTTCTAAGACTTAGGCTCGATAACGGCCCGCCGGGTGTCCGGAACGGAAACCGGCCCCCGGAAAAATTGAAAACTGTTACGAGCATGTCATTCGATGATAGAGTGACTTGTAGGAACTAACGGTTCGTAGATAGAACTTCCGGTTAGAGAATTGAGTTGAAAATATTGGATTTTCTTAGACTTCGGCCCGAATACGGCCCACTGGGGGTCCGGAACGGGAACCGGCCCCCGGAGAAATTTGAAACCGGCACGAACACCTTGCTCGAGGGTAGAGTGAGTTGTAGGAACTGACGGTTCGCAGATAAAACTCTCGGTTAGAGAATTAGAGGCGAAAACATCGAATTTTCTACCACTAAGGCTCGAAAACGGCCCGCCGGGGGTCCGGAACGGGAACCCGCCCACGAAAAAATCGAAAACCGGTACGAGGTCCTCGCTCGAGATAGTGTGACTTGTAGGAACTGACGGTTCCCAGATAGGACTTTCGGTTAGATAATTGGAGGTGAAACCATCGGATTTTCCAACACTTAGGCTTGAAAACGACCCGCCGGGGTTCCAAAACGGAAACTGGGCCCTGAAAAAATCGGAAACCGGCACGAGCACCTCGCTCGAGGGTAGAGTGACTTGTAAGAACTGACGGTTCGTAGATAGAACTCCTAGTTAGAGAATTAGAGGCGAAAACATTGGAATTTCCAACGCTTAGGCTCGAAAACGGTGGGCCGAGGGTCCGGAATGGAAACCGGCCCCCGGAAAAATAGGGAACTGGCATGAGCACCTCTTTTGAGGGTAGGGTGACTTGTAGGAACTGACTGAAAGTCCGGGATCCGAACCCTAGAGGGGGGATGAATAGGGTGATCTACAAATTAATAGCCAATTTTAATTTTCTTCAAATTAAACTACAACTAGTGATGATTACATGAAAAGGTGCGGAAGATAAACAATTCAATCACCACAAGTCATTCACTATTGCACAATGTTTTATAGTGGTCCGGCCTCAATGCCTACATCCACTACCGGCTTGTGATCTCACACCCCACCGGATTTTCACTATTTATGCTTTTACAAAAGGCTAAGCAGTAACCCTTACAATGATGTTTTTAAGGCTAAACAACAACCTAACTATGCGCTTTTCTAGGATAAGCAATAACCTTTACAATTTGCTTTTCTTAAGATTAGCAATAACCTTTCATACAAATAGTTTTTCTTTCTCAAGAACGTGTCTAAACACTAGGAGAGAAATACATTAAGCACAATATATATTGCCTCTAAAATAGGCGAATGAGAAAGTGAAAATCAACTCACACAACACACTATAAATTGCAAAGATGAATGCTCATGATGTGTGTGTGTGAAAACTTCAATCAAGTTGAAAATGAAAGCTCAATCAGTTTATGCTTTGAAGCAATTGAAAGTTTAATGCACATAAAATGATTTGATTGAAGTGATATGCAAATCACATGAACAAAGTACAAACTTGCTGAAGATATGAAAATCCAAAGCTTGCAAGTTGTATGAAATTAATTATGCCTAAACATGTGATGCATGTGATATGTTGTTTTCAAAATCAAAGTAATTTAACTAAAGTTTTAAAGGTTGAAAACAACAAAGAAGATTCATACAAGTTAGTGAAACATGTTATAACATAAATTGAAGATTTTGATAAAACATGTCTAAGAAGTTTTCTACCACAATCTTGATTTGAATCAAAGTGAAGAATCCAATAACTTAAATCAAAGACTAAGAGAGGAATGGATTCAACACATCATAGTTAATATGCAGAAAATCATTTACCAATAATTTAGACAACGCATAAAAACATATGATTAGGAAAAGTCAAAGCTTACTTGGTGATTGAACTTCATTAATCCAAGTTTAGCTTTACTTAATGATCATTTGGCCTTCTTAGTTCATTCCCTTTGATTTGCCTTAGTATACCTCAGAAATGGCTTCCAGAATCATTCTCTTTGGCCTTGGAATGAACTTCATTTTATAGAAATTTTGGCCCAACGACTATATGTCGGTTAGCCGACATGCAGGGGTCAGTTAACCGACACCCTCAATGGTCACAGGCCCAACGATCATAATTTTGAAATTTTGCTGACCAAAAAGCACGGTTCGGTTAGCCGATAGGTTCGGTTAACCGAGGCCTGACCGACACCCTAACCGATAATGAAAACAGGGTCAAAAAACACCTCTCTGGAAATCTAACCGAGAGAGCTTCGGTCAAGTTCAGAAGCAAGGTTGGTTAACCGAACCCTGACCGACATGCTGACCGACAGAGAAAGATGTGAAAATGCAGCTCTCTGGAAATCTGACCGACAAGGTGTTCGGTTAGTCTAATTTCTATGGTCGGTTTACCGACACTTAACCGACACACAAACCGACAACTGAAACACCATTCAGAAAAGCTAACCGAGTGAGTTCGGTTAGGCTTCGGTCCAATTTCGGTTAGCCGACACCTGACCGACAGGCTGACCGACAGTATGGTCAGACTGTTTTCTGAAGATCTGAGGTTACAAGTAAAAATCTAAGTTTTGAAAGCTCTTGAAACACAGAATGTAAAGGTGATTGAGACAAGGTTTTCTCAAGAAAAAGCTTTTCAAAATAAGACTAAAATCAACCAAAAGGTTTGAAACAGAGTTTGAGCAAGTTGATTTAAATCCTGTGATTTTCAAGATAAACCTTTGAGAAATGAGATGATCATGATGCAGATGTTGGACATCAAATTGCGAACACAACTTAGGGTCTAACAATCTCCCCCTTTGCAATTTGATGGCAACATACTAAAAAAAATAAGAAACATAAAACTCATCACTAGCACATCAGTCATACATTCATTCATTTCTACACCTCTTGGTCTCCATACTTTTCAAAATTGACTTCTTGGCTTCTTCATGATCTTCCTTCCTTTCTCTTCCTTTCTTTGCTCCCCCAGTCTTCTAGATCTCCCCCATTGTGTGTGCTTTCACACAAATTCTCTCCCATTCCTTTCTCTCCCCCATAGTTTTAGAAATCATACTTAGCCATTTCCATTTCTTCTCCCACATTGACATCAAATTGCTAAAAAGTCTGCAAAAACAGCTCATGCAAACATATACCTTTCTTATAGCATAATATTGATATCATTTGATAAATTTTTAATATAAAAGCAAAGGAGAAACCACCATGAAAAGACAAAATGAATTCACAAGTTTTCATTTATGTCTCAAATGAAAATGTTTACAAAAAAAAATAAACCATAAACATAAACATAGTCATAAACATCATCAACATCCAACACATCCATCAAAAACCAATTGAACCAAATTACACCACCAATCATACTACCAATGAGAAAATAAAAATAGTGGTGACAACAAGCATCTTCTACTCCGAATCAGGGGGTGGTGGTGACGGAGAAGGAGGAGTTCCAACATCATCTCGACTACAACTCTTTGAAATTCTGGAGAGATACTGCAACACTTTGTTTAGTGTCTTCTTGTTCTTCTTTTGCTCTTTCTTCATGTAAGCCATGTCTCTCTCAAGAGCTGCCAAGCGGTCCACTGAAGAGGAAGGACGAGGAGATGGTATCGATGTTGAGCAATGAGTAGGAGATGGGGGTGCTTGAGCCAAGGGAGGGTCATCAGCTATAGGAATTTGAGCGTTGGGAATAAGATTCATTTGATTCATATTAGCTGGTGATAATGGAGTTTTGAAAATAGGTTGCTCCCCAGAAGGCTTGGGTATCCCAAATGAGAATGCCAATTGAGTCATCAAATATCCAAATGGTATTGCATTTTTCTAACCAACGTTGTTATGGAATTTGATGATCGTATGACAAATAATGGAGGGCAAGCAAATGGGTGTACTAGTTACCACCTTGGACAAAAGGTTAGCCATATAGGCTGTAAGCTCAGTCCTATTTCCCATCCTAAGGTAGACATTGTAAGTGAAGCAATGATGGATAATCCTATAAATGGAAAAGAGAGAATTTAAGGTGAGATGATGTTTTCTTTTATCCCAAGGGGCATTGAAACCACAAATGTCCCTAGTGGCCTTGGTTCTCTCATCTTTATTAGGGGAATCTGATACCAATGTAAGTCCATTTGGGGTGCAAGGTATCCCCATAATGTTCCCTATCCTCTCAGGTGTGATCTCTACATTCCTATCTTCAAAGGAGATAGTAAAAGAACAAGTATTTTCTCCAATGAGAGTGCTTGAGATTGATGAGTACATATATCTCACCAATGTGGGATAGACATCTCCACCCCAATAAAGTATACCATCCCATCCTACTCTATGAACTATTCCCATTAAGTCATGATTTTTTATTTGGTTTACTAACACCCTTCTTTCCATAGCTATAGACCTATTTCTCAATAGTTGCAGAGTGTTAACATCAATCCTCAGCTCTATGGATGGTGGTGGAGGGGATTCACTAAAGTCTGAATGTTCATCTATAGGCCTACTGGATGTGGCAGTGGCCTTCCCCTTTTTAGATGGCATTGGTATGGCTTTTTTCATTCTTGGAGGCATATTAGTTGGGCAAGATTGAAGGTTTTTCTTTAATGTGAATCAGTATAAATCTTTTTCCCAATGCTCAAAAGGTGAGAGGGTCACTGAAGATTAAGCAGATTTGGTTGTGACAATTCGTCAAACACCCAGTGTGCAGACTAAGGAAATGAAAGCACAGTTGGCTGTGGATGCCCCAAAAATATGGATCTCAAATCCTACAATACATGCAAATATTCCATAGAGACCACAAATAAACCATACATTCAAGAAAATTTGAACAATGAAAGTTTGGGAATTTTTGGATGAAACAATCACCTTGATCTTAGGGAAAACTGATTGATCCCAGCTTGGAAGAGGTGGCACTCCTGAAGACGATGATTCTTTTGAAGAAATTAGAGAATGCTTGCAAGAAATCAGAGAGAATGACCAAAGCTTGATCTCACAGATTCACGTTGACTGTCAATGTCGTGAGGCTCCAACGAAGATGAAAGAGATGAAAATGACAATGACTTGCTTGGAGGATGATTGAGAGAGGATTTTAATTGGATTGAGAGAAATGGGGAGGATATTTCACTAATTTGAGGATTTGGAACAGGAAGTTCTCGTCTAGGGCACGAAGAAGGAAGATGATGAATAGTGAAGTGAGTTTTCAGTTTGTGTGCAGGGATTTATTCGTCCCTGTGAGTTGTCGGTTAGCCGACAACTTAAGTGTTGGTCAGCCGACACCTGTAGAGAAGTGAAGTAATTCACTAATCTTCATTTTTTGACTTATGATCACTAGTTTGAGAATATTTAAGATAATTTGACTAGGGAGAACAATTAATATGATCATAAGGAACAATCTAAACAAATCTTTTTCAAAATAGATTGATTAAACACATGCATTTTAACATAAAATACCTTTAGAATTTTTTTTTTTTTTAAAATGCATTAGTACTCAAACAAGGAAAATTTAAACATGTACAGAATGCCTAAGGAACTTAGAATCATCTAGACTTAGGACCAACAAAATGATGTACATTATGAGAAGTGATTGGTCTATTCTAATTCCAATGGTTTTAATGTTTGTCTAAGATTCTAACCTTAGCTATCCATCTAAGGTCTTGAGCCTTTAGGCCTATGTTTGAGATTCCACCAACCAAGGGGGATAATTTTTCAATTTTAGTAGACTTGTCATCAATTTTTGGTTTGAAAATTTTATAATGATGATTAGTCTTTGATGGTTGGTGATGATTTTTCACTATGTTTTTATTTCTTTTAACTTTTCCTCATTTTTGCATTTTGAATTTTAATTTCAATTGTTCAACCTTTTTCAAGATTTCTTTCATTTCCATGGTTAAAGGAGGTAAAGTGAGAGGTTTCTTGTTGATGGATTTAACTTGATAGCTTTGGACTTGATTAGTCCTTTTAAAATCTATCTTAGGAGACTCTTGTTGAATTGGTTTGACTTGTTTGAACTTTAAGGAGTCTACCTTTGATTTCAATGTCTTACCCTTCATAGAAATTGATTTTACTTCCTTTGATTCATAGATGGGTTTTGACAAATGATTTCTTCTTAGTTTGCACTCAAATTTGAAATGCCCTTCTTTACCACAATAATGACATTTTGTTTTGGGCAAATTGGTGTGAGTGCTAGAGAGAGTGGACTCACCTTTTACAAACTTGTTGATGAACTTAGAGTCATGATAAGTATGTTTATTAAATCCAAGACTCGTCCTATCTCCATGTGATTTACCCAATTTAAACAAATTTTCAAGTTTCTCTTCACTTTGGGTAAATTTGCACTCAAGCTTTTGCTTATGAGTCTCAAGTTGAGTGACTTTGTTTTTAAGAATTGAATTTTCATTATTTGCTTTTATGAGTTGGATTTCAATTCCATTAAACTTGTTTACCTTTTCATAAGCAATTTTCAATTCAAGTTTTAGTTCATTCACATTAGATCCAAGTTGTAAAGTTTTTAAATCACTTTGAGTTTTTGATAAATTTTCTTTGGTGATTAATAACTTGGATTCTAAATTAGAAATGTCTTCAACTTGATTCTTCACATGATCACTTATATTTGTGTTTTCTTTGAGAAGTTTATCACAATTTATCTTAGATACATTTAATTCTTCTTGAACCTTAGACAAGTTATCCATAGAAATTTTTAATTTTGATTTTAGATGGATAATGTTTTTATCCTGTCTTTTTAAAGTATCTATTAAACTCAAATTTTCTTTCTTTAGCTCATCATTATTTGTTTCAATTTCATTTTGTTCATTTTGAGCATTAGACAAGTTGTGTAAAGTGATCATAAACTTAGAGTTTAAGCATTGTATAGCTTCATCTTTCTCTCTAAGTTCATCTTTTGAAATGACTAATTCTTTGTTTAGTCTTTTAGATTCTACTTTTAACTTGTTGTGATTTTTAACAAGCTTTAAGTATAAGGTGTACAAATCATCATATGCTTGTTGAAGATCATCTTGATTTTCATTTTCTTCTTCACTTGATTCAAGTTGACATTCATTATGTTCAAGATTTGAATCTCCAATGGATGGAAGAAGGTGCCTAGGAGAATCTACAAGGGAATCTACACTCTCTATCTTAGTGGAATCCATTCTAATGATTTTCAAGATTAATCCAACTAGGGTCTTAACTCTAGGTTTTTACACCTAATCAAAAGTTCCAAAACACTTGATGCTAAATATAGAGCACGAGGCTCTGATACCAATTGAAAGTCCGGGATCCGAATCCTAGAGGGGGGTGAATAGGGTGATCTACAAATTAATAGCCAATTTTAATTTTCTTCAAATTAAACTGCAACTAGTGATGATTACATGAAAAGGTGCGGAAGATAAACAATTCAATCACCACAAGTCATTCACTATTGCACAATGTTTTATAGTGGTTCGGCCTCAATGCCTACATCCACTACCAGCTTGTGATCTCACACCCCACCGGATTTCCACTATTTATGCTTTTACAAAAGGCTAAGCAATAACCCTTACAATGATGTTTTTAAGGCTAAACAACAACCTAACTATGCGCTTTTCTAGGATAAGCAATAACCTTTACAATTTGCTTTTCTTAGGATTAGCAATAACCTTTCATACAAATAGTTTTTCTTTCTCAAGAACGTGTCTAAACACTAGGAGAGAAATACATTAAGCACAATATATATTGCCTCTAAAATAGGCAAATGAGAAAGTGAAAATCAACTCACACAACACACTATAAATTGCAAAGATGAATGCTCATGATGTGTGTGTGTGAAAACTTCAATCAAGTTGAAAATGAAAGCTCAATCAGTTTATGCTTTGAAGCAATTGAAAGTTTAATGCACATAAAATGATTTGATTGAAGTGATATGCAAATCACATGAACAAAGTACAAACTTGCTGAAGATATGAAAATCCAAAGCTTTGCAAGTTGTATGAAATTAATTATGTCTAAACATGTGATGCATGTGATATGTTGTTTTCAAAATCAAAGTAATTCAGCTAAAGTTTTAAAGATTGAAAACAACAAAGAAGATTCATACAAGTTAGTGAAACATATTATAACATAAATTGAAGATTTTGATAAAACATGTCTAAGAAGTTTTCTACCACAATCTTGATTTGAATCCAAGTGAAGAATCCAATAACTTAAATCGAAGATTAAGAGGAATGGATTCAACACATCATAGTTAATATGCAAAAAATCATTTACCAATAATTTAGACAACGCATAAAAACATATGATTAGGAAAAGTCAAAGCTTACTTGGTGATTGAACTTCATTAATCCAAGTTTAGCTTTACTTAATGATCCTTTGGCCTTCTTAGTTCATTCCCTTTGATTTGCCTTAGTATACCTCAGAAATGGCTTCCAGAATCATTCTCTTTGGCCTTGGAATGAACTTCATTTTATAGAAATTTTGGCCCAACGGCTATATGTCGGTTAGCTGACATCCAGGGGTCGGTTAACCGACACCCTCAACGGTCACAGGCCCAACGGTCATAATTTTGAAATTTTGCTGACCAAAAAGCACGGTTCGGTTAACCGAGGCCTGACCGACACCCTAACCGATAATGAAAACAGGGTCAGAAAACACCTCTCTGGAAATCTAACCGAGAGAGCTTCGGTCAGGTTCAGAAGCAAGGTCGGTTAACCGAGCCTTGACCGAAATGCTGACCGACAGAGAAAGATGTGAAAATGCAGCTCTCTGGAAATCTGACCGACAAGGTGTTCGGTTAGTCTAATTTCTATGGTCGGTTAACCGACACTTAACCGACAACTGAAACACCATTCAGAAAAGCTAACCGAGTGAGTTCGGTTAGGCTTCGGTCCAATTTCGGTTAGCCGACACCTGACCGACAGTATGGTCAGACTGTTTTCTGAAGATCTGAGTTTACAAGTAAAAATCTAAGTTTTGAAAGCTCTTGAAACACAGAATGTAAAGGTGATTGAGACAAGGTTTTCTCAAGAAAAAACTTTTCAAAATAAGACTAAAATCAACCAAAAGGTTTGAAACAGAGTTTGAGCAAGTTGATTTAAATCCTGTGATTTTCAAGATAAACCTTTGAGAAATGAGATGATCATGATGCAGATATTGGACATCAAATTGCAAACACAACTTAGGGTCTAACACTGACGGTTCATAGATAGGACTCTCGGTTAGAGATATAAAGGGGAAAGCATCGGATTTTCAAACACTTAGACTCGAAAACTGCTTGCCGGGGCTTCGGAACGGGAACCGGGCCCTAGAAAATTTGAAAATCCACACGAACATCTCGTTCAAGGGTAGAGTGACTCGTAGGAACTGACGGTTCACAGATAGGACACCGGTTAGAGAATTAGAGGCGAGAACATTGAATTTTCTAAGACTTAGGCTCGAAAACGGCCCGCCGGAGGTCAGGAACGGGAACCGGCCCCTGGAAAAATCAAAAACCGGCATTAGCACCTCGCTCGATGATAGAGTGACTTGTTAGAACTTACGGTTCACAGATAGGACTCTCGGCTAGAGAATTAAAGGCGAAAACGTCGGATTTTCTATCACTTAGGCTAAAAAACGGGCCGCCCAGGGTTCGGAATGGGAACCGGCCCCCGGAAAAATTGGAAACCGGCACGAGCACCTCGCTCGAGGTAGAGTGACTTGTAGGAACTGACGGTTCGCAGATAAGACTTTCGGTTAGAGAATTAGAGGTGAAAACATCGGATTTTCCAATACTTAGGTTTGAAAACGGCCCGCCAGGGGTCCGGAACGGGAACGAGGCCCCAAAAAAATTGGAAACCGGCATGAGCACCTCGCTCGAGTGTAGATTTTTTTTTTCTTGAACTCTAAAGTGCTATATGGTAAACCAAGTGAAGAATACTATTAGTTCAAATAATAAATAGCAACAGACCTCTGGTAGACATATAAAACACATAGATATATAAATAAAAAGCAAAGCAATATTGCAAGAGTGATAGCGAAAAAGTACATGTCTAGGTAATCCTCCCCAAAACTATGGCCAATGAAAAGTCCATAATCTAAAAGAACTCATTCAAAGTAAGTTTTATTATAAAAAAAAAAGAAAAGATTTCTAAATAAAATGTAATTACGAGGGGTATCTATCCATGACTTTGTTGACATTATTTTCTTTTTTTTTTTTTTGCATTTCTTCCATAGGAATAGCTGAGCATATATCAACTAGGATTGGAATGCTGCAGATTCAAGTATATATCTATATTAGGAAAACTTATCCCATGAGAAATGATGTCGGTGATTGAAGTCTAAGTAGTAAAACTTGTTTTGAATACAAATGTATTCGGAATTCATCCAAACACGGTTTCTCAAAGGGTTAAGATAGTACTTTGGATTCGGGCGGATAACTTTATTCCTCTTATTTTAGGTACATAGTCTGTGGATTTTAATGGCGGAATATAACTGGCCTTCCTAGGATTGGCCATCAACCGACCGACAATAGAACCGACCTTATTTTTCCTACTATTTTGATCATTGGACTCATTGAGTCCACCTAGAACAATGAAGTCTTTCCTCGAACTTTGGGGGGTGCTTAAATTAACTGGGATCTTGCTCCGAGCACTTAGAGGGGGTGATGACGTGAATTGGGATCAAGGAAGAATGGGAAGAATGGACATATGAGTTGATGCTTACGGGTTTGGTGATAATCCATAGCCGCCATCATGCGATCCAACAAGGTTGTTGGGTGGCGGACTTGTCACATCCCATAAGAAAATCATAAACAATCTTTATAGCTTTTATAAATATGGAAATAAATGAAATCATGTCATCTATCACAATCAACGACATCATTCCTCATCGGAAGTAGAGCTGATGCAATTTTCTACATTAAAGCTAACAAAACCTGATGATCATGCATTTTGAACATCTCGACCTTCCTCTGTATACTCTCGATGAAGCTATTCATCTAAAAGGGGTCAGCTGTTTTCTCTAACTTCTCAAACTCTTGCGCTGCTAGCTGAGGAATTTGTTAACCTGTGGACATAATCAATTAGTCCAATCACGAGCATGGTATTCACCAACACTAACAACAAAATGAAAGACTACTCATCATAACTTCTGTTGAGTGAATCGTGTAACGCCCCAGTATTCGGATGCCTCGAATCGAGGGACGTTATATGGAAAGTATCAAAATAATACTATAAATTAGATAAATAAGAAAATATAAATCTTATAAGAGCAGGAATAAGGGAAATGATTCGACAATTTGCTCCTCTTTAAAGATAAACAAAAATGTTTTGGAGAAGTTTCAACGTCATTTCTTGTGTAGCGACTCTTTTCACGACAGCAAAGGCAAAGCTATTCAAGCATAAAATCTTCTCGAAATCATTTGAAAACTTCAAGATCCTTAAAAACAACGTTGAGTAGTGTACACATCAAGCTCTGGGCTATTTCAACATTATTTGGCCTAACTTCACTCTTCCAGTAACCAAATAGAACCTTCAGGCAACAGCAGTACCGGAGACCATATTTCACAAAACAGAACACACAGTTAGTCTCGAAATACCACTGGAAGGCTTTACATCAAATTTCAGGCCATTCCGACACCATTTGGCATAAAGTGCAAAAGTCGCATTCTTCTCGCGACAGAGTCGGCCCGTCCGGCGATGACAACATCGGAGACATCTTCTCTTTCATCAGAGCCTGTGGATGGTCTTAAAAATACTTTCAAGAGGCTTTATGTCAAATTTCGGGTCAATCCGACATCATTTGAGCCGACATCAATCTCCTAGTGGCAAAACCAGGCGTTTCAGGGACGGAGACCGCCGAAGCCACAATTCTCCAAACAAAGCATATGAATGGTATCAAAATACTCCCAAGGGGCCACATATTAAGTCTTAGGCCATTTCGACATCATTTGACCCAACTTCAGCTCCTAAAAGAAATATCAGGTCTCCTGGAAACGGAGTCCATCGGGATCATGACACATAAATCAAAGCTGATGTATCATCTCAAAAGGCTTCCAGGAGGCTCCTTGTCAAATTTCAAGTCAATCGACCTCATTTGATTGCACATTAAAGCGTAACATCTTCCTCACAATAGAATTGAATCTACTGGTGACAGGACTCCTAACGGCTTCAAAATTTAAATAAAAAACCTATGGTTGATCATATTTCATGCCCATGAAGCTTCGCCTCAAATCTCAGGTCATGCCCATATCATTTGACTCAGTTTTGGCTTCCAGCAACAAATCAGCGCCTCCGTGCGACGAAGTGTTTGGCTTTCTAGAAAAATTGGAAAATTCGCTCTTCGTTTTGCACGCCTTTCCGTTGAATTCACTCTTGAGAAATATGTCAAAAAATGTCAGCAGAAATAAATGAAAAAGAAGCAATAAAAAGGGTTGGAAAAAGGTGTCAAAACAGGCGTAAAAAGCCCTATGGTCGCCGGCGACCATGGAAGTCTAGGGTAGCCGGATTTCCTCGAAAACCCATTTTCTTGTCCATTTTCCAATTTAGGCTATTTGGCCTCTGTAACCTTTTGAAAATATGATTTTCGGGGCACAAAATCCGTCGATCTTTGTCAACATCACGGATTTGTCATCAAAATCATGGGTTTGTCATCGGAGACCACAAATTCATCATTCGGCCAAGTAAGAAAGCATACTTTCTAGCCGACCGGTTGATAAATCAACAAGACATGGTATTGGCCCACCGACGATGACCAATGTCTGAAATTGCATGATCATTCGATAACAGTTGATCTAAGAAATTCATCGGCGATCAAAATTCCCTACGTCGCGGTTAGAATTTCAAAAGTTGCAAAACGACCCGCAACCTTTCAATTTCCAACATGTGTTTTGGCGGCTACTTAATGCGGTTAATAACCCATTATCATGGACGGCTAAATCAGAATTCAAGAAATGAGAGTTACAAATAAAGTGCAATTATGGCATTAAAGTGCATAACTCCTCTCATGATGGAGATTCAATGCAAATAATGGCCCATTACTCTGCAACGGACAATCAAAATTCAAGAAAAATGAGTTACAAAATGTAACCCTAAGGGGTACGCTAAGTGGTCAGGACTACGGTTCCTCTCTCTTCCTGAGCTAGATGTCCTAGTATTGATCCCTGGTTCCCCCTCTTCAAGAGTCGAAGGTTAAGTCCACTAGTACTACCATAACGGGCCATAGGGGTTTTATGAGTTTTACCCTGCTTCTCTTTTTCCCCTCCCCCAACCCCCCCAACCCTAACCCGCCGTTAGCATAAAAAAAGGAGTTACAAAATCATAAATTCAAAGTGTGTAACTCCTCCCATCATGGAGCATTGATGCATTTAAATCCATGAACCTTTCACACCTCGACCAAAAGCCTATAAAAGGGGGTCTCTCCACCATTCCAAGGCATGGCAATCACGTTGAAAAAGGATACAAATCACAACGGTCTCTCTCTCTCTCTCTCTCTCTCTCTCTCTCGTTGAAGAAACTCTGCAACAGCCACCACTAAAGTTGATTGGGTGGCCGCCCAAGGCCCTTTCCTTCTCTCTCCATGGCTTAGAAGTGGCTCCTTAACCCTTGTACTTGGATTTTTATTGAATATAGGATCCCTATTCGATCCTTGTCCTCTAAAAATTCGAGGATCAAGTTGATGTGAATTTGCAACAAGGTTTGTACATGTTTCTAGATGATTTGAATGCCTATAATAGGTAATTGGGTAGAGTAATTATAGGAAACAACTCAGTTGGAATCTTTTACAAGATTCCTCACTTTGGTAGGTTAAATACTTCCTCAGGTGGGCTATGGCCGTGACTATTATACACCCTCAAGATGACGGGGCACTCGCGGACGGATAGCTTGTCTTGAAGAAGTTTAAATCAATTAGATGAAAGGCCCTTAGTGAAGACATGTACAACTTGATCTTTAGAGTGTACAAACCGAACAACAAGATCATTTTTGACAACCTTTTCATGGATGAAGTGATACTCCACTTCAATGTGCTTGGTTATAGCATGGAAGATAGGATTTGAGGCGAGTGAATATTGCACTTATATTATCACACCAGATAAATGGAATATGTTGCAAGAATATGCGGAGATCCTGAAGTAGCATAAGAATCCAAGAGAGCTCAGCTGCAGTGTGTATAAGACAACGATATTCAGCTTCAGTTGAAGAGCGAGCCACAGTGGACTGCTTCTTGGCACACCATGAGATTGGATTTGGGCCAAAATAAACACAATACCCATTTGTAGATCTCCGATCATCCGGATGACTAGCTCAATCAACATTGTAGTAGGCTAGGATATGTAGTGAACCGGGCCAAAAATAGAGCCCAAATGTGACTGTTCTCTTTAGAAAATGCAAAATGCATTTTCACTGCAACTAGATAAGATGTAGGCAGATTTGGTTGACAACAAAGGTAATATCCGGGCATGTGAGTGTTAGATATTGAATGCCTCCAACAATACTGCGGTATTCTGTAGGATCAATCAATGGGTCTACAGAGGTGCCACTTAATTTGGTATTAGAAGCAACTGGTGAGGAAACTGTTTTTTCATCCGTCATCCCAGATTGGGAGAGGAAGTCCATTGTAGATTTTGCTTGAGAAAGAAAAAGGCCCGAAGGATGGCGTTGAACCTCAATGCCTAAAAAGCAACTAATGGGCCCCAAGTACTTCATAGCATAGTGTCAGCCCAGTTGACGGACTAATTGCCTAAAAGAAGGGTGTTGTTGCCCGTTAAAATTATGTCATCCACATGAATCAAGAGAGATGTGAGACTACCATTTTCTAGTCGAATAAAGAGAGAGGTATCGGTGTAGGATCCAACAAAGCCCAATTCAATTAGTTGGGTTGTGAATTTATGAAACCATGCTCGTGCAGCCTGCCGAAGGCTATAAATGGCCTTATGCATACAACATGCATGATTGAGGTTGATTCACATAGACCTCCTCATATAGATCCCCATGCAAAAATGCACTTTCAACATCTAACTGATGGATTGGCCAATTATAGAGAAGATTAATTGAAAGAACAACATGTATCGTAGCTTGTTTTACCACGGGACTGAATGTCTCAAAGAAATCAACACCTGGTTGTTAGTGAAAACCTTTAGCTAGATTCATGCCTTGCACCACTGAATGGACCCATCGGAATTTCTTTTAATTCGATACACCCACTTGCATCCTACAATGTTCATGGTTGGTTTGTAAGGTACCAGTGACCAAGTGCCACATCTTTGTAGAGTATTGAACTCGTGATCCATTTCTTGGCGCCACTCAACTAGTTTTCGTGCTTGAGTAAAGGAGGTGGGTTTACTGTTGTCAAGGATGGCTATCAGAGCTTTTGCTATGGGGTGCTTCGTTGAAATAAGTGATTTCTTTTGGATAATGTCATCTTTTGCATGGGTGATCATGGAATGAGTATCGTGGTTAAGGCTATATCCTACAAAATAACATTTTGACGATCGAAATTCAAGTTTGTTATGAGTGTATGGGCATAGCCATGGATAGCAAACACACCCAAATACACGTAAAAATGAGTAGTTAGGGGGTTTATGAAATAGAACTTCCCAAGGAGAGAGCTTTTAAAAGTGTCTTAGATGGCATCCGATTTATTAAAAAAATGGCAGTATTGAATGCTTCAAGCCAATATGCCGGGGGGCATATTTGAGTGGGCTAGAAGTGTAATGCCAATTTCCACCTATATGACGATGCTTTCTTTCGGCCATCCCATTTTGTTTTGTTTGGGGGTGTGAGGGTAAGAAAGTTGATATGAAATTCCATGGGTTGAAGGAAATTTAAGAATTTGAGTGGTCATAAATTCTCCAACCCCATTTGAGAGAAAATTTTTAATTTTGTGGTTTAAAAGATCTTCAACAAGTGCTTCGAAGTTGACAAACGCATGATATACATCAGATTCATGAACCAATGGAAATGACCAACAATAACGAGAATAATCATCTATAAACACAATATAATATTTGAAACCACTTATTAAAAGAATTGGGGCCGGTCCCCATATATCATAGTGAATTAGTTCTAAAGGTTTATAGGTGAAAGAGCTAGAGGAAGAAATGGGAGTTTCTTTTCCCTGTTTGACAAGACGAACAGATTGAAGAAGCAGAGAGCCCCAAGTGCAGTAGATTAAATCTAAAAAGAACATCACGTAAAATGGTGGATGAAGGACGACCAGGTCTGGAATGCCAGGTGGAAGAAGAGACTCATCCTCCAAGGAGCAGTTGGTCCGGATATATTGATGCAGTTCGTAGATAGGCGGCAAGGATACAACCCATTTTTAGTCTGTCCGCGAAAAAGAGTCTTCCCTGATGTTTTGTCCTTGGAAACTTTTTTAACATAAAGTAGGTTAGTCGCAGTAGAGAGACATTGTAAAATATTATGCACGTAAAAACGAGAATTAGGTGTGTGCAGAGTGGAGGAACCAGTATGGATAATGGACCAACCTTGATCGTTGCCAACGTAAACTATATCACCTCCTTGGTAATCTAAATGGATTGACAGGTTCGATAGATAAGAACTTATGTGAAGAGTGGCGCCTATGACACCCCGGAGTCCCACATTGACTATAGAGAGGAAAGTGAATGAGATTATATGGAGATCTAACACCCTTACCTTGCATGAGGTCTTTTGGTGGGTTGAGGCCCAGTAGAAACAAAACTGTGAGGATCATGGGCCAAAGCAGACAATATCATGCATGCGTATAGGGTGGGGCGTTACAAATGGTACCAGAGTCGACTCTCGACTAGTTCGAGTGTGGACGCTTGTCGTGGTCTGGTACAAGTGGGCAGGTTTCCATGTGGGTGGGCCAAGAGGGCTGGTAGGCTACTGCACAAGGACGTGCAGCCCTAAAGGAGGTGGTTTGTGACGCCCTGGAGTCCCACATCGACTATAGAGAGGAAAGTGAATGGGATTCTATGTAGAGCTTATACCCTTACCTTGCATGAGGCCTTTTGGTGGGTCGAGGCTCACCACAAACAAAACCGTAAGGCCCATGGGCCAAAGCGGACAATATCATGCATGTGTGTAGGGTGGGGCGTTACAGCGTCTGTGTCGAAGTATTAGACTTGATCTTTAGTAGGAGAATGCCTTGCAACCATGATAGCAAGTGTGTGCGGTGGGATTCGACATTGATAGGCATGATCCATCTTGTGATAGCAGTTAATAGCGAGGTGCCCAATGTGATTATAGATCTGACAGGGCCAGACCTTGAATGGGTCTGAATAGAGGTTTGGAATGGACGATACTCAATGGGAAGTCCATTTAAAGTGTGAATAATGAGATCATCTTTGTTAGGTTGTATGGCTTAATAGAAGTAATAAATCTGATAAACCGGGCCCTGCATTGTCCTTGTTCTACCGTGATTAGAAATAAGTCTATTATTGTAGGTCTATTGTGATTAGAAGTAGTGTTTGGGTGTAATAGGGCTTTGGGACTAATGTTATAAATAGAGACTAAGAGTCTCTATGATGTACACTTTTTCTGATTGCATAGTGAAATTCTTTCGTCTTCCCGTGGACGTAGGCCAAAAGCCGAACCACGTAAATCTTTGTGTTCTCTTGTGTGTGATCGATCTCTTCTTGTAGGCCTTAGATTACAACAAAATGGTATTAAAGCGTTGCGAGTGATCGGAGAGCTGATGGATTGAATTTCAAAGGGTTCAAAGGGAGAAGAGAGAGGATAGGATTGATCCTTAGTGGGCCACGGTTCGCTCATCAAAGAACTGAAGAAATCTGGTTTCTGCAATTTGTCTCGGTCACAATTTGGTTTCTGTGATCCCAGAGACCCAGAGAGAAGAAAGTCACAGAGGGGGTTCCACACTCCGAATCTGTTTGAGTCGCTGCCGAGGAGATCATCATTTTTTGAAGACGATCTGGACTATTTTGATTACTGGTCGGAACGGTTGGAGAAGAGCAAGCAACGGTTCTGCACCACCTAGTTCCAAAGGACCTGGACTGTTTTGTCTCGCCGTCACCCTCGCTTGATACGAAGAAGATTTTGGGATCTGGTCTTGCCGAAGAGAAAAGATTGGTTGTGATCTCGGTGGGCCACACAAATCGTAGAGAAGGAAAAGGGCAGTGCCTTGTTCCTGTTGCGGAGAGAACAGAGACGATCTATGTTTGTCTTTCCTTTAGTACTTGCAGTTTCCGTGACCGGAGAAGAAGGTGTTTCTCGTCACTGGAGTCATTGCCGGCCACAACCTTTCGCCCACTGGTACTTCCACGCCGTCCGTGGCTGAGAAGTGGAAGCACGGAAGAAGGCTTCCACGTTTCTAGTTACAGAACCAGAAGAAGGAAGAAAGGAAGAAGACGACCCTTGTTGGGTCGGTTTCTGGCCGGGTTTGAGTTTAGGTTGGGTCAAGTCTGACCCGTTTCAGAAGCCCATCCACTAGTCCAGGTTGGGTCAAGTCCAGGTTGACCTGAATCATGCAGCAAAACCTAGAAGCAAAGCCTGCAGAAAAAGGAGTTGGTATAGCACTGACTCAACATATTAGAATGGTCAAACGACATATTTGATCGATTGAAGGCTGAAATTTGTCTGCGCGATATCTTGACGATCCGAAGTCTGATCGGAGATCCATTTGAACCTACGGACTCGTTGCAAACACATTTATACAGTTATCAAAAAAGATTTGTTGTTCAATAGTTAACGAAGGAGATTGACTGATTGGAGTGCAGAAATTTATTTCTGCGATATCTTAGTTAGCCATCTAGAGTCGGATTTCCGATCTGTTTCTTTCAGCGTGCTTATGGTGACAAGATCTACACAGGTACTATGAAAGATTTGAAGAATGGCTGTGAAGTTTGAAAATGAGAAATTCAATGAATACAAAGATTTCAGTCTGTGGCGTTTGAACATGCATGCTTTGTTGGTTCAGAATGAGTTGCATAAGGCTTTGAAAGGAAATAATGAGTTGTCTGAAAAATTGTCAGATGAAGAGCATGATGAGTTGCTAGAAAAGGTATACGTTCTGCTGTTTTTTAGTGATGGTGTATTGCGAAAGTTTGCTCAAGAGAAAACTACTGCTGGCATATGACAGAAGTTGGAGAACTTGTACATTACTAAGTTTCTCACGAATTGCTTCTATCTGAAGAAGCGGTTGTTCACGTTACAAATGCAGGAAGGTACGTCTGTTTCAACTTATCTTCACAAAAGCTATTATGGAACTTGAAAATATCAATGTTGAAATTGATGATGAGGATCAAGATATTATGTTGTTGTACTCGTTACCACCCTCATATGAGCATTTTGTTGATACCATGATGTATGGTAGAGATACTTTGTCGAAAGAGGATGTAGAGGCAGCCTTGAACTCTAAGGAGTTGAAGAAAAATGTTGTGGTTGACAATGATGGTTCAGGTGAGGGTTTGGTAGTACGAAGAAGAACAAAAGACTCCAATAGTAATGGCAAACATAGATCCAATAAAAAAATATTGAATGTTATTATTGCCATAATAAAGGGGACATCAGAAAAAATTGTCCCAAAAGGCAGATGAAAGGAAAAGAAATAATAAAAGATTCATCATCTGATGATTTAGTCAGTGTTGCAGATGGAATATCAAATTATGTTTCCGACAATGCAGATGGATGAATTGGGTGATCTACAAATAATTGCCCAAATTTAATTTTCTTCAAATTAAACTTCAACTAGTGATGATTACATGAAAAGGTGCGGAAGATAAACAAATCAATCACCACAAGTCATTCACTATTGCACAATGTTTTATAGTGGTTCGGCCTCAATGCCTACATCCACTACCGATTTGTGATCTCACACCTCACCGGATTTCCACTATTTATACTTTTACAAAAGGCTAAGCAATAACCCTTACAATGATGTTTTTAAGGCTAAACAACAACCTAACTATGTGCTTTTCTAGGATAAGCAATAACCTTTACAATTTGCTTTTCTTAGGCTTAGCAATAACCTTACGTACAAATAGTTTTTCTTTCTCAAGAAGGTGTCTAAACACTAGGAGAGAAATACATTGAGCACAATATATATTGCCTCTAAAATAGGCGAATGTGAAAGTGAAAAATCTAACTCATACAAAACACTATGAAAATGCAAAGATGAATGTTCATTAAGTGTGTGTGAAACCTTCAATCAATTTAAAATTTAAAACTCAAACAATTTATGCTATAAGCATTTGTGAGCTAAAAGCAAGTAAAAGATTTTGATTGAGGGGTTTTGCAAATCACATGTATAAAATTAACTTAAAGAAGATATGAAAGTCTATGATTTAAGTTGTATCAAAAGTTCTATCTAAACATGTGATGCTAAACTAATATTGTTTTCAAAGAGCAAGATATAACTAAAGTTTAAATGATTGAAAACAACAAAGAAAGATTCAAACAAGTTAATGACACATGCTTTTAAAAGAAAACAAAGATTGAAAATTAACTTGCTTTGAGGGAAGGTATGGAATTCAAACTACTAAATCAAGGATTAAATGTGTTATGAATTCTACACGACATAGTTATCATGCTATAAAACATTTTTCAAAGGTTTAAATAGAAGCATGGAACATGTAAGAGAAAATTAAAGCTTACTTAGAATTTTAAACTTCTTAATCTTCAAGCTTTAGCTTTCCATTTGGACCTTAGAGCAACCTTAGTTCATTCTCTTTGCTTGGGCTCTTAAAACACCAAACATGGACTCCCCAATCTCCCCTTTTCGCTTTTGGAATAAACTTGCTCTTTATAAAAAATCGGTCCAACGGATACCTGTCGGTCAACCAACAACTAGGGGTCGGTTGACCGATGGCTCAACGGTCTAATGGCAACGGTCATATATTTGAAATTTTTCTGACCAATTTGCTATTGTCGGTTGACCGCCATTATCGTTCGACCGACCATGGACCGACAGACGAACCGACAGCACAAAGATGTACAAAATGATGCTCTCTGGATTTTGAACCGACAAGCTCTCGGTCTGGATTTTTATAAACTGTCGGTTGACCGACATGAACCGACGAGAGGACCGACAGAGAAGATATGAAATTTGTGGCTCTCTGGAATTCGGACCGACATCCATCGGTTGACCTCGGCTCGCTTTGTCGGTTGACCGACGTGATCCGACAAGTTGACCGACAACAGGTCAGTTGAATTTCTGAGTTCCTTCAGTTTTGAAAGAGTCTAACTTTGAAATCATTTTTGAAAACTCAGTAATGAAGGGTGTCTTGACAAACTAATTCATTAAAAATAAATTTAAATTAACCATAAAGTAGTTTTAACAAAACATGTGTAGGTTAATTTAAAGAAATGATTTTCAAGATAAAAATAGTGAAATGAGTGATTAAGAGATGAGATGAATATGATGCAAATGTTGGACATCAAATTGCAAATACAACTTAGGGTCTAACAATCTCTCCCTTTACAATTTGATGGCAACACACTAAAAAGGCTAAGAAACATAAAACACATCAATCATTCATTCATTTTAATTTCAACTCTTCCCTAGTTGAAGCTTGGCTTCTTCATGTTCTTCCTTTGCTCCCCTAGTCTTCTAGCTCTCCCCCATTGTTCTTTTCTTCTGTACGCTTCTTTACTCCCCCATTGTGTGTGCTTCCACACATATTCTCTCCCACATCCTTTTTCTACCTTTTCCTTTTCTCCCCCATTGACATCAAATTGCTAATAATTCTGCAAGTAAGACTTACAAAGAAATATACCTTTCACATAGTATCATTTGATAAATTTTGAACATAATAGAAAAGGGGAAACCACCATGGATAGACAAAATGAATCCACAAGTTTTCATTCATTGCTAAATTGAAAATGTTTACATCATAAGAGAAAAACATTTTAAATATGCAATTGGATGTTTTGAATAGTATAAATGAGAATTGTTTGTATATAAAGGATATGCAATTGGATGTTTTGAATAGTATAAATGAGAATTGTTTGTATATAAAGGACAATGTACAATTGAGAATAAATCAATGTGTATATTTCCCCATAAATGTATATTGACAGATACAATCCCCTTGTAAATTTTCGTTTTAACTTCTGTTAATTTAGAGTTTATAGGAGTAAGTATGGTCACGACTCGGGGTTAACTCGGATTTAATTGTAATCTCGGGCTTGGGTCGTGTCATGAAGTGTGAATGATATAAAGTGAGGTGCAAAGAGTATGCATGGTAGCAATGTAGAAAGGACCTAGACTTTTCTAGGAGAACTTAAATTGTAGGATGATGGCAGTGCTCCCTAATTGATTTTCTTTCCATTATTAAAGGGGAGATTATTTGATGGACATTTTTGTATATTTTCATATATTCACCTTAGATGTTCATTTTTAACCACTTTTAATGTCTTCAATTCCTATATATTCTATACAAACAAACATGGTAGAGTTCCCCAGAATTCAAAATAGAACATATGCATCAGTCATGACTGGAACCTCTGAATGCTACATGATATAATGCAATTATTCCTATGAATTCTAAAATTGTGATAGCAAGCTACAATTATTTTGTGGTATGTGAAAGATGGGTTAGGCTTAGCCTTCTCCAGTCTTCAACTGAGAAGTGGAATAACAATCACAGTCAACCTAAGTCAAGCCCATTCAATGACAAATAAATGCAATGTTCCATGGTCGTTTGGACCAATAGCCAGAGCCATAAAGTAATCCTTCCACAAACAATGTATCCAACTGATTTGACAACTAGAGGTGGAGAATTTTGAACCAACCTGCATTAACCTGGATAGCCGACTCGCAATACATATGGATTGATCACAGGTCAGAAGAACTTAACCTGCATTTAAACGAGTGGTCAACCTGTTCAACCCATTTAAACGAGTGGTCAACCTATTGAAATGAGTGACAGTAGGGCCAACTGCATATCTTATAAACTCACTTAAATAATATTATGTACTTAGAATATTCTATTTTATATAGAATGAGCCGAGCTTCTATTGTTTCTTTTTTGTTTTTATTTTTCACGTTTAACTTAACTCAAATATAATCTTAATATTTGAAATGGATTGGATTTAGGCCAAGATTCACACATACCCGACCCATTTACCACCCCTATGGGCAATGGGTCCTTCAATGCTAACTATAGGCAAGCAAACATTCAAACGAGCATGACTGGTCAACAGGATGAAACTTAGGACTCGACCAAATAATGGGGCTTTTGTTGGCTACATTCCAGAGGGGACCGATTCAATAGTGGTCCATTTGAACTCACAATAGCAACAGTTAGGGGTGGAAAGAGGTGACCTGACTCGCTAATTTGGCCCAAATCTGATCTTGGTTTGACACGCATTACCAACCCCGCAATATATAAAGTCAATCCACGGTCAAGAAAACCTTAACTGCATTTAAATGGGCTGGGTTAGGGTCAAACTTCATAACCTGTCTAATCTATTTTGATAGGTTAGGTTAGGGCCAATCCGCATATTAAACCCATTCCATTTATACAGTTTGGTGGTTTGATATCTCAGTACATAGAGATTTTTTTATTTTTATTTTTTTTAGATCTGAGCTTTTGTAAGGGTTCTTTTTGTCCTGCAATCTGAGTCAAATATAACCTTTATATTTGAAATGGATTGGTTTTAGGCCAAGATTATATGATTTGAGCCAGATTTAAACAGGTCGACCTGTTCAGAATGCGGGTTGTGCAGGTCAAGTTGGGCTTACCTGCATTGAATATGGGTTGAAGTTACTTAGTCCGTTTAAAAATGCATTGAATATGGGTTGGACTTCAACATGTAGGTGATAACCCAACCCGTTCACCACACCTACTACAACAATCAATACTTTTCATTGTCATGATCACTGTAATCTTTGCAATGTGCCGAAGATTTGATATTGTATTAAGGGCCTGTCTGGGTGCGTAAGAAAATACAAGAAGTAATATTTTATAAAACATAATCTTTCATTTTTTAAAGAAAATAATCTTGTGCATTTGGCAATCCAAGAAAAAACTGAAGAAAGGATTCTTTTTTCTCGTAAAACTCAATATTTCTTCCTACATGTCTTTCTTGTAGAAAACTTTCAACAATATAAAAATCTTTCAAAATGACAATTACAAAGTGGTAGAGTAAAGTAAATACTTTAGTTTATCAAATCCATTGTGATGTATTTGTTTACATATATGATAAAGTAAAATAAAGGTAAATATCACAGCACAGTGAAGGTGAGATAAAATATATAGCAAAGTAAACCGGGATGGAATGTTAAAGTTTTTTTTTTTTTTTTTTTTTTTTTTTTTTTTTTTTTTTGTGACTTTACTTTATCAAATTTTACTGCAGTTTTATATGGTAAATAAAAAGCGACATGTTCACATATGTGGTAAAGTAAAATAAAAAAACTGATGTTATATCATGATAAAATATGAGATAAAGTCAGGTGAGATGAAGTATGTGGTGAAATAAAGTGGGAGAGAGAGTTGTAAAGTAATTATTTTTTATATTGACTTTACTTTACTATACTTAAATATAGTTTTATATGATAAAGGAAAAGTAACTTATGGTAAAAAAAAAAAAAATATTGTAGTTGAACTTTACTTTATCACAATACTAGTTTATCCAGATGTGGTAAATTAAATATAAATTAAAAGTATTTAATTAAAATTATTCTAATAATAAAATTTACTTTAATCGTAGCCCCTTCCAAACAACTCAATTGAAAATATGTAATATTCTTCAAAATTTTCAAAACAGCAAAAATGTTATAATATTATATTATTTTATTCTATACTATCTTATTCTTGCAATATTTAAATCTATAATTTTTTATATTGTAAACATCCAAACGGTTACAGTAAAATCTGGATTGCTAGGAACATGAACAATAAATGATAATAATAATGAGTGATTACAATTCTAAAAATACTGTTGGCCTCCTTGCAACAAGAGAAAAGAGATTAGGCCTTGAGCTCCCACACTAGAAATCCTCTGGGGGCAACAGCCAGTGTTCCGCGTCAACGAAGTACGATCCCAAAAATGGCTGAGCGTCATCATCAGTCAGCTGCCTAGCCCAGTGCACTCTCCCTGTTGAATTGGCTCCTGGTCCACTGCACTTATACTCGCCATAGTATACGGTCCTGGAAGGGTACACATAAAAAAATAAAAAAATTAATAAATAAATATTTTAAGATATAGATCCAATTAATGTTGTCAACAATAATATTGCTGGAACGTGAGGGAAGTGAAAACCAAATTGTAGAACCTTTCACTCTTCTTTCATTCTATGATCGTGAATGGGCTTTGTTTGTGTGGAATTAGATTTTCAGAATTTCTAAGAAATGTGTTTTTAGAAGTGGTTAAGATTGAAGATTTAAACTTGGCAATCCATAAAAGACTATTGAATAGAAATAATATCTCTTTATGGAAAATGAATATCCCACCATCTCATCTGAGTAAGTCAAATTCTAGAAAAGTGAGGGTATCATCTGGATTTATCCACCACATGTGCTTTACCCTCAACCTTTTTAATAAGCCTCGCTTCGAATTCAATTTAAGATGTATTCAAAAGAATTCAATTCCATGCAAATACGCGCAACCTACTAGATTTAAAGGGAAGAGAGAATAATCCAACAGTTAGTGTGGCAAATTTTACTTTTGCTGCCTATTTTGGTGCCGAAAATTTATCGGCCAATTATCTCACCCCCCCCCCCCCCCCCCCCCCCAACGAAAAAAAAAAAAAAAAAACACACTACAAGAAAGGGCAAAGAGAATTCTTTTAGACAACCTCATGCCCACTTACCCCACATCCAAACAGGGCCTTGGCCCTGGCCCTGCTGTTGTGAGCCAATTGAATGACCCAATGAAGTTGGTCAATTAGAAGCAAAGGCAACAACATGAGTAATCGATGAATTGGAAAGATGTATCAACTTACCATTCTCGTTCTTTGATGCCCCAATCATTCCATCCCTCTGGTAAAACTAATGTGTCCATGTATGTGTAAGAGTAAATCACTCTTGAATGATCACCCCACGCTCTTCCCAGGTATACTGTCCCGCTTCCTTCTATCACGCTCTTTGTGAAAGCAAATCCGCTTTCAAGCGATGCATTGGTTCGCTTCTGTGCTGTTATAGATCCTTGTTTCTGCGCAATAGAGTGTATGTGGCAATTCTACATACAACATACAAATCATTTTAGAGATCAGTGTTCCTTTTTGTCTTGTTTTCTTTTTCGTCAAAGAAGACAACTACTGAATGATAGCTGTGAGTGAGTAGTGAGTAGTGACCTCATAGAAAGACCTGCCATAACCAAATATGAAGTCCATGGAGCCTTGGATGAAGCAGTTGCTGAAGTAGTGAAGGCCTTTGTGATCATAGAGTGTATCTTGAGCACCATAGAAACTACAATTATAGAATGCAGCTTTGCTGCCTGAGATGCGAAGTGCCACTGCCTGTCCTCCGATTGTTCCTGGTGCTGGCATAGGAGCTGTGTTCTGTACGATCAAAATCACAACCATGATGTTACCAAAAAAAAAAAAAAGGTTAATATCCACCTTGACCTTATCTTCTCAGCTTGTTTGATTTAAGTTGAGTTGGTCATGCTTGGCAACCAAAGCCTCGCGGATTCCTCATCAGTTTTCCATGAGGATTTGAAAAATCTGTATTTGGTAATTGTAAATCTCGAGGATTGGGGTAGTGGAAATCCTCATTTATGAGGATATTTGACCTTCCTTCATGGGATTTAAAATTCCTCAGTTTTGTCAATTTTAATCACCAATAGCAATTTTTTTCAACTATGCACATTTATGCACCAATACCAAATTTTTTTTTTTCAGCTATGCACATTCATTTACATCAATATCAAGCTGAAATCCTCAGCCATACGAAATCCTTTGAGAGTTATTATTAATCTGCAGTAGTGAGGAATCTTCAATTTACATATCCCTTGGATTCCACACTTGTCATCAAACATATATGTAGCATTTGGAGAATTACAAACTTAGAACAAGTGAAAGGGAAGAAGGAGAATTGATCACAACAAGAATACATTTAATCCTCCCCGTTGACCTGTCCCAAAATGTGTCCAACCTGATGAATTCAATAGACCCATGTGTCCACCTGAGCCCAAACTCAATGGCATTGGATTCAATCCATTTAATATACTTAACTCATTTTAGAGTTCGCATTTGATATACGCTTAGTGTGAGTGTAACCAATTATGGTATGCTTTGTCAACACAAATCATATCTAGCTGTTGAGTAACGATGATAATGAGTGGATCAACCATATTTGATTTGCCACATCACTGTTGGGCGGCCCCTCCTAGGCTGTCTCGGACTTGCAGATGCTTCCCTTTTGATTCAAATTATATTGTATTAAAGTTTGTGATGATGTGGCACATCGTGATTGATGGACTTCCATGAGCGTGCACTAAGTCCAACAGATGATCCGAATTCACTCGTTAACATTAATCCCGGACAATCTTTTTCTACCAGGTAGAGCAGCTAGTCTTTATGATCCAAATCTTTATTAGGCTAGACCCGGATCTCCGAACCTAACCAGTATCTATCTGGAGCATTTATTTGGCTTGTGATTTATTGGGATGACTCAGTCTCCCTTCTTAACCCCTAATTGGCCTTTTGGAGTCCTAGATATTGCAAAGTCATATTTTGTTGAATGTATAGATATTGCAAAGTCTTATTTTGTTGAATGTATTGATATTGCAAAGTCTTATTTTGGACAGGACCTTTTCAAATGTAGGTATCAGAAGTGGGCCTGACCTGTGACTTCCTTGTTACACTTACATCAGAGGAAACCTAGGGCCCTCAAATTAACTTGGGCTACTCATGTTGGAAAGATTCTCCTACTACCCAGACCCCACTAACTTCCCAAATTCTAGAACTGGAGAGTGCAAGGGCATGAATATCATTTTCAAAACAATCTGAAATGAATAACAACTAAGAAAAACGTTCGTGGGGCCCACCATAAATTACCCAATCAAAATATTACGAAGATAATATTCACCCATGGTGTACTTGCAACATGGATGAAATTATCCAGTTCTGGGCGGGCTCACATCCATGATAAAAAAGAAGAAGAAAAAGAAATGGACTGACCTCAAATTTCATGTTTACCGCCAGAAAATAATCAGAATTGATACCAACTGTTGCACTGTGGTAAGTCTTTAATAGCTTTCCATGTTTTCCCGTTTCACCAGCAGTTCTATTCCCTGTAATAGTTGGAGGATTCTCTGCATCCCCCAGAAACGTTACGAAGGGCTTCGATCTGAGGATCACAATCTTCTCCCTGCAAGACAACGGTAAGGTTTTTCTTAGATGATCATGGCATGCAAAGTCCGCCACAGATGATGGAAAAAGTCATACAGACGGCTGAGATTTTTCAAAAATCAAGACATACATTTAATGGCCAGCAAATCTGAAAGTGGATCAGATGGCTGAGATATTTTGATGGGATCATATTTTGGAATGTGATCCACCAAGGAGGAAAAGTTGGATAACTAAAACGGCCATGCATGTATACACTAGAATAGAAAATTAGAGGTGGAAGCAGGTTGGGTCACGTTGATTGTTGTAACACATGACACATATAGGCTCAAACCAAAGATAACTTGTTTGTTAATCAGATTGTAACAGTAGGCCAAAACTAGTGTGGAAGTTAATAGGGACAGCTGCCAGGCTGAGCACTGAATTACCGCACTGAATTCAGGGTTCAGGTTTGGTGGGCTAAGTCAGTTTACAATTATATGTCATGAGTCTCAGGGTCCCAGCCCCTTCGCCGGATTTCCGGAAGAAAAAAATATATGACCCTGTAGCATAATGGGTTAACCCGAACCCTATTTCTTTTGGTAAGGTTCAGGTCAGGAATTGCCAACTCCTGTACTTGAGAATTTTCCCGAGGAACTCTTTTTTTCTCTCTAAATGCTCTGCACCTATATACACACTACCTATATTTCTAATCGATTGAGCTACAACTATGGATAGATTCCTTGTGGAGAAATAGATGTACTTAAGTTAAGGGCTTATTTTTAATATTTATCTACTACTAGTCGTCCTTAATTCAAATTCTTATACAAATGAGAAATGAGAAGGACAAGATACACTAAACACTCAAATGTATAATAGCATAAGGTATAAAAAAAAACATCGCTCAAAACCTAAACCAAACAAACATGCTTACCGGTACAGACCAGGTCCTATCTCTATGACAACTCTCTTTGTGTTCTTTTTTGGAATACTATCAATAGCATCTCTTATGCTTCTATAATCACCACTACCATCTTTTCTCACTGTCACTTTCACCTTCGTCTTCTCAGCAATCCTCAACTCCTTATCCAGAGCTTCACAGTCAACATTCGGGGAACCGATCTTTAGTTTCTGGTTTGTAGAGGTCTTTTTTTGATGGTTTCCTACGTTCCACGACACCCATTTCTGGTAATCGCTGTCTCGATTCCATGAAAGGGACTGCAAAGGGAGAGTGCTTACGAAGATAATGAGAAAGAAAAGGAAAGATGGGGTGTTGGAAGCCATGACAAAAGATTAGCAGGAGGGGAGAAGGGAACTGTGATGAAAACAGTGCCAGTAGGACTGGTTTAAATAATGGCTAGAATATGTAATTGGCCTCTTTGGATTTGATATTTACTAGAATAACCAGTCCATGTGATGTCCGCGTGATTGACAGTACTGATACGCAGTGTGCAGGCGTGGGGGAAAAAAATCATCTTTCCTCATATAGCTGATTTTATGCTTTGGTTTAAGACCTTGTATTTATTAATAGCCATATTCATATTTTCCAATTTCACAATTAGTAATGCTAAACATATCAAACGCGTATGCTTTCATTTCCAAATGTTGAGATACCTGAGGGTGGCAATTTCTCTTTTGAGGAAAATGTTAAGTGCAAACGAGAAGTAGTAGTAGTAGTTTAGTCCCAGCAAATCACCCTCCAGCTCATGAAGTAGAACAGCTGTCTTTTCACATTCGTTGAACCAGAAAAACCGAGATCACAATGAAAACATCATAATCTGGGATCGTCTTTTGCATAGAAGAGTACGCAGAATTCTGGTTTGACTTCCTTATTGATCTTTGTGAAATTTAAAAGACGCGCAGAAGACCATTGGATTTTGTTTGTGGAATTTGAAGGACGCGTATAGGAGCTGGGTGGGACAGTAGATATTCGCGGCACAAAATTTTTCCCAAAAAGGCATTTGCCAACGCACTCCTGTGGGCACCTTTATCACACACATCTCCCCTGGTGTCTCAAGTTAAAAGCTATCACTTTTGGACATTAATTCAAGGTGGAAAAAAAAATTAAGGCATTATCTACCGTCCCCTTGCATTTTTGGCAGGTAGGACTAGGGATGAAAGTGGGCCGGGCCGAGCCGGGCTTTGAGAGGCCCTAGGCTCGGCCCTAGTATTTTTCAGTAGGCCCTAGCTTGGCTCAAGCTCGAGAGGGCCTCAAAAACCCTAGCTCAGGCTCGGCTCTTATTAAGTTATGAGGCCCTAGGGCCGGCCCTTTGAGCCCGGCTCGATTGAGGCCCTAGGCACGGCTCTTGAGCCCGGTCTGTTTTATAAAGATATAACAATAGCTGAAAGAAAATATTTTCAGGAAAAAAATCCTGTAGGAATTCAAAAGAAATTTGTATATGCAAACCAGAACAAAAAATGGTTAAATGCATGCATTCATCCCATATTACGATTCCCATAATTTGGATTGCAGAAATAAAATTAACTAAAATAAGAAAGACTCCATAAAAGCAAAGGGAGCCTAGTTCCAACACTCCATAATGGTTCAATATTAATGCAAATGAGCATTATCAAACTCCAACAATAATACAAATCAAATTAAACTTCAATAGCATCATAGAATAAAATAAAGTATTCGGCTACCATCATAAAATAAAGGTTTAGGGTTTAGGGTTTATGGATTATTTAGTGCTTAGATTTAGGATTTAGGGTTCATAGATTATTTAGTGTTTAGGGTTTAGGGATTATTTATATTGGATTAAAATTAGGGTTTAATGTTTAGTACTTAGGTTTAGGGTTTATGGATTATTTAGTGCTTAGGGTTTAGTGTTTAGGGTTTAGGGATTATTTATATTGGATTAAAACTAAGGTTTAGGATTTATGGATTATGGTATATCATATATGTATTGTATACTGTATAGTGTACACACACACACACACACATATATATATATAATATGTATTAATATATGTAGGCCCTAGGGCTTACGAGCTGGGCTTCATCAAGCCCGAGCTCGGCCCTTTTAAGCAAACGGGCCTCCTATTAGGCCCTAGTTCAGCACTTTTGTTTTTGAGCCGAGCTCGGGCCGAGCCTATAACGCGCCGTCCGGGGGGCGGCCCGCGGACGGCCCGGCTCACTTTCACCCCTAGGTGGGACTGCTACATCAAACAACAAAAAAGAAAAAATATTTAACAAGTTTCTTCATGCTATCGAAGAATTCTTCAAATTCGTACCAATGTGCCCTAAAGCCAACATTTATTTACTTATATTCTATTTTTTTATATTAATCCATTATTTATGAAGAAGAAAAATTTCATCCTTTTTGGGTCTCCATCAAATGGATATTGACCTAACGTTTATTGCCTTCTCAGCATAGTTATTAATTTCGCACTGTTTTGGTCGAAAATTTTTTTTTCGGTCAAGTGGCCAAAACAAAATTTCCATCAAAACCTTTTGGTTTGAATTCCGGTCAATTCCGGCTGAAATCTATTTCGACCGAAATTCAGGATTTCAACCGACATGGTATTTTACATAATTATTTTTTTACACATATATACTTTGTACTTTTTATATTTTCGCAAAATGTAATTCCAAAAAATTTACTAGAATGGATAAAATCTATATTTATTACTTCTTAATTTTTTTACATATATATATATGTATATATTATGTTATATTTTCTCCAAAATGTAATTCCGAAAAGTTTCGACGAAATTCCGAACCGGCCAAAACTTTTCATTTTGTAGGCCAGAGTGAAATGGGGTCCGAAAGGATATTGAGAACTATGCTTCTCAGTCTCTGAAACATTTTTTTTTTTTAGGTACCCCCAACTGAGGGGGCTGAGACCCTAGAGAGAAAGAGCCTGCACATGCGGGGAGATAGCCCACACGCATGTGACGAGGGTAGCATATCTGAGAATCAATCATTGAGCAAATGGGTGAAATATGAGGTTGTCAAACAGCTAAACAACCTTAGTTCTCGAACCATATCTGGACTTGGACCTCAAATCAGTGCATGTAACTGGAATCTGGTCTAGGATTATAATTTAAACAATATAAAAATATCCTAGTAATCGATTAATCGACCCAATCATCGTAGTATTTGGGTCGACCAGGTCAGCTTGTTTGTAACAAAACATGAACCATCAAATTAAGATCCAGTTGAAGACATTGTAACTCCTGGTTTGGTCTTGAGGCCGGCCTAGAGCATGCAATATATAGTTCAGTCGTTACTCTACCTCGAACTACATGAATGGTGTTCTTAAAAAAGTGCATGGTTCTAAAAACTAGGTTTTCTTTTTCATGTATGTGGTGTGAGGCTTAAAATAGACTGAGATTTCATTTTTTACACTCTATTTTTATTTTATTTAAATCTAAAACTCTCTAATAATAATTAAAATATGAAAAATTCTATTTACGTTTAAAAAATTCTAATAATATTAGAAAGAGATGATTTGTTCTTTTTTATAGATTTTTTTCTATAATTTTTGTTTGGGAAAATTCCAAAAAAGTATATAACTTTTGGTTCATTTTCAAACAAGTATATGAAGATCTAAATATTTTAAAAAATCATAAAAGTCTCTACAATTCTTTCAATTAAGTCCTCTCCATAAAATTTCTCAAGAAATTAAAAAAAAAAAAAAAAAAAACACCCTTCACTAATGAAAGATCTTTTTCTTTTCCTCCTCAAAACCGGCCATTTTGATTTTGATGATCATAATCATCTAATCAAGCTAGATTCTTAGTCATTTGAAATCCTCTTTATTAACTGTCTATCCATAAAGGTAGTTGAAGTGGGCCACACTATGTCATTTGGGTTGGACTTATCATCTCTCTTAAACTATTTATTAAAATTTTGAAAAATGACATAAAGGTATTTTTGTTATTTCTACAAATTTTTTTTATGAAGAGGACTTGATTGAAAATGCCGTGGAAAACTTTTGTACATTTTTAAAATATTTAAATCTTTATGACTTTTTTTTTTAAATGAACCAAAAATTTTATACCCTTTTGCTTTAGCAAACTGTGACAAAACAAAATGTTAGTTATATTGCCTGTTCATCTATTAAATGGTTGAGAATCAGGATTTCTGAGGGTGGATTGCTTTGTGATCGTGATGAGCCCATCTTCATTAATTGCAAAAAATGGAATAAAGAGTTTTACAAATGGCCTCAATATTTTCATGAAACCAAAAAAAGTTCTTATATTTTGTGCTTTTATTAAAACCTACCTTGAGTAGTAAAATCGACTTCTATCAGTCCCCATCTCTAACTTTATCTTTTTGAACCATCTACTCTTAATCCCTCACCCCAAGAGGTGTATCTGCAAATAATAAATACACCCATGATTTTAGACTTCTAGACCAACACTATACATAGCGTAATTTGTACAGATGAAGAAATAGAAAACCGAGAGAACCAGAAGCATTGCAGAAGGTCATACCAAACCCAGAGCAAGAAAAATGGGATGGGGAAGGATTGTAATTGTCCCAGTTGATAGAGAAATGATCGTACCTTTGATCTGGTCCTCGAAGATGACCTTCGATCGCTGGAGAGTTCGATTCCAGTTGTTGTGCTTAGCAACGTTTCGAAGAAGCCAGATGATAGAAATGGCTTGGAAGAAGATAGCGATTGCCCATTTTCTTCGAGAGACATCTCCAACATTAGAGATGACATTCCAAATTTCAACAACAGAGGATGGAGCCGGTGGAGGATAGCGACAGAAGTCGATAAGCCAAGACCAGAGTGCATCCAACAGGAGAAGAAGAGGTGGGTGTCTGTTTCTTCCCAAAGATAACAAATATAGCATCTTGAAGCCATATTGTATCCTCTGTTTGGCCACCAAATCTGATGGTGTTTTCCTAAGCAGAAGGCGCTAGGAAAAACAAGCAAGACAAGGATTCACATACTTGTTCCACATCAGGCCTGCCCAAGGAGGGGAGGGAGCTTGGTTCCACAGAAGGTCCCAGGTAGCCTTGAGGGAAAGGTTTACAGTAGGAGAGTCCATCCAAGAGAGAGTATCAGCATTGTGGTCATCTGCTAATAGGATGTCCCTAGTCAATTATAGTAGATAGTCCTTAAGATTAGAAAGGAGGGGAGGGATAGTCCAAGAATTATCCTGGATAATGTGTAAGGATTTTTTAGGGTTGGCTAATTCATTGGGAAATTGGAAAAAATGGGGTTTTTATAAAGTGTATTTTTTATAGAATGGACTGCCCAAGACATTCAAGAATTTCCAAGAAATATGTGTAGCTTGATGTGGTCGCTCGAGTAGATGTCACATCTGCTTGAGTGGACCCTCACAGGAGCTCCGTCGCTCAAGCTTTCTCTTTGGCCGCTCGAGCTATGATTCCTAAAGGTGGTCCTTTGAAGACAGAAACTCAGTCGCTCGAGCGGACCCCCTGTCCACTTGAGCGGACCTGTGCGTGAAGTTGGAAACCTTTCCAGAATTCACTTCCTATTTTCTTTCAAGGTGCATTGCTAAACCCTAATTGTATTACAACTCTCGAGGCATGAGCCTAGGCTTATAAATAGACATTCTATCTCTATTCCAAAACACTTCTCTTCAATACAAAATCCTAGAGAAGATTTGTGAGAGATCCATCATCCCTCAAGGCTTCTAGTTGTTGTTCTGAAGATCAAGCTTTGGTTTCTTGTTCCATCTACTCGTTCGAAGTAGAGACACCTTGAAGGCAGTTTCAAAGTGTTTGTTTCAAGCACGGTGAAGGTGTACGGCGAGTAGTTAGCGAGATCAACACAGTCCTTAGGTTGAGTTGCAACTTGAAAAGGGTTGTGAGTTCTTTCTTGTAACTTTCAATATATTTAGTGCTCGGTTGTCTGTTGGCCTAGACGATAAGGCCTGTGGTTTTTTCCCGAGTAGGGTTTTCCATGTATACATCGTGCGCCATTGCATTCATGATCTAGTTGAGGAGAAAATCATATCTTTGCATCACATTCCTATTGAAAGTCAATTGGCAGACATTTTCACAAAACCATTGGATGCAACTCGGTTTGAATCTCTACATAAATCTCTAGGGATCTCTCTAATTCCCTAAACTCCTTTAATTCTCGTTTATTTATTTGTACATGCACATTTTCACACGACCAAGATTGCTTCATCTTATATTTTGTTGCATTGCACGGATCGCTTTTGATTCTCACATGGCACTCTCCGCCTTTATTCTTTGAGAGATGTTGTTGACACCAAAAATGTCACTTTGCCTCTTCAACATCAAGAAAGCTGCATGAAGTCGCAACCTGCCATAAATAGGCAATGCAATTTCTCCAAAAAAATCAAATCTTGTCAGAATCAAACAAAAATTGCAAGATCCTTCAAGATAGCCAAGAGAAGAGTACACATGAAGTTTCGGGCCATTTCAGAATCATTTGGCCTAACTTCGCTTCTCCGACAGCTAAAATGGCGCTCCCGGCGGCGACATCATCGGAGACGTCAAAACTTCGATCAGAGCCTACGGATGACTCCAGCATGTCTCAAAAGGGCTTCATGCCAAATTTCAAGTCAAACCGACAACGTTTGACCCTCCATCAATACTCGAGCAGCAAAATCAAGCCTCCCGGCAGCGGGAACCACCGAAGCCTTCGCTCATCAAACCAAGTGCATGAGTGGCTTCAACATGCTTCCAAAAGGCTGCACGTCAAATTTCAGGTCATTCCGACAACGTTTGACCAGGTTTCAATGCTCTGAGAGAAAATCAAGCCTACCAGCGGCGGAGCAACCCGGGACCATGACATCCAAAACGGAGCTCATGAAACGTCTCAAAATGACTCCAATAGGCTCCCCGTCAAATTTCAGGTCAATCGGACATCGTTTGACCACATATCAAAGCTCGGCATTTTCCCCACAGCAAAATCAAGTGAAGCATCGACGGGACCCTAAACGGCTTCAAAACTCAAACAAAAGCCTATGGTTGGTCTTATTTATTGCTCAGGAAGCTCCACCTCAAATTTCAGGTCATTCCGACATCGTTTGACCAAGTTTCAGCTTCTGGCGGAAAATCAGCAGCACTACGCGACAAAGTCTTCGGCTTTCCCGGAAAATTGGAAACTTTGCACTTTAAAAATGCAAGGATTCTCATCAGGTTTTCTACAGGGAAATCAAGCCAATAAATGAGAAGAAATGTCAAGAAAAATACAGAAGAAAACGGCGACGAAAAAGACCGCAAAACGGACCAAAAAAGGGGGAAAAACCCCCAAGGTCGCCGGCCCATGGTCGCCGGCGACCATGGAAGTCCGGGTCACCGGATTTTTCGCCGATGATCCGTTTTTCCGTCCCTTTTCGCGTTTTACGCGTTTTGGCCCCTGTGGTTCCCTGAAATTGTGATTTTTAATGCTTGAAATTGACTCATATCCGACGACATCTCGGATCCGCCGTCAAAAGCATAAAATCATCAGTGATCGCTCCAAGATCGCCAACCGGTCGACCAAATAAGTGCTCTTTCTGTCCGACCGATCAAGAAATCGACAAGACAGATGTCACCGGCCCGCTCTTAGCTATCAATGTCTGAAGTTACATGTTCATCCGATGTCGATCAGCATGAAGATCCATCAATGATCATCGCCAGAAGACACGGCACGGCCCGCGACTCTTCGACTGCTCGGCGACCAATTAATGTGGTTAATTGGCTAGCTTTATGGCAGTCATTAACTCATTCTATTGGACGGCCCAATCAGAAGCAAGCATTCGGAAGTTACAAATCAAGAGATTCATGGCATTCAAGCCATGAAACTCCTCCCATTATGGTAATTAAGGTGATTAAATGCCCTCAATCTCCATCGGCCAATCATATTCAAGGAAAAAGGAGTTACAAAATCAAGAAATAAATCTTGTAACTCCTTTCATTAAAGCAATTAAAGCTCATAAACTCTCCTAAATGGCTACCAAAAGCCTATAAATAGGAGAGCATTCCATTGAAATCCAGGGGAGAGGAGAAAAAGAAGAGATCGGATCGGAAGAGAGCGGAAAGAATCCAGAGAAAGAAAAAGAGAGAAAAACTCTGCTGAAGTTCTGCACCGGCCACCACTACAAGGTGACAAAAGTCCCTTGGGGGGCACCCCCCCCAACGTCCTTGCCTTCTCCCGCTCCCTCCAATGGCTTAGACGTGGCTTTTCAGCCCGTCTACTTAGCTTTTTATTGGACATAGGACCTTCTCTTGGTCTTTGTCCTCTAAAAATCTGAGGTTATAGCCAAGCCAAGCGAATCAAGAGCATCCTCTGTTCTCATCTGCATGGATCATGGCGAAGCCCATACATGGCTTGTGACCGTCAATCTGAACGAGTCCCCCACAATCTCCTGAGAAGTTAGATCCTCCTTTTCTTGCTTTTCATTGTAGTTTGTATTTTTCTAAAAGAGAAAAAAATCACAACTCTTGTCTTTCATTATTGATGAGAATTGTAAATCGGCTATAAATGCCAAACAAAATCGCCTTGCACGGCAAACCAAGAAAATGTCTCTTTTCTTAAATATTTGTGCAATGAAAAACTTGAAAGAAGTTGATTTCCTTTTTACTTGCGAAGGTTGATCTCCGGATTACCACTTGCAATTCCAAGTAAAATAGAAAATCTGGCACACCCACACAAAAGAAATGTTGATGCACGCTTCATGCCCCCCGGGCGCGAAAGGGCCGGACCCGATGGACTCCCATGTCCGCCGACCCCGGTAGCACCCACGGCATTCGGAGCGCGTTCCATCAGATGTCACGGTAATCATGTTGAACGGAGGATCGAGGCTACCTAAGAATATGTGTGATAGCTTCCACTTAATTGAAAAGTTTCATTTGGAGAAGGCTACCGTGTTCATTAGTATGAAAGTCACCCATAATTGTTAGTTCTTGCAACTGAGTATGCCCGCGGAGTGATTGTACATGAAAAAAAGGAGGGGGAATAAAAAATATTTCTGTGAATATATATATATAATAATAATAATAAAAAAAGGGATGAATTACCTAACTTCTTATCGATGGGTGTGCTCCCCATGCAACAATTTCGTTCATCTCGAGGAGATTTAGGGGGAGTGGGTCACACACTTTTTTAGTTTTATTTTTATCGTTATTTTTAATTTTTTTCTTTGTCATCATGTTCACATCCTCACTATGCGCTTAAATTTAAGAAAATTACTTCTTAATGTTTCTCATGGAGTGATTTGACCAAAATATCGACGTTAGAGGAATTTTCCCGCGCTGCTGTTGCACGTTCAAACAAAATGTTAACCGTTCGAGGGGCCAACATGTCTGCTCGAGCGGCCCTACGGCAACTTTAAGTTTGCCTGACTCTCTTCTCGTTTCATTCTTTCTCTTTCAAAATCCTAGCAGCCCCGCCCAGCTTTCATCCCAGCCTCCACGGATGTCATTTTGCACCATCCCAAAGGTTTTTTCCACCCCACTTTTCTTCTCCAAATCAATCCCTTTTCATTGATTGAATTCACACCCATTTTTTGTCTTCTTTTTTTTTTTTTTTTTTTTTTTTGTTTTTGTTTTGGGGATTGTATTTTGGGTCTTCTAGGATTCTTGGCTCCATATTGCATACTATTCTTCTACAACTTGACTTTTCTTCATCTAATGTCTATTGTGTATATGATTTGGATTGAGAAATGGAGATTGTGCTCCGTTTTTGGATAAATGAGGATTTTGGTTGGATTTTGATTTTTTTTTAATGTTCATATTAGGGATCTCTGCATATTTTCTTTCTTTGATTCCTACTCTTCCATTTCTTCTTCCTCTTGCATCCTAGTGTCTTGGGTGCTTTTCCATTTGGGTTGTGTCATTTCCATCCATTGGACGGGTTTGTGCTCGAATTTTGGAAGATCTTTCGTGCTGGTTATATGCATTAGCTTTTATTCTTTTGGAATGAGGATTGTGCTCAAATTTTGTTGGTGGCCGGAATGTGCATGAATGACCTGATGGTGCTCGTATTTTCATTGCTTATAGGGGTGGAACATTGTGTTGTTTTGATCTTTTATGGTGAAACAAATGGGTTTGTGTGTCCAAGCACTTTTCTACCTTGCTATATGTCACACAGTTTCTTTGCCTGAAACCTTTTTCTACTTCTATGCTCTGACCTTGGTATGGAATATGCTCTGGTTTTTAGTATGGTATTATTCCTTGTTGGCTGCCTTTACAAACTAATGGGACTATGTGTCTATGTTCCTTGTTGGTAATATTGTTTGCCACAACTTCTCCACATACCTGATGGCTCCTAAGAAAAGGACTCGTAGTGCATCTTCATCTTCTACTTCTCGTTTTGATTCTCACCGGTTTCAATCAGAGAATAGGGTCATTCAGTTTCTTGAACTATTTGCCAAAAGAAATGTGGGCTTTAAACAGAAATTCATGATCAACTCTCAGACAATCTAGTTGGCTGCCTTCTCACTCGTTGGCCATGGGCACATTTGATGAAATTTGATGTCACTAATATTTTGGTTGACTGGGTTCGAGAGCATTATAATAACATGGATGTGGTTTCAGCTTCGGAGGTTAAGACTTATGTTTGTGGAACTTTGCTGACTATTGAAAGTCTGAGATCCTAACCCTAGAGGGGAGGTAAATAGGGGTAAGCTACAACTTAGTGACCAATTATGACCAATTTTAACTTCTTTAATACAACTAGTTACTAATGATGATATAGAAACTAAATGCTGAAGATAGCAAAAATAATCATCACAACTCAACCACCATTACACAGAGATTTATAGTGGTTCGGCGTCAATGCATACATCCACTATTGGCTTGTGATCCAACACTCCACCGGATTTCCACGATCTATGCTTTTCAATAGATTAAGCAATAACTTCTAACAATATGTTTTTCTAGGCTAATAAATAACCTATACACTATGCTTTTATAGGATAAGCAATAACCTCTACACTATGCTTTTTCTTAGGCTATGCAATAACCTACACAAGATTGATTTTCTCAAAGAAGTGTCTATACAAGCACTTTAAGAGATACAATTAAATCTCAATTACAATGCCTCTAAATTTGGTAAATATGAAATTGAAAAACAAACTTACACAACACTCTATGTTATGCAAAGATGAATGCTCATGGTGTGTGTGTGAAAAACTTCAATCAAGTTTAAATATTAAGCCCAATGAATATATGCTCAAGGCATTTAAAAGTTTAAGGCACACAAAGAGATTTGATTGAAGTGAAATGCAAATCAAATGTATAAAAACCAACTTGTTGATGATATGAAAATTAAAGGCTCACAAGTTGTTTGAAAGTAATTTAAGACTAAACATGTGATGCATGTGCAATGTTGTTTTAAAAAACAAAGTAGTTAAACTATGGTTCTAATGTGATTGAAAACAACAAGTAAGGATTCAGTCAAGTAAATGAATCATGCTAGAAAAGAAGACAAAAGTTTTGGCAAAGAGTAATTTATGAAATTTAAAACAAACTTAGTTTGAATCAAGGTGAATAATCCAATACAACTTAGATCAAAGATTAAGTATAAGTAATGGATTAAGCACATCATAGTTATCATGCTAAAATTCGTTTACCAATAATTTAAACAAAGCGTGTAACATATGATTAGGAAAAGTAAAAACTTACTTAGTGATTTAACTCAATGGAACCAAGCTTTAGCTTTCCAAATGACCTCTTAGTCTCCCTTAGTTCATTCCCCTTTCGATTGTCTCCAAACACCTCAAGGATGGATTAGATGTTCCTCAATTTGATCAAGGAATGAACCTCATTTTATACTCAAAAAATGAGTTCCTACGAGTCCCCAATCGACCTGGTACAAGGCCCGGTCAACCTGGGCTCAATGGTAAAAAATCTGACCCTTAAAAGAGCCGAAAGGCTCTTTTCCAAGTCAACCTCCTGTGTGGCCGGTCGACTGGCCCCTCCAAGTCATAGGGAATTTTTTAGCAAAAATGCTGATTTTCAAAGTATTTTCCTTGTGGGAAAAGTTTTTCTCTTGTGGGAACCCTGGGCCATGGAATCAAGTCTGGAAACATGTTTTAAATCAATTTAAGAGTTTTTTTTTTAAAAAACATTAAACCTAAAATGCTTAAGATGATTCGAAAATTTTAAAACCATAGGCATGCTTGATTCATAAAACGTCTTTTCAAACTTAATGTATCCAAGTTTTAAATCCAAAACATGCATGACTTATAATTTCTAAAAGTCTTAAAAACAAATGTATGTGTATATCAAGATTTCAAGTTTGTCAAAGTTAATCTATGTGTGAAAATTAGAATGATGCTAAAATGATAATGCATCCCTCAAATTGCAAAACACAAAATACCTAATAACTATTACTCCGACAGATCCTGGTGAATTTCTTGATATTCCAGTGCTTGCTGACTTTGACAATCTCGTTTCATCTGCAACTTTCGGCACGTTCGATTATGACTTAGTGGCAACCACACTCTATGGTAAAGAAACTCGATGGACTGAGCGAGGTCTTCCTCATGGCCGTTTAACAGGTGAATATAGGTTTCTTAATCTCTTTGTTTGCAACAACTTGGAGCCACGGGGACAACTTGGAGCCACGGGGACACACTTCTTGTGTTAGTAAGAAGAATGCTTATATGCTATATGCCATTGAGACTGGTAAAAGAATAAATGTGCCATTTGTTCTCCTCCATGTTATGATGAAACTGCTGACAGCTGCTAAGAATGCAACACTTCCATTCGGTGTGTTGATTACTTAGTTTTTGTTATGGAAAGGTATCACTCGTACAAACAGAGATGCAACAAAGCGGATGAAGAATCCGATTAACAAAAGGACACTTGAACAGTCCGATGCTCATGTTCAAGACTATGATGATGATGAGGATGAGAGGAAAAAGTTGAACAAGATGATCAAGCGCAAGGGGAGCAACCAAACTTTGCTGAAAGCTTTGCTCATCTTGACGGGCAAATGCAAGAATTGAAAGTTACAATTGATGCTTGTTTTAATGCTATTAGTGAGTGGTTGAATGGCTTTGATGGGCGTTTTAATTATATCGATGACGGACTTGCAGCAATCCTAGCCCGTCTTTTAACTCAGTGACTCCTCTTTGCTGTAGTCAAATAGGATTTGTTTTGTTTCTGTGCTGACCATCATGTTTCTCTTTTGATATTTTATGATTGATGGATTTCCCTTATTTTTCTTCTGGCTGAACTATTTAGGCAGTCTCCTTTTGTTATACTTTACTGCCCATATTAATTACATTGCTGCTCAACCTTGGTTCTCTGTTTCGTTGCTTCACTCTCTGTCTCTATTTACTAAGTCAATTATGCACTGTTGACACCAAAAATGTCACTTTGCCTCTTCAACATCAAGAAAGCTGCATGAAGTCGCAACCTGCCATAAATAGGCAATGCAATTTCTCCAAAAAATCAAATCTTGTCAGAATCAAACAAAAACTGCAAGATCCTTCAAGATAGCCAAGAGAAGAGTACACATGAAGTTTCGGGCCATTTCAGAATCATTTGGCCTAACTTCGCTTCTCCGACAGCTAAAATGGCGCTCCCGGCGGCGACATCATCGGAGACGTCAAAACTTCGATCAAAGCCTACAGATGACTCCAGCATGTCTCAAAAGGGCTCTATGCCAAATTTCAAGTCAAACCGACAACGTTTGACCCTCCATCAATGCTCGAGCAGCAAAATCAAGCCTCCCGGCGGCGGGAACCACCGAAGCCTTCGCTCATCAAACCAAGTGCATGAGTGGCTTCAACATGCTTCCAAAAGGCTGCACGTCGAATTTCAGGTCATTCCGACAACGTTTGACCAGGTTTCGATGCTCCGAGAGAAAATCAAGCCTACCGGCGGCGGAGCAACCCGGGACCATGACATCCAAAACGGAGCCCATGGAACGTCTCAAAATGACTCCAATAGGCTCCCCGTCAAATTTCAGGTCAATCGGACATCGTTTGACCACATATCAAAGCTCGGCATTTTCCCCGCAGCAAAATCAAGTGAAGCATCGACGGGACCCCAAATGGCTTCAAAACTCAAACAAAAGCCTATGGTTGGTCTTATTTATTGCTCAGGAGGCTTCACCTCAAATTTCAGGTCATTCCGACATCGTTTGACCAAGTTTCAGCTTCTGGCGGAAAATCAGCAGCTCTACGCGACAAAGTCTTCGGCTTTCCCGGAAAATTGGAAACTTTGCACTCTAAAAATGCAAGGATTCTCATTAAGTTTTCTACAGGGAAATCAAGCCAATAAATGAGAAGAAATGTCAAGAAAAATACAGAAGAAAACGGCGACGAAAAAGACCTCAAAACGACCGCAAAACGGGCTCCGAAGGGGAAAAATCCCCCAGGGTCGCAGACCCCTGCGACCATGGCCCATGGTCGCAGGCCCCTGCGACCATGGCCCATGGTCGCCGGCGACCATGGCCCATGGTCGCAGGCCCCTGCGACCATGGCCCATGGTCGCCGGCGACCATGGAGGTCCGGGTCACCGGATTTTCCGCCGGTGACCCGTTTTTCCGTCTTTTTTCGCGTTTCGCGCACTTTGGCCCCTGTGGTTTCCTGAAAATGTGATTTTTAGTGCTCTAAATTGACTCATATCCGACGACATCTCGGATCCGCCGTCAAAAGCATAAAATCATCATTGATCGCTCCAAGATCGCCAACCGGTCGACCAAGAAAGTGCACTTTCTGTCCGACCGATTGTGAAATCGACAAGACAGATGTCACCAGCCCACTCTTAGCTATCAATGTCTGAAGTTACATGTTCATCCGATGTCGATCAGCATGTAGATCCATCGATGATCATCGCCAGAAGAATTCCAGAAGACACGGCATGGCCCGCGACTCTTCGACTGCTCGGCGACCAATTAATGTGGTTAATTGACTAGCTTTATTGCAGTCATTAATTCATTTCTTTGGACGGCCCAATCAGAAGCAAGCATTTGGGAGTTACAAGTCAATTGATTCGTGGCATTTAAACCATGAAACTCCTCCCATTATGGTAATTAAGGTGATTAAAAGCCCTTAATCTCCATCGACCAATCAGATTCAAGGAAAAAGGAGTTACAAAATCAAGAAATAAATCTTGTAACTCCTCCCATTAAAGCCATTAAGGCTCATAAACCCTCCTAAATGGCTACCAAAGGCCTATAAATAGGAGAGCATTCCATTGAAATGGGGATCGGAAAAAAGATCAGAAAAAAGAGGAGAAAATCAGAGGATCAGAAAAAAAGATCAGAAAGATATCTAAGAGAAAGAAAAAGAGAGAAAAACTCTGCTGGAGTTCTGCACCGGCCACCACTACAAGGTGACAAAAGTCCCTTGGGGGGCACCCCCCCCCAAGGTCCTTGCCTTCTCCTGCTGCCTCCAATGGCTTAGACGTGGCTTTTCAGCCCGTCTACTTAGCTTTTTATTGGACATAAGACCTTCTCTTGGTCTTTGTCCTCTAAAAACCTGAGGTTATAGCCAAGCCAAGCGAATCAAGAGCATCTTCTGTTCTCATCTGCATGGATGATGGCGAAGCCCATACATGGCTTGCGACCGTCAATCTGAACGAGTCCCCCACAATCTCCTGAAAAGTTAGATCTTCCTTTTCTTGCTTTTCATTGTAGTTTGTATTTTTCTAAAGAGACAAAAATCACAACTCTTGTCTTTCATTATTGATAAGAATTGTAAATCGGCTATAAACGCCAAAATCGGCTATAAATGCCAAACAAATCGCCTTTCACGGCAAATTAAGAAAATGTCTCTTTTCTTAAATATTTGTGCAATGGAAAACTTGAAAGAAGTTGATTTCCTTTTTACTTGCGAAGGTTGATCTCCGGATTACCACTTGCAATTCCAAGTAAAATAGAAAATCTGGCACACCCACACAAAGAAATGTTGATGCACGCTTCAGGGCCCGCCAGGGCGCGAAAGGGCCGGACCCGACGGACTCCCACGTTCCGCCGACCCCGGTAGCCGCCCCAACGGCGCCTCGGAGCGCGTTCCATCAAGCTGGCACACCCGGTGGGACTCGTTCATTTGAGAACACGGTGCTTGGAAATGAAATATTTGCATATCATACTTTTTGCTCTATGCTTATACTTCTTTTCCGGATTCCTTGGCTACTTCCTAGCTGGTAGCCTATGTTGGATTTTGCATCCTAAAAAAAAAAAAACATGAGATGGGATTTTTTGGAAATTTCTATTTCTTTGAGTTTGTTTCCATTCTTTCTCTTTTCAAAAAAAAAAAAAAATAAAAAAAATAAAAAAAAAATCAGTTTTCTTAGTTTGGATTCAAAATTGAGAAACTTTGATCCTATCCTATCGTTCTTTGGTGCTTGCAGAAATGTTGAGCCCGTTCGACTAAGGTTTTGGACCATCGTTTCTCTTCGATGAGTTCAATAGAGATTTCAAAAAAAAAAAATAAAAAAATAATCAGTTTTCTTAGTTTGAATTCAAAATTGAGAAACTTTGATCCTATCCTATCGTTCTTTGGTGCTTGCAGAAATGTTGAGCCCGTTCGACTAAGGTTTTGGGCCATCGTTTCTCTTCGATGAGTCTATTTGGGATTTTTATAAAAAAAAAAGGGGACATAGACCACTAAGGTTAAACCAATTGCGTTCTTTGATCACGATTGATTCAAGAAAAGCCTTGTCCAGAGTGTGGAGACAGCTTGACTGTTCTAGGCAAGGGTCCTCCAAACGGGTTCATTAAGTAATCCTACCCTTACCTGGGGGCAATTCTATCAATTGAGGTTTCATAAGACCGGGTTAGGAGGCCTATGTGTACTCTCTCGTCTTTAAATCTTAAAAAAATTAAAAAAAAAATAAAAATAAAAAAAAAAGATTTTCAAAAAAAAAATCTTAAAAAAAAAAAAACAAAAAATTTTCAAAAAAAAATAAAATAAAAAAATAAATAAAAAAAATATTTAAAAAAAAAATAAAAAATAAAAAAAATAAAATAAAAATAAAATAAAAAAAAATCATTTCAAAAAAAAAAATCTCCAAAAACTCGTCACTTTTTGGATTCAGATTCGAGAAATTGTGGTCTCTTCCCTTCTGAGTACTGGCGCTCGCGGAAATCGTTGAGCCCGTATTTGAATCGGAATGTCACCTGCTCTCTTTGACGAATCCATTTCTGACATTTCAAAACAAAGAATCCCATCTCATGGATGCGATCTCCAACATTTGTGCATAGCAATACTGGTACGCCCTTTCAGGGTCTACTGTATCTGTGACCGGCACATTTGTAACTCCTACCTTATATTCTTCTTATCTCGAGCAAGCCCTGCTTCTCGATAAGTCGAATTTAGGTTTACAATTGCTTCTAGCAGTCACTGGAACGCTCATTCTGGGCTCACCATACTTGCTGTCAGAACAATTGTACCATCTATGGCTTTTTGCCTTCTTCATGTCGCTTGGGTCATATCCCTTAAGCGATTTGAAAAGACAACCATAGGAATTCCCATTTATGATCATTATATTCTTGTGATTACTAATGGATGTGGTCTTGTTTCAGAACTTTTTCGAAACTAACAATGGCAGCTTTAACCATTATCTTCGATGAGAACAAGCACCAGCTCATGCTTCAACAGAAGCAAAGCGCGCGCACCCATAAGCGCCCTGTCAGCTGCCGAAGCGTCAACTCCCTCGGCAACTCTCTGAACTCCGGGTCGACCTCGACTCCCCGGACTATCTTCTTTGGGACACTGGGACCATTCCCACTTCCCGAAGAACAAACTGCGCCTGCCAAAAGGCAGAAGATCGCCTCTCAACGTGTCACTCCCGTGACACCAAAGGCGAGCGCCCAAAAGCCTGAAGCCCGCGGCAGCCCCGCGAAGCCTCGACCCACAAACAACCAGGTCTATCCCAAGACTTGGTCTCCAAGACCTTCCCCAAAACAAAGGAGGTCTCAAACCTCCACCAAGCCAGCATACCTGGCCCCACTCAAGGAGAACCAGTTCTACCCTCTTGCCTACATGAAAGAGGAGAGACCCATCTCCAACCTGACTCCCAAGTCAACCCAGCATGAGCCGGCTTGTTCCTACAGGCCCAAAATCAGATCATGCATCACCAGGCCTCTCCAAGCACCTGCTAAGGCCTACACTCCTTCAGTTCGACCCTTCATCTCTACAGGGGCCGAACTCGAAAGGTTCAAAGCTTCGCTGCAACAGTCAAAGGACCGGGTCCGCATCCTGTCCTTGCCCAACCACAAAGAAGACAAGCTCGGCTGCTGCGCCCGAGGGAGCACATCCTTCATCGTCAGAGCCCAGCCAGAGCTGACCAAAGCTCAAATCGCTCGTCGAGCACGCCGCCGTGCGTCATATCGACAAAAGAGACTAGAGAAGCAAAGGACCCAGCCTCCTACACTTCAAGTCTCCCACAAATGGGTCGAAAAAGAAAGACCCGACCAAGTTGCTGCCGTCCATATGGTTGGAAAAACCAGAAGACGCCAAAGGTCAGCATAAAAAATCCATGTCCGACGTCCGGTGACCCGTAGCATCACCAGGACACAAAGACATCCCGAAGAATCTCCTGCCCCTTCCAGCCAAGGACGGGAGAGTAACCCTTCATCGAGCTCTTCATCAAAAAGAATGAGCCCCAGCTCGGTCACCAGGACGATTTCTTCGTTCGAATCCCGAGGGATGAACATCTTGGCTACAAGTTCTGAGCCACCACCTCAGAATCCACCTCGAGATGATGCGCTCACACGCATCCAGCAGTTGAAACAATGCCAGCAGAGGATTGAAACTCTGATGGAAAACCTTCTCCTCGTTGTCCAAAATCAGGTGAACAATGAGCCTCCTCCGAATCATAGCAATAACGAGGGAAATGGAGAAGAAAATGAGTCACGCGCCCTTACCAAAAAGGACGTAGACAGTATCCTCGCCAAAGCTAAAGAAGAGGATATACTCAAAGAGCACGGGATCAAGCCACCATATCCTTTATGGATGGACTCGGTCCCGTTCCCCACAAAATTCAAACATCCTACTCTCCAAACATATACGGGGAAAGGATCGGCCAGACAACACGTCATCCACTTCAAGATCTTGACGAGAGCTATCGCGGATCAAGATGCACTCAAGATCCGCCTCTTTGCAAGTACCCTAAAAGGTACGGCCTTCGATTGGTACTCCACTCTGCCGGAGAACTCCATTCAGAACTGGGCTATGCTGGAGACACGCTTCCTGACCCACTTCCAAGGTGAGGATAATCCTGTTACTATGGCTCAGCTCTGCAGCCTAAAACAGGGAGAGAATGAGTCAACTTATGACTTCATTCACAAGTGGAAAGCAATGGCGTACAAATGCTCAGATGTACTGCCACAAGCGTCGCTAGTCGACATCTGCCGAAACAACATGAGAGCTAAAATCCGCTCCATGATCATCGGCAATAAATCAAAGAACCTGGGGGAACTCCTGGAACGGTGATCAAAGACCTCAACAGTCAGAAATCATCAAAGAAAGAGCCGACTGCTGTTGCAACCTCTAAACCAAAGAAGAAGGAGGTTCTCAATGTGCAGACTAAGTCAGCTCCTCAGCAACCAAAGAAAGCTGAAAATAGAGCTGCATGTAAGAGACCTGAACTCTCTGATGCCTTCAAAGAGCGAGTAGAAAAGAAATATCCGTTCGATGAAGACGTCGAAGAAATCTTTGAGGCTCTCCTAGCAAATGGCAAACTCATTTTGCCAGAGCCCAAAAGACCTGGAGACGTTGGCAAAACCAATGATCCTCGGTACTGTCCATACCACCAGATGGTCTCGCATCCTCTCAATCAATGCTTTGTTGTGAGAGAGAAGATAAACGAGATGTGGAAAAACGGAGTCATCACCTTTGACAAAAACTATGGGACTGCCTCCGTCAACATGGTGTCATGTGGACAAACACCAAAATCACCGAAGAAGAAGATCACTACTTCCTTCAAGGTGATAAAAAGAATTCAAACGTCCGAAGTGTTGGTTCCTTGCCCGACACCAGACGGACAACCCATATGGGTACATCCCGATGTCCTGGAAGATGAAAATTGGGAGATCGTCAAAACAAAGCCGACCGCTCAACAGCGAAGGCAGGCTAGGAAACATCTCCTCAGGCTCAAACGGCAAGAGAAGACCCAGCCAAAACAAGAAGTTCATGAAAAGGCAGAGGCCTCCTCTACCACTTCACTCGGGGCAACAGAAACGTCCCCTCCAGAGACTTCAAAGGCGGTAAGAAACTTCACTCTCAGTGATTTCATGCCACCTCAATTCAAAAAAGAAGCCATGCAGGGGGCATCATACTCTTGCAACTCGGTAGTTGGATTCTCCATTGATGGATACGAGTCCAGCGACACCGACGATGGATTCGAGCCCAACTACACCGATGAGTGGGAGGAATCTCTTGAAACAGGAGAATATCTCTCCGATGAAGAATGGGTTCCTGAAACTCACCTTATGCCAGTAATCTGGTATAACCCCTTGCAACCACAAGGATCCTGGTCTGATGATGAAGAAGACCAAGAGGCTGCACAAGAAGATGCTGTTAACCCAGCACCTGTCATTGCTCCAGTGGAAATCAACTATGTTGAGCCACACGGAGAAGACGAAGAAGAGGATCTGGCTCCCATGCCTGATCTTGAAGAATATGCAAGGATCTTGCAGCGTCTCGCTCTAGAACAAGAGCAAGACCGCGTCAACGAGATTCCTCACAATCCAGAGCCGGAAGTCCCTGAAGCCCATCAGGTACCTCCTCCCTCAACTCCTGAAAATGGAGAACATTGCTGGATTGACGATCCTCTTACATCCGAGGATGAGTCTGACTCCGAGCAGGCAACATCTTCTATCAGAGCTTCCTGTAATGTAATATATCAGGATTATAGCTCTTCTGAAGCGTCGTCTGATGAGATTACCTACACTCCGACGACGCCTAGCAATTTATCCTCTGGAGCTACCTCGTCTCACGTGACTTTCACAGAGATGACACCCTCTCAGGTTTCTTCTCCTGAGACTGTGACTTCAGGATACACATTCTTCCCGACTCATCATCATGAAGAAAACCCAACTTGGGGTGATGGATGGGTCAACGAAGAAGAAAAGCTGTTGGATGCTGTTCAGGACTTGCTCCCGGAAAATGCTCCGTGCAACACAATCACTGAGGATGGCAACTCTGCTGCAGATACATCCCCAGTAGATGAAAAACGACAGCCTCTTGATCCTGAAGACAATCTTCCAAACGAAGATCCTTCTCAAGAAGCCCTCGAAGTTGGTAGAGGCACCCGTTCGGGCCGGGACTACCACAAAAATTACAACCAATCTTCCTTTACTTATGTAAATCCTTCGGGAAAAGATGTTTTAAGCGCCCCCAGTGGCAACAATGATGAACATGCAGGCCCTAAGGAGGCTTTCAAGTATGACTTGGTTGAGCACTTCAAACACATACCTGCACGTCTTCACATCCTGGATTTATTACGAATGCCTCCACGCACTCGTGATAATCTCATCTCAGAATTACAAAAACTGAATGAGGATGTCGACAAACATGCCCCACAAGTCCTCCAAATTGAAATGGACTATCGGGTCAAAAACTCAGAAACCTCCTTAAAAGGAGAAAAAGAGAAAAGCGAGGGATCATGCATCCAATGCCTCTCGGTTCAAAAGGCAGCCAGTGCAACCATCGCCTTCACTAAGGAAGACCTCCTACTTGGCGAAGCAAGGCACAACCGACCCCTGTACTTCACAGGGTACATCAAAGAAATGCCGATACATAGAGTTCAGATCGACCCAGGTTCTGCACTCAACCTTATCTCCACTTCGGCTCTTGAAGAGTTGGGCATCCCACCCAGCAAGCTAAGCCACACATCTGTATCTATCTTTGGATACGATGGGAGCACTCAAAGGCCTATCGGCAAAATCAGGTTCAAATTGCAAATCGGTGATCTTATCTCTGAGGTCACTGTGTATGCAATAAAAACCCCCTCATGCTACAACATCCTTCTCGGACGTCCTTGGATACACGAGAATGGTGTTGTTCCTTCAACTCTACATCAATGCATCAAGTTCGTCGGCGACGACGGCATGGTACATCGAGTCTTTGCGGACAGGAAACCCTTCAAAGGTAAAGAAGTCCACTTCGCAGACTCCCAAATGTATGAAGGAGAAAAAGAAGAAGAGGAAATAGCACCCCCTGCTGAAAATCTCCAGAAAGATAAAGGCAAGGCTCCTCAAAAATCACCGGAAGAAAACAAACCCTCCGGCAAATTAGAAGAGAGTAGTCAATCTCCCTTCGTCATCTCCCTCAAATCTTCAAAACCTTTGGTCATCACGACTAAAGTGAAGAAGGCGAAACAAAAGTCTGGGGGCAAATTTGTTGTTTCTCTCGTGTCTATCATGCAAGACACAGACTCGGACTCAGAGCCAGAAGACGATGCATCGTCAAGCCAAGCTGACACTCAGCAAGTTCAGCCTGCTCTCACTCCGATGGAGACACCTGCTGATGTAGAAGATCCTACGTCAGCTACCTTTGTTGTTCCGGCAACATCACCAAAGCAAAGGCCGATCTTCTTCCATAGATCGGACGCTTCTTCATCAAACTCCATGCTGGAACCTTTTCAAAATGAAGGTATGCCTCAGCTATCTCTATATAGTCCTGTGGCACAAGCAATTATGAAGAAAATGGGCTTTGACGCTCAAAACCCAGTCGGTTTGGGAGAAAGACGCGGTATTCTCACGCCATTGGAGCCCGCCTTGACCAAAAGCCAGCTGGAAGATTGGAGACTCTAGGTCATGTAGAAAAGTCTTCATATGGGTTAGGGTATGATCCTGATACTCCTCTGAGACAGTTGACACAAAGGTTTAAAAGTCGTTTTACCGACCAAGCCTCAACATCTCAAGTCCATGAAGACATCGATCTCCCTGGATATCTCTTTAAAGAGTTACCTGACAAAAATCTAGGAAGCTCATCCAATTGGTATGATTTCTCTGATGATAAAGAGGAATCGTCCGATAATACAGACTTGTGGCATCCTGACCCAGAAGAACCCTCGTCTCCAAAAGAAATACCAGACTCAACAGGCGATTGGGACTATCTCATAGCAAGCCTTGAGGAGATCACCAATCAAGAAAATCCATGGAAAGGAACAGAGCCTTGGTCTGGTAATGCAGTTGAAACTCCAGAAGGTTTCGTTGAGTTGGAAGCCTCCGAAAATATTGTGGAGGAACCACCTTCGAACCTTCCGACGGAAGATCCTGTTCAAAAGATAAACTTGGGAACACCTGATAACCCACGTCCTGTATTCATAAGCAAGAATATAAAGGATGATGAGTTACCCGAGTATATCGCTTTTCTTCGTGAGTTCGTTGATTGCTTTGCATGGTCCTATGCTGAAATGCCTGGTTTAGACCCCAAAATAGCAGTCCACCAACTCAATCTTCAAGAAGAAATCAAGCCTGTCAAACAAGGCCAAAGAAGATTCCGTCCAGATGTGATGGATAAAATTGAACAAGAAGTTCAAAAACTCAAAAGCGTTGGCTTCATCCGTGAGGAACAACATCCAGAATGGTTGGCCAACATTGTCCCCGTGACAAAGAAAAATGGGCAGATCAGAGTCTGTATTGACTATAGAGACTTGAATGGCGCTTGCCCTAAAGATGAATTCCCGCTCCCCATACCGGAGGTGATGATTGACAATACCTGCGGATTCGAGCGAATGACATTCATGGATGGCTTCTCTGGTTACAATCAGATAAAGATGCATCCCGAGGATGAAAAACACACTTCATTTCGGACTCCATTTGGCGTGTATTGCTACACTGTCATGCCATTTGGTCTGAAAAATGCTGGTGCCACATATCAGAGGGCTATGATGAAAATATTCCAAGATATGCAGCACAAGACGGTCGAATGTTACATTGATGACCTCGCCGTCAAAAGCAGAAGAAAAGAAGACCATCTCAAAGATCTTCGGGAAGTCTTCCTCCGACTTCGCAAACACAAACTGCGGATGAATCCTCTAAAATGCTTCTTCGGCGTCTCGTCGGGTAAGTTTCTCGGATTCCTTGTTCGGAAAGCTGGAATAGAACTTGACCCTATAAAAGTCAAGGCTATTCTAGAAATGCCCTCTCCAAGAACCTTGAGAGAACTAAAAGGGCTTCAAGGGAGATTGGCCTACATCAGACGGTTCATCTCCAATCTTTCGGGGAATTGCCGTCCATTCTCTCGATTGATGAAAAAGGGTGTAGACTTTGTCTGGGATGCCGACTGTGAAGCCGCATTTCAAGATATCAAGTCATACCTGACCAAACCTCCAGTGTTAGCTGCCCCTGCCACTGGAAAACCATTCATCTTGTACACAAGAGCCCTTGATCACTCTCTGGGTGCTCTGCTTGCACAAGAAAATGATGAAAGAAAAGAAGCTGCTCTATACTACCTCAGCCGCATGCTAGTAGGTGCAGAGCATCGCTACTCCCCAGTCGAAAAGGAATGCCTTGCAGTGATGTTTGCCGTACAAAAGCTACGTCACTACTTGCTTTCCAACACAGTCTACCTCGTCTCAAGGATCAACCTCTTGAAGGTCCTTGTCACAAAGGCAGGTTCTCTTAATGCCCGACTGGCAAAATGGTCCATCCTCTTGTCACAATTTGATATTAGGTATGTGCCACAAAAAGCAATCAAAGGCCAAGCTCTAGCAGATTTCCTCGCAGAGCATCCATTGCCTAAAGATTCACCACTCAGGGATGATCTCCCAGACGAACCTGTCTACAACGTGGAGACTTCCTCACCAAATGCCTCCTGGGACATGTACTTTGACGGTGCAACCAGGACAAATGAAAACAGAAAGCTGATCTCGGGAGTTGGCATCCTCTTTGTTAGCCCCGACAAATGCATGATTCCACACGCTTTCTCGCTACTGGAACCATGCACAAACAATGCAGCTGAATACCAAGCTCTGATCCTAGGATTGGAACTCGCCATCGAATCCGGTATCACTATGCTGGAAGTCTTTGGAGACTCTCAACTGATCGTCAACCAGATGAATCAGAAATATGAAGTCAGGAAGCCCGATCTGCTGCCTTATTACAACAAGGCACAATCGCTTCTGCAAAAGTTTGACATCTGCAACATCACCCACATTCGTAGAGGTGAAAATATCCGTGCAGATGCCCTGGCCGGACTTGCCGCATCAATGGCGATCCAGGAAGGGGAAAACATGCAAATTACAGTGTGTGAGAGAAGGATCCTCCCTCCTCTTAACACACACCAAGCAGTTGCCGAATGCCACCGAGTGGTTGGAAGTCGGATCTCTATCCTTCAACCTTCAATCGGCGATTGGAGGGATCCGTTCATTGATTACACTATGTTCGGAATCCTACCTGAAGATCCAAAAGAACGGGTAAGCATACAAAGGCGAGCCCCAAACTTTCATTTGGATATTCCTTCAAAAATCCTCTACAGGAAATCCTTCAACGGAGTACTTCTACGCTGCTTGTCACAACAAGAGGCCGAAGAAACACTTAAAGAAGTTCATGCTGGTCTTTGTGGAGCCCATCAGGCAGGTCCTAAGCTCTATGATCAGATAAAAAGGTTAGGTTACTATTGGCCTACCATGGTTGCTGATGCAATGCAATTTGCCAAACGTTGCCAGCTATGCCAAGTTCACGGAGATTACATTCACATGCCTCCGGAATGGCTGCATCCTACAGCAATCTCATGGCCTTTTGAAGCATGGGGCATGGACATCATAGGTCCTATCTCTCCCCATTCAAGCAAAGGTCATCGCTTCATCTTCGCCGCAACGGATTATTTCTCCAAGTGGTCAGAAGCATTTGCGTTCAACGAAATGAAGACCTCATCAGTTCTTCAATTCCTACGCACCAACATCATTTGTCGTTTCGGCATACCCAAGAGATTCGTCCATGATAACGGACCACAATTCCGGGATCATCGATTCTACAGGTTTTGCGACAAATACAAAATCCAAAGCTGTCCTTCGACTCCATACAATCCGGCAGCAAACGGATTAGCAGAAGCCTTCAACAAGACACTCTGCAAAATCCTCAAGAAAATGGTCTCTAGTCACAAAAGAGACTGGAGCGATAAACTGTCTGAAGCTTTGTGGGCCTATCGAACCACCGTTCGAGGACCAACCCATAGCACACCATTCTCCTTGGTCTATGGATGCGAAGCTGTCGTGCCCCTAGAGGTACAAATTCCTTCTCTGAGGGTATCTCTACAAAATGACATGACTCAAGAAAGCAACGTCAAATTGAGACTCCATGAGCTGGACAATCTCGACGAGAGACGGCTCGAAGCTCGACAAAGCATTGAACTTTACCAAGCACGCATGGCAGGATCTTTTGACAAAAGGGTCCGGCAATGCGCCTACAAAAAGGGTGACTTGGTTCTTGCGGTAAAAAGACCAATGGTCTTCGCACACAAATCCAAAGGCAAATTTGAACCAAAATGGGAGGGACCCTACGTCATCGACAAAGTCTTCTCCAACGGCGCATATGCCCTCCTAAACATGGAAGGCGACAGATGTATGCTGCCTATCAACGGCAAGTTCTTGAAGCGGTACTACCCTTGAAGACTTACCCAACTGGGTAAGAGCAATGCCTGTATGGCCAAAACCTGTTCTCAGGTACTCGCTCGTCAAACCCACTCTCTTTAGAATTTTCATATCAAATGTCAAAATTTCTAGAGATTCAAAAACAATGCTTACTTTCATTGTTTCATTGTTCAAAAACAAAAAAAATCCGAGTTTAGGAGCCTCTCCCTGACTTGACCAAAACTTTCGATCCTTGAACCAAAATTCATGGTTTGAAACAAAAATCCGGATTCAGGGATTTCCACCCTAGTCCACCTTACCTTTTACCGCCAAATGGTTCTAGGTCAAAATTTACGACCCTCGTGTCTTTAAACAAAAAAAAAAATGGTTTTTCAAAAATCGTGGGGAAACGACATCAAGGTCAGTACCCGCAAAACAAAAAATTTTTGAAAAAAAGCAAAGATGCGACATTCCATCAATACTTGCATCCAAAATCGCAGGGAAGCGACATTTCGTCGATACTTGCAAAATCCAAAAACCGTGGAGAAGCAACAAACCGGTTGATATCCACAACCCAATTTCAAAAACCGTGGAGAAGCAACAAACCAGTTGATATCCACAACCCAATTTCAAAAATCATGGAGATGCAACATACCAGTTGCTATCCACAACCCAAAATTACAAATGGTTCGAGAAAACCTCAAATTTCAAAAATCGCGGAGAAACGACATCAAGTCAGTACCCGCAAAACCAAAAGTCTTGGGAAAAGCAGGGAAGCGACGCTTAGTCGATATTTGCACCCCAATTCGCGAGGAAGCGACATTCCATCGATACTTGCAAAACCTAACCCGCGAGGAAGTGACATTCCATCAATACTCGCAAAACCGAATGAGCAAGGAAGCGACATTCCATCGATACTTGCAAGACCATTCAGCGGGGAGGCGACATTTAGTCGATACCTGCATTTTGAAAACCAAAACTCGGCTATAAATGCCAAAATCCGGCTATAAATGCCAAAACAAAAATTTCCGGCTATAAACGCCAAAATCGGCTTTCATGCCAATAAAACAAAACTCGGTTTTCAAAAAACTCGGCTATAAATGCCACACAAAAAAAAAACCTGACTCTCATGTCAAACCGGCTATAAATGCCACAAACCGGCTATCAATGCCACAAAAAATTGGTTTTCACGCCACAACCAAAATCAGGCTCCCATGCCAAAACAATTATTTGACAAAAGATTTTCACAAAATGACAAAGCTTTTGATCAAATCCCATTTAGCAATCGCTTTCATCACAAAAAGATTTGAGTGAGCGTAGGGAAAACAAAAAAAAAAGGTACCAAAAAAAATACATGTGGTACCAAAGCAAAAAAAAAAAAAATAGAAAGTGTTCACAAGCACTACAAAAAAAAAGAGAAAAGTACCAAAAAAAAATACATGTGGTACCAAAAAAAAAAAGAAAGTGTCCACAAGCACTACAAAAAAAGAGTACCAAAAAATACATGTGGTACCAAAAAAAAGAAGAATGGTTTCTGCTATAAAAAAATCAGGAGCTCAGCCAAAAATGGTCTCCAGCCAAAGCTTCAGCTCCTCAAGCAAACTTTTGGCATCAGCCGTCAAAGTTTCCAAGGCACGCTTCTTCAGGAACTTGCCATGAGATGCTGGCGAATGCCGTAACCCTTCTTTTACACCGGGAAGCTCTTCCCCAGCAGTTTGCCATCGTTCGTTTTCTAGAGTCCTCCTCTCGAGAGCTTGACCGGCATCTGCAACCCTGCTGATCAGAGTACTCTCCCTGTCACGAGCCTCTGTTATAGCAGCCCACTTAGCATCGACTTGTGCCTTCAAATGCTCAAGACGTTTCCTGGCCTCCTCAACTTCCCTATCAAGGACGTTAAGGTCATGCCTCAATCCGATGATGGCTAGCTCTTCCTTGTTCTTCTCCCGAACTAGCTGCTTCTTGCTTTGTGTAGCCTCATTCAGGTCAGACTTAGCCTTATCAGCAGGGTCCAAGAACATCTCCTTGAAGAATTGGTCGTCAGGGAAACCCATGGTCTCAAACCACTTGTCACCCAGTGCAATGATCCTATCAACGATCGCCCTGGCACCTGTGACATCCAGACCAACCTCTTCGGTGTCGGTCAGAATCTCCTGTACATGTGGGATCATGCCAAATCCTGCCTCCAAGTGTCCAGAAAGGAGAGTCTTGACCCAAGAACTCAAAACCCGAGCCAGCACCTTCTTCGCAAATTGAAGAGACGAACTGGATGAAGATTCACCCTTCTCCACTGATCGGCTGCTCATGTCATGTCCCATTGGAAGAGTAACAAAAGAACTCTTTCCACTTGGAGCCACTGCAGAGGGAATCTCAACACGAGGCATCTCCTCAATCATGTCAGAACTGGTCTCTACCTCCGGATCGACCTCTGGCATCCCTTGCTCTGGTTCTGAAGAAAGCGATGGACTCTCTTCTGTCACTTCAAAATCTGCAAATGAAATACAAAAAGGTATGATATGATCCTGTTCAAAAAAAATCATCAGGGTCATCACTACCAAGTACCTTCTTCGACGACTGGCGGAACACTCTCTTCCTCCATGAACTCATCAGAAGCATCATCGACATTTGCGTCCATTGATGGTTCAAAGTCATCGGAATCCTGTGGCAAGTCAGCTGGCAAGAAAAAAACTGTTAGCAAATCAAGTCGCAGGCAAAAAAAAAAAAAAAAAAGAGAAAGCGAAAGAAGTTATACCAATTGGAGATTCCGGAGTCATTCCAGAGTCCCTCAGTTCTTCTTCAGATGCCATAACCGGCTCCATCACCGCCTCATCGGTCGGAACCTCAGGCATCGGCAAGTCTTCATCCTCTGCTAAAAAAAAAAAGAGCAGCAGCAGGGTGAGAAAACAAATCAGAACATGGAAAGCCCCATGAAAGAAGTAGAAAAAGAAAAAGGAAGAATCATACCTTCACCAATGGTCTCTTCCCCACGACTCCTCTTCTCTGGAGGCTCGTCGACAGCCTCTGGCACCTCCTCGTTGATGGTAAGAGGGATTTCCATGTCAGGAGAGTCCTCATGTGGCCCCTCGCTGCGATGATGACTCCTCCTCTTCTTACCTCTACGGGTTCGCTTCCTAGAAGAACCCGCCTCACTATCAGAGTCAGGTTTCTCACTTGACTCCTCACTGGATGGTCTGCTTTCGCCAGTAGACTCCACGGAAGCTCGTCTCTGTGCCGCTTGCATCCAAGCGTCGAGCTTAGCTTCCTCCTGTTCTAGCTGCTCCAAAGCCTCATCAGGTACTTCCCGAACAGCTTCAGAACCAATGACGCCCTGGTCACCGAGAAAGCCTATCTTGTGCTTCTCTCCAGAAAGGAAGGCCCAAACTTCCTCTCGCCGGACGCCATCCGACTTCCCAATGCCTTTTCCAGAAGACAGCTTTACATCAAGCTCCTTCTTGGAAAGCCCCCGATATGCCAAAAAGCTCTCCGCGAACCACTTCGTGAAGCCGGCAGTTCGGAAAGTCGACAGCTCAGGATAAGAAATCGTGGCAGTAGTGTCTTCAGCACTATAGAAAGCCCATGCATTTCTGCCATCCTGCAAACCCCCAAAACGCTTCACCATACTCGAAGGCGCTCCAACAACGCCTTGAGAGAAGCCCAACTGAAGCGCAAAGCGAGAAGGTACATACGGCTGGATGTCGACGAAAAGATGTCTGCGGTACACCATCGTGCCGACCCGTATGCTGAAAAGCCACTCCTTCTCTGCATTGGTCAAAGAGTGATGCCTTCCCGACCCTGCTCTGGTAGAGTCTCGGGAGGCACCAAAATCAAAAGCCTTCTTCCGCAACTCCGGAGAAAGCTTAACTGAAGACTGCCCCATCTCGACGTCCCTGAACCGTCGGATCCTCATGCGGGCAAACAAAAGTGATTCAGATACGGCTTTTCCCTTAGCCAATCGAATCATCAGAGGATCATCATCCTGTGCAGCACCCAGCTGGTGGAAGCCAGGACAGTGGTATACAAACCACGAATAAAAGATATGGGCTGAAAATACCCTATTCATAGGGAGCCCAAGCCGAACCAAGAAAGCAGCAGCCTGCAGTTCGGTACACAGGTAGGAGTAAAGAGCGGGCACCAAAGCAAGCCGCTCTCCAAACGCCATCTGACAAGCCGGAAAAATACAATGCGGCCTGATGTGCGTCCCATCTCCACCAGCAAAAATAACCTCACCTAGCCAAAAAGTGAGGTAAACAGCAAGATCTCTCCGCAGTGCAATGTCAGAATAAAGGGCATCTGTGCTCGCGAAGAAACCCTTCAACTCTTCCTGCATGGCCAAAGTCTTCTTCCTGTCTTCCCGGGTCATGCTATCAGGAGACTCTTTGCTGTCAAAGAAGTTGAAGAATGAAGAGCCATAACTCTTCCAACTGCTGGATCTGACTTTCGAGCCCTCCTTCAAAAAATCATAGAAGGCGACGAGCTGAAAGTATAGGAGCCTGAACTCCTCTGACTGCTCCTCAAGGACGCTGTCAATCGGCATGAACTCCTCGTAGAGTTTGCCAAGGATGGGCAGTCCAGTAATAGCACTCAACTCCTTCAGAGAAAAACCAGTCTCACCGTTCGTGACAACGAAGGTATTGGTCTGAGGGAGGAAAGACTCCAACATAGCCATGAAGGCATCATCGGAAAAGTCACGGTCTCCCTAAAAGCGCGGACCGCGTCAAAAATCCCGGCTTCCTTCAAAACGGCGCCCCCAATCAGCAAGGTGTGGTCAGTCCATGACTTCCAATCGGAGTCAACATTGAAACGGCCACGAAGTCGAAAAGGCTTCACCCAAGTACTGCCGTCACCGCTGAAAACGCCAAGGCCCACCGGTCTCAAATCGACCGACAGATAATCAGAGCCCTGGTAGCCGCTGGCTGGCATCAACATGTCCATACGGACAGGTGGCTTCTCCGCATATCCGGAGGGTCCACCAACAAAAACCCCGGTCTTGATCACACTGGTCCTCTTCACCCAGCTCGGAGGATCTTCCCTCTTAGAGCACGTGGGAGCAAGGCTCATGATCGAGATGGTACGATCAAAAGACGACCGGGTAGAAACAGTCTTCTCTTCACCATCTGCTGTGTAAGAGAACTGAAAACATCTCCTTTGGTATGTCAAGTCGTCAGGGACTGCATCTCCAAAGAAGAAGGTAGGCTTGGGTAAAACCCTCAGATCGTCCATAACCCAAGGACGGTTGCTTACCATGATCTTATAGAATTCCTCATTCTTGAGAGCGATCAATCGCTGTCTCATCTCATCGCGATTGAGGGAATCGCACTCTTCCAAGTTCTTCTCAACAAACTGGACCTTCTCCCAGGCCTGTTGAACGGCCACATTGGAAGATCTAGCAGATCGACGAGGTACGCTTGTAGCAGGCTCTTTACCCTTGTTCGCTCTGGAGGAACCACCTGCAAAGGTTGGAAAAGAAAAAGATCGTCATCAAAATGACAGGATTTCGCTAAAAAAAAAAAAAAAAAAAAAGGGTCACTTTGTCCCACCAAAAATCTGGCGAAATTTTGGCATGATTCCGGGGCAATTCCAAAGAAAAAGGAAATACCCCGACGGAAATAGAAAGTTTGAAGATGGGCTCAACATTGCTGCGGGCTCCGAAACTCCAAACTTTCGAAACCTCAAAATCTCCGCAAAATCAAGAAGGGCTCAACATCGCTGCGAGCTCCAAATTCCCAAATTTGCAAAGATTTTCAGGTATGCTATCACATCATGCTACTCAATTCAATTTACAAAAAGTACATGCATGAACATCTAGATTTGCATAAAAACGCATTATCATGATGAGCAAAAAAAAAAAAAAAAAAAAAAGAAACTTTCTCAAAAAAAGAGGGAAAAAAAAAAAAAGAAACTTTCTCAAAAAAAAGAGGGAGAAAGAAAAGAAAAAAAAAGAAAAGAAACTTTCTCAAAAAAAAAAAAAAAAAAAAAAAAAAAATCAGGCCACGTGGCCGTACGGACCAGATCCGTACGGATCTGTCCGTACGGCCCACAAAAAAAAAAAAAAAAGAGAAGGAAAAAACGTGTGAAAAAAAAGAAAAAAAAAAAAAAAAACCAAAAGAAGAAATCACGTGGAAAAGAGAAAAAAAAAAAGAAGAAGAATAGAAAGAAAAGAAAGAAAGAAAAAAAAGAAGAAAGAAAAAAAAAGAAGAGGAACTTTCTTTTTTTACCATCCTATTCCCTACATAAAGTTTTCTTGAAAGAAAAAGAGAGAAAACTTACTTGAAGCCATTGATGGAGAAGAAAAAGGAAAAAGCTTGAAGATCCTTGAAGAAGAAAAACTCTTGGCCTTGGAGCTCTCTTGAGATTGTTGCAAAAGAAAGCAATAAGGGCAAGAGATCCTACCTTCCTTTGCTTTTATAGGAGAGAGCAAATCAAAGAAGGAAACAAAGAAGAAAGGTAAGTGTTACTAATTAGTAACCTTACCAAAAGAGAAGGAATTAGAAAGATTCTTTCCCAAAAAGAAAGATGTCTTTGAGAGATTTCCTCCCAAAATCAATCAAATGAGAGATTCTCTCCAACAAAAAAGGATATTGGAGATTTCTTCCCAAAAAGAAAGATACCTTGAGATATTCTCTCCCAAATTAAGGGAATATGAGAGATTCTCTCCCATAAAGATATTTTTAGATATTCTCTATCCAAATGAGATATCTTTAGATATTCTTTACAAAAATGACCCCACATGAGATCTAAGCCATCCTAAAAAGCTTAAGGTCCCATGGGCTAGCCCATATGAGCCAGGTTTGACCACCTAGGCACTAAAAAAAAAAAAAAAAAAAATGGGCTTTTAGTCAGAGAAAAAAAATCCCTCTTACCCAAGAGCATACAAAAATGGTTCCATGCCTCTTTTGAGTTGATTGAACCATACAAAAAATTCCAAGCCCCATGAGCTTCCAAAAATCAAACCATCCAGCCTCATATACCAAGTTGAGCCAAAATCTTGAAATTGACATTCCACAAAAATCCAAACCACTCCAATGGACCCACACAGTCCCAAAGAGTGACCAAAAACCAAATCCTGGTCCCCTAACTTGCCACATACAGCTTGTTAGGTCACAAGACCAAAACCAAAAACCAAATCATGATCCCCCAACTTGCCACATACAGCTTGTTGGGTCACAAGGTCAAAACCAAAACCCGATCCCCTAACCTGCCATATATAGCTGGTTAGGTCACAAGATCAAAAACAGAAACCCAAATCCACATCCCTGATGTCATCTTCAAAACTTTGCCTCGAGATGGTGTGTGATTCCTTTCACTACCATAAAATTCCCCTGGAAGCTCAAAGGCTACTCTACCAAAGGAAAGATTGCTCAAAGACTCTTGGTCAAGACACAAGCTCTCCTTCAAAAATCTCTTCGAGGCACATCGACTACAAAAGTCAAGCAACTCGTCGCTGTACCTCGAGGGGGCATTTGTTGACACCAAAAATGTCACTTTGCCTCTTCAACATCAAGAAAGCTGCATGAAGTCGCAACCTGCCATAAATAGGCAATGCAATTTCTCCAAAAAATCAAATCTTGTCAGAATCAAACAAAAACTGCAAGATCCTTCAAGATAGCCAAGAGAAGAGTACACATGAAGTTTCGGGCCATTTCAGAATCATTTGGCCTAACTTCGCTTCTCCGACAGCTAAAATGGCGCTCCCGGCGGCGACATCATCGGAGACGACAAAACTTCGATCAAAGCCTACAGATGACTCCAGCATGTCTCAAAAGGGCTCTATGCCAAATTTCAAGTCAAACCGACAACGTTTGACCCTCCATCAATGCTCGAGCAGCAAAATCAAGCCTCCCGGTGGCGGGAACCACCGAAGCCTTCGCTCATCAAACCAAGTGCATGAGTGGCTTCAACATGCTTCCAAAAGGCTGCACGTCGAATTTCAGGTCATTCCGACAACGTTTGACCAGGTTTCGATGCTCCGAGAGAAAATCAAGCCTATCGGCGGCGGAGCAACCCGGGACCATGACATCCAAAACGGAGCCCATGGAACGTCTCAAAATGACTCCAATAGGCTCCCCGTCAAATTTCAGGTCAATCGGACATCGTTTGACCACATATCAAAGCTCGGCATTTTCCCCGCAGCAAAATCAAGTGAAGCATCGACGGGACCCCAAACGGCTTCAAAACTCAAACAAAAGCCTATGGTTGGTCTTATTTATTGCTCAGGAGGCTTCACCTCAAATTTCAGGTCATTCCGACATCGTTTGACCAAGTTTCAGCTTCTGGCGGAAAATCAGCAGCTCTACGCGACAAAGTCTTCGGCTTTCCCGGAAAATTGGAAACTTTGCACTCTAAAAATGCAAGGATTCTCATTAAGTTTTCTACAGGGAAATCAAGCCAATAAATGAAAAGAAATGTCAAGAAAAATACAGAAGAAAACGGCGACGAAAAAGACCTCAAAACGACCGCAAAACGGGCTCCGAAGGGGAAAAATCCCCCAGGGTCGCAGACCCCTGCGACCATGGCCCATGGTCGCCGGCGACCATGGAGGTCCGGGTCACCGGATTTTCCGCCGGTGACCCGTTTTTCCGTCTTTTTTCGCGTTTCGCGCACTTTGGCCCCTGTGGTTTCCTGAAAATGTGATTTTTAGTGCTCTAAATTGACTCATATCCGACGACATCTCGGATCCGCCGTCAAAAGCATAAAATCATCATTGATCGCTCCAAGATCGCCAACCGGTCGACCAAGAAAGTGCACTTTCTGTCCGACCGATCGTGAAATCGACAAGACAGATGTCACCGGCCCACTCTTAGCTATCAATGTCTGAAGTTACATGTTCATCCGATGTCGATCAGCATGTAGATCCATCGATGATCATCGCCAGAAGAATTCCAGAAGACACGGCATGGCCCGCGACTCTTCGACTGCTCGGCGACCAATTAATGTGGTTAATTGACTAGCTTTATTGCAGTCATTAATTCATTTCTTTGGACGGCCCAATCAGAAGCAAGCATTTGGGAGTTACAAGTCAATTGATTCGTGGCATTTAAACCATGAAACTCCTCCCATTATGGTAATTAAGGTGATTAAAAGCCCTTAATCTCCATCGACCAATCAGATTCAAGGAAAAAGGAGTTACAAAATCAAGAAATAAATCTTGTAACTCCTCCCATTAAAGCCATTAAGGCTCATAAACCCTCCTAAATGGCTACCAAAGGCCTATAAATAGGAGAGCATTCCATTGAAATGGGGATCGGAAAAAAGATCAGAAAAAAGAGGAGAAAATCAGAGGATCAGAAAAAAAGATCAGAAAGAGATCTGAGAGAAAGAAAAAGAGAGAAAAACTCTGCTGGAGTTCTGCACCGGCCACCACTACAAGGTGACAAAAGTCCCTTGGGGGGCACCCCCCCCCAAGGTCCTTGCCTTCTCCTGCTGCCTCCAATGGCTTAGACGTGGCTTTTCAGCCCGTCTACTTAGCTTTTTATTGGACATAGGACCTTCTCTTGGTCTTTGTCCTCTAAAAACCTGAGGTTATAGCCAAGCCAAGCGAATCAAGAGCATCTTCTGTTCTCATCTGCATGGATGATGGCGAAGCCCATACATGGCTTGCGACCGTCAATCTGAACGAGTCCCCCACAATCTCCTGAAAAGTTAGATCTTCCTTTTCTTGCTTTTCATTGTAGTTTGTATTTTTCTAAAGAGACAAAAATCACAACTCTTGTCTTTCATTATTGATAAGAATTGTAAATCGGCTATAAACGCCAAAATCGGCTATAAATGCCAAACAAATCGCCTTTCACGGCAAATTAAGAAAATGTCTCTTTTCTTAAATATTTGTGCAATGGAAAACTTGAAAGAAGTTGATTTCCTTTTTACTTGCGAAGGTTGATCTCCGGATTACCACTTGCAATTCCAAGTAAAATAGAAAATCTGGCACACCCACACAAAGAAATGTTGATGCACGCTTCAGGGACCGCCAGGGCGCGAAAGGGCCGGACCCGACGGACTCCCACGTTCCGCCGACCCCGGTAGCCGCCCCAACGGCGCCTCAGAGCGTGTTCCATCATGCACAAAAAGGGGGAGCATTATGTTTTGTTATGGTTTGGTTTACTATGGTCGTTATTTATATAATGTTCTGAAATAATACACTTGGAAATCTGTTAGGAATATTATTGGGACCTAAGCCTATGTTAAGGTCGGTTTTTCATAATGTCACTTAAACTTGTCCATGGAGGAGAATTGGGTTGTTGGAAAATTGGAGGAGATGGATTCCTGGTCAATCCAATGATCAAACCAAAGACAAATGGAGATCCCATTGCTCCCTTCCAAGCACTTCCAATCTTGTAAGACCCCGCCCCAAGTTAACCAAGATTAACTCTAATTAATCGAAATTAATGCTAATTAATCAAGTCTAATTAGACTAATGATGGTTAATGCCCCAACTCGATGAGATTAGTCTCAAATGAACTTAATGAAGGGATAATGAAGGGATTAAGTGAATTGGATGAGTTTCAAGTCTAAACTAAGAGAACAAGACCTTTTTCGTAAATACGGAGTTATACGTATTTTATCGAATACGGAAACTCTTGATACCAACACGTGTATCTCAACGAGTACGTTAACTTTCATAATAGACTCGAAACCGTTTGACGAGGATTTCGTCAAGTGACCCTTCATTTGACTCAAAATGAAATAAGAATAAATGAGAGGGGGTTATAGTGTAAGGAGGCATTATATTAGAATGAAATACATTCATTCAAGCATTTCACCCAAACCCTAGGCTCCTCCTTCATTTCTTTTCCTCTTTTCTCTTCCATTCTCCTTTGTCAAGAGAGAAGTTAGAAGTGATTTCAAGGGGTTTTAAGGAGTGTAGCTCCATCTCCATCTTCTTCCTCAAGTTATCTCCCCATTGTTGAAGGAAAGATTATAAGAGAGATCTCAAGATTCCTCCCTTTGAACTAGAAGTGAGTACTTAGAACTTTTTAATGAGCTACAAGTTATAATGGGTGCTTAGACTTGATTTCTAGCACAAATAGCTTAAAGGTTGTGTATTTGCATGTTTTATGGATTTAGGGTTTGGTATTTGGGGGTTTTCTTCTCCAAAAGCTAGCTAAGCAAAGGACAATGAGTTAGTTGGCTTTAAGAGGCAAGTATAAGCATTTGGTTGTAGTATTTGTTAACCATTGTTGAAATGCTTGAGATTTCCATGGATTTAGTTTTTGTACATGTTATTGAGTTGTGAGTTTTCTCATGGATTGAATAGAATAAGAAATGGGTGATGAAATGTGTAGTTTTGTTGATGGATTGTGTATTAGAAGGGAAACAGGAGGTTTCCAATTGATTTGTGAGTTTAGAATGTATTGGAAGTAGAGAAAGAGGAAGAGGAAATCAGCTGTGAGCTGATTCATAGCAGAGTTTTGTCTCAGGTCCGATCGATCGGACCGTCCCTAACTGGGACATGTTTTCAGTCCGATCGATCGGACCTAGGGCTCATTTTGAGTCTGGTTGAGATCGGCGATTAATTGTGCCGGTACTTTATTCATGATTGAGAATGGACTATAAATGAGTCCTAGAACTAAATATACCATAGTTAAGGACTATTAAGTAAAGAAAATCGAGGGAAAGAATGTTAGTAAAAATTTGTGAAAATATACCACATTGAGTTTTGGATTTTTGTAAAAGTTTGTAACACTCCTTGTGAGTATAATGCTCCCTAAATTAGTTCGAAGACTAATTGTGGAGTAAAGTGAATGATTGAGAATTAAGGATAATGAAGGAAGGACTTCATGGTTAATAAATTGTGGTCTAAAACCCCATGGAAGTTAACTACGGGGACTATAATGCACACACTCAAAATAAATGTGATGCTCATCAAGAATAACACGTGCATTTAGTACCGTTGGCTATATCTATATGGTGGTTTAGATTTAAGAAAGAATTAAATAGAATCATAATTGTCCAGCAATTCTTATTGTAACAATGTGTCCCAATCTAATGTGATTGGTGTCATTACTCTTCTCTTATTATGAAGGGAATCATGGAACTGAATCGAATCCAGAAATGGATTGCTCACTGAGAAGTATGGACCCTTGAGTCAGGCACTACCTAGTTATTGTTTAGAACTTTAAATGAGTTCAATGAATGAATAAATGAGACAAATGTCTAATCCTACTGCAGTAGATGGTATTTGGGGGCGTTCCGGAGCTCCGTAGTGATGCTAGTTGTCCCTGGCCCGGACATTAATAAGTCCCACCAATTCTGATCGGATCTATGGGTATTGATCGATGCCTTCCGTTTGGAAGAAGAATCCTTCCTTTGAGGGAAGATGGTAATAATAAATCCTTCCTTTGAGGGAAGATGGTAATTAAATGAAATGAATGCCATGGTAGTGACCACCCAACACATGACCACAAGTTTAGCTTTTATGTGCACACATCCTATGGTAGGAACTTTCCAGACTTATCTGGTATTGGAACTGTTATTAATAGGTGGAATGAGTTTAATTTATGGGTTAACATGCTATTACAATATCTGTTTATACATTGTTGAACCGTAGTGTTCATTAGTGTTATTGATGGCATTACAGGCCCGTTTGCCATTGCCGGTGCAGCAGCGCCCCCGGCAGGAGCGGAGGAGACCGCTCCGGTTCCTCCAGGAGGATTGAACGAATGGAATGGCCGGGATACCGTTTGATACGAGCATCTGAGTGCGAGAAGGAATATTTTATTTTGAGGAATATTTTGTGTTGTCATTCTTTTTGTATAATCATTTTGGGATGTAATTAATGGTCATTGTACAATATTTTGGACATGCACTATTTGACAAGTAAATGATGGATAGGATACATGTATAAGAAACATTATTTTATATACATGTAAATTGTAATTGATGTTGTCAAGTGAATTGTTTCCGCAGATTTGTGTAATTGACAGGTTTATTGATAATGTATCCCTTGTGGGTTTCGTTTTAACTTCGGTTAATTCGGGATTTACGGGAGTAAGTATGGGCTCACAGCTCGGGGTTACCGGATCTCGGGCCCGGGTCGTGACAAATCTGCAGGACGAAAGATAGAGAGTGCAGTCTCCTCCAAATGCAGGAGCCTCCAACAGGATTGCTAATGGACTAAATGGGAGAGTTCTTGAAGTATCTGGCTTGGAACCAGACATCCCATAGGGAATCTGCAGTTATTGCCGACCAACCCAATTTAAGCAAGCAAGCTTCGCTGAACTCCTTGATACTCTACAGGCCAAGCCCTTCCTCTTTTTTTTGATAAATGGACAGTCTCTCAATTGAAAAGGTTGCTCCTAGTGCTATTCGGAGATGCAAACCACAATAAGTTTCTCATTAGTCTTTCAATACAGAGGCAAGTTTTACTAGGGGTGAGAATTACCAAAGAGATGTGGAGAGGAATGGAGGAGAGGATATGTTTTTTCCAACGGAAGTCTTCCATTAAAGGAGAGACATCTAAGCTTGAATTGCCAAGGTATGTCTTCCAACAAATGAGAGACATCTAAGCTTGGAATGCCATGTTTCTTTCGCCAGAACCCGGCCAAAATTCTAACCACCTAAAAGGTCTCAATTGACCTTTTGAAACTTCTAAAATTCCATTCTCTATGCATTTGGTTGGAATTCCAAATGCTGCACCAAGAGGAGGGATTTGGAATTCCACCTCGGGGGGATAGCTTTTGGAGAATTTGAAATTCCTCCAACAAGAATTCTTGAAATTCTGGTCCTATTTATTTATGACAAGAATTCGGGCTAACACAAAAGGTGAACCAATACCAAACAAAATTGTAGACATAATGGAGCATTTATTGATAATTTGGAGTGATATGATCACATAAATGCATACTACAAACCAAATTATAAGAGTTACCAATTTAAATGGCTTTTTTATGTATGTACAATTCTTTTTTCATTAGCATTCGATAAGTATCGTGGGACTCATACCATGTATCTTAGAATTATACAAAAAAAATTGAAAAATTATTATGTTTATTATTCGTCTCGAATTGTGGCTGACACATTTTGTTGTCAGGCTTAATATTAAGGCCAAGATCTAGCCAACTTAACTGAAGCTCTGTCCGGGCTCAGCCAATTTACAAAATACATGAGCTTTTCTTTAGTGGTCTTTTAAAGCATAAATAGACCTTGACTGAGCCCGTTTCTCGCAATCAGTCCAGGTTTTTTGTTAGTTATGTTCCGATCCAAGGCCTAGCAACACAGCCCAAACCCATCCCAGTGTGGCCCATCCTCAAGCCCCTCTCTCACTCTCTCACAATTATTCCTGGATCAGTTGCTGAGATAAACCACATGGCCCATGCACTATATTTACCAAAAGCTTCCGAATTACGAACAGGAAGTAACCGAAAGAGTATTAAACCAAAAGGAAGGGCGCGTCAGATTTGTGTCACCCACTCATCAACTTAGGGAGGGCTAACCAGGAAGGCCGTCCGATGACATCACAATAACCACATTTTAGGAGGGCGGGTGGTGAAGATTATGGCATCGTGCATGTAGGACCCTCTCCCACCCATCTGATTATAATTGGGTCCATGGCCTAATCATGTCTAGTTCACATGAGACGACCTCACATGTTCATCCCTTCTTAGAGTATATGAATGTGTTAAAAGGCTGGTGCTATTTTGATATATGAGGTGAGCCATGAACCCATACTACTTCATACTGTCATTCATATAACTGGCATGTCCCAAGACCTCTTATATATACTGTTGCTGTTGTATTCTTATCATTTCTCCCTTTCAAATTAGAATTGGGAGCTTATCACCCAGTAAGGGAAAGGGCTGTATATAGATATGGCAGAGAGTGGCTGCCAACTACACTAATATACTATACCAAATAAAAAAGCCCTGGTGAGAAGAAAGAGAGACCCTTCGAAAACCCTATTCCCTCTTATTTCATCTAGATCTGAACCGTCCATTATCATCTTCCATGTCCACGGTATCTATTCTAGGACGTGGATCATGAAGAGGAGTAGTGAATCACACGTGACTGATCTCTTTTAAACGGTTACGGATCTCTATTGCATAATTCTAAGTATCGGATATGTGCTGCTACAGTCTAAAACTTACACATTTAAGAGAGACATTTTTGTAATTGGGAGTGCATAATAACAGATATATTAAGCATAGAAGGCTGGAAATGGCCCAGGATACATGAACGACGAAAAATGATTCTTCCTTACAGAAGAAATGGCCTCAGTTAGACTCGACTGGCCTGTGCTTGATAAGCCCTTTTTTAGTTGGGCTTTTGCCAACTGATTAACTGTAACATACACTCAAGTTCCTTCTCAAGCCATTAAACAGTTATAAATGGACCTACAATAAGGTCAGGATGGGCTGGCTTCTAACAGAATATGTATTCAAATCTGCATCAAAACCACCGTATTTGATAATGAAAGCTAAAATAGAAATTATTGTAAAAGATGGGACTAATGGATGAACTTTTTTTTTATTTTTTTGTGAAGTATGGATGAACGTTGAAATGCAATTTCCTAAAACCCATGAAATTCCATCAAAGAAAAATGGGAGGATCAGTGTCAGTGCTGGGCCCTCTTTTTTAAGCAAGAGCATAAAAAGGAAGTCTTCTTGCTTTCTCTGAGTAATTCCCGGGATGCTAATAAGGGCAATGTACCTACCCTTTGGGTGCACCTGGACCGAGTTAGGATCCTCTGTTTCGTAAAAACAGGGAGATACTATTTCAAATCTGCTGATTGTGTAAAATATTATGTGAGCTAATGCACCCTCTCAATTGATTTTTTGGAATGAAAAAAAAAAAAAATCAAGGAAGAGATTTTACACAGTTGGCAGATGTCGATTGGATGAAACAGTATCTCCCATGGGATCCGTACTTACCTAGACCATGGAAAAAACCTTACACTAGTGTCAAAGGAAAGTTGGCTGACAAGCTAGCTCAACATTGGTCCGTTTAGGCTCAAGCTCAAGCTTGGGTTATTCTCTTATGAGCCAAGCCGTTTATAATTTCTAAAAATGCAGATATCATGGGAGAACCAGAATAGAAACATGAATAATCATGAAAAAACAAAAAACTTATTTTTAACAGTATTTTGTATTTGATATAATATTTGAAATATTTAGAAATTGATTTATTTACTACTATAATGTTGTTTTAAATATTATCTTTGAAAAAGCCCAAATCTGACATATTCCACATACAATAATTCCACTTGAGAGATGTGTGTAACAATGATCATAAGTACATAAACTTTTCTTGTGGTAACTATTACATGGTAATATTAAATCTAAGAAAAATTTAAAAATCAATTCAATTGGACTATACTACTAAGTTTATTTAAAACATATTACAATAAAGCTAGCTTATAGTTTTTTTTTTAATTAAGAGAACTCATCAGTATGATGCTGATGAGAATCGAATTTTTAATTAACCTAGAATATACTAAAATGTGTATTTCAGCATAGAATTGCATGAAACACATTTCAAAGCAAACGACTAGACCAGAATACCCAGAATTCCCTAGAAACATACAACACATGTCTTTATCCAAATGCACGCTATCCATCGCATTAAATACATCTTTCAGTCAGAAATGGGGCAGAATCCGACAAGATTAGTTTTTATGCCCTCATTTACCTGAAACATGTCTGAATTTAAAAAGATATCACATAATTTTCTATAGCACGTCTAGCGTGAAACGCGGTTTACATCCTACATTTTCCAAGAGCCTCCTAGAATCGCATGAATTTTGAATCAGAACGTATCTCAGAATATCATAAAATGCGTATTTTAGCCTAGAATCGTATTAAATATATTTCAAAGCAAAAGACTAAACTATAGTGCCCAGAAATGCCCTTGAATCACCCGGCACGTGTTTTTATCCAAATTTTGGCTATTGATTTCACGAAATACAGTTTTCAGTGCCCCACATTTTATTAAGTAAACAAGGATGGCAATGAATCAGGATAAAATAGGGATCCGCCTTGTCCCACTCTTATATCTACCAATCTATTATTGTTCTTTCCTTGTCAAAAGCTTGTAGCCTTTCGATCCTAAGGTGGATTGACTAACCGCCATTGGTTCTTATTTTATTTTCACATCATAGTTTACAATTAATCATTGCATTTCATATATTAACAACAAATGACAAGTTAGAATCTTGTACGATTTCTACCAAGTAATTGCACCAATTATCCAACCACGTCGAATGTTATCAATCCCAAAGGACTCCCAATAACTTAGATTGTTCTTTGTCAACTGGGCCCTGCTGAGACTTACACTTCCAACGTTGCCAACGTTGATACTCCCACATTTCACAACACCCTCCATCCTCAGAGATGTTGTGATGATCTGTAGGATTTGTATTGGATCCACAAGGAAACACACAGTCCTAATCCCCAGTTATAATCTAATATCCTGATCGAGCACACAATATCCTTTTAGATGATTCAGATTTCCAACAAATGATGAACAATTTATCTCATTTTTATTGCAGCTAGTATTATAATTGTTCTCTGCAATAGTTTGTGTACAACACATCCCCTCAACGTCTTGTACACTCAATAATATCCCCCTTACAACACATAGCGTAGGATACATATGGTTAACATGGATCTAACATATCCAAGATAAAATGATTTAAAAGTTTTTAACCATACAGATTTTAGCTGTGGGGTGTACAGAATCAAATAGAAATGTATGATCTCCATATGCACTATATTCTTTGAATTGCTCACAGGTATACTCCCACTTAACAGACATCATCCATTAGCTTTCTACCCTTATTGGTCAGTAACCCGAAAGCATACCACTCAAAATATTTTTACAATGCGTTAAGCTTATATCAAATCAAACAAATTTAAATGTATTTGCTAATGCCACCATTCAGAGATACAAAACACTCTCACCCATATAAATTTGGGCACAAAAAACAGTCAGCATATTCTGCAGTGAATCATATCACTCAACTCCACAGTTATAGTTATTTCAGAAAAAAACGACTCAGTCTAAAGGAGATATTCTGCCAAATATTTGAGTTTTCAAGTCTAATGGAACTTAAACTCATATGTCCTTTCCCAACTCATGATTACAAGATTTATTCAATAGATGCTCACAATCTCCAGATTTCATTTTCATGAATTCAAAAAAAGGTTTACTTTCTATCATGGAGATTATATGGAAAACCACAAATTGATCCACTAGTTTCGTTCTCTGATTTCCATCATATCCACTGTTATATAAAATAACCTTTGTATCCGATCAATGAGGTTGCCTATCCTATCACATTCTCCTGTCCTCTTGACTTTAAAAAACTTATAGTTCCTTGCCTCAAATTCCTTTGAAATTTAAATATTTAAGAGGTGTGGGACTTGAGAGTTACATAATAGACACGGGATTTGGAACACATTGATCAATTGGTTCTCTCACACTACTAGAGATTTGGTTATTGGCGTAGGGAAAGGTCAGCGGCAGCCTCAGACCCATTAGCGGCCGCCAATAGCTGTTACTAAAGCTCCCCCACCCATATCCACTTTTTCGCTTCCCAGTTTTTTTCCCCTCTCCCGCGCTATGCTCCCCCGAAACCCCTTTTTTCCGCCACCAATTATTCTCTCTCTCTGCACTGTGCCCTCCCGCCGCACCGGCCACGCCACCGCCGAAGCCTGCCTGCGGTTCTATCTTTCTCTCTCTCTCTCTCTCTCTCTCTCTCTCTCTGCGCTGTGCCCTCTATCGCCCACGCCACTGCGCTGTGCCTCTCCCTCTCTCTCTCTCGCTCTATACTGCGCCCACGCCACTGTGCCCTCTCGCTCTGCACTGAGTCGTCGGAGTCCAGACCGGAAAGGTAATTTTTAAACATGGGTTTTCTCCCCCTTTTGCTAAGATAATGAGTTTCAACTGAAAGATGGCACCTTTGTACTGTTTCTCATTGTTTATTCTGATGGAAGCCTCAAAATTTATCGATTCATTTAAGTTGTATTCTTTTAGTTCAATTTGATTGCGAGTGTTTGTTTGATTTTGATGAGTGTGAATTTAGCTACTGCCATGTTATAGGGTTTTTAGTTGTCCGAAGGGGTCAGATTTATTTTCTTGGAGAAAAGAAAATCACCTTGAGACCCATTAGGTTAAAGACTTTTAAAGAAGCAATTTCATTGATATAGAAACACTATGACTTCCATTTGAGCATATATAGGATCTCATATATAGGGTCAAGCCAATAGAATTGGGGTTTCTTTTTTTCGTTTCATTTTTTCTGACTTTGGGGGTTGTCTTTACTTGAGTTTCCAGTATCAATCTTGTACATTCTGCCATTGTTTCTGAGATAGATATTGTTCAAATACTTGAAATTTTTGGATGGTCAATGGTGCGTTCCTGTGCTGATCACTATACTGATAATCTGTTTTTGATGTTCTAATCTCTGTTTTTTTGTGTCTTTAGTGCATGGAATGTCCAACTCTGTCCAATTTCTTTCATTTAATCTTTTTGTTATGTTAATGGAGGTATAAATGAACTGTTGATATCCTGCCAATTGTTGGCCTCCGTTTGAATCTCTGGTAGTAAATGACATGATTAATTCAAATTTCATGTACATGGGAGGCTTATCTGGTCACACATAAAAACAGAGTATAAAATTTCTGATCAAATATAGTGCTCATGGGTTCCAACCCTGTTGTGTAAATGGGATAAGCCTAAGTGCTGCTAACAGTTACCCAGAACAGAATTTAGAAACCATTTATGGTGAAATATTGTTCTGATGCCTTCATTACACATTTTATTCAAACTCAAACCTAAATTCTCTAAGTAATCTCGCTTTTTATCTCTAATAACCAAAACCAACCTAATTCTATCTTATCTTCTAAAATATAAATCTCTAACATAGGTCTGTCATATATAGTACCATCCATCTCCAAGGACAAAACTGTGAGGCATTCTCATACTCAAATCAGTTTGAACATTCGATCTGACTCTGACATTATTATTTTCTTCTCATATTTCACCGAAGCATGTGGGCACCAATTTCAGATAAAAAGATGAGAAAAAAACTAAATAATCAAATACAACAAATTGAGATTACTGAGAAAATACCAACAAGCTATAATAAAATACAATTATATTAGTAAAAATGTTAAAATAATTTCTATATTTGAAATTTAAAGAACTTACATAATAACAAAGTACGTGAAACTTCCATAAATTTAATGTAGATCCTATGTTTTTATATCTAAACGAACGGTACAGGTAATGCTAGATGTATGTATCACCTTAGATCAGAGCAGGAACTACCTCCCCGCTCACAATACAGCTAAACCATTCAGGAAAAAGTTTTTTTAAAAAAAAGGGAAAGAAAAACTCCCATTTCTCTATACCGTTAGGACCTAATATTACTGCATATGGTTCTACATAAAAAAAGAAAATACAGTCACATACCTCTCCTAATGAAAGCAAAGGAGATTAACTGTCGTCATCAGAATTAGACCTATCTGATCCATCCACTCTCCGATCCTTGATTGCTGGAAAAAGCAATTGCTTTCGGGGATCGGGAACAGGATGTGAAACATTAGGAGGCTCCTTGCCTGTGGCTGGTTTTGCTACCTTTTTTGCTGCCTCTGCCGCGTCTTTCACCTCTTTGCACACCTTTTCAAGCATTGCCATAAAATCCTTCACTATAACTTAAAGATATAGCCCTTCATCCTTCCCTGAATTCCCATGAAAGTAGTCTATTGTGTTCTTCACCAGAGACCGGATTCTTATTTCCTCCCCTAGCAGCCACGTAACATCAATATCTGCATGCTCCACAAAGGACTTCAGCGTCCGGCGGAAACCATTCTCCTCGTCGACATCTTTCATCTCCGTGTCCAGGAAGTCCTTTGTCCTAACCAGCCAGAAGCCAAGTTTCTCTACCATGCTTGTTAATGCATCAGCATCCAATATCGCTGCCTTCCTGACATTCTCAAGCTCACCTGGTAAACGTGAAACCACTTGAAGACCAAGAGCACGGTAATGGTCTCAACTGTCATGTTGAGTATCATCAGCAATGTCGTCTGAGGCCACGCTAGAGAAACTAGTATTCCCTACTGAAGTGCGTGTGGCACGCACACCTTCAGACCGGATTATCTCTTGGACAACAAAGTGAAGAAGTGTAGTCTTTCCATCTATTCCTTTGACATCAGCCAGTTTTAGGAGAGTGTCAAGCTTCATTGTTTTGAAAACAAAAAGAAACAAAAAGAAAAACTTAGACTATTCCCTCCACATGTTTAAGCTCAATATTTGCCTTCATGTTTTGGCCAATAATTTGAGATTTCCACCAATTGTTGTATTTTTGCATTCATTCTGTTAATTGCCGTTTGGTCCATTCTACCATTAGGTTTATTGCATTTCCTTCTCAACAATGTTATTGCTCATATGGGATTTGCTTCATGTACATGGTGATGGATGACTATCATAGCACTTCACATGGAAGCTAAATTAGGTTCTTGAGGAGAGATAATTCTCATATCAATGAAAAAGGGATAAAATAACATTATGTTGATATGCATTCTGCGTGAACAATATGAAAATATTCTCTCAATTAAGTTCAGAAATCAACCTTGTCCAATGTTGACCTACACATTCAATCAAACCAGCAATAGCCCCTTAACCATCACACTATTACAGTAAATGTTTCATCATTCAAACCAAGGTTTGAGACCTACCCAAACTACCTTGCTCATCCTAGCAAACCTAATTTTACTGAAGAAGGACCCAACTCATCCAAACTTTTTGGACAATATTCTTTGTTTTTTGTATTCTCCATTTGATGGGAAGTCAGTATCCATTGTCTGCCAACCTCATACTTAAATCAGTTTCACTAGGAGTCAATTCGGAACTGGGTATGTGTCTTGACTTTGAAATGACGTAGATGGATTTGTCAAGAAACATAAATTAAAATAACAACATAAAATCAATATTCATTGTCAACATTAATAATTTTTTATCTTACAAACATTTGAACAGATATGTCATGACGAAAGAAGAGAGATCGTCCGCGGACGATCAAGGAGCTGCTGCGCTAGGCCCAGGTCAGTGAGCCATCTGGGGAACCTACTCCTACACTGGGTGTCGCCCAGCCTAATTCGATGGCCCCACCGAGTAGGCCATCGACCTCCCAGCCGAGTCCATTGACCGCCGGGCCGAGGCTATCCACCTCAGTGAGGCCTTTGACGTCGACCCATTCAGCTTCACAGACCAATAGACGTTTATATAGTTAAAACATTTTAATTCTAGCAAAATTAATTTATTTCAATTTAATTAGATTATCTCTAATTTGAATAGATTCTATGAGCGCAGGCCCATCTTCCAGCAAGGGGAGAGGCCCTGCGAGAGGGATTTGGACATGGAATTCCGGTAATCCCATTGATGTGGAGTTTGACGAGACATACCATCCGGTGGGTCCGCATGCTCGGCAGCTCATTAGCCAGTTGGGACATATGGTCAGGGATCCATATGCATTCCCTTTGACTACACTTGATTCAGAGGCATTCCCGGTGAAGACATTAGACCGTGTCTGGCAGCTGGTTAAGGTAATAATTTAACATTTCTCAACAGGATATGTTAATTTAAACTATAACCTAATGAAAAATTATCTATCCTTTTCAAGACAATTTGAGGGCATGTTCTGACTTTTTCCGGCCAGTGTGCATGTCCAAGTGCTGAAAGATGTGGAAAGATCATAAAAATAAAATGAAGATGCAGCACTGGAAGCCACATCAGGATGCCCCTGACATACTGGAGCGAGTTCCGAGGGGCGTTCTCCCGGATCAATGGACTCAGCTCGTCCGATACTGGACGAGCAAGGAGGCTCAGGTGAGAAACTTATAATTTTTTTATTTTAATTTTAACAATTTACTAGTGACTAACGTAACTAACAAAAATTAAAAATATTGAAAACAGAGAGAGGCAGATACGAATGCACGGAACGCGCAATGCAGGGTCCCGCACACAGGTTGGGGACTCGACACATCACCCAGGTCCGCCACGAGGTAAAAAGTTAGATCGTACATTTAATTTATATTTTTGTCATTTTGTATGATATTATACTAATAATATAACTCTCCACCAAACAGTTGCGGACCGAGGGCGGTCCGGTCGACATGATGTCTGTCTGGATGCGTTCTCGAGATCCTCGCCACCCAAAGGTTGCAGCTATTGTCGTAAGTTTTTATATTGAACCGCTTATATTATCTGTCTGTTACTATGTCCTGTTATGCATGATATTATATTAAATGAATCGACTACGCAGGCCCTGTTTCAGTCACGCCTGGAGGACTTGCCCGAGGAGGATCGTAGTTTGCCATCACGGACGGATGAGATATTCAACTCCGTCGTTGGCCGGGACGGGCATGGATACACGCTCACGTACGGGACAGGCATTCCACGCTCGCACATCGCGCGAGCGGAGTCATCCAGTGTTAGCTCCTCCCAGGGCTTGCGCCTCCGTACAAATGAGGAGGTTAAGGAGTTATTGCAGTCCATGAAGGCAGCGATCAGAGAGGAGGTGACGGCCGAGATCAGGGCAGAGATGAGGGCCGAGTTGAGAGCCGAGATGGCAGAGTTGGAGGCTCGTCAATCACAAAGTTGCGGCCCGCTCGCTTCAGACCCACCACCCGCTACTCAGGTTAGTAAGAAAAAATTTTGTACCTTTAAATTGTCAATTATGTCATTGATGTGTTTTTTAATATGTTTTTTTAATTAGTTTTAACTGTATAATAGATAATTACAGGCACCTGACGCTGGCAGCGGCCACAGGGTGAGACATGACTCGGTTGGAGAGGGCAGTCATGATCCAGCATCCTCGACTGATCCTGACCAGATATAATTATTTTTTTAATTCAAGATTTCAACATGTATAGAAATTTTTTAAGTTGTCTTAGAAACTTATTGATTTTGAAACTTAAAAAGTTGAAAACTTATAAATGTAGAAACTTAGAAAGTACTCCCGTAACAGTCGAAACGTAGGTTTAAGTTAAAACGTTAACTTAAAAGTTAGTAAATTGGTCTCCGAGCGCCCAAACCGGGCAAACGGGCTTCGATGCTCGAGAAACTGGACGGGCACGAGCCCATAGTCATTCCTGACCTGCCGGAACTAACGGCTCGGGATTCCGACTCCCATATTGCTCGTAGAGTTGAAACGTAGGTCTAAGTTAAAACGTTAACTTAGAACTTAAGAAATTGGCGTCCGAGCTCCTAAATTGGGAAAACAGGCTCCGTTGCCCATGAAACTGGATGGACACGAGCCCATAGTCATTCCTGACCTGCTGGAACTGACGGCTCGGAATTCCGACTCCCGGATTGCCCGTAGAGTCGAAACATAGGTTTAAGTTAAAACGTTAACTTAGAACTTAGGAAATTGGCCTCCGAGCGCCCAAACCGAGCAAACGGCCTCAGGTGCCCGTGAAATTGGATGGGCACGAGCCCATAGTCATTTCTGACCTATCGGAACTGACAACTCTAGATTCAAACTCCCAAATTGCCCGTAGAGTCGAAACGTAGGTTTAAGTTAAAACGTTAACTTAAAAGTTAGTAAATTGGCCTCCGAGGGCCCAAACCGGGCAAACGGGCTCCTGTGCCGATGACACTGGACGGGCATAAGCCCATAGTCATTCCTGAGCTGTCGAAACTGACGGCTCGGGATTCCAACTCCTGGATTGCCTGTAGAGTTGAAATGTAGGTTTAAGTTAAAACGTTAACTTAAAACTTAGTAAATTGGCCTCCGAGCTCCCAAACCGGGCAAACAGACTCCGGTGCCTGTGAAACTGGATAGGTATGAGCCCATAGTCATTCTTGATCTGCCGGAACTGACGGTTTAGGATTCGGACTCCCGGATTGCCCGTAGAGTAGAAACGTAGGTGTAAGTTAAAACGTTAACTTAAAACTAAGGAAATTGGCCTCCGAGCGTCCATACCAGGAAAACGGGCTCTGGTGGCCGTGAAATCGGACGAACACGAGCCCATAGTAATTCTTGACTTGCCGAAACTGACGGCTCAGGATTCCGACTCCCGGATTGCCCGTAGAGTAGAAACATATGTGTAAGTTAAAACGTTAAGGTAAAAGTTAGTAAATTTGCCTCCGACCGCCCAAACTGGGGAAACGGGCTCCGATGCCCGTGAAACTGGACAGGCACGAGCCCATAGTCATTCCTGACCTGCCGGAACTGACGGCTCGGGATTCTAACTCTCGGATTACCGGTAGAGAACGTAGGTTTAAGTTAAAACGTGAACTTAGAACTTAGGAAATTGGCCTCCGAGCGCCCAAACCTGGCAAACAGGCTTCGTTTCCCCTTGAAATTGGACGGGCACGAGCCCATAGTCATTCCTGACCTGTCGGAACTGTCGGCTAGAGAAACTGACTCCCGGATTGCTCGTAGAGTTGAAACGTAGGTTTAACTTTCAAAATTTTAATTTTAATACTTAATTTTGTTTATATTTACTATATATTGCCAATTTTTATAATTCACTGTTAATATTTATTTCCCTTTTTTTTCTTCAGATTTGAGAGCGTCGGATCGATCACGGCACCCCTTCTCAGACAATATGTTTATTTTTGTAATTAATATATTTTGTTGAAACTTTTGTAATGAATTGTAATTATAATTTGTTGAAACTTTTGTAATGTTTTGAATATTTTTAATATAAGATTTTGTTTTGTTATTAGAATCTTTAACTGATTTTAGTAGTTGGATATCATATATTTAGGTACAGGTATAAAAAGCAGGAAAAAAATTGGGAAATTTACGAAAAAATTTAAAAAATATTAAAAAAATAAAATACTATTTGCGGCCGCCATGGGCAGTCGCTAATAGTACTATTAGTGACCGCCAGTGATGGCCGGTAATGGTGTTAAAAAACAAAAAATAAATAAAAAATAAAAAATAAAAAATGGCCTATTAGCGACCGCCTTTTAGACCTTTAGCGACGGCCATGGCGACCACTAAAAGTTTTCACTATCCAATTTTTTGACCATCGCTAAGCCGTCGCAAAAAGTATTAGACCGCCACGTACTTTTTGCGACGAATTTTTTGCGTCGCACTCTTTGTGGTCGCTGAGCCATCGCTAAAGGGTATTAGCGATGGCCGGTGGTTGCTAATACTTTTTGCGACGAATTTTTTTAGTCGCACTCTTTGCGGTCGCTGAACCATCGCTAAAGGGTATTAGCGACGGCTTAGACACTTTTAGCTACGGCTATTGGCGGCCGCTAATACCCCTATTTCTAGTAGTCACCATAATCAACAAATTTATAATTGACCATATCAACCCATTTTTTTATCATAGATCCATCAGGCAATTAATAGTATATTATGCATTAATGTAAATTATTTTCATCAAAGATCTAATGATTTTATCATAGTTTACCACTAATCAAATATCACATGTGTCTTGTGCCATTAGGTTGTGCTCACATTCTTTCAATCAAACCCTCAATCCCTTGATCCTCATATCATATGTTTAGCAAATCAATTATTACACCTCCAGTACAAAAGGTGATGCCCAATTACTATCAGGTTCTCCTGTAGTGGTTGTTGAGTGTTTATCAAGCGAAAATACATGTTGAATCTTATCACAATAAATTAACACACAAATCTAATCACGAGGCACCCTTCCTGCGAAATCACCTAGAACAACAAATTTCATATGGGTGTTGGAATCGAACTCGCTGAGAACCTTTGTACGTTCCAATGTGAGATAGATCATGTGAACTTACTGCAAATGCTCTCAGATCTTATGAATGATCAACTAAGGGTTCTCATCTCTCTTATATAGAGCAATTCTTATGAGTCACGACTACTACGGACTCTACTCCTCCTGGAATTCCACATCTCCTGACGAGCATGAAAATTCTGCCAAACTAGGGGTCTTATAACTTGTAGACAAAAGTTTGTTCCTTATCTACTCTATTAGGTTAAGACTTATTAATGGGAGTTCATTCACGGCACACCACCGGGCTCGATCTGGTGCGGGCCTCATGGCAATTGGGCCATACAATTTTTCCTAGCAATAAGGTCACAGGTTTGAGACCCCACCTCAACACATTACAAGGATATTATATATATAGGAAGATGCTCCTATGAGAACATCTCTCACCTTACTATAAGAAACAAGGTGGGGCCCTCACATCCATATCCAATGCCAACAACTTAAATGTAAGGGCCCCCACCATGGTTCAAAATCGCGGTTCGCGGTCATCTCGTCGCGGTTCGCGGTTATCGCAGTTCGTGGTCATCGCATTACGGTTCGCGGTCACCGTGGCCCATTGCAAAGCAAATTTTTATTTGACCCAAAAAATATCCAAAAAAATATCCAAAAATTCCAGAATATTAAAAAATGATAGAAAATAAATTTTTTTTCCATTAGTGCACACTTTAAAACAAAATAACGGTCCCCTCAAGTTATAACATCCTGTATCATTGCTGTATCGATTTATATACTAAAATATCATAAATTTGACATAATGCAACCATAATTTTGGCAAACTAATAGTGTTAAACATTTAAAGTCTACAAGCAAGTAATAAATACTAATAGAGTTAGTGCATGTGCCTAATGCCAGAGCGAGTGGCGTCCTGGGTCGATATCATCATCATCATTATTAGTGAGGAACATTATATCTAACTCAATATAAAGCCTTTGGTTCATGTATTACACATTTACACAATCTTAAAAAAAATAATAATTCTGATTTAAATAATGAAAAAATAAAAAATATTACAGCAAGTGTTAAAACTTGAACTTTTTTGCTCTAAAAGTATAGATCTAACACATTTCAACCATCTCTAAGTTATTTTGATGTTGAATCTTGAAAAGAACTCCAAAAAATAAAAAAATAAGCTTACCAAAGAGGTCCCTTGAGTTTGATTAGCTTTCCCCACATATAAATCCACCCAAAAGTAGCTTAGATCTAAGTTTTTTCATGCCTTAGAAGTTATAGCAGGCCTTAGGAAGCCTTAAGAAGCTCTCTGGGAAGAAACAGAATGAAGGAAATGAAAGAAAACTCGATTTAAAAAAAAACACTCCCGTCAGACATTATAACGGCCGTTATTTTCAATATAACAGCCGTTATAATGGTATGGTTGTTATATTCAAAATGACGGCCGTTATGATCCGTTATTTTGGCGATTTTTGGCCCCGTTACACATCGCGGCCGTTATATGTATTATAACGTAACGGTAACGGCCGCGATTTTAAACCCTGGCCCCCACCCCTATCTCTTATATAAGGTGAGAGATATCTCTCATAGGAGCACTTTCCATATAAATTGCTTTTAAAATAAATGGTTGATAGTATATATGAAACCTACCCTCATGGGATAATTTTAGTAGCACTGAAATTAAATCTGTCATGTGTAAGATGGGGTTCATAAGAGTTATGTCTCAGTCGAGTTTCTTTTAGGTACCTTTTGCCATCCCTAGACTAAAAATGTTTGTACCATCACCTCTCTATGTGCCGGTACTAGCCCTATTTAGCTCCCATGACTAGTTCCTTTCAATTTTGAGTGTGTTTTGTGGAGGGGTTGCGGTGTTTGGATAGGTATAAGGGCCCCGGGGCTAAAGTCCCCATCCATACCTAATAAAAGCTTTGAATTCTTAAAGAAAATGGTTATTTTATACATTTGGTCCTTCTCCAATAATTCTTTTTTACATAGAGCCCACCCCCCTCCTCTTCCTGGGTCTGCCCCTGTCGATGACACTTGCTTCCTAACCGAGGAGGTGGAAGATCCGGATCTTCATTGGAGAAGAAAATATCACCGCGACAAGGTGCTAGAAGTCTTAGATGGGAGAAATCGTTCCCGCACCGAACAAAGGCACTGGATTTTCCGATGCTGTTTCGCTCCATTTCCGGGGCGGCCAATCCATCTACACAAACGCACCCTAGGTCTCCATGGAGCCTAGGGGTTTAAAAAAAAACCGCTAAACCGTTAAACCGATCTAGACTGAACCGAATTAGATCGGTTTTGTTTCCTTCAAATCATTCGGTTCGGTTCGGTTTTCAGTTTGAAGGTGCGGTTAAATCGCTCAAACTGGACTGAATTAAACCAATTATATAAATATATATATTTTTTATAAAAAGTATATAAAGGAATATGAAAAATTACTCAAAAAAGACTCGAACCCATACTCTGTTACTTGAAATCCAACGTCTCCCACCAATTGAACTGCTATTTTTTGTGGAAAAAAAAAACCCGTAACCAAACCAAACCGGTTCCTTTCGGTTAATTAGGTTCGGTTTGAGCACATACATGATTGTAATCTTGCAAAAGATAAGACTCAGGACTCTAGTAGTTGTTGTTCCGAGTACATACAGAAATAGTTCAATATTTAGGAAACAAGTTTGAACACAATGAAACAAAACAACAACTAAACAGAGTTATAGATTGTAATCTAGAAATGTAAATTCACTCACTGTTTGAAGGCAGGAACAGAGTAATATTATTGAAGTTGTGAAGTCTAGAAACTCACAAAAGAAGGTTAATCAAGGCTAGTGTTACACACTGTCCTTAAGACAAATTCCGCCCCCGTAATGGTACTTATGAGCTTCAATAGTGTTTGACTCTCAGGATGAAATGATCGGTTCCACAACAGTTATAGCACTATAAACTGTGTGATTGGCGAAACAAAAGTGAAGCAAGACTCTCTCCTTGACTCTGATGATGACTTGAAAATGCAATGCAATAGCAGCAAATGGGATGAGAAAAAACACATGGACAAGATGCTTTATATAGCCTTCTTCAGGACCTTTTCATGGGGTTCAGAATAGTGACTGTTCAGTGAACAAATGTTCCTTCTTTGGACACACCTCTTGGACACACACACCCTTTCAGATACGACTGGGCACACACCTCTTGGACACACCCCATTCGAAAAAGGAAAATTTTATTATAAAATATTTCTCCAAAAATAATAAATGGGTAGTGGGCCACGCTAGGCCCAGGCCCAGGTTTGGTGCAGGACTCTCTCGCGCGTGGTGGTGACCCCACCTTGGTCTAGGTCCTCCCTCTTCCATAAAAGTGGAATGCCCCTTGGGGCTCATCCTATACTACCAAGGTAAGCATATTTATATCCAAGGAATGTTTTGCTCCCAAGCACTGTGGGAAGCAAGTTCACCACTTCCTTTTGTTTCCATGTTTAACATGTTCGAGTAGTGGTGTTTAGAAGGCAATTTCTCATTCACTCCTTAATGGGTTAAAGCAACCCAATACATGTCTTTAATCTACTCATGGAGTGGATTACATTCTCATGTATTCCCACCTAAAATGATAAATGGGTCCCACTTAGATTGTGGCTCAAAGTTGACCAAAATAATGGTGCTCTTAGCCATTTGTCTAACAATCTCCCACATGAATGAAATTGACTGAAAGCAATAAAAAGATATACAGACACACAGAGAGAGTACAATTAAAATTCTTCTGTATAGAGAAAGGTAGTTTGTGGTCTTAAACCTTCCTTTGTTAATTACTATCAGATTTACTGGTTGAACAGTGAACATGATGTCTTGAACTGGTCAACCTTTTGCGTAAATCGAGACAATAGAGTTCACATAGAATCTTTTGGGACACGGTTGGTTTCATGATTGTGTTCATTTTGGCCCGGAACAATGCCTAGTTTCATGAGTGCTTTAGAGAATTGAGCCTTATTATTCTCATAGAATCGGCCCAGTTCACACTCACATAAGTGATTCTTATTAAGAGTATCCTACTATATCCCATCCGAATAGCCAAGATATAAGAATCATTAAAAGCTTTGCTTATCCTAATAACCGCTGTAGATATTACTATTAATATTATAGGAATGAGCAGGAGGTTTTATCTCCATAGTGATATTGTTAAGTCACACGCAATTCGGTTGTCCTTTTGAACCTAAATCTTGGGATCTCCAGTCAACTAGGTAGTGTTGCCATTATGGCGACTTTTCATTCATAGGCTTTAAGTCCATTCCCCTTGATGAACGGTTTACTTGCTCTCTCTCAAAACCTTTGGTCAAGGGATCAGTAATGTTATCTATAGACTTTATGTACTTAATTGTCATAATGCCATTAAAAAGCAGTTGTCTCACGGTATTATGCCTCTGATGAATATATCGAGACTTACCTCATATATTTTACTCTGTGCCCTTCCAATTGTTGATTGACTATCGTAATGAATGTAGATAGGAAGCACAAGTTTTGACCACATTGGAATATCTTCTAGGAATTGACGAACTCAGTCATCTTCTTCGCCAGTTTTATCCAATGCAATAAACTTAGATTCCATAGTGCATCTAGCAATGCAGGTTTGTTTAGAATATTTCCACGATACCATTGCACCACCAATTGTAAATAGATATCCACTTGTGGACTTTGAATATTTTGTATATGATATCCAGTTGGCATCACAATAGCCTTTAAGTACAGCTGGATATCTAGAGTAATGCAATCCATAGTTTTGGGTGTATTTTAAATATCTTAAAACCCTAACTAAAGCCTTTCAGTGGTCTTGTCCTGAGTTACTTGTGTATCTACTCAATTTACTAACAGCATATGCAATGTCAAGATGAGTGCAATTCATCGCAGACATTAGGCTGCCAATTATTTGAGTATATTCTCATTATGATATGCCTTTTCCATTATTCTTGAATAAGTGGTGCTAATATTTATAGGTGTCCTCACTGGACTACTATTATCTTGATTATATTTCTTGAGTATTTTCTCAATATAGTGTGATTAAGATAATATCAGTCCATCTGATGTTTTAGAGATTTTTATCCCTAGTATGACATTTACAATACCTAAATCTATCATATCAAACTTATTGTTCAACATTCTCTTGGTAGTTTGAATGATATCATCATTAGTACCCATAATGAGCAAATCATCAACATATAAGCAAATAATGACACAACCATTGTTAGTGTTCTTGACATGTATACATTTGTAACATTCATTGATCTTAAACCCATTTGACATCATTAAACTGTCAAATTTCTCATGCCACTGCTTTGGTGATTGTTTTAATCCATATAGAGATTTAACAAGCCGATGAACTTTCTTAGTTTGACCTGAAACATTAAACCCTTCTGGTTGTTTTATATATATATTTCCTCATCTAGTTCACCATATAAGGAAGTTGTCTTTACATCCATTTGATGTATCTCGAAATTGTGTATAGCAGCAATTGCAATTAACATTCAAATGGATGCTATCCTCGTAACTGGTGAATAAGTATCGAAATAGTCCAAGCCTTCCCTTTATCTATACCCTTTAACAACAAGCCTGGCCTTGTACTTTTTGATTGATTCATCTGCTTTCATCTTTCTCTTGAATATCCACTTGCATCCAAGAGTTTTGCAACCTTGTGGAAGATCTACTAGTTCTCATATATGGCTTTGCAAAATGGATTCAATTTCGCAGTTTATTGCCTCTTTCCAATATGGTGCCTCGGGACTGGACACCGCTTCATTAAAGCTTGAAGGCTCATCTTCTAACAGAAATGTTAGAAAATTTGAACCAAGCGTTTTATGTTCTAGCCCTCTTACTCTGTCTAAGTCCATCAATCTCTTTTTGGTTTTGATTACTGCTTCTAGAAATATTATGAGTTCTTTTAGGAGAACTCGATTCCTGTGAGAGTTTCTAAGGAAATACATGTTCAAAGAACAATTCATTCCCTAACTCAATAATAGTATTAGGATGCATATCAGGAATCTCAGACTTGTGAATTAGAACTTGATACGCACTGCTATTATGAGCATACCCAATGAATACACAGACAACTGTCTTTGGTCCTATTTTAACCTTTTTAAGTATAAGAACCGCTACTTTAGCCAAAAACCCCCCCACACTTTCAAGTATTTGTAGGTATGCATTCTGACTTTCCACAATTCGTAGGGGGTTTTATTGGTTTTCTTTTAAGGTATTCGGTTGAGAATATAATTTGCGAAGAGTATAGCATCCCCCCACAAATTCTGAGGTAATCCAGAACTTATTAACATAGCATTCATCATTTCTTTTAAAGTTTTGTTTTTCCTTTTAGTAACACTATTTTGCTAAGGTGAATAAGGAGCAGTAGTTTGGTGTATAATAACATGCTGTGAACAGAATTCACCAAAAGGTAATTCGTATTCACCCCCTTTATCACTTCTTATCACCTTGATTTTCTTATCAAGTTGATTCTCAACCCCATTCTTGTAATGTTTGAACATTTCTAAGGCCTCATCTTTACTTCTCAGTAAGTAAACATGATGGTATCTTGTGCAATCATCAATGAATGTAAGAAAATATTTCTTATCACCTTTAGTTTGAACAAACTTTAGGTCATAGATATCAAAATGAATTAACTAAAGAGGTTCATAAGTTTGTTCAATTGAATGAAAAGAAGTTCTAGTGAGTTTAGCTTCTATACATGTTTCACATTTGATATTTGAATCAAAATCGCATTTAGACAAACATTCCATATTAACTAATCTACGCAAAGCATCATAGTCAACATGACCTAATCTACCATGCCACACATTAGAAGACTCAAGCATATAAGCATAAGGGTTTTTCTTATTAGGTACAATTGTCATTACATTCATTTTAAAGAGCCCATCGCACATGTACCCTTCTCCCACGTATATCTCAGATTTAGTAAGTACAAACTTATTTGACTCAAATACCCGTTTGAAACCCTTCTTACTCAGTAGTGAGCCTGATACCAAATTCTTACGAATATTAGGTACATGCAGCACATTTTGAGGGTGAGCTCCTTTCCAGAAGTCATTTTCAATACCACCTGTCCTTGGCCTTCAACCTTAGAAGTGGCAGAATTACCCATCCAGAGTTGTTCTCCGGTTGACGTATGATAAGTAGAGAACATCTCTTTAATAGAATAGACATGTCAAGTGGCCCCAGTGTCTACCCACCATTCTTTGGTGTTGCTAACCAAATTGACTTTTAAAATCACAACAAAAAGATTGATGTCCGAAACATCAGCAGAGAGAGTGTCCAATTCTTTCATGTTGGCCTGCGCTGGTTTCTTACTCGTATTGCCATGGTTCTTGCGCTTACAACAGTCCTTAGCACGATGACCTGTTTTGTCACACATATAGCATTTTCCTTTGAACTTCTTGTTGTCATTGGGCCCTTGTTTTGGACCGTTGGGACTGTTCTTCCTCTTCTTGGGATTCTGCCCATATTCCACCACATTTGCCTTAGCTTTTTTTTTTCTCATAAAAGGATTATATTAACTAGGACAAAAGGGGAATACAAAAGATGGCCTTATTGGCCTCATTCCATTACAAGACGCACATTGCATTTTTAGTCTTCCACAATCACCTAGTACTGATCCCTAACCGGTCTGTATTCCAAAATATTTGTTGTGTTCTCCCTAGATACAGTCCCATACTAGGAGCTTCAGGGCTAGATTACGTTCCTCCTACACACAGAATTCCTGTAAGTATGTCATTGATATGAATTGGAAGATTAGATGGAAAAATGATTTCTTGTGGGGGGCTCGTTTTGGCAAGAGCATCTGCCATTCTGTTCGATGACCGACGAATCAAGAGGACCTGCCAACAATGAACCTGAGCTAAGGTGTGACGGAGAGATTTCCACAATGGCATCATATTCTAGGGCATCCCTATTTCAGAATTGATGTTGTTCCAAATATTAAAGGAATCCCCTTCAAAAATGATATCATTGATATTTAGATCTAGGCATAAGCGGGCTCCTCGCAGGATTGCTTGTAGTTCTGTCTCCAAGGGGGAAGCCGTGGCGGTGGCGAAAGCTCGAAAGATGGTCCCCTGGTGGTCTCTGATAATGCCGCCTATTCCTAAAGTGTGTGTCTGGTTGTTAAAGGACCCATCAACATTCATCTTGTGTATGTTAGGTGGAGGAGGTTGCCAGGTCTCTGCCGGAGTACCACTAGGAATGGAGGTCTTAAGCAGTTGGTTGGCAAACCACCACTCGTGTATTGCTCGGGAAATTTGCTTAAGAATCAATATCGGGTGCCATGGCTGGTGGTGGAAGATGATGTTATTCCTTGCCTTCCAATGGTACCGCCATAACCAACCAATAATAACTTGGTTATCTGTGTACTGGTTCCAGAACCAGGTCCTAGCCGGAGCCTGGGGCTGGGGAGTGTGATTGAACCGAGAAGATGATCACAAGAGATTGATGGAGACTGGGCAAGAGCAGAAAAGGTGTTCCATGGACTCAGGTTCCTGGTGACAAAGAACGTAGAGAAGGTTGATGGATGGGAAATTTTTCTGCATCCTGACCCTCATAGGCAGCCAGTTATGGAGGCATTTCCAGAAGTAGAATTTCATTTTTGAAGGCATAAGAAGGGACCATAAGTTAGTCCATGGCATATGGGGACCCATTGTGGGATAGGTAAAGTGTTTGTATAGACTTTTGCTCTGGCAAGTCCCAGTAGTATCACTGTTCCAACAAGCAGTATCTCTGCTAGTTAGAGGAAGTCTGGAAATGGAAGCTGCTGTCTCCTCATTCCATCACATCCTGATTGCTTCCACATTCCAAGCTGGGAGGAGTTGATGGTCCCATTTGATGAGATTACTAACTGGAAGTGTTTAGGTTCAAGGTACCTATCCACAAGCCCGGGGTTCCACCGATCTCTGATGCATCAATGTTGTTCCCATCCCCAACTGTCCAAAATAAGTTGTCTAGGATATGGTGTTTGTGTTTCAACATTTGTTTCCATAGGGTTGAGTCTTTGGCCTTAGAAGTGCAATCTTTGAAGGTATTATGTTGGAGGTTCTTTTGGGAGAGGACCTTCTAGTGAGCGTTCGAATTAGTATGAAAGCGCCAGACAAGATGGGTTAAAAGGGCTTTGGATTGAGTCTTAAGATTCCCGAGACCAAGACCACCTTCACAGATGGGTCGGGTAACCTTATCCCAGGCTATTGGGTGAAGGCATTGAGAAGTGTTTGTCCCAGACCAGAGAAAATTAGAATTGATCCCATTTATTTGTTTGATTACCTTCCCAGGGATGGTGTGGTGACCTAGCTAGTAGATAGGGATGGCTGTAGTGACAGATTGTATCAGAAGTTTTCTACCAGCAGGGGATAGGGAACCACCCCTCTAGCCAGCAATCTGCGATTAGACTTGATGGATGGTGTTAAGCCAAGCTGTCCTTTGATTACTCCGAATATCAAGGGTAGTTCCCAAATATTCGAAGGTAGTGACATCCCTTTGGATATGAAACACTTCTCTGGTGTCGCAAACCGTCCGAGGGGAGGCATTCTTGGAGAACAGGAGTTGGCTTTTGGTACGATTGATGCGTTGCCCCCGCTTCCACTTCGAAGGTGGTAAGGAGCTGGTTGATACCTACAAGGGTATGGGTGTTCGAGCATAAAAAGAGGAGGATGTCATCGACAAACTGTAGAATGCCTATACGGTCTCCATTGGGAGTGATTTTAGGGAAGAGAAGCTGCTTGGTTGCCGCCATTTTATCTGTGTGTCTTGCCAGAGTTTCTGCACATAAAATGTAAAGGTAGGGAGACAAGGGATCGCCTTGGCGCAGCCTAAGTTCCGGTTGGAATTTTGTTGTATGCTCGTTGTTAACCTGGATTGTGAACTGGACCGAGGACACATAGTGCATAATTCTTGCGATGAAGTGTCCTTGAAAACCCAGTTGCGTGAGACAACCCTTAAGGAAATCCCATTCGAGGTTATCATAGGCCTTTTCAATGTCGAGCTTCACTACCATAGTGGCCCGCGAGCCTTTTTGCCTTGACATGGCGTGAATCATCTCCTTAGCAACCACAATTTGATCCAGGGCCTTTCAGTCCTGCACAAAGGCACCCTGGGTGGGGGAAATTATACGATTGATAATTGGACACAACCTATGAACCAGGATTTTCGAGATGATTTTATAGGTGACGTTTTGGATGATAGACCTAAAATCTTTTATGGTGCTGGGGCTCTCCTTTTTTGGAGTAAGGATGATGGCTGTTTCATTGATTCTAGGTTCCAACATGCCTTTGTCAAAGAAGTCACAAACCGTGACATAGATGTCCCGCTTGAGCATGGGCCAGAAAGCTTGGAAAAATTTAGCATTGAAGCCGTCTGGGCTTGGAGCCTTGGAAGGATTGATAGAGAGGAGAGCCTGATGTATTTCCCGTTCAGTAGGGGTGGCAACAAGGTAAGTATTCTCCTCTTGGGAAATTCAAGGGTCCAGGTTTTTTGTGAGAGTGAGGTTGCCCAAGGTTGGGTTGTGAGTGGTGGACAAAGTGGGAGAAGCAATGGGTGGAGTTATCGTTCTGATTCAACAAAGTTCTGCCCTGATCATCCTGGATGGAAATGATTCTATTCCTTGGTGAAGGATTTTAGCAGCCATGTGGAAGAAATGGGTGTTCCTGTCTCCTTGAGTGTGCCAATTAAGATGCGCTCGTTGTGCCCAAAACTGAGAGACTTGCTGGATTTTTAGAGTGTGATGGTACAGAAGATCTCTTTCAAGATTGTGCAAGGAGGAATAATGGTAAGAGGGTGAGGCCTGTATTCCCTGTATACGATTACTGAGACGAGTGAGTTTAGTGAACAGGTTACCAAACATCGATCTATTCCAGGAGGATAGGGAAGAGGACATGATGTGCAGCTTGTCCATCAGTTGACCCTGAAGGGTGGCCCAGTGGGTGTAGGCCGGGTGGCTCGTATGGTGGGTGTGCCACATGTTTTCATATCGGAAGGGCTTTTGGGAAGGGTGGCTCAATCATATGGTTTTGCAGTAAGAGAAGAGGACTGTGGTCCGAACCAATTCGGGGTAAATGATGAAGAAACCAATCTGGAGAGGACCGAAACCAGTTGTCGGAAGCCAAACCTCTACAAGTCTTTCTAGAATACGATCACTCCCATGTCGCATGTTAGACCAAGTGAAAGGCTGTCCTACAAAACCCAGGTCAAACAGGTTGTTATGTAGGATTAAATTTTGGAGATCTCGCACCGTCAAGGATTGAAGAAAGGTGGAGCCTCCCTTTTTCTCTTACAGATCAAGGATGCAATTGAAGTCTCCCATTAGGATCCAAGGGTGTGGGCTTGATGAATAGATTGGTCAAGCTGGAACTGGGATAGGGATTCCCAGAGATTTCTCTGTTGGAGCCAGTTAGGAGAAGCATAAATGATCGTAAGAAGACCCCTAGAGTTACAGCTATTAGCGGAAGAACGAGAGAGTGACATGTTGAGTTGAAATATGCACCAAATCGGCGAGAATGGTATGCGGGTCCCAGCATATCCACATTCCACCCCCATGGCCCGTGCCTGGAACAACCACATGCATAGGGAGAGATTGAGAGAAGAGTGAAGGTTTGATTTGTGCAAGTGTTTTCAACCTTCGTTTCCAGGAGAGCCACCATTTTGGGTTAGTACTTTTTAAGCAAGTGCTGCATGTAAGTGAAAAGAGATTTACGCCTCACGCCCCTCACATTCCAAATCAACGTCGTCGTTAAAAACAATGCGAGAGTGAGGTGGTGAGATATATATACCTTCTTGAATATTCATCCAATTCATTAGTAGAGATGAGGTTGTTGGGAAATGATGGGAAACAACAAACACCTTTTCCCCCTTGAGTGAACCTATAAGGAACAATTGAACACAAGCAATGGAAGAATATGCAAACCACAAATAATATCACCAATCAACCACAATCAACCCAAGACAATTTTTACGTGGAAAACTCCCTCAAAGAGAAGGATAAAAACCACGGGACCTTTCTCAGAGTCCACCCAAATCTTTACTATAATGTTTAGGTACAAAACCTAACACCAACAAGGTACAAAACCTCCTCGACTCCAACAACAATGGAATCCACAAAATATAAGTGAAGATAAAGCAAATGACAAAAACAACAAGAGAGAAATGGTGAAGATCTCACCATAAAACGTCCTCTGAAACAGACACAAAAACCTGATGTAGAGAGCTCCAAATCACAAATCAACCGTTCAGAATGTAGATCAATGAGTCACGAACCTGCTGACAAAAAATCAGCCCAATCGGACCACGGATCGACCTCCGATAGTTGGTTTGAAAACTGCTGCGTGGAGCCTCTTTTCCTGTGAATTTCTGCACCTTTTTTCTGTCTCTTTCTCTATTGCTTTCTACCAAAAGTAGGGCTTCAAAAAGGGAGGATGTGCTAATATCAAGAAAGACCATATTACCCCTCTAGCAACAAAGAAACTCCAAAATAAGCCCTTATTGGGTTGGACCTAGGCCCAACAAATCTCCCCCTCTAGCCTAATGAGGGAGATTCCTCCACTAAATGCTCAAGTGGAATCCATGCTGGCCTGATGCTGACAAAACTCAAACTTCTCTCTCGGAAGTGCCTTTGTCATCATATCTGAACCATTGTCTTCGGTGTGTATTTTCTCGAGCTCCAACTCTTTGGCCTCTAATGTGTCTCGTATCCAATGATACCTCACATTGATGTGTTTCGATCTCGCCTGAAAAGTGAAATTCTTTACAAGGTCTATAACACTTTGGCTATCACAAAATAACACATACTTTTCTTGAGTGAGACCAAATTCCTTCAAAAACCCTTTCATCCAAAGCAACTCCTTGCATGCTTCAGTTGCTGCAATGAATTCAGCCTCTGCGTTGTAGATAAGGCAACACATTTATGCAATCTTAACTGCCAAGCCACAGCTACCCCTGCAAAATTAATCATATAACCTGAAGTAGATTTCCTCGTATCAACATCCCCTGCCATGTCTGAATCAGTATACCCAACAACAATTGACTTCTCACTTCCAAATGAAAGTTTCACACTTGAAGTGCCTCGGAGAGATCTTAAGATCCACTTCACTGCATTCCAATGCTCTCTACCTAGATTTGAAGGAAACCGACTAACTACTCCAACAACATGAGCTATGTCTGGCCTTGTGTAAACCATTGCATACACCAAACTACCCACGGCTGATGCATAAGGAACTCTTTTCATGTCTTCCTTCTCTTTCTCACTTGATGGACGTTGTTTCTTGCTAAGCTTAAAGTGTATAGAAGAGGGGTGCTCACCACTTTAGCTTTATCCATATTGAACCTTTGAAGCACTTTCTCTATGTATTTCTCTTGAGACAACCATAACCTCTTAGCCTTTTTGTCGCGACTGATCTTCATACCAAGGATTTGCTTAGCCGGCCCCAAGTCTTTCATTGAAAATGACTTGCTCAAATCTTGCTTTAACTTTTCAATCCTCAAAGCATTCTGACCAACAATAAGCATGTCATCACATAAAGCAGTAAAATGATAAAGTCATCTTCAGAGAACTTCTTCATAAAAACACAATGATCGTAAGTGATCTTCTTATAGGCTTGCTCCTCCATAAAAGACTCAAACTTTTTATACCATTGTCTCGGTGCTTGCTTCAAACCATACAGGCTTTTCTTTAGCTTGCAAACATAGTTCTCTTTACCTTCCACTTTGAAACCCTCTAGCTGCTTCATGTATATATCTTCCTCCAAATCACCATGAAGGAAGGCAGTCTGCACATCCATTTGCTCAACCTCAAGATCAAGACTAGCTGCCAATCCCAAAACAACTCTGATTGAAGACATTTTCACAACAGGTGAGAAGATCTCATCATAGTCAATTCCCTTTTTCTGACTAAAACCCTTAACAACCAATCTAGCTTTGTATCGAGGAAGTGAAGTATTCTCATCGTGCTTCAATCTATAAACACATCGATTCTTCAAAGCTCTCTTACCGTTAGGCAATGTCACTAACTCAAAGGTGTGATTGTCATGCAATGACTTTAGCTCATCTTCCATTGCATCAACCCATTGATTCTTGTTCACATCCTCCATTGCTTCTTCAAACCTTTCAAGCTCACCTGCATCAATCAATAGCACATACTCATTTGGAGAGTATCTAGTGGATGGATGGCGGTCTCTGATAAACCTTCATAAAGTGGTAGCTGGTGGAACGGTAGGTGCATGTTGCTGAACATCAACAACATCACCATCCTAAGCATCACTATCATCTACACCCTGCTGGTCATTCTGAGTTTGATCCTGAATCTGATCATGAACATCATGCTGAGTACCATCATCAATCTGATCATGCAACTGTCTCTGCAACTCTGTGGATGGGATCGAGTCAATCTCAATCTGTATATCAGAATGTTAGGAAATTGTCTTCTCTGCCTTCTCAATATCCATTATGGTCAGATTCTCAAGAAATACTACGTCTCGACTTCTCACAATTTTCTTCTCAATTGGATCGTAAAGTCTGTAGCCGAACTCATCAGAACCATAGCCAAGAAAGATACATTCTCGTGTCTTGGCATCCAACTTGGACCTCTCATCCTTTGGAACATGACCAAAAGCTTTGCAACCAAATACTCTCAAATAGTCATAGGAGATATCCTTGCCAAACCAAACTATGTCTGGCACATCACCATCCAAAGCAACAATGGGAGATAAATTAATAACATGTGCCACTGTATTCAAAGCCTCACCCAAAAAAGATTTTGGCAATTTGGCATATGAAATCAGGCACCTTACTCTCTCAACCAATGTTCTGTTCATTCTTTCTGCCACACCATTCAACTGAGGTGTTTTAGGAGGTGTCTTTTGATGTTGAATACCCTGTTGTCTGCAGTACTCATCAAATGGTCCGATGTACTCACCACCATTATTTGATCAGATGCATTTCAACTTCTTTCATGTCTGTCTCTCTACTGAAGCTTGAGATGCTTGAATACGTCCAACACTTGGTTCTTCGTCTTCAAGGCATAAACCTAATGTTTTTTTGAATGGTCATCAATGAAGGTCACAAAATAAGCTGTACCACCAAGTGTTAGAGGTTTTATTGGACCACAAACATCTGAATGTACCAATTCCAATAAATCTAATTTTCTAGAAGGAGGGCGACTTTTGAATAAACTTTTCCTGCCAAACAATGCACGCACTTCTCAAGCTTTGCACTCTTCACTCCAAAGAGTAAATTTTTATTAGCTAATAAGCCCATAGCTTTCTCACTCATGTGACTAAGTCGCTTGTGCCATAACTCAGATGCATTCTCATCTTCCATGGCATTACAAATACCCTTGGAAATCTTGGCTTGCATCAAATACAAAGAAGATTCCTTCTTTCCTCTAGCCACAACCAATGAGCCTTTGGTGAGTTTCCACTGTCAATTATCAAAGGTATTGCAAAACCCTTCATCATCGAGCTTCCCAGTCGAAATCAAATTCAGGCGAATATCCAGTACATGTCTAACATCTCTGAGAATAAGCCTTGTTCCATTACTGACCTTCAAACACACATCTCCCACACATACAACTTCGGCCAAGCCATCATTGCCCATCTCCAAAGTGCCAAAGTTTTCCGGAGTGTAGGAAGTAAAGAACTCCTTCTTTGAGGTGATATGAAGCGAAGCTCCACTATCAATAACCCAACTTGTCTCATTACAAGAAAAATTCACATTATTGTCATAACAAACAATGACAAGCTCTTCAGTGGCAGCGGCAACCCGACCATCTTGATTATGATCCTTCTTTTCATTGTTGTCACTACTAGTTTTCTTCTCTCTTTTCAGCTTGAAGCAATTTTCTTAATATGACCCATCTTACCACAATGGTGGTACTCAACATTCTTTTGCCATGACCTTGACTTGCTTCGGTTCTTGTTTTTACCTTCGGACCTCTACTCTGACTTCTCCCCCTACTCTCGATAATTAAAGCTTCAGACTGGGACGAAGAACCTTGAGATTTTCTTCTCATCTCCTCATTCAAAACACCACTCTTAGCAAATTCCAAGGTGGCAATACCATCAGGAGCAGAGTTACTTAATGACATACGAAATGTCTCCCAAGAATCCAGTAGCGTACCAAGCAACCAATGTCCTTGTAACTCATCTTCAAATTTAACAGTCATGGCTGAAAGTTGATCTATGACTTCTTGAAACTCATTCAAATGATTGGACATAGATTGACCATCTTTATATTTCAAGATCATAAATTGTTTTATCAAATACATTTTGTTGTTGCCGGTTTTCCTTGCATACAACGATTCAAGCTTCTTCCATAGAGTCATGGCATGTGATTCTTTACTAATGTGATTCAAAACATTATCATCCACAAATTGTCGAATGAACCCACACACAACTTTATGCTCAAGAGCTCAATCGGCGTCGGTCATGTTGGCGGGTTTGTCATCACCAAACACTGGTAGATGCCAACGTTTCACATACAGAAGGTCTTCCATTTTACCCTTCCAAACATGATAATTTCTTCCATTTAAACTAACCATTCTGTTCAAACTTTGTTCCATTGTTCACACAAGAATTTTATCAAACACCTTGAAGGCGAATCTTGTGCTCTGATACCACTATGTTGGGAAATGATCGGAAACAACAAACACCTTTTCCCCCTTGAGTGAACCTATAAGGAACAATTGAACACAAGCAATGGAAGAATATGCAAACCACAAATAGTATCACCAATCAACCACAATCAACCCAAGACAATTTTTACGTGGAAAACTCCCTCAAAGAGAAGGATAAAAACCACGGGACCTTTCTCGGAGTCCACGCAAATCTTCATTATAATGTTTAGGTACAAAACCTAACACCAACAAGGTACAAAACCTCCTCGACTCCAACAACAATGGAATCCACAAAATATAAGTGAAGATAAAACAAATGACAAAAACAACAAGAGAGAAATGGTGAAGATCTCACCAAAAAATGTCCTCTGAAACTAACACAGAAACCTAATGTAGAGAGCTCCAAATCATAAATCAACTGTTCAGAATGTAGATCAATGAGTCACGAACCTGCTGACCAAAAATCAGCCTAATCGGACGCGGATCGACCTTCGATCGTTGGTTTGAAAACTGCTGTACGGAGCCTCTTTTCCTACGAATTTTTGCACCTTTTTTCTGTCTCTTTCTCTGTTGCTTTTTACCAAAAGTAGGGCTTAAAAAATGGAGGATGTGCTAATATCTAGAAATACCATATTACCCCTCTAGCAACAAATAAACTCTAAAATAAGCCCTTATTGGGCTGGACCTAGGCCCAACACAGGTATCCATGTTTAAGCCCTTCAACTTGATCTCCGGCCTCGATTCTTGTTTGGTGGATTTTAATTTGGCCACAGAGGTGGCAAGTTTGCTCCATATACGATCTCCTACAGCATATCGTTCCCCAATAGCAGCACATCGTCCAGTGAATCTAGTAGGTTCAGCCATTCGTCCTACATGACATCTTGAGGAGGTGTGCCGTTTTGACTTCCATGCGATGAACCTTTCGGTGCGATGCCCATTCCTGAGTAAGGTGTTCTGACTAGTGGATGACCCGGAAGAGCTGTGGAGGGATTGGTGGTCCATGTGTTTTGGGTCGGCAGGTTAATTGATCAAAAGAGGGAGCTAGTAGCCCAACATCGGATGGTATGAGGAAGGCATCGTTGAGGGCGCTGAGAGGGAAGGAGAATGAAAGGTTATCACTGAATTCCATAAGGCTTCTATAGCCGGACAATGCCAAGCCGGGATCCATATCCAGTTCGAGAATGGGTCTAGAGTGTTGGTCTCCTGACGAGTCTGATAGGCCCGGAGGTTGAAGGGTAGATTGGGTCCCAAGGTTGGTGGGGGTGTATTGAGAGTTGGCTGGGGTACGGGTGGCATCAGAGGCAGCGGCTGAGGAAATGTGAATGGGTTGAGTTGTGAATGTGTGGGCAGCATCTGAAAGTATGGATTATGACGGAAGGGTGGCAGTGTCTATAAGGGTGGGAAGGATGTCGGTATTTGCATAGGTTGCAAGGGGTTCGGTGAGACCATAGGAAGTATTTGCTGGTTGATTAGAGTGGGTGGTGTGGATGCCTAAAAATTAGTAACTTGGTTTATATGATGATGGGGATTGGTGAGATCCTATTTGACTGATCGGGAACGTCTTTGATGATCCAAAACCTAAAAGGAAGAAGAAAATAGAGGTCAGGGCCCGAAGCTGCTGTCAGCCAAAGGCACTCCGACGCCTGAGTTAGTGCAATCAATGAACTAGGGTGAAGTGAGGAAGAAGATGTGAGCAAAATAGCAAAGTGTATGTTGTGTATCTTGCATACCTGTTCATGGCTGACCATGCTAGTATATGTAGGAGGGACTAGAAGGTTCCATAGTGGAGGTAGGTGGGGATACTTATCCCATCAACCCACTCCTAGGATTCTTAGTGGGGGTAGGTGAGGATACTTGTCCCATCGGATGTCTCCTCAAATCCCTCACATAAATATGGACGTGATAGGGAAGGTCCATTATCAGTATTCGGCGGCCACCCTATCTGTTAGGGGGCTCTGTAATGCAGCCGTCCCATCTCATAATAGAGATTAGACGAACAACGCCCATCTCGGTCAAGTGGACCGAGATGGATATCACCGAGGTCGGGCCCCGCTTGAGGTTGAGGCGCTCGAGGCAGAGTCCAGAAAGGGCGTGGCCGGTACAATTACCTGGTCCAGCTCCAACCCGGTGCCAGCTGGCACGCTGCCGAGCTGGGTGAATGGGGTCGGGTAACCCTTGAGAGTATTATCTCCCAGGTCGGGGATAACCTCGGTATTAGGTGATCACCCCACACAACTGCCCCCTAGCTGCTGACCTCATCAGGGCTCTGGAGCTTGATTGAGGTCGGGAGTTAAATGCGTGGGAGTTCTATAAATACCGAGCTCCGCAACATTATTTCTTTGAGATCGGCTGTTGAGGTCGGGATCTCATCATGACTGTTCAATTAAGGGCTTCATTACTTCGTCGCCAGCCTGTCTGTCAGAAGATGCCGAAATCGTTGCGTCTGCCCGAGGCAATCAATTATTCTGACGGCGTTTACTGCGGAAACCATATTGCTCTCGCCATGTGGCAACGCCTAATTCGACGTACGGCCGTCCTGAAGCGACGCGCGCGCCTTTTAAGGCGAAGTGATGAGGGCGTGTCCTTGGAATCCGAAAAGGTGTCCTGCTGCTTATAAAAACAGCAATCTTCTTCTTCCTTCGTCTACTTTGGCACTCTGAATCTGGGGGAGACTCTGCTCATGCGATTTTCTCAGACCACCTCTTTGTCTTCCTTTCCCTTCTGTCCTTCTACTTATTGTTCTCTGTAAGTCTTCTTCTCCCCTTATTTTTCCCCTTCAGCACCTCTTTTCCAGTTTCTTCCTCCAGTTAGGGTTTTTCTTTTGTCACCCATCTTCCAGTCCTCAAAACATGGGAATAGGGGTTTACCGCTGCTTAGTTGACACCCCCGAGGCCATGTTTAGGTTCAGGGAGACCTACAGCATCCCGGATGAGGTCCGGATCAGGCTGGATGATCCGAAGGACCCGTGGGACGCTTTCTCCTACCGAGATGGGGCGATGCCCTTCCCATTGTTCTCGGTAGTTGAGGGAGGGGTAAAGTTCCCCATCCACCCGCTGCTTAGGCGATGTCTGGCGACGTGGCACCTTGCCCCTTGTCAATTTATGCCGAATAGCTATAAAATCATAATGGGGACAGTAGAGTTGAATAGGCTCTTAGGTATCCACCTTGGTGTCCATGACATCGAGGAAGCGTACGACATTTGCAAGTCGATCGGGGAACCCGACAACTGTTATTACCTCCGGGAAAAACCAAAGATGGTCTCCTTCGTTACTGCCCTTGAGGACTCAATGCGCCACGCCGGGAGCGACAGGTTGTTCGTTACCGGCAACTGGGAGTTCGGTGCTGAAGAAACCGAGGCAGAGAGGAGGTACAGGGTACCTAGTCACTTTGGATGCCTCCCAAGTAAACACCGAGCTCAGACAGCTTGACTTTTTATCTCTTTATTTATCTACCGAACTAATGTGCATTGGTCTGTTGTGCAGAGATCAGTGAGAGGAGACAGGTGGCCTTGCGTGACGGCTGGAAGAAGAATGGTGGTTGGTTCGACGCCGTTCAGCGCTGCCAGGGGCACAAAGGCAGGTCTGCCTGGTGCCTCATAGGGTACCTGCAGAGGTACAGACATTTCTACAAAAGACAAGGGGCTGAGGACATCGAGGTCGGGCCTAGCTACGCTCCAGAGGCGGTCGGGCAGCAGTGGCCGATCTCACCCCTTACCGATCCGGACGAAGCGACCGAGGAGCACCAGCCCAGCCCCGAGATGGAGAGGGGTCGCCAAGATTTTCCTACAACTAACCTCCGGGAGAAGCTGCTGGGCAAGTGGGCCTCTTCGTCCTCGAGGTCCGCTGATTCCTCCTCTAGGGATGCCCATAAGGCTCCCCCTGCCGGCTCCTCCCGAGATGACTCCATTGTGGTGAGGGAGGAGAGGCAGACGAAGAAGGCGAGGGGCGAAGAGCCACACTAGACCAAGCCCCGGAAGGAAAAGGCTTCTCGGTTAACCCCGGCGGAGGAGAGGAGGGAGCCGAGGCAGCAAGAGGAGGAGGAGGAGGAGCAGAGGGAGGAGGAGCAGCCCCCGGTCCGCCGAGAAAGGCAGGAGGAGAGGGTACCGGTGATGTCCAGAGGAGAGGGTTCATCTCGGCAGGGCCCTGTCCAGCCTTTGGTACCCCACGCCCACGAGGCTGAGCCGTGGAGGCCATCTTTCCTCCTTGGACGAGGGATGCCGCTGACCTCGGGACATCGTTTACATGGCTGTCCGGCAATGGCGGCCGTGTTGGCTAGTGCCTGTGTGCTTCCGGGAGACATCGACCGGTTCAGGAGAATGGAAGAGAGCGCATTGCACCAGGCTAACATCTCGTCGGCCCTGCTGGTAAGGAATACTTGACGAGCTGTATGATTTTGTAGAGATACTGTGTGATGCTAACCTTTGTCTCTTTCCTGTGCAGATCATGCAGAGATCTCAAGTGGCACTGGAAAAATCCCGCCAGAGCTGTGCTGTGATCCAATCTCTGCAGGCCGATAAGAAAAAGCTCGCAGCAGCTCTGGAGGGGAGTTCGGAGGAGTTGAGGGGATCTTGGGAAGAGTACGCCAAGCTAAACGCAGAAAATGAGGCAGCCATGGAGGAAATCACCAAGAAGAGCGCTGAAAACTATGGGCTCCAGGCTGAGGCGTACAAGATGGAGAAGAGGGCGAAACAAATGGAGGCCGAGATGGAGGCCTTGAGGAAGGCAAAGGCCGAGATCGACGCTTCGCTGAAGGCCGAGCAGGAAGCCTCAGCCAAACTGAGGGCTGAGCTCGAGGCTTCTCGGCAAGTAGAGATCGAGGCCTCCTTCCGGGATGGGGTGGCCCAGGTGACCAAGGAATACGAAGACCAACTCGTGGGGCTGGGAGAGGAGCTTTTTGAAATGGGCTGCCTGGCGGTGCTCAGAGAAATGGGGGTCTCCGAGGATCACCCCATCAGCCAGGATCTGCCCAAGCTCCCTCGCGCCGAGCCAGAGTCGCCAGCCCCCACATTCACCGAGGCCTCTCGTGACCATCCAGCTGGCGAGCCCCAGGTCTCAGAACTTCTTCAAGAGTCTCTCCAAGTTCCAGCTGCCGAGACCTCAGAACTTCTTCAAGAGACTCTCCAAGTTCCAGCTGCCGAGACCAACTCTATCGATCTCGGGGTCGATGTCATGGAGGCTCCTCCTGCTCCTATTGGTGGTGGCGGTGGTGATGTTGGCGATGTTTCTGTCATTGACATAGACCAGCTGCCATGATGTTGTATCTTTCTTTTTCTTTTCCTGTGCCCTTGGGGAGATTTTTATTTTTGATTTTGTAAGTGCAATCAGTGAATGAAACTGTTTCTCAGCTGTATACACATTTTTGATAAATGAAAACCCTTTTTTTTCTCTTTTCCCTGTTCCTTGTGTGCCTTGGCTTTGTAACCCAGAATAAGTAACAGGAATAAAGGCAGGTAGTTGAGCTTGGCTCTACAGCCAAGCTTAATAGACCAAGTTCTTAGAGATGAATGTTTTAGTTACGTTCCGTAACCATAACGAAGCATTGACCTTGGTAGAGCTGGGGTGTGCTTGGTCCTGTGACCACGGCGGAATTCGGTTTCGTAAACGGTTGGTCCAATGACCGGGCTGAAGTAACTGTCTTCGATAACCGAACTGAGTGACGCGTCATGTGACTGCGTTGGAATGCAAGCTGGTGTAATGACCGAACTGCAAATGGCTAGTCCCGCGACCGTGCCGAAATGCAAGCTGGTGTCATGACCGAACTATATGTTCGTGCCGAGTTCCATAACTTGGCACAATTTGGGAATAGGAGACAGATTGGAAAAGTAAAAACTCATTCTATAAAAGGAATTAATTTTATTGACTTTCCAAAAATCCGAGTACATCTCAAAAGTAGTATTTCTTGAGGTGCGTGGCATTCCATGGACGTGGTAGCTCTCTACGCTCCATGTCCTCAAGCTTATATGCAGACTGTCCAGCTAACGAAGTCACTTTGAATGGCCCATGCCAGTTCGGTGCAAACTTTCCTTCGCTCGGATTTTTGTCTGCTGGAAGTGTTTTCTTCAAGACCAGTTCCCCAGGGGAGAACTTTCTTTCTTTGACCTTTAGATTGTAACCCCTGGCCAACTATTGCTGATAAGAGGCGGGCGAATGGCTGCTGACTCCCTCTGCTCTTCAGCTAAGTCGAGCTCTGTGGCGAGGTTCATATCATTTTGGCCTTGATCAAATAGTTCCAACCTGAGGGTCGGTAAACCGACCTCAAGTGGAATTACGACTTCCATTCCGAAGGCCAGGGAGAAGGGTGTAGACGAGGTAGAGCGCCTTGGGGTAGTTCTATACGCCCAAAGGACACTTGGGAGCTCCTCTACCCATCTTCCTTTAGCTCGGTCCAGTCTCTTTTTAAGCCCGTCGAGCACTACCTTATTAGAGATTTCAGCCTATCCATTGCTCTAAGGGTATGTCGGAGTGGAATAGTAGTTCCTATACCGAGTTCTTGACAGAAGTTTTTGAAGAAGTTGGAGTCGAACTGAGTCCCGTTGTCCGAGACCAAGGCCCGAGGAACTCCAAATCTTGTTACTATGTTTCTCCATACGAAGTTTTTGGTATCTTTTTCGGTGATGGAGGACAATGCTTCAACTTCTATCCACTTAGTGAAGTAGTCAGTGGCTACTATCAACCATCTTTTATTTCCCGGAGCTCGGTGGAGAGGTCCCACCAGGTCCAGTCCCCACTGGGCAAATGGCCATGGACTGGAAAGAGGACTTAGGTCATGTGCTGGTTGATGGAGAGAATGTGAAAACTTCTGACACTTCTCACATTTCCTGGCATAGACCTGTGCGTCCTTTTGCATGTAGGGCCACCAGTAGCCTTGGCTGATAGCTCGGTAAGCCAGTAACCGACCTCCGATGTGACTGCCGCAGATCCCTTCATGGATTTCATAAAGGAAGTCCTCAACTTTGCTTGGGTGAACGCACTGGAGGTAAGGGCCGTTGTAGGACTTTTTGTAGAGCTTGCCATCTGGGGAGAGCCAGAACCAAGCTACTTTCAGCCTGATCTTGTGCGCCAGACTTTTGTCCTCGGGGAGCTGATCGTCCTTGAGGTAGGAAATGACGTCGTGCATCCAGCTCAGACCGAGATTGGCACACATGATCTGCCGAGGTGGGTGGAGTTCTATACTCGGCCTGTCCAGTACTTCCACTTCGACAGTTCTTTTTCTTCCTGCCTCGACAGCAGAGGCCAAGTTTGCAAGTGCGTCGGCGTGAGAGTTGGAATCTCTGCCGATCTACCTGACTCCAGCCTTTTGGAACTGAGATAGAAGTTGCTTGGTGTGGGCTACATAGGCCGCCATCCTGTCGTCACGAGCCTGGTAGTCTCCATTGAGTTGGCTCGTCACCAGCTGTGAATCACTGAAGACCACTAGTTGTTGTGCCCCCAGAATTTTTGCACTGCTCAGCCCTGCTATTAGTGCTTCATACTCAGCCTCGTTGTTAGATGCTTTGAAGTCAAGGGTTAGGGCTTGCTCAATGACAAGGCCTTCCGGAGATTGAAGGACTATGCCTACACCAGCCCTCTTGGAGGTTGATGATCCATCGACGAAGACCTTCCAAGATGAGTCGAGGAACCGTTTCCAGGACCGCTCCTGTTCTGTCTCGGTCTCGGTGGTTACTCCCTCTTTGCCCCCTAGTTCGGTGTCGAGGTGGCTCGGTGCCGAACTAGGAGAGGTGAACTCCACAATGAAGTCTACCAGCACTTGGGCTTTGATGGCCGTTCTGGGCTGATATTGGATTTAATATTGTCCCAGTTCAACAGCCCATTTGGATACTCTTCCAGAGAAGTCTGCTTTCCTGAAGAGGGACTTGAGTGGATGTTCGGTCACAACCACTATGGAATATGTCTGGAAGTAGTGGGAGAGCTTGCGGGAGGCACTGACAAGTGCAAATGCGAGTTTCTCCAATGGCAGGTATCTCGTCTCGGCATCCAGCAGGATTTTGCTTGTGTAATAGATGGGTTTTTGCTGCCTGTTATCTTCTCTTATGAGTACCGAGCTCACTGCATGGTCCGAAACTGCCAGATATAAGTATAAGACCTCACCCTGTGCCGGGGTGGAAAGTAGGGGAGGTGAAGAGAGGTATCCTTTAAGCTTTTGAAGGGCGCTTTCACACTCTGGCGTCCATTGGAACCCTGAGCTCTTCTTGAGGAGTTGAAAGAAGGGACGGCATTTGTCTGAAGCTCTGCTAATGAAGCGGTTTAGTGCTACTACCTTCCCTGTAAGCCTCTGGACTTGCTTTGCCGAGGTCGAACTCTGTAGGGCCTGGATCGCCAAGATCTAATCGGGATTGGCTTCTATTCCTCGCCTAGTGACCAAGCTGCCTAGTTGCCCGAGCCGACGCCAAATGCACACTTGGAGGCGTTCAGCTTGAGCTTGTATTGTTTAAGGACAGCGAAGGTTTGATGTAGGTCAGTCAAGTGGTCCTGTGATCTTTTAGACTTAACGACCATGTCATCAATGTAGACCTTGACCGTCTTGCCGAGCTGGGCCTGAAACATCTTGGTCACCAGCCTCTGGTAAGTGGCACCAGCGTTCTTGAACCCGAAGGGCATCACCTTGTAGCAGTAAATGCCTCTGTGTGTTATGAACGCGGTTTTTTCCTGATCTGGCCTGTGCATCGGAATTTGATGGTAACCTCGATAGGCATCGAGGAAACTCATCCTATCGTGCCCGGCAGTGGCATCGATCAGCTAGTCTATCTTCGGAAGGGGAAAGCTGTCTTTGGGACAAGCTTTGTTGAGATCGGTGAAGTCTACGCAGACCCTCCAGCTTCCATTTTTCTTTTTGACCACAACCGTGTTGGCTAACCACACGGGGTAGTGGACTTCTCTGATAGCTTCAGCTTCTAACAATTTCTTGACCTCCTCGGTCACAGCCTTTGCTTGCTGGATTCCCGACCTGCGAGTCTTTTGGACTACAGGCTTGTGCTCGGGATCCACATTTAACTTGTGGCACATGACCTCGGGGTCAATGCCAGGCATCTCATATGGGGTCTAGGCGAAGACCTCCCTGTTTGTTGACACCAAAATTGTCACTTTGCCTCTTCAACATCAAGAAAGCTGCATGAAGTCGCAACCTGCCATAAATAGGCAATGCAATTTCTCCAAAAAATCAAATCTTGTCAGAATCAAACAAAAACTGCAAGATCCTTCAAGATAGCCAAGAGAAGAGTACACATGAAGTTTCGGGCCATTTCGACAACATTTGGCCTAACTTCACTTCTCCGACAGCTAAACAGGAGCTCTCGGCGGCGACATCATCAGAGACGTCAAAACTTCGATCAGAGCCTACAGATGACTCCAGCATGTCTCAAGAGGGCTCCATGCCAAATTTCAAGTCAAACCGACAACGTTTGACCCTCCATCAATGCTCGAGCAGCAAAATCAAGCCTCCCGGCGGCGGGAACCACCGAAGCCTTCGGTCATCAAACCAAGTGCATGAGTGGCTTCAACATGCTTCCGAAAGGCTGCACGTCAAATTTCAGGTCATTCTGACAACGTTTGACCAGGTTTCGATGCTCCGAGAGAAAATCAAGCCTACCGGCGGCGGAGCAACCCGGGACCATGACATCCAAAATGGAGCCCATGGAACGTCTCAAAATGACTCCAATAGGCTCCCCGTCAAATTTCAGGTCAATCGGACATCGTTTGGCCACATATCAAAGCTCGGCATTTTCCCCGCAGCAAAATCAAGTGAAGCATCGACAGGACCCCAAACGGCTTCAAAACTCAAACAAAAGCCTATGGTTGGTCTTATTTATTGCTCAGGAGGCTTCACCTCAAATTTCAGGTCATTCCGACATCGTTTGACCAAGTTTCAACTTCTGGCGGAAAATCAGCAGCTCTACGCGACAAAGTCTTCGGCTTTCCCGGAAAATTGGAAACTTTGCACTCTAAAAATGCAAGGATTCTCATCAGGTTTTCTACAGGGAAATCAAGCCAATAAATAAGAAGAAATGTCAGGAAAAATACAGAAGAAAACGGCGACGAAAAAGACCTCAAAACGACCGCAAAACGGGCTCCGAAGGGGAAAATTCCCCCAGGGTCGCAGGCCCCTGCGACCATGGCCCATGGTCGCCGGCGACCATGGAAGTCCGGGTCACCAGATTTTCCGCCGGTGACCCGTTTTTCCGTCCTTTTTCGCGTTTCGCGCACTTTGGCCCCTGTGGTTTCCTGAAAATGTGATTTTTAGTGCTTGAAATTGACTCATATCCGACGACATCCGTCAAAATCACGGGTCAACCTCCAAAAGCATAAAATCATCAGTGATCGCTCCAAGATCGCCAACCGGCTGACCAAGAAAGTGCACTTTCTGTCCGACCGATCGTGAAATCGACAAGACAGATGTCACCGGCCCGTTCTTAGCTATCAATGTCTGAAGTTACATGTTCATCCGATGTCGATCAGCATGTAGATCCATCGATGATCATCGCCAGAAGAATTCCAGAAGACACGGCATGGCCCGCGACTTTTCGACTGCTCGGTGACCAATTAATGTGGTTAATTGACTAGCTTTATTGCAGTCATTATTCATTTCTTTGGACGGCCCAATCAGAAGCAAGCATTTGGGAGTTACAAGTCAATTGATTCATGGCATTTAACCCATGAAACTCCTCCCATTATGGTAATTAAGGTGATTAAAAGCCCTTAATCTCCATCGGCCAATCAGATTCAAGGAAAAAGGAGTTACAAAATCAAGAAATAAATCTTGTAACTCCTCTCATTAAAGCAATTAAAGCTCATAAACTCTCCTAAATGGCTACCAAAAGCCTATAAATAGGAGAGCATTCCATTGAAATGAGAGCGGAGAAAAGGATCAGAAAAATCGAGATCGATCGATCGGAAAGAATCCCGAGCTCGTATCCAGAGAAAGAAAAAAGAGAGAAAAACTCTGCTGAAGTTCTGCACCGGCCACCACTACAAGGTGACAAAAGTCCCTTGGGGGGGGGGGGGTCCTTGCCTTCTCCTGCTGCCTCCAATGGCTTAGACGTGGCTTTTCAGCCCATCTACTTAGCTTTTTATTGGACATAGGACCTTCTCTTGGTCTTTCTCCTCTAAAAACCTAAGGTTATAGCCAAGCCAAGCGAATCAAGAGCATCTTCTGTTCTCATCTGCATGGATGATGGCGAAGCCCATACATGGCTTGCGACCGTCAATCTGAACGAGTCCCCCACAATCTCCTGAAAAGTTAGATCTTCCTTTTCTTGCTTTTCATTGTAGTTTGTATTTTTCTAAAGAGACAAAAAATCACAACTCTTGTCTTTCATTATTGATAAGAATTGTAAATCGGCTATAAACGCCAAAATCGGCTATAAATGCCAAACAAAATCGCCTTTCACGGCAAACTAAGAAAATGTCTCTTTTCTTAAATATTTGTGCAATGGAAAACTTGAAAGAAGTTGATTTCCTTTTTACTTGCGAAGGTTGATCTCCGGATTACCACTTGCAATTCCAAGTAAAATAGAAAATCTGGCACACCCACACAAAAGAAATGTTGATGCACGCTTCAGGCCCCGCCAGGGCGCGAAAGGGCCGGACCCGACGGACTCCCACGTTCCGCCGACCCCGGTAGCCGCCCCACGGCGCCTCGGAGCGCGTTCCATCAAGCTGGCACACCCGGTGGGACTCGTTCATTTGAGAACACGGTGCTTGGAAATGAAATATTTGCATATCATACTTTTTGCTCTATGCTTATACTTCTTTTCCGGATTCCTTGGCTACTTTCTAGCTGGTAGCCTATGTTGGATTTTGCATCCTAAAAAAAATGAGATGGGATTTTTTGGAAATTTCTATTTCTTTGAGTTTGTTTCCATTCTTTCTCTTTTCAAAAAAAAAAATCAGTTTTCTTAGTTTGAATTCAAAATTGAGAAACTTTGATCCTATCCTATCGTTCTTTGGTGCTTGCAGAAATGTTGAGCCAGTTCGACTAAGGTTTTGGACCATCGTTTCTCTTCGATGAGTTCATTAGAGATTTCAAAAAAAAAAATTATTAAAAAAAAAATAAAAAAAAATCAGTTTTCTTAGTTTGGATTCAAAATTGAGAAACTTTGATCCTATCCTATCGTTCTTTGGTGCTTGCAGAAATGTTGAGCCCGTTCGACTAAGGTTTTGGGCCATCGTTTCTCTTCGATGAGTCTATTTGGGTTTTTTTATAAAGAAGGACATAGACCACTAAGGTTAAACCAATTGCGTTCTTTGATCACGATTGATTCAAGAAAAGCCTTGTCCAGAGTGTGGAGACAGCTTGACTGTTCTAGGCAAGGGTCCTCCAAACGGGTTCATTAAGTAATCCTACCCTTACCTAGGGGCAATTCTATCAATTGAGGTTTCATAAGACCGGGTTAGGAGGCCTATGTGTACTCTCTCGTCTTTAAATCTTAAAAAATTAAAATCAAAATAAAAAAAAAATAAAAAAAAGATTTTCAAAAAAAAAATCTTAAAAATAAAAAAAATTAATAAAAATAAAAAAAAATATAAATAAAAATATATTTAAAAAATAATAATAAAAATAATAAAAATAATAAAATAAAAAAAATCATTTCAAAAAAAAATCTTCAAAAAAAAATAGAAATAAATAATCTTAAAAAAATATATATATATTTTTTTTTTAAAAAATAAATAAAAAATAATATCATTTCAAAAAAAAAAAAATCTTCAAAAAACTCGTCACTTTTGATTTCAGATCTGAGAAATTCTGGTTTCTTCTTTTCTAAGCACTGGCGCTCGCGGAAATCGCCGAGACCGTGTTCAGATCAGAATACCATTTGCTCTCCTTGATGGAACCAATCTTGACATTTCAAAAAAAAAAAAACTTGTCACTTTTGGATTCAGATTCGAGAAATTGTGGTCTTTTCCCTTCTGAGTACTGGCGCTCGCGGAAATCGTTGAGCCCGTATTTGAATCGGAATGCCACCTGCTCTCTTTGACGAATCCATTTCTGACCTTTCAAAACAAAGAATCCCATCTCATGGATGCGATCTCCAACATTTGTGCATAGCAGTACTGGTACGCCCTTTCAGGGTCTACTGTATCTGTGACCGGCACATTTGTAACTCCTACCTTATATTCTTCTTATCTCGAGCAAACTCCGCTTCTCGATAAGTCGAATTTAGGTATACAATTGCTTCTAGCAGTCATTGGAACGCTCATTTCGAGCCTACCATGCTCGCTGTCAGAACAATTGTACCATCTATGACTTTTTGCCTTCTTCATGTCGCTTGGGTCATATCCCTTGAGCGATTTGAAAAGACAACCATAGAAATTCCCATTTATGATCATTATATTCTTGTGATTACTAATGGATGTGGTCTTGTTTCAGAAATTTTGAAACTAACAATGGCAGCCTTAACCATTATTTTCGATGAGAACAAGCACCAACTCATGCTTCAACAGAAGCAAACCGAGCGCACTTACAAGCGCCCTGCCAGCTGCCGAAGCGTCAACTCCCTCGGCAACTCTCTGAACTCCGGGTCGACCTCGACTCCCCGGACCATCGTCTTCGGGACACTGGGACCATTCCCACTTCCCGAAGAACAAGCTGCGCCTGCTAAAAAGCAGAAGATCGCCTCTCAATGTGTCACTCCCGTGACACCAAAGGCGAGCGCCCAAAAGCCCGAAGCCCGCGGCACCCCCGCGAAGCCTCGACCCACAAACAACCAGGTCTATCCCAAGACTTGGTCTCCAAGACCTTCCCCAAAACAAAGAAGGTCTCAAACTTCCACCAAGCCAGCATACCTGGCCCCACTCAAAGAGAACCAGTTCTACCCTCTTGCCTACATGAAAGAGGAGAGACCCATCTCCAACCTGACTCCCAAGTCAACCCAGCATGAGCCGGCTTGTTCCTACAGGCCCAAAATCAGATCATGCATCACCAGGCCTCTACAAGCACCTGCTAAGGCCTACACTCCTTCAGTTCGACCCTTCATCTCTACAGGGGCCGAACTCGAAAGGTTCAAAGCTTCGTGCAACAGGCAAAGGACCGGGTCCGGATCCTGTCCTTGCCTAGCTACAAAGAAGACAGGCTCGGCTGCTGCGCCCGAGGGAGCACATCCTTCATCGTCAGAGCCCAGCTAGAGCTGACTGAAGCTCAAATCGCTCGTCGAGCACGTTGCCGTGCGTCATATCGACAGAAGAGACTAGAGAAGCAACGGACCCAGCCTCCTACACTTCAAGTCTCCCACAAATGGGTCGAGTTGCTGCCGTCCATAAACCAAACCAAACCAAACCAAGCCTTTTCCCACTAGGTGGGGTCGGCTATATGGATTTGACGACGCCAATCAAATCTGTTTAGGGCCATGTCCTCCGTTAGATCCATGTAGGCAAGGTCATGTTTAATAGTTTCTTTCCAACTTCTCTTGGGTCTCCCTCTCCCTCTCCTACTCCTGGCAATCTCTATGCCTTCACACCTTTTAACAGGTGCTTCCATTGGACGCCTTCTAACATGGCCAAACCATCTTAGTCGATTTTCTCTCATTTTATCTCCAATCGGTGCTATTCCTACTTTGCCCCTAATCTCCTCATTCCTAATCCTATCTCTCCTTGTGATCCCGCACATCCATCTTAGCATTCTCATCTCCGCAACTTCCATCTTCTTAACATGATTATGCTTTACTGCCCAACACTCTGATCCATATAACAATGCTGGTCTTACCGCCACCTTATAATACTTTCCTTTAACCTTGAGGGGAACTTTCCGATCACACAAGACCCCCGAAGTACTCCTCCATTTGGTACACCCGGCCTGAATCCTGTGACTTACATCAGTATCAATCCCTCCATCCTGTTGCACCATCGATCCAAGGTACCTAAAGTTTTCTTTCTCTACAATCTTTTGTGTGCCTAAAGTTTTCTCCCTCCATCCTGTTGCACCATCGATCCTGAGTTGCTGCCGTCCATATGGTTGGAAAAACCAGAAGACGTCAAAAGGTCAGCATCAAAAATCCATATCCGACGTCCGGTGACCCGTAGCGTCACCAGGATACAAAGACATCCCGAAGAATCTCCTGCCCCTTCAAGCCAAGGACGGGAGAGTAATCCTTCATCAAGCTCTTCATCAAAAAGAATGAGCCCCAGCTCGGTCACCAGGACGATTTCTTCGTTCGAATCCCGAAGGATGAACGTCTTGGCTACAAGTTCTGAGCCACCACCTCAGAATCCACCTCGAGATGATGCGCTCACACGCATCCAGCAGTTGGAACAAGGCCAGCAGAGGATTGAAACTCTGATGGAAAACCTTCTCCTTGTCGTCCAAAATCAGGTGAACAATGAGCCTCCTCCGAATCATAGCAATAACGAGGGAAATGGAGAAGAAAATGAGTCACGCGCCCTCACCAAAAAGGACGTAGACAGTATCCTCGCCAAAGCTAAAGAAGAGGATATACTCAAAGAGCATGGGATCAAGCCACCATATCCCTTATGGATGGACTCGGTCCCGTTCCCCACAAAATTCAAGCATCCTACTCTCCAAACATATACGGGGAAAGGATCAGCCAGACAGCACGTCATCCACTTCAAGATTTTGACGGGAGCTATCGCGGATCAAGATGCACTCAAGATTCGCCTCTTTGCAAGTACCCTAAAAGGTACAGCCTTCGATTGGTACTCTTCTCTGCCGGAGAACTCCATTCAGAACTGGGCTATGCTGGAGACACGCTTCCTGACCCACTTCCAAGGTGAGGATCATCCTGTTACTATGGCTCAGCTCTGCAGCCTAAAACAGGGAGAGAATGAGTCAACTTATGACTTCATTCACAAGTGGAAAGCAATGGCGTACAAATGCTCAGATGTATTGCCACAAGCGTCGCTAGTCGACATCTGCCGTAACAATATGAGAGCAAGAATACGCTCCATGATCATCGGCAACAAATCAAAAAACCTGGGAGAACTCCTGGAAGCTTCTATGGAAGCTGAAACGGTGATTAAAGACCTCAACAGTCAGAAGTAATCAAGAAAAGAGCCAACCGCCATTGCAACCTCTAAACCAAAGAAGAAAGAGGTCCTTAATGTGCAAACCAAGTCAGCTCCTCAGCAACCAAAGAAAGCTGAAAATAGAGCTGCAGGTAAGAGACCTGAACTCTCTGATGCCTTCAAAGAGCGAGTAGAAAAGAAATATCCGTTCGATGAAGACGTCGAAGAAATCTTTGAGGCTCTCCTAGCAAATGGCAAACTCATTTTGCCAGAGCCCAAAAGACCTGGAGACGTTGGCAAAACCAATGATCCTCGGTACTGTCCATACCACCAGATGGTCTCGCATCCTCTCAATCAATGCTTTGTTGTGAGAGAGAAGATAAACGAGATGTGGAAAAATGGAGTCATCACCTTTGACAAAAATTATGGCCCCGCCTCCGTCAACATGGTGTCACATGGACAAACACCAAAATCACCGAAGAAGAAGATCACTACTTCCTTCAAGGTGATAAAAAGAATTCAAACGTCCGAAGTGTTGGTTCCTTGCCCGACATCAGACGGACAACCCATATGGGTACATCCCGATCTCCTAGAAGATGAAAATTGGGAGATCGTCAAAACAAAGCCGACCGCTCAGCAGTGAAGCAGGCTAGGAAATATCTCCTCAGGCTCAAACGGCAAGAGAAGACCCAGCCAAAACAAGAAGTCCATGAAAAGGCAGAGGCCTCCTCTACCACTTCACTTGGGGCAACAAAAACGTCCCTTCCAGAGAGTTCAAAGGCGGTAAGAAACTTCACTCTCAGTGATTTCATGCCACCTCAATTCAAAAAAGAAGCCATGCAGGGGGCATTATACTCTTGCAACTCGGTAGTTGGATTCTCCATTGATGGATACGAGTCCAGCGACACCGACGATGGATTCGAGCCCAACTACACCGACGAGTGGGAGGAATCTCTTGAAACAGGAGAGTATCTCTCCGACGAAGAATGGGTTCCTGAAACTCACCTTATGCCAGTAATCTGGTATAACCCCTTGCAACCACAAGGATCCTGGTCTGATGATGAAGAAGACCAAGAGGCTGCACAAGAAGATGCTGTTAACCCAGCACCTGTCATTGCTCCAGTGGAAATCAACTATGTTGAGCCACACGGAGAAGACGAAGAAGAGGATCTGGCGCCCATGCCTGATCTTGAAGAATATGCAAGGATCTTGCAGCGTCTCGCTCTTGAACAAGAGCAAGATCGTGTTAACGAGCCTCCTCGCAACCCAGAGCCTGAAGTCCCTGAAGATAATCAGGTACATCCACCCTTAACTCCTGAAAATGGAGAACATTGCTGGATTGACGATCCTCTTACATCCGAGGATGAGTCTGATTCCGAGCAGGCAACATCTCCTATCAGAGCTTCCTGTAATGTAATATATCAGGACTATAGCTCTTCTGAAGCGTCATCTGATGAGATTACCTACACTCCGACGACGCCTAGCAATGTATCCTCTGGAGCTACCTCGTCTCACGTGACTTTCACAGAGATGGCACCCTCTCAGGTTTCTTCTCCTGAGACTGTGACTTCAGGATACACATTCTTCCCGACTCATCATCATGAAGAAAACCCAACTTGGGGTGATGGATGGGTCAACGAAGAAGAAAAGCTGCTGGATGCTGTTTAGGACTTGCTCCCGGAAAATGCTCCGTGCAACACAATCACTGAGGATGGCAACTCTACTACAGATACATCCCCAGTATATGAAAAACGACAGCCTCTTGATCCTGAAGACAATCTTCCAAACGAAGATCCTTCTCAAGAAGCTCTCGAAGTTGGTAGAGGCACCCGTTCGGGCCGGGACTACCACAAAAATTACAACCAATCTTCCTTTACTTATGTAAATCCTTCGGGAAAAGATGTTGTAAGCGCCCCCAGTGGCAACAATGATGAACATGCAGGCCCTAAGGAGGCTTTCAAGTATGACTTGGTTGAGCACTTTAAACACATACCTGCACGTCTTCACATCCTGGATTTATTACGAAAGTCTCCACGCACTCGTGATAATCTCATCTCAGAATTACAAAAACTGAATGAGGATGTCGACAAACATGCCCCACAAGTCCTCCAAATTGAAATGGACTACCGGGTCAAAAACTCAGAAACCTCCTTAAAAGGAGAAAAAGAGAAAAGCGAGGGATCATGCATCCAATGCCTCTCGGTTCAAAAGGCAGCCAGTGCAACCATCGCCTTCACTAAGGAAGACCTCCTACTTGGCGAAGCAAGGCACAACCGACCCCTGTACTTCACAGGGTACATCAAAGAAATGCCGATACATAGAGTTCAGATCGACCCAGGTTCTGCACTCAACCTTATCTCCACTTCGGCTCTTGAAGAGTTGGGCATCCCACCCAGCAAGCTAAGCCACACATCTGTATCTATCTTTGGATACAATGGGAGCACTCAAAGGCCTATCGGCAAAATCAGGTTCAAATTGCAGATCGGTGATCTTATCTCTGAAGTCACTGTGTATGCAATAAAAACCCCTTCATGCTACAACATCCTTCTCGGACGTCCTTGGATACACGAGAACGGTGTTGTCCCTTCAACTCTACATCAATGCATCAAGTTCGTCGGCGACGACGGCATGGTACATCGTGTCTTTGCGGACAGAAAACCCTTCAAAGGTAAAGAAGTCCACTTCGCAGACTCCCAGATGTATGAAGGAGAAAAAGAAGAAGAGGAAATAGCACCCCCTGCTGAAAATCTCCAGAAAGATAAAGGCAAGGCTCCTCAAAAATCACCGGAAGAAAACAAACCCTCCGGCAAATTAGAAGAGAGTAGTCAATCTCCCTTCGTTATCTCCCTCAAGAATTCAAAACCTTTGGTCATCACGACTAAAGTGAAGAAGGCGAAACAAAAGCCTGGGGGCAAATTTGTTGTCTCTCTCGTGTCTATCATGCAAGATACAGACTCGGACTCAGAGCCAGAAGACGATGCATCGTCAAGCCAAGCTGACACTCAGCAAGTTCAGCCTGCTCTCACTCCGATGGAGACACCTGCTGACGTAGAAGATCCTACGTCTGCTACCTTTGTTGTTCCGACAACATCACCAAAGCAAAGACCGATCTTCTTCCATAGATCGGATGCTTCTTTATCAAACTCCATGCTGGAACCTTTCCAAAATGAAGGTATGCCTCAGCTATCTCTATATAGTCCTGTGGCACAAGCAATTATGAAGAAAATGGGCTATGACGCTCAAAACCCAGTCGGTTTGGGAGAAAGACGCGGTATTCTCACGCCATTGGAGCCCGCCTTGACCAAAAGCCAGCTGGAAGATTGGAGACTCTACGGTCATGTAGAAAAGTCTTCATATGGGTTAGGGTATGATCCCGACACTCCTCTGAGACAGTTGACACAAAGGCTTAAAAGTCGTTTTACCGACCAAGCCTCAACATCTAAAGTCCACAAAGACATCGATCTCCCTGGAAATCTCTTTAAAGAGTTACCTGACAAAGATCCAGGAAGCTCATCCAACTTGTACGATTTCTCTGATGATAAAGAGGAATCGTCCGATAATGCAGACTTGTGCTATTCTGACACAGAAGAACCCTCGTCTCCAAAAGAAATACCAGACTCAACAGGCGATTGGGACTATCTCATAGCAAGCCTTGAGGAGATCACCAATCAAGAAAATCCATGGAAAGGAACAGAGCCTTGGTCTGGTAATGCAGTTGAAACTCCAGAAGGTTTCGTTGAGTTGGAAGCCTCCGAAAATATTGTGGAGGAACCACCTTCGAACCTTCCAACAGAAGATCCTGTTGAAAAGATAAACTTGGGAACACCTGATAACCCACGTCCTGTATTCATAAGCAAGAATATAAAGGATGATGAGTTACCCGAGTATATCGCTTTTCTTCGTGAGTTCGTTGATTGCTTTGCATGGTCCTATGCTGAAATGCCTGGTTTAGACCCCAAAGTAGCAGTCCACAAACTCAATCTTCAAGAAGAAGTCAAGCCTGTCAAACAAAGCCAAAGAAGATTCCGTCCAGATGTGATGGATAAAATTGAACAAGAAGTTCAAAAGCTCAAAAGTGTCGGCTTCATCCGTGAGGAACAACATCCAGAATGGTTGGCCAACATTGTCCCCGTGACAAAGAAAAATGGGCAGATCAGGGTCTGTATTGACTATAGAGACCTGAATGGCGCTTGCCCTAAAGATGAATTCCCGCTCCCCATACCGGAGGTGATGATTGACAATACCTGCGGATTCGAGCGAATGACATTCATGGATGGCTTCTTTGGTTACAATCAGATAAAGATGCATCCCGAGGATGAAAAACACACTTCATTTCGGACTCCATTTGGCGTGTATTGCTACACTGTCATGCCATTTGGTCTGAAAAATGCTGGTGCCACATATCAGAGGGCTATGATGAAAATATTCCAAGATATGCAGCACAAGACGGTCGAATGTTACGTTGATGACCTCGCCGTCAAGAGCAGAAGAAAAGAAGACCATCTCAAAAATCTTCGGGAAGTCTTCCTCCGACTTCGCAAACACAAACTGAGGATGAATCCTCTAAAATGCTTCTTCGGCGTCACGTCGGGTAAGTTTCTCGGATTCCTTGTTCGGAAAGCTGGAATAGAACTTGACCCCATAAAAGTCAAGGCTATTCTAGAAATGCCCTCTCCAAGAACCTTGAGAGAATTAAAAGGGCTTCAAGGGAGATTGGCCTACATCAGACGGTTCATCTCCAATCTTTCGGGGAAATGCCGTCCATTCTCTCGATTGATGAAAAAGGGTGTAGACTTTGTCTGGGATGCCGACTGTGAAGCCGCATTTCAAGATATCAAGTCATACCTGACCAAACCTCCAGTGTTAGCTGCCCCTGCCACTGGAAAACCATTCATCTTGTACACAAGAGCCCTTGATCACTCTCTGGGTGCTCTGCTTGCACAAGAAAATGATGAAAGAAAAGAAGCTGCTCTATACTACCTCAGCAGCATGCTAGTAGGTGCAGAGCATCGCTACTCCCCAGTCGAAAAGGAATGCCTTGCAGTGATGTTTGCCGTACAAAAGCTACGTCACTACTTGCTTTCCAACACAGTCTACCTCGTCTCAAGGATCAACCTCTTGAAGGTCCTTGTCACGAAGGCCGGTTCTCTCAATGCCCGACTGGCAAAATGGTCCATCCTCTTGTCACAATTTGATATTAGGTATGTACCACAAAAAGCAATCAAAGGCCAAGCTCTAGCAGATTTCCTCGCAGAGCATCCATTGCCTAAAGATTCACCACTCAGAGATGATCTCCCAGACGAACCTATCTACAACGTGGAGACTTTCTCGCCAAATGCCTCCTGGGACATGTACTTTGACGGTGCAACCAGGACAAATGAAAAAAGAAAGCTGATCTCAGGAGTTGGCATCCTCTTTGTTAGCCCTGACAAATACATGATTCCACACGCTTTCTCGCTACTGGAACCATGCACAAACAATGCAGCTGAATACCAAGCTCTGATCCTAGGATTGGAACTCGCCATCGAATCCGTTATCACTATGCTGGAAGTCTTTGGAGACTCTCAACTGATCGTCAACCAGATGAATCAGAAATATGAAGTCAGGAAGCCCGATCTGCTGCCTTATTACAACAAGGCACAATCGCTTCTGCAAAAGTTTGACATCTGCAACATCACCCACATTCGTAGAGGTGAAAACATCCGTGCAGATGCCCTGGCCGGACTTGCCGCATCAATGGCGATCCAGGAAGGGGAAAACATGCAAATTACAGTGTGCGAGAGAAGGATCCTCCCTCCTCTTAACACACACCAAGCAGTTGCTGAATGCCACCGAGTGGTTGGAAGTCGGATCTCTATCCTTCAACCTTCAATCGGCGACTGGAGGGATCCGTTCATTGATTACACCATGTTCGGAATCCTACCTGAAGATCCAAAAGAACGGGTAAGCATCCAAAGGCGAGCCCCAAACTTTCATTTGGATATTCCTTCAAAAATCCTCTACAGGAAATCCTTCAACGGAGTACTTCTACGCTGCTTGTCACAACAAGAGGCCGAAGAAACACTTAAAGAAGTTCATGCTGGTCTTTGTGGAGCCCATCAGGCAGGTCCTAAGCTCTATGATCAGATAAAAAGGTTAGGTTACTATTGGCCTACCATGGTTGCTGATGCAATGCAATTTGCCAAACGCTGCCAGCTATGCCAAGTTCACGGAGATTACATTCACATGCCTCCGGAATGGCTGCATCCTACAGCAATCTCATGGCCTTTTGAAGCATGGGGCATGGACATCATAGGTCTTATCTCTCCCCCTTCAAGCAAAGGTCATCGCTCATCTTCGCCGCTACGGATTATTTCTCCAAGTGGTCAGAAGCATTTGCGTTCAACGAAATGAAGACCTCATCAGTTCTTCAATTCCTACGCACCAACATCATTTGTCGTTTCGGCATACCCAAGAGATTCGTCCATGATAACGGACCACAATTCCGGGATCATCGATTCTACAGGTTTTGCGACAAATACAAAATCCAAAGCTGTCCTTCGACTCCATACAATCCGGCAGTAAACGGATTAGCAGAAGCCTTCAACAAGACACTCTGCAAAATCCTCAAGAAAATGGTCTCTAGTCACAAAAGAGACTGGAGCGATAAACTGTCTGAAGCTTTGTGGGCCTATCGAACCACCGTTCGAGGACCAACCCATAGCACACCATTCTCCTTGGTCTATGGATGCGAAGCTGTCATGCCCCTAGAGGTACAAATTCCTTCTCTGAGGGTATCTTTACAAAATGACATGACTCAAGAAAGCAATGTCAAATTGCGACTCCATGAGCTGGACAACCTCGACGAGAGACGGCTTGAAGCTCGACAAAGCATTGAACTTTCCCAAGCACGCATGGCAGGATCTTTTGACAAAAAGGTCAGGCAACGGGCCTACAAAAAGGGTGACTTGGTTCTTGCGGTAAAAAGACCAATGGTCTTCGCACACAAATCCAAAGGCAAATTTGAACCAAAATGGGAGGGACCCTACGTCATCGACAAAGTCTTCTCCAACGGCGCATATGCCCTCCTAAACATGGAAGGCGACAGATGTATGCTGCCTATCAACGGCAAGTTCTTGAAGCGGTACTACCCTTGAAGACTTACCCAACTGGGTAAGAGCAATGCCTGTATGGCCAAAACCTGTTCTCAGGTACTCGCTCGTCAAACCCACTCTCTTTAGAATTTTCATATCAAATGTCAAAATTTCTAGAGATTCAAAAACAATGCTTACTTTCATCGTTTCATTGTTCAAAAACAAAAAAAATCCAAGTTTAGGAGCCTCTCCCTGACTTGACCAAAACTTTCGATCCTTGAACCAAAATTCATGGTTTGAAACAAAAATCCGGATTCAGGGATTTCCACCCTAGTCCACCTTACCTTTTACCGCCAAATGGTTCTAGGTCAAAATTTACGACCCTCGTGTCTTTAAACAAAAAAAAAATGGTTTTTCAAAAATCGTGGGGAAACGACATCAAAGTCAATACCCGCAAAACAAAAATTTTGAAAAAAAGCAAGGATGCGACATTCCATCGATACTTGCACCCAAAATCGCAGGGAAGCGACATTTCGTCGATACTTGCAAAATCCAAAAACCGTGGAGAAGCAACAAACCAGTTGATATCCACAACCCAATTTCAAAAATCGTGGAGACACAACATTTCAGTTGATATCCACAACCCAAATTTCAAAGGTTCGAGAAAACCTAAAATCGTGGAGAAGCAACAAACCAGTTGATATCCACAACCCAATTTCAAAAATCGTGGAGATGCAATATACCAGTTGCTATCCACAACCCAAAATTACAAATGGTTCGAGAAAACCTCAAATTTCAAAAATCGCGGAGAAACGACATCAAGTCAGTACCCGCAAAACCAAAAGTCTTGGGAAAAGCAGGGAAGCGACGCTTAGTCGATATTTGCACCCCAATTCGCGAGGAAGCGACATTCCATCGATACTTGCAAAACCTAACCCGCGAGGAAGTGACATTCCATCAATACTCGCAAAACCGAATGAGCAAGGAAGCGACATTCCATCGATACTTGCAAGACCATTCAGCGGGGAGGCGACATTTAGTCGATACCTGCATTTTGAAAACCAAAACTCGGCTATAAATGCCAAAACAAAAATTTCCGGCTATAAATGCCAAAATCGGCTTTCATGCCAACAAAACAAAACTTGGTTTTCAAAAAAAACTCGGCTATAAATGCCACAAATTGGCTATCAATGCCACCAAACCGGCTATAAATGCCACCAATTGGCTATCAATGCCACCAAACTGGCTGTAAATGCCACAAAAATCCGGCTTTCATGCCAAATTCGTTTCCCCTACCAAAACAACCATTTGACAAAAGATTTTCACAAAATGACAAAGCTTTTGATCAAATCCCATTTAGCAATCGCTTTCATCACAAAAAGATTTGAGTGAGCGTAGGGAAAACAAAAAAAAAAGAGTACCAAAAAATACATGTGGTACCAAAAAAAAAAGGAAAGTGTTCACAAGCACTAAAAAAAAAAGTACCAAAAAAATACATGTGGTACCAAAAAAAAAGTGTTCGCAAGCACTGTAAAAAAAAAAAAAAGAAGTACCAAAAAAAATACATGTGGTACCAAAAAACAAGAAGAATGGTTTCTGCTATAAAAAATCAGGAGCTCGGCCAAAAATGGTCTCCAGCCAAAACTTCAGCTCCTCAAGCAAACTTTTGGCCTCAGCCGTCAGAGTTTCCAAGGCACGCTTCTTCAGGAACTTGCCATGAGATGCTTGCGAATGCCGTAACCCTTCTTTTACACCGGGAAGCTCTTCCCCAGCAGTTTGCCATCGTTCGTTTTCTAGAGTCCTCCTCTCGAGAACTTGACCGGCATCTGCAACCCTGCGAATCAGAGTACTCTCCCTGTCACGAGCCTCTGTTATAGCAGCCCACTTAGCATCGACTTGTGCCTTCAAATGCTCAAGACGTTTCCTGGCCTCCTCAACTTCCCTATCAAGGACGTTAAGGTCATGCCTCAATCCGATGATGGCTAGCTCTTCCTTGTTCTTCTCCCGAACTAGCTGCTTCTTGCTTTGTGTAGCCTCATTCAGGTCAGACTTAGCCTTATCAGCAGGGTCCAAGAACATCTCCTTGAAGAATTGGTCATCAGGGAAATCCATGGTCTCAAACCACTTGTCACCCAGTGCAATGATCCTATCAACGATCGCCCTGGCACCTGTGACATCCAGACCAACCTCTTCGGTGTCAGTCAGAATCTCCTGTACATGTGGGATCATGCCAAATCCTGCCTCCAAGTGTCCAGAAAGGAGAGTCTTGACCCAAGAACTCAAAACTCGAGCCAGCACCTTCTTCGCAAATTGAAGAGACGAATTGGATGAAGATTCACCCTTCTCCGCTGATCGGCTGCTCATGTCATGTCCCATTGGAAGAGTAACAAAAGAACTCTTTCCACTTGGAGCCACTGGAGAGGGAATCTCAACACGAGGCATCTCCTCAATCATGTCAGAACTGGTCTCTACCTCCGGATCGACCTCTGGCATCCCTTGCTCTGGTTCTGAAGAAAGCGATGGACTCTCTTCTGTCACTTCAAAACCTGCAAATGAAACACAAAAAGGTATGAATATGATCCTGTTAAAAAAAAAAAAAAAAAAAAAAAAAAAAAAAAAAAAAAACATCATCAGGGTCATCACTACAAAGTACCTTCTTCGACGACTGGCGGAACACTCTCTTCCTCCATGAACTCATCGGAAGCATCATCAACATTTGCGTCCATCGATGGTTCAAAGTCATCGGAATCCTGTGGCAAGTCAGCTGACAAGAAAAATGTTAGCAAATCAAGTTGCAGGCAAAAAAAAAAAAAAAAGAGAAAGCGAAAGAAGTTATACCAATTGGAGATTCTGGAAGCCTTCCAGAGTCCCTCGGTTCTTCTTCAGACGCCATAACCGGCTCCATCACCGCCTCATCGGTCGGAACCTCAGGCATCGCTAAATCTTCATCCTCTGCTAAAAAAAAAAAAAAAAAAAGCAGCAGCAGGGTGAGAAAACAAATCAGAACATGGAAAGCCCCATGAAAGAAGCAGAAAAAGGAAAAGGAAGAATCATACCTTCACCGATGGTCTCTTCTTCCCGAATCCTCTTCTCCGGAGGTTCGTCAGCTTCCCCTGGCACCTCCTCATTGACAGTGAGAAGGACTTCCACATTAGGAGAGTCTTCGTCCCGCCCCGTGTGACGCTGACTCCTCCTCCTCTTCCTACCTCTACGGGTTCGCTTCCTAGAAGAACCCGCCCCACTATCAGAGTCAGGTTTCTCACTTAACTCCTCACTGGATGGTCTGCTCTTGCCAGTAGACTCCACGGAAGCTCGTCTCTGTGCCGCTTGCATCCAAGCGTCGAGCTCAGCTTCCTCCTGTTCTAGCTGCTCCAAAGCCTCATCAGGTACTTCCCGAACAGCTTCAGAACCAATGACGCCCTGGTCACCGAGAAAGCCTATCTTGTGCTTCTCTCCAGAAAGGAAGGCCCAAACTTCCTCTCGCCGGACGCCATCCGACTTTCCAATGCCTTTTCCAGAAGACAGCTTTACATCAAGCTCCTTCTTGGAAAGCCCCCGATATGCCAAAAAGCTCTCCGCGAACCACTTCGTGAAGCCGGCAGTTCGGAAAGTCGACAGCTCAGGATAAGAAATCGTGGCAGTAGTGTCTTCAGCACTATAGAAAGCCCATGCATTTCTGCCATCCTGCAAACCCCCAAAACGCTTCACCATACTCGAAGGCGCTCCAACAACGCCTTGAGAGAAGCCCAACTGAAGTGCAAAGCGAGAAGGTACATACGGCTGGGTGTCGACGAAAAGATGTCTCCGGTACACCATCGTGCCGACTCGTATGCTGAAAAGCCACTCCTTCTCTGCATTGGTCAAAGAGTAATGCCTTCCCGACCCTGCTCTGGTAGAGTCTCGGGAGGCACCAAAATCAAAAGCCTTCTTCCGCAACTCCGGAGAAAGCTTAACTGAAGACTGCCCCATCTCGACGTCCCTGAACCGTCGGATCCTCATGCGGGCAAACAAAAGTGATTCGGATACGGCTTTTCCCTTAGCCAATCGAATCATCAGAGGATCATCATCCTGTGCAGCACCCAGCTGGTGGAAGCCAGGACAGTGGTATACAAACCACGAATAAAAAATATGGGCTGAAAATACCCTATTCATAGGGAGCCCAAGCCGAACCAAGAAAGCAGCAGCCTGCAGTTCGGTACACAGGTAGGAGTAAAGAGCGGGCACCAAAGCAAGCCGCTCTCCAAACGCCATCTGACAAGCCGGAAAAATACAATGCGGCCTGATGTGTGTTCCATCTCCTCCAGCAAAAATAGCCTCACCTAGCCAATAAGTGAGGTAAACTGCAATTTCTCTCCGCAGTGCAATGTCAGAACAAATTACATCTGCACCTGCGAAGAAGTCTTTCAACTCTTCTTGCATGGCGGAAGCCTTCTTCCGATCCTCCAGGGTCATGCTATCAGAAGACTCTTTGCTGTCAAAGAAGTTGAAGAATGAAGAGCCATTACTCTTCCAACTGCTGGATCTCACTTTCGAACCCTCCTTCAAAAAATCATAGAAGGCGACGAGCTGAAAGTGTAGGAGCCTGAACTCCTCTGACTGCTCCTCAAGGACGCTGTCAATCGGCATGAACTCCTCATAGAGTTTGCCAAGGATGGGCAATCCAGTAATAGCACTCAACTCCTTCAGAGAAAAACCAATCTCACCGTTCGTGACAACGAAGGTATTGGTCTGAGGGAGGAAAGACTCCAACATAGCCATGAAGGCATCATCGGAAAAGGTCACGGTCTCCCTAAAAGCGCGGACCGCGTCAAAAATCCCGGCTTCCTTCAAAACGGCGCCCCCAATCAGCAAGGTGTGGTCAGTCCATGACTTCCAATCGGAGTCAGCATTGAAACGGCCACGAAGTCGAAAAGGCTTCACCCAAGTACTGCCGTCACCGCTGAAAACGCCAAGGCCCACCGGTCTCAAATCGACCGACGGATAATCAGAGCCCTGGTAGCCGCTGGCTGGCATCAACACGTCCATACGGACAGGTGGCTTCTCTGCAAAACCGGAAGGTCCACCAACAAAAACCCCGGTCTTGATCACACTGGTCCTCTTCACCCAGCTCGGAGGATCTTCCCTCTTAGGGCACGTGGGAGAAAGGCTCAGGATCGAGATGGTCCGATCAAAAGATGACCGGGTAGAAATAGTTCTCTCCTCACCATCCGCTGTGTAAGAGAACTGAAAACATCTCCTTTGGTATGTCAAGTCGTCAAGGACTGCATCTCCAAAGAAGAAGGTAGGCTTGGGCAAAACCCTCAAATCGTCCATAACCCAAGGACGGCTGCTTACCATGATCTTATAGAACTCCTCATCCTTGAGAGCGATCAATCGCTGTCTCATCTCATCGCGATTGAGGGAATCGCACTCTTCCAAGTTCTTCTCAACAAACTGGACCTTCTCCCAGGCCTGCTGAACGGCCACATTAGAAGATCCGGCGGATCGACGAGGTACGCTTGTAGCAGGCTCTTTACCCTTGTTCGTTCTGGAGGAACCACCTGCAAAGGTTGGAAAAGAAAAAAAAAAGATCATCATCAAAATGACAGAATTTCGCTAAAAGCAAATCTGGCAAAATTTTGGCATGGTTCCGGGGCAATTCCGAAGAAAAGGGAAATACCCCGAAAGAAATAGAAAGTTTTGAAGATGGGCTCAACATTGCTGCGGGCTCCGAAACTCCAAACTTTCGAAACCTCAAAATCTCCGCAAAATCAAGAAGGGCTCAACATCACTGCGAGCTCCAAATTCCCAAATTTGCAAAGATTTTCAGGTATGCTATCATGCTCAATCTACAAAAAGTACATGCATGAACATCTAGATTTGCATAAAAAACGCATTATCATGATGAGCAAAAAAAAAAAAAAAAAGAAACTTTCTCAAAAAAAAAAAAGGAAAAAAAAAAAAGGGGAAACTTTCCAAAAAAAAAAAAAAAAGGGGGAGAAAGAAAAGAACAAAAAAAAGGGAAGAAACTTTGTCAAAAAAAAAAAAAAAAAATCAGGCCACGTGGCCGTACGGACCAGATCCGTACGGATCTGGTCCGTACGGCCCACAAAAAAAAAAAAAAAAGAAAAAAACGTGTGAAAGAAGAAATCACGTGGAAAAGAAAAAAAAAAGAGAAGAAGAATAGAAAAAAAAAACAAAAAAAAGAAAAAAAAAGAAGAAAAAAAAAGAAGAGAAACTTTTTTTTCCCATCCTATTCTCTACATAGAGTTTTCTTGAAAGAAAAAGAAAGAAAACTTACTTGAAGCCATTGATGGAGAAGAAGAAGGAAAAAGCTTGAAGATCCTTGAAGAAGAAGCACTCTTGGTCTTGGAGCTCTCTTGAGATTGTTGCAGAAGAAAGCAATAAGAGCAAGAGATCCTACCTTCCTTTGCTTTTATAGGAGAGAGCAAATCAAAGAAGGAAACAAAGAAGAAAGGTAAGTGTTACTAATTAGTAACCTTACCAAAAGAGAAGGAATTAGAAAGATTCTTTCCAAAAAGAAAGATGTCTTTAAGAGATTTTCTGCCAAAATCAATCAATGAGAGATTCTCTCCAACAAAATAGGAGATTGGAGATTCTTTCCCAAAAAGAAAGATACCTTGAGATATTCTCTCCCAAATTAAGGGAAGATGAGAGATTCTCTCCCATAAAGATATTTTTAGATATTCTCTATCCAAATGAGATATCTTTAGATATTCTTTACAAAAATGACCCCACATGAGATCTAAGCCATCCTAAAAAGCTTAAGGTCCCATGGGTTAGCCCATATGAGCCAGGTTTGACCACCTAGGCACTAAAAAAAAAAAAAAAAAAAAAAATGGGCTTTTAGTCAGAAAAAAATCCCTCTTACCAAGAGCATACAATAATGGTTCCATGCTTCTTTTGAGTTGATTGAACCATACAAAAAAAATTCCAAGCCCCATGAGCTTCCAAAAATCAAACCATCCAGCCTCATAAACCAAATTGAGCCAAAATATTGAAATTGACATTCCACAAAAAACCAAACCACTCCAATGGACCCACACAGTCCCAAAGAGTGACCAAAAACCAAAGCCTGGTCCCCTAACTTGCCACATACAGCTTGTTAGGTCACAAGATCAAAACCAAAACCCGACCCCCTAACCTGCCACATACAGCTTGTTAGGTCACAAGGTCAAAAACAAAAGCCCAAATCCACATCCCTGATGTCATCTTCAAAACTTTGCCTCGAGATGGTGTGTGATTCCTTTCACTACCATAAAATTCCCCTGGAAGCTCAAAGGCTACTCTACCAAAGGAAAGATTGCTCGAAGACTCTTGGTCAAGACACAAGCTCCCCTTCAAAAATCTCTTCGAGGCACATCGACTACAAAAGTCAAGCAACTCGTCGCTGTACCTCGAGGGGGCATTTGTTGACACCAAAAATGTCACTTTGCCTCTTCAACATCAAGAAAGTTGCATGAAGTCGCAACCTGCCATAAATAGGCAATGCAATTTCTCCAAAAAATCAAATCTTGTCAGAATCAAACAAAAACTGCAAGATCCTTCAAGATAGCCAAGAGAAGAGTACACATGAAGTTTCGGGCCATTTCGACAACATTTGGCCTAACTTCACTTCTCCGACAGCTAAACAGGAGCTCTCGGCGGCGACATCATCAGAGACGTCAAAACTTCGATCAGAGCCTACAGATGACTCCAGCATGTCTCAAGAGGGCTCCATGCCAAATTTCAAGTCAAACCGACAACGTTTGACCCTCCATCAATGCTCGAGCAGCAAAATCAAGCCTCCCGACGGCGGGAACCACCGAAGCCTTCGCTCATCAAACCAAGTGCATGAGTGGCTTCAACATGCTTCCGAAAGGCTGCACGTCAAATTTCAGGTCATTCTGACAACGTTTGACCAGGTTTCGATGCTCCGAGAGAAAATCAAGCCTACCGGCGGCTGAGCAACCCGGGACCATGACATCCAAAACGGATCCCATGGAACGTCTCAAAATGACTCCAATAGGCTCCCCATCAAATTTCAGGTCAATCGGACATCGTTTGGCCACATATCAAAGCTCGGCATTTTCCCCGCAGCAAAATCAAGTGAAGCATCGACGGGACCCCAAACGGCTTCAAAACTCAAACAAAAGCCTATGGTTGGTCTTATTTATTGCTCAGGAGGCTTCACCTCAAATTTCAGGTCATTCCGACATCGTTTGACCAAGTTTCAACTTCTGGCGGAAAATCAGCAGCTCTACGCGACAAAGTCTTCGGCTTTCCCGGAAAATTGGAAACTTTGCACTCTAAAAATGCAAGGATTCTCATCAGGTTTTCTACAGGGAAATCAAGCCAATAAATAAGAAGAAATGTCAGGAAAAATACAGAAGAAAACGGCGACGAAAAAGACCTCAAAACGACCGCAAAACGGGCTCCGAAGGGGAAAATTCCCCCAGGGTCGCAGGCCCCTGCGACCATGGCCCATGGTCTCCGGTGACCATGGAAGTCCGGGTCACCGGATTTTCCGCCGGTGACCCGTTTTTCCATCCTTTTTCGCGTTTCGCGCACTTTGGCCCCTGTGGTTTCCTGAAAATGTGATTTTTAGTGCTTGAAATTGACTCATATCCGACGACATCCGTCAAAATCACGGGTCAACCTCCAAAAGCATAAAATCATCAGTGATCGCTCCAAGATCGCCAACCGGCTGACCAAGAAAGTGCACTTTCTGTCCGACCGATCGTGAAATCGACAAGACAGATGTCACCGGCCCGTTCTTAGCTATCAATGTCTGAAGTTACATGTTCATCCGATGTCGATCACCATGTAGATCCATCGATGATCATCGCCAGAAGAATTCCAGAAGACACGGCATGGCCCGCGACTCTTCGACTGCTGGCGACCAATTAATGTGGTTAATTGACTAGCTTTATTGCAGTCATTAATTCATTTCTTTGGACGGCCCAATCAGAAGCAAGCATTTGGGAGTTACAAGTCAATTGATTCATGGCATTTAACCCATGAAACTCCTCCCATTATGGTAATTAAGGTGATTAAAAGCCCTTAATCTCCATCGGCCAATCAGATTCAAGGAAAAAGGAGTTACAAAATCAAGAAATAAATCTTGTAACTCCTCTCATTAAAGCAATTAAAGCTCATAAACTCTCCTAGCTACCAAAAGCCTATAAATAGGAGAGCATTCCATTGAAATGAGAGCGGAGAAAAGGATCAGAAAAATCGAGATCGATCGATCGGAAAGAATCCCGAGCTCGTATCCAGAGAAAGAAAAAAGAGAGAAAAACTCTGCTGAAGTTCTGCACCGGCCACCACTACAAGGTGACAAAAGTCCCTGGGGGGGGACCCCCCCCCCCCCCAAGGTCCTTGCCTTCTCCTGCTGCCTCCAATGGCTTAGACGTGGCTTTTCAGCCCGTCTACTTAGCTTTTTATTGGACATAGGACCTTCTCTTGGTCTTTGTCCTCTAAAAACCTGAGGTTATAGCCAAGCCAAGCGAATCAAGAGCATCTTCTGTTCTCATCTGCATGGATGATGGCGAAGCCCATACATGGCTTGCGACCGTCAATCTGAACGAGTCCCCCACAATCTCCTGAAAAGTTAGATCTTCCTTTTCTTGCTTTTCATTGTAGTTTATATTTTTCTAAAGAGACAAAAAATCACAACTCTTGTCTTTCATTATTGATAAGAATTGTAAATCGGCTATAAACGCCAAAATCGGCTATAAATGCCAAACAAAATCGCTTTTCACGGCAAACTAAGAAAATGTCTCTTTTCTTAAATATTTGTGCAATGGAAAACTTGAAAGAAGTTGATTTCCTTTTTACTTGCGAAGGTTGATCTCCGGATTACCACTTGCAATTCCAAGTAAAATAGAAAATCTGGCACACCCACACAAAAGAAATGTTGATGCACGCTTCAGGCCCCGCCAGGGCCCGAAAGGGCCGGACCCGACGGACTCCCACGTTCTGCCGACCCCGGTAGCCGCCCCACGGTGCCTCGGAGCGCGTTCCATCACTGTTCTGTAACAGGAAGTCAAGCATCTCTACCCTTTCCTGATCTGCAAGCTGACTACCGAGTACGAAGAACCTCTCCGGATCGTTGGGATCGATCCTGACTTCGGTGAGGTCTTCAACGCTCTTCTGCTCGGGAGTTCGGCCAACAGCCTCGAGCTCGGCCTCCAGCTCGGTCATATGAACTCTCTGCGGTTCTGCTTCTCCGGGGACCATGGCCATGAGGCATTCCTTGGCCATTTGTTGGTCACCGCGGACTATGATTACTTCGAAGCCCCCGTCCTCGCTCTGCAGCGGGAACTTGAGCTTTTGGTGATGGGTGGAGGGCACAGCTTCCATGTTATGAAGCCAGGTTCTTCCAATGATGGCATTGTATGGAGATTGCGCATCTACCACCAAGAAGTCTGCTGTCATGGAGGCTCCCCCCACTTCGACTCTGAGGGAAATCTTCCCCTTGGGGTACACAGACTTGGAGCTAAAACGAACCAGTGGGGTGCGGGCTTCCTGCAAGTCCTCCTCTTGCAGACCCATTCTTTTGAATCAGTCAAAATAGAGGATCTCCGAGGAGCTCCTGGGGTCCACTAGAATTCTCTTGACATTGAAGTTATGCAACCTCATAGTCAGGAGAAGAGGATCATTGTGGGGTAGCTGGACCCCGGCCAGGTATTTGTCAGAGAACCAAATCTTTGGTCTCTCTAAGCGTGCCTTCTTCGCCGAGGGACCGAGCTTGGCCGCCATTACCTGTTTGCCGTGCTGGGCCGTTCTGGCCTCGGCGCGGGCCTGGTTGCTGCCCCTAGGAGAGGGGCCAGGTGGATGACGTCGATGGTCCCCACTGGCTCATCGCTATCCCGGTCATCGGGCTGGCGTTGTTGAGCATGGTTTACTCTGCCTTCTTCTTTGACGTGATCTCTGAGGTGTCCGTCTCTCACGAGCCTTTCGAGGTGTGCCTTGAAGGCGTGACAATTCTCTGTCCTGTGTCCCTTATCTTTGTGGTAGGCACAGAACTTGCCCTGGTCTCGGATACAGGGATCGCCCTTCATAGGCTGGGGCCATTTGAAGAAGGGTTAGGCTTGGATCTTGCCGAGGAGCTTGTAAATAGGCTCCTTAAAGATGGTATTGACTACCTTGTAAGAGGCGCCACTTGGTTTCGGCTTTGTCCTGCCTCCCGAGGCGGGAACAGAACGCCCTGCCGAGGTGGATGGCTCTCTGTTTCGGTCCGCCTCCCTCTTGGCTAGCTTTCTTTCCTTCTTGGAGGGTCGGCTTTCCTACCGACCCTGAGATCGGTCTTCCTGCCAGATGCTGTGGCTCTCCCGAGCTCGGACTTCATCTTCTTCTTGTTCAACGTACTGGTTCACCCGGACCATCAGTGCTTTCACTGAGGCCATGGGGAACCGCACCAGTTCCTTCCGAAGCTCATTGCCCGGCAACAAAGCTTGTTGGAAGGACTTGATGGCCACTTCGTCGTTGGCACCTTCGATCACGCTGTAGATGGTCAAGAACTTCTAGCCGACCTCCGGTGAGGCCAGCGAACTCCATATTCTGCTATACGGCGAGCTTGATTTGCTGATCAATATAATCAATCATGTCGGGGTCGGCCTCGGTCTCCCGCCTTTGTTTTTTGCGGTACTGCTGGTCAACGCTGGCGTGGGTGCTACTCGAGCCCTCTTCGCGAGCTTGGTCACGCCTTTTGTTTATGATTTGCCTCGGATCTGGCTGAGCTTTAGCAGCTTCCCGGGTTTGCTGCTGTGCACGAGGCACGAGCGGAGTCTTAGCTGGGGCCTTCTGCCCCTCGAGCGGCTGCTGGAGTTGGAGGATCTGAGCTTTTTGCTCTTCGATTATTTGGTTTTGAGCCTTAATTGCTTCGGCTTGGGCCTCGGCATCCTCCTCCAGGGCCATGTCGTCGCTTTCATCGTCGAGGTGGATGTGGTCCTCTTCCATGTGGTCCTCATGGTGGGACTGGTGAGGATCAAACAGTACTGTCCGAGGAGGAACGTCCTTTCGGGGTAGCTCGGTCAAGACGATATCCAGACGTGGACAATCTGCCTGGGAGGTAGTCGGTCTGACCCTTTCCAGCACAGGTCCATGATGAGGGAGTGCTGCTGCACCTCTCGAAGGCGAAGGAGTCTGAGTGACAGGTGATCCCACACTCCTCATTCCAGATTCTCCGCCAACCCTCTTCTGCTGAGGTTTAGGAGGTGCTTGTCTGGTTACTCGTCCCTGGTTCGTCACCAGTGCTCCCGCCTGGTTCGTCACCAGTGGAAGCAGCATCAGAGGCAGGAATGTTTCTGGTTGCTCAGACCTGGATGGTCCAGCAATGCTCTTTCCCTTCTTAGCCTTTGGAGGCATGGCTGTTGAGATGAAAATATGGATTTTTCAGATCGTTCCCACAGACGGCGCCAATTGTGCGTGCCTAAAAATTATGGACTTGGTTTATATGATGATGGGGATTGGTGAGATCCTGTTTGACTGATCGGGAACGCCTTTGATGATTCGAAACCTGAAAGGGAGAAGAAAACAGAGGTCATGGCCAGAGGCTGCTGTCAGCCAAAGGCACTCCGACGCCTGAGTTAGTGCAGTCACTGAACTAGGGTGAAGTGAGGAAGAAGATGTGAGCAAAATAGCAAAGTGTATGTTGTGTATCTTGCGTACCTGTTCATGGCTGACCATGCTAGTATATGTAGGAGGGAGTAGAAGGTTCCATAGTGGAGGTAGGTGGGGATACTTGTCCCATCAGCCCACTCCTAGGATCCTTAGTGGGGGTAGGCGAGGATACTTGTCCCATCGGATGTCTCCTCAAATCCCTCACATAAATGTGGACGTGATAGGGAAGGTCCCTTATCAGTATTCGGCAGCCACCCTATCTGTCAGGGGGCTCTGTAATGCAGCCGTCCCATCTCATAATAGAGATTAGACGAACAACGCCCATCTCGGTCACGTGGACCGAGATGGATATCACCGAGGTCGGGCCTCGCTTGAGGTCGGGTACTGCCACCGAGACGCTCGAGGCAGAGTCCAGAAAGGGCGTGGCCGGTACAATTACCGGGTCCAGCTCCAACCCGGTGCCAGCTGGCACGCTGCCGAGCTGGGTGAATAGGGTCGGGGTAACCCTTGAGAGTATTATCGCCCAGGTCGGGGATAACCTCGGTATTAGGTGATCACCCCACACAGGTGGGTAGGACGATGATAGCTAAATGGGGTGAAGTGGAAAGGGGTTGATTTAGATGGTGTGTCGGGGGGTCTGTGTCAAGGTGGGACGTGGTAGCGAACTGGACTGATTGGGTGGGTTGCGGGGTTGAGGGTGAATGGGTCTGAGGCGACTCTGGTTGGTATTCATTGTGCATGAATTCAATAGAAAGGGAGGGTGAAACTGGACAATGCGGTGGGTCTATATCCTTATTCGAAGGATTGGTATTGGAATGCTTAGGGTAACTCTACTAATTGAGTCAAGTGAAGTAAAGTTTATTTTGAATAAAGAATAAAATATAAGTGGGTTATGATGGTACTTTTTTTTTTTTTTTTTGTTATGGAATCTTTTTGACTTTTTGTATGGAGAAGTGGAGTATTTTTGTCTTTTAGTGAGTAAAGGTAGTTGCTTTTTAACTTTTTTATGAGGGAATTTTGGTAAAAGATGCTTTTGATGGCATGTTTAAATTGAGTTAACTTTACTTGACTTTATAAGTAAAATTACCAAACGGGCCCTTAGGGACGAAGGGTTGTTAAGAAGGTAGGGGGAATGTGGTGACAGATGTAGGAAAGCCACTTGTATGATAGCTGAGGGATGGCAGCTGCTTCTTGGGACGCGTGGTAGTTGGGGCAGGCCATGGGTCACTAGCAGGATTTGGGGTATTGGTTCTTGCCCGCGTGGGGCTCCATGTGAGGAAGGGGCGGGATTGTCCTTTAGTGGAACTTTGCGTTTGAAGAGGAGAAGCTTCTATGTGATATAACCGAGGCAAATGGTTAGGAATATCGGGTGGGTTGGATATGATATACTGACAGTGGCCTACTGGTGATCGTGCCTGGCTAGAATAGGCAGTTTGGTCTGATTGATTTGGTGCATGAAGCCCACTTGGTGGGATGTGACTTACTCCGGTATCGGCAGCAGGCCGTACGATTGCATGGTTTCGCTGGGTGTGGTTTGTGAGCGCCTCGTCCGATTGGGTAGGTAGAACATTCCCTGGGACGGTAGTTGGCCGGCGTCCCCGCCTGCTGTGGACCTCTTGCCACTCATTGAGTCTATCAACTTGACCTGACCCATTGTCGCTGGTGGGTGATTCGCTGTGGCTAGGAGCTGGAAGCTCTTCCGGTGATGCAATAGGTGGAGTGTACTGACAAAAAATGCATGGGTGCATTTTTGGCAGGAGAAGTTTGCATGACACGCATTCCGGAGGGGGTCGTTCATACTCTATATCCTAGAGCCTTTGATCCCTTCCAGTCTTGAGGATGACGTCGCGAGACAGTGGTGATTGCAAATCCACCTTAATCAGCATCCTTGCCGCTATGGCTTTCTTCCCCATCCTTCCCATGCATTTGTGACAGGATCCATGCGGAAATGTTCCCAAGGGGTTGAGATCTTGCAGAGAACTGGTTCACTCCAGTGTTCAAGCGGAAGGCCCGATAATCTGATCCAAAGAGGGTATGTGCCAAGGTAGGCGCTGTTGGGGTCAAAGTTTTGGACCCATGATGTGACCGCAATTGGTTCGCTGGCTACTGTCCAAGGTGATCCTTCACGAGCCCTGCAGAGGTCCGCCTCTGTTGAGAATGTAAATAACAGGAAGCCTTTGGGGAGTTCTAAGATTTCAAGGCTCCCTTGGATCCGCCAAACCGTGGGGAGTCTCTGTGCCAGAATTTTCGTAGGGATAACACGATGCAAACACTGTCCGATTAAAGTGATGTGCATGCGTAGGTGATTCTTCGCGAGATCCGATTCCTCCAGTTCGATCGCTGGGTAATACAGAGGCTGTGATAAGGAAATGGGTGAGGGTGGAGTTTTGGGTAGGTAACAAATGCTGGATGGGAGAGCCTGGATGATATTTGTTGACGACGGGTTAACAGCTGCTCGGAAAGATTTCGGCAGACGCCCAAGGTCCACCTCCATCGCTGAAACAGAATGGTCTTCTGTTGGCGACGCGAAGTTCTGATGGCATACCTCTTGTGATTCACGGGGGGGGGGGGGGGGGGGGGGGGGTGGGGGGGAATCCAGAGGTTCCGGAGGTTTCCGAAGCCATGACCCTTACTATACTTGGAAACGGCTTTTAGGACACAACCAAATGCATTCCACAATTTGCTCATTTGCCTTAGCTTTAATTAGTAAAGGTTTTTCCTTCTTTCTTCTCAGATGCACGATTGTCTTCCTTTATCCCCGATCTGACAATCAGGTCTTCAAATTTTGATCTCCTTTCATTTATACTTATTAGCATTTGTGGTGGAGCCCACTTGTATTTACATGTGGGTGGACCCCACTCACAAAGATACACCCCTCACAATTTCAATCTCATGGTGATATAGATAAGAATAGTTTGAGTTTTATCTAAACTCTTTATCCTTATCATATCTCCATTTAAATTCTAAATGAGAGAATTTGATCAGCCTATTCTCCTTATCATCTCTCATTTTGAATTTGAATGGAGATCTTATCATCCATTAGCCAAAGGGCTACATATAAACATGAGAATAATGGTTGGGACTAGTTTTTCAACAATACATCTTTCACTATACCTACTATTCTCCAAAGGTAGTTCTTAAAATCATTCCAAAGTGGTGGCAATTTTTCAATGATTGCCGTCACTTGGAAAAGCTCACTAATTAAGAAACATTAATTCTGTATGAATTTCATGGAGAATTACTTGAAGTTCCTGAACTTGATTGATTACTGCTTTAGAATCAATTATCTTGTAGTCAAGGAATTTGCCAACAACAAATTTCTTCATTCTGGCATCTTCAGTCTTGTACTTTTTGTCAAGTGAGTCCCACAATTCCTTAGCAGTCTTCAATGAATAGTACACATTGAGAAATTCTATATGCACCCACTCATTTTGCTGAGCACAACCACATTCCTTTATGAACAGTGATCTTTTGTTCTAAAAGGTGGGTGTGCTCAGCAAAAAAATGGGTGCATATAAAATTTCCCGTACACATTATATAATGTGTTGTTTAGTCCATTGCGAATGTAATTTTGATAAAGGAAGTTAGCGTGCTTCCAGCCTTCTGCAGCAGTAACTACTTGCTTGTTTGTCTCACCCTTTTTTAGAGTAGGAGCTTTTTCATGGAGGAACTGAGCCAAGTTCAAGGTGGTGAGTTAGAACACCATTTTTATTGCCATCTCTTGAACTTAGTGTTGGAAGTAGGTGGGCCTCGTGGATAGATATTCAAAACTTTTGACCCACTTGACTCAGGGATCAAGTATCCATAAGGCAAAAAACCCAATCCATGATGCATAACCCTCAATCTCATGATCACATACAGTAAGTAAAACTATCTGAAAGATAGAACAGAAACGAACAAGCATTCATTAAAATCCACAACATACAAGGATGCAGATTTTACCTTAGGAGCTCGGTTGCGCTCTAATGGAGAAGTTGATAACTTTCGTTGATATAGAACTTTTCTACAAACTGAGATCAGAATCTCCACCACCTCTTAGCCTTCCACGCTATGACCCGAATTAGATATCTCTTCTCAAGAAGATTGGTGGAATCTTCAAGAGAAAACCCAACTCGAAACCCTAAGGAACTAGAAGAGGAAGAGAGAATAGAGCAGTGCAACTGTTGCACAAAGAGGAGGGACGTTTTTCACTATGTAATCTTATCGACGTCCAAGAGGGGTGCATTCCCTTTTATAATCTCCCAAAGCTCCTTTTGTCTTAATTGAAATAGAAGTCTTACTTCCACAACAATTAGTAAGTATACTATTACCACTATTAGAAGTCTTACTTCAAATAGAAATAGTAACTTCCTAATTCCTTCCTTTTAGAGTTCGAATAAGATTAGTATCTTTCTAATATCTTGGGCTAGCGTGGGGACCACTAGGGATTCCATAGAAAGTTGGCTCCAACTGGGACACGCGACCCCACATCTCATGTGCAATCCGGGCCCACAGTTAATTGCAAATAACACCACTATATAAATGCAATTACACTCTAGTCTTAGGAATAAATTACAATGAAGACCCTAAACTTCCTAATTACCACAAGTAGGCCCCTCTATCAATATCCATGGATCAATTGGAATAAATCTGTCTCTTCCAATCTTAGTTCCACATCTTATTATCCTTGAGTCCCAATTAATCACTATGATCATCAGTACCATCAATTAACTCTTAATCAAGATGGGTGCGCACTTACTAATGACAAAACCCATTAATTGGCACAAGGGGATAATAGAGATAGATTCCATCTTGATCATTCAATGTTCTCACAGTCTTACTACCACATACCCAAGACACCGAGGTGTTGACCTACAGTTGGCCTCACTTATTGGTGACTCAAAGCAAATGAATAGATAGAAACTTGAGTTCATCAATTTCTCAGGATTGAGAGCTTATTGCTAGGGAATTATGAGAGCATACCTTATTATTGAGACGGAATTCCATAAGGTGCTTCTCATGGTCCTTCAATACATCCAATGTACTGGCATATTGATCAAGAATCTTTCATTCTGATGATCGAGACAAATCACACTATCTCATAGTGATCAAAGTGCTGCAACCTTATCAGATGAGATGCATAGTCTCATCACTGGTTGTGAAGATATTTTAAGTATAAGATTTGTGACATATATCTCCCGTATGTGGATCTCATCCATATACATATATCACATCTAATATACTAATGGGACCCGGTTCAACTCATGAACCATTATGTCATATGTATTGGTCATGTGCATAAAGTAATAAAATAACATTCATCTCATGAAAGTAAAGCATGATTTTATTGATTAATCAATTTATTACATCAACTGATGGATTGAGTCCATACAATCTAACACTTAGTACCATTGAACTTCTCAAGTCTCTCCCCATGGTTCACCATAACAGGGTTAGGGGGTGGGGTGGGGGAGAATGTGAATCCAGAGGTTCCGGAGGAATCACATTATGGGTTATGGGATGGGGAGGGGGTTTCGGAAGCCATGACCCTTACTATACTTAGAAACGGCTTTTAGGACACAACCAAATGCATTTCACAATTTGCTCATTTCCCTTAGCTTTAGTGAAGGTTTTTCCTTCTTTCTTCTCCGATGCACGATTGTCTTCCTTTATCCCCGATCTGACAATCAGGTCTTCAAATTTTATCTCCTTTCATTTATACTTGTTAGCATTTGTGGTGGAGCCCACTTGTGTTTACATGTGGGTGGACCCCACTCACAAAGATACACCCCTCACAATTTGAATCTCATGGTGATATAGATAAGAATAGTTTGAGTTTTATCTAAACTCTTTATCTTTATCATATCTCCATTTAAATTCTAATTGAGAGAATTTGATCCAGCCTATTCTCCTTATCATCTCTCATTTTGAATTTGAATGGAGATCTTATCATCCATTAGCCAAAGGGCTACATATAAACATGAGAATAATGGTTGGGACTAGTTTTTCAACAATACATCTTTCACTATACCTACTATTCTCCAAAGGTAGTTCTTAAAATCCTTCCAAAGTGGTGGCAATTTTTCAATGATTGCTGTCACTTGGAAAAGCTCGCTAATTAAGAGACATTCATTCTGTATGAATTTCATGGAGAATTACTTGAAGCTCCTGAACTTGATTGATTACTGCTTTGGAATCAATCATCTTGTAGTCAAGGAATTTGCCAACAACAAATTTCTTCATTCTGGCATCTTCAGTCTTGTACTTTTTGTCAAGTGAGTCCCACAATTCCTTAGCAATCTTCAATGAATAGTACACATTGAGAAATTCTATATGCACCCACTCATTTTGATGAGCACACCCACATTCCTTTATGAACAGTGATCTTTTGTTCTAAAAGGTGGGTGTGCTCAGCAAAAAAATGGGTGCATATAGAATTTCCCGTACACATTATATAATGTGTTGTTTAGTCCATTGCGAATGTAATTTTGATAAAGGAAGTTAGCGTGCTTCCAGTCTTCTACAACAGTAACTACTTGCTTGTTTGTCTCACCCTTTTTTAGAGTAGGAGCTTTTTCATGGAGGAACTGAGCCAAGTTCAAGGTGGTGAGTTAGAATAACATTTTCTATTGCCATCTTTTGAACTTAGTACCATTGAACTTCTCAAGTCTCTCCCCATGGTTCACCATAACAGGGTTAGGGGTACTAACTAGAGTATTCTTCTCAATTCCCATTACTGTTTAACAGAACAGAAATCACTTAAAATAAAACCACAGAGTAACTGCAGAGTTTATAACAATACTTAAATAGAACTCAGACTATATGGTAACCAGTTATTGGTTACTGTATATTGAGGCAAACAGAAAGTGATTTACGAAATAAATTGAAGTTCTGCTAACTAGTATATAAAGAAAGAAACTCAGTTATACACTACTAGTTTCAGAAACAGAAAAAGTAGAAACTGGTAGTAAAACTGACCAAAACTGAAACACGAAATACTGAAATAAAACTGAGAATAGAATGTAATCGGACAGAGGAAAATTTGTCTTAAGATTGTTGTTCCGAGTACAGACAGAAATAGTTCAGTATTTAGGAAACAAGTTTAAACACAATGAGACAAAACAACAACTAAACAGAGTTACAGATTGTAATCTAGAAATGTAAATTCACTCATTGTTTGAAGGCAAAAATAGAATGTTGTTGTTGAAGTTGTGAAGTCCAAAAACTCACAGAAGAAGGTTGATCAAGGTTAGTGTTATACACTATGTCGTTAAGATAAATTTTTCCTTCGCAATGGTGCTTACGAGTTTAAATAGCGTTTGTCTCTCATGATACAATGATCAGTTCCACAACAGTTGCAGCACTACAAACCGTATGACAGGCGAACCAAAAGTGCAGTAGGAGTCTCTCCTCAACTCTAATGACGAATCGAAATGTAATACAACAGCAGCGAATGGGATGAGGAAAAACGCATGGACAAGATGCTTTATATAGCCTGCTTCAGGAGTCTGTCATAGGGTTTAGAACAGTGACTATTCAGTGAATAGATGCTCCTTTTTTTTGACACAACTCTTGGAGACACACACCCTTTCATATACGAATGGACATACACCTCTTGGACACACCCCATTTGAAAAAGGAAAATTTTATTTTAAAATATTTCTCCAAAAATAATAAATGTGTAGTGGGCCGAGCTAGGCACAACTCGTGTGTGTGTGGTGGTGACCCCACCGTGGTCTAAGTCCTCCTTCTTCCACAAAAGTGGAATGCCCTGTGGGGCTCCTCCTATACTACTAAGGTAAGCATATTTATACCCAATGAATGTTTTGCTTCCAAGCAAGTTTACCACTTCCTTTTATTTCCATGTTTAATATGTTTAAGTAGTGGTGTTCAGGAGGCAATTTATCAGTCACTCCTTAATGGATTAGAGCAACCCAATATATATCCTTAATGGAGTAGATTACATTCCCGTGTATTCCCATCTGAAATGATAAGTGGGTCCCACTTAGATTTTGGTTCAAATTAAAGTTGACCAAAATAATGGTTCTCTTAGCCATTTTTCCGACAGTAGTTTCTTTCCATTTGTAACCTACCAACAATAGGTTTTTTTTTTACCTTCATGAAATCTCAACATCATAATAGTTTCTATTTCAAGTTTTTCTAAGTTCTAAACAAAATCTCATTGGTTTCTTTTTTAAAACTTTCTGAAATCTCATCATACCTGAAACTGTAAAATCAATAACAAACTTGCAACTCCTATATTTAGCACTCTACAATCATCTAATTAAGCCCTTGTTTGGCAAATCTATTTTTTGCCTCTAAACATCTATTTCTCTAAAGCGGATAGAGATTTTGAAGTTTAGAGGTGTTTGGTAATAATTTATAGCATCTGCACACTTTAGAGCAAAAGAGGCAAAGCCTCTAAAAAAGAAATGCCCAAAAATATGCACGTAGAAATTAGAGGCAACATCTCTCGAAAAAGTAGAGGCGGGACCCATTTTTTAGGACAAAAATACCCCTGACGGAAATTTATTTCCAACGAAAGTCCCCTCTGGAATGAAACCTCGAAGCACAACTGTAGCTTTTCTCTTCTCATCCAACGAAAGTCCTCTCTGCAAGAAGTCGAAACGATTGGGTTCTCCTTCGTTCTGCAACGTGAAAAGGGCTGGAAGGGAGAACGCTCAGTGGAAGAGGTGCGTGTCTATTTCTTTTGTTTCTTGTTGATTTCTCTATTCTCAGAACATTTGCTTTCTCTGTTCAATCGATGTATTTTTTTTTTTTTTGTTTTTGAATGATGATGGAAAGGGTTGGAGATGGGTTGTTTGGGATTGTATTACATGCGTTTGAGATGGGTTTTGATTTGGAGGAGGTGATTTGGGAGATGGGTTTGATTATAGATCAAGATGTGGTTTTCAGATTGGGGTTTTATTTGAATACTCATTTGAGGGTACTGATATCAGATTTGTGCATTGATTTCAGATTTGGGATTCCATTTGGGTACTGGGTTTTAGATTGATGTACTGTTGTTAAACTTGGTTTTCATTTTGGCATTCGTTTGGAGATTGTGCTATTGATTTCAGATTCTGATACAGAGAAGAAAGAATAAATTTGTGTAGTAGAAACCATTTGATTACAATGCCCAGCACATTCTTTGAACTGTTATTCTTATAACTAGCCCTGCTAATTTGACTGTAAACTAAATAAAGATGGTGATATTCAAGGTTTCGTCTAAAAAAAAAATGATATTCAAGGTTTCTAATATAGTAATACGTAAGTTGAAAAACTATAAGCAGAAGATTCTTGTATAGGATTTTTTTTCTTGACTTTGTTTATAAATTTCCTCAGTAGGAGTCAAGCATTTCCCTATTTCCACCTTTATTGTAGTTGAAGAACTCTATTTATCCTTCCTATTTAAAGAGGATATCCACTTGGATGAGGACTGAGGGTCAATGATTTTCTTTGCTAATTGTAGGCAGGTAAGACTTTTAAAGGTCCATAGGCCCGCGGGGCCATTCAAGAATCCAAACAGCAATAACATCCATGAGAAAATCCTCAATTTGAGGCTATTAAGTAAATTCTTATGGACAAACAGTATATAATATAATTATCTAAAGCCAACTGATGCTAACAACTTTCTGGATCAGCTGGTTCAGGTTGGGCTGGGAATTGCCACACCTTCACACCCTAGACATTTTTTAAGAAAAAACAAACGCCCATTCATTGGGCCCTAATTGAGTGCATGACAATAGAGGTGGATAAGAGGGGTGAATAGATTTGGACAAGGACAAAGAAGAGCAGGTTGAGGAGAGTGGGTCAAGATCCCAGCAGCTAAAGCAGTACCCAGTCCAATGGCATATCCGCATATACAGCAAGTGCAAACCATATATATTTGTGCCCCTTGGAGAATGATGCATCCATCGGTCTCAAAGAATCCCTGCTCTTTCGGTGATCAAAACAGAGAACCAAGGCTAGAAGCATGCCAGGAATAGCCTGAACAATTCAAAATAGGCAAAACAATTTAACAGGCAATCTGTATACGAGTGACTAACATGTAGGCTTTTAAACATACTGTATGATGTACACGTTAAATGCATTGACATTGTATGGATAAAATAACACCCAAAGTTAAAAATCACAACATTTCCAATAACCTGCTGCAAGCAGCTATTATGAAAATGAAGTCCAAGTTTTGGACTGGTAAGTCCAAGCTTTATTTATCAGCACAGCATTTTCAATTTATAAGCAAGTATCAACTAATCGGGTGAATGGCGAAACCATAGATTTTGCTAATCAAAGATTTTGTCTTTATATTATCTTGTAAGCTTCGGTCTGGTATTTATCCCTAATAGGATTTTGCTCCTTAAGGATTCTTCATTTTCTAATAAAACTTGTGTTGCTAATCAAAGAATAAAACTAAGGCCTGAACCTAGGCTTGGGTTGGTGTGGCCCATTTACAACTAAGCCACAATGATCTCTGATGCTTGAAGTTAAATCACAGACTCTACACAACTCTGAAATGAAGGGTTATTGGAACAACAACATCAGGTGGTGATAAAACAATCAGAATGAAAATAAAAAGCCAAAAAAAGTATTCTTGATATATTAGGTTCTCTAATTTCTTGATCGAATCTTTCAAACAGAGGTTAAAAGGACTTAATGTTTCTTTGGTGTTTGTTTGCATCATATTAGCCAGATCCAATAAACTGTTTTTGCTGCTGTTACTGTATTATTATTATTATTAAGGAGTAACTTGATGTGATGGATTTGTACTGTAAAATGCCAAAACTCCTTCAAATCAATGAAGCCTGTGTTCACTTCAGGTTATACAAGGCTTCTAATTCCCACCCCATTCTCACGATCTTTGGAGAGAGATCTACCTTTAGTTATAGACCAAGCTTGTAAAAAGTGCTGCTAAACTAAATGATAGAAGAGCTTTGGAGAGAGAAGGGATACTTTGTTGTAGAAAACATTGGGGAACAATATCAAGGTAGTATAGGGTGCAGCAGACTGGTTAGGTGGGTGTTTCACAAAATTGTATGGTCCAATAATGAGTGCAACTTCATAAGTGGAGAAAATAAGTGGATAAGCAATAGGTTTTTTATTACAACTCTTTCTTATGCTTCTTATCATGCTGTGAATATCTTTTGTATTTGGTGTATCTTTCGTATTTGGTAAATGACATAAAACTGAACAAAAACTTAAAAAAAAAATGCTCAATCTTTGTTAGGTGTAATTATCATGTCAGAGAAAGGAAAGTCAAAAGAGACAGATGACATAGATCGTGCTTCTTGGTCGGATGGTATGAGAAAGTGTCTTATTGACATTTGTTTGGAGCAAGCGAAAGATGGTGGCCGCCCAGGTGTGCAATTTAGCTCAAAAGCATGGAAGATAATAATAGAAAAATTTAATCAAAGGACAGGGCACAGTTTCAATCAAAAGCAATTGAAAAACCAAGTAGATCATCTGAAAAAATTATACAATGCTTGGTTGCACTTGACATCACAAACTGGTATAGGCTTCAACCCACACACAGGCTGTGTGGAGATGGCCCAAGACCGATGGACAGAATACCTGAAGGTATATAAATTTCTTATTTATTTTGGTATTTACAGGAGAGGTAGATCTAGCATTTGACATTTATGGTTAAATTTTATTGCAGACTCATAAGGATGTCAGAGTATTTAGGTCAAAGCCCCTTCCTTTTCCCCAAGATATGGCTGCTTTATTTGGTGGTACTTCAGCGACTGGGGATGATAAATGGGCTCCAACAATGGATGGCGTGCCTAATGATATTATAGCGGATATGGACTCAAGTTTATTTAGCTTGAATGATTATGATGATACTCCATCCCCGAACCAAACAAATTCCCAGTCTACCATGCGTGAAGATGCAACTACTAGTGATATTGGTCAAAATGTCATGATGGCAAATATTAGGCGAAAGCGACCAAAGCCTTCTCCAAAAGGGAGTAACAACGCAGTAGATGATTGCATAATTGAGCTCGCAGCCTCAATGAATGCATCAAATCAGTTAGCTGCTACTAATGCACAATCTAAAGGACCTACCATAGAGGCATGCATTGACTTACTGCATGCCATGCCCCAACTTCCAGAGACTAGCCCACTGCATATGGTCGCTCTCAGGTCTTTTATGGTTAAGGAGAAAAGAATTATATGGACTAAATTCAAGACAGACGAGGGAAAGATAGCTTGGCTCAAATCTTTAATGGAAATAGAGAAGGGAAATGCTTTTGGAGTTGCAAGTGATCTCTAGTTGTTTGGATTTCTTTTTTTTTTTTTTTTTTGAAACATGAATGTTATATCTCTCTTAAACTATTGTTCTTATATTTGGATTTTGAAACATGAATGTTATGCTTAAAATATGATGTTATGGTTTAAACATGGTATGGTGTTTTATTTAAAGAATGTTTAAATTGTTAAATGTCTCCATATATGAATGAATGATTAGTTATGTTTTGTTTGCAATATATACAGATCATATGGACCCGATTTTACGACGAAAAATCTTACTTATCATATTGTTGTACAAGAAGCGACAACAACTCTTGATTAAGGAACCATGTAGGAACTCAATCCTAACGGGACATGGTCATGTTCAAATTATTTTGAATGGGAACCCTATTATTTGTCATCAGCTATTACATATGGAGCAACATGTGTTTCGGCGTTTATGCATGTATTTTAGATCAAACAATTTGCTGAAAGACAGCAGATATATACTTGTGGAGGAGCAGTTGGCTATGTTTATGATGGTCATTGCGCATGCCCATACGAATAGAGTGATACAAGATAGATTCCAACACTCAGGGGAAACTATTCATAGACACTTCCGTCAGGTACTGATAGCAATGATGATATTTGCGAAAAATATGATAAAGCCACCTCCACTAGATATAATGCCTAAAGAAATTCTTTTGAATCCACGTTTTGAGCCATATTTTAAGGTATTGCTTTCTTTCCTTGACACCACTTTTTTATTTAAGCTAAATTATTTTGAAAATTTTCTCAATGTTGATTTCTTCTTTTTAATAGGATTGTATTGGTGCTATAGATGGCACCCTTGTGCATGCCATTATCCAACCAGAGAAACAAATTCCTTACAGAGGTAGAAAGGGGGAATGTATGCAACAAGTTATAGCAGTATGTTCATTTGACATGCTCTTTACCTATGTGGTATGTGGATGGGAAGGTACGGCTCAAGATCAAAGGATTCTCTTGGATACCATTTCTGATGAAAGGCTAAAGTTTCCACATGCCTCGCCTGGTAAAAAAAGTATTTGTAGTGCTTTAAATATCAACAAATGATTGCTACAATATAGTTTGACATGCCCTTTAACATTTGTCTTGAATGGTCTTTAGGTAAATACTACTTGGTTGATGCTGGTTACACAAACATGAGGGGGTTTCTTTCTCCATTTCGAAATGTCCGATACTGGCTTCCAGATTTTCAAGGTATTGCCATTCCTCGTACTAGAGAGGAGCATTTTAATAGATTGCATTCATCCTTAAGGAATGTGATTGAGCGAAGCTTTGGAGTATTGAAAGCTCGATTCCCTATCCTCAAGCGGATGGCTCCTTACCCTTTTCCTGTACAACGGAGCATCGTAGTTGCTGCAATGGCAATGCATAATTTCATTAGGAAAGAGGATATGGAGGATCGATTATTTTCACAATTTTCAAAGGATGATGCTCAAGTAGAGCGTGACATTGACGTTGAGGAATCACATGGAGAAAACGCTTATACATTTGATATCACAGATAGAACAGAGATGGATACTAAGAGGAATTCAATTGCAGATGCCATTTGGCGAGATGCTTCTTCTCGTGTTTGATTTTTATCATCTTATGTCATGGTTCTTCTTTTTTTTTTTTTTTTTTTAATCATCTTATGTCATGGTTTATCTTATGTCATGCGGCATGGAGTGACGGTCTGTGATGATGAAGTGATGGAGATCATATATAATTGTGTTTGATGTTGTAATTTTTAAATTGTCTACAAGTTACAAGCTATTTTGATGGAAATTGTTATAGTTTTCAAATGATAAGTAATTATGATGTTATGGTATATGTGTAGAGGGCATATTTTGATGAAAATGTGCATAAGTCCATTTTTACATAATGACAGAAGATACCCCTCTAAAAAGAGGCAAACCCTTTAAAAAGAGGTAAATAGAGGGCATACCAAACGGTCTATTTGAAATAGATCCATTCATAACCAAACACGCTTTTTTGTTCTAGCCTCTTTTTTTTATAGCTCTTTTTTTAATGGGTCTATTTTGAATGGTCTGCCAAAAAAAGAATAGAGATGCCAAACAAGGCCTAAATAGTTTCTTTTCTGAACCTTCCTCAAGTCGCAGCAGCATCTCAATACGTTCTTGTTTAGACTTTTATGTACTCTCAATAGCAACTCAATAATAACCCCTTCTTGAAATATCACGGATAGCAAAATTCAAGAAACTTGTGCAAGTCTTCTTATATTTAGTACTCCTACAATATGTCCATATTTCCTTTTTTAAACCTCCCTGGAAATCAATAGTGTCTCGATAGTTTCTTTTTTGAACCTAAATGAAATCTTAATGACGTCTCAATAGTTTTGTTTTAAAGGCTGCCTAAAATCAACAAAATATCAGTAGTTTACCTTTTAAACCTTCCCAAAATCTCAAAATAGATTACAAGATGCAAGAATCCAAACTTTGCGATATCATTCTATATTTAAAACCAGTGGCTGATCTAGGAGATCTGCCTTGGAAGGGCATTATGTAAAAAAGATTTCTTAGGGGAAAAAATCATAATTACTCAAAACAATTTGTGGTTTTTCCCTTAGTTTAGACCCTGTTTAAGACCCTACACTCACCTCAATAGTTGTTTTTTTTTTTTTTTTTTTTTTTTTGCCTGAACTCTCAACTCCTAAAAAGTTTCTCTTTAAAACCTTACCAAAATCTTCTGGTCAACAAAATCCAAGAATCGAATTTTGCCAACACCCCCCCTACCCAACCCAACCCAATCCAACCCAACCCAACCATTTCATGCATTTATATATATATATATATATATATATCTATATATATATATAAAAGAATTCCTATATATAAAGGGATTATTCTATATAAGTATGTGTGTTCACAATGTATAGGATTCCAATTTTCCTATTATTTTGATTTAATAAGGCATGATACATATGGTAGATTTCAATTTTACAGACATGTGATTTTTTTACATTTTTTTTTTTTTTAATCAGGGTAGATACGGCTAGATCATTTCATTGAGGATTAAATCAAACAACTATTGCTAATACACAATTTATCAATCCGGGTTAAAAGAAAACTAGAAATATCCAAAAATATGATATAAACCCAATGAATAATTTTCATGATTCAAAAAACCTGAAAGTGGGTTTTGCAAATGATTTCCAAGGCATGTTTGTTTGCATATACAGGGCAATTCATGGTCATATGAGATCCATTGAAAGATTATCAAAGAGGTGTCCTATTTATTTGTGTGGATGAGTAAAGATAAAGTTGACGTAATTTTATTTAAAAAGTACAAAATAATAGTGGTTAAAATTAAAAGAACTTTTATCAAAAGTTTACTATACGCAGCTTATCAAACTTCGTTGTAGTAAATAAAAAAAATAAAAAAAGTTGCCAGGGAAGAGTAAAGGGGTAAATGGTGTCACCTCCAGACATCTACCGGGGCTGAAGTAAATAAAAAGTCACATCCAAACTTTACCTCAGTACATTTTTCTATCCAAATAAACTACTAAAGTAAACAATGTCACATCATTTGTCTTCTTTTACTCTTGTACAACACATTTTTGCTAAATAAATAGGCTCCTGTTTTAGGTGATGATATAGATAGGACCTTGACCTGTCTAATGCTTGGGCCTGTATTCATTTCCCATCTTAGATTAAATTTCCATTGAAGGTAATAGTCTATTCAAATATGATTCTGTGTGTTAATTATAGAAATATACTGTCTTAAAATATCTACGGTTTCAACTACATGAAATAATAAGACCTAAACATTTTTTTTTTTTTCATTCTTTCATCCAAAGGGGCTGCTAACGTTTTGAAATCAACCACTTACAGATTCTTTTGTTGGGACCGAACTTGGCACCAGCCCCAATTCACTTAGACACTGAACAATTAGATTTAATTGGGCCTTGTGAGTTTCATAGGTTTTTGCTAGATAAGATAGGTGTTATTGACGTATACTAAAATATTCATATGAATCAGATCTAAAATAGGTCAAATTACTGTGTTGACTCTAATGCATCTATGTGTAGCTAAAAATAGGAAGAATAGTTCTAGAGAGAAGACCAACGTTTGAGTGCAAAGGATTCCTCAAATCAATTAAGAGTTTTGATCAGTGGGCCACAACCTGAGCTAGATCCCTCAAATATTTAACTGTGGGACTGTAAATGACTGTTTGGATCCACGTTCAGATGTCCATTTCTCGCTCAGATATGAACGACTTGACTCGAACTCAATGGGTGATCATCAGCTCTAACAACTCTCACCAAGGTCCAACTCGGCCGGCATTTCATAGAACAACTGATGTAATGGTCTTTCAGTGCCCTCGTGTTTGTCCTCTTAATGCTGTACTTGGTAAGAATTGCTGCCACTTACCAACGAGGTAGTTTGAATTATGGTGCCCCACCTCCTCCTACTTCTGTGGCCTTTTTCGCGTTTGTACAGGCTCCTTTCCCACTTGTGTGGGCTTTCTTCCTGCTTGTGCGGGTTGTCGTCCCTTATGTGTGCAGGCACTCTCTTGGATCCCAGCACCCCCTACAGAAGGACCACTAAATCAATGACTGGATCTCTCTTTGTATATAATCAAATTTCTTAGTGTTAGGTTGTATGACCTCAATTTAGTGGATGATTAGAATAAATTGATTCGTTTCATTAATTAATTTATATTTCATGCTTTATTCATGTGATGAATGATTTTTGATTCTACGATTGCACATGACCAATACAATGTGACATGATGGTTTATAAGATCAACCGGAGCCCGCAAGTATATTAGATATGATCCATATGTGTGGATGGGATCCATATACAGGAGATATATATGAAAAATCTAATACTCAAACCGATTCACAACCAGTGATTAAAATTGGGCATCTCAATTGATAAAGTTACAGCACTGTGATCACTATAAGATAGTGTGATATGTCTCAATCATCAGAGTGTAAAACTCTAGATCATTGTGCTAGTAGATTGGATATACTGAAGAACCCTAAGTAGCACCTTATAAAAATCTATTTTTTATTTAAAGACTGCTCTCATAATTCCCAAGCAATAGGCTCTTAATCCTAAAAGATTAATGGACTTAAGTTTCTACCATACATTTACTTTGAGTCATCAATGAGTGAGACAATTGTAAATCAACACCTCAATGACTTCGGTACGTGGTAGTAGGGCTGTGGGAACATATAATTCTCAAGATAGAATTTATCCTCTTAAATATCCCCTAATGCCAATTAATGGATTTTATTATTGGTAAGTGCACACCCATCTCAATTAAGAGTTAATTGGATGGCACTGATGATTACTGTGATTAATTGGGTCACAACGATAATAAGAGATCGATCCAATTTGGTTGGACAAATTTAATCCAATCGATCCATGTATATAATTGATAGAGGGGCCTACTTGTAATAATTGAGAAGTTTAGGGTCTCTTGTAATTATGCTTAGGACTGGAGTGCAATTGCATTTATTTAGTAGATTTTTTTGAAGTTAACTGTGCGTCCGGAGTTCACATGAAATGTGGGGTCCAGATTCTTAATTAGTTGGAGACAAATTCTAAGGAATCCCTAGTGGTCCCAATGCTAACCCTATTAAGAGAAGGTTACTAATCCTATTTGAAATTCTTAAGGAAATGGGGATTAGGGGACATACTAAGAATATAAGTGAGACTTCTAATCTTAGTCTAAGAGGAGGTGTTTCATAAACTTTAAATAAGAGGTGGGGATTAGAGATCCCTACACACAATAATATCTCAAGTTCCTCTCTCTTCCTCCTCCCTCTCATCTGGTTTCCTTCTAGAGTGCTAGGGTTTTCTTCTACGTAGAGATCCCACCATTCTCCTTTAGAAGTTCTCTAAGATAGTCATAGCATGGAAAAACACTAAGGCGAAGGAGATTAAAATCTGCGAAAAGAATTTTCGTACTTTCGTATGGATGAAGTTTTTTTTTTTATTAAGTTCTTGATTAGAGCACAACCAATCTTCTCAAGTATAGATCTACTTTTAGTAAATATTCTATGCTTTTGTTGTTTGTTTCTTGATCTATCTTCTTGATAGATTATTTGATCTTAATACATGAGATTAGAATGTTAGATCTTGGGGTTGGGTTCTTGGCTTTATGGATATTTAATCCTTACTTCAAGTGGGTCAAAAGTTTTTGAATACTTATCCACGAGGCCCTACTACTTCCAACACTTAGATCATAGCCGTATAGATTTGAGTAACTTAGGTGAGTTGGCTCATTTTGAGATGGTAAACTTTGGATTGAGTCAAATTGGCTGAGTCGGGACGAATGAATTGAATTTAATTTGAACCATGTCCCCAACTATCTTATTAGCTTGAAGATTAAAAAAAATTAATTAATTGGAGCATTTGAGTCAATCCAGCATCAGCATGCTGTTGTAAATAAAACAAAGGTCTCAATACCCAGTCATTACCTTTTGGTGGGAGGGCATTCTATTCCTATTCATATGATTTATTCCTTTTAATTAGGTTGGTGTCCTTCCATCCAAATGCAAGTTGCATGGACCTTTCACCCAATTCCTGTGAGGGTTGCAGCTGGGTGGGCTGTTGTGGCCTTGTGGGTCTAGCTTGAGACCATCCTCATTGGGCTGAGATTTTTGGTACGTGGGCTGACCCAATGGCTAAAAGCCCAATGGCTAAAACTAATGGGCCTAGCCTGGCCTATACATGTGCAAAGGATGTCTATGCTAATCAAACCAACAGTCAACGGCAATTAGCTTAATATATTGTTATGAGTTGCCATCAGACCAAGATTTCCAGGGTTTAGTCCACGTGTGAGCCCAAGTTTCTTTCCGAATGACTAAAATGATGTAACTTGGACAAGAGTGGCCCCTTCTGTAATACAACCTTCTTTGGCTTGACATGGGCTGAGTGATGGGCTTAGATCTTTTCCCTTTGGGCCGAGGAGTGGTCCCTGTTTCCTGTCCACTTATTAATCAGGTCAGGCCTGGGCCAATAATATCTTCCTAAAGAAGAGATTTAGGTTGTCAAGCTCATCCTGCTCATGTTTGATCACCAAACACAAGCTGGACCAACTCTTCGGCTCCAGCCAGACTTCCATGATTGAGGGATAGGATTTGGACATTCCTCGGCCCACCTAAACAACCTGATCAATTTAATCCTAGTTGCACATTTACACCCCTATCCATATGCTAGCTCATGGACAGTGGTGATGAAGAACTGAATAAACAAACTTTCAGAGTCAAACCCTATCGCGAGCGTTGTATGGGCGAGTCCGGATCCTCTATGGCGAGCGTTATATGCTGACCGTGAGTGGAGTAATTGCGTCATCCACCTCGACAAGATTTCCACGCCAGCTGCCACTAACACAGAGTATGGATCTGGTGAGGGAAAACCGAATGGGGATCCTCTGTTCCAATTATCATTCTAATTTATCTACACTGGCCCCAAATCTTATGAGCTAAGAGAGGAAGAGGAGAAAGTATGTCTTTTTGTTGGAGAGTTGCAGACTTACAGAGATTCTAGGGTATGAATAAAGAAGAACGACGAACCCACTTTCTCTTTTATTAATCTTTTTTAAATTACATAGATGTACTGATTTCAATACATGTCATTATGTATTTAATATTTGTTGCTCATATTGAAATCTAATTCACTTAAAATCAATGTCTATTTGTGTTGTATAATTACTTAATTTTTTAACCCAATCGAAGTTTATCCATTGTGGATAAAGAAATATAATTGTATTTATTATTATTATTATTATTCATGTCAGAAATATACGATTGAAAAAATTTATTTTAAGGAGATAAAAACTAGTGGAACCACGCTTTTTAATGGTTTAGATTTTAGATATTGGATGCACTCATTTTTTTTCTTTCAGGTTTTAAATAATAAAGTTTTAAATTGTAACTTACAAAATACAAGCATAAGAAATGAATAGTACCCACCTCGAGATTGCGGAAAAAATCAATACTGAAACAATAATTGATGATTTCAACTCAAAGAAAGAACATCGAGTACAACTTCAATAATTTTATTATTACGCATTTTATTATTAAATTTATAATTTTGTTTAGCCTTTTTTTTTTCTTTGGCCCCCCCTAAACAAAATTCTTAGTTCCGCCCTGGCCACTTAGGGTATGTTACATCACCATGGGCAGCCCCTACAAGGATGCATGACAGGTTGCCCACGAGCATGGTAGGCTGCCCGCGGTGACGTGGCAGACCCTTAATGGTCCACTCGTCCGCCACGTCACCATGTGCATGGCAGGCTGCCTGCAGTGATGTGGCAGACCCTGAGTGGCCCACTTACGATCACCGTGCGTAAGGCCACTCAAAGGATACCGATTCCACCAAACTCAACCCACTCCCTTCCAAATTGAAATAGGGTTTGGAAATAATAAGCAAAAGGCGTGGGGGGTTCTCATAAATATGAAAAACTAATAAGCATTGTTTTTCCCTTATTGGTGTAACTTTTCTTTATTCTTAATATATTTTTGCGTTACTGTTCAGAAAAAAAAAATTGTGCTTCATTTTGTAATTATACAGGCCCTTATTAAGTCTACCCTATGATAGGAGAACAAAACTAACTCATGGTAATCACTGAATGTTACTTCAATTCATTAATAACTTCTTATTTGAATGAGGTTTTTACTGGAAAAAATACGTTATTGGTCAGTACACCGAATAAGAAACATTAGGCAAACATGCATCTAACAGGGAATCCGAACAGAATTCCTAATTTTTTATACCATTTTTTTGTGGTTGAATTCGTCCTTCAGTTTCAGCGCTGGATGTCGAATTCAACCCTAGGATAGAATTCATTATATATTGAATCTCATCATCCCTTCGTGCCCTACCCTTACGAATCGTATTCCAGAAGATAGAAAGTGTGTTAAAGGCAGTCTTTGTTTGCTTCCACCTCCATTAGGCATCTTCCCTCTAATCTAAGGTACATATGCAATGAATGAGTAAGAATATAAGCATGGCCCAACTTCTTATGGATTTTAAATGAATTTATTTGTTGTTTTGGGCATCTTCCCTCTAAGGTTTAGAGGCTGCTTTTCTTGTATCTATGGTCTCAACAATTTCCTTGCCTTTCCTTGGGCATTCAAGCACTAGTTTATTGTTTTATGCGTTTGCATTTCATACAAAGAAGTGAAAAAAATGCAGGAAACTAATTAAGGTCTAAAAACGTATTTTCTAACCTAACATTTACTCATTTACCATGAATTAGCAGCATAAGGTTGGCTCGCAAAATTTTAGTATGAACTTTTGAAATTGACCTCAGATCTTCCACTAATTTAAGCTATCATTCATTTTGCAACAGCATGTCAGAAGTCCAATAATTAGCTACTTTTCATTATAATGGGACCTTTGAATTTGATCTAAATCGCCCCCAATATCAAGGGGGTGGACAAAAGTTGAGGTATCTATCGAGTGCCATAACTTTTGGTGACCTGAAAAACATGGCACTTGAACCCTCGAACTGGGATGTATTGGCCGAAGAGCTTAGTATAAAGTATCTACTTCACAATAGATGCTTCTTTTCGATGATAAACATTGATGATGACAGTGATATCAATGGACTTTTCAAAACTTCAAACTCCGATTCTTCCAGGATATTAATATTTGTAACATGAAGAATAGGAGAAGAAGATGGCATTGAAAACCTATATCAAGAAAGGTTGGTGGTTGTTGTTAATACATAGTTGAGGATTTAACCTGAAAAATCACTTTATCCGATATGTTATGCAATCAAGCACTTTAGCAAGTGGGGCACCAATTAGAACAATTGGGCCCAATTCCCATTTTTTAACCTATTTGGTACATCGTCGACGCCGACTTTATTTACACTGAATAAGGACCGAATGACCCTGTCCGCAGACCATATTAGGGCTCATATTGCTATTTATTTTCATTCTTTTCTTCTCTCTTCCACCATACCGTCGAGACTGACCTTGGACGAGTGACAAAGAGCAATTGCTTCCATTTCCAAAACCACCAACCTTCAAACTGAATTCCTTAACTTCTTCTCTTTGCTTCCATTGTTTTTCGATCGTCCGTGATTTCTACTGACACTCCAAAGGTATCTATCTCCTTCTGTTTTTGAATCCTTGTTAATGTTTTTGTATTTTCCCTCCCTTTTGTTTTCCCACTATCCAGCATATGATATCGAAGTGCATGGTTTGTTATCTTCAACGTTGTATTTGATTTGTACATTGTTTGTTTGCATTGATTACGGTTTGTAGATTCCAAATTTGGGATATTTTCTGTTGAGAAGGACGATAGAGGATTGGGGTTTGTTTTAACACTTTCAAAAAAGTTTGAGTGAGTTATTTTTGTTTTAATAGTTCCAAACTTGAGGATGTTGTATGAGGTCAAATGCCACTAATGGTTCATTTGTTCCTTTTTGTGTCTCTTCATTTTGACAATGTGAATGGGTTCATATGCTAGGATTAATTAGCCTCTCAAAATCTCTTTATAATAAGAGATAGATGGACTATTAGCAACTGTAGCCCGTAATGCATCAATTCATATGTGAAAAAAAGAAAAAGGACCCTTATTCAAAGAACCACATCCACAGGAGTGATCGAACCATATCATCTCCTCCTCACATACCCTGAATATTGCACACAACATGTAGAGTGCCAATTGATGACACATTTGAACTACAGTACCCACCATCTCTAAAAGAATTACAACACAGTATTTAATACTCAGAGCGTCATCAACCAATCATCACCTCACTAACCAAATAGATCATTAGAGTTTCAATGGCTCTACACCATTAGTTATCTTGAAACTGGTATAAGGAAGTTTGTTTTAGCAAATAGGTTTTGCATTTATATACTAACACAGTCTATGTCCCCTATCATTTCAAAAAATCAAGATGAATAGCTGCTTTTGCAAACTTGCAACCGATAATCCAGAATGTAAATAGGAAAATAAGAACAGATCTATGGTTTCAATCCATCAGTGCTGGTTTTATTTAATTGGGTTTTGTGTTATGTCGTGAAATCAATGTCAATGTATATGGGGTTTGGATTGATGGTTGTATGCTTAGCTATTCCTTAGGTGATGTGGAAATGTGGAAATGCGGTTTTTTATCATTCAATGATTTGTGTTTGTGGTGGAATCAGTGTTGATCTGTGCACTATTTGGATTGATGGACAATTTTTTGACTGATTTTCTTCATTTCATATCTTCTTTGTGGCTTAAATGCTTGTTAGAATGGCTGTTTTGTCTTTAGGATAATTGAATAGATAAATAGTTATATATTTAGCCATTATGGAGATATATACAGGACCTTGATTTTCTTTGGATTTGAATTACTATGGTGTGCTTTCATTTTCCATTTGTCTCTTGATTCATCTTCCATTATATGGGAGAGTATTAGGTGGTTCGTTTTCAATATTCGGCTTTCATAGTTTATTCATGTTTGCCTTAATAACATTCAATCCTATCATGTCTAATTTGGATGTACACAGATGTCTAAAGAGAATACAAGCAACGCCGAAGTCCCCCGCAATGAGGCTAGTACCTCAAATGCACAACCAGTCGTACTTTTGTGTGAGCAAGAACATCACATCTCCGCCGCTATCGAACGCGGTTTGGTATACTCTCTTCCACGCAACCAGTAATAAATTGAACTTCCTTTCGATCTATGGCTAACGTTATTCAAACTATCATTTGTCTCGCAGAAGTTAGGCACATACAAATACTTTCCCACTAACTCCGACTATGGGAAGTGTGACCTGAACGAGCAACAGAAGAAGTGGGTTACTGAAGTCGGGTTGTATCATCTAGCTCAGATGAGTTGGATGAGGATCGACCATGCATTGATCATGGGGCTGATTGAGCGGTGGAGGCTGGAGACGAACACATTTCATCTCCCATTCGGCGAGACAACCATCACACTAGAGGATGTAGAGTACATCTACGGCCTACCTATTAATGGTTCGCCCATAACGGGCCGGACATACCCCCACTACGAGATTGGTGATCTCTATCAGGAGATGCTTGGTGTGGTGCCCCTAAAGAAAGAAGATTACAATGGGGTCTTCCTCAAGTTCACATGGCTGGAACGTATCTTCCGTCCCACTCCAGAGGAGTTGAGGGAGAAGGAGAAGCTAAAGCAAAAGGGACAGAAGAAAAAAAGCAAAAAAGAGGCGAAGAAGAAGACGACAAAGGCCGAGGATATGTGCAAGACTCGGGCCTTTTTTTGTGGAGGGACAAATTCTTTATAATTCTTCAGGGGCACGAGGCCCCTTTTATATTTTAGAGCTGTTTAGAGAGTTTAGGCCTTACTCATGGGCATCCACTTGTTTAGCGAACCTCTACAAAATGCTAAACAAAGTTGTACATTGGGAAGGGGTCAAGTAGCGTGACATGCTCGACCCTACCGATGTTAGAAATGCTGTTGAGAAGAAGTTTTAAGTCTCTTTCTGGCTCCCTCTAGCTTCTTCAGGTGAGTTTGATATAGTTCTTCTTTATACTTTCACTATTTATATCTTAATGTTCTAATGAATACCTCTCTTTTAACAGATCTGGGCTTATACCAGAATGAAGATTGGTAGAGGTCTAAGTCCAAGCACTGTTGAAACCATGACATACAGTTTTCCCTCATGGTTACATGGGCCAACCGACTTAATGGAATGACCCATCTTACAACCGTGAAAGAAGTATGAAAGCAACTCAATTACCTCATGTCTAAAGAGGTAGAAAGATTTCATTTCAATTTTTCCATCATTTTCATACTTACTTTAATAGTTCTAACATACCCAATGCTTCATGCACAGTTCAAGTGGCTGCTATACAAAAAGTACAGAAAGGATTTTTTGAAGCATGTCTCGAAGGCCGACGAAGCACTCTTCACAACAAACTCTCCCCTTATATCATATTGAGTGTTGGAGCATAACCCTACCCCTAGGGTCATGAGGCAGTTTGGCTTGAGACAGACGATGCCTCCATGCTTCGTTAGGCCATCGTGCGAAAAGAAAATAAGGGGAGATCTGTTATAGATTAGAGTCTAGTGCATGAGGAGGAGGTGAAGTCATGGGAAGCTTGGGCAAACAATGTGCTCAAGAGAAAAGGAAAATCAAAAGGCAGGGAGGATGAAGAAGAATACATGAGATGGTATGAAGTGAATACCATCACGTATATAGACCATGTCAGGCAACGCGACGAGCCACACAGGGATCCTCCCCCATAGCCCGATGCCCAAGCTCCTACCGTCCCACAGACTCGGGTATGATGTTCACACCCATTACATCCCTTACTTTGATTCACATTGATTTAGTAAATATATTTTCTAATTGGATCCTTTCAATATGTCAACTGCAGGTCTCTCTCTTCCTCGACCATGTTGTATGGTCATGCGATCGTTCGATCACTGCAAATGTGGACCTACTCCCCTTCATAACTTTGATTAAGAAATAGGTCGAGAGATTTAGGTCCATATTTGGGACTACGTACCAGGACTATGTTGAGACATGTAGTTCTTCCATTGAGGAAGATGATGACACTCTCGTAAGGATATAAATAAATTTGAGCATTTCATTTTGCGAATTGATGAATGATTTTGGTGATTTCCTCACCATAACTTGCTTCATTTTGCAGATCGTTAGAATGCCAAAGTGTGCAAGTATTAAGGGGAATTCCTTAAAATGCCCCGCTGAGAAGCCTCGCCTTAGTATCGATGCTCCCTTAATGATAGAGGACTCCCTCATCAACGCATCAACCTCCCACACTTTGGATGAGGAGCAAAAAAATGAAGTTGATGCCAACAACCTTGACGTGGCCTTTGGTGACATGGATGACTACAAGAAAGTTGGGTTTTAGTAACCACTTTTTTAGCCGCGGTCTAATTTTAGCCACTAAAACCCCACCTTTAGTGGCAAAAATTTGATGTTGCCACTAAAGGTATTATAATGCCCACATTTAGTGGCAACTTATATGTCCCGGCTAAATTTTGCCACTAATTTCCTTGGCGGGAATTTTTGGCGCCATGGGATTTTGGAGGGAAAGAGATTTATTGGCAAGTTTTAATTTATCGCCACTAATGGTGTACATTTTTAGTAACAACTATTTATGATCGCCACTAATTTCTTAGATTCTTACATTTAGCCGTAGTATATTTTTTTGCCACCGTTTGTTCTATTTTTTGTGAATACTTTATATTGCCACTAAAGATATAACACAAGAAAGTCAACTTTTAATGGCAACATTTTTTGTCATAATTTAATTTTCACCACTAAAAACTCACATTTAGTGGCGAAGCTTGATGTTAACACTAAAGGTATTATGTAATCACATTTAATGACAACTTTGTTGACACCAAAAAAGTCAATATGTCTCCTCAACATCGAGAAGCCTCCTGAAGCTGCATCCTGCTAAAAATAGGCAAGGCTACTTCAAGCATCAGATTTTGTCAGAATCAGACAGAAACTGAGAGATCCTTCAAGACAACTAAAAGAGCGGTACACCTGAGGTTTCGAGTCATTCCGACATCGTTTGGCCCAACTTCACCGCTCCGACAGCTAAACAAGCGCTCCCGGCGGCGACATCATCAAAGACACCAAAACTTTGATCAAAGCCTACGGATGACTCAAGAATGTCTCCAAAGGGCTCCATGTCAAATTTCAAGTCAAACCGACAACGTTTGACCCTCCATCAATACTCGAGCAGCAAAATCAAGCCTCCCGGCGGCGGCAACCACCGAAGCCATCACTCATCAAACAAAATACATGAGTGGCTTCAACATGCTTCCAAAAGGCTGCACGTCAAATTTCAGGTCATTCCGACAACGTTTGACTAGGTTTCGATGCTCCGAGAGAAAATTAAGCCTACCGGCGGCGGAGTAACCCGGGACCATGACATCCAAAACGGAGCCCATGGAACGTCTTAAATTGACTCCAATAGGCTCCTCATCAAATTTCAGGTCAATCGGACATCGTTTGACCACATATCAAAGCTCAGCATTTTCCCCGCAGTAAAATCAAGTGAAGTATTGATGGGACCCCAAACGGCTTCAAAACTCAAATAAAAGCCTATGGTTGGTCCTATCCACTGCTCAAGAAGCTTCACCTCAATTTTCAGGTCATTCCGACATCGTTTGACCTAGTTTCGACGCTTGACGGAAAATCGGCTACAAAGTCTTCGGCTTTCCCGAAAAATAGGAAACTTTGTGCTCCGATTTCGCGCTGGTTCTCATCAAGTTTTCTCCAAGAAAATATAGTCAATAATTGAGGAAAAATGTCAAGAAAAATACAGAAGAAAAAAGGAACGAAAAAGACGGAAAATCGGCCGAAAACGAAGCTCGGCGAGCAAAGGGTAAAAAACCCTAAGGTCGCCGGCGACCTTGGCCCAAGGTCGCCGGCGACCCTGGCCCAAGGTCGCCGGCGACCCTGGCCCAAGGTCGCCGGCGACCCTGGCCCAAGGTAGCCGGCGACCCTGGCCCATGGTCGCCGGTGCATGGTCACCCAGCGACCCTGGAAATCTGGGTCGCCGGATTTGCACCAAAGTGTCCGTTTTCCGATTCTTTTTGCGTTTCAGGTGTTCCGGCCTCTGTGATTTTCGGAAAATGCAATGTTTGATGCTTGAAAACGACTGATCTTCGTTGACATCTCGGATCCACCGTTAAAAGCATGAAATCATCACCGATCGCCTCAAGATCGCCAACTGGCTGACCAAGAAAGTGCACTTTCTGTCCGACCGATCGTGAAATCGACAAGACAGATGTCACCGGCCCGCCAACATCAATCAATGTCTGAAATTGCACTGCAATCCGACATCAAACAATGTGTGGATCCACCTGTGATGATCGCAAGAAGAATCTCAAAAGGCACAACGCGGCCCGCGACTCTTCACATGCCCTGGCGATCACTTAATGACGTTAATTGACCCGTTTATGACAATTTAATGCAGTCATTAACTCATTATTTTGGACGGCCTAATCAGATTCAAGCATTTGGGAGTTACAAATCCAAGTAATCATGGCATTAAACCCATGAAACTCCCATCATCATGAAGCATAAAGGCAATTAAAAGCCCACTACCTTCATCGGCCAATCACAAGCCATGAAAAAGGAGTTACAAAATCAACTTGTAACTCCTCATCAATGCTCTCATCATGTCTATCAATGCCCATAACCATCCCATGGCTACCAAAAGCCTATAAAAGGAGATCCATTTCCAAAAGAGAAAAAAGAAAGAAATTGAAGAATCGAATCATCGAAGGATCATCAGATCGACATCTATCGACTTGAAGTTCTGCACTTCTCCCAAAGAAATCGAGACGAAATGCTGCTACTTTGCTCCCGGAAGCACCACAAGGTGATCAACGTCCCTTGGGGGGCCACCCCCCCAAGGTCACCTCCTTCTCCAACATGGCATAAACGTGGTTTTTCAGCCCGTTTACTCGGTTTTTCATTAGATATAGGACCTTCTCTTGGTCCTTGTCCTTTAAAAAACTGAGGCTAGGAGCCAAGCCAAAGAATCAAAGCATCACATGTTCTCATTTGAAGGACGATGGCAAAGCCCATACATGACTTGCGACCGTCGATCTCAACGTGTCCCCACAATCTCCTGAGAAGTTAGATCCCTTTTCTTCATTTTCTATTGTAGTTTGTATTTCTTAAAGAGACAAAACGAAATCACAATTCTTGTCTTTCATATTTGATGAGTTTTGTAAAATCGCCTTTCACGGCAAACAAACAAAACGCCTCTTACGGCATTCTAAAAACTTGTCTCTTTTCTTAATATTAATGCAATTTGAAAAGTTAGAAAAAAGGATTGATTTCATTTCCACTTGTGAAGGTGAATCTCCGGATTATCACCATTCCAAATTCCAAATAGAAAGTAAATCTGGCATACCCGTACAAAAATGTTGATGCCCGAGATCTTCCCTCCTCTGCCGAGACCCAAGTCAGCCCCCGGGGTGCGGAGGGAGAGGACGGAAGATTCCCCCCTCTTTTAGGTCCATCAAGTTGGCATACCCGGTGGGATACGTTGACTTGAGAACGTGATGCTTTGATCACTTGGCTCCTTTCTAGTTGGTGGCCCATGTTGCTTCTTGCATCTAAAAAAAAAAACATGAGATGGGATTTCATTTGTTCTTTCTCACTTCAAAAAAAAAAAAAAAACAAATCTGATCTCTTTTTCTTAAAAACTCAACTGTGAGAAATTTTGATCCTTCCATCTTCGAACTTGATAGCTCACAGAAATGTTCGCAGCTATCGTTCACATCAGGGATTGGGCCATATTTTCTCTTTGATGAGTCCAATTGGGATTTCAAAAAAAAAAAAAAAAAACACCTTCATTTCAAACTCTTTCAAAAAAAATGATCTCTCTTTCTCAAGATTCAGCTATCATTCATATCGGGGATTGGGCCATCTTTTTTCTTTGATGAGTCCAATTGGGATTTGAAAAAAAAAATTATAATTTCATAAAAATTAGTTTTCTCTCTTTTGCATTCAAATTTGAGAAACCTTGGTTCATCCCCTTCTGAATTTAGTGCTCGCAGAAATGTTGAGCCTTTGATCGGATTGGAACACCATTCGCTCTCTTTCATGAGTTCATTAAAAAAAACCTTTCAAAAAAAAGGGATTAAAAAAAAAAACACTAAGGTTCCACCAGTTGCGTTCTTTGACCAAAGTGGATGTAAGAAAAGCCTTGTCCAGAGTGTAGAGACAACTAGACTGTTCGAGGCAAGGGTCCTCCAAACGGGTTCATTAAGTAATCCTACCCTTACCTGGGGGCTGATCTATCTATTAAGGTTTCATAAGATCGAATTGGAAATCTATGTGCACCTTTCAAAAAAAAATTCTCTAAAAAAAAATCTTTTAAAAAAAAAAAAACTTCTGTCACTTTTGAATTCAGAGTTGAGAAATCTTGGTTGTTTCCCTTTCGGATTTAGCGCTCGCAGAAATGTTGAGCCTTGTTCGGAATAGAACATCATTTGCCCTCTTCGATGAATTCAATCTTGACCTTTCAAAAAAAAAAAAAAACTACCGTCACTTTGAGTTCAGAGTTGAGAAATTTTGGTTCCCTCCCTTTCGAATTTAGCGCTCGCAGAAATGTTGAGCCTTTGTTCGAAATGGAACACCATTTGCTCTCTTCGATGAATTTAATCTTGACCTTTCAAAAAAAAAAAACTTCCGTCACTTTGAGTTCAGAGTTGAGAAATTTTGGTTCCCTCCCTTTCGAATTTAGCGCTCGCAGAAATGTTGAGCCTTTGTTCGAAACGGAACACCATTTGCTCTCTTTGATGAATTCAATCTTGACATTTCAAAAAAAAAAACTTCCGTCATTACTGGATTCACATCCAAGAAATTCTGGTTCCTTCCCTTCTGAATTTAGCACTCGCAAAAATGTTGAGCCTTTGTTCGAATTGGAACACCATTTGCTCTCCTTTATGAACCTAAATTTGACCTTTCAAAAAATCCCATCTCGTGTCCTTCCCAAGGATGCGATTTGCAACATTTGTGCCTAGCGGTGCTAGTACGCCCTTTCGGGTTTACTGTATTCGCGACCGACACATTTGTATCTCCAACCTTATGTCATTTTACCTCGAGTGAGCCTTGCTTCTCGGTAATTTGAATTAAGGTCTACAATTGCTTCTAACAGTCACTGGAACGCACATTCTGAGCCTACCATACTTGCATTTTAGAACAATTGTATCCTCTATAGCTTTTTGCCTTCTTCATCGTCCTTGGGTTGGGCCATGTCCTCTTAAGTGATTTGAAAAGACAAAACCATAGTTGTTCTCCATTTACGATCACCATATTCTTGTGATTACTAATGGATTTGGTCTTGTTTCAGAAGTTTTCCAAAACTAACAATGGCAGGTTCATTAACTATCACTTTTGATGAGAACAAGTACCAGCTTATGCTTCAAGACAAGCAAAACAAGCATAAGCGCCCTGCCAGTTGCCGAAGCGTCATCTCCCTCGACAACTCTCTAAACACCGGGCCAACTTCAACTCCCCGGACCATCGTCTTCGGATCACTGGGACCATTCCCACTTCCCGTAGAAGACACTGTACCTGCCAAGAAGCAGAAAACCGCCCCGCAACGTGTCACTAAAATGGCACCAAGGGTGAACACCAAGAAGCTTGAAGCCCGTGGGGTTCCCACGAAGCCTCAACCCACAAGAAACCAGGTTTACCCCAAAACTTGGTCATCGAGATCTTCGCATAAGCAACGGAGGTCCCAAACATCTGCAAAGCCAGCATACCTGGCCCCTCTCAAGGAGAATCAGTTCTACCCTCTCTCTTACATGAAAGAGGAGAAACCTACCCTCCACCCAAAAAACAAACAAAATCATCATGAGCCGGCTTGCTCCTACAATCCCAAAATCAAATCCTGCATCGTTAGGCCTATGCAAAAACATGCTGAAGCCTGCACTCCTGCGAGTCGACCATTCATCTCAACAGGGGCCGAGCTCGCAAAATTCAAGTCTTCACTGCGACAGGCAAAGGACCGCGTCCAGATTCTGTCCTTGCCCAGCTTCAAAGAAGACAAACTCGGCTGCTGCGCATGGGGGACTACATCCTTCATCGCCAGAGCCCAGCCAGAGCTGACTGAAGCTCAAATTGCTCGTCGTATGCGTCGCCACACTGCATATCGACAAAAGAGACTCGAGAAACAAAGAACCCAGCGTTCTACTCTCCACGTCTCAAACAAATGGGTCGAAAAAGAAAGACCCGACCAAATCGTTGCTGTTCATATGGTTGGCAAAACCAGAAAACGCCGGAAGTCAGCAGCCAAAATCAGTGTTAGACGTCCAGTGACTCGCAGCGTTTCTCGGACAAGAACACATCTGGAAGAGTCTTCCACTCCTCCAAGCCAAGAACACCGGAGTAACAACTCATCAGATTCTTCATCCAGAAGAATGAGCCCTACCTCAGTCACCAGGACGATTTCTTCGTCCGAATCCCGAGGGATGAATGTCTTGGCTACAAGTTCTGAGCCGCCTCCACAGCATGACGATGTAACCGCACGCATCCAGCAGTTGGAGCAAGGACAACAGAGAATTGAGGCTTTGATGGAAAACCTCATTCTCACTCTACAGCGTCCACCACCTAACAATGAAACCCCTCCAAATCATGAAGATGACGAGGGCAATGCAGAAAACAATAAGTCTCGCGCCCTTACTAGAAAGGACGTGGACGATATCCTCGCAAAAGCAAAAGAAGATGATACATTGAAGGAACATGGGATCAAGCCACCCTACCCTTTATGGATGGACTCGGTTCCGTTCCCTGCAAAATTAAAACAACCTACTCTCCAGACATATACTGGGAAAGGTTTAGCCAGACAGCATGTCATCCATTTCAAGATCCTGACGGGAGCTATTGCGGATCAAGATGCCCTCAAGATTCGCCTCTTTGCAAGTATCCTAAAAGGTACAGCCTTTGATTGGTACTCCACTCTGCCGGAGAACTCCATTCAGAACTGGGCTATGCTAGAGACACGCTTCCTGACCCACTTCCAAGGTTAGGATCATCCTGTTACTATGGCTCAACTCTGCAGCCTAAAACAGGGAGAGAATGAGTCAACATACGACTTCATTCACAAATGGAAGGCAATGGCGTACAAATGCTCAGATGTACTGCCACAAGAGTCGCTAGTCGACATCTGCCGTAACAATATGAGAGCAAAAATTCGCTCCATGATCATCGGCAACAAATTAAAGAACCTAGGGGAACTCCTCGAAGCCTCCATGGAAGCTGAAATGGTGATCAAAGACCTTAACAGTCAGAAATCATCAAAGAAAGAGCCTACTGCTGTTACAACCTCAAAACCAAAGAAAATGAGGTTCTCAATGTGCAGACTAAGTCAGCTCCTCAGCAGCCAAAGAAACCTGAAAACAAAACTGCAGGTACAAGGCCTGAACTCTCTGATGCCTTCAAAGAACGTGTAGAAAAGAAATATCCGTTCGATGAAGATGTTGAAGAAATCTTTGAGGCTCTCCTAGCAAATGGCAAACTCAGTTTGCCAGAGCCCAAAAGACCGGGAGATGTTGGGAAAACCAGTGATCCCCGATACTGTCCATACCATCAGATGATCTCACATCCTCTCAATCAATGCTTCGTTGTGAGAGAGAAGATCAATGAGATGTGGAAAAACGGAGTCATAACCTTTGATAAAAACTATGGCCCCGCCTCTGTCAACATGGTTTCATGTCGGCAAACTTCAAAGTCACTGAAGGAGAAGATCACTACTTCATTCAAGGTGATAAAAATGGCTCAAGTGTCCCAAGAATTGGTTCCCTATCCAACATCAGAGATGATGAAAACTGGGAGGTCGTCAAAACAAAGCCGACCGCTCAGCAGCGAAGGCAGGCCAAGAGACAGCCCCGCAAGATCAAAAGCAGCAGAAATCTCAGCCAAAATAAGGAGTCCTTGAAAAAGCAGAAACTTCTTCCACTGCTTCACTAGGGACGACGGAAGAATCTCTTCCCCGGAAGAATCACTAGGCGGTAAGAAAATTCACTCTTGATGATTTCATGCCACCTCAATACAAAAATGAAACTGCACAGGGGGCATCATACTCCTGCAATTCGGTAGTTGGATTCTTCATGAATGGATATGAGTCCAGTGTCACTGCCAGTGATATGATGAGTGGGAAGAATCCCTTGAAACAGGAAAATACCTCTCCGATGAGGAGTGGATTCCCGAGTCTCATCTTATGCCAGTAATCTGGTATAACCCATTGCAACCACAAGGATCTTGGTCTGATGATGAAGAAGACCAAGACCCTGTTCAAGAAAACGATGTCGATCCAGCACCAGCAAATGCTTCAGTGGAACCCAACATGGGCGAACCACAAGGAGCAAATGACGAAGAAGATTTGGCTCCCATGCCTGATCTTGAAGAATATGTAAGAATCTTGCAACATCTTGCCATAGAGCAGGAGCAGGATCGCATCAATCTTCGTCATGATCCAGAACCGGAAGTCCCTGAAAATCAGCGGGAACTTTCTCCCTTAACTCCTGAAAATAGAGAAAATAGTTGGATCGATGATCCTCTTACATCTGAGGATGAGTCCGATTCCCAACAGTCTACACTGGAGGCATCTCCTGTCAGGATAACCTGCAATGCAATAGCTCAGGACGACAGTGCCTCTGAAGCTTCCGAAGACACGTACTCCCCAACCGGTAGCGTATCTTCCGGAGCTACATCCTCTCAGGTGACTTCCACTGAGATATCATCCCCTCAGCCCTTGTCTCCTGAAGCTGTGACATCGGAATTCAAGCCTCTCCCGATTGATCATCTTGAAGAAACTTCTGCCAATGAAATCTTCCTCAATGAAAACTTAGTCAATTGGTCCCAGATACCCTATCTCACGGGCGATGTCTGGGCTAATAAAGAAAAGTTGCCGGCTGCTGTTCAGGACTTGTTCCCGGAAATTGCTCCGTGCAACACAGTTACTGAAGACACCAATGCTGTTACAGAGACGTCTTCAGCAAAGGATCAACCTCTTGATCCTGAGAACGATCTTCCAAAAGAAGACCCTTCTCTAGAGGCTCTTGAAGTTGGTAAAGGTACCCGTTCTGGCCGGGATTACCAACAAAATTACAATCAACCCTCTTCTTCTTATGTAAATCCTTCGGGAAAGTAAGATGTAAGAGCCCCAAGTGGCAATAATAATGAAAATGCAGGCCCGAATGAGGCTTTCAAGTACGACTTGATTGAGCACTTCAAACACATACTGTACGTCTGCACATCCTTGACTTATTACACTCGTGATAGTCTCATTTCAGAATTACAAAGGCTAAATGCATATGTCGACAAACATGCCCCACAAGTCCTACAAATTGAAATGGACTATAGGGTCAAAAAATCAAATACTCCCTCAAAGGGAGAAAAGAAGAAAACTGAGGGATCAAGCAATGAATGCCTCTCGGTACAAAAAGCAGCAAGTGCAACAATTGCCTTCGACAAGTATGACCTCCTCCTAGGCGAAACAAAGCACAACCGTCCCTTGTACTTTACGGGGTACGTCAAAGAAATGCCAGTACATAGAGTTCAGATCGATCCAGGTTCTGCACTCAACCTCATCTCTACTTCGGCACTCGAAGAGCTGGGCATCCCACCTAGCAAGCTCAGTCACACATCCGTATCCATCTTCGGATATGACGGTAGCGCTCAAAGGCCTATTGGCAAAATCAGGTTCAAATTGCAAATCAGTGATCTTATTTCTGAAGCCATTGTATATGCAATACGGACCCCTTCATGCTACAATATACTCCTTGGACGCCCCTGGATACATGAGAATGGTGTCGTCCCTTCAACTCTACATCAGTGCATCAAGTTCGTTGGCGACGATGGCCTGATACATCGAGTATTTGCAGACAAAAAGCCCTTCAAAGGCAGAGATGTCCATTTTGCAGATGCTCAAATGTATAAAGATGGAAAAGAAGAACAGGAGGAAAAAAACAATTCGCTTTGTCGACAGTCTCCAGAAAGATAAAGGCAAGGCTCCTCAGCAATCATCGGAGGTAAACAAACCCTCCACCAAACTCGAAGTAAGCGGTCAAGCTCCCTTCGTCGTCTCCTTCAAATCTCCAAAGCCTTTGGTAATCATTACCAAAGCAAAGAAGACAAAATAAAAGGCTGGGGGCAAGTTCACTGTCTCCTTTGTATCTATTATACATGACACAGACTCGGAGTCAGAGTCAGAAGATGACACAGAATCAAGCCAAGCTGATACTCAGCAAGATCAGCTCACTCTCACTCCATTGGAGACACCTGCAGACATAGAAGACCCTATGTCTGCTTCCTTTGTTATTCCGGTAGCTTCGCCAGAAGAAAAAGTTATTTACTTCCACAGATCAGGAGCATCTCCACTGAACTCTCTACTTGAACCTTTCCAAAATGAAGGTATGCATCAGCTATCCCTGTATAGTCCAATAGCACAAGCTATCATGAAGAAAATGGGCTACGACGCTCAAAATCCGACTGGTTTGGGAGGTGGCCGTGGTATTCTTACACCATTGGAACCCACCTTGACCAAAAGTCAACCAGAAGATTGGAAAATCACCTTCAAAAAGGCAAGTCTTCATATGGGTTGGGGTATGATCCTACCGCTCCTATGAGACAGTTGACACCATGGCTGCAAAGTCGCTTTACCGACCAAGCCTCAACATCTCATGAAGACATCAATATCCCTGGATATCTCTTTGAGGAGTTACTCGTCAAAAATCCTGGAAGCTCATCCAATTGGTATAATTTCTCTGACACTAAAGAGGAATTGCCCGATGACACAGACGAGCGGTTCTCTATTCCAAAAGAATCATCGTCTCCAAAAGAAGTACCCTACTTCAACCTAATTCCAGCAAATGATTGGGACCATCTCATTGCAAGCCTTGAGAAGGATACTGATCAAGAAGATTCATGGACAGAAACAGAGCCCCAGTCTGAAAATGCCTCTGGCACTCCAGAAAGTCTTGTTGAGTTGGAAGCCTCCGAAAATACTGTGGAGGAACCACCTTCAAACCTTCCGACAGAAGATCATGTCCAAAAGATAGACTTGGGAATACCTGATAACCCACGTCCTGTATTCATAAGCAAGAATATAAAGGATGATGAGTTACCCGAGTATATCTCTTTTCTTCGTGAGTTCGTTGATTGGTTTGCATGGTCTTATGCTGAAATGCCCGGCTTGGATCCCAAAGTAGCAGTCCACAAGCTCAACTTGCAAAAAGAAATAAAGCCTATTAAACAAGGCCAAAGAAGATTCCGTCCCGACGTGATGGACAAAATTGAACAAGAAGTTCAGAAACTCAAAAACGTTGGCTTCATCCGCAAGGAACAACATCCTGAATGGTTGGCCAACATCGTCCCCGTGACAAAGAAAAATGGGCAGATAAGGGTCTGTATTGACTACAGAGACCTGAATAGTGCATGTCCTAAAGATGAATTCCCGCTCCCCATACCAGAGGTGATGATTGACAACACCTATGGGTTCGAGCGAATGACGTTCATGGATGGATTCTCTGGCTACAACTAGATAAAAATGCATCCTGAAGATGAAAGGCATACATCATTTCGGACACCATTCGGCGTGTATTGCTACACTGTTATGCCGTTTGGCCTGAAAAATGCAGGTGCAAGATATCAGAGGGCTATGATGAAAATATTCCAAGATATGCAGCACAAGACGGTCGAATGCTATGTTGACGACCTCGCCATAAAAAGCAGAAGAAAAGAAGACCATCTCAATGATCTTCGAGAAGTCTTCCTCCGACTTCGCAAACACAAATTGCGGATGAATCCACTAAAGTGCTTCTTCGGTGTCTCATCGGGTAAGTTTCTCGGATTCATAGTACGGAAAGCTGGAATAGAACTTGACCCCACCAAAGTCATGGCTATCCTGGAAATGCCATCTCGCAGAACCCTAAGAGAATTAAAAGGGCTTCAAGGAAGGTTGGCCTACATTCGACGGTTCATCTCCAATCTATCAGGGAAATGCCGTCCATTTTCTCGCTTAATGAAGAAAGGCGTGGACTTTGTCTGGGATGCTGAATGTGAAAATGCATTTCAAGACATCAAAGTATACCTCATCAAACCTCCAGTGCTGGCTGTCCCCACAACTGAAAAACCATTTATCTTGTACACAAGAGCTCAAGAATGCCTTGCAGTAATGTTCGCCATACAAAAGCTGCGTCACTATCTGCTATCGAACACAGTCTACCTGATTTCGAGGATCAACCTCCTAAAGGTCCTTGTCACAAAAGCAGGTTCTCTCAATGCCCGACTGGCAAAATGGTCTATCCTTCTATCACAGTTTGATATTAGGTATGTACCACAAAAAGATATCAAAGGACAAGCTCTGGCAGACTTCCTCGCAGAGCATCCATTGCCTAAAGATTCTCCACTCAGGGATGATCTCCCAGACGAATTTGTCTACAATGTGGAAACTTCCTTGTCAAACGCTTCCTGGGACATGTACTTTGACGGTGCAACCAGGACAAATGAAAAGGGAAAGCAAATATCGGGAATCGGTATCCTCTTTGTCAGTCCCGACAAATACATGATTCCACACGCCTTCTCGCTACTGGAATCATGTTCAAACAATACAGCTGAGTACCAAGCCCTGATTGTAGGATTAGAACTCGCCCTCGAATCCGGCATCACCATGCTGGAAGCTTTTGGAGACTCTCAACTGGTCGTCAACCAGATGAATCAGAAATATGAAGTCAGGAAGCCTGATTTGCTGCCTTACTATAATAAGGCGTAGTCGCTTCGACAAAAATTCAACATCTGTCACATCACCCACATCCTCAGAGGTGAAAACATCCGTGCAGATGCCCTGGCAGGACTTGCCGCATCCATGGAAATCCAAGAAGGGAAAAACATGCAAGTCACAGTGTGTCAAAGAAGGATTCTCCCTCCTCTCAACACACACCAAGCAGTTGCTGAATGCCACCAAGTGGTCGGAAGTCGGATGTCAATCCTCAAACCTCCGATCGGCGATTGGAGAGATTCGTTCATTGATTACATCATGTTCGGAATCCTACCAGAAGATCCAAAAGAGCTGGTAAGCATCCAAAGACGAGCCCCAAACTTTCATTTGGATATACCTTCAAAAGCACTTTACAGAAAATCCTTCAACGGAGTACTCCTACGCTGCTTATCACAACAAGAGGCTGAGGAAACTCTCAAAGAAGTACATGCTGGTCTTTGTGGAGCCCATCAGGCTGGCCCTAAGCTCTACAACCAGATAAAAAGGCTAGGTTACTATTGGCCTACCATGGTAGCTGATGCAATGCAATTTGCCAAGTGCTGCCAAAAATGCCAGATTCACGGAGATTATGTCCACATGCCTCCAGAATGGCTACATCCAACAGCAATCTCATGGCCTTTTGAAGCCTGGGGTATGGACATCATAGGTCCTATTTCTCCCCCATCAAGCAAAGGTCATCGCTTCATCTTCGCCGCTACGGATTATTTCTCCAAGTGGTCAGAAGTATTTGCGCTCAGCGAAGTGAAGACTTCATCAGTCCTTCAGTTCTTGCGCACCAACATTATTTGTCGCTTCGGCATACCTAAAAGATTCGTCCATGATAACGGACCACAATTCCGGGATCACAGATTCTACAGGTTCTACGACAAGTACAAAATCCAAAGTTGTCCTTCGACTCCATATAATCCAGCAGCGAACGGACTAGCAGAAGCCTTCAACAAGACACTCTGCAAAATCCTCAAGAAAATCTCTAGTCACAAAAGACACTGGGGCGACAAACTACTAGAAGCTTTGTGGGCCTATCGAACCACCGTTCGAGGACCAACCCATAGCACACCATTCTCTTTGGTCTATGGATGCGAAGTTGTTGTCCCTTTGGAAGTACAAATTCCTTCCTTAAGGGTATCTTTGCAAAATGACATGACGTAAGAAAGCAATGTCAAATTGAGACTCCAAGAGCTGGATAATCTTGATGAAAGACGACTTGAAGCTCTACAAAGCATTGAGTTGTACCAAGCACGCATGGCAGGATCTTTCGACAAGAAAGTCAGGCAACGCGCTTACAAAAAGGGTGACTTAGTTCTTGCAGTAAAAAGACCCATAGTCTTTGCCCACAAATCCAAAGACAAATTCGAACCAAAATGGGAGGGACCCTTCGTCATCGACAAAGTCTTCTCCAACGGTGCATACGCTCTTCTAAACATGGAAGGAGACAGATGTATGCTACCCATCAACGGCAAGTTCTTGAAGCGGTACTACCCTTGAAGACTTTCTCAAACGGGTCAGAGCAATATCTACACGGCTAAAGCGTATTTCCAAGGTACTTGCTCGTCAAACCCACCCCTTTTGAAATTTTCATCTTTATGTCGAAATTTCCAAAAAAAAAAAAAAAAACAATCTTTCAAAACAATGCTTACTTTCATCGTTTCATTGTTCAAAAGAAAAATCAATCCAAGTTTAGGAGCCTATTCCCAGACTTGACCAAAATTTTTGATCCTTGAACCCAAAATTCATGGTTTGAAACAAAAATCGCGACTCAGGAATTTTCACCCTAGTCTACCTTGGCTTTTACAACCGAAATGGTTTTAAGGCAAAATTTATGACCTCGTGTCTCTAAAAAGAAAAATGGTTTTTTAAAAACCGGAAGGATGCGAACCCCATTCGATACTTCCAAAAACCCAAAAAATCGGAAGGATGCGAACCCCATTCGATACTTCCAAAACCCAAAAAATCGCAAGGAAGCGAACCCCATTCGATACTTGCAAAATTTCAAAAATCGTGGAGAAGCAACAAAGCAGTTGATATCCACAACCCAAATTTCAAAAAATCGTGGAGATGCAACATACCGGTTGCTATCTACAACCCAAATTTCAAATGGTTCGAGAAAACCTCAAATTTCAAAAATCGCGGAGAAACGACATCAAGTCAGTACCTGCAAAACCAAAAGTTTTGGGAAAAGCAGGGAAGCGACGCTTAGTCGATATTTGCACCCCAATTCGCGAGGAAGCGACATTCCATCGATACTCGCAAAACCCAGCCTGCGAGGAAGTGACATTCCATCAATACTCGCAAAACCGAATGAGCAAGGAAGCGACATTCCATCGATACTTGCAAGACCATTCAGCGAGGAGGCGACATTTAGTCGATACCTGCATTTTGAAAACCAAATCCGGCTATAAACGCCAAAAACCGGCTATAAATGCCAAAATCCGGCTATAAAAGCCAAAATCTGGCTATAAATGCCAAAATCCGGCTATAAATGCCAAAACAAAAAAAAATTTGGCTATAAACGCCAAAATCGGCTTTCATGCCAATAAAACAAAACTTAGTTTTCAAAAAACTCGGCTAGAAACGCCAAAATTTGGTTATAAACGCCAAAAGTCAGCTATAAATGCCAAAACAAAACAAAAAAAAAATCGGCTATAAACGCCAAAATCTGGCTATAAATGCCAAAATTCGGTTATAAATGCCGAGACAAACAAAACAAAATTCGGCTTCTATGCCATTCCAAAATTCGACTTCTATGCCATTCTAAAATTCGGCTTTCACGCCATCCAAAAATTTTGGCTCCCATGCCGCAAAACAAATTTTGGCTCTTACACCACAAAATTAGGCTTTCACGCCATCAATAATTTTGTTTTCAAACCATAAAAAAAAAAACCAGGCTTTTCGCCACAAAAATTGACTTTCATGCCCAAAACAACTCTTTGACAAAAGATTTTCACAAAATGACAACCTTTTGATCAAATTCTTAAACAAACATTCCCATCAACTTTTGCTCAAAATTGTTTTCATCAAAAAAATGATTTAAGTGAAAGGGAGGGGATACAAAAAATATAGTACCAAAACTATTTATACATAGAGGTACAAAAAAAAAAAAAAAAAAGAAGAAAAAAGAGCCTGTTACAACCCAGGAGCTCAATCTGACATGGTTTTCAACCAAAGATTCAACTCATCAAGCAGACCCTCGGCCTTGACCTCCAAATTTTTTAGGCCACGCTTCTTCAAAATGTCCCCATAAAACGCAGCCGAATGCCATAACCCATCTACAGCACGAGGAAGTTCTTCCCAGAGGACCTACCACTACTCATGCTCTTGAGTCTTCCTCCGGACATTACCTTCGGCTTCCTCAACCTGGCGAATGAGGGTCCCTTCTTTGTCACGAGCCTGCACAATGGCGGTCCATTTGGCAGCAGCTTCTTCCTCCAAAAGATCAAGACGTTGCCTAACCTCGACGACCTCCTTATCAAGGCGATCCAACTCTTGCTTCAACCCCATGATGGATAACTCGGTAACGTTCTTCTCCCGAACGATCTGCCTCTGAGTCTTCATGACCTCAGTCAGCTCAGCTTTGACTTTGCTGGAAGGTTTTATGAACATCTCATCAAAGAAGTCACCATCTGGGAAACTCTTGGTCTCAGTCCATTTGTTCCCCAAGGCGATGATTTCCTCAACAAAATCCTTGGCGCTTGCGATGTCCAGACCGACTTCTTTGCTATCAGCGAGGATGTCCCACATGCTTGATCATGCCAAAACCAGCTTCCAAATGACCTGAAGAAAGAGTCTCAACCCATGAGCTCAAGACAGTCTTCAACACCTTCCTTGCATACTGAAGGTGCGGTGCAGATGAGGATTCGCCATGCTCTGGTGCCCGACTGCCCACGTCATGCTCCATTGGAAGAGTAATCAATAAACTCTTTCCAATGGAAGAAGCTGACTCATTGAAAGTGGAAGAAGCCCCTACTTCTGGATCAGCATCAGGTGTCCCCTGTTCTGGCTCTGAGGAAGACGGAGGAATCTCTCCTGCTGCTTCACAATCTGTCAAAGAAAAGAAAAAAAAAAGGCAAAAAGGTATGAATATAATCTTGTCAAAAATATATCAAGATTATTATTGCAAATATACCTGCTTCGACGACTAGCGGAGTACTCTCTGCCTCTTTGAGCTAATCCGAAGCATCGTCAAAAGTTGCGTCCATAGATGACTCAAAATCGTCGGAATCCTCTGGCAAGTCAGTTACATGTTAGCAAATGACAGCAAAAGAAAAAAGAAAAAAAAAGCCAAAGCAAATCATACCAGGTGAAGGTTCTGGAACCACTCCAGAGTCCCTGGGCTCTTCCTCAGATGCCACGACTGGATCCGTCATTGCCTCACCGGCCGGAACCTCAGGCATCACCAGTTCATCATCCTCTACTAAACAAAGAAGCAGCGGATCAAAACAAAATCTTTCACAAAAAAAAAGGAAGGAAGAAACAAAAGGAAAGAAAGGGGATCATACCAGCTATCTCCTCTTCTCTGCTTCTCTTCTCCGGAGGCTCGTCAGCATCCTCAGACACCTCCTCAGCAATGGTGAGAGGAACTTCAAGATCAGAAGGACTATCGTGCCGTCTCATGTTACGGTGTTGTCCTCTCCTCTTGCCTCGGCGGGTCAATCTGCTCGACGATCCTACCCCACTATCAACATTAGGCCTCTCACAAGAGTCCTCACTGGATGGTCTACTCTTCTTAGTAGACTCCATGGAAGCCTTCGTATGCTCTGCCTGTATCATAGCATCGATCTTGGCCTCCTCCTCCTCCAGCTGTCTCAGAACCTCACCAGGAATCCCCTGTGCAGCTCCTGATTTGATGATGTCCTGCCCGTTGAGAAAGCCTATCTTGTGCTTCTCTCCAGAAAGGAAGGCCAAAACTTCCTCCCGACGGACACCATTCAATTTGCCAAGACCCTTCCCAGGAGATTGGTTAATATCGAGCTCTTTCTTGAAAAGCCCCCGGTGCACTGAAAAGCTCTCCACGAACCACTCCGTTAAGTCAGCAGTCCGGAAGGTGGGCAGCTCAGGATAGGAAATCGTGGCGGTAGTGTCCTCGGCGCTATAAAAGGCCCATGCATTTCTCTCATCCTGCAGACCTCCAAAACGCTTCACCATGCTCGAAAGCGCTCCAACAACGCCTTGACAGAAGCCAAGCTGCAATGCAAAACGCGAAGGGACATACGGTTGGATGTCGACGAAAAGATGTTTGTGGTACACCATCGTACCAACCCGTATGTTGAAGAGCCACTTCTTCTCCGCGTCCGTCAAAGCATAGTGTCTTCTCGACCCTGCCCTGGTCAAATCACGGGAGACACCAAAGTCAAAAGCCTTCTTCCGCAAACCCGGAGAAAGCTTCACCGAAGACTGCCCAATCTTGACGTCCCTAAATCATCGGATCCTCAAACGGGCAGATAAAAGTGATTCGTGAACGGCTGTCCCTCGAGCCAAACGAATCATAAAGGGATCTTCGTCCAGTGCAACTCCCAAACGATGGAAGCTAGGACAGCGGTATACATACAACGAATAGAAAATATGGGCCGAAAATACCCTGTTCATGGGAAGCCCAAGCATAACTAGGAAAGCAGCAACCTGCAGTTCGGTACACAAATAGGAGTAAAGAGCAGGTACCAAAGCCATCCGCTCTCCAAACGTCATCTGACAAGCCGGAAAAATACAGTGCGGCCTGATGTGCGTCCCATCTCCTCCAGCAAAAACAGCCTCACCCAGCCAGTAAGTGAAGTAAACAGCGAGATCTCTCCGCAATATAATGTCAGGACAAATGGCATCCGTGCTTACGAAGAACTTCTTCAAATCTTCTCGCATTGCAGCGATCTTCTTCAAACTTGATGCTTTAGCCCTAACATCCTGGGCCATGCCATCAGAAGAATCCCCGCTGTCAAAAAAGTTGGAGCTGCAACTTCTCCAACTGTTGCATCTAACTTTCAAGCCCTCCTCTCCTTCAAAAAATCATAGAAGGCGACGAGCTGAAAGTACACAAGCCTAAACTCCTCAGATTGCTCCTCAAGGACGCTGTCAATGGGCATAAACTCCTCATAGAGTTTGCCGAGGATGGGCAACCCAGTGATGGCGCTCAGTTCCTTCAAAGAAAAACCAATCTCACCATTCGTCACAATGAAGGTGTTAGTTTGTGGAAGGAATGACTCTAGCATGGCGATGAAAGCCTCATCGGAGAAAATGACGGTTTGCCGAAAAGCGCGAACCAAATCAAAAATCTCGGCCTCCCGAAGAACGGCCTCACCAATCCTCAGGGTGTGATCAGTCCATGACTCCCAGCTCGAATCAGCACTGAAACGGCCATGAAGTCGAAAAGGCTTCACCCAATTGCTGCCGTCACCCCGAAAAACGCCAAGGCCCACCGGTCTCAAATCAACCGATGGATGATCAGAACCTTGGTAGCCACTGGCTGGCATCAACATGTCCATACGGACAGGTGGCTTCTCTGCAAAACCAGAAGGTCTACCAATAAAAACCTCGGTCTTGATCACACTGGTCCTCTTCACCCAGCTCGGAGGATCTTCCCTCTTAGGGCACGTGGGAGAAAGGCTCAGGATCGAGATAGTCCGGTCAAAAGGCGACCGGGTAGAATAGTTCTCTCCTCACCATCTGCTGTGTAAGAGAACTGAAAACATCTCCTTTGGTATGTCAAGTCGTCGGAGACTGCATCACCGAAGAAGAAGGTAGGCTTGAGCACAACGCTTTGATCGTCCGTAACCTAGGGACGGCTGCTTACCATGATCTTATAGAACTCCTCATCCTTGAGAGCGATCAATTGCTGTCTCATCTCATCACGATTGAGGGAATTGCATTCTTTCAAGTTTTTCTCCACAAACTAAACCTTCTCCCAAGCCTGCTGAACGGCAGCATTGGAAGATCTAGCAGACTGACGAGGTGCGTCAGTAACAGGACCCTTGCCTTTGTTCGTTCTAGAAGAACTACCTGCAAAACGTGGAAGAGAAAAGATCAATCAACATCAAAATGACAGAATTCTGCTACAAAAATTCTAGCAAATTTTTGACATGGTTCCAGGGCAATTCCAATGAAAAGGAAAATACTCCGAAAAAGATAGGAAGCCTGAAGATGAGCTCAACATCGCTGCGAGCTCATAGTCAGTGGAGAATTCTCAAAGAAGGCTCGAACTCAACATCGCTGCGAGAACGAGCCAATCTCATCAAACTTCCGCAAAATCTGGAAAAGAGCTCAACATTGCTGCGAGCTTCAGAGTCCAAAAATTGCAAAACTTCCTCAAAATCCAGCAAGACCGAGAAAGAGCTCAACATCGTTGCGAGCTTAAAATCCCGATACTTGCAAAAGATTTTCAGGTATGCATCATCATACTTCCAAATCTATTTACCAAAACTCATGCATCAAAAAAATATCATCATGCATTAGATGCTAGGAAAACCTTGACCAAAGTTTGACCAATTCCAACCCAATTTGGTCGAAACCAATCAAACTTTGTCCAAGTCAAAAATCATGTTGGCTTGACCTAGAGACTCTAGCCTTCTATCTTGATGCATCAAAAAGAAAAAAAGAGAGAAAGAAAATGCATACATATTGAAATTGCATAGCCTCATTATCATAGTGAGCAAACAAGGAAAAAGAAAAAGAAAGAGAGAGAAAAAAAATCTCAGCAAAAAAAAAAAAATTTTGGCCCACAGGCCGTGGCCCACTGCCACGTGGCAGTACGGTCAGGTCCGTACGGACCTGTCCGTACAGCCAGAAAAAAAAAAGCGAAAAAAACAAAAAAGAAAAGAAAGACGCTGAAAAAAAAAAAGAAAAAAAGAAATCAGCGTGGGAAAAAAAATAGAAAAAAAGAGAGAACACGGTTTTAAAAAAAAAAAAAGAAAACCGTGGAAAGAGAAAAAAAAAGAAAGAAAAAAAAGAAGCACGAAAAAAAAAAAGAGAAGGAAAACGTGCATGAGAAAAAAAGAAAAAGAGGAAGAAAACTTACTTGAAGCCATTGATGGAGAAGAAGAAGAAAAGCTTGGAGATCCTTGAAGAAGAGAAAGCACTTCTTGTCTTGGGGAGCACTCTTGAACATTTCTTGCGAAAAGAAAGTAATGGAGCAAAAGCACCAACCCTCTTTGCTTTTATAGAAGAGAGCAAGCCAAAAGAGGAAACAAGGAGAAAGAAAGGAGGTAAGTGCTAAAATTTAGCTACTTTCCCAAAAAGAAAGATATTTTGAGAGAATCTTTCCACAAAAAGAAAACTTGAGAAATTCTCTCCAAGTAAAGATATTTTTAGATATTCTCTACACAAAAGAGATATTTTTAGATATTCTTTACAAATACGACACCATATGAGATCTAGGCCATCTCCAAAGCCTAAGGTTCCATGGGTTAGCCCATATGAGCCAGGTTTGATCACCTAGGCACTAAAAGTGGCTTTTAGTCAAAATATTCCTCTTACCAAGAGCAAAAAAAAGAAAAGAGAAAAAAAAGTCCCATGCCTCTTTTGAGTTGATGGGACCATCCAAAAAAAAAAAAAAGAGAGTCCCATGAGTTTCCAAAAACCAAACCATCCAACCCCATGAACCAAATTGAGCCAAAATCTTGAAATTGACATTTCACAAAACCAGATTCCGGTCCCCTAGCTCACCACATACAGCTTGTTAGGTCATAAGACCAAAACCAGAATCAAAATCCAAACCAAACCAAAACCAACAACCCCAAATCTGACCCCCCCAACCTGCCAAATACAGCTTGTTGGGTCACAAGGTCAAAATCAAAATCAAACCCAGACCCCCTAACCTGCCACATGTAGCCTGTTAGGTCACAAGGTCAATATACAAAAACCAAAATCCAAACACCCCATGTCATTTTCAAAACTTTGCCTTGAGATGGTACGTGATCCCTCTCGCTACCATAAAATTCCCCCGGAAACTTAGAAGGCTATTCAAAAAAAAAAAAAAAAAATGCTCAAGACTCTTAGTCAAGTTGGAATCTTTCCTCCAAGTTTCTCTTCGAGGCACATTGACTCCAAAAAGCTATTCGTCGCGGTACCTCGAGGGGGCATTTGTTGACACCGAAAAAGTCAATATGTCTCCTCAACATCGAAAAGCCTCCTGAAGCTACATCCTGCTAAAAATAGGCAAGGCTACTTCAAGCATCAGATTTTGTCAGAATCAGACAGAAACTGAGAGATCTTTCAAGACAGCTAAAAGAGGGGTACACCTGAGGTTTCGGGTCATTCCGACATCGTTTGGCCCAACTTCACCGCTCCGACAGCTAAACAAGCGCTCCCGGCGGCGACATCATCAAAGACACCAAAACTTTGATCAAAGCCTACGGATGACTCCAGAATGTCTCCAAAGGGCTCCATGCCAAATTTCAAGTCAAACCGACAACGTTTGACCCTCCATCAATGCTCGAGCAGTAAAATCAAGCCTCCCGGCGGCGGCAACCACCGAAGCCATCACTCATCAAACAAAATACATGAGTGGCTTCAACATGCTTCCAAAAGGCTGCACGTCAAATTTCACATCATTCCGACAACGTTTAACCAGGTTTCGATGCTCCGAGAGAAAATCAAGCCTACCGGCGGCGGAGCAACCCGGGACCATGACATCCAAAACGGAGCCCATGGAACGTCTCAAAATGACTCCAATAGGCTCCTCGTCAAATTTCAGGTCAATCGGACATCGTTTGACCACATATCAAAGCTCGGCATTTTCCCCGTAGTAAAATCAAGTGAAGCATCGATGGGACCCCAAACGGCTTCAAAACTCAAATAAAAGCCCATGGTTGGTTCTATCCACTGCTCAAGAAGCTTCACCTCAATTTTTAGGTCATTCCGACATCGTTTGACCTAGTTTCGACGCTTGACGGAAAATCGGCTACAAAGTCTTCGGCTTTCCCGAAAAATAGGAAACTTTGTGCTCCGATTGCGCGGGGGTTCTCGTCAAGTTTTCTCCAAGAAAATATAGTCAATAATTGAGGAAAAATGTCAAGAAAGATACAGAAGAAAAAAGGAACAAAAAAGACGGAAAATCGGCCGAAAACCCCTAAGGTCGCCAGCGACCTTGGCCCAAGGTCGCCGGCGACCCTGGGTGCATGGTCACCCGGCGACCCTGGAAATCCGGGTCGCCGGATTTTGCACCAAAGTGTCCGTTTTCTGATTCTTTTCGCGTTTTGGGTGTTCCGGCCTCTGTGATTTTCGGAAAATACAATGTTTGATGCTTGAAAACAACTGATCTTCGTCGATATCTCGGATCCGCCGTTAAAAGCATGAAATCATCACCGATCGCCTCAAGATCGCCAACCGGCTGACCAAGAAAGTGCACTTTCTGTCCGACCGAACGTGAAATCAACAAGACAGATGTCACCGGCCAGCCAACATCAATCAATGTCTGAAATTGCACTGCAATCCGACATCAAACAATGTGTGGATCCACCTGTGATGATCGCAAGAAGAATCTCAAAAGGTGCAGCGCGGCCTGCGACTCTTCACATGCCCTGGCGACCACTTAATGACGTTAATTGACCCGTTTATGACAACTTAATGTAGTCATTAACTCATTATTTTGGACGGCCTAATCAGATTCAAGCATTTGGGAGTTACAAATCCAAGTAATCATGGCATTAAACCCATGAAACTCCCATCATCATGAAGCATAAAGGCAATTAAAAGCCCACTACCTTCATCGGCCAATCACAAGCCATGAAAAAGGAGTTACAAAATCAACTTGTAACTCCTCATCAATGCTCTCATCATGGCTATCAATGCCCATAACCATCCCATGGCTACCAAAAGCCTATAAAAGGAGATCCATTTCCAAGAGAGAAAAAAAAAAAGAAATCGAAGAATCGAATCATCGAAGGATCATCAGATCGGCATCTATCGACTTGAAATTCTGCACTTCTCCCAAAGAAATCGAGACAAAGTCCTGCTACTTTGCTCCCGGAAGCACCACAAGGTGATCAACGTCCCTTGGGGGGCCACCCCCCCAAGGTCACCTCCTTCTCCAACATGGCCTAAACGTGGCTTTTCAGCCCGTTTACTCGGTTTTTCATTGGATATAGGACCTTCTCTTGGTCCTTGTCCTTTAAAAAACTGAGGTTCGGAGCCAAGCCAAAGAATCAAAGTATCACATGTTCTCATTTGAAGGACGATGGCGAAGCCCATACATGACTTGCGACCATCGATCTCAACGTGTCCCCATAATCTCCTGAGAAGTTAGATCCCTTTTCTTCCTTTTCTATTGTAGTTTGTATTTCTTAAAGAAACAAAAAGAAATCACAATTCTTGTCCTTCATATTTGATGAGTTTTGTAAAATCGTCTTTCACGGCAAAATCGCCTTTTACGGCAAACAAACAAAACGCCTCTTACGGCATTCTAAAAACTTGTCTCTTTTCTTAATATTAATGCAATTTGAAAAGTTAGAAAAAAGGATTGATTTCCTTTCCACTTGTGAAGGTGCATCTCCGGATTATCACCATTCCAAATTCCAAGTAGAACGTAAATCTGGCATACCCGTACAAAAATGTTGATGCCCGAGATCTTCCCTCCTCCGCCGAGACCCAGGTCAGCCCCTGGGGTGCGGAGGGAGAGGGCGGAAGATTCCCCCTCTTTCGGGTCCATCAAACTTATTTGTTGTAGCTAAATGTCATTTTGGAGGGGAAGGAGATTTAGTGGCGAGTTTTCTTTTTTTTTTTTTTTTTTTTTCGCCACTAATGGTCTAGGAGTTTAGTGGCAACTTTTTATTTTCGTGGCTAATTGCTTAGTTGTCTTATTTTCGCCGCCTTTTGTGGCAACTTTCTATTGCCACTAAAAATATATTATATAAAAGCTGGCTTTTAGTGGCGACACTTTTAGCCATAGTTTTATCTTTGCCAAAAAACACTCACTTTAGTGAAATTATTATAATGATCACATTTAGTGGCAACTTATATGCTGTGGCTAAAGGTCATTTTGGAGAGGAAAGAGAATTAGTGGAAAGTTTTAATCTTTCACCACTAATGTAGTCTAGGAGTCTAGGAGTTTAGCGACATCATCAAATTTTAGTTTGAATGGGGTGGGTCCCATTGCATGACTGATCACACACTATTAAAGATGCTGACAAAGTCTTCTAGCAAAATCAATAAGTCTTAAAATCAAGTTTGGTTGAGATTATAGCAAAAAAATATACTTATGAGCAAAATTGAGGGCGTCGGTAAACTACGTGTATGACTGAAATACATGCCGAGCTCCATGTATGAATCAACCATCTTTCTAATACTAAGGCAAGGATGAGAATTACGGTAATGGTCGATCCCAATAAATGATACCATTAGGGTATCGACCACGTAAGGTTCTTTATCCGTCGCAATCGTTGTGGTGCAAAATGTTTTACCCCAAAAAATTTTGAGAAAATGTTCAAAGTAATCCATAACAATATTGTAAAATGCTAGAGAATGAAAAGTAGATTTCCATTAGTAACTATAAATTAAAATATTGGCCACATAAATCATACCATCCGGTATCTATTTAATCTTTATCGATTTAATATGCTCATTGTCACGTGATAGTTCTTCTAGTTATCCTTTTAATTTACAGATAAATTATGTAGCCCACATTGGCTACAAGTAGGGGTGCACATGGATCGGATTGGTGCGGATTGAACTAACCTGTCACCAATCCGTTACCTACGGATTGACGGATTTGGAATCTGTCACCAATCTATGGCTGTAAAATCCAATCCGATCTGATCCGTGGAGGACTGGATCGGATCGGATTAATCCGTTCAATCTAATGTTAAAAGAAAAATATCATTCATGTTGTAAAAAAATTACATTCTGACCCCCTAAATTTTTTTCTTATTTTAAATTTAGACATCTAAATTCATATTTAGACCCCTTATATTTTTTTATTTATATTTAATGTCAACGAATCGGATCAGATTGAATCCAAGGATTGAGGGTGAAATCCGCTATCGATCCACTACTAACGGATTACAAAATTTTAAATCCATCACCAATCCGTTTACCTTCGGATCAGATAAAAATTCATGAATTAGATTGGAACGGATTTACGGATCGACGGATTTTTGTGCACCCCTAACTACAAGAACACTACTTGAACTTTTTCTTAATAATTTTTTGACATTTTTATAAATAAAAAAATGACATTGAACCCAACTCCTATACGAATAAAATCTATTTAGGGGCTTATTAGGAGGCATTTGTTATGAGTGATTTAGTTTTTTTATAAGTGGGTTCTATTACGGGAGTATAAGTTAAGAAAAAATTTCGATACCCGATGGAATTATCATTAGATTGACTACTATAAAGTATTTGAATTTTACCTTTTATATTTTTAATTCAGGTGACTTAATAAGTGACAAATCCGATGGCCCAATTTTAGTTCGATTAAAATTTGTTGAGGACCCAGATAAAGAGGAGGCATTTATTTTTAATGGCTTATATTTTTATAAGTAGGCTCACTATAAAGTCTTTCAATTAAAAAAACAACTTGGTCCATTAGATAAAAGAGGGGGACTCTCCAAGGACTTGGTCCTACCATCGTGTATATTTTTTATTCACATGGCTTAAAAGTGATAAATTTGATGGGCCCAAATTTAGTTTGATTAAAATTTGTTAATGGCCAATATCAAGCAGAGGCATTTATTTTTAATGCCTTATATTTTTATAAGTAGGCCCACAAGAGAAATTATTTCGATTCACAAAATAACCTGGGTCCACTAGATTCTGGTTTCCTACCATCATACAACTACTATTACTCAATAAATAAATCCCGCCCCCGCCCAAAACCCATTCAGTCCTGCCAACGATTTTCTTCTCGAAGTAGAGAGAGAACCCTCTCTGTCTCTTCTATCTCTCTTCGCTTCTGTCTCTCTTCCCTCTCGGTCTCTTTTGTCTCTTTTTCTCCCAAACGCAAGGAAGAAATCCCCTATCTCTCTTTCTCCAAAACCCAAAAGGGAAGAAATCGGTTTCTGTCTCTCTTTCGGAGGGAGAAAATCTCTCTACCTCGTCTCTGTCTCTCTCCGATCTAAAGCTTAGGTGCTCGGGTATCCTCCCCAGCAAATCAGGCCCCTCTCTCTATCTTGGTAACTCTCCCTGTATAACTCTTTTCTTGTTTTTTAAACCCATCACTATCTTAGTAACCCTTTCTCCCTTTCTCTTTGAATTTGGATTCTCTTCAACATCAACACAAAAGAATTGAGGATCTAGTTGAAAAATTGTAACATCTTTCTGGTTCTATTTCTGAGGGTTTCTGGTTGGTCTTTTAGAGGTTTTCTTACTTGGGGATTTACAGTTGTTTTCCGTGGAAGATTCTCTCCACAAACATCGCATTAGAAAATGAAACCAGTACAAGCTGTTGATAGGGAATAATGGAAAATCATTCTTCATCAGAAACCATTTTTCCACAGAAAATGTTTGGCGCAAATATTTCCTTAGAGGGACCAGTTAAGATGAGGAGAATAGGTGGAGAAAACTATCCATGTTCAAATTTGTACTGGGGACGGTTTTCTCTACTTGTTTTCTGTACCTGTTCTATCCCCGTCCAATTTACTCCCAAGGAAACTGTTGGATGAGAGAAAAGGCTTATTTTGTTTGCCTGTTTTCTCCACATCCAAACAATCATTAGTCTCTGTTTTGATGAGTTTAAAAGGTGGAGAGATAGAGTTGGTATTGTGGAGGGTTTTCTTGATGTCCAAATAATGCATAAAACTTTTGTTCTTCTAAAAGTATTATTTCAAAATTCCCTGCTCTAATAGTGTGATAACAGGCAAGTTCATTCCTTTTTATTTAAAGTGGATAATATATGGAGATCTTTATAAAGTTGATTGCCATTGTACTTGTTAGAATTGAATTAAAGTATTGATTCTCATGTTACCCACAAACTTCATGACATGGATGTTGCATATCTGTCTAATTTATATAGAATGCTGGTATATTTTGAACCGTGAGTCCCTATATACTACCAAATATAATGCTAAAATAGTTTTAGAAGTAATAAATTATTAGTATTGATTTTAGTCATCAAATACCTTGGTATTTCCTGAATTGCATGATTTTGATTAACGATTAGTTCATCATTAAACAAATTTATAACTTTCAGTCGACTTTAAGGGCATTTCGTTTTTGTTATGCTTTTACCATTTTATGTATGACATGGATATCCTGTTCAATTAAGTGTAGAAGGAAATAAGAAAAAGGAAAATAAGTAAATGACACAGACCCTTTTCTAAAGAAGTTGGAACTCGGAGGTTTCATATCACCTTCATAATCCCAGCCTTATCCCATTTAAAAAGTTGGTGGAGATCTTATATGGTACTTGTAATAGAGTAGGTTGATCTTTGACTATTGATCCAAATAATTTCAGTGCTTGCGTGATTCAAGGGCCCTTTTAGCTCAATTTGTTTCAAAGAGGTACTGTTACAGTACCATGAACTGAGGAAAATTACTACAGTACCAACCTACAAGCCCTTCATTGGTGAGTTATGGTGAGTCCAGTCAGACTTTCCATTCATTGGGCCAACTCTTGGATGACCCATAGCTCCGAAATTATATTGCTTCGGAGTTCATAACTAAACAATCCAATACCCATCATGGATGGTAAAAAAATTTATAGAATCAACAGTTCATAAAAGAGTCCATAGTCAGACTGGCTAGAAAGAAACAATCCTTATAGTTACAAGGGAGATAGAATTTAAGAAATGGCACTTGACACAAACTAGACCCAAACTCATTGTAAATTCTTATTCTCTAATCAGTATTTGGACCTACATTCTGATAATTTTGTGAAGAGATATCTGGTGGTCATTGTTCGCTCTAGTACCTGAAATGTCGTCTCATTTATATTGCAAGGACTCCCAAGTGTTGAAGCAGAGTTACCCTATATATGCTTATTGATGCGTGTCATGTCAGAATAACATGATGCTGATACTAGTATTAGATGCTTGAAACATACCTATAGGTATTTCTTTTTTAAAATATGATCCATAGAGAGGTACAGATTGGGCTTTATTCTATATGTTTTCTTTTTATATATAGCTTCTTTGGCGAAATTCTGACATTACAATAGAAATCCTATTGTTCTATTCTTGTTGTTCCTAGCAAGTAGTAATTACCTAGTGCATTGCTCTTCCTCATATTGTGAAAGCCTTTGCACATGATAGCAGGCCTCACCTTCATGTGCAAGGGCCACTAGATACTACAGTGGACGCCCTAGATCCCCTTGATCACAATTTTATCAAAAGCCTACAGAGTGGAAGTTGATCCATAGCTGGTCTAATCATCCGAGTTTCCTTTTTGCAGGCTCTAGCAAATAATTAGGATAATCTGATCAAGGTGATAGTTGAGGTCTTGTGTAGCATAGTGGAAAGTGTGGAAAGATTAAGAAAGAAGATCTCCATCCTTAACCTAATAACAGAACAAAGAATCCTTAGTTCAGTGTTGCAAGATGATACCCGCATCAATTGTTGTGACCACTTGAAGTTGACATTATCCTTCCTACTTTATTTTTTACGATCTTCACGTTCTAGAAATTATTTCTCCACTTGTTCTACATTGGTCCCTTCCCTGCATACGGCAACTTATCGGGATGGAGCACTAAAGGGTTTTTGGCTTGTCCTTCATGCAATAAGGAGACATCACATATGTGGTTGAAGAATGGAAGAAAGACTTGTTACATGAGTCATCGTCATTTCTTATTGATGGATCATATATGGCGACATAGAAAGAGCTCTTTTGATGGAAAGAAGGAACTTCAGGAGAGGCCAAAGTCATTGTTTGGGGATGATGTGCTTGAGTAGTTGAGTCATGTTGGACATGTGAAATTTGGGAAGACACAACCGAAGAAAAGGAAGCGTGCAGAGGACTTAAATTGGACGAAGCATAGTACATAGTATTTTCTTCGAATTGCCATATTGGAGAACCCTTAAACTACGCCACAATTTAGATGTCATGCACAAAGAGTAAAATGTATGTGATATTGTTCTGGGGGCATTGATGAACATTGAAGGTAAAACAAAGGATAATGCCAATGCTCGTTTAGATTTGCAAGTGAAGGATATAAGGCATCAATTACACATGAAACATGATAGTTATAACTATGGAATGGCCCCTGCATGCTATACAATGTCCCTTGCCGAGAAAAAGGATTTTTGTGAATTCTTGGCTTCGGTGAAGTTTCCTGACGGCTATGCCTCAAACATATCTCGACGTGTGAACATCAAAGAATGTCGAATTGCAGGCATGAAGAGTCATGATTGCCACATATTTTTACAAAGATTACTTCCACTTACACTACATGGATCCTTAAGCGATGACGTGTGTGAGGCACTAATTGAGCTTAGCCATTTCTATAAGGAGTTGTGTTCTAGGACATTAACAAAAGATGTCTTGGAACGTCTTGAAAGCCAGATTGCTATAACACTTTATAAGCTGGAAAGGATATTCCCACCGTCATTCTTTGATATTATGGTGCACTTGCCCATTCATCTCGCGCGAGAGGCGATTCTCGGTAGACCAGTGCAATATCGATGGATGTATCCAATTGAAATGTACTGTATTTGATTATTCTTAATGTTAATTATGCACTTACAATGTTTACATTATATTGCTATTTTGATTATCATCCTGAATTTATATTTCATTAGGTACTTATATACACTGAAGCGTTATGCAAGCAATAACTCTTTTCCAGAAGGGTCAATCGCAGAAGGTTACATTGCCGCAGAATGCCTGACGTTCTGCTCAATGTATTTGCATGGGATTGAGACCGAATTCAATAGAGTAGAAAGAAATTATGATGGAAGTAATAGACAAAGGCATCAAGGTTTCTCCCTATTTTCAAAGGATTGTTGTCCACTAGGGAAAGTAAAATATGGATATATTGATGACAAAGCTTGGGACCTGGCTCACATTTATGTATTGAAGAACTGTGATGAGGTTCTGCCGTTTCTTACATATGACCCTTATCCCAGTGTATTTGATGCATATTAAGTGTTTTTCAATTGTCCATTTTTATCTCTCTTTTAATGTATTTCCTTGGGGCTAAATTGTATGTCTTTTTGTATAGTGAAAACAAAGAATAGATGGAGAGAGAGAGAGAGTGTGTTTAAGGAATGTAGTAAAGAGACACGGCGAGAAGTTTCCTAAATGGTTTAAAGAATGTGTAAGTGTCATATAAAACATAAGTCGTATTACATCACACATTAGTTCCATCATATTATATTTATTTCATTCACATATATGAACAGGTTACATAGTTGTACAATCAAGGAAATGCATGTGTCATTAAGCAACTTCTAGACTTAGCACTTGGTCCTAATAGAAGAGTGTCACAATACAAGGGTTGTGTCATTAATGGTCTACTATTTCATACAAAAGATCGTGAGAAGTTTCGGAAAACTCAGAATAGTGGCGTGGTTGTGAAGGGAGTTAATGAAACAGGAAACCAAGATTCCTATGGTGTCCTTACAGACGTTATTCAATTGGATTATTTTGGGGACAACAATTTTTTTTTGTTCAAGTGTGATTGGTGGGATGTTGGCAAAGAAGGTAGAGGAATACAAACATATAAACACAACTATACGAGTGTCAATTTCAAAAAGAAATGGAATACCAATGAGCCATTTGTGCTAGCATCTCAAGCGGTACATGTTTTTTAAGTCAAAGACTCCAAACTAGGCAATAATTGGATGTTGTGGTGAAGACACAAGCTCGAGACTTGTATGATGTACCAAAAGATGAAGATAAAGAGTCAATCAGTGATGACGAGCCATACCAACAAAATGAGTCATATAGTGTAGCTGATACATTGAGAGTTAGTGATGACAACTTTGTGGCATGGCAAAGAGATGATATTTCTCCAACTCTTATTGATGCAAATCTTGTAGTGCTTGAGGAAGTATAAGATAATAATGTTGATACTTTCATTAATGATGAAAGTGAGGATGATGATACCTCCATTGATTATGACAATGAGGAAGATTAAATGAGCACTAATAATGATAGTGAGACCAATAGCTTGATGTAATTTGTATATATAATATGTTCATTATCATTCTTGATGATTAAATACATTAAGGAAAGCTTATTTTTCATGGTCATATATTAATCCTTCTTTGATGTAAGACATGTGCTTGATGTGTATGCATATATGCTTAATGAATAATCAATTTAATGCAAAGTATTGCAGGATAGATCATTGACATGGCCAATAGTGGTCAAGGTAGAGGTAGACGAGGAGGAGCTCGGGCAAGCCAGTCCTCACAGATAGGACAACCTACATTAGAGGTAGGACCTTCAGACCCCACACAGGTTGAGTCATTTGTTCGAGATGAGGTCGCCATTGACAATGCTGGTATGTTTAACAACAATTTTAAATTATGCATGTACTTATTTTTTATGGTTTATGCAACAATATATAAATTTGTGTTGACAAAAGCTAATATATTTAATTGTATTTTGAGTGAACAGAGCCATGTGTATCCAGGAAGAGAGGATGAGGGAAGACTAGGGGTAGTACACTCACATAGATGAGGTGTGATGGGGAAAAGCTAGCGGCAGACATTCCACCAAACCTGATGCAAGCTGTAGGAAACAATGCTCAAGCATTAATAACTGAGTGTGGCATTACTGTCAGACAGATGGCCCCACTCCGGTTTCCCAAATGAAAGACAATCCCAAATGACGAGAAGACTAAGATGTGGCAAACTACACAAGTGAGTCATTTAAATTAAGAAGCTTATGTGTTCGAGAAATTCTATGTAGATTTGATGTTACTAACTTACATCTATGTTTACTTACTTATACAATAATGTGCAGCAAAAGTTTACTCTCCAGGATGAACCCCATATCAAAGAAACTGCATATCAACAACTGAATCGCCAATATAGGGATTATTGACACAGGTTGCATAAGGATTATTATTGCAAGTATAGCACCGATGAGATGAGACTGAAGATTCCCCCGTCGTGTATGAGCAACGATGATTGGGTTGTCTTGTTAGGTATTTTGGATCTGAGGACTTTAAGGTATGCATGTTAATTAAGTTATATTGTAGACCCTTTTAATCTATCTATCATACATGTATTGCTTATAATTTATGGTACCCGAATGCAAAAAATGAGTAATAGAAATAAGGAGAACCGAGAAAAGTAGAAAATTGGCCATGTTGCTGGGACGAAGGCTTTTGGTCGAATCAACTATGATATTGTAGACTTCTCTCATAATGTTTCTGGGAATTTATTATTAAATATATATTATTTGTATTAACTTATATAATGACAGCGTGATCTTGAGACGGGGGACGAGCCTTCTAGAAATAAATTGTTGTTCACTACCCGGTAGCAAGAAGAAAGAAGTTTGGGTGGATTCAACTTCGCAAAAAGTCTATGTAACTTATTGTTCCCTTCTCCATTTTCTTATCAATCTCCTTATATTATATATAATACTAAATTGATAAATAATAACAATTGGTTTTTGAATGTAGGAGGAGCTTAAGAGATTAGAGTCTCAGCCACCAGAGGAGGGCACTCCTCCCATGACTGAGGACCAGAGATTCAAGGCAGTGCTCGTACCAGAGCGATCATGATATATACGTGGTTGTGGGGTTGGACCAAAGCCCAAGACCTCTATAGTTGGGTAGCGAATCCATGCGCAGCTAGAGAGAGAGTAAAGAGTTTAGGAGGTGAGCTGAGGCGGATACAAGGCGCTTTGAGTTGTTAGAAAAGGAGAATAGTGAGATGGCTTCGCAAATTGAGTCCTTAGAGTCCCAACTAGCCTCGCAGCAGATACAAGTGCAAGCTCAGTCCTAGGCAGCGCTCCAGTCCCAGGTAGAATAGCAACAGACACACATGATAATGCTCAAGTGTAAGTTGCGTTACAATCCCCGCTTAACATCCTCCTCCAGCAGTTCAACAAGTCAGGCCAAATTCCAATGTGATGCATAACTACCCAAAAGCCGGATGATAATGATTTTTTTATTTTATTTATATTTTTCTATGTTGATGTAAATTTTACTCTTGCTACTCAAGTACCTTAGAACTTAATGTTTTTAAATTTGAGGTAATTTTCTAATACTTGATGGTGATGAAGTTTTCATTTTCACATATTATATAAGCAGGTTCATGAAAATTTGAAAAGGGATCGATAAATTAATTTTATTCTTACTTTTATTAATTTTAACCTTTTAGTCTCGGGAACAAGTCATCGGTAGAACTATTATACTTAATATTTTTAGTGATGACTTGTTGTTGTACCTGAACGTAAAACGTTTAGCTGGGATTGCAAGTCTCCGCTAAAGCTAACACTAAAGGTGTTATACCTAGTACTTATAGTGGCGATTTGTGTCGCAGCTAAAATTTAAATATTTAGCCGCAATAACAAGTTGCCGCTAAAATTACTATACACACTACTTTTAGTGGCGCTTATAGTTGCCGCTAAAATTAAACTTTTAGCCATGACTTAAGATCGCCCCTAAAACCCTACTTTCATATGTTTGTAATAAATTTTTAGCGATGATTTTAGACTTTTAGTGACAAAAAGTTTTTAAATAAGCCACGATAAATCTTGTGGCTAATTATTAGACTTTTAACTACAATTTTGGAGTTGTGGGTAAAAGTCTAACTTTTAGCTACGATGTTATAAAATTGCGGCTAAAACAATTATTGATAGTACTTTTAGCAATGACTCAGCAGCGATCAAAATAATGCCTCTAAAACTTTTAGCTGCGACTTTAGGACCTTTAGCTACAAAAAGTTTCACAACTAAATGTCAAGTTTCTTGTAGTATGACATTCCTATCGAGGATCTTATCTCCGTCTCGTCCGGTCCTCAAGGATACAACATACCACCGAAGGTCACTTACCAGGCAATCATTGTATCCCTTACACAGGCTACAATTGATTCATTGGTATGGAGGTGCAAGCACGTACCGAGGCTGAGGAAGATCCCGGATAGGTTTCTGGATTATCATCATCCATTGCCTCAAACGAGTTATGTTTTGACAAATTAAAGTGGAGAAGAAACTGTTGATGGATTTCTACAAATATTACACGCATAGGTAACTACAATTGTTGAAAACACTTTTGTAGTAATTCTCTCTTTGTTGAGTTTTTTGCTAATTCAACGTCCCAATACTCACTGCATTGATAGGAAAGAGGAGCTGGATATGATAATCTCATGCGTCGATTCTAAGTCCCTCAGAGATTTATTGGACGAGGGCACTTGGATGGACTCAAGTATCATATATTTCTTATTTGAAGTGCTACAAGAAAGGTGCAAGGATGCATACTTGGCTGACCCTAGTATATGTGTAAGTTCGATAAAAAAATGAACGCCACTTTAACTTTGTACTCACTAGGTTAAATGTCCTAATTGTTTGATGTCTGAGATGCTTGTCTTGCAGAGTTTCTGGGAAAAGGGTCTAAAGACTGGGGATGACATGGCCTTTGGGCCAAAGGGAGAAAGTGTAATGGACGCGATGGAGTGTAAGATCTAGTCTACGTACTTCACGCTCACAACCATTGGTCTTTACTGGTTGGATATGTTGATGAGAGTTGCTGGGAGTACTATAACATTTTGAAGGGAGAGATTTGGGGCCAAAAGACATGTGAAAGATTTTTAATTACATATTTGCTCTCTCTTGGCAGCATAATGTTTGGATAGTAAATAAATTTCAAAATTGAGGTATCATTCATTTTCACTATGTTTGGACAGAGATTGTGGCTTCAACAAAGATTCATGGATCACGGCTGATCAGTGCCTAGTGTAGACGATAACCACATAGACGAACATCCCATTTTAAGATAATGGAAATGACTGCAGGTTTTTCGCCAGTGCGTTCGTAGAACATTACATATATCATTGTCCCTTTGAGTTCATCCAGTCAGACATCTCATACGACCGGCGGAGAATTGTCATCGACATATTTGAGGAAAACTAGGTTCGAAATACTGCAAGGCTTAACCTCCCTTCACTCCCGCTCTTGCCGCCTAACTTGCAGTGAACCTTTCATTGTGTTATGTGTTCTTCCAAATGCGTTGTAATGTACCTTGTAACCGAATGGTTATGTTGTGGATGCTGTGAATTTATAACTGAAAACTTACAAGATGTGCACAATTGTTACTTAATTGTATATGGGATGTTGATTGAATGTCAATTGAATGGATGGTTTGTTTGTACTTATACTTTAAATGCAACATTTATTTTTTTTCTTGTTACACATAGTCGTATTTTGATCTAAATGTTGTAGTCCCAGCATTTCATGTTTTTTCCTTGTTCATACAGCGTAATCATCGACGCGGTAGCACTAAAAATACCTGAGGATACTTAGAAAAGTTACTACTTTTGGTTGAGAAATTAGGAAACCTGCATAGGTGATAACCTTATTTTACACTGCTAAGGTCATCACCGACCCTGTAGAACTAAAAATACCTGAGGATGTATGGAAAAGTTAAAACTTTTGGTTGAAAAATTAGGAAACTTGCATCGGTGATGACCTTATTTTACACTGCTAAGGTCATCACCGACCTTGTAGCACTAAAAATACCTGAGGATGCATGGAAAAGTTACAAGTTTTGGTTGAAAAATTAGGAAACCTGCATCAGTGATAACCTTATTTTACATTGCTAAGGTTATCACCAACCCTGTATCACCGACATACAGCATTAAATACCTGAGGATGCATGGAAAAGTTACAACTTTTGGTTGAAAAATTAGGAAACCTGCATCGGATGACCTTATTTTACACTGCTAAGGTCATCATTGACCCTGTAGTACTAAAAATACTTGAGGATGCATGGAAAAGTTACAACTTTTGGTTGAAAAATTAGGAAACTTGCGATGGTGATGACCTTATTTTACACTGCTAAGCTCATCACAACCCTGTAATGGCTTCATTGAAGATGTTGCATGGAAAAAGTTACAACTTTTGGTAAAATAAAAAAATAAGAAACTTGTGTCAATGGTGACCATAATTTACAAAGCTAAGGTCATCACCAACTCGTACTTAGAATTTTAGACAGGGGTTGCTTGGAAAGAGTTACAATTTTTGGTAAAAAAAACGGAAGTCTGTGTCGGTGGTGACCTTATTTTAAACTGTTAAGGTTATCACCGACTCGTATTTAAAATTTTAGCCATGGGTTGCTTGGAAAAGGTTACAATTTTTGGTAAAAAAAAAAGGGAAACCTGCGTCGGTGGTGACCTTATTTTACACTGCTAAGGTCATCACCGACCCGTACTTTGAATTTTAACCAGGGGTTGCCTCGAAAAAGCTACAACTTTTGGTAAGAAAAAAAAAAAAAAAAGAAGGAAAACTTGTGTCGATGGTGACCTTATTTTACAAAGTTAGGGTCATCATCGACTCGTACTTAGAAATTTTGCCATGAATCTCTTGGAAAAGTTACAACTTTTTGGTACAAAAATTGGCAACTTGCATTGGTGGTGACCTTCTTTTACAAAGCTAATGTCATCACTGACCCTGTAATCAACTTTTTCACATCGCTTTCCTGAAAAGTCACAAATTCTCGTCAGAAAAATAACTAGCCTACATCGGTAGTGACCTTATTTTACACTACTAAGGTCATTACCGACCCTTTAATGAGATATTCCATGTGCATTAGATCAAAATTCCATGCAAAATCGTTACGATGCGTATATGCTAATATCATCTTACACAACAAAATATTGGATTCCACACCTCTTTTCAAAAGAAATGATAAATTATATAAAAACATCCAAAAATGTAAAACATCGTGTCAAAAGAAATGATAATTTATACACAAACATCTAAAAATGTAGCAAAAACCATTACTGCCATTTTAATAAACTTCCCATAAACATACATGCAACAAAACCTATCCAAAAACATTCCTCTCTATAGTCGATGTGGGACTCCGGGGCGTTACATTCCACCCCCCTTAAGGTTGCACGTCCCTGTGCAGTAGCCTGCCAGTTCCTGTAGCCTGCCAGCCCTCTTGGCCCGTCCACATGAAGACCCGCCCACTTGCACCAGACTACGTCAGGAGACCCACACTCGAACTAGTCGAGAGTCGGCTCTGATACCATTTGTAACGCCCCACCCTTCACACATGCGTAATATTGTCCGCTTGGCCCACGGGCCTCACAGTTTTGCTTCTGATGGGTCTAAACCCGTTAAAAGGCCTCATGCAAGGTAAGGGTGTAAGCTCTACATATAACTCCATTCACTTTCCTCTCTATAGTCGATGTGGGACTCCGGGGCGTTACATTTTCCTCCTTGTTAGAAACTAATTATGTAGAAAGTACTTTGGTTGTTGACATTTAAGTCAATGTAGTATTCTGTATTATATTGAACAGTGCAAAACAGTAAATAGGGCTCCTATGCCGCGTATACCATATTTAAAGAAACAGACAATAAACATAATATAGTGAAAGAGAACATGTATCCATGCATTGAATGATAGTATATGTATTATACATTGTCAATAGAAACAGGAGATTAATTTCTAGAGTTCCATCATGTGAAGAGAAAATTTTTCATTACCTCCTTTCTGTAGACCCTATTAATAGCAACAGGAGATTGATAAAAAATTAATGGTGACATCAATGGTGGAAAAACACACTAGTCATCATGTTTCATAGCTATAGAATACTGAAGGAAAGCGGCCTTTTTCTAATTTTGGAGAAATGGGATGAATTAAGCTCGAAATTGGATTATGTAGGGCTCACGGACGGGGTCATCACCGACCATATTTAGTGTAAATAAGGTTGGCGCTGACGATGGGACAAATTGGTATAAAAAAAAAAGGGAAATTGGGCCCAATTGCTCTAATTGGTGCCCCACCGGCTAAAGTGTTTGATTGCATAACACGTGCGCATTAAGTGTTTTTTCTGGTTAAATCCTCTACATAGTTTGTCTTATACATACTTGTAATTAATGTTATTGTATTCAAGATATCTAAACAATATAATGGTGCAATTTTTTTAGGTACAGGTTTGATCGCATAGGCACTAGTCATCCCATTGATAAGATTATCGAGAATATGGAGTCTAAAGTAAAAGGGTCGACCTTTACGTACGTCTCCCACCAAAGACTACCCTACCATAAACTTAAGAAAGGATGTTAATGTGAACTTCTCATCTTTAATGAATGTTGTGACGGATGTGGTTGCCCAGCCCATGTCTCATGAGTCAAATGAGGTGGCAGTCAATGGTGTAATAGTTGAGGCCCAACCTATGCCTAAGAAGTTGGATGGCGTGGGGGTGAACACTACATCCGAGTCAACTCGTATATCTGCATGTCCCAGCCACAAGATTAGGCCTATGGAGGGAGGTACCAGGAAATTGTTTCAGTTAGAAAGGTGAAATGGATTTGGAAGTATCGGTTAAGATGGATCATATAGTATGCATGACAACACGTTTGTGGACATGATGGTCCATGAAGCGATCATCACCAAAGGAGTACATAGTTCTGTTTGGGAGATGTGGCTGGGTCATAAGTTTCCTGACCGCAAAGCGTTTCGAAAAGGCATAGCCAAGCATGCAATTTACAACAATTTCACATTGAATCACATAAAAATGAACATGAAGATGGTCACTTCATGTTGCAAAGATGATAGATGTTCTTGGCGAATACATGACTCTATAGTGCATTCTGGCCCACAATTCAAAGTTTGGAAGTACAATCTCAACCACTCTTGCTCCAAACCAATGATGGGGACAACTTATAGGAAAGCATCGATGCAATTAATAGCTGAGTTCGTTGAAGTGAAGACACATTGCAATAATGACTTTAGACCGAAAGAGATAATCAACGAATATGAAATGGATTTTGGAACCAAAATCACGTACATGAAAACACATATGACAAGGGAGATGGCATTGCGTAAAATTCGAGGGTCATATGAAGAGTCATTCCAGATATTACCACTTTACTGTTTTGAGCTACAAAGGACCAATCCTGGCACAGTGACAAACATTGACACCATCTCAGATGGCCGATTTAGGTGGTTATTCTGTGCCTTCGGGCCTTGCATACGTTTATTTCAAACTTCTTTAAGGCCTTTACCAGCAATGGATGGTTCACACCTTTGCGGAAAATATCCTAGAGTACTGCTACTCGTTGTCACACACAATGCAAATCATCAGTTGTTTCCAATAGCATTCGCGTTTGCCGAGGCAGAACACCGTGATAGTTGGGATTCCTAGAGAACTTAACGATAGCATTGGGCGAGCCAAGGATCTTGACAATTGCGTCTGACCATCAAAAGGGCATCATTCCTACATTGAAATCCATGCTCCCAAGCGCCTTTCACTGTTTTTGCTATCATCACACAGCTGAGAATATCAAAGCATCTTTCAACGATCATGGTATCATCATGATGTTTTGGAAAGCTGGTCGGGCATATAGACCAAATGGGTATGATGTTGACATGAGCGACATATGTTTCGTAAAAGAACGTGCTTTTCAATACATTGGGGCGATTGGGGGTTAGCACTGGGCTATGGAGTATGTCCATGGACAGAGGTACGACATACTAACAAGTAACGTTGCGGAGTGCACCAATAGTCTTTTAAAGGACACAAGGGTTCTCCCTATCACAAAGCAAGTCGTTATGCACATGTCGCAAGTGGGAAATCATCGGCCTCCCATGCTGCCATGATTTGGCTTCAATGAAAGTGCGGAATGTAAATCCGTACGATTTTTGTGAGCATTGGTATACTAGGAGCATGTATCAAAGGACATATGATGACATAAATCATGAAATGCGTGATATGAAGAGGTGGGAGCAAAGATCAATTGAACAGGTACTTCCTTCCTTGGCCAACAAGCAGCCAGGAAGGCCTATGAAAAATAGAATCCGTGTGGAGGATAGGAACCGACAGAGCAGAGTGGTCACTTGCTCCAATTGTAGAGAATGTGGACACAACAAGGGCAGCTGCAAAAATGCACTTGCTCAACATTAGAGTCATAATTAAGTCCATATTTTGTCAGCAGAAGCATTGGGTGTACTTGGGATATGAAAATGGATGTATTGCTAAAATGTAAATATTTTATTTATCATAGGTACTCATCTTTTTTGTTAATGTAATTCTCCATGAATGGATGTAATGCTCATCTTTTTTTCTAATGTAATTCTCCATGAATGGATGTAATTCCCATCTTTTTTGTTAATGTAATTCTCCATAAATGAATGTAATTCCCATATTTTTTGTTAATGTTATCCTCCATGAATGGATATAATTCTCTTCTTTTTTGTTAATGTAATTCTTCATGAATGGATGTAACTTTGTGTTTCAGAATATAGGATTGGAATGGTTGTATTTTTATTGAGAGGTTTTTTAGAATGGAAGTTTTTTTTTTTTTTTTTTTTTTACTATTTTCCTCTAGGTTGAATTCGATGCCGAGATGAAAGTACAGTACTACAATACATTTTAATTCCCATCGTCGTATTCGACCTGCCTTCGTGTTCTTTATGGTCGAATTCGACTTGCATGTTAGTTTCCATTTAAAAACTGCACCCTCAGAACCTAAAGTCAGAAAAACTCATGCAAATTTCCGGTCGAATGCAACCTTCGGGGGTCACTTACCAGGTCGAATTCGACGCTGGGAAGAAAGTGGCCCTATTACAGTTTAGTTCCCTGCGTCAAATTCGACCTGGTAAGTGACCCTCGAAGGCCGTATTCGACCAGAAATGTACATGAGGTTTTCTTACTTTAGGTACTAGGAGGGTAGTTTTTAAATGGAAACTAACACGCAGGTCGAATTCGATCGAGAAGAGCACGAAGGCAAGTTGAATGCGCCGTTGGGAATTAAAATGTATTGCGGTGTGTTTTCATCCCAGCGTCAAATTGGACCCATTGGACCCGTTCTTGTGTATTTTCAGGTCAAATTCGATGCTAGGAGGAAAGTAGTAAAAAAAAAGAACTTCCTTTCTAAGAAAACTGTCAATGGAAATACAACCATTCCAATCCTATATTTTGAAAAACAAAGTTCCATCCTATCTCAATATCAATAAAATTAACAAAGACAACCTTAATCCATTCACATGCAACCTTCAAATTATATCCAATGTCAATAAAATTCAAATTCAAGAACTTTACAGACTGCTAACATTAAACATGAGTTAAAGAACTTCCATTCTAAGAAAACTGACACACCAACTACCTTGTGACCAATGATCAAGGAGATTGAGTCTATTTCCATTTAATTCCTAGCTTCTCTTGAATATCTCGATCAAAATCCTATGGCAGAAATATAGCATGTTGGCTTGGGTGAACCAAATAAGGCGGCAGAAAATACAGTGCTCCGTAAACGCACAAGCAAAGACACGGCGGTCACTACCATTCTCTTGATGGGTAATGTCTGCCTTCACATCCAATGACCACACCCATGGCTCCGTCCACCCGTACTCGTAAAACTGTTCGGTTAACCATATTTTCTGTAGAAAAGATGATTCAGTAGGTGGGTTCATTTAAATGAAAGGTAAAAAATCAACAAGAATTGCATGGATACGCACAAAACCTTCGTACACAATGATGGACGCTCGGGAATCTTCCGTCCTCTCCTTCTGCACCCCGGGGGCTGACATGGGTCTCGGCGGAGGAGGGAGAATCGCTGGTATCAACATTTTTTGTACGGGTATGCCAGATTTAATTTCTACTTGGAATTTGGAATGGTGATAATCCGGAGATTCACCTTCACAAATAGAAAGGAAATCAATCATTTTTTCTAACTTTTCAAATTGCATAGATATTAAGAAAAGAGACAAGTTTGTTTTTTGAGAATGTCGTAGGAGGCGTTTTTGTTTGTTTGCCGTGAAAGGCGATTTTACAAAAGTCATCAAATATGAAAGACAAGAATTGTGATTTCTTTTTTTGTCCCTTTAAGAAATATAAACTACAATAGAAAAGTGAGAAAAGGGATCTAACTTCTCAGGAGATTGTGGGGACAAGTTGAGATCGACGGTCGCAAGTCATGTATGGACTTCGCCATCGTCCTTCAAATGAGAACGGTTGATTGATGGAACGCGCTCCGAGGCGCCCGCTGGGGCGGCTACCGGGGTCGGCGGAACGTGGGAGCCCGTCGGGTCCGGCCCTTTCGCGCCCTGGCGGGCCCTGAAGCGTGCATCAACATTTCTTTTGTGTGGGTGTGCCAGATTTTCTATTTTACTTGGAATTGCAAGTGGTAATCCGGAGATCAACCTTCGCAAGTAAAAAGGAAATCAACTTCTTTCAAGTTTTCCATTGCACAAATATTTAAGAAAAGAGACATTTTCTTGGTTTGCCGTGAAAGGCGATTTTGTTTGGCATTTATAGCCGGTTTTGGCGTTTATAGCCGATTTACAATTCTCATCAATAATGAAAGACAAGAGTTGTGATTTTTGTCTCTTTTAGAAAAATACAAACTACAATGAAAAGCAAGAAAATGAAGATCTAACTTTTCAGGAGATTGTGGGGGACTCGTTCAGATTGACGGTCGCAAGCCATGTATGGGCTTCGCCATCATCCATGCAGATGAGAACAGAAGATGCTCTTGATTCGCTTGGGTTGGCTATAACCTCAGATTTTTAGAGGACAAAGACCAAGAGAAGGTCCTATGTCCAATAAAAAGCTAAGTAGACGGGCTGAAAAGCCACGTCTAAGCCATTGGAGGCAGCAGGAGAAGGCAAGGACCTTGGGGGGGGGTGCCCCCCAAGGGACTTTTGTCACCTTGTAGTGGTGGCCGGTGCAGAACTTCAGCAGAGTTTTCTCTCTTTTTTTCTTTCTCTCAGATCTCTTTCTGATCTTTGTTTTTCTGATCCTCTGATTTTCTCCTCTTTTTCTGATCTTTTTCCGATCTTCCGATCTTTTTTCGATCTTCCGATCTTTTTTCGATCTCCATTTCAATGGAATGCTCTCCTATTTATAGGCTTTTGGTAGCCATTTAGGAGGGTTTATGAGCCTTAATGGCTTTAATGGGAGGAGTTACAAGATTTATTTCTTGATTTTGTAACTCCTTTTTCCTTGAATCTGATTGGCCGATGGAGATTAAGGGCTTTTAATCACCTTAATTACAATAATGGGAGGAGTTTCATGGTTTAAATGCCATGAATCAATTGACTTGTAACTCCCAAATGCTTGCTTCTGATTGGGCCGTCCAAAGAAATGAATTAATGACTGCAATAAAGCTAGTCAATTAACCACATTAATTGGTCGCCGGGCAGTCGAAGAGTCGCGGGCCATGCCGTGTCTTCTGGAATTCTTCTGGCGACGATCATCGATGGATCTACATGCTGATCGACATCGGATGAACATGTAACTTCAGACATTGATAGCTAAGAGCGGGCCGGTGACATCTGTCTTGTCGATTTCACGATCGGTCGGACAGAAAGTGCACTTTCTTGGTCAGCCGGTTGGCGATCTTGGAGCGATCACTGATGATTTTATGCTTTTGGAGGTTGACCCGTGATTTTGACGGATGTCGTCGGATATGAGTCAATTTCAAGCACTAAAAATCACATTTTCAGGAAACCACAGGGGCCAAAGTGCGCGAAACGCGAAAAAAGACGAAAAAACGGGTCACCGGCGGAAAATCCGGTGACCCGGACCTCCATGGTCGCCGGCGACCATGGACCGGCGACCATGGGCCATGGTCGCAGGGGCCTGCGACCATGGGCCATGGTCGCAGGGGTCCGCGACCCTGGGGGATTTTTCCCCTTCGGAGCCCGTTTTGCGGTCATTTTGAGGTCTTTTTCGTCGCCGTTTTCTTCTGTATTTTTCTTGACATTTCTTCTCATTTATTGGCTTGATTTCCCTGTAGAAAACTTGATGAGAATCCTTGCATTTTTAGAGTGCAAAGTTTCTAATTTTCCGGGAAAGCCGAAGACTTTGTCGCGTAGAGCTGCTGATTTTCCGCCAGAAGTCGAAACTTGGTCAAACGATGTCGGAATGACCTGAAATTTGAGGTGAAGCCTCCTGAGCAATAAATAAGACCAACCATAGGCTTTTGTTTGAGTTTTGAAGCCGTTTGGGGTCCCGTCGATGCTTCACTTGATTTTGCTGCGGGGAAAATGCCGAGCTTTGATGTGCGGTCAAACGATGTCCGATTGACCTGAAATTTGACGGGGAGCCTATTGGAGTCATTTTGAGACGTTCCATGGGCTCCGTTTTGGATGTCATGGTCCCGGGTTGCTCTGCCGCCGGTAGGCTTGATTTTCTCTCGGAGCATCGAAACCTGGTCAAACGTTTTCGGAATGACCTGAAATTTGACGTGCAGCCTTTTGGAAGCATGTTGAAGCCACTCACGCACTTGGTTTGATGAGCGAAGGCTCCGGTGGTTTCCACCGCCGGGAGGCTTGATTTTGCTGCTCGAGCATTGATGGAGGGTCAAACGTTGTCGGTTTGACTTGAAATTTGGCATAGAGCCCTTTTGAGACATGCTGGAGTCATCTGTAGGCTCTGATCGAAGTTTTGACGTCTCCGATGATGTCGCCGCCGGGAGCGCCATTTTAGCTGTCGGAGAAGCGAAGTTAGGCCAAATGTTGTCGAAATGGCCCGAAACTTCATGTGTACTCTTCTCTTGGCTATCTTGAAGGATCTTGCAGTTTTTGTTTGATTCTGACAAGATTTGATTTTTTGGAGAAATTGCATTGTCTATTTATGGCAGGTTGCGACTTCATGCAGCTTTCTTGATTTGAAGAGGCAAAGTGACATTTTTGGTGTCAACATTGATGCTTTGATTCTTCGACTTGGCTCCTAACCTCGGTTTTTTAAAGGACAAGGACCAAGAGGAGGTCCTATATCCAATGAAAAACCAAGTAAACGGGCTGAAAAACAGCGTTTAGGCCATGTTGGAGAAGGAGGGAAACTTGGGGGATGCCCCCCCCCCCCCCCCCCCCCCAAGAGACGTTAATCACCTTGTGGTGCTTCCGGGAGTAAAGCAGCAGGACTTCGTCTCTCTCTTGGATTTTCTGGATTTTCAGAACTTGCACTTGGGATCTATTTTCTTTTTCTTTTTTTCTTTTCTTCTTGGAATAGACCTCCTTTTATAGTCTTTTGGTAGCCATGAGGTGTTTATTGGCATTGATGGCCATGACGAAAGAATTGATGAGGACTTACAAGTTGATTTTGTAATTCCTTTTTCATGGCTGTGATTGGCCGATGAAGGTAATGGGCTTTTAATTCCCTTTAAGCTTCATGATGATGGGAGATTCATGGGTTAAATGCCATGATTGCTTGGATTTGTAACTCCCAAATGCTTGAATCTAATTGGGCCGTCCAAAATAATGAGTTAATGACCGCATTAAGTTGTCATAAACGGGTCAATTAACGTCATTAAGTGGTCGCCAAGGCATGTGAAGAGTCGCGGGCCGCGCCGCGTCTTTTGAGATTCTTCTTGCGATCATCACAGGTGGATCCATGCATTGTTTGATGTCGGATTGCAGTGCAATCTCAGACATTGATTGATGTTGGTGGGCCGGTGACATCTGTCTTATCGATTTCACGATCGGTCGGACAGCCGGTTGGTGATCTTGGAGCGATCGGTGATGATTTCATGCTTTCGACGGCGGATCTGAGATGTCGGTGAAGATCAGTTGTTTTCAAGCATCAAACATTGGATTTTCAGAAAATCACATAGGCAGGAACACCCGAAACGCAAAAAGAATCGAAAAACGGACGTTTTGGTGCAAAATCCGGCGACCAAGATTTGCAAGGTCGCCGGGCGACCATGCACCCAGGGTCGTCAGTGACCATAGGGCTTTGGCCCGTTTGGTCGCCGAGCGTCGTTTTCGGCCGTTTTTTCGTCTTTTTCGTTCCTTTCTTCTTCTGTATTTTTCTTGATATTTTTCCTCAATTGTTGACTTGATTTTCTTGGAGAAATCTTGACAAGAACCCGTACGAAATCGGAGCACAAAGTTTCCCATTTTTCGGGAAAGCCGAAGACTTTGTAGCCGATTTTCCGTCAAGAGTCGAAACTAGGTCAAACGATGTCGGAATGACCTGAAAATTGAGGTTAAGCTTCTTGACTTGATTTTTGAAGCTTTTATTTGAGTTTTCCGTCAAGAGTCAAAACTAGGTCAAACGATGTCAAACGATGTCGGAATGACCAACCATGAGCTTTTATTTGAGTTTTGAAGCCGTTTGGGGTCCCATCGATGCTTGACTTGATTTTGCTGCGCTTTGATATGTGGTCAAACGATGTCTGATTGACCTGAAATATGACTTGATTTTTTTTTTGGGAAAGTTCCTTTTTTTTTTCTTTTCTTTCTCCTTTTTTTTTTTTGAGAAAGTTTCTTTTTTTTTTTTTTTGCCTGCGACTTGATTTGCTAACATTTCTTCTTGTCAGCTGACTTGTCACAGGATTCCGATGACTTTGAACCATCAATGGACGCAAATGTCGATGATGCTTCTGATGAGTTCATGGAGGAAGAGAGTGTTCCGCCAGTCGTCGAAGAAGGTACTTTGTAGTGATGACCCTGATGATTTTTTTTTTTTTTTTTTTTTTGAACAGGATCATATTCATACCTTTTTGTGTTTCATTTGCAGGTTTTGAAGTGACAGAAGAGAGTCCATCGCTTTCTTCAGAACCAGAGCAAGGGATGCCAGAGGTCGATCCGGAGGTAGAGACCAGTTCAGACATGATTGAGGAGATGCCTCGTGTTGAGATTCCCTCTCCAGTGGCTCCAAGTGAAAAGAGTTCTTTTGTTACTCTTCCAATGGGACATGACATGAGCAGCCGATCAGCGGAGAAGGGTGAATCTTCATCCAGTTCGTCTCTTCAATTTGCGAAGAAGGTGCTGGCTCGGGTTTTGAGTTCTTGGGTCAAGAGTCTCCTTTCTGGACACTTAGAAGCAGGATTTGGCATGATCCCACATGTGCAGGAGATTCTCACTGATACCGAAGAGGTTGGTCTGGATGTCACAGGTGCCAGGGCGACCGTTGATAGGATCATTGCACTGGGTGACAAGTGGTTTGAGACCATGGGTTTCCCTGACGACCAATTCTTCAAGGAGATGTTCTTGGACCCTGCTGATAAGGCTAAGTCTGACCTGAATGAGGCTACACAAAGCAAGAAGCAGCTAGTTCGGGAGAAGAACAAGGAAGAGCTAGCCATCATCGGATTGAGGCATGACCTTAACGTCCTTGATAGGGAAGTTGAGGAGGCCAGGAAACGTCTTGAGCATTTGAAGGCACAAGTCGATGCGAAGTGGGCTGCTATAACAGAGGCTCGTGACAGGGAGAGTACTCTGATCCGCAGGGTTGCAGATGCCGGTCAAGTTCTCGAGAGGAGGACTCTAGAAAACGAACGATGGCAAACTGCTGGGGAAGAGCTTCCCGGTGTAAAAGAAGGGTTACGGCATTCGCCAGCATCTCATGGCAAGTTCCTGAAGAAGCGTGCCTTGGAAACTCTGACGGCTGAGGCCAAGAGTTTGCTTGAGGAGCTGAAGCTTTGGCTGGAGACCATTTTTGGCTAAGCTCCTGATTTTTTATAGCAGAAACCATTCTTCTTTTTTTTTGGTACCACATGTATTTTTTGGTACTCTTTTTTTTTGTAGTGCTTGTGGACACTTTCTTTTTTTCTTTTTTTTTTTTTTGGTACCACATGTATTTTTTTTTTGGTACTTTTCTTTTTTTTTTTTTTTTGTAGTGCTTGTGAGCACTTTCTATTTTTTTTTTTTGCTTTGGTACCACATGTATTTTTTTTGGTACCCTTTTTTTTTTTGTTTTCCCTACGCTCACTCAAATCTTTTTGTGATGAAAGCAATTGCTAAATGGGATTTGATCAAAAGCTTTGTCATTTTGTGAAAATCTTTTGTCAAATGGTTGTTTTGGTAGGGGAAACGAATTTGGCATGAAAGCCGGATTTTTGTGGCATTTGCAGCCAGTTTTGACATGAGAGTCAGGTTTTTTTTTTTGTGTGGCATTTATAGCCGATTTTTGAGATGGCATAAGAGCCAAAAATTTTGTTCGTGGCATGGGAGCCAATTTTGAGATGGCATGGAAGCCGAAATTTTATGGCGTAAAAGCCAAAATTTGGGTTGGCATGGAAGCCGGTGTTTGTTTTGTGGCATCTATAGCCAGTTTGGTGGCATTGATAGCCAATTTGTGGCATTTATAGCCGGTTTGGTGGCATTGATAGCCAATTTGTGGCATTTATAGCCGGTTTGGTGGCATTGATAGCCATTTTTCGAAAGCCAAGTTTTAGTTTGTCGGCGTGAAAGCCAATTTTTCGTGGCATTGATAGCCGGTTTGTGGCATTTATAGCCGGTTTGGTGGCATTGATAGCCGGTTTGGTGGCATTGATAGCCGGTTTTTTGGGCAAAAGAGCCAGGTTTTGGCGTTTATAGCCAGATTTTTTTTGCTTTCAAAATGCAGGTATCGACTAAATGTCGCCTCCCCGCTGAATGGTCTTGCAAGTATCGATGGAATGTCGCTTCCTTGCTCATTCGGTTCTGCGAGTATTGATGGAATGTCACTTCCTCGCGGGTTAGGTTTTGCAAGTATCGATGGAATGTCGCTTCCTCGCGAATTGGGGTGCAAATATCGACTAAGCGTCGCTTCCCTGCTTTTCCCAAAACTTTTGATTTTGCGGGTACTGACTTGATGTCGTTTCCCCGTGATTTTTGAAATTTGAGGTTTTCTCGAACCTTTGAAATTTGGGTTGTGGATAGCAACTGGTATGTTGCATCTCCACGATTTTTGAAATTGGGTTGTGGATATCAACTGGTTTGTTGCTTCTCCACGGTTTTTGGATTTTGCAAGTATCGACGAAATGTCGCTTCCCTGCGATTTTGGGTGCAAGTATCGATGGAATGTCGCATCCTTGCTTTTTTTCAAAATTTTTGTTTTGCGGGTACTGACTTTGATGTCATATCCCCACGATTTTTGAAAAACCATTTTTTTTGTTTAAAGACACGAGGGTCGTAAATTTTGACCTAGAACCATTTGGCGGTAAAAGGTAAGGTGGACTAGGGTGGAAATCCCTGAATCCGGATTTTTGTTTCAAACCATGAATTTTGGTTCAAGGATCGAAAGCTTTGGTCAAGTCAGGGAGAGGCTCCTAAACTTGGATTTTTTTGTTTTTGAACAATGAAACGATAAAAATAAGCATTGTTTTTGAATCTCTAGAAATTTTGACATTTGATATGAAAATTCTAAAGAGAGTGGGTTTGACGAGCGAGTACCTGAGAACAGGTTTTGGCCATACAGGCATTGCTCTTACCCAGTTGGGTAAGTCTTCAAGGGTAGTACCGCTTCAAGAACTTGCCGTTGATAGGCAGCATACATCTGTCGCCTTCCATGTTTAGGAGGGCATATGCGCCATTGGAGAAGACCTTGTCGATGACGTAGGGTCCCTCCCATTTTGGTTCAAATTTGCCTTTTGATTTGTGTGCGAAGACCATTGGTCTTTTTACCGCAAGAACCAAGTCACCCTTTTTGTAGGCGCGTTGCCTGACCTTTTTGTCAAAAGATCCTGCCATGCGTGCTTGGTAAAGTTCAATGCTTTGTCGAGCTTCGAGCCGTCTCTCGTCGAGATTGTCCAGCTCATGGAGTCGTAATTTCGCATTGCTTTCTTGAGTCATGTCATTTTGTAGAGATACCCTCAGAGAAGGAATTTGTACCTCTAGGGGCACGACAGCTTCGCATCCATAGACCAAGGAGAATGGTGTGCTATGGGTTGGTCCTCGAACGGTGGTTCGATAGGGCCACAAAGCTTCAGACAGTTTATCGCTCCAGTCTCTTTTGTGACTAGAGACCATTTTCTTGAGGATTTTGCAGAGTGTCTTGTTGAAGGCTTCTGCTAATCCGTTTGCTGCCGGATTGTATGGAGTCGAAGGACAGCTTTGAATTTTGTATTTGTCGCAGAACCTGTAGAATCGATGATCCCGGAATTGTGGTCCGTTATCATGGACGAATCTTTTGGGTATGCCAAAACGACAAATGATATTGGTGCGTAGGAACTGAAGAACTGATGAGGTCTTCATTTCGTTGAACGCAAATGCTTCTGACCACTTGGAGAAATAATCCGTTGCGGCGAAGATGAAGCGATGACCTTTGCTCGAAGGGGGAGAGATAGGACCTATGATGTCCATGCCCCATGCTTCGAAAGGCCATGAGATTGCTGTAGGATGTAGCCATTCCGGAGGCATGTGAATGTAGTCTCCATGAACTTGGCATTGTTGGCAGCGCTTAGCAAATTGCATTGCATCAGCAACCATGGTAGGCCAATAGTAACCTAACCTTTTTATCTGATCATAGAGCTTAGGACCTGCCTGATGGGCTCCACAAAGACCAGCATGAACTTCTTTAAGTGTTTCTTCGGCCTCTTGTTGTGACAAGCAGCGTAGGAGTACTCCATTGAAGGATTTCCTGTAAAGGATTTTCGAAGGGATATCCAAATGAAAGTTTGGGGCTCGCCTTTGGATGCTTACCCGTTCTTTTGGATCTTCAGGGAGGATTCCGAACATAGTGTAATCAATGAACGGGTCCCTCCAGTCGCCGATTGAAGTTTGAAGGATAGAGATCCGACTTCCAACCACTCGGTGGCATTCAGCAACTGCTTGGTGTGTGTTAAGAGGAGGGAGGATCCTTCTCTCACTCACTGTAATTTGCATGTTTTCCCCTTCCTGGGTCGCCATTGATGCGGCAAGTCCGGCCAGGGCATCTGCACGGATGTTTTCACCTCTACGAATGTGGGTGATGTTGCAGATGTCAAACTTTTGCAGAAGTGATTGTGCCTTGTTGTAGTAAGGCAGCAGATCAGGCTTCCTGACTTCATATTTCTGATTCATCTGGTTGACGATCAGTTGAGAGTCTCCAAAGACTTCCAGCATAGTGATACCAGATTCGATGGCGAGTTCCAATCCTAGGATCAGAGCTTGGTATTCAGCTGCATTGTTTGTGCATGGTTCCAGTAGCGAGAAAGCGTGTGGAATCATGCATTTGTCGGGGCTAACAAAGAGGATGCCAACTCCCGAGATCAGCTTTCTGTTTTCATTTGTCCTGGTTGCACCGTCAAAGTACATGTCCCAGGAGGCATTTGGTGAGGAAGTCTCCACGTTGTAGACAGGTTCGTCTGGGAGATCATCTCTGAGTGGAGAATCTTTAGGCAATGGATGCTCTGCGAGAAAATCTGCTAGAGCTTGGCCTTTGATTGCTTTTTGTGGCACATACCTTATATCAAATTGTGATAGAAGGATGGACCATTTTGCCAGTCGGGCATTGAGAGAACCTGCCTTTGTGACAAGGACCTTCAAGAGGTTGATCCTCGAGACCAGGTAGACTGTGTTGGAAAGCAAGTAGTGACGTAGCTTTTGTACGGCGAACATCACTGCAAGGCATTCTTTTTCGACTGGAGAGTAGCGATGCTCTGCACCTACTAGCATGCGGCTGAGGTAGTATAGAGCAGCTTCTTTTCCCTCACCATTCTCTTGTGCAAGCAAAGCGCCTACAGAATGATCAAGAGCTCTTGTGTACAAGATGAATGGTTTTCCAGTGGCAGGGGCAGCTAACACTGGAGGTTTGGTCAGGTATGACTTGATATCTTGAAATGCGGCTTCACAGTCGGCATCCCAGACAAAGTCTACACCCTTTTTCATCAATCGAGAGAATGGACGGCATTTCCCTGAAAGATTGGAGATGAACCGTCTGATGTAGGCCAATCTCCCTTGGAGCCCTTTTAGTTCCCTTAGGGTTCTTGGAGGGGGCATTTCTAGAATAGCCTTGACTTTTATGGGGTCAAGTTCTATTCCAGCTTTCCGAACAAGGAATCCGAGAAACTTACCCGACGAGACACCGAAGAAGCATTTTAGAGGATTCATCCGCAGTTTGTGTTTGCGGAGTCGGAGGAAGACTTCCCGAAGATCTTTGAGATGGTCTTCTTTTCTTCTGCTTTTGACGGCGAGGTCATCAACGTAACATTCGACCGTCTTGTGCTGCATATCTTGGAATATTTTCATCATAGCCCTCTGATATGTGGCACCAGCATTTTTCAGACCAAATGGCATGACAGTATAGCAATACACGCCAAATGGAGTCCGAAAAGATGTGTGTTTTTCATCCTCGGGATGCATCTTTATCTGATTGTAGCCAGAGAAGCCATCCATGAATGTCATTCACTCGAATCCGCAGGTATTGTCAATCATCACCTCTGGTATGGGGAGCGGGGATTCATCTTTAGGGCAAGCGCCATTCAAGTCTCTATAGTCAATACAGACTCTGATCTGCCCAGTTTTCTTTGTCACGGGGACAATGTTGGCCAACCATTTTGGATGTTGTTCCTCACGGATGAAGCCGACGCTTTTGAGCTTTTGAACTTCTTGTTCAATTTTATCCATCACATCTGGACGGAATCTTCTTTGGCCTTGTTTGACAGGCTTGATGTCTTCTTGAAGATTGAGTTTGTGGACTGCTACTTTGGGGTCTAAACCAGGCATTTCAGCATAGGACCATGCAAAGCAATCAACGAACTCACGAAGAAAAGCGATATACTCGGGTAACTCATCATCCTTTATATTCTTGCTTATGAATACAGGACGTGGGTTATCAGGTGTTCCCAAGTTTATCTTTTCAACAGAATCTTCTGTCGGAAGGTTCGAAGGTGGTTCCTCCACAATATTTTCGGAGGCTTCCAACTCAACGAAACCTTCTGGAGTTTCAACTGCATTACCAGACCAAGGCTCTGTTCCTTTCCATGGATTTTCTTGATTGGTGATCTCCTCAAGGCTTGCTATGAGATAGTCCCAATCGCCTGTTGAATCTGGTATTTCTTTTGGAGACGAGGGTTCTTCTGGGTCAGAATAGCACAAGTCTGTATTATCGGACGATTCCTCTTCATCATCAGAGAAATCGTACAAATTGGATGAGCTTCCTGGATCTTTGTCAGGTAACTCTTTAAAGAGATATCCAGGGAAATCGATGTCTTCATGGACTTGAGATGTTGAGGCTTGGTCGGTAAAACGACTTTTAAGCTTTTGTGTCAACTGTCTCAGAGGAGTGTCGGGATCATATCCTAACCCATATGAAGACTTTTCTACATGACCATAGAGTCTCCAATCTTCCAGCTGGCTTTTGGTCAAGGCGGGCTCCAATGGCGTGAGAATACCGCGGCCTTCTCCCAAACCGACTGGGTTTTGAGCGTCAAAGCCCATTTTCTTCATAATTGCTTGTGCCACAGGACTATATAGAGATAGCTGAGGCATACCTTCATTTTGAAAAGGTTCAAGCAGAGAACTTGATGAAGAAGCATCCGATCTATGAAAGAAGATCGGTCTTTGCTTTGGTGATGTTGCCGGAACAACAAAGGTAGCAGACGTAGGATCTTCTACATCTGCAGGTGTCTCCATCGGAGTGAGAGCAGGCTGAACTTGCTAAGTGTCAGCTTGGCTTGACGATGCATCGTCTTCTGGCTCTGAGTCCGAGTCTGTGTCTTGCATGATAGACACGAGAGAGACAACAAATTTGCCCCCAGGCTTTTGTTTCGCCTTCTTCACTTTAGTCGTGATGACCAAAGGTTTTGAAGATTTGAGGGAGATGAGGAAGGGAGATTGACTACTCTCTTCTAATTTGCCGGAGGGTTTGTTTTCTTCCGGTGATTTTTGAGGAGCCTTGCCTTTATCTTTCTGGAGATTTTCAGCAGGGGGTGCTGTTTCCTCTTCTTCTTTTTCTCCTTCATACATCTGGGAGTCTGCGAAGTGGACTTCTTTACCTTTGAAGGGTTTTCTGTCCGCAAAGACGCGATGTACCATGCTGTCGTCGCCGACGAACTTGATGCATTGATGTAGAGTTGAAGGGACAACACCGTTCTCGTGTATCCAAGGACGTCCGAGAAGAATGTTGTAGCATGAGGGGGTTTTTATTGCATACACAGTGACCTCAGAGATAAGATCACCGATTTGCAATTTGAACCTGATTTTGCCGATAGGCCTTTGAGCGCTCCCATCGTATCCAAAGATAGATACAGATGTGTGGCTTAGCTTGCTGGGTGGGATGCCCAACTCTTCAAGAGCCGAAGTGGAGATAAGGTTGAGTGCAGAACCTGGGTCGATCTGAACTCTGTGTATCGGTATTTCTTTGATGTACCCTGTGAAGTACAGGGGTCGGTTGTGCCTTGCTTCGCCAAGTAGGAGGTCTTCCTTAGTGAAGGCGATGGTTGCATTGGCTGCCTTTTGAACCGAGAGGCATTGGATGCATGATCCCTCAGTTTTCTTTTCTCCCTTTGAGGAAGTTTCAGAGTTTTTGACCCGGTAGTCCATTTCAATTTGGAGGACTTGCGGGGCATGTTTGTCGACATCCTCATTCAGTTTTTGCAATTCTGAGATGAGATTATCACGAGTGCGTGGAGACATTCGTAATAAATCCAGGATGTGAAGACGTGCAGGTATGTGTTTGAAGTGCTCAACCAAGTCATACTTGAAAGCCTCCTTAGGGCCTGCATGTTCATTGTTTTTGCCACTGGGGGCGCTTACAACATCTTTTCCCGAAGGATTTACATAGGTAAAGGAAGATTGGTTGTAATTCTTGTGGTAGTCCCGGCCCGAACGGGTGCCTCTACCAACTTCGAGAGCTTCTTGAGAAGGATCTTCGTTTGGAAGATTGTCTTCAGGATCAAGAGGCTGTCGTTTTTCATCTACTGGGGATGTATCTGCAGCAGAGTTGCCATCCTCAGTGATTGTGTTGCACGGAGCATTTTCCGGGAGCAAGTCCTGAACAGCATCCAGCAGCTTTTCTTCTTCGTTGACCCATCCATCACCCCAAGTTGGGTTTTCTTCATGATGATGAGTCGGGAAGAATGTGTATCCTGAAGTCACAGTCTCAGGAGAAGAAACCTGAGAGGGTGTCATCTCTGTGAAAGTCACGTGAGACAAGGTAGCTCCAGAGGATACATTGCTAGGCGTCGTCGGAGTGTAGGTAATCTCATCAGACGACGCTTCAGAAGAGCTATAGTCCTGATATATTACATTACAGGAAGCTCTGATAGGAGATGTTGCCTGCTCGGAGTCAGACTCATCCTCGGATGTAAGAGGATCGTCAATCCAGCAATGTTCTCCATTTTCAGGAGTTGAGAGAGGAGGTACCTGATGGGCTTCAGGGACTTCCGGCTCTGGATTGTGAGGAATCTCGTTGACGCGGTCTTGCTCTTGTTCTAGAGCGAGACGCTGCAAGATCCTTGCATATTCTTCAAGTTCAGGCATGGGAGCCAGATCCTCTTCTTCGTCTTCTCCGTGTGGCTCAACATAGTTGATTTCCACTGGAGCAATGACAGGTGCTGGGTTAACAGCATCTTCTTGTGCAGCCTCTTGGTCTTCTTCATCATCAGACCAGGATCCTTGTGGTTGCAAGGGGTTATACCAGATTACTGGTATAAGGTGAGTTTCAGGAACCCATTCTTCATCGGAGAGATATTCTCCTGTTTCAAGAGATTCCTCCCACTCATCGGTGTAGTTGGGCTCGAATCCATCGTCGGTGTCGCTGGACTCGTATCCATCAATGGAGAATCCAACTACCGAGTTGCAAGAGTATGATGCCCCCTGCATGGCTTCTTTTTTGAATTGAGGTGGCATGAAATCACTAAGAGTGAAGTTTCTTACCGCCTTTGAAGTCTCTGGAGGGGATGTTTCTGTTGCCCCGAGTGAAGTGGTAGAGGAGGCCTCTGCCTTTTCATGAACTTCTTGTTTTGGCTGGGTCTTCTCTTGCCGTTTGAGCCTGAGGAGATGTTTCCTAGCCTGCCTTCGCTGTTGAGCTGTCGGCTTTGTTTTGACGATCTCCCAATTTTCATCTTCCAGGAGATCGGGATGTACCCATATGGGTTGTCCGTCTGGTGTCGGACAAGGAACCAACACTTCGGACGTTTGAATTCTATTTATCACCTTGAAGGAAGTAGTGATCTTCTTCTTCGGTGACTTTGGTGTTTGTCCATATGACACCATGTTGACGGAGGCAGTCCCATAGTTTTTGTCAAAGGTGATGACTCCGTTTTTCCACATCTCGTTTATCTTCTCTCTCACAACAAAGCATTGATTGAGAGGATGCGAAACCATCTGGTGGTATGGACAGTACCGAGGATCATTGGTTTTGCCAACATCTCCAGGTCTTTTGGGCTCTGGCAAAATGAGTTTGCCATTTGCTAGGAGAGCCTCAAAGATTTCTTCGACGTCTTCATCGAACGGATATTTCTTTTCTACTCGCTCTTTGAAGGCATCGGAGAGTTCAGGCCTTTTACCTGCAGTTTTGTTTTCAGCTTTCTTTGGCTGCTGAGGAGCTGACTTGGTTTGCACATTGAGGACCTCTTTCTTCTTTGGTTTAGAGGTTGCAACAGCAGTCGGCTCTTTCTTTGATGATTTCTGACTGTTGAGGTCTTTGATCACCGTTTCAGCTTCCATGGAAGCTTCCAGGAGCTCTCCCAGGTTTTTTGATTTGTTGCCGATGATCATGGAGCGGATTTTAGCTCTCATGTTGTTTCGGCAGATGTCAACTAGCGACGCTTGTGGCAGTACATCTGAGCATTTGTACGCCATTGCTTTCCACTTGTGAATGAAGTCATAAGTTGACTCATTCTCTCCCTGTTTTAGGCTGCAGAGCTGAGCCATAGTAACAGGATGATCCTCACCTTGGAAGTGGGTCAGGAAGCGTGTCTCCAGCATAGCCCAGTTCTGAATGGAGTTCTCCGGCAGAGTGGAGTACCAATCGAAGGCCGTACCTTTTAGGGTACTTGCAAAGAGGCGAATCTTGAGTGCATCTTGATCCGCGATAGCTCCCGTCAAGATCTTGAAGTGGATGACGTGCTGTCTGGCCGATCCTTTCCCCGTATATGTTTGGAGAGTAGGATGCTTGAATTTTGTGGGGAACGGGACCGAGTCCATCCACAAAGGATATGGTGGCTTGATCCCATGCTGTTTGAGTATATCCTCTTCTTTAGCTTTGGCGAGGATACTGTCTACGTCCTTTTTGGTAAGGGCGCGTGACTCATTTTCTTCACAATTCTCCTCGTTATTGTTATGATTCGGAGGAGGCTCATTGTTCACCTGATTTTGGACGACAAGGAGAATGTTTTCCATCAGAGTTTCAATCCTCTGCTGGCCTTGTTCCAACTGCTGGATGCGTGTGAGCGCATCATCTCGAGGTGGATTCTGAGGTGGTGGCTCAGAACTTGTAGCCAAGACGTTCATCCCTCGGGATTCGAACGAAGAAATCGTCCTGGTGACCGAGCTGGGGCTCATTCTTTTTGATGAAGAGCTTGATGAAGGATTACTCTCCCGTCCTTGGCTTGAAGGGGCAGGAGATTCTTCAGGATGTCTTCGTGTCCCGGTGACGCTACGGGTCACCGGACGTCGGACATGGATTTTTTATGCTGACTTTTGGCGTCTTCTGGTTTTTCCAACCATATGGACGGCAGCAACTTGGTCGGGTCTTTCTTTTTCGACCCATTTGTGGGAGACTTGAAGTGTAGGAGGCTGGGTCCGTTGCTTCTCTAGTCTCTTTCGTCGATATGACGCACGGCGGCGTGCTCGACGAGCGATTTGAGCTTCAGTCAGCTCTGGCTGGGCTCTGACGATGAAGGATGTGCTCCCTCGGGCGCAGCAGCCGAGCTTGTCTTCTTTGTGGTTGGGCAAGGACAGGATGCGGACCCGGTCCTTTGCCTGTTGCAGCGAAGCTTTAAACCTTTCGAGTTCGGCCCCTGTAGAGATGAAGGGTCGAACTGAAGGAGTGTAGGCCTTAGCAGGTGCTTGGAGAGGCCTGGTGATGCATGATCTGATTTTGGGCCTGTAGGAACAAGCCGGCTCATGCTGGGTTGACTTGGGAGTCAAGTTGGAGATGGGTCTCTCCTCTTTCATGTAGGCAAGAGGGTAGAACTGGTTTTCTTTGAGTGGGGCCTAGTATGCTGGCTTGGTGGATGTTTGAGACCTCCTTTGTTTTGGGGAAGGTCTTGGAGACCAAGTCTTGGGATAGACCTGGTTGTTTGTGGGTCGAGGCTTCGCGGGGGTGCCGCGGGCTTCGGGCTTTTGGGCGCTCGCCTTTGGTGTCACGGGAGTGACACGTTGAGAGGCGATCTTCTGCCTTTTGGCAGGCGCAGTTTGTTCTTCGGGAAGTGGGAATGGTCCCAGTGTCCCGAAGACGATGGTCCAGGGAGTCGAGGTCGACCCGGAGTTCAGAGAGTTACCGAGGGAGTTGACGCTTCGGCAGCTGGCAGGGCGCTTATGGGTGCGCGTCCTTTGCTTCTGTTGAAGCATGAGTTGGTGCTTGTTCTCATCGAAGATAATGGTTAAGGCTGCCATTGTTAGTTTCGAAAAGGTTCTGAAACACGACCACATCCATTAGTAATCACAAGAATAATGATCATAAATGGGAATTTCTATGGTTGTCTTTTCAAATCGCTCAAGGGACATGTCCCAAGCGACATGAAGAAGGCAAAAAGCCATAGATGGTACAATTGTTCTGACAGCGAACATGGTAGGCTCGAAATGAGCGTTCCAATGACTGCTAGAAGTAATTGTATACCTAAATTCGACTTATCGAGAAGCGGAGCTTGCTCGAGATAAGAAGAATATAAGGTAGGAGTTACAAATGTGCCGGTCACAGATACAGTAGACCCTGAAAGGGCGTACCAGTATTGCTATGCACAAATGTTGGAGATCGCATCCATGAGATGGGATTCTTTGTTTTTTGAAATGTCAAGATTGGATTCATCAAAGAGAGCAGATGATATTCCGATCCGAATACGGGCTCAACGATTTCCGCGAGCGCCAGTACCCAGAAGGGAAGGAACCACAATTTCTCGGATCTGAATCTAAAATGACGAGAGTTTTTTTTTTTGAAGATTTTTTTTTTTAGATTTTCATTTTTTTTTTTTTAAAAAGAGTCTTTTTTTTTTGTTTAAGATTTTTTTTTTTGAAAATCTTTTTTTTTATTTTTTATTTTTTTATTTTTTTTTATTTTGATTTTTTTATTTTTTTAAGATTTTTTTTTTTGAAAATCTTTTTTTTTATTTTTGATTTTTTTTTTAAATTTTTAAGATTTAAAGACGAGAGAGTACACATAGGCCTCCTAACCCGGTCTTATGAAACCTCAATTGATAGAATTGCCCCCAGGTAAGGGTAGGATTACTTAATGAACCCGTTTGGAGGACCCTTGCCTAGAACAGTCAAGCTGTCTCCACACTCTGGACAAGGCTTTTCTTGAATCAATCGTGATCAAAGAACGCAATTGGTTTAACCTTAGTGGTCTATGTCTTTTTTTTCAAATCCCAAATAGACTCATCGAAGAGAAACGATGGCCCAAAACCTTAGTCGAACGGGCTCAACATTTCTGCAAGCACCAAAGAACGATAGGATAGGATCAAAGCTTCTCAATTTTGAATCAGAACTGAGAAAACTGATTTTTTGATTTTTTTTCTTTGAAATCTCTAATGAACTCATCGAAGAGAAACGATGGCCCAAAACCTTAGTCGAACGGGCTCAACATTTCTGCAAGCACCAAAGAACGATAGGATAGGATCAAAGTTTCTCAATTTTGAATCCAAACTAAGAAAACTGATTTTTTTTTTATTTTTATTTTTTTTAATATATTTTTTTTTTGAAATCTCTAATGAACTCATCGAAGAGAAACGATGGCCCAAAACCTTAGTCGAACGGGCTCAACATTTCTGCAAGCACCAAAGAACGATAGGATAGGATCAAAGTTTCTCAATTTTGAATTCAAACTAAGAAAACTGATTTTTTTTTTTTTTTGAAATCTCTAATGAACTCATCGAAGAGAAACGATGGCCCAAAACCTTAGTCGAACGGGCTCAACATTTCTGCAAGCACCAAAGAACGATAGGATAGGATCAAAGTTTCTCAATTTTGAATCCAAACTAAGAAAACTGATTTTTTTTTTATTTTTATTTTTTTTAATATATTTTTTTTTTTTTGAAATCTCTAATGAACTCATCGAAGAGAAACGATGGCCCAAAACCTTAGTCGAACGGGCTCAACATTTCTGCAAGCACCAAAGAACGATAGGATAGGATCAAAGTTTCTCAATTTTGAATTCAAACTAAGAAAACTGATTTTTTTTTTTTGAAAAGAGAAAGAATGGAAACAAACTCAAAGAAATAGAAATTTCCAAAAAATCCCATCTCATGTTTTTTTTAGGATGCAAAATCCAACATAGGCTACCAGCTAGAAAGTAGCCAAGGAATCCGGAAAAGAAGTATAAGCATAGAGCAAAAAGTATGATATGCAAATATTTCATTTCCAAGCACCGTGTTCTCAAATGAACGAGTCCCACCGGGTGTGCCAGCTTGATGGAACGCGCTCCGAGGCGCCCGCTGGGGCGGCTACCGGAGTCGGCGGAACGTGGGAGCCCGTCGGGTCCGGCCCTTTCGCGCCCTGGCGGGCCCTGAAGCGTGCATCAACATTTCTTTTGTGTGGGTGTGCCAGATTTTCTATTTTACTTGGAATTGCAAGTGGTAATCCGGAGATCAACCTTCGCAAGTAAAAAGGAAATCAACTTCTTTCAAGTTTTCCATTGCACAAATATTTAAGAAAAGAGACATTTTCTTGGTTTGCCGTGAAAGGCGATTTTGTTTGGCATTTATAGCCGGTTTTGGCGTTTATAGCCGATTTACAATTCTCATCAATAATGAAAGACAAGAGTTGTGATTTTTGTCTCTTTTAGAAAAATACAAACTACAATGAAAAGCAAGAAAATGAAGATCTAACTTTTCAGGAGATTGTGGGGGACTCGTTCAGATTGACGGTCGCAAGCCATGTATGGGCTTCGCCATCATCCATGCAGATGAGAACAGAAGATGCTCTTGATTCGCTTGGGTTGGCTATAACCTCAGATTTTTAGAGGACAAAGACCAAGAGAAGGTCCTATGTCCAATAAAAAGCTAAGTAGACGGGCTGAAAAGCCACGTCTAAGCCATTGGAGGCAGCAGGAGAAGGCAAGGACCTTGGGGGGGGGTGCCCCCCAAGGGACTTTTGTCACCTTGTAGTGGTGGCCGGTGCAGAACTTCAGCAGAGTTTTCTCTCTTTTTTTCTTTCTCTCAGATCTCTTTCTGATCTTTGTTTTTCTGATCCTCTGATTTTCTCCTCTTTTTCTGATCTTTTTCCGATCTTCCGATCTTTTTTCGATCTTCCGATCTTTTTTCGATCTCCATTTCAATGGAATGCTCTCCTATTTATAGGCTTTTGGTAGCCATTTAGGAGGGTTTATGAGCCTTAATGGCTTTAATGGGAGGAGTTACAAGATTTATTTCTTGATTTTGTAACTCCTTTTTCCTTGAATCTGATTGGCCGATGGAGATTAAGGGCTTTTAATCACCTTAATTACAATAATGGGAGGAGTTTCATGGTTTAAATGCCATGAATCAATTGACTTGTAACTCCCAAATGCTTGCTTCTGATTGGGCCGTCCAAAGAAATGAATTAATGACTGCAATAAAGCTAGTCAATTAACCACATTAATTGGTCGCCGGGCAGTCGAAGAGTCGCGGGCCATGCCGTGTCTTCTGGAATTCTTCTGGCGACGATCATCGATGGATCTACATGCTGATCGACATCGGATGAACATGTAACTTCAGACATTGATAGCTAAGAGCGGGCCGGTGACATCTGTCTTGTCGATTTCACGATCGGTCGACAGAAAGTGCACTTTCTTGGTCAGCCGGTTGGCGATCTTGGAGCGATCACTGATGATTTTATGCTTTTGGAGGTTGACCCGTGATTTTGACGGATGTCGTCGGATATGAGTCAATTTCAAGCACTAAAAATCACATTTTCAGGAAACCACAGGGGCCAAAGTGCGCGAAACGCGAAAAAAGACGAAAAAACGGGTCACCGGCGGAAAATCCGGTGACCCGGACCTCCATGGTCGCCGGCGACCATGGGCCATGGTCGCCGGCGACCATGGACCGGCGACCATGGGCCATGGTCGCAGGGGCCTGCGACCATGGGCCATGGTCGCAGGGGTCCGCGACCCTGGGGGATTTTTCCCCTTCGGAGCCCGTTTTGCGGTCGTTTTGAGGTCTTTTTCGTCGCCGTTTTCTTCTGTATTTTTCTTGACATTTCTTCTCATTTATTGGCTTGATTTCCCTGTAGAAAACTTGATGAGAATCCTTGCATTTTTAGAGTGCAAAGTTTCTAATTTTCCGGGAAAGCCGAAGACTTTGTCGCGTAGAGCTGCTGATTTTCCACCAGAAGTCGAAACTTGGTCAAACGATGTCGGAATGACCTGAAATTTGAGGTGAAGCCTCCTGAGCAATAAATAAGACCAACCATAGGCTTTTGTTTGAGTTTTGAAGCCGTTTGGGGTCCCGTCGATGCTTCACTTGATTTTGCTGCGGGGAAAATGCCGAGCTTTGATGTGCGGTCAAACGATGTCCGATTGACCTGAAATTTGACGGGGAGCCTATTGGAGTCATTTTGAGACGTTCCATGGGCTCCGTTTTGGATGTCATGGTCCCGGGTTGCTCTGCCGCCGGTAGGCTTGATTTTCTCTCGGAGCATCGAAACCTGGTCAAACGTTTTCGGAATGACCTGAAATTTGACGTGCAGCCTTTTGGAAGCATGTTGAAGCCACTCACGCACTTGGTTTGATGAGCGAAGGCTCCGGTGGTTTCCACCGCCGGGAGGCTTGATTTTGCTGCTCGAGCATTGATGGAGGGTCAAACGTTGTCGGTTTGACTTGAAATTTGGCATAGAGCCCTTTTGAGACATGCTGGAGTCATCTGTAGGCTCTGATCGAAGTTTTGACGTCTCCGATGATGTCGCCGCCGGGAGCGCCATTTTAGCTGTCGGAGAAGCGAAGTTAGGCCAAATGTTGTCGAAATGGCCCGAAACTTCATGTGTACTCTTCTCTTGGCTATCTTGAAGGATCTTGCAGTTTTTGTTTGATTCTGACAAGATTTGATTTTTTGGAGAAATTGCATTGTCTATTTATGGCAGGTTGCGACTTCATGCAGCTTTCTTGATTTGAAGAGGCAAAGTGACATTTTTGGTGTCAACATTGATGCTTTGATTCTTCGACTTGGCTCCTAACCTCGGTTTTTTAAAGGACAAGGACCAAGAGGAGGTCCTATATCCAATGAAAAACCAAGTAAACGGGCTGAAAAACAGCGTTTAGGCCATGTTGGAGAAGGAGGGAAACTTGGGGGATGCCCCCCCCCCCCCCCCCCCCCAAGAGACGTTAATCACCTTGTGGTGCTTCCGGGAGTAAAGCAGCAGGACTTCGTCTCTCTCTTGGATTTTCTGGATTTTCAGAACTTGCACTTGGGATCTATTTTCTTTTTCTTTTTTTCTTTTCTTCTTGGAATAGACCTCCTTTTATAGTCTTTTGGTAGCCATGAGGTGTTTATTGGCATTGATGGCCATGACGAAAGAATTGATGAGGACTTACAAGTTGATTTTGTAATTCCTTTTTCATGGCTGTGATTGGCCGATGAAGGTAATGGGCTTTTAATTCCCTTTAAGCTTCATGATGATGGGAGATTCATGGGTTAAATGCCATGATTGCTTGGATTTGTAACTCCCAAATGCTTGAATCTAATTGGGCCGTCCAAAATAATGAGTTAATGACCGCATTAAGTTGTCATAAACGGGTCAATTAACGTCATTAAGTGGTCGCCAAGGCATGTGAAGAGTCGCGGGCCGCGCCGCGTCTTTTGAGATTCTTCTTGCGATCATCACAGGTGGATCCATGCATTGTTTGATGTCGGATTGCAGTGCAATCTCAGACATTGATTGATGTTGGTGGGCCGGTGACATCTGTCTTATCGATTTCACGATCGGTCGGACAGAAAGTGTACTTTCTTTGTCAGCCGGTTGGCGATCTTGGAGCGATCGGTGATGATTTCATGCTTTCGACGGCGGATCTGAGATGTCGGTGAAGATCAGTTGTTTTCAAGCATCAAACATTGGATTTTCAGAAAATCACATAGGCAGGAACACCCGAAACGCAAAAAGAATCGAAAAACGGACGTTTTGGTGCAAAATCCGGCGACCAAGATTTGCAAGGTCGCCGGGCGACCATGCACCCAGGGTCGTCAGTGACCATAGGGCTTTGGCCCGTTTGGTCGCCGAGCGTCGTTTTCGGCCGTTTTTTCGTCTTTTTCGTTCCTTTCTTCTTCTGTATTTTTCTTGATATTTTTCCTCAATTGTTGACTTGATTTTCTTGGAGAAATCTTGACAAGAACCCGTACGAAATCGGAGCACAAAGTTTCCCATTTTTCGGGAAAGCCGAAGACTTTGTAGCCGATTTTCCGTCAAGAGTCGAAACTAGGTCAAACGATGTCGGAATGACCTGAAAATTGAGGTTAAGCTTCTTGACTTGATTTTTGAAGCTTTTATTTGAGTTTTCCGTCAAGAGTCAAAACTAGGTCAAACGATGTCAAACGATGTCGGAATGACCAACCATGAGCTTTTATTTGAGTTTTGAAGCCGTTTGGGGTCCCATCGATGCTTGACTTGATTTTGCTGCGCTTTGATATGTGGTCAAACGATGTCCGATTGACCTGAAATATGACGGGGAGCGTATTGGAGTCATTTTGAGACGTTCCATCAGCTTTTTTTTAGATGTCATGGTCCCAAGTTGCTCCGCCGCCGGTAGGCTTGATTTTCTCTCGGAGCATCGAAACCTGGTCAAACGTTGTCGGAATGACCTGAAATTCGATGTACAGCCTTTTGGAAGCATGTTGAAGCCACTCATGTACTTTGTTTTATGAGTGATGGCTTCTGTGGTTCCCGCCGTCGGGAGGCTTGGTTTTGATGCTCGAGCGTTGATGGAGGATCAAACATTGTCGGTTTGACTTGAAATTTGGCATGGAGTCCTTTGAAGACATTCTGGAGTCATCCGTAGGCTTTGATCGAAGTTTTGGTGTCTTTGATGATGTCGCCGCCGGGAGCGCTTGTTTAGCTATCGGAGCAGTGAAGTTAGGCCAAACGATGTCGGAATGGCCCGAAACCTCAGGTGTACCCCTCTTTTGGCTGTCTTGAAGGATCTTTCAGTTTCTGTCTAATTCTGACAAAATCTGATGCTTGAAGTAGCCTTGCCTGTTTTGTAGCAGGATGCAGCTTCAGGAGGCTTCTTGATGTTGAGGAGACATAGTGACTTTTTTGGTGTCAACAAATGCCCCCTCGAGGTACAGCGACGAGTAGCTTTTTGGAGTCAATGTGCCTCGAAGAGAAACTTGCAGGAGAGATTCCAACTTGACCAAGAGTCTTGAGCATTTTTTTTTTTTTTTTTGAATAGCCTTCTGAGTTTCCGGGGGGTTTTATGGTAGTGAGAGGGATCACGTACTATCTCAAGGAAAAGTTTTGAAAATGACATGGGGTGTTTGGATTTTGGTTTTTGACCTTGTGACCTAACAAGCTGTATGTGGCAGGTTAGGGGGTCGGGGTTTGATTTTGATTTTGACCTTGTGACCCAACAAGCTGTATGTGGCAAGTTGGGGGGGTTCAGATTTGAGTTTTTGGTTTTGGTTTATTTTGGATTTTGATTTTGGTTTTGGTCTTGTGACCTAACAAGCTGTATGTGGCAAGCTAGGGGACCGGAATTTGGTTTTGTGAAATGTCAATTTCAAGATTTTGGCTCAATTTGGTTCATGAGGTTGGATGGTTTGATTTTTGGAAACTCATGAGGCTTTTTTTTTTTTTGAATGGTCCCATCAACTCAAAAGAGGCATGGGACTTTTTTGCTCTTTTTTTTCTTTTCTTTTTTTTTTTTTTTTGATCTTGGTAAGAGGAATATTTTGACTAAAAGCCATTTTTAGTGCCTAGGTGGTCAAACCTAGCTCATATAGGCTAACCCTTGGGACCCTAGGCTTTGGAGATGGCCTAGATCTCATATGGTATCATTTTTATAGAGAATATCTAAAAATATCTCTTTTGTGTAGAGAATATCTAAAAATATCTTAACTTGGAGAGAATTTCTCAAGTTTCCTCCTTTTGTGGAAAGATTTTCTCAAAATATCTCTCTTTTTGGGAAAGTAGCTAAATTTTAGTACTTTTCTCTTTTCTTTCTCCTTGTTTCCTCTTTTGGCTTGCTCTCTTCTATAAAAGCAAGAGGGTTGTTTCTTTTGCTCCATTGCTTTCTTTTTGCAAGAAATCTTCAAGAGTGCTCTCCAAGATAAGAAGTGCTTTTGCTCCAAGGGCTCCAAGCTTTTCTTCTTCTTCTCCATCAATGGCTTCAAGTAAGTTTTCTTCCTCCACAAGAATCTCCATTGTAGAAGTAGCTTCTTCATTTTTTTCTTTTCTTCTCTTCTTCTTTTTCTTTTCTTTTCTTTTCTTTTTCTTCAAGCACATTTTCCCTTTTTTTTCTGTTTTTTTTCGTCTTTTCACGGTTTTCTTTTGTTTTTTTTCTCATCGTGTATATTTTTTTCACACGCTGACTTTTTTTTTGTCAGAGATTTTTTGCCTTTTTTTTTCTGTTTTCACGCTGATTTTTTTTCTGTTAGCGTTCCTTTTTTTTTTTTTAGCATTTTTGCTTCATTTTTTTTTCTGTTGCTTGTTTTTTTTTTTTTCTGTTTTTCTTGGCTGTAGGACAGCCTGCCACGTGGCAGTGGGCCAGCAAATTTTTTTTTTTTTTTTGTTTGCTAACCATGATAATGAGGCTATGCAATTTCAATATGTATGCATTTTCTGTTTTTTTTTTTTTTTTTTTTTTGATGCATTAAGATAGAAGGCTAGAGTCTCTAGGTCAAGCCAATATGATTTCTGACTTGGACAAAGTTTGATTGGTTTTGACCAAATTGGGTTGGAATTGGTCAAACTTTGGTCAAGGTTTTCCTACCATCTAATGCATGATGATATTCTTTGATGCATGATTTTGTAAATGGATTCGGAAGCATGATGATGCATACCTGAAAATCTTTTGCAAGTATTGGGATTTTGAGCTCGCAGCGATGTTGAGCTCTTTCTCGGTCTTGCTGGATTTTGAGGAAGTTTGCAATTTTTGGATTTTGAAGCTCGCAGCAATGTTGAGCTTCTTTTCCAGATTTTGCGGAAGTTTGATGAGGTTGGCTCGTTCTCGCAGCGATGTTGAGTTCGAACCTTCTTTGAGAATTCTCCACTGACTATGAGCTCGAAGCAATGTTGAGTTCATCTTCAGGCTTCCTGTCTTTTTCGGAGTATTTTCCTTTTCTTTGGAATTGCCCCGGAACCATGTCAAAATTTTGCTAGGATTTTTGTAGTAGAATTCTGTCATTTTGATGTTGATTGATCTTTTCTCTTCCATCTTTTGCAGGTAGTTCTTTTAGAACGAACAAGGGTAAAGGTCCTATTACGACGCACCTCGTCGGTCTGCTAGATCTTCCAATGCGGCCGTTCAGCAGGCTTGGGAGAAGGTCCAGTTTGTTGAGAAGAACTTGGAAGAGTGCAATTCCCTCAATCGTGATGAGATGAGACAGGGATTGATCACTCTCAAAGATGAGGAATTCTATAAGATCATGGTAAGCATCCGTCCTTGGGTTACGGACGATCAGAGCGTTGTGCTCAAGCCTACCTTCTTCTTCGGTGATGCAGTCCCCAACGACTTGACATACCAAAGGAGATGTTTTCAGTTCTCTTACACAGCAGATGGTGAGGAGAGAACGATTTTCACTCTGTCGACTTTCGATCGGACCATCTCGATCCTGAGCCTTTCTCCCACGTGCCCTAAGAGGGAAGATCCTCCGAACTGGGTGAAGAGGACCAGTGTGATCAAGATCGGGATTTTTGTTGGCGGCCCTTCCGATTTTGCAGAAAAGCCACCTGTCCGTATGGACATGTTGATGCCAGCCAGTGGCTACCAAGGTTCTGATCATCCATTGGTTGATTTGAGACCAGTGAGCCTTGGTGTTTTTCGGGGTGACGGCAGCAATTGGGTGAAGCCTTTTCGACTTCGTGGCCATTTCAATGCTGACTTGAGCTGGGAGTCATGGAATGATCATACCCTGAGGATTGGCGAGGCCGTTCTGCGGGAGGCCGAGATTTTTGATGCGGTTTGCGCTTTTCGGCAAACCGTTGTTTTCTCCGATGAGGCTTTCATGGCCATGTTGGAGTCATTCCTTCCACAAACCAACACCTTCATTGTGACGAATGGTGAAATTGGTTTTTCTTTGAAGGAGCTGAGAGCCATCACCGGATTGCCTATCCTCAGCAAACTCTATGAGGAGTTTATGCCTATTGCCAGCGTCCTTGAGGAGCAGTCTGAGGAGTTCAGGCTTGTATACTTTCAACTCGTCGCCTTCTATGATTTTTTTAAGGAGAAGGAGGGCTCGAAAGTTAGATGCAGCAGTTGGAGAAGTTGCAGCTCCAACTTTTTTGACAGCAGGGATTCTTCTGATGGTATGGCCCAAGATGCTAGGGCTAAAGCATCAAGTTTGAAGAAGGTCGCCGCCGTGCGAGAAGATTTAAAGAAGTTCTTCGCAAGCACGGATGCCATTTGTCCTGACATTGCGTTGCAGAGAGATCTCGCTGTTTACCTCACTTATTGGCTAGGTGAGACTATTTTTACTGGAGGAGATGGAACGCACATTAGGCCGCACTGTATTTTTCCGGCCAGTCAGATGGCGTTTGGAGAGCGGCTGGCTTTGGTACCTGCTCTTTACTCATATTTGCGTACCGAACTTCAGGCTGCTGCTTTCCTGGTTCGGCTTGGGCTTCCTATGAACAGGGTATTTTCATCCCACATATTCTATTCATGGTATGTATACCACTGTCCTAGCTTCCATCGTTTGGGAGTTGCACAGGTCGAAGATTCTTTTATTATTCGTTTGGCTAGAGGGACAGCCGTTCCCGAATCACTTTTGTCTGCCCGTTTGAGGATCCGACGATTTAGGGACGTCGAGATTGGGCAGTCTTCGGTAAAGCTTTCTCCGGGTTTGCAGAAGAAGGCTTTTGACTTTGGTGTCTCCCGTGATTCGACCAGGGCAGGGTCGGGAAGACTCTATGCTTTGACAGAAGTGGAGAAGAGATGGCTCTTCAACATACGGGTTGGTACGATGGTGTACCGCAGACATCTTTTTGTCGATATCCAGCCGTATGCCCCTTCGCGTTTTGCATTGCAGCTTGGCTTCTCTCAAGGCGTTGTTGGAGTGCCTTCGAGCATGGTGAAGCGTTTTGGAGGTTTGCAGGATGGGAGAAATGCATGGGCTTTTTACAGTGCAGAGGACACTACCGCCATGATTTCCTATCCTGAGCTGCCCACTTTCCGGACTGCTGGCTTCACGAAGTGGTTTGTGGAGAGCTTCTCAGTGTACCGGGGGGCTTTCCAAGAAAGAGCTCGATGTCAAGCAGTCTCCTGGGAAGGGTCTTAGCAAATCAGATGGTGTTCACCAGGAGGAAGTTTTGACCTTCCTTTCTAGAGAGAAGCATAAGATAGGCTTTCTCAATGAGCAGGACGTCATCAGATCAGGAGCTGCACAAGGGATTCCTGGTGAGGTCTTGAGACAGCTGGAGGAAGAGGAGGCCGAGATCGATGCTATGATATAGGCAGAGCATACGAAAGCTTCCATGGAGTCTACTGAGAAAAGTAGACCATCCAGTGAGGACTCTAGCGAGAGGCCTGATGTTGATAGTGGGGCAGGATTGTCAAGTAGATTGACCCGCCGAAGCAAAAGGAAGAGAGGACAGCGTCGTAACATGAAACAGCACGTTAGTCCTTCTGATATTGAAGTTCCTCTCACCATTGTTGAGGAGGTGTCTGAGGATGCTGACGAGCCTCCGGAGAAAAGAAGCAGAGAAGAGGAGACAGCTGGTATGATCCTCTTTCTTTCTTTTGTTTCTTCTTTTCTCTTGTAAGAGATTTTTTGTTGTTAATCCGCTGCTTTTTTTCTTTTGGCAGAGGATGATGACCTGGTGATGCCCGAGGTTCCGGCCGATGAGGCAATGACGGATCTGGTCGTGGCATCTGAGGAAGAGCCCAGGGACTCTGGAGTGGTTCTAGAACCTTCACTTGGTATGATTGCTTTGGCTTCTTTTTTTTATTCTTTTTGTTTGTGTTGTCATCTGCTAACATGTAGCCTTTGTTTTCTTGACTTGCCAGAGGATTCTGATGATTTCGAGCCATCCATGGATGCAACTTTTGATGATGCTTCGGATGAGCTCAGAGAGGCAGAGAGTACTCCGCCGGTTGTCGAAGCAGGTATTTCTGTAATAATAATCTTGATATATTTTTTTTGACGAGATTATATTCATACCTTTTGTCCTTTCCTTGGTAGATTGTGGAGCAACAGGAGAGGTTCCTCCGTCTTCCTCAAAGCCAGAACAGGGGGTACCTGCTGCTGATCCAGGAGTGGGGGCTTCTGCTTCCTTTAATGAGTCAGCTTCTTCAGTTGGAAAGAGTTTATTGATTACTCTTCCATTGGAACATGACATGGGCAGTCGGGCACCAGAGCATGGCGAATACTCATCTGCATCGCACCTTCAATATGCAAGGAAGGTGTTGAAGACTGTCTTGAGCTCATGGGTTGAGACTCTCTCTTCAGGTCATTTGGAAGCTGGTTTTGGCATGATCAAGCACGTGCAGAACATCCTTGCTGATAGCAAAGAAGTAGGTCTGGACATCACAAGCGCCAAAGATTTTGTTGAGGAGTTCATCGCCTTAGGGAACAAATGGACTGAGACCAATAGTTTCCCTGATGGTGACTTCTTTGATGAGATGTTCATAAAGCCATCCAGCAAAGTCAAAGCTGAACTGACTGAGGTCACGAAGACTCTGAGGCAGATCGTTCAGGAGAAGAACGTTACCGAGTTATCCATTATGGGGCCGAAACAAGACTTAGACCGCCTTGATAAGGAGGTTGTCGAGGCTATGCAGCGTCTTGAGCTTTTGGAGGAAGAAGCCGCTGCCAAATGGACCGCCATTGTGGAGGCTCGTGACAAAGAAGGGACCCTCATTCACCAGGTTGAGGAAACTGAAGGTAATGTCCGGAGGAAGACTCAGGAGCATGAACAGTGGCAAGTCCTCTGGGAAAAACTTCCTCGTGCTACAGATGGGTCGCGGCATTCGGCCGCGTTTTATGGGGACATTCTGAAGAAGAGTGGCCTAAAAACTTTGGAAGTTAAGGCCAAGGGTCTGCTTGAGGAGTTGAATCTTTGGTTGAAGACCATGTTGGATTGAGCTCCTGAGTTGTAACAAACTCTTTTCTTCTTCTCTTTTTTTTTGGTACCTCAATGTATAAACAATTTTGATACTATATTTTTGTATCCCCTTCCTTTCACTTAGATCATTTTTTTGATGAAAACAAATTTGAGCAAAAGTTGATGGGAATGTTTGTTTAAGAATTTGATCAAAAGGTTGTCATTTTGTGAAAATCTTTTGTCAAAGAGTTGTTTTGGGCATGAAAGCCAATTTTGTGGCAAAAAGCCTGGTTTTTGATGGCTTGAAAACCAAATTTTGGAGGGCATGAAAGCCTAATTTTGTGGGGTAAGAGCTAAAATTTGTTTTGCAGCATGGGAGCCAAAAATTTTGAGGTGGCATTAGAGCCAAAGTTGTTTTTTTTTTTTTTTTTTTTTTTTGTTTGTAGCATGAAAGCCAAAGTTTTTCTTTGTAGCATGAAAGCCAAAATTTTGTTTGTGGCATGAGAGCCAAGGTTTTTTTATGGCGTGAAAGCCAATTTTTGGAATGGCATAGGAGCCGAATTTTAATATGGCATGAAAGCCGAAGTTTTTTTTTTGTTTTGTTCTGGCATAGGAGCCAGATTTTTGAAAACCAAGTTTTGTTTTGTTGGCATTAAAGCCGATTTTGGCGTTTATAGCCGCTTGTTGGCGTTTATAGCCGGATTTTGGCTTTTATAGCCGCTTTTTGGCGTTTATAGCCGAATTTTGCTTTCTTTGTTGTTTGTTTTGTTTTGGCATGATAGCCAGATTTTTGAAAACCAAGTTTTTGTTTTGTTGGCATGAAAGCCGATTTTGGCGTTTATAGCCGAAAATCTTTTTTTGTTATGGCATTTATAGCCGAATTTGGCGTTTATAGCCGGATTTTTTTTTTGTTTTGGTATTTATAGCCGAATTTGGCGTTTATAGCCGGATTTTGGCGTTTATAGCCACTTTTTGGCGTTTATAGTCGGATTTGGTTTTCAAAATGCAGGTATCGACTAAATGTCGCCTCCCCGCTGAATGGTCTTGCAAATATAGATGGAATGTCGCTTCCTTGCTAATTCGGTTTGCGAGTATTGATGGAATGTCACTTCCTCGCGGGTTGTGTTTGCGAGTATCGATGGAATGTCGCTTCCTCGCAAATTGGGGTGCAAATATCGACTAAGCGTCGCTTTCCTGCTTTTCCCAAAACTCTTGGTTTTGCGAGTACTGACTTGATGTCGTTTCCCCGCGATTTTTGAAATTTGAGGTTTTCTCGAACCATTTGAAATTTTTGGGTTGTGGATATCAACTGGTATGTTGCTTCTCCATGATTTTTGAAATTTGGGTTGTGGATATCAATTGGAATATTGCTTCTCCACGATTTTTGAAATTTAGGTTGTGGATATCAACTGGTATGTTGCTTCTCCACGATTTTTGAAATTTGGGTTGTGGATATCAACTGGTATGTTGCTTCTCCACGATCTGAGGTTTTGCAAGTATCGAATGGGGTTCGCTTCCTTGCGGTTTTTTGGGTTTTTAAAATTATCGAATGGGGTTCGCATCCTTCCAGTTTTTTGGTTTTTGCGAGTATCGACTAAGTGTCGCTTCCCCGCAGTTTCTAAAAAAACCATTTTTTTGTTTAAAGACACGAGGGTCATAAATTTTGACTTAAAACCATTTTGGTTGTAAAAGCCGGGGAGAACTAGGGTGAAAGTTCCTGAGTCCTGGTTTTTGTTTCAAACCATGAATTTTTGGGTTCAAGGATTGAAAATTTTTGTCAAGTCTGGGAAGAGGCTCCTAAACTTGGATTTTTTGGATTTTGATTTTTTTTCTTTTTTTGAACAATGAAACGATGAAAGTAAGCATTGTTTTGAGAGAGTTTTTTTTTTTTTTTTTTTGAAAACTTCAACATAAAGATGAAAATTTCAAAAGGGGTGGGTTTGACGAGCAAGTACCTTGGAAATAGGCTTTGGCCGTGTAGATATCGCTCTGACCCGTTTGAGGAAGTCTTCAAAGGTAGTACCGCTTCAATAACTTGCCATTGATGGGCAGCATACATCTGTCTCCTTCCATGTTTAGAAGAGCGTATGCGCCATTGGAGAAGACTTTGTCGATGACGAAGGGTCCCTCCCATTTAGGTTCAAATTTACCTTTGGATTTGTGGGCAAAAACTATGGGTCTTTTTACTGCAAGAACCAAGTCACCCTTTTTGTAGGCATGTTGCATGACCTTCTTGTCGAAAGGTCCTGCCATGCGTGCTTGGTATTACTCAATGCTTTGTAGAGCTTCGAGTCGTCTTTCATCGAGATTATCCAGCTCTTGGAGTCTTAATTTGACATTGCTTTCTTGCGTCATGTCATTTTGCAAAGATACCCTTAAGGAAGGAATTTGTACTTCCAAAGGGACAACAGCTTCGCATCCATAGACCAAAGAGAATGGTGTACTATGGGTTGGTCCTCGAACGGTGGTTCGATAGGCCCACAAAGCTTCTGGTAGTTTGTCGCCCCAGTCTCTTTTATGACTAGAGACCATTTTCTTGAGAATTTTACAGAGTGTCTTGTTGAAGGCTTCTGCTAGTCCATTCGCTGCTGGATTATATGGAGTCGAAGGACAACTTTGGATTTTATACTTGTCGCAGAACCTGTAGAATCTGTGATCCCAGAATTGTGGTCCGTTATCATGGACTAATCTTTTAGGTATGCCGAAGCGACAAATAATGTTGGTGCGCAAGAATTGCTGAAGAGGTCTTCATTTCGCTGAGCGCAAATGCTTCTAACCACTTGGAGAAATAATCCGTAGCGGCGAAGATGAAGCGATGACCCTTGCTTAATGGGGGAGAGATAGGACTATGATGTCCATACCCCAGGCTTCGAAAGGCCATGAGATTGTTGTTGGATGTAGCCATTCTGGAGGCATGTGGATATAATCTCCGTGAATCTGGCATTTTTGGCAGTGCTTGGCAAATTGTATTGCATCAGCTACCATGGTAGGCCAATAATAACCTAGCCTTTTTATCTGGTTGTAGAGCTTAGGACCAGCCTAATGGGCTCCACAAAAACTAGCATGTACTTCTTTGAGAGTTTCCTCAGCCTCTTGTTGTGACAAGCAGCGTAGGAGTACTCCGTTGAAGGATTTTCTGTAAAGTGCTTTTGAAGGTATATCCAAATGAAAGTTCGGAGCTCGTCTTTGGATGCTTACCCGATCTTTTGGATCTTCAGGTAGGATTCCGAACATGATGTAATCAATGAACGGATCTCTCCAGTCGCCAATCAGAGGTTTGAGGATGGACATCGACTTCCGACCACTTGGTGGCATTCAGCAACTGCTTGGTGTGTGTTGAGAGGAGGGAGAATCCTTCTTTGACACACTGTGATTTGCATGTTTTCCCCTTCTTGGATTGCCATGGATGCGGCGAGTCCAGCCAGGGCATCTGCACAGATGTTTTCTCCTCTGAGGATGTGGGTGATATGACAGATGTTGAATTTTTGTCTAAGTGACTGCGCCTTATTGTAGTAAGGTAGCAAATCAGGCTTCCTGACTTCATATTTCTGATTCATCTGGTTGACGATCAGTTGAGAGTCCCCAAAAGCTTCCACCATGGTGATGCCGGATTCGAGGGCGAGTTCCAATCTTACAATTAGGGCTTGGTACTCAGCTGTATTGTTTGAACATGGTTCCAGTAGTGAGAAGGCGTGTGGAATCCTGTATTTGTCGGGGTTGACAAAAAGGATGCCGATTCTCAATATTTACTTTCCCTTTTCATTTGTCCTGGTTGCACCGTCAAAGTACATGTTCCAGGAAGTATTTGATAAGGAAGTTTCCGCGTTGTAGACAAATTCGTCTGGGAGATCATCCCTGAGTGGAGAATCTTTAGGCAATGGATGTTCTGCGAGGAAGTCTACTAGAGCTTGGCCTTTGATTGCTTTTTGTGGTACATAATATCAAACTGTGATAAAAGAATGGACCATTTTGCCAGTCGGGTATTAGAGAACCTGCTTTTGTGACAAAGACCTTTAAGAGGTTGATCCTCAAAATCAGGTAGACTGTGTTCGACAGCAGATAGTGACGTAGCTTTTGTACGGAAAACATCACTGCAAGGCATTCTTTTTCGACTGGGGAGTAGCGATGCTCTGTACCTACCAACATGCGGCTAAGGTAATATAGAGCAGTTTCTTTTCCATCGTCGTTTTCTTGTACGAGTAGAGCACCCAAAGAGTAGTCGAGAGCTCTTGTGTACAAGATAAATGGTTTTCCAGTTGTGGGGGCAGCCAGTACTGGAGGTTTGGTGAGGTATGCTTTGATGTCTTGAAATGCATTTTCACATTCAGCATCCCAGACAAAGTCTACGCCTTTCTTCATTAAGCGAGAAAATGGATGGCACTTCCCTGACAGATTGGAGATGAACCGTCGGATGTACGCCAACCTTCCTTGAAGCCCTTTTAATTCTCTTAGGGTTCTGGGAGATGGCATTTCCAGGATAGCCTTGACTTTGGTAGGGTCAAGTTCTATTCCAGTTTTCCGTACTATGAATCCGAGAAACTAACCCGATGAGACACCGAAGAAGCACTTTAGTGGATTCATCAGCAATTTGTGTTTGCGAAGTCGGAGGAAGATTTCTCGAAGATCGTCGAGATGGTCTTCTTTTCTTCTGCTTTTGATGGCGAGGTCATCAACATAGCATTCGACCGTCTTGTGCTGTATATCTTAGAATATTTTCATCATAGCCCTCTGATATGTTGCACCTGCATTTTTCAGACCAAATGGCATGACAGTGTAGCAATACACGCCAAATGGTGTGCGAAATGACGTGTGCCTTTCATCTTCAGGATGCATCTTTATCTGATTGTAGCTAGAGAATCCATCCATGAATGTCATTCGCTCGAACCCATAGGTGTTGTCAATCATCACCTCTGGTATGGGAAGCGGGAATTCATCTTTAGGACATGCATTATTCAGGTCTCTGTAGTCGATACAGACCCTTATCTGCCCATTTTTCTTCGTCACGGGGACGATGTTGGCTACCCATTCAGGATGTTGTTCTTCGCAGATGAAGCCGACGCTTTTGAGTTTCTGAACTTCTTGTTCAATTTTGTCCATCACGTCGGGACGGAATCTTCTTTGGCCTTGTTTGACAGGCTTGATTTCTTTTTGCAAGTTGAGCTTGTGGACTGCTACTTTGGTATCTAAGCCAGGCATTTCGGCATAAGACCATGCAAAGCAATCAACGAACTCGCGAAGAAAAGAGATATACTCGGGTAACTCACCATCCTTTATATTCTTGCTTATGAATACAGGACGTGGGTTATCAGTTGTTCCCAAGTTTATCTTTTGAACAAGGTCTTCTGTCGGAAGGTTTGAAGGTGGTTCCTCCACAGTATTTTCGGAGGCTTCCAACTCAACAAGACCTTCTGGAGTGCCAAAGAAATTTTCAGACTGAGGTTCTGTTTTTGTCCATGGATCTTCTTGATCAGTGTCCTTCTCAAGGCTCGCAATGAGATGGTCCCAATCATTTGCTGGAATTGGGTTGAAGTAGGGTACTTCTTTTGGAGACGATGGTTCTTCTGAGTCAGAGAACCGCGCATCTATGTCATCGGGCAATTCCTCATTATCATCAGAGAAATTACACCAATTGGAGGAGCTTTCTGGACCCTTGACGAGTGACTCCTCAAAGAGATATCCAGGGATATCAATTTCTTCATGAGATGTTGAGGCTTGGTCGGCAAAGCGACTTTACAGCCATGGTGTCAATTGTCTCATAGGAGCGGTAGGATCATACCCCAACCCATATGAAGACATGCCTTTGTGAAGGTGGATTTTCCAATCTTCTGGTTGTCTTTTGGTCAGGGTGGGTTCCAATGGTGTGAGAATACGAAGGCCACCTCCCAAACCAGTCGGATTTTGAGCGTTGTAGCCCATTTTCTTCATGATAGCTTGTGCCATTGGACTATACAGGGATAGCTGAAGCATACCTTCGTTTTGGAAAGGTTCAAGCAGAGAGTTCAGTGGAGATGCTCCTGATCTGTGGAAGTAAATCACTTTTTCTTCTGGCGAAGTTGCCGGAATAACAAAGGAAGCAGACGTAAGATCTTCTATGTTAGCAGGTGTCTCCAATGGAGTGAGAGCGGGCTAATCTTGCTGAGTATCAGCTTGGCTTGATGCTGTGTCATCTTCTGGCTCTGACTCCGAGTCTGTGTCATGCATGATAGACACAAAGGAGACAGTGAACTTGCCCCCAGCCTTTTGTTTTGTCTTTTTTACTTTGGTAGTGATTACCAAAGGCTTTGGAGATTTGAAGAAGACGACGAAGGGAGCTTGACCGCTTACTTCGAGTTTGGTAGAGGGTTTGTTTACCTCCGGTGATTGCTGAGGAGCCTTGCCTTTATCTTTCTTGAGATTGTCGGCAAAGTGAATTGTTTTTTCCTCCTGTTCTTCTTTTCCATCTTTATACATTTGAGCATCTGCAAAATGGACATCTCTGCCTTTGAAGGGCTTTTTGTCTGCAAACACTCGATGTATCAAGCCATCGTTGCCAACGAACTTGATGCACTGATGTAGAGTTGAAGGGACGACACCATTCTTATGTATCCAAGGGCGTCCAAGGAATATATTGTAACATGAAGGGGTCCTTATCGCATACACAGTGACTTCAGAAATAAGATCACTGATTTGCAATTTGAACCTGATTTTACCGATAGGCCTTTGAGCGTTGCCGTCATATCCGAAGATGGATATAGACGTGTGACTCAGCTTGCTAGGTGGGATGCTCAGCTCTTCAAGTGCCGAAGTAGAAATGAGATTGAGTGCAGAACCTAGATCGATCTGAACTCTGTGTACTGGCATTTCTTTGACGTACCCCGTAAAGTGCAAGGGTAGGTTGTGCTTTGTCTCGCCTAGCAGGAGGTCATCCTTGTCGAAGGCAATTGTTGCAATTGCTGCTTTTTGTACCGAGAGGCATTCATTGCTTGATCCCTCAGTTTTCTTCTTTTCTCCTTTTGGGGGAGTATTTGATTTTTTGACCCTGTAGTCCATTTCAATTTTTAGGACTTGTGGGGCGTGTTTGTCGACAGCCGCATTCAGCCTTTGTAATTCTGAAATGAGACTATCACGAGTTTGTGGAGACATTCATAATAAGTCAAGGATGTGCAGACGTGCAGGTATGTGTTTGAAGTGCCCAATCAAGTCATACTTGAAAGCCTCCCTCGAGCGTGCATTTTCATTATTATTGCCACTTGGGGTGCTTACAACTTAATTTCCAGAAGGATTTACATAAGAAGAAGAAGGTTGGTTGTAATTTTTGTGGTAATCCCGGCCAGAACGGGTACCTCTACCAACTTCAAGAGCTTCTAGAGAATGGTCTTCTTTTGGAAGATCACTCTCAGGATCAAAGGGTTGATCCTTTGCTGAAGACGTCTCTGTAACAGCATTGGTGTCTTCAGTAATTGTGTTGCACGGAGCAATTTCCGGGAACATGTTCTGAACAGCATCCGACAACCTTTCTGTATTAGTCCAGACATCGTCTATGAGATCGGGCATCTGGGACCAATCGACTGGGCTTTCAATGAAGAAGATTTCATTGGCAGGAGTTTCTTCAAGATGATTAATTGGGAGAGGCTTGAGTTCCGATGTCACAGCTTCAGGAGACGAAGGCTGAGAGGATGATATCTCAGTGGAAGTCACCTGAGAAGATGTGACTCCAGATGATACATTACAGGTTGGGGTGTACGTGTCTTCGGAGGCTTTAGAGGCACTATCGTCCTGAGCTATCACATTGCAGGTCATCCGGACAGGAGATGCCCCCAGTGCAGACTGTTGGGAATCGGACTCATCCTCAGATGTAAGAGGATCATCGATCCAACTGTTTTCTCCATTTTCAGGAGTCAAGGGAGAAAGTTCCCGTTGATTTTCAGGGAATTCCAGTTTTGGATCATGACGAAGATCATTGATGCGATCCTGCTCCTGCTCTATGGCAAGATGTTACAAGATTCTTGCATATTCCTCAAGATCAGGCATACGAGCGAAATCTTCTTCGTCATCTGCTCCTTGTGGTTCACCAATGTTGGGTTCCACCGGAGCATTGTTTGGTGCTGGATTGACAACATTTTCTTGAACAGGATCCTGGTCTTCTTCATCATCGGACCAGGATCCTCGTGGTTGTAATGGGTTATACCAGATTACTGGAATAAGATGAGACTCGGGAATCCATTCCTCGTCGGAGAGGTATTCTCCTTTTTCAAGGGATTCTTCCCACTCATCGATATCACTGGCAGTATCACTGGACTCGTATCCATTCATGAAGAATCCAACTACCGAGTTGCAAGAGTATGATGCCCCTGCACATTTTCATTTTTGTATAAAGGTGGCATGAAATCATCAAGGGTGAATTTTCTTACCGCCTTTGAAGTTTTGGGAAGAGATTCTTCCGTCGTCCTTAGTGAAGCAGTGGAAGAGGTTTCTGCCTTTTCAAGGACTTCTTGTTTTGGTTGAGACTTTTGCTGCTGTTTGAGCTTGCGGAGTTGTCTCTTGGCTTGCCTTTGCTGCTGAGCGGTCGACTTTGTTTTGACGATCTCCCAATTTTCATCATCTAGGAGATCGGGATGCACCCATATAGGTTGTCCATCTGATGTTGGATAGGGAACCAATTCTTGGGACACTTGAGCCATTTTTATCACCTTGAATGAAGTAGTGATTTTCTCCTTCGGTGACTTTGAAGTTTGCCAACATGACACCATGTTGACAGAGGCGGAGCCATAGTTTTTATCAAAGGTTATGACTCCATTTTTCCACATCTCATTGATCTTCTCTCTCACAATGAAGCATTGATTAAGAGGATGTGAGATCATCTGATGGTATGGACAGTATCGGGGATCATTGGTTTTGCCAACATCTCCCGGTCTTTTGGGCTCTGACAAAATGAGTTTGCCATTTGCTACGAGAGCCTCAAAGATTTCTTCAACATCTTCATCGAACGGATATTTCTTTTCTACACGTTCTTTGAAGGCATCAGAGAGTTCAGGTCGTTTACCTGCAGTTTTGTTTTCAGGTTTCTTTGGCTACTGAGGAGCTGATTTAGTCTGCACATTGAGAACCTCCTTTTTCTTTGGTTTTGATGTTGTAACAGTAGTCAGCCCTTTCTTTGATGATTTCTGACTGTTGAGGTCTTTGATCACCATTTCAGCTTCCATGGAAGCTTCGAGAAGTACTCCCAGGTTCTTTGATTTGTTGCCGATGATCATGGTAAGAATTTTTGCTCTCATATTGTTACGGCAGATGTCGACTAGCGACGCTTGTGGCAGTACATCTAAGCATTTGTACGCCATTGCCTTCCATTTGTGAATGAAGTCGTATGTTGACTCATTCTCTCCCTGTTTTAAGATGCAGAGTTGAGCCATAGTAACAGGATGATCCTCACCTTGGAAGTGGGTCAGGAAGCGTGTCTCTAGCATAGCCCAGTTCTGGATGGAGTTCTCCGGCAGAATGGAGTACCAATCAAAGGCTATACCTTTTAGGGTACTTGCAAAGAGGTGAATCTTGAGGGCATTTTGATCCGCAATGGCTCCCGTCAGGATCTTGAAATGGATGACATGCTGTCTGGCTGAACATTTCCCCGTATATGTCTCGAGAGTAGGTTATTTGAATTTTGCAGGGAACGGAACCGAGTCCATCCATAAAGGGTAGGGTGACTTGATCCCATGTTCCTTCAATGTATCCTCTTTTTTTGCTTTTGCGAGGATATCGTCCACGTCCTTTTTGGTAAGGGCGCGAGACTCATTGTTTTCTGCATTGTCCTCGTCATCTTCATGATTCGGAGGAGTTTGGTTGTTAAGTGGTGGACGCTGTAGAGTGAGAATAAGTTTTCCATCAGAGCCTCAATTCTCTGTTGTCCTTGCTCCAACTACTGGATGCGTGTGGTTACGTCATCATGCGGTGGAGGCTGCTCAGAACTTGTAGCCAAGACGTTCATCCCTCAGGATTCGAACGAAGAAATCGTCCTGGTGACTGAGCTAGGGCTCATTCTTCTGGATGAAGAATCTGAGGAGTGGTTACTTCGGTGTCCTTGGCTTGGAGTGGAGGATTCTTCTAGATGTGTTCGTGTCCGGGAGACGCTGCGAGTCACCGGACGTCTAATACTGATTTTGGTTGTTGACTTCTGGCGTTTTCTGGTTTTGTCAACCATATGAACAGCAACGAATTGGTCGGGTCTTTCTTTTTCGACCCATTTATTTGAGACATGGAGATTAGAACGCTGGGTTCTTTGTTTCTCAAGTCTCTTTTGTCGATATGCTGCACGGCGACGCATACGACGAGTAATTTGAGCTTCAGTCAGCTCTGGCTGGGCTCTGGCGATGAAGGATGTAGTCCCTTGTGCGCAGCAGCCGAGTTTGTCTTCTTTAAAGCTTGGCAAGGACAGAATCTGGACGCGGTCCTTTGTCTGTCGCAGTGAAGGTTTGAATTTTGCGAGCTCGGCCCCTGTTGAGATGAAGGGTCGACTCGCAGGAGTGCAGGCTTCAACATGTTTTTGCGGAGGCCTAACAATGCAGGATTTGATTTTGGGCTTGTAGGAGCAAGCCGGCTCATGATGATTTTGTTTGTTTTTTGGGTGGAGGGTAGGTTTCTCCTCTTTCATGTAAGAGAGAGGGTAGAACCGAATCTCCTTGAGAGGGGCCAAGTATGTTGGCTTTGCAGATGTTCGGGACCTCCGTTATTTTGGTGAAGATCTCGGGGACCAGGTTTTGAGGTAAACCTGGTTTCTTGTGTGTTAATGCTTTGTGGGAGCGCCACAGGCTTCAGGCTTCTTGTTGTTCTCCCTTGGTGCCATGTTAGTGACACGTTGTGGGGCGGTTTTCTGCTTCTTGGCGGTACAGTGTCTTCTACGGGGAGTGGGAATGGTCCCAGCGACCCGAAGACGATGGTCCGGGGAGTTGAAGTTGACCCGGTGTTTGGAGAGTTGTCGAGGGAGATGACGCTTCGACAACTGGCAGGGCGCTTATGCTTGTTTTGCTTGTCTTGAAGCATAAGCTGGTACTTGTTCTCATTGAAAGTGATGGTTAATGAAGCTGTCATTGTTAATTTTGGAAAACTTCTGAAACAAGACCAAATCCATTAGTAATCACAAGAATATGGTGATCATAAATGGAGAACAACTATGGTTTTGTCTTTTCAAATCACTTGAGGGGACATGGCCCGACCCAAGGACGATGAAGAAGGCAAAAAGCCATAGAGGATACAATTGTTCTAAAATGCAAGTATGGTAGGCTCAGAGTAAGCGTTCCAATGACTGCTAGAAGCAATTGTAGACCTTAATTCAAATTACCGAGAAGCAAGGTTCACTCGAGGTAAAATGATATAAGGTTGGAGATACAAATGTGTCGGTCGCGAATACAGTAGACCCGAAAGGGCGTACTAGCACCGCTAGGCACAAATGTTACAAATCGCATCCTTGGGAAGGACACGAGATGGGTTTTTTATTTTTAAAAAAAAGGTCAAATTTGGGTTCATAAAGGAGAGCAACTGGTATTCCAATCCGAACCAATCCTCAACATTTCTGCAAGCGTTAAATCCGAAAGAATAAGGGACTAGAATTTCTCAAGTGTGAATCCAGTATTGACGGAAGTTTTTTTTTTCTTTTTTTGAAAGGTCAAGATTAAATTCATCAAAGAGAGCAAATGGTATTCAAATCCGAACTACAACTCAACATTTCTACGAGCGTTAAATCCGAAAGGGAAAGAACCAAGATTTCTCGATTCTGAACTCAAAAATGACGAGAGTTTTTTCTTTCTTTTTTTTTGAAAAATGCACATAGGTTTCCAATTCGATCTTATGAAACCTTAGTAGATAGATTAGCCCCCAGGTAAGGGTATGATTACTTAATGAACCCGTTTGGAGGACTCTTGCCTCGAACAGTCTAGCTGTCTCAACACTCTGGACAAGGCTTTTCTTGAATCCACTTTAGTCAAAGAGCGCAATTGATGCAACCTTAGTGTTTTTTTTTTTTTTTTTTGAAAGATTTCTAATGAACTCATCAAAGAGAACAAGTGGTGTTCCAATCCGAACCACAACTCAACATTTCTGCGAGCGTTAAATCCGAAAGGGAAAGAACCAAGATTTCTCAATTTTGAGCCCAAAAGAAAGAAAACTGATTTTTTTTTTAAATTATAAATTTTTTTTTTGAAATCCCAATTGGACTCATCAAAGAGAAAAGATGGCTCAATCCCCGATATGAACGATAGCTGCGAACATTTCTGTGAGCTATCAAGTTCAAAGAAGAGAGGATCAAAATTTCTCAAAGTTGAATCTTGAGAAAGAGAGATCATTTCTTTTTTTAAAGAATTTGAAATGAAGGTGTTTTTTTTTTTTTTTTGAAATCCCAATTGGACTCATCAAAGAGAAAAGATGGCCCAAACCCCGATATGAACGATAGCTGCGAACATTTCTATGAGCTATCAAGTTCGAAGAGGGAAAGATCAAAATTTCTCAAAGTTGAGTTTTTAAGAAAAAGAGATCAGATTTATTTAATTTTTTTTTTTTTTTTGAAGTGAGAAAGAACAATTGAAATCCCATTTCATGTTTTTTTTTTTAGATGCAAGATGCAACATAGGCCACCAACTAGAAAGGAGCCAACGAATCAAAGCATCACGTTCTAAAGTCAACGGAGACCCAACGGGTGTGCCAACTTGATGGACCCTCGGGAATCTTCCGTCCTCTCCTTCCGCACCCCGGGGGCCGACCTGGGTCTCGGCGGAGGAGTGAGAATCACGGGTATCAACATTTTTTGTATGGGTATGCCAGATTTACTTTCTACTTGGAATTTGAAATGGTGATAATCCGGAGATTCACCTTCACAAATAGAAAGGAAATCAATCATTTTTTCTAACTTTTCAAATTGCATAGATATTAAGAAAAGAGTTTTTTGAGAATGCCATAGGAGGTGTTTTTGTTTGTTTGCCATGAAAGGCGATTTTGCCGTGAAAGGCGATTTTACAAAACTCATCAAATATGAAAGACAAGAATTGTGATTTCTTTTTCTGTCTCTTTAAGAAATACAAACTACAATAGAAAAGTAAGAAAATGGATCTAACTTCTCAGGAGATTGTGGGGACAAGTTGAGATCGACGGTCGCAAGTCATGTATGGACTTCGCCATCGTCCTTCAAATGAGAACGATTGATGCTTTGATTCTTCGGCTTGGCTCCTAACCTCGGTTTTTTAAAGGACAAGGACCAAAAGGAGGTCCTATATCCAATGAAAAACCAAGTAAACGGGTTGAAAAACCGCGTTTAGGCCATGTTGGAGAAGGAGGGAACCTTGGGGGATGCCCCCCCCCCTCCCCAAGGGACGTTGATCACCTTGTGGTGCTTCTGGGAGCAAAGCAACAGGACTTCGTCTCTCTCTTGGATTTTCTGGATTTTCAGAACTTGCACTTGGGATCTATTTTCTTTTTCTTTTTCTCTTTTCTTCTTGGAATAGACCTCCTTTTATAGGCTTTTGGTAGCCATGAGGTGTTTATTGGCATTGATGGCCATGATGAAAGAATTGATGAGGAGTTACAAGTTGATTTTGTAATTCCTTTTTCATGGCTTGTGATTGGCCGATGAAGGTAGTGGGCTTTTAATTCCCTTTAAGCTTCATGATGATGGGAGTTTCATGGGTTAAATGCCATGATTGCTTGGATTTGTAACTCCCAAATGCTTGAATCTAATTGGGCCGTCCAAAATAATGAGTTAATGACCGCATTAAGTTGTCATAAACGGGTCAATTAACGTCATTAAGTGGTCGCCAAGGCATGTGAAGAGTCGTGGGCCGCGCCGCATCTTTTGAGATTCTTCTTGCGATCATCACAGGTGGATCCACGCATTGTTTGATATCGGATTGCAGTGCAATTTCAGACATTGATTGATGTTGGTGGGCCGGTGACATCTGTCTTGTCGATTTCACGATCGGTCGGACAGAAAGTGTACTTTCTTGATCAGCCGGTTGGCAATCTTGGAGCGATCAGTGATGATTTCATGCTTTCGACGGCGGATCCGAGATGTCGGTGAAGATCAGTCGTTTTCAAGCATCAAACATTGGATTTTCAGAAAATCACAGAGGCAGGAACACCCAAAATGCAAAAAGAATAAAAAAACGGACGTTTTGGTGCAAAATCCGGCGACCCGAATTTCCAGGGTCGCCGGGCGACCATGCACCCAGGGTCGCCGGCGACCATAGGACTTTGGCCTGTTTGGTCGCCGAGCGTCGTTTTCGGCCGTTTTTTCGTCTTTTTCGTTCCTTTTTTCTTTTGTATTTTTCTTGACATGCGAAATCGGAGCACAAAGTTTCCCATTTTTCGGGAAAGCCGAAAACTTTGTAGCCGATTTTTCGTCAAGAGTCGAAACTAGGTCAAACGATGTCGGAATGACCTGAAAATTGAGGTAAAGCTTCTTGAGCAGTGGATAGGACCAACCATGAGCTTTTATTTGAGTTTTGAAGCCGTTTGGGATCCCATCGATGCTTGACTTGATTTTGCTGCGGGGAAAATGCCGAGCTTTGATATGTGGTCAAACGATGTCCGATTAACCTGAAATTTGACGGGGAGCCTATTGGAGTCATTTTGAGACGTTCCATCAGCTCCATTTTGGATGTCATGGTCCCGGGTTGCTCCGCCGCCGGTAGGCTTGATTTTCTCTCGGAGCATCGAAACCTGGTCAAACGTTGTAGGAATGACCTGAAATTCGATGTGCAGCCTTTTGGAAGCATGTTGAAGCCACTCATGTACTTTGTTTGATGAGTGATGGCTTATGTGGGTCCCGCCGCCGGGAGGCTTGATTTTGCTGCTCGAGCGTTGATGGAGGGTCAAACATTGTCGGTTTGACTTGAAATTTGGCATGGAGTCCTTTGAAGACATTCTGGAGTCATCCGTAGGCTTTGATCGAAGTTTTGGTGTCTTCGATGATGTCGCCGTCAGGAGCGGTTGTTTAGCTATCGGAGCAGTGAAGTTACGCCAAACGATGTCGGAATGGCCCGAAACCTCAGGTGTACCCCTCTTTTGGCTGTCTTGAAGGATCTTTCAGTTTCTGTCTGATTCTGACAAAATCTGATGCTTGAAGTAGCCTTTCCTGTTTTGTAGCAGGATGCAGCTTCGGAGGCTTCTTGATGTTGATAAGACATAGTGACTTTTTTGGTGTCAAAACACGACTAAACCATGTTTATGACTTTCAGATCATTGTAGAACTCCCAACAGTTCTCATCCGTGTACCCAACAAGCAAGGTAAAATGATTATGTTGGTATAAAATGTATATGAGCGTCTTACATTCTTTTGTTGGAAGTAGGTGGACCTCGTTGATAGATATTCAAAACTTTTGACCCACTTGACTCAGGGATCAAGTATCCATAAGGCAAAAAACCCAATCCAGGATGCATAACCCTCAATCTCATGATCACATACAGTAAGTAAAACTATATAAAAGATAGAACAGAAACAAACAAGGATCCATTAAAATCCACAACATACAAGGAAGCAGATTTTACCTTAGGAGCTCGGTTGCGCTCTGATGGAGAAGTTGATAACTTTCGTTGATGTAGAACTTCTCTATAAACTGAGATCAGAATCTTCAACACCTCTTGGCCTTCCACACTATGACCCGAATCAAATTTCTCTTCTCAAGAAGATTGGTGGAATCTTCAAGAGAAAACCCAACTCGAAACCCTAAAGGAACTAGAAGAAGAAGAGAGAAGACAGCAGTGCAACTGTTGCACAAAAGGGGATGGACGTTTTCCACTATGATAATGTTATGGACGTCCAAGAGGGGGGGGTTCCCTTTTATAACCTCTCAAAGCTCCTCTTGTCATAATTGAAATAAAAGTCTTACTTCCACAACAATTAGCAAGAATACTATTACCACTATTACAAGTCCTACTTCAAATAGAAATAGTAATTTCCTAATTCCTTCCTTTTAAAGTTCGAATAGGATTAGTATCTTTCTAATAACTTGGGCTAGCGCGGGGACCACTAGGGATTCCATAGAAAGCTGGCTCTAACTGAGACATGCGACCCCACATCTCATGTGCAATCCGAGCCCACAGTTAATTGCAAATAACACTACTATATAAATGCAATTGCATTCCAGTCTTAGGAATAAATTACATTGAAGACCCTAAACTTCCCAATTACCACAAGTAGGCACCTCTATCAATATCCATGGATCAATTGGAATAAATTTGTCTCTTCCAATCTTAGTTCCACATCTTATTATCCTTGAGACGCAATTAATCACTATGATCATCAGTACCATCCAATTAACTTTTAATCGAGATGGGTGCGCACTTACTAATGACAAACCCATTAATTGGCACAAGGGGATAATAGAGATAGATTCCATCTTGATCATTCAATGTTCCCACAGTCCTACTACCACATACCCAAGACACCGAGGTGTTGACCTATAGTTGGCCTCACTCATTGGTGACTCAAAGCAAATGAATAGATAGAAACTTGAGTTCATCAATATCCCAGGATTGAGAGCCTATTGCTAGGGAATTATGAGAGCATACCTTATTATTGAGACGGAATTCCATAAGGTGCTTCTCATGGTCCTTCAATACATCCAATGTACCAGCACATTGATCCAGAATCTTCCATTCTGATGATCGAGACAAATCACACTATCTCATAGTGATCAAAGTGCTGCAACTTTATCAGATGAGATGCCCAGTCTCATCACTGGTTGTGGGGATATTTTAAGTATAAGATTTGTGACATATATCTCCCTTATGTGGATCTCATCCATATACATATATCACATCTAATATACTAATGGGACCATGTTCAACTCATGAACCATTATGTCATATGTATTGGTCATGTGCATAAAGTAATAAAATAACATTCATCTCATGAAAATAAAGCATGATTTTATTTATTAATCAATTTATTACATCAACTGATGGATTGAGTCCATACAATCTAACATCTTTCGCATCCCACACTCATGCTCCATAAACCCCAATTGCACAATCATCACTAGCCTTGTGCTTCTTCTGCCAAAAGCTCTAGAAGGCAAATTTCACTTACATTAGTTGTTTGATTTTTAACTATTACAGCAACAGCTGAATGCTTTCTAAATATTTATGCAAAGGCTTGGGTCTACTAGATAGGCATCACCGCAAGTGTTCCTCAAGTATTTAAAGTAGTAGTAGCTAATGTTAGTGTCTAAAAGTGTATTCGGTTCCAACAAAGCATTAAGGGTGTCACAGTCAACCAATGAACAAATAACATCAAGCTCATCCTTCCTGCAGAAAACAGATCCATGGGTTAGCATCTAGTAATTGCAAACTCTGTGGTGAAAACATTGTTGGTGCTTAATACCTTGTAGTGTAGTATCTATGGAAGCCCTCCAGTATCTCTTTATCCAACTCTGTTAGAACATGTTCAGACTGAGCTATTGAATGCTCGAAGTCCAACAACCTCTCCGACACTCTCCTATTCCTTGGCAAGTATTTCAACTTCCACACTAATGATTCAATTGTAGCAGATGAAGGTTCTACAACAATTGCATGTGGTACGATAGGGGCTGGAGTTAAGTAAATATCAGGGCACGGAGAAGTTGAGAATATTTCTTTTAGAGGAACAAGGTTGGGGTCTTCATCAAGTGGGATGTTAAGGGCTTCGACATATCCATGCATGCTTGGTTCACTGAATTGATATGTAGACTTTACTGGACTTTCCATGTGCACGGGCCCTCTTATCTTGTCATGTGATTCTTCGTCAACAGTGATGGATAGCTTTGTTGGACTAGCTTCGATTGGTCCCACTTTTCTGCTCTTCTTTTTCTTAATTGGACTTTTCAATACGGGTCTCTTCACATACACTTTCTTTGGAGTAACAACCTGCGAGAAGTCAAGTGACATTGAAAGTCAAATGAAATCGTATATCAAAACCCCTCATTTTTAAATCAAGTAGCCAAAAGAAAAGGAAGGAGTTCATGAACCATATAAAAGTATAAAGGCAGTGCAAAATGCAACACATTCCTTCAAGCCATTGAAATCAAAACCCAAAACCCCTCCACTTTTAAATTGAAATGACTTGCCCAAGACAAAATCATCGCTATGGCGATTTCTGTATATGTGATGATCACAAAGTCATCGCCGTGGCCATGTCTACAAAGGAAACTCGATTTTTTAGGGCACGGATGGCCATAGCTAAATCTGCAACGGCCAGGTATGGCATTCAAAACTTAAATACATTTAACACTGAACTTTCAAGTGACAACTAGGAGGAGAGGTGATATCGCAAAGAGCGTGCCAACTACACAAGTGACAAAAAGTAGAAGATATTACAAAAAACCCAACGACATATGCAGGATAGGACCATGGTGAAACATACCTTATAGTCGTTTGAAAATGACTAACTTGGAGGGGACCACAAAGGGTAGAAAGGCTGGAGTCCAGTGCCTGGGATGAGAGATGGAGGAAAACCTAGAAGTTGCGGTCAACAGGTTAAAGGTAGAAGAAATGTTTCTTTTCTGAAAACGAGGGTTTTGAATAGGGTAAAGTAGACAAGTCAGGGTCGAACGCGACCTTGGTCCTTACGCATATAGGTCGATTGAGACGTATTATTTTGAGCCGATGCATTAGAAGTTCACACCATATGGTCGAATTTGACCTTAAACGTTGAAACTGAAGGTCAATTGAGATGTATTGTTTTTGACAGACAGACAGGAAGTTTACACCATATGGTCGAATTCGACCTCCAACGCTGAAACTGAAAGTCGAATTCGACCAAAAAAAAATGGTAAAAAAAATTAGGAATCCTGTATGGATTCCCTATTAGGTGTATGTTTGCTAATGTTCCCCGATTGGTGTACTAACCCCATAAAGTGATCTTTCTAGTAAAAAAACTATATTTGAATTTAGTATTTACATATATTCCTTTTGTTGTAATTTGATACAGGCAAACCAGAATACCACTGTAGTTGTGAAAGTAGACACTAGATGCCGAATTTCTAGGTGTATTTAGTTTATGCAAGATTTAAACTTTGACTATGTTTATATTGATGCAATAAAAGAGATAACTTTTAAACACTTCATCAACATCCAGATGAACTTAATTAAGATGTCCGCGTACATTTTTATCAATGGTAATAACTAGGTGAGATGATGAAAAAAGTGTCTTCCATCTTGGAGGGAAGCTCCTTCCAATTCTACCTCAAGACATCTCTCCGATAATGGGGTTGAATATGAATGGAGAGAAATACAATTAGGAAAAAAAGTCTTCACTAAAGAATATGAATCATTGGAGAACTATTTTGAAAAAGGCTTTTTAGGAATCAAAACATTAGAGAAGCACTCAAACGTAATTTCAAAAAGAGGTTATTGAATAATAAGAAGTCGTATAAGAAGAGGTTGTCAGATTTGATTGTTGATTTCAAGAAGCTTTACATATTGTATGTTTCTAGTACTCTTCTTTTTCCAAAATTATGTTGGTAATTTCCATTCAATATCATTTTCATGGTTGATAAGTTGTAGAAAATTGATTAGTATGCATGGGCTATTGTTGTACATGAGTTTCTGGTAAAAGGTATACGCAAAAGTGCGAAGAAGACATCTAGATTTATAAATAGACATGTGATGGTCTTGGAAGTAAGTAGTAATCCTAATTTTTCATCTTTAATTATAGTCTTTATAATTGTTAAAATGTAGCTAAACTTGTGAATTTCAGATCTTCACTTACATTTATACTCTTTTTTACAGTCATGGTTTTATGAACATATTAATTAATATGAGCATGTTAGAGTTAATTTGTATCCACGTTATTTGTGATGAGTTTTGAGTTTCAAATATAGTTAAAGCAAATCCTTTAAGCTATTTTGGACAATCTTAACTATACAAAAGTATTTATATGTTCCCTCTTCTCTATTAAAAACTTCTTGTTGCAATTTATAATATTAAAAATATTAAATGATATTCATCTTTATTTTTTAGGTCAATGAAGAAATCACTCCATCCGAACAAGAAAAGACCTTATTATCTCCTCCAATAGTTTCTCTGGTATTTTAGAACTTACTTTTGTTCTTTACCTTAAAGTACTTGGTCATTTTTATAGTTTGTGTCATTATTGTTTACTGCATTTATCTTAATTATGGATTACAGGAGACAGCGATAATGACTAATGCCACAGTCAAGCGAATGCTGCAGATCGTGATAATTTTGACAGCATTTGATTTAGAAACTTTAATTTCATTCACAAACGCTAGTAAAAACTTCATGTTTTAAAATTGTTTTTTACTTACTATTTGAAAATTACATAGGGTGATCATGATAACTACAAAATGAAGATTTAGGAGTTAGAGTATAAGCTAACCATAATGGAAGAAGACAATAAACGATTAAGGATTCAGAATATATATATAGAGTTATGAACAAAAAGGAGGATCAATGATTTAATTGCCTAAAGAGAATATGGATGCTTCACACTGTCATATGGATCATCCTTCTTCTCCACGTCCGTAAATATTGCATGGTTATGTTGAGACATGAAGAGTTGCCAAGGACATTAGAAAGAAGAATGGGGATAGGGTTTGAAAGACATCACAGGTATTATGGAACCATATGATGCATGCGTAAAAGTAACATTGTAAAAAACTAAGAAAAAACGAACTTCCTGTAAGAGAGAGAGAGTTTGATGATGAGATCCAAGCAAAAATTGATTTCTTGGTAGAAGAGGAGTACGTGGTTGCAAGTTTTGAAACCAAAGTTGAAAAAGAGTGTGAAACAAATATCTAATTATTAACTTTACAATCTAATCTTATATTCGTCCTTGTGAATGTCAATTTCATTAATGATAGGTATTTATATTTATTCATTACTAAACAACAAGTCGTGTTTTTTTAGTCCCGAGGAGGTAGACCAGCTAAGATTTGGAATGGCAACAATTAACAATGAACGTACTATATTGAGTTCCGGATTATTAATAGTTATGCCAAGTTATTGAGTGGAAGAAAACCAACACGGAAGTAGAATACATTGAAGTGTCACTTCTTCACATCATGGCTTAATGTAGTTTTCCTTAACATTCTATTAAATTTTTTTGGATTTTTGAATATCGATCATCCTGACATGTAGCTTGCTAACTCTCAGTGAGCTTGACATTCCAACTGGGAAGTGGATTTTTTAATTTTCTTCACATGTGTTAGTAATTGTTGACTTCTTCAGCTCATTTTACAACCCCAACCGCTAAGAGTGCAACATGTATTGAGCTGTCAATTGTGGTTTAACTTACCGGTACTCTCTCTATGTCATATAACAATGAACCTGATCCTTTAAATGTGCATAAACATCTCTCTTCACTTTCCGCAGCCTTTAATGCTATTTTAACAAAATTAGGAAGAAGAATATTATAACGACGCGACATGTCTGCCTTACAATCACCTAATGTGCCTAACGGCTTACCGGATGAATGTGAAACCTCCTCCCGTGTTCACCTCTTTAAGATGTATTTTTTACCATCGGGTACAGAAAAAAAAAAAAAATTCATCACCCATTGCGGTCTAGCCAAAGCGGGGTCCTAAGAGGGTCCAGACTGGAGACAGATCTAACCTTTGACAATTTTGCATAAAGTGGCTGCTCGCAAGTCTCGAACCATCGGGTACGGAATAAACTAAAAATGTAATTAACTTTAAAAATAGATGTATTTTTAAAAGTTTGTGAATATATGTTTCTTCCTATGATGTGGATTTCATCCATTGAAAGGATTCATGATTTTTAACCATTTTTATCCAATAGCAAAAGAGAATAATTCCCGAAGAGAATAAATTCCTTACACCAGCGGTGTAAAACCACCCTTTTCCTCCAAACCAATCCAATCACACCACATCATACAAAAACATACGGAACATTATAAAACCACCATTTTTCTCTACTGCTGGTTACCAAGGTTAACCTTAGGGTTAACTTAAGTTTGAAAATTACACAAAAAACCCATTACGTATAAAGTTTAAAATGGTCAGAGAAGGCCAGATTTAGATAGAATTGTAGCATACTCTTCCATGGCAGGTTTCATGTAAACAGTCTGGAATCTGGATCATGTACTCATCTCTGGGTACCTCGGAGCCGATACATATCTTTATGTATAGACCTTTTCATTCCTATTAATGAAGAAAAGTTACATTCTCCATTATGCCATCAAGAAATATGATTAGTAGTATAATCAAAGTTGGGCCTAATTTTTTATGGAATGTGTACACTGTTGTTTCTTTTTTAACAAATAACAACTGATCCTGAGCTCTGCCTTTTGCTGAACATGATTTCATCTCAAATTATGTTATTCGGATCTCAAATTCAAAATCTAGACTTCTTTATTTACTCTTTTGTTTCATTGTTTCAGCAAAGTGCAGCCTTCGGGATATTACGAACTCGATATTATACGTAATGGGTTTTTTTGTGTAATTTTCAAACTTAAGTTAACCCTAAGGTTAACCATGGTAACCAGCAGTAGAGAGAAAGGTTAGTTTTATGATGTTTTATATGATGTGGTGTGTTTGGATTGGTTTGGAGGAAAAGGGTAGTTTTACACTGCTGGTGTAAAGAATTTATTCTCATTCCCGAATCCATGTTAAATTAGGACAAACACTATGCCTTAATAAATCACGCGGGGCCAACTAAATCATTCTCACTTGACAGCAGTCGCCCTTTCTTTTTTTGATAGTCGTTTCAAAAAATCCATCTCCTTTCGAGGCCACACATACAATTCCATTTTCCAAATCCTACTTACATACTTAACAATCCCTGAATTGCAAAGTTAAATCCTTCATGTTTAGCTTTGCCTAATGTGAATGGGGTTTGGGTTTAGATTCTTCATCTAGAGGGCTCACACAAATGGGTCATGGGCAAAAGAGTTTTTAATTTGTAAAGAATTACTAAACAACCAATAGGTTTAAATTTGGCAGCCATAGAAACCCACATGCCATTAGTGGGGCCAATAATCCACTAAACTTGAAAATCAATTTCCATCAGCACAAACTACATACTCATCCAGTAAAAGAATCACATTCAGACAAAATGATAAAAGACAAAAAAAAATCCCTCGTTATACATACCTTTCACAGATCAAATCCTATCTATTTTGTACTCTTTCTTCTTTTTTTACATTTTTTTCAGAGACCACTGCATACTAAAGACCACTGCATAGCTGCTCTTCGAAAACCCAAATATCCTCCATACTCCAAACATTCTCTGATATGTCCCCACCAAACCACTCATCTTGCTGGGTTACTGAGAAATCCAACTCATGGTTGAAGTAACCATGGGGACTGACTAGTGTTTCAGGGTAGCTGATTTGGTTAGCTTGCAAATGGTTATTTTTGTTATTGCCCTGAAGAAAAGAACAGTGAACTTCAGAGACCAACTGGGTACCGACAGAATCTGATGAAACACCATTGCTAGACTGTTCCGGGCCCAAATTGGTGTTCACCTGACCACACCCCAACTCATATGGTTGGGTCACTGACTCCACACTGTTTGAATTGGCCTTGAAGCCGTTGAAGGCACTATTACTGATGCTGCTGCTGCTGTTGTGGCTCCCACGAGAAGAGGCTGCTTGAATTCTTTCAATTAGTCGTGGCATCCAAACATAGCGCATGTTGTCTTTGAATTGTTTGCTGTTTACATCACATTTCAACTGTTTTGCCTGCTTTTGGACTCTAGTTCGCCAATAGTTCTTGATCTCATTATCGGTTCTACCTGGCAAAAATTGCGCAATTTTTGACCACCTAAAAGAAATTAGACAGAGTAGATAAAGATCAATACAAAGTTAGAAGAAGAAAATGGACCCCACGAGGAAAATAATGTAGAACTCAAAGAAGATCTAGAATACTATGATGAGAACAATGAATTAAGACAAATGAAGAAAAGTAAGACCCACAAAGAAAAAGAAAGTGAAAGACAAATTGTTTTGAAATGGTTTTCAAGAGAGAGAGAGAGAGAGAGAGATGTGTTATTACCGATTACCCCAACGAGAATGGAGTTCGAGTATCAAGAGCTGTTCTTCAAGGGTGATGTTTCCACGTCTCACGTCAGGTCGTAGGTAGTTCAACCATCTCAGCCGGCAGCTTTTCCCTGTGCGTTTAAGGCCTGTTTTACAATACTTTTGTTAGAATCTGATGCTTTTGATACTAAAAAAAATTAAAAATCAACAAGGAGAACACCCAGGTTCTTGATTAGACCATTCAAAATCACATGTTTTCTTCTCTTTTCACACATACAACGTTTTCCCTTTCTTTGAATCCTTGGATCTTACGCATAAAAAGGGATTTCTCTATCTTAATCTCCTTTCATTAACAAACCCCACTTTGTTAATTTCATTTAAATCCCTTCAATACTTTCTTCCATATCTCTCCCCCATACACCTTTCTGGGCTTATCTGATGATATTTAGCTCAATATCATCACTCCAAGAAACCCATCACTCTCCTTTAAATTTGTTTGCAGCTAGTGTATAGAGACAAACTCTAATCAAGATTTGTGTAAAAGTACCCAAAAACATAAGAGAACTTGAAATTGAGCAATACCTGCACATTGAGCGAGCGAGTTCCAGCGACCTTCTCCATGCTTGGATATGTAATTGACGAGTAAGACATCTTCTTCAGTGGTCCAAGGGCCCCTTCTCATGTCCATCTCTTCTTCACTTTGCGACTCAGAAGCACAACTTTGTCCTTGAGAGTTCATGGCTGAAAATATTGAATTTGTGAATGAGATAAAGAGATGGATTAACAGGATGATGAACAGAGACGACAATTGATTTCAAAGGAGCAAGTGAGACGTGGGCTTTTATAGAGAGAAAGAATACATAAAGAAATGGGAGAAGAAGCATGTGGATAAAAGAGAGAACACGACGCAAGTAAATATAAATATTAGTTTGAGTGAGGAAGAGGTTTTGATAATAATTACCGAGCGTGTGCAAGACTTTGAAGTTTGACCATCTTTGTCATCCAGCGTAAGTTTATGACTTGTGTGGGAACTATTTTAATTCCTTTTATATGTTAATTACAAACTTAATATGCGGCTTGTCCGCCCCATTATTTTTATTGGCATCAATCTGACGGTGGATATAACTTTGATTAAATTAAATATTTCAGATGATAACGTTTTAAGGTGCGATCAAGTTATTTGATGGTTTAGATTTCAGAGGTTGGCCACATTGATCAATTATTATGTAACAAGAAGGTGAGAGAGATCTCAAAGGGCCAGGCATTAGATAATTTCGATCCAGCTAAAAATACAGGAGGAGGTTTGTCGGTTTGTGCTGGCCAATTGATTAGGAGCCTCGTTTCTCGCCGAAAACTCTAGCTTTCAGAGGTACAGTGTTTGTTATATTGTATAATTTTATCATATCATAGATACACGAATGACCAAACAGAGCCACAGTCTCCACATTCTCACACGGTTTTGTAGTGGGGGGTCTCTGAGTGTTTGACCGGTTTTTGGTGGCCCTTCGGTTTCTAGCTAGACTGTGAACTGAATCTGAGCAAACGCAGTTTCACCAACGACGGAATTTCACGAAAGTTCAAATTCAGTATCTTTTACCAGAAAAAAAAAAGTTCAAAATCAGTAGCACCAAGTTGACTTGGGATCATCGATCAGCCTCTTTTGGCCAAGCTGGATAAGATCATTTCTCTTACTAGCTTCTATTAAGTAAATTGTTTTGATTTTAGGTGCTGGTTTAAGACTTTTACACCAATGTTATTGTTTTACTTTTTTATTGGTGTTTCACTGGACCTTTTCAAAACTTTTCAATAAAATTTATTGTTACCGATCAAAAAGATAAAGAAAAAAAAAAAAACCTAGTTAACACCTATGATCCCACGGCTCCTGTCTAGGGAAAGATTTTCTACCACAAAATATGCACTCAAATGTTTTGGATTTTGTGAGGCTTTTCCCCATGGTGACCGTGCGTGGACCAATCAAGGTCTACCACATCCCCGCAGATAACTTACCCTATGTCAATGCAGGGGCTGCCAATGGTGACATGGCGTACTGTGCCATGATTGGTCACTCACAATCTCTAATGGGGAAATCCTCAAATGAAACCCATTCCAAATGTGGGTGTTATCAATCTAACAGTGGAATGGCCTGCGTCTTTAATTGCTTCCCTACGAGAAGTTTTTCCCAGACAGGAGCCTGTGGTATGGTAGAGGGTTTTTACCAGTGAAACTTCTTTGTTGCGGATTCAAGGCATATTGCTAATTAAGAAAAAGACAGGTCAACTTACATGTGGTTCTGTAGTTGTGCTGGTGATCAAATAAGCAAGGGTAGGCCTACATTTTGATGACCTGGAGACTGGTGCGGATGCCCCAAGTCGGATCTTGGTACTTCCCAAGAGTCAAATGGGCCCTGTATCATGCCCTGTATTTGTCTAAACAATTCCCCCACGTACGTGAATGTCTCAACGTTTACTGGAAACGAAGAGAAAATGCTCCATTTTCTTTGATCAAGATCTCTTCGCACGCACCAATCAAGATCTTTGCCGTCGATACTTGTGCAAACTAACTTCTCCTTGGAGGTTTTTGATAATCAAGTCCAACCGTCGTCACTTGTAAGCATTTCTCCAATACTCCATACTGCAAAGGAGGTAGAGGCCGAGCGTCCGAGGGTTGCATATCTATGGAAGTAAATCACATGTGATGCATTTGTTTTTAGTTTGGTTCTTGTAAAATTCCAGATTTTGGGATTTGATCTTTCTTGGTTTGAGAAAGCGCATTGATTGGGTCTAGCACGATCTAATGAGGAGTTTTTTGGTTCAAGACCACGCTCCTTCACCGTCTCCCTCTCTCCAAATAACTCCAAATAATCAAACCCTGGGTCTCTTTCTCTCACTCCCCATATCTAGCATAATCCTAATCATTCTACACCTAAATGTGAACCCCTTAATCTACAAATTCTAATTCCAAACCCTAAAATTCTCCAATTCTAATCCATTCTCTTAGCCATGAATTACCAAATCTGAGCATATCTACAAATCCAAAGACGACCAAATCCACTTCCTTTGTCGTGTCTTGTTACTGTCACTATGATTCAAAGATCCATCACTCACTCAAAAAACATAAGAAAAATGGAAGACTCTCATATCTAAATTTTGTATTGGACAGGCCTAGTAAAACATGATTGATTTAGCATTGCCTTGTACTCACTCATCTTGACAAAATCGTTAGAGACATTTCGCAAACCAAACCATTTATCGTTTTAGTTAGAATATGATGATTCCTTACTTCAAATCCATGTGCAGTTGCTAGAATGCTATATACCAATATTATTGTTAGATTATATAGTCCCAATCCAGTGGATGATGTAAATAAATTGATTTATTTATTAATATAATCGTACTTTTATTTCATGAAATGAATGGTATTTTATTCTTTGCTTCACATAACCAATACGATATGACATGATGGTTCATGAGATAAACCTGAGCCCACATGTATATTAGATGTGATCCATCAGTGTGGATGAGATCTACATATACGAGACATATAACAAATCCTATATTGAATTGATTCACAACCGATGATAAGATTGGGCATCTCATCTGATAAAGTTACAGCATTATGATCACTATGAGATAGTGTGATTTATCTCAATAGTGTGATTTATCTCAATCATTAGAGTGTAAGACTCTGTATCGTCGTGCTGGTACATTATATGTACCGAAGGACCATGAGATGCACCTTATGCAAATCTGTCTTTGATTTATGGACTATTCTCATAATTCCCTTCATCCTGAAAGATTAATGAACTCAAGTTTTTATTATGCATTTACTTTGAGTCACTAATGAGTGAGGCCAATTGTAGGCCAACACTTCGGTGTCTAGGATACATGGTAGTGAGACTGTGAGAACATTTCATTGTCAAGATGGAATCTATCATCTAATAGATATATCCCCTTGTCCCCATTCATGGGTTTATCATTGGTAAGTGCGCACCCATCTTCATTAAGAGTTAATTGGATTGTACCGATGAACATAGTGATTAATTGGGTCACAAGGATAATAAGATATGGATCTAAATTGGTTAGACAGGTTTAGTCCAATTGATCCATGAATATAATTGATGGAGTGGCCTACTTGTAGTAATAGGAAAGTTTAGAGTCTTCTTATAATTTATTCTCAATGACTGGAGTTCAATTGCATTTATTTAATGGAGTTATTTGCGATTAACTGTGGGTCAGGATTGCACATGAGATGTAGGGTCCGGATATCCCAGTTGGAGCCGGCTTCTATGGAATCCCTAGTGGTCCCCACGCGAACCCTAATAAAAGATTATTTTTAAACCTGTATGGACTCTAAAAGGAAGGAAGAGAATGATACTAATTATAATAAAAGTGAGACTTCTAATTATAACTAAAAGAGAAGGTGCTCACCTGCTATATAAGGAGAGGAGGGGTGCGGCCGTCCATGCACCTTGTACACGCTCAAGCCCCTCTCTCTCCTCTCTTTTCTTTTCTCCTCTGGTTCCCTTCAAGAGATTCTAGGATTTTTCTTCTTTTGGAGATTCCACCATTCTCCTTGAGAAGTAACGTGACATAAGGTCATAGCGTGGAAGACAACAATGTATTAAAGATCCTTCTTGTTCTTGTAAAAGTGTTCTTTAACAAGCCAAGTGATCAACTTCTCCATCAGAGCACAACTGAGCTCCTAAGGTTAGATCTACTTCATCTCGTGTAGATTTTCATGGCTGCTTGTTGCTGTTGCTATCTATCTTTTAGATAGTGTTTTTACTGATCTTGATTCATGAAAAAGAGGCTTTGGATCCTAGATTGGTTTTATGGCCTTCTGGATATTTGATTCATGCGTCAAGTGGGTTAAAAGTTTTGAAAACGCATCCACGAAGCCCACCTACTTTCAACAAATATACCTTTATCGGTAGTAATTATTTAAGATCATCAATCAACCGCTTGAGGACCACCTCTGGAACTTAGACACAATCATTAGGCCACTGGAACTTATGCCTTGAGCCCACTGACCAAACTAAATGGTTGATGGAAATGATGAGTAGATGCATTAGTTACGAAGCATGAGCCAACTCAAAAAATGGAAAACTTAAGCCGGGCTTGTTCAGGTTTGAGTGGAACCGGTATCTACAACTGACAGAGTAAGTTGTGGGAGTTGATTATACACTTAGGGAAATGTTCTTGTATCCAGTTTTTTTCTCACATCCCTGCTCATTTTGAATTTGCAGTGATCTCTCATGTGCATTAATTTTGTCATATAAATTTTAGTGAAACAGGCCAAGTTTGAGATGTTTTTTATGAGATAAATCGATGTTAGCCGATACAGTGAAATATTTTGTGTCTATTTAAATGTGTTATATTTTCTCTTTTACTATTGTTTATGTTAAAAATGTCTTGCAAAAATTTGATTGACTTTATCAATTGACCATTATCTGCCCCACCCAAACGAAAATCGTGGGTCCACCACTGCAAATAAGCACCACTGATTGGGGGATCTACACTTAGAAGAACGTCAAATTATCACATACATGATACAATCAACTAAGTCGATGACATTATTCCTTGGGCCCGGAATGAATTCATCAGTGGGCCACCTTTGAGATTGAACTGATCAAAGTACTTATCTGATTTTCATTATCTTGAACCTGAATTTCAATCGACAGTGGAGCCCATAGTCAGATTCTTCAATAACAAAACAAGCCAAAATAAGAAATTGAAAAAACTATTTGTTGTACTGATGATCAATTTTAAAATAAATTCAACTCCAAGTAAAGCGAAACTTGAGTTAGAAAAAAAAACATAGTCGGATTGGAACCACCGGGATAGGCTCATAGTTCTCTTTCCTCATTGAGAGTAAGTAATGAGTTCACTGGCACCGCCAATATATGCGCTTCAAGTAAGATTTTATCAAATGTGTTTTGTTTGATTTTTTTTTTTTTTCACCCCAGCCAAGGGGGCTGGGACCCAAGAGAGAAACCCGCATATACACACCGAAAAGCAGCCTACTCAAGTAGAAAAAGAGCCCGCACAAGCGGGAAGAGTTCACCCCAGATTCGAACCCTGGGACTCGGATAAGAACTAACACTCCTTATCGCTTGGGTAAGGAACCTCTTTCTTGTAAAGAAAAAAAAATAGAAAAGGAACATCTTTCAACATCTGATTTAAATGAGTTTATATATGGTCAAAATGATTTTATATTCTTTGGGTTCGCCAGTCAACACCTAACGGGTCCAGTAGACTCTCCAAATTCAATATCTATATATGATGAAATATTTTTTTTCTACCATTTCAGAGATGAGAAGTGGAACCCAAAGTTCATAGAAACGTAAGTTGACTCTATTCAACAGAGATTCAGATGAGTCTAATTCACGTCTGCTCGGTGAAAACTCTATGTAGAAATATATTAAAGTAAATTACAATTCTCTTTTAGTATTTTCCCAAGTCTAGCTTATAATGATTGAGTCTTCTTCGAGTTGATTCAATTCAGGATCTCAAGGCACCATACTTTCAATGAGTTGATTTGATTCAGCTGAGTCAAAATGCGATTTATAGCAATGGCAAGAATTGTCTTAAGCCCATCAATTCCTCTCTCTAAAGCTTATTTGAGGATATTTCAAAAATGGAGGGAGGGATCATTTTGCTCAATGTCACTTTTGAACCATATCTGATTCGTGCTCATTTCCAATTTGTTTGTGTAGAATGCATAGGAATTAAATATATTAGAATTCAGGCGCCCTAAGTGGTTACGGATGAAGACCAAAGGTAGATATTAAAAACCGAGCATCAAATAACTTTTTCTATGAAAATAGAATGAAGGGAACATAGGAAATGCATACCCTTCTATCACATTATAAATACTTTTATTTCCTCCTCTCTTCCTAATGAAACTCTTTTTTATCCTTCCAGGAAAAAAAAAACAGTCTGCTACCACAGAATAGGACAGATGAAATTGAACTATGGACTCCATAGCATTTAAACGCCACATAGCCAGGGGCAGACCAACATGTCTCAAGTTGGGGACTTCAGCCCCTCCAAAATTGTGAAAAGCCCATTAGTGCCCTATGAGAGGTCTGGCCCATCCCCCCACTTAAAATAATCCCATAGCCCCCCACCTCCCTTTCCCTAATTCAAAAGATCCCCTTTCCCGATCTCTCTTTTCCACTCTAAAAAATCCATTAAAACTTAAAATAACTGAGGGTATTGATGGTGATCATTAATCTGAGAATGTTAATGCTTTGGGTCAAAAAATTGTAACCCGCAGATTTATAAGTTGAATTGTTTTTATATATATTTTTCACAAATGACTCAAATCCATAATCTTTTTGTTCAAACTTTAATACACTATTATAAATGTCATATAAATTTTGATAATAAAATGTTAGTTGATGTAACTAGATATTTTGTAATTTCAATACTTTCTCTTTTGCCACATTTAATGTTAAGAAAGAACAACAAAATAGTGATTGACGTTTTCAAGTGATTATTATAAGCTCCCCTCAAACGAAAATCCTGGGTCCGCCGCATAGCCACTTCTAAATTTGCATCAAAATAAATTCTACATGCTAAAACATAGATGACATGACTTAGGAGTGAAGCATTTCAGAGTAGCCCGAAAGGAAACAGCAAAGGTCCAAATAACAATGACTCGCAAAATAAAAACACAAAAGAGCAATACGGATTCTCCAGCTGTGGGAGTTCGAGAATTGTTTGGGCTCATGCTAATAATCCATCAGTAGGGCCTGTATTCAAATTAATGCTCAAAAAGAAGACTTTACTTCACTTAGCAAACATCAAATTGATCAAGTCTGCACAATCTGATAAGTAATATGATTCCATAGGGGGACCATAACTTTGAGCAGTTTGAATCTGAATGGGTCCCACTGAAAGTTCTTGAATCTCAGAGTCCCGCAACAGAGAAACCAGAGTCCAGACACACTTGAGACTGGTCCCTAATTCGGATCCATTCCAGAGGAGTCCAGATGCCTCAGATGCCTCTCATGAAGAGAATCTGGTGTCCACCAATAAAAACAAGGCACATCATCAAAATCTCCCAAGTGAAATTAATATAGCTCAAAGGTCAAAAAAGGGCATGAATATTAGTTACATTAGTTGTCCTTCTTCAACCTTTTGTGGCCGAGGTCAAGGTTCAACAAAGTCGTTGAAGAATGCCAAAAGTTCATAATAAGAAAACTAGCATACAATGCACTTGTATCAAATTCATATTTATTATCATATGTAGGGATGGTCGTAGCCACCGTTCTAACCGTGAAGACTATGGGAAATGGCAGTTTTATTTGCTTCAAGAAGCTTCTTTTCTAACTTATTCTTTTAGATGTTGATCCTGATTTCTGTAACCAACCATTGCAATAAAAACCCAGGTTTTCTTTTCTTTTTTATTTTTTTTTGGCTTTTTTTATTTTTTTTTAAATAAGGGTGTGTTTGGGATCGTGCCATTGGCACAAAAAAATTAGAATGAAAAAACTTTATTTTTTTAAGAAATAACCCACTAGCATAATTATTTCACTCTTATCTCTTGCCTTTTTCAGAGAATGTCATTTAAAATTTTCAAATTCTCTCACTTATCCTCAAGGTAGCCCACATGTTTACAATTTCAAATAAAGTTGCCCCACTTAATAATTCATAAAGGTGGGTCACATGATCAAAATCACAAAAAGTGGGACCCATATTATAATTACTATAATGGTGGGACCACATTATAAATTCTACGGATGTGGGACCCATGTTCCAATTTTTAAAGGTGGACATCACATTATAATTTATAAAGGTGGGCCCATATTATCATTCCTATAATGGTGGGATCACATTATAAATTCTATAGATGTGGGCCCCATGTTCTAATTTCTAAATGTGGGCACCATAAAGTTGGATCCTTTGTCCACAATCACAAAAAAATGTGGCCCCACCTTGTCATTTCTAAATGTGGGTCACATGGTCACGATCACAAAAGATGAACCCACAGTGTAAATCCTATAAATGTAGGCCCATATTTTAATTTCTAAAAGCATGTGCCACATTTTAATTTCTAAAGCCAGGTCCCATATACATTCACAACAAAGTGGCCCCACATTATAATTCATAAAAAAGTGGGCCCGCATTGCAAATCCTATAAATATGGGCCCCATGTTCTAATTCTTAAATGTGGGTATCACATTATAATTTTTATAGGTGGATCCCATGTAGGATAATAATAAAGTGCTGAAACAATAAAAGGTAGGTCCCACATTATAAATCCTATGATTTTCTTACTTCCATTCTTTAGAACAAAACTTTTAGAACGTTACCAAACAAATTCTGTAAAATATATTCTCAACAGAGTAATTTAATAAAATGTTCACAAACAAGTTCTGCAGAATATAGTCTCAGCACAAATTGATCTCAGTACAACCTCATCTGAGCACAAAATTGAAAAAAACTCAAGAACGATGCCAAACAGGCAAACACCCAGTTTTAAAGATCTAATTACACTTGGGAAAAGAAATTGTAATGAAATAAGTAATATGATGAGGATAAGAAAAAGGGAGCAACGGCAGATGGCCATCTTTTGAGCATGGAATTTTAGGAGCTAGGGCCCATCATATGATGAGAAGTAAGTATGGCATATGTGATTGAGACATAGTTCAAACAGTATGTTAAGTTAATTTCGACTTAAGAAAAGACCAACTTTGGTGATATTTATTGAGGAGTGGGCTATATCAAAGGGGTAGTATTGAAAGGTATTATGCTGCTTCTACTAACACCTTCAGATTTTAGTAGGGATCATTAGCTATGGAAATTTAATATGACATCCAAGCCAACCAATGGCAAGCTCAAATTTCATGAAGAACAACTCAACGTTAAAAATATGTGTTCCGCCGAAAGTGCGCCAACAGAATTCCACTTAGTGGGAGTAGAGATGTCAAATGGGCTTGGTCGTGCCTCGCTAGTCAATGACCTGCGGCACGGCCTTGCCCAGTCTAATTAACAGACGGGTCGTGCTGGGCCGAAGGAACGGGCAAGGCCGGCCCGTTTTGCCACGGTCCATTGTGGGCCGACCCATCCTAAGGGCCCGCCCAACGGCAAAAAAGGGCTATTTTTTTTTAAATGTTCATTTTTACACCGCCCCCTGGAAAAATAATCTATAAAACGGTTATGAAAGGGGTGTTTTGTGTTCTTTTCAATTTTACAAAGTCAATAAATAATATAACCCTCCCATTCTCATTTATCACCAATTTATACAATTCTCTCACACTATGCACTCTCTAGCTCTCTTTCAAAGCATTCAACTATTTTACTCTCTCTAAGAAGTTTTTGGAGGGCCAAAGATCAAGTCATCAAGAGACAAGACTAAGAGGCTTTAAAAAATTTAGAGGTATTTATATCATTTAAATTTGGGATTCCATATATATAAGTTTATAATATATTATAATAACTTTAATTTTCTCCCCTTTCTTATATTAATTATCACAAAAGAAGGCTATTACTATTATTATTTTTAAATTTTATTTTTTGAAATATGGTTGGACGACCTTCTAGAAGATTTCCCACAGATTCTTCTTTTGTTAATTTTGGGGGAGAAGAAGAAAGTAGGTGATTTACCACCCCTCTTTTCTAGTAGTTACCGTAAACCATCAAAGACAAATAGAACTTCAAAAGTTTGGGAGATATATGATAGGTTTGAAGTTGTTGAAGACAGAAAGAAAGTCCAAAAGGCAAAATGCAAATTTTGTAGTAAGATTTATGGTGCCGAATCAAAGGGGGGTACCGACCATTTGTTAAGACATAGGCAAAAATGTTTAGCCTTACATAAGCCGATAGATGCAGGGGTAAGGGGGCCTGGTTCACAAATTAAAATTTCTACTAATGTTGGTGGTAGTAGTAGCAGTTTAAGTTTTTTTTTTCTTTTAATGCACAAAGTAATAGACAAAATCTTGTTTAAATGGTTGTGTTATCTGAATTACCATTTTCTTTCTTTGAAAATGAGTTTTTTTTTAAAAAAAATAGGTCCAAAAATACTGTCAACCACAATTTCACAGTATTTCAAAAAATACATCTAGAAATGATATTATTAGACTCTGGCAAGAAGAGAAGACAAATATTAAAAATTACCTTGCAGAAATTCCTGGTAGAATAGCCATAACTACAGATATGTGGACTTCTAAAGGAGGTGATAGTTATCTTTTTAATGCTGCACATATATAACATAGATGCAAAATAGATTATTAATAAATGAATAATTAGTTTTAGCTATCTTGAATGGCCATACAATAGCACTAGAATAAGTATATTTATTTTGGAAAAACTAGATGTATATAATATTAAGGAAAAAGTTATAACTATAACTTTAGATAATACCAGTAATAATACAATGGCTATTGAACTAATGAGATTGCAGATGTCACTTGAAACTTTGATAGATAGCTCTATCTTCCAAAATAGATGTATGTGTCACATCTTAAATCTCATGGCAAATGTTGATTAAAAGCATATTATAAGTTACACAGATGCTATTAACGACATTGCTAAATTTATTTTCTACTCCATACAAAGAAGACAATTGTATGCCCAAATATGTGCAAGACAAAGTGTATCGGATATAAAAATACCCAAAGATGTAGAACTTAGATAGAATTCTATGTATGATTTGTTAAACAAGGCAATTGACCATAAACAATTTTGAATGAATTTTGTGCTTTTTATGCACAATATTTGTTGATGAGTGATGAACATTGGGAGTTGTGTACCCATATAAGAGATTTATTAGAAGCTTTTTATACTTCAACATTATTTTTTTCCAGGATATATTATCCCACATCTAATAAAGTTTTAATGAAGATCTTTCAAATTACTTTATAACTTAATAGATTTAGAGATCATTTTTTACTGAATAACATTATTAGAAACATGGAAGAAAATTTTAATACATATTGGGAAGAGGCTCTAATGACATTTTTTTTAACTGTTGTATTTGATCCTAAGTTAAAATTAAGTGGTGTACAGTTTTTTATTGATGAAATAAATAAAAATATGAATTATTCAGATTTAAATATTTTTTCAAATATAAGGGCAAAATTACAAGCACTTATTCAATTTTATTGTGAGCAACTGGGTACAATTGGGGTTAGTATGGCCCATTCAGAAGTCCAGCAAACAGGTGAAGTTGTGTGGGATGCATGGTATTTTTCACTGTCCACGAGTATGGCATCCAGGTCAAGCTCAAGTAATACAGTGACGGAGTTTTTATCGTATCTTGACGTCGGTGTAATACGGGTGCAAGATGCATCTAAGTTTGGATATTTTAGCCAGGTGGAAGCAACAAGAAAGCATTTATCCGGTGTTGGCCACCATGACTCGTGATCTATTGACTATTCCAATATTAATTGTAGTATAAAAATAGGATTTTAGTGCAGGTGGACATGTGGTGGATGACAATAGAACAAATCTAACTGAAGAAACAGTGCAGTCTTGTGTTTGCCTATAAGACTGGTATTTGGCAAATAAGAGAAAGCAAGAATTGACAGTAATGGAAGATTACGATCCAGCATAATATATTAGTGGACTACACGTTTGATTTTTTACTTTTTCTATCATTGTAATTTGTAAATATACAAGTTTTTCATTCTTTTTTTTATTTTTATTCTTTAAAACAATTGTAAGGTTTTGAAGGTAATCTTATTTACAAACCTTCAAGAAGTTAAGATTCAAATGGTTCTCTTTTCAGTAGAGTAGGTCGAGTTTGACCGAACCACTTAAATATCTTTATCATTCTTTATACTTGTGTTCTAATTTTTAATTTTAATATCGAAAAGTCGATAAGAATTAATTGAAAAAAAAATAAAGAGCCACTCCGAGCACTCTTGGCACGGTCCAACCCGCTCCAGGCCGACGGGACGTGCCATGCCAAGAGAAAACATTGGTGGCCGTGCCAGCCTGGCCCGCCCTACCGTTTGACATGCGTAGGTGGGAGCATCGAAGAGTGAACTCCACCCCAAAAAAATATTGAAAAATATTTATACTTCCCTTATCCCATCATCCAAGTCTCAACCCAAAACCCCATCTTAGTCGTACATATTTTGTTCTTCTGGATTTTCCATGTTCTTTAGCTGTGAAGCGTCTTTGACCCAAACAATGATCGTTGACTTCTGGCGACTGCGCTCAACTTCTCTTTATCCTATTTTAAATAGTACTGTTGACTGAGTGTATTCACACAAACCCCTCACGTTTCTGAGTTTTCAGTGCTCCCAACGACCCAACCTACCCCACCTCAAAGATTATATTAAAATGCCGCCACTTGCCCAAAACTCTCCCTCCCACTCAAATGTCACATACCCACGACCACCAGTTTCAATGGCTTCCAATTCCCAGAAATGGAGAATTCAAACCCGGAGTTAAAGAAAGAAGGATCACGTGCATAAGCTATATATATTCACTGTAGTTTAGCGTAGAAGATGGGGTCAAACCTTTGACCGATTAAATATTTTGATTTAAAAATGAGTTGACTTGACTGAACTTTGAGCGAGTGTTAAGATTCAGTTCACCTGGCTCAACCCATTCACGCTTTATCTTTATTGCCAAATTTGTGCTGTACATCAAGTTTATATGTAAGGCCAAAAGTGCCAAAAGCGTAAATGCAGTATGTGGTCTCGCTATATCGAGCATTGGGGGAAGCCCTATTTGATCCAGGCTCTAAGTAAAAGTCTGAGATGGTTTGATATTCTTAGTGGATTATGACTACCTGTATGAATTTGGAGTTATATATTGGGTGTTTCTCACAACCCAAAGACATATAGATCATCTCTTAAGTTCTTAATTAGAGATCTAATTGAGAGAAATTTTCTCTAGAGATTTATTGAATAGTTTTGCTGCCAAGTACTCTAGAGAGCTGAGTTCTTTTACATCCCTTATAGAAAATCATCTTCTTATTTAGAAGATTTGATAAGTCAAGCGTTGGATTGAGTCTGTTGCAATCAACGGTAAGAAGTCGTTGAAGCGTGAAGCGAGACAAGGTAACTTCAGTCCTTAGGTAGGTGATATCTGGGGAGGAAATCTAAATTTCTTGTAATTGCGAAATTAATAGTGTTTGATTATTGATCCAGTTCGAATCTGTGTTTTTCACCCGGTTAGGGTTTTCCACGCTAAATTTGGTGTCCTTATGGTGTGTGCTTGTGATTTTATTTTCGCTGCGTGAATAGGTTCTTCTGCATCCCTTGTAAAAGATCATCTTCTTGTGTAGAAGATTTGAGAAGTCAAGCGCTGGATTGAGTCTGTTGCAATCAACGGTGTGAAGTCGTTAAAGCGCGATGCGGCACAAGGTAACTTTAGTCCTACCCCGACCCATAATTTCCAAGATTAGTATTTATTTATTTGTGGATTAGTTTTCTAAGTAGGATTAGTGTTTGTTTGGTTGAGATTGTGAGTTAGAATGGTTTTTCATTAGCTTTGGGAACTTTTGAGAGCTAGTGGACCTAGTTAGTGACTGTATGGTCCCATTTATTTTGCGTGGTCAACATAAGGAGGTTCTTTGTGATTCCTAAAAATTCTTCTTTCAATTTTTTTTTTTGACTAGTCTCGTCATTCCCTACAACTTTTGTGTTCACTCCATACCCATTCGAAAATCTAAAAATCAATTTACCCTGGGGGCAAAATCAGTCTTTTTACACAAAATCTAGACACAAATTTCGATGTCTCCAAAACCCACAAAATATATACTTTTTGAAACTATATTTTATGACGAACAACTTTATCTTCTTCGTCAAACTCATCCGAGGCACAGAAAACCATGTTTTTAACCCGACAAATTTATTAAGTTGTGGGACCCACCTTCATTCTCTATATAAAGAGAACCCACCTTCACATTCCCCTTCTTCTCACTCAAAAACATTGCGAAGGGGCTGCAGCAACCACTCTAGGGTTTTCTTCCCTTCTTCTTCTTGCTTCTTCCTCTTTAATCCGTCTCAAACTCTTGTCAAATTGGTGGAATGGACTCCATCATCTTCTTCCCCATCTTGGAGGCTTTCCATTAGTACCATTTGTAGAAGAAACCACCCATTCCAAGGTTCATTTTGAGCAAGCTCTTGCCATTTGAGGGTCTTCCATGTAAGTTGTCCTTCTCATCTTTTAGCTTTGTGTTCTCCTAGCCCTAGAGAGTCCCCATCTACACTATTGGGAGCTCTCTCCTTCTTGTCCTTTGTTTTGGCTAGTTAGGGTTCTAAATGGGTTGTATTTTGGGGGTTTTTGTGTAGCTTGGAGATCTTTTGCTTGGGAGTGTGCTTGGAAGCTTGTTTAGTTATCTTGAAAGCCAAAGCAAGTGGATGAATGGATGTTTTTAAGTGTTAGCATGTTTTATAAGAAAATAGGAATTTCATTACTTGTACTTAGTGATTTAATACTTGCTTCTAATTATGCTTTTCACCGTGTTTCTATTGATTTCGAAAATGTGCATATTAATGAGTCTTGCTGTCACGACCCGAGCCTAAGATCAGAGCATTCGGAACTAATTCCCGGGTCGCGAAGTCAATCATACTTACTCTCGTAAACTCCGAATTAACCGAAATTAAGACGAAGCCTACAAGGGATCTTACATACGTATCTGTCAATGTACATTTTGCGGAAATACATATATGTAAGACCCCGACCCGAGTGACTCGATTAGTACTAATTAAGTTGTGTGTTAGTGCTAACCTTGATTAGTGGTTTTGAATAAGCTTGGATTAATATAGTTCTTTTATAGCTTTGGGGAACTTTAAATGTCCTGTGTTTAGTGGGACCCTTTGGGGGTTCCTTTTTTATAGTCTTGCTTGCTTTTGGATGTTACTTGATTTTTCCCTAATTCTTGTCTTGATCCCGTTTTACTTATTTTGTCGATCCTTACAACTTTCATGTTGAGCCCATACCCGTCCGGAACCCTGAAACCCGATTTTCTTGCATCGAGGGCAAAACAGTATTTTTACATGAAATCTGTACCCAAAAGTCGATATCCCCGAAACCCGCGAAACATATACTTTTTGGAAATTAGATATTTTGACGATCACTTTTCTCTTCTTCGTCGATTCCGTCCGAGGTCCCGATATTAGTGATTTCATCCCAAAGAGATTTCTTAGTGAGGGGACCCACACCCCACTTGTATATAAGGAGACCCATCCTCTCCATTTATTCTTTTCCAGCACAAGCACAAACCTAGGGTTTCTTTGCCTCTTTCTCTTCTTCTTCTTGCTTCTAGACCATCAAGCACCACCCACCTTGCTCCAATCAAGAAATGGAGATCTCAACCCTCTTCCCCACCTTACAAGCTTCTCTTTAATACCATTTGTGGAAGGGTCTACTCAACTCAAGACCCTCCTTGAGCTCACCTTGTCCATTTGGAGAACCTACAAGTAAGCTTCCTCCCTAATCTCTTAGATCCATGTTCTTCTAGTCTTGGGAGAGCTCTATCTTCATTATTGAGAGTTATCTCTTCTTGTTTCTTGGTTTGACCCATTTTAGGGTTTCTTTTTAGGGGTTTTTGTGTAGATTGTGTTCTTGACTTGGAGAAGTGTTTAGAGACTTGATGTTCTTGATTAGAGACCTTGAGGTCCCGTCGTTGGTTTCCCTGAGGAGGAGCCAGAGGAGGCGGTCGGAGAACCGCAGCAATTAGTAGAGTGGCATGCCGATGATGTTGTCTAAACATCCGGTTGCCTCGGGAGATACGAAATATTTTTGGGGAATGTTAGAAATTATATTTTTGGTGGTTATTGTTTTGTCCATATTAGCCTTTGTTGGCCTTTATTTTGGGAATTGTAATTAAATGATTTATGTTCTAACTCTAACAGTATTTTGGGTTACGCTATAGAATATTGCTCATTCTGATACTTGTTATTTAAATGCAATCAGTCTTGTTATTATGGAAATGAATTTACACGCTTGATTTGCTACACGCTTCCGCAATTATACAAAATATTTATGTGTGTTGGAAAGTCCTCACCGCGGACACCTGTGGGAAATCACGTGCACGGGTGATGTGTGTTCTTTATTTACCCGTGTGCGTTTGGGCATTAAACATATCTTTATTTATTGTCATCACTCCTTGTGATCACATGCCCATCACATTAGTCCCGATCCTGGATTTGGTCCCTAAGCCCGGTCCGGGGTCGCGACAATATATGTATACAATGACAATCATTTAAAATTAAATAAGTCCTTTACAAAAGTAAAGTCAATCTACACAACCCATGTACAACTAGGTCAAGAACTGCATATTCATAATACAATGCAGGTGACATCTAACTATTCCAAATGAATATGCAAAAGTATTTATCAAAATATTCCCAAAACATTATATTCTTTCGCACTTAGATCACGTCCATTCGATTCAGCCTCCTAAGGGTATCAGATGGGCATCCTCCGCTGGCGGCACGGCCTCTGCGGGACTAGCACGGGTAACTGGGCCTGTAATATTAGTAGTAACACCGTCAACACGAGAGTTCAACAATGCATATACAAATCTATGATAATACATGTTAATTCTATCAATTCATTGGTCTAACAATTCTATAACAGTGTCCTGTATAATAACACAAGTAGTAACAATGACTATATTGGCAACTACAGTCATGCTGGTTTCCTTCTAATTCAGTTTCTTCCCAAAGGAAGCAGTCAGTTCAATTCATTTTCATTCATATCAGTGTTCAGTGTTCACATTCAATTCATTAATTACATTAAGCCTTTATTAGATGACTTATCAGTGGGACTCTTCAGTCCAATATTCTTTTATAGTTTATCAGTGACTTTTCAGTCTATGACCTTTAGGTCCAATAAGGTGGGATCTCCAAGTGTCTGGATCAGAGATCACTAGTATCACCACGAAGCTCCGGAACACCCCCAATTCCATCTACTGCAGGAGGATTGTTTATTAATTAAGTGTGACATTCGGTACTATTCTTTATTCAATGTTACACTTAGCAATTGTTTATTATTCATTTCAGTGTCAATTCAGTATAGTTCAATGCAGCTCTATATGAGTTTAAGAAACCACTATGTAGTGCCAGACTCATAATCTTCAATTTAAACTAGCTATTCTATTCAATTTCTATTTCACTTCTAAACAATTATCTAAACCAAACCATTGAGTGAAACAACCGTTACCAATGTACGTGTTATTGTAGATGACATTATTTTAATCAATGTGCACATTATGATAACCAAAGTTAACTCTTAGGAAGGTTTAGACATCACTAACACTAGCCCTAATGAGTGGGCTTTCAACTCAGAAGAATCAGGAATTAATCTGAAACCTTTCTTCATTTCAGCTACTTTGGCGATTACCTGGCGGTTAGCCGAATTCTGGCTGGCGACTAGCCGAACCATGTTCGGTCAGCTTACGGTTAGCTTTCCAGAACACTGTACTTTCTGACACACTCCCTTACCTCGGCTACCTCGTCGATCACCTCAGTGGTCACGTCGTCGGTCATCCCTCGGCTAACCGAAATTTCAATTTTGGCTAGCCGAACTCACTTCGGCTACTAGCAGTTAGCTTTCCAAAAGCTAGCCCATTCTGTGGAATTTTTTACTCAATTTCGGTCAGCCCGCGGTTACCTTTCGGCTAACCAAAATTTCAATTTCGGCTAACCGAAATTCAGCGGTCAACTCACGGTCAGCTTTCCAGAGACTGGCCAATTTTATGGATTTCAGCGGTTAGCCTTGCGGCTAGCCGAATTACTCCCAGAACTGAATTCGAGAGATTCGGAATTCTGAAGAAAAATTCTGGGAATTGAGTTCCTTGAACTCAAATCACTCAAATAACATCATTAAACATAGAAGGTGTATTTACTTGCCTCTATTTGAAGATTGTTTGACAAAAACCCCTTGTTTTGCTTGGATTTGAGGTGGAAACTTCTCAACTTGAAGCTTTTTCTCCAAGAATTCCAAGAGGATGATGTAGAAGAAGAAATGGATGAACTTCTCTTTACTTGAATCATTCCCAGCTCACTCTTGATGCTTGATGGAGAGAAAATGGAAGAAGAAGAAGAAAAGGAAAAGGAAGGGTGCCTAGGGTTTGCTTTGAGTTGAATAAACTCAATGAAGGCATTTTTAGCTTATATAAGCTTCTCAATTGCACTTAAGTCCATTAATCTCTCTAAATTACGATTCCAGTCAAATGAAGGGTCATTTGATCCGTTACTCGTCGAAGACCTCAAGTCTTTTACGAAAGTTAACGTACTTGTCGAGATACGCGTATTGGTATCAAGAGTTTCCGTATTCGACAAATACGAGAAAATTCGTATTTACGAAAAGTCCTAATTCCTTTGTTTAAGTCTAAAACTCATTTAACTTCTTCATTCTCCTTGATTATCATCCCATTAAGTCTAATTCACTCAATTCAGACTAATTCACTTCTATTTGGCCCCGAACTATTATTAGCTTAGTTAACCATGATTAGTTAGCTTTAATTCTAAATAATTAGAGTTAATCTTTATTAACTCGAGACGGGGCCTGACAATTCCCCTAAACTTTTAGAACCATTCGGTCCTCCGAATGAAATACAAATAAATACAAGTCAATAAATAATTCGAATTTTAAAATTACCTGAACGAATAACTCGGGATACTTTTGAGCCATCTGCTGTTCAAGTTCCCACGTAACTTCATCAGGTTCACGATGATCCCAAAGAACCTTGACCCATTTAATCGTTCTTATACGTAGAACTGCCTCCTTGGTATCAATGACTTGAATTGGCTTCTCAACATATGTGTTGTTCGGTAACACTTGGATCTCTTCCTGACGAATGACATGTGAAGGATCAGCCACATAGTTTCGAAGCATCGAAACATGAAATACATTATGGATACCAAAGAGTTTTGCCAGAAGGTTTAGGTGATAAGCCAAGTTCCTAATTTGGCTCGTGACCTTCAAAGGTCCAATGAATCTCGGGAAAAGCTTCCCTTTCTGCCCAAATCGAATAGTGCCTTTCATCGAAGAAGTCTTCAAGAAGACTAGATCATCAACAGCGAATTCTAGATCGCGCCGACGATTGTAAGCATAGCTTTTCTCCCTTGACGATTGTAAGCATAGCTTTTTTGCCTTAATCTAGCAACTTTTAGCCTATCTTGTATCTTCTGAACCTTTTCTGCTGTTTCGACAATGATCATAGGACCATGGAAACTTTGAGTACTAACGTCTTCCTAGATCACTGGAGTCCTACATCTTCGACCGTACAATGCTTCAAATGGTGTCATTTCAATGCTGGAGTGATAGCTGTTGTTGTACGCAAATTCACACAACGCTAAATGGTCATCCCAATCACCCCAAAATTAACAACACTAGCATGAAGCAAGTCTTCCAATGTCTGTATAGTCCGTTCTGATTGTCCGTTTGTCTGCGGATGATAAGTAGTACTAAACCGAAGTTTAGTGCCCATAGAATTATGAAATGATTGCCAGAATGCAAAAACAAACCGATTATCCCGATCAGAAACAATCGAGACTGGTGTTCCATGCAATCGAGTCACTTCCTTGACAAACAACTTGGATATCTCGCTGAATCCCATATCCTTTCGAAATGGAAGGAAATGCGCGAACTTCGTAAGGCGATCAACGATCACCCATACGGCATCGTGTTGCTTCTTCGTCCTCGGTAAACCAGATACAAAGTCTATTGTAATGTGTTCCCACTTCCATTTAGGAATATTCAATGGATGAAGTAATCCTAGTGGCTTCCGGTGCTCAAATTTCACACGTTGGCAAGTTAAACAGGAAGAAACATAACCTGTTATATCTTGCTTCATCTTATTCCACCAGAATCTGTCCTTGAGATTTCTATACATCTTCATACTCCCTGGATTCATAGAGTATCTGGTGTGATGAGCTTCAAATTACATCATTGCATGCCTCAAATCTTCATGTGCTGGTATACACAATCTGTCTCTAAAGTAGAGAACTCCTTCTACCAACACGAAGTCTAGCCTAGCTAAAATGTTCTCCTTGATCTTCACTAACTCTGGATCTTCGAACTGTCTATCGTTGATTGGTTTGATGAGGATTGGTTCAAATACAGACATCGTTGTGACCATCACTGTATCATTCACCATTTCAATAGATACATCCAGATCTCTAAATTCTTCAATCAGGCTCCATTCACCAACTATTGATGCCAAGTTAGCAGATTTCCGACTCAAGGCATCAACCACGACATTACCCTTTCCAGGAACATATTTGAATAGAAAGTCGTAGTCCTTTATAAGCTCTAACCAACGGCATTGCCTCAGATTGATATCTTTATGAGTGAACAAATATTGAAGACTTTTGTGGTCATAATGGACTTCAAAAGTCTCTCCGTACAGATAGTGTCTCCACTGCTTCAATGCGAATACAATATCAGCGGGCTCTAAATAATGTGTGGCATAGTTCATTTCATGCTCCTTCAACTGGCGTGAACCATAAGCAATCACCTTGCGGTTTTGCATCAATACACAACTTAGTCCAATACCCAGGGCATCTGAGTAAATCTCAAATCCTCCTCTTCCATAGGGTAAAGACAAGATTGGGGCTGAAATCAGCTTCTGCTTCAATGTTTGGAAACTAGATTCACAGGCATCATTCCATTCAAAGGGAATGTTCTTTCGGGTTAGTTTTGTTAATGGCGATGATATCTTTGCGAAGTCCTTGACGAACCTCCTGAAAATAGCCTGCTAATCCTAAGAAACTCTGTACTTCCAGTACATTTTTCGGACTCTGCCAATTAGCAACTGCTTCGATTTTAGCTAGGTCAACAGCTAATCCATCTCCTGTAATGATATGACCTAAAAATGCAACATGCGGCAACCAAAAGTTGCACTTCTCATGCTTTTCATATAACTGATTCTCTCTTAGTACTTGCAAGGCTATTCTCAAATGATGTGTATGCTCCAATTCTGACTTCGAATAGACCAGGATGTCATCGATGAAGATTAAGACGAACTGGTCCATATAGGAAGCAAACACCCTATTCGTTAAAGCCATAACAATGCAGGTGCATTGGTTAGACCAAAAGCCATCACTAGGGATTCATAGTGACCATAACGAGTCCTGAATACAGTTTATGTATATCTTGATCCTTAGCCCGAATCTAATGATATCCAGATGGGAGATCAATCTTGGAAAAGTACGATGCACCATCAAGTTGATCAAACAACTCACTAATCCTAAGCAGTGGATACTTGTTCTTGATCGTCACTTGATTTATCTGCCTATAATTGATGTACATTCGAAGGGTGCCATCATTCTTCTTTACAAACAATTGTTGACACCAAAAATGTCACTTTGCCTCTTCAACATCAAGAAAGCTGCATGAAGTCGCAACCTGCCATAAAAGACAATGCAATTTCTCCAAAGAATCAAATCTTGTCAGAATCAAACAAAAACTGTAAGATCCTTCAAGATAGCCAAGAGAAGAGTACACATGAAGTTTCGGGCCATTTCAGAATCATTTGGCCTAACTTCGCTTCTCCGACAGCTAAAATGGCGCTCCCGGCGGCGACATCATCGGAGACGTCAAAACTTCGATCAGAGCCTACGGATGACTCCAGCATGTCTCAAAAGGGCTCCATGCCAAATTTCAAGTCCAACCGACAACGTTTGACCCTCCATTAATGCTCGAGCAGCAAAATCAAGCCTCCCGGCGGCGGGAACCACCGAAGCCTTCGCTTATCAAACCAAGTGCATGAGTGGCTTCAACATGCTTCCAAAAGGCTGCACGTCAAATTTCAGGTCATTCCGACAACGCTTGACCAGGTTTCGATGCTCCGAGAGAAAATCAAGCCTACCGGCGGCGGAGCAACCCGGGACCATGACATCCAAAACGGAACCCATGGAACGTCTCAAAATGACTCCAATAGGCTCCCCGTCAAATTTCAGGTCAATTGGACATCGTTTGGCCACATATCAAAGCTCGGCATTTTCCCCGCAGCAAAATTAAGTGAAGCATCGATGGGATCCCAAACGGCTTCAAAACTCAAACAAAAGCCTATGGTTGGTCTTATTTATTGCTCAAGAGGCTTCACCTCAAATTTCAGGTCATTCCGACATCGTTTGACCAAGTTTCAGCTTCTGGCGGAAAATCAGCAGCTCTACGCGACAAAGTCTTTGGCTTTCCCGGAAAATTGGAAACTTTGCACTCTAAAAATGCAAGGATTCTCATCAGGTTTTCTACAGGGAAATCAAGCCAATAAATGAGAAGAAATGTCAGGAAAAATACAGAAGAAAACGGCGACGAAAAAGACCACAAAACGGACCAAAAACAGTGGAAAAACCCCCAGGGTCGCCGGCCCATGGTCGCCGGCGACCATGGAAGTCCGGGTCACCGGATTTTTCGTCGGTGACCCGTTTTTCCGTCCTTTTTCGCGTTTCGCGTACTTTGGCCCCTGTGGTTTCCTGAAAATGTGATTTTTAGTGCTTGAAATTGACTCATGTCCTCCAACATCCGTCAAAATCAAGGGTCAACCTCCAAAAGTATCAAAATCAACATTGATCGCCAACGGGTCGACCAAAAAAGTGTACTTTCCGCCCAATCGATCGAAAAATCGACATGACAGATGTCACCGGCCCGCTCTTAGCTATCACTGTCTGAAGTTACATGTTCATCCGATGTCGATCAGCATGAAGATCCATCGATGATCATCGCCAGAAGAATTCCAGAAGACACGGCACGGCCCGCGACTCTTCGACTGCTCGGCGACCAATTAATGTGGTTAATTGACTAGCTTTATTGCAGTCATTAATTCATTTCTTTGGACGGCCCAATCAGAAGCAAGCATTTGGGAGTTACAAGTCAATTGATTCATGGCATTTAACCCATGAAACTCCTCCCATTATGGTAATTAAGGTGATTAAAAGCCCTTAAACTCCATCGGCCAATCAGATTCAAGGAAAAAGGAGTTACAAAATCAAGAAATAAATCTTGTAACTCCTCCCATTAAAGCCATTAAAGCCCATAAACTCTCCTAAATGGCTACCAAAAGCCTATAAATAGGAGAGCATTCCATTGAAATCCGGATCGATCAATCGGAGATCACTTCCAAAGCACCATAGATCCAGAAATCTGAGAGAAAGAAAAAGAGAGAAAAACTCTGCTGAAGTTCTGCACCGGCCACCACTACAAGGTGACAAAAGTCCCTTGGGGGGTACCACCCACCCCCCCCCCCCCCAAGGTCCTTGCCTTCTCCCGCTGCCTCCAATGGCTTAGACGTGGCTTTTCAGCCCGTCTACTTAGCTTTTTATCGGACATAGGACCTCCTCTTGGTCTTTGTCCTCTAAAAATCTGAGGTTATAGCCAAGCCAAGCGAATCAAGAGCATCCTCTGTTCTCATCTGCATGGATGATGGCGAAGCCCACACATGGCTTGCGACCGTCAATCTGAACGAGTCCCCCACAATCTCCTGAAAAGTTAGATCCTCCTTTTCTTGCTTTTCATTGTAGTTTGTATTTTTCTAAAAGAGACAAAAAAATCACAACTCTTGTCTTTCATTATTGATAAGAATTGTAAATCGGCTATAAACGCCAAAATCGGCTATAAACGCCACAAAATCGGCTATAAATGCCAAACAAAATCGCCTTTCACGGCAAACCAAGAAAATGTCTCTTTTCTTAAATATTTGTGCAATGGAAAACTTGAAAGAAGTTGATTTCCTTTTTACTTGCGAAGGTTGATCTCCGGATTACCACTTGCAATTCCAAGTAAAATTGAAAATCTGTCACACCCACACAAAAGAAATGTCGATGCACGCTTCATGCCCTCCAGGCCCGAAAGGGCCGGACCCGACGGACTCCCACGTCCGCCGACCCCGGTAGCACCCACGGCATTCGGAGCGCGTTCCATCAAGCTGGCACACCCGGTGGGACTCGTTCATTTGAGAACACGGTGCTCGGAAATGAAATATTTGCATATCATACTTTTTGCTCTATGCTTATACTTCTTTTCCGGATTCCTTGGCTACTTTCTAGCTGGTAGCCTATATTGGATTTCGCATCCTAAAAAAAAATGAGATGGGATTTTTTGGAAATTTCTATTTCTTTGAGTTTGTTTCCATTCTTTCTCTTTTCAAAAAAAAAAAATTAGTTTTCTTAGTTTGAATTCAAAATTGAGAAACTTTGATCCTATCCTATCGTTCTTTGGTGCTTGCAGAAATGTTGAGCCCGTTCGACTAAGGTTTTGGACCATCGTTTCTCTTCGATGAGTTCATTAGAGATTTCAAAAAAAAAAATTAATAAAAAATCAGTTTTCTTAGTTCGGATTCAAAATTGAGAAACTTTGATCCTATCCTATCGTTCTTTGTTGCTTGCAGAAATGTTGAGCCCGTTCGACTAAGGTTTTGGGCCATCGTTTCTCTTCGATGAGTCTATTTGGGATTTGAAAAAAAAAAGACATAGACCACGAAGGTTAAACCAATTGCGTTCTTTGATCACGATTGATTCAAGAAAACCCTTGTCCAGAGTGTGGAGACAACCTGACTGTTCTAGGCAAGGGTCCTCCAAACGGGTTCATTAAGTAATCCTACCCTTACCTGGGGGCAATTCTATCAATTGAGGTTTCATAAGACCGGGTTAGGAGGCCTATGTGTACTCTCTCGTCTTTAAATCTTAAAAAATTAAAAAAAAATCAAAAATAAAAAAAAAGATTTTCAAAAAAAAATCTTAAAATAAAAAAAAATCTTCGAAAAAAAAAATAAAAAATAAAAATAAATAAAAATATATTTTAAAAAAATAAATAAATAAAAAAAATAAAAATAATAAAATAAAAAAAAATCATTTCAAAAAAAAAATCTCCAAAAACTCGTCACTTTTGATTTCAGATCTGAGAAATTTTGGTTTCTTCTTTTCTGAGCACTGGCGCTCGCGGAAATCGCCGAGACCGTGTTCAGATCAGAATACCATTTGCTCTCCTTGATGGAACCAATCTTGACATTTCAAAAAAAAAAAAACTCGTCACTTTTGGATTTAGATTCGAGAAATTGTGGTCTCTTTCCTTCTGAGTACTGGCGCTCGCGGAAATCGTTGAGCCCGTATTTGAATCGGAATGCCACCTGCTCTCTTTGACGAATCCATTTCTGACCTTTCAAAACAAAGAATCCCATCTCATGGATGCGATCTCCAACATTTGTGCATAGCAGTACTAGTACGCCCTTTCAGGGTCTACTGTATCTGTGACCGGCACATTTGTAACTCTTACCTTATATTCTTCTTATCTCGAGCAAGCTCCGCTTCTCGATAAGTCGAATTTAGGTATACAATTGCTTCTAGCAGTCATTGGAACGCTCATTTCGAGCCTACCATGCTTGCAACCAGAACAATTGTACCCTCTATGGCTTTTTGCCTTCTTCATATTGCTTGGGTCATGTCCCTTGAGCGATTTGAAAAGACAAAATCATAGAATTCCCCATTTATGATCATCATATTCTTGTGATTACTAATGGATGTGGTCTTGTTTCAGAAATTTTGAAACTAACAATGGCAGCCTTAACCATTATCTTCGATGAGAACAAGCACCAACTCATGCTTCAACAGAAGCAAAGCGCGCGCACTCATAAGCGCCTTGTCAGCTGCCGAAGCATCAACTCCCTCGGCAACTCTCCGAACTCCGGGTCGACCTCGACTCCCCGGACTATCTTCTTTGGGACGCTGGGACCATTCCCACTTCCAGAAGAACAAGCTGTGCCTGCTAAAAAGCAGAAGATCGCCTCTCAACGTGTCACTCCCGTGACACCAAAGGCGAGCGCCCAAAAGCCCGAAGCCCGCGGCACCCCTGCGAAGCCTCAACCCACAAACAACCAGGTCTACCCTAAGACTTGGTCTCCAAGACCTTCCCCAAAACAAAGAAGGTCTCAAACCTCCACCAAGCCAGCATACCTGGCCCCACTCAAGGAGAACCAGTTCTACCCTCTTGCCTACATGAAAGAGGAGAGACCCATCTCCAACTTGACTCCCAAGTCAAACCAGCATGAGCCGGCTTGTTCCTACAGGCCCAAAATCAGATCATGCATCACCAGGCCTCTACAAGCACCTGCTAAGGCCTACACTCCTTCAGTTCGACCCTTCATCTCTACAGGGGCCGAACTCGAAAGGTTCAAAGCTTCGCTGCAACAGGCAAAGGACCGGGTCCGGATCCTGTCCTTGCCTAGCTACAAAGAAGACAAGCTCGGCTGCTGCGCCCGAGGGAGCACATCCTTCATCGTCAGAGCCCAGCCAGAGCTGACTGAAGCTCAAATCGCTCGTCGAGCACGCCGCCGTGCGTCATATCGACAAAAGAGACTAGAGAAGCAACGGACCCAGCCTCCTACACTTCAAGTCTCCCACAAATGGGTCGAAAAAGAAAGACCCGACCAAGTTGCTGCCGTCCATATGGTTGGAAAAACCAGAAGACGCCAAAAGTCAGCATAAAAAATCCATGTCCGACGTCCGGTGACCCGTAGCGTCACCAGGACACAAGGACATCCCGAAGAATCTCCTACCCCTTCCAGCCAAGGACGGGAGAGTAATCCTTCATCAAGCTCTTCATCAAAAAGAATGAGCCTCAGCTCCGTCACCAGGACAGTTTCTTCGTTCGAATCCCGAGGGATGAACGTCTTGGCTACAAGTTCTGAGCCACCACCTCAGAATCCACCTCAAGATGATGTGCTCACACGCATCGAGCAGTTGGAACAAGGCCAGCAGAGGATTGAAACTCTGATGGAAAACCTTCTCCTTGTTGTCCAAAATCAGGTGAACAATGAGCCTCCTCCGAATCATAGCAATAACGAGGGAAATGGAGAAGAAAATGAGTCACGCGCCCTTACCAAAAAGGACGTAGACAGTATCCTCGCCAAAGCAAAAGAAGAGGATATACTCAAGGAGCATGGGATCAAGCCACCATATCCTTTATGGATGGACTCGGTCCCGTTCCCCATAAAATTCAAACATCCTACTCTCCAAACATATACGGGGAAAGGATCAGCCAGACAGCACGTCATCCACTTCAAGATTTTGACGGGAGCTATCGCGGATCAAGATGCACTCAAGATCCGCCTCTTTGTAAGTACCCTAAAAGGTACGGCCTTCGATTGGTACTCCACTCTTCCGGAGAACTCCATTCAGAACGGGCTATGCTAGAGACACGCTTCCTGACCCACTTCCAAGGTGAGGATCATCCTGTTACTATGGCTCAGCTCTGCAGCCTAAAACAGGGAGAGAATGAGTCAACTTATGACTTCATTCACAAGTAGAAAGCAATGGCATACAAATGTTCAGATGTATTGCCAAAGGCGTCGCTAGTCGACATTTGCCGAAACAACATGAGAGCCAGAATACGCTCCATGATCATCGGCAACAAATCAAAAAACCTGGGAGAACTCCTGGATGCTTCTATGGAAACTGAAACGGTGATTAAAGACCTCAACAGTCAGAAGTCATCAAGAAAAGAGCCAATTGCCATTGCAACCTCTAAACCAAAGAAGAAAGAGGTCCTCAATGTGCAAACCAAGTCAGCTCCTCAGCAACCAAAGAAAGCTGAAAACAGAGCTGCGGGTAAGAGACCTGAACTCTCTGATGCCTTCAAAGAGCGAGTAGAAAAGAAATACCCGTTCGATGAAGATGTTGACGAAATCTTCGAGGCTCTCGTGGCAAACGGCAAGCTCACCTTACCTGAACCCAAAAGACCGGGCGATGTTGGCAAAACCAACGATCCTCGGTATTGTCCATACCACCAGATGGTCTCGCATCCTCTCAATCAATGCTTTGTTGTGAGAGAGAAGATAAACGAGATGTGGAAAAACGGAGTCATCACCTTTGTCAAAAACTATGGGACTGCCTCCGTCAACATGGTGTCATGTGGACAAACACCAAAATCACCGAAGAAGAAGATCACTACTTCCTTCAAGGTGATAAAAAGAATTCAAACGTTCGAAGTGTTGGTTCCTTGCCCGACACCAGACGGACAACCCATATGGGTACATCCCGATCTCCTGGAAGATGAAAACTGAGAGATCGTAAAAACAAAGCCGACAGCTCAACAGCGAAGGCAGGCTAGGAAACATCTCCTCAGGCTCAAACGGCAAAAGAAGACCCAGCCAAAACAAGAAGTCCATGAAAAGGCAGAGGCCTCCTCTACCACCTCACTCGGGGCAACAGAAACATCCCTTCCAGAGACTTCAAAGGCGGTAAGAAACTTCACTCTCAGTGATTTCATGCCACCTCGATTCAAAAAAGAAGCTATGCAGAGGGCATCATACTCTTGCAACTCGGTAGTTGGATTCTCCATTGATGGAATCTCTTGAAACAGGAGAGTATCTCTCCGACGAAGAATGGGTTCCTGAAACTCACCTTATGCCAGTAATCTGGTATAACCCTTTGCAACCACAAGGGTCCTGGTCTGGTGATGAACAAGATCAAGTGGCTGCACAAGAAGATGCTGTTAACCCAGCACCTGTCATTGCTCCAGTGGAAATCAACTATGTTGAGCCACACGGAGAAGACGAAGAAGAGGATCTAGCTCCCATGCCTGATCTTGAAGAATATGCAAGGACCTTGCAGCGTCTCGCTCTAGATCAAGAGCAAGATCGCGTTAACGAGCCTCCTCGCAACCCAGAGCCTGAAGTCCCTGAAGATAGTCAGGTACATCCACCCTTAACTTCTAAAAATGGAGAAAATTGCTGGGTAGACGATCCTCTTACATCTGAGGATGAGTCTGACTCCGAGCAGGCAACATCTCCTATCAGAGCTTCCTGTAATGTAATATATCAGGACTATAGCTCTTCTGAAGCGTCGTCTGATGAGATTACCTATACTCCGACGACGCCTAGCAATGTATCTTCTGGAGCTACCTCGTCTCACGTGACTTTCACAGAGATGACACCCTCTCAGGTTTCTTCTCCTGAGACTGTGACTTCAGGATACACATTCTTCCCGACTCATCATCATGAAGAAAACCCAACTTGGGATGATGGATGGGTCAACGAAGAAGAAATGCTGCTGGATGCTGTTCAGGACTCGCTCCCGGAAAATGCTCCGTGCAACACAATCACTGAGGATGGCAACTCTGCTGCAGATGCATCCCCAGTAGATGAAAAACGACAGCCTCTTGATCATGAAGACAATCTTCCAAGCGAAGATCCTTCTCAAGAAGCTCTCGAAGTTGGTAGAGGCACCCGCTCGGGCCGGGACTACCACAAAAATTACAACCAATCTTCCTTTACTTATGTAAATCCTTCGGGAAAAGATGTTGTAAGCGCCCCCAGTGGCAAAAACAATGAACATGCAAGCCCTAAGGAGGCTTTCAAGTATGATTTGATCGAGCACTTCAAACACATACCTGCACGACTGCACATCCTGGATTTATTACGAATGTCTCCATGCACTCGTGATAATCTCATCTCAGAATTACAAAAACTGAATGAGGATGTCGACAAACATGCCCCACAAGTCCTCCAAATTGAAATGGACTACCGGGTCAAAAACTCTGAAACTTCCTTAAAGGGAGAAAAGAAAACTGAGGGATCATGCATTGAATGCCTCTCGGTGCAAAAAACAGCCAGTGCAACCATCGCCTTCACAAAGGACGACCTCCTACTTGGCGAAGCAAGGCACAACCGACCCCTGTACTTCACAGGGTACATCAAGGAAATGCCTATACACAGGGTTCAGGTCGACCCAGGTTCTGCACTCAACCTCATCTCCACTTCGGCTCTCGAAGAGTTGGGCATCCCACCCAGCAAGCTAAGCCACACATCTGTATCTATCTTTGGATACGATGGGAGTACTCAAAGGCCTATCGGCAAAATCAGGTTCAAATTGCAGATCGGTGATCTTACCTCTGAAGTCACTGTGTATGCAATAAAAACCCCTTCATGCTACAACATCCTTCTCGGACGCCCCTGGATACACGAGAACGGTGTTGTCCCTTCAACTCTACATCAATGCATCAAGTTCGTCGGCGACGACGGCATGGTACATCGAGTCTTTGCGGACAGAAAACCCTTCAAAGGTAAAGAAGTCCACTTCGCAGACTCCCAGATGTATGAAGGAGAAAAAGAAGAAGAGGAAATAGCACCCCCTGCTGAAAATCTCCAGAAAGATAAAGGCAAGGCTCCTCAAAAATCACCGGAAGAAAACAAACCCTCCGGCAAATTAGAAGAGAGTAGTCAATCTCCCTTCCTCATCTCCCTCAAATCTTCAAAACCTTTGGTCATCACAACCAGAGTGAAGAAGGAAAAGCAAAAGCCTGGGGCCAAATTTGTTGTTTCTCTCGTGTCTATCATGCAAGACACAGACTCGGACTCAGAGCCAGAAGACGATGCATCGTCAAGCCAAGCTGACGCTCAGCATGTTCAGCCTGCTCTCACTCCGACGGAGACACCTGCTGATGTAGAAGATCCTACGTTTGCTACCTTTGTTGTTCCGACAACATCACCAAAGCAAAAGCCGATCTTCTTCCATAGATCGGATGCTTCTTCATCAAACTCCATGCTGGAACCTTTCCAAAATGAAGGTATACCTCAGCTATCTCTATATAGTCCTGTGGCACAAGCAATTATGAAGAAAATGGGCTATGACGCTCAAAACCCAGTCGGTTTGGGAGAAAGACGCGGTATTCTCACGCCATTGGAGCCCGCCTTGACCAAAAGCCAGATGGAAGATTGGAGACTCTACGGTCATGTAGAAAAGTCTTCATATGGGTTAGGGTATGATCCCAACACTCCTCTGAGACAATTGACACAAAAGCTTAAAAGTCGTTTTACCGACCAAGCCTCAACATCTCAAGTCCATGAAGACATCGATCTCCCTGGATATCTCTTTAAAGAGTTACCTGACAAAGATCCAGGAAGCTCATCCAATTGGTACGATTTCTCTGATGATAAAGAGGAATCGTCCGATAATACAGACTTGTGCTACTCTGAACCAGAAGAGCCCTCGTCTCCAAAAGAAGTACCTTACTTCGACCCAATTTCAACAGGCGATTGGGACCATCTCATAGCAAGCCTTGAGAAGATCACCAATCAAGAAGACCCGTGGAAAGGAACAAACCCTCGGTCTACAGATGCCCTTGGAATCCCAGAAGGTTTTGTTGAGCTGGAAACCTCCGAAAATATTGTGGAGGAGCCACCTTCGAACCTTCTAACAGAAGATCCTGTTGAAAAGATAGACTTGGGAACACCAGATAACCCACGTCCTGTATTCATAAGCAAGAATATAAAGGATGATGAGTTACCCGAGTATATCGCTTTTCTTCGTGAGTTCGTTGATTGCTTTGCATGGTCCTACGCTGAAATGCCTGGTTTAGACCCCAAAGTAGCAGTCCACAAACTCAATCTTCAAGAAGAAATCAAGCCTGTCAAATAAGGCCAAAGAAGATTCCGTCCAGATGTGATGGATAAAATCAAACAAGAAGTTCAAAAGCTCAAAAGCGTCGGCTTCATCCGTGAGGAACAACATCCAGAATGGTTGGCCAACATTGTCCCCGTGACAAAGAAAAATGGGCAGATCAGAGTCTGTATTGACTATAGAGACTTGAATGGCGCTTGCCCTAAAGATGAATTCCCGCTCCCCATACCAGAGGTGATGATTGACAATACCTGCGGATTCGAGCGAATGACATTCATGGATGGCTTCTCTGGTTACAATTAGATAAAGATGCATCCCGAGGATGAAAAACACACTTCATTTCGGACTCCATTTGGCGTGTATTGCTACACTGTCATGCCATTTGGTCTGAAAAATGCTGGTGCCACATATCAGAGGGCTATGATGAAAATATTCCAAGATATGCAGCACAAGACGGTCGAATGTTACGTTGATGACCTCGCCGTCAAAAGCAGAAAAGAAGACCATCTCAAAGATCTTCTGGAAGTCTTCCTCCGACTCCGCAAACACAAACTGCGGATGAATCCTCTAAAATGCTTCTTCGGCGTCTCGTCGGGTAAGTTTCTCAGATTCCTTGTTCGGAAAGCTGGAATAGAACTTGACCCCATAAAAGTCAAAGGTATTCTAGAAATGCCCTCTCCAAGAACCTTGAGAGAATTAAAAGGGCTCCAAGGGAGATTGGCCTACATCAGACGGTTCATCTCCAATCTTTCGGGGAAATGCCGTCCATTCTCTCGATTGATGAAAAAGGGTGTAGACTTTGTCTGGGATGCCGACTGTGAAGCCGGATTTCAAGATATCAAGTCATACCTGACCAAACCTCCAGTGTTAGCTGCCCCTGCCACTAGAAAACCATTCATCTTGTACACAAGAGCTCTTGATCATTCTGTAGGCGCTCTGCTTGCACAAGAAAATGATGAGGGAAAGGAAGCTGCTCTATACTACCTCAGCCGCATGCTAGTAGGTGCAGAGCATCGCTACTCTCCAGTCGAAAAGGAATGCCTTACAGTGATGTTCGCCGTACAAAAGCTCCGTCACTACTTGCTTTCCAACACAGTCTACCTGGTCTCGAGGATCAACCTCTTGAAGGTCTTTGTCACGAAGGCCGGTTCTCTCAATGCCCGACTGGCAAAATGGTCCATCCTTCTATCACAATTTGATATTAGGTATGTGCCACAAAAAGCAATCAAAGGCCAAGCTCTAGCAGACTTTCTCGCAGAGCATCCATTGCCTAAAGATTCTCCACTCAGAGATGATCTCCTAGACGAACCTGTCTACAACGTGGAGACTTCCTCACCAAATGCCTCCTGGGACATGTACTTTGACGGTGCAACCAGGACAAATGAAAACAGAAAGCTGATCTCGGGAGTTGGCATCCTCTTTGTTAGCCCTGACAAATACATGATTCCACACGCTTTCTCGCTACTGGAACCATGCACAAACAATGCAGCTGAATACCAAGCTCTGATCCTAGGATTGGAACTCGCCATCGAATCCGGTATCACTATGCTGGAAGTCTTTGGAGACTCTCAACTGATCGTCAACCAAATGAATCAGATATATGAAGTCAGGAAGCAAAAGAGACTCCATACAATCCGGCAGCAAACGGATTAGCAGAAGCCTTCAACAAGACACTCTGCAAAATCCTCAAGAAAATGGTCTCTAGTCACAAAAGAGACTGAAGCGATAAACTGTCTGAAGCTTTGTGGGCCTATCGAACCACCGTTCGAGGACCAACCCATAGCACACCATTCTCCTTGGTCTATGGATGCGAAGCTGTCGTGCCCCTAGAGGTACAAATTCCTTCTCTGAGGGTATCTCTACAAAATGACATGACTCAAGAAAGTAATGTCAAATTGCGACTCCATGAGCTGGACAATCTCGACGAGAGACGGCTCGAAGCTCGACAGAGCATTGAACTTTACCAAGCACGCATGGCAGGATCTTTTGACAAAAAGGTCAGGCAACGCACCTACAAAAAGGGTGACTTGGTTCTTGCGGTAAAAAGACCAATGGTCTTCGCTCACAAGTCCAAAGGCAAGTTTGAGCCAAAATGGGAGGGACCCTACGTCATCGACAAGGTCTTCTCCAACGGCGCATATGCCCTCCTAAACATGGAAGGCGACAGATGTATGCTGCCTATCAACGGCAAGTTCTTGAAGCGGTACTACCCTTGAAGACTTACCCAACTGGGTAAGAGCAATGCCTGTATGGCCAAAACCTGTTCTCAAGTACTCGCTCGTCAAACCCACTCTCTTTAGAATTTTCATATCAAATGTCAAAATTTCTAGAGATTAAAAAACAATGCTTACTTTTATCGTTTCATTGTTCAAAAACAAAAAAAAAATCCAAGTTTAGGAGCCTCTCCCTGACTTGACCAAAACTTTCGATCCTTGAAACAAATTCATGGTTTGAAACAAAAATCCGGATTCAGGGATTTCCACCCTAGTTCACCTTACCTTTTACCGCCAAATGGTTTTAGGTCAAAATTTACGACCCTCGTGTCTTTAAACAAAAAAAATGGTTTTTCAAAAAAACCGCGGGGAAGTGACACTTAGTCGATACTCTCAAAACTCAAAAATCGGAAGGATGCGAACCCCATTCGATGCTTCCAAAACCTCTAAAAATCGTGGAGACGCAACATTTCAGTAGATATCCACAACCCAAATTTCAAAAATCGTGGAGAAGCAACATTTCAGTTGATATCCACAAACCAAATTTCAAAAATCGTGGAGAAGCAACAAACCAGTTGATATCCACAACCCAATTTCAAAAATCGTGGAGATGCAACATACCAGTTGCTATCCACAACCAAAATTACAAATGGTTCGAGAAAACCTCAAATTTCAAAAATCGCGGAGAAACGACATCAAGTCAGTACCCGCAAAACCAAAAGTTTTGGGAAAAGCAGGGAAGCGACGCTTAGTCGATATTTGCACCCCAATTCGCGAGGAAGCGACATTCCATCGATACTTGTAAAACCTAACCCGCGAGGAAGTGACATTCCATCAATACTCGCAAAACCGAATGAGCAAGGAAGCAACATTCCATCGATACTTGCAAGACCATTAAGCGGGGAGGCGACATTTAGTCGATACCTGCATTTTGAAAACCAAAACTCGGCTATAAATGCCAAAATCCGGCTATAAATGCCAAAACAAAATTTCCGGCTATAAACGCCAAAATCGGCTTTCATGCCAACAAAACAAAACTTGGTTTTCAAAAAACTCGGCTACAAATGCCACACAAAAAAAAAAAAAAAAAAAAAAAAAAACCTGACTCTCATGTCAAAACCGGCTATAAATGCCACAAATTGGCTATCAATGCCACCAAACCGGCTATAAATGCCAAAAATTGGCTATCAATGCCACCAAACCGGCTATCAATGCCACAAATTGGCTATCAATGCCACCAAACTGGCTGTAAATGCCACAAAAATCCGGCTTCCGTGCCAACCCAAATTTTGGCTTTTACGCCATAAAATTTCGGCTTCCATGCCAACCCAAATTTTGGCTTTTACGCCATAAAATTTCGGCTTCCATGCCATCTCAAAATCGGCTTTCACGCCACAACCAAAATCAGGCTCCCATGCCAAAACAATTATTTGACAAAAGATTTTCACAAAATGACAAAGCTTTTGATCAAATCCCATTTAGCAATTGCTTTCATCACAAAAAGATTTGAGTGAACGTAGGGAACACAAAAAAAAAAAAAAAAAAGGTACCAAAAAAATACATGTGGTACCAAAGCAAAAAAAAAAAAGAAAGTGTTCACAAGCACTACAAAAAAAAGAAAAGTACCAAAAAAATACATGTGGTACCAAAAAAAAAAAAGAAAGTGTTCACAAGCACTACAAAAAAAGAAGTACCAAAAAATACATGTGGTACCAAAAAAAAAAATAAATAAGAAGAATAGTTTCTGCTACAAAAAATCAGGAGCTCAGCCAAAAATGGTCTCCAGCCAAAGCTTCAGCTCCTCAAGCAAACTTTTGGCATCAGCCGTCAGAGTTTCCAAGGCACGCTTCTTCAGGAACTTGCCATGAGATGCTGGCGAATGCCGTAACCCTTCTTTAACACCGGGAAGCTCTTCCCCAGCAGTTTGCCATTTTTCGTTTTCTAGAGTCCTCCTCTCGAGAACTTGACCGGCATCTGCAACCCTGCGAATCAGAGTACTCTCCCTGTCACGAGCCTCTGTTATAGCAGTCCACTTAGCATCAACTTGTGCCTTCAAATGCTCGAGATGCTTCCTGGCCATTTCGACCTCTCCATCAAGGATGTCAAGATCGCGCTTTAATCCAAGGATGACTAGCTCTTCCTTATTCTTCTCTCGGACTACCTGCTTCCTGCTCTGTGTAGCCTCATTCAGGTCAGACTTAGCCTTATCAGCAGGGTCTAAGAACATCTCCTTGAAGAATTGGTCGTCAGGGAAATCCATGGTCTCAAACCACTTGTCACCCAGTGCAATGATCCTATCAACGATCGCCCTGGCACCTGTGACATCCAGACCAACCTCTTCGGTATCAGTGAGAATCTCCTGTACATGTGGGATCATGCCAAATCCTGCCTCCAAGTGTCCAGAAAGGAGAGTCTTGACCCAAGAACTCAAAACCCGAGCCAGCACCTTCTTCGCAAATTGAAGAGACGAACTGGATGAAGATTCACCCTTCTCCGCTGATCGGCTGCTCATGTCATGTCCCATTGGAAGAGTAACAAAAGAACTCTTTCCACTTAGAGCCACTGGAGAAGGAATCTCAGCACGAGGTATCTTCTCTATCGCGTCAGAACTGGTTATAGGAGTCTCTACCTCCGGATCGACCTCTGGCATCCCTTGCTCTGGTTCTGAAGGAAGCGATGGACTATCTTCTGTCACTTCAAAACCTGCAAATGAAACACAAAAAGGTATGAATATGATCCTGTTAAAAAAAAATCATCAGGGTCATCACTACAAAGTACCTTCTTCGACGACTGGCGGAACACTCTCTTCCTCCACGAACTCATCGAAAGCATCATCAACATTTGCGTCCATTGATGGTTCAAAGTCATCGGAATCCTGTGGCAAGTCAGCTGACAAGAGAAATGTTAGCAAATCAAGTCGCAGGCAAAAAAAAAAAAAAAGAGAAAGCGAAAGAAGTTATACCAATTGGAGATTCTGGAATCATTCCAGAGTCCCTCGGTTCTTCTTTAGATGCCATAACCGGCTCCATCACCGCCTCATCAGTCGGAACCTCAGGCATCGGCAAGTCTTCATCCTCTGCTAAAAAAAAAAAAGCAGCAGCAGGGTGAGAAAACAAATCAGAACATGGAAAGCCCCATGAAAGAAGTAGAAAAAGAAAAAGGAAGAATCATACCTTCACCAATGGTCTCTTCCCCACGACTCCTCTTCTCTGGAGGCTCGTCGACAGCCTCTGGCACCTCCTCGTTGATGGTAAGAGGGATTTCCATGTCAGGAGAGTCCTCATGTGGCCCCTCGCTGTGATGATGACTCCTCCTCTTCTTACCTCTACGGGTTCGCTTCCTAGAAGAACCCGCCCCACTATCAGAGTCAGGTTTCTCACTTGGCTCCTCACTGGATGGTCTGCTCTCGCCAGTAGACTCCGCGGAAGCTCGCCTCTGTGCCGCTTGCATCCAAGCGTCGAGCTCAGCTTCCTCCTGTTCTAGCTGCTCCAAAGCCTCATCAGGTACTTCCCGAACAGCTTCAGAACCAATGACGCCCTGGTCACCGAGAAAGCCTATCTTGTGCTTCTCTCCAGAAAGGAAGGCCCAAACTTCCTCTCGCCGGACGCCATCCGACTTTCCAGTACCTTTCCCCGAAGACAGCTTTACATCAAGCTCCTTCTTGGAAAGCCCCCGATATGCCAAAAAGCTCTCCGCAAACCACTTCGTGAAGCCGGCAGTTCGGAAAGTCGACAGCTCAGGATAAGAGATCGTGGTAGTAGTGTCTTCAGCACTATAAAAAGCCCATGCATTTCTGCCATCCTGCAAACCCCCAAAACGCTTCACCATACTCGAAGGCGCTCCAACAACGCCTTGAGAGAAGCCCAACTGAAGCGCAAAGCGAGAAGGTACATACGGCTGGATGTCGACGAAAAGATGTCTGCGGTACACCATCGTGCCGACTCGTATGCTGAAAAGCCACTCATTCTCTGCATTGGTCAAAGGGTAATGCCTTTCCGACCCTAATCTGGTAGAGTCTCGGGAGGCACCAAAATCAAAAGCCTTCTTCCGCAACTCCGGAGAAAGCTTCACTGAAGACTGCCCCATCTCGACGTCCCTGAACCGTCGGATCCTCATGCGGGCAAACAAAAGTGATTCGGATACGGCTTTTCCCTTAGCCAATCGAATCATCAGAGGATCATCATCCTGTGCAGCACCCAGCTGGTGGAAGCCAGGACAGTGGTATACAAACCACGAATAAAAGATATGGGCTGAAAATACCCTATTCATAGGGAGCCCAAGCCGAACCAAAAAAGCAGCAGCCTGCAGTTCGGTACACAAGTAGGAGTAAAGAGCAGGCACCAAAGCAAGCCGCTCTCCAAACGCCATCTGACAAGCCGGAAAAATACAATGCGGCCTGATGTGCGTCCTATCTCCACCAGCAAACACAGCCTCACCTAGCCAATAAGTGAGGTAAAAAGCAAGATCTCTCCGCAGTGCAATGTCAGAACAAAGACATCTGTGCTCGCGAAGAAACCCTTCAACTCTTCCTGCATGGCCGAAGTCTTCTTCCTGTCTTCCCGGGTCATGCTATCAGAAGACTCTTTGCTGTCAAAGAAGTTGAAGAATGAAGAGCCATAACTCTTCCAACTGCTGGACCTGACTTTCGAACCCTCCTTCAAAAAATCATAGAAGGTGACGAGCTGAAAGTATAGGAGCCTGAACTCCTCTGACTGCTCCTCAAGGACGCTGTCAATCGGCATGAACTCCTCGTAGAGTTTGCCGAGGATGGGCAATCCGGTGATGGCACTCAACTCCTTCAAGGAAAAACCAATCTCACCATTCGTTACAACGAAGGTATTGGTTTGTGGGAGAAATGATTCCAACATGGCCATGAAGGCCTCGTCGGAAAAAGCCACGGTCTCCCTAAAAGCACGGACCGCTTCAAAAATCCCGGCTTCCTTCAAAATGGTGCCACCAATCAGCAGGACGCGATCAGTCCACGACTTCCAATCGGAGTCAACACTGAAACGGCCACGAAGTCGAAAAGGCTTCACCCAATTGCTGCCGTCACCGCTGAAAACGCCAAGGCCCACCGGTCCCAAATCGACCGACGGATAATCAGAGCCCTGGTAGCCGCTGGCTGGCATCAACATGTCCATTTGGGCAGGCGACTTCTCCGCATATCCGGAGGGACCGCCAACAAAAACCCCGGTCTTGATCACACTGGTCCTCTTCACCCAGCTCGGAGGATCTTCCCTCTTAGGGCACGTGGAAGAAAGGCTCAGGATCAAGATGGTCCGATCAAAAGACGACCGGGTAGAAATAGTTCTCTCCTCACCATCTGATGGAACGCGCTCCGAGGCGCCGTTGGGGCGGCTACCGGGGTCGGCGGAACGTGGGAGTCCGTCGGGTCCGGCCCTTTCGCGCCCTGGCGGGCCCTGAAGCGTGCATCAACATTTCTTTGTGTGGGTGTGCCAGATTTTCTATTTTACTTGGAATTGCAAGTGGTAATCCGGAGATCAACCTTCGCAAGTAAAAAGGAAATCAACTTCTTTCAAGTTTTCCATTGCACAAATATTTAAGAAAAGAGACATTTTCTTAATTTGCCGTGAAAGGCGATTTTGTTTGGCATTTATAGCCGATTTTGGCGTTTATAGCCGATTTACAATTCTTATCAATAATGAAAGACAAGAGTTGTGATTTTTGTCTCTTTAGAAAAATACAAACTACAATGAAAAGCAAGAAAAGGAAGATCTAACTTTTCAGGAGATTGTGGGGGACTCGTTCAGATTGACGGTCGCAAGCCATGTATGGGCTTCGCCATCATCCATGCAGATGAGAACAGAAGATGCTCTTGATTCGCTTGGCTTGGCTATAACCTCAGGTTTTTAGAGGACAAAGACCAAGAGAAGGTCCTATGTCCAATAAAAAGCTAAGTAGACGGGCTGAAAAGCCACGTCTAAGCCATTGGAGGCAGCAGGAGAAGGCAAGGACCTTGGGGGGGTGCCCCCCAAGGGACTTTTGTCACCTTGTAGTGGTGGCCGGTGCAGAACTTCAGCAGAGTTTTTCTCTCTTTTTCTTTCTCTCAGATCTCTTTCTGATCTTTTTTTCTGATCCCGATTTTTCCGATCTCAATTTCAATGGAATGCTCTCCTATTTATTGGCCTTTGGTAGCAATTTAGGAGGGTTTATGAGCCTTAATGGCTTTAATGGGAGGAGTTACAAGATTTATTTCTTGATTTTGTAACTCCTTTTTCCTTGAATCTGATTGGCCGATGGAGATTAAGGGTTTTTAATCACCTTAATTACCATAGTGGGAGGAGTTTCATGGTTTAAATGCCATGAATCAATTGACTTGTAACTCCCAAATGCTTGCTTCTGATTGGGCCGTCCAAAGAAATGAATTAATGACTGCAATAAAGCTAGTCAATTAACCACATTAATTGGTCGCCGAGCAGTCGAAGAGTCGCGGGCCGTGCCGTGTCTTCTGGAATTCTTCTGGCGATGATCATCGATGGATCTACATGCTGATCGACATCGGATGAACATGTAACTTCAGACATTGATAGCTAAGAGTGGGCCGGTGACATCTGTCTTGTCGATTTCACGATCGGTCGGACAGAAAGTGCACTTTCTTGGTCGACCGGTTGGCGATCTTGGAGCGATCAATGATGATTTTATGCCTTTGGAGGTTGATCCGTGATTTTGACGGATGTCGGAGGATATGAGTCAATTTCAAGCACTAAAAATCACATTTTCAGGAAACCACAGGGGCCAAAGTGCGCGAAACGCGAAGAAAGACGGAAAAACGGGTCACCGGCGGAAAATCCGGTGACCCGGACCTCCATGGTCGCCGGCGACCATGGGCCATGGTCGCCGGCGACCATGGACCGGCGACCATGGGCCATGGTCGCAGGGGCCTGTGACCATGGGCCATGGTCGCAGGGGTCTGCAACCCTGGGGGATTTTTCCCCTTCGGAGCCCGTTTTGCGGTCGTTTTGAGGTCTTTTTCGTCGCCGTTTTCTTCTGTATTTTTCTTGACATTTCTTCTCATTTATTGGCTTGATTCCCCTGTAGAAAACTTGATGAGAATCCTTGCATTTTTAGAGTGCAAAGTTTCCAATTTTCCGGGAAAGCCGAAGACTTTGTCGCGTAAAGCTGCTGATTTTCCGCCAGAAGCTGAAACTTGGTCAAACGATGTCGGAATGACCTGAAATTTGAGGTGAAGCCTCCTGAGCAATAAATAAGACCAACCATAGGCTTTTGTTTGAGTTTTGAAGCCGTTTGGGGTCCCGTCGATGCTTCACTTGATTTTGCTGCGGGGAAAATGCCGAGCTTTGATATGTGGTCAAACGATGTCCGATTGACCTGAAATTTGACGGGGAGCCTATTGGAGTCATTTTGAGACGTTCCATGGGCTCCGTTTTGGATGTCATGGTCCCGGGTTGCTCCGCCGCCAGTAGGCTTGATTTTCTCTCGGAGCATCGAAACCTGGTCAAACGTTGTCGGAATGACCTGAAATTCGACGTGCAGCCTTTTGGAAGCATGTTGAGGCCACTCATGCACTTGGTTTGATGAGCGAAGGCTTCGGTGGTTCCCGCCGCCGGGAGGCTTGATTTTGCTGCTCGAGCATTGATGGAGGGTCAAACGTTGTCGGTTTGACTTGAAATTTGGCATAGAGCCCTTTTGAGACATGCTGGAGTCATCTGTAGGCTTTGATCGAAGTTTTAACGTCTCCGATGATGTCGCCGCCGGGAGCTCCCGTTTAGTTGTCGGAGAAGTGAAGTTAGGCCAAATGTTGTCGAAATGGCCCGAAACTTCATGTGTACTCTTCTCTTGGCTATCTTGAAGGATCTTGCAGTTTTTGTTTGATTCTGACAAGATTTGAATTTTTGGAGAAATTGCATTGCCTATTTATGGCAGGTTGCGACTTCATGCAGCTTTCTTGATTTGAAGAGGCAAAGTGACATTTTTGGTGTCAACAAATGCCCCCTCGAGGTACAGCGACGAATTGCTTGACTTTTGTAGTCGATGTGCCTCGAAGAGATTTTTGAAGGAGAGCTTGTGTCTTGACCAAGAGTCTTTGAGCAATCCTTCCTTTGGTAGAGTAGACTTTGAGCTTCCAGGGGAATTTTATGGTAGTGAAAGGAATCACACACCATCTCGAGGCAAAGTTTTGAAGATGACATCAGGGATGTGGATTTGGGTTTCTGTTTTTGACCTTGTGACCTAACAAGCTGTATGTGGCAGGTTAGGGGGTCGGGTTTTGGTTTTGACCTTGTGACCCAACAAGCTGTATGTGGCAAGTTGGGGGATCATGATTTGGTTTTTGGTTTTGGTCTTGTGACCTAACAAGCTGTATGTGGCAAGTTAGGGGACCAGGATTTGGTTTTTGGTCACTCTTTGGGACTGTGTGGGTCCATTGGAGTGGTTTGGATTTTTGCGGAATGTCAATTTCAAGATTTTGGCTCAATTTGGTTTATGAGCCTGGATGGTTTGATTTTTGGAAGCTCATGGGGCTTGGAATTTTTTTTGTATGGTTCAATCAACTCAAAATAGGCATGGAACCATTTTTGTATGCTCTTGGTAAGAGGGATTTTTTTCGTGACTAAAAGCCCTTTTTTTTTTCACGTGATTTCTGTTTTTTTTCTTTTTTCTTTTTTTTTTTCACGTGTGTCTCTTTTCTCTTTTTTTTTTTTTTTTTTCTTTCTCCCTCTTTTTTTTTTTTTTTTTTTTTTTTTGAGAAAGTTTCTTTTTTTTTTCTTTTCTTTCTCCCTCTTTTTTTTTTTGAGAAAGTTTCTCTTTTTTTTTTTTTTGCCTGCGACTTGATTTGCTAACATTTTTCTTGTCAGCTGACTTGCCACAGGATTCCGATGACTTTGAACCATCAATGGACGCAAATGTTGATGATGCTTCTGATGAGTTCATGGAGGAAGAGAGTGTTCCGCCAGTCGTCGAAGAAGGTACTTTTTAGTGATGACCCTGATGATTTTTTTTTTTTGAACAGGATCATATTCATACCTTTTTGTGTTTCATTTGCAGGTTTTGAAGTGACAGAAGAGAGTCCATCGCTTTCTTCAGAACCAGAGCAAGGGATGCCAGAGGTCGATCCGGAGGTAGAGACCAGTTCTGACATGATTGAGGAGATGCCTCGTGTTGAGATTCCCTCTCCAGTGGCTCCAAGTGAAAAGAGTTATTTTGTTACTCTTCCAATGGGACATGACATGAGCAGCCGATCAGCGGAGAAGGGTGAATCTTCATCCAGTTCGTCTCTTCAATTTGCGAAGAAAGTGCTGGCTCGGGTTTTGAGTTCTTGGGTCAAGACTCTCCTTTCTGGACACTTGGAAGCAGGATTTGGCATGATCCCACATGTGCAGGAGATTCTCACTGACACCGAAGAGGTTGGTCTGGATGTCACAAGTGCCAGGGCGATCGTTGATAGGATCATTGCACTGGGTGACAAGTGGTTTGAGACCATGGGTTTCCCTGACGACCAATTCTTCAAGGAGATGTTCTTGGACCCTGCTGATAAGGCTAAGTCTGACCTGAATGAGGCTACACAAAGCAAGAAGCAGCTAGTTCGGGAGAAGAACAAGGAAGAGCTAGCCATCATCGGATTGAGGCATGACCTTAACGTCCTTGATAGGGAAGTTGAGGAGGCCAGGAAACGTCTTGAGCATTTGAAGGCACAAGTCGATGCGAAGTGGGCTGCTATAACAGAGGCTCGTGACAGGGAGAGTACTCTGATTCGCAGGGTTGCAGATGCCGGTCAAGTTCTCAAGAGGAGGACTCTAGAAAACGAACGATGGCAAACTGCTGGGGAAGAGCTTCCCGGTGTAAAAGAAGGGTTACGGCATTCGCCAGCATCTTATGGCAAGTTCCTGAAGAAGCGTGCCTTGGAAACTCTGACGGCTGAGGCCAAAAGTTTGCTTGAGGAGCTGAAGCTTTGGCTGGAGACCATTTTTGGCTAAGCTCCTGATTTTTTATAGCAGAAACCATTCTTCTGTTTTTGGTACCACATGTATTTTTTGGTACTCTTTTTTTTTTGTAGTGCTTGTGAACACTTTCTTTTTTTTGGTACCACATGTATTTTTTTGGTACTTTTCTTTTTTCTTTTTTTCTTTTTTGTAGTGCTTGTGAACACTTTCTTTTTTTTTTCTTTTTGGTACCACATGTATTTTTGGTACTTCTTTTTTTTTTTGTTTTCCCTACGCTCACTCAAATCTTTTTGTGATGAAAGCAATTGCTAAATGGGATTTGATCAAAAGCTTTGTCATTTTGTGAAAATCTTTTGTCAAATAATTGTTTTGGCATGGGAGCCTGATTTTGGTTGTGGCGTGAAAGCCGATTTTGAGATGGCATGGAAGCCGAAATTTTATGGCGTAAAAGCCAAAATTTGGGTTGGCATGGAAGCTGAAATTTTGTGGCATTTACAGCCAGTTTTGACATGAGAGTCAGGTTTTTTTTTTTGTGTGGCATTTATAGCCGATTTTTGAGATGGCATGGAAGCCGAAATTTTATGGCGTAAAAGCCAAAATTTGGGTTGGCATGGAAGCCGGTGTTTGTTTTGTTGGCATCTATAGCCAGTTTGGTGGCATTGATAGCCAATTTGCGGCATTTATAGCCGGTTTGGTGGCATTGATAGCCATTTTTTGAAAGCCAAGTTTTGGTTTGTCGGCGTGAAAGCCAATTTTTCGTGGCATTGATAGCCGGTTTGTGGCATTTATAGCCGGTTTTGACATGAGAGTCAGGTTTTTTTTTTTTTGTGTGTGGCATTTGTAGCCGAGTTTTTTGAAAACCGAGTTTTGTTTTATTGGCATGAAAGCCGATTTTGGCGTTTATAGCCGGAAATTTTTGTTTTGGCATTTATAGCCGGATTTTGGCATTTATAGCCGAGTTTTGGTTTTCAAAATGCAGGTATCGACTAAATGTCGCCTTCCCGCTGAGTGGTCTTGCAAGTATCGATGGAATGTCGCTTCCTTGCTCATTCGGTTTTGCGAGTTTGATGGAATGTCACTTCCTCGCGGGTTAGGTTTTGCAAGTATCGATGGAATGTCGCTTCCTCGCGAATTGGGGTGCAAATATCGACTAAGCGTCGCTTCCCTGCTTTTCACAAGACTTTTGCTTTTGCGGGTACTGACTTGATGTCGTTTCTCCGCGATTTTTGAAATTTGAGGTTTTCTCGAACCATTTGTAATTTTGGGTTGTGGATAGCAACTGGTATGTTGCATCTCCACGATTTTTGAAATTGGGTTGTGGATATCAACTGGTTTGTTGCTTCTCCACGATTTTAGGTTTTCTCGAACCTTTGAAATTTGGGTTGTGGATATCAACTGGTTTGTTGCTTTTCTACGATTTTTGAGATTGGGTTGTGGATATCAACTGGTTTGTTGCTTCTCCACGGTTTTGGATTTTGCAAGTATCGACGAAATGTCGCTTCCCTGCGATTTTGGGTGCAAGTATCGATGGAATGTCGCATCCTTGCTTCTTTTCAAAAAATTTTTGTTTTGCGGGTACTGACTTTGATGTCGTTTCCCCACGATTTTTGAAAAACCATTTTTTTTTTGTTTAAAGACACGAGGGTCGTAAATTTTGACCTAGAACCATTTGGCGGTAAAAGGTAAGGTGGACTAGGGTGGAAATCCCTGAATCCGGATTTTTGTTTCAAACCATGAATTTTGGTTCAAGGATCGAAAGTTTTGGTCAAGTCAGGGAGAGGCTCCTAAACTTGGATTTTTTTTTGTTTTTGAACAATGAAACAATGAAAGTAAGCATTGTTTTTTAATCTCTAGAAATTTTGACATTTGATATGAAAATTCTAAAGAGAGTGGGTTTGACGAGCGAGTACCTGAGAACAGGTTTTGGCCATACAGGCATTGCTCTTACCCAGTTGGGTAAGTCTTCAAGGGTAGTACCGCTTCAAGAACTTGCCGTTGATAGGCAGCATACATCTGTCGCCTTCCATGTTTAGGAGGGCATATGCGCCGTTGGAGAAGACTTTGTCGATGACGTAGGGTCCCTCCCATTTTGGTTCAAATTTGCCTTTGGATTTGTGTGCGAAGACCATTGGTCTTTTTACCGCAAGAACCAGGTCACTCTTTTTGTAGGCGCGTTGCCGGACCCTTTTGTCAAAAGATCCTGCCATGCGTGCTTGGCAAAGTTCAATGCTTTGCCGAGCTTCGAGCCGTCTCTCGTCGAGATTGTCCAGCTCATGGAGTCGCAATTTGACATTGCTTTCTTGAGTCATGTCATTTTGTAGAGATACCCTCAGAGAAGGAATTTGTACCTCTAGGGGCACGACAGCTTCGCATCCATAGACCAAGGAGAATGGTGTGCTATGGGTTGGTCCTCGAACGGTGGTTCGATAGGCCCACAAAGCTTCAGACAGTTTGTCGCTCCAGTCTCTTTTGTGACTAGAGACCATTTTCTTGAGGATTTTGCAGAGTGTCTTGTTGAAGGCTTCTGCTAATCCGTTTGCTGCCGGATTGTATGGAGTCGAAGGACAGCTTTGGATTTTGTATTTGTCGCAAAACCTGTAGAATCGATGATCCCGGAATTGTGGTCCGTTATCATGGACGAATCTCTTGGGTATGCCGAAACGACAAATGATGTTGGTGAGCAGGAACTGAAGAACTGATGAGGTCTTCATTTCGTTGAACACAAATGCTTCTGACCACTTGGAGAAATAATCCGTTGCGGCGAAGATGAAGCGATGACCTTTGCTTGAAGGGGGAGAGATAGGACCTATGATGTCCATGCCCCATGCTTCAAAAGGCCATGAGATTGCTGTAAGATGCAGCCATTCCGGAGGCATGTAAATGTAATCTCCGTGAACTTGGCATAGCTGGCAGCGTTTGGCAAATTGCATTGCATCAGCAACCATGGTAGGCCAATAGTAACCTAACCTTTTTATCTGATCATAGAGCTTAGGACCTGCCTGATGGGCTCCACAAAGACCAGCATGAACTTCTTTAAGTGTTTCTTCGGCCTCTTGTTGTGACAAGCAGCGTAGAAGTACTCCGTTGAAGGATTTCCTGTAGAGGATTTTTGAAGGAATATCCAAATGAAAGTTTGGGGCTCGCCTTTGTATGCTTACCCGTTCTTTTGGATCTTCAGGTAGGATTCCGAACATAGTGTAATCAATGAACGGATCCCTCCAGTCGACGATTGAAGGTTGAAGGATAGAGATCCAACTTCCAACCACTCGGTGGCATTCGGCAACTGCTTGGTGTGTGTTAAGAGGAGGGAGGATCCTTCTCTCGTACACTGTAATTTGCATGTTTTTCCCTTCCTGGATCGCCATTGATGCGGCAAGTCCGGCCAGGGCATCTGCACGGATATTTTCACCTCTACGAATGTGGGTGATGTTGCAGATGTCAAACTTTTGCAGAAGCGATTGTGCCTTGTTGTAATAAGGCAGCAGATCGGGCTTCCTGACTTCATATTTCTGATTCATCTGGTTGACGATCAGTTGAGAGTCTCCAAAGACTTCCAGCATAGTGATACCGGATTCGATGGCGAGTTCCAATCCTAGGATCAGAGCTTGGTATTCAGCTGCATTGTTTGTGCATGGTTCCAGTAGCGAGAAAGCGTGTGGAATCATGCATTTGTCGGGGCTAACAAAGAGGATGCCAACTCCCGAGATCAGCTTTCTGTTTTCATTTGTCCTGGTTGCACCGTCAAAGTACATGTCCCAGGAGGCATTTGGTGAGGAAGTCTCCACGTTGTAGACAGGTTCGTCTGGGAGATCATCTCTGAGTGGTGAATCTTTAGGCAATGGATGCTCTGCGAGGAAATCTGCTAGAGCTTGGCCTTTGATTGCTTTTTGTGGCACATACCTAATATCAAATTGTGACAAGAGGATGGACCATTTTGCCAGTCGGGCATTGAGAGAACCGGCCTTCGTGACAAGGACCTTCAAGAGGTTGATCCTCGAGACCAGGTAGACTGTGTTGGAAAGCAAGTAGTGACGTATCTTTTGTACGGCGAACATCACTGCAAGGCATTCTTTTTCGACTGGAGAGTAGCGATGCTCTGCACCTACTAGCATGCGGCTGAGGTAGATAGAGCAGCTTCTTTTCCCTCACCATTCTCTTGTGCAAGCAAAGCGCCTACAGAATGATCAAGAGCTCTTGTGTACAAGATGAATGGTTTTCCAGTGGCAGGGGCAGCTAACACTGGAGGTTTGGTCAGGTATGACTTGATATCTTGAAATGCGGCTTCACAGTCGGCATCCCAGACAAAGTCTACACCCTTTTTCATCAATCGAGAGAATGAACGGCATTTCCCCGAAAGATTGGAGATGAACCGTCTGATGTAGGCCAATCTCCCTTGAAGCCCTTTTAGTTCCCTTAGGGTTCTTGGAGAGGGCATTTCTAGAATAGCCTTGACTTTTATGGGGTCAAGTTCTATTCCAGCTTTCCGAACAAGGAATCCGAGAAACTTACCCGACGAGACGCCGAAGAAGCATTTTAGAGGATTCATCCGCAGTTTGTGTTTGCGAAGTCGGAGGAAGACTTCCCGAAGATCTTTGAGATGGTCTTCTTTTCTTCTGCTTTTGACGGCGAGGTCATCAACGTAACATTCGACCGTCTTGTGCTGCATATCTTGGAATATTTTCATCATAGCCCTCTGATATGTGGCACCGGCATTTTTCAGACCAAATGGCATGACAGTGTAGCAATACACGCCAAACGGAGTCCGAAATGAAGTGTGTTTTTCATCCTCGGGATGCATCTTTATCTGATTGTAACCAGAGAAGCCATCCATGAATGTCATTCGCTCGAATCCGCAGGTATTATCAATCATCACCTCCGGTATGGGGAGCGGGAATTCATCTTTAGGGCAAGCGCCATTCAAGTCTCTATAGTCAATACAGACTCTGATCTGCCCATTTTTCTTTGTCACGGGGACAATGTTGGCCAACCATTCTGGATGTTGTTCCTCACGGATGAAGCCAACGCTTTTGAGTTTTTGAACTTCTTGTTCAATTTTATCCATCACATCTGGACGGAATCTTCTTTGGCCTTGTTTGACAGGCTTGACGTCTTCTTGAAGATTGAGTTTGTGGACTGCTACTTTGGGGTCTAAACCAGGCATTTCAGCATAGGACCATGCAAAGCAATCAACGAACTCACGAAGAAAAGCGATATACTCGGGTAACTCATCATCCTTTATATTCTTGCTTATGAATACAGGACGTGGGTTATCAGGTGTTCCCAAGTTTATCTTTTGAACAGGATCTTCTGTCGGAAGGTTCGAAGGTGGTTCCTCCACAATATTTTCGGAGGCTTCCAACTCAACGAAACCTTCTGGAGTTTCAACTGCATTACCAGACCAAGGCTCTGTTCCTTTCCATGGATTTCCTTGATTGGTGATCTCCTCAAGGCTTGCTATGAGATAGTCCCAATCGCCTGTTGAGTCTGGTATTTCTTTTGGAGACGAGGGTTCTTCTGGGTCAGGATGCCACAAGTCTGTATTATCGGACGATTCCTCTTTATCATCAGAGAAATCATACCAATTGGATGAGCTTCCTGGATCTTTGTCAGGTAACTCTTTAAAGAGATATCCAGGGAGATCGATGTCTTCATGGACTTGAGATGTTGAGGCTTGGTCGGTAAAACGACTTTTAAGCTTTTGTGTCAACTGTCTCAGAGGAGTATCAGGATCATACCCTAACCCATATGAAGACTTTTCTACATGACCGTAGAGTCTCCAATCTTCCAGCTGGCTTTTGGTCAAGGCGGGCCCCAATGGCGTGAGAATACCGCGGCCTTCTCCCAAACCGACTGGGTTCTGAGCGTCAAAGCCCATTTTCTTCATAATTGCTTGTGCCACAGGACTATATAGAGATAGCTGAGGCATACCTTCATTTTGGAAAGGTTCCAGCATGGAATTTGATGAAGAAGCGTCCGATCTATGGAAGAAGATCGGCCTTTGCTTTGGTGATGTTGCCGGAACAACAAAGGTAGCTGACGTAGGATCTTCTACATCAGCAGGTGTCTCCATCGGAGTGAGAGCAGGCTGAACTTGCTGAGTGTCAACTTGGCTTGACGATGCACCGTCTTCTGGCTCTGAGTCCGAGTCTGTGTCTTGCATGATAGACACGAGAGAGACAACAAATTTGCCCCCAGGCTTTTGTTTCGCCTTCTTCACTTTAGTCATGATGACCAAAGGTTTTGAATTCTTGAGGGAGATAACGAAGGGAGATTGACTACTCTCTTCTAATTTGCCGGAGGGTTTGTTTTCTTCCGGTGATTTTTGAGGAGCCTTGCCTTTATCTTTCTGGAGATTTTCAGCAGGGGGTGCTGTTTCCTCTTCTTCTTTTTCTCCTTCATACATTTGGGAGTCTGCGAAGTGGACTTCTTTACCTTTGAAGGGTTTCCTGTCCGCAAAGACTCGATGTACCATGCCGTCGTCGCCGACAAACTTGATGCATTGATGTAGAGTTGAAGGAACAACACCATTCTCGTGTATCCAAGGACGTCCGAGAAGGATGTTGTAGCATGAGGGGGTTTTTATTGCATACACAGTGACCTCAGAGATGAGATCACCGATTTGCAATTTGAACCTGATTTTGCCGATAGGCCTTTGAGTGCTCCCATCGTATCCAAAGATAGATACAGATGTGTGGCTTAGCTTGCCGGGTGGGATGCCCAACTCTTCAAGAGCCGAAGTGGAGATAAGGTTGAGTGCAGAACCTGGGTCGATCTGAACTCTATGTATCGGCATTTCTTTGATGTACCCTGTGAAGTACAGGGGTCGGTTGTGCCTTGCTTCGCCAAGTAGGAGGTCTTCCTTAGTGAAGGCGATGGTTGCACTGGCTGCCTTTTGAACCGAGAGGCATTGGATGCATGATCCCTCGCTTTTCTCTTTTTCTTCTTTTAAGGAGGTTTCTGAGTTTTTGACCCGGTAGTCCATTTCAATTTGGAGGACTTGTGGGGCATGTTTGTCGACATCCTCATTCAGTTTTTGTAATTCTGATATGAGATTATCACGAGTGTGTGGAGACATTCGCAATAAGTCTAGGATGTGAAGACGTGCAGGTATGTGTTTGAAGTGCTCAACCAAATCATACTTGAAAGCCTCCTTAGGGCCTGCATGTTCATCATTGTTGCCACTGGGGGCGCTTACAACATCTTTTCCCGAAGGATTTACATAAGTAAAGGAAGATTGGTTGTAATTTTTGTGGTAGTCCCGGCCCGAACGGGTGCCTCTACCAACTTCGAGAGCTTCTTGAGAAGGATCTTCGTTTGGAAGATTGTCTTCAGGATCAAGAGGCTGTCGTTTTTCATCTACTGGGGATGTATCTGCAGCAGAGTTGCTATCCTCAGTGATTGTGTTGCACGGAGCATTTTCCGGGAGCAAGTCCTGAACAGCATCCAGCAGCTTTTCTTCTTCGTTGACCCATCCATCACCCCAAGTTGGGTTTTCTTCATGATGATGAGTCGGGAAGAATGTGTATCCTGAAGTCACAGTCTCAGGAGAAGAAACCTGAGAGGGTGTCATCTCTGTGAAAGTCACGTGAGACGAGGTAGCTCCAGAGGATACATTGCTAGGCGTCGTCGGAGTGTAAGTAATCTCATCAGACGACGCTTCAGAAGAGCTATAGTCCTGATATATTACATTACAGGAAGCTCTGATAGGAGATGTTGCCTGCTCGGAGTCAGACTCATCCTCGGATGTAAGAGGATCGTCAATCCAGCAATGTTCTCCATTTTCAGGAGTTGAGGGAGGAGGTACCTGATGGGCTTCAGGGACTTCCGGCTCTGGATTGTGAGGAATCTCGTTGACGCGGTCTTGCTCTTGTTCTAGAGCGAGACGCTGCAAGATCCTTGCATATTCTTCAAGATCAGGCATGGGAGCCAGATCCTCTTCTTCGTCTTCTCCGTGTGGCTCAACATAGTTGATTTCCACTGGAGCAATGACAGGTGCTGGGTTAACAGCATCTTCTTGTGCAGCCTCTTGGTCTTCTTCATCATCAGACCAGGATCCTTGTGGTTGCAAGGGGTTATACCAGATTACTGGCATAAGGTGAGTTTCAGGAACCCATTCTTCATCGGAGAGATATTCTCCTGTTTCAAGAGATTCCTCCCACTCATCGGTGTAGTTGGGCTCGAATCCTTCGTCGGTGTCGCTGGACTCGTATCCATCAATGGAGAATCCAACTACCGAGTTGCAAGAGTATGATGCCCCCTGCATGGCTTCTTTTTTGAATTGAGGTGGCATGAAATCACTGAGAGTGAAGTTTCTTACCGCCTTTGAAGTCTCTGGAGGGGACGTTTCTGTTGCCCCGAGTGAAGTGGTAGAGGAGGCCTCTGCCTTTTCATGGACTTCTTGTTTTGGCTGGGTCTTCTCTTGCCGTTTGAGCCTGAGGAGATGTTTCCTAGCCTGCCTTCGCTGTTGAGCTGTCGGCTTTGTTTTTACGATCTCCCAGTTTTCATCTTCCAAGAGATCGGGATGTACCCATATGGGTTGTCCGTCTGGTGTCGGGTAAGGAACCAACACTTCGGACGTTTGAATTCTTTTTATCACCTTGAAGGAAGTAGTGATCTTCTTCTTCGGTGATTTTGGTGTTTGTCCACGTGACACCATGTTGACGGAGGCGGGGCCATAATTTTTGTCAAAGGTGATGACTCCGTTTTTCCACATCTCGTTTATCTTCTCTCTCACAACAAAGCATTGATTGAGAGGATGCGAGACCATCTGGTGGTATGGACAGTACCGAGGATCATTGGTTTTGCCAACGTCTCCAGGTCTTTTGGGTTCTGGCAAAATGAGTTTGCCATTTGCTAGGAGAGCCTCAAAGATTTCTTCGACGTCTTCATCGAACGGATATTTCTTTTCTACTCGCTCTTTGAAGGCATCAGAGAGTTCAGGTCTCTTACCTGCAGCTCTATTTTCAGCTTTCTTTGGTTGCTGAGGAGCTGACTTAGTCTGCACATTGAGAACCTCCTTCTTCTTTGGTTTAGAGGTTGCAACAGCAGTCGGCTCTTTCTTTGATGATTTCTGACTGTTGAGGTCTTTGATCACCGTTTCAGCTCCCATAGAAGCTTCCAGGAGTTCTCCCAGGTTTTTTGATTTGTTGCCGATGATCATGGAGCGGATTTTAGCTCTCATGTTGTTTCGGCAGATGTCGACTAGCGACGCTTGTGGCAGTACATCTGAGCATTTGTACGCCATTGCTTTCCACTTGTGAATGAAGTCATAAGTTGACTCATTCTCTCCCTGTTTTAGGCTGCAGAGCTGAGCCATAGTAACAGGATGATCCTCACCTTGGAAGTGGGTCAGGAAGCGTGTCTCCAGCATAGCCCAGTTCTGAATGGAGTTCTCCGGCAGAGTGGAGTACCAATCGAAGGCCGTACCTTTTAGGGTACTTGCAAAGAGGCGGATCTTGAGTGCATCTTGATCCGCGATAGCTCCCGTCAAGATCTTGAAGTGGATGACGTGCTGTCTGGCTGATCCTTTCCCCGTATATGTTTGGAGAGTAGGATGCTTGAATTTTGTGGGGAACGGGACCGAGTCCATCCATAAAGGATATGGTGGCTTGATCCCATGCTCTTTGAGTATATCCTCTTCTTTAGCTTTGGCGAGGATACTGTCTACGTCCTTTTTGGTGAGGGCGCGTGACTCATTTTCTTCTCCATTTCCCTCGTTATTGCTATGATTCGGAGGAGGCTCATTGTTCACCTGATTTTGGACAACGAGGAGAAGGTTTTCCATCAGAGTTTCAATCCTCTGCTGGCCTTGTTCCAACTGCTGGATGCGTGTGAGCGCATCATCTCGAGGTGGATTCTGAGGTGGCGGCTCAGAACTTGTAGCCAAGACGTTCATCCCTCGGGATTCGAACGAAGAAATCGTCCTGGTGACCGAGCTGGGGCTCATTCTTTTTGATGAAGAGCTTGATGAAGGATTACTCTCCCGTCCTTGGCTGGAAGGGGCAGGAGATTCTTCGGGATGTCTTTGTGTCCTGGTGATGCTACGGGTCACCGAACGTCGGACATGGATTTTTGATGCTGACCTTTGGCGTCTTCTGGTTTTTCCAACCATATGGACGGCAGCAACTTGGTCGGGTCTTTCTTTTTTGACCCATTTGTGGGAGACTTGAAGTGTAGGAGGCTGGGTCCGTTGCTTCTCTAGTCTCTTTTGTCGATATGAAGCACGGCGGCGTGCTCGACGAGCGATTTGAGCTTCAGTCAGCTCTGGCTGGGCTCTGACGATGAAGGATGTGCTCCCTCGGGCGCAGCAGCCGAGCCTGTCTTCGTTGTAGCTAGGCAAGGACAGGATCCGGACCCGGTCCTTTGCCTGTTGCAGCGAAGCTTTAAACCTTTCGAGTTCGGCCCCTGTAGAGATGAAGGGTCGAACTGAAGGAGTGTAGGCCTTAGCAGGTGCTTTGAGAGGCCTGGTGATGCGTGATCTGATTCTGGGCTTGTGGGAGCAAGCCGGTTCATGCTGGGTTGACTTGGGAGTCAGGTTGGAGATGGGTCTCTCCTCTTTCATGTAGGCAAGAGGGTAGAACTGGTTTTCTTTGAGTGGGGCCAGGTATGCTGGCTTGGTGGAAATTTGAGACCTTCTTTGTTTTGGGGAAGGTCTTGGAGACCAAGTCTTGGGATAGACCTGGTTGTTTGTGGGTCGAGGCTTCGCGGGGGTGCCGCGGGCTTCAGGATTTTGGGCGCTCGCCTTTGGTGTCACGGGAGTGACACGTTGAGAGGCGATCTTCTGCCTTTTGGCAGGCGCAGTTTGTTCTTCGGGAAGTGGGAATGGTCCCAGTGTCCCGAAGACGATGGTCCGGGGAGTCGAGGTCGACCCTAAGTTCAGAGAGTTGCCGAGGGAGTTGACGCTTCGGCAGCTGGCGGGGCGCTTGTAAGTGCGCTCGGTTTGCTTCTGTTGAAGCATGAGTTGGTGCTTGTTCTCATCGAAGATAATGGTTAAGGCTGCCATTGTTAGTTTCGAAAAAGTTCTGAAACAAGACCACATCCATTAGTAATCACAAGAATATAATGATCATAAATGGGAATTTCTATGGTTGTCTTTTCAAATCGCTCAAGGGATATGACCCAAGCGACATGAAGAAGGCAAAAAGCCATAGATGGTACAATTGTTCTGACAGCAAGTATGGTGAGCCCAGAATGAGCGTTCCAGTGACTGCTAGAAGCAATTGTAAACCTAAATTCGACTTATCGAGAAGCAGGGCTTGCTCGAGATAAGAAGAATAAGAGGTAGGAGTTACAAATGTGCCGGTCACAGATACAGTAGACCCTGAAAGGGCGTACCAGTACTGCTATGCACAAATGTTGGAGATCGCATCCATGAGATGAGATTCTTTGTTTTGAAATGTCAGAAATGGATTCGTCAAAGAGAGCAGGTGGCATTCTGATTCAAATACGGGCTCAACGATTTCCGCGAGCGCCAGTACTCAGAAGGGAAGAGACCACAATTTCTCGAATCTGAATCCAAAAAGTGACGAGTTTTTGGAGATTTTTTTTTTTGAAATGATTTTTTTTTATTTTATTTTTATTTTATTTTTATTTTATTTATTTATTTATTTATTTTATTTTTTTTTTGAAAATTTTTTGTTTTTTTTTTTTTTTTTTTTTTAAGATTTTTTTTTTGAAAATCTTTTTTTTTATTTTTATTTTTTTTTAATTTTTTAAGATTTAAAGACGAGAGAGTACACATAGGCCTCCTAACCCGGTCTTATGAAACCTCAATTGATAGAATTGCCCCCAGGTAAGGGTAGGATTACTTAATGAACCCGTTTGGAGGACCCTTGCCTAGAACAGTCAAGCTGTCTCCACACTCTGGACAAGGCTTTTCTTGAATCAATCGTGATCAAAGAACGCAATTGGTTTAACCTTAGTGGTCTATGTCCCTTTTTTTTATAAAAATCCCAAATAGACTCATCGAAGAGAAACGATGGCCCAAAACTTTAGTCGAACGGGCTCAACATTTCTGCAAGCACCAAAGAACGATAGGATAGGATCAAAGTTTCTCAATTTTGAATCCAAACTAAGAAAACTAATTTTTTTTTTATTTTTATTTTTTTTTAATATTTTTTTTTTTGAAATCTCTAATGAACTCATCGAAGAGAAACGATGGTCCAAAACCTTAGTCGAACGGGCTCAACATTTCTGCAAGCACCAAAGAACGATAGGATAGGATCAAGGTTTCTCAATTTTGAATCCAAACTAAGAAAACTGATTTTTTTTTATTTTTTATTTTTTTTTAATATTTTTTTTTTTTGAAATCTCTAATGAACTCATCGAAGAGAAACGATGGTCCAAAACCTTAGTCGAACGGGCTCAACATTTCTGCAAGCACCAAAGAACGATAGGATAGGATCAAGGTTTCTCAATTTTGAATTCAAACTAAGAAAACTGATTTTTTTTTTTGAAATCTCTAATGAACTCATCGAAGAGAAACGATGGCCCAAAACCTTAGTCGAACGGGCTCAACATTTCTGCAAGCACCAAAGAACGATAGGATAGGATCAAAGTTTCTCAATTTTGAATTCAAACTAAGAAAACTGATTTTTTTTTTTGATTTTTTTTTTTGCAAAGAGAAAGAGTGGAAACAAACTTAAAGAAGTAGAAATTTCCAAAAAATCCCATCTCATGTTTTTTGGGTGCAAAATCCAACATAGGCCACCAGCTAGAAAGTAGCCAAGGAATCTGGAGAAGAAGTATAAGCATAGAGCAAAAATATGGTATGCAAATATTTCATTTCCAAGCACCATGTTCTCAAATGAACGAGTCCCACCGGGTGTGCCAGCTTGATGGAACGCGCTCCGAGGTGCCGTTGGGGCGGCTACCGGGGTCGGCGGACCGTGGGAGTCCGTCGGGTCCGGCCCTTTCGCGCCCTGGCGGCCCCTGAAGCGTGCATCAACATTTCTTTGTGTGGGTGTGCCAGATTTTCTATTTTACTTGGAATTGCAAGTGGTAATCCGGAGATCAACCTTCGCAAGTAAAAAGGAAATCAACTTCTTTCAAGTTTTCCATTGCACAAATATTTATGAAAAGAGACATTTTCTTAATTTGCCGTGAAAGGCGATTTTGTTTGGCATTTATAGCCGATTTTGGCGTTTATAGCCGATTTACAATTCTTATCAATAATGAAAGACAAGAGTTGTGATTTTTGTCTCTTTAGAAAAATACAAACTACAATGAAAAGCAAGAAAAGGAAGATCTAACTTTTCAGGAGATTGTGGGGGACTCGTTCAGATTGACGGTCGCAAGCCATGTATGGGCTTCGCCATCATCCATGCAGATGAGAACAGAAGATGCTCTTGATTCGCTTGGCTTGGCTATAACCTCAGGTTTTTAGAGGACAAAGACCAAGAGAAGGTCCTATGTCCAATAAAAAGCTAAGTAGACGGGCTGAAAAGCCACGTCTAAGCCATTGGAGGCAGCAGGAGAAGGCAAGGACCTTGGGGGGGGTGCCCCCCAAGGGACTTTTGTCACCTTGTAGTGGTGGCCGGTGCAGAACTTCAGCAGAGTTTTTCTCTCTTTTTCTTTCTCTCAGATCTCTTTCTGATCTTTTTTTCTGATCCCGATTTTTCCGATCTCAATTTCAATGGAATGCTCTCCTATTTATAGGCCTTTGGTAGCCATTTAGGAGGGTTTATGAGCCTTAATGGCTTTAATGGGAGGAGTTACAAGATTTATTTCTTGATTTTGTAACTCCTTTTTCCTTGAATCTGATTGGCCGATGGAGATTAAGGGCTTTTAATCACCTTAATTACCATAATGGGAGGAGTTTCATGGTTTAAATGCCATGAATCAATTGACTTGTAACTCCCAAATGCTTGCTTCTGATTGGGCCGTCCAAAGAAATGAATTAATGACTGAAATAAAGCTAGTCAATTAACCACATTAATTGGTCGCCGAGCAGTCGAAGAGTCGCGGGCCGTGCCGTGTCTTCTGGAATTCTTCTGGCGATGATCATCGATGGATCTACATGCTGATCGACATCGGATGAACATGTAACTTCAGACATTGATAGCTAAGAGTGGGCCGGTGACATCTGTCTTGTCGATTTCACGATCGGTCGGACAGAAAGTGCACTTTCTTGGTCGACCGGTTGGCGATCTTGGAGCGATCAATGATGATTTTATGCCTTTGGAGGTTGACCCGTGATTTTGACGGATGTCGGAGGATATGAGTCAATTTCAAGCACTAAAAATCACATTTTCAGGAAACCACAGGGGCCAAAGTGCGCGAAACGCGAAGAAAGACGGAAAAACGGGTCACCGGCGGAAAATCCGGTGACCCGGACCTCCATGGTCGCCGGCGACCATGGACCGGCGACCATGGGCCATGGTCGCAGGGGCCTGCGACCATGGGCCATGGTCGCAGGGGTCTGCAACCCTGGGGGATTTTTCCCCTTCGGAGCCCGTTTTGCGGTCGTTTTGAGGTCTTTTTCGTCGCCGTTTTCTTCTGTATTTTTCTTGACATTTCTTCTCATTTATTGGCTTGATTTCCCTGTAGAAAACTTGATGAGAATCCTTGCATTTTTAGAGTGCAAAGTTTCCAATTTTCCGGGAAAGCCGAAGACTTTGTCGCGTAAAGCTGCTGATTTTCCGCCAGAAGCTGAAAATTGGTCAAACGATGTCGGAATGACCTGAAATTTGAGGTGAAGCCTCCTGAGCAATAAATAAGACCAACCATAGGCTTTTGTTTGAGTTTTGAAGCCGTTTGGGGTCCCGTCGATGCTTCACTTGATTTTGCTGCGGGGAAAATGCCGAGCTTTGATATGTGGTCAAACGATGTCCGATTGACCTGAAATTTGGCGGGGAGCCTATTGGAGTCATTTTGAGACGTTCCATGGGCTCCGTTTTGGATGTCATGGTCCCGGGTTGCTCCGCCGCCGGTAGGCTTGATTTTCTCTCGGAGCATCGAAACCTGGTCAAACGTTGTCGGAATGACCTGAAATTCGACGTGCAGCCTTTTGGAAGCATGTTGAGGCCACTCATGCACTTGGTTTGATGAGCGAAGGCTTCGGTGGTTCCCGCCGCCGGGAGGCTTGATTTTGCTGCTCGAGCATTGATGGAGGGTCAAACGTTGTCGGTTTGACTTGAAATTTGGCATAGAGCCCTTTTGAGACATGCTGGAGTCATCTGTAGGCTTTGATCAAAGTTTTGACGTCTCCGATGATGTCGCCGCCGGGAGCTCCCGTTTAGCTGTCGGAGAAGTGAAGTTAGGCCAAATGTTGTCGAAATGGCCCGAAACTTCATGTGTACTCTTCTCTTGGCTATCTTGAAGGATCTTGCAGTTTTTGTTTGATTCTGACAAGATTTGAATTTTTGGAGAAATTGCATTGCCTATTTATGGCAGGTTGCGACTTCATGCAGCTTTCTTGATTTGAAGAGGCAAAGTGACATTTTTGGTGTCAACACCATCTGCTGTGTAAGAGAACTGAAAACATCTCCTTTGGTATGTCAAGTCGTCAGGGACTGCATCTCCAAAGAAGAAGGTAGGCTTGGGTAAAACCCTCAGATCGTCCATAACCCAATGACGGTTGCTTACCATGATCTTATAGAATTCCTCATTCTTGAGAGCGATCAATCGCTGTCTCATCTCATCGCAATTGAGGGAATCGCACTCTTCCAAGTTCTTCTCAACAAACTGGACCTTCTCCCAGGCCTGCTAAACGGCCACATTAGAAGATCTGGCGGATCGACGAGGTACGCTTGTAGCAGGCTCTTTACCCTTGTTCGTTCTGGAGGAACCACCTGCAAAGGTTGGAAAAGAAAAAGATCATCATCAAAATGACAGAATTTCGCTAAAAGCAAATCTGGCGAAATTTTGGCATGGTTCCGGGGCAATTCCGAAGAAAAGGGAAATACCCCAAAAGAAATAGAAAGTTTTGAAGATGGGCTCAACATCGCTGCGAGCTCTGAAACTCCAAACTTTCGAAACCTCAAAATCTCCGCAAAATCAAGAAGGGCTCAACATCGCTGCGAGCTCCAAATTCCCAAATTTGCAAAGATTTTCAGGTATGCTATCATGCTCAATCTACAAAAAGTACATGCATGAACATCTAGATTTGTATAAAAAACGCATTATCATGATGAGCACAAAAAAAAAAACAAAAGAAACTTTCTCAAAAAAAAAAAAGGAGAAAGAAAAGAAAAAAAAAAGAAACTTTCTCAAAAAAAAAAAAAAGGAGAAAGAAAAGAAAAAAAAAAGAAACTTTCTAAAAAATAAAAAATAAAAAAAAAAGAGAAAAGAGACACACGTGAAAAAAAAAAAGAAATCACGTGGAAAAGAAAAAAAAGAGAAGAAGAAAGAAAAAAAAAGAAGAGAAACTTTTTTTTCCATCCTATTCTCTACATGGAGTTTTCTTGAAAGAAAAAGAGAGAAAACTTACTTGAAGCCATTGATGGAGAAGAAGAAGGAAAAAGCTTGAAGATCCTTGAAGAAGAAGAACTCTTGGTCTTGGAGCTCTCTTGAGATTGTTGCAAAAGAAAGCAATAAGAGCAAGAGATCCTACCTTCCTTTGCTTTTATAGGAGAGAGCAAATCAAAGAAGGAAACAAAGAAGAAAGGTAAGTGTTACTAATTAGTAACCTTACCAAAAGAGAATGAATTAGAAAGATTCTTTCCCAAAAAGAAAGATGTCTTTGAGAGATTTTCTCCCAAAATCAATCAATGAGAGATTCTCTCCAACAAAATAGGAGATTGGAGATTCTTTCCCAAAAAGAAAGATACCTAGAGATATTCTCTCCCAAATTAAGGGAATATGAGAGATTCTCTCCCATAAAGATATTTTTAGATATTCTCTATCCAAATGAGATATCTTTAGATATTCTTTACAAAAATGGCCCCACATGAGATCTAAGCCATCCTAAAAAGCTTAAGGTCCCATGGGCTAGCCCATATGAGCCAGGTTTGACCACCTAGGCACTATAAAAAAAAAAAAAAAAGGGCTTTTAGTCAGAAAAAAAAATCTCTCTTACCAAGAGCATACAAAAATGGTTCCATGCCTCTTTTGAGTTGATTGAACCATACAAAAAAATTTCCAAGCCCCATGAGCTTCCAAAAATCAAACCATCCAGCCTCATAAACCAAATTGAGCCAAAATCTTGAAATTGACATTCCACAAAAAAAAATCCAAACCACTCCAATGGACCCACACAGTCCCAAAGAGTGACCAAAAACCAAATCCTGGTCCCCTAACTTGCCACATACAGCTTGTTAGGTCACAAGACCAAAACCAAAAACCAAATCATGATCCCCCAACTTGCCACATACAGCTTGTTGGGTCACAAGGTCAAAACCAAAACCCAACCCCCCTAACCTGCCACATACAGCTTGTTAGGTCACAAGGTCAAAAACAAAAGCCCAAATCCACATCCCTGATGTCATCTTCAAAACTTTGCCTCGAGATGGTATTTGATTCCTTTCATTTACCATAAAATTCCCCAGGAAGCTCAAAGGCTACTCTACCAAAGGAAAGATTGCTCAAAGACTCTTGGTCAAGACACAAGCTCTCCTTCAAAAATCTCATCGAGGCACATCGACTACAAAAGTCAAGCAACTCGTCGCTGTACCTCGAGGGGGCATTTGTTGACACCAAAAATGTCACTTTGCCTCTTCAACATCAAGAAAGCTGCATGAAGTCGCAACCTGCCATAAATAGACAATGCAATTTCTCCAAAGAATCAAATCTTGTCAGAATCAAACAAAAACTGCAAGATCCTTCAAGATAGCCAAGAGAAGAGTACACATGAAGTTTCGGGCCATTTCAGAATCATTTGGCCTAACTTCGCTTCTCCGACAGCTAAAATGGCGCTCACGGCGGCGACATCATCGGAGACGTCAAAACTTCGATCAGAGCCTATGGATGACTCCAGCATGTCTCAAAAGGGCTTCATGCCAAATTTCAAGTCCAACCGACAACGTTTGACCCTCCATCAATGCTCGAGCAGCAAAATCAAGCCTCCCGGCGGCGGGAACCACCGAAGCCTTCGCTCATCAAACGAAGTGCATGAGTGGCTTCAACATGCTTCCAAAAGGCTGCACGTCAAATTTCAGGTCATTCCGACAACGTTTGACCAGGTTTCGATGCTCCGAGAGAAAATCAAGCCTACTGGCGGCGGAGCAACCCGGGACCATGACATCCAAAACGGAGCCCATGGAATGTCACAAAATGACTCCAATAGGCTCCCCGTCAAATTTCAGGTCAATCGGACATCGTTTGGCCACATATCAAAGCTCGGCATTTTCCCCGCAGCAAAATTAAGTGAAGCATCGATGGGACCCCAAACGGCTTCAAAACTCAAACAAAAGCCTATGGTTGGTCTTATTTATTGCTCAGGAGGCTTCACCTCAAATTTCAGGTCATTCCGACATCGTTTGACCAAGTTTCAGCTTCTGGCGGAAAATCAGCAGCTCTACGCAACAAAGTCTTCGGCTTTCCCGGAAAATTGGAAACTTTGCACTCTAAAAATGCAAGGATTCTCATCAGGTTTTCTACAGGGAAATCAAGCCAATAAATGAGAAGAAATGTCAGGAAAAATACAGAAGAAAACGGCGACGAAAAAGACCACAAAACGGACCAAAAACAGGGGAAAAACCCCCAGGGTCGCAGCCCGCGACCATGGCCCAGGGTCGCCGGCCCATGGTCGCCGGCGACCATGGAAGTCCGGGTCACCGGATTTTTCGCCGGTGACCCGTTTTTCCGTCCCTTTTCGCGTTTCGCGCACTTTGGCCCCTGTGGTTTCCTGAAAATGTGATTTTTAGTGCTTGAAATTGACTCATGTCCTCCGACATCCGTCAAAATCACAGGTCAACCTCCAAAAGTATCAAAATCAACATTGATCGCCAACCGGTTGACCAAAAAAGTGTACTTTCCGCCCAATCGATCGAAAAATCGACAGGACAGATGTCACCGACCCGCTCTTAGCTATCACTGTCTGAAGTTACATGTTCATCCGATGTCGATCAGCATGAAGATCCGTCGATGATCATCGCCAGAAGAATTCCAGAAGACACGGCACGGCCCGCGACTCTTCGACTGCTCGGCGACCAATTAATGTGGTTAATTGACTAGCTTTATTGCAGTCATTAATTCATTTCTTTGGACGGCCCAATCAGAAGCAAGCATTTGGGAGTTACAAGTCAATTGATTCATGGCATTTAACCCATGAAACTCCTCCCATTATGGTAATTAAGGTGATTAAAAGCCCTTAAACTCCATCGGCCAATCAGATTCAAGGAAAAAGGAGTTACAAAATCAAGAAATAAATCTTGTAACTCCTCCCATTAAAGCCATTAAAGCCCATAAACTCTCCTAAATGGCTACCAAAAGCCTATAAATAGGTGAGCATTCCATTGAAATCCGGATCGATCAATCGGAAATCACTTCCAAAGCACCACAGATCCAGAAATCTGAGAGAAAGAAAAAGAGAGAAAAACTCTACTGAAGTTCTGCACCGGCCACCACTACAAGGTGACAAAAGTCCCTTGGGGGGTACCCCCCCCCCCCCCCAAGGTCCTTGCCTTCTCCCGCTGCCTCCAATGGCTTAGACGTGGCTTTTCAGCCCGTCTACTTAGCTTTTTATCGGACATAGGACCTCCTCTTGGTCTTTGTCCTCTAAAAATCTGAGGTTATAGCCAAGCCAAGCGAATCAAGAGCATCCTCTGTTTTCATCTGCATGGATGATGGCGAAGCCCACACATGGCTTGCGACCGTCAATCTGAACGAGTCCCCCACAATCTCCTGAAAAGTTAGATCCTCCTTTTCTTGCTTTTCATTGTAGTTTGTATTTTTCTAAAAGAGACAAAAAAATCACAACTCTTGTCTTTCATTATTGATAAGAATTGTAAATCGGCTATAAACGCCAAAATCGGCTATAAACGCCACAAAATCGGCTATAAATGCCAAACAAAATCGCCTTTCACGGCAAACCAAGAAAATGTCTCTTTTCTTAAATATTTGTGCAATGGAAAACTTGAAAGAAGTTGATTTCCTTTTTACTTGCGAAGGTTGATCTCCGGATTACCACTTGCAATTCCAAGTAAAATAGAAAATCTGGCACACCCACACAAAAGAAATGTTGATGCACGCTTCATGCCCCCCGGGCGCGAAAGGGCCGGACCCGACGGACTCCCACTTCCGCCGACCCCGGTAGCACCCACGGCATTCGGAGCGCGTTCCATCAACAATACAGGTGCTCCCCATGGTGAGACACTAGGTTTAATGAAATCTTTGTCGAGCAATTCCTGTATTTGCTTCTTCAATTCATACAACTCTGATGGTGCCATTCGATACGATGCCTTGGATATCGGTACAGTACCGGGCACGAGCTCGATTGTAAAGTCCACTTCCCTAGCAGGAGATAGACTTGGCACTTCTTTTGGAAACATGTCTGGAAATTCACAGACTACATGAATATTTCGTAACTCTCGTATATGCCTCTTTTCTGAAACAAATGCGATGTAGCCTTCACAACCACTACGCATCATTCGTTTAGCCTTAAGTGCTGAAACAAGTCTGGTGTCATACTTCTTCTGGACTCCTTCAAATAGTACGCTGGCATTGGCCTCATCCACCCTAAAGGTGATGATTTTTAGGAAACAGTCTAAACAAGCCCTATACTTCGCGAGCGAATCCATGCCAAAGATCACATTGAAATCATTCATCGCTAATATTACCAGATCAGCTGGCATTGACACTTCTCCAATTCTAACAGCACATTGAGGAATGTATAGTTCACATGCTACTTTTCTCCCTAAAGGAGTGGAAACAATAAAATCACAAGCTAATTGCATTATTCAGTCTTGCATATCACAAGCAAATGCAGGTGCTACAAATGATTGCGTGGAACCAGGATCAAATAATGCAGAGCAGGTCTGTTATTTACAAGGAATGTACCTTTAACCACATTTGCTGCAACATCAACTTGTTCTTTATTGACAGCATAAGCCATCCCAGCTATCTATGGCTTGTTGGGTTGTTGTTGCTGCCTTGGCTGCTGTCTCTACCATTAACGCTGCTGGCCTTGACATTGAGGTTGTTGTTACTGCGGTTGCCTAGGAGGAGCTGGCAAGGCTAAGCGTTACTGGTCTCTGCCATTAATGCTGCTGGCCTTGACATTGAGGTTGTTGTTACTGCGGTTGCCTAGGAGGAGCTGGCAAGGCTAAGCGTTACCGGTCTCTGCCATTAACGCTGCTGGCCTTGACATTGAGGTTGTTGTTACTGCGGTTGCCTAGGAGGAGCTGGCAAGGCTAAGCGTTACCGGTCTCTGCCATTAACGCTGCTGGCCTTGACATTGAGGTTGTTGTTACTGCGGTTGCCTAGGAGGAGCTGGCAAGGCTAAGCGTTACTGAGGAGCAGGAAGTGCTGCTTGAGCCTAAGAAGAATGCTGATAAGGAGCTTTGTCATCTCTCCTAGCTCTTGGGCACTGTGCCATTCTGTGTTCCAAAGAACCACAGATTAGGCAGGCTTCAATAGTCCTCCAACACGACTCAGTCCTGTGAGCTTTACCACAAATATCACAGACTGGCCTGACCTCACTCCTCTCATTCCTATCATTTCTAGGAATGAATCTTTGTTTTTGCCTCTTGTTCTTAGATTGTCCTCCCTTCCTGAACCATGAATTACCACTTCTCTTGGTGTCCACAGCCTCTCTATCTTTCTCTCTCTGAACTTCCTCCACTGTGTATGCCCTATCCACTGCATCATCAAACGTAGTAGGCTTCTGCCCAGCCAATACGATCGTCTTGTACGCTGGGTTTAGTCCAATGAGGAATCTCTTTACTTTCTTAGCCTCTGTGTCTACCAATTCGGTAGCATACTTAGACAATTGCAAGAAGGTGTGCACATAAGCAGACACGGTCGGTTGACCTTGTTTCAAGTTCAAAAAATCTGCTTCCTTCTGCTGACGTACATGTTCTGGGACAAACTTCCTCTGAAACTGCTTCTTGAAAGTCTCCCATATATCTGGTGTAGTCATTGTTTTGAACGTGTCTTTGACACTTTTCCACCATATCTTTGTGGTCCCTCTAAACATGATAGAGGTAAGCAATACTCTCTACTTGTGAGTGCAGACAACTGTGTCAAACACATCTTCAATGTGTTCTAGCCATTGGTCAGCCTGCATCACGTTTTCATTTCCGTGGAATTCAATGGCTCCCCTCTTACGGATGCACTCGTAGATAGCATAAGGATCCTTATCCTTATGCTGTAACACCACTTGAGTCTCAACATGGTGCTATTGTTGGACTGGCGGTACAGGCGGAACCTGCATCTGAGCCTGCACTTGCAACATGGAAGCCATGTGGGCTTGCATACCCATTTGAGTTTCATGGCTCCTAGTAATCTGTTCATGACTTCTAGCTAATTCCTCTAGAATAGCAGCAAATATACCATTAGTATCAGATATAGGAGGGGAAGGTGGGATGACCTCTATAAAGTCATCATTCCCAAATCCTGATCCAGAAGTCATGCTATAAACAATATGAAAGGTAAGATAAATATCTCTACACTTCCATCACATATATATATCACATATAGTGAAAGCAGTAAATACAAATCCTAAGTTGGATTTGTTCTAATCGTAACGTTCCTCACTTCGTCCTTAGATTCACTAAGTCTTTTTTAAAATTTCTTAACCTAGCTTTTCATTTAGGCTCCGATACCATACAATAAGTATGTCACGACCTGAGCCCGAGATCAGAGCTTTCATGACTAATTCCCGGGTCGCGAAGTCAATCATACTTACTCCCGTAAACCCCGAATTAACCGAAATTAAGACGAAGTCTACAAGGGATCTTACACACGTACCTGTCAATACATTTTTCGGAAACATATATATATATATATACACATTGACAATCATTTAAAATTAAACAAGTCCTTTACAAAAGTAAAGTCAATCTACACAACCCATGTACAACTAGGTCAAGAACTGCATATTCATAATACAATGTAGGTGTCATCTAACAATTCCAAATGAATATACAAAAGTTTTTATCAAAATATTTCCAAAACATTCTATTCTTTCGCACTCAGATCACGTCCATTCTATTAAGCCTCCTGAGGGTATCAGATGGGCATCCTCTGCTGGCGGCTCGGCCTCTGCGAGACCGGCACTGGTAATTGGGCCTGTAATATCATCAGTAATACCGTGAACACAACGGTTCAACAATGCGTATACAAATCTATGATAGTACATGTTAACTCTATCAATTCATTGGTCTAACAATTCTATAATAATGTCCTGTATAATAACAAAAGTAGTAACAATGACTATATTGGCAACTATAGTCATTCTGGTTTCCTTCCAATTCAGTTTCTTTCCAAAGGAAGCAGTCAGTTCAATTCATTTTCATTCATATCAGTGTTCAGTGTCCGCATTCAATTCATTAATTACATTAAGCCTTTATTAGATGACTTATCAGTGGGACTCTTCAGTCCAATATTCTTATGTAGCTTATCAGTGACTTTTGAGTAACTTTTCAGTCTATGACCTTTTGGTCAAATAAGGTGGGATCTTCCAGTGTCTAGATCAGAGATCACTGGTATCACCACGAAGCTCCGGAACACCCCCAATTCCATCTACTGCAGGAGGATTGTTTATTAATTAAGTGTGACATTCGGTACTATTCTTTATTCAATGTTACACTTAGCAATTGTTTATTATTCATTTCAGTGTCAATTCAGTATAGTTCAGTGCAGCTCTATACGAGTTTAAGAAACCACTATGTAGTGCCAGACTCATAATCTTCAATTTAAACTAGCCATTCTATTCAATTTCTATCTCACTTCTAAACAATTATCTAAACCAAACTATTGACTGAAACAACCGTTATCAATGTACGTGTTATTGTAGATGACATTATTTTAATCAAATGTGTACATTATGATAACCAAAGTTGGCTCTTAGGAAGGTTTAGATATCACTAACACTAGCCCTAATGAGTGGGCTTTCAACTCAGAAGAATCATAAATTAATCTGAAACTTTTCTTCAATTCAGTTACTTTGGAGGTTACCTGGCGGTTATCCAAATTCTGGTTGGCGGCCAGTCGAACCATGTTTGGTCAGCTTTCCAGAATACTGTAATTTCTGACACACTCCCTTACCTCGACTACCTCGTCGGTCACCTCAGCAGTCACCTCGTCAGTCACCCCTTCGGTCACCCCTCGGCTAACCGGAATTTCAATTTCAGCTAGCCGAACTCACTTCGGCTACTAGCAGTTAGCTTTTCAGAAGCTGGCCCATTCTGTGGAATTTCTGACTCAATTTCGATCAACCCGCAGTTCCCTTTCGGCTAATCGAAAATTCAATTTCGGTTAACCGAAACTCAGTGGTCAGCTCACGGTCACTTTTTTTGTTAGATCTCCATGTTTTACACATGTTTTAAATGAATACATGTTTTGTCAAATATTCATGTTTTATACCCGTTTTACATTAACACAGGATTCGTCAGATATCCATGATTTTCCACATGTTTTAATTATATGCATCTTTTGATCAAATAACATGATTTATCACATGTTTTATTCTTCAGTATATTTATTATCTTTTCACCCACCTGCTAGACCGTCGCGTCTGACCCACTATTTTGGTACTCAGGTTCAGACTTCTTCGCCCCAAGCTGAGTGCATGTGTTGGCTGTGGAGCCATGAGTTTGTAGGTTGTAGTATTGGCTATGTCATGTAGACATTGAGCTTGACATTGGAGCTACATTACATGTGAGGTAGTGTTTATTTAGCTTGTTATTTGTATGACTCTTATTAGCCTCTTCTTGGGATTGTAATTAACACACCTTGATATTTGTAACTTGAACACATATGAGAATGTAATATCCTGTTACTGTCAGCTCTGTACTTTGTTATGATGGTTTGTTCTAGTCTGATATGGTTCTTGATATGATAGATACATGCTAGTGGTTGAGTGTGATACGGAATCCGATGGCCACGGACTCCGGGTCGCAACGCCACGAGAGCTTCCTCAAAATATTCAGAGCGTGTTGCAATGTGTCATCCCCCCCCCCCCCCCCCCCCCCCCCCCCGCCCGAGGTTGGATCGCTGCAAGGTCCAGGTTCAGGGGCGTACAATTGAGTCTGTTTTAATCAATGGTGTGAAGTCGTTGAAGCGTGAAGCGACACAAGGTAATTTCAGTCCTTAGGTAGGGGGATATCTGGAAAGGAAATCTGAGTTTTTGTAATTACGAGATTCATAGTGTTTGATTATTGATCCAATTCGAATCTGTGGTTTTTCACCCGATTAGGGTTTTCCAAGTTAAATCTGGTGTCATTGTGGTGTGTGTCCTTATAATTTTATTTTCGCTACAGATAGGTATTCAATCCTCTTTCTCTCTCTCTCATCCCTGGCCTTGGGGCTGGCCTCTCTCTCTATATATGTGTGTGTGTGTGTGTGTGTCTGGAAACCCTCTATTGCAAAAATAATTTGAAATCCCTAAACCCGAATTTCCTAATTCCTAAATCCCCAACCGCCCCCACCCCCCCCCCCCCCCCCCCCCCAACACACACACACACACACAATAGAAATAAGGGCAAAGCTATCATATTTTAAAACAAAATCTTGCCCATTTCCCTTTCCTATGTGAGTTTGGAGACATAGAAGGAATTAGAATGAAAATGCAGGGATTCATGCGACTAAGACCATGGGGGCCCTACTTTTAAATTAAAGAAACGTTGAGTAAAAAAAAACCGATCATTACCTTCCATTTTGAACCTAATAGTAAGGCAATCTATCCAAGCCATCAAATGACCACGGGTCACTTCTAATAGCTTTTCTTATTGGATCTCCCGTAGCACTATCTTCTCTACCCAAGTATTATATAATCGTATATTAGGTCAACAAGTAGAGAAAAACGAGGGAAAAATGTGATACCGTACAAACTTGAGATGTGGGAATTTTCTCCACCTCCACTATCTATACAACTATGTCTTTCATCAAAACAACTTTGAGTTTAAATTGGTAATCGTTTTTCATATTTTCTTTGCACATTCTTAGGTGAGTGCATGGTATAAAAAATTGGCCGATACCAAGCCGATATCTCATTAAGATATCAGTCTCGGTAAATATCGCCAAAATCTCGGCCTATCTCGGTCGAGATGAAATAAATATCGGGAGATGTCTTAAAAAGGGTAAAAACCCTAATCTTTTCATCTTTTTCCCCATCTTCATCTTCTTCTCCTCTCTTCTCATCTCCTTACAACCCATAGCAGCAGTCATACTCCATCATACATCACTCTTGCATATTTTCAAATCCCACATCTATTTTTTGAAGAAAATATTATCTAAGGTAAGAGAAAATCAACTTAAAGCATTTTATTATGTGTTTTTTTTTTAATTTTGAGATGAAGCATAAAAATCATTGGGTTTGTCACTCGTGTTGTGTTCTTCATTTAGAAGTTAGATTTACATACTTTCATGCTAGATCTACTCATACACATGATTTTGAACTTTTTTTTCCAATTATTTTATTTTCGGATTTCTTTTTATATTTGAATTATGATATATCATTTTTTGGGGATTTCATTATAAATATGTTCTTTTAATGATTCATGATCATTGTATGGTGTGTGTAAATGATTGATCTACATACTTTTATGCTAGATCTATATATTTAGGATTTTGAAAATTATTTTATTAAATCTTTTTTTTCTAAAAATAATTGTTGTTACTTGTTAGAATATTTGTGATTTTATGTCATCTTCAAGGTCTTGAATTTCACAACTTAGTTGATGATTGAGTTAGTATTAAATGATGATTGATATGTTATCTTAATTTTCTTATATTTATACTAATAAATTGATCATGAGCATCAATAATGATTGCATTATATGAAATACTAGAGAAGACAGCAAACTGCGACACAAACAGGACTCATAACTTAAGGTGACCGAGATTTTGACTTATTGTTATTACTAATGGAAAAAAAAACTACTGTTTTCCAGCATTTTCAAATATTCTGGATTTTTTGGATATTTTTGCAAATTTTTTTGGATTAAAAAAAATTCACACCGCGACGGACCAATATCCGCGACCGATACAATATCATATCGATTTTTCGGCCCGACTGATACCGTGACCAAGACCGTGATTTTAAACCATGGGTGAGTGTGCTGTGCCAACACCATCATGATAACTAACCATGTTTGAAACATGATTATACTATGTCATTTATGGGTGGCCCATAATATCCATCCATGCCTGACAACTAACCATGTCCGAAAGATGATTATATTGTGTCATTTATGGGTGGCCCGTAATATCCATCCATGTATACTATATTGGGGAAATCTTTTACGAAAAATGTGCAATCATAAATCAAATAAACAGTTAGTATAAATAATTAGTGTATAAAAGTGAATGAATATTGTGAATGCGAGAAATTAATCTAAGCAAGCAATAAAAATGGGCAAGGCACACCAATTAAGATGCTACTTTAAAGACATCAATTTCCCACATGTAGGTTGTTTAGTTGAAATTATGTCCCCAGGATATAATGCCCAACTCTAATTCGAAGTCTGCACACTAGAATCAGAAATATGGAATTACCCTTAAAATCAAAGTAAAAATAAAAGAGAATAAAATACTTTTAGGCAATATACTTCTAAAAATACTGCATTATACTCATTTGGATCTTCTTAAATTCTTTGGAAAACTTCAAATCACCTCAATTTATAATGTTTGAAAGCAACCTTTGAAATTGGGTTACATCCACTCAAATGGGCCCAAAAGGCTAATCTCATCCAAAGGACACAAAAACACTTGATTTTGAAAAGTCACATTCAAATGTCTCTTGGAATTTATTTTTTAAATAATTGGATTTTAGAAAATATCTAACAATCCCCCACTATTTTCTAAAAACTCCTTTTAAAGAATAATTAATAATAATAGAGAATAACTAAAAACTGTATAATCCATCCCTCACAGGTGGATGTCCCTTGAACCTGAAGGTAGAATCTGTATTATAAAACCTTAGTGTGAAGTGAGTGACTTAAGTGAAGTTCACGATACATATTCACATTATACAATATGGTCGGGCATCCATATTCTCCATGCCATGCTATTTCATAGGCCATGTGCTAGTCCTAGTCTTGGTGAATGCTTTAGAGTCTTACCGATAAGACCCATGGGAGGTGGCCAATGACCTCCACATTCGCAAAGGCAAACCCATCAAGAGTGCTTTTGCTCATTCCGTTCTAAGCCATGAGTCTGTTAAAGACTAAAAGTCCAGCATAACATAGGCAAAAGCTAAAGAGTGCATGAACCCAGAGATGGGAAAATTTGGAACACATTAATTTCCCTCCACTAGTTCCAAATAAATGCGCATTGCGAGGAATATCCCAATATACCCTCTAGTGGATAGTACATTTAACCAAATTTCCTTTAAACTCTAACTTAGAAGTTAAGAGTAGGCTACAGTCAGGACCATCCCTCTATTTCGGTAAACCCATGTCCCTCGAGGTTTAAATTCTCACTGTTAGTGATATAAAATCACTTAAGAATTAATGGGGGCATTCACCACAATTTATACTTTATTTATCTCAATTTTACCCGTTTCCATTGTCATTTGTTGATGAAGTACCTCAATTGGTTGTCTTATACTTTCTTTTATTCATATCCATGATCTGTACTCTAATCCAATGGATGATGTTGCAATATCCATGATTATGTGATATGGTCGACGATGTAACATTCACATGTGTTACCTTATCGATGATACAGTGAACACGATCTGCAAACTCATCTAATGGATGACGTTGATGATGCACTATCCAAAATGCAAAAATGTCATCCAATCATAGATACCTACTCTGCATCATTAAAAGAAATACTAATACAAGAAAAGCATCATTATTTCATTTTCCAATTAATAATTCAACACATATTAGCCTCAAGTTGTACACAAATATAATTAATGATGAAATATACATCACATAGTCCAACATATAATGTTGTAAACAATAAATTAATTTATGATGATTATTTCAAATGGCTAAGCCCAAAGAGATGAATTAATCTCACTTGATCTCACCAATGGATCAAATCAAATGACTACGTAATGATCTTTAAAATGCCAAATGCAAAAATATAGTTCAAAATTAATAAACTCCATTTTCAAATAATGCAATGTGTTAACTCAAAAGTTAAAGATCCCACATATAACAAGTAAAATAAATGAAGTTAAATTTTATGGCCAACATTTAAAGAACCCAAAGGTATATAAAAAATAAACGTGGGCATAAATAGAGAGCCTCACATGCATTTTTAGTCATCATGGGCCAGCTAAATGGAAATCATGGCATATCCTTTTCTCAAGAGAAATTAACCATATTTGAATTAATAGGTATTAAGAATGGGTATTTAAAAAGTAGTTTATTATTAAAAACAAAGGATGGTTACAGAAGAGACACATCTCTTGGATATAATGAATCACTGTACTCTTCTTCTTCTTCTGTATATCAAATCAAAAGTTGTTTTACATACTCACGTCTAAGTTGACAAGGAAGAAATGGAGTGTTTTTCCTTCTATCTGTTACTCAGAATCCATCGTGAACACACCCCCAACCCTAACAGCAACCCTAACCATCGTCATCTCAACAGTAAGCCTAAGCCACACTTTACCTGTATAATAAATAAATAATATCACAAGGAAGAAATAATAAAGGGATTTTGACCATACGGGATATAAAAGACCATGAATTCCTCAAAATGGTGTTGACCAAAACTATATCCCAAATATGGTTATTATACATGGGGCTCCAGATTCTTTTTCCAATTATACCCATATTATGCGATATTGCACAATTTGTGTGATATCACACAAACTTAAGGTGAAAACAATTGATTTTGCTCTTATATTTTCTTCCGTTCCCATCTCCTAAAGCACTAAACCTCGATTTCTTTCTTTGACTTTCTTCCTTCCTTCTACTTTCTCCATCGTTAAAAAGGTATTCAATAGGGTCTCTCCGTTGCTTTTTCATTTATCCAAAAGTATCTCAAGGTTTCTCTACAACTCTTCTTCTTTTTTCTTTTCCATTTGGTCATTGTCCTATTGTGATAACTTTTCCCTGAGGACAAGGGATGGATCCACAATATCAATAACTTGTATAATTTTGTGGTATATGCATGCTTTTTGGGAACTAATTTTCATGAATCATCTTTAGGTGAAAAGAATGAAAGACTACTCTTTTTGGAAACCTTTTTTAATAATCGAGAAAGTAGTATGAATGGGCAGATCGCAGGAAAAAAAAAAGAGGTTGAGTGCTTTAGGAGATGGGAATGGAGGAAAATATAAAAGGGAGATCAAACAGTTTGTGCGATATCGCACAATCTATGCAATATCGCACAAATTGGGTAGAATTGGAAAAAGAATTTGGGGTCCCATGTATAGTACCCACATTTGGGATATAGTTTTGGTCAACACCATTTTGAGGAATTCATGGTCTTTTATATCCCCTATGGTAAAAATCCAAATAATAAATCAATGTCCCAAGTGGTCGAGTTATAATATATATATGCTCAGCATATGTGAATGTTGAAATAGGAATGTCTGCACCAATAGCCTTCTGAAGTAAACAATAGTCCTCATGAAGAGCTTTTCAGTAGGTCCTACAACAATCAAAAGGCCAGGATGGACTCCGAGTCCTGAAAGATTAGTGGCTGCAAATTCCATCAACAAGGAAGCCCTGATTGCTCTTTAAACAGTAGAAAATTATATATAGTTCATAAATTCTCCATTACAGCAATCAAGGCATACTGTCCAGCACATCTTTTTTTTTTTTTTCCTCTCTTTTTACAAAATATATTTTTATATTACTCCTTTTAAGATAACTGAATTTATAAATATATATACTTCATTTCATGATGACACGAGATGAAGATAAAAGTCAAATGACTTTAGAAAGGAATGCGCAACAATATGTGTATTTATGCAATTTAACAACATGCATAAAAATGTAACACACAATAGGCATAGACTACATTACAGAATGATATTTCCAAATATATGAAATAAATCTATACTACCTTCTCACCACATATAACATTTTATTGACTGCATGAAATTCAAACATCTGAGTGATCACTCGTACCTTGAATGTGATATAAACATCTGCAATTTTCTTACTAACAATTGCATATTTCTCTAGAAGATGAAAAACTACACTTACTTGTGATTGCAACTTCTTCATGATATAGAAGAAATTGATGTCTTTAAACAGTTGGGGAAATTTCTTACGAAGAATGTGCAATCATAAAATCAAATAAACAGTTAGAATAAATAATTAGTGTATAAAAGTGAATGATTGTGAATGTGAAAAATTAATCTAAGAAAGCAATAAAAATGGGCAAGGCACACCAATTAAAATGCTTTCTTAAAGACATCAATTTCCTACATGCAGGTGGTTTAGATGAAATGATGTCCCCAAGATACAATGCCCAACTCTGATTTGAAGTCTACACACTAGAATTAGAAATATGGAATTGCACTTAAAATGAAAGTAAAAATAAAAGAGAATAAAATACTCTTAGACAATATGCTTCTCAAAATACTGCATTATACTCATTTGGATCTTTTTGAATTCTTTGAAAAACTTCAAATCACCTCAATTTATAATGTTTGAAAGCAACCTTTGAATTGGGTCACATCCACTCAAATGGGCCCAAAAGACACATCTCATCCAAAGGGCACAAAACACTTGATTTTGAAAAGACACATTCAAATGTCTATTGGAATTTATTTTTCAAATAATTGAGTTTTAGAAAATATCCAAGATACTAAACAGAGGACTCTGTTCATTTCCTTCTCTTATTATGCACTGCACCCTTTTTACCACCTCTAGGAGCCACTTAGACTAGAGGAAGCTTGTTTTATGCAGCATGGCCATGACAACATCGTCTGTCATACTTGCGTTTCATGCCACAACATGACAACTAGATAGTTCGGCATTTGAATACCTTAAACAAGAAGTGTTTCATATGAGAAGGAGGGCATATGAAAATGACCCATTGGATCCCACCATGGACATCTTAGTCAATTATATATACTTGGTGATATGAATCAAAAGTCAAATTATCAAAATTCATTAGGATGCACATTTTCAAATACCATCAATTATCCAAAGAGAATTTGTCGAAACTCCAGAGAAAAAAATGTGCAAATAGACATTATGATTCCACGTCGGCGACCACCGTGGTCTTGACTGTTTGGGTACTTTTATTCAACTGTTTTCAAAACAAAGCATTGAAATTTATGGTAGGGTGAAATCGAAGAAATTTAAGAGGTAAAGCTAATTATTACAGAACGGGTTGAAGATGATGATGACATGTGAAAGGATGAAAGACGATGAGAATGATGATATGGAAATGTTCATGTAGCCCATGGTGGAGAAGAAAAGCAGAAGACAGTGACGTGAGAATTGCAATTCAAGAAAGTAAGGTTTCAGGTTGGGAAATGAAGGAACTATATATAAATGGAGAGTGTTGTCTCCATACATTGTTTTCTTAACAAAAATACAATCTCACACGGTCTCAGTCTACTTTGTATAAGAATCTTGTTCAATAGACTAATCTTCTAGCAATGAGTATCTAGTGACTAGGGTTTACTTACTTCCTAATCAACATTTTCAAGCAGAAAATGCCATGGAATGGCGTCTTGCCTACGGCTTAGACCCTGGTAGAAACCATACGTCCTCTAGTGGCACTTCGTTTGACTAATTAAATATACTTTTATTGGTGAGTAAGGAGGAATTTTGACCCGGTCCAACCGGGTTTAAGGTGGGCCGACACCCAACATTATCAAAGGTTTATCATATTTGCATTCGAACCTCTTTGAAAGTTCTACTTTCACTCTGCTCTTTTAAGTCATGCGGTATAAGATCGTTATTGGGTTTGTATTGTTTAATCAAACCTTAAATTCGAACCCAATAGTGACACATCCATCAATGGTTCTGACCTGGGGCTCAGAATGGGCCCAAACATGGTGTTCACTCTGCAACAACAGACCGAAAATGTCCTTCAACTACATGAAAACCTGGCCCTTTAGGCAGGCCTTAAATATGGCCCAGTTCATTCCAGGCCACTTGAGTTGAAAGCATAGCTATATTACAAGCAACGGATCATGGTAATTCTAAGTCTCATGGGCCATGGATAATACTGTGAACCATGTGTAATGTGACCTAACCATGAAGGCCTAGACAGAGAATAGGTACCTATAGCTTAAATGTTGTTTTTATTATTATTATTATTATTATTATTATACTTTCCTTCTTCCCGTTTTATTAGGTAGAGCTGAACGTTGTATTCTGATAGTATGAATATTATTATAGACCACACAAGGACAGGTTGCACAGTTTCCACTCAATAAAGTGCAGCCTCCTTAGGTAGGCACATTAAAAATATATACACACTACTGCAAATTGAAGAACAGCACTAAAATTCTCCATGGAAAAAGATGTCCCAGAAGAAAGTCCATGCCAACGATAGAAATTGTGAAAAAGCAGCGATAGAACAGATGAGGACTGACCAGGAGAGAGGTGAGAGGATTTTGTAATGTCAAAAGAAGCTTCGATTGGAACAAATAAATAAATGAAAAGGTTCGCTTAAAGATCAACTAGTATGGTCCTATCTCTGACCATGACGCAAAGGATTGAAATGATAGGGTCTAGAACTGCAGATGGTGGACCCCACAATTTGTCTAACATTTGAAGATGAAAGTGATTTGCCTTCTGTGACTCTGCTGCCTTCCATTTTATACCATGTATTTCCCATTAGGATAGGACCCGGTTTTCCCTCTGGTACGTCCAATGTTTATATTGTATTGTTAAAATGTCAAAGCAGGGTGATGATGCATCGAAGACCGGCTAGAAATGAAAATGATATACACAGTTATTGAAGAAGTTGGTTTTGATTTTGAGCTGATTGACATTATCATACTTCCTGGAGCTAGATAAGAATAATTTCAAGTAGCAAACTGTCAATGCCATCATTTTAGTTCTAGATCCAGTAAAAAAGTGGTTTTGCCAATAGATATCCATTGGGAGATACAATCCCATAGAGGCATAGACCAAGGTGAGAACTTGTTTATATATGAGGCCTTTAAGACATGGCTGATTCATCATTGATAGGAAGGGGAGTCGAAACTGATTTGGTTCGTCTATTGGGCCCATTGATATTTGGCCCAGGTTCTCTCTATTGGTACAAAACTCTACTTTGTTAAGCGAATAATTGCAAGAGAACCAGGATGTTTTTCCATTGCGGATAGGATAATGGGCAGGCCAAACCATTTACTAAGGCACTCAAAACCAGTTGCTGTCAGTAGTACCACCCCAAAATAGTTGCAAATAGTGGGGCTGATTGCAGCTTCCTCTGTTGTATTCAGTATTGCTCTTTCTTTTGATAGGTAAGTAGAGTTGCAGCGTGAGATTTCCCATATGTGAAAGCCATCTATTTCATAGGATAAAATGGTTAGGCAGTAATATAGAGGAGACTTTTATGATCGGATGCTATGAGCCCATAATCAACAAATCTGATTTGGGTTTTTAATTTAAATTCAGGTACGAGTATGGGCCCAAGTATGAGCCCGTGATACAACTGAACGCTAGCCGTACTTCCGCCAATTTTATCTGGTTAAGAACATTTTTTTTTATCTAAACTCGCACCCCCAACCCCAACTGCGTCTCAAATTTATCTCATCCAAACCCAACCCACATAATGACGGGTCACTAGGATGTGATACTAAACCCGCCCCATTTGATTGGGTTAGGTCAGATTTAAAGCTTAGAAATTCATGAGAATGAGTATAGTAGAGAATGAATATGCGCCACATTCTCTTTCCAGATGCGTAGAGTTAAGAAGCCCAAAACCACCTACACCGCATGAGTTTCTCCTATCACTTCAATAATAAGGATACATATATTATAATTCGGGGGCAGGGCGGGTTGGGACAACAAAATCCAAATCCTTTCCACACCAAGAAAATCACTACCAAATCCAGCCCTAATAGTAGTGAGGCGGGGCAGGCCTCTGTTGATACCCGACCAATTGCCATCCTTAATTTGAACGTTCTATATCTTCAAAAAGAAACAAATCCCCACCTAGCTACAAGTGTCAGGTCATAAATAAATTGCGTTGAAAATGTTCGGATACCTGGCCCAGTTCAGGTACCGATGATCAAGTCCAAGCCCAGAATGAAAATTTTCCATAGTGCTTTAAATTTTAGGCCTAAGCGTGAACCCAAGCTTGAGCAAGCCCAGTCCAAATTGCATTTTCACGCAAGCTGGATATGCAGGTTAGGGCTTGTCCCAGCCCTAGTTGCACTGCTAAGTGCTAATGAGGATTAGAATAATTTGAGTCCATCAAATGTTGATAGCCCATTTGATACAAGATAAAAAAGAAATGGACAATGTCTTTCTTTCCTTTACCAACCATTAGGGCAGTCAATCAGTACGCCTCCAATGAGGATATTTGGGTCTCCTCACTCTCAAACGGCCCACAAAATGAAGGCCCAGTGCCGCCCTCTTATTTTTTAGGATTCATTTTAGAATATACTAGTAACAAAGCAGTGCTATTCCCTGGCCAAAGAAGATAATATCTTCAAATTTAGTGTTTTCTTTGAAATATTATTCATAAAAAAAAGATAAACTTAAAATAGTTAAATTTTATTTTAAAAAATAATTGGTTTACAAAACTTATGTTGTAACACTAAATGTTACCAAGCCATATTTTACTCTCATGGATGGTATACAAAAAGGAAGGTTTCCTTATTTGGTAAACTTGAATTTAAATTCCTTATAATTCCTTAGATTAAGGTGACTTTTTTATTCATTACGAGATTAAGAGGAAACTTGTTTTGAGATAATGATCATCCTTTGGATTAAGGGAGTCTTGAACAAATTAACTGGCACAATAACCTTGCTGAGCACAAATAGATCCAAATATTGCAAACTAAATATTCATATATAAAAGGACTAAACGATTACAAACAAAATTAAATAAAAATAAAAATAAGGGACATAAAAATAATAGAAAATTAACTCATAGATTCATTACCTTCTAATGAAAATCCCCAAATAATCATCACCTACTAATATTATTCCTAAATTTTGAAAAGAAAATAAAATAAAAGTAAATGCTAAAAGTAAATATTTGCATACTACGAGAGCTAAGTAGTATATAATGAGAATTGGTGTAGAAGATAATAGAAAGAGAGGTTTTAAAAGTAAAAATAAAAAAATGAATTCGAACCATTCAAAAATGGAGAGTGGACGTAAGTGGTTTCATAAGATAAAGAATAAGTAGTTGGACAAGATAAGTATTGGGGAGAGAGTATGGAGTATATGAAAAACAAAATGGATAACTTCAGGTTAAAATTGCAATTGATATTCAAAATTAAATCCAAAACCTTCCACTTTAATATATTATAATTGCTTGTAATTGAATGTGGCCCTAGAAAGAAATCAACTCAGATAAGAAAGATACGCGTTAAATAGGAGGGTTGGGTAGATATTGGGATTTCAAAAATGGTATTTTAGAAAAAAAAAATTTCATTGAGAGAATTTAGGATATGGATTAGGGATATGGAATCAGAAAGGATGGACTTGACCGAAAGAGGGGTTTACAATTGGATCTCATTGGATATGCTCCCATGAGAATATCACATGAGATGGATTTAAAAATCCATTATTAAGTTTTGATTGGAGAGAATGTCACATGCAATGAAATTGAACGTGGCATGGCCCGCCCACAAATGACTTATGAGATTTGTGAAAAGAAATTATCGTCGTATTATCCATGAGATAAGGATCGAAAAGGTCAAAATATGCATGATTTGAAAATGAATGGACCCTACTGGTTTAATTGTTTTTTGAGTTTTTTTTTTTTTTTTTTTGTTTAAGCCCCTAAGGTTTATGAGATTTGTAAATAGGTCCCCGAGGTTTTAGTATTTATAAATAGGCCCATGTCTTTTCTTTTTAATACCTTTCATGTCCCCAAAATCAATATTCCTATCAAGAATGGGCAACCACCATGAGATTTGTGTTGGATTTTTATATAAATGACAACTTTACCTTACATCCATCAAACAAAAATGAGTATATTATTATTTACAAAAATACCATTATTTTATCTCGAAGTCACAATGGTTTCTCTTAATAAATCTATAATGCACATGACCAGTGGTGGACCTAGGTACAAGGTCATGGGGACTGAAGTCCCCACCCATATCTGAGAAAAGTTTAAAATTCCCCCCTTCCACTGCAATTTCTAAAAATTAAATTTTTTTCCCCTTTCCCCAGTATTTCTTTCACATGAAGCGAAACACCCCACTCTCCCCCACCTGGCAAATTCTAAATTTTTTTTTCTTTTGCTCGTTCCCCTATTATTTCTATTACCTACACATCAAGCATAATCATGTACTCTGAAACTTTCATCAATTCAACGGTGGGTTATGTACAGGTGTTGATTGTCATCATAATCAATTTGGATTTAATGATATGGCTTGTACTGATAAAAAAATGACTTTATGCAGGGTTATTATTTCCCACTACGTGCAATTGTTAATGTTACATGCTTTTATAAAAAGGAATTGAGTCCAAGCTTTTGAAATTATACATGTAAGGATAAAAGAGATGGACAAACGTGTCATTTCTCTCTAAAAGCCTATAGTGGATGGAAGATTATTGATTTTGGGGACACGTACGGTATTAAAATAAAAATGCAAAGGCCTATTTACAAATACTAAAACCTTAGGTGCCTATTTACAAATCTTATAAACCTTAGCGGGGTATATACAATTTTTTTTTTAAATGAAATGAGGAAAATGGAATGGGTGTCGATTGTGGGAAGGAATGATATAAGTTTAGAAAAAATGAAAGAGATTTTATTGTTGGAGGGGCTGAGTTGTACTGAGGATTTGAATTATAAGGAGATAAGTAGCAAACTTGGGATTATGAGAAAAGGAGAGAGAGATTAGTGTAATTTGAAAGATTTCAAAGGATTATTTAAATTTTCTTAGGAAATAGGGTCCACCCAAGATGCAAACATTATATGAGAGTGGAAAATGTTAAAAGAGGAAAACAGAGGCCCCACAATGAGGTGGGAGAGAGGGCGTGAGCTTGATAGTTAATGCGGTGAGAAACTTCTTATGATGGCCCGGGCTCAAACAATAAAAATAAATTTAATTTTATTGGTTTCTTTAAATATTACAGATAAGAAATAAAGAAAAATAAATAAATATATTATTTGGAAAAACGACTAAATTAATTTATTTATAAATCTAGATTTAAATGTTATTGTCATAAATTATTATAAAAGAACTACATAAAAATAGAAGAATGATGATGATGATTGAAGTTTTTTACTAAAAGGCCCAGAAAATAAAAATAGAACTCTACTGCACATGATAGATATATGTCAATCTTTCATCAAATGAGTCACGTAGATAATGTAAATAACTTAAGATGGCTATGATCTTCAATTTATCAAGCCCTACATAGATTAGTAAAATATTTATTTGGTAGGTCCCACTCAAATGGTACATAATTTAGATTTATTGAGTTCCATAAAACTTGTATGGGGTAACACATAAGTTAAAGAGGCTGATAGTTTTGGGTCATAAGATCTGTACAGTGGGCCCCCTTAGAAGCGTCTTTTGTGTTATACACACAAGATTGAACTTTAATTGCATTTTGCAACCACTTGTTGGTAGCATGTGATTCTTATAGGTGGAACCACCAATGGATGGTCCTCCAGGCACATGGTATCACGTGCTTCTTTTTTGGACTATTGATCACTTAAATTATGGTCCACATGAGGTAATATCAAACAGGCCCATCCATGCAACCACATGTAGTAATGATTTTCACATAATCCTTCACAAATTTCTAGAAGGAGCCCACTGATGGACGGTGTACACATGCATTATATCACATGATCTTTCATAATATTGTCCATTTAAACATGACCCACGTGCGTCATGAAAGATCAAAAGCAATAATCTAAGAAGATATTGGTTATATCCAAATTTGTAGAAAATTGATTTGAGAGATTTTAGGAGTTGTTTGAGAGAGATTTTAGGGGAGGTGAGAGATTAGAAAAGTGACGTGGCATCTTAAAGCATTGTGTATTTTTTGTGTATATTTATTTGAAAGAAGAACTCATGTGCCGCTGACGTAGTGCCCTCTACAGCCTCCCTCTATATTGCTTTAGTATATATAACTAGCAACAAATACACATGCTTAACCCGGGCCCGAAAATGAGATATATTAAAATATAATTTTGTTTCTCATGTTTTTGTTTTTGTTTGATAGTTAGAATTGGAAGATCTTTGTGTGTATACAACACATTCGTTATAATTAAGGGCATGTCAAAGTGTTGCTTGATCACAAGTATCATTCTTCAATTATCGGCTCCAAAGATTGTTGGGCTATTATCAAATTTGGAGGCATGCATAATGGTTGTCATGATCGGTGCCTTTAAATCCAAAGGGTGGCCAATCATATATAAATTTACTTCGTTTCATCTCCTTTATATTTTGATATATAAAACAAATAATGATAAATAAGATCTTTTATTATTTTCAAAATGAAGTTATATATTAATATATCTCCATTTTTGGAACTGGGCTAAGCATGAGCCTTTGTTGCTACTACTTCATTTTAAAAATCAATAAATTATTGGTATTCAACCTCCATAATGCAAGACAAACGGCCACAACAACAACAAAGTATTTGGCATTACATGAAACCAACCCAGTATCACTTGGACTAGGCGTTGAACTCACTGAGGCCAAGAACAATATGGGCAATAGTTTAAGAGCCTGGGAAATAGAAAAACTACTTTTTAGATAAAAGAAGAAATGAAGTTATAAATGAGCATGTTAATTAGAAATATAAAGAATTACATAATAAATAAAATAAAATAAAACCTAACAGCCACCCACAATCCAATAAGATTTAAAGAAATAGCATTTACAACAGCCACATAAAATCTACAAAGAAAAAAAATTCTATTTTTCCATAATAGAAATGTGTGGGGGCGCACATATATACCATTTACATGATGGGACCATCACAAGGGTTATTAGTCTGGATTTTGGGAGATAATCAAATACATAAATGATGATGATGATGATAGAGAGGTTTTTACCAGAAAAAATACTTTATGTGGTCAGTACACCGATCAGGGAACATTAAGCAAACATGCATCTAACAGAGAATCCGTACATGATTCTCATTTATTTTTTTTACCTTTTTTTTTTTTTTTGTGGTCGAATCGAGCTTCAGTTTCAGCACTGGAGGTCGAATTCGACCAAATGGTATAAACTTCTATCCGTCTGCTAAAAACAATACATCTCGATCAACTTTAGTTTTAGCGTTTAAGGTAGAATTCGACCATATGGTCTAACCTTTTAATCCGTTGGCTCAAAATAATACGTCTCAATCGACCTATATGCCTAAGGATGAAGGTCGCGTTCAACCCTGACTTGTCTACTTACCTATTCAAAACCCTCGTTTTCAGGAAAGAAACGGTTCTTCCACCTTTAACCCATCGACCGCGACCTCTAGGTTTTCCTCCATCTCTCATCCCAGTTGCTGGATTGTTTCCTTTGTACCCTCTGTGGCCCCCTCCAAGTCAGTCATTTTCAAACGACTATAAGGTATGTTTCGCCATGGTCCTCTCCTACATATGTCATTGGGTTTTTTGTAATCTTCTACTTTATGTCGCTTGTGTAGTTGGCACCCTCTTTATGATATCACCTCTACTCCTAGTTGTCACTTGAAAGTTCAGTGTTAAACGTATTTAGGTTTTTAATGCCATACCTGGCCGCTGCATAATTAGCTGTGGCCATCCGTGCCCTAAATAATCGACTTTCCCTTGTAGACATGGCCACGACGATGACTTTGTGATCACCACATATACAGACATGGCCATGTCAATGATTTTGGCAGGGGTAAGCTATTTCAATTTAAAAGTGAAGGGGTTTTGGGTTTTGATTTCAATGGCTTGAAGGAATGTGTTGGATTTTGCACTGCATTTATACTTTTATATGGTTCATGAACTCCTTCCTTTTACTACTCGATTTAAAAATGAGGGGTTTTGACAGTTGTTCAAAGAGCTTATTGTGTGACTTTGGCTATGTTTGTCAAGGTTTCCACCAATGTAATTAATACAATCAAATTGTATATAATTAAGACCACTTCCACACACCTGCATGTATAGTGTGGGAAGTACTTGTGCCACTGAGCAGTTGATTTAGAACCATCACCAATTTTCTTAGTCCACACCATAATTGTCATTACATATGTTTGGATGGTCATCCAGACAATAATACTTAGTGGGGATTCTCTCCGAAATTGCAGATTGAGTTTGAAAAGCTGAGGGAGATGGTCTTGTGATTTCCTTTGATTTAATAAAGTAAATAACATATTAGAATACAATCTTAGATTATATAACTTTAGTCAATTTGGTTTGTAGTTCTAGAAAATGATTGTTGTGCAGTGTCTTGTAGGAGATGAACCATAATTTGGACACTGTTATTGATTGATTTCACTGAAGCTTTGTTTGGGTTTCAATATCTTGGTAGATGAACCATGACCCATCCTTGTTATGTCTGTTTGGTTTGTATTTCTAGAAAATGATTGATGTGCAGCTGTTCATGTGGTATGCTGCACACTAGAAGATGGAAAACCATATTTATTATAAACTTGATTGAAAGCCTTTTTTAACAATCTGTGTGATTGACAACAAACAGTGGATCAACTCTTTCAGTTTTTTGTAACTTGTGTAATTCTGGATAGTCCCTTATATCAACAACAACAAAGGGCCTATGAATTGTTTTACAAATGGCTGATTCCATCGAGCCAATTGCGTTTTTTTTTTTTTTTTTTTTTTTTTTTTTTTTTTTTTTTTTTTTTTTAATTTACACTGTACTCACAGCCGGTATAGATTGCAATGGTAGATCACTGGTCAGGACCAAACATGAGACAAGGTATATATGGCCCAGGGTGTGTAGAAGGTCTGTATGGCCCAAGGTGTGCACTTTCACACTTTCAAATTTTAAGGGAGGAATTAAGGTCTGTATGGCCCAGGCTGTGCACTTTCATACTTTCAAATTTTAAGGGAGGAATTAATGTCTGTATGGCCCAGCGTGTGCACATGATAGGTCCATCTTATCACTTTAATACTCTGATTTGGTGAGGACATGAAATTCTAATATATACCTATTATAGCATTGACCCTGGTTTTAACCGTATCTAACTTTTGAATGTTAATTAGAATTGTGCGACTAAAACAAATTCCCCAACCCTTCATTTCATTCACGCATTGCTAACTATTATAGAATTGCCCATGACCATGTAAGTGTTGTTACTTATTAGATTGTTTAATAGTCTAAGAACCCCCGCCCTTTTTTATGTGACGAAATACCAATTCGCAGATGTCCGAAGCCAGAAGCAGCAACGCTAATGAAGGTGTACCCGCAAGGCTACTCTACGACCAGGATACCCACATCTCATCAACGATACGATGTGGACTGGTAAGTTGTTAAAAAGATTACATTCTAATTTTTCAAATTATTTCTTATTGTATTTTGTATAACATTTCCGTAGGAGCTTGGTTCGTATAGATGCATACCAACTAATCCAGACTATGAGTTGTGGGACCTAAACAATAGGCAGCTGGAATATAACAGGCAGGCCGGATTACACCGACTAATAGAGATGATGTGGATGTGAATCGACCATGCCTTGATTACCAGTCTGGCGAAGCGCTAGCGCCTAAAGACAAACACATTTCACCTCCCTATCAGTGAGGTTACAGTGACTCTAGAGGACGTGGCCTATACTTATGGTCTACCAATAAATGGGCCTGATGTCACCGGCAGAATGTTCCCTAATTCAAACGTTACCAATGTTTGCGAAGAGTTGCTAGGGAAACGACTTGTGCAAGGATGCAAAGAGTTGACTTTAATGGCATATCCATTAAATTCACATGGTTAGACCAACACTTCAAGACTACTAGAAATGGAAAAAATAAGAAGAAGACAAAGAAGAAACTATCATCCCAGGAGGAGGTTTATGTTACAAGGGCATATCTATTCTTCTTGGTGTCCGGATAGATATTGGCGAACGCATCGGGATTGAGGGGGCTTGCTTACCTACTAGATCTATTCAGGGAGTTCAAACTGTATGTGTGGGCTCCTGCTTGTCTAGGTGATTTTTACAGGATGCTGACGAAAGGAGTGAAGTGGGCCGGTATCAAGAATACCGAGGGTGGAGAGCCAGCCGTACGTGCGGGTCTAGACCCAACAGATGAGAGTGATGCTTTTGAACATATGTTCAAGACCATGTCAGGACCACTTCAATTGCTCTAGGTAATGTACTATAGGTTTCTTTCAGCGTTTCGTATGTTTAGTATTTAATATTTTTTCCCATAGTTCTAACAAACGATCATTGAGATGATGCTTTATAGGTATGGGCTAGGATGGCCATTGGTTGATCGCTCAAGCCCTCGCGATATAGTAACCATAATATTCGGTTCCCTTTGATGGTCATATGGTGGAATAGGTTGGAGGGAGTAAACCACTTGACAAAGTTGAGACGTGTTCGCAAACAACTTAACAATCTCACGTCGGACAAGGTGAGCACACCCACTTCATTAAGCCATTTCTATGATGTAACTTTTTTTTTTTTTACAGTTCCTACAATAATCATTGCAGCTTAACACGATTAATGGTTCATGCATTTTGAGTGGCAGCCGTACAAGAAACTTGGGAAGCCATTATTGAGATCAGTTCCAAAAAGCCGACCGAGAACTCTTCATGTCCCCTGCGCCCCTTATCTTCTATTGTTTGCTAAAGTGACACAATACCGGAAGATTGACAAAACAACTCGGTCTACGACATGTTGTCCCCCCACCTTTCGTCCTTCCATTCCCAAGGGGCGAAAGAAAACAAGGAGTCATTGTTGACTATAGCAAAAAAATAATAATAATAAATAAGGCAGAGATAAAGATGTGGGATGACAGGTGGTAGTATATTATAAGGGCGAAGAAGTCATCTAGTGGGCCGCACTTTGATGAATACATGGCGTGATATTCTCTGAATACCATAATGCTGGTCGGCCGCATTAGGGAGGCCGAAGGCGACCGCACTAAGGATCAAGAACATGCCAAAGAACACGAACTGGGCATCCCATAAAGAAGGGTCAGTTATCACGTTTACCCTCTTATTTTGTTTCGTTAAATGCACTTAAAAAGTTGAGTTTAACATTCTCACTTATGCTCATTTGCAGGTGACAGATTTCATTGATCACATTGAGCGGTCATGTGACCAAGTGCTTAGAAACCAAAGTACCGATTTAGAGAATTTTATCTTCTCATAGAAAGGCAAGCTGAAGAGCTTCACCACTGCCTTTGGAAGTACATTCGATCAATACGTTGAGTCTTGCAACAACTCCCAATCCAAACAGGATAAACAGTTGGTAAGAACCGTCAACCTCTATTAATATCTTCATTACAAATGATTTCATTTGACTTTCAATGTTAGTCGACTTCTCATAGGTTGTTACTCCAAAGAAAGTGTATGTGAAGAAACTCGCATCGAAAATTTCAATTAAGAAAAAGAACAAAGGAAAAATGGGACCAATCGAAGCTAATCCAATAAAACTATCCATCCCTGTTGATGAAGAATCACAGGACAATCCAACAGGCCCTGTGCACATGGAAAGTCCAGTAAAGCCTACGTATCAGTCCGGTGAACTAAACGTGCATGGATATGTCGAAGCCCTTACCATTCTACTTGATGATGATCCCAACCTTGTTCAGCTAGAAGAAATATTCTCAACTTCTCCGTACCCTCATATTTACTCGACTCCAGCCCCTATCGTACCACTTGTGATTGTTGTAGCACCTTCACCTGCTACAATTGAATCATTAGTGTGGAGGCTGAAACACCTGCCAAGGAATAGGAGAGTGCCGGAGAGGTTATTGGACTTCAAGCATGGATTACCTTAGACTGAAATGTTCTAACATAGTTGGATTAAGAGATACTGGAGGGCTTCCACAGATACTACACTACAAGGTATCAAGCACCAACCATGTTCTCAGCACAAAGTTTGCAATTACTGGATGCTAACCCATGATCTGTGTTCTGTAGGAAGATGAGCTTGATGTTATTTGTTCATTGGTTGACTCTGACACCCTTAATGCTTTGTTGGAACTGGATAAACCGTTAGACACTAACGTCATCAACTACTACTTTGAATACTTGAGGAACATTTGAGGTGAAGCTTATCTAGCAGACCCAAGCCTTTGCATCAGTATTTAGAAAGCATTCAGCTGCTACTATAATAGTTGAAAATCAAATAACTAATGCAAGTTAAATTTGCCTTTCCAGAGCTTTTGGCAGAAGCAACACAAGACTGGTGATGATTGCGCATTTAGAGTCAACAGAGCACGAGTGTGGGATGCGAAGGAATGTAAGATGCTCGTATACATTTTACACCAGCATAATCATCTCACCTTACTTGTTGGGTATACGGATCAGAACCGTTGGGAGTTCTACAATAGCTATGAAACTGATAAATATGGATTAGTCATCTGCGAAGGTTTTGTGAGTATCCATGAAATTGTTGTTGACCTTTTACCTTTCATTTAAATGAACTCACCCACTGAATCATCTTCCCTACAGAAACTGTGGTTAACCAAACAAATTTACGAGTACGGGTGGACGGAGCCATGAGTGTGGTCGCTGGATGTGAAGACAGATATTCCCCATCAAGAGAATGGAAGTGACTGCGGTGTCTTTGCTTTTGCATTTGTGGAGCATTGTATTTTCCGCCGCCCAGTTCGGTTCAACCAAGCCGACACACCATATTTCCGCCGTAGGATTTTGATTGAGATATTCAAGAGAAGCTGGGAGCTAAATGGAAATGGACTCAATCTCCCTGATCTTTGGTGATAAGGCAATTGGTGTGTCAGTTTTCTTAGAAAGGAAGTGTTAGAATAGGGCAGTGGCTAGGAACTCTAGATATTGCGCACAGATCACTACAGAAATAACTATAGACGAATATGATTAAAAACAATACCTACGAGATCTCTCTGATTTGATTTCGGTCTTACAACAACCCGAAGAACTCAAAATCTTCTACTGTATTCCTCTATGCTTGAATTTGCACTAGGGTGTGCGCCTCTCCTGCGAATTCTCTTTGCTCTCCAAAACGAGATTTGTCTTGTTGTTATTAACCTAGAGAGCAATAGCGCATATATATAGGCTACAATAGGAACCTTAAGAAGGAAATAATGATAGGCTTCTTATGGAAACAAGAAACCCTAATTCGACCCAAATTAGAATCCTAGTCTCATAAATTACAATTCAGCCCACTAAAGAATTATAATTGCACTCTTGTCCTTATTTCAAAATAATATTTCGAGCTTCTTGTTATTAAATGCTTATTAATCTCCCCACGTTAAGATTTCAGATTTCTATCGATTAAATAATTACTAACATCTATATTTAATCGATATCTTTATAATTCCTTGAGACCTTACACTTAACTTATTTGATATGTCGGACACAAAGTCCACCTGCAGGGTTTGACATAATCAAAACTTAAAAGCTTCATCAAACGGATATCATCAATCCCTATTGCGGGACGTGGATTCCGTTAATAAACTAATATGCACCATATACGTAGTGTAGTCATCCAATTTATTAAGATTATTGACCCATAAAAGATCTCACTCCCTTGTAAATCAAAATGCCAAACACTAAATATATGTGTCTATTATTTATGTCAGGATTAAGAGTACAAGCACTCGTAATAATCATTTGAATGTTAATCATCTTATGTAGTCAATATAAAGACAATAACCTCAAAAACAGTCATATTCAATACACACAATACACACAAAGTGTGCTAGCATAATGAGTCGAAACTATACCGCTTCCTGCAGTCAATACAAGCCTGCTGAAACATCATGCTACAATCATATCAATGGTGTGTCCAAATCCATCTTGATTGTGAACAACAACTTATATTTTATAAGAACCGACAAATAAGTCTTCCGTGTATAAGTAAAACTCTACACACCAACTTATCTACTTTATAGAATAAAAGATACACACATGCATAATAATTAACAATGCAACCATTTGCCCATACAAAATCTCTGTAAGATGAGAAGACAAAATATACTAATAAGTGGATTAGTCAAAGACAAATACATAAAAGTATGTTTTTAGTATATATAAATTCCCAACAGGAAGCTCTTTAACTCATATTTAATGATTGTAGTCTGTAAAGTTCTTGAATTTGAATTTTATTGATATTGGATGTGATTTGAAGGTTGCATGCAAATAGATTAAGGTTGTCTTTGTTAATTTTATTGACATTGAGATAGGATATGTAACTTTGTTGGAAACAATATATAGGATTAGAATGGTTGTATTTTGATTGACAGTTTTCTTAGAAATGAAGTTTTTTAACTCATGTTTAATGGTCGCGGTCTGTAAAGTTCTTGAATTTGAATTTATTGACATTGGATGTAATTTGAAAGTTGCATGGGAATGGATTAAGGTTGTGTTTGTTAATTTTATTGACATTGAGATAGGATAAAACTTTGTTGGAAACAGTATAAAGGATTGGAATGGTTGTATTTTGATTGACAGTTTTCTTAGAAAGGAAGTTCTTTAACTTATGTTTAATAGTCGCAGTCTGTAAAGTTCTTAATTTGAATTTTATTGACATTGGATGTAATTTGAAGGTTGCATGTGAATGGATTAAGGTTATGTTTGTTAATTTTATTAACATTGAGATAGGATGTAACTTTGTTGGAAACAGTATATAGGATTGGAATGGTTGTATTTTGATTGACAGTTTTCTTAGAAATGAAGTTATTTAATTCATGTTTAATGGTCGCAATCTGTAAAGTTCTTGAATTTGAATTTTATTGACATAGGATGTAATTTGAAGGTTGCATGCGAATGTATTAAGGCTGTGTTTGTTAATTTTATTGACATTGAGATAGGATGTAACTTTGTTGGAAACAGTATATAGGATTGGAATGGTTGTATTTTGATTGACAGTTTTCTTAGAAATGAAGTTTTTTAACTCATGTTTAATGGTCGCAGTCTGTAAAGTTCTTGAATTTGAATATTATTGACATTGTATGTAATTTGAATGTTGCATGTAAATGGATTAAGGTTGTGTTTGTTAATTTTATAGACATTGGGATGGGATGTAACTTTGTTAGACAGAATATAGGATTGAAATGGTTGTATTTTGATAGACAGTTTTCTTAGAATGGAATTTTTTTTTACTGCTTTACTCCCAGTGTCGAATTCGACTTGGAAGTGCACTAAAACAGGTAGAATTCGACGCTGGGCAGAAAGTTCACCAAAATATATTTTAATTCCCAACGTCGAATTCAAACTGCCTTCGTGCTCTTCATGGTCGCATTCGATGCATGTGTCAATTTCCAATTAAAAAACCACCCTCCCAATACCTAAAATCAGAAAAATTCATGTACAATTCCAGTCGAATGTGACCTTCGGCTGTCACTTATCAGGTCGAATTTGACGTAGTGAACTTGAATGTATTAGGGCTGCTTTCCTCCTAGCTTCTTATTCGACCTACCTTCGTGCTCTTCATGGTCGAATTCGACGTAGGTGTGTCAGTTTCCAATTAAAAAACCGCCCTCCCAGTACATAAAGTCAAAAAAAATCATGTACAATTCCGGTCGAACGCGACTTTAGGGTGTTTCTTACCATGTCGAACTCGACGCAGGGAACTAAATCGTATTATGGTTGCTTTCCTCCCAGCGTCGAATTCGACCTGGTAAGAAACACCATAAGGTCGCATTCGATCGGAAATGTTTATGCGTTTTTCTGACTTTAGGTACTGGAGGCAGTTTTTAAATGTAAACTAACACTTGCGTCGAATTTGACCATGAAGAGCATGAAGGCAGGTCGAATTTGACGCTGGGAGGAAAGAAGCCATAATACATTAAAGTTCCTTGCGTCGAATATGACCTAGTAAGTGACAGCCGAAGGTCGCATTCAATCGGAATTTTACTTGAATTTTTCTGACTATAGGTTTTGAGAGGGCGGTTTTTTTTATTGCAAACTAACATGTGCGTCGAATTCAACTATCATAAGCACGAAGGCATGTCAAATGGGACGCTGGGAATTAAAATATATTGTCTGTGCTTTCATCCCAGCGTCGAATTCGACTCGGTCCAGGTCGAATTCGACGCTAGGAGGAAAGCAGTAAAAAAAAGAACTTCTTTTCTAACAAAACTATCAATAAAAATTCAACCATTCCAATCCTATATTATGTCTAACAAATTTATAACCATTCAAAAAGAGTTACATTAACAAAAAAGATGGGAATTACATCCATTCAAAAAGATGGAAATTACATCCATGCATGGAGAATTACATAAAAAAAAAAAAAGATAGGAATTACATCCATGCATAAGAATTACATCAACAAAAAAGATGTGAATTACATCCATGCATGGAGAATTACATTAACAAAAAAGATGAGCATTACATCCATTCGTTCAAGGAGAATTACATTAACAAAAAAGATGAGCATTACATCCATTCATTCAAGGAGAATTACATTAGCAAAAAAGATGAGTACTCATAATAAACAAAATATTTATATTTCAGCAATGCATCCATTTTCATATCCAAGTACACCCAATGCCTCTTCTAACAAAAAAATGGACTTCATTATGACTCTAATTTTGAGCTGGTGGATTTTTACAGCTGCCTGTTGCCCTTGTTGTGTCCATGTTCTCTACAGTTGCAGTAAGTGACCGCTCTGCGAGGTCAGTTCCTAGCCTCCACACGGATTCTATTTTTCTTAGGCATTCCCGACTACTTGTTGGCCAACGAAGGAAGTACCTACTCAATTGATCTTTGCTCCCACTACTTCATATCACACGTTGCATGAATTATATCATCATATGTCCTTTGATACATGCTCCTAGTGTACCAATGCTCACAAAAATCGTACAGATTTACATTCCGCACTTTCATTGAAGCCAAAGCATGGTAGCATGGGAGGCCGATGACTTCCTGCCATCTGCGACATGTGTATAACTTCTTTTCAAGATTAACAACATCCATGTACTTAGCTAACAGAACCTAGAACTCAACCAAACCGGCGACACGAACATGGAGCGTACGTGCTTCTTCCATTTCATTGTTGAGGTACTTCTCTACATATGGAGTAAGACGTATTGTTATGTTTTGTGTTTGAATACGACGCTTTTGGTAGAACTCTATCAATTTTGCACGGGTTCCTTCGACTTGCTTTCTGATAGTGAGAAACCTTGTGTCCTTTAGAAAACTATTGAATGCACTCCGCAGTGTTACTCGTTAACATGTCACACCTCCACCCATGGACATACGTTGTAGCCCAGTACCGACACCCAATCTCCTCAATGTATTGAAAAGCATGTTCGTCTACGGAACTTATGTCGCTCATGTAAACATCGTACTCATTTAGTCTATATGCCCGGGCATCTTTCCAAAACGTCCTAACGATACCATGATTGTTGAAAGATGCTTTGATATTCTCAACTATGTGATATAGTAAAAACAGTGACAGGCGCTTGGGAGCATGGATTTCAATGAAGGAATGAGACATTTTTTACGGTAAGACACAATTGTCAAGTTCTATGGCTCGCCCAATGCTATCGATAACCTTGCTAGGAAACACTCCCAACTATCACGACTTTCAACCTCTGCAGAGGCAAATGCTATTGGCAACAACTAATGATTCGCATCGTGTGTGGCAGTGAGTAGCAGTACCCCAGGATATTTTCCGCGATGGTGTGAACCATCCACTACTAACAAAGGCCTTAAAGAAATTTGAAATGAACGTATGCAAGGCCCGAAGGCCCAAAAGAACCGCCTAAATCGGCCATCCGAGGTGATGTCAATGTTAGTCGTTGTGCCAAGGTTGGTCCTTTGTGGCTCAAAACAGTAAAGTGGTAATATTTGGAGTGACTCTTCATATGACCCTCGAATTTTATGAAATGTCATCTCCCTTGCCATCTGTGCTTTCCTGTATGTGATTTTGGTTCCAAACTCCATTTCATATCGTTGATTATCTCTTTGGTCTAAAATCATTATTGCAATGTATCTTCCCTTCAACGAATTCAGCTATTAACTGGGCTGATGCTTACTTGTGAGCCATCCCCATCATTGTTTTGGAGCAAGAATGGATCGGATTATACTTCCGAACTTTGAATTATGGGCCAAAATCCACTATAGAGCCGTGTATTCGCCAAGAATAGTTATCATCTTTACAACATGCAGTTATCATCTTCATGTTCATCTTTAAGTGCTTCAACGTGAAATTGTTATAAATTGCATGCTTGGATATGCCTTTTGGGAGCGCTTCGCTGTCAAGAGACTCACGACCCAGCCATATCTCCCTGACATAATTGTCTACTCCTTCAACGACGACCACTTTAGGGACCATCTTGTCAACAAACGTGTTGTCTTGCATACTATGTGATCCATCTAAATTGGTACTTCCATATCCGTTGCACCCTTCTAAATGAAATAATTCTTTGGTACCTCACTCCATAGGCCTAATCTTGTGGCGGGGACATGCAGATATACGAATCAAGTCAGATTTAGTGTTCACCCCCACGTCATCCAACTTCTTAGGCATAGGTTGGGCCTCAACTGTAACACCAATGACTGCCACCTCATTTGATTCATGAGACAAGGGTTGGGCCACCACCCGTCACAACATTTATGAACGATGAGAAGTTCACATCAACATCCTCTCTTAAGTTGACGGTAGGGTAGTCTTTGGTAGGAGACGTAAATGTCGACCCTTTTACTTTAGACTCCATACTCTCGATAATCTTATCAGTGAGATGCCTAGTGCCCATGCGATCAAACCTGCACCCAAAGAAATTGCACCATTATATTGTGTAGATATCTTGAATACAATAACTTTAATTACAAGTATGTATAAGACAAACTATGTATTAACAACAACCACCAACCTTTCTTGAAATAGGTGTTCGGTACCATCTTCTTCGCCTATTCTTCGTGTTACAAATATTAATATCTCGAAAGAATAGGACTTTGAGGTTTTGGAAAGCCCATTGATATCGATGTCATCATCAATGTTTATCATCGAAAAGAAGCTTCCATTGTACAGTAGATACTTTATACAAAACTCTTGGGCCAATACATCTCAGTTCAAGGCTTCAAGTGCCATGTTTTTCAGCTCACCGAAAGTTATGGTACTCAACAGATACATCAACTTCTGTCTACCCCCTTATATTGGGGTCGATTTAGACCAAATTCAAATGTCCCATCGTAATGAAAAATAGCTAATTGTTGGAGATCTGACATGCTATTGCAAAATGAATGATAGCTTAAATTAGTGGAAAATGTGAAGTCAATTTCACAAGTTCATACTAAAATTTTGTGAGTCAACCTTATACTTCCAATTCATGGTAAATGAGGTAAAATGTTAGGTCAAAAAATACATTTTTAGAGCTTATTTAGTTTCCTTCATTTTTTTCACTTCTTTGCATGAAATGCAAATGCATAAAACAATAAACTAGTGCTTGGATGCCCAAGGAAACTCAAGGAAAATGTTGAGACCATGGATACAAGAAAAGCAACCTCTAAACCTTAGACGTAAGATGCCCAAAACAACAAATAGATTCATTTTGAATCCATGAAAAGTTCAGCCCCACTCATATTTTTACTCACGCATTGCATATGTACCTTAGATCAGAGGGAAGATGCCCAAGGGAGGTGGAAGCAAACAAAGACTGCCTTTAATGCACTTTCCATCTTCGAGAATACAATTCGTAAGGGTAGGGCATGAAGGAATGACGGGATTCGATATATAATGATTTTTATTTCAAGGCCGAATTCGACCTCGAGTGTTGAAACTAAAGGTCGAATTCGACCACAAAAAAAATGGAAAGAAGAAATAGGAATCCTGTACGGATTCCTTGTTAGGTGCATGTTTGCCTAATGTTCCATGTTCGGTGTACTGACCACATAAAGTGTTTTTCCGGTAAAAACCTCAATAATAGATTTACAACAAAAGAAAGAAAAGATAAAAAAAATTGTAGTTTCATATGCAAGTAGGAGATATGTGAATAAAGACAAATGAACATATACGGCTATATAATGACCTTGTGAAAATAAACATTTCACTCCAATGAAAATTATGTTCCGATGGAAGAATCGATCACAAGTAGGAAATTATGGTCTTAGAAAATATCTATTAGACGGTGGACTTAGGTGTGCAATTTTAGGCATGTTTTCATGCATCCATTTCCACATTAGCCACATAAGCATCTAGATGAAAGAATCATGGGACTGGATCATCCTAGTGCCTATAGATCATTAGAGTTCCTATGAAGCCAATAACGAGTAATGTCATAGTAAAACTGGGATTAGGTGACTGGTAGAAATTTAGGTGTGAATTTTTTTTGCTGAAAGGGCAATTGTATTAAAAAGCAAAGAACATAATAAAGACTTTTAGAGAAAAGTCTCCAAAGAGATCACCAGAGGCAAAAGAACATGCCCACAAGTGTCAACGAAGTGTCAACTGCATTCTGGTTTAGCACAAGGAACTAAGATGCCTGCTTTAGAAGAGATATAACTCCAACCAGAAGATGGGATAAGATGCACCAGTTGTTGTTGGGAAAGATGGAGGATAGATGGTCTCAAGCAGAGAAAAGGAGATTAGGGAATCAATCAGCTATAGGAGATTCGCCCCACCAAACATCATGCCCACAAGTTGATGAGATGCACATTCCCCGGCTGCCACTTGTTGCCTAGCTTAATGAAGGGGGATAGCTTTCTAATCTTTTTCCAAATACAGGAACCTACGAGGGGGTTGAAATCACACCAAACAGAATTTGATTTAAAATACCTCCTTCTAAACCAGTTAGCCCAAGTAGTTAAGGAAGTAGCAGCTTGTCAACCATGCTTTAGAAAGAAAGCTTCATTCATTTCTTTGATTCTACTTAAACCCAGGCCTCCCTCATTCTTTAGAAGGTAGACCGAGGCCCATTTAACGAAATTATTTCTTTTAGGAAAGGAGTGCCTTGACCATAGGAAGTTACACACAATCTTTTTCCATATCAGTAGTAACCAAAGCAGGAAGAGGAAGCACTACAACTAAGTGGCTATAGAGGCTAGCCAATACATGTTTGACAAGGATGAGACGACCAGTGAAAGACAAAGTTCTCGCCTTCCATCCAGCGAGTCTAGAATGGAAAAGACCAAGCAAGGGAGCTAAATGGCGTTTATTGAGGATGGAAGCTATCATGCTCTTTTGCCTTGGGCAGGCTTTGCCTATGTGAAGCAGACTTTTTTGCATGTTGAAGATCTGCCCAGCCAATTTTTGGTACTTGAAAAGCAAATTTTTGATGGCTAAAAGGCTAGGTTTGGAAGCACTAACAAACAGCAAAATGTCATCTATATATAGTAAATGACATGGGGTGTAAGGGATTAGAGAGACAAGGGAAATGACTCCTTTAGACTGGAGACTTTGAAGATGAAGGTTAAGGAGTTCTTTAACTAAAATGAAGAGATAAGGTGATAATGGGTCACCTTATCTCAAGCCACAAGAAGCTCTAAAAAAACCATTGGGACTGTTTGGTAATTTACAATTAAGTAAAGTCTTCATTTTTCAGACAAGGGATCACATCAAAAGTACACATCTTCAAAATTCTCTCATTAAAAAAAAAATTCAAAAAGCAACCTCCTTTCTCCACTAAATGACTAAAAGAAACTCATTTTTTACACAAAAAGTCCAAAACATTTCCTACCAAGCAACTAAAGACAAAATACAATCATAACCCACTTATATTTTGTTCTTTCTGGATTTGATGCACTCCTTGAGCTTGATTTACCGAGAAAATTACTAAACGGGCCCTGTAAGGGATTCTATTCACAAGCACAGACCCACGAGTTGTGCACACACACTCCTTTATGAAAGAAATCCAAGATCCGTCGAATTTAAAGAATTTAAGGTTGGAGAAGAGATTCCCAATTCAACTTATCAAATGCCTTGGTAATGTCAAGCTTCAAACAAATGGACCCTCCACGAATCTTAGAGTTGAGTTTTTTAAAAAGCTCACGGGCCATAGCAATTGGATGATGAATAGGACGACCTTTGATGAAGGCTGCTTAGTGGCCAGAGATAAGAGAAAGAAGGACAATAGATAGCCTTGAAGCCATGATTGTCGACATGATTTTGTAGGTGAGATTTAACAAATTAATTGGTCTGAAATCAACAAAGGAAGAAGGAGAAGAGCTTTTTTGGAATGAGGGCTATCAAATATGTATTCAGCGGTTTGTGGATTTTCCCAGATTTAAGAAAGTGTTGGACTGCTTGGATCAATGACATTATCTTGGATCAAATTATAAACTGTGTATCCAATCTTGTAAAATCGCGCAGAAGCCACATTGAAAGAGTTGCTGAATTAATTTTTCTGGTCTCTTTTCAGTACATTTGGACAACACAAAAGTAGATGGGCTTAAAATTATATTGGAAATTGCTAGTTGAATGGGGTTTTCTATTTATTTGAGGCTTATTTCCATGGATTTCAAGACAACTGCAGATGTGCCGATCAAAGTGATTCATTGGTTGTGGTTTGGTTCTAAGCCAAACCACAAAATTGCAGCGAGGAGATTTTCATTTGAAAGGCAGTCTTCTCTCATCCTTTTCAAGAGTGATTAAGATAACTGCAGAATGATGCGAACAGGCCTAGGTCTCTAACAAATTGCACTTGGGGAGGAATATTTCAAGTCTCTAACCATCTATTTGATGGCTTTGGATCTGATCCCTAACAACATCGAAGGGCTAATAAATTACCTCTATTCCATTTATTGGCCAATGGGCCCCACAACACACACAACTTGTGCTCTTTTTAGAAAAGTTGTAGCATGTCCAAACTTGGAAACACCCGCAATGAGTTCGAGTCCTCTGATGATAGGATCATTGGCACATCATAAATGAAGTTCTTGCTGCCTGTCAAATTGATTTTGTCTGAAATACATGATAAAATCGCAAAATAGGAAAATAAAAAAGAAGGAAAGGGAAATCATATTTTCATGTGCTTAAATTGGAGTTGATCAAATCTCAACCTAACTAATGATTATGTTCCAAAGAGGAAAAAATAGTAATCTAACAAAATGATCATGACACGAGAAAAATAAATTGTAAAGCCATAAAAATCTTAAGAAATACGAACTAAGTACGAAATAGAAAAGGAAACTACCGTGTAGAGAAAAGAAAAAAAAATTAAGTTATAAAGAAGAACCAGCCATTAAGATCCAGAAAAACTTCCATTTTTTTCAGAATAGAAATGTGTGGGGTGCACATACCATTACATGATGGAAAACATTTTACTTCTTGCCTCTGTTTCTCTTAATGCGTTTTGAAATAAAGATTTACATGTATAAGACTGTTTGAATGGAACACTTGATATGTCTGTTTGAACCAGATAGACCAAAAAAGTCTATTTGATAGGGGCACAAAACTGATGCTTTTTCATATAGACCAAAACATCTTAAGCGGACAGTGCTTGTTGCTATAGTGAAAATCTGGCAGTCCATTTTTTTTTAATATCCATAAATCTAAATAATAATCTAAACCGTTGAAAGTCTTCATCATCATCGTAACGGCTATAGGACAAAATTTGAGCCGTTGATTCTTCACGAACCATGAGATATTCGTGAAAAAAACGTGACCCATTAGATCTGATTATCTAGAGTTTGTGGGGGTCATGATCAAGATCTGAACAGTTGAACCTCTATAGAAGGCTTAGAATGACTTGCAGTCCAAATTTCATCCATTTATTCCCTCTGGATCTCAAGGAATCATTAAAAATATGTTACCCGTTGACTGTATTGATATGTTGATGGCCGGGTTCTGACATGATAATACTCAGTTGGGTTTTTTTTTTTTTTTTTTTTTGTTTTCTGTTTTAATTGTGAACCACTTATATAGGATCTGAACCGGTGGATAACTTAAGAGCTTCAAATACAAATATAATGTCAAATTTGAGCAGTCGATGTAGCACGAATCTTAAGATATTTGTAAAATTTCGGAACATTAAATCTATATTCAAGGACTTCTATGGGCTCCTAAATCATGATCTAACCGTTGATCCTCTTTGGAAGGATGACAGCAGTTAGGGAATGAAATTTCTCTTCTTAATTCATCATAGATCTCAAGAAAATTGAGAAAAAACTGTGACCCATTCGATTAAAAAAGTCTATTTCAAGCCAGCCATTTCTCATACCAAACACTCTATTTTTAGCATATCTATTTCATGTAGATCCATTCCATCCAGATCTACTCCATGCAATACAAATAAGATTTGCCAAACTTGGCCTAAGACTGATAAAAGATAAGATTCCCCAATACCTTAAATAGATAATAGAGTGATTGTCTAGTTATTACCATAGTCAATCAAATTGTAATAAAGTGAGATCTCCATCTACTAGCATGTTGCCTGTTGTATTACATTGTCAGTCCCCCAGCTTGGATAAAGTAGGATGATTAACATCAGGTTCACGCTCCAGGGCATATGGTAATGTAGAAAAAAAAATAAAAATTGATTTTCTTCTCTTCAAGGTCTGTACCTAAGTTGCCCACGAGAGCTGGGTAATTACCTAAGCAGCGCAGGACCTCCAAGGCTTTGGCCCAGCATGCATGTGTTGAGATTAGAGGTTGGACAACCCTTAGTGTGAACCTTTGATATCTCTACCAACTCTTTTTTTTAATGATTTAGCAACTACTAAATATCTTGCCTCTCATGCATAGGTAGGAAAATGGGTTTTGCATATGTAAATATTACTTTTGCTGGTTTTACATATGTAAGCCTTATACATGTGATTCATTTTATCATGTTTGTCTACAAATGTCATTTTCACACCTATTACATTTGTGATTCATTTATAATGTCTGTTCTAATTACCAATATAAATGTATAAAACTTTGCATAATCGTATTATCACTACTAGAAAAAAGGATATTAGCAGCCACCAAAAACCGTCGCTAAAAGTGTCGGGGCGGTCGCTAATACCCTTTAGCAACGGGTCACCGACCGCCAAGAGAGTGACGCAAAAAATTCGTGGCAAAAAAGTATTAGTGACCGCCACGTGGCGGTCGCTAATACTTTTTGCGACCACCTAGCGATGGTCAATGAAATAGTTAGTCAAAACTTTAGCGACCGCCATGGCTGTCGCTAAAGCTAAAAAAAGGCGGTAGCAAATATGTTTTTTTTTATTTTTTAAAATTTTTTTTTAAATTTCTTAACGCTTTTTGCAACCGCCAATGGCGGTCGCCAATAGTCCATTTGCGGCCGCCAGTAGTTTTTTTTATTTTTTTATTTTTTTTGTTAATTTTGTTCCTGCCTTTTATACCTGTACCTGAATATATTATATCCAACTACTAGAATCAATTAAAAATACTAATAACGAAACAAAGTCTTATATTAATGATATTCAAAACATTACAAAAGTTTCAACAAATTATATTCATTACAATTCATTACAAAAGTTTCAACAAATTATATTCATTACAAAAATTAATTTATTGTCTGAGAAGGGTGACGTGATCGATCCGATGCTCTCAAACCTGAAGATAAAAAGGGAAATAAATATTAATAGTTAATTATAAAAATTGGAAATATATAGTAAATATAAACAAAATTAAAAATTAAAATTAAAATTTTGAAAGTTAAACCTACGTTTCAACTCTACGGGCAATTCAGGAGTTGAAATCCCGAGCCGTTAGTTCCGGCAGGTTAGGAATGACTATGGACTCGTGCCCGTCTAGTTTCAAGGGCACCGGAGCCCGTTTGCCCAGTTTGGGCGCTCGGAGGCCAATTTCCTAAGTTTTAAGTTAACGTTTTAACTTAAACCTACGTTTATACTCTACGGGCAATCCGGAAGTCGGAATCCCGAGCCATCAGTTCCGATAGGTCAGGAATGACTATGGGCTCGTGGCCGTTCAGTCTCACGGGCAACGGAGCCCGTTTTCCCTGTTTGGGCGCTCGGAGGCCAATTTTCTAAGTTTTTTATTAACGTTTTAACTTAAACCTACGTTTCAACTCTACGGGCAATCCGGGAGTCGGTATCCCAAGCCGTCAGTTCCGGCAGGTCAGGAATGACTATGGGCTCGTGGCCGTCTAGTTTCACGGGCACCAAAGCCCGTTAGCCCGGTTTGGGCCATCGAAGGCCAATTTCCTAACTTTTAAGTTAACGTTTTAATTAAAACCTACGTTTCAACTCTACGGGCAATTCGGGAGTCGGAATTCCGAGCCGTCAATTCCGGCAGGTCAGGAATGACTCTGGGCTCATGGAAATCCAGTTTCACGGGTAACGGAGTCCGTTTGCCAGGTTTGGGCTCTCGGAGGCCAATTTTCTAAGTTTTATATTAACGTTTTAACTCTACGGGCAATCCGGGAGTCGGAATTCCGAGCCGTCAGTTCCAGCAGGTCAGGAATGACTATGGGCTCGTACTCGTCTAGTTTCACAGGCACTAGAGCCCGTTTGTCCGGTTTGGGAGCTCGGAGGCCAATTTTCTAAGTTTTATATTAACGTTTTAACTTAAACCTACGTTTCAACTCTACCCGCAATCCGAGAGTCGGAATTCCGAACCATCAATTCCGGAAGGTCAAGAATGACTATGGGCTAGTGCTCATCCAGTTTCACGGGCACCGGAGCCCGTTTGCCCTATTTGGGCTCTCAGAGGCCAATTTCCTAAGTTTTATATTAACGTTTTAACTTAAACCTACGTTTCCACTCTACGGGCAATCCGGGAGTCGGAATCCCGAGCCGTCAGTTCCAGTAGGTAAGGAATGACTATGGGCTCGTGCCCATCCAGTTTCATGGGCACCGAAGCCCGTTTGCCCGGTTTGGGCGCTCGGAGGCCAATTTCCTAACTTTCCAGTTAACGTTTTAACTTAAACATACGTTTCAACTCTACGAGTAATCCGGGAGTCGGAATCCCGAGCCGTCAGTTCCGACAGGTCAGGAATGACTATGGACTCGTGCCCGTCTAGTTTCACGGGCAACGGAGCCCGTTTACCAGTTTAGGAGGTCGGAGGCCAATTTTCTAAGTTTTATATTAACGTTTTAACTTAAACCTACGTTTCCACTCTATGGGAAATCCGGAAGTCAGAATCCCGAGCCGTCAGTTCCGGCAGGTCAGGAATGACTATGGGCTCGTGGCCGTCTAGTTTCACGGGCACCGAAGTCCGTTTGCCCGGCTTGGGCGCTTGGAGGCCAATTTCCTAACTTTTAAGTTAACGTTTTAACTTAAACTTACGTTTCGACTCTACGAGCAATCTATGAGTACTTTCTAAGTTTCTACATTTTTAAGTTTCCAACTTTTTAAGTTTCAAAATCTATAAGTTTCTAATACAACTTAAAAAATTTCTATACATGTTGAAATCTCGAATTAAAAAAATAATTATACCTGGTCAGGATCAATCGAGGATGCTGGATCATGACTACCCTCTCCAACCGAGTCATCTCTCGCCCTGTGGCCGCTGCCAGCGTCAGGTGCCTGTAGTTATTTATTATACAGTTAAAAACAATTAAAAAAACATAAATATTGACACATCAATGACATAATTGACAATTTAAAAGTACAAAATTTTTTCTTACTAACCTGAGTAGTGGGTGGTGGGTCTGAAGCGAACGGGCCGCGACTCTATGATAGACGAGCCTCCAACTCTGCCAACTCGGCCCTCACCTCCTCCCTGATCGCTGCCTTCATGGACTGCAACAACTCCTCGACCTCCTCATCTGTACGGAGGCGCAAGCCTTGGGAGGAGCTAGCACCGGATGACTCCGCTCGCGCGATGTGCAAGCATGGAATGCCTGTCCCATACGTGAGTGTGTATCTGTGCCTGTCCCGGCCAACGACGGAGTGGAATATTTCATCCCTCCGCAATGGCAAACTGCGCTCCTCCTTGGGCAAGTCCTCTGGGCATGATTGAAACTGGGCCTGTGTAGTTGATTCATTTAATATACTATCATGCGTAACAAGACATAGTAATAGACAGATAATATAAGCGGTTCAATATAAAAACTTACGAAGATAGCTGCAACCTCCGGGTGGCGAGGATCTCGAGAACGCATCTAGACAGACATCCTGTTGACCGGACCGCCCTCGGTCTGCAACTGTTTGGTGGAGAGTTATATTATTAGTATAATATCATACAAAATGACAAAAATATAAATTACATGTATGATCTAACTTTTTACCTCGTGGCGGACCTGGGTGATGTGTTGAGTGCCCAACATGTGTGCGGGACCCTGCATTGCGTGGTTCCGCACATTCGTAGCTACCTTTCTCTGTTTTCAATATTTATCAGTTAATTTTTGTTAGTTACGTTAGTCACTAATATATTGTTAAAATTAAAATAAAAGAATTATAAGTTTCTCACCCGAGCCTCCTCGCTCGTCCAGTACCGGACGAGCTGAGTCCACTGATCCAGGAGAACGCCCCTTGGAACTCGCTCAAGTATGTCAGGGGCATCTTGATGTGGCTTCCAGTGCTGCATCTTTATTTTATTTTTATGATCTTTCCACATCTTTTGGCACTTCGACATGCACACTGGCCGGAAGAGCTCAGGACATGCTCTCAAATTTTCCTGAAAAGGACAAATAATTTTTCATTAGGTTATGGTTTAAATTGACACATCCTATTGAGAAATTTTAATTATTACCTTAACTTGCTGCAAGATACGGTCTAATGTCTCCACTGGGAATGCCTCCCAATCAAGTGTAGTCAAAGGGAATGCATATGGATCCCGGACCATATGTCCCAAATGGCTGATGAGCTACCGAGCATGCGGACCCACCGGATGGTATGTTTCATCAAACACCACGTCAAATGGATTACCGGAATTCCACGTCCGAATCCCTCTAGCAGGGCCTCTCCCCCTGCTGGAAGATGGGCATGTGCTCATAGAATCTATTCAAATTAGAGATAATCTAATTAAATTGAAATAAATTAATTTGCTAGAATTAAAATGTTTATCTATATAAACGTGTACCGGTCTGTGAAGCTGAAATAGTCGACGCCGAAGGCCCCACTAGGGTGGATGGCCTCAGCCCGGGGGTCGATGGACTCGGATGGGAGGTCGATGGCCTACTCGGTGGGGCCATCGAACTAGGCTAGGTGACACCCGGTATAGGAGTAGGGTCCCCAGATGGCTCACTGGCCTGGGCTTGGCGCAGTAGCTCCTCGATCGTCTGCGGACGATCTCTCCTCTTTCGTCCTAATATATCTGTTCAAATGTTTGTAAGATAAATTAATTTAACGAGATAATTGAAAATAACATTTAAAAAAATTTCAACTGAAATTTAACATTGGTGAATTAGTTCCCAACCGTTTACTGGTCTTGTAAGTCAACTATATCTCCTTCAATGGTTTCCCGAACCCAATTAACATCTTCATCGCGTTGAACAACTGCATTCTGATCAAGAACTTGTTGGGCGAATGCATCAATATCTGGCTCATCACATTCAATCTAATACACTCCCCTCCTTGACATTTTAACCACAACTTGCTAGTTAGGATCTTTTGGATCTCTGATATAGTAAACTTGCTCCGCCATTGAGGACAGTATGTACGGTTTGGCACTTATTCGATCATCACGGTGTAACAAATTGTTAAAATTTACCAATGTAAACTGGTAATTATCTATTTTCACCCCTCGGATGTGATCCACCCAGTCACACTTAAACAATAGAAATTTTAACTCATGATTGTATACAACTTCAACAATATCCTTCAACCGGCCATAGTAGTAACCAGCATCGACAGACGGACAACCGAGCCCACTATTTTGCTTCGCTCGTTTCTCATCTACATCCTTGGTGCGAAATCGAAAACCATTGACATCACAAGTTGTGTAACGTCGGGCCATTATAAAGGGACCATCAGCTAACTGGTTCATTTCATCGGTCAAATTAGGATCGTTGGTTCTTCGTAAGTTATACACCTACACAATGCATGTAATCACTTAATATCACTACATGAAAGTAATATGACAGGAACAAGTGAAACTACTCCTAATGATTGAATACGTACTTGATTCTTGAACCATTCGTGAAATGACCGATAATGGGACTGATGAATTTCATGGGCTGTAGCACGAGGCATGTCCCGTTTGAGCTCATCGATGTATGTCCTGCAATGCATAACACGTGTTAATGACAACTACGATAATATATTATTATAGACGTTCTTCTCGATGTGCATAACATCTAAGTTGTGCCTGAGTAAGTTATCTTTCCAGTATGGTAGATCGTAGAAAATACTTTTTTTCTTTCAATTATGACTTCGCCTTCTATTTGCACCGGTAATAGAAGGAAGCAGGGGGGGCAGTAAATCTTGAAAATCATACATGGTCCGTACTTGCTCCTGCTCGAGCTGTGACAATAAATCAACTCCCGTCATTTTTCGAGGTGCTAGACCATATTCTCGAGTGTCGTCAAATGACACTTTGTCCCTCCTGAACCTATGCAATGGAGGTAGAAAACGTCTATGACCCGTGTATACTCATTTTCTGCCGTGCTTCAACCAAGTTGACTTCTTCTCCTGATTGCCACAGGGACATGCAAACTCTCCATTTATGCTCCAACCCGACACGTTAGCGTATGTGTTGACACCAAAAATGTCACTTTGCCTCTTCAAATCAAGAAAGCTGCATGAAGTCGCAACCTGCCATAAATAGGCAATGCAACTTCTCCAAAAATTCAAATCTTGTCAGAATCAAACAAAAACTGCAAGATCCTTCAAGATAGCCAAGAGAAGAGTACACATGAAGTTTCAGGCCATTTCGACAACATTTGGCCTAACTTCACTTCTCCGACAGCTAAACGGGAGCTCCCGGCGGCGACATCATCGGAGACGTCAAAACTTCGATCAAAGCCTACAGATGACTCCAGCATGTCTCAAAAGGGCTCTATGCCAAATTTCAAGTCAAACCGACAACGTTTGACCCTCCATCAATGCTCGAGCAGCAAAATCAAGCCTCCCGGCGGCGGGAACCACCGAAGCCTTCGCTCATCAAACCAAGTGCATGAGTGGCTTCAACATGCTTCCAAAAGGCTGCACGTCGAATTTCAGGTCATTCCGACAACGTTTGACCAGGTTTCGATACTCCGAGAGAAAATCAAGCCTACCGGCGGCGGAGCAATCCGGGACCATGACATCAAAAACGGAGCCCATGGAACGTCTCAAAATGACTCCAATAGGCTCCCCGTCAAATTTCAGGTCAATCGGACATCGTTTGACCACATATCAAAGCTCGGCATTTTCCCCGCAGCAAAATCAAGTGAAGCATCGACGGGACCCCAAACGGCTTCAAAACTCAAACAAAAGCCTATGGTTGGTCTTATTTATTGCTCAGGAGGCTTCACCTCAAATTTCAGGTCATTCCGACATCGTTTGACCAAGTTTCAGCTTCTGGCGGAAAATCAGCAGCTCTACGCGACAAAGTCTTCGGCTTTCCCGGAAAATTGGAAACTTTGCACTCTAAAAATGCAAGGATTCTCATCAAGTTTTATACAGGGAAATCAAGCCAATAAATGAGAAGAAATGTCAAGAAAAATACAGAAGAAAACGGCGACGAAAAAGACCTCAAAACGACCGCAAAACGGGCTCCGAAGGGGAAAAATCCCCCAGGGTCGCAGACCCCTGCGACCATGGCCCATGGTCGCAGGCCCCTGCGACCATGGCCCATGGTCGCCGGTCCATGGTCGCCGGCGACCATGGCCCATGGTCGCCGGCGACCATGGAGGTCCGGGTCACCGGATTTTCCGCCGGTGACCCGTTTTCCATCTTTTTTCGCGTTTCGCGCACTTTGGCCCCTGTGGTTTCCTGAAAATGTGATTTTTAGTGCTTTAAATTGACTCATATCCGACGACATCTCGGATCCGCCGTCAAAAGCATAAAATCATCATTGATCGCTCCAAGATCGCCAACCGGTCGACCAAGAAAGTGCACTTTCTGTCCGACCGATCGTGAAATCGACAAGACAGATGTCACCGGCCCACTCTTAGCTATCAATGTCTGAAGTTACATGTTCATCCGATGTCGATCAGCATGTAGATCCATCGATGATCATCGCCAGAAGAATTCCAGAAGACACGGCACGGCCCGCGACTCTTCGACTGCTCGGCGACCAATTAATGTGGTTAATTGACTAACTTTATTATGGTCATTAATTCATTTCTTTGGACGGCCCAATCAAAAGCAAGCATTTGGGAGTTACAAGTCAATTGATTCATGGCATTTAAACCATGAAACTCCTCCCATTATGGTAATTAAGGTGATTAAAAGCCCTTAATCTCCATCGGCCAATCAGATTCAAGGAAAAAGGAGTTACAAAATCAAGAAATAAATCTTGTAACTCCTCCCATTAAAGCCATTAAGGCTCATAAACCCTCCTAAATGGCTACCAAAAGCCTATAAATAGGAGAGCATTCCATTGAAATGAGGATCGGGGAAAAAAGAGGAGAAAATCAGAAGATCAGAAAAAAAGGGATCAGAAAGAGATCTGAGAGAAAGAAAAAGAGAGAAAAACTCTGCTGAAGTTCCGCACCGGCCACCACTACAAGGTGACAAAAGTCCCTTGGGGGGGCACCCCCCCCCCCCCCCCCCCCCCAAGGTCCTTGCCTTCTCCTGCTGCCTCCAATGGCTTAGACGTGGCTTTTCAGCCCGTCTACTTAGCTTTTTATTGGACATAGGACCTTCTCTTGGTCTTTGTCCTCTAAAAACCTGAGGTTATAGCCAAGCCAAGCGAATCAAGAGCATCTTCTGTTCTCATCTGCATGGATGATGGCGAAGCCCATACATGGCTTGCGACCGTCAATCTGAACGAGTCCCCCACAATCTCCTGAAAAGTTAGATCTTCATTTTCTTGCTTTTCATTGTAGTTTGTATTTTTCTAAAAGAGACAAAAATCACAAATCTTGTCTTTCATTATTGATAAGAATTGTAAATCGGCTATAAACGCCAAAATCGGCTATAAATGCCAAACAAAATCGCCTTTCACGGCAAACCAAGAAAATGTCTCTTTTCTTAAATATTTGTGCAATGGAAAACTTGAAAGAAGTTGATTTCCTTTTTACTTGCGAAGGTTGATCTCCGGATTACCACTTGCAATTCCAAGTAAAATAGAAAATCTGGCACACCCACACAAAAAAATGTTGAAACACGCTTCAGGCCCGCCAGGGCGCGAAAGGGTCGGACCCGACGGACTCCCACGTTCCGCCGACCCCGGTAGCCGCCCCACGGCGCCTCGGAGCGCGTTCCATCAAGCTGGCACACCCGGTGGGACTCGTTCATTTGAGAACACGGTGCTTGGAAATGAAATATTTGCATACCATATTTTTTCTCTATGCTTATACTTCTTCTCCAGATTCCTTGGCTACTTTCTAGCTGGTGGCCTATGTTGGATTTTGCATCCTAAAAAAAAAAAAATGAGATGGGATTTTTTGGAAATTTCTACTTCTTTAAGTTTGTTTCCACTCTTTCTCTTTGCAAAAAAAAAAAATCAAAAAAAAATAATCAGTTTTCTTATTTTGAATTCAAAATTGAGAAACTTTGATCCTATCCTATCGTTCTTTGGTGCTTGCAGAAATGTTGAGCCCGTTCGACTAAGGTTTTGGGCCATCGTTTCTCTTCGATGAGTTCATTAGAGATTTCAAAAAAAAAATAAAAAAAATAAAAAAAAAATCAGTTTTCTTAGTTTGAATTCAAAATTGAGAAACTTTGATCCTATCCTATCGTTCTTTGGTGCTTGCAGAAATGTTGAGCCCGTTCGACTAAGGTTTTGGGCCATCGTTTCTCTTCGATGAGTTCATTAGAGATTTCAAAAAAATAATAATAAAAAAAATAAAAAAAAATCAGTTTTCTTAGTTTGAATTCAAAATTGAGAAACTTTGATCCTATCCTATCGTTCTTTGGTGCTTGCAGAAATGTTGAGCCCGTTCGACTAAGGTTTTGGGCCATCGTTTCTCTTCGATGAGTTCATTAGAGATTTCAAAAAAAAAAATAAAAAAAATAAAAAAAATCAGTTTTCTTAGTTTGAATTCAAAATTGAGAAACTTTGATCCTATCCTATCGTTCTTTGGTGCTTGCAGAAATGTTGAGCCCGTTCGACTAAGGTTTTGGGCCATCGTTTCTCTTCGATGAGTCTATTTGGGATTTTTATAAAAAAAGGGACATAGACCACTAAGGTTAAACCAATTGCGTTCTTTGATCACGATTGATTCAAGAAAAGCCTTATCCAGAGTGTGGAGACAGCTTGACTGTTCTAGGCAAGGGTCCTCCAAACGGGTTCATTAAGTAATCCTACCCTTACCTGGGGGCAATTCTATCAATTGAGGTTTCATAAGACCGGGTTAGGAGGCCTATGTGTACTCTCTCGTCTTTAAATCTTAAAAAATTAAAAAAAAAATAAAAATAAAAAAAAAGATTTTCAAAAAAAAATCTTAAAAAAAAAAAACAAAAATTTTCAAAAAAAAAATAAAATAAAAAAAATAAATAAAAAAATATTTTAAAAAAATAAAAAAAATAAAAAAAATAAAAAAAAAATAAAATAAATAAAAAATAAATAAAAAATATTTTAAAAAAAATAAAAAATAAAAAAAATAAATAAAAAAAAATAAAAAAAAATCATTCCAAAAAAAAAATCTCCAAAAACTCGTCACTTTTGGATTCAGATTCGAGAAATTGTGGTCTCTTCCCTTCTGAGTACTGGCGCTCGCGGAAATCGTTGAGCCCGTATTTGAATCGGAATGCCACCTGCTCTCTTTGACGAATCCATTTCTGACATTTCAAAACAAAGAATCCCATCTCATGGATGCGATCTCCAACATTTGTGCATAGCAGTACTGGTACGCCCTTTCAGGGTCTACTGTATCTGTGACCGGCACATTTGTAACTCCTACCTCTTATTCTTCTTATCTCGAGCAAGCCCTGCTTCTCGATAAGTCGAATTTAGGTTTACAATTGCTTCTAGCAGTCACTGGAACGCTCATTCTGGGCTCACCATACTTGCTGTCAGAACAATTGTACCATCTATGGCTTTTTGCCTTCTTCATGTCGCTTGGGTCATATCCCTTGAGCGATTTGAAAAGACAACCATAGAAATTCCCATTTATGATCATTATATTCTTGTGATTACTAATGGATGTGGTCTTGTTTCAGAACTTTTTCGAAACTAACAATGGCAGCCTTAACCATTATCTTCGATGAGAACAAGCACCAACTCATGCTTCAACAGAAGCAAAGCGCGCGCACTCATAAGCGCCCTGTCAGCTGCCGAAGCGTTAACTCCCTCGGCAACTCTCTGAACTCCGGGTCGACCTCGACTCCCCGGACTATCTTCTTTGGGACGCTGGGACCATTCCCACTTCCCGAAGAACAAGCTGCTCCTGCCAAAAAGCAGAAGATCGCCTCTCAACGTGTCACTCTCGTGACACCAAAGGCGAAAGCCCAAAAGCCCGAAGCCCGCGGCACCCCCGCGAAGCCTCGACCCACAAACAACCAGGTCTATCCCAAGACTTGGTCTCCAAGACCTTCCCCAAAACAAAGAAGGTCTCAAATTTCCACCAAGCCAGCATACCTGGCCCCACTCAAAGAAAACCAGTTCTACCCTCTTGCCTACATGAAAGAGGAGAGACCCATCTCCAACCTGACTCCCAAGTCAACCCAGCATGAGCCGGCTTGTTCCTACAGGCCCAAAATCAGATCATGCATCACCAGGCCTCTCCAAGCACCTGCTAAGGCCTACACTCCTTCAGTTCGACCCTTCATCTCTACAGGGGCCGAACTCGAAAGGTTCAAAGCTTCGCTGCAACAGGCAAAGGACCGGGTCCGCATCCTGTCCTTGCCCAACCACAAAGAAGACAAGCTCGGCTGCTGCGCCCGAGGGAGCACATCCTTCATCGTCAGAGCCCAGCCGGAGCTGACCAAAGCTCAAATCGCTCGTCGAGCACGCCGTCGTGCGTCATATCGACAAAAGAGACTAGAGAAGCAAAGGACCCAGCCTCCTACACTTCAAGTCTCCCGCAAATGGGTCGAAAAAGAAAGACCCGACCAAGTTGTTGCCGTCCATATGGTTGGAAAAACCAGAAGACGCCAAAGGTCAGCATCAAAAATCCATGTCCGACGTCCGGTGATCCGTAGCGTCACCAGGACACAAAGACATCCCGAAGAATCTCCTGCCCCTTCCAGCCAAGGACGGGAGAGTAATCCTTCATCAAGCTCTTCATCAAAAAGAATGAGCCCCAGCTCGGTCACCAGGACGATTTCTTCGTTCGAATCCCGAGGGATGAACGTCTTGGCTACAAGTTCTGAGCCGCCACCTCAGAATCCACCTCGAGATGATGCGCTCACACGCATCCAGCAGTTGGAACAAGGCCAGCAGAGGATTGAAACTCTGATGGAAAACCTTCTCCTTGTCGTCCAAAATCAGGTGAACAATGAGCCTCCTCCAAGTCATAGCAATAACGAGGGAAATGGAGAAGAAAATGAGTCACGCGCCCTCACCAAAAAGGACGTAGACAGTATCCTCGCCAAAGCTAAAGAAGAGGATATACTCAAAGAGCATGGGATCAAGCCACCATATCCTTTATGGATGGACTCGGTCCCGTTCCCCACAAAATTCAAGCATCCTACTCTCCAAACATATACGGGGAAAGGATCAGCCAGACAGCACGTCATCCACTTCAAGATCTTGACGGGAGCTATCGCGGATCAAGATGCACTCAAGATCCGCCTCTTTGCAAGTACCCTAAAAGGTACGGCCTTCGATTGGTACTCCACTCTGCCGGAGAACTCCATTCAGAACTGGGCTATGCTGGAGACACGCTTCCTGACCCACTTCCAAGGTGAGGATCATCCTGTTACTATGGCTCAGCTCTGCAGCCTAAAACAGGGAGAGAATGAGTCAACTTATGACTTCATTCACAAGTGGAAAGCAATGGCGTACAAATGCTCAGATGTACTGCCACAAGCGTCGCTAGTCGACATCTGCCGAAACAACATGAGAGCTAAAATCCGCTCCATGATCATCGGCAATAAATCAAAGAACCTGGGGGAACTCCTGGAAGCTTCCATGGAAGCTGAAACGGTGATCAAAGACCTCAACAGTCAGAAATCATCAAAGAAAGAGCCGACTGCTGTTGCAACCTCTAAACCAAAGAAGAAGGAGGTTCTCAATGTGCAGACTAAGTCAGCTCCTCAGCAGCCAAAGAAAGCTGAAAATAGAGCTGCAGGTAAGAGACCTGAACTCTCTGATGCCTTCAAAGAGCGAGTAGAAAAGAAATATCCGTTCGATGAAGACGTCGAAGAAATCTTTGAGGCTCTCCTAGCAAATGGCAAACTCATTTTGCCAGAGCCCAAAAGACCTGGAGACATTGGCAAAACCAATGATCCTCGGTACTGTCCATATCACCAGATGGTCTCGCATCCTCTCAATCAATGCTTTGTTGTGAGAGAGAAGATAAACGAGATGTGGAAAAACGGAGTCATCACCTTTGACAAAAACTATGGGACTGCCTCCGTCAACATGGTGTCATGTGGACAAACACCAAAATCACCGAAGAAGAAGATCACTACTTCCTTCAAGGTGATAAAAAGAATTCAAACGTCCGAAGTGTTGGTTCCTTGCCCGACACCAGACGGACAACCCATATGGGTACATCCCGATCTCCTGGAAGATGAAAATTGGGAGATCGTCAAAACAAAGCCGACCGCTCAGCAGCGAAGGCAAGCCAAGAAACATCTCCTCAAGGTCAAACGGCAAGAGAAGACCCAGCCAAAACAAGAAGTCCATGAAAAGGCAGAGGCCTCCTCTACCACTTCACTCGAGGCAACAGAAACGTCCCTTCCAGAGACTTCAAAGGCGGTAAGAAACTTCACTCTCAGTGATTTCATGCCACCTCAATTCAAAAAAGAAGCCATGCAGGGGGCATCATACTCTTGCAACTCGGTAGTTGGATTCTCCATTGATGGATACGAGTCCAGCGACACCGACGATGGATTCGAGCCCAACTACACCGATGAGTGGGAGGAATCTCTTGAAACAGGAGAATATCTCTCCGATGAAGAATGGGTTCCTGAAACTCACCTTATGCCAGTAATCTGGTATAACCCCTTGCAACCACAAGGATCCTGGTCTGATGATGAAGAAGACCAAGAGGCTGCACAAGAAGATGCTGTTAACCCAGCACCTGTCATTGCTCCAGTGGAAATCAACTATGTTGAGCCACACGGAGAAGACGAAGAAGAAGATCTGGCTCCCATGCCTGATCTTGAAGAATATGCAAGGATCTTGCAGCGTCTCGCTCTAGAACAAGAGCAGGACCGCGTCAACGAGATTCCTCACAATCCAGAGCCGGAAGTCCCTGAAGCCCATCAGGTACCTCCTCCCTCAACTCCTGAAAATGGAGAACATTGCTGGATAGATGATCCTCTTACATCCGAGGATGAGTCTGACTCCGAGCAGGCAACATCTCCTATCAGAGCTTCCTGTAATGTAATATATCAGGACTATAGCTCTTCTGAAGCGTCGTCTGATGAGATTACCTATACTCCGACGACGCCTAGCAATGTATCCTCTGGAGCTACCTCGTCTCACGTGACTTTCACAGAGATGACACCCTCTCAGGTTTCTTCTCCTGAGACTGTGACTTCAGGATACACATTCTTCCCGACTCATCATCATGAAGAAAACCCAACTTGGGGTGATGGATGGGTCAACGAAGAAGAAAAGCTGCTGGATGCCGTTCAGGACTTGCTCCCGGAAAATGCTCCGTGCAACACAATCACTGAGGATGGCAATTCTGCTGCAGATACATCCCCAGTAGATGAAAAACGACAGCCTCTTGATCCTGAGGACAATCTTCCAAGCGAAGACCCTTCTCAAGAAGCTCTCGAAGTTGGTAGAGGCACCCGTTCGGGCCGGGACTACCACAAAAATTACAACCAATCTTCCTTTACTTATGTAAATCCTTCGGGAAAAGATGTTGTAAGCGCCCCCAGTAGCAACAATGATGAACATGCAGGCCCTAAGGAGACTTTCAAGTATGACTTGGTTGAGCACTTCAAACACATACCTGCACGTCTTCACATCCTGGATTTATTACGAATGTCTCCACGCACTCGTGATAATCTCATCTCAGAATTACAAAAACTGAATGAGGATGTCGACAAACATGCCCCGCAAGTCCTCCAAATTGAAATGGACTACCGGGTCAAAAACTCTGAAACTTCCTTAAAAGAAGAAAAAAAGAAAACTGAGGGATCATGCATCCAATGCCTCTCGATTCAAAAGGCAGCCAGTGCAACCATCGCCTTCACTAAGGAAGACCTCCTAGTTGGCGAAGCAAGGCACAACCGACCCCTGTACTTCACAGGGTACATCAAAGAAATGCCGATACATAGAGTTCAGATCGACCCAGGTTCTGCACTCAACCTTATCTCCACTTCGGCTCTTGAAGAGTTGGGCATCCCACCCAGCAAGCTAAGCCACACATCTGTATCTATCTTTGGATACGATGGGAGCACTCAAAGGCCTATCGGCAAAATCAGGTTCAAATTGCAAATCGGTGATCTTATCTCTGAGGTCACTGTGTACGCAATAAAAACCCCCTCATACTACAACATCCTTCTCGGACGTCCTTGGATACACGAGAATGGTGTTGTTCCTTCAACTCTACATCAATGCATCAAGTTCGTCGGCGACGACGGCATGGTACATCGAGTCTTTGCGGACAGAAAACCCTTCAAAGGTAAAGAAGTCCACTTCGCAGACTCCCAAATGTATGAAGGCGAAAAAGAAGAAGAAGAGGAAATAGCACCCCCTACTGAAAATCTCCAGAAAGATAAAGGCAAGGCTCCTCAAAAATCACCGGAAGAAAACAAACCCTCCGGCAAATTAGAAGAGAGTAGTCAATCTCCCTTCGTTATCTCCCTCAAGAATTCAAAACCTTTGGTCATCACGACTAAAGTGAAGAAGGCGAAACAAAAGCCTGGGGGCAAATTTGTTGTCTCTCTCGTGTCTATCATGCAAGACACAGACTCGGACTCAGAGCCAGAAGACGATGCATTGTCAAGCCAAGCTGACACTCAGCAAATTCAGCCTGCTCTCACTCCGATGGAGACACCTGCTGATGTAGAAGATCCTACGTCTGCTACCTTTGTTGTTCCGGCAACATCACCAAAGCAAAGGCCGATCTTCTTCCATAGATCGGACGCTTCTTCATCAAATTCCATGCTGGAACCTTTCCAAAATGAAGGTATGCCTCAGCTATCTCTATATAGTCCTGTGGCACAAGCAATTATGAAGAAAATGGGCTATGACGCTCAAAACCCAGTCGGTTTGGGAGAAAGACGCGGTATTCTCACGCCATTGGAGCCCGCCTTGACCAAAAGCCAGCTGGAAGATTGGAGACTATACGGTCATGTAGAAAAGTCTTCATATGGGTTAGGATATGATCCCGACACTCCTCTGAGACAGTTGACACAAAGGCTTAAAAGTCGTTTTACCGACCAAGCCTCAACATCTCAAGTCCACGAAGACATCGATCTCCCTGGAAATCTCTTTAAAGAGTTACCTGACAAAGATCCAGGAAGCTCATCCAATTGGTATGATTTCTTTGATGATAAAGAGGAATCGTCCGATAATACAGACTTGTGGCATCCTGACCCAGAAGAACCCTCGTCTCCAAAAGAAATACCAGACTCAACAGGCGATTGGGACTATCTCATAGCAAGCCTTGAGGAGATCACCAATCAAGAAAATCCATGGAAAGGAACAGAGCCTTGGTCTGGTAATGCAGTTGAAACTCCAGAAGGTTTCGTTGAGTTGGAAGCCTCCGAAAATATTGTGGAGGAACCACCTTCGAACCTTCCGACAGAAGATCCTGTTCAAAAGATAAACTTGGGAACACCAGATAACCCACGTCCTGTATTCATAAGCAAGAATATAAAGGATGATGAGTTACCCGAGTATATCGCTTTTCTTCGTGAGTTCGTTGATTGCTTTGCATGGTCCTATGCTGAAATGCCTGGTTTAGACCCCAAAGTAGCAGTCCACAAACTCAATCTTCAAGAAGACGTCAAGCTTGTCAAACAAGGCCAAAGAAGATTCCGTCCAGATGTGATGGATAAAATTGAACAAGAAGTTCAAAAACTCAAAAGTGTCGGCTTCATCCGTGAGGAACAACATCCAGAATGGTTGGCCAACATTGTCCCCGTGACAAAGAAAAATGGCAGATCAGGGTCTGTATTGACTATAGAGACCTGAATGGCGCTTGCCCTAAAGATGAATTCCCGCTCCCCATACCGGAGGTGATGATTGACAATACCTGCGGATTCGAGCGAATGACATTCATGGATGGCTTCTCTGGTTACAATCAGATAAAGATGCATCCCGAGGATGAAAAACACACTTCATTTCGGACTCCATTTGGCGTGTATTGCTACACTGTCATGCCATTTGGTCTGAAAAATGCTGGTGCCACATATCAGAGGGCTATGATGGAAATATTCCAAGATATGCAGCACAAGACGGTCGAATGTTACGTTGATGACCTCGCCGTCAAAAGCAGAAGAAAAGAAGACCATCTCAAAGATCTTCGGGAAGTCTTCCTCCAACTCCGCAAACACAAACTGCGGATGAATCCTCTAAAATGCTTCTTCGGCGTCTCGTCGGGTAAGTTTCTCGGATTCCTTGTTCGGAAAGCTGGAATAGAACTTGACCCCATAAAAGTCAAGGCTATTCTAGAAATGCCCTCTCCAAGAACCTTGAGAGAACTAAAAGGGCTCCAAGGGAGATTGGCCTACATCAGACGGTTCATCTCCAATCTTTCGGGGAAATGCCGTCCATTCTCTCGATTGATGAAAAAGGGTGTAGACTTTGTCTGGGATGCCGACTGTGAAGCCGCATTTCAAGATATCAAGTCATACCTGACCAAACCTCCAGTTTTAGCTGCACCTGCCACTGGAAAACCATTCATCTTGTACACAAGAGCCCTTGATCACTCTCTAGGCGCTCTGCTTGCACAAGAGAATGGTGAGGGAAAAGAAGCTGCTCTATACTACCTCAGCCGCATGCTAGTAGGTGCAGAGCATCGCTACTCTCCAGTCGAAAAAGAATGCCTTGCAGTGATGTTCGCCGTACAAAAGCTACGTCACTACTTGCTTTCCAACACAGTCTACCTGGTCTCGAGGATCAACCTCTTGAAGGTCCTTGTCACGAAGGCCGGTTCTCTCAATGCCCGACTGGCAAAATGGTCCATCCTTCTATCACAATTTGATATTAGGTATGTACCACAAAAAGCAATCAAAGGCCAAGCTCTAGCAGATTTCCTCGCAGAGCATCCATTGCCTAAAGATTCACCACTCAGGGATGATCTCCCAGACGAACCTGTCTACAACGTGGAGACTTCCTCACCAAATGCCTCCTGGGACATGTACTTTGACGGTGCAACCAGGACAAATGAAAACAGAAAGCTGATCTCGGGAGTTGGCATCCTCTTTGTTAGCCCCGACAAATGCATGATTCCACACGCTTTCTCGCTACTGGAACCATGCACAAACAATGCATCTGAATACCAAGCTCTGATCCTAGGATTGGAACTCGCCATCGAATCCGGTATCACTATGCTGGAAGTCTTTGGAGACTCTCAACTGATCGTCAACCAGATGAATCAGAAATATGAAGTCAGGAAGCCCGATCTGCTGCCTTATTACAACAAGGCACAATCGCTTCTGCAAAAGTTTGACATCTGCAACATCACCCACATTCGTAGAGGTGAAAACATCCGTGCAGATGCCCTGGCCGGACTTGCCGCGTCAATGGCGATCCAGGAAGGGGAAAACATGCAAATTACAGTGTGTGAGAGAAGGATCCTCCCTCCTCTTAACACACACCAAGCAGTTGCTGAATGCCACCGAGTGGTTGGAAGTCGGATCTCTATCCTTCAACCTTCAATCGGCGACTGGAGGGATCCGTTCATTGATTACACTATGTTCGGAATCCTACCTGAAGATCCAAAAGAACGGGTAAGCATTCAAAGGCGAACCCCAAACTTTCATTTGGATATCCCTTCAAAGATCCTTTACAGGAAATCCTTCAACGGAGTACTTCTACGCTGCTTGTCACAACAAGAGGCCGAAGAAACACTTAAAGAAGTTCATGCTGGTCTTTGTGGAGCCCATCAGGCAGGTCCTAAGCTCTATGATCAGATAAAAAGGTTAGGTTACTATTGGCCTACCATGGTTGCTGATGCAATGCAATTTGCCAAACGTTGCCAGCTATGCCAAGTTCACGGAGATTACATTCACATGCCTCCGGAATGGCTGCATCCTACAGCAATCTCATGGCCTTTCGAAGCATGGGGCATGGACATCATAGGTCCTATCTCTCCCCCTTCAAGCAAAGGTCATCGCTTCATCTTCGCCGCAACGGATTATTTCTCCAAGTGGTCAGAAGCATTTGCGTTCAACGAAATGAAGACCTCATCAGTTCTTCAGTTCCTGCGCACCAACATCATTTGTCGTTTCGGCATACCCAAGAGATTCGTCCATGATAACGGACCACAATTCCGGGATCATCGATTCTACAGGTTTTGCGACAAATACAAAATTCAAAGCTGTCCTTCGACTCCATACAATCCGGCAGCAAACGGATTAGCAGAAGCCTTCAACAAGACACTCTGCAAAATCCTCAAGAAAATGGTCTCTAGTCACAAAAAAGACTGGAGCGACAAACTGTCTGAAGCTTTGTGGGCCTATCGAACCACCGTTCGAGGACCAACCCATAGCACACCATTCTCGCTGGTCTATGGATGCGAAGCTGTCATGCTCCTAGAGGTACAAATTCCTTCTCTGAGGGTATCTCTACAAAATGACATGACTCAAGAAAGCAATGTCAAATTGCGACTCCATGAGCTGGACAATCTCGACGAGAGACGGCTCGAAGCTCGGCAAAGCATTGAACTTTACCAAGCACGCATGGCAGGATCTTTTGACAAAAGGGTCCGGCAACGCGCCTACAAAAAGGGTGACTTGGTTCTTGCGGTAAAAAGACCAATGGTCTTCGCACACAAATCCAAAGGCAAATTTGAACCAAAATGGGAGGGACCCTACGTCATCGACAAAGTCTTCTCCAACGGCGCATATGCCCTCCTAAACATGGAAGGCGACAGATGTATGCTGCCTATCAACGGCAAGTTCTTGAAGCGGTACAACCCTTGAAGACTTACCCAACTGGGTAAGAGAAATGCCTGTATGGCCAAAACCTGTTCTCAGGTACTCGCTCGTCAAACCCACTCTCTTTAGAATTTTCATATCAAATGTCAAAATTTCTAGAGATTCAAAAACAATGCTTACTTTCATTGTTTCATTGTTCAAAAACAAAAAAAAATCCAAGTTTAGGAGCCTCTCCCTGACTTGACCAAAACTTTCGATCCTTGAACCAAAATTTATGGTTTGAAACAAAAATCCGGATTCAGGGATTTCTACCTTAGTCCACCTTACCTTTTACCGCGAAATGGTTCCAGGTCAAAATTTACGACCCTCGTGTCTTTAAACAAAAAAAAAAAAAATGGTTTTTCAAAAATCGTGGGGAAACGACATCAAAGTCAGTACCCGCAAAACAAAAATTTTGAGAAAAAGCAAGGATGCGACATTCCATCGATACTTGCACCCAAAATCGCAGGGAAGCGACATTTCGTCGATACTTGCAAAATCCTAAAATCGTGGAGAAGCAACAAACCAGTTGATATCCACAACCCAATTTCAAAAATCGTGGAGATGCAACATACCAGTTGCTATCCACAACCCAAAATTACAAATGGTTCGAGAAAACCTCAAATTTCAAAAATCGCGGAGAAACGACATCAAGTCAGTACCCGCAAAACCAAAAGTCTTGGGAAAAGCAGGCAAGCGACGCTTAGTCGATATTTGCACCCCAATTCGCGAGGAAGCGACATTCCATCGATACTTGCAAAACCTAACCCGCGAGGAAGTGACATTCCATCAATACTCGCAAAACCGAATGAGCAAGGAAGCGACATTCCATCGATACTTGCAAGACCATTCAGCGGGGAGGCGACATTTAGTCGATACCTGCATTTTGAAAACCAAAACTCGGCTATAAATGCCAAAATCAGGCTATAAATGCCAAAACAAAAATTTCCGGCTATAAACGCCAAAACCGGCTTTCATGCCAATAAAACAAAAACTTGGTTTTCAAAAAAAACTCGGCTACAAATGCCACACACAAAAAAAAAAAAAAAAACCTGACTCTCATGTCAAAACCGGCTATAAATGCCACAAATTGGCTATCAATGCCACCAAACCGGCTATAAATGCCACCAATTGGCTATCAATGCCACCAAACTGGCTGTAAATGCCACAAAAATCCGGCTTTCATGCCAAATTCGTTTCCCCTACCAAAACAACCATTTGACAAAAGATTTTCACAAAATGACAAAGCTTTTGATCAAATCCCATTTAGCAATTGCTTTCATCACAAAAAGATTTGAGTGAGCGTAGGGAACACAAAAAAAAAAGGTACCAAAAAAAAATACATGTGGTACCAAAGCAAAAAAAAAAAAAAAAAAAAAAGAAAGTGTTCACAAGCACTAAAAAAAAAAGAGTACCAAAAAAATACATGTGGTACCAAAGCAAAAAAAAAAAAAAAAAAAAGGAAAGTGTTCACAAGCACTAAAAAAAAAAAGAGTACCAAAAAAATACATGTGGTACCAAAAAAAAGAAGAATGGTTTCTGCTATAAAAAATCAGGAGCTCAGCCAAAAATGGTCTCCAGCCAAAGCTTCAGCTCCTCAAGCAAACTTTTGGCCTCAGCCGTCAGAGTTTCCAATGCACGCTTCTTCAGGAACTTGCCATGAGATGCTGGCGAATGCCGTAACCCTTCTTTTACACCGGGAAGCTCTTCCCCAGCAGTTTGCCATCGTTCGTTTTCTAGAGTCCTCCTCTCGAGAACTTGACCGGCATCTGCAACCCTGCGAATCAGAGTACTCTCCCTGTCACGAGCCTCTGTTATAGCAGCCCACTTCGCATCGACTTGTGCCTTCAAATGCTCAAGACGTTTCCTGGCCTCCTCAACTTCCCTATCAAGGACGTTAAGGTCGTGCCTCAATCCGATGATGGCTAGCTCTTCCTTGTTCTTCTCCCGAACTAGCTGCTTCTTGCTTTGTGTAGCCTCATTCAGGTCAGACTTAGCCTTATCAGCAGGGTCCAAGAACATCTCATTGAAGAATTGGTCATCAGGGAAACCCATGGTCTCAAACCACTTGTCACCCAGTGCAATGATCCTATCAACGATCGCCCTGGCACCTGTGACATCCAGACCAACCTCTTCGGTGTCGGTCAGAATCTCCTGTACATGTGGGATCGTGCCAAATCCTGCCTCCAAGTGTCCAGAAAGGAGAGCTTGACCCAAGAACTCAAAACCCGAGCCAGCACCTTCTTCGCAAATTGAAGAGACGAACTGGATGAAGATTCAACCTTCTCCGCTGATCGGCTGCTCATGTCATGTCCCATTGGAAGAGTAACAAAAGAACTCTTTTCACTTGGAGCCACTGGAGAGGGAATCTCAACACGAGGCATCTCCTCAATCATGTCGGAACTGGTCTCTACCTCCAGATCGACCTCTGGCATCCCTTGCTCTGGTTCTGAAGAAAGCGATGGACTCTCTTCTGTCACTTCAAAACCTGCAAATGAAACACAAAAAGGTATGATATGATCCTGTTCAAAAAAAATCATCAGGGTCATCACTACAAAGTACCTTCTTCGACGACTGGCGGAACACTCTCTTCCTCCATGAACTCATCAGAAGCATCATCAACATTTGCGTCCATTGATGGTTCAAAGTCATCGGAATCCTGTGGCAAGTCAGCTGACAAGAAAAAATGTTAGCAAATCAAGTCGTAACCAAAAAAAAAAAAAAAAAAAAAAATAGAAATCACGTGGAAAAGAAAAGAAAAAAAAAAGAGAAGAAGAATAGAAAGAAAAAAAAACAAGAAGAAAAAAAAAAGAAAAGAAACTTTTTTTACCATCCTATTCTCTACATGGAGTTTTCTTGAAAGAAAAAGAGAGAAAACTTACTTGAAGCCATTGATGGAGAAGAAGAAGGAAAAAGCTTGAAGATCCTTGAAGAAGAAGAACTCTTGGTCTTGGAGCTCTCTTGAGATTGTTGCAAAAGAAAGCAATAAGAGCAAGAGATCCTACCTTCCTTTGCTTTTATAGGAGAGAGCAAATCAAAGAAGGAAACAAAGAATAAAGGTAAGTGTTACTAATTAGTAACCTTACCAAAAGAGAAGGAATTAGAAAGATTCTTTCCCAAAAATAAAGATGTCTTTGAGAGATTTCCTCCCAAAATCAATCAAATGAGAGATTCTCTCCAACAAAATAGGATATTGAAGATTCTTTCCCAAAAAGAAAGATACCTTGAGATATTCTCTCCCAAATTAAGGGAATATGAGAGATTCTCTCCCATAAAGATATTTTTAGATATTCTCTATCCAAATGAGATATCTTTAGATATTCTTTACAAAAATGACCCCGCATGAGATCTAAGCCATCCTAAAAAGCTTAAGGTCCCATGGGCTAGCCCATATGAGCCAGGTTTGACCACCTAGGCACTAAAAAAAAAATGGGCTTTTAGTCAGAAAAAATCCCTCTTACCAAGAGCATACAAAAATGGTTCCATGCCTCTTTTGAGTTGATTGAACCATACAAAAAATCCCAAGCCCCATGAGCTTCCAAAAATCAAACCATCCAGCCTCATATACCAAATTGAGCCAAAATCTTGAAATTGACATTCCACAAATATCCAAACCACTCCAATGGACCCACACAGTCCCAAAGAGTGACCAAAAACCAAATCCTGGTCCCCTAACTTGCCACATACAGCTTGTTAGGTCACAAGACCAAAACCAAAAACCAAATCATGATCCCCCAACTTGCCACGTACAGCTTGTTGGGTCACAAGGTCAAAACCAAAACCCGACCCCCTAACCTGCCACATACAGCTTGTTAGGTCACAAGGTCAAAAACAAAAGCCCAAATCCACATCCCTGATGTCATCTTCAAAACTTTGCCTCAAGATGGTGTGTGATTCCTTTCACTACCATAAAATTCCCCTGGAAGCTCAAAGGCTACTCTACCAAAGGAAGGATTGCTCAAAGACTCTTGGTCAAGACACAAGCTCTCCTTCAAAAATCTCTTCGAGGCACATCGACTACAAAAGTCAAGCAATTCGTCGCTATACCTCGAGGGGGCATTTGTTGACACCAAAAATGTCACTTTGCCTCTTCAAATCAAGAAAGCTGCATGAAGTCGCAACCTGCCATAAATAGGCAATGCAACTTCTCCAAAAATTCAAATCTTGTCAGAATCAAACAAAAACTGCAAGATCCTTCAAGATAGCCAAGAGAAGAGTACACATGAAGTTTCGGGCCATTTCGACAACATTTGGCCTAACTTCACTTCTCCGACAGCTAAACGGGAGCTCCCGGCGGCGACATCATCGGAGACGTCAAAACTTCGATCAAATCCTACAGATGACTCCAGCATGTCTCAAAAGGGCTCTATGCCAAATTTCAAGTCAAACCGACAACGTTTGACCCTCCATCAATGCTCGAGCAGCAAAATCAAGCCTCCCGGCTGCGGGAACCACCGAAGCCTTCGCTCATCAAACCAAGTGCATGAGTGGCTTCAACATGCTTCCAAAAGGCTGCACGTCGAATTTCAGGTCATTCCGACAACGTTTGACCAGGTTTCGATGCTCCGAGAGAAAATCAAGCCTACCGGCGGCGGAGCAACCCGGGACCATGACATCCAAAACGGAGCCCATGGAACGTCTCAAAATGACTCCAATAGGCTCCCCGTCAAATTTCAGGTCAATCGGACATCGTTTCACCACATATCAAAGCTCGGCATTTTCCCCGCAGCAAAATCAAGTGAAGCATCGACGGGACCCCAAACGGCTTCAAAACTCAAACAAAAGCCTATGGTTGGTCTTATTTATTGCTCAGGAGGCTTCACCTCAAATTTCAGGTCATTCCGACATCGTTTGACCAAGTTTCAGCTTCTGGCGGAAAATCAGCAGCTCTACGCGACAAAGTCTTCGGCTTTCCCGGAAAATTGGAAACTTTGCACTCTAAAAATGCAAGGATTCTCATCAAGTTTTCTACAGGGAAATCAAGCCAATAAATGAGAAGAAATGTCAAGAGAAATACAGAAGAAAACGGCGACGAAAAAGACCTCAAAACGACCGCAAAACGGGCTCCGAAGGGGAAAAATCCCCCAGGGTCGCAGACCCCTGCGACCATGGCCCATGGTCGCAGGCCCCTGCGACCATGGCCCATGGTCGCCGGTCCATGGTCGCCGGCGACCATGGAGGTCCGGGTCACCGGATTTTCCGCCGGTGACCCGTTTTTCCATCTTTTTTCGCGTTTCGCGCACTTTGGCCCCTGTGGTTTCCTGAAAATGTGATTTTTAGTGCTTTAAATTGACTCATATCCGACGACATCTCGGATCCGCCGTCAAAAGCATAAAATCATCATTGATCGCTCCAAGATCGCCAACCGGTCGACCAAGAAAGTGCACTTTCTGTCCGACCGATCGTGAAATCGACAAGACAGATGTCACCGGCCCACTCTTAGCTATCAATGTCTGAAGTTACATGTTCATCCGATGTCGATCAGCATGTAGATCCATCGATGATCATCGCCAGAAGAATTCCAGAAGACACGGCACGGCCCGCGACTCTTCGACTGCTCGGCGACCAATTAATGTGGTTAATTGACTAACTTTATTATGGTCATTAATTCATTTCTTTGGACGGCCCAATCAGAAGCAAGCATTTGGGAGTTACAAGTCAATTGATTCATGGCATTTAAACCATGAAACTCCTCCCATTATGGTAATTAAGGTGATTAAAAGCCCTTAATCTCCATCGGCCAATCAGATTCAAGGAAAAAGGAGTTACAAAATCAAGAAATAAATCTTGTAACTCCTCCCATTAAAGCCATTAAGGCTCATAAACCCTCCTAAATGGCTACCAAAAGCCTATAAATAGGAGAGCATTCCATTGAAATGAGGATCGGGGAAAAAAGAGGAGAAAATCAGAAGATCAGAAAAAAAGGGATCAGAAAGAGATCTGAGAGAAAGAAAAAGAGAGAAAAACTCTGCTGAAGTTCCGCACCGGCCACCACTACAAGGTGACAAAAGTCCCTTGGGGGGGCACCCCCCCCCCCCCCCCCAAGGTCCTTGCCTTCTCCTGCTGCCTCCAATGGCTTAGACGTGGTTTTTCAGCCCGTCTACTTAGCTTTTTATTGGACATAGGACCTTCTCTTGGTCTTTGTCCTCTAAAAACCTGAGGTTATAGCCAAGCCAAGCGAATCAAGAGCATCTTCTGTTCTCATCTGCATGGATGATGGCGAAGCCCATACATGGCTTGCGACCGTCAATCTGAACGAGTCCCCCACAATCTCCTGAAAAGTTAGATCTTCATTTTCTTGCTTTTCATTGTAGTTTGTATTTTTCTAAAAGAGACAAAAATCACAAATCTTGTCTTTCATTATTGATAAGAATTGTAAATCGGCTATAAACGCCAAAATCGGCTATAAATGCCAAACAAAATCGCCTTTCACGGCAAACCAAGAAAATGTCTCTTTTCTTAAATATTTGTGCAATGGAAAACTTGAAAGAAGTTGATTTCCTTTTTACTTGCGAAGGTTGATCTCCGGATTACCACTTGCAATTCCAAGTAAAATAGAAAATCTGGCACACCCACACAAAAAAATGTTGAAACACGCTTCAGGCCCGCCAGGGCGCGAAAGGGTCGGACCCGACGGACTCCCACGTTCCGCCGACCCTGGTAGCCGCCCCACGGCGCCTCGGAGCGCGTTCCATCAGTATGCATGGAAGTCGTTGATTGTCCAAAATAATGCGGTGTAGAGTTTAAACATTTCATTGCTTTAGGCATCAAATGTCATCAGACCATTAGCCCATAACTCATTCAATTCATCAATCAAAGATTACATATATACATCAATCTTGTCCCCTGGTCCACGTGGTCCATCAATAAGTGTGGGTAGGATCAGAAAAGGTTGCTTCTTACACATCCATGGTGGGAGATTATAAGGTACCAAAACAACTGGCCACGTATTGTGAGTTGCCCCAGTCATGGATCGGAATGGACTAAAACCATCTGCAGCCAAACCAAGCCGCACATTGCGACAATCCAAGTGAAAGTTTGGGTTCCTCCGATCGAAGTCTTTCCACGCTGGTGAATCTACTGGATGGATTAACTTACCATCGTCCCTGCTATTCTCGGCATGCCATCTCATCAGTTTAGAAATATTTAATGACATAAAAAGCCTCTTCAGCCTGAGCTTAAGTGGGAAATATCTCACTTGCTTTGTTGCCACATGTTTGCCACGATTGATAACACTTGTAGAATTATTCTGACGATTGTAACCAACCTCGTCCTCCTTCCATCTCGAAGACTGACACACAATGCACGTATCAAGATGAGCATTCTCATTCCTAAACAACATACAATTGTTTAGACATGCACCAAAAGTCTCATATGTGAAGCCTAAATTTTCAGTTAACTTGCCGGCCTGATAGTAGGACTCAGCAAGTTTTGCACCGGATGGGAGCACTCGATGCAACAACTGGAGGAGCATATCAAAGGACGTGTCAGACCACTGATTCAATGCCTTCAAATGCAATAACTCAACAATAAAAGACAATTTACTGAAGTCCTTGAATCCGGGATACAATTCTGTCTGTTCATCGTCTAGAATTTCAAAATATCTCAAGGCTTCTTCATCGTCATCGGAGCGAGTATTACTCCCACCCGTGGAGTCAATCTGTATTCGGGTGCAAACCCGCACGCGGTATCATTTAGTATCGCAATCATCGGATCAGTCTTTGACATATCATCCACCTCAATTTCATCTCTTTCCTCTCTGCAACAGGAAACATACTCTTCTCCATGTTTTATCCAATTCTTGTACTGCTTCAAGAATCCGTTCAGAATCAAATGCTCTCGGACAAGCTCTCTTCTGTAATAATACCGATTCGTACATTTTCTACATAGACAACTGATGAACTCATCGTCAAACCCATTGGTAAATTCCATGAACTGGTTAATCCCCTCCATGTATTCCCTGGACATTCTATTCGGTAAATCAATCCAACTCTTGTCCATCTCGGTAACTATTTCTGTGGAAATCTAAAATGAGCAAGTACAATTAGCCCAAGGTGCTGTGCATCATACAAGTCACCTATCCATAAACTGCAAACTCCTTACTAAGGGTGGTTGGTCCTATCCCATTCGAGAATGCACGATCCAACTTGCACTCAACAAGTTGAATGCTTCGTCCCTTAGTCAGACAAAATTTCGACAGCATGTCCGCGTGGTTCTCCAAGTACACGACACAGATACAACATCAGTTGTACCTTTGTATGTACCCGGAGAACAATGGGACATCAACCAAGACTCTATCTAACATTGGACTTGCATGAGTTATTGAGTATAAGATGGATAATTGCATTCTCAAACTGTCCGAACTGGACAATTCAAGAATCGCATACGACAAAGTTCGAATGTACATCACAAGAACAACGAATCTAGTCAAAGACCCAATCCGTCGAGTCAAGGATTACAGAACAAATGTTGTACACAATTCTCGAACGGGTCTAAGTTTCACTAATGCATGCAAATGAATAAAAGTTGCAGTCGAAGGTTCACAACCAATGAAATCTTCAAATATAAAACCATCTATAGCAGTTCTAAGTTTTGTACCATTAATTAACCTAATATTCCACAAATCTTATTCCAAGAGGAGTTGTACATACCATAAGATTAAGTATATTGTAAATAACATGATTAATAATATATAAGATTGTATTAATCATATTCACCAATCATGTAATTAGTTATATGCCCAATCTTTCGATTGGACAAACTTCGGTTTTAGGAAAATAAGAGTTTGAGTTGCCCAAATGTGACCTGCATATATCCGCTTTTGGGGGCAATTTGTTAGACCCTTTGTTAGACCCTAGGTTGTAACCTAGATTTGCAATTTGTTGTCAAACATAGGATCATGTTCATCTCATTTCATATCATTCATTTCTCACAATTTTATCTTGAAAATCACAGGGTTTTAAATCAACTTGCTCAAACTCTATTTCAAACTTTTTGGTTGATTTTAGTCTCATTTTGACAAGCATTTTCTTGATAAAGCCTTGTCTCAAAAACACCTTTACATTCTGTGTTTCAAAGTATTTCAAAAGTTAGATTTTTTTTGGAACCTCAAAACTTCATAAAGCAGTCTGACCATACTGTCGGTCAGCCTGTCGGTCAGGTGTCGGCTAACCAACATTGAACCGAAGCCTAACCGAACTCACTCGGTTAGCTTTTCTGAAGGGTGTTTCTGATGTCGGTTAGTGTGTCGGTTAGGTGTCGGCTAACCGACCATAGAAAATGAACTAACCGAACACCATGTTGGTCCGAATTCCAGAGAGCTGTTTTTTCATATATTTTACACGTCGGTCAGCTTGTCGGTTAGGTCTTGGTTAACCGACAATAGAAAGAAGCTAACCGAAAGCCTGTTGTCCAGAAAAACAGGAAGTTAGAATTTTACAATCAGTTTACTGTCGGTCAGGGATCGGTTAACCGACCTTGCTTCTGAACCTGACCGAAGCTCTCTCGGTTAGAATTCCAGAGAGGTGTTTTATGACTATGTTTGTACTGTCGGTTAGGGTGTCGGTCAGGACTCGGTTAACCGAATATTTCGGCTAACCGAACCATGCTTTTTTGTCAGCAAAATTTCGAAAATATGACAGTTGGCTTGTGACCGTTGGGGGTGTCGGTTAACCGACCCCTGGATGTCGGCTAACCGACATGTAGCCGTTGGCCCAAAATTTCTATAAAAACAAAGTTTTTCCTTAGCCAAAATGGATGATTCTTGATGATCTAAGAAGCCCTCTTTGACACACATCAAGACCAAAGAAAGGGAAACAAGCCAAGGAAAGCTAAGGGCCATTAAGGAAAACTAAAGTTTTGATCAATGAAGTTAAATCTCCGAGTAAGCTTTGCTTAATCTTAAACATATGTTTTATGCTTTGACTAAACTATTGGTAAATATTCTCTAGCATATAAACTATGTTGTGGTGAATTCTAAACCATTTAAACTTTGAATTCTTCATTTTGATTTCAAAACAAGTTTGCTTTAAAAACTTTAATACATGTTCTTGTCAAAATCTTGGATTTGTTTGATAACATGTTTTGTTGAACTTGTTTGAATCATCCATGTTGTTTTCACAATCCTAAACCTTTGTTGCACTAGTTCTTGAAAACAACACTTAGCATACTTACTTGTCTAAACCCTAATTAGTTACAAGTGACTTGCTTTAAATTTCAATCAAATCTTTATATGTATTAAACTCTTGAATGCTTCTTAGCATACATTGATTGATCTTAAACTTTTAATAGTGATTGAAGTTTCCACACACTCACTTCATAAGCATACATCTTTGCATTCATAGTGTGTGTGTGAGTTTGCTTTACACTTTCATAATCGCCTAATCTAGAGGCAATTAAATTGAGCTTTAATTGTAATCTCTTAGAGTGTTTTGTGAAGACACCTTCTTGAGAGAAAATCTTTTATTGTAAAGGTTATTGCTTAATCTAAGAAAAGCATTGTGTAAAGGTTATTGCTTACCCTATAAAAGCACATTGTAAGGTTATTGCTTAACCTAGAAAAGCATAGTGTTTAAGGTTATTGCTTAGCCTATTAAAAAGCATAAATAGTGGAAATCCGGTGGAGGTGTAGATTCACAAGCCGATAGTGGATGTAGGCACGTTGGCCGAACCACTATAAATCTTGTGTTGTGGTGATTGCTTCTTGTGGTGATTGTTGTTTAGCTTCCGCATTTAGTTTGTTAATCATCATAAGTGGTTAATTGTTTTAAAGAAGTTTAAAATTGGCATAATTAGTCAATATCTTGTAGCTCACCCTATTCACCACACCACCCCCCCCCCCCCCCCAGGATTAGGATCCCGGACTTTCACAATTGTCCCTGTGGGCCTGGTTCTGGCTTCAAAACTTATATGAAAAATCTAAATCCACTTTTAAGATTCACAGAAAATTCTTGAGTCTGTCCTCAAAATCCACGTGAAAATATTACGATTGCCTCCAGATGCCTACTACTTGTGTTTTCCATGTAAACCAAGAATCAAAACAGGTAAAATTTCCTTGAATTAGAACTAACTGGAACTATGCCTTTCTGGCAGGCTAGAATTTGGCAGGTGAAAGCTCAATTACCTATGATTTTTTTCCACCACTTGAGACTGTGGACCTATTGATGATAACCCTGACTTGAATTACAAACAGCAATCTGGCAGACAGTACTGTTTTATAGATCTCAGATCTGCCTCTACAATTTCCGGTGAAATGAGCTCCACTGAAAGATTACTAAAAAGGTGAGTGATGAAGGATATGAGGTAACGGATGGAGGATATAGAGAGAGGTGTAGAAGGGACCTTCACTTTCCTAGGTATTGAATTACTTAAGTAAAAATAGATAGTATTTATTTCTCATCTTCTTTTTATTCATTTATATCAAAGTGGAGGCTATTTGCTGGTCATTTTTTGATACTTATCTTTCCATCTTCATTTTCAACCACATAGAAATATAATCCTAAATGTTCAATTACATAAAACAAAGAGGCCATGCATGGCTATTTTACAAAACAGAATTTTATCCAGATTTAAGAAAAGTATTTCAAAAAAAAAAAAAAAACTTTAGAAAAAAAAACAATTTAATAAAAAAAAGTTTTTAAAACAATAGTAAACACCTTTCACAAAGTAAATCTCATGGCACACACCTCACATGCAAGATTATATTAAATCAGTTAAATTTAGGAAATCATATCTAAAAGTTAATATAAAATATATTCACCAAAAAACTTCACAACATCCATACGAATACAAACACATAAATATTCATAGCTTTTGGTGCTGAGATTCTCAAATGAAACACACTATAATCAAATATATTTATAACTGGGCATATCCTATTTTTACTGTCACATTTCTACTTGTATTTTCTTAATTCTCAATCCAAATTGCAGCTAAATATATCACCTCTTGTACTTTTCCATTTTTTGAATTAGTAAGTATGTTTTAGACCTCAGTCTGAGCGAATATGCCAATAGAATACCATACAAAGCAAAACTCTATATCTTCTAGTGGGTTTTGGTTAACCTTACTTTAGTGTTCCATGTGGCCTCTAGATTTACCATGCCCCAAAGTCCAAGTGGAAAGCTTTGAAAAACAGGAGATTACAGAACTGGGGTAAGTATGATTCTCTCTCTTTTTGTTTCCCTCTCTTGTCAACACACTATCCACACTGAAAACATAAAGAATCATCTAGTTGCAGCTGGATTTACTCCCTACTTTTTGAGATTTCACCTTGACAAAGAGGTTATTTTTATGAAGGTTCAAGGTAAGATTCTATCCTATCATTTTGGCAGCAAAATGAGTGATAATGGTGCTTTGACTTGAATTACTGGATATGTATGAGCAGCAAAATGAGTGAATCGGAATTTAGTTCAATTACTGGATATGTATGAGATGAAAAAAGGACATCAGTGTCAGGGTTTCTTTGACTTGAATCAATCTTTTAAAGTCTGGCTAGTAAAAAATGACAGAGATATAAAATAAAATAAAATAAACAACATGAACATTATCAAGAACCAAAAGGAGAATAAGTCGGAAGTACATAAAAAGCCATCGAACACTTAAGGTCCCATTCAGATGCTTGGAAATACGGTTACATGTAACTCTAATTATATGCAATTAGTCATTGCAAAGAATGAAAGAACTCTTTATCGAAACACGAGAAGTGAAGGCTTGCATAACTTGAGTTTCCCATATCCAATGGATCCTAGAGGTGTATTTAGATGAACCACACATCAAAAGATCCAAATGGTGAACGGGCATTCAGGGTTGTGCAAAAACTGAAATACCTGCATCGCACTAGTGAGAATGGTTTTTTTCTCTCTGCCTTTACTACAAGAGATATTGTTTCTTCTTCTTCCTTTTCTTCTTTTGGATGATTTTTTACCTGAATCATTATTGTGCCCACTATTTTGCTAGAACACACACCTTATTTAACGCTTCTTCTATTTTTTTCACAAAGAGAAGGAAGGGTGGGCTATGAACAGTCCAATCGTTTCACACATACACCCCCACCCCACCTTTTAGATTACAATTGTTCCCAAAGGGGACCATTATCCACCATAGGATTGCATCCCTATAACTTTGCACTATATAGAGCCATTTAAATATGAGGCCTGAAGTTAAAATTCAAATAAAACAGATACAATTGAGCCACTTCTAATCCACATCTAAATCTACACATCCCCAACTCCCCTGTTGTCAACATCCACAATTGGATCAGGCACATTTTAAACTCAAGATCATAATTTCAAGGTCATTTCTACTTGCAGCATTACATCCACTCACATCCTAATGTCAGCGAGCAAAAATCAGTCAGGAACGCCACATCAACAGTGGAGATCTCACCAAAAAAAAAAAAAAGTTCCCTGTGTCCAATACCAGAAAATCAGTGTCGAATCTGCACTACTATCTCTCTCCCTCACCACAATCGATCCAATTCAGTAAACAAAACCTATCTATAGTTTGTCAAATTACATTCACAGGCCTCCTGCAGTAAAAAAGAAACAATTTTAATGGCTCGAGCAAGGAAAGGCAGCGTGAATAGGGAACTGCCCAAGTCACAGCTCTTTCAAATTCAATGGTGTAGACTTCCTCCAACCTGTCATTATCACTCATTTTGCTACCGAAATGATAGGATATAATCTTACCTTGAACCTTCATAAAAATAACCTCTTTGTCAGGGTGAAATCTCAAAAAGTAGGGAGTAAATCCAGCTACAACTGGATGATTCTTTATGTTTTTCAGGGTGGATAGTGTGTTTCAATAACCTCTTTGTCCATTAATTTCTATTTCTTATTGATGGGTTTTGTCTGTTACAGAACTGGGGTAAGAACTGGTGACGGTGAACCTAAATCAAGTGCATGGTGAACAAAAGAATATATTCTATCAAATTATCATCCACCATTCAAAAAAGCCTCATTTTTTTAAAAGTTTCAAAATAAAATTTCTTACCAGATAAGATCGATCGAAATCTGGGGGACCAAAGCAAAGTTGCCTTGCAGTTCTCCTGCTCCTGAGTGGAAATGGCTGAGATTGAATGGTTCGAGCAAGAGAATGGAAAAAAAATTGTAAGTATATACATATATAAATCGGGAAGGAGAAAGAAATAGAGAGAGAGATAGGAAGAGGGAGAGGGAGAGAGAGAACCGGTGGCGGCTCCGGTGCGCGGGAGGGCACAGTGCAGAGCGAGAGGGAGAGGGAGGGAGGGAGAGAGAGAGAGAGAGAAATAGAGCGAGAGAGAGGGAGAGGAAGAGAGAGAGAGAGAGAGAGAGAGAGAGAGATTAATCAGTGGCGGCTCCGGCGCAAGAGATCGTCCGGCGATGGCGTGGCTAGTGCGACGGGAGGGCAAAGCGTGGGAGCAAGGGAAAAAAAACTGGGAAGGGAAAGTGGGAAGGAAAAAAGTTGTTTCAGGTGGGGGGTATAAGAGAGCTTTAGCAACAGCTATTGCTGCCGCCAATGGCGGTCACTAATGGGGCCTTTTGCGACGGCCAGAAGCGGCCGCCCGCCTTTCCCTGCGCCAAAAAGCTAATTTCTAGTAGTATATAATAAAAATATAAATATTTAATCTAGGGCCCTGCTCCGATACATATACCTCGTCTTGAAGCTCCATGCAAGATAGCTGGATGCATCCCACCTAAGGCCCCATTGATAATCAAACCAATGGAGATGGAAAGATCCACTCATGAATATAGACCCAAATATCAAATTTGGGGTCAATCTCATGCCCCTAACTCCTGGATTCGTGGCCCACAAGTTTAGAAGTTTTTTATTTTAAACAAATTGTCCCTCAATCCAATAGTCCAGTCTATTCAAATGGGTGTAAACCCTTGATCAATGACAATCACGGAGGGTCTCTATTTTGTGGTTGGTATGGATTGGTGATAGGTGGGCCCAACATGCTACCTTGTATAGATTACTCCCTACGAGGTGTGTCTACGTGAGCAAATGCTCTTAACCTATATCACATGAAAATGAAAAAAATTAATGGGATCTGGAAAGAAGGATTTTGCTTGCTTGGTGCATGCCTTTCTGTACTGGAGACCGATATTTTTTTCCGCTACTAGTGGATTTCTTTGTTTTAATAATTGCTTATGCAAGTGGGTGTAGTATGCACGTAAAACAAACAAAGAAGCAAAAAATAAAAAGAGAAAATCCTAGGATCCTAGTTTGAAGGAAATCTTAAGATTAAAGTGTGTGAACCAGAAAGAAAGAATGCAAAGGCAGAAAAGAGATGCAACCAATGAGATGGAATGCAAATGCAAAAAGAGAGATGTAATCAGAGAGTGTAATGCAAAGAGCGCTTAACACTTTCATGAGAATGGCCCAAAGTAATCAAGAATATTGGACACAAGTAGTTCTACTGTAATTCTCCGTCACTCCATTTATTCATTTATCAATTTCCCATACTTCTCACATTTTCAATTAAATGAAAAAACCACGCACTGAGGCCAAATTAAGGAATACTAATACATGAATCATGGGGTAAATCAAAGAACAAGACATGCGTGATGTATATAGGTCATGTTTGCAAAACCAATTACAATCTAAAGAATTATAAGCATGCAATTAGAGAAAAGCATGAAATAGAAGTTAGAAGACTTGAAATAGTTGGCAATCACAATATCAACCCAAGTCAATCACTTGCCTTACCCTCCAGAGTTCCAAGATTACTCACTATTGTCGGATGTAATTTTCAGACCTTAGGCAAGAATTAATCACTCTAATCCAATGAAAGACTTTGCAAATTCTAACTTGAAAAAGGAACCTAAAATGACATAGTTATTCCTAAAATGTGCATGCTATAGATTTGGCTTTCCATTCTCAAACTACAAGCCTAAGGTTGTCCAAATGGGTGCAAAAGTGAGGCATAACTAGCAAGGATACTAATTTCTTATCTCAAGGGTATCAAACTGAGTGCTGATAGTATGCATACTGCCTAACCATGTAAAAATTTGTTGTGTTAATCTTTTGATTCTTTGATTAGACTTGTGCTTGTACTTTGTGTGGTTTGTGTGTGATCAACATATAAGTTTCTCGTTGTGTGTGAAAATAGCCTCATTCACCCCCATTTTCATACCTCACACAAACAAACCTGATGATGCGTAAATAGTGTGCATGTAAAACATTTAAAAATATATAAATGATTGTAAACAAATGACCCTTATAGTGTTTAAAAATATAAGAGATGACTCATTGAGCAATAGATTTGATGGATGTTATCTTCTTTAGGGCATGGAACGAATGATAGAAGGTTGATTTTTTATATCTTTTCTTCATATATTTAAGTTTCTTTATTTTGATTTTTTGTATATACTTCCTAAGGTTTCTAGGATTTAGAAATAGGCCTATTTGGTTTCAATATTTAGTGATATATCCATGCTTCATCATTTGATACCTTTCATACCCCAAAATTAGTAATCTTCATGATAATGAACAACCTTCATGATGTTTATGCTGATTTTTTTTTTTATAAAAATGACAACTTACTCTTACGGTAAGTAATATTTTATATTTTTTAAAATAAATAATAAAAGAAAATGATGAAGGAGAATAAATGGGTGAGAAGATAATGAGAGAGTTGATGATGGGTAACTCTCTTATAACTATCCAACCACTCTTTTTCTCACAACTCTCCAATGCTATTTCTCACATAACTCTCACTCATAACTCCCTCTCTCCCTCATAACTCCCTCTAATGACTCTTTTTCTCCCAAAACTCTATATAAAGCCTATATCAAGAATCTGAGAATTATACACATACTAATATTCTTATATACAACTCCCTCTCAAATATTTATTTCCAGGAAAATTATTTCCAGTTTTATTTCCTTTTCGGTAAATCCATATTCCTATCTCTTGCATGGTTGAGGAAAAATCAGCCGAACCGGTTCATATTGGCCAATACCGAACCAATAATATAATTATCGGTTTCGGTATCATACCGCCAAAATAGCCCCAAATTATCGGCCAATAAGACCGATAATCTTAAATTATCAGTCTTGGCCGATCATTTCAATTTATCAGACAACAGCCCTAAAACCCTTATTTTCGTTTTTCTTATTTTCTTCCCCATTTCTACTCATTTCCTCCAAACACCAGTTGCTCCTCTTCCTTCTTAACACTTTCAATACCTCTCAAGCCATCAAAAAAACATTTTTTGTGAATTTAGTAAGGAAAAACCACATACAAATCTACCAAAGTTAGTATTTTATATTTTTTTAGATTTGTTGAGGATTAGGTTAGAAATGATGGTGCATGCCCTTTTTTTAGCTATGGATATGTTTCATTTTCTTAGATCTACACATTTAGATTCTAGATCTATATATTGAAGGTTTTAAAAATGGGTTACTTTTTATTGTTATATTTTTATAAAATTTGTGATATTCTAACTTAGTTTGGTGTGTGTGTGTGTGTGTCTAAATCTATTTAAAAGTAAACAAAATTTATGCAATTTTAAATAAGAAAACAATATTGGATGTCATGACTTAGGGGGACCAATTATTTGGTTTATGGTTCTTACTAATGAAAACAAACATTGTTTTATAAATATTTTATAATATTCTGGATTTTTTTGATTTTTTCTCAAAATCTTTTAGACTAAAAATATTCACACCGCGATGACTGTGATGGACCGCGAGCCTCGCTCGACCAATATCGTATCGGTTTTTGGGGCCGGCCGATACCACGACCGATGCCACCAATTTGAACCATGATATCTTGTGTGCATACTTGAGATAAAATTGGGCACTCAATGCCGGGGACACATTTTTCATTACAAACCACCTGCATGTGGGGAAAATATTGTATGCGAACCACTTGCATTAGGTTATTCCTTGCATCTTACTCATTTCATTACAAACCGCCAGCATTGGGATATTCCTTGCACCTTGCCCATTTTTATTTTGTGCTTTCTTATTTTCTCCATTTTACCCTAATTATATTATTTATTTATTTGTCTATTTGTTTTCAAATCATAGATTTTTCTCAAGAAATTTCCCAACATGTAAGTATTTACAGAAGATATATAACATAGTTTTCTCCCAAGTCCCACGAGTCTCTCAATATCTCTCTTATGTACATGAAAGTCTTATTATGTTTTTTGAGACTTTCATCAATCTAACGTTGGTTTGTGGGTGGATTGGGTCAATTATAACCAATTACACAAAAGGTGTTGATTGTCGTTGTGATTGGTTTGGATTTAATGAGATATGCCCTGTATATTGCAAAAATGAATTCATGAAGGATTACTCTCTTCCATCAAATGTTCTATAGTGACTGTCAATGTTATAAGATTTCAAGTGAAAAAGTGATTTAATCAAGAACCAATAATTCATAGAACTGACCAATCCATCAAAAACAATTTGTAATCTTTATAATGTTAATCTATGACCTTTAAAAGAATATCATTTCTAGCTATCATTAACAATAATGGGTTTTTTCGTGTAAAAATTACTGAGCAATATAATGATGCAAGATTTATCATACTTGGCCATAACTTGAACCCACAACGAATTCGAGTCGGGTCACATTTAGAGTCCATTCCAGCTCAAATACGACCAACCCATTACTAAGCAGGTTTTTGTTTAAACCCAACTCATTGTCATCGTTAATTGAAATTTGAAATGCATTTCTCAATTCATTGTATCAAACTAATTTATCCACAGAATAACTAATCCATATCAATGAACATATACATAGCATTATGGTTATAAGTACCATACACAAGGAACCAATTAATGAGTTGCACCAGCAAAATTATAAACATCGAACAAAATGAGCCCATTTCCCACAAAAATCTCAAGTCTCTTAGTTTTTCTTAGAGTTAATCAAAATAAAATGAATGTCCACCCATAGCAATCCACCTTAATTCCTAGCGTCAATCCCTGAGAGTTAAATTAGATGGCAAGCAATTTAGAAACATATACTATAGGAAATGAAATATAAAATGAGATTTTAATATAAAGAAATGGCCTTGTTAGCTTAGAATAAAGATTGCTTGGAATCATTGAAATAATTAAAAGCAGAGGGCTTGATAGTTGGAATCAAAATGAGATCCGGCGCCAGGTGCAAGCTTCCCTTACACTATTTGTGATGGAAGCTTGTACAGGAGCACCTCTCTCTCTCTCTCTCTCTCTATATATATATATATATATATATAAACTTTCATTATCAATTCTCAATTGTTTAAACTTGTGAAAGGAAGCATGTGTTATAATTCTATTCTCTTTTTACTTTTTTTAGGGATTTTTATGAAAAAATTTATGCTTAAATCGTGATTAAATGGATAAGGGTACAAAAACATAAATATGATAGCTAGGGTGCCATGCATTTATTTGATAGAATTACCCTTGTGGCTATATCGTTACTCCTTTGACGATATCATCACTCATTTTATCATTTTTGTCGAAACCTATAACTCCACGCCTCAATCTCTCCTCCTCTAGATCGTTTGTCAAGGGTGTGGATCGTGAGAAAAGGTTGAGACACCGATAGAGTAGGTGAAAACGGTGTCAGAGGGTGATGATAGTGCTACAATGATGGAGACGGGGTTGGCATTATGTGATGGCTGTTGTGTGGGCCGGTTGATGAAGGGTAATGGTATGTTCGAATGGGTTGGGTGGGTTTGGTGGGTTTGGAAGGGTCAGTTAGTGTGATTTTTGGGTTTGATCCATTCTGCATTTTCTTTTTTCACTCTCCAGTTGTTCTTTTTCTTCCTCATTTCCTTATTCTTCTTCTTCTGAAGTTTAAGATCTTGTTGGACATCATTCCAGTGTTTAATCCCTCCAACCAAGCACTTGCAGCTCACCCTTATTATAGCCATCCATCTACCCACACCCTCACCAAACGATCCAGATGGGGATAGATTGAAGGTGGAGTTGCAGGTTTCAACAAAAAGTGGAAAAAAATGGGTGACCATATCATCAAATGGGTAACAATATCACCATACGGGTAATTTTGTTCCCAAAAAGTGTACGGCACCCTCATCCGTCATTTTATGATTTTGTACCTTATTTGTTTAATCAGGGTTTAAGCATTTCAATGGGCTAAAGTTGTTGCTAGATCCCCTTAGAAGGTGACTGGTGTGGTTGTGGAGATTTTGGACCTTACTAGCTAAAAGTCTTAAACTTACATTTTTTTCACATTGACTAAAGTGCTAATTAAGAAGCCAATCATCTTGCCAAGGAGGGTGTTTTTCATCATGTTTTGTTGGTTAACGTGTTCCCTCTTTATAGTTTCATTTTTGCATTGTGCTCTTTCTTTGTATCAGTCTTGACTTCATGCCTTTTTTTTTTTTTTTTTTGTTACACTATGCCTCTCCTATACGAGGGAAGACCTATATTTAATGGGCTGGGGCTCAAGCCCCTACCAAAATTGAAAAAAGCATATAAGGTTGTTAAGGCCCTTACGTCCCGACCCCCACTTAAAACTAACCAAAGAACCCAGTACCCTTTTCCAACTCCAAAAACCCAAATTTTCTTGGTGTCAATCTCTTCTCTAAAAAATCCCCAAATTGAGAGAAAGTGAAACCTTCAGTAGCTCTCTGTCTTAGGTGACCATTGACTAGCATCAACGCATGATTGCTGTCCTCTTTGATGTTATTTTAGATCTCATCTTTTCTTTGAAGTAATTTTGAGATCTGAATAACATCAATTTTACATTGAGGTCTATCGAAAAAGTATAGCTTCATTTATTGTGTGAAAATCTGAATTAGTGGATATGAGAAGGGTGAAACATGTCTGATCAAATTTTGGGCAAACTTAAAATGGACAAGACCTAAGTTCACCCTGACCTAACTAATGTTCCCAATTGGCTAACATGAACATGAACCTGACCTAAACCCATGAATTCATTTCGATTTTCAGGCCAAGAATTGTCAATAACCAAAACCTAATTCCGTCAACCTAAGTTTGGAATTTGGTCAGGTTGAGTCAATGGGGTCAATTTAGGCTCAACCGAAGTTTGACAAATGTGTACTTAGTGCAAGAGTGACAAAGAGCATCTCTTAATTAAATGCAATGCATTTTCTCTTTTGCCTTAGCTAATGTGAAGAAAGTACAATAAAATTGTGATTAACATTTTGAAGTGACTACTGTCAACCCCCCTTAAGCAAAAATCCTAGGTCGCCTAAAACCTGCTATGATTTTAGAGAAGAACTGAGAAAGAGAAAGAAAAAGAAGAAGAGAAGATTCTCATTCCATTGCATCAGATAAAATTACAAGAGTACATATCTCATATATATACAATCTGCCAAGAGGATTAGTTACATAGTTACAACTAATCACTGATTAATCCCAGTTCGTTACAGCTGTCAACTCCCCTGTTTGTCTTCCACATGTTTGTCTTGTGCAACTAACTGAGAAACAGTTTTGTTAACAGGCCCCCTCAAGCCAATGGGACTAGCAGTCACTTTGAGCTTGGAACACAAGTGCTGGAAGCGCTTCGGATGCAATCCTTTAGTGAAGATATCAGCCACTTGATCAATTGTATTGACATAGTGGACGCGAAGATCTTTGGAGAGAACCTTCTTACGCACAAATGGATAGTCCATCTCGACATGCTTCGTCCGTGCATGAAAAACAGGATTTGAGGCAAGGGAGATAGCAGAGAGATTATCACACCATAAGGTTGGACAGTGAGGGAGGAAGATATGAAGATCGTGTAGTAACATACGCAGCCAACACATTTCTGCAGTGGTATGAGCTAACGAGCGATATTCAGCCTCAGTGGACAATCGAGCAACAGTGGGTTGCTTCTTAGAACTCCAGGAAATAGGGGAACCGCCAAGAAAGATGCAGAAACCAGAGGTAGAGCGCCTGTCCATAGGATCACCAACGCAGTCAGCGTCGGAGTAGCCTATGAGATGAAATGAACCTCGCTAAAATGAAATGCAGAGGTCAGGGAGCCTTTGAGATAACGCAGAACACGTTTGAGTGCAGTGTGGTCAGCTTTAGTAGTCTGATGGAGGTGTTGACACAGCTGATTTACAGCAAAAGCCAAATCGGACTTGGTAAGTGTGAGGTATTGAAGAGCTTTAGTGATGCTGCGATACCGTGTGGGATTAGTAAGCAAAGGAGACACTGACGGAGAGGAAACTGTTTGTGGCAAGATGGAGAGCCACAAGGCTTGTCATCAAGCATGGAAGAACAAACCAACAAATCTTTAGCACATTTAACCTGTGATGGAAACAATCCATTTGAGACAGGATTGACTTCAATGCCTAAGAAGTAATGTAGGCGCCCCAAAATTTTCATTTCAAACACCACACTTAGCTGGGAAATGAGGAAAGAAATGTAACAAGCATCATTTCCAGTTAGCACCAAGTCATCCACATATAATTGGAGAATGGTAAGGGAGCCATTAGAAGAGCGAACAAACAGTGAAGAGTCTGTATGAGTTCTATTGAAACCAATGCCAACAAGATAACTAGAAAACCTATCCAACCATTCTCTAGGCGCCTGTTTGAGGCCATAGAGGGATTTGTGTAATTTGCAGACTTGAGAGGGAAAACAGGGATCCACAAAACCTTGAGGTTGAGAAATATAGATGTCTTCTTCCAACAGTCCATGAAGAAATGCATTTGTAACATCTAATTGATGAAGGGGCCACGGAAAGTGAACAGCTAATGCAAGAACCACTCAAATGGTGGAGTGTTTAACAACTAGACCGAAAGTGTCAGTATAATCAATGCCATAAGCTTGATGAAACCCTTTAGCCACTAATCTGGCTTTGTATCTTGCAATGGATCTGTCAGGGTGATGCTTGATTTTATATACCCAGCGACAACCAACGATATGTCGAGAAGGATGAGAGGGCGCCAATGACCATGTACCCTATCGTTGTAAAGCACTAAATTCTTCAGACATAGCTTGGCGCCAACGTTCCTACTTGGAGGCTTTAGTATAGCAAGAGGGCTCAACACTGTCAAGATAAACATGAGAGGGAAGAGAAACAATATGTTTTGAAGCACATATGACCTTTTTCTTACTAATGCTAGACTTAGAACGGGTCACCATATGATGGAGAGTAGAGATTTCTGCAAGGGGACAAGGGGCGGCTATGATGGGAACAAGAGGAGTGACAGTAGGAGTGAGAGAAGGAGGGATAGTGGGTGGAGGAGATGATGGAGAGGTTACAGAAGGTAATGTTGAGGAAAGGGGAGATGCAGGAGCAGTGGAAGGACTGGAAGATACTGGAGAAACATTGTAGGGACCCAAAATGGAGATAGGAGGAAAAATCCATTTAGAAATTAGTAAGGTAAAGGGAGGGTTAGGAGATGGAAGTAAAGAAGGGGTTTTAAATGGGAAAGAACACTCATCATAGACCACATGCCTAGACATGTATACCTTGCCAATAATAGGATCTAGGCATTTGTATCCCTTGTAGTTTAAACTATAACCCAAAAATACACATTGAGTGGTGTGAGGTTCCAACTTGTGTAAAGAGTAAGGGCGAAGCCAGGGGTAATAAGCACACCCAAACACTCGTAAGGTCATGTAATTGGGAGTATCACGGAAGAGTGTTTGCCATGAAGAAATAAAATGCAGAGATCTCATAGGCATTCTGTTAAACAAATAAATGGCCGTAGAGAAGGCATCTAGCCAATAAACCAGAGGGATACCTGCATGAAAGAGAAGAGATAAGCCAGTCTCTACCAAGTGCTTGTGTTTTCTCTCGGCACAACCATTCTGTTCTAGGATATGAGGACAAGAGAGCTGATGTAAAATGCCACATTGCTTAAACAAAAGTTTAAATTTGGTATTCACAAATGCACCTCCTCCATTAGATCTAAAGAACTTGATTTTATTATTCAGCATATTCTCAAATTGTAGTTTGAAATCAATAGAGACAGAGTAAACATCAGACATACAATGTAATGGAAAAACCAAGTGTATCTAGAAAAATCATCAATGAATATCACATAGTATTTAAAACCACATATAAAAGCCAAAGGAGAAGGCCGCCAAACATCACTATGTATGAGTTCAAGAGGTTTAATAGTAGTAGAGTGAGAACTAGAAAAAGGACGTTTGCTGCTCTTGGCCAACTGACAGTATTTGCAGAAAGCTACTGAAGCAGAGCCATTAAATGGAAGATCTGTAAGAAACTTATGAAAGATAGAACCAGTAGGATGACCCAAACACTGGTGCCAAGTGCAGGCAGTAGTTTTGACTCCTAGAAAGGCATTGAATGTATTGACAGAAGAAGAGGATGATAGTGTAGCCAGTGGGAATGGATACGTCCATTCTTACTCAATCCTCGAAAACAATCTTCCTTATGGACCGATCCCGTATAGAAAAGTCATTAGAAGAGAAAACAAACAGACAATTGTTATCTTTGGAGAATTGGTTTACTGAAAGCAAATTTGAAGAAATGTTAGGAACATGTAGAATATTGTGTCACTGGAAGGAAGTAGTGGGTGAAGAATGAACAGTAGATGAGCCAGTGTGTGAAATGTGCAGACCTTGACCATTACCAATGGTGACTTGCTCAGTGCCTTGATAGCCTGAATGCACAAATAGATTTTGCAAATCAATAGTTATATGATTCGTAGCCCCTGAGTTTGCATACCAAGTATGTTATGTGGAGGGGTTGAAGGAAGCAGCCATTATTGCAAGTTGTGCAGGAGGATGCCGGCCCTGAAAGGAGTAATCCATTCGGTGATAGCAGTCGAGAGCCAAATGTCCAGTCCGATTACAAATTTGGTAACAAGGTTTATAATATGCATTGTGATTATTAGATGTTTGATATGCATTGCCATTGTTTCAACCTCTACCGTTGTTTCTGCCTCCTTTACCACGACCTCGACCACGATATACAAAGTCAAAACGAGAACCAGATCGAGCATTGCCAAAAGAAGGGGCTATCCTTTCTTGTCACCGTCTTTAGATGCTAACAAGGCAGTGGAACTGAAATCTGAGACAGAATGTTGAGCAGACTCTAGATTGAGTTCTTCGCAAAGTAACAAAACATGCAACTCTTCAATAGCAATAGGAGTAGATCTGGTGCGAATTGATGTCTTGAAAGGGCCATATTCAAGAGGCAGTCCATTCAATGTGTAAATAATAAGATCTTCAGTATCAACCAGACAGAGAACAGTTGTCAAACTGTCTGAGATGTGCTTGATCTTTTGAATGTAATCAGAAATAGAAGAAGTTCCTTTCTTGATTGTCTGAAGCTACGCCTTCAGCTGGATAATATGAGAGCGAGACAGAGATGCATATCTTATATATACAATCTATCAAGAGGATTAGTTATAGAGTTACAACTACTCACTGATTAACCCCAGTTCGATACAACCGTCAACTCTCCTGTTTGTCTTTCACATGTTTGTTTTGTGCAACTATCTGAGAAACAGTTTTGTTAACATCACCCTCTTTTTCTCTATTAATACAATCGGTTTTTTCCAAAGAAGAAAAAAAACTGGGTTTAATCATAATTTTTGTTTTGTAAAAATCCCCGTTTTATTATCTTTTGCTGAATCGAAATTCCAACTCATTGTCTTCGTATTTCGTAGCCATTTCCCCATGCATTGGGTAAATATTCGGGTTGGGTTTCGAATCCGGCCCTCTTTAATATCGTATATATAATCGGCACAACATAAATAGGAGAGAGAGAGTAGCCGAAGATTGGCGTCACAAGAAAACTCAAAAGGGCCCGCAAAACGTTGGAATCGCTCACTCCTTCCTGAAATAAGAGACCCAAACAGAGAAATCTAACCTTCGAAATGGATCAGGTTCTCTCTTTCTCTCTCTCCGATTGCTTTTCGTTTGGTTTCCATTAGATCCATCTTACCACCATCTTGTAAGAGTTTTTGCATTAAATATCTCTCTCTGATTTCGCTTCTATCGATTTCAGTAAGATTAGGGTTTTATTATTATTATTTATTTTTATCTCTTTCATTAGATCGATATACATATTTATTCTAAGTCGATGAAATTTGGAAGATTCAATTGTGTTTGCCTCTTTCTATTCCATGAGGATTTGGTGAGGGATTCCAGATCGTGTTTTGGATATCGATGGGAACTGTTGGAATATCATGCTAGGTTAATTTTATTCTGCATCTTCATTGATGCCGACGACCCGTAAATGATTCAATTCGGACCATTCACCTCGTTGACCGCGTCATAGATTTGGAAATTACACAGATTAGACGAAACCTATCCATCCAAATCCAATTGCTGAACATTTGAAAATTTCTAGGTTCCCCTCTAAATTAGTTGATTTGTTTCCTAATCTTAATTTCTATTTTTATAATTGATTAGAAGTAGGAAGTTTCTTATTTTAGGATCACTAGATCTATATATAGTGGATTCCCCTTCCCCTTATAGTCGATCATCTTATTCTTATTAATAATGTTTTCATGCCATATGGTCTTGGAGGTGGCCGGTACCCTTGCATCTGATTGCGACTATAGGTAGTTTCAGGTCCTCTTTTAATAGAATACTCCCCCGGCTTGAAAAGTGTTGCTGTCTTCGCAACTGAATTTAATGCTGAGCTTTCCCAGCTTTACGTAATACCTCATCAACTTACACATTGCTACCTCCCATCTCCCATCTGATGTTAGATCGCAATCCATCCCGATATCTAGTGATAGGTAGATGATCATCTGTTTCCAAGTTATAGCGAACAATATATTCGCGAAACTTGTTTGTGTATTCCTCCACGGATAAATTGCCTTGCTGGAGAGTAAGATACTCTTGGTTTAGTTTATCAATATAATTAGAAGAAAGAAAATTGAGTGGCTCAAACTACTTTGCAATATAATGCAGGACGGTATGCTCTGATACAAATTTGATGCAGGCAAGATAGAGGTCCTTGCCAACCTCTTACAGTGTGTTTGGGAAGGATGGAAAGTGGGGGGAAGGAAAAAAATGGGGGGAAAATGGGATGGAGGGAAGAGGGGAGTGTGTTTGGGAAGGGGGGGGGGGAGGAAAATGGGGGGAGGGGAAGAGGGGGGGAAATTTTTGTCTTTTAGTGACAAAAATTTTCCCCCCAAAAATGGGGGGAAAGTGAGGGGGAAGAGGGGAAAATGTGAGAAAGTACGAAATTGCCCTTTGTACTCCAATTGAATTTTTTTCAAAACTAAGGGTAAAATGGTCTTTTAGTCCCTACCTCACAAACAAACAAAATTATACTTTTTTACTTGTCTTCCCCTACTTTTTCACTTTCCAAACAAGAGGATGGAAAATTAATTTTCCTTCCCCTTCCCTTCATTTTCGTTCCCCTCAAATTTTCCCTCCCCTCCCCTCCCCTCCCCTCCTCCCTTCCCAAACACAGCGTTAAGGAGATTAAGATTCTTGCAAAACCTTTGTGCGGCTCATGCCCAAACGAAAGCCGCTCATGATGAGTATTTAAAAAAAAAATGAAAATAAACCTTGTCTCTAGCTAGTCTAATCCTTCCTACGCTAATTTAAGGAAACAAATCCTAATCAAATTCAAAATTCAAACCTTAAAAAAATTTAAAATCCAAACAATAAGGAAACTAAAATTCTAATAATAAGGAATGATAAGATATAGCTTATTTTGATTTCATGCACAAGGTGGGCCTTCCATGGGCTTGATCATGAGCTTTTAGTGGCCTCATGTCCAAAGGCTACATCATTCCCTCCTGGTTGGGGAAAACTCACCCTCGAGTTTGTAGGTGCTGTTGTTTTCCCTCTGGATCAAAAACCAACGGACCATGACAAAGATATGAAGTTTCAATTCTTTCGGATCTTCCCTTCCAAAGACAAATGATAGTTTCCATTGAATAGTGGGATCTCTGTGGATACCCACAGTAACAGTCCGACCTGAAATCTACTTCCATCCTCCATCTTTTTGATTTGTGTGCAACCATGCTCTGACCCTTGATTGGATAACATCTGGCTGCTCTAAATCTCCAATAACGAAATCAATTATGTCAGATCCATCTAATGTGTTTAGTTTAGATTTGATATTGTGACATACCTGTAATGATAGATCCACTTCACCTTTGTCTTCATCTTCTAGATTGTTGGCTTCATAACCTAGTTCTTCCCTATGATCTTTTCTATAATAGGATCTTTTGACTCAATATTCATTATATGCGCATCATCAGCTGAATGATGGTTTTCCACCGCCCCCTTAAGAATCAATGACATTCTACCTAAATATTCTTTCGCTCCATCTAGGCAACATTTATCCCTTTAAACATTGCTTGTATTCTCAGATGATTCTCTTCTAACCAATCAAACAATTTGATTTTTCCAACTCGATAATCCAAATGATGGCTTTGCAGAAAGATTCCTTCAATCATCGGAAGCAAACATGTTCTTTTTATCATGTTGATGTGATCAGAACTTACTCTGATATCAATCTGATGCAGGATGGTATACTCTGATACCAGTTTGACGTAGGCAAGATCAAGTTCCTTGCCAACCTCTCAACAATATTTAGGTTGCCCAAAACGAGAAATAATAATTTCCTTGGCCAATTGACGGACATGAGTATTTAAAGAAAATGAGAATAAACGTAATCTCTAGATAATCTAATCCCTACCCTAATTCAAAGAAACAAATCCTAATTCATAATCCAAACGTGAAATAAACTAAATTCTAACAATAAGGAAACTAAAACTTAATAATAAGGAATTATAAGATCTAGCTTATTTTTATTTCATGCATAAGGTGAGCCTTCCACGAGCTTGATCATGAACTTTGGTGGGCCCATTTCCAGAGGCTGCTTCACAATACCGCATGTCCTTTTTTTTAAAAAAAAATTCTGCAGAACATTTGATAACTGATTCCAATTAGTTTTACCCATATGGATTTGGCTGTTCTTTTACTTTTTGTAGAAATTAGCACATTTTTAGTTATGTTATTGTATTGTACCTGTTTCAACTTTCTAAGCTCCATATCTTATGTGCAGAATATAGGTGAAAACTATGCCAACCCAAGGACTTGCTTTTTTCACATTATCTTCAAGGTCAAATATTCCTTGTTCTGGCCATTTCCAACTTCACCTTGTAGACGTATTGGAGGATACTTATCATTTTTTAACCTCACATGCAGGCAGCAGCGTTGGCATTCTATGTGCTATCAGCGCTTTTTGTTAGTAGCTTCGTGATCATTTTTGTGATTACTGTTCTTCTTGCTGCTCTTGACTTTTGGGTAGTCAAGAACGTCAGTGGACGGATATTAGTTGGTCTAAGATGGTGGAATGAAATAAATGAGCAAGGGGAGAGTATTTGGAAATATGAGTGCCTTGATCAAGAGGTTGGTGTTGTTTTTTTGTTTGCATTCCTCCATGTTCTTTTTGCTTTTTTTTTTTTTTTTTTTTTTTCCAGTTTTTTTTCTGCCCCTAACTTGCTATAGAAGCAACGATTAAAAATCAGCCAAGTCTTCGAAGTCAATTCAGACTTGGTGCTTGCTTAGTTACATGGACTCGGCTGAGTCAACTCTGACTCATTGGTGACCAAATTGGTCACAGATACTGAGATTTTAAACCATTGATGGAAATGCTGCTTGAGATTAGAGTGCACATCTTTCCTTGTGTATTGTCATTTGTTTTTTTCTTCACATAAAACATTCTTTCTTGAGTATTGTCATTTGTTTTGTCTTCACATAAAAAATGGCTTGAAGTTTCCAGGCATTTGATTTGATTTTTTTTTTTTTTTATAATCTTTTTGTAGTCTTTGGCTCGGATGAACAAGAAGGATTCTTGGCTATTTTGGTGGACACTTTATCTCTCAGTAAGTGCCCTCATGGATTTGCATCAATATGTATCAAAAGTTTTGAAATTTATAGGCATCATCAAGTTATGCATCTAAGTAACCTTTATTCTCTGTCCATCCTGATCAACAGAGTTCACTTTACTTCTTTCTAATTGTCCTCTACAAAAGTGAATAGTTGGTTTCCTAGATTAATTTGGTTAATATCACTGCCTTATTTTTTCTCGTACCATCATAATCATGGAATCATGAGTTGATTATTTTTTATGTGTGCATTCTTCTTCTTCTCCTTTTTTTTTTTTTTTTTTTTTTTTTTGGCGCTACAATGGGATGACCTGAGCACACACTCTATCCCTAACCAGCAGCGCTACAGCTTTGGATGATGTGTGCGTTCTTTGCTTGAGGAATGCCAAGGATGTTTGTCATAATTTTTATACACTATCTTTTACTGGAAAAAAGCATAGGAATTCCTCCTTAATTTGTATTGTGTCCATTAGTTGACCTCAAACAGTGAATGAGTTTGTTGATAATTGAAATTTTGGATATGTAATGAAAAAAAATGTTTACTTTGGGTTTGTTATTTGGTGGCTATTATTTGGTCTGTATTGTTGGAAACGAATAGTAGGATTTTTATTATAAATCCGATACTGCTGCTGGTGGGGTAATTAACGCTCGGATTAAGGTCATCTCTTGGCTGCCAGTGCCCGTCGTTAAGGAATTCCGTGGATGCCCATTTCTGAATTTTGTGGGTGTAGCGCTGTTGTGTTAGCTTCTATGATGCCCGGATACGGCATGGATACGATAGGGACACGGCATAGATAAGGAAGGGACACGGATTTTACACATAAAAAGTGAAGTATCAGATACGATACGTTGCCCATTTTGAAGTATCCATGCATCATAGGTTAGCTTCAGCTAGAGGGTAGTTCTTTTAGTAGCTGTTTGTTTTTAGCCTGTGGACATGTATGATGTAACTTACCCTCTTGATTCTTTAGAAAGGAATAAATGGTTATTACCGGAGATAGATAGAGGGAGAGACATCATTATCGAGGCCTTAATCCATCTATACTGTTTCTGCTTTGGACACTATCCACTGATTGAATTTGAGATGTCCAACTCAAACCCTCTATTTCTGCTGTAGTTGCTCCAAGATTTAGAATCTGTCGCGGTGTGCAACTTTTTTCTTTTATGTGTAATGAAGTTCCTTTACATCTTTTCATTTCCTAATAAAATTCAATTTCTTTTACTATAAAAAATAAAAAAAATCTATGATACGAGTAATTTTTAGTTTTTACCAATCCATCTTCACAATTCTCTGGTTTACTAAACTTCTACTCCATATAGTATGCATTTGTTTTGCTAAGTTGCAACATTTAAGAGCTTTCCTAGAAAGTAGCTTATTACTGATCGATTCCTTCTCTAATTATTTGTCATCTTGTCATTTACAAACAACACATTATCGAACTCTGTGATTGTCTGCTGTTAAGTTATCCATAATTCAAAGTATATACAAGGATTCCCCTAGTGAAACCCAATTTCGACTGGGAACCCAGTGGTCTTTTTACCTCTTATACCGTACAGTTTCTTTGAGCAATGAATTTCAGTCACCGTTTTCAAAAAAAAAAAACAGTGGTCTTTTCACAAATTTCTTTAACTTTTATGGTCCCTTTCTACATCTTTTTACAACCTCGATATATTCATTGGAGTTGGTTTTCCTTATTTCAGTGTCTCCCGCATTAACTGCTTTGGCACCCTGGCACGGTCCTTTTGGGCCTCTAAATCAATCAAAAATCACATGTTAAATTCCTCTTTGAACTTTTATGAGCTTTCTCAGTAGGAAAATTACATGATGCAGGTCTTTCTGGTATGAACCAAACTGTATTTCCAGATTTTTTTTTATATTAGCTTTTGCCTCTGTGGCTCTCTTCCAACTAGTTTGCTTTAGTTTGAATTATACGCTTGTGGCAAAGTGGAAACAATAAAGGAAAATGCAAACGATGTCCTGAAAATTCTTTAGTCCATTACCATGATTTAAATGGTTCGTGTGTATGCACATAATTGTCTACAGATGTGTGCATTAGCAAACTTGTATCAATGTATCATCATCATCAAAGCCTTATCTCTTATGTTCTTGTATGTCTAGATTTATTATGTATATGCATGTCTGTCATTTTGTTTGTATGCAGTCTAATTACTTTGATGAGATGACCCTATTACCAGTTGAAAATGGATCCTAGGATAAGTGGTTACAGTGACAAGAAAATAATAATGGCCCATGCAAAAAGTAACTGTACTTTTCCTTGGGGCAGAAGAACGAAGAGCATGAGATAGCAGACACTTCTCAAGGCAACATTGCATCATTTTTTTTTTTTCTGAGCAACTTTTCTCATTTGCAGGCAGTAGCATGGATATTCCTTGGGATATTTTCACTCATAAGGTTCCAAGCTGATTATCTTCTAGTTGTAGGAGTTTGCCTGACTCTCAGCATTGCAAATATTATTGGCTTTACTAAATGCCGCAAAGGTATGGAATCTTTTCAGTTTAATCCAGTCAGAAGGCATAGGCATATAAATTAATATAATGAGCTCTCTTTCTTCCATGCAATATTTTGTATCTTGCATTTGGTCTGATTGTTTTTGTGACCTACACATTTTACAACTTACATATCAAGGACATCCCATCTCAAACAAAATGAAGAAACAACAACAGATTACATTACATAACACGGGCCACCAATGCGGACATTCTTCTATCTTATTTAGCCGGACTATCTGCCAAAGAATTAGCTATCCCCTAAGCTCATAACAGAAATCCACATCTACAAGGGAAAATAATTCCTTGATTTAATTTAGAATAAACTGCAATCTCCACAGCCTGTAGCTAGAACTTAGAATGAGAAGTCCACATCACCACATTAGCCAAGTCGCTTTCCACAATTAACGGCCCTAAAGGAATTCAAGAATAACCAAAAACTTTCCAAAATTGCCGTCACCTTTGCATCATTAGACTCCTTAACTCCCACATTCTTAGAAAACAAAAGAAAATCGTCACCTTTGAAGTTGTGAAGCTACATGCTGCTTCCCAGTTATCCCTTACCGCACCATCTACATTGAACTTAAAAACTCTAACCAGCAAGGGGTTCCAAGAACACTGTTTTTTTCATCTTCTTTTTTCCACTAGATATATAAGCCCCCCCATAAATACGATGTCAGACATATTGAAATTCTCCAACTCCTTTCTAGCCAACAACCATCTCACAATCGTTGAACCCATATCCGAAATGAGCTTAGCAGTTTAAGACGAAGCATCTCTGAAGATCCTCTCATTCCTTTCCCTCTAAGTAGACCAAAGGATGGTAAAAGGAACGATTCTCCAAAGAATAAGCCCACATCCATAAAATAGACCCTACCTCTATTATTGAACTTAGAGCAGACTTTCGGGAAGCACAATGTCACGCTGCACTTAATAAGAAAATATATACCAAACTTAGGAAGCAACTCAGCAATGCAAAAAAAAAAAAAAAAGGATGGTCAACCCAATCCTAAGCTCTCCCGCACATCACGCAAATATCTAAGATGCTTTCTGTCATCAATCCCCTCCTCTGCAGATTATCTGTTGTAGCCTGTAGACACCTTCCCTACAACCGCTAACCAACAAAAGGTCTCCACGATGGGGGAGCCAAATCCAATCAAACTAGTGCACTACAGTTGAAAGGTTGAGGTGGCTAGAGGGGGGGTTATGATTTACATTAATTTCGCAGTACAGTTTATGACATTATTATAGAATTTGAATTTTTTTTTTTTTCTGCTATTGATAACAAGAAAAATATCTGGATCTTGAATGAGCAATTTGAGATTTTAATTGTGAGAGAGAGAGAGAGAGAGAGAGAGAGAGAGATCCACTTTCCATAGGCACAGTAGATAAGATGAGGGAATCAACAGTAGAACAATCATTCAGTGTTCCTACCCTTATTGTGAAAAATACTTTAACTAGTGTAAGCTGATGGCTGTAGTTTGTAGATTAGCTTAGTGGACTCGATGTATATCCTTCAATTGCCTCATTTCATTGGCTTTCCTACTACCTTTGTTTGACTAGAATAAGCTGATGGCTCTAGCTTGCCCATAAAAAGTCTCTCGTGGTCCATGTATATCCTTCTTCATTGGCTTGCCTATTACCTTTGTTTGACTAGAATACGCTGTTCTTGCATTGCTAGGGGGGCGGCGGCGGCGGCGGCGATGATGAGTCTATTTACATTTTATGTAACAAAAGATAATATCTATAATTAGCTCACAACTTGGGTTTTTAATTTACAATGTCGTTTTTAATAGAAAATGTTGTTTGTTTTGCTATTTTTGGATTCCATAATCCAAAATGTAGTTTAAGGGGAGAGATTTATCCTATTTCCTAATCCATAGAAAAAAGGTATATCTAACTATCTTTATCTGATATTCTGACTATCGTCATCTGTGCATCAGATGCCAAGAAACAGATTCAAGCATTTGCTACTCAGAACATTGCGTCTCGTGTCACATCAACCTTACAATCGGCATTCAGCGTCGTTTGAATCTATGCGGAGATGTAAACAAGGTCCCATTACATATTCAAGATGTCGAGGATGTACCTACCTGATTATGGTTTTGGATTTGATTTGATCATTGGTCGATTGTGCCCATTAGCTTCCAGATATTTGTAGAATATATAACCAGAATTTCTTTTTGTTTTATACAAGGTAATCTCTCTTGTTGTATATGTTTGGAACTTTTAGGACATTGGATTGAAGCCACATACATGATGAGCATCTTTTGTTTATAGAAAGCTTTTGTCTTTGGATGATAAACTGCATGGGTGCTTCATCATCATGTGCCAGGGCCATCTCTCTATAGCATTATACCATGCACGACATGAATGCCACAGCTTATGTTGTTTTTGCCTTTCGAGTTTCTACTCTAATTTTGTATCTGTGGCCATGGCATGTGATGCCCTAAGCTAAGCTATGGGTGATTTTTAACATACAGGCCTTTCCGTGTTAGGAAGGCAAGATTTCTGTACCCTTTTTTTTTTTTTTTTTTTTTTATTTTAGGGCGAAACGTGCCCTTAATCATAAGGAATTGTAGAGGAAAACGGCCGGGTGGGTGGGTATTAAAGGGGTTTGAGATGAGTTTTGTATGTGCTTGCTCATATAGTTGAGATGGGAAACACCTTGAATGCGGTTGGAGTCTGCAACGATAATCTCGGTTCAGTTGTACAGATTTTCTAACTATGGTCCAGATTTTTTTGTGTTAAAGAATCCTGACCTGACAACAATGATTATTTCCTTTGAATGATTGAAGGCATTAGAGCCTTGAAGAGGGTACATAAGAGCAGGACACCCCACAAGATATTTGGAATACCCCCTACTCATCTGAACAGATTTTTTTTTTCATATTGGGCCTCTCAAAATTTTTTGAAAACTCTGCAATGTTACAAGAAAATTTAAGTCTTTATTCCATATTGGTATCTCCTAGGAGTTTTTTTGTTTACATGGTGGCTCCCCTTCTGCCCCTGGATAAGAGTAAGGATTAAATTAACCAAGGGCTTCTTCATTAAAGGGGACAGATGAGGCCTACACCAAGTGTGGTTTTTTATGAGTTTTTTTACAAAAAAAGAACCTATGTTTTCAAAAAACCTCAAATACACTCCGTATTTTTTTTCTTTTTACTTGTAAGTGCCTTGACTGACAGTCCAGCGAAATGGACGTTCATGCTCTCATTTCCTAGCTTTTATCTTTCCATGTTGCCCTTTGCATTTACTGGAAAGTTGAAAAGGCATTTTCTTTTTAGGTCTCCTCTTTGAAGAAACTGAAAGAAACATATTGCAGGGGAAGCTTCATCAAAGCACTCCACCATTTCTCCCTGTCGGAGTCACCATTGGGCCTTTGGAAAGTATAGATTTGGGGATTCACCATTTGGCCCTTGGAAAGTATAGATTCAGGTCCACATCTGAAGCAAATGTGGAAGATGGGTAAGAGGCATCTGCTAATGCCTTCGTTTATCTTTCTCATAGATGGATTTGTGTTAGGATTATGGGTTTTCTGCTCATAGATATATTATATTCCAATCTTGCATATTTTATTTCACATTCTACAACATGGTAGTGCTTTTGATTATGTGTGCACATAAAAATGCCCATTTCAGAAATCCCACGGGTACATAGGAAAATGCTCATTTCAGAAGCATCTTAAAAACTGCTGGGTACATAGGAAAATGCATAGAAGCAGATTATGAGACAACATTATATTACCATGTTGCTTTCAAGGGAGCACTAAAAGTAAAAGCTACGATACCACATGCCTGTTTGAAACTGCTCCATGTTGAAACATTTAGTTCATGGGATTTTATTACATTCTGCCCAATGAAAGTGAAAACAGTGAGACTTTATATATATATATATATATATATATATATATATGAGCAAGGCTCTCCTAAACTCAAGCTTAGGATAAAATCTTGTAAGCTCATGCTTGTGGAGCCCACCTTTGGTCAATCCAAATGGACCAAACACATAGTCCCCCTAAATTACACATGTTCACAAACTTTTGGTTAGTTCATGGGATTTTATTACATTCTGCCCAATGAAAGTGAAAACAGTGAGACTTTATATATATATATATATATATATGGAGGGTCTTCATATGCATCTATCCCTCACCATTTTTGGTGAGGGACACCCCTTTTGTGGGTGTTACTTTGTACCTCCCTTTTGTATTTGAAACACCCCCAAAAGGGGTGTCCCTCACCAAAAATGGTGAGGGATGGATGCATATGAATATTGCCCTATATATATATATATATATATGGGGAATATTCAAGTGCATCCATCCCTCACCATTTGTGGTGAGGGACACCCCTTTTGGGGAAGTTCCATCCCTCACCATTTGTTGTGAGCAAACTTCCCCAAAAGGGGTGTCCCTCACCACAAATGGTGAGGGATGGATGCACTTGAATATTCCCCATACACACACACACACACACACACACACATATATATATATATATATATGTATGGGAAGTGCTCTTATGAGAGACTCTCACAAACTTTATGAGAGATGGGTGGGGGCCCTTACATTTAAGTTGGGGGTCCTTGCATTTAAGTTGGTGAGAGTGAATATGAAAGTGAGGGCCCCCACCCATCTCTCATAAAGTTGGTGAGAGTGTCTCTCATAGGAGCACTTCCATATATATATATATATATTATATTGGCAGTCTAGACCGCCATACAATGTTCTGAAACTGCATTTTTTCTTGTTTTCTTTTAGAACTCTCTTGTTAATACTAAAACAAAAATCTTATTTTATGCCTTTGAACTGTCTTTTTCATCTCTTCTTAAGTGAAGAAACCAAATAGGACAGCCATAAATTGATTGATCTTGGGCTGAGCCTTGATGAGTTGGGGTGTCAGGATTGGGCCAAATTTGATTGAGCTGAGTTGGGCTTGACCTGGGAGGGGACTGGTAGTACTTATTAGCCAGTTCTACAGGTGATCTATTATAGGATTCTTGTGCACATTAAGGGTCCTTCTTTGCAACATGTTTAGGAGGAGTTTGGCATCTTTTTTATTCTTAAATATCTTTATTATGAGATTTTATTGTGTTGAGAATGATTGAATATATTTTTCACTTCACATAGTTTCACTTCTTGGCTGAATCACATGCCTTCTCTTGACAATGATTAGATTTTGTTGGAAGCATAATGGATGATTTGATTTCATAATCACACATAATACCACGTGCATTTATAATTTTTATGAATAACCAATTCTTATATTCTAAATAACCACCTCTCATTATAAGTTTATTATGCACAATATTATAGATGCTTTCAATATGAGCCAAACACAGAGGTCCTGGGGAGAAGAGATAGTGGGATCATCACAATCTGTTGCACCTATTGAAACTGAATTGCAAAATTTACTAGAAACAAAAGGAAGAGAAGGTTGTGATTTAAACTTTGAGGGAGGGGTACCTTTTTTATTATGAATATGGCGATGGACTTTATAAGTCTCATGATGAGGATGACAACCGAACTGAAGTTGAACCAGTTGAGGACAAAGGGGATAATGGTTTAGATACTGAAAGGGCTTATCGTTAAATTCAAATGCAAGTTGGTGATCAACTATCTGACTATGAACCATTGTTTGATTATGAAATTTTCGAAAGTTCATCTGATGAGAGAGAGAAGCTTTTATAACTTGAAAGATGATCTTAGGTTGGAAGAAATGGAGCCAAAATTATGTATCGGCATGAAGTTCGCAAGAGTACAACAATTTCCGAAGTGCCTAACGCATTATGCGGTGAATAATTCTTTTGATTTAAAATACATTTGCAATGAGAGTAAGAGAGTGACTGCAGAGTGTGTTGATCCAAACTATAAATGGCGCAATCATGCATCTAGATTGCAAGATGACGTTACCTTTATGATTAAGACGTATTCCTCTAAACACTCTTGCCTTGCTAAAAATAATGAAGGCAATCACATGGTTAGTGCAAAATGGGTAGCGGATATGTGTTAGTCAATGGTGCAAAATGACCAAAATATCAGGTGAAGGCAATCATGACAAACATATACAAGGAGTACGGAGTCACCTTACCATACATGCATGTTTAGCGAGGAAAAGAGATTTTGCATTGAATAGAGTGCGGGGATCATATGAAGATTCATACAACTTGATTCCAGCATTATAATGAAATTAAAAACAGTAACCTTGGTAGTATTGCAGAGTATAAATGTGAAGACGATCACTCGTTTATGCATTTATTTATTTCTTCTGCTACAAGTAAGACTGGCTTCATACATGGTTGTCGTTCATTTGTTGGTTTGGATGATTGTCATTTTAAAGGTAAATTTAATGGGGTATTGTTGTCTGCAATTGCCTTAGATGATAACAATGGTATTTTTCCTTTGGCATTCGCTGTTGCTGGAGCTGAAACGAAAGAAAGTTGTACATGGTTTTGTAATGCTTTGGAATATGTATTGGGAAGATCAGTGGTTACTTTCCTGTCAGATCGGCAAAAGAGTTTGGTTGATGCAGTTGAGAGAGTATTTCCATATTCTCCTCACCATTTTTGTGTACGACATGTATAAGAACTTCCAAAAGAAACATCATGGCAGAATCTTAGAAAGTCAGTTTTGGGAAGCAGCATGATGCATATACAAAGCATGCTTTACTAAGGCAATGGAAGAAACTAAAACTCTTAACTCTTGAAGCTCGCCAATAGGTTGATGCAGTGATTCCACAATATTGGTCGCGTGCATATTTTTACGATAACATCAATTGTGACATGATAACTAACAACTTTATAGAGTCATGAAATAATTTTGTAGGGGATGCGCGATATCTGCCAATTTGTGACATGGTTGATGCCATTCGGATTGAGTTGATGATTAAACTCCAAGAGAGGAGAGATGTAAGCTCTAAATGGACAACCACCATTGTGCCCCGTGCTATGTTAGATTTGATGAAGACAGTTGAAAAGGCACATGATTGTAGATTTCGACTTGCCGGGGAATTTATATACGAAGTGGATGTGGATAAGGAGAGATATAAGGTGCTTATGGATAAGAGGACTTTCCAATGTGGTCGATGGCAGCTATGTAGAATGCCCTGTAAGCATGTCGTTGCAGCAATAATGAAGAGGAGAGAAGATCCCGAAGCATATTGTGACAATTGTTATCGTGTTGAGAAGTATAGAGTTGCCCATGATGGTATCTTCCATGCAATGTCTCACGAAGAGACCTAGACAAGACCACCGGATGCGTTTTATATCCACCCACCTTATCCACCTGGGTGTCTGAGGAAAGAAAGAATAAAAGATCGCAATGAAGATAACCCCTCTCTAAACGTGCTAAGAACTCATCGCGGACAACAAAGTGCTCCTTGTGTGGGATACTTGGTCATAATAGAAAAACTTGCAAAAATTCCTTTAGAGGAGAAAGACCTCAAGCGAAGAAGTTGGAGCAAGGTGCGAAAGAGGAAGGGGACGGGTTCAAGCTCAACACGTTTGATTGGTATGTTTTGAATATTTCTCATAGTTTATAAATCATTATTACATTTTTTTTAATCTTAGATGCATTAAACATGGTTGTGTTCTAAACTATTGCTCATTCTTACACTTTAATATAGGTTCTTAATGGACAACATTATTTATGTAAATTATTCAGCAAATGCGCCTTTATGGTGATGTTAAGCCGGGCATGTCTATTGGGTATGTTTTCAATATTTCTCATAGTTTCTACGACAAATTAGCAAATGGTCCCTTAACCTTGTCATTTGAAGGCTCTAGTCTAAAAGAGTTTCGTTTAATGTCTGTAGTCTACGCAGCTGGACATATTTCAGCCAGAGGTCCCAAAATACACCAGATCACACATTGTCATGATTGATTTGCTCTTGTCGGCCTCAATACGTCACGCATATCCGTTTGAACATGTCACGCAATTTAAGCCCTTGAATTAAGCTCATAAGAACAATCATTTATGACTGCTTTGCCCCTATAATTTCTTCTATATCAAGTTTTGAATTTCAAATAGTAATGACAATCGATAGTGATATGTGTAGAAAATCTCCTTTGTAAAAGAATTTCATATGCACTCGTTCTAAGCATGAGGGACAGATTATGCGACCTTTGATTTTTCAAAGTAGACTTTTGTGAAGGACATATTTGGCGATCTTTGTAGTTTAATATTGCATCTGCAATCCGAATTAAAGAAATAGCGTTCAGATCAACCCGAATCAAAGAATTAGGGTTCAGATGATTTAGATTTCGATCTATATCCCGCAATCTCCTTTCTTCTCATTTTTTCAATTTCTCTAAGTTTTACACAAATTTGTTTGAGTACTTGGACAAATTTATTTGAGTTCTAAAACAAATATATCTGAGTTATGCACAATTTTATCTTAGTTTTGGAACAAATGTATCTGATTTTGTATAAATTTATTTGAGTTCTGGAACAATTTATCTGAGCTTGCAATAAACAGATAGATAGGGTTCCAACATGATGAAGGTTTGCAAATGAGAAAATATTCAACTTACTTGTCTTGGAGTAAGCGAATGTTGACAATTTGTATAGGGAGATGCCTAGACTAGTCTAGATTCTGTATTTGCTAGGTTTCGAAATCAAAGAAATCGCTTATGCAATCACCAACTCGACAATGAAATAGTATATTTGAAAAGTTACAAATGCTTGATGTAATCTGCTTCACTGATTCACTTTACCGCGTTTGCATGCAATCGAAGTTCAAAGCTACTTTTTTCGCTTTCGTTCCTTCTTCGGCAAACTTCCGTGATTTTAACCTTTGCGGTTTTTTAATAAAGCGATAAGAGGTGAAAGGGCATTATTGACTTTTCAAGTTTATGAAACGGTGGGAGGGACCTTTGGCTGTATGAGATTAAATTGTAAACCGTTTGCAAGAAAAACCAAAGTTGAGGGACCTCCGGCCAAACGCCTCTAGTTTATAAGTATTTATCACATCTTTTTATCATTTTTGTTACATCACACATGGTTGAGTTCTAAAGTATTGTTATTTCCATGCTCTAATGTAGGTTCTTAATAGACAACCTTCAGTTTTTTCTTTATGATTGTCATAAAAGAAGATTTTTTATGATGACTTCATTATTTTGAAAAGTGGTTCAACATATGCTATTTATGGTGATGTTTGGAATGTGGAGGATAGTCGCTTTTTTATATAGCATATGACAAATATTAGCGGATGTTCTTTATTATTATTGCTTTCTATTGTGAAAGTATGCACTAATATCAATAGTTCTATTTTTCTTTTTGTATAAACTTATGTCATCTATAATCTATATTGTGCAGAAACCTTTATAATGAAAATTCTACAAATTTCTATATTCATCTCCATTTTGACTTAGTAAAAGATGAGTCTATAAATTGATTCATTATGTGGCGATGACTATTTGTGTGATTATTAACAATTTTTTCAACATTTTATGACAAGTAACAATCTTGAAAATTCTTATTGGCAATGTAAATTTTTTTATCAAAGAAATTTGTACAGCACTTTACAATATGTGACAACATTTTGTATCAGGATAATGCATCGATGGCTTATGACACAAATTAGAATTGATACCTCAGAACATCAAGTCTGGATCACCTATCACAGTTGTTATACCTTCACCGTGAGTGGACCAATAACGGTCCGCCATGTCATCCAAAAATTAAATGATTTTCTTTTATCTAATTTTGAACCTTTTTAAACTTCAAAATCACCATAAATTTTGGATGACGTGGCGGACCGCTATTGATCCACTCACGGTAAAGGTATAACAACCATGATAGGTGATCCGGACTCCTCAGACATCCTAGTCATCTTGGACCCCAAACAGTTCAAGGCCATCAGAGCAATACCCAGAGATGACTATAGTCATGCAGAGTTGGACATATAGAAAGACCAACAGGGAAGGCGTCCCAGCGTGCTGGACATTGGATAGCTCAGTGGTACCCAATGCATTAAAGAATCATTCAGAAAGAGTTCTTCAAGTCACATACATTACTGAGTTCATATTAGTAATACCCATGCACCATCTCTGGTCCATTTCAGGGACAAAATTTTGATTCAATTTAAACATAGATTTCATCTAGATCCCGTCAATAACGTCTCACCAACCCGTCCCCCTTGAACCCCATGAGCCCACAACTGTTGTGCAGTCCCCTATTGGGATTATGCTATTTCACACTACCTAATTCCCATTATTGATCATCTTCCACCACCTGGTGGTGATAGTAGTATTTGGTGGCATCAAAATTGACATAGAGAATGGGTGATAATCCTTGGCTCATACATCATTTAACACCATATAAGTGAGAATTATTGTAAGGATTCCTGGGTAATCTATGTTACAAACAGAGAAACTGACGGACAAACAAAATAGAAGAGAATAGGCATATTTTACACATTACACATGTTGGGCATTTTACTGTAATTAAGTAAAATTCTGAACTTCAAGGGGATCCTAACTTTCATTCAGCCAATTTTTTAGTCTTTTCATGTCAAAATTCAAACAAACAAACAAACCGAAAAAAAAAAAAAAAAAAAAAAAAAAACCACCACCTCCATCCATATCTCTTCATTGGAAACAAGTAGCTAAGGGTCCCAGCCTCCTTGGATTGTTACCAAATAAACAAATGGCTCCCAGCTCCCTTGGATGGTTTAAAAAAAAAAAAAAGGGTCCCAGTCCCCTTGGATGGTTAAAAAAAAGGGGTCCCAGCACCCTTGAACGGTTAAAAACTAAAAAATAAAAACAGGTCTCATTCACCTTGGATGAATATAAACAAAATGGAAAAAGAAAAATGGGTCCCAAACCCCTTGGATGGTTAGAAAAAAAAAAAAAAAGGAAAAGGACAAATGGGTCATATCCTCCCTTGGATGGTTAAAAAACAAAAAAGGGAAGATAAAAGGTAGGAAATGAGAGCATGAACGTCCTTTAGCTGAACTATCAGTCAAGGCACCTATAAGTAAAAGAAACAAATACAAGGGTGTATTTGATGTTTTCTGAAAACATGGGCACCTTTTTTTATTTTTTGTAAAAAAATCTTTATTTTCGGAGCGACTATTTGCACATCCTTTCTTGCTCGGTGCATATCTATTCATGGGGCCCCTCTAGCACCTTCCCCAAATACCCTTGTCCCTTCCCTCTCTCTCCCCGCTCGGCGCACACCCCTACTCCCACCTACTCCCGCCCTTTCCCTCCCTCCCTCTCTCCCCGCTCGGCGCACACCCCTACTCCCACCTACGCCCGCCATTTCCCTCCCTCCCTCCCTCCCTCTCCTTCCTTTTGTCTCTCGCTATCCCTCCTGTCTCCCACTTCTTCTCCCTGCTCGCCGGCCAACTTCGCCCAGTGCCAACCTCCGCCCTCTCTCTCTCTCTCTCTCTCTCTCTCTCTCTCTCGGCCAAGCAGGGCCAAACAAATGAGTATATTGTTTGGCCCGTTCGGCCACGTAGGGCTGAACAAATGATTATATTGTTCGGTGGGAGAGGGACGGCAATCAAGGAGGGAGAGGGAGAGTCATGGAGAAAGAGAGGGACAAGGAGAGGGAGAGGGAGACAGAGGGAGGAAGAGGGTGGACGGAGGTGGGAGCCGGGGTGTGCATCAAGCAGGGAGAGAGGGACGAGACAACGGTGTTTTGGGAAGATGCTAGAGGGGTCCCATGAATGGATGCGCACCGAGTAAGAACGGATGTGCAAATAATAGCCCCCTTTATTTTATTTTAGGGTATTGACGTTCCCCAAGTCATCTAGCAGTCAACCTAATCTCTCATATTCATTCAGATGGATCAGTCAAGCCACGTTATATCCATTCTGGGAGGGTCCATGCCATATGATACAGGTTAGTGATAACCAGATTATTTTTACCGTTTGCATCCGATGAAACCAAGCGAGATTTCTACTGGATGGCTGACCAAGTGTATAGTTGGGATTACCAAAGAGAGGCTTGCCACGCTCAGAGAGAGAGAGTATCGCTGTGGTCCATGTGCATGTATCACAGTGGTTCATTATCAACTAGCTTGGCTGGTCCACAGCACCACATGAACCACAGATGCACCTTTTCTTTCCATGTGATAGCCCCCGCACAAGGCATGTGGGATTTTCAATCTCTACCAAAGCAGAGTTCCTCTGCATTAAAGCCAGCTACAGAAAATCCCTCATAGTAAGGGAACAAAATCCCACCATCATTAAGGCATTGTCCAACGGCCCACAAACACGGCAAATCAACAAGAGTCCTATGGATGGGGGAAAACATAGCACAAGAGATTCAAATCGGCCAAGAAAGGATTTCATCAGGAGACACCCTAGCCTAATTAAAGAACGCTGCCAGCCTCTCTATCTTCATTTTAACTTTTTCATTCCACTGATGAAGAAAGAATGCATCTTCCAGCAAAATAAGAAGAAGAAAGAATCCATCACACCTTAAATTTTCAAATGACCTATCTTAAAGGACACATGATAGAAAAATTGTAACTAGAATGATGGATCACCATCAGTATGTTATGTTACATACAAGAGTATATGATTACAACATAAACAGCAATAATTGTGACAAGTAATCTAATCTACCTGGATAGTATTTTGCAGTTACTAGTCTTCTGCTGAGGGCACATCACTTAAATCTAAACCATCCGCGGGCAAATCTGATGAAAGAGGGCCTAGGATTCCTTCAGAGCTCAGAGACAAGCCGCTCTAAGGAAAAGAAAAAATTACATTAGAGACGTGAAAGGAAGGCGAATCACACCAAATGCATACACCAATGCAGAACTGCTACAATAAACCTCGAATGGCTCAGACCATCTTTGTCCACGCCATAAGTTAGTAAGTTACATGTACTATAGTGCCAACAATAGTAGCTTAGCCTTCCAGAAAGAAGGAAGATTACATTAATCAAGATAAGCCATAATCCACAGCAATAAATATTAATCTTAGTTTTTTTTTAAATAAAAAAAAAAGGGGCACATGCTTCATCTCATTAACTTGTAAAGTAGCACTCTCTGATTAGGCAACGAGTATTCATTCCCTAGACACATCCCAATCAATGATTTCAGAAACTATTGGACTGTGGACTGTAAGATTTAAGACTTGCCTTAAAAACAAAAGAACAAGAATGTCATTGCATTTAGCATTTTTTTTTTTTTTAATGGATAACATTTAGCAATATGAGAAGGTTTCAGACTTCCATTAAGGAGATCATTTGATATATATATATATATATATAAATGGAGGGAAATATCAAAAAATCATTTGATATTTCTAGCTTTTCACATTCATGTGAAAGTATCACCAGGGTTAACAACTGAAAATTTGATTCTGATCCAATAGCTGTGATGAAAGGCTGGTCATCATAATTGGAGGGATGAATTGGAAGCCCCAGAAATTCGAAATTAACTATAACGATTTGTCAATTAGCATTACAGGCCCTTCAAGAATAGGGGGAATTATGACAGATGAAATGGATATTTTTAGAGAGCCCATTTCAAATTTGACTGGGTAGGAATATCCTAGTGAAGCAGAGGTGAAAACTCTATCCATAGGATGCCATGGACGTAACTGTCTGGGGGCTCCTAGCAATACCATTTAACAGCCATGTGATTTTGTTACATCTACAATGGTATTTGATTGTTGATGTGTCTATAAAGGTAGGTTAAATGATAATGGTTTTAGGCCCTCAGGTAGGGACATTGGTAGATCCCTTCCACAAAGTTGTTCCATATTCTTAGTGTCTGTTCATAGACCAAAGTGCACAAGGATGTACAGGATAGCCATGTGGTCATCTGCTGAAATAAATAAATAAAGAAAGAAAAAGAGAACCTGAACATAATAGTTAATAAATACCTCTGGCTGAAATCTCAGCATGTCAGCACGGGCCATGGCTTCTGCTTGAGCAATTCTCTGCCTGAAAATCTGAGCCATCTCATCCGCCTGTAGGAATGCAATCACAATCAAAAGGTTAAAGTAATGGATTTTGTGCATTTGAGAGATAAAGAAATAGATTGATTTTCTCAAAAATCACCTTCTCAAAAACAAGCTTTGGATTGCGAATCATGTCACCAGGTGTAGGCTCTAGCTTTTTCGTAGACAGACTCACTCGACCTCTCTCGCGGTCGTGGCTCAGGATCATGACCTTTATTCAAAAGAAATTTTCAAATAAATATTTATTTAGTTTTTTTAGATATAGAGCCAAAAATTCCCATTGCTATGAAAAGGACCTTGTACCTTGAGGGTGTCACCAGGTTGTAGGACAGTTCCAATATCAGAAACACGATCATGACTAATCTGGCTAACATGGAGAAGGCCATTAATTCCACCAATGTCGATGAAGGCACCATATGGCTTAAGGCTCTGAACAGATCCAGTGACGACTGATCCAATTCCAAGCTGAGCCTGACTGTCGGCCATGGCCTTGCGGTTACTGAGAACAAGCCTAGAGTTATCTTCATTAACTTCCACAAATTTCAGTGGGATCTCCTTTTCAATGAGTTCTTCGGCAATAGATTTCTAGTAGAAAATGAAGAAATGTGTTATAATTGAAGTCAACATGTACAGGTACAGATCCCTCAACAGTAAATTACATCAACTATATAAGGATAAGCTTGGTGTCTCGACAGCTTTAGGGGTGTTGAATGTTTGGGTTTCCCTGTCAGAACTGATAGGTTGTTCATTTCAAGTCTAACCCAAAAAGGAATGCTATCACCTTTTAGAAAGAAAGTGAAAGTATTAAATGTTATTGCACTTTCCCTATCATTCAGTCTTACTCTGCCAGTTCTTTTTTATTGCTGGTTCCAAGCCCGTGTAAAGGAGGAGGGTTGTGTTAAGTAGGTTGATAGCCAGCGTAAAAATTTGTCACAACCCAAACATGAATTCTAGGATTACAACATTCTGAGATCATGATAGGGTGTTCCCCGCTTTAAGTGACGCATTGCAGCGTCGCCCGGTTGCAATGGAAAGTGGGCAAGGAGGCAGGAGATAAAGTGGAAGGAGGATAAAGCTAAAGAGCTTTTTGATGGCTATAAACTTTTTTATGTAGAAAATAATACAAGAAATGGAGTGGGTATAGTTGTAGATAAGGATTTGAAAGAGAAAATTATAGGAGTAAAGAGATTAGGGGATAGAATTATAGCAATTAAACTATTGTTAGACGGAGACATAATTCATATCATTAGTGCATATGCTCCCCAATTAGGATTAGATGAAAGTGTCGAGCCAATTTTGAGAAGAGATGGGTGGTTTACTATGAGAACTTCTAGCTAATGAAAAGATTTTCCTAGGAGAGGGCTTAAATGGGCATGTAGGAAAGGATAATAGAGGTTATGGGAGAGTGCATCGAAGACAAGGATTTGGAGAACAAAATGAGTTAGGAGACACTATCTTGGACTTTGCATTAGCATTTAACCTTGTAATAGTAAACAATTGCTTCAAAAAGAGAGAGGAGCATTTAATTACTTATAAAAGTGGAACTAGCAGGAGCCAAATAAACTTTTTTCTAGTTAGAAAACATGACCGATTGGATTGTAAAGATTGTAAGGTTATTCCAAGAGAAAGTTTGACCACGCAACATAGGCTAGTAGTTTTAGATATTTGCATTAGAACTAGAAAGAGATGGGTAGTAAATAAAATGTGCCCTCAAACAAGGTGGAGGGATTTGAAAGGAGAAGAACGACAACATTTAAGGACAAAGTGATGATAAGGGAGAAAGGAATTCTGAAGGAAAAACTAGTGGAATCAAATGGAAAATTGTATTAGGAAGGTTGCCAAAGAGGTCCATGGAGAGTCGAAACGGAAGAAACACGATAATAAAGGAACCTGGTGGTGGAGTGTAGAGATTCAGGAAGCTATTCGGGAGAAGAGATATTACAAAGTTTGGTGGGGTACGAGGAATATAAAAAACTATGAGATGTACAATAAGGCAAAATAAGACACTAAGAAAGTACAAAGTGATGCAAAGTGCAAAGCATATGATGACCTATATAATAGGTTGGGAACAAGAGAAGGAAAAAAGGATATTTTTAAGCTTGCAAAAATAAAAGAGAGGAAAAGTAGGGACTTAGATCATGCCAAACGTATTAAGAGCAATGATCAAAAGGTTTTAGTAAAGGACAACAATTTCAAAGAAAGGTGAAGGGAATATTTTAGCATACTTATAAATGAATACTATATAGGAGACATAAGAACAAAAGAGGATATTTCAATAGCAAAGCAAACTTTTTTTCATAGAATTAGGGTGGAGGAAGTGATGAAAGTATTAAAACAAAAGAAGACAGGAAAGGCTGCGGGCCTAGATGACATCCCGATTGAGGCTTGAAAATGCTTGGAAGAAGTTGGGGAGATTTGGCTAACTAGACTTTTCAATAAGATATTAATGATAAAGAAAATACCGGATGAACAGAGAAGAAGTGTTGTATTACATATATATAAGAACAAGAGAGATATAAAACTTTAACAACTATTGTGGGATTAAACATATGAGTCATGATATAAAGCTATGGAAGAGAGTAATGAAGCAAAGACTTAAATAGAAGACCAAGATATCTGAAAATCAATTTGGTTTTATGCTAGGGAGGTTGACGATGGAAGCTATCTTCTCACTTGGGCAATTAAAGAAAAAAAATTGAGCAAAGAGCAAAAATTTGCATATGGTCTTTATCGATCTAGAAAAAGCCTACGACATAATATCTAGAGATTGAATTTGGTGGGTCTTAAATAAAAGGAATGTTCCAAGTATTGACGTACATTGTAATGATGTTCGCAAATAGCTCGAGCTTTTGGTGTGCTATTGGTTGTTAACATGGTATCAGAGTCAGAGGTCACGAGTTTGAAACCCCTGGGAGCATATTACCTCCATCAGTTTGTCTGGTCTGTTCCGTTCTATCTGTTGGGTTTCGAATTCGAATGGCCTCCCGTTCGAGGCGGGGTGTTGATATACATTATTATGACGTTCACTAACAGTTCGAGCTTTTAGTGTTACTGGTTGTTAACATCAAGAGGTTATATTGAAATTATTAAAGACATGCATAAAGGAGTAGTAACGAGTGTGAGAACTACTTATGCAGAGATAGGTGAGTTCACAGTGACCATAGGTTTGCATCAGGGGTTAGCCCTAAGCCTTTTATCTCTTTGTACTGATTATGTATGAGATAACTGCTCATATTCAAGAAGATGTACATTGGTGCATGTTATTTGCAGATGATATTGTGTTGATAGATGAATTAGAGATGGGGTGAATATAAAACTCAAGAGATGGCAGGAGGCTTTAGAATCGGAAGGCTTTAAAATAAGTCGTGCAAACATGGAATATATGGATTGTAACTTCAATGGGCATATTAGGGGTGTTAAAAAAATAAAAAATAAAAAATAAAAATAAAAATCCCGAAAAACCATCTAACCGACGGTTAATAACCATGTTTCACGGTTTCGGTTACGGTTATTAAAATCAGAAAACTGTGCTTCACAATTCGGTTTCGGTTTTCAGTCTTGACTCATGGTTATTAACCGAACCGAACCGAATTATATGATTCGTTTAACCATTTTCCCAAAACACACGGTTAACCGAACCGTTACACACCAATTTAAAAGAAAAAAAAGGGGGTATTGTGTAATTTTTATAACTTAAATAACCCCTTTTAACTTTTGAGCCCTAATAGTTGGAACAAAAACTAAAAGAGGGAAAAGTGAAGGATCAAGGATGTGTTTGCTGGAAAAATGCACTTTATTCTTTCATTTGTCTATGTGAACATTTTAATGCTACTTTAGTATTTTGGAATTATGTAATTTGTTATCTAGGATATTTGGTTTTGAGTTTTGAACATGTATTTTGTATTTCAAAAAAAAAAAAAAGAAAATACACATGTATTTTAAGTGACAATTAACTACAACAGAACCATCTAATATGGTTAACCGTGGTTCATCTTTTTAACGGTTTTTTAGGGTACGGTAACGGTTATGATTTGTAAAAACTAAAAACCGTAAAATACGGTTCGGTTAATGGTTTTCCCAAAACACACGGTTAACCGAACCGTTACACCCCTAGTGGGCAGTGAGCATACAGAAAGAGTTGAAACTACTGTGAAAATTGAAGGCCATGAGATTGTCAATCCAAGCCCAAACTCATTGGCCTATTAAGGCCCAGTTATTGTATTTTAACATTAGTCAAAGCACACATGTACAGACTTAATTGGTTAGCTACATTTTAGGATCTGAGACATGATTAGATACTAATTAGGATGTAATTAGGGCAATCAGCCCCATGATATATACAACAACAGTCGTCCCTCAAAAGGCACGGTATTAAACATATGAATGTGTTCTGCTTCAAATCTCTCTCAATGACATGGTATCAGAGCCAAATCGATCATCTGATCGTCTCCTGAGTCATCTTCCAAGCCTTGGAAGCCATCTGTGATCATCTTCTTCAGCTGGATCCTCTCTAATCATCCCTGATCATCTCTGATCAGGCGTGGCCCACCTATGATCAACATCACCAATCTCAGCGGATTCTTCCCTCTTGGTCGCCTGAATATCTTCTTGTTTATGGAGATTTTTTCAAGATTTATTGATCATCAGAGGTAGGTCTTCTACCCTTTTTTGTGAAAATTCAGTTTTTCCCTCTTGTTTTCATATCAGCCGTCCAAAATCCTGGATCTGGATTTGTTTTGACCGAGACCACTTCCAAAAGTTGCATAAATTTGCTGTTCACTCATCCCCATCCTCAGATCTGTCATCAGATCACTTGGGGGGGCCCACGTGTAGAAATTCCTGGTGACGACAGGGTCGTCTGGAGCACTTGTTTTGTGCACTGTTCATCCAGTCCTTCTGGGAACTATTTTGGGCATCTTCAAACATAGATCTTGGCTGCTGGTTGCTGTCTGCTGCAATACATCACCAATTTGACCCTTCTGATTGTGTTCCTACCCACTGATTGTGGTCTAATCCGTCCGCTATGGATCTGCAACAGTGCTGCTGCCATTTCTACAGCTAATTCCTGTTGATTCTTGCTACTGTTGCTATTTGCTAGTTACTGCTATTACTGCTGATTGCTCATCCTTCTGCTGAACTGCTAGTCATTCATCATTCTGGTTGTTTATTATTGTTGGGTTGATTGCTTGTTCATCCTTCTACTGGTTAGTGCCATTACTGCTGATTGATCTAGTTACTGCTATTACTGCCATTCTGGTTGATTACTGCTTTCTGGATTGATTGCTTGTTCTGGGTAGTCATGGACAAATCTGAAATTACACTGGTTAAGTTTGATGGAAAAAATTATACCTCATGGGCCTTCCACTTTCAAATTTACTTAGAAGGAAAAGAACTCTGGGCACACATTGACGGATCTGAACCTAAACCCGAGGAAGATGACAAGAAGATTTTAGCTTGGAAAACTAAGGATGCTAAAATAAAAACCTGGTTACTGAGTTCAGTTGACCCACATTTTATCCTCAACCTCAGACCTTGCAAAACTGCCCGTGACATGTGGGACTATCTTAAAAAGATCTATCAACAAGGCAATGCTGCTCGTCAATTTCAATTAGAACTTGACATTTCTCAATTTACTCAAGACACCCAGTCTGTTCAGGAGTATTACAATGGCTTTCGCAGACTGTGGTCCGAATACGATGAGATTAAGTTTGCCACGGTCTCTAAAGCTCTCCTACCTGAACTACTTCTCTTACAGCAAAGTAGCCATCGGGATCAGTTTCTTATGAAACTTCGTATGGAGTTTGAGACAGTTAGATCTAACTTGATGAGCAGGGCTTCTCTTCCTAGCCTGGATGACTGTCTTCAGGAGTCATTGAATCATCCATTCCCCTTCGTTTTTGGACTGAAGCTCTCACCACAGCAGTTTATCTCATAAATCGCTTCCCTCACCTACCATTGCTCATTTCACACCTCATTTTAAATTGTTTGGTCATCACCCTGTGTTTGATCACCTTCATACATTTGGATGTGTTTGTTTCGTTCATCTACCTCTCACGGAACGAACCAAACTAACCGCGCAATCTCGCCAGTGTGCGTTTTTGGGTTATGCCACTAATCAAAAAGGTTTTGTTTGTTATGATCCCATTGGACGTCGTATCAGAGTTTCTCGAAATGTTATTTTCTTTAAAAATCAGTATTTCTTCCAAACTCACATAGACTGTCCTCTACCATCTTCACCAGCTTTCTTACCTGGTTTCTCGGATCAAACAACTGTTACTAGGTTTAATCCTAATTTTGTGTATCATCGACGGGAAAAACCTACCACTGCAGATGGCCGTCCTCCTGATCCTCCACCGACAAATGGTTCCGCGCCTACTCAAGCCTTGCGTCGCTCCTCCAGAAATTCTAGACCGCCTAAGAGGTATGGATTTACCCATACTTCGTTGATAACAACCCTATCTTCTGTTCCTATCCCAAGTTCTTATTTGCAGGCTGTACAACAAGATTGTTGGAACCAGGCCATGAAGGAGGAATTGGCTGCATTGGATCAAAATCACACCTGGGATATTGGGGAGTGTCCTTCAACAGTTAAACCCATTGGTTGCAAATGGATCTACTCGATTAAACTTAAATTTGATGGGTCCTTGGATAGACACAAAGCTAGACTTGTGGCACTTGACAACAGACAAGAGTATGGCATTAACTATGAGGAAACGTTTGCACCTGTGGCAAAAATGACATCGGTTCGGTTACTTCTCGCCATCGCTGCATCTAAATCCTGGCCATTATACCAAATGGATGTCAAAAATGCTTTTCTCCATGAGGATCTGCAAGAAGAAGTCTATATGCGGATACCACAAGGGGTCCCCTCTCCCTCAAAAAGGACTATCTGTCGCCTGCGAAAATCGTTTTATGGTCTAAAGCAAGCTCCTCAGGCATGGTTCGAAACCTTCAAGGGTCGCTTATGCAAGAGTGGTTTTACTCAAAGCCCTTATGATCCATCTCTCTTTCTCTGCCACACATCTACCGGTGTTACTGTGCTTCTCGTCTATATTGACGATATTATTATCACTGGCACGGATGATGGTATGATCAAATCTCTCCAAGCCTCTCAGGGATTCCTTTCATATGAAGGATTTGGGCCCATTGCATTATTTTTTGGGCTTAGAGGTGCATCAATCTCCCAAAGGTATATTTGTTAATCAACACAAATATACATCAAATCTTATCGAGTTGGCTGACCTCCATGATTCCTCGCCTGTTAATACGCCTGTAGAGGTCAATCTCAAGTTGAGTAAAGATGATGGCGATCTTCTTCCTGATCCTCATACCTACCGGCGCCTGGTAGGAAGTCTTGTCTATCTCACCATCACTAGACCTGACATATGCTATGCTGTTAATCTTATGAATCAGTTCATGACAGCTCCTCGACACCTTCATTTGACAGCTGTGAAGCGCATTATCTGCTATCTGCTGAGAACTGTCCCTCGTGGTTTATATTATCCAACGGATAATCCTCTTTATCTGACCGCTTATGCGGATGCTGACTGGGCAGGCTGCCAAGACACGTCGTTCTACTACTGGTTGGTGCATGTACCTTGGAAAGTCTCTCATTTCTTGGAAATGCAAGAAACAAGAACGGGTGTCAAGATCTTCCACCGAAGCTGAATATAGGGCGATGTCTTCTGCTTGTTCTGAGATCTTATGGCTACGGGGACTTCTTTCGGAACTTGGGTTCGCTCAAACCTCTCCTACTTCATTACATGCAGACAATACTGGGGCCATCCGCATCACTGAAAATCCAGTCTTCCATGAACGCACCAAGCATATCGAAGTTGACTGCCACTTTATTCGAGATGAATATAAGCGTGATGTCATTAGTCTACCTCATGTCCCTACTGAGTTTCAGTTTGCAAATATCTTCACAAAGGGACTTCCTCGGCCTCGACATCAATTTCTTGTCTCCAAATTGCTGCTTTATGACTCCCCAGCATCAATTTGAGGGGAGGTGTCAATCCAAGCCCAAACTCATTGGCCCATTAAGGCCCAGTTATTGTATTTTAACTTAGTCAAAGCACACATGTACAGACTTAATTGGTTAGCTACATTTTAGGATCTGAGATATGATTAGATACTAATTAGGATGTAATTAGGGCAATCAGCCCCATGATATATACAACAACAGTCGTCCCTCACAAGGCACGATATTAAACATATGAATGTGTTCTGCTTCAAATCTCTCTCAATGACAGAGATACCACAAAGTGATTATTTCCGCTGCCTTGGCTCTATAATTAATAAGGATGGAGAGATTGATAAAGATGTCGAATATAGGATAAAAGAGAGATGGTTGAAGTGGAACTTGCTTTTGGAGTGCTTTGTGGCCGACAAATGCCAACAAGATTGAAAGAAAATTTTTATAGGACAGCGATTAGACCAATTATAACCTGTGGAGCAGAATGTTGGCCAATCAAGAAGCAGCATATATACAAAATGGATGTAGTAGAGATGAGAATGTTGAGGTAGAAATGGATGTAGCAGAGATGAGAATATTGAGGTAGATATGTGGTAAAACTAGGAATGATAAAATTAGGAACAAGCGCTATTCAAGAGCATTTAGGGATAACAACAATATGGGATAATATTAGAGAAACTTGTTTGAAATGGTTTGGGCATGTCCAACATAGGCTGGTAATGGCGCCGGTAAGAAAAGGTTTGGCCATGAAGGTTGATGGCCCACCAAGGGGAATGGGTAGGCCAAATAGGACGTGAATAGAGGTGGTAAAAATGGATATGAAGAAGTGTAACTTGTCCAAGAATTTGGCTCAAGATAGATCAGAATGGAGACACAGAATTCGTGTAGCCGACCCCAACATAGTTGGGACAAGGCTTTGTTGATGATGATGTTGATTCAGGACTTCGGATTGCACCTCGTAGCAATATTGTTCTGAATTGTGGTTTGAAAGTACATTCAAATGATCTCTCAACTATGAATTCAAGGACTAGACACCAAAGTAGAAATGGAATAAAAAAATCCAAATAGGAAAAACTGAATGAGAAACGATTGCCGAAGCTAATAAAGTCGATAATAACCCATGATATCGAGATACTGATATTGCAAGTAAAGATCCAAAAACTAGGACTTAAACACTATACTGTTGGAACTGTAATTACAAATGTATATACATTTTGACTATTGGTATTAGCACCAACAAGACAGTAGACTAGTACCTTCTGCTGGTACAGTGGTGAGACAAGCCTCCATGCAAATGTATGCAGTCACATGGATGTGCAAAAAGCCCACATGGTGGTGACCTTGCCCAATGATTGGGTCAGACCACTCAACAGGTGAAACACATGCAATTTTAACATTGGAACATTGCAGTCTTAAACAAACAAGCATTTATTAAATATACATGATTTGTGCATCTGTTCATGGAACAACTTAATTTTGGCCAGGGAACGCCACAATGGAATGTACACATGAATAGGATCGGGTTTCAGACATTTGTCATTCCAGCATGTGTGATCAGATGTAGAAGCTGCATCTACATTCTCAGGAGGGCTTGGCAATTGGCATACCTCAATCATATGAGCATCTGGGAATCCTAAATGGTAAATCAGACACGGCCATTGTTAAAATCTAAGCACATACTGTTTCCAGATAAAGTCACCTCACAAGGTTATGCAGCAGTTGAATTGGACATGGCAGGTACATAATTGAGTAACGCAAAAACAATCTACAAAGACAGAGATGTGGAACTAACTGTTGAAATTTGTGAGAATGGAACAAATCCACGAAGGCCCTCCAGAAGTACCACCACTCCACCTTTGTTCGCACTGACAACCTGTTTTTATCTAAGAGTTGTAAGTTCAAATAATTTCATCATGACAAGCCCAGCAGAGCCCATTAATATCACATATTGAAAATTATAAAAGATTGTTTTTCTCTCTATACAACTATAATGACCAAGTCCAATCCAGTAGAGCCAAGTATGGCATATCAAAAAATGCAGAAGACTTACGTACATCCATGGTGCCAAGGTACAGCATAGATAATACACAGTCACACCATGGAAACAGCAGGCAACCAGATTTTACAATTTACATATAAAATTGAAGTAGGATACAATGCCTATTTTGAAATATTTGGGAATCATAGCTGTACACTAGAGAAAATAACAGTGCAAGGAAAAGGAATTAAAACAGAAAAGTTAGTAATAAAAGAAAGTAAAATGAGAAGCATAGTGTGTGATTATACCAATAAAAAGATAAGACTTCCAGAGTATCTAATTTTAAGTCAGCACAAAAAGAGAAATTATAAATAATTACAAATCTCGAATTTTCATAAAAATTATTTTTTGAGATAAAATGTTTAGTAAGATAGAGTGGAATGTATTGAGTGCAGGAAGACCATTCAGGAAATGAGATCCTAGTATACAATGCGATGCAAAGGAGAAATATCCATATGAAAGAATGAAGGACAACTCATGTTCTAGATTTGTCATCTACTCACCTGAGAATAAGGGAGGTGAGGAAGTGAAACATGAAATTACCAATAAGTCCAAGATGCAGACACATCAAAACATTTTCTTTTAAGGGATCGCGAGCTATATTATTAAATAAACTGCGAAATAAAGTTAGGCTGTAAAAATAAAATATGGATGGCCATGGCCCCTGATTACTCGAGAGATCCGACCCAAAAGTATCTGGTATGGAGATGCAAACCAAACCCAGCCCATTTAAATACCCTTTTTTTTTTCTTTTTGAGATACAACCAAATTTTACTAAGAAAACAAAGAAAATGTATACAAGAATAGCCTTCCATCGACGAGTCTAAAATCACCTCGTAGGCAATGTGTAGGAAAAAAAAAAGCACTCAAAGATTCCTCAGTCAGAAATTCTTAACTAAGGAAACCCATCGTTAAACTTGTTGATGCACTGAACAATGGTAAGATTTCTAAGAAAGAACATGTAAGTAATAGATAAGCTTATGAAATGATGTCATAATAGCTTATTAACAAAGCCTCAAACTAAGCTAAGCATCACGTGGAAGCCTATGCATATTCCAAGTAACTGAAAAAAAAAAGAAAAAAAGGTTAGTTTTCTAGCTGGTAAAAATAGTAAACCACAGATAATAAGTTGATACAATACATTACCTGCAACAGAAAGAACTCTTAACTTCTCATACTCTCCGATCACAACTATCCCTACTATGTTCATTGTTGATAAAAACATTAAAATGCATCCATATTATTGGGCAGCTATTCATATGGACTAATTTATGGATTAAAAACATGAGACTAACAGAAATTATTAAAAATGAGTATCAAATAGTTCAATGCCTTCCCTTGTTGAGAATAAAAATGTCTGCAAGTGTTTCTATTGATTTCCCACATGTTTCTAGTGTTATGCTGGTAATGTGCCAGACTGTAACAGAAAGTTTGTTTTCTTTCACAGTTTATGTCTACTCACAACTACAATTTTCATTTAAACTTAGTTTCACCGAAAATTGTGGAGATTGGACATGTTCCTACTTTCTAATGTATGATTTGCAATCTCAATTAATATAATATCCCACAGAGAAAAACTCAATCTGTTTTGAGTTTATAGAGGTATCATAAGTTGTAACTTGTTAAGACTTCTCCCAACGCAGTTGGCTGAGGTGAGAAATCGAAGAATGACAACCAAGATATCATGACTTTTGCATGGGCAGTAAGAATTTGGGCGGCAAGGATATCCAGAGATATCCACACAACTTTTGCATGGGCAGTAAGAATTTGGGCAGCAAGGATATCCACACACACACACACACCTAAATTGGTGAGTGGCTCAGTGACACACACATATCTAAATTGGTGAGTGGTTCAGTGTTCCAAATGGATAAAAAAAATGCAAGCCAACAGAAAAAATAAAAGAAAATAAGTATAGAAGCATCAGGGATGCAAAGCCCACCTTACCCTTGACGACAACATCCTCAGCCTGAAGCTGTCTACACCTTTCCCAAGCAAGATCGTATTGAATTAACCGCAAACTCAGAATCAAGCTGTCATCAGCTTCATTCTCACCAACAATTACAAACTCTTCTCGAAACCCTGGGAATATGCCAGCCTCGTGTACGTGCTTAATTCTATGAATGCATGCTTCGTGTACAGGTAAGTATGCCGAAGACTTTGCTGTGATATCAACTAGAGCCCCATTGGCTTCAATAGAGAAAACATTTCCTGTGATCTGAAAGAAAAGAGCAGTTCAAACCACAATTCCCTACAAATACTACTGCATCTAAAAAATATTCTGCATCTTCAGTCGCACAGTGCACTGGTGATGAAACAAGAGTCAAGTATTTAAATGTCAATAAAAGCATGACAGGTTGCAAAGCCAAATATCTTGAAAAGACATGGAAAACACACTAAGAAGGATTTTTTCTAATGCTTACTCATAATATTATTTTTAAGAAATGGTGAATTAATAACCTATGATCCACATAAAGGACAAGCTATAGACACAGCATAGACACGGATGTTATACATAAAAAGTGAAGTATCGGATAGGATACGACATGATAGGTGGCCCATTTTGAAGTATTCGTGCATCATAGTTAATAACTAAAAAACAAAAAAAAAAAAATTTTGAAGCCTCAGAATGAGGAACTCTACTTGAAAACCGGAATCACATTACACAATCAGTTCAACAAATTTGAGCTTGGGGATGTGTCAACCATTATTTCTTAGTCAAGAATATTGTTACAGATTATTTTGAAACCACCACCACCACCACCACCATCATCCAACTACATGAATTCCGTTTCTCCATTCAGCTCTATCCTGAGCCAAATCCTCAGATTATTTTGAAACCCAAATCTCAAAAATCTTCCAGCCAAAAACCCAATTCTCAAAAATCCATAATAATAATAATAATAACCACGTTTTACAAAACCCCATTTTTTACAGAAGGAAGAGACAATAGATAGACTTCCTTCCCCGCGGATGGACCTGTTTCAATCAACCCAATTGCAATTTCCAACCAATGTTCATACCCAACAAGCAACAACCCATCTACATAAACTACAATGCAATTTCTTCATTCTCATGTGAATAAGGAAAAGAAAGAGGTGGGACCTTTGTGCCGATTTCGTTGTCGAAATCGTACTTATCGAGAGTAGCATGGAAGTCTTCGACGGTGAAGGGAACGCCTTCCATTGGGGCGGTGATGCATCGCTCGTAGGCATCCTCGAAGAGCTGATACATCCTCTGCCTCTCTTTAACCTGAGGATCGTTGACGCCCATGGCAGAGACGATCTGGAAAGAGAGAGAGGCTCTTTTGGGTTTTGCAGAGCTGGGCTTGGAGAGGGGAGAAAAAGTAAGAGGTGGGCATCTGAGGCCTGAGAATTGCTGTGCCAAAGACGCCATTATCATGGCTACAGAGAGAGAGAGAGAGAGAGAGAGAGAGAGAGAGAGAGGAGAAGGAGTGCAGAGCTCTCCGGTGGCCTTGTTTTTTTTCTTTTCTGCTCCCTATCCAAAAGCAGAGTGCAGAGCTCTCCGGTGGCCTTGGTTTTTTCTTTTCTGCTCCCGATCCAAATGCAGTTGTCTATCTTTTTGGATTGTGGGGCATGAATTATCAGGCACAGAGAGTTTGGAAGTAGGCCCGTTGGGTGTGATTAAATGATCGAAGGAATGCTATCAAAGATTGGGTTATGCTTATGACCCTCAGTTGTCTTGGCTGTACCAAGGGACAGAAGGACAGAAGGGCAGAGGGAATGACAAGGGTTGGACTGTTGGGGTAGGGATTTGGCAATATATCACATTAATTTTATTTATTTTTTTACGGCTCAAAGTAGAATTAGTTCACTGAGCCAAGTTGTTTCCATGAAATTAAATTTCAGTGAATTTTGAGAATGGAATTGAATTAAGGATGGATTTGAGTTCTTCAAAATTTTGAAAAAGAAAAATGTATTCTTAAATGTAACTTTTTTTACCCCATGCTAGGGTTTTAGAACCCAGTAAAGACCACACAAGTGGGATACCCATGGATCAATATCCAGCAAATAGATGATATGTGGAGTTGCCAACCAACTAAACAACCCCTTCTTGTCAAATATAATGGATATCGTAGAAAGAACGGTGAGGATTCATGAGTAGCTATTAAATATTCAGCCCCTTAATGAAAAATAAATTAAATATAATTTGGAAAATGAACACTTGGATTGATACCCCTAGCGGCCAAATCACATGTGTGGTTGCCGAACAACTAAGCAACCCCTTGTTTGTCCAATGTAATTGATATCGGAGGAAAAAGCGGTGAAGATTCATGAGTAGATTTCAAATGATCTACCCTTTAATGGAAAGTAAATTAAATAAATATTAAAAAATGAACACGTGGATCGATACCCCAGGCGGCCAGATCACGTGTGGGGTTGTCGACCAACTAAGCAATCCCTTATCTGTCAAATGCAACTCATATCGAAGAAACAACGGTGAAGATTCATGAGTAACCATTAAATGATATGCCCTTTAATGGAAAGTAAATTAAATAGATATTGAAAAATGACCCGTGGATCGATACCCCAGGTGGCTAGATCACTTGTCGGGTTGTTGACCAACTAAGCAATCCCTTATTTGTCAAATGTAACTGATATCTGAGAAACAACTGTGAAGATTCATGAGTAGCTATTAAATAATCTACTCTTTGATGAAAAATAAATTAAATAAATATTGAAAAATGAACCCATGGATCGATACCTCAACGACAAGATCACATGCGGGGTTGCCAACCAACTCAGTAACCCCTTGTTGTCAAATGTCACTAGCGTCAAAGAAACAACTATGAAGATTCATGAGTAGATATTAAAAGATCTGCCCTTTAATGGAAAATAAATTAAATAGGTATTGGAAAATGAAACCATGGATCCATACCTCGACGACCAGAAGACATGTGGGGCTATCGACCAACTAAGCAACCCCTTGTTATCAAATGTTGATATCGGAGAAATAACGGTGAAGATTAATGAGTAGCAATTAAATTATTAGCCCTTTAATGGAGAATAAATTAAATAAATATTAAAAAATGAACAAATTGATCGATACATCTGGTGGCCAAATCAAATGAGGGGTTGCTAACCAACCAAGCAACTCCTTATTTGTCAAATGTAATTGACATCAAAGAAAAAAACGGTGAAGATTCATGAGTACTAGCTCTCAAATGATCTGCAATTTAATGTGAAGTAAATTAAATAAATATTAAAAAAATGAACCCATGGATTGATACCCCAGGCGGGCAGATCACATGCGGGGTTGCTGACCAACTATGCAATCCCTTGTTTGTCAAATGTAATTGATATTGGAGAAACAACGGTGAAGATTCATGAGTAGCTATTAAATGATCTTCCCTTTAATGGAAAATGAATTAAGTAAATATTGGAAAAACGAACCCATGGATTGACACCCCGAGGGCCATATTACATGTGGGGTTACCAACCAACTTAGTAACCGCTTGTTGTCAAAATTGGAGTGAAACCATCAATTGGATCGATTTTGTGAAATCGTCTTTCAAGGGGTACAAAATAACCAAAGTTCCGTTTCCTCTCATTTTATGGAAGAAAAAATATTCTTCAAATGAAGGATAAAGAATGGATCCTAGCTCAATTGAAAGGCCTCACTATCACAATGGTATGGTTGCAAGCCCATCTTATCAATAAAAAGGAAGTCTCTCCAATCAGATTGATTATTAAGATGGGGTACTAGGTTGTGTTGGATGAGGAAGAAGTCTTCACAATTAATACGCTTCAATATTTTATAGGCAAAGACCCTATTGCGTTTGTTGGTTTGGCCACATGAATATAGGCCTCATCTTCACCTTGCACATTGTAATTGACAATTGACAAGTAAGCTAGGATCATGTGGTGCTCATTATCTGATTTACACATCATCCAAGAAGTAGTGATAAGTCCACAAAATTAGGTAAAAAAGCCATCATTTCATGTGCATTTGTGGACTTAATTAGTACCAATTGCATCATAATTTCATGATTTCATGCATATGAACATAAATTGAGAATTTCAGTAAAAAAAACTATTAATTTTGCATGAATTTGTTGAGTTGGTAGTTTGCATCACCCCTGGGTCCCACCAATTAGATTCTAAGCATTGTGGCGACATTGCATTAATTCATTAGGTTGCATAAATTTCATTACATAGGCCCCATGCATAGCATGCAAAGCATTTTATTTAATTCATTACTAATGATTTATGTGTTTCACTGTTATAGGAATTGTCATAGCAATGGGAGCCCACATGGAGAGAAATTTGAAGAAGCATAAATGATAAGAAAAAAAAGAAAGAAAGAAAAGAGGAAAACCAACCCATCACTGAACGTGATTCCCTATGCATGCCCAGTATGAAGTGGGCCCCGCCGTTGTTGCACAAAGTTGGATAAATTGTTAGGGATTTTGTGTGTTGCAATTTGATGGATGCATATTCATTTTAGCAACATTTGAATTTTCACACATGCATTGGTTTTGAAAAACTTGAAATCATGAATTTACTCATGCACGGTTTAATAAATTTAAAACTTATTTTTTATGCATGATTGATTTGGGGTTTTTAATCTTAGATGCATAAGTTATTGAAAAATCAGTTTAGTCATGCATGCCTGTGGACTTAGAATTTCAAAATCATCTTAGACATAGATAGGTTCATGTTTAGAAAACAGTCTTTTGGATAAAATTCTTCATTTAAATTCAAACCAAGTTAGTTTCATATCTTAATAGTTTCATGCTTTGTTTAAAACTTTGATTTCTCTCATAAGCATGATTCTAATACTTGGTTGAATCTCTTGTTGCTTTCTATACCTTTAAACTCATAGTTAAACTTCTTTGTTTTGGAATCAACATTTCTATGCAGCACATGTTTTAAGCTTTGGGATTTTCATGCAGCTTGTGAGCATTTGATAAGCATATCATTAGCAAGTTAATTTCGAAAAACATGTAATTAGCTTCATTGCTTCAATCAAACACTGGTTTTAAACTTTCAAAAGCTTTAAGCTTACATTTATTGAGTGATCATTTTCAAAGTTGATTGAAGTCATCATGTATACACATAGAGCATTCATCTTTGCATTCATAGTGTGTGAGTGTGAGTTAGATTTTCACTTTTATATCCACCTATTAAGAGGCATTGTATTGTGCTAAAATTATATCTCTTCTTGTGTATGTTAGACACATTTTAGAGAGAAAACTTTAGGTTTGTAAAGGTTACTGCTTTAGCCTAAAAAAACATATTGTAAGGTTATTGCTTAGCCTAGAAAAGCATGTTGTAGAAGTTATTGCTTAGCATTGGAAAGCATATTGTGAAGGTTATTGCTTAGCTTATCGAGACGCATAGATAGTGAAAATTCGATGGGGTGTAGCATCATAAGCCTGTAGTGAATGTAGATATTGAGGCCGAACCACTATACTTCGTTGGGTTATAGTAAATGCCTTGTGATGATTGATCAAGAAGTTAAAATTTGTCATAACTGGTCACAAATTTTAGCTCACCATATTCACCCCCACTCTAGGGTTTGGATCCCAGACTTTCATAAATATCTCTCCCTCTCTAGTTTCTAAGACCTTGAAGACTCATTCCTCTCTAATCAAGATTTGAAATCCAAAATGGGGAAGGAGAATTCTAGAAGAAATCAAGGATATAGTTTGAGTAGGAAAGTTTTCCTGAGAATATTTAAGATGAGTCAACAAGAGAGATAGAATTCCAGAAAGATAGGGAAATCAAGTCTAAAAGGGAAACGAGATAAAATTTCCAAAGATACTAGATCCCAAGGGATGTGGACATCCACTAGTGGCCCCAGCTTCCCCTTGGACGTCCCACACTCCCTCTCCCTCTTTGCTCTTCCCCTGCTCAATCCACATCACTAACCCTTGTCTACACCGCATAAGATACCTCAAATGGGACCCACTGCTAGAAGATTTGCATAAGATGAGAGACTGAGATTAGAAAGAAATCAATCAGAGTTTTAGATCATCTCTAGATGAGGAGGTCACTTGGAGTGCAAGTCCAAGATGGAAACGAGATCCAAGCCAAAGAGAAGAAAGAAATATAACAGGAGACCCATTATGGGGGGGGGGGGGGGGGGGGGAGACGTCCCATGCTATCTTTCCTAGGCCTGGACATCACACCCTCTCTCTCTCTCTCTCTCTCTCTCTCTCTCTCTCTCTCTAGTTCTTAGGTTTCTCTAGTTCTAGGTTCTCCATTTTATTATCTTTTTCGTAAGAAAGGTAGCTTTGGACCATATCCAAGCAAGACATAGATCTAGGAAAGAGCAGAAACTTTGTACTAAAGACATGCTATCAATGTAATTACCACTTTTCTTTTGTGCAATGGCTAGCTAGATTCGTGATTAAGGCAAATAAAGAAGTTAAGTATTCTTAATCCTTTCTTTTTTTATTATGGTTGTTTGATTGAGTTTCTGATGTGCTAATTATATGGTTTAATAAACTTGTCTTCGTACCAGTCGGTACCTTCCATCTTGATTTCTAAATGCTAGAGTAGGTCTTTGATTATACATGCTTATTTTTTATAGATCATGCTTAGGTTTTTATTCTCGTTGATGGTCTATGCTTAGATTTGATGGGTAATGCTTAGGTAACTTTTGTAATTCAATGAAGGGAAGGAGCTCTTGGGTATTTTATTAATTTTATATAAAAGAATAAATCTCTTTTGAGAAATTGGTTTTTAATGTTGTCATCCAAATTTGGGTGCCTTGATTGGATCAAGATCTGAAGTATAAATACTGATCAAACAAGCGTTTTCAATCAGAAACTGATTTTGGATTGCTTGAGGGATTCTAATGATGTAAGACCCCGACCCCTAATTTTCGTGATTAGTGCGGTTTAAGTTGTGATTTAGCTCTCTAAGTGAGATTTGAGTGTAATCGAGTTAGTTGTGGATTAGCATAGTTTTTCCATATCTTTGAAAATTTTGAGAGCCTTTGGACCTAGTCTGGCATGCCCAGGGATGCCTTGGGGTGCTTGTGTAAGTGTGGGGGATGGTTCTTGATTTTAAAAACTTCCAATTTTGGTTTCTTTCGATAGGTCAAATTACCCCAACAAATTTCATGTTGACCCCATGTAAGGTCTGCGACCTTACTGGGTCGGTTGGGCCCAATAGTAGGCCCATTGACCCTTTTATTTAGCTATTATTATAATTAATTATATTTTAGATATTTAAGTGGGTTTAGATCATGTTTCTAATGTTAGATTAATGTCTACGAAGTTTCGTGCGATTCCGAATGCATTTGACCCTAGCAAGGGGGGTAGTTTGCAATTTAGGGAAAATTGAGTGTTTTTTCTAAAAATTCCAATCGCCTTGATTTTTGGGTTCGTTGGAAAGACCTCGTCACGCTGATCGTTTTTGTCTCTTAGCTCATTGCGATCTGACAATTACAAACCCTTCAAGTGGTACATTTCCTCACCGGACCCACTTAAGGGCAAATCAGTCTTTTTCCCTTCCCTCACTTCTTAAACAGAGATTAACCATAATTCTTTATTCACCTTTGCAACGAACAAGGGTTACATCAGCCCTTCTTCTTCCTCTTCATCTTCTCAAGCCCAGAACTTCCGCAGGAAGAGATCATCTCGAAGATCCGGATCACTCACTTTCATCCTCTCAATCTCCTCTTTCCCTTTATCTTAGTTTGGTAAGGTTTCTCTTAACCTCATCCTTTCAATCACCTTCTTTTTTGTTTAGATTTAGGTTGTTCCTGATCGTTTTCCTTCCCTTCCTTCTCCTTTGCGTGTTAGATTGCTTTTGAGCGGGTTAGATCGATGGTTTCCGCGGTAGAAGATTTCTCCTCGAGTTTCCCTAATTTCCAATCTTCTTCTTGGTTGAGGCAAGTAGATTTGCATTATATAATTGATCATGTGTGTATGTTTCTTATTGATTGGCTATGTTTTCTTGTTAGATTACCTTGATTCCAAGCCTGTTTTTGTTATTGATTGGGATTAAAATGCTAGATTAGGTTTATGGGGGTTTTGGGTTAAATAAAAGAATGTAATTTGTAATTCTAGTATGTGTTTAACTTGTTGGAGAGGATGGAAATGATGAATGTGATGATTGGGGGAGCATGGTGGCTCATTTTATGCAGGTTAGCCACAGATTTGCAGGAGGAAAAAGGAGGAGAAAACTCATTTTTGGGGTTCAAGTCGCAGTGCCAATCGATCGGACCTGCAGACTGATCGATCGGATGAGTTTTTAACTGAGACTGATTACAGTCCGATCAATTGGACCTTTCTGTCCGATCGATAGAGGGCACTTAGTTTGCAGAACTTGTCAACTTCGGACACGTATAACTTTTAATCCGTCCGTTGGATTTCTATATGTAATATATCTTTGGAAAGCTCTCAAGATGTAGAATCCAATGACTTTAGTTTCATTATGATCGGAGGTCAATAAGTAATGTAAATACTCAAATTATTGATTCAGCTCATGTTTTATTGGAAATGAGGCCTTTTGATGGGTTGAGGCCCATCAGAAGCAAAACCGTGAGGCCAGTGGGCCAAAGCGGACAATATCATACATGGGTATGGAGTTGGGCGTTATACCTCGTTTCCCTTCGAAGCTTAGAAAACCAGTTTTCCACCTAGGGATAAAATAATCTTTTCACATTGAAATCTAAGCCTAAATTTCAAATTTTCATAACCATGTTAAATATATACATTTTAGAAACTAGATTTAAAAACATTCACTTTTGTCTCTTTGGCGCACAGATCCGATGTCTTAATCTCAAGATATTTAGTCCAGAAGATTTTTAAGTTGTGAGCCCCACATTCTTTTGTCATAAAAACCCATTCTCTCTATTTTCTCTCATTCCTCTTTCTCTCCCATGTATGCAACAAGCCCAGCCAGCAGCAGCCCCTTCTCTTCTTCTTCCTCACTCTCTTCCTCCTCTAAACTTCACTGGATCGACACCAAATCGAAAGCGAAGGCTGCCAATGGATTCTCCTCGACTTTCCTTCTCTATGGAACCCATTTTCAAGCAAAACCATGTCTGGCAACCCCTTGCATGGGCAATTTCTTCTTTGTTTGCCATAATAGATGTGAGACCTCCCTTCCACCTTCTAGTATGTGCTAGGGCATACCATTATAGCTCTCTATTCCAACTTAATCAAATTCCATGTTTTTGTTAGTTTTCCAAATTTTGAGCCATGTTTTAGTATTTGGGGGTTTTTTGGTTTAATAGGTGTGCTATGGCTTAATTGATGAGATTAGTGAGTAATCTTGGAGTTCTAGAGGCCAAGGCAATTGACTAATTTAGTTTGTTATAGTGCATGCTATTAGTTTTGGGCATTTTAGTTTTAAAACATGTTTTTTTTATCTATTACATGTTTAATTGATTATGTTTATTATATAATCTTGTCATTAGCATCATCTGTATGTTGCAAGTCATGTTTTCACTCTTATTTCCCTTGCTTCTTTCTCTAACTCATTTGAATTCTTGACAATTACATGCTTTTAGATTTGGGATTTATATTTTTGTGGTAAATGATGGGGGATGGTTATCTTGATGTTGAATGGAGGTTTTTGGTTTTAAAAATGTTGGAGAATGGATGTTTTGGAGAGCATGTAGGCTCTGGAAATGATAGAAGAAGTTGGGGAAAGAATTGTCTTGAACAAGAAGGGAATTCTGCTTGAATCAAAATTTGAAAATCAGTTTTTCATAAGAGGCCGGTCATGTGGCGGTTAGTGGTCTGATTATCCGTGAGACAAAGTTCCTCACGGGGGTCAAGTGGTCAGCTGGTGGCTAGCTAATAGTTGACCGACTACTCACCGAGAGCTTTAAAAATGGGGTTTTTGTGGGATTTTGTTGAGATGAAAACCAAGGATATTCTAAGAGCAATCAACTTGATAATGTATGCTTGGAACTTGGAATATCGTCTAGCTTCGAAGGCGCCAATTTATGTCTAAAATCCGACATTCAGGCTTCAAATATACAAGGTGTCAAATGATGCGGTCTTAGCAAATGTATGGCGGGCTTGTTTTGTGAACCAGAGGTCGATTGAGAATTTTACCTGCATGTACCTGTTTTACTTGGAAATACCCAAGTTTCTCGAATGGCTCAGTTGTACTTGTTTAAAACCTCATCCTCGTGCCCGGGCGACTCTTGATTTGACAGTTTTACATTTTTTACATGGCCATATTTAGTTTTACACATTTATTGAAAATGATCAATTTTGTTACTTCATGAAATGGTTTTAACATGTCTTCAAGACGCGTGTTAGAAACCCAATGGTTAATTCTTATATCGCTTGATATGATACTACTTTTAATTCCAAATACTTGGTTTTACTTGTTTTACTACAAGAACTACTTCGGATCTTTGTTTTTCCTATTTATGAACTTGTAAACATGTGGGCAGGCTACTCCTCGTGCTTGCACTTGATTTTTTGCATGCTTGATTGTCCTCGCTTGCTGAGTAGCCCTTTTTCTTGACATGTTACATGACTAGATCTTGGTATCGTGCTTTCTTGGATTTTGAGTCGGTACCACTAAGCTTGGGCCACCTCGTCGGTCTGATCAACCGGCTTGTGGTCCTTAAATTACATGTACCACTTGTATAAGTTATCTGGTACCACAACCAGACCTCTTACTTGATGCCCATCTATATTGAATCATTTATTTATATCTTCCTTGCACCGTCCAGCTCATGTGGCCGATGGGGGAGAATGTGAGAACTTGGTCCGGACGACACCCTTAACAATGGAGCTTAGCGTGTCAACCACGGGCTTCAAACGGTAAGTCTCCACTAGCCTGCATAAAAAATATTCATGTTTGCTTGCTTTGTCCACCCTGTGTGGCGGAAAATATCATGCTTGCCCCCGACCACCTTGCATGGTGTGGGATCTTGTCTTGTCTTACTTACTCTTATCATTTTATATGATGGAGAAGGATGGGCTCAATGTAGTTTTGCCATCTTGCTAGTTTGGAAGTCATGATTTCTTGATCATGTTCTCTTGTTCATGCTTTTTATCTGACTTATGTTGTGCCACGTTTTTATAACATTTTACACCACACTTATTAGCAACTTGATTTTTAAATATAATGATTTATCATGCTCTTTGGTTTTACGCTTGATTAGATATTACACCTTTTAATAAAATACCATGTTTTATCATACGTTAATTAATCATTATATTACCATCTTGTATATTGTGTATCTCAATCACCTACCAGACCGTCGTGTCTGATATATTATACTTTGGTGATCTAGGTAGTAGGTTCTTGTCTTGAGCTAGTACGTGTGCAGATGGCTGCGAAGCCGCTTGTTTGCAGGTTGTCATGCCAATGATGTCATGTAGATGTTGAGCTTGACACCGGAGTTACGTTACACATCTAAGTAGTATTTGTTCTGAATTCATTGTCAGTGGTACATGTATTTGTTATGTCATGTAGATGTCGAGCTTGTCATGTACGACTTTTGTTAGCCTTATTCCTTGGGGCTGTACTTAATGCACTTGTTTAACTTGTAACTTGAACATATTTGGGAAATGATAACATGTCACTGTCAGCTTTGTATATTTTGATATCACGATTTGTTCCAATCTAAGTATGAGCATTGTTATGACAGCTTTATGTTGACAGGTTGAGTACAACACAGAATCTGATGGCCACGGGCTCTGGGTCACTATGCCACGTAAGCTTTCGCGAAATATTCTTGCTTGTGATGGAAATTTCATATCCCCACACACGCAGATCTTGGGAGAAAATTATTTATCACTTAATCCTAAATCACACCCTCGAGGTAGGACCGCTGCAGGGACCCAGGCTCAGGGCGTGACAGATGCCTTGATCAATTTCATTATCATTGATTTTTGTATTCTCATTATCTAGTTGCTTTAGTTGATTTTATGCACTCGTGACATCATCTTTCTTAACTTGGAAGTTTTCTTTGTGATTCGCTCTCTGTGGGTTTGACCCGTATTTGCCACTATCTATTCGTAGACACCCGTACACTTACAGTATTTTATGATTGATTAAGATCACATCAAGTAGCTTCGACGATTCAATATTAAGTTGTGGTACATACCGGGTTATCTTAGGTGAAAAGAAGTCTTAATATGCTCCTGTATTTCATATACAAAATACTGGATGTCTTGGTTAGTTTGGCCACATGAATTTAGGTCTCATCTGCACCTTTATGTTGTAATTGACAGCTGACCAGTAATTTAGAATTTTGTGATGCACATTATTTGATTTCCACAGCATTGAAGGAGGAGTTTCGATGGGCTTATTCTCTTCCTTTTGTCTTTCATGTTGAGCTTGATTCTCACTATCTTTGTGCCATTGATTTTTGTCCAACTAAGCCGATGATGCATGGGAGATGAAGTTACATATTTCTCGGTCAGTCAGTGATATGTATATGGAAAGACTTTATTTAAAAAAAAAAAAACACCAAGCAGGCTGTATAAAAAATAATATAAAGGGAGCTATAAATCAGACACCAAATTGGAGAAACTCAATTAGCAATCTCCTATATATTTTTTCTTATGAAGTTGAGAACCCCTACATCACTACTTAGAACTAACTCAAGTTAGCAAAAGTTGTAGACATTGAACAAACTCAATTTATGCCAACTATATGGGGAACATGACTAAGGACTAGAAGATAACGTGATTGGTAACAGCTGACCATGCATTTTCAGGCACTTGATTTAATTGTTTAATTATTCAAACTATAGCAGATTTTAGGCTACTAGGATACAAGGCCTTACAATGGTGAGTAGAAGATTTATTTTGATCTTGATCCACGGAGGATTTTCTCTTTCAGTAAATGCATATACACTCCAGCAATAAATGCATGGCTACAATGGGTTTGTGTTGGGTTGGCTGGTTGTGGGTGTGGGTGTAGAGGTGTTTGAGAAGAGGAAAATGGCAAGATGTGAAGTACACATTACAGATAAAATGATTGGCGAAAATTGTAAGCTTCCAATTCTTAGCTTTCCACCATTCATTTATTCTTTCCTCTATATCTTCATCATTTCATCATGAATTACTTTTGTATTTTTTTTTTTTTTGGGTTTTTACCAGAAAAAACACTTCATGTGGTCACTACACCGAACAAGGAACACTAGGCAAACATGCACCAGACAGGGAATCCGTAAAACATTTCTAATTTTTTTACCCTGTTTTTTTGTGGTCAACTTCGACCTTCAGTTTCAGTGCTGAAGGTCGAATTCGACTTTGATATAGAAATCGTTTTTCTTTAACCTTTTTTTTGTGGTCGAATTCGACCTAGCGCTGAAGGTAGTTGTCAACCCTGAGATACAATTCATTATATATTGAATCCCGTAATCCCTTCGTGCCCTACCTTTACAGCTCGTATTCTATAAGATGGAAAGTGTGTTAAACGCACTCTTTGTCTACTTCCACCTCCCTTGGGTATCTTCCCTCTAATCTAAGGTACAAATGCAATGAATGAGTAAGAATATGAGCAGGGCACAACTTCTCATCGATTTTAAATGAATTTATTTGCTGTTTTGGGCATCTTCCCTCTAAGGTTTAGAGGTTGCTTTTCTTGTAACAGTGGTCTCGACAATTTCCTTGAGTTTTCTTGGGCATTTCAAGCACTAGTTTATTGTTTTATGCATTTGCATTTCATACAAAGAAGTGAAAAACGCAGGAAACTAAATAAGATGTAAAAATGCAGAAAACTGTGGTCTCAACATGGGATGGCAGTTATAGCGCTCATAACCTGGATAGTTGATTTGTATAGCACTGATATACCACGACATGTCTCATCCGGTCGTTTGTCATCTCACACACAGAACAATTATACCAATATATAATACTCATTTACCATGAATTGGCAATATAAGATTGGCTCACAAAATTACAGTATGAACTTGTGAAATTGACCTCACATTTTCCACTAATTTAAGCTATCATTCATTTTGCAACATGTCAGATAACCAACAATTAGCTATTTTTCATTATGATGGGACCTTTGAATTTAATCTAAATCGACCCCAATATAAGGAGGGCAGACAGAAGTTGAGGTATCTGTCGAGTACCATAACTTTCAGTGAGCTGAGAAACATGGCACTTGAAGCCTCGAACTAGGATGTATTGGCTGAAGAGCTTATTATAAAGTATCTACTGCACAATGGAAGCTTCTTTTTTATGATAAACATTGATGATGACAGCAATATCAATGGACTTTTCAAAACTTTAAAGTCTGATTCTTCCGGGATATTAATATTTGTAACACGAAGCATAGGCGAAGAAGATGGCATCGAACACCTCTATCAAGAAAGGATGGTGGTTGTTATTAATACATAATTTGTCTTATACATACTTATAATTAATGTTATTGTATTCAAGATATCTACACAATATAATGGTGCAATTTTTTTGGGTGCAGGTTTGATTGCACGAACATTAGTCATCCCACTCATAAGATTACCAAGAATATGGAGTCTAGAGTAAAAGAGTCGACATTTACGTCTCCCACCAAAGGCTACTGTTAGCCCCTAAAATGGTGACACTGCGTTGGTGCCCAAATGCTGCGGTGGGATAGGTGCTCCTAGACCTAACCGTTGCACAAACAGTTCATTGGTGCATATGGACTGCAATATGGAAGCTAAATGCTGCATATGAATCCCTTGGTACGGATAGGTATTGCCCCTCAGCCACTGGTGCGAAGGATGGTGGTGCCTAATAATACCCTGCAGTGATGAACGTGCACGACGTGCTGTGTTGCACGTGGTGTGTGCAGTTGTTGTGCTGTAGGGACGACAACGTGCACGTATTTCTGTTGTCGCTGCGAGAGACATCGTTCGTGTACTGCAACGTCGTCCAAGTGCTGCGGGTGCTGCGGTCAACGTCGTACGGGTGCTGCGTGCGGCATATTTTCACCCCGGGACCAACCTTGTGTTTTCTGGCCACAAATCCATGTCCAATGCATTGAAAACATGGGAAACATGTTGAACAATCATTGTGTGAAATGATTTGAGCATTGGGATTCGGGAACATGTCCAAATGTCCATTTCCTCAATATCGGACATCTATACCCAGGAGGTGAGAAACAATGGGTGGCACATACTTCTACTATGTAGTAGGTATGCCTGTTGGGTGGAAAAACCGACGGTGGACGGTGTTTGCACACGATATGCACTGTATAGCTTGCCAATGACCCTGGTGGCCTCGGTTAAACATTGGTGAGCCTCAGTGGGAACTTTGGTGCATGGGGCCCACACCCTCATGCCTGGGCCTGCGTGGCCCAAATAGATGTTGTGGCATGTCGGATTGGGGCATGTGGCTCCTTTCCCTTGTGCTAGGGTTGGTACAAACCACATGGAAGGCACAGTTGGTGCTGTGTGGCATGCCTTTTCACAGAATTAGTTGCTGGTTGACTTGGAAATGACATTGCAACCACTTGGGTGGGTGGTTTGAGAAACTGCCTTGGCAGTTTCGCCTGTGAAGTGTGTTGGACGTGTGGAGGACTGGATGGACCAACAAAAGCATGACAGGTGGCATGTAACTACTCAGACAAACTACTCTTTAGGGGGTTATTTCCAGCAAGGCGTTGGCAACTGTTGATGGGGCCAAGTTGGCAGACAGTTAGCCTTGGTGGTATTGTCTGATTGGCCAGAGACTTGTTTAAAATGGACTGCATGGTTGCAGATCCGGGGAAAGAGAGGAGAGGGAGTCTCTTTTGGGAGAGAGTTGGAGTCTCACAGAGATAGAGACACACAGAGAGTGTAATATCCTGAGACAAAATCGAAGATGAGGTTATGACAGAGATTCAAGAGGGTCTTTGTATGAGAGTATTGTAGAGAGTAATTTGTGTTAATTCTTTGTAAGGGCTCGTCCCACAGTTTTGATTAATAAAAGAGGGCTGGTGCCAAATTAATCAAGTGATCTCCATTGGATAGTGTTGTTTGCAATTGTCATCTTTCTTATTCCTTTACTACATTTGTTGGTGTGTTTATTGGTTTACTGGTGTCCTTAACGCCACATGGTGAAAATTTTAGGTGAAAAATTTACCACGTGACAACTACCCTACCATCAACTTAAGAAAGGATGTTAACGTGAACTTCTCATCTTTAATGAATGGTGTGACGGATGTGGCTCAACCCTTGTCTCACGAGTCAAATGAGGTGGCAGTTAATGGTGTAATAGTTGAGGCCCAACCTATGCCTAAGAAGTTGGATGATGTGGGGGTGAACACTAGATCTGAGTGGTCTCGTAAATTTGCAAGTCCCCACCAGAAGATTAGGCCTATAGCGCGAGGTACCATGGAATTGTTTTAGTTAGAAGGAGGCAACGGATCTGGAAGTACTAGTTTAGATGGGCCAACTAGTATGCAGGACAACACGCTCGTGGACTCTATGGTCCCTGAAGCGGTCATCGCCCAGGGAGATATGGCTCGTTCGTGAGTTTCTCGACCGCGAAGCGTTCCGAAAAGGGATAGCCAAGCATGCAATTTACAACAATTTCACGTTGAAGCACATAAAGACAAACATGAAGATGGTCACTGCATGTTGCCAAGATGACAACTTTTTTTAGCGAATACACGGCTCTATAGTGGATTCTCGCCCATAATTCAAAGTTGGGAAGTACAATCCGAACCATTCTTGCTCCAAACCAATGATGGGGACAACTACAGGCAAGCATCAACGCAATTAACAGCTAAGTTCGTTGAAGGAAAGATACGTTGCAATAATGATTTTAGAACGAAATAGATAATCAACGAATATGAAACGAAGTTTGGAACCAAAATCACATACAGGAAAGCACATATGGCAAGGGAGATGGCATTGCATAAATTTGAGGGTCATATGAAGAGTCATTCCAGATATTACCACTTTATTGTTTTAAGCTACAAAGGACCAACCCTGGCATAGCGACAAACATCAACATTACCTTGGATGGCCAATTTAGGCACTTCTTCTAGGCCTTCGGGCCATGTATACGTTGATTTCAAATTTCTTTAAGGCCTTTGCTAGCAGTGGATAGTTCGGACCTTCGCGGCAAATATCCTGGAGTACTGCTAGTCCCTGTCACACACGATGCGAATCATCAGTTGTTTTCAATAACATTCACCTTTGCCGAAGCATAACGCCATGATAGTTGGAAGTGGTTCCTAGAGAACTTATCGATAGCATTGGGCGAGCAAAAAAAATTGACAATTGTGTCAGACCGTCAAAAAGGTTTCATTCCCACAATGAAATCCATGCTCCCAAGCACCTAGCATTATTTTTGTTGTCATCACATAGCTGAGACTATCAAAGCATCTTTCAATGATCATGCTATCGTCAGGAAGTTCTGGAAAGCTGCCCTGGCATATAGACCAAACGAGTGTGATGTTTACATGAGCGACATACGTTCCGTAGACAAACGTGCTTTTCAATACATTGAGGCGATTGGGCATCAGTATTGGGCTACGGCATATGTCCATGGATGGAGGTACAACATGCTAACGAGTAATGCTACGGAGTGCACCAATAGTTTTCTAAAGGACACAAGGGTTCTCCTTGTCATAAAGAAAGTCGAAGAAATCCATGCAAAATTGATGGAGTTCTACCAAAAGCGTCGTATTCAAACACAAAACATAACAACACGTCTTGCTTAATATGCAAAGAAGTGCCTCAACAATAAAATGGAAGAAGCACGTAGGGTCCATGTTCGTGTCGCCAGCTTGGTTGAGTTCCAAGTTCAGTCAGCTGAGTACGTAAATGTTGTTGATCTTTAAAAGAAGTCAATCACATGTCGCAAGTGGAAAGTCATAGGCCTCCCATGCTGTCATGCTTTGGCTTCAATGAAAGCGCGGAATGTAAATCCAAAAGATTATTGTGAGCATTGGTACACTACGAGCATTTATCAAAGGACATATTATGATATAATTCATGCAACTCGTGATATGAAGCAGTGGGAGCGTAGATCAATTGAACAGGTACTTCCTCCGTTGGCCAACAGGCAGCCAGGTCGGCCTAAGAAAAATAGAATCCGTGTGGAGGATCCGACAGCGCAGAGTGGTCACTTGCTCCAACTGTAGAGAACGTGGACACAACAAAGGGAGCTGCAAAAATCCATCTGCTCAAAATTAGAGATATAATGAAGTCCATCTTTTGTTATTACAGGCATTGGGAGCTTCAAGGGAAATGAAAATGGATGTATTACTGAAATGCATCTATTTTGTTTATTATGGGTATTATCAGTTTAAATGGATAGAAAAAGAAAGTACTCATCTTTTTTTGTTAATGTGTTTCTCCATATATGGAACATCGTTTTGATTTTTATTAAGTAGCTAATGTATATGAAATTGGTGTATGAATGCTTGTGCTTGTATAATTTGTGGGCTAAGTTATGCATGAAATTGAGTCTTACATTCTGTAAAGATCCATGTGGAGAAGGACACTAATGTTTTTTAATTCCCAGCGTGGCATTCGGCTTTATTCTCAGCATCGAATTCGATCATGAAGTGCACAAGGGCAAGTCGAACTCAACGGTGGGATGAAAGTGGCCCTAATACTTTTTAATTCCTAGTGTTGCATTCGACCCAGGAAGTGATCCACAAAGGTCACATTCGACCTTAAATGTACATGATTTTGTGTGAGTTTAGGTTCTGGAAGGGGAGTTTTTGAAATGGAATCTAAAACCTGCATCGCATTCGACCAGGAAGTGCACAAAGGCAAGTCGCATTCGACGCAAGGAGTAAAGTAGATATTAAAAAATAGTCTTTCAGCGTCGAACTCGACCCGAGATATGTATTACATACCTTCTACTATGGAAACATACATTCCAAGTAACAAGTAAGACCGTAAAAAATACATCCAATTTCATACAATGTTCTGACAGTCAAAGTTACATCCATTTACATCCGATGTACCAAATCAACAAGGTACACAACCAACGTTCACATAAACAAAGCAACAACTTTACATTCGAATCCATTCACATGCAACTATCATATCCAATGTCCACAAAATTCAAGAACTTTACAAATTGCGACCATGCAACATGAGTTAAGAACTTTATAAGAAAACTGGACACACCAAATGCCTTTTCACTAAAGGTCAGGGAGATTAAGTCTATTTTCATTTAATTCTTAGCTTCTCTTGAATATCTTGATCAAAATCCTTCTTCGGAAATATGGCATCTCAACTTGGGTGAACCGAACTGGGCGGCGAAAAATACAGTGCTCCACAAATGCACATGCAAAGACACCTCAGTCACTTCCATTCTCTTGATGGGGAATGTCCACCTTCACATCCAGCGACCACATCCATGGTAGGGTCCACCTGTACTCGTAAAACCGTTTGGTTAACCATAGTTTCTGTAAAAAAAGATGATTTAGTAGGTGAGTTCATTTAAAGTAAAGGTATAAAATCAACAACAATTGAATGGATACTCACAAAACCTTCGCACACGACTAATCCATATTTATCAATTTCTGTGCTATTGTCGAACTCCCAACGGTTCTCATCCGTGTACCCAACAAGTAAGGTGAAATGATTGTGCTGGTGTAAGACGTGTACGAGCGTCTTACATTCCTTCGCATCCCACACTCGTGATCTGTTGACCCCATATGCACAATCACCACCAGCCTTATGCTTCTTCTGCCGAAAGGTCCGAAAAGGAAAATTTTACTTGCATTAGTTGTTTAATTTCCAAATATTACAGCAGCGGCGTCATGCTTTCTAAATACTTACGTAAAGGCGTAGGTCTGCTAGATAGGCCTTAACACAAGCGTTCCTCAAGTAGTCAAAGTAATAGTAGATGATGTTAGTGTCTAACAGTGTATCTGGATCCAACAAAGCATTGAGTGTGTTACGGTCAACCAATGAACAAATTACATCCAGGTCATCCTTCCTGCAGAACACAGAGTCATGGGTTAGCATCCAGTAATTACAAATTCGTTGGTGAAAACATGGTTGGTGCTTGATACCTTGTGTTGTAGTATTTGTGAAAGCCCTCCAGTATCTCTTTATCCAACTCTATTAGAACATATTCAGATTGAGCTATTGAATGCTCAAAGTCCAACAACCTCTCTGGCACTCTCTTATTCCCTGGCAGGTGTTTCAACCTCCACACTAAGGATTCAATTGTAGCAGGTGAAGTTGCTACAACAACCGTAAATGGTACGTCAGGGGCTGGAGTCGAGTAAATATCAGGGCACGGAGAAGTTGAGAGTATTTTTTCGAGCGGAACAAGGTTGGAGTCTTCATCAAGTGGGATGTTAAGGGCTTCGACATATCCATGCATGCTTGTTTTCACCGGATTGATACGTAGGCTTTATTAGACTGTCCATGTGCATAGGCCCTCTTGGCTTGTCCTATGATTCTTCATCTGTAGGGATGGATAGCTTTGTTGGATTAGCTTCACTTTGTCCCATTTTTCCTCTCTTCTTTTTATTAATTGGATTTTCGAAGCGGCTCTCTTCACTAACAATTTTTGTGGAGTAACAACCTGCGAGAAGTCGAGTAACATTGAAAGTCAAATAAACTCGTATGTAATGAAGATGTTAATACAAGTTGACGGTCCTTACCAACTGCTTCACCTGTTCGGATTAGGAACTGTTGCAAGACTCAACGTACTGATCGAATGCAGTTCCAAAGGCAGCACTGAATCTCTTCAACTTGCCTTTTAATAAGGAGAAAAACTTCTCTAAATCGGCACTTAGGTTTCTAAGTGCTCGTCACATGACCTCTCAATGTGATCAATGAAATCTATCACCTGTAATTGAGCATAAGTGAGAATGCTAATGCCAACTTTCTAAGTGCGTGTAACGAAATGAAAGGAGGGGGTAGACATGATAACTGACCCTTCTTTGCGGGATGATCGGTTCGTGCTCTTCGGCATGTTCTCGATCCATAGGGAGGTGGCCATCGGCCTCCCTAATGCGGCCAATGTGCATTATGGTATTCAGAGAATACCACACCATGTATTCATCAAAATGCGGCCCACTGGATGATTTCTTCACCCTTAAAATATACTGGCACCTTTCCTCCCACATCTTTATCTCTGCCTGATTTTATTTTGTTGTAGTCAACAATCACTCTTTGTTTTCTTTCGGTCTTGGGAATGGAACGACAAAAGGTGGAGGGACAACCTGTCGTAGACCGAATTGTTTCAACACTCTTTCGGTATAGTGTCGCTCTAGCAACCAATAGAAAATGAGGGGTGCAGAGGATGTGAAGAGCTCAATCGGCCTTTGGAACCGATCTCAAGAATGGCTTTCCAAGTTTCTTCTAGGCTTCCATTCAAACTACATGAAGCGTTAATCGTGTTAAGCTTCAATGATTATTGTAGGAACTGTAAAAACAAAGTGACATCATATAAATGGCTAAATGAAGCGGTTATAAATGTGCTCACCTTGTCCGACATGAGATTGTTAAGCTGTTTGCAAACACACCTCAATTTTGTCAAGTGGTTTACTCTCTCCAGCCTATTCCGCCATGTTACCATCAAAGGGAATCAGATGTTCTAGTTAATATATCGCGAGGGCTTGAGTGATTGACCAATGGCCATCCTAGAATACGCCCATACCTATAAAGCATCCCAAAATTTTTGTTTAGTTACAACTATGGGAAAATACAGAAAATACTAAACATACAAAACGTTGAAAGAAGCCTATAGTACATCACCTGGAGCAACTGAAGTGGTCTTGACATAGTTTTGAACGTATGTTCAAAAGAATCATTCTCATCTGTCGAGTCTTGACCCGCACGTATGACCTCCTCTCCACCCTCGATATTCTTGATACTAGCCCACTTCACTCCCTTCGTTAGCATCCTGTAAAGATTACCTAGACAAGCGGGAGCCTACGCATACAGTTTGAACTTCCTAAGTAGCTCTAGTAGATAAGCAGGCCCCTTCGATCCTAACGCGTTCGCCAGTATCCGTCCGAACATCAAAAAGAATATATACGCCCTTGTGACATACACCTCCTCCTGAGGTGAGAGTTTCTTCTTTGTCTTCTTCTTATGTCTTCCCTTTCTAGTAGGCCTGAAGTGCTGATCTAACCATGTGAATTTAATGGATATGCCATTAAAGTCAACTCCTTGGCAAGGTCGTTTCCCTAGCAACTCTTCGCAAACACTGGCAACGTTTGAATTAGGGAACATTCTGTCGGTGTTGTCTGTTCGGAAGTTAGTAACCGAACACTTGGCTTTTGTCCAAACATGTCAGACCGAACAGTGTTATTACGTTCAGAAGTTTGATTTCGAACATGTTCATATTTGTTGTATATTTTGCAGGTCTCTACAAAGGAAAGACAAGTTGGGTTGGACTTTGTCATGGATTATACCAGTGAGGTTATAACTCAAAAGGTAAGGCATACTGTAAATTTACTACTCAAATTACAATTGCTCGTTACTAAATTAATATTTAATTTGTTTATTGTAGATATTCGTTGATCAGTTGGGCTCGTGGTGTAGGAAGGAAAAACGACTTTGTCATTGTGATAAAGGTTTTAAATGCTGTTCGGGTAGGTGTCAAAGCTAAAGTACTCCTTGCATGCAAAAGAAGTGGACAATATAACCATGAAGAGGGCCACAAGCGAAAAATGATCAAACAAAAAGGTTCAAAAAAATGTGGATGCCCTTTCGCATTAAAGGGCAAAAGGTTAAGGCTCAAATGATGGTTGGGTGTTGGAGGTTGTATGTGGTGTGCATAATCATTCGGCCACAGAACATTTAGAGGGGTATTCATTTGCAAGCAGATTATCAGAGGAGGAAATAAAATTGTTGGGTGATATGTCCAAGAGCATGGTTAGACCAAAAGAGATTTTTTTTACGTTGAAACAAAGAAGTGAATTAAACGTAATCACAATGAAGATAGTATATAATGCATGTTACAAATATAAAGTAATGAGCGGAGTGGAAGAAGTCATAACTCCAAACGTATCAACATGTGAGACAATAGATTTGAATTGAATGTAACAAGTTCAATCAAAATAAGTTTTTGTTGAATTTAACAAGTTTTTATTGCATTGAATGAATGAAAGGCTTTGTTATGTACAATGTTTATCAATGTTCGGTCATACACGTTTTATTGGTTGGCTTTAGGAGCATTGAATGAATGAAAGGTGTACAGTAAGGTATACGTTTTAATATTGTTCGGATGTACAGTGTCGAACACGTTGTTAGTCACTAAGGGAGCCAATCTGGACCTGGATACCAACTCTTTAAACCTATCAAACTCATTCAATTGCCACAATGGCACTTTCTGGCCATGACTTAGACACTTCAGTGCTCCTTGGTCCTACATTCAACAAATGATACATTATTGAAGAAATTAACAAATAAATCGATCTTGATATGAAACACACCTGTTGATTCCAAATGTCCTAGGTTTATGTGTATCAAAGCTGGTCAATAAGGACCTATCTTGTGGCCCCGAAGCTAGTTGCTTTTCTATCTGAGGTTGTTCTTCAACATCCTCCTCAGGGACCTTCGGTTCTTCTACAACCTCTTCCACTCAGTGGCGGTGCCTCCTATTCGAAGCGGTAGGTTGCACTTTAGAAGAGTTTGGTTGGTCCAAATCTGAAATTTAAAAATAAAGTGTTTGTAGAATAAAATCATTTTAGTGTTTAGTAAACTCTTCGGACTGTAGTTCTGAACAAAAATATAGTGTTCAGACACTAACGTCCGAACACTATCATTCTGTTCGGTTGATAACTTCCGGACATATTACATCCGTTCAGCCACACAGAGACCAAACAATCACGATTTTTGCGTGAAAGACCCTTGTGATGAGACATTAAAAACAACCCAAATGCATTAAAAACACTAGCATTGTCTATAAAATCTTACATTGAATGAGAATATATCCCCCATAACAAGTTTTCATGAAAAAAAGGTAATCTAAATGGATAAAATGGTAAAGAATAAATGGGGAAGAAGAATGAAATGGTAATGGTGGAGAGAAACATTTACCTTTAGAAGATGAGATGGTGTAGAGAATTGGGGACGTCGGAGGAACGCCGGAGAGACCGAGATGCCGAAGATGTGGAGAGGTCCGGCTGTGATTTGTGTGTGGGAAGAGGATGTGTGTGGGAAGAAAGAAGGAAATGGAAGGATGGGGAATTTGGGGAATTTTGGTGTATGTGGAAAGAAGTAATATCATTTTTAAATTATAGTGATGCGTGTATTGAGAATTTGTATGGGAAAAGGAGAATTCCGTGTGTGAGTAGAATTTTCCTATATAATTAACGACCCCCTAGGTTTACCAAGTAATGCCATTGTAATACGTGGGCATGCCCTTGGATGTCTGCGCTACAGCTCTTCATGATCTATGCTTTTGTGTGTGAGATTCATTACATAAGAATTATAATCCATCAACTAAAGCAACATTCTCCCTAAGCAAATGCAGTCTCGGCCGTTCATTGTAATCAAGAAATTGAAATCATCCACCACGAATTATCCACACTTTCAATGATTTTGAGGCCCAAAGTTGAAGGGTTAGATGGGTAACAGATTTCATCCGAAGTATTTGTTTCTGAATAAAACGGTTCTTGTATCCATTTTTGGACATTGGAGAAATCCAGATTCAGATTTGGATCCATGCACATAGGTTCTGTGGCCTAACAGAGAATCTCTTTTTTTTTTTTTTTTTTGGTTGGGGTTGGGGGGGGGGGGGGGTGGGGGGGTGCACGGGGTTGGGGTTGGTTTGAATTAATAATCTCACTCGTATATTTAAAGTTTTAAAGCTCTTTTATGTAATTAAGTTAATGCTCTCTATATCTTATTTTGGATCCGAATTTGGACTGGATCGTTTTTCTTAAGTTAAAATCGGATCTGAATACAATACAAACGTTCTGGGAAAGACTCAGATACAAAAGTTGATCTATGAATATGGATCCAGACCCAAATTTACAGTAGTTCTAACCAAGCCCATTACTGTTTTAATCCCTAGTTGGATCCAGATTTATATGGGGATATTACAATTAGCAATTCAAGGGCCTGAGTTTGGACATGGGTAAATGGGCATTGGTTCTACTTGATTGAGATCGAATCCAACAAATAATTAGATTCGTAACTATGGATCGATCCAAATCATAATCCAGTTTTTCAAAAAAAAAAAAAAAAAAAAAAAGGCTATTTCCAATTTTCTCTATATATATTGGCCATCAGAACATGTGAGCTGCAAGTCCCTTGGAATGAGATATTTGTGGATTTGCTTCTTCTATTAGAATTTGTGGAATAACCAGATTCAAGAATTTGGCAGGAATAATAGTACTAGAATGCAAAGGTTTGGAAAAGCCTTGAAACAGAGATCTTGACAAGAGATCAATTAGAATTAAAAAACGACAATGATGACCAAATCAAATATCTTGAGAATGGAAAACTGTAGTGGACATAATTGAAGTGGAATATGCAGAAACTGTAAAAGCTTCAAAGATAAAACTCATGGCTATTACAATGGCAGCACAACACTTCAAGACAAAATACACGACTTCCAAGACTGTTTTCTTCCTTCATCTAATGGCAGATACAAAGTCTTTAAGACATTTCAAAAGCCAATATGGTTGTCGGATAATATGGGCTAATCATCACCTATGCAAAAGTCAGTAGCAGCAACATCCTTTGCCAACTTAATCCTATCATTATATACTGCTCGGTCAACCGCTGCATTCACAAGATCCAAGCCATTGGTAAAACTGTGAATGGAGATAAACAAAGTTTAAGTAAAAGCAAAAAAGGCATTATTCCAAAATGTCTCACTGGTAAACTATCAAAGTCAAAGTCTTGTGCATCAATATATTTTCAGAGACATCTTCCATTAGTATAAATGGATAAAATAGGATCACTGCCCTCAATAGGACAATGGAATGTGGCCTTGAATCTTAGATAAAATGTTTTGTAAGTCAAGATCTACCTGGAGGTTTTCGGATCAGATCCACCCTCCTCACCAACATTGCATCCAGCTGAGCCATGTTTTTCTGTGATAACCGCTTGCCATTTTTGTTAATATAGAAAAATAACAATTATTGAATGAGCATACAATACCAATAATTAAAAAGAAAACGCACAACAGTATGGTCAGGAGGAACACAAAAAGACCATGGCCGGAAAACACCATAGCCTCCCCTTCTATTTTATTTTATTTTCTTCAAAAATTTCACCCCCAATAGACCTTGCCTCCCTGCACCAATAAATAGAAAAAAAAAATTACTGAAATCTCATTGTCCATGGGTGTGAAGAACACATCAAAAGACTGCTTCAAGATTTTTAAGAACTGCCACTATCTGGTGTCACTTGAGGCAGGCAAGAAATATCATGAAACTTTCCTTTTTGAATAAAAAAGGTGGAGGTAAAATCACAAACCACAGAACTTCACTTTCCATGTGAGATCAATAGTAGGGTGAAACTTAGGTTATCAAAGTTTAAAGACAGAACCATTGGCTACATCTGTTAGTTAACCACTAACAATAAATTAACGAATTAAAGGAGTTATAAATTAGTAAGAAAAGGCAGACAGGTAAAACTCTCCAAAACTTGCATGGTTAGATCCATCTTATCATTATGGTTTAATTTGGACAACTTAGATTGGTGTCTCAACGCAACAATCTTTAAGAAAAAAAAATTCAATTTAATCATTGCTATAATCACAGCTAACTTGCTAACCTCAAGGAACAAGATTTGTGATTCAAAAGAGTATTTCTACCAAAACTTATATTTAAGTTACAGAGTGCATTTCACAGACATCAACTGTACTGAAATTAAAGTGAATTAACAGAAGTTCTCAAGGAAAATCAGTGGCTGAACTAATAAGCAATGCAGAACAATATATGCACAACAGGAAGGCATAAGAAATTTGATGTTGACATCCAATGAATATGTAAGGAAACAGAAATATATACATACTATAAAAGTGGGGCCAAGATATTCTTTTTGGACCCATGTCAAACATCATGCTGGATTTCGGGAGGAGAGCCGAAAACCTATTAGGATTAAGTGATATTAGTATAAATTTTAAAGGGAATTACATCCAAATATAATCAATTTTTAATTCTCTGGTATGCTACCCACGGCTCAAATGAAGACGGCTGGGCATGCTGGGTGAACATCTGAAAATATATCATCATCTGGTTCATATGGGCTTGTATCTAGCCCATTCTCTCTTTCATGGAAACCATCCTTTGTTCAGCTACTATCCACCGAGATCGCTCAGCATTTTCCATCTCCCTCACTTCACAAGCCGGAACTCGTGGGCCATAGATATTGAGGGGGTGAAACCCAACCCAAAGGTGCAAACCTATCCAACTTTATCTTCTCCCATCACTTGGGTGAAGATGTCATCCCGCCTGCTACTGGCAGACTCTTTCACTGAGTCGTCTCTACAATTCATAATCAAGTACTTAAAATAAGTGGTTTATCTATTATTAAATCAAATTACAAGTGGGAAAAAAATATTATTTAACAAGGCCTAAACATACCAAGGCATCCTCTGATACCGGATCCACAGGTCGTCCATCCCGACATGTATGGGTCAATCTAAACATCTCCATCCGGTCTGACGACTGCCATTGGGGTCTCGTGCCCGCTATCCTCATTTAAAAATAATTGTATTAAAAAACAATGAGGTAGATATCCAAATAATCATATTGACTATAATGGCTTAAAGAAGTTACCTCTTCCTCGCGTATTTGTGCGAAGCTCTTTGCTCCTACAGTATGATTCATTGTTTGCGCTGCGTGATTTTCCGAATTTCTTTTGCTTCGCTCCTATTTATGATAAATAAACTATTAATTTTTCAAAGAATGAAAAACAATAAAGGAAAAAATAAAAAAATCAACTTAGAACTTTTGAACTCCTTACATATTTCATACTGTCCCCTCCTCAGACCCCCAAAACTCAGTGAGCAACGTCCACTGGTCTAGATCTACTCTATCAGGACGGTGCTGCAGTCACTCCCAAGTAGTGTGAAATGGATCATAATATGTTTTCTTCAACTTACTTTTGTGATTCTTCCGATTCTGGCATACCTTACTCAAGACCCATTTTCTCACCCGTTGCTGCTCGTGAGTGGCAATTTCAATTTTTGACTGCAACACATGCGTAATAAACTTGACATTAGTACAGATACAGTACACACTCTCATCATAATTGAATCATTTACATTAATACTTGTACAGCCTGCCACAAGTCTGTTTTCTACTCTGCAACTATTCTCCTTCAATCAAAATAATTGATTGGTGCCTTCTAGCCATCTCGTGCAATCATGCCGAGATATGAAGATAATAGATTTGCACCAGCTCCAATGGGCTGACCAAATTCATTAAGTCTCACGACAACATGCTCATGTTGATGATTGAGAGCAATTCATCTATTAAGGCCTTGTGTCCTATTTCTTGCTTGAGGCCCTATTGAAAACACAATTCAAGAATTATGAGTTATTCCTAAAAAATTTTAAAAAAACTTATACATTGCATGTATAAGTTTATTTCTTGTATGTTCATTTGTTGCTTTTCACCAAGAGCAAAACTGAAATTGCTGAACTGAATGGTTTTTCTCAGGTTCTGATTTGCTGGAGAACAATGTGTCTGCTTGCATTGTTGATGACAAGTATAGCTAGACAATGAACCAAACGAAATCGATCAAAGTACAGCACCTAACAATTAAAATTGAATCAGAGAAATTCAGAAAATAAAGTGTAGCAGTAGAAACTCTAATTCAAATGTGCACATTTTCATCAGCGCATGTCTCTTTCTATCAATTTTGCATTTAGAAATGCACATTGCAATTAGTATTATTCTGGTGATTGGAGTAGATGTCAGGGAAGCAGTGGAGGATTGGCAATTTGGCAGTGTAAAAAGAAGTTGCATGATCATGTGAGTTTGATTTTCCTTTTTCTAGGATTTAGGCCTGGAAGTCTAAAGATGCTTAAATAGATTGAATGGGACTGATGGATTTGCTGAACGTCATTTGGATTTGTATTAGCAGTAAAACATGAATTGGTTTAGCAGTGAAACATGAAAAATACTTTCTTGTATTTTTCATGGGATTCCAAGATTGGTAGATAGGTTGATCAGTGAGCTTTGTTCCTATATTTCATTTGATTTGAAGGCCTCAGTTGATTTTTAAGTTTTCCAGATTTCTTTAGAACTGCATGGTACATACTAATGTTGCAAATGGAGTTGAGTAAACTTGGGACTGGGTTGGTCTAAGCCCTCTTTGGGATAGATTTGGGCTGTCATTTGTTGGGCCTAGTCCTGACCCATTTCTGAAAATAGACCGATCCAGGTTAAGCTCCTGCCACCGCCTAAAGCTCAACTGACTGGCTTGTTCAACCTGACTCATTTAGACAAAGTTGGAGCTAGTGCTTAGGGGCTGGTGAAGCAGTGCAGGGGAAGGGAGAATAGCCAACAGGGTATTCTCCAAGCCAAATGTCTTAGGATAGGGATCCTTACGGATCAATAGTCTTGGACTCATATCACAAACAAGAACAATACCGAGAAAACTAAAATTCTACTTCATATTCAATGTCCCTCACTGGAGAAGATTACATCTCCTTGTATAGATAAACGATCTTAGCTTGCTAGCCAAAGCTAAGGAAACACTATACATAGCATAGGACGGTGTAGCATAGGGTGGTGCCGGTTTCTTCTTCTATCAGAGGCAGGTTGAAAGATCAGCAAAGAGCAGCTGTAAATGTGGACTTACTGCTCCCTTGTGGGCTTGGGTCTTCGAGTATAAAACTTCAAAGGGGGCTCAATAGTTTGGCCTGCATCAACTTTCCCCCGCTCGGAGAAACTCGACTCCAGTAAGTTATCAGCTTGGTACCTCTCGTACAAATCCGGATTGGGTCGTTGAAAGTTTGTGGCGGTGATCCATGTAGCTTCAGAGAAAGGTCTGCCTTTCCACTTGACCAAGAACTTGTAAAAACCACCATTCTATGTTGATACCAATTGATCGTCAAAGACATCTTCAATTTCTTCGTGGGGGAAGCCGGATAGCTTGCTCTTTAAATGATTCATCTTGATAATGCCCATGATAAATTGTGAGATCTTCGATATTGAATGTGGAGCTTATATGTATGTCAGGCGGAAGATCAAGCACATAAACATTGGAGCTGATTTTCTTCAAAATCTTGAATGGGCCTGCGCTTCTTAGGTGGAGTTTCTTGCAAGTACCTGTGGGGAACCGTTCGTGCTTCATTCACACCATGACCACACCTCCTTCATCAAATTCAACATGGCACCCCTGAGTATCCACATGTTGTTTATAATTCTCATTGCTTTTGGCAATTTGTTGGCAAACCTCATCATGAACGTCTATGATGCACGGATACTTCAAAATGGACAACATATAGTGTCGTATCGTATCCGATACTTCACTTTTTATGTGTAAAATCCGTGTCCCTATTGTGTCTATGACGTGTCATTGCTGTATCCATGCCGTATTTGTGCCTCAGATGAACGTCCTTCATGTGCCGAGCGAATTGTTCAACTTCTTGGCTAGGCCTAGCTTCAACTGGTAAAGGACTTAGATCAACCAGAAGATGTGGCTTGACTCCTACAACAAGCAGTGCAGGGGAAGGGAGGATAGCCAACAGGCAATTCTCCAAACCAAATGGCTTAGGATAGGGATCCTTATGGATCAATAGTCTTAGTCTCATACCACAAACAAGAACAATACAGAGAAAACTCAAATTCTACTTCATATTCAATGTCCCTCATTGGAGAAGATTACATCTCCTTATATAGATAAAAATCACTATTCTATCCTAGCTTGCTAGCCAAAGAAAAGGAAACACTACACACAGCATAGGACGGTGTAGCATTGGGCGGTGCCGATTTCTTCTTCTATCAGAGATAGGTTGAAAGATCAGTTGTCTTGAAAGAGCGGCTGCAAATGTTGACTTACTGCTCCCGTGTGAGCTTGGGTCTTCGGGGTATAAAACTTTAAGAGGGGGCCCAATAGTCTGGCCTGTATCAGTTGGGTTTATGTGAACTTTCTAGCCCATACGATAGACCTAGATATGAACAGGACCATAAGGTAAGGACGGATCATGGCTTCTACAAAAGCAATTCTCTGCCTGAAAATCCGAGCCATCTCATCCGCCTGTAGGAATGCAATCACAATCAAAAGGTTAAAGTAATGGATTTTTTTGCATTTGAGAGATAAAAAAATAGATTGCTTTTCTCAAAAATTACCTTCTCAAAAACAAGCTTTGGATTGCGAATCATGTCACCAGGTGTAGGCTCTAGCTTTTTTTGTAGACAGACTCACATGACCTCTCTCACAGTCGTGGCTCAGGATCATGACCTTTATTCAAAGAAATTTTCAAATAAATATTTATTTAGTTTTTTTAGATATAGAGCCGAAAATTCCCATTGATATGAAAAGGAACTTGTACCTTGAGGGTGTCACCAGGTTGTAGGACAGTTCCAATATCAGAAACACGATCATGACTAATCTGGTTAACATGGAGAAGGCCATTAATTCCACCTATGTCAATGAAGGCACCATATGGCTTAACGCTCTGAACAGTTCCAGTGATGACTGATCCAATTCCAAGCTGAGCCTGACTGTCGGCCGTGGCCTTGCGGTTACTGAGAACAAGCCTAGTGTTATCTTCATTAACTTCCACAAATTTCAGTTGGATCTCCTTTTCAAGGAGTTCTTTGGCAGTAGATTTCTGATAGAAAATAAAGAAATGTGTTATAATTGAACAAGTCAATATGTACAGGTGCAGATCCCTCAACAGTAAATTACATCAACTATATAAGGATAAGCTTGGGTGTCTCGAAAGCATTAGGGGTGTTGAATATTTGGGTTTCTCCATCAAAACTGATAGGTTGTCCATTTCAAGTCTTACCCAATAAGGAACCCTATCACCTTCAAGAAAGAAAGTGAAAGTATTAAATGTTATTGCACTTTCCCTATCATTCAGTCTTACTCTGCCAGTTTTTTTTACTGCCGGTCCCAAGCCCGGGTAAAGGAGGAGGGCTGCATTAGGTAGGTTGACAACCAGCGTAAAAATTTGTCACAACCAAAACATGAATTCTAAGATTACAATATTTCGAGATCATGCTAAGGACGTGTTTGGATGTATGGCAAATTGAAGTCAGGTGAAGTAAAGCCTCCGTTCACCGGACAAGAAAAGATAAGGGGTCATATTAGAAGTACATAAAATCAAAATTCCCTCTCCCTCGTTTAAAAAAAGTAAAAAAGCAACCTCTTTTCTCCACAAAATGACAAAAAAAAATCTCTTTTTACACAATAAGTCAAAAAGATTCCCTATCAAGCAACTAAAAACAAAAGACCATCATAACCCCTTTTATATTTTATTTTCTCTTGATTTGATGCTTCACCTCACTTTAATTCAATTCACCATACATCCAAACATGCCCTAAGGCATTCCCTGCTTTAAGCGACGAAGTGTAGTGTCACCCAGTTGTAGTGGAAAGTGGGCACGAGCTACCACACCATTTTGGACGAGTGCGGGTAAAAAAGTTACTCCAACACAATAGAAGAAGATGAAGATTCGACTTGCTACTTGGAATATAGGAATCTTAACGAGCACGAGCATGAAGTTAGTCGAAGTAATGAAAAGAAGAAGAGTTAAAGTAGTCTGTCTGACAAGGTGGAAGGGGGATAAAGCTAAAGAGCTCGCTGATGGTTAAAAACTTTTTTATGCAGGAAAGAACGCAAGAAATGGAATGGTATAGTTGTAGATAAGGATTTGAAAGAGAAAATTGTAGGGGTAAAGAGATTGGGGAATAGAATTCTAGCAATTAAACTAGTGTAGAGGAAGATGTAATTTATATCATTAGTGCATATGCTCCACGAGCAGGATTAGATGAAAGTGTCAAGAGCCAATTTTCGGAAGAGATGGATGGTTTAATATGAGAAATTCCAACTAGTGAACAGATTTTCCTACGAGGGGGCTCAAATGGGCATATAGGAAATAATAATAGAGGTTATAAGAGAGTAGATAGAGGACAAGGATTTTGAGAAAATAATGAATTAGGAGACACTATCTTGGACTTTGCATTAGCATTTGATCCTGTAATAGCAAATACTTGTTTTAAAAAGAGAGGAGCATTTAATTACTTATAAAAGTGGAACTAGCAGGAGTCAGATAGACTTTTTTCTAGTTAGATTACATGACCGATTGGATTGTAAAGATTATAAGGTTAATTCCTGAGAGAGTTTGACTACACAACATGGGTTAGTAGTTTTAGATTTTTGCATCAGAAGTAGAAAGAAAGATGTAGTAAATAAAATGTGCCCTAAAACAAGGTGGAGGGATTTGAAAGGAGAAAGAGCGACAATATTTAAGGACAAAGTGATAGATTAGGGAGAATAGAATTTTGATTGAAGGAGAAACAACAGCGACGGCTAATTGTATTTGGAAGGTTGCTAAAGAGGTGCTTGGAAGTCAAAATGGAAGAGACATGATCACAAAGAAACCTGGTGGTGGAGTGTAAAGGTTCAGGAAGCTGTACGGGAGAAGAGACGTTATTACAAAGTTTGGTAGGGTACTAGGAATTTGGAAAACTGAGACGTATAAGAAAGCTAAAAAAGAAGCTAAGAAAGTAGTAAGTGATGCAAAGTGCAAAGCATACGATAACCTATATAATAGGTTAGGAACAAGAGAAGGAGAGACGGATATTTTTAAGTTTGCAAAAATAAGAAAAAGGAAAAGTAAGGACTTAGATCATGTCAAATGTATTAAGAGCAATGACCAAAAGATTCTAGTGAAGGGCAACGATATCAAAGAAAGGTGGAGGGAATATTTTAGCATGCTTCTAAATTAAGACTATATAAGAGACATAACAACAAAAGATGTTATTTCAGTAGCAAATCATACTTTTTTTTGTAGAATTAGGGTGGTGGAAGTGAGGAAAGCATTAAAACAAATGAAGACAAAAAAGGCTATGAGCCCATATGACATCCTGATTGACGCTTGAAAATGCTTAGGAGAAGTTGGGAGGTTTGGCTAACTAGACTTTTCAATAAGATATTAATGACAAAGAAAATGTTGGATGAATGGAGAAGAACTGTTGTAGTGCCTATATATAAGAACAAGGGAGATATATAACACTTTACCAACTATCTTGGGATTAAACTTATGAGTCATACAGATACTATGAAATATGGGAGAGGGTAATAGAGCAAAGACTTAGTCAGAAGACCAAGATATCTGAAGATCAATTTGGTTTTATACCAGGAAGGTCAACAATGGAAGATATCTTCTCACTTAGGCAATTAATGGAAAAATATTGAGCAAAAAGGAAAAAAATTCATACGGTCTTCATCGATCTCAAAAAAGCCTTCGATAGGGTACCTAGAGATTTAATTTGATGGGTTTTAAATAAAAGAAAATGTTCGAGGTTATATTGAAATCATTAAAGACATGTATGAAGGAGCAGTAACGAAAGCGAGAACTAGTGGCAAAGAGACAAGGGAGTTCCCAATGACCATAGGTTTGCATCAAGGATCAGCCCTAAGCCCTTAGCTCTTTGCACTGATTATGGATGAGTTAACTGCTCATATTCAAGAAGAGGTACCTTGGTGCATATTATTTGCAAATGATATTGTGTTAGTAGAAGAATCAAGAGATGGTGTGAATGCAAAACTCGAGAGATGGCTGGAGGCTTTAGAATCCAAAGGCTTTAAAATAAGATGTACAAAAACGGAATATATGAATTGTAACTTCAATTGGAATATAGAAAGAACTGAAACTATTGTGAGAATTGAAGACCATGAGATACCACAAAGTGATTATTTTCGCTACGTTAGCTCTATAATTAGTAAAGATGGGGAGATTAATGAAGATGTCGAACAACATATAAAAGCGGGATGGTAGAAGTGGAGACTTGCTTCTGGAGTGCTTTGTAAATGACGAATGCCAACGAGATTGAAGGGAGAATTTTACAAGACACCAATTAGACCAGCTATAACATGTGGAGTAGAATGTTGGCCAATCAAAAAGCAGCATATGCACGAAATGAATTTAGCAGAGATGAGAATGCTGACGTGGATATGTGGTAAAACTAGGAAGGATAAAATTAGAAATAAGCACTTTCAAAAGCATTTAAGGGTAGCAACAGTGGGGGATAAAATTAGAAAAACCCGTTTGAGATGTTTTGGGCAAGTCCAACATAGGCCGGTAAGAAAAAGTTACGCTATGAAGGTTTATGGCCCACCAAGGGGAAGGGGTAAGCCAAATAGGAAGTGGATGGAGGTGGTAAAAATGGATATGAAGAAGTGTAACTTATCTGATAATTTGGCTCGAGATAGATCGGAATGGAGAAACAAAACTTGTGTAGCCGACCACAACATAGTTAAGACAAGGCTATGATGATGATGATGATGATTCAGGACTTCGGATTGCACCTCGCAGCAATATTTTTCTGAATTGTGATTTGAACGTACATTAAAATGATCTCATAACTATGAATTCAAGGACTAGACACCAAATTTGAAATGGTTAAAAAAACCCAAATAGGAGAAATTGAATGACAAACGTTTACTGAAGCTAATAAAGTCGATAATGACCAATGATGCCCAAATACTGATATTGCAAGTAAAGATCCAAAAACTAGGACTTAAACACTATACTGTTGGAACTGTAATTACAATTGTATATACATTTTGACTATTGGTATTAGCACCGACAAGACAGTAGACTAGTACCTACTGCTGGTACAGTGGTTAGACAAGCCTCCATGAAAATGTATGCAGTCACATGGATGTGCAAAAAGCCCACATGGTGGTGACCTTGCCCAATGATTGGGTGAGACCACTCATCAGGTGAAACACATGCAATTTTAACATTGGAACATTGCAGACTTAAACAAACAAGCATTTATTAAATATACATGATTTGTGCATCTGTTCATGGAACAACTTAATTTTGGCCAGGGAACGCCACAATGGAATGTACACATGAATAGGATTGGGTTTCAGACATTTGTCATTCCAGCATGTGTGATCAGATGTAGAAGCTGCAGCTACATTCTCAGGAGGGCTTGGCAATTGGCATACCTCAATCATACGAGCATCTGGGAATCTTAAATGGTAAATAAGACATGGCCATTGTTAAAATCTAAGCACGTACTGTTTCCAGATAAAGTCACCTCACAAGGTTATGCGGTAGTTGAATTGGACATGGCAAGTACATAATTGAGTAACACAAAAACAATCTACAAAGACAGATGCGGAACTAACCGTTGAAATTTGTGAGAATGGAACAAACCCACGAAGGCCGTCCAGAAGTACCACCACTCCACCTTTGTTCGCACTGACAACCTGTTTCTATCTAAGAGTAGTAAGCTCACATAATTTCATCATGACATGCCCATCAGAGACCATTAATATCGCATATTGAAAATTACAAAAGATTTCTTTTTTCTTTCTGTACAGCTATAATGACCAAATCCAATCCAATAGAACCTAGGAATATGGCATATCAGAAACTGTAGAAGACTTTTATCCATACATCCATGGTACCAAGGTACAGCATGGATATGACATGGTGACACCATCGAAACAGCAGGCAAACACATTTTACAATTTACATCTAAAATTGAAGTATGATACAACACCTATTTTAAAGTATTTGGGAATCATAGCTATACACTAGAGAAAACAACGGTGCAAGGAAAAGGAATTAGAACAGAAAAGTTAGTAATGAAAGAAAGTAAAATGAGAAGCATAGTGTATGATTATACCAATAAAAAGATAAGACTTCCAGAGTATCTAATTTTAATTAAGCGCAAAAAGAGAAATTAGAAATAATTAAAAGATCTCGAATTTTCATATGAATTAGTTTTTGAGATAAAATGTTTAGTAAGATAGAGTGGAATGTATTGAGTGCAGGAAGACCATTCAGGAAATGAGATGCTAGTATACAATGTGATGCAAAGGAGAAATATCCATATGAAAGAATGAAGGACAAGTCAAGTTCTCGATTTTTCATCTGCTCACCTGAGAATAAGGGAGGTGAGGAAGTCAAACATGAAATTACCAATAAGTCCAAGATGCAGACACATCATAACATTTTCTTTTAAGGGATAGTGAACTATATTGTTAAATGAACTCCGAAATAAAGTTTGGCCGTAAAAACAAAATATGGATGGCCATTGCCCCTGATTACTCGAGAGATCCGACCCAAAAGTATCTGGTATGGAGATACAAACCGAACCTGGTCCATTTAAATACCTTTTTTTTGCTTTTTGAGATGCAACCAAATTTTACCATGAAAACAAAGAAAATATATACAAGAATATCCTTCCATCAACGAGTCTAAAATCACCTCGTATGCAATGTGTAGGAACAAAACTACAACAGCACTCAAAGATTCCTCAGTCCAAAATTCTTAACTAAGGAAATCCATCGCTAAACTTGTTGATGCACTGAGCAATGGTAAGATTTCTAAGACAGGACATGTAAGTAATAGATATAGCTTATGAAAATGATGTCATAATAGCTTATTAACAAAGGCTCAAACTAAGCTAAGCATCGTGTGGAAGCCTAGGCATATTCCAAGTAACTAAAAAAAAAGGTTAGTTTTCTAGCTGGTAAATAGTACCGCACAGATAAAAAGTTGATACACTACATTCTATGATGCACGGATACTTCAAAATGGCAACGTATCGTGTTCGATACTTCACTTTTTATGTGTAAAATCCATGTCCCTGCCGTGACTATGACATGACCTTGCCGTATCCATGCCGTATCTATGCATCATAGACTACATTACTTGCAACAGAAAAAACTCTTAACTTCTCATACTCTCCGATCACAACTATCACTACTATGTTCATTGTTGATAAACACATTAAAATGCATCCATATTATTGTGCAGCTATTCATATGGATTAATCTATGGATTAAAAACATGAGACTAGCAGAAATTATTAAAAATAAGTATCAAATAGTTCAATGTGTTCCCTTGTTGAGATTAAAAATGTCTGCAAGTGTTTCTCTTGACTTTCCCACATGTTTTCAGTGTTATGCTGGTAATGCGCTAGACTGTAACCAAATGTTTGTTTCCTTTCACAGTTTATGTCTACTCACAACTAAAATTTTCATTTAAACTTAGTTTCACTGAAAACTGAGGAGATTGGACATGTTTCTATTTTCTAATGTATGATTTGCAATCTCAATTAATATAATATCCCACAGAGAAAAACTCAATCTGTTTTGAGTTTATAAAGGTATCATAAGTTATAACTTGTTAAGACTTCTCCCAAAGCAGTTGGATGCTAGATATCATGACATTTGCATGGGCAGTAAGAATTTGGGCAGCAAGGATATCCAGAGACAAAAAAAAATCTAAATTGATAAGTTGTTCAGTGTTCCAGATGGATAGCAATAAATGCAAGCCAACAGAAAAAATAAAAGTAAAAATAATTATAGAAGCATCAGGGATGCAAAGCCCACCTTACCCTTGACGACAACTTCCTCAGCCTGAAGCTGTCTACACCTTTCCCAAGCAAGATCGTATTGCATTGACCGCAAACTCAGTATCAAGCTGTCATCAGCTTCATTCTCACCAACAATTACAAACTCTTCTTGAAACCCTGGGAATATGCCAGCCTCGTGTATGTGCTTAATTCTATGACTGCATGCTTCTTGTACCAGTAAGTATGCCAAAGACTTTGCTGTGATATCAACTAGTGCCCCATTGGCTTCAATAGAGAAAACAGTTCCTTTGATCTGAAAGAAAAGGGCAGTTCAAACCACAATTCCCTACAAATGCTAGTACATCAAAAAAGTATTCTGCATCTTCAGGTGCACAGTGCACTGGCGATTAAACAAGAGTCAAGAACTTAAATATCAATAAAAGCATGACAGGCTGCAAAGCCAAATATCATGAAAAGACATGGAAAACACACTAGGAAGAATTTTTTTTAATGCTTACTCGGATTATTATTTTTAAGAAATGGTGTATTAATAACTAGAAAAAACCTAAAGTTTGAAGTCTCAGAATGAGGAATTCAATACTTGAAAACCAGAATCACATTTCACAATCAGTTCAACAAATTTGGGCATATGGGGATGTGTCGACCAATATTTCTTAGTCAAGAATGTTGGTACAGATTATTTTGAAACAATCATCATCCAACCGGGGCAGACCTAGGTGTAGCCCCCCAAATCACTACCCCTATATTATATATATGCTTCAATAGGTTTATATATTAATTTTATAACAAGTGTGCCAAACCACCCCCCCCCCCCCCCCACCCCAAAAAAAAAAAAGAAACAAATCGTCTTCATCTCCTATTCTCCTCGTCCGACGTCTCCCAAAACCTTAAGTCTGGTCCAAACAGCTCTGTCCAGATGGAGATGATGATTAATTGCAGCTTGCGGCCATTTCTTGCCTCCCTCATCTGATCCCCCAATACCACCTGTCTTCACTAGGTATGAAAATTTGTCATTTCCTCCTTTAACCCTCTCTCACCCTGTATTTGATTTGTTAGTGTAGATCATTTTCAGCCATGAGCCTTATTAAAACTAGACTTCGCAGCAAAATGGAGGATGAGTTTCTCACAGACTCTTGTCTTGTGTATATTGAGAGGGAAATTACAGAGAAGCTTTGCATAGAATCAATCATTGAAGACTTTCTAGATTTAAAAGAACGTCGAGTTCCATTTTGATTATGGAAGTTGGAATGTACTAAAATAAAATTATTTATGTCAGCTAGATCCTGATTTTATTTTTAATGCGAAATTTAGTCTTTGATTTTAATATATTTATCATGCTTGAACTTGGAGATATGTCCATAAAAAAAATATAAAAAATTTGTTAAAATATATTTATTTAAGTCCGTAAAACCACCCACCCAACAGAACAAAACCAACAACAATGAAATCCTGGGTCCGCCCCTCCTTCCAACTATGTTGGGGTTGGCTGCATGAATTCTGTTTCTCTATTCAGATCTATCCTGAGCCAAATCCTCGTATTATTTTGAAACCCATATCTCAAAAATCTTCGAACCAAAAACCCATTCTCAAAAAATCCATAATAATAATAATAATAACCAGTTTTTTACAAAACCCCATTTTTTACAGAAGGCAGAGACAATTGATAGAGACTTCCTCCCCCCTCCTCATTGCAATTTCCAACAAATGTTCATACTCAACAAGCAACAACCCATCTACATAAACTACAATGCAATGTTCTTCATTCTCATGTGAATAAGAAGAAGAACGAAAAGAAAAAAGAGGAAAGGAGGGACCTTTGTGCCGATTTCGTAATTGAAATCGTACTTATCGAGGGCGGCATGGAAGTCTTCGACAGTGAATGGAACGCCTTCCATTGGGGCAGTGACGCATCGCTCGTAGGCGTCGTCGAAGAGCTGCCTCATCCTCTGCCTCTCTTTAACCTGAGTGCTGTTGACGCCGACGGCAGTGATGGTTGGGAAAGAGAAAGAGGCTCTTTTGGGTTGTGAAGAGCTGGGCTTGAAGAGGGGAGAGGAAGCAAGAGGTGGGCATCTAAGGCCTGAGAATTGCTGTGCAAAAGATGCCATTGTCATGGCTATACAGAGGGAGACAGTGAAGTGAAGAGAAGAGAAGCACTGCAGAGCTCTCTCTCGTGGTTTTTTCTTTTTTGGTTTTGCCTCCTCTCGATCTTTTCGGATTATCGGACACGGAGTTTGGAAATAGGTTCGTAATGATTGGAGGAATGCTATAAAAGATAGGGTTATCTCATGTCCTTATTTATCTTGGATGGATTAAGGCACAACAGCGGGGGTGAGAAGGGGTGGAGTTGGATTTTGGGAATTTATCACTTAAATTTGAAAAAATATAATTTTTTTTAAATGTAACCGCTTTTAACCCCATGCTAGGGTTCTAGGACCCAAGAAAGCCCACACAAGTGGGATACTAATGGATTGATATCCGGGCAGCTAGATGACATATGAGGTTGCCGACCAACTAAGCAACCTCTTAATGTCAAATGTAATTGATATCGGTGAAAGAACATTGAAGATTTTTTAGTAGCTATTACATGATCTACCCCTTAATGGAAAATAAACTTTAAAAAAATTGAAAAATGAACCCATGAATCGATACCCCTGGAAGCTAGATCACACATGGGGTTGCCGGCCAACTAAGCAACCCCTTGTTTGTCAAATGTAATTGATATCAGAGAAACAACAGTGAAGATTCATGAGTACATCTATTAAATGATATGCCCTTTAACGGAAAGAAAATAAAATAAATATTAAATAATTAGCTCACGGATCGATACCCTAGGCAGCCAGATTACATGTGGAGTTGTCGACCAACTAAGCAATCGCTTATTTGTCAAATGTAACTGATATCGGATAAACAACACTGAAGATTCATGAGTAGCTATTAAATGATCTCCCCTTTAATGAAAAATAGATTAAATAAATATTGAAAAATGAACCCATGGATTGATACCCCGGTGGCCAGATCACATGTGGGGTTGCTGACCAATTCAACAAACCCATGTTGTCAAATGTAACTAATGTCAGAGAAACTAGGGCTGCATAAAAAATCCGGTATCACCGCAAAACCGAACCGGGGGATTCGGATCAGTTTATAGCAAATCGGTTCGGTTAACGGTTTGAAAATCGTAAAAATCGTTTACATCGATCGGTTATCGGTTTGAGCCCACGGTTAACCGCTTAAACCGAATCGACCGTATGCAGTAATTTAAGTATTGATTTTTTACTATTTTAGCCTTAGGGTTTCGTTTTTAACTATTTTCAAAGTTACATTCCACAACTCCATTCTCACATGAACTCAACCGTCAACACTACTTCAGTGCATCTCCTCTAATATCTCAAATGCTTCTTGATACTTCATTGCAAATGGAGGAATTACTGTACATAATGTTTTGTATTATTATGTTTGCACTAAACATTGGAATAAATGCAAAGGACAGGATATCATCATTTTGAAATTTTCAATGTTTGATTTTTAAAAAACATTTGGTTCGGTTCGATTCGGTTTAAACCTTCTCCATCGATCAGACTGGATCAATTAATGACAAAATCGACAGATTCGGTTTGGTTGTTGGTTTTAGTGTTAAACCGATCCAAACCGCCCATGTGCAGCCCTAAGAAAAACAACGGTGAAGATTCACGAGTAGCTATTAAATGATATGCTCTTTAAAGGAAAATAAATTAAATAAGTATTGAAAAATGAACCCATTGATCGATACCCTTAGAGACCAGAAGACATGTAGGGTTGCAGACTAACTAGGCAGCCCCTTGCCATCAAATGTAACTCATATCAAAGTAATAACAGTGAAGATTCATGCGTAGCTATTAAATGACCTGCCTTTTAATGAAAAGTAAATTAAATAAATTTTGAAAAATGAAACCATTGATCGATACCCCTGACTGCCATATCACATGTGGGGTTGCGGACCAACTAAGCTACCCCTTGTTTGTCAAATGTAACTGATATCGGAAAAACAATGGTGAAGATTCATGAGTAACAATTAAATGATCTTCCCTTTAATGGAAAGTAAATCAAATTAACATTGAAAAATGAGCCCGTAGATCGATACCCCGAAGCGGCTAGATCACATGCGGGGTTGCCGACAAACTAAGCAATCCCTTGTTTGTCAAATGTAACTAATATTGGACAAACAATAGTGAAGATTCTTGAGTAGCTCTTAAATGATCTGCCCTTTTATGGAAAATAAGGTAAAATAAAGATTGGAAAATGTACCCATGGATTGATACCCTGGCGGCCAAATAACATGTGGGGTTGCCGACCAACTCAGAGACCCCTTGTTGTCAAATGTAACTGTTATTGAAGAAACAATGGTGAAAATCCATGAGTAGCTATTAAATGATCTGTCCTTTAATGGAAAAAAATGAAACAAATATTGAAAAACAAACCCATGGATCGATACGTACCCCTGGCAACCAAGCGACATGTGGGGTTGTAGACTAACTAAACAACCCATTGCTGTCAAATGTAATTGATATTGGAGAAAGAACTGTAAAGATTCATGAGTAGCTATTAAATGACCAGCCTTCTAATGACAAATGAATTTTGAAAAATGAACCCATTGATCGATACTCCGGGTGGCCAGATCACATGTGGGGCTGCTAACCAACTAAGCAACCCCTTGTTTTTCAAATGTAACTGATATTAGAGAAACAACGGTGGAGATTCTTGAGTAGCTATTAAATGATTTTCCCTTTAATGGAAAGTAAATTAAATAAATATTGAAAATGAACCCATCGATCGATATCCTAGGTGGCCAGGTCACATGTGGTGTTGCCGACTAACTAAGTAATCCCTTGTTTGTCAAATGCAATCGATACTGGAGAAACAACGGTGAAGATTCATAAGTAGCTATTAAATGATTGGCCCTTTTAGGGAAAGTAAATTAAATAAATATTGGAAATTGAACCCATGGATTGATACCCCGTGGCCAGATCACATGTGGGGTTGCCGACCAATTAAGCAACCCCTTGTTGTCTAATGTAACTGATATCGGAGAAACAACGGTGAAGATTCATGAGTAGCTATTGAATGATCTGCCCTTTAATGAAAAATAAATTAAATAAATATTGGAAAATGAACCCATGGATTGATACCCCTAGCGGCCAAATGACATGGGGTGTCAGACTAACTAAGCAACCCCTCGTTGTCAAATATGACTGATATCGGAGAAACAATGGTGAAGATTCATGAGTAGCTATTAAATGATTTGCTCTTTAATGAAAAATATGTTATATAAATATTGGAAAATGACAGCACAACCATGACCCTAGGGTGTGTTTACCTTATGCATCAGACTTTTTGTGAAAGATTTCCTCTAATGCCCTTCCTTCAATGCTCATGGGCCTGTCCAAAGAAGCATCTAGAGAGCCCAAATATTCTATCAGCCAAGCACCTTATATAGATGGGCCTTTTGTCTTTATCTTGCTCTATGCATGGACTATTTCTTAAATCAAAATATGTCAAGACCAAATCTTCTCTTTTGTGATGAGAATTTAAAAAAAAAAAAAAAAAACTCATAAAAAATGAAACATCCTTCTACACTTTTTAGTACAAAATAGTTGGTTTATAGGCTTAATCATAATAAAATACACTAGCACAATAACCCGTACTAAGCATGGACATATTTACCAATAAAATTTGCAGCACCATACAAAATAATTAATTAGAAAGAACTTCAAATCACATAGAATAATCCTTGAACACTTACTGATAGTAAATTATATAACAGTGGATTATGACAGTGCCTCTTGTTTTTTAATCCAAGAGTATATGGTGTAGAATTGGAGTAAGAGAAGTTGGGTGGAAAGGAAAGAGGAGTATATACAAAGAATGGTGAAAAGTAAAGTTGTTGAAAGGAAAGATGAATATATGAGATTTGAGATGGAAACGAAGTTGTTGAAAAGAGGAGTGAAAAGGGGGAAGAGCGTGGTTACATGTAGGAGTGAAGGGAGAATTTGGGATAGTTATAAAGAAAGAGTATAACTCCCCGTCAAAATCAAGAGTTACGGTCAAGATTAGCTTTAAAAAGCTTGCTTTAATATATTATAATTGAATCTTTTATTGGAGCAATGTTTTATACATTTTAATACTTCTTATAACTAAACAAAGTCTAAAAAAATATCCCAATACATTCCCGACCGAGCACTAATTTTTACAAGGATGAGTTTTTCTATAAAATAGAAAATTTTCATTAGTTTGGGGCTGATAGAAATGACCATCTAATTTAACTCATGTAGGGCCCACCTTGATCAAAACTTCTTATACCATGCACCACCCTCTTTTATAGGAGGTGGATTGAGTGTCCCCGCAATTGGAGAAATATTTACCATTATCATGGATAAAAAAAATGCAACCATCCATATCTTACATTCACATTATCACATAGCTTTGACTGGGGAAATCCAACACCATTTTAAAGAGTTTTAAGGCTTGCTTTGATATAGACTATTTCAAAAAGATACAATTTAGTTGGCCTAATTTGTTGGATCTGATCATGGTATGTGGGGCCACAATTAGAAATTGATTGCACCGAATATTCATTGGAAACAATGGCGGACCCAATTCACAACAAACCCGGAATTTTCATATGGGTTTTGAAGGGGGGAACCATGATTTTACATGGGTTTTGGAAGCTGACCCAACATTCTCATGTGTGTTTTGGAAGTGGCCCAACCCCCTAGAAGAGAAGGCCGCCACCAAACATATATATATATGAGGGCTGCTCCCCTACACTGCAGCCCTCCTTATTCTCAGCTGCAAAGGTGCTTTATGCTGGGGTCTTTTCAAAATAAAGCACCTTTGCAGCTGAGAATAAGGAGGGCTGCAGTGTAGGGGAGCAGCCCCCTGTATATATATATATATATATATAAATATATATATATATATATATATATATGTAGGTCCACTCCTAACTAAAAGTCCCCGGTACGTGGGCTCACCTTACCGCAAAACATTCGTGCACTTAATTTCTAAAGGTTGCCCCTCGTATAATAATTTCTAAAGGTGGGCCACACACTGTAACTTCAAAAAGATGGTTCCCAAGTGTACTTTTAAAAAGATAGGTTTTATGTAATTTCTACGGGTGGACCCTCATACCATGAGGTGGGCTACACATTGTATCTTTCAAAAGGTGGGTCCTAAGTTCCATAGGTTTTTAAAATGGTGGGTTCCATGTCATTTCTATAGGTGGATCTCGCATCGTGATCTCCGAAGATGGGCTCCATTTCTCAATTTCTAAAGGTGGGCCGATATGCAACAATGGGAGGATTTTCAGTAACCTTAGGGGCCTGTTGAGTTTCCTTTTCTATAGAAGTGGAGGTCTGATGGGAGAGATCGTATAGAGGTTTCTCCTTTAGATCTAAACAATATCACAAAAAAGTTTAGCTTTTTCTCTTGCACCATACAATAGAGAAATGCAAATAAAGTGGGATTTGAGATTCTGTTCCTATAGAAACGATTTTACACGAACGTAGGAGTCAAGAGTGAAAATCTTGTCCGTGGACCATGGTTTTAAATTTCACTGTTTCGTCACACTAATAAAATATATGTACACTGCTCAAAATTTATCATAATAGGGGGAATTTCTTGCATTTGTAATTTTGACTAATTTTTGCAAGGATTTTTCACATGAAAAAAATGAAAATTTGAACTTTCTTTTTCCAATTTTGTGGAAAATCATTTTCATGTGGAGGTAGGAATCACTTTTCTGTCGCAACGTGGCAAAGGGATCCCTGTGTGAGTTCAAGCATTGATCAAACATGTCCTGAAGTAAATATATTAGCACATTTAGATTTGGTAATAAATGACATACATATTGATATAGATGTATGACAATTCCGATATAATTATTTGATAGAAAAATTATACATAAACAAAACATTGCTCCTATACCAATGAAAAATAGAACGTACGTTTTAGGAGGGCGTTTGTTTGTCGGAAAACATTACGACAATGGAATGGAGGGTACTAGGCCAAATCCAATCCTTCCAAGGTTCAAAAATTTGGAATTGGCTTGACAAATTGTTTTAAGGTTAATCCAGTTACATGGTAATTGGTAAATCATTTGGTAAATATATAAGGACTTCTTATTTTGTTGGGATATTGCCCCGTAGAGCTCCCTTTAGACCTGGCATTCGCCCCTGAGTGGTTAAAGTTTAAGTATATTCCTATGGAGATGTTCATGCAATATCCTAAAGTCGTGCGATATCGCACATATAATACTATGCGATATCCTAGCGCCATGCGTTATCGCATCGTTGTTTTACGAACAGCTCTGTGGGAAAATAATTTAAACTTGAACTGTTTTGGGGCAGGTGTCATGTCTAAATTAGTGGTACAGTCAATATCGCTATTATATTATATTAAAGACAAGGGTTTTGGCTTTAATTTTGCAGTTAGTTGTAATTTTGACCGGTTGGAAGTAATATTAATTTTTTTTTCAAATTTTGCATATTCTCTCTCAACTCCTTATCTCCATCAACTACCTACATGATCTCTTTATCAAAACCACTCATGTACTCTCCACTTTTTTTTTTCAAGGAGTCTGTTTCCATCTAAATTCTACCATTCACTTAAAAACTATGGATTTTTTAATGCATAAATATTTAAATTGCAATGTTGGCCAAATTGGTATTGATAACGGTTATTATGATAGTTTTGTCCTGAACACAACACATAGAAGTTTAAAAAAAAATAAATAAATAAATAAAAATGAGAAAAAAAAATATAATTATAATCCATTCGTACATGTCCTCGATACAATGACAAATGACAAGATTATATAAAAAGATTCTACGGAAAACCTGATGATAGTTTGCACTATATCCTTTGGCAATGAACCATGTGTAGGAATGATTGGGTTAATGTGATCAGCCCAATGACCACAATAACCCAATAATTCCAACACCATGGCATACTATAAATGACGATGGTAGAAAAGCCGATGAATTAAACTGGTGCATATTTGGCAAGTCCACGGAATCCATGTTATCACCCAGTTGCTGCCAAATAGATTGATAATGGGCATTGGATAGGAGTAATCCATCAACTAAATGGCCCATGACCTAGACAACCTGGATTGATCGGCTAAAGCCACCAAATCAAGATTTTCAATTTTAGACATTCACTCAAAATTAAAAAAGAGAGGGAAAGCAGCGCTCGCAGTGAGCTGCAGGAGTTAAAGAAAAAACCCTCGGAAGCCCTAAATCATTAGAAACCTCAAAGAGTCAACAACATTCAAACATTTATATATATCATCATTGGCAACAGACAATTCCTTCTTCAGATTTACAATGAATGAATAGAAAAAAAAAAAATAAAAAAAATCATTAGAAATCTCCACATTCTCCCTTCTCATGCGCAGAACAGCCACATCCAGACAACCAACAATTCTATGTCTCATTTAAAAAATTCGTTGACATAAAAAAAGAATGGATCATCATCGATCATATCAAAGAACAACAGGTCATCATCCTTGACCGGGTCATCATCGTTGAATCCATGTCCATTAGAAGATGGAGAGATAGGATGGGATTGATAAAGTTCATCCAAGAATTCACCAACATCAAATGAAGGCTCAAGCTCAGTCACATCAAGAGACAAAGGATCATCGAACCCATACCCGGTTGGGGGAGTTGCAATAGGCTGCAAGCAATCGGTTGAGGAAGAGGGAGGCAACACAGAAGATACACTTGAAGATGATGAAGATGACGACGAATAGCTGATGGGGATAGACGACCCATCATACTGTGCTCCTCTTTCTTGGTTCAAGAAATTAGGGTCCAACCCACACCCCTGTGAATAAAGACCATTGAACCCACACCCGTAGTCTGAAGATGACGAAACAAACCCAAACCCAGATCCACTTGAAGAAAATGAAGATAATGAATAGATCATAGGGGCAGACCCATACGTTGCTCCACTTTCTTGGTTCAAAGATTTAGGGTCAATTAACCCACTGGAACTGGCATCAAAATCAAAATATGAAAGACCATCCAATCCACATCCGTATGAAGTTTCCAGAGGCTGTGAGCTTTGGATCGAAGAAGACGAGGGCATCCAAGACGAAGAAGAAGAAGCAATCTCCATCAAACCTGGCAACAAGAATGGCTCTGTCGTCATAGGCTCAGGGTTTGGAATCGTCCCAAGATTTTCCTCTTCGTATGGCACAAGAAGATGTTTCATCGTGTTTTCTTCATCTTTGGTCATGATCACTTTCCCAGACCCAGACCTTGCACCATCTTGTACGTTCTTCTTCTGACTTTGGTAACGGCCGATGACGATGCCGGGGTCGGGCGATCCATATGTTGATACTTTTCCGGTGGCTCTAGAGATGACAACAACTGCAATTTCGGAGCCACATAAAATGCTTAGCTCTTGGGCCTTCTTGTATAGAGTATTGCGCCTCTTGGCAAACTTCACGTCTTCTTGCTCAAAATACTTTCTCTTTCCCATCTCTCTCTCTCTCTCTCTCTCTCTCTCTCTCTCTCTCTCTCTCAACAAGTAAATCAAAATCAGAAAAATCTGAAATCCTAACCCTGAAATGCAAAACCCTCAGTCCCCTTCTCGTCTCTGTTCTCTCACTCTCAAATCTCAATGAGCAGACGGTCTTAGAGAGAGATGTTTTTCAAATGTATGTCCGTTGGCTGCTGTGGCTAATTTATATAAACGGTCTTGATCTCTGGGCTGGCGCCAGCACTAACTACTAAATACTAAACGATTTGATTTAGGTAGCGTTAATTGCACTCAAGTCAAGCTACCCACAGCCAATAGTTTGCTTTAGTTTTCACTTTGCAGTGTTCCCCTTCTGAAGGGCCCACCAGGAATCAACGGACATAACTGCTAGATGGGTTTTGAGTTTTGACACCGAGGGGCGTTAATTTTGAGTTTGAAATATTGGTTTTCATAAAATAGTCCCACCCTTAATTTTAGAATAAAACCTAGTAGTCAATTTTCCCAATCAAACTTGAAGGGGCAAAACTATTTTGGGACGAGTGATAATAGGAGAGCCCCATGGGCGCGATGTTTCTATGGTAATAATTGAGTTCCATGGTGAAATGGGTTGAAAAGAAACATAATTAAAAGTGGGGAGGGGTGAATGATAGGAGGGACTTTTCTCGGATTTAATTTAATAGGATGATGGGTGCATATATATATATATATATTTATTTTTCATTAAATGAGAGATCATTTGATCGTCATTTTTATAATTTAGTCGGTCCTATGAATATATTTCTAACAATTCCTAGGAATTTAATTCCATGAAGAGCCCATTTGTTGGCATTGGATTCAATTTATAGGTAATCTATTAAATATAATTGAATCCTGTCATGAGTCTACAAGCTACTAGAAATTTGTGACACTCCTTAGTAAGGCCCATTTATTAAAAATCTAAATTGTCCATTATAAATGTCCCGACTTGTAAGAGCCACATTCAAATTTCACACTAGCTAGTAGGAGTTTGTCTAATAAAATATTCTTATAAATAATTAATTTGAGCATGACCTCAACTCTTATTGTAATGAGACTTGAATAAAAGCACATACAATCTCATATTTGTGACAAACAGCATCTTCCAACAGTGTATTTTAATATTATTATTTTATTATTTGGTAGGCCAGCTAAAGGAGAACCCACACATGCGATGAGAGACACTGGTGCAAGCAAGGAGAAATTTTCTCCCATACACTGGGAGGGAGCACTCGCACATGGAAGGAGAGGATGCCTGCATACGCAAAGAGGAAGCCTAGGGATCAATCTTGGTCATCTAGAGGAGGAAGCCCAGGGATCAATCTTGGTCATCTAAAGGAGAGGCAAACCGTGGGGTTCCAACCAATTGGGCAATCACTCGTTATCGTAAATTTTATTAGTCGTCATTATTGGATTATTTGAAATCTTTATGGATGGTCACAATACGAGTTTATTTGTTAATATTTATTGTAAATAAAAGGCAGCAGCTACAAAAACACACATTATTTTTCTTAAAAAATTGTGAACCGGAAAATTAGGTGTGCTTGTCTTCGGCACCTTTGGTTATAAAGTAGAAGATTAAAATATGCTCGTAAACAATGAAACCATCTAATTTCCGAGCCCCGAGGTACTATTTTAAAGGATGCCCAATCCTTGAGGTCACTACGTCAAAATAAGCGATCCTCGACATTTGTCCCTCTGGCATCTCCAAGGTACGAGTGTTTTTGGGTTTTATGGATTTTCTTTTCGATTTTTCTATTAGTTTTTTTTTTTTATTTTGAATGATACTTGGGTTTCTTTTTAATTCGTTATGAGTTTAGATTTGTAGTTGACAGGATGAATGAAAAAAATAAAGAAATCAGGAATGCCTAAGGATTTCAAGCCTTCTGAATGGATTTAAACCCTGTTTGTTCTTCTTAATTTTTGCTTGACGAGTGTGTGTGGAGAGATTTGGGTGTAGCATTTTATGTCACATTACATTTGTGGTTTTCCATTTGTATTTTAAAACCATGGTTTCTCAAGTGGGTATCTCTAACAATGGCTCGAGTGTCAAGTCTCCTCTGTATGGTAGAGCCTAACAATCCAAACATTTGAAAATCAAAGTGGGGTTTGGAGGGTCACAATGAAGCTATGGCTAGAAAGAGGGAGCCTACTTATGACCAAGACTTGAGGAGAAAACCCACATTGATTTTCAAATAGTGTGATGGCAGCACCTAACATCATTGTATTCTTAACAATACAATGTTTGCATTTCCCGATGATATCTTGTCAGTAGTGTGTGGTGATATTCCTACAGTACCGAGATTGTGCTATTTTCGGTAAAAGTACCAGCTAGGCTTGTCTTGGTCTCGGTTTAATGCAGCTCGGCAATAGTGCCAGGATGCGTCCATGTTAAGGTTATACCTGACCTCGGTATCATCTTCAGTTCGGTTCGATTAACCGATATTGTCGCTCAGTCAGTTACAATTGTACTCCTATAAAGGTACGGCCACGTTGCAATCGTGCTGAGAGATAGGACGGGCACCAGATAGAGATAAGGAGTTATCCTTATCCGATGGTTACTTCCACAATCCCTGAAAGATCAGGGTAAGGTCCGATGGGACTCTACCTTTGAGAAACCAGGGTAAGTTCCGATGGGACTCTACCTCCGAGAAACCAGGACAATAGTCATAGGATGGCTTATATATACAAAGAGCTAATCCATAAGAGGAATGCAAACACATACTCCAAATTATGCCTTTCTCTCTGCCCACTCACCTTTTGTTTAGTTACTGAACTTAAGCATCAGAGTGCCTTTGGCTGAGCGCAGCCAGGGTCTCTGACCTTTGTTTTTCCTTCTCTTTTTGGTTTCAGGCATTCGACCTTTCCCAAGAAGCTTTACATCCATCCAAACAAGTCTGTAACAACTTAGGCATGCACAATTGGCGTCGTCTGTGAGGAGGATTAAATCAAACTCACAAACACCATGCCTCCGAAAACTAGAAAGGGTGAAGGATCATCAAGGACCCTGTCACCACCACTAGTATTGCCAAGGCGATTGCCGCCGGTCCCTCGCTAGAGGAGAACCGGGGCAAGATCTGGTGCGGTGAGCGTGGAGGGGCCTGTGACTTAGTCAGGCTCATCTTCAAAGGAGGTGACAACACCTCCCCGACAAGATGATCTTCTATTGGAGCGTCCTCGACAGAATGCCCCTCTACTGGAACACCCCCGACAAGATAATTCACCAATGTCGACCAGGTCACATCAATCCCACCACTGGATTGACGACGATGATGATAACAACCCGCTCATCGCGGATATCAGGGCCCAAAACCTTGTTATCCAAGAGCAAGATGAGTTGATTCGTCAACTCCGGCAGTAGCTCCAGGAGAAGACGAAGGCCTTGGTTCCACCCCCTAGACCCGACCAAGCTCCTTCAATTGAATAGGATCTAAGACAAATCCTGAATAACAAGAGGCGTGACCGAGCTTACGATGAGGACCCGAGTAGCAGCCACTTGAATGATGATTCAAAGAGGCTGAGACAAAGATCGGAGGACAATGACGACTTAAGAGAATGGCTTGACCGACAAGTCAAGCAAACAGTCCGACAAAACATGGAGGTGGTCGGTTTCAGTCGAGATCGATTAAATGCTTACGACACGGAGGATCTTGGCACATCTCCCTTCTCTCAGGACATAAGGAACTTTTCTCTCCCTGAGAGGTTTATTGTTCCGAGGTTCGTTCTCTATGATGGGGCCTCGGATCCAGCAGCACATCTCCAGCATTTTACTCAAAGGATGTCGGTATGGGTGATATAGGTCACCTGAACTGTAGGGTTTTCTATTCTAGTTTAGGAGACCTTCCCCTATAGTGGTTCTGTGCACTTCCAGAAGGGTCAATTTCGAGCTGGCGGCAGCTCCGAAATTCCTTCATGGAAAAATTCCAGGCTCACAGGGTCATCCCCAAGACGGACGATGACTTGATAGCCATCACAATGAGGCGGACAGAAAACATCACTCAGTTCGCCAAAAGGTTTTGGACAATCTACAGCTAGGTCGAAGACACCACTGATAAGGTGGCCATAAGGCCCTTCAAACAAGCTCTATTGCCGGGTAATGAGCTTCGGAAGGACTTGGTTTGGTTCCCTGTGGTTATGGTGAAAGCACTGATGGCCAGGGTGAGCCAGTTCATTGAGCAGGAAGAAGACGAGGCCTGAGCTCTGGAAAGCTTTGGCCTTTGGCAGGAAGATAAACCCTCCAAGAAAGATATGAAATCATCTTGGAAGGAGGTGACATATCGAAGCAAAGTATTAGCGAGCTCAGCAGTGGTTTCGGCCTCCACCTCCGAGGGCGAAAAGAAGTCCAAACCAGCCGCTGCCTCTAATAAAGCTGTGAACACGGTCTTTAAGGAACCAATCTACAAGCTCCTTGGCAGGATCAAGCACAGCCATTCTTCAAGTGGCCACAGCCGATGAAGGGTGATCCTTCCACCCGAGATCGGAACAAGTTCTGTGCTTACCACGAGAAAAATGGGCACAGAGCCGAAGACTGCATGGCCTTCAAGTCCCACCTTGAAAAGCTCGTCAAGGATGGACACTTGAAGGATCATATCAAATAGGAAGGCAGGAATAACAACAGAGCTCATTAACGCCAAAATGATGATGGTCAGGACAGCGATGAGCTGGAGGGCATCATTAATGTCATTCACTTAGCTCCCACACTGAAGGGGAGCAGTCAGGCTCGTGCTGAGGCCATGAAGGCTTCGCATAACAAGTAGGTGATGACAACCGAGCTAGAACCGGCTGAGAAAAAAGCTCGGAAAGAGATGCCCAAAATCTGGTTTTCAAATAAGGACCTAGATGGGGTCCATCTCCCCCACAAGGATCCTTTGGTTATAACCTTAAAGTTAAAGAACTTCAAGGTACAATGGATTCTTGTGGACCCCGGGAGTTCATACGAGATCCTCTACTTGCAGGAAGCAAGCACTCCCTTGGTGGGTTTCAACTCGAAGCTAGTGTATCCCAAAGGGAAATCACCCTCAAAGTCCAAGTCGAAGGAGCCAGCATGTTAGCCGACTTCCTTGTGGTGGATGTACCGTCTCCATACAATGCAATAATGGGGAGAACTTGGTTGTATAATATGGAAGCAGTGCCTTCCACTCATCACCAAAAACTCAAGTTCCCGTTAGGGAACAAGAACGACAGAATTGAGGTGATCACGGTCAGATGTGACCAAAACATGGCCAAACAATGCTTGAAGGCCGTAGTACCTGGTGAAGCAGAACTAAAACAGGTGCATATGGCTGAGTTGGATAAGGAAGCAGAACTGGAGGACGTTGGCCGAGCTCCAGAACAAAAGAGCATTGAAGATTTGCCCGAAATCAGGATCAATCCTGAAAGATATTTTTTGCTTGGAAGCTAACTCATCGAAGTTGAGAGGTCTAAGCTCTTAAACTTCTTGTTACAGAACAAGGAGGTTTTTGTGTGGACACCTTATGAGATGCCTGGTATCAACCCCGAGGTCATGTGCCACAAGTTGAATGTGGACCCAAAACACAAGCCTGTAGTTCAAAAGGCTAGGAGAACGGGGGTTCCACAGACCGAGGCCGTGATCGAGGAAGTTGAAAAGCTGCTGGAGGCCAAAGCGATCAGGGAGGTCCACTACCCAAATTGGTTGGCTAATACAGTTGCGGTTAAGAAAAAGAATGGGAAGTGGAGGGTCTGTGTTGATTTCACCAACCTCAATAAAGCTTTCCCCAAGGATAGCTTTCCATTTCCCAAGATCGACCAGATGATTGATGCAACTGCCGGGCATGACAGGATGAGTTTCCTCGATGCTTACCGAGGTTACCATCAAATTCCAATGCACAGGCCCGATGAAGAAAATACCACATTCATAACATCTAGAGGGATCTACTGTTACAAAGTGATGCCATTCGGGTTAAAAAATGCAGGGGCAACTTACCAGAGGCTGATAACGAAGATGTTCCAGACCTAGCTAGGAAAGATGATGGAAGTCTACATTTACGACATGGTTATCAAGTCTAAAAGGTCACAGGACCACTTGGTAGACCTAAGTCAAACATTTGACATCCTTAAAAATTTTCAGCTTAAACTAAATGCATCCAAGTGTGCATTTGGTGTCGGCTCCGGCAAATTTCTGGGAAGCCTAGTCACAAGAAGAGGAATTGAAGCAAATCCAGACTAGATCTCGGCAATTTAGGGAATACAAAGTCCAACTACGGTGAAGCAAGTTCAGAGGCTCACTGGAATGGCCGCCGCGCTCAATCGTTTCATCAGTCGAGCTTCAGACAAGTGCCGACCATTTTTCAACTCTTGAAGAAAAGTTTGAAATTTCAGTAGACTCCGGAGTTCGACTGAGCTCTGCAGGAGCTCAAAACCTATTTGGTTTCACCACCCTTGTTGTTAACACCGACGCAGGGAGAGGTGCTCTATCTATACCTGGCCGTCTCGGATCATGCAATGAGCTTGGTATTCATCAGGAAAGAGGATAAGCAACAAAATCCTATTTACTACACAAGCAAGACCCTCCTTGATGCCGAAACCAGGTATTTACCATTGGAAAAACTTGCATTAGTATTTGTTAGTGCTTCTAGCAAACTTTCTCACTACTTCCAGACATACACTATAGTGGTTGTTATAGGACATCCACTTAAGTCCCTTTTCAGAAAGGTAGAGTTCTTTGGGAGAATCTCATGATGGGCCGTCGAGCTGGGGCAGTATGATATTCAATATCAACCCAGAATAGCAATCAAGGCCCAAGTTCTAGCAAACTTCATTGTGGAGTTTGTTTCTCCTAGCTCGGCATCGAGTAAGCCTGATACCGAACTGGGGGGCAAGGAGAATAAGGATGAAGTTACTGAGACAACAGAAGAACAATCTTGGAAGCAGTTCCTTAATTCATCTTGGAAGGTATTCGTCGACGGATCCTCAACCTCCAAAAGGGCTGGTATCGGCATAGTCCTCCAATCTCCAAAGGGCCTAGTCATTGAGCAAGTCTTAACACTTTGCTTCAGGGCGTCCAATAATGAAGCTGAGTACAAAGCATTGATTGCAGGGCTCAACAGCGCTAAAATCTTGGGGGCACGACAGTTGGTGGTCTTCAGTGACTCCCAATTGGTGATGAGCCAACTGAACGGAGACTACCAAGCTTGGGACGATAGGATGGCGGCCTACCTAGCTCATGCAAAGCAGCTCTTTTCTCAATTTGAGAGAATTGAAGTCAAACAGGTCGGCAGAGATTCTAATTCTCATGCTAATGCTCTTGCCAACCTGGCCTTTGCAGTTGAAGCTGGGAGAAAAAGAACTATCGAGGTCGAGATGTTGGAAAGACCAAGTGTAGAACTCCAGCCCCATCAGCAGGTTTTGTGTGTCGATCTCAGTCCAAGCTGGATGGATCCAATCATTTCCTATCTTAGGGATGATCAACTTCTTGAAGACAAGAATGAGGCTCATAAGAACAAGCTGAAAGCAGCTCGGTTTTGGTTGTCTCTGGATGGCAAGCTTTACAGGAAGTCCTATACCGGCCCTTACCTCCAGTGTGTTCACCCAAGCAAGGTTGAAGACTTCCTTTATGAAATTCACGAAGGAATATGCGGAAGCCACATTGGAAGTCGGTCACTGGCGTACTGAGCTATCAATCAAGGCTATTGGTGGCCTTACATGTAAAAGGACGCTCAACTGTATGCCAGGAAATGCAAGAAGTGTCAGAAGTTCTCACACTCCATCCATCAACCGGCACAGGATCTAAGCCCACTCTCCAGCCCATGGCCCTTTGCCTAGTGGGGCTTGGACATTGTGGGGCCGCTTCACCGAGCTCCAGGGAGTAAGAGGCGGCTAATAGTTGCCATCGATTATTTCACCAAATGGATAGAAGTCGAACCGTCGTCCTCCATCACCGAACAGGACTCGAAAAACTTTGTGTGGAAGAACATCATCACAAGGTTTGGAGTTCCATGAGCTTTGGTCTCGGACAATGGGACTCAGTTCGACTCCAACTTCTTCAGAAATTTCTTCTAAGAGCTCGACATCAGAAATTACTATTCAACTTCGGTTTACCCACAAAACAATGGTCATGCCGAAATTTCGAACAAAGTGGTGCTCGATGGGCTCAAGAAGAGGCTTGACCGAGCTAAGGGGAGATGGGTGGAGGAACTTTCGAGTGTCCTTTGGGCATATATAACTACTTCAAGACGCTCTACTTCGGAAACACCCTTCTCGTTGGCCTAAGGAATGGAGGTCGTGATCCCACTTGAGATCAGTCTCCTAACCCTGAGGTCAGAGCTCTTTGATCAAGGCCAAAACAAAGTGAATCTGGCCCGGGAACTAGACCTAGCCGAAGAGCGAAGATATGCAGTAGCTATCTGCCTAGCTGCCTACCATCAACAATTGGCTAGGGTGTACAACCAAAAGGTCAGAGAGAGGAAGTTCTTAGTTGAGAATTGGTCTTAAAGAAGACAGTCCCCAAAGATAAGGACCCAAATGAAGGCAAGCTGGCACGGAACTGGCACGGTCCATTCAATGTGGTCTCGGTTGCTGGACAATCAGTATACAGACTTGAGGACATGGATGGTAAAGAGTTACCACGGCCATGGAATGCGATGCACCTTAAGAAGTATTATTTTTAAAACTTTCTCAAATTGTAGTCAATTTTCAGTATCAATAAAAGTTATTCTTTTGGAAGAATCGCTCTCTGTCACTTTCAATTCTCACTAAGTTGTGGAACTCGGCAAATACCTACCTAACTGCTATGGAGCATTAGGGAAGTAGAGAAAAGCCTTAGGCAGCTAAGGCACAGACGAAACACCAAGTTAGAGAACTTGGTGGTTACCTCAGTATACGCTTGGTTATGGAACCGAGTTTAAAGTATTCTATCACTGAGGTAAAAATTGCAATACCTTGTATTCCTTAAAGTTGAAGAAATTAATCCAGTTTGCTCTTATTAAGCTCGGTTAATGAACTAAACTACATTACAGGCAAATTTGGTATTTGGATACAAGTTTCTTGAGTTAGGGAACTTAAGGATATACGAGATTCCGGTGGTTAAACCGAATTCAATTACTTAAGCAAATTGATCTCCCAAACTTTCAGAAAGCTCGGTTGAGGAACAGAGATCAAACACATGTAATTCTCGGAGACAAGCGTGGAAAAGAAAAAGTGCAGTTGTATTTATAGAACGGAAATACAAAGTTCATCATTACATTAGAGTTAAATAAAAAAAGAGAAACAGAAAAGAAACTCTTCAAGCAGTCGCCTCAGTAGTAGCATCGGCCTCAGTTTGAGCGGCTTCAGTTGTGATTGGAGTGGCTTCGGTCGTGACAATTTCAACAGGGACCTCAGCCTTAGCGGATGGAGTGGGGGCAGAGCTTCATCCTGGCTCCGAGCTCGGATACTTAGGGGGATACTTGTAAGCAGGGTGGTCGTCAGGAACTCCTACTTCCTTCAATGCGGCCAGCCACCCGAGCTCCCACACTTGATTCCTTATGGCCAGAAATTGAGCACTGTAAAGTGTCGTCGCCTCTACCACCCCTTCATTGAAGGCGATGTTGGTTTTAGCCTGAAGTATGGCATCAAGTTCGTCATTCTGCTTCTCCAGGGAGGCTTCAAGTTCGGCTGCCCGCTTCTTTTGATCCTCTGCCTCAGCCTCCAGCCTGCGATTTTCAGCCCTTGCCGCGTTGAGCTCGATGTTGAGGCCCTTGCTTATATCCATTTGCTCCCTCAGTTTCTGATCGTTGGCATCCAGGGCTGACTGAAGGTTTTGCTTCTCTGCCTCTAATCGTGAAACCTTGGAGCCGTGCTTCTGAATCCTTTCAAGGGCGACTTGGCACTTGTGCACCATTTGTAGAAGAAACAGGCATGAGAAGGCAATAGCCGAAATGAAACACTTGGTAAAATTTTTAAAAAGCTTACTGAGATGGCCGACTGCATCGATGACACCACTAGTGTCACGTCATTGAGCTCCCTATGCCTTGCCATGTCTCGTGGTAGGGTATAGGCTTGATCGAGCATGGCAATGACGAGGACATTATCGGAGATACAATTTTCTACCGTCAGCGGCCTTCCAGGCTCAACCTAGAGGCTCAGTTTCCAGAGAGCTGGCCCGGTCGAATGGGGTGCCGCAACTGCGCTAGGACTTTTTTCGGCGGGGTCCTCGGTCCTAGGCCTTTTCTCTCTCAGGGCTTCCTCCCGTGTGATTTCGGCCGAATGCTGCCGAACTCTTGCACTTGGAAAAGGAGCAGGAGCGGGAGTAGGAGCAGCGGCAACAGTGAAGGACGTGGAGGGACGAGGGGCTCGGTCTCCCAGTGCCAGGGCCCCCAAATCCTTGACCACCACGGCAGGTCAACGCCGTGACATATCTTCTCCTTCCTCCGAGCTAGAAGAAGAACTAAAGGAATCGACGACTTGCTATGATCTTCTTGACCTCAAGGAGGTCTCAGCTCCTACAACAACTGTGTTGGTTTTGGCAGACTCAGTGGTCTCCGAGTTAGACCCAAAAGTGGTGGCCTTGGCACCAGAATCAGCCAGGTTCTCGATGTCGGTTTGGGCTTGTACGGGCTCTGCCCTTTCCACTTCTGCCTGAGCTTCACGCCCTCCCCTTAACCGAGGTTGACCAGTCTTCCTCTTAATGAAGGAGTGGTACCTCGTCTCATAATTGAGGAGCGACCAGGCATCTCGGTCTCCGTGTCCTCGGTAACTGTATACCACACCAAAACCAAGCACCGTTCCTTACCCAACTGACTCGGTTGGCTTCCTGTCTTCTCTGGCGGGCATCTGCACGACAAATAAAAAATGTTAGCTTGGCGGAACAAGAAAAGGAAAATACAAGGAGAACTTAAAGGCTAAGAGCTTAGTGGTTACTCGGAGGTCTCCCGAAGTCATGGGGAATCTTGTCTATCTTTGCCACTTCGGGCACAGTTTCTTCGTATTCCCAGTTGCCTGAAACGAACAGGCGGTCATCCTCAGTGTATTCGTTGGGGTCTTCTAGATCATTGATGATACACTCCCGGTTCGCCTTGGCTCGGAGATAATAAGTGTTATCGTTGCCGGACTTGCAGAAGTCATAAACCTCCTCAATATCGTGGATGCCGAGGTTAATACCTAGGATCCTATTGAGCTCAGTAATGCCCATGATGATCTTAAAGCTTTCGGCATCAACTAACAGGGGCAGAGACGCCATTTCCTACGACAGGTCCTAAGGAGGGGATAAAGGGGCAATCGAACCCCACCTTCGACTACGGTGACCAGATAAAAGGGCATCCATCCATTAGTGAAGGAATACCCATCGAAAGGATTATCAGGGTCATTTAACCTAATGAGGACATCATTAGGGATGTTGTAATCGGCCCTAAACTTGGCTATGGCCTCTAGGGCTTTTAGTCTCTGCCTATAAATGCCCATTATCAAAGCTTGGGTTTGAAGGGACTGAAGAAATAAAGAACAAGAAGTCGAGAAGGGGAAAAGGTCAAGGAACGCTAAAGGAAACCCAAAAGCGGGAACAAACAAGATAGGAAGAAAGAACTTACAAATACGAGACAAACGAAACTGGACTCAAAGGATGCTGAACTCAGATTTGCAAGAGCTCAACCTCAGTGGGGCTTCTCTCTTCAGCAAACTCTCTCTCTTCTCTAACGAATGCAAAAGTGAAGAATGAGAGAGAGGCTCTTCTATATATAATGGAAAAAGAGGCTCCCTTTCGAATTCCGAGGACACACGTGCGGAATGTCTCCTCGAGTACTCCACACGTCTCATCGAAACGATTGGACAACCAACCAAGCGGTGACATGTGGTGCCGCCGATACGTCTTCTACATCGATTGAGACGCGCTATTAATTATCTCGGGCAGGTGAAGCGACATGATGTCACAGCCGACACCGAGATGAAAGACAATACATGTTTCATACTCAATGTTCAGAAGGTTCTCCCAACAAAATGCTTAGCTTCCGACCTCAAAGAGTTAGAGAACTCTAAGAAGTCAGAAGCTAGGGGCAATTGTGTGGGGACATTCCTGTAATACCGAGATTGTGCTAGTTTCGGTAAAAGTACCAGCTAGGCTTGTCTTGGTCTCGGTTTAATGCAGCTCGACAATAGTGCCAGGATGCGTCTATGTTAAGGTCATACCTGACCTTGGTATCATCTTTAGTTCGGTTCGATTAACCGAGATGAGTACTGACGCTCAGTCAGTTACAATTGTATTCCTATAAATGTATGGCCATGTTGCAGAACGTGCTGAGAAATAGGACGAGCACCGGGTAGAGATAAGGAGTTATCCTCATCCGACGGTTACTTCCACAATCCCTGAAAGATCAGGGTAAGGTCTGATGAGACTCTACCTTTGAGAAACCAGGGTAAGGTCCGATGGGACTCTATCTTCTAGAAATCAGGGTAAGGCCCGATGGGCCTCTACCCCTGAGAAACCAGGATAAGGTTTGATGGGACTCTACCTCCGAGAAACCAGGATAAGAGTCATAGGACTCCCGGCTTATATATATACGAAGAGCTAATCCAGAAGAGGTATGCAGACACATACTCCAAATTCTGCCTTTCTCTCTGCCCACTCACCTTTTGTTTAGTTATTGAACTAACTTAGGCATCGGAGTACCTTTGGCTGAGCGCAGCCAGGGTCTCTGACCTTTGTTTCTCCTTCCCTTTCAGGTTTCAAGCATCTGACTTTTCCCAAGAAGCTTTACATCCATCTAAACAAATTCGTAACAACTTAGGCCCGCACAAGTAGGATTTGAACAGAAGGCCTATTTATCATTGGCCAAAGTTGACTCAATGGTAATAAAAGTAGAAAAATAGTTAACATTACATTACATCCATCTTCCTTTACATTTCTTCCAATAAATCCAAATATCTGCACTTTGGAAACCTTTCCCCAATATGGCCTCTAACTAAATGGCCCAACAGACACCATGAGGATAGAGTAATTATTTTGTTATGTCTTTCTATAACTTTCACTAAAATTTTTTTTGTTTAAAGGTAAATTGTATTAAAGAAAGAAGGGAGAAACATGGGCACATGGCCCCTAGGCCAAAAGGCAGCAACCAAAAGCAAAAAACCAACAATAGAAAGAAACTGCAGCTATATAGAAGCGAACCAGAAAATAGAAAACAGAGCTAAACCACAAAGCAGAGCTAAACAACAAAGCGAATCAACTAGAGCAGAGAGAGATAGTAGGGAACCTGAACAGAACCGGAGACTTGGCAGAACTTCAAACCAGGCCCCAAGCACGCATAATGGGGTGAGGATGGACAATGGCTGTCCCTGGAGATAGGGAAATGATCATTCCTGTAATTCTGTCATCAAAAATGAACTTAGCTCGCTATAGAGAAGGCTTCCAGTGGTTTGCTTGGCATCATTCTGGATGCCATGGAAGAAGAAGGCTGCAGCCCATTTTCTTCCATAGGCATCTCCAACCTCAGAGAGAACCTTCCAGATAGCAATTGCCGAGGATGGAGCTTAGGCGGAGAAGTTGTAGAGATTTAAAAGCCAGGACCTAAAATCAATAGCCTTGCTACAGGAGAAGAAGAGGTGGGAGTTGTCTCATCCCAAAGGTGACAAATATAGCATCTGGATGCCATGTTGAAACCTCTGATTTTGACCAGCAATCTGTTGGAGTTTTCCTGAGCAGAAGACGCCAAGCAAAGCAAGCCAGATGAGGATTAACCAACTTGATCCAGATCAGACTTGTCCAAGGAGGAAAGGTGTCTTGGTCCGAAGAAGATCCCAGGAAGCTTTGAGGGAAAGGATTCCTGGGGTTGAATCCTTCCAAGAAATAGAGTCTGCCCTGTGATCTTCCACTAACAAAATATCTCTAGTAGATTGAAGCAGAAAATCCCTGATATTTGGAGGGAGGAGAGAAGGAAAGGACCAAGAATAATCATGAATTATGTCGCTCACCCTGTCCCTAGGGGAGAATTGAATAGATGGGAATTTGGAGGAGATGGAATCCTTGTCACACCAATTGTCAAACCATAAGCAGATAAATGCCCCATTGCCCACCTTCCAAACACTACTGGCTTACAGGAAGGAGGAAAGAAAGCGAAGTTTTCTCCAAATGCAGGATCCACCAACTGGATTGCCATTGGACCAAATAGAGGAATTCCAAAAGTACCTTGCTCGGAACCAGTTGGCCCAAATTGAGTCAGTAGTAGTTGCCTCCCAGCCGAACATGAGCATGCAAGCATCGTTGAGCTATCTAATCCTCCTAAGGCCAAGCCCCCCTTCCTCTTTTGGAAGACAAATAATGTCCCAATTGACTAGGCTACTCCTAGAGCCATCCGGAGAAGCAGACCACAAGAAGTTTTTCATAAGTCTTTTAATAGAGAGATGAGTTTTGCTGGGAAGGGGAATTGCCATGGAGATATGGAGAGGAATAGAGGAGAGGACATGCTTTATCAAGGTAAGCCTCCCTGCAAATGATAGACATCTCAGCTTCCACCCCAAGAGCCTGGTTCTAATGGAGTCTAGTAACTTGAGGAAAAACCTGTGTCTGGGGCTTCCAAAGAAAAGAGGAACTCCAAGGTATGGGGGGGCGGGGGGGGGGGGGGGGGGGGGGCGGCGGGTGGTGTTCCAAAGAAAAGAGGAACTCCAAGGTATTGGGGGGGTGGGGAGGGGAGGAGCTACACGAGAGATCAGCAACATCATATTAGCACGCCTAACGGGCATCTTTCCCATGAACAACTGGCTCTTGAGAAGGTTGAAAGACTGCCCAGATGAGCCTTGGTAAAGGTTGATTAGATCTTTGAGGTGCCTCAAAGAGCTCTTGCCAGCCTTCAAGAAAAGCAGGATATCATCGGCGTATAGCAAGTGAACATGGAGTAGATCAAACCGGGTGTATAGCAAGTGACTAGGAGTAGATTGAATCGGGGAGATCAGAACAATCCCCCCCTCTTGTTTTAGAAAATCCACGTTGAGGCTAAGGATCTCTTTCGCTAAGATAAACAAGTAGGGGAAGAGGGGATCTCCTTGCCGCAATCCGCAAGATGAACTGAAGAAACCATATGGGCATCTGTTAATCAAAACTGAGCCTTTACTACAAACCAATTCCCTGACCAAGTCAATCCATCTCTAAGAGAAATTAAAGTACTTGAAAGCTCTTAAAAGGAAGTTCCATTGAAGATTGTCAAAAGCTTTTGGTGATATCCAGTTTCAGGCATAGGGATCCTCCATTAACTTTGGAATTTAGTTTTTGGAAAAGGTCATGAGCCAGCACTACATGGTGATGGATAGATCTCCTTTTAACAGAAGCTGCTCGGTGGTTTGAAATCAGAGAAGGAAGAAACAACGAAAGTCTATGGGCCATAATTTTGGAGATAACTTTATATGAAAAGTTTAGAAGGCTAATAGTGCGAAAATCACCAAAGGACTGATTAGAGGGACTTTTAGGAATGAGAGTGAGAAAATAAGCATTTGTGGCTCGCAGAAGCTTCCCGAAATTAAAGAAATGACAGACAGCTGAGATCAAATCTTGGCCTACAATGCTCTAGCAGCTTGTGAAGAAGACCCCAAAGAAGCCATTAGGCCCAGGAGAACTGCTCCTCTTGAGCTTAAAAACTGCCTTGCGAATATTTGTTGGAGATGGAACTGCTGTGAGGGTTTCATTTTGCTGAACTGAAACTAAGGGCCCTATAATTTGGAAGAGGAATTCTGAAGGAGAAGAGGGAGGGGACTGAAACTGGTTAGAGAAGAAGAGCACTACTTGGTCTCTAATTTGGCCTTCCTCAGAGAAAGTTGAACCATTGACAGAGACCTTATCAATGCGATTAAAAGTATCCCTAGATTTGGCATATTGGTGGAAAAATTTGGTGTTCCTGTCACCATCTTGAAGCTACCTAATTTTAGACCTCTGCTGCCAAAGATCAGCTTCAGGTTTTAGCCAATTATGGAGAGAGGACTTAGCACTAATCAGCTCCTGAAGAGAGAGATCATAGGGACCATCATCCAGGGCTTGCTGGCAGTCCAGGACAACCTTTTCTTCTTCAACAATTCTGACTTTGAACCAAACCACCCCCCCAAAACACATCTCTATTCCAAACCTTGAGATTGTTCTTAAGGATTTTCAGCTTCTAAGCCAGGACAAACTGAGCATTGCCTCCGCAGCAACTATTGTTGGCCCAACTAGTCTCCACCACCTTCAGAAATGAGTCATGAGACAACCACATTGCCTCAAATTTGAAGGGAATGCTTTTAGCAGGCAGCCGAATTCTATGAGAAAAAAGAATGGGACTGTGATCAGAGCAAAGCCGAGGGAGATGGGTTACCACAGGGTTGGAGAAGTTGTCCATCCAGTGGTTATTGGTGAAGGCCCGATACAGCCTAGCTACCACATAAGCCCGACCTTTCCTATTGTTTGCCCAAGTGAAGGAGTGCCTTTTATAATCCAGGCCCTTAAGACCAGTAGCCAGCACCATGTCGTCGAACTCCTTCATAGAAATAAAGGAAGGGGGAAGAATGCTGAGCGTTTCTGTAGCAAGCAAGATGGCATTGAAGTCTCCAATGGCGCACCAAGGAAGGGTAGTGGAGGAGACATAGACTAGGTAGTCCCATAAGGATCTCCTAGTTCTATAATCTGTTGATCCGTAAACACCAGTAATAAGGGAAGGGGAAGGGGAGGAAGGATCCTTATAGTTAATGGTAATGTGTTGGGAAGATTGGTCTTGGAGGGAGAAAGAGAATGAAGAGGAAGATTTGGAGAGGCACCAAAGGGAGTTGTTATTGTTGGAGAGAAAGGAATCAAACCCAAAGGAATACGCTCCTATAGATGAGAAGGAAGAGAATTGAATCATTGGCTCAGAAAGGATAAGGAGGTCAGGAGAGTGAACAAAGAGGAGGCGTTGAAGAATTGTGATGGTGGAGGAGTTGACAATGCCTCTACAATTCCAAAAGAGGACCTTAATCATTGACCACTTTAGAGGGGAGGTGGCCAGCAGATTTCCTTGTAATAGGACCAGAGGAGATGGTGGTTTTACATTTCGCTTTCTTCTTACTTTTAATCTTAAAGGAAGTAAGATCAACCTCCAATACAGCAACCTGGTTTATATCCAGAGGAACCTGCTCTGCCAATGTATCAGTAGTGGAGGAAACTACTGCTGTTGGGAAGCCAATGAGTGTTCAGAGTTGTTAGAGGTGGACTCAATAAGGTTTTTAGAGTAAGAGTAAGAGAAGCTTGTTTCAATAACAGAACAGTACTTCGAAACAGAGAAGGGGTTGGATAGGTCCCCCACCGGAGCAGGTATTTTCTCGAGGATATTGTGGATGATATCTCTCAGAAGGGATGATAGGCGAGGTTCCTGATTGGGTTCCAAGGTAGCCATAGTCTGCTTCAGAAGAGGAGCAGAGTGCAAACCAATGCTTCCAACTGTAGCTGTGTTGACATCACTTACCGTAGCTGTGGTTACAATAGCCTCCATCGATTCAGAAAGATTAGTCGCACCATCCGAGGGAGAAACCGGAGAAACAAGGAGTTGGCCAGATTCTCCAACTACAGCATGGATAGAAGCTCCATCACTAACCATGCCTGACGCCTCGATGGAAGCAGGAACTGGCACCTTAAGGATCCCTCGCTTCAAAGCAAATGGCATTTGGAAGTCAGATGCCCTGCTGAGAGGCAATCTGAGCAAGGAATATTCTCATACTGCACTTCCACCTCCACCTTAGCATCTCCTTCCAGGTCTACTGAAATGGGTTTGAGGTAAGGCTTTGACACATCCAGATTCACCAGAACCCTTGCATTAGAGAGGGTGCGTTGATAAGCTGTAGTCTCATCCAGACGAAGGGGATTACCGATGTAGCTAGCTATCGACAGAAGAATGTCACTGCTCCAACAGTGATATGGTATACCTCTGAGACGGATCCAGACAGGGGAAATCGCCGGCTAGGATTCTTCATTTTGACCTGGGGACCAAGATTGCAGAAGAAGCTTTTTCCTGTTGTCCATAAGGACTTTGACTGACCATGGACGCCAAGTCTTCCTTGGATTGAACATGAACAAAAAGTGGCCTTTCTCAGTCGGAGACGAGACAAGGTCTAGACAGACTCCAAGAGGAAAGCACCCACTGTTCTAATCTTTCCAAGGTACGTCTCCTGCCGACGAATCTACCGATCACTGAGAATGTGAAAAATTCCTTTGCCGTAAGAGACCATCTGCTGAGGGATTTTGATGCTGAGCTTCCCCTCTATCCATTCCGGCCATGGAAGGAAAGGGGAGGAGGAACGGCCAGCAAGGAAAAGAAACTAGCATAGCTCTTTTGGGGAGGAAGATTGGGGTTCATTGGAGGAGAGGGATTGACCTGGGAAGGGGGGTTTTGCGAGAGGCTGTCAATGTGTCTGTGATTGAGAAGCTGTTGGGCTGGATCCCAAGAAGAGCCTGAGGGAAAGGTCCCATGAGATTTAGAACCATCTGCAATGTCGAATTCAGAAGGGGAGGCCAACTGAGCTTGAGATTTGGAGACATCTGCATCCCCAGAAACTGTAGAGGAGGCCACCTGTCCTTGAAACTTGGAACCTTCTACGAGCTTGAGTTCTGATGGGGCGGCCAGAGGAGTTTGGGCGGCCAAATGACTTTGTAATTTAGAACCACCTGCATGTTGAGACAGCAGCAGTGAAGAGGCCTCAAAAGGTCGGGTAACCGGAGGAGGGCGTGGAAGAAAGGGGGGGTGCTTGTTACATAAGCCAGGAGGTTGAGTAGAGAGAATTGGAGGAGGGGAGCTAGGTATTTAAGGAGGCTGGGGCAGGGGAGGCCTCAGGGGAGCCTTCATCCCTAGCTAGGGTTTTTGTCCCTAATCCCACTCTTGAAAGCCATGATTCAGTCTGTTTCGAAAAAAAAAAAAATCCATGATTCAGTGATCCGAAAGGGTTGAAATGGTAGGACCCATATAGATTTGATAATCTTACTAGGATAAATGATTATAAGTAGGATCAGCTAACAGGAACATGCGCGTTTGTAGTTTATAAAACTCAGTTTCATTGGATGTTTTCGATTATTTAATCTAAGATTATAAAATGGATGGTTACACTCCAAAGTTCTCTTTTCGGTTAGCATCAACTTCATTTATCGTTTAGTTTCATAAATCCTATATTATTATTTAGTAGAGCCAACAACGCTAATGACCTTAACATGCCCTATTATTGGATTGATGAATGTCGTAGAGTGTCAGATGCTTTAGTTTACTGGATTGGACCTATATCTAACCTGACTTCCCATCATAGTCAACTGAACTAAATCGAAAGATTGTTAAAAAGGCAAGGGTGAAGGATATTAGGTTGCAATGTAGGATGAATCTTGACTTTCTTAAAGTTTGACTTATATCCAGGGGATGGCATGCTATTAATCTCTCCATCTTTCTTTGGTTTAATCTCCATTAAAAAAGAGCCTATATAGTGGTCATGTTGAATATCACCTTTAATTCATTATTTTTAATCACTTGTAGAAATACAAAGTCTTAGGATTTCTAGGAATCCAATTAAATGGAACAAACGACACTTCGAGATTTTATGGTCCCTTCAAAAGTTTGATCATGGACCCTTACTTCTCTATCCATGCAACATCAATTTCTATTGAATTATTAGGGTGATTGGTCACTGAAGGAAAGAGAAAGTAGCTCTGTTTTCTCCTTAGAAATTCAATTAGAATTCGGCAAATAGACACTTAATTTTGCTGACTTAGTCAATGTCGCATGAACTGTTATAACTGTAAAGCTACATGCATATCTAAATCAGCCTGCAATTACCTAATTATCTAAATAAGCCTACCCAATAAAATTAGGTATGGACCATCTTGTTCCTAACCTAGATGCATCTTATTGGATGATAATGGACCCATTTACTCAATTAACCGAAGGGCAGCTAGATAAACCTAGAAAAAAAAAAAAAAAAAAAAACTAGGTAGGTACCATTATAAACCCAACCCATTTACATCCCTATAAATAAGAGGTTTTTCCCTATAGCTTATCTCTAGAGATGACGTTTCCCTTAACCTTCCCAAAGTCTGAATATTTTCCCACAACTACAATCACACCATTTTTGGACTAAAATACCCATAGTGTAGGGTATAACATAAGAAGATGCATTCTTATAAATGGGTTGGAATTTGGGTCAATGAAAGCACTCAAACTTGTACTATTTAAATTGTGGTTGTAAATGGGTTTGGATGAAAATATATAACATTATTATGTAATTGAAAAGTGGTGATCTAATATGCATTTTATTTGATTCTTTTAGATCTTAGGGAATGTTTGGATATGTACATAATAAAATATTTCTAGATTTAAATAATAGAAAAATAAAATACTACATAATAAAATGTCTCAATATTAAGATATTTCAATATTGTTGTTGTTTGACAATTTCCAAAACATTCAATAAACTTTGAACTAAGAAATTTGACAATTATCCCATATTATAATATACGCTAAATTCAAGATTGACTTAGTTTTTAAATGAAAGATATAGTCAACAACTTTATAATTTTGTTTCAATATTTTTTTAAATGAAAAGACGACAATAATATTTCCTAGAAATTCAACTCAATGAAAATAAAAGTCTCCAATTATATTTTTAAGATAAGGAATCCATGGTAAAATGAGTTACTTTGAGTTTTTAAGGAATTATATTCATGCAAACAAACATGTTATAATATTTTAAGATAAGGGATTTTATGGTAAAATAAGTTCCTAAATTTGTAGGGCTTCAAGTTCATGTAAACAAATAGGCCCTCCATTTCATGGCATAATGGGTTCTTTTGAATTCTTAGAAATTCATATACATACAAATAAATCATATTTTAGCAATAATGGATTCATTTCTTTAAATCCTTGAGAATTCAATTCCATGCAAATAAGCAAGCCCTATTATATGTTCGGGATAAAAAAAATAGTGGTAAAGTGGTTTTTTTTTAATCATTCCTAAGAACTATTTTCATGCAATAAACTCAGCCCTAAGCAACATAAGCAACTAAAATTTCACGAGTCTTCCATTCTTACTATCTATCTATCAATCGATGTGGTTTTTGGTGATAGAACCTAGAAAATGTACATTTTTCGGATCATGAAAAAAAAGACCAAGTTATTATAAAATAAGAAATGCAGATATTTTTAATTTATCCTATTCAAGGCCCACCTTTCATTGTTTAAAGTTGACTATATGCACAATCGGACTCCCAATATGATCATTGTATCAAATTTCACTTTAATATATAAAGGTGGATTGCACACACAGAGGTGGGCCACACAGGGTGCAATGACCAAATATTTGATAAAGGAAGAGGAAAATAGATTTCATACCAATAGGAAAAAGAAGAAGGTGTGGGTGGTTTTGTCATTTCCCCTGGCATGGAGAAGCTCTAGGGAAAATTAGAGTTTTTGGGGAGGAGGAGGGAAAACCCATCTCTAAAGGTTAGCTAATGGGAAAAACCTCTATAAATAACTATGTCTATATGTTTGTATTATGCTTTCTTTGTTTTACAAAAAATAGCTATATATGTATGTATGATTATGTATGCTTTCTTTAGTTTTACACTTCTTGGTGAAGCTACAAATAAGCATGTCTATATGCCAATGCACAGGTGGAACTAGGGGGTTGGTAGGGTCCATGTCACCCCTCCCCACCTAATCTCGAAAAAGATGGAGATTTAAAGTTACTTTTAGCAATGGCCCCACAAGGATTTGTTTTTACAATGGCCACCCCAAGGCCTATATCCTCGTTGTGCCCCTGCCAACACACGAATGGTTGCGTAGTGTTGGAACCTCAGCATCACACACAATCCCAAGGATGGATCCCTCGGTCTTCAGGTTAGATGGTATTACGCTGGACAAGTAGGCCAACCTAGCAAAAAAAAAAAAAAAATAATGATAAATGGCATATCTATGATTATACATATGCACTTATTTATTAATATGTGTAAACTTATTTTTGTTGTGTTTATCTGATCTGTACCACTTTGCTTTATGCTGGTAAACTGATCGAACCATACACGAGCAACGTATGCACATTATGTCAAAATCGGCAATACCTGACACCTGAATGGTGCTAGACCCGACTTATAGTGTCCGTCGCATTTTTGGGACACATTTCTTGCACATGCTGACGGCCTATCGAAGACGTAGTTTTTAAGTTGAGAAGCCAAACAAAAACCCTTTTGACACCAAAACCCCGAAAATCCAGGATCCCTACCCTGTAGGGAGGTGAATAGGGTGAGCTTCTAATTAGTGACCAATTATGCCCAATTTCAACTTCTTTAAATTAATTAGTCACTAGTGATGATTATAAAACTAAGTACGGAAGCTAACAAAAATAACCATCACAAATCAAATACCATCACACTAAGATTTATAGTGGTTCGGCCTCAAAGCTTACATCCACTATTGCCTTGTGAATCCGCACCTCACCGGATTTCCACTATCTATGCTTTTCAATAGGCTAAGCAATAACCTTTATAATATGCTTTCCAAAACTAAGCAATAACCTCTTGGGTTTTAAGGCTCACCCCTAACCTCAACACTCGTTCTTTTCTATGGCTAAGCAATAACCTTTACAATATAGTTTCCAAGGCTAAGCAATAACCTCGGGTTTTAAGGCTCACCCCTAATCTTAACACTTGTTCTTTTCTAAGGCTAAGCAATAACCTTTACAACAAGATTGGTTCTCTCAAATAAGTGTCCGCACAACACTTGAAAAGACACAAATTTAACCTCAATTACAATGCCTCTTAAGTCGGCGGATATGAAAGTGTAAAACTAATCAATGCATATGCTATATGAATGCAAAGATGAATGCTCTATGTGTATGTAAGAGAACTTCAATCAAGTTTTAAAATGACTGCTCAAAGATTATAAGCTTAAAGCTTTTGAAGGTTTAAAACACAATTGTTTTGATTGAAGTGAAAATGCTAATCTCATGTTTTTTAAATAAACAACTCATAAAGATATGACTTATCAAGTTATGCAAGTTGTATTGAAATTTCAAATCTAAAACATGTGATGTATGAGCATAGTTGTTTTTAAAATAAAATGGTTTTCCTATGTGTTCATGGAATGAAAACAACTAGCTAGAGATTCAACCAAGTGTAAAGATCATGCAACAAATAAAATCAATGATGTTGGCAAAGCATGATTTATAAAATAGAAAACAAACTTAGTTTGAATCAAGGTGGAGAATCCAAAACAATATAAATCAAAGATATAAATATATGCAATGGACTTAACAAATCATAGTTACCATGCTAAAATTGATTTACCAATCATTTAAACAAAACATGAAGCATATGATGTTTAAAACAAAGCTTACTAAGAGATTTAACTCATGAGTCCAAGGCTTTGCTTCCCAAATCCCACTCTAGCTTTCCTTAGCTTTCTTTCCAATCCTTGGTCTAATTGTTCTTCAAAGATTCCTCAAAAGTGATCACACTAATCCCAAGGAAGGGCTCATTTTTATAGCAAAACGGTCTCTAACGGCTCTTTGGTCGGTTAATCGAACTTTGGATTCGGTTCACCGAACTCAATGGTCATTTCTGCAATGATCATATTTTTCAAAACTATGGTTCAATGTCGGTTAACTGAATAAATTCGGTTGACCCAGTGGTGACCGACAAATTCACCGACCATAGAAAATCGCAGAGAAATGAGCTCCAGGGATTTTGAACCGAAGTTGGTTCGGTGATGGTCAGTTTGACTATTCGGTTAACCAAATCTTGACCGACAGGTCACCGACATGAAAAACCGAGCTTTCTGGAATTGGAATCGAAGTTGGTTTGGTGAAGGTCGGTTCCTAACTCTGTTAGCCGAACATTGATCCAAAGGTCACCTACATGAAAGTCTGAGCTTTTTGGTAACCTGAAGTTCTGAGTGTAAATCCCCTAAATAAGTTAATCTTGGTAAAGTTGATCTAAGGAGGGAATTTCGTTCATGAGAAACAAGTTTGAACACATATTAAAATCAACCTAAGGATGTTTGTCAAAAACATGATTTTATCAAACTATGCAACCCACAATTAAGTCTAGATTTCATAATTTTCCAAATAACGATGCATATGTGAAAACTCAAGATATGTTAAAATGAATGCATATGCTAACATCAAGTTGCAATCTAAAGAGATCTAATAAACCCAATATAGTTGTCTCATTTATACATAAAAAACCCGCCAAACCTGTTAGTGTTAGGGCACAAGAAGCTGCATTTGGATTATGGACAGTGGAGTACGTCTTGGACAACCCATTTAAATGTGTGACTTTTCCATAGCCTAGGGACTTCAAACCAAAAAAATAAGGTGAATCTTGATTTTGGACAGTGGCGTCTTGGACAATCCATTTAAATGTGTGACTTTTCCATAGCCTAGGGACTTCTGGCCAAACAAATAAGGTGAATGATGCACACACAAACTAACAATCAAATTTGTTTAATTGAAAGCTACTCTAGCTAGGAGTGGCAGTGTCCTCTCCCCATTGTTTACTTCTATAAAAATGGTCCCTGCAACATGATCATTCATTCCTCTCAAGTCCACAGGCACTCTATTCCAAATCCAATAGGGTGGGGTAGGGTAAAATCATAGGCTAACTCCAGTATACTAATTGAAAATGCTTGATTAATGGGATACACACTAGTCTGACCTATTAAGTAAAAATTAAAAACGAAGGTGATTTTGATTAGACTTAGTAAGAACCATGTGGAAACCAAATACTACTTTAGATTGATATATAGATGCAACTCTTATCAAACTTATTCCCAACAACAAATACAGTCTCATCATTGAATGGAAGATCTACAACAATAATTTAAGTTTCTTTTCTATTCTTCCTGCTCTTCATTGCCTCTTATGCTTCCTTACCTCTTGCTATGTACTAATATGTGGTCTAAAGTTGTGGGTTGTTCCATGTTTGTTCATTCCCATGTTTTGGTTGTCATTGATTTGTGAAGTCTGGTTGAGTTGTTTTATTTAGTGAAGATTTCTTGTTTTCTTCTTCATTTTGTAAGCTTATCAAATAAATGCTAAATAAATGCCAGATCTTATTTTTCTTATGATGCTACTTCCTTTAGTGTGTGTGTGTGGGTGTAAAAATGAAATAATTATTGAAGAGTGATGGATGAGTATTATTTTTTATCTTCCCTTGATTCAGTTCTCACTAAATGGAAGGGCATTAGATGGTCATTTCTATATATATATATATATATATATACACACACACACATACACACCTTTATCTTATCTGCATAAGTTAATGTGATTTCCTTTGCTAGATGTTATCATTAGTAGAAAGGAAAGAAAATTGTCCATGTATGTGTGCGTGTGGATATATAAATATATATATATATATATGATTTTGTGTATTCTTGTAATATATGAGGCCCATTTTTAAATGGTTTTGGACACTAAAGAGGTGAGTGGTTTAAGATATAAGGCAGAGATATAGATGGAATCTTGATTTTGCTCTAACGTTTTTACTAGAGAAATGTTTGGGCTTTCAATTACCAAAGCATATAAAAATGGAGATGTTCCAGATATGATGAATTATGATGCATTATTTTGTAATTTAATTACTAATGGTTATTTTCCAGAGTATGGCCCCGAAAAAGGATTGGATGACTGCACCAAGGTTATCTACTGAATACTTATAAGGGGTTGAAGAATTCTTAGAGTTCTTAAGAGCTAATAAAGAAAACTCACGAGGTGATGATTGGTATTGTTGTCCTTGTGTAAAATATCGTAATATAGTAGGAGAGAAGAAGACATTAAGAGATATTCGTGAACATTTGATATGTGATGGTGTAGATACATCTTACACGACATGGACCCACCATGGAGAAATATACCCCCCAAGTCGTTTAAACATGGATTCCACTAACTATGATGAAGATACATTTCCAAGAATTGTTGATATGGTGAATAATGTATTCGCACGTGTTCCTGCTGAAGACAACATTGAAACTCATATGGGGGGTAATGCAACTGCATGCATGGATGAAGATAATCATGAGGAAGATGTTCAAGGTCAGGATAACTCACCGAAGAATATCCAATACAGGAAGTTGACGGAGGATGCCATACAACCCTTATATCCCTCGTGTTAAATTGAAGATACTAAATTGTCAATGGCAGTTGGATTGTTGGGCATGAACGCTAGATATAAGTGGTCCGAAAAGAGTTTTAGTGAGTTATTACAAATGGTAAAAAAGATCCTGCCAGAATACAATACCGTGCTGGATAATACCTACAATGCCAAGAAGATGATCAAGTCGTTGCGTATGGAGCATAAGATTATACATGTATGCCGTAATGATTGCATACTTTTCTGGAAAGAGCATGAAAGTAGAGATAATTGTTCAAAATGCGAGCTAAGTAGATGGGAACTGGTAAATCCCACAAAGCCAAGAAGTGCACGTTTGCCCTAGAAGAAACTAAGGTACTTTCTATTAACACTGAGGTTGCAAAGAGCCTAACATGGTATGCAAATGCGAGCTCAATACCAAACGACTCAATTATGCGTCATCCAGTGGATTCATCAGGTTGGAAAGAAGTTGACCGTTGAAGTTCTAACATTGCTTCTGAGGCGTATAATGTTAGATTAGGACTTGCAATGGATGGATTCAATTCCTTTGGGACCATGAGCAACACTTAAAAGTTGCTTGCTTGTTATGATTATTCCATATAATCTTTCTCCATCCCTTTGTATGCATAAGGAATTCACAATGCTAACATTGTTGATTCCCGCAAAGAAATTAAGGTCCAGGGCATGATATTGAAAATTTTTTGCAACCATTCATCAAAGATTGAATGAATTGTGGTCCACTGGAACCATATATAAGATATGACTCTTACAATAAGAGTAGGTTCACAATGAAAGTAATTCTCTATGCGCTATACATGATTTTTCAGCGTGTGGTCATTTATCGAGTTGTAGGACTGCAAGAAAGCTTGGTTGTCCTCTGTGTGGTAAAGGGACAAATTCACTGTGGCTAAACCATGGAAAGAAGAGGGTTTACATGGAGCATAGAAGATTCCTACCAAATCTAAGACATCCTTTCTAGAGTCAAAAATCACGATTTTATGGAAATGAAGAAAACAATAGGCATCCAAGGTGTTTAAGTAGATCCGAAGTGTTAAACAAAATGGGGACTATTCAAACTAACTTTGGAAAGAGCAAGAAAAGGAAGAGGCCTACTATTGAGTGTGATTCCACTGCATGGTCAAAGAGATCAACCTTTTCTGATTTGCCATACTGGAAGGTATGTTTGACATTTATGTATCTTGAATTTAAAGTAACATGGTATAAAAGGCTTGCATACTAATAACAATATATAAATCTATAGGATCTTCTGATTCATCATAACCTAGATGTGATCCACATTGAGAAAAATGTGGTAGTAATTCCAATTTGAACAATCATGAACATAAAGGGTAAGACAAAAGATGGTCTCCAAGGCAGCCAAGAGCTAAAAGGGATGAAGATTAAGAAAAGTTGCGGCCCGTGGAAAAGAAAGGCAAGTTGACATATCCATATGCTTCTTACGCACTATCTCGATCAAAGAAAAAACTGATATGTAAAACCTTATACCATTTGAAGGTTCCTAGCTATTGGGTATAGTGGGAACTGGAGACATAATGTAAGCTTGGATATTTTGGAGATAAAAAATCCTAAGTCCCATGATTATCACATTCTCATGCAACAAATATTATCGGTGTTGTTGATGCACGCATTTGAAGGTCATAGGCCATTACTTACCGCTATTCAACAATTATCGATATTTTTTAATGTCTTGGGTTCAAAAAGTATCAATCATGAAGAATTGGCAAAGATGAAAGTTAGCATTGTGGAAACATTATGTGTGTTCGAAAAATACTTCCCTCCCTCATTCGTCGTATCTGTGATGCACCTCGTGTACACTTGGCAGAGGTGGCTCAAGTAGGCGGGCCTGTTAGATATCAATGGATGTATCCTTTTAAGCGGTAAAATAAAGTTATAGTTAAAGTTGTTTTTTTTTTTTTTCGTTTCTTCTCCCTTACTCATGTTCACCGTTAAGATCTTATCAAATAGACATGTGACGGGATGGTGAAAACATACAAACGATATTTAGTGAAACATACCTATCCAGAGGGTTCTATTTCAGAGTGCCTCCTTTTAGATGAGGCAATGATGTATGCCATGAATTACATAAACTGATGGTACAAAAGAAATCCATAAGTAAGGACGAGAAACATGGCTGGACAATGATCGTGAATGTGCTTACCCGGTCGATAAAAAGGAAAAGATTGGATATCTTGAGAATGTGCAGTACCAGCAAGCACGTAAATGGGTAATACGCTTGTCTACGGAGAATATTGTGTGGGAAGAGTAAGAAGCATCCGATTAATCTTTCTATTCTTGGCTATTTTTTTAACACACAACACATCAAACGTCAAAATCAATTTATGTGCATGAAATACGATAGTTACATATGGGAACACCAGTCACAATGTCAACCTTGTAGATGACCCATAAGAACAAAAAAGCCAATCGATTACATTCCTTGGCTTAGACAACAATTACAAAATGAGAAAAATAGTGTCTTGAAAAGGATTGTTGATGGATCTAAGTTTGAAGCTATTTCATACACTGCATATGCAATAAATGGATTTGTTTTTAATTTGTACAGCGAATTCAGAAATGACCAAAATAACATAGAACAACGGGGTCTCCACAAAAGCTATAACCAAGTTTAGGTCTAGTATCAAGGACACTAGACTTGTAACTCGGGAGGTCACTTACTATGGCATCGTCAAATGAATTTTAGAACTAGATTACCATGACTTCAAAGTAGTGGTATTCGATTGTGATTGGGTGAGTCTAGACTCAAACCGTTAAAGAGTTGATTCGGAAACAAACTTGAGATGTGTTAATCTAAAAAAGTTGAAAAGAAAAACAAAAGAAATGGATGAGCCGTTTATTCTTACTTCTGAAGCTTATCAAGTCTTCTATTGCAAAGATCAAAGTCGGCCGATAGATGAGTGGCATGTTGTGTTGGGTGTTCCCAAAAAACTTAATCAGGATGTGGATTCTTATGATGATCCATTAAACAACAAGAATGAATGAAAACACTTCAAAAATAGCATTCACAGTGACATCATAGAGGACAATTTTATTGGTGACGGTGAAGAAAGTTCTTCTATGAATAGAGATTCTTGGGAACGGTCCAAGCCGCGGAGCTCACATGGCCCCTCCAATGACCAATCAAGTCCTTCAAACACTACCTCTCTTTTGATAGACTTCGAAATTTGTAAGCCCGCTAATTGGTCATCCCAAAACCAGGTCTTATCTTGTGTTTAGGATCTTGGCAATTGTCTTCCTTGATTGAATGGTTTCTATATTCGCACAAAAGTAGGTCATTGGGAGACTTGTCAAACCCTACCTTACCGAAAATTGTCATGCTTCAAAGTAGGCCTCATAGGTGAGCCCATTGTTGGCACAAAAACAGTGGCACCATTTGAACAAGCCGGCATCATGCAAGCGTGCAAGAGTGACAATATAAATTGAGATTGCTGGAGCATAATGTTAGCTTGTAGAGGGTTTGAGAATCTTGTTCATGTACTAATTTATACCACAATGTAATAATTCGAGTTGGAACTTTGCACGAAAGATGGTGATCATTAGTCACCTTATAAGATAAGCCCTACTTTGATATTTCTGGCCATCTTATCTGAGGCGGGCTTTATTTTTATATTTTACTGGTGCAACAGGCCTGCTCCCAATGCAGACCATGATAAAAACTAACTAAATTTTTAATTAATTAAAAATGTTTATAAGTATTTAAAATGACCTGAAATATTTTGAAATTTTAAAAAGCTGAAAGATTATAGGGAACTAATAAGTAAATAACAGATATTCTAGGATATTGATTTTATTTTATTTGTGCTTAAGCATAAATTGATTGTCGCTTTTAAAACTAAATGTGAATTTTGAAACCAATCGGCTTCCGTGATGGGCCCCACAAATTACTCATACCGAATATTGAAAGGAAAATAAGGAGAAAAAAAGTAGTAAATATAGACTATGAAAGTGGCTCCCTTTAATTGTGAGTTTGGAAAGAGAAAAATCGGCTTTCGCGACAGGGCCTTTAGATTTATTTAGTTAATTTAGTAAATATAGTTATGATAACAAAAAAATTCTGATAAAGATGGAAACTCATGAGATTTTAGGGGAATATCAAGTAAATAGTAGATATTTTGATACATAAGAAGTACTTTTTGTACTTGTTGCTAATTATATGTGGATGAGGTAAATTTCTACGAGACACTTGGAGGTATGAACTTATAGATTCAGACTACGGGTTTGGATGATAAACTGCTTCATACTACATATAGACACTTGTATTGTAGAGAAAATTTTTCATTGAGATTGACTGTACGTCGGAAACTTTGATTATCAGAAAAGAGATAATTTATGCATTTGCCGAATTGATTTGTTTTTCACTGCATTTGCTAAATTAATTTGCATTTCAGGAATCTTCGATAAGTTATTGGTCTGGATCATAAGGACTAGGAGTCCATCCATCATATTGATCAAGTTCTCTTTGGAATAGTTGTATTAGTTATGTCTTTGTTCTTTCAATGATATCAAGAGACACTTCATCAAATTTATTGAGGATTTCATCAAGAATTGTATGGCTTGATCGAAGGGATCATAATACATGAAAGTGTCATCTACAAGATCATTATTTAGACATACAATACGATGACCATCTCTCCAGACTCCTTTATAACTGCGAGCATATTCGAGATGCTTCTTTAAATTAATGAACCTTTGATTTTGATCTGCTTGAATATTGTAGAATTTGTAGACGCTCCATGCTGTAGCTGAGGGTTCCAGCATCTGAGGATTCAAACCATTCTGTTTGATTCAAGTGTCTTTCTGGAATATGTTCATAGTCATTGATAAGAATATTATATTTTTTCAAAACAAATTTCCTATTTCATAATTCATGAAGGTCCATAATTGGTATGGTTGATAAAATCGAGTTTCATTTCTTTTCCGAGAGTAGGAGAGATATTGTGAGAAGATTTCATTTGGTGATGCCGAGGCAGCTGAGAGCATTTTTCACAATTGCAAGCAACTGTTGAATTATTGCAAGATTGTCTTTGTCAAGAATAAATCTATGAAATAGGCCTTGTTCAATATAAGACATATCGAACTCTTCCAATGGTAAAAATTTCATCTCTTTCTCCGAGAGTAGGAGAGATAGTTATGAGAATATTTCATTTGGTGATGCCGAGGCAGCTAAGAGCATATTTGATAGTTGCTTGTATTGCAAGATTGTCTCTGTCGAGAAAAAATCTATGAACTAGGCCTTGTTCAATATAAGAAATATCGAACTCTTCCATTGGTAAAAAAAAAAAAAAATTGGAAATCCAGTGGCCCAGCTAAGGTAGCAAGCTTTATGCATTAATTGCTCCTTGATCTGACAAGATAGAGCTTTTTCTCCAATTCTTGCAGTTAAATCATCTGGAAGAAGAGTGTTAACTTTTTCCTGGAGTTATGTTCTGATTTTAATTTTAGAGATAGATGACAATGCACATGTTCTAACATTTGTGTCTTTGATTCCAAATATTTGATATATATGATTGGCCAAATCAGAGAGATGCTACCTCATTAGTGAATTATGTTGGCCTGTAAAATATTCACTCCAGATATTGTCTATGTCACGCTTATGGCTCCCCTGTAGAGAAGGGTGTTGAGTCCGACGAGGACTAGGTAGGTAGTGGTACATAAGTCCCACATCAAAAACATGTTAGTCCAGATCTTGGGTATATGTCTGTGACTTGGCCCTTAACTCCGCATGAGGCATTTTAACACCATACGACAAGATTGGGTTGGACTCCCATGAGCCAAAGCAGACAATATCACGTGGAGAGCAGGCCATGTCTTTATAGATGATATCACAGCTCTATTTTCCGGTGGGGGAGTATGTCACACTTGTGGCTCCCTTGTAAACGGGCGTTGGGTCCGACGAGGACTGGATATGCAGTGGTGCATAAGTACCACATCAAAAACACGTTAGTCTTGATCTTGGTTATAAACATGTGAGACCTGACCTTAACTCTACATGAGGCCTTTTAAAACCGTGTGGCAAGATTGGGTAGGAATCCCATGAGTGAAAGCAGACAATATCATGTGGAGAGCGGGCCCGGGTCTTTATAGAAAGAAAATTTGAGAAGCTATAGAAGGAATTTGAAGAGGAGGTTCTTCATTGGCAAGGACATAATCTTTGGCATAATCTTTATTGGGATCTATTGATTGTTTGCCTTTTTCCTTTGACATGATTTTTCCTATGAGAAGGAAAAACTGAAAAAAAAACTCATTGAAAAGCTTTATTAATGCAAGAAAATTGAGTTTTGGAGAACAGAGTATTTGGAAATATGAATACGCGTGAAATTCTTTATTAGAAATGATTGAATTGATTTGATTTATTCTCGCAAGCCTTGGACTTTCTATAAATTCAAAATTTATTGGTTTATCATCAATTAAAAAATATTATTTTATACACTGATGCAAGAATGCTTCATGGTAATTCACAAGCTGAAATGATAATACCAATTACTATAGGATTTACCGGTCAACTTCATGGCTAGTGGGAATATTATCTTACACCAATTCAAAGAAATTGTATTGTAAATTCAGTAAAATTAACCAAACATGGAAAACTACTTGTTGATGCCAATAGCCAGACTATTTCTAACGAAGTAGAAACAACAGTTCATTTTTATTAATTTTTTCTGGTAATGTTGGTTATAAAATAGAAAAATATAGAGAACAATTAATTAACCTAAGATATAGGACTTTATCTTATTTTAGATGGTATAAAGATGTATTTCTCTCTTGTTTTTCAATTATTTTATTCTAATTAAGAATTTTGGAAAGAAGAATTTATTTAAGGACTTCCAACTCATTTTGCCGAAAAAATGTTAAGAATGTTCTAAGACAAAATAATAATGGAAGATTAAATTATAATAACTATACATATGGTGATTTAATTCAAAAGATTTCTCGTGTTGGTATGTCTTTATGCAGTGATATGAAAATTAAAGCTGATCTACAAAAATAAAAAAGAATTGGTAAACAAGAATTAGGGAGATTTTTGCTATCAATTTGGCTATGAACCCCTACAAAATCCCTCTCACGGAATTCAGAAACAATATCGTCAACATAAAGGAAAAAGTATTTCCAAAATGAAAAACCTTATAAATCACATAAGAGATCCTATAAGAAAAAAGGTGATTGTAAGAAAAGAAAATCAAGTACTTCTAAAAATAAATCTAATAAACCTGATTATAAATGTTATAAATTTGCAAAAGAAGGACATTTTACAAATAAATGTTTAGATAAAGATTCAAAAAAGAAAGTAAATGAATTAGACTATCAATCTCATGATTCATAAGATGATAAAGATATATGTGTATATATGTTGTGAAAGTGAGGAAAGTTCCTCTGATTCCTCATATTCCTATTTCTCTATAAATGTATTAAGTGCTTAATATGAATTATTTCTAGTGCTATTAGAAAGTATCTCATTTGAAGAAGAAAAAAGAAAATATCATAGACAAATCCTTGAAGATAAGTCTTCTGAAAATAATTCAAAGAAAAATCTTGATTTTGAGCCAATTTCTATGAAAGATACTATCTCTCTCTCTCTCTCTCTCTCTCTCTCTCTCAAAAGAAAAAAAACCCTTCAAAACCAACCATTCAAGACCTTGAAAATGAAGATAATGAAACAAAACAAGAAACTGCTCAATTAAGAGAAGAAGCAACCCAAGAAATTATTAAATTAAGGAAAAGAATTAAAGTACTTGAATTAGAAGAGAAACAAGTGCAAAAAATGTATGTATAAGTTTATTTCTTGTATGTTCATTTGTTGTTTTTCCCTAAGAGCAAAATTGAAATTGCGAATAATTTTTCTCAGGTTCTGATTTGCCGGAGAACAATGTGTCTCCTTGCATAGACAATGAACCAAATGAAATCGATCAAAGCACATCACTTAACAATAAACAAAACTAAATCGGAGAAATTCAGAAAACATAGTATCGCAGTAGAAACTCTTATGCAAATGTGCACATTTTCATCGGGGCATGTCTCTTTCTATCAAATTTGCATTTGGAAATGCACATTGCAAGTAGTATTATTCTGGTGGTTGGAGTTGTTGTCAGGGAAGCCATAGAGGATTGGCAATTTGGAGGTGTAAAATGCAGTTGCATGATCATGTAAGTTTGATTTTCCTTTTTCTATGATTTAGGCTTGGAAGTTTAAAGATGCTTAAATAGATTGAATGGGCCTGGCTTGGGGCATCAAGACCACCCACAACAGTTTTCATAATCTTAAATTGTAGTGGTTTCTGAAAGTTCATATAAGCTTTTACAAGTTTTATAGTGACTGTAGTATTAAAGCAAATGTCTGTGATTATGAGGACTGGAGAGGGTCGGTTGCTAGAGAAATATGAAGGAAATGTGTCACATCCCGATCTCGAATCACCCTAGTCTAAGATAATCTCCGAGGTGTGTCACACGTACTCCCGCGTGCTATACCTGTCTCGAGCCAAATACAGCACACGAAGGAGAGAAAACAACTTTTCATACATGTGAATTAGAACTCACTAAGCACATCAAAGGCAATTAAACATAACGGACGCTGTAATTCATTTATGTGAAATATCAATTCCCATTCAGTCTATTTAATATTTCAAGTTTCGATACAAAAGAATTATACAATTATATACATTGTTCTACAAAAGAGGGTGTATAAACGAACGCTATACAAACAATACCAAAAGTATAAATAAAAGGATAACTAAACCTAAGTGTGGCTCACACAAAAAGGAGCAAGCCACACACACATCTGCAACGACTCCAAAACATCATTACGCACTCCGAAGAAGACGGATCTATGCGGTCTTTAGCTCAGGCCACTCCTCTAACCCTGAAGGTACCTTTTGGGTAATTTTCTCTCTCTCCTCGGCCTTTTAAGGGCCGGGGGCCGCATCTAAGACTGTGACACCAAGAGTAGTATCATCAATACAACGATTGACCAAGTATAGGTAATAATAAGAAAGTAAATAATGTATCAAATTGAATTTAAGACGGATGAATTAACAAATGTCAATGATAAGTATCAACTAGGCAAGTAGTGCATAATTTGATTAATTTATGCTTGTGAGTCAAATAAAATGAAAACGTACAAATTTGGCTACTACCTTAAGCTCATCCTCTCAAAGAGAGCAAATATAGTTGGGATGTCACCAGCGGCCTAGCCAAAGGCTAGCTAGCTACCCGGAAATGGAGTTCCGGTGCTCTAGATGACTTACTACAGTAGTCTTAAATAAATAAACCAAGTGTAACCCCGTCGGGTATCACATGGTCGAAGCTAAGTAGTGCTGACTCATTCGAATCAAATAAATATAAATTAGATTTGAGTAAATTTGTATTCAATTGTTCTATAATCAAATCGAATAAAAATCACATATTGCACGAATACATACTCAATCCCACATACTCAACAAATACTAAATCGGATGTACAATACTAAAAATTTCGACTGAATATAAACAATAGGACCTCAATGAATATTAACAATACTATCAATCTACTAAACATGATTTAAGATCAATAAAGAAATTGTACTCCAATATGAAATGAAATAATTTAGAGGAATCAAGATATTTTTACTATCCAACTCTAGATTTATTGTTTTAGTCCTTCACCATCCAATACAAAGTAGGTTAGGAAAGTCAACGTGTTACTACTTATTAGGTGTCACTATTTATGAAAAATACATTGAATTCCCAAATAACTTTCATGGCATAGTGTTAGACAAAGAAATATCCATTGGTCCAATTTATAAGGTTAACGGTTCCATTCTATAGTCATAAGGTCTCGAAAATTCCTAATTTCCTATGGAGGTATGGGTGAGCACCAAAATCCACTAAATGAGGGATTAAGGAGGGTTAATGTAGGCTATGAGTGTCAATACTCCCTTTAATTGGGCTCAAAAAGCCCAAACAGTTGGGTTTAGGTCCGCTCGAGCGGGGGTGTCTAGAGGGGTGACACGCTCGAGTGGTCCCTAGCGCACTCGAGCGGCCATTACAAAATCCCACTTCGGAATTTCCAGTGAGTGGGTCCACTCGAGCGGCTATCTGCGCGCCCACTCCAGAATCCCAGTTCGGAATTTTTGATGGGTTCTTCCTTCCATTCCTCCTCACCCTTCTCCCATCACACCACCTGCATAATGGAGCCTTCTTGCTCCCATTCACATAGTATAATTCCTCCATTCAATCTCCATCATTTAAAAACTCATAAATCAAACCACATTCATTCATTTATTAAGAACTAATGCATTGAATAAGAGTTTCATTGAGTCAATGAATTTAACATATATGTAAATCCAAATCATGCTTATACTTGCCTCTAATAGAGCCTCACAAACCCTTCTCACACACTTGATCAAGGAGCCCCAAAATCCCCAAATAACAAACCCTAATGTCACATAAACACAAGGAAGATGGGATGAACATATATGTCTGCACAATCATGAGTCTCTTGACTCTATTCCAATTTAATGAAGCAAATCAAAGGTGTTTGAAGCCGACCCCTTGCAAGGATTTTGAACTTGGAGAAGATGGAAGATGGTAGAGGTGATTCCTTGTCAATGAAGAAGAATAAAGGTTGAAGAAGATGATGGTGAGGTCGGCCTAGCTTCCAAAGCACATACACTAACTCTTCTTGATTGTTGAGAAGGAGAGAAGGAGGAATGAACTAGGAGAAGAAGAGTAGAGGAGAGAGTAATGGAAGGGAATGAAAAGGAGTGAAAGAGATGGGTACATTGAAGGGGCTTTAAGAGATAAGGTTCTCTTTTTGCAAGAAAACCCACTAAACTTTCATATTTCCAATTTAAGTCAAATAGAGGTCCACTAGTTCAATGGTTGGTCAAATGAAAGAATGCTTAATACAAGAATCGACGTGCTCATCGTGATACACGCGATGATGCCAATATGACGCACAATTGATGAAAAATGCGAAAACTCATATTTACGAAAAAGTCCTTGACCCTACTCAATCGAGTCAACTTAGTCTCCGCTCACTTATTCAAGGTTTGAAGCTCAACTAATTCAGTCTATAGGGTCAATCCACCCTAATTATCATTAGTAGCAATTAAGCACGATTAATTTGACTAAATCACCATTAATTAGTGCTAATTAAGGTTAAATCAGGTCGGGGTGTAACAAAATGGTAAAATACAACTGGTAGCAGATTTTAAATAAAGGCTTGGATGTAGCTTTTGCTGAGGATAGGAATGATATAGATTGTAACTGAATACACCTAGCAGATATAAGTGCATTAGAGAAGCAACTAGCACTACTGAATATCCTTAAACTTTTTTCAATATAATGATATCATTTACTCTGTTTGTAGTGACAGCCATATATAGTTAAAGTGTACTTGGGTATGCAAAGAAGTCTAAGTGAGTAAAAACCATAGTTTCTTTATTGGTTAGTTTCTTTACTGGTTTCAGCTCAGAAGTTATAGTTTAGATTATGGTTGTAGTTATCCATGACCAAAGGTGCAAGACGAAACCAATGAAAATGTTCCCCTTTCTTGCTAGTAGCATGGTGCAATTGGATCATTCTTCGTAAGTTAAGATCGGAATCGAATACATGCATAAGTTCTACGTATGATTCGGATCCAAAAGTCGATCTATGAATATGGATCCGGGTATAGTTAGATTTAGGTTGTTTATATCGGGATACAATTAGCAATATAAGAGCCTGAGTCTGGACATGAGGAAATGGGACATGGGCATTGGTTCTACTTGATTGAGATCCAATCCAAAAAATAATTTGATTGTAACTATGGATCCAAATCATAATCCAAGTTTGAAAAAAAAAAAAAAAAAAAAGGCTCATTCCCAGTTTACTCTGGTTTATTCTTCCTTTTTTTTCTTTTCTTCTTTTTTTTTTATTGTGCAGACGGACATCCATTCATGGCCTCGGGCCTAGAAAATAGATTGGACTCATCCATACATCAGGGGGGTCACTGTAAAACGAGTATAGTTCTTGGCCACTTTGAAGAATACATTTTACAAAATTCCAAAGGGTTTCAATTACATAGCTTATCAAATCCTTTTATTAGGTCTTGGTGCAGCCGTTAAGTTCCCAAATCACAGGAACTAATACTTTGGTCCCAATGCCTACCTAATGCATTTACTGTAGAAGTGATCCATCAACTAAATGGCCCATGACCTAGAGGACCTGGATTGATTGGCTAAACCCACAAAATCAAGGTTTCCAATTTTAGCCATTCACTAAAAATTCAAAAAGAGAGGGAAGGCAGTGCTGGTATTGAGCTGCAAGACTTACAAAAAAAAAAAAAAAGGAAAAAAAAAAAAAAAAGACTGGAAGCCCCAAACCAGGCCATTGGCAATGCATGCATGCCATCTCAGCCATTCAATACATGCAATAAATTAAAATCGCCAATCATTAGAAATCTCAAAGAATCAAAAGCATTCAAACATTTATATTAATCATAGATTTACAATGAATGAATAGAAAGAAAAAATCATTAAAATAACAAGAAAAAAAAAAAAAAAAAAACTCTCCCCAATCCAAAGAAAAAATTTCCCCAGATCCTCCCTTTTCATCCGCAGAACACCCACATCCATACAACCAACAATTCTATGTTTCATTTCAAAAATTCGTTGACATCAAAAAATAGTGGATCATCATCGGTCATATCAAAGAACAGCGGATCATCATCATTCACATCAAGCAACAGAGGGTCATCATCGTCGAATCCTTGTCCATTAGAAGATGGAGAGATAGGATGGGATCGATTCAGTTCATCCAAGAATTCACCAACATCAAATGATGGTTCAAGCTGCTCAATCACATGAAGAGACAAAGGATCATCGAACCCATACCCTTTTGGGGGAGTTGCAATACGCTGCAAGCAATCCATTGAGGAAGAGGGAGGCAACACAGAAGATACACTTGAAGATGACGACGAATAGCTGATGGGGCCAGACGACCCATCATACTGTGCTCCTCTTTCTTGGTTCAAGAAATTAGGGTCCAACCCACACCCCAGTGAATCAGGAACTGAAAGACCATTGAACCCACACCCGTAGTCTAAAGATGACGAAAGAAACCCAAACCCAGATCCACTTGAAGAAAATGAAGATGATGAATAGATCATAGGGGCAGACCCATACGTTGCTCCACTTTCTTGGTTCAAAGATTTTGGGTCAATTAACCCACTGGAACTGGCATCAAAATCAAAATATGAAAGACCATCCAATCCACATCCGTATGAAGTTTCCAGAGGCTGTGAGCTTTGGATCGAAGAAGACGAGGGGATCCAAGACGAAGAAGAAGAAGCAATCTCCATCAAACCTGGCAACAAGAATGGCTCTGTCGTCATAGGCTCAGGGTTTGGAATCGTCCCAAGATTTTCCTCTTCGTATGGCACAAGAAGATGTTTCATCGTGTTTTCTTCATCTTTGGTCATGATCACTTTCCCATACCCAGACCTTGCACCATCTTGTACATTCTTCTTCTGACTTTGATAACGGCCGATGACGATGCCGGGGTCGGGAGATCCATATGTTGATACTTTTCCGGTGGCTCTAGAGATGATCACTACTGCAATTTCGGAGCCACATAAAATGCTTAGCTCTTGGGCCTTCTTGTATAGAGTATTGCGCCTCTTGGCAAACTTCACGTCTTCTTGCTCAAAACACTTTCTCTTTCCCATCTCTCTCTCTCTCTCTCTCTCTCTCTCTCTCAACAAGTAAATCAAAATCAGAAAAATCTGAAATCCTAACCCTGAAATGCAAAACCCTCAGTCCCCTTCTCGTCTCTGTTCTCTCACTCTCAAATCTCAATAAGCAGACGGTCTTAGAAAGAGATGTTTTTCAAATGTATGTCCGTTGGCTGCTGTGGCTAATTTATATAAACGGTCTTGATCTCTGGGCTGGCGCCAGCACTAACTACTAGCTACTAACCGATTTGATTTAGGTAGCGTTAATTGCACTCAAGTCAAGCTACCCACAGCCAATAGTTTGCTTTAGTTTTCACTTTGCAGTGTTCCCCTTCTGAAGGGCCCACCAGGAATCAACGGACATAACTGCTAGATGGGTTTTGAGTTTTGACACAGAGGGGCGTTAATTTTGAGTTTGAAATATTGGTTTTAATAAAATGGTCCCACCCTTAATTTTAGAGTAAAACCTAGTAGTAAATTTTCCCAATCAAACTTGAAGGGGCAAAACTATTTTGGGAAGAGTGATCATAGGAGAGCCCGGTGGGCGAGATGTTTTTATGGAAATAATTGAGTTCCATGGTGAAATGGGTTGAAACGAAACATAATTAAAAGTGAGGAGGGGTGAATGATAGGAGGGAACTTTTCTCGGATTTAATTTAATAGGATGATGGGTGCATATATATATATTTATTTTTCATTAAATGAGAGATCATTTGATCATCATTTTTATAATTTAGTCGGTCCTATGAATATATTTCTGACAATTCCTAGGAATTTAATTCCATGAAGGGCCCATTTGTTGGCATTGGATTCAATTTATAGGTAATCTATTAAATATAATTGAATTCTGTCATGAGTCTACGAGCAACTAGAAATTTGTGACACTCCTTAGTAAGGCCCGTTTATTAAAAATCTAAATTGTCCATTATAAATGCCCCGACTTGTAAGAGCCACATTCAAATTTCACACTAGCTAGTAGGAGTTCGTCTAATAAAATATTCTTATAAATAATTAATTTGAGCATGGCCTCAACTCTTATTGTAATGAGACTTTAATAAAAGCACATACAATCTCATATTTGTGACAATCAGCATCTTCCAACAGTGTATTTTAATATTATTATTTTATTATTTGGTAGGCCAGCTAAAGGAGAACCCACACATGCAATGAGAGATCACTCGTGCAAGCAAGGAGAAATTTTCTCCCATAGACTAGGGATCAATCTTGGTCATCTAGAGGAGAACGCCTGCATACACAAAGAGGAAGCCCAGGGATCAATCTTGGTCATTTAGAGGAGAGGCAAACCGTGGGGTTCCAACCAACTGGGCAATCGCTCGTTCTCGTGAATTTTATTAGTCATCATTGTTGGATTATTTAAAATCTTTATGGATGGTCACCATACAAATTTATTTGTTAATATTTATTGCAAATAAAAGGCAGCAGCTACAAAAACACACATTATTTTTCTTAAAAAATTGTGAATCGGAAAATTAGGTATGCTTGTCTTCGGCACCTTTGTTATAAAGTTGAAGATTAAAATATGTCCGTAAACAATTGAACCATCTAATCAGCCCCGAGGTACTATTTTAAAGGACGCCCAATGCTTGAGGTCACTACGTCAAATAAGCAATACCCAACAATTGTCCCTCCGGCATCTCCAAGGTATGAATTTTTTAGGGTTTTAACGATTTTCTTTTCGTTTTTTCTATTTGTTTTTGGATTTTGAATGATACTTGGGTTTCTTTTTAATTCGTTATGGGTTTACATTTGTAGTAGAGAGGATGAATGGAAAAAAAAAAAAAAAAAATCAGAAATGCCTAAGGATTAATTTCAAGCCTTCTGAATGGATTTAAACCTTGTTTGTTCTTCTTGGTTTTTGCTTGACGAGTGTGTGTGGAGACATTTGGATGTAACCTTTTAAGTCACATTACATTTGTGGTTTTCCATTTGTGTTTCAAAACCATGATTTCTCAAGTGGGTATCTCTAACAATGGCTTGGGTCTCAAGTCTCCTTTGTATGGTAGTGCCTAACAATCCAAACATTTGAAAATCAAAGTGGGTTTGGAGGGTCACAATGATGCTGTGGTTAGAAAGAGGGAGCCTACTTATGACCAAGACTTGAGCATAAAACCCGGTCCACATTGATTTTCAAATAGTGTGTCCTTAAAAATGCTTAATTTCATCATCATTTTAGAGTAATTAAGGACTTAACCATCAAATCATTCACCATTTTAATAAAAAAAAATCATGATTTTATGTTTGTGGGCATCAAAAAAGTTTGAATTTGAGTCAAAATTCATTGAAAATTTGCATTTTCACAGAAAATCATGAATTTCTCTATTTTTGGCATTGGAAGTCGTGAATTTCTCATAACTTCTTACTCACACAAGAAATGATGAAAATTTTTTTGCACCATTGATTTAATTAAAGAAAACTTGATAAAATGGTGAAATCTTATGCATTTATTCAGTGAAAATTGGCCGCATCTTGCAATATTATTTTCCTAGCCCGCGTCTTGCAATATTCTTTTCCTACATAAATAGATAATTATTTTTTTTATTTTTTGCTAAAAGGCAATTGTATTAGAAGAAGAGGAGAAACGAGGCAGAAGCTCCAAACAACCAAAGGAGGCAACTATACAACAAAAGAAAGGGGAAAAAGGAAAAGAAAACAACAGCTACCAATCCTCAAACAATTGGATCAGACAAAAAATTCCTAAACTTCTGAAGAGACCTACTAGAAAAAGGTTTATCGATTGATCTGAGAGAGGAAGAAAGGAGCTCTATCAAATAATATTTAAACTTCCTCTAAGAGGCTCTAGCATTCCTATAAGTGAGGTCATTCCTACTTTTCCAAATGGCAAAAAAGGTGGTGAAAAAGATGGAAGAAACACCTTTGCGAGCCCGCTTATCACAGTTAGAAGACAGACCAAACCAAACCTTTGAAGGAGACAGGAGCAGCAATGGTAACGCCAACAGCTTGAAGGACCCATCACCATAGATCAGAAGCAAAGGGGCAGAGAAAGAGAAGATGAAGCACAGTTTCCACATTCTGATAGCGAAGGCAGCATCTTGAGGCCAAACTGAAACCAACTGCTTGAGCCCAATCTTACGTTAGGGTCTTGCTGTGCATCATTCACCAAGCGAAGAAAGAGACACTCGGAGGCATCAGGTGATTCTAGACCAGGGGAGCCCACTCCACTGGGTTACTTCTTGATCTGATTAATTGCCAAGCTTCTTTGAAAACAAAGTCCTGACCATGATGGCTTTTCCAAAAAATAAAGTCCACAATGTTTGGGACTATAGAAAGTGTGTGGGGACATTCCCGCAGTACCGAGATTGTGCTAGTTTCGGTAAAAGTACCAGCTAGGCTTGTCTTGGTCTTAGTTTAATGCAGCTCGGCAATAGTGCCAGGATGCTTCCATATTAAGGTCGTACCTGACCTCGGTATCATGTTCAGTTCGGTTCGATTGACTGAGATGAGTACTGACATACAGTCAATTACAATCGTGCTCCTATAAAGGTACAGCCACATTGTAGAACATGCTGAGAGATAGGACGAGCACCGAATAATGATAAGGAGTTATCCTTATCTGACGGTTACTTCCACAATTCCTGAAAAAGCAAGATCCACTACCCCCGAGAAACCAGGGTAAGGTCCGATAGGACTTTACCCCTGAGAAACCAAGGTAAGGTCCGATGGGACTCTACATCCGAGAAACCAGGACAAGAGTCATAGGATTCCCGACTTATATATATATATATATATATATATATATATATATATATATATAAAGAGCTACTCCAAAAAAGGTACGCGGACACATACTCCAAATTCTACCTTTCTCTCTGCCCACTCACCTTTTGTTTAGTTACTGAACTAACTTAGGCATTGGAGTGCCTTTGGCTGAACGCAATCAGGGTCTCTAACCTTTGTTTCTCCTTCCCTTTTAGGTTTAAGGCATTTAATCTTTCCCAATAAGCTTCACAGCAATTCCATAAGTCCGTAATTATTTAGGCACGCACAATTGGCGCCATCTGTGGGGAAGGATTAAATCAAACTCACAAATACCATGCCTCCAAAAACTAGAAAGGGCGAAGGATCATCAAGGACCCTGTCACCACCACAAGTATTGCTAAGGCAATTGCCACCGGTCCCTCACCAGAGGAGAGCCGGGGCAAGATCTGGTGCGGTGAGTGTGGAGGGGCCTGTGACTCAGTCAGGCTAATCTTCAAAGGGGGGTGACGGCACCTCCCCGACAAGATGATCTTCTACTGGAGCGTCCCTGGCAGAATGTCCCTCTACCGGAACGCCCCCGACAAGATAATTCACCAATGGTGACCGGGTCACATCAATCCCACCACCGGATTGACGGCAATGATGATAACAACCCACTTCTCACGAATATCAGGGCCCAAAACCTTGTTATCCAAGAGCAAGATGAGTTGATTCGTCAACTCCGGCAGTAGCTCCACGAGAAGACGAAGGCCCCGGTTCCACCCCCTAGATGCAACCGAGCTCCTTCGGTTGAACAAGATTTGAGGTAAATCCTGAATAACAAGAGGCGCGACCGAGCTTACAACGAGGGCTTGAGTAACAGCCATTTGAATGATGACTCAAAAAGGCCAAGACAAAGACCGAAGGACAATGATGACTTGAGAGAATGGCTTGAACGACAAGTTAAGCAAACGGTCTAGCAGAACATGGAGGTGGTCGGTTTCACCCGAGATCGGCTAAACGCCTATGACACTGAAGATCTCAGTACATCTCTCTTCTCTCAGGAGGTAAGGAGCTTTTCCCTCCCAGAAAGGTTTCTATTCCGAGGTTCATTCTTTACGATGGGACCTCGGATCCGGCAACACATCTCCGACATTTTACTCAGCAGATGTCGATATGGTGTGATATAGGTCACCTAAACTGTAGAGTTTTCTTTTCCAGTTTAGGAGACCTTCCCCTAAAGTGGTTCTACGCACTTCCAGAAGGGTCAATTTCGAGCTGGCGGCAGCTCCGAAATTCCTTTGTGGAAAAATTCCAGGCTCACAGGGTCATCACCAAGACGGACAATGACCTGATGACCATAAGAATGAGGTGGACCGAAAACGTCACTTAGTTCGCCAAAAGGTTTTGGACAATCTACAGCCAAGTCGAAGACACCACTGATAGGGTGGCCATCAGGTCCTTCAACATCAAGAAAGCTGCATGAAGTCGCAACCTGCCATAAATAGGCAATGCAATTTCTCCAAAAAAATCAAATCTTGTCAGAATCAAACAAAAACTGCAAGATCCTTCAAGATAGCCAAGAGAAGAGTACACATGAAGTTTCGGGCCATTTCGACAACATTTGGCCTAACTTCACTTCTCCGACAGCTAAACAGGAGCTCTCGACGGCGACATCATCGGAGACGTCAAAACCTCGATCAGAGCCTACAGATGACTCCAGCATGTCTCAAAAGGGCTCCATGCCAAATTTCAAGTCAAACCGACAACGTTTGACCCTCCATCAATGCTCGAGCAGCAAAATCAAGCCTCCCGGCAGCGGGAACCACCGAAGCCTTCGCTCATCAAACCAAGTGCATGAGTGGCTTCAACATGCTTCCAAAAGGCTGCACGTCAAATTTCAGGTCATTCTGACAACGTTTGACCAGGTTTCGATGCTCCGAGAGAAAATCAAGCCTACCGGCGGCGGAGCAACCCGGGACCATGACATCCAAAACGGAGCCCATGGAACGTCTCAAAATGACTCCAATAGGCTCCCCGTCAAATTTCAGGTCAATCGGACATCGTTTGGCCACATATCAACGCTCGGCATTTTCCCCGCAGCAAAATCAAGTGAAGCATCGACGGGACCCCAAACGGCTTCAAAACTCAAACAAAAGCCTATGGTTGGTCTTATTTATTGCTCAGGAGGCTTCACCTCAAATTTCAGGTCATTCCGACATCGTTTGACCAAGTTTCAGCTTCTGGCGGAAAATCAGCAGCTCTACGCGACAAAGTCTTCGGCTTTCCCGGAAAATTGGAAACTTTGCACTCTAAAAATGCAAGGATTCTCATCAAGTTTTCTACAGGGAAATCAAGCCAATAAATGAGAAGAAATGTCAAGAAAAATACAGAAGAAAACGGCGACGAAAAAGACCTCAAAACGACCGCAAAACGGGCTCCGAAGGGGAAAAATCCCCCAGGGTCGCAGACCCCTGCGACCATGGCCCATGGTCGCAGGCCCCTGCGACCATGGCCCATGGTCGCCAGTCCATGGTCGCCGGCGACCATGGAGGTCCGGGTCACTGGATTTTCCGCCGGTGACCCGTTTTTTCCGTCTTTTTTTCGCGTTTCGCGCACTTTGGCCCCTGTGGTTTCCTGAAAATGTGATTTTTAGTGCTTGAAATTGACTCATATCCTCCGACATCCGTCAAAATCACGGGTCAACCTCCAAAAGCATAAAATCATCATTGATCGCTCCAAGATCGCCAACCGGTCGACCAAGAAAGTGCACTTTCTGTCCGACCGATCGTGAAATCGACAAGACAGATGTCACCGGCCCACTCTTAGCTATCAATGTCTGAAGTTACATGTTCATCCGATGTCGATCAGCATGTAGATCTATCGATGATCATCGCCAGAAGAATTCCAGAAGACACGGCATGGCCCGCGACTCTTCGACTGCTCGGCGACCAATTAATGTGGTTAATTGACTAGCTTTATTGCAGTCATTAATTCATTTCTTTGGACGGCCCAATCAGAAGCAAGCATTTGGGAGTTACAAGTCAATTGATTCATGGCATTTAAACCATGAAACTCCTCCCATTATGGTAATTAAGGTGATTAAAAGCCCTTAATCTCCATCGGCCAATCAGATTCAAGGAAAAAGGAGTTACAAAATCAAGAAATAAATCTTGTAACTCCTCCCATTAAAGCCATTAAGGCTCATAAACCCTCCTAAATGGCTACCAAAAGCCTATAAATAGGAGAGCATTCCATTGAAATGGAAATCAGAAAAAAGAGGAGAAAATCAGAGGATCAGAAAAAAAGATCAGAAAGAGATCTGAGAGAAAGAAAAAGAGAGAAAAACTCTGCTGAAGTTCTGCACCGGCCACCACTACAAGGTGACAAAAGTCCCTTGGGGGGCACCCCCCCCCAAGGTCCTTGCCTTCTCCCGCTGCCTCCAATGGCTTAGACGTGGCTTTTCAGCCCGTCTACTTAGCTTTTTATTGGACATAGGACCTTCTCTTGGTCTTTGTCCTCTAAAAACCTGAGGTTATAGCCAAGCCAAGCGAATCAAGAGCATCTTCTGTTCTCATCTGCATGGATGATGGCGAAGCCCATACATGGCTTGCGACCGTCAATCTGAACGAGTCCCTCACAATCTCCTGAAAAGTTAGATCTTCCTTTTCTTGCTTTTCATTGTAATTTGTATTTTTCTAAAAGAGACAAAAATCACAACTCTTGTCTTTCATTATTGATGAGAATTGTAAATCGGCTATAAACGCCAAAATCGGCTATAAATGCCAAACAAAATCGCCTTTCACGGCAAACCAAGAAAATGTCTCTTTTCTTAAATATTTGTGCAATGGAAAACTTGAAAGAAGTTGATTTCCTTTTTACTTGCGAAGGTTGATCTCCGGATGACCACTTGCAATTCCAAGTAAAATAGAAAATCTGGCACACCCACACAAAAGAAATGTTGATGCACGCTTCAGGGCCCGCCAGGGCGCGAAAGGGTCGGACCCGACGGACTCCCACGTTCCGCCGACCACGGTAGCCGCCCCACGGCGCCTCGGAGCGCGTTCCATCAAGCTGGCACACCCGGTGGGACTCGTTCATTTGAGAACACGGTGCTTGGAAATGAAATATTTGCATATCATACTTTTTGCTCTATGCTTATACTTCTTTTCCGGATTCCTTGGCTACTTTCTAGCTGGTAGCCTATGTTGGATTTTGCATCCTAAAAAAACATGAGATGGGATTTTTTGGAAATTTCTATTTCTTTGAGTTTGTTTCCATTCTTTCTCTTTTCAAAAAAAAAAAAAATCAGTTTTCTTAGTTTGAATTTAAAATTGAGAAACTTTGATCCTATCCTATCGTTCTTTGGTGCTTGCAGAAATGTTGAGCCCGTTCGACTAAGGTTTTGGACCATCGTTTCTCTTCGATGAGTTCATTAGAGATTTCAAAAAAAAATATATTAAAAAAAATAAAATAAAAAAAAAATCAATTTTCTTAGTTTGAATTCAAAATTGTGAAACTTTGATCCTATCCTATCGTTCTTTGGTGCTTGCAGAAATGTTGAGCCCGTTCGACTAAGGTTTTGGACCATCGTTTCTCTTCGATGAGTTCATTAGAGATTTCAAAAAAAAAATATATTAAAAAAAATAAAATAAAAAAAAAATTAGTTTTCTTAGTTTGGATTCAAAATTGAGAAACTTTGATCCTATCCTATCGTTCTTTGGTGCTTGCAGAAATGTTGAGCCCGTTCGACTAAGGTTTTGGGCCATCGTTTCTCTTCGATGAGTCTATTTGGGATTTTTATAAAGAAGGACATAGATCACTAAGGTTAAACCAATTGCGTTCTTTGATCACGATTGATTCAAGAAAAGCCTTGTCCAGAGTGTGGAGACAGCTTGACTGTTCTAGGCAAGGGTCCTCCAAACGGGTTCATTAAGTAACCCTACCCTTACCTGGGGGCAATTCTATCAATTGAGGTTTCATAAGATCGGGTTAGGAGGCCTATGTGTACTCTCTCGTCTTTAAATCTTAAAAAAATTAAAAAAAAAATAAAAAAAATTTTCAAAAAAAAAAATCTTAAAAAAAAAAACAAAAAAACAAAATTTTCAAAAAAAAAATAAAATAAAAAAAATATAAATAAAAAAATATTTTAAAAAAAATAAAAAATAAAAAAATAAAAAAAATAAAATAAAAAAAAATCATTTCAAAAAAAAAAAATCTCCAAAAACTCGTCACTTTTGGATTCAGATTCGAGAAATTGTGGTCTCTTCCCTTCTGAGTACTGGCGCTCGCGGAAATCTTGAGCCCGTATTTGAATCGGAATGCCACCTGCTCTCTTTGACGAATCCATTTCTGACATTTCAAAACAAAGAATCCCATCTCATGGATGCGATCTCCAACATTTGTGCCTAGCAATACTGGTACGCCCTTTCAGGGTCTACTGTATCTGTAACCGGCACATTTGTAACTCCTACCTTATATTCTTCTTATCTCGAGCAAGCCCTGCTTCTCGATAAGTCGAATTTAGGTTTACAATTGCTTCTAGCAGTCACTGGAACGCTCATTCTGGGCTCACCATACTTGCTGTCAGAACAATTGTACCATCTATGGCTTTTTGCCTTCTTCATGTCGCTTGGGTCATATCCCTTGAGCGATTTGAAAAGACAACCATAGAAATTCCCATTTATGATCATTATATTCTTGTGATTACTAATGGATGTGGTCTTGTTTCAGAACTTTTTCGAAACTAACAATGGCAGCCTTAACCATTATCTTCGATGAGAACAAGCACCAACTCATGCTTCAACAGAAGCAAACCGAGCGCACTTACAAGCGCCCTGCCAGCTGCCGAAGCGTCAACTCCCTCGGCAACTCTCTGAACTCCGGGTCGACCTCGACTCCCCGGACCATCGTCTTCGGGACACTGGGACCATTCCCACTTCCCGAAGAACAAGCTGCTCCTGCCAAAAAGCAGAAGATCGCCTCTCAACGTGTCACTCTCGTGACACCAAAGGCGAGCGCCCAAAAGCCCGAAGCCCGCGGCACCCCCGCGAAGCCTCGACCCACAAACAACCAGGTCTATCCCAAGACTTGGTCTCCAAGACCTTCCCCAAAACAAAGGAGGTCTCAAACCTCCACCAAGCCAGCATACCTGGCCCCACTTAAGGAGAACCAGTTCTACCCTCTTGCCTACATGAAAGAGGAGAGACCCATCTCCAACTTGACTCCCAAGTCAACCCAGCATGAGCCGGCTTGTTCCTACAGGCCCAAAATCAGATCATGCATCACTAGGCCTCTACAAGCACCTGCCAGGGCCTACACCCCTTCAGTTCGACCCTTTATCTCTACAGGGGCCGAACTCGAAAGGTTTAAAGCTTCGCTGCAACAGGCAAAGGACCGGGTCCGCATCCTGTCCTTGCCCAACCACAAAGAAGACAAGCTCGGCTGCTGCGCCCGAGGGAGCACATCCTTCATCGTCAGAGCCCAGCCAGAGCTGACCAAAGCTCAAATCGCTCGTCGAGCACGCCGCCGTGCGTCATATCGACAAAAGAGACTAGAGAAGTAAAGGACCCAGCCTCCTACACTTCAAGTCTCCCGCAAATGGGTCGAAAAAGAAAGACCCGACCAAGTTGTTGCCGTCCATATGGTTGGAAAAACCAGAAGACGCCAAAGGTCAGCATCAAAAATCCATGTCCGACGTCCGGTGACCCGTAGCGTCACCAGGACACAAAGACATCCCGAAGAATCTCCTGCCCCTTCCAGCCAAGGACGGGAGAGTAATCCTTCATCAAGCTCTTCATAAAAAAGAATGACCCCCAGCTCGGTCACCAGGACGATTTCTTCGTTCGAATCCCAAGGGATGAACGTCTTGGCTACAAGTTCTGAGCCGCCACCTCAAAATCCACCTCGAGATGATGCGCTCACACGCATCCAGCAGTTGGAACAAGGCCAGCAGAGGATTGAAACTCTGATGGAAAACCTTCTCCTTGTCGTCCAAAATCAGGTGAACAATGAGCCTCCTCCGAATCATGGCAATAACGAGGAAAATGGAGAAGAAAATGAGTCACGCGCCCTTACCAAAAAGGACGTAGACAGTATCCTCGCCAAAGCTAAAGAAGATGATATACTCAAAGAGCATGGGATCAAGCCACCATATCCTTTATGGATGGACTCGGTCCCGTTCCCCACAAAATTCAAACATCCTACTCTCCAAACATATACGGGGAAAGGATCGGCCAGACAGCACGTCATCCACTTCAAGATCTTGACGGGAGCTATCGCGGATCAAGATGCACTCAAGATTCGCCTCTTTGCAAGTACCCTAAAAGGTACGGCCTTCGATTGGTACTCCACTCTGCCAGAGAACTCCATTCAGAACTGGGCTATGCTGGAGACACGCTTCCTGACCCACTTCCAAGGTGAGGATCATCCTGTTACTATGGCTCAGCTCTGCAGCCTAAAACAGGGAGAGAATGAGTCAACTTATGACTTCATTCACAAGTGGAAAGCAATGGCGTACAAATGCTCAGATGTACCGCCACAAGCGTCGCTAGTCGACATCTGCCGAAACAACATGAGAGCCAGAATACGCTCCATGATCATCGGCAATAAATCAAAGAACCTGGGGGAACTCCTGGAAGCTTCCATGGAAGCTGAAACGGTGATCAAAGACCTCAACAGTCAGAAATCATCAAAGAAAGAGCCGACTGCTGTTGCAACCTCTAAACCAAAGAAGAAGGAGGTTCTCAATGTGCAGACTAAGTCAGCTCCTCAGCAGCCAAAGAAAGCTGAAAATAGAGCTGCAGGTAAGAGACCTGAACTCTCTGATGCCTTCAAAGAGCGAGTAGAAAAGAAATATCCGTTCGATGAAGACGTTGAAGAAATCTTTGAGGCTCTCCTAGCAAATGGCAAACTCATTTTGCCAGAGCCCAAAAGACCTGGAGACGTTGGCAAAACCAATGATCCTCGGTACTGTCCATACCACCAGATGGTCTCGCATCCTCTCAATCAATGCTTTGTTGTGAGAGAGAAGATAAATGAGATATGGAAAAACGGAGTCATCACCTTTGACAAAAACTATGGGACTGCCTCCGTCAACATGGTGTCATGTGGACAAACACCAAAATCACCGAAGAAGAAGATCACTACTTCCTTCAAGGTGATAAAAAGAATTCAAACGTCCGAAGTGTTGGTTCCTTACCCGACACCAGACGGACAACCCATATGGGTACATCCCGATCTCTTGGAAGATGAAAACTGGGAGATCGTAAAAACAAAGCCGACAGCTCAACAGCGAAGGCAGGCTAGGAAACATCTCCTCAGGCTCAAACGGCAAGAGAAGACCCAGCCAAAACAAGAAGTCCATGAAAAGGCAGAGGCCTCCTCTACCACTTCACTCGGGGCAATAAAAACGTCCCTTCCAGAGACTTCAAAGGCGGTAAGAAACTTCACTCTCAGTGATTTCATGCCACCTCAATTCAAAAAAGAAGCCATGCAGGGGGCATCATACTCTTGCAACTCGGTAGTTGGATTCTCCATTGATGGATACGAGTCCAGCGACACCGACGATGGATTCGAGCCCAACTACACCGATGAGTGGGAGGAATCTCTTGAAACAGGAGAATATCTCTCCGATGAAGAATGGGTTCCTGAAACTCACCTTATGCCAGTAATCTGGTATAACCCCTTGCAACCACAAGGATCCTGGTCTGATGATGAAGAAGACAAGAGGCTGCACAAGAAGATGCTGTTAACCCAGCACCTGTCATTGCTCCAGTGGAAATCAACTATGTTGAGCCACACGGAGAAGACGAAGAAGAAGATCTGGCTCCCATGCCTGATCTTGAAGAATATGCAAGGATCTTGCAGCGTCTCGCTCTAGAACAAGAGCAAGACCGCGTCAACGAGATTCCTCACAATCCAGAGCCGGAAGTCCCTGAAGCCCATCAGGTACCTCCTTCCTCAACTCCTGAAAATAGAGAACATTACTGGATAGATGATCCTCTTACATCCGAGGATGAGTCTGACTCCGAGCAGGCAACATCTCCTATCAGAGCTTCCTGTAATGTAATATATCAGGACTATAGCTCTTCTGAAGCGTCGTCTGATGAGATTACCTACACTCCGACGACGCCTAGCAATGTATCCTCTGGAGCTACCTCGTCTCACGTGACTTTCACAGAGATGACACCCTCTCAGGTTTCTTCTCCTGAGACTGTGACTTCAGGATACACATTCTTCCCGACTCATCATCATGAAGAAAACCCAACTTGGGGTGATGGATGGGTCAACGAAGAAGAAAAGCTGCTGGATGCTGTTCAGGACTTGCTCCCGGAAAATGCTCCGTGCAACACAATCACTGAGGATGGCAACTCTGCTGCAGATACATCCCCAGTAGATGAAAAACGACAGCCTCTTGATCCTGAAGACAATCTTCCAAACGAAGATCCTTCTCAAGAAGCTCTCGAAGTTGGTAGAGGCACCCGTTCGGGCCGGGACTACCACAAAAATTACAACCAATCTTCCTTTACTTATGTAAATCCTTCGGGAAAAGATGTTGTAAGCGCCCCCAGTGGCAACAATGATGAACATGCATGCCCTAAGGAGGCTTTCAAGTATGACTTGGTTGAGCACTTCAAACACATACCTGCACGTCTTCACATCCTGGATTTATTACGAATGTCTCCACGCACTCGTGATAATCTCATCTCAGAATTACAAAAACTGAATGAGGATGTCGACAAACATGCCCCGCAAGTCCTCCAAATTGAAATGGACTACCGGGTCAAAAACTCTGAAACTTCCTTAAAAGAAGAAAAAAAGAAAATTGAAGGATCATGCATCCAATGCCTCTCGGTTCAAAAGGCAGCCAGTGCAACCATCGCCTTCACTAAGGAAGACCTCCTACTTGGCGAAGCAAGGCACAACCGACCCCTGTACTTCACAGGGTACATCAAAGAAATGCCGATACATAGAGTTCAGATCGACCCAGGTTCTGCACTCAACCTTATCTCCACTTCGGCTCTTGAAGAGTTGGGCATCCCACCCAGCAAGCTAAGCCACACATCTGTATCTATCTTTGGATACGATGGGAGCACTCAAAGGCCTATCGGCAAAATCAGGTTCAAATTGCAAATCGGTGATCTTATCTCTGAGGTCACTGTGTATGCAATAAAAACCCCCTCATGCTACAACATCCTTCTCGGACGTCCTTGGATACACGAGAACGGTGTTGTCCCTTCAACTCTACATCAATGCATCAAGTTCGTCGGCGACGACGGCATGGTACATCGTGTCTTTGCGGACAGAAAACCCTTCAAAGGTAAAAAAGTCCACTTCGCAGACTCCCAGATGTATGAAGGAGAAAAAGAAGAAGAGGAAATAGCAACCCCTGCTGAAAATCTCCAGAAAGATAAAGGCAAGGCTCCTCAAAAATCACCGGAAGAAAACAAACCCTCCGGCAAATTAGAAGAGAGTAGTCAATCTCCCTTCGTTATCTCCCTCAAGAATTCAAAACCTTTGGTCATCACGACTAAAGTGAAGAAGGCGAAACAAAAGCCTGGGGGCAAATTTGTTGTCTCTCTCGTGTCTATCATGCAAGACACAGACTCGGACTCAGAGCCAGAAGACGATGCATCGTCAAGCCAAGCTGACACTCAGCAAGTTCAGCCTGCTCTCACTCCGATGGAGACACCTGCTGATGTAGAAGATCCTACGTCTGCTACCTTTGTTGTTCCGGCAACATCACCAAAGCAAAGGCCGATCTTCTTCCATAGATCGGACGCTTCTTCATCAAACTCCATGCTGGAACCTTTCCAAAATGAAGGTATGCCTCAGCTATCTCTATATAGTCCTGTGGCACAAGCAATTATGAAGAAAATGGGCTATGACGCTCAAAACCCAGTCGGTTTGGGAGAAAGACGTGGTATTCTCACGCCATTGGAGCCCGCCTTGACCAAAAGCCAGCTGGAAGATTGGAGACTCTACGGTCATGTAGAAAAGTCTTCATATGGGTTAGGATATGATCCTGATACTCCTCTGAGACAGTTGACACAAAAGCTTAAAAGTCGTTTTACCGACCAAGCCTCAACATCTCAAGTCCATGAAGACATCGATCTCCCTGGATATCTCTTTAAAGAGTTACCTGACAAAGATCCAGGAAGCTCATCCAATTGGTACGATTTCTCTGATGATAAAGAGGAATCGTCCGATAATACAGACTTGTGCTATTCTGACCCAGAAGAACCCTCGTCTCCAAAAGAAATACCAGACTCAACAGGCGATTGGGACTATCTCATAGCAAGCCTTGAGGAGATCACCAATCAAGAAAATCCATGGAAAGGAACAGAGCCTTGGTCTGGTAATGCAGTTGAAACTCCAGAAGGTTTCGTTGAGTTGGAAGCCTCCGAAAATATTGTGGAGGAACCACCTTCGAACCTTCCGACAGAAGATCCTGTTCAAAAGATAAACTTGGGAACACCTGATAACCCACGTCCTGTATTCATAAGCAAGAATATAAAGGATGATGAGTTACCCGAGTATATCGCTTTTCTTCGTGAGTTCGTTGATTGCTTTGCATGGTCCTATGCTGAAATGCCTGGTTTAGACCCCAAAGTAGCAGTCCACAAACTCAATCTTCAAGAAGACGTCAAGCCTGTCAAACAAGGCCAAAGAAGATTCCGTCCAGATGTGATGGATAAAATTGAACAAGAAGTTCAAAAACTCAAAAGCGTTGGCTTCATCCGTGAGGAACAACATCCAGAATGGTTGGCCAATATTGTCCCCGTGACAAAGAAAAATGGGCAGATCAGGGTCTGTATTGACTATAGAGACTTGAATGGCGCTTGCCCTAAAGATGAATTCCCGCTCCCCATACCGGAGGTGATGATTGACAATACCTGCGGATTCGAGCGAATGACATTCATGGATGGCTTCTCTGGTTACAATCAGATAAAGATGCATCCCGAGGATGAAAAACACACTTCATTTCGGACTCCATTTGGCGTGTATTGCTACACTGTCATGCCATTTGGTCTGAAAAATGCTGGTGCCACATATCAGAGGGCTATGATGAAAATATTCCAAGATATGCAGCACAAGACGGTCGAATGTTACGTTGATGACCTCGCCGTCAAAAGCAGAAGAAAAGAAGACCATCTCAAAGATCTTCGGGAAGTCTTCCTCCAACTCCGCAAACACAAACTGCAGATGAATCCTCTAAAATGCTTCTTCGGCGTCTCGTCGGGTAAGTTTCTCGGATTCCTTGTTCGGAAAGCTGGAATAGAACTTGACCCCATAAAAGTCAAGGCTATTCTAGAAATGCCCTCTCCAAGAACCTTGAGAGAACTAAAAGGGCTTCAAGGGAGATTGGCCTACATCAGACGGTTCATCTCCAATCTTTCGGGGAAATGCCGTCCATTCTCTCGATTGATGAAAAAAGGTGTAGACTTTGTCTGGGATGCCGACTGCGAAGCCGCATTTCAAGATATCAAGTCATACCTGACCAAACCTCCAGTGTTAGCTGCCCCTGCCACTGGAAAACCATTCATCTTGTACACAAGAGCTCTTGATCATTCTGTAGGCGCTCTGCTTGCACAAGAGAATGGTGAGGGAAAAGAAGCTGCTCTATACTACCTCAGCCGCATGCTAGTAGGTGCAGAGCATCGCTACTCTCCAGTCGAAAAAGAATGCCTTGCAGTGATGTTTGCCGTACAAAAGCTACGTCACTACTTGCTTTCCAACACAGTCTACCTCGTCTCAAGGATCAACCTCTTGAAGGTCCTTGTCACAAAGGCAGGTTCTCTTAATGCCCGACTGGCAAAATGGTCCATCCTTCTATCACAATTTGATATTAGGTATGTACCACAAAAAGCAATCAAAGGCCAAGCTCTAGCAGATTTCCTCGCAGAGCATCCATTGCCTAAAGATTTACCACTCAGGGATGATCTCCCAGACGAACCTGTCTACAACGTGGAGACTTCCTCACCAAATGCCTCCTGGGACATGTACTTTGACGGTGCAACCAGGACAAATGAAAACAGAAAGCTGATCTCGGGAGTTGGCATCCTCTTTGTTAGCCCCGACAAATGCATGATTCCACACGCTTTTTCGCTACTGGAACCATGCACAAACAATGCAGCTGAATACCAAGCTCTGATCCTAGGATTGGAACTCGCCATCGAATCCGGTATCACTATGCTGGAAGTCTTTGGAGACTCTCAACTGATCGTCAACCAGATGAATCAGAAATATGAAGTCAGGAAGCCCGATCTGCTGCCTTATTACAACAAGGCACAATCGCTTCTGCAAAAGTTTGACATCTGTCACATCACCCACATTCGTAGAGGTGAAAATATCCGTGCAGATGCCCTGGCCGGACTTGCCGCATCAATGGCGATCCAGGAAGGGGAAAACATGCAAATTACAGTGTGCGAGAGAAGGATCCTCCCTCCTCTTAACACACACCAAGCAGTTGCTGAATGCCACCGAGTGGTTGGAAGTCGGATCTCTATCCTTCAACCTTCAATCGGCGACTGGAGGGATCCGTTCATTGATTACACTATGTTCGGAATCCTACCTGAAGATCCAAAAGAACGGGTAAGCATTCAAAGGCGAGCCCCAAACTTTCATTTGGATATCCCTTCAAAGATCCTTTACAGGAAATCCTTCAACGGAGTACTTCTACGCTGCTTGTCACAACAAGAGGCCGAAGAAACACTTAAAGAAGTTCATGCTGGTCTTTGTGGAGCCCATCAGGCAGGTCCTAAGCTCTATGATCAGATAAAAAGGTTAGGTTACTATTGGCCTACCATGGTTGCTGATGCAATGCAATTTGCCAAACGCTGCCAGCTATGCCAAGTTCACGGAGATTACATTCACATGCCTCCGGAATGGCTGCATCCTACAGCAATCTCATGGCCTTTTGAAGCATGGGGCATGGACATCATAGGTCCTATCTCTCCCCCTTCAAGCAAAGGTCATCGCTTCATCTTCGCCGCTACGGATTATTTCTCCAAGTGGTCAGAAGCATTTGCGTTCAACGAAATGAAGACCTCATCAGTTCTTCAGTTCCTGCGCACCAACATCATTTGTCGTTTCGGCATACCCAAGAGATTCGTCCATGATAACGGACCACAATTCCGGGATCATCGATTCTACAGGTTTTGCGACAAATACAAAATCCAAAGCTGTCCTTCGACTCCATACAATCCGGCAGCAAACGGATTAGCAGAAGCCTTCAACAAGACACTCTGCAAAATCCTCAAGAAAATGGTCTCTAGTCACAAAAGAGACTGGAGCGATAAACTGTCTGAAGCTTTGTGGGCCTATCGAACCACCGTTCGAGGACCAACCCATAGCACACCATTCTCCTTGGTCTATGTACGCGAAGCTGTCGTGCCCCTAGAGGTACAAATTCCTTCTCTGAGGGTATCTCTACAAAATGACATGACTCAAGAAAGCAATGTCAAATTGCGACTCCATGAGCTGGACAATCTCGACGAGAGACGGTTCAAAGCTCGACAAAGCATTGAACTTTCCCAAGCACGCATGGCAGGATCTTTTGACAAAAAGGTCAGGCAACGCGCCTACAAAAAGGGTGACTTGGTTCTTGCGGTAAAAAGACCAATGGTCTTCGCACACAAATCCAAAGGCAAATTTGAACCAAAATGGGAGGGACCCTACGTCATCGACAAGGTCTTCTCCAACGGCGCATATGCCCTCCTAAACATGGAAGGCGACAGATGTATGCTGCCTATCAACGGCAAGTTCTTGAAGCGGTACTACCCTTGAAGACTTACCCAACTGGGTAAGAGCAATGCCTGTATGGCCAAAACCTGTTCTCAGGTACTCGCTCGTCAAACCCACTCTCTTTAGAATTTTCATATCAAATGTCAAAATTTCTAGAGATTCAAAAACAATGCTTACTTTCATCGTTTCATTGTTCAAAAACAAAAAAAAAAAAATCCAAGTTTAGGAGCCTCTCCCTGACTTGACCAAAGCTTTCGATCCTTGAACCAAAATTCATGGTTTGAAACAAAAATCCGGATTCAGGGATTTCCACCTTAGTCCACCTTACCTTTTACCGCCAAATGGTTTTAGGTCAAAATTTACGACCCTCGTGTCTTTAAACAAAAAAAAATGGTTTTTCAAAAATCGTGGGGAAATGACATCAAAGTCAGTACCCGCAAAACAAAAATTTTGAAAAAAAAGCAAGGATGCGACATTCCATCGATACTTGCACCCAAAATCGCAGGGAAGCAACATTTCGTCGATACTTGCAAAATCCAAAAACCGTGGAGAAGCAACAAACCAGTTGATATCCACAACCCAATTTCAAAAATCGTGGAGAAGCAACAAACCAGTTGATATCCACAACCCAAATTTCAAAGGTTCGAGAAAACCTAAAATCGTGGAGAAGCAGCAAACCAGTTGATATCCACAGCCCAATTTCAAAAATCGTGGAGATGCAATATACCAGTTGCTATCCACAACCCAAAATTACAAATGGTTCGAGAAAACCTCAAATTTCAAAAATCGCGGAGAAACGACATCAAGTCAGTACCCGCAAAACCAAAAGTCTTGGGAAAAGCAGGGAAGCGACGCTTAGTCGATATTTGCACCCCAATTCGCGAGGAAGCGACATTCCATCGATACTTGCAAAACCTAACCCGCGAGGAAGTGACATTCCATCAATACTCGCAAAACCGAATGAGCAAGGAAGCGACATTCCATCGATACTTGCAAGACCATTCAGCGGGGAGGCGACATTTAGTCGATACCTGCATTTTGAAAACCAAAACTCGGCTATAAATGCCAAAATCCGGCTATAAATGCCAAAATAAAAATTTCCGGCTATAAACGCCAAAATCGGCTTTCATGCCAATAAAACAAAACTTGGTTTTCAAAAAACTCGGCTGCAAATGCCACACAAAAAAAACCTGACTCTCATGTCAAAATCGGCTATAAATGCCACAAATTGGCTATCAATGCCACCAAACCGGCTATAAATGCCACAAATTGGCTATCAATGCCACCAAACCGGCTATAAATGCCACCAATTGGCTATCAATGCCACCAAACTGGCTGTAAATGCCACAAAAATCCTGCTTTCATGCCAAATTCGTTTCCCCTACCAAAACAACCATTTGACAAAAGATTTTCACAAAATGACAAAGCTTTTGATCAAATCCCATTTAGCAATTGCTTTCATCACAAAAAGATTTGAGTGAGCGTAGGGAACAACAAAAAAAAAAAAGGTACCAAAAAATACATGTGGTACCAAAGCAAAAAAAAAAAAAAAAAATAGAAAGTGTTCACAAGCACTACAAAAAAAAAAAAAAAGTACCAAAAAAAATACATGTGGTACCAAAAAAAAAGAAAGTGTTCACAAGCACTACAAAAAAAAGAGTACCAAAAAATACATGTGGTACCAAAAAACAGAAGAATGGTTTCTGCTATAAAAAATCAGGAGCTCAGCCAAAAATGGTCTCCAGCCAAAGCTTCAGCTCCTCAAGCAAACTTTTGGCCTCAGCCGTCAGAGTTTCCAAGGCACGCTTCTTCAGGAACTTGCCATGAGATGCTGGCGAATGCCGTAACCCTTCTTTCACACCGGGAAGCTCTTCCCCAGCAGTTTGCCATCGTTCGTTTTCTAGAGTCCTTCTCTCGAGAACTTGACTGGCATCTGCAACCCTGCGAATCAGAGTACTCTCCCTGTCACGAGCCTCTGTTATAGCAGCCCACTTCGCATCGACTTGTGCCTTCAAATGCTCAAGACGTTTCCTGGCCTCCTCAACTTCCCTATCAAGGACGTTAAGGTCATGCCTCAATCCGATGATGGCTAGCTCTTCCTTGTTCTTCTCCCGAACTAGCTGCTTCTTGCTTTGTGTAGCCTCATTCAGGTCAGACTTAGCCTTATCAGCAGGGTCCAAGAACATCTCCTTGAAGAATTGGTCGTCAGGGAAACCCATGGTCTCAAACCACTTGTCACCCAGTGCAATGATCCTATCAACGATCGCCCTGGCACCTGTGACATCCAGACCAACCTCTTCGGTGTTGATCAAAATCTCCTGTACATGTGGGATCATGCCAAATCCTGCCTCCAAGTGTCCAGAAAGGAGAGTCTTGACCCAAGAACTCAAAACCCGAGCCAGCACCTTCTTCGCAAATTGAAGAGACGAACTGGATGAAGATTCACCCTTCTCCGCTGATCGGCTACTCATGTCATGTCCAATTGGAAGAGTAACAAAAGAACTCTTTTCACTTGGAGCCACTGGAGAGGGAATCTCAACACGAGGCATCTCCTCAATCATGTCTGAACTGGTCTCTACCTCCGGATCGACCTCTGGCATCCCTTGCTCTGGTTCTGAAGAAAGCGATGGACTCTCTTCTGTCACTTCAAAACCTGCAAATGAAACACAAAAAGGTATGAATATGATCCTGTTCAAAAAAAAATCATCAGGGTCATCACTACAAAGTACCTTCTTCGACGACTGGCGGAACACTCTCTTCCTCCATGAACTCATCGGAAGCATCATCAACATTTGCGTCCATTGATGGTTCAAAGTCATCGGAATCCTGTGGCAAGTCAGCTGACAAGAGAAATGTTAGCAAACCAAGTCGCAGGCCAAAAAAAAAAAAAAGAAGAGAAAGCGAAAGAAGTTATACCAATTGGAGATTCTGGAATCATTCCAGATCCCTCGGCTCTTCTTCAGATGCCATAACCGGCTCCATCACCGCCTCATCGGTCGGAACCTCAGGCATCGCCAAGTCTTCACCCTCTGCTAAAAAAAAAAAAGCAGCAGCAGGGTGAGAAAACAAATCAGAACATGGAAAGCCCCATGAAAGAAGCAGAAAAAGAAAAAGGAAGAATCATACCTTCACCGATGGTCTCTTCTTCCCGAATCCTCTTCTCCGAAGGTTCGTCAGCTTCCCAAGGTCACCTCCTTCTCCCAGGCCTGCTGAACGGCCACATTGGAAGATCTAGCAGATCGACGAGGTACGCTTGTAGCAGGCTCTTTACCCTTGTTCGTTCTGGAGGAACCACCTGCAAAGGTTGGAAAAGAAAAAGATCGTCATCAAAATGACAGGATTTCGCTAAAAAGAAAAAAGGATCACTTTGTCCCACCAAAAATCTGGCGAAATTTTGGCATGGTTTCGGGGCAATTCTGAAGAAAAGGAAAATACCCCGAAAGAAATAGAAAGTTTGAAGATGGGCTCAACATCGCTGTGAGCTCCGAAACTCCAAACTTTCGAAACCTCAAAATCTCCGCAAAATCAAGAAGGGCTCAACATCACTGCAAGCTCCAAATTCCCAAATTTGCAAAGATCTTCAGGTATGCTATCACATCATGCTACTCAATTCAATTTACAAAAAGTACATGCATGAACATCTAGATTTGCATAAAAACGCATTATCATGATGAGCAAAAAAAAAAAGGAAACTTTCTCAAACAAAAAAAGAGGGAGAAAGAAAAGAAAAAAAAAGGAAACTTTCTCAAAAAAAAAAAAGGAGAAAGAAAAGAACAAAAAAAAAAAAGAAACTTTCTCAAACAAAAAAAAAGAAGAAAAAAAAAAAAAAAAAATCAGGCCACGTGGCCGTACGGACCAGATCCGTACGGATCTGTCCGTACGACCGACAAAAAAAAAAAAAAAGGGAAAAGAGACGTGAAAAAAAAAAAGAAATCACGTGGAAAAGAAAAAAAAAGAGAAGAAGAATAGAAAGAAGAGAAGAAAGAAAAAAAAAAGAGAAGAGACACTTTTTTTTCCATCCTATTCTCTACATGGAGTTTTCTTGAAAGAAAAAGAGAGAAAACTTACTTGAAGCCATTGATGGAGAAGAAGAAGGAAAAAGCTTGAAGATCCTTGAAGAAGAAGAACTCTTGGTCTTGGAGCTCTCTTGAGATTGTTGCAAAAGAAAGCAATAAGAGCAAGAGATCCTACCTTCCTTTGCTTTTATAGGAGAGAGCAAATCAAAGAAGGAAACAAAGAAGAAAGGTAAGTGTTACTAATTAGTAACCTTACCAAAAGAGAAGGAATTAGAAAGATTCTTTCCCAAAAAGAAAGATGTCTTTGAGAGATTTTCTCCCAAAATCAATCAATGAGAGATTCTCTCCAACAAAATAGAATATTGAAGATTCTTTCCCAAAAAGAAAGATACCTTGAGATATTCTCTCCCAAATTAAGGGAATATGAGAGATTCTCTCCCATAAAGCTATTTTTAGATATCCTCTATCCAAATGAGATATCTTTAGATATTCTTTACAAAAATGGCCCCACATGAGATCTAAGCCATCCTAAAAGGCTTAAGGTCCCATGGGTTAGCCCATATGAGCCAGGTTTGACCACCTAGGCACTAAAAAAAAAATGGGCTTTTAGTCAGAAAAAAAAATCCCTCTTACCAAGAGCATACAAAAATGGTTCCATGCCTCTTTTGAGTTGATTGAACCATACAAAAAATTCCAAGCCCCATGAGCTTCCAAAAATCAAACCATCAAGCCTCATATACCAAATTGAGCCAAAATCTTGAAATTGACATTCCACAAAAAAAATCCAAACCACTCCAATGGACCCACACAGTCCCAAAGAGTGACCAAAAACCAAATCCTGGTCCCCTAACCTGCCACATACAGCTTGTTAGGTCACAAGACCAAAACCAAAAACCAAATCATGATCCCCCAACTTGCCACATACAGCTTGTTGGGTCACAAGGTCAAAACCAAAACCCGATCCCCTAACCTGCCATATATAGCTGGTTAGGTCACAAGATCAAAAACAGAAACCCAAATCCACATCCCTGATGTCATCTTCAAAACTTTGCCTCGAGATGGTGTGTGATTCCCCTCACTACCATAAAATTCCCCTGGAAGCTCAAAGGCTACTCTACCAAAGGAAAGATTGCTCAAAGACTCTTGGTCAAGACACAAGCTCTCCTTCAAAAATCTCTTCGAGGCACATCGACTACAAAAGTCAAGCAACTCGTCGCTGTACCTCGAGGGGGCATTTGTTGACACCAAAAATGTCACTTTGCCTCTTCAACATCAAGAAAGCTGCATGAAGTCGCAACCTGCCATAAATAGGCAATGCAATTTCTCCAAAAAAATCAAATCTTGTCAGAATCAAACAAAAACTGCAAGATCCTTCAAGATAGCCAAGAGAAGAGTACACATGAAGTTTCGGGCCATTTCGACAACATTTGGCCTAACTTCACTTCTCCGACAGCTAAACAGGAGCTCTCGACGGCGACATCATCGGAGACGTCAAAACCTCGATCAGAGCCTACAGATGACTCCAGCATGTCTCAAAAGGGCTCCATGCCAAATTTCAAGTCAAACCGACAACGTTTGACCCTCCATCAATGCTCGAGCAGCAAAATCAAGCCTCCCGGCGGCGGGAACCACCGAAGCCTTCGCTCATCAAACCAAGTGCATGAGTGGCTTCAACATGCTTCCAAAAGGCTGCACGTCAAATTTCAGGTCATTCTGACAACGTTTGACCAGGTTTCGATGCTCCGAGAGAAAATCAAGCCTACCGGCGGCGGAGCAACCCGGGACCATGACATCCAAAACGGAGCCCATGGAACGTCTCAAAATGACTCCAATAGGCTCCCCGTCAAATTTCAGGTCAATCGGACATCGTTTGGCCACATATCAACGCTCGGCATTTTCTCCGCAGCAAAATCAAGTGAAGCATCGACGGGACCCCAAACGGCTTCAAAACTCAAACAAAAGCCTATGGTTGGTCTTATTTATTGCTCAGGAGGCTTCACCTCAAATTTCAGGTCATTCCGACATCGTTTGACCAAGTTTCAGCTTCTGGCGGAAAATCAGCAGCTCTACGCGACAAAGTCTTCGGCTTTCCCGGAAAATTGGAAACTTTGCACTCTAAAAATGCAAGGATTCTCATCAAGTTTTCTATAGGGAAATCAAGCCAATAAATGAGAAGAAATGTCAAGAAAAATACAGAAGAAAACGGCGACGAAAAAGACCTCAAAACGACCGCAAAACGGGCTCCGAAGGGGAAAAATCCCCCAGGGTCGCAGACCCCTGCGACCATGGCCCATGGTCGCAGGCCCCTGCGACCATGGCCCATGGTCGCCGGTCCATGGTCGCCGGCGACCATGGAGGTCCGGGTCACCGGATTTTCCGCCGGTGACCCGTTTTTTCCGTCTTTTTTTCGCGTTTCGCGCACTTTGGCCCCTGTGGTTTCCTGAAAATGTGATTTTTAGTGCTTGAAATTGACTCATATCCTCCGACATCCGTCAAAATCACGGGTCAACCTCCAAAAGCATAAAATCATCATTGATCGCTCCAAGATCGCCAACCGGTCGACCAAGAAAGTGCACTTTCTGTCCGACCGATCGTGAAATCGACAAGACAGATGTCACCGGCCCACTCTTAGCTATCAATGTCTGAAGTTACATGTTCATCCGATGTCGATCAGCATGTAGATCTATCGATGATCATCGCCAGAAGAATTCCAGAAGACACGGCATGGCCCGCGACTCTTCGACTGCTCGGCGACCAATTAATGTGGTTAATTGACTAGCTTTATTGCAGTCATTAATTCATTTCTTTGGACGGCCCAATCAGAAGCAAGCATTTGGGAGTTACAAGTCAATTGATTCATGGCATTTAAACCATGAAACTCCTCCCATTATGGTAATTAAGGTGATTAAAAGCCCTTAATCTCCATCGGCCAATCAGATTCAAGGAAAAAGGAGTTACAAAATCAAGAAATAAATCTTGTAACTCCTCCCATTAAAGCCATTAAGGCTCATAAACCCTCCTAAATGGCTACCAAAAGCCTATAAATAGGAGAGCATTCCATTGAAATGGAAATCAGAAAAAAGAGGAGAAAATCAGAGGATCAGAAAAAAAGATCAGAAAGAGATCTGAGAGAAAGAAAAAGAGAGAAAAACTCTGCTGAAGTTCTGCACCGGCCACCACTACAAGGTGACAAAAGTCCCTTGGGGGGCACCCCCCCCCCCCCAAGGTCCTTGCCTTCTCCCGCTGCCTCCAATGGCTTAGACGTGGCTTTTCAGCCCGTCTACTTAGCTTTTTATTGGACATAGGACCTTCTCTTGGTCTTTGTCCTCTAAAAACCTGAGGTTATAGCCAAGCCAAGCGAATCAAGAGCATCTTCTGTTCTCATCTGCATGGATGATGGCGAAGCCCATACATGGCTTGCGACCGTCAATCTGAACGAGTCCCCCACAATCTCCTGAAAAGTTAGATCTTCCTTTTCTTGCTTTTCATTGTAATTTGTATTTTTCTAAAAGAGACAAAAATCACAACTCTTGTCTTTCATTATTGATGAGAATTGTAAATCGGCTATAAACGCCAAAATCGGCTATAAATGCCAAACAAAATCGCCTTTCACGGCAAACCAAGAAAATGTCTCTTTTCTTAAATATTTGTGCAATGGAAAACTTGAAAGAAGTTGATTTCCTTTTTACTTGCGAAGGTTGATCTCCGGATGACCACTTGCAATTCCAAGTAAAATAGAAAATCTGGCACACCCACACAAAAGAAATGTTGATGCACGCTTCAGGGCCCGCCAGGGCGCGAAAGGGTCGGACCCGACGGACTCCCACGTTCCGCCGACCCCGGTAGCCGCCCCACGGCGCCTCGGAGCGCGTTCCATCAAGCATGTTCACCGACTTCCTTGTGGTGGATGCACCGTCCCAATACAATGCAATAATGAGGAGAACTTGGCTGCATAATATGGAAGCAGTGCCTTCCACTCATCCCCAAAAACTCAAGTTCCCGTTAGAGAACGAGAACGGCAGAGTTAGGTGATCACGATCAGAGGTGACCAACACATGGCCAAACAATGCTTGATGGCTGTGGTACCTGGTGAAGCAGAACCAAAGCAGCTGCATGTGGCCGAGCTGGATAGGGAAGCGGAACTTGAAGACGCTGGCCGAGCTCCAGAAAAAAAGAGCATTGAAGATTTGACCGAAATCAGGATTGATCCCAATGATCCTGAAAGATATTTTTTGCTTGGAAGCCAACTCATCGAGGCTGAGAGGTCCGAGCTCTTAGACTCCTTGTTACAGAACAAGGAGGTTTTTGCGTGGACACCTTACGAGATGCATGGTATCAACCCCAAGGTCATGTGCCACAAGTTGAATGTGGACCCAAAACACAAGCCCGTAGTTCAAAAGGATCAGAGAACGAGCAGGGGGGGCTGTTCCACAGACCAAGGCCGTGATCAAGGAAGTTGAAAAACTGCTGGAGGCCAAGGCGATCAAGGAGGTCCACTACCCAAATTGGTTGGCCAATACAGTCGTGGTCAAGAAAAAGAATGGCAAGTGGAGAGTCTGCATTGATTTCACCATCCTCAACAAAGCTTATCCCAAGGACAGCTTTCCACTTCCAAAGATCGATCAGATGATTGATGTGACTGCTGGGCATGATAGGAAGAGTTTCCTCGATGCTTACCGAGGTTATCCTCAAATTTCGATGCACGGGCCTGATGAAGAAAAGACCGCAGTCATAACACCTAGAGGCATCTACTGTTACAAAGCGATGCTATTTGGGTTAAAAAATGCAGGGGCAACTTACCAGAGGCTGGTAATGATGGTGTTCCAAGCCCAGCTGGGAAAGACGATGGAAGTCTACATTGATGACATGGTTGTCAAGTTTAAAAGGTCACGGGACCACTTGGCAAACCTAAGTCAAAATTTGACATCCTCAAAAAGTTTCAGCTTAAACTGAATGCATCCAAGTGTGCATTTGATGTTGGCTCCGGCAAATTTCTGGGAAGCTTGGTCATAAGAAGAGGATTTGAAGCAAATCCAAACCAGATCTCAGCAATTCAAGGAATACAAAGTCCAACTACGGCGAAGCAAGTTCAAAGACTCACTGGAATGGCCGCCACGCTCAATCGTTTCATCAGCCGAGCTTCAGACAAGTGCCGACCCTTTTTTCAACTCTTGAAGAAAAGTTTGAGATTTCAGTGGACTCCGGAGTGCGACCGAGCTCTGCAGGAGCTCAAAACCTATTTCGCTTCACCACCCTTGTTGTCAACACCAACGCAGGGAGAGGTGCTCTATCTATTCTTGGCCCTTACCTCCAATGTGTTCATCCAAGCAAGGTTGAAGGCTTCCTTTATGAAATTCACGAAGGAATATGTGAAAGCTACATTGGACGTTGGTCACTGGCGTACCGAGCTATCAGCCAAGGCTATTGGTGGCCCTACATGCCAGGAAATGCGAGAAGTACCAAAAGTTCTCAAACTCCATCCATCAACCGGCACAAGATCTGAGCCCACTCTCCAACCCATGGCCCTTTGCTCAGTGGGGCTTGGACATTGTCGCGACCCCGGACAGGGTCCCAACGGTCCAATCCGGGATCGGGACTAAATTAAGTAAAGCTGATGATGACAATAGATGTGTTTAATGCTAAAATGTACACGGGTTAATAAAAGAACACACATTACCCGTGCATGTGATTTCCCACAGGTGTCCGCGGAGAGGATTTCACCACAACATGAATATTTTGTATAATTGCGGAAGCGTGTAGCAAATCACATTCATAATTCCATTCCCATCAAAGAGATTAATAACAACTTAGATAAACCAGAAATCAGAGTGAGCAATGATCGTTAGCTTTACCCAAAGTATCGTTACAGTTTACTCAAAAGATCATTTGATTACAATTCCCCAAAAATAGAGGCCAACACAGGCCAATATACACAAAGCAATATCCACCAAAAAGTATAGTTAATAACACCCCCAAAATGTTACGCAGCTCTCGAGGCAACCGGATGTTTAAATAACATCGTCGGCACGCCACTCAACTAGCTACTACGGTTCTCCGACCGCCTCCTCTGGCTCCTCCTTGGGGTAACCAACAACTGGACCTGAGTACCAAAGCAAATGGTCAGACACGACGGTCTAACAGGTGGATGAAAAGATATGACCAAACTAAAATAAAAGCATTTACCTTGAAAAACGTATAAACCTGTTTAATCAATAACTTTCAAGAAGTAACCGAGGCATTTATATAAAAACATATATGCAGTAATAAAACATGTAAGGTAACCAAGGAAATCGGGAAACAAACAAGATGGCATCCTCAAGAAGCTAAGTCCTCTATCTCCGAAGTGACAAGAGTATCGGGAGTTGACCTCGGTCACCGGAGTGAGGAGGTGCAACAAAATTTACATATACATATACAATAATACGGGACGGGACCGCGGTAGCAAACCGGGTATCGGGAATCACGGTAGCGAACCGGATATCGGGGACCACGGGAGCGAGCCGGGTATCGGGACGGGACCACGGTTAATAAACCGGGCATCGGAATCCAAACTGCAGCTGGCGGGACGGGAGGGGGGTTTCCAAGTCGGTGGATCAAACCAATAAGGTCGTCCAAGCTTAGTGGTGCCGACTCATAGGTCATATGCAAGAAATCGGGCATGTATAAAACACTTACGATGAAATCGTATAAACAAGCAAAATGGGGTGCTCAAGGTACAAACATCATTTCAATATCGGGTCATTCACATCGGGGCTAGCACAAAGGCTACAAATACAATTCAGCACTTCCGGGATTGATAAATCACAACTCATAATTTCGGGAATGAAGTGGATGGAACAAGCTTTCGAAATATCGGAACAAGTATCGGGTTTAAAACTAATTCAAGGTGAATAGGGATCCCGTATGTCTATTTAATAAAACTTGGTACTCTTTGAATTTGGAGACATTCCGGGCTCCTTATATACCTTGGCGATGTTCCAAAACTTCAATGGATCCTTGTGATGTATGACCTTTCTCGTATGGGTATCTTATATCATCTGTACGTTTTCCATTGTGATAGGGCTTCCAACCAACCTCCCTCAATCCTACCAACATTTCTCTTTCGCTCAGAACATACCCCAGATGAATAGTGCCCATCGCTCGAGTGGACGCTACAGTACGCTCGAGCGGAATGATCTCTGGAATGGTTTCTGGGAGGGTTCACTCGAGCGGACCCAGGTTCGCTAGAGCGAACCTGCCCAGTTTGAAGTGGCTCGAGCGAACATTTAGTGCGCTCGAGCTAACAATTTTCCGGACAAAACGCTGGAGAGTTAGCTCGAGCGGACCCAGGGTTCGCTCGAGCGAACAGCTCTCTGGAAGAAACGAACCCTCTTCTGGGCAGTTCGCTCGAGCGAACTGTCCAGAACTGGGTTCGGGACAATTCTGCTCTTCCCTTCTTCTCTTCTCACAAGCCCCATTTTGAGCCTCTTTTCTACAACATAATGGGAGGCTCTCAACTCCCTTCAATCATTACCCAAACATCATCAAATCCTCCATGAACATACGCCCAAATCTCTTCATTTCCACATTCATACAATCACCGAGAGAAGGGAGACATCCATCAGCACAAGGATTCACTTAGGTATTGCACAAGAGGTAAACCAAAAACTACAAACCAACATTTCAAAACAATAATGAAGCGAAAGCTAGAGATTATATTTCAAGACAATAAAGAGGCTTACCAACCCTTTTCAAAAGCATTTAACATATTGAATGCAAATGAACAAGCCATTAATGAGATACAAATCAAATATATTTGTCATGGAAATCATTAAAAACTAAAACATCCATTCAATCCACTTGCCTCGATGTCTCTAAATAAGAAATCCAAGCTCTAGACAAGCTTTCCAAGCCAAGAACACAATCTACACAAAAACCCCCAAAACAAAACCCTAAAATGGTCAAGACAAGGAATGGGGAAGAAGAAGCTTACAATAATGAGAGGAGAGGCTCTCTACAAGTTAAGGAACACATATTCAAGAGAAAGGGAGGGAGTTCTTACTTGGAAGTTGGTCAAATGGCAAGACTAGCTCAAGGGAGATCTTGTAATGGGAGGGTTGCTCCACAAATGGCATCAAGAAGAAGTCCTCAATGAGAGGAAGAAGAAGACAACCTCCATTTCTTCAAATGTGCTAGGTTAGAGGTGATTTGGTGGTGGAGAAGAGCAAGATGGAAGGAAAAAGGGAAAAACCCTAGCTTCTAGTTGTTGTGCTAGAAAAAGGAGAATGAAGAAGATGGGTCTCTATATAAAGCAATTGGGAGTGGGCTCCACCACTTAGGAACTTTGGAGGCTGAAATCACTACTTTCGGGACCTCGAACGAAATCGACGAAGAAGGAAAAAATGATCACCGAAATATCTAGTTTCCAAAAAGTATAAGTTTCGCGGGTTTCGGGGATATCGACTTTTGAGTACTGATTTCATGTAAAAAGACTGTTTTGCCCTCAATGCTAGAAAATCGGGTTTCGGAGTTCCGGACGGTTACGGGATCAACATGAAAGTTGTAGGGATTAACAGGACAAGTGAAACGGGGTAGGCATACAAGTCATCGGGATCTCGGGTAATTCCCAAATTAACGCAAAGCTATAAAAAGGGGACCCCCAAAGGGCCCTACTAAACACAAAGCAATAAAGATTCCCCAAAACTATATCAAGAACTATACTAATCCCACTTAGTCAAGTTCTACCAAACACGCTTAGCACTAACACACCACTTAATTAGTACTAATCGGGGTCACTCGGGTCGGGGTCTTACAAACGTTATGGGGCCGCTTCACCGAGCTCTAGGGAACAAGAGGTGGCTAATAGTAGCCACCGATTATTTCACCAAATGGATAAAAGCCAAACCATTGTCCTCCATCACCGAACAGGACTCAAAAAACTTTGTTTGGAAGAACATCATCACAAGGTTTGGAGTTCCACGAGCTTTGGTCTCGGACAATGGGACTCAATTCGACTCTATCTTCAGAAATTTCTGCCAAGAGCTCGTCATTAGAAATTACTATTCAACTCCGACTTACCCACGAAGCAATGGTCAGGCCGAAATTTCGAACAAAGTAGTGCTCGATGGGCTCAAGAAGAGGCTTGACCAAGCTAAAGGGAGATGGGTGGAGGAACTTTCGAGTGTCCTTTGGGCATATAGAACTACTCCAAGACGCTCCACTTCAGAAACACCCTTCTTTTTTGCCTATGGAATGGAGTTCGTGATCCCACTTGAGATGGGTCTCCCAACCCTAAGCTCAAAGCTCTTTGATCAATGCCAAAACGAAGTGAATCTGTCCCGGGAACTAGACCTAGCCGAAGAGCGTAGAGATGTAGCAGCTAACCGCCTAGCTGCCTACCAACAATAATTGGCTAGGGGGTACAACCAAAGGGTCAGAGAAAGGAAGTTCTTAGTTGGAGAATTAGTCTTGAAAAAGACACTTCCCGGGGATAAGAACCAGAATGAAGGCAAGCTGGTACCAAACTGGCATGGTCCATTCAAGTTAACTTCGGTTGCCGAACAATCAGCATACAGGCTTGAGGACATGGATGGTAAAGAGTTACCACGGCCATGGAATGCGACACACCTCAAGAAGTATTATTTTTAAATTTCTCTTTCGAATTGTATTCAATTTTCGAAATCAATAAAAGTAATTCTTTTGGAAGAATCGCTCTTTGTTGCTTTCAATTTTCGCCAAGTTGTAGAACTCGGCAATTACCTACCTAACTGGTACGGAGCATTAGGGAAATAAAGGAAAGCCTTAAATTGTTAAGGCGTAAGCGAAACACCAAGTTGGAGAACTCGGTGACTACCTCGGCATTCGGAATAAAAATACGTTAGGTTACGGAACCAAGTTTAAAGCATTCTATTACCGAGGTTTGTTTTCTTGAGTTAGGGAACTTAAGATAACTTTAAGGGGATTTCGGTTATTGAACCGAACTCAATTACTTGAGTAAATCGATTTCCCAAACTTGTAGAGAGCTCGGTTAAGGAACAGAGATCAAACACATGTAATTCTCGGAGACAAGCGTGAAAAAGAAAAAGTGCAGTTGTATTTATAGAACGGAAATACAAAGTTCATCATTACATCAGAGTTAAATAAAAAAGAAAGAAATACAGCAAAGATAATCTTCAAGCAGTGGGCTCAGAGGAAGCATCTGCCTTGGTGGTAGCATCAGCAACATCAGTTGCAGTTCAAGTAGCTTCGATCATGGAGGCTTCAGCGGGAACCTCGGACAAAGTGGGGGCAGAACTTGATCCTGGCCCCGAGCTCGGGTACTTGGGGGAATTTTGGTAAGCAGGGTGGTCCTCAGGGACACCCGCTTCCTTCAGTGCGGCCAGCCACCCGAGCTCCCACACTTGATCCCTTATGGCCAAGACTTAAGCTGTGTAAAGCGTCGTCGCCTCTGCCACCCTTTCATTAAAGGCGATGTCGGTTTCAGCCTGAAGCTTGGCCTTGAATTCATCCTTCTACTTCTCCAAGGAGGCTTCAAGTTCAGTTGCACGCTTCTTTTGATCCTCGGCCTCGGCCTCCAACCTGCGGTTCTCAACCATTGATGCGTTGAGTTCGGTCTTGAGGCCGTTGTTGGCATCCACCTGCTCCTTCAGCTTCTGATCGCTGGCATCCAGGGCTATCTGAAGGTTCTGCTTCTCTGCCTCTAACCTTGCAACCTTAGAGTCGTGCTGCTGAATCCTCTCAAGGGCGACTTGACACTTTTGCACCATCTGTAGAAGGAACAGGCGTGATAAGGCAATAATCGAAATGAAACACTCAGGAAAATTTATAGAAGGCTTACCGCGAGGGCCGATTGCATCAATGACACCACTAACGTCACGTCGTTAACCTCCCTGTGCCTTACCATGTCTCGCGGCAAGGCACAGGCTTGACCAAGTATGGCAATGACGAGAGCATTGCCGGAGATACTATCTTCCACCATCATCAGCCTTCTGGGCTCAACCTGGAGACTCAGTTTCCAGGGTACCGGCCCGGTGGAAGGAGATGTCGCACCCGTACTAGGGCACTTCTCAATAAGGGCCTCGGTCAAGGGCTTTTTCTCTCTCGAAGCCTCCTCCCATGTGGTTTCGGCAGAATGCTGCCGAACTCCTGAACTTGGAGAAGGAGCTGAAGCGGGAGCAGAGACAGCAGCGGCAAGGGGCATGGGGGCGCGAGGAGCTCGTCCTCCCAGAGCTAAAGCCCCCGGATCTTTGACCACCACGGTAGGCCGATGCCGCAACATTTCTTTTTCTTCCTCCTCCGAACTGGGCGAGGAACTGGAGGAAAAACCGGAAAAAGGCAATGCTTGCTGCGATCTTCTCGACTTCAAGGAGGTCTCAGCTCCTACTACAGCTGTGTCGGTTTCGGCGGGCTCAATGGCCTCCGAGTAGCTCTCAGAGGTGGTGACCTCGGCACCAGAAGCTGCCCGGCATTCAGTATCAATTGGGGCATGTACCAGTTCTGCCCTTTCCACCTCTGCGTGAGCTTAACGCCCTCCCCGAGGTTGACCAGTCTTCCTCTTGATGAAGGAATGGTACCTCGGCTCGTAATGGAGAAGTGACCACGCAGCTCGGTCGTTGTGGCCTCTGTAACTGTGTACCACCCGAAACCAATCTTCTTTCTTTACCCAACTGACTTGATGGGCTTCTTTTCTTCTTTGGAGGACGTCTGCATGACAAACAGAAAATGTGTCAAGCACCTCTGCTCGTAATGGAGAAGCGACCACGCAGCTTGGTCATTGTGGCCTCGGTAACTGTATACTGCTCGAAACCAATCTTTGTTCTTTACCCAACCGACTCGGTGGGCTTCTTTTCTTCTTTGGAGGATGTCTGCATGACAAACAGAAAATGTGTCAAGCATCTCGGCAGACAAGAAAAGAGAAATACAATAAAAACATAAAGGCTAGGAAGTCAGTGGTTAGTCGATGGGCTCCCGAAGTCACGGGGAATCTTGTCAATCCTTGCCACTTCGGGCACAGTTCCTTCGTATTCCCAATTGCTCGAGACAAATAGGCAGTCATCCCCAGCATATCTATTGGAGTCTTCTAGATCATTGATGATCCACTCCCAGTTTGCTTTAGCTCGGAGATAGTAGGTGTTGTCACCGCCAAATTTGCAGAGGTCATAGACCTCCTCAGTATCATGGATGCGAAGATTAATACCTAGGATCCTATTGAGCTTGGCAACACTCATGATGATTTTGAAACTATTCGGCATCAACTAGTAAGGGCAGAGGTACCATTTCCTAAGACAGGATCTAAGAAGGGGATGAAGGGGGAATCGAACCCCACCTTCGCCCACGGTAACCAAGTAGAATGGCATCCATCCATTAGTAAAGGAATAACCGTCGAATGGATTTTCCGGGTCATTTAGCCTAATGAGGACATCGTCAAGAATCCCGTAAGCGGCCCTAAACTCGGCTACGCTCTCTGGGGTTTCTAGTCTCTGCCTATAAATACCCATTCTCAAGTTTGAAGAAACTGGAAGAACAACGAACGAAACTCGAAAAAGGGAAAAAAGGCCAGGGAACCCTAAAGAAAACCAGAAAGTGGAAATGAACAAGATGAGAAGGGAGGACTTACAAATACGAAATAGACGAAACTGGACTCGAAGGATGCTGAACTCGGATTTGCAAGAGCTTAACCTCGATGGAGCTTCTCTCTTTAGAGAACTCTCTCTCTTCTCTAACGAATGTGAAAGTGAAGAATGAGAGAGAGGCTCTTCTATATATATAGTGGAAAAAGAGGCGCCCTTTCAAATTTCGAGGACGCACGTGCAGAACATCGCATCAAGTACTCCACATGTCTAATCAAAACGATTGGACAACCAACCATGCAGCGACACGTGGTGCCACCGATAAGTCTTCTACATCGATCGAGACACACAATTAATTATCTTGGGTAGGTGAAGCGACATGATGATAGAGATCAAATGTCACAGCCGAAACCGAAATGAAATACAATACATGTTTCAAACTTAATGTTCAGAAGGTTCTCCCAACATAATGCTTAGCTTCCGACCTCAAAGAGTTAGAGAACTATAAGAAGTCAGATAGGGGGCAATTGTGTGGGGACATTCCCGCAGTACCGAGATTGTGCTAGTTCCGATAAAAGTACCGGCTAGGCTTGTCTTGGTCTCGGTTTAATGCAGCTCGGCAATAGTGCCAGGATGCGTCCATATTAAGGTCATACCTGACCTCGGTATCATCTTCAGTTCGGTTCGATTAACCGAGATGAGTACTGACGTACAGTCAGTTACAATCATGCTCCTATAAAGGTACGGCCACATTGCAGAACATGCTGAGAGATAGGACTGGCACCGGATAGAGATAAGAAGTTATCCTTATCCGACTGTTACTTCCACAATTCCTGAAAGAGCGGGATCCACTACCCCCAAGAAATCAGGGTAAGGTCCGATGAGACTTTACTCCTGAGAAACCAGGGTAAGGTCCGATGGGACTTTACCCTTGAGAAACCAGGGTAAGGTCTGATGGGACTCTACCTCTGAGAAACCAGGACAAGAGTCATAGGATTCTTGGCTTATATATACAAAGAGCTAATCCAAAAAAGGTACGCGGACACATACTCCAAATTCTGCCTTTCTCTCTACCCACTCACCTTTTGTTTAGTTACTGAACTAACTTAGGCATCGGAGTGCCTTTGGTTGAACGCAGCCAGGGTCTTTGACCTTTGTTTCTCCTTCCCTTTCAGGTTTAAGGCATTCAATCTTTCCCAAGAAGCTTCACAGCAATTCCACAAGTCCGTAATTATTCAGGCACTCACAGAATGGTTCGGACAGCCATCCTCAGGGCTTCTTCCACCTCCAACTGAAGCCCGGAAAGAAAAATCCAAGCAAAGTCATCCCAAATAGAACTAACCCTCAGATGAAGCAGAAAAGAAGAAGGAAACTGAGCTACCAAGCTAGAGTCTGCTGTCTAGCAGTCAAACCATAAATCAGCCAACTAACCATTACCTATAGTCCACTCACAACCAGCTTGAATGTGAGGAGCAGAAATCCTGACTTTGCACAAGATGCAGGAACCAATTTTAGTAGTGACAAAACTCCATATTGCAGTCTTGGGAAAATACCTTCCAAACATCCAATCAGCCCAAGAGATTTGGAGGTAGCAGCAATCCATGCCAGCATTATAAAAGCAGCCCCATTGTGATCTTGGATGCGCCTAATGCCAAGACCTCCCTCTTGAATAGGGAGACAAACCAACTCCTAGCAAAGCTGGTTCCTTTTAGATCTAGAGGCAGCAGCAGACCAGAGAAGATTCCTCATAAGACTTTTCAGATGATTTGAAACTGACTTGGGGAGCAGAAAAACCATCGCAATGTGCGTGGCTAGTCTACACAGCACATGTCTAATCAGGGTTCTACGGCCAGCAAAGGAAAGTAACCGAGACTTCCAACCAGAGAGCTTGGAGAGGAACCTATCCACTAGACCATTAAAATGCTGCCTTCTGGGAGTACCAATAATGAGAGGGGCTCCAAGGTAAGTGGAGGAGAGAGGATGATCTTGAAGATTTGTAATTGACAGTATCTACCTCTTGGACCTCAAGCTCCATTTGCTTATAAAGAGCTTGATTTTTCCCAGATTGATAGATTGGCCAGAACTAAATTGATAATTGGCTAAGACCTCTTTTAGAGCCAACAAGCCTTTTTTATTGCCTTTCAAGAAAAGAAGGATGTCATCAACATAGAAGATAAGGGCAGAACCAGCCTATTGTTAATCAACTTGTGGATGTTAAGGCTAAAAATTTCCTCCGCAAGAATAAAGAGGTAAGGAAACAAAGGGTCCCCTTGCCTAAGGCCACAAGAAGATTAAAAAAAAACAAAGGGAACTTTGTTAATTAGGACCGAGCCCTTAGCTAAGCAAACACAAGTTTTGACTAGCCCAATCCAATTATCAGAAAACCCAAAGAAAGCTAGGGACTGAAAGAGAAAAGTCCAGCTGAGCTTATCAAAAGCCTTAGAAATATCAAGCCGCATACACAAGGAACCACCTCTAGTTTTGGAATGGAGGGTTTGAAAGAGCTCATGGGCTAAAGCAATATGTTGGTGAATCGATCTTCCATTCACAAAAGCTGCCTGGTTTGAAGATATAAGAGAGGGAAGGATCTGAGACAGTTTGGAAGCCAATATTTTTGAGATAATTTTGTAGGAGAAGTTTAGAAGGCTAATTGGCCTGAAATCAGAGAAGAAACTTGGAGAATTGATCTTGGGAATCAATGCCAAGAAGTAAACATTGGAGGCTTCGAAAAGTTTACCAATGGAGAAAAAGTTCCGCACAGCTTTGATGATAGAAATCCATATAATGTGCCAAGTCGCCGTGAAGAAGCTGCCTGAGAAGCCATTTGGACCTGGGAAACTTTCAGCCTTAATGGCAAAACTGCTCTCCTGATTTCTTCAGTTTCCGGAATTTTTGTCAACTAGCGGTTCATAGCAGACAAGACTTTGCTACTGTCCAAGTCGAAAAGACTTTCAGCAGGGACAAGATGCACAGATTGAGCCAGGGTAGAAAAGTGATTGACTGCCAGCTGTCGAATTTGGATTGGATCCTTAGTCCAGTTGAGAGGGTTTTATCAATCCGGTTGGCAACCCCTCTGGATTTAGCGAAGGCATGAAAGAAGGCAGTGTTCTTGTCACCCTCCTTCAACCATCTAACCCTTGATTTTTGGCCCCAGTGAGTTTCGTTAATTTAAAGCCAGTTATGAAGAGATGCCTTGGCCTCATCAAGCTCCTAATGAAGAGGATCAGTTGAACCAGCATCCAGGAACTCTTGGATATCAAGATCTTTTCTTTCTACAGCTTGCGTCTTAATCCTAATGTCACCAAAGACAGACTTATTCCACACCTTGAAGATCTATTTCATGGTTTTCAGGTTTTGAGCTAGCACATATTGAGGGTGGCCCTCAAGATGAGGATCCCAATTTTCAGCAACAAGGCTTAGAAAATCCGGATGTTGGATCCACATAGCTTCAAATTGGAAAGGAACATTGGCAGGGAGGGATCTCTGGTTATGGGAGAGAAGCAGCGGGCAGTGATCAGAAGAAACCTTTGGCAGGTGGAAGAGCAAAATATCAGAAGAGCTAGAAATCCATTGGTGGTCGCAAAGGGCTCTGTCCAGCAGAGCTGCTACATAATTGGTACCCCTGCGATTGTTAGACCAAGTGAATTTATTCTCAGAAAAACCCATATCTTGTAACCCAGAGGTAAACATCATTTGCTAGAATTTTGTGTTCAGACGAGATGGCCTGAGACTAAGTTTTTCGGAGGCTGAAATAACTGAGTTGAAGTCGCCCAGTATACACCAGGGAGAATTAGAGGAAGCCTGAAAAGTTAGATACTCCCAGAGCTCTCTTCTTCGAACATAATTTGTAGAAACATAGATAACTGTGAGTAGGGAGTGGTGGCCATTAACTGGATTGGTGAAGGATAAGGTTAAGAATTGGGAAGAGAAGTTTGAGAGAGAAGTTTGAAGGAAGAGTTGGTTTTGAAGAGACACCAAATAGAGGCAGAGGAATGGTTATTGTTAGAGAAAAAACCATCAAAACCCAAGGAGGACAGCAAGGAAGGAGGAGGAGAAAGGGTCATTGGCTCCGAGAGGTAGACAATGTCAAGGGAATTGAAAGAAATCGAGTGGTGAAGGGCTGTAAGGGTAGGGGAGTCGGCAATACCCCTGCAGTTCCAATAAAGGACTCTGATCATTTGGAACTAAGAGTGGGAGAGAAGGTACCAATTGAGTTTCTAGTCTTGGGACGAGATGAGGAGGGGGCATTTTTGTTTCTGAGCTTAGAATTTAGATGTCTTTTTCTTTATGTGAGGAGTGACGTCTACCTCTAGGGAGATTCCAGCATGATGGGAAGAAGGTTGGAGTTGAAGTTGATGGGTAACTAGATCAGAAGATACCAAAGGCTGAGAAGGAGATAAGGGAAGGGATGAGAAGTGGATGTTGTCAGTTGGCTCAATGAAGGAGCAATTTTCCAAGATGGAGAAAGGGTTTAAGGTATCTAGGACTGGAGCCAATTTTTTCCAGAATTTCCAGCATAATCTCCTGAGGTAGTTCTTCTAGTCTATTTTGGAGATTTTGGATTTTGCCAGTGGAAGGGGGGGGGGGGGGGGGGTGGAGGCGGGGATTGAGGCCTGAAAGGTGATAGAAGGAGGAACCACAGGGGGGGGGGGGGGGGGGATTGAGGCCTGAAAGGTGATAGAAGGAGGAACCACACTATCTGTAGTTACTTGCTTAACTGAGACAATAGGGTCTGTTGGAGGAACAGATTCAGTTAGATGGAGATTTTGAGTGGTAACAGAACAGATTGAGTCATGGCCAGACTGAGGCACTGGCTCTGGAGGATCTATAGAAATTGAGGCGTGAGGAGCTTGGAAAGCAGGAGCCAGAGTAGGAGGCTTACCTAGGATACCTTCTCAAATGTGGGGCTCAGGCCTAGTGGAATTTTGCTAGGAAGTTGAAGGAACAGAGTCGCAAGAGCTCTCTGAGTGGCCAGGCGAAAGGCAATGGGAACATGGCATGTTTTCATAGGAAACTGAGAGGAGGACTTCCTCTTCACCTTCTAAATCCACCTTTATCTCAGAATGTTTGGGTCTAAAAAGGTCAATATTGACCAGGATTCTAGAAAAAGTTAGTAGTTTTTGTTATTTTAAATGAGAGAATCAAAAGTAAGTTTTTTTATTACAAAGCTATGGTATATATAATAGTAAAATCTATTCCTATTTTTGGTATACAAATCTTGTTATAATTATAATGGGAAATCTCGGCTATAATTGTTGATTCTGTTGAGCTGTATTTGACCCTATAATGGAGGGATTTTCATCCCTTAATCTGCTTCTCAAATCCTTCAGAAGACAACTCATGCCAACACTCCCCCTCAAGTTGGTGCATATATGTCTATCATGCCCAACTTGCCAAGTGAGTTGTAAAAACTTCTACTGCATACAGCCTTTGTCAGAATATCGGCTAGCTGATCTTCAGACTTTACAAACGGAAAACGAATTATCTTTGCTTCGAGATTTTGCTTGATAAAATGCCGGTCAACTTCTACATGCTTGGTCCGATCATGCTGAACTGGATTATGTGAAATGGCAATTGCTGCTTTATTATCACAAAATAGATTCATCTCACAATTAGGTGTAAACCCAATCTCTGATAAAAGTCTTCTGAGCCAGAGAAGCTCACACAGTCCTTTAGCCATTCCCCGAAATTCTGCTTCTGCACTAGATAATGCTACTACCTTCTGCTTCTTACTCCTCCAGGTAACTAGATTCCCTCCAACAAACGTAAAGTAACCTGAAGTAGATTTCCTGTCTGATATGTTTCCTGCCCAGTCAGCATCTGTATAGCCTTCAACATTAAGGTGACCATTCTTTGAAAATAGAAGTCCTTTTCCAGGAGACGACTTCAGGTATCGGAGGATTTGCATTACAGCATTCATATGGTCTTCACTCGGACAATGCATGAATTGGCTAACCAAACTTACAACATAGGCAATGTCAGGTCGCGTGTGTGACAAATAAATTAGTTTTCCAACCAATCTCTGATATATACCTTTGTCTGTTGGAACTTGGTCCGGATATTCTCCTAGTCGGTGATTCTGGATTATTGGTATGTCAGCAAGCTTGCAATCTAGTAGCCCGACTTCAGCTAGCAGATCCAAAACATATTTTCGTTGAGAAAGGAATATCCCACGAGTAGATCTAGTCACTTCAATTCCCAAGAAGTACTTGAGTCCTCCTAGATTCTTCATCTCGAACTCTGATGCTAACTGCTCTTGAAGCCTTGTAATTTCATCTGCATCATCTCCTGTAATAATCATATCGTCAACGTAGACAATTAGTGTTGTGACCCTTCCTTGTCGATGTTTTAGAAATAGAGTGTGATCAGAGTTGCTCTGTTGGAAGCCATATTTCTTCATAGCCAAACTCAGTCTCCCGAACCATGCTCGAGGGGATTGTTTCAACCCGTATAGGGCCTTCTGTAATTTGTACACGACCTTAGCTTCAGAATTAGGCATATAACCAGGAGGTATATGCATGTAAATTTCTTCTTCAAGATCACCGTGGAGAAAAGCATTTTTTACATCGAGCTGGTGTAATGACCAGTCAAGATTCGCGGCAAGAGATAGTAGAACCCTAATCGTGTTCAATTTGGCCACCGGAGAGAAGGTTTCTTGATAATCGACTCCATATGTCTGAGTATAGCCTTTGGCGACTAATCTCGCTTTGTATCGTTCAATTGATCCGTCCGCCGTGTATTTGATGGAGAAGATCCACGTGCATCCTACTGTCTTCTTTCCTCTGGGTAGTGATACTAGTGTCCATGTCTCCTTTTTTTGTAAGGCCTCCATTTCTTCCTTCATAGCTTGGACCCATCGAGGGTCTTCTAACGCCTCTTCTACATTGGTAGGAATGTAGTGAGATGGTAGATCGTTGGCAAAATTCTTCACTGGTTCAGGAAGCCTTTTTGTGGACACATAGTTGGCGATAGGATATCTTGACCGTTGCTTTTCCACCTTAGGAGAATACCGAATTGGTGGCTTGCCTCGATTATTCCTAAAAGGTAACTCATATCCAACAGGAGCAGAAGTATCTATGGTGTTAGCATTTTGAGGTGTAACTGGAGAGATTGGAAAGTTTACCTCAGTGATATTCTTAGAAGTAGGGTCAATGGATACTGAGGAGTGAGGGGGGACTTAGGAGGAGTGTCTGCCGGCGTCGTCTCTGTAGTGTCTTTAATTTCTACTGAAGGAGATATATCTGGGTCATCATACCCTGGCCAATCAAACCGAAGCCAGTTCACCTCTTCATTATGATTCTCCCCCTGAAGAGAAGTGGATGTCTTGGGAGTGAAGAAAGTCTCAGATTCTAGAAACGTGACATCCATCAAGACATATGTACGCCGATGAGTAGGATCATAGCACTTATACCCTTTTTGATGTATGCCGTAGCCCAAGAATAGGCACCGAATTGCACGGGGTTCGAGTTTAGTGCGTTGATCCTTGTGAAGATGAACGAAGGCGACACATCCGAAGACACGTGGTGGGAGCATCAAGACTGACGGCAAAGTAACAAAGGTGGATAAAGCTTGAAGAGGGGTCTGCATCTTGAGGACCTTTGATGGCATTCTGTTAATAACATGAACAGCCGTTGTGACTGCATCTGCCCAATAATGACTTGGCATGTTCGCTCCAAAAAGGAGAGCTCAAGCAGTCTCCGAGATGTGGCGATTTTTCCGTTCGGCAACGCCGTTTTGCTGCGGGGTTTGAGAACATGACTTCTCATGAACCATTCCATGTTGGCAGAAAAAATCATGAAGTTGAGCATTCACATATTCGCCACCATTATCGGAGCAAAGAACCCGAGGTTGCATGGAATATTGGGTGCAAACCATTTTATAAAAAGACTGGAATATATCAAAAACTTCATCTTTATGCCTCAATAAATATAACCATGTCATCCTAGTGCAATCGTCAACAAATATCACAAACCACCGATAGCCATGCATAGCAGGTTTTGGGGACGGGCCCCACACATCGGAATGAATCAAAGTAAATGGAGCCGTACTTTTATTTAAACTTAAAGGGTAAGTAGTCCGATGACTTTTAGCCAGAATGCATGTTTCACATTTAAGTTCCAAACCCGATCTATCGGAAAACAAACTAGGAAATACATGCTTCAAATATCCAAAGGAAGGATGCCCTAGCCGACGGTGCCAAAGCCAAATTTGCCCCTCCGTTAATTTACTTTGATGGCTAGTTTGACATGCACGGCCCACGTTGAGATCCTCCATGTAGTAGAGTCCCCCCTTCTCAATACCAAGCCCAATGATCTTCTGGGTGAGAATATCCTGAAGAAAACAAACATCAGGGTAAATGATTACAACACACTTCAGTTCCTTGGTAATTTGGCTCACAGATAATAATTTATGGGAAAGAGAAGGAACAAGAAGTGTATTAGACAGAGGCATTTCCGATGACAACACCACTGTACCGGCCCCTGTTACTGAGCAAATTTTTCCATTAGCATTTGCAATGCTTGTTCTCCGTGGTGTAGACCTTTGGAAGAAATCCCTTTCATCATAAGTCATATGGTCGGAGGCCCCCGAGTCAAGGATCCAGTTGCTATGGGCCTCCTCCAGATTGGACCCAAGTAGAACAATACCTGAAGTAGCATTATGGGCTTCGGCTGGAATTAAGGAGAGGGATGGACTATTTTCTGCAACTGAGACTTGACCCACCGAAGTTTGGTCCACCACAGCAGCTTGGCCACCCTTACCCAAGCCACCATCACGCTTCTTCTTTGCCTGTAGTTCATGCCACCACTCAGGATAACCATGGAGCTTGAAACAGGTCTCTCGAGTATGTTTTGATCCTCCACAGTGAGAACATTTCTGTCCGTCCGAGGGAATTCTCGTTTTAGAAATGGAGTTTGTCTTTCCACCTTGGATGAAACTCGGTGCAAGAGCTCCACCCTTCACGCCTTTAGATGCCAATACAGCACCTGGTGATTCTTCAACTATGGATCCCGTCATTACAGCTTGTTGTATCGCCTCTCGCCGGACATGGGCGTAAGCTTGCTCCACTGTGGGAAATGGTTGCAACTACAAGACATCTCTCCAGATACCATCTAAACGATCATCCAGGCCATCCAGGAATAGATACACTTGTTCTTCTTGCACCATGGAGTTGTATCTCTGAATATCAGCTTGGCACTCCATCAGGTTTGGCCTCCTGAAATCGATTTCCCTCCACAGTCCCTGTAGATCATTATAATATTTCTCCAGTGAGCCACTAGCTTGCTTCAGTCGAGTTACATGGCGCCGGAGGTCATACACTTGGGAAACATCACTCCCATCAAAATAGGTCGTTGCTATGGCATCCCACACCATTTTCACCGTTGGAAATCTGATGAAGTTCCCAATCAGTGATGGGTCCATAGAATTGATCACCCATCCTTTCACTATAGCGTTATCGGTGCGCCACTTGCGGAAGGTTGGGTCTGTCGGTGAAGGTTGGGGAAGATCACCGTTGATATACCCCAACTTGTCTTTGCCAGCAATGTACATTTCTACCACTTGAGACCAATGCGCATAGTTGCTCCCATCTAGCTTAATTCCGATTGGTGTGGTGGCTATGTCCGTAGCCTGGGTCAGAGCTGAGGTTTTGGACAGCACCTCAGCCATCTTTGCAGTGAGCTCGGATAGGATAGATGACGAGAGATACTTGCCTGACTAAGAGTCTGTATCGGCCATGGCAGAATGTGTGTGTCTGTTTTACAAAGTTTTAGGTGGAGAACGGTAGAGAATAGCGAACCTGCTCTGATACCATGTTATTTTGAATGAGAGAATCAAAAGTAAGTTTTTTTGTTACAAAGCTACGGTATATATAACAGTAAAATCTATTCCTATTTTTGGTATACAAATCTTGTTATAATTACAATGGGAAATCTCAGCTATAATTGTTGATTCCGTTGAGCTGTATTTGACCCTATAATGGAGGGATTTTCATCCCTTAATCTGCTCCTCAAATCCTTCAGAGGACAACTCATGCCAACAGTTTTTGGGAGGCAGTAATGTCATCCAATCTAAGAAGGTAGCCTATTGAGCTTGCTAACGAGAAAAGGATGTTGGAGCTCCAACAATGGTAGGGGATTCCATAAATTCGGATCCAGACTGGGTGTAAGTTAGGCCATTCAAAGGGGACCTTGGCCAGGGGACCAAGGTAGAAGATGAAGTTTCCTGTTTTGCAGAATGAGGGGAGATTTAGACAGGGCTAGATCCTTAGCTTCCTTGGAGCTGAATCTAAAGATAGAATGGCCCTAATCTGTTAGAGAGATGAGGCAGGGTTCTGACAGGTTCCAGTGAGAGTTAGCTTGAAGAGTCAACCATTCCACTGCTGGTCTTCTTCCAAAAAATCTCCCAATGGCTGCATATGAGAAGGAAATTTTATTAGGTTCAATCATGGAGGAAGGAATTTTCATGTTCAGCTGGCCATCTATAAGAGAAGAGGGAGGGGAATCTGAGGGAGCTATCGGCTTAGAATCAGGGAATAGGTCTAACCAATTCCTCTGAATAGGCAAAGGTTGCTGGTCGGGAGTAACTTTTGGAGCCGAGCTGAGGATTTGAGCCAGCTGCTCTAAAGAGAGGTAGTTGGGAAGAGAAGGGTCCGGTGGCTTAAAAGGAGGGAGAGGTAAGGACTTACCTAAACCAGGGTGAATAAGGCCAGCTAGGTGTTTTTGCAGAAGTTCCAACTGGGCACCATCCCAAACCAAAGAGGGGAAACCAAGAGAAGAGACATGTCCAGTTGGCCAGGAAGATCCCTCAAGAGGATTCTGATTCAGCCGGGTTAGAGGCGGCAGGATCTAGGTCAAAGCTGGAGCCTGGAGGGGGCTGAGTCGGGGAGCTGAGCAACCGTCCAGGGAGGAAAGGCTGCTTGTTAGAGTCCAGTGGCAGGGAGGATGACCGGCTGAGCGGAGACATAAATAGATAATTTTTTTGTCATTGATTATATTATTTATATTTTGGCAAGGAAAATTAATTTCTTGGGACTCCGGGAAGACATATAAATCAATTAAAGAATTAAAGAGGAAAAATCAAGGTATTAAACTCCACATGGGGCCCACACTAGCCTTGTTTGAAGATTCAAATCAAGCCAAACAAAAAAGAAAAAAAAAATGCAAAAATCCAGCAAAGGTGGAAGACGTCCTAAGACATGGGAATTCAAGCACTGCACACTCAAGTGGGAGTAAATAAATTCCCTATTCATCCCAAATTAAAGAACTACATTATTCTTTACTAATTTCAAAAATAAAGTCACTGCCCCTAAAATTATAGTTCGGGAAGATGTGATTCTTTCTGGAAGTGGGAAATAGATGAAGCACAACCAAAAATCCCTCAATTTCAAGATGACGTCGAATCAATTACAAAACATCCAGATGGTAAGGTAACAATAATTTTTTGCTAATACACCATGATTATACTTTTCATCGACAAGACAATCAATCCCTTCGGAAGCTGGATCTTATAGATCCACAACTTCCTCTTTAAATAAATCATTTGCCTCCACTTCCATCCCAAAATTACCATCTATTCTTCCATCGGATATAGCTTTCCCTGTATATTCAAAAACAAAAGATGAAGATATACAAACGGTTAGATTATCTGAGTCTGATTTTGATGCCACTATATCTACAGTCTTTCATTCATGAACATGAAGAATTAAGTGACTTCATAATAGATCAAAAATACCTACAATAAGACATGTTAAAACATCCAAAGATAAATGGTTTTTCACAAGATTTTCTAAATTTGAATGATCTCAATTAAAAGACCTATAGTATGAATAAATGTATCAAGAATGAAGAAATATTCCTTTCTTTGAAACTGGTTTTCGTAAAAAATAAATAAAAAAGGAACTATATTGAAAATTAATAAATCTACACAATCATGGGAAATAGCAAAGGATAAAATTGAATATGTACACCCTCATTTCTCTGTCATTAAATATATAGAAATAAATGGCAATAAAAGTGTTCAAGTGATTCAAAATTAATTACCATAGAACATCTATCACATATAGTAGAACAAAACAATTTCCCAAATCTTTATTTACAAACAATAGGATCACAAACACAAAGAATAGAAAATATATCTCAACAAGAATCCACTTCATCTACAGTTAAATTCACAGTAGCCAGAGATATTTAAGCACTTTGCTCGGAATTTGTAGAAAAAAATAACTTCGGACCAAAAAACCTTTAAAACTTCCTACTAATTTAAAAAATGAATTAGCTCTTCAATTAGACAAACTTGATAAAGGAAAACCAATAAATATGGTTGTCGAAGCACCTATTTATCATAATTTCTCAAAATCCAAAACCGATGAATCTAATGATCTCAATCGGATGAATCAGATGATCAATCAATCACTCCAATTCCTCAAATCAATAGAATATCCACTCCAAAAACTCATTCTTCTAAGACCAAAAAAAAAGAAAAAAAAAAAATTTGCCGTCTAAGACAAAAAAATTTATAGAAGACCCTTTCTAATAAATCTTCAATTTAAAGAAATCCCAGATATATCAAATTGCAAATATGATGGTAGTTCATTAGTCAAATGGAATTTTGATGGACTAACAAAATATGAAATTCTTAATGTTTTAAGAAATATTATTTTATACACTAATGCAAGAATGCTTCATGGTAATTCATAAGCTGAATGATAATAACAATTACCGTAGAATTTACCGATCAACTTTATGGCTGGTGGGAATATTATCTTACACCAATTCAAAGAAATAGTACTATAAATTCAGTAAAATTAACCAAAGATTGCAAACCACTTATTGATGCCAATGGCCAAACTATTTCTAATGAAGTAGAAACACTAGTTCATAATATTCTTATTAATTATTTTGGTAATGTTAGTGATCAAATAGAAAAAATATAGAGAACAATTAATCAACTAAAATGTAGAAATTTATCTGATTTTAGATGGTATAAAGATGTATTTCTCTCTCTTCTTTTTCAATTATTTAATTCTAATGAAGGATTTTGGAATGAAAGATTTATTTTAGGACTTCTAACTCATTTTGCCGAAAACGATAAGAATGTTCTAAGAGAACAGAATAATGGAAGGTTAAATTATAATAACTATACATATAGTGATTTAATTTAAAAAATTTCTCATGTTGGTATGTCTTTATGCAGTGATATAAAAAATTAAAGCTGATCTACAAAAATAAAAAAGAATTGATAAACAAGAATTAGGAGATTTTTTCTATCAATTTAGCTAGCTATGAACCCCTACAAAATCCTTCTCATAGAATTCATAAACAATATCGTCAACATAAAAGGAAAAAGTATTTCCAAAATGAAAAACCTTATAAATAACATAAGAAATACAATAAGAAAAGAAAAGGTGATTGTAAGAAAAGAAAATCAAGTACTTCTTCTAAGACTAAATCTGATTATAAATGTGTAAAGAAGGACATTTTGCAAATAAATATTTTGATAAAATTCCAAAAAAGAAAGTAAATGAATTAGACTATCATTCTCATAATTCAGAAGATAATAAAGATATATGTGCATGCCGTGAAAGTGAGGAAAGTTCCTCTGATTTCTCATCTTTCTATTTCTCTATAAATGTATTAAGTGCTCAAGATGAACTACTTCTAGAGCTATTAAATATCTTATCTGAAGAAGAAAAAAGAAAATATTATAGAAAAATCTCTGAAAATAATTCAAAGAAAAACCTTGCTTTTGAACCAATTTCTATGAAAGATATTCTCTCTCAAAATAAAAATTTAAACCCTTCAAAACCAACCATTCAAGACCTTGAAAATGAAGTAAATGAAACAAAACAAGAAATTGCTCAATTAAGAGAAGAAGCAACCCAAGAAATTATTAAATTAAGGAAAAGAATTGAAATACTTGAATTAGAAAGAGAAACAAGTTAACGAACTGTATGTGTAAGTTTATTTCTTGTATGTTCATTTGTTGCTTTTCCCTAAGAGCAATACTGAAATTGCTGAACTGAATGATTTTTCTCAGGTTCTAATTTGCTGGAGAACAATGTGTCTCCTTGCATAGAAAATGAACCAAACGAAATCAATCAAAGCACAAAACTTAACAGTAAACAGAACTAAATCGGAGAAATTCAGAAAACAAAGTATAGCAGTAGAAACTCTAATGCAAATGTGCACATTTTCATCGGGGCATCTCTCTTTCTATCAAATCTACATTTGGAAATGCACATTGCAATTAGTATTATTCTGGCGGTTGGAGTAGTTGTCAGGGAAGCTATGGAGGATTGGCAATTTGGTGGTGCAAAAAGCAGTTGCATGATCATGTGAGTTTGATTTTCCTTTTTCTAGAATTTAGGCCTGGAAGTTTAAAGATGCTTGGATAGATTGAATGGGACTGATGGATTTGCTGAATGTCATATTTGGATTTATATTAGCAGTGAAACATGAAATGGTTTAGCAGTGGAACGTGAAAATTACTTTCTTGTATTTTTCACTGGATTCCAAGATTGGTAGATAGGTTGATTAGTAAGCTTTGTTCCTATCTTTCATTTGATTTGAAGGCCTCAGTTGATTTTAAAGTTCTCCAGATTTCTTTAGAACTGCATGATACATACTAATGTTGCAAATGGAGTTGAGTAAACTTGGGATTGGGTTGATCTAAGCCCACTTCGGGATGGATTTGGGATGTCATTGGTTGGGCCTAGTCCTGACCCATTTCTAAAAGTAGACCGATCCAGATTAAGCTCCCGCCACCGCCTAAAGCTCAACTGACTGGCCTGTTCAACCCGACTCATTTAGACACAGTTGGAGCTAGTGCTTTATGGGCTGGGTTTATGCGAACTTTCTAGCCCATATGATAAGACTTGGATATGAACAGGACCATAAGGTAAGGAACTAGCCTGGGGCTCTGGACATGCATTGGCCTAGCTCGGGGCATCAGGAAATTGGAGTGGTTTATGAAAGGCCATATTAAGCTTTTACAGGTTTTAGAGTTACAGTAGTATTAAAGCAAATGTTTGTGATTAAGAGGACAGGAGAGGGTCGGTTGCCGGAGAAATATGAAGGAAATGGTAAAATACAACCTGTAGCAGATTCAGAAAAAGGCTTGGATGTAGCTTTGCCGAGGATAGGAATGATGCAGATTGTAACCAAATACACCTAGCAGATGTAAGTGCATTGGAGAGACAACTAGCACTACTGAATATCCTTAACCCTTTTTCAATATAATGATATCATTTACTCTGTTAGTAGTGATAGCCATAATTAAAGTGTATTTGGGTATGCAAAGAAGTCAACCATAGTTTCTTTACTGGTTTCAGCTCAGAAGTTATGGTTTAGATTATGATTGTAGTTCTCCATGACCAAAGGTGCAAGAGGAGACCAATGAAAACGTTCCCCTTTCTGGTTAGTAGCTTGGTGCAATTGGATTATTAGAGGCCATCTCATCTCAGCTATTCAATACAATCAAGAAATTAATAAAAAAACCCCCCAATCATTAGAAATCTCAAAGAGTCAACAACATTCAAACATTTATATATATCATCATTGGCAACAGACAATTCCTTATTCAGATTTACAATGAATGAATAGAAAAAAAAAATCAAAAAAATTATTAAAATAATAAAAACAAAACATTAGAAATCTCCACATCCTCCCTTTTCATCCGCAGAACACCCACATCCATACAACCAACAATTCTATGTTTCATTTCAAAAATTCGTTGACATAAAAAAGAGTGGATCATCATCGATCATATCAAAGAAGAGCGAGTCATCATCGTTGACATCAAACAACAGAGGGTCATCATCGTTGAACCCGTGTCCATTAGAAGATGGAGAGATAGGATGGGATTGATTTAGTTCATCCAAGAATTCACCAATATCAAATGAAGGTTCGAGCTCAGTCACATCATGAGACAAAGGATGATCTAGTAGTAAATATATTCAGTAGCAAACGTATCCCTGCCTATTTAAGGGGGTAAAAATATTTTATAAAGAGATATGTTTGATCATAGCAATGCTTTAATCAAAACAGGCCCTTAGATGGGTGACCTTATGTACTGTACACCGTTGGAACAACTGTACACTTATCCTAATGGACTGTACGCCATTAAACTTGTGGGGCCTGGATGAAGATGATAGGGGTTAGGGATGGGCCTGACTTTTTGCAAAGATGAAGGGCCAAGATGCCCCCGGTCACGGACCTAGGTGGGGCCCCATGTGGGCCCCACATTGAGGTGTGTACACTGATCTAGTGTGCGAGTAACCACTCTACACTTTCTAGGAATTTAATTCCATGAAGGCCCCGTCGTTGGCATGAAATTCAATTTATAGGAATTCTAATAAATGTAATTGAGTCTGATCGTGAGTCTCCAACCAACTAGAAATTTGTGAAACTTCTTGGTGAGGCCCATTTATTAAAAATCCAAACTATTTGCGTTAGATGTCCCCGTTTGTAAGAACCTTGTTAGAATTTTGCCCTAGTAGGTGCTCTTCCAACTATTGGAATGATCTCTTATAAACACATTTTATAATATTTTATTAAATTTTTTATAAATAATTATTTCAGTGTTGGTTCAACTCTTATTGCAGTGAATTTGGCTGGGCCCAATCAATCTCGTCCCTGCAATAACGAGCACATTTGAACTTCAAGTTTTTTTCTATTTTTTAATGATGTGTGGTTATCTCTATGGTATTTTTCGGTATCTGATTTTTATTAGTAGAAACTCATATAGATAGAGAAACTCAAGACACCTCTCACACAGCTACCCAGAAATTAATCTGTGAGCCGGCAGGTTGTATCACCAGTTTTGTATCACTCACCCTTCTAGCACAGAACAAAACAAAACTACTTGTACAGATGGTTGTTAATATTTGTGTGGCATAAAAATGGAAGCTGCAAAAACACAGGATCTTTCATAAAAGGGGGCATCTGAAAATTAGGTGTGCATGTTGCTGGCACCTTGGGATTTCACTCTGTAGTTGGTTTTTTGTTTTTTTTTTTTTTTTCTCTTCATTTTTTATGATTTAGTTTTTCTTTTTTTCAAAGTACCTCAGCTAAGGGGATGGGGACAAAATGACCTTTTACCAATGGGACAACCCTTGGATGAGGGAAGGAGACCTCGAGTAAGGAAAGGGTTCCTCGAATAAGGGAAGGAACCCTCAAGTGAGGGCAGATGGCATTCCCAAGGTTCGAGCCTTCGGCAGCCATTACCACTGACTGAGTTGAGAGGCCGTTCTCCACAATGTAGTTGTTATAAAGTGGAAGATCAAAGCTATCTCCGAGGTAAACGATGGGACCATCTAATCTCCATGTACTATTTTGAAGGACTTAAAAAGTTGCCCAGGGGTTATCAAAGCTTGGGTGTCAAATTTTTGTATGGTAAAACCCTTGACAGTGTGAACAGAGGTTCTTAGGAACAGTCAACGGATGTGGAGCTCACATGGCCCCTTCCTATGACCATTCAAGTCCTTCAAACACATCCTTTCTTTTGACAGATCGAAATTTTTGCCCCGCCAGGAATGTTCCTGAGGAGGAACATCGTCACCGAGGGGCATGCGGTCGCCTTCCACATGGTCCTGGTGACGGGACTGGTGTGGTTTGGACAACACCGGTGTTTTGCCCCGCCGGGACTGTTTTTGAGGAGGAACATCCTTACGGGGCTGCTCCCGCAGGATAACGTCCTAGCGAGGACGCTCTGCCTGAGAGGGACTTGGCTGGATACGCTCCAGAACAGGGTCATAACGACGAGGAGGTGCTGTCACCCCTCTTGACGACGAGCCCGACTGGATAACTGGCCCTTCCACGCTCATCAGGCTGGACGTTACACCGGTCCTCTTCTGGCGAGGGATCAATGGCAACTACCCGAACACCTCTGGCTGGTGCGTCACCAGTGGAGGCGGAATGATGGGTAGAAATGGCTGTGGCGGTATGGACATGGGTGGCCCAACGCCCTTTCCTTTCTTAGTCTTTGGAGGCATGGTTTTTCAATATGAAAGTTTGGTTTTTTCAAACGTTCCCCACAGAAGGCACCAATTGTAAGTGCCTAAAAATAACGGACTTGGTTTAGATGATAATGGAGCTTGTGATGATGTTGTTTAGCTGGTTAAGAGTATCACTGGATGCCTGAAACTTGAAAGGGAAGATAAAAAAAGGTCAGAGCCCCTGGTTGCTGTCAGCCGAAGGCACTCCGACGCCTAAGTTAGTGCAGTCACTGAACTAGGGTGAAGTGGGGAAGAAGAAGGTTCAGGAAATGTAGTCTCTTGCACAGTGCATAAAAACGTACATGTTATGGATTTACCATGTAGGTATATGTAGATGAGTGTGGAGACTTCCTGAGTGGAGGTAGGTGAAGGAGCTTATCCCATCAGCCCATACCTAGGATCCTCAGTGGGGGTAGGTGAGGGTACTGTCCCATCGGATCTCTCCTCAATCCCACACATAAATGCGGACATGATCGCCTGATAGGGACGACCCCTTATCAGTATTCGGCGGCCACCCTATCTGCCAGTATGTACTGCAACGTAGTTGTCCCGTCACATAATGTGGATACGACGTTCAGTGTTCACCTCGGTTAACAGAGCTGAACTGGAGAAATCACCGAAGTCGTGGGCGCAAGCTCGAATATTGCTGCCGAGATGCGAGATGCCGAACTCAAGGGAACGGGCTCGGTACCGCTACCGAGGTGGGCTCGGACTTGAAGCCAGCTGGTGTTGTCGCCGAGCTGAGCAAGGCCGGGCCCAAAGCAAGCCCAGTTGGTACTCTTACCTAAGATTGGGAGTAATTTCAGGATCACGGAAATACCCCGCACAATTGCTCCCTAGCTCTTGACCTCGGGAGTTCCGCAACTCAGGGGTTAGGAGCTATGAACTAAGGGTTATTCCTTGTGCTGAGCTCGTAGCTCTAGCGGTCATTAATGTCTAATCTTCATTGCGTTGCTCTGCTGGCCGAAGGCGCTAACGTCGCTTCGTCTGCCTGAGGTAATTGATTGCAATGGCTGCACGGATGCGGAAGCTGTACCGTCCCATTATGTGTCACTGCTTGACCGGTTGTACGGCTAACCCGAAGCGACGCTCTGATAGCGTGCCCTAGAAACTCGAACTGGCGCCTCTGCTCTATAAAAACAGGAGGTCTTCTCCATTCTCCTACTTTGGCATTCTGAGAAAAGAGAGGACCCTTGCAGCGAGAGTCTTCTGCGAAAGAGATCCTTGCTCGTTCTTGCAACCATCCGTGGTTTCTTCGCTCTTTGTGAGTCTCTCGTCGCCCTTTCTTCGTTGTGCTTCTCTTGCCCCTGCTAGGACTTCCGCTATGGTTTTCTGTGTGCCTCTCTGTCTAGCTTTTTCTGCCCCGGATCTTGGAGATGGGAGCATATAGGCACTGGGTAGACACCCCACAAGCCCTGGAGAACTTTAGAAACATGTATAGGATACCAGAGGAGGTCCCCATTAGGATAGACGACCCGGAGGACGCCTTTGACGACAGGATCTGCCGGAATGGCTGGATGCCGTTCCCCCAGGTGTCCATCGTGGAAGGAGGGGTCAGGTTCCCCATCAATCCACTTCTGAGGGAGTGCCTCTGGATGTGGAGACTCTGCCCGTGCCAGCTAATGCCCAATAGCTTTAAAATAATAATTGGCACAGCCGAGCTCAATAGAATATTAGGGATCAACCTTGGTGTCCACGACATCGAGGATGTATATGACTTGTGCAAGGCCGCGGGGTCTGAGGACCATTATTACCTCCGCGGGAAGCCAAAAACGGAGCTCTTTGTCCACGATTTAGAGGATTCGAGCCGGCATGCCGAGGACGACCGCTTGTTCGTCTTCGGAGAATAGGAGTTCGTGGCATCTGAGCCTGCGGCGGCCAGATTCTTCAAGATACCCCGCTGTCTCGGGAAATCCCCAAGTAAACGCCGACCTCAATGATCTTTTATTTTATCCTTTCTTATTCTGCCGAACTCATGGGTTTTTGCTTGCCGAGCAGGTCACAGCAAGAGAAAAAAGGAGGCGCTCAAGGTTGGGTGGAGGCGGAACATTGAGTGGCTGAAAGCTATGAAAAAGTACCAAGGCCACAGTGATCGCGCGGCTTGGGACCTTCTCGAATATCAGCCCGTCTACCGCTCGTTCATTCCTCGAAGGCCCGACAATCTCCCTCCAGTCGAAGAACCCGAGGACGAGAAGCCGGACATGAAGCCGGTGTTCCCCCTAGGAGTCGGGGCTTCCAACTCGGCATCCGTGCAGCAACCCGTCGAACCCAACATGCAGTGGACGCCTTCCCTTCAAGCTCTGAAGAAGAGGAGGAAGAGGAAATGTCGCTGCAAAGTCGTCGGCCCACCGTCGAGTTCGTGGACTTGGAGTCCCAGGCACTGGGTAAGTCAGCTCCTCTGGCGACGATGCCCCCGGTCTCCGGTGTCAAGGGGTCTTCCGCCGTGCCTGGAGCTCCATCAGGCGGCCCCGTAAAGCGCCCTACCGAGGGCCCTCAAAAGTGACCTGCCGAGGGCAACAAAAAGGGAGGCCCGGTAGAGAAGAGGCCCTAGCAAGAGGGGCCGACGGGGAAGGGGCTCAGGAAGGGGGGCGCCCCTTTGGAGAAGAAAAACGCCCCTCTGGAGAAGGGGAGTGCCCCACTGGCGAAGGGGAGCGTCCCGCCGGTGAAGGAGAGAGTCCCTCCGGGGAAGGAGGACGTTTCCCAGGAGAAGGGTCCCGAGCTCAACTCGACGAAAAGGCTCATCTGTGGCCCCCCATTCCTGCCGAACTTAATGTTGGAGCCGAGGAGGCCCCTGACGATTCATGACAGGCTTTGTGACAACTCTGCCGTCTTGGCCGCGATCACTAGAGCCTGATGCCTCCCTCGCGACATGGAAAAGTTTAAAAAGCTGGAGGACGCGACTCTGGTGATGTCGGCGATGCAGGCGTCGATAGCAGTAAGTCTATCCCCTTTTCTTTTGACTTTGTAGTTTTTTTATCTCGGCAACCTTCTGACTAGTCTTTTTTTTGTGCAGAATGTTCAGAAGCTTAAGGTGGTACTGATGAGGGCCCTTCAGGGCTCCTCCAAGGCCTCTCAATTAGAGGAGGAGAAGAGAAGGATCGCATCCGCTCTTGAGGCGAGCAGCGAGCGGGTGTGGGAGTTGGAGGAGAAGAATGCGAAGCTTGCCACAGAGATGGACTCGGCGGCGGCCGAGATCATCAGGCTAAGGGCAGAGAATCGCGATCTAAAGGGAGCGGTCAATGTGAAGGCAAATAGGGCTGCCCAGCTCGAGGTCAAGTTGCTGAAACTACAGACCGAACTGGCATCCTTAGCCAAATCCAAAACCGAAGTTGAAGCCCGTCTGCAGGCCGAGAGGGAGACCATGCAAAAGCAGCAGGCCGAACTCGAGGAGTCACTGCAGGCCGAGGTAGACGCATCGTATGAGGATGGAGTGAAGGACGCGACCAAAGCCTATGAGGCTCAATTAGACGGGTTATGCAAGAAGGTATACGAGCTTGGGTGTAGGGCAGCACTAAAAGAGGTGGGGATCTCCAAAGATCACCCTGTATTTCGTGACCCTCCCAAGTTCGTCCATCGTGCGCACGAGTCAGCGTCCGCTCCAGTCCCTCCCCCTGAGGATCCTCCTGTTTCCAGCGCCCCAACTTCCTCCTTGAATGTCCCTCCTGCTTTGACGCCTACTGAAGGGGATCGCGACGCCAAGGCCGGGGGGGCTCAGAGAGATTGATGATGATGTATTTACTTTCTTTTCGATTATAAACATCTTAAAATGAATGAAATCTTTTTCCAGCCTCTTGTCTGTCTGCAATGTGTATTGAATGCTACTTCATTTTCTTTCCCGTTCCACTCTTTGCATTCGGTCTTGCAACCAAGATAAAATAAGTAGCAGGAATAAGGACAAGTAACCAAGCTTGGCGCACCAGCCGAAGTCAATAGTATGCTAGGTTCCATAACCAGAGTTGAGTGACTTGGCTAGGTTCCACAACCGTAACAAGTCACTAGGTTCGGTAGAATGAAATGAGCTAGATCCCATGCCCAGAGCTAGAGAGCTAGGTTCCATAACCGTAGCCAAGCCGTAACCAAAGCTAAAAAATGGTTGGTCCTGTGACAGGTCCAATGCTGCTGGTTCTATAACCAGAGCTAAAAAACGGATGGTCCTGTGACCGAGCCAATGCTGTTGGTTCTATAACCAGAGCTAAAAAATGGCTGGTCCTGTGATCGGGCCGATGCTGCTGGTTCTATAACCAGAACTAAGTAACTGAGCTAGGTTTCATAACAAGAGCAGGAGTTACGGGGTCCGGTTCTTTAACTAGAACCGAGGGTGGCTGGTCCTGTGACCGCGCCAAGACAGATGGTTCTTTAACCGAGCTGAGGGTGGCTAGTCCTGTGACCGCGGCAAGGCAGCTGGTTCTTTAACCGAGCTGAGGGTGGCTAGTCCTGTGACCACGGTAAGGCAGCTGGTTTTTTAACCGAGCTGAGGGTGGCTGGTCCTGTAACCGCGCCAAGATAACTGGTTCTTTAACCGAGCTGAGGGCAGATGCCGAGTTCCGTAACTTGGCGAAATTTGAAAGTAGCAAAAAACATCCTTCCATAAGAACCAATTTTATTTGACTTTCAAGATTTGAGTATAGCCTAAAAATAGTACTTCTTGAGGTGTGTGGCATTTCATAGGCGTGGTAGCTCCCTACCCTTCATGTCCTCAAGTTTGTATGCTGACTGCCCAGCTGCCGAGATTACTTTGAATGGCCCATGCCAGTTCGGCACAAACTTTCCTTCGCTGGGATTTTTATCTGCTGGAAGTGTCTTCTTTAAGACCAATTCTCCTGTTGAGAACTTCCTCTCTTTAACTCTCTGGTTGTATCCCCTGGCCAGTTGCTGCTGGTAGGAAGTGAGGCGAATGGCTACTGCATCCCGTCGTTCTTCAGCCAGGTCAAGCTCTTTGGAGAGTTTTACTTCATTTTGGCCTTAATCAAACAATTCTGATCTGAGAGTTGGGAGGCCGACCTCAAGTGGAATCACAGCCTCCATCCCGTAGGCCAGGGAGAAAGGTGTTACCGAGGTTAAGCGCCTTAGGGTAGTCCTGTATGCCCAGAGGACACTTGGAAGCTCTTCTACCCATCTCCCTTTGGCTCGGTCCAGTCTCTTCTTGAGCCCGTCGAGCACTACTTTGTTTGAGATTTCGGCCTGACCGTTGCTTTGGGAGTAGGCTGGAGTGGAATAGTAGTTCCTGATGCCGAGCTCTTGGCAGAAGTTTTTGAAGAAGTTGGAGTCGAACTGAGTCCCATTGTCCGAGATCAAGGCTCGGGGCACTCCAAATCTTGTGACAATGTTCCTCCACACGAAGTTTTTCGTATCCAGCTCGGTGATGGAAGACAATGCCTCAGCTTCTATCTACTTGGTGAAATAGTCAGTGGCTACTATTAGCCACCTCTTATTCCCGGGAGCTCGGTAAAGTGGTCCTACCAAATCCAGTCCCCGTTAGGCGAAAGGCCACGGACTCAAGAGAGGACTTAGGTCATGTGCTAGTTGATGGAGAGAGTGAAAGAACTTCTGGTACTTCTCACATTTCCTGGCATAGACTTGGGCGTCCTTCTGCATGTAAGGCCACCAGTAGCCCTGGCTGATGGCTCGATACGCTAATGACCGACCCCCAATGTGACTACCGCAGATCCCTTCATGGATTTCATAAAGGAAGTCTTCGACCTTGCTAGGGTGAACGCATTGGAGGTACGGTCCATTGTAGGACTTCTTATAGAGCTTGCCGTCTGGAGACAGCCAAAACCGAGTTGCCTTCAGCCTGATTTTATGGGCTTCGCTCTTATTTTCGGGGAGCTGATAATCGTTGAGGTAGGATATGTATTGGTCCATCCAGCTCGGGCCGATATTGGCACATAAGATCTGCCGAGGTGGACGAAGCTCTGTGCTTGGTCTGTCTAGTGTTTCCACTTCGACAGTCCTTTTTCTCCTAGTTTCGACAGCGGAGGCCAAGTTGGCAAGGGCGTCGGTGTGAGAGTTCGAATCTCTACCGATCTGCCTGACTTCAACTTTTTTGAATTGAGAGAGGAGTTGCTTTGCATGAACTAGGTAGGCTGCCAACCTGTCGTCACGGGCTTGGTAGTCCCCATTCAGCTGGCTTGTCACCAGCTGAGAATCGTTGAAGACCATCAATTGCCGTGCCCCCAGGATTTTTGCGCTGCCCAGCCCTGCGATCAGCGCTTCATACTCAGCTTCATTATTTGATGCCTTGAAGTCAAGTGTCAGGGCTTGCTCGATGATCAAGCCCTCCGGAGATTGGAGGACTATGCCTGCGCCAGCCCTTTTGGAGGTTGAGGAACCGTCGACGAAGACCGTCCAGGATGAGTCGAGGAACTGCTTCCAAGATCGTTCTTGTTCCATCTCGGTCTCGGAGGTCGCCTCCACCTCCTTGCCACCCAGTTCGGTGTCGAGGTGGCTCGGTAGAATTAGGAGAGGTGAACTCTACGATGAAGTCTGCCATCACCTGAGCTTTGATCGTTGTTCTGGGTTGATACTGGATATCATAATGCCCCAGTTCGACGGCCCATTTGGACACTCTTCCAGAGAAGTCAGCTTTTCTGAAAAGAGACTTGAGTGAATGTTCTGTAATGACCACTATGGAGTAGGTCTGGAAGTTGTGGGAGAGCTTGCGAGAGGCGCTAATGAGCACAAGTGCGAGCTTCTCTAATGGCAGGTACCTTGTCTCGGCATCTAGCAGGATTTTGCTCGCGTAGTAGATGGGTTACTGTTGCCTGTCTTCTTCTCTGATGAGCACCGAACTCACTGCGTTCTCCGAGACTGCCAGATACAAGTATAGGGTCTCGCCCAGTGTCGGAGTGGACGGCAGGGGAGGTGAGGACATATAGTTTTTGAGTTCCTGAAAGGCTCTATTGCACTCCGGCGTCCATTGGAACTTCGAGCTTTTCTTTAAAAGCTGGAAAAAAGGATGGCATTTGTCTGATGCTCTGCTGATGAAGCGATTCAACGCTGCTGCCATCCCTGTGAGCCTTTGGACCTATTTTGCCATGGTCGGACTTTGGATGGCCTGGATCGCCAAGATCTGCTCGGGATTGGCCTCTATCCCACGTCTAGTGACCAAGCTACCCAGGAACTTGCCGGAGCCGACGCCAAACACACACTTAGATGCGTTCAACTTGAGCTTGAACTCTTTGAGGACGGCGAAGGTCTAACTCAAGTCGATCAAGTGGTCTTGCGATCTTTTAGACTTGACGACCATATCGTCGATGTACACTTCTACCGTCTTGCCGAACTGGGCCTGAAACATCTTCGTTACCAGCCTCTGGTAAGTGGCACCAGCGTTTTTTAACCCAAAGGGCATCACTTTATAATAGTAGATGCCTCTAGGTGTTATGAACGCAATCTTTTCTTCATCAGGCCCATGCATTAGGATTTGGTGGTAACCTCGGTAGGCGTCGAGGAAACTCATCCTGTCCTGCTCGGCAGTGGCGTCGATCAACTGGTTGATCTTTAGAAGCGGGAAGCTGTCTTTGGGGCAGGCTTTGTTGAGGTCGGTGAAGTCCAGGCAGACCCTCTAGCTCCCATTCTTTTTCTTGACCACCACTGTGTTGGCTAGCCATTCAGGATAGCAGACTTCCCTGATTGCTTCAGCCTCCAGCAGCTTCTTGACCTCCTCAGTCACGGCCTCTGCCTGTTGGACCCCAATCCTGCGAGCCTCTTGGACTACAGGTTTGTGTTTGGGACCCACGTTCAGTTTGTGGCACATGATCTTGGGGTCGATGCCGGGCATCTCATAGGGGGTCCAAGCGAAGACCTCCCTGTTCTGTAACAGGAAGTCAACCAGCTCGGACCTTTCAGCTTCTGCAAGATGACTGCCGAGCAGGAAGTATCTCTCCAGATCGGTGAGATCGATTCTGACCTCGGTGAGGTCTTTGAAACTCTTCTACTCGGGTACTCAGCCGATTGCTTCGAGGTCTGCCTCGAGCTCGGCCATGTGGACTTGTTGCGGCTCTGCCTCACCGGGGACCACGGCCATCAGACACTGTTTGGCCATCTGCTGGTTGCTACAGACTGTGATCACCTTGAGGCTGCCTCCCTGTTCTCTAACGGGAACTTGAGCTTCTGGTGATGAGTGGAGGGCACAGCTTCCATGTTGTGCAGCCAAGTCCTTCCCATTATTGCATTATATGGGGATGGAGCATCTACTACTAAGAAGTCTGCTGTCATGGAGGCACCTCCTACTTGGACTTGGAGGGAGATATTCCCTTTGGGGTAGACCGGCTTGGAGCTAAAGCCTACCAGTGGAGTGCGGGCTTCCTGCAGGTCCTCCTCTTTCAGACCCATCTTTTTGAAGTAGTTGTAGTAGATGATTTCCGAGGAGCTCCCGGGGTCCACTAGGATCCTCTTGACTTTGAAGTTCTTCAACCTCAGTGTCAGGAGCAGTAGATCGTGGTGGGGCAGCTGGACCCCGTCCAAGTCTTCATCAGAGAACCAAATCTTTGGTCTCTCTTTCCGCGCCATCTTCGGGGAGGGGCTGAGCTCAGCTGTCATCACCTACTTACCGTGCAGGGCCCTCCTGGCCTCGGCGCGAGCTTGGTTGTTTCCCCAGGGAGCGGGGGCTAGGTGAATGACGTTGATGGTCCCATCCGGCTCATCGCTATCCCGATCCTCATTGGGCTAGCTTTGGTGGGCTCGGTTGACCCTGCCCTCCTCTTTGACGTGGTCTTTGAGATGCCCCTCCTTCACGAGCTTTTCGAGGTGGGCTTTGAAGGCCATGCAGTCCTTGGTCTTGTGCCCATTCTGTTTGTGGTAGGCACAGAACTTGCTTTGATCTCGGGAGGAGGCGTCACCTTTCATGGGCTGGGGCCATTTGAAGAAGGGCTGCATCTTGATCTTGCTGAGGAGCTTATAGATGGGCTCCTTGAAAATAGTGTTGACGGCCTTGTAAGAGGCACCATTTGACTTCGGCTTTGCGCTGCCTCCCGAGGTGGAAGTTAAGCGTGGCGCCGAGTTGGATGGTTCTCTGTTCCGGTCCACCTCCCTCCTGGATAACTTCTTATCCTTCTTGGAGGGTCTGTCCTCTTGCCAGATGCTGTGGCTCTCCTGAACTCGGACCTCATCTTCCTCTTGTTCGACGAACTAGTTTACCCGGGCCATCAATGCCTTCATAGTGACCACGGAAACCACACCAGATCCTTGCGAAGCTCGTTGCATGGCAACAGAGCCTGCTTGAAGGACTTGATGGCCACCTGGTTAGTGGCATCCTCGACCTGGCTGTAAATGGTCCAGAATCTCTTGGTGAACCGAGTGATATTCTCGTTCAGCCTCATTCTGATGGCCATCAAGTCGTCGTCCATCTTCGGGATGACCCGATGCGCTTGGAACTTCTCGACGAAGGAGTTTCGGAGCTGCCGCCAGCTCGAAATCGATCCCTCAGAGAGTGCGCAGAACCGCCGAAGTGAGAGGTCGCCCAGACTGGAAGAGAAAGCTTTGCAGTTCAGGCCGCCCTCGTCGCCCCACACCAACATCCTCTCGGTGAAGTGTCAGAGGTGCGCTTTCGGGTCCGAGGTTCCGTCATACAGATTGAACCTTGGGACACTAAACTTCACAGGGAGGACGTGATCCTTGATCTCCAGAGAGAACGGAGACGCGCCACGGCTATCAGTGTCATCGGTTGTAATCCGACCTCGGGTGAAGCCGACAAACTCCATGTTTTGCTTGACAGTTTGCTTGATCTGTTGATTGAGCCATATTCTCATGTCCGGATCGTCCTCTGGTCTCCGGCGCTGCCTTCTGGGGTCAACACTGAGATGAGTGTTGCTGGAGCCTTCGTCGTAGGCTCAGTCGCGCATTTTATTGATCAGGACTTGTCTCAAGTCCTGTCTGACCTCGAGGACCTGCCGGGCCTACGCGCCAGGGGCCTGCCGGGCTTGATGGCGCGCAGGATCTATGACCGAAGCTCTAGCTAGGATTTTCGCCTTTTCTCGGAGTTGTTCCTTGAGTTGGCGAATCTGTCGGGCCTGTTCTTGGATGTGGAGGTTCTGGGCCTTATGCTCTCTCGGAGCGCATCGTCAACTTTCTCCAGGACCACGTCGTCGTCGTCTTCATCCGAGAGCAGGTCGTCGTCATCAAGGAGTACGTGATCATCGTCACCGAGGGGCATGCGGTCGCCTTCCACATGGTCCTGGTGACGGGACTGGTGTGGTTTGGACAACTCCGGTGTTTTGCCCCGCCGGGACTGTTCCTAAGGAGGAACATCCTTACGAGGCTGCTCCCGCAGGATAACGTCCTGGCGGGGACGCTCTGCCTGAGATGGACTTGGCTGGATACGCTCCAGAACAGGGTCATGATGATGAGGAGGTGCTGTCACCCCTCTCAACGACGAGCCCGACTGGGTAACTGACCCTTCCACGCTCATCAGGCCGGACGTTACACCGGTCCTCTTCTAGCGAGGGATCAATGGCAATTGCCCGGACACCTCTGGCTAGTGTGTCACCGGTGGAGGCGGCATGATGGGTAGAAATGGCTGTGGCGGTATGGACCTGGGTGGCCCAACGCCCTTTCCTTTCTTAGTCTTTGGAGGTATGGTTTTTCAAGATGAAAGTTTTGTTTTTTCAAACGTTCCCCATAGATGGCGCCAATTGTAAGTGCCTAAAAATAACGGACTTGGTTTAGATGATAATGGAGCTTGTGATGATGTTGTTTAGCTGGTTAAGAGTATCACTGGATGCCTGAAACCTGAAAGGGAAGAGAAACGAAGGTCAGAGCCCTTGGCTGCTGTCAACCGAAGGCACTTCGACGCCCAAGTTAGTGCAGTCACTGAACTAGGGTGAAGTGAGGAAAAAGAAGGTTCAGGCAATGTAGTCTCTTGCATAGTGCATAAAAATGTACTTGTTATGGACTTACCATGCAGGTATATGTAGATGAGTGTGGAGACTTCCTTAGTGGAGGTAGGTGAGGGACCTTGTCCCATCAGCCCATACCTAGGATCCTCAGTGGGGGTAGGTGAGGGTACTGTCCCATCGGATCTCTCTTTAATCCCACACATAAATGCGGACGTGACCGCCTGATAGGGACGACCCCTTATCAGTATTCGGCGGCCACCCTATCTGTCAGTACGTTCTGCAACATAGCTGTCCCGACACATAATGTGGATACAACGTTCAGTGTTCACCTTGATTAACAGAACCAAACTGGAGAAGTCACCGAGGTCGTGGGCGCAAGCTCGGATACTGCTGCCGAGATGCGAGATGCCGAACTCAAGGGAACGGGCTCGGTACCGCTACCGAGGTGGGCTCGGACTTGAAGCCAGCTAGCGCTGTCGCCGAGCTAAGCAAGGCCAGGTCCAAAGCAAGCCCAATTGGTACTCTTACCTAAGACTGGGAGTAATTTCAGAATCACGGAAATACCCCGCACAACAAGCATAAGGTAGAAAAATCAACCCCAACAAACTATCCTAACCCTTAATTTAAAAGCCTCAAATTTTAATGGCATCTTAATTGTAGATCTTTTTTAGATTCAATCTGACGGTTAGTGAATGTATAATGATTGTAGTATTAGGCATGACTCCAGATCATGGGATTACTAGAGTATCAAATGTTCTGCAGTTGTCAAAGGTAGGCCCAAGTTGTACCGAAGGGCTTGATCACTGCACATGCAGTCTTCCCATAGAAGAATATTTTTCCCACGTTATCCATCTACAAAAGATAAGCTCTATATGACAAGGGGTTGCTCAATTGGCAACCCCCATGTCCCCCGATTACCTAGCACTCCCAAGGTACGCGCTCTCATCCTACTTTTTTAGCATTCTCTTCCCATGTGCATGTGCTATACTTCCCACTGTTGTGGGCTTCCTCTTTCCATTTGTGTGGGCTCTCTTGGGCCCCAACCCCCTAGGATAGGGTAAAAAAGAAAAACAAAAAGAAGAGGAGAGAAAAAGAAGTATCGAGTCTTGATAGAAGGTTTAACACATTTTCATCCTCGTGCGTCACTGAATTGTATTCATGTGTCTTCTTCGTTGGGTGGCTGCTCATGTGAACCAGCGCTTTCAGGAATGATCCTCTTTAGCATCCAAAGATGGAAAAAATTGTTTACAGGAATAAAAAAAAATCACTTCTTTCATTTTAATGCATGTATTAAGAAAGATCCCAGCCATCATCCTAGCAAATCAAATCCTAAGAAAATTAGGGTCCCATATACATCACCTTATTTTGCTTCACCCTTACCTCTTTAATAATCTTTATAGCGATCCATTTTAACATTAAGTCCTATCTTAAAATCCCTCCATTGAAAATTTTGAACCATTGAATTCACTTTTGCACACAAATTGCAACAAGGCAAGATCGGGTACAGATCTCCTTGCGCATTACTCCGATGCAAACTCCAATGGGCCATGTGGAATGTCCCGCTCCCACCTCGGGTAGCTATTCAGAGCCCAACACTAAATACCACTGAATTGGGAAGACATTCTATCGATTCAGTTTTTCAGATTATAGGCAATGAAGGTGGGTTACAAGTTTCCTCCAAGATGGGAAACAACAGTGGCATTGGATCATTCAGCTTCACTAAAAGCAACTTCAAAACTACCTAACCTGTAATACATTACACCACTCAAACCAATCCCCATGAGGTATTTTACATACCGGTGTCTGTTTCCACTTTCCAGCACTTTAAAGCACAAGATTTGGTATCCTAGTTGAGCATTACAAAATATCCAGAAATCATACTTACAAAAAGTACAATATATTACAACATTGCTCCAGGATACCTGCCTCAGATTCTGGGATACTTGGGTTTACACGTCTCATCCGGAGCACCATGACAACGTTTCAAGAATGGTTCAAGAGATAACTGTTTTGAGGGGCTACTTTTTGAGAACTGCTTGGACGGGCTGCTTCTTAATAACTGCTTTGAAGGGCTGCTTCTTGGTTGGCTGACAGAGACTTCCAAGGTGTTTTCATGGCCATCAAGCATCTGATTATCCAAAAGCCCACGAACAAACCAAATAAAAAAGAAACGAATATTCACCTAACAGAAAACATGTTAAAAACCAGAAACAAGTTGATGTCATATTTGGCCTTCTTGCTGCAGGTAAAAATTAGGATGTGGCCTGTTGGCATGGAGGGAACGAAAAAAAAAAAAAAAAAAACCAATGCCTTCTCATATAATGCTCGTCTGCTTTTATATCCTTCAGATATTTATGGCTCATTTAGGGAATTCCACTAAAGGTACTTAACAAAAAAAAAAAAGGGTTGCAGCTGATCATTTATGGCTGGCTCATTTGGATGTGGAGAAAACCCCTAACTTCATTGTTCCAACTTTTCTCCTCATCCAAACTGAGCCTTGGGGTCCCAAATTTTCAGGGTCGCTTTAGGCCCTTTCATCTGACTTTTTGCCATATTCACGTCCATAATTATGCCAACACCAAAGAGTCCTTGTTTCATTTGCTAAGCTCGTCCATGGGATAGATTACAATTCAAATATCATCCGATCTAAGTCATCTCATCAATTAACCTTTTTGCCAGTTAAAAGGGGACTCTTGGACACTTTTATGTCCTAAATCCAATCATGGCCAACAATTATACAGTTTGAACTGTGGTCTTCATGACTTTTTTACTTTAGCCGTGGGCCCCATCATGATCTTTGCAAACCATGTGCATTGAACTCAGGTTAGGGATATAACTAAGTTCGTGCATTTGGACAACCATACCTGTTGAGTGAAAATTGTTTTATTCTTTGCCAAAGTCAATCAATTACAGATAAATTGAGTTACATTAAGAACCGAGATCTGTGGGTCCAAATGGGGCCATGGCTTATCCACAATGGAGTCAAGCAAATTACACTCAGGTCCCATGTCAAATAAAAAAATAGTCTCTTCAAAATTGTATTCTGAAATAGATAAATCTCAGGAGGAAAAAAAATCATATTTGTTAGAAGTGCCACTACCATATATGATTCAAGACAACTGGATGTTTGATCAACAAGTAATGATATATTCAAGAAAAGCAGAACTTGTGGAAACAACATAGGGGGAAAAGGAAAAAAATAAAGCAGGTTATATCCAAGAAATCGAGCCCAAAGATGACATAGGCAACTCGATAGCTAGCACAAAAAGGTCGCCGAAATAGGGGATTGCTTGTGTTTTGTTTGGATTCAAGGTTCTGTTCACATTTTGCAACCTTTGGGTTTCTAAAATGATTAAATTTATGAACAAAAACTCACCTGATAGAATTTTTTGCTGAAAATATTATGTGACCATCAAATAAATCCAGTGGAACAGTGGAAAATGCTCAATATTGCAAACTAGAGGTTGTGGGTTCAAGTCACAATACAGATAAAGAGAAAAATATATTATGTGAGCATGTCTGTTGGATATGTGTAGGAGATTCAGGAATTCGGACTTCTTAAAAAAAAATTTGTCCAAAATAGCTGCTGGATTTTTATCCGATAGTTAATAATGTCTTATGTCAGGACCCTTCGACATACATTGTTCTATTGTTCACTAACAGCTTGAGCTTTTGGTGTTTCTGGTTATTAACATGGTATCAGAGCCGGGGGTCATGTGTTCGAATCCTTGGTGACTATTTCTGTCCACATATGGTTGTTTGACATGTTTCTGTCGACTTATGGAGCCCCACATGTGAGGAGGGGCTATCAGGACCCTTTGATATACATTGTTCTGTTGTTGCTTTTGGTGCTTCTGGTTATTAGCGTCTTATTATAAGTGTTAAACATTGTCATATTCACAGCATGACATCATCAAACTTCATACTTGTTGCGAAAACTGTATTTATTACCCCCTCAGGTAGGATTTGGTTTTGATGCAAAACCCACACAGCTATATAAAAACCAACCTAGATTTGAGATGTATTTATGGATGTGGATTTGAAGAATACATGTCAAAAGTCCTCATGTACAAAACCCCTAAAACATCCTCTACTTCTCTCATGCAGGAGAATTTTGACGAGTGAAAACAATGCTTAAGCAAAAACAAGCACACTCCACTTTCTAAATAGCCTGCTGAAAATTCCAAAACTATTTGGGTCAACACTACTTGAAAAAAAAAAAGAATCTTATTATGCGTTTATTATTGTGTTTTAGCCACATTACATAACAGAACAGGAATGATGTTCTATGATTGTCAATGATTCCCATCAAGCAAGAGTCTCACGTTCACTTCCTAGAGTCAGGATTTTGTCAACCAAATGAAAGAAGAACGCGCCAATAATCTAATTCTAGGACAACTGTCGTATTTGTGGGTCCACTGGTCCCAAGAAAAATCCAAGCAGTTGTGGTCGTCCATTTACTAAGAAAAAGCTTCATTTGACATTAATAGATATCTGACCAAAGTCTTTGAAATGGATAGTTTAAATACAAGCATTTTGAAAGGCCTGGATTTGGCAATTAAAAATGCCCAATGCAGCTGATTCTTTGTAGGCAAGCAATCAACCAGCATCGTAGGGCCAGTGGGCTTACAAATGCACAAACATGCCACATGTAAATGATTGTTGACGGCTCAACCTCCATCCAGCACATGCTGGACAGAGTTTTGCCTCGATACTTACTAGGTATTTCATTTGCTCACCTTATAGTTTCTTGTTTCTTTGTGCTTCTTTGAGGTATAATGCTCTTATACCTTCCACCGCTTTCTTGTGTTGGGAATTCTTTTACTCTTTTGTTTTCCTTTAATATATTGTGCGGTTACCAATAAAAAAAATTCATGGGAGCCTGTTGCGGAGATCTATACCCTTCTAATTTTGGTCTCTTCTCGTGCCTTCTCTCTGCTGTAATTTAAGGATACTTCGTCTCTCTTAAGGTGCCTCAGTTCTTTGGCAGTTTTGTGCTTTACTAGGCGGGTTTGGACTTGTAGTCCAATCCAATTTCCTCAAACATGGAGAATCTGAAGTGGAAAGGTCTGTAGGGCTTATGAGACAGTAGCAAGAGAATTTGGCTGATATAGGGTTGTAAAGCTCTTGTTTGAGTCATTGCACCATACACGTAATACTTTTGTTTCTGAGAATAAGGCGTGCTGAACTTGTTTGGAAATGTTTTGTCAGAACTGTTCCCACAAAATACCTAATTTTTTGAGGAAAAAACATGAGAGAGAGAGAGAGACTTATGCCAATTCACAAAGAAGAGATCATAATCACAGATCTAATTGAAACTTCTGTAATTAGGTTTTATGAAAACATTTTACGAGTTTCTGATAACAAGTGCTTGCACTTTTGTGACAACTGCAGCATAGAAAGGACAAGACCTTATTCCATTCGGGTACATTGATGTGAGGCTTCTGTGGGACTGCAAGACACATTTTCTACAATAGTGTGGTGGCTTGTGCCAATCTGCAATGGAGAGGGGCTGCAACCAGAGAATGCCGACAATGGCAGAAATCTTAACCAAACTGTATCAGTCCAGGTTATAGTTCATGTCGACAGCAAATTTGCAAGAAGCGACGACGGCGAAGTGGATCTCTTCATTCTCTCCAAGAAAATTTTCAATCGTTCCTAATTTGCATTCTAAGGGAATTATTTTCCATGGAAATATTCTCTGGGAACAATTGAGAAACTGCAATCAAACATAATCTGAACATCTCTGAGAGAGAGAGAGAGAGAGAGAGAGAACTTTGGGTACATAATCATTCCTCACCTAACATCATCATAACATCTTCCCAAAAGGGTTATAATCCAATTGAAGACACAGAATGAACCCTCCACCAAAGCTAAAGATTGCAAAACCACCTAAATACTGCAATCCAGAAAGTAATTTAGCTACGTGCACATGCGAGTCTAGTGACGTGTGAATACATCCGTAAATATTAAAAAAAAAATCTCCTAACCGACAATATGATATGAGCTAAATAATGCCACCATCTTGTTAGGAAAGGATATACCAATGCATAGAAAAAACCCATGTACTTAGGGTCACCTCTTTGAGTTATATTCTTCCACTCTACCATATTCAATGCCATGTTGTCGGATACTCAACATAATTTCATGAATTTCTTTGCCAAGGCTTTCAATAGCCTTTTCTTTTTTTCCTAGCACCTTTCACCAATAACCTTCAATTCATTTCATCAGCACCATTTTTAACCTCCTGTGAACATGCCCAAACCACATCTCAAATGACATTCTATCATTTTATACTCAATTTCCATTATCCACGGGTTGCCTCTAATGTATTCATTTCAAATCCTATCACTTCTAGTAACCCTACGCATCCTTCTAAGCAGGCATATCTCCCACATGAACATTAGCTTTCTTCACGTTTCCTCATTGCCCAACATTAAACTTCATATATGTGGCAGGGGAGGCCTAGGTCAGCTGGGCCAAATGGGCTTGTGTGTCAAATAACCCACAAATCTGTTGAACACGGACTCACGATCTGATTAGATTACCAGCAAGCCTATCACAACTTTGTGGCTCTCATACCATGTTAAATCCAATCAAGGAAGAACTAGAAAGAAACACTTTTGGAGAATGTTTGGTGGTTGTCTATTGGTACCTCACAAACGTATCTATACATTAATAACAAAGAGTAAAATTAAGGTAGGTAACCTCATTAGCCAATTACAAGGGATTATAACTATCTTAAGATAACTACAGGTACAAAGACTTTATCTTGAAAGTATAAATGATATGTGGCTTACTGACCCACAGGCCTCATTTAGAGCCCAAATGGCTCAGGCCCACAACTGAATTATTCTTTACATTGCCTTCTCTACATGGATCTAAGCAGCAGTCAACGATCATGTGATGCTCAACTCCACAGAGGCCATGTTATACTAATTCTTCTAAGTATATCTAACTCAAATCCTCTGTTTTTGTTCTATGATAGCTCCAAAGCAGCAAATTTTATAACACTCTGGTGCTGGCAGTATTAAATTTTGATCATCTCACTTCTATATTCAGATACACCATACTTGCCAAATTATGTCTTTTTTAATCCATTTGACCCAATCACCATGGTCCAAAGTTCTAATATTATTCACATCTTACTTTTCTGACTATTACATACAAAATCTGCAAATTAAATACACTATAGAACTCCATCGTAGATATCGTTAAGTTGTCCATATGCATAGCACTCATAATGGACCCTTGGTGCAAACTAGCTTAGAGTGAAAAATCGGATGAGGCCTCACAAATTGTTCTAATGCTCATCACTACTCCATTATAAATGTCTTGAATGATTTTGATATAATTCATAGGGAAGCCTTCTTTCTCCAGAGCTGTCAAATTAATTGTGTCTAGACCGGGTCATACTCACATGCCTTTTCTAGATCAATAAAAATCATGTGCAAATTTGTTCTCAAAAGGAAAATGGCTTCTATAGTGGACCTGTATGGAATGAATCCAAACTGGTTTTCTGAGATACAAGATACCTGTATCAGAATTCGCTCTATTATTCTCTCCTAGAGTTTCATTTATGGTTCATGAGTTTAATGGATCATAGATGCCAAAATATTGAATATCCTTTATTCTTATAGAAAGAAACAGCTGTACTCTTTCAACCTTCTTAGATTATTTTTTCTGTAACCAAAATTTTGTTGAACAATTTGGTTAATCAAACTCCAAGATCACCCAACACAACGAAGCACGTACAGGACTACTGTCTGGACCTAAAGCTCTATTTGTCTTCATTCTGGCCAAGGTAGACTATACTTCTAGTCTAGAAATTTAATTGATCACTACTTGATTTGGTTCCATATCACTAACTTCACTAGCATACTATGCATTAAAAATGTCTTCAAATATATTTTCCATCTATTAATGACCTTTTCTTCAACCAGAATGCTATCATCTTCTCCTTAATGCACCAAATATTTACAAACTGCCGTATGCTTTGTGTCTGCCTTATTAAAAGTTCTCTTCGCACTGTACTTCACAAGTTTGAACCTGAGTTTTCTTTGCTTCATTTTTTTTTGGTTAATGGTGTTTTTTTTTTCTTTTCAGTGACTATCTTTCTGCATTTGTGTGTTCCACCATCAAATTTCCTTGTGTAACAATCTTATTTCCCTTAGACTCCCCCAAAACCACTTCGGTGAACCGTTTAATACAAGTTGCATTTAATCCCATGTAGGAGATAATAGGCCCTGTAAAATAAGTTCAGGCCCAGCCCATCTAGGCCTGTACAGGCCTAGATGGGCTGGGCCTGAACTTATTTTACAGGGCCTATTATCTTCTACATCCCACACATGAGGAGTCATATTTTAGTTCTACCTTTCTCGTAGAAATCAAATATAAAATTTTTTAATAATATTAATTTTTTCCCAAAACATTTTGAGGTATCAGTTTGAACTCTCATGAGCCCAATAATGCCATGTATTGATGTTCAAGTTAATATGTCGATACTAAAAGAAAGAAAGATAACCTGGCCCAAATTTTCCAACTTGCTCTGGACAACATCCCTGGAAAACAAAATTGAAAATGAGTACAAAATGAAAACAAAGAACTTGGTCACAAAAGGACACAGAAGCTCTTTACAAGCATTCAATGGAGCACAAATATACCATATTATGTCATCAGCTGTGTCATTGGCAATTAAATAGTATACATTGACTGACGTGACCTGAAGACATGAGCACACACTACTGTTAGAATACAGAGCCATAGCGATGTCGGCAAGCTGTCTATTACAATGGTAAGAAAAAAAATGATGGGTCTTATCATAAGAAGCTGGCATTAGCATTATATGCCTACCTTGTAACAGTTAGTCATACTTTTTTTTTTCAACGAGGATGGTGTAATATTATTTCAGTCATACTTTTTTCTTTCAACGAGGATGGTGTAATAATATTTCATAAAAAAATGAAAAATAAAACAATATACACAAGTAAAGGTGGCAACGTCGATCAAGAGTATGAACACATAAAGATGATGGTAATGATAACTCTAAGAGGAATCAAAATGCACACAAGATGGCATGATTTAGGAAGTAATGAACAGATGTTAAGTTTCGAAAAAAAAACTTACGCCAAGAATAATGTTCCAAAATAATAAGAGCAACCCACTGGCTAAGCAAAGAGAATAAAATTTTGTGCAAGTGCTGGTAGAATAAAATATAATAATATAAATGCATCATTCATATGTGTACTTTATTTCTTGTTGTTAGTTGGTCTTTTTATTTAATTTGTAACTTAGATACATGACATTGACATTAAGAAGTAGCAATTTGCAGTTTAATATTTGTGACATTCAAATATATCAGGTTATATGATGGATAAATCAATCTCCGTACTAATCGCAGATATGATCTTCAGTCACGAAGTACTTCTCTGCAGTGATATTATAGACCATGATTCTGTTAGATAAGAGTGTCAACTAGTTTGGCCCCTAACTTTCCTATCCTTCCAAGAAAACCCAATGTATATTTTTGCTTTGAAATGACAATCCCTTTCTTTGATCTCACAGCTTTAAGTTCAAGAAAGTATTTCAATGTTCTACGATACTTCATTTCGACATCTGTACCAAGATCTTCAAATCCTTAATTCCGTTATCATCATTGCTTGTGACTACAAGATGACCGCCATACGCAATCATCATTACAATTTTAGCTTCCTTTCTCTTCACAAATACAGTATGATCGGCTTGACATCTTCTGTAGCCAAATCAAATCATTACCTTTCTAAACCTGTCAAATCAAGCTTGAGGTGATTGCTTCAATCGATAGAAAGCTTTCTTGAGTTGACAAACTTTTCCTTCCTGACCTTTCACTATGAAACTTGGTGTGGTAGAACCATACACACTACTTCTTGCAAGTCTCCATTAAGGCAAGCATTTTTTACATCCATATGATGCAGTGATCAAGGGAAATTTGCTTCTAAGGAAAGTATGACTTAACAGAGTTTAATTTAGCAACTGGAGAGGTCCTAAACTATTCAGTTCTATAAGATTGTGTGAACCCTTTCTGTTACAAATCCAGCTTTATACCTCTCAATTATCCATCTGGACTATGTTTCAATGTAAACCACCACTTGCATCCCATGGTTTGTTTCCCTCAAGTTGTTAATTTCAATGTGTCATTTTCTCAAGTGCCTGCATTTCTTCATTCATAACATCCTTCCCCTTAAGATGAGACAGGGTCTCAGACACACGTAAAGATGTAAGTTCCAGTGATAACTGAGTAATAAAAACATGGAAGGTAGGTGACAAACAATGATAAGAAACAATATTTTGGATAGGATGCTAAGCGGCACATGACTCGAACCTTTACATAAAGCAATAGCGAGATCAAGATCAAAAGGATTATTTGACAGGGGGTCAATTTCTAATTGAGGAGGATGGTTCGAGTTCAGGGCTTCAGTTGATGATGTGCTGGATGCAAAAAATGGTCTAGTTTCTGTAGAAATAAAAAGGCCCATGTACACCAGGCTCATCTAGGCCCATAAAGAGACTCCCACGTGTGGGACTTCCCATTCTGTATTGAAGATATATTGCCATGTATAGAAGATTAGAATTCTTTCATTCTTTCATTCATTGATTATGATTGTAATTAGTATGTAATCACTGCTGATTTTTAGCATGTAATTAGGATGAATCCAATTATAAAAGTATTGGTCGATCCTCAATGGATGCACCACTTTCCTTCCAATCGTTTCTCTGTCTCTCTCATGCTCTTTTACATCATCACATGGTATCAGAGCTCTGGTTATGATCAATCATCTCCTCTCATTGATTGATCTTCTTCTCTCATTCATCCCCTGACGTGGATCTTCTTCCTGGCGTGAACTTCACCTCTGTTAGTGTCCCTGATCACCAGTGGCCCACCACGGATCATCTTCAAATCTCCAAAAGACCTCTACAGTTGTGATCGTCCACCCTTAAGGATATTTCTAAGGATTTTTCTGGATTTTTTTCATCACCGTTGAGGACGTACTTTTGATCCCCTATCGAGAGATACAATCTGATCTATGCTGAGATCATCCTGTGGGGGCCCACGCCCAGATCCAGTAGGAAAAATTGTGGTCGCCTGGGTCTTTTTTTTGCTCCTGTGTATGCTGATGCTGCTATCTTCTTCTATTTTCTACTTCTGATCATATTGATTGATTGCTTGCTGCTATTTGCTGTGGATCCAAGCAAATTGTTCCGGATTGAAGCCGATTACTGACTGATCTGGGCCTGTTACTGCGCTAACTGCTATCATTCCTGCAGTATTTTCTTTTATATCAGATCAGACCACCCTTTACTACCGTTTGCATAATTGCTGCTTTTCTTGTTGATTGCTGATTAACTGCTAGTCATACTGTTACTACTCTTCTGCTATGGACAAGTACGATGTCATTCCTGTTAAATTTAATGGAAATAATTACATGGCCTGGTGTTTTCATCTAAAGAATTTTGTCGAAGGCCAAGGGTTATTTGGTTATCTTGATGGCTCAATAACCAAACCTTCTACTACAAATACGGCTGACTCAAAAGCCTTAGCCACCTGGTCTAAAGAAAATGATAAAGTGATCACTTGGATTCTTAACTCCATTGATCCTTCTCTTGCCATTGCTCTTCAAGCTTATACTGCTGCAGCTGATATGTGGTCTCATCTCAAGAAAGTTTATCATCAAACAAATAAAGCCCGCAAATTTCACTTAGATAGTGAAATTGCAAAATTCAGTCAAGGCGATAAGACACTGCAAGAATACTTCAATGGCTTTCTCACCCTATGGACTGAAAGGGATGCAATGATTATACAAACTGTTTCTTCTGGGTTCCTGTCAGAGGCTCTTAAACTACAAGAAGACACCCACATCAGCCAGTTCCTCATGAATCTACGACCATAATTCGAATCTGTTCGATCGGCTCTCATGAATAGAGAAGTCTCTGCAAACCTGGATACTTGCTTCCAAGAAGTCCTTCGCGAAGAACTTCGCCTCCACTCGTAGCGTGCTATTATTGAAGAATCGAGGGCCTTCCTAGCTCCGCCTTCAACTGATTCTGCTCTTCTGGCAACCCCCAATCAGAAGCCTGCTCAATGCTATGAATGCAAAGGCTTTGGTCACATTGCCAAGAACTGTCAAAGAAATTGGTTTGCCGATATTGTAAACGGTCTGGTCATCTTATTGATGACTGTCGCAGTTTACAGCGCAAGAATGGACCCCAACAGAAGCAGAATCCTTCCAAACATAACTCTCCCGCTGCGTTCCAAGTTCAAGCTCCTTTCCCTGATACGGGAAGCACCTCTTCCGGGTCCATCTCAATGACCCTTTCCCAGATTCAAGAACTGATTCAGAACACGGTGACCTCAGCATACGCCTCTATGGGCCTTAATGGTGGTCGGTATCAAACTCATTCTCCTATAGCATTTCCTGCTTTTCATTCTTCTATCTCTCTGTCGGCATCTATCACCCCATCCAAGGAAGAAAATATCGGTAGCAGTGGGCGTAGCGGCGCTACGTAGCGGTGTAGCGGTGCGATTTGAAAAAATAGTCAAAAAAATTTGAAAAAATTCTAGAAAATCTAGAATATTGGAAAATGAGAGAAAATGTTTTTTTTTTTTTTTTTTTGCAAAAGTAACTAAGGTAAGGGGGCGTAGCGGTCCCCTCACTATATGAGGTCCTGTATCGCTGTATAAATAGAAAATAATAGTAATGATTTTTTTTTTTACATGTGTTCATGTTGCTTAGTTATGCTAACTTAGAAACTAATGAAAGGCTTATAAAAAAAAAACTATGTCATGAAGTCAAGACTTAAGAGTACCTAGAGAAAAAAATGCATATACCAAAGGGAGTGTCTAATAGGATGTACTTAGAGAAGAATCATTGAGAAGAACTCTTTGTATCGACTATAATTCGGCGAGATCATGTGCTTTTTGGTGTTCTTTTAAACATAAAAGGGTAAAAGAGTTGTGTAGAAATGTTATTTGGAGAGAAGAAGAAAAAAAATAAGTTTTATTATGCATTTTAAAAAAATTTGGAACATAGAAAATTTTCTCACCCCGTAGCGGCCCTCTAGCGGCCGCTACATTCGCGTAGCGGCCGCTACATTCACGTAGCGGTCAGAAGACCGCTTTTTTCAATTTAGCGTGGCGGCCTGGGCCGCCACGGCCGATATATCGGCCGCTACGCTTCGTAGCGGCCGCTATTTTCATCTATGACCCCATCCACCTGGTTTCTAGATTCAGGAGCATCTAACCACATGACCTCTATAGAAAGTAGCTTTATAGACTCTCATCCTTACCTTGGCAAAGACAAAATCACTACTGCTAATGGAAACCAATTACTCATTTCTGGTATTGGTACCATTACTTTATCTAGTGCCTCTGGCCAGTCCATCAACCTTCCCAATGTCTACTTTGTTCCCAAATTATCAGCTAATTTACTTTCTGTAGGACAACTCATTGATGATGGTTATTGTGTTAACTTTTCTTCCACTGGTTGTGCCATACAGAGGCGGCAAACTGGGAAGGTGATCGAGACGGGGAGTAAACATGGTCAACTGTTTCTGCTGGACATTGGACATCATTCCCTTTTTTCTTCCTCTTCTCCTATTTTCAATAAATTGTGGACTGTGTGGCATAGTCGTCTTGGTCATGTGAACAATGCTTATTTACTTTCTTTATTTAAAAATGGTTGCTTAGAACCTACATTTGATAATAAAATGGTGTCTTCTTTTCTTCAATCGACGTGTGAAACGTGTTGCTTGAGTAAAAGTCACATTTGCCTTTTCCTATTCATCACTCTCGTGCGTTGTCATCTTTTGATATTATTCACACTGATGTTTGGGGAATTGCACCCACTTTGAGTAGGACAGGTTTTAAGTATTATGTGACATTCATTGATGATTATTCTCGCTTTACTTGGATTTATTTTATGCGCTTCAAATCTGAAGTATTTTCTCTTTTCCAAAAGTTTTACAAAATGGTCCAAACACAATTTAAGAAAGAAATAAAAATTCTTAGGTCTAACTCCGGTGGCGAATACATGTCCCATGAATTCTCTTCCTTTCTTTCTGATAAAGGAATTCTTCACCAAAACTCATGCCCACATACTCCACAGCAAAATGGTGTTGCAAAGAGAAACAACAGACATATTCTTGAAACTGTTCGTACTCTCCTTCTTGCACCCTTAGTTCCTCCCACATTCTGGTGTGATGCTGCACAGACAGCTGTGTATCTCCTCAATCGTCATCCTAGCTCCGTTTTAGGAAAGACGACTCCTTATGAAACTCTTTTTGGTCATGCCCCTTCCTATTCTCACTTACAAGTTTTTGGTTGCTTATGCTTTGTTCACCTTCCTTCTACAGAGCGCACTAAGTTGTCTCCACAGGCTGCCAAGTGTCTTTTTGGGTTACAGTACTGAACACAAGGGATTTCTCTGATATGATCACTCCGAAAAACGCTTGCGAATATCTCGTAATGTGATTTTTTTGGAACACGTACCCTTCTTTTCTTTGCGTTTGGACAATCACCCAGTTGCTGTGTCTTATATGCCATCTTTCCCTACACCTACTTCTCCACCACCTATTATCAATGTCTATGTCCGGCATAATACGGTTCCTCCTGAGGGGACTCCTCCTCTTGATCCCCTTCCAGTGCCACCTACTGCACCCTCAGGTATTAATGCTTCTTCTGATAGTATCATACCCTTGCGACGCTCTAGTCGTCCTTCAGTTGCTCCTGATCGTTATGGTTTTCCTGCTCTTTTCACTTCTCTGGATAGTGTTCCTATACCCACCTCCTATTCACAGGCCTAAAAGATTGCTTACTGGCAGGATGCTATGACTGAGGAGTTGCTTGCTCTCGAAGCAAACAAAACATGGGATTTGGTACCAGCCCCTGATGGCGCATCTGTAATCGGCAATAAATGGATCTATTCCATTAAAGTTCACTCTGATGGGAGTCTTGACCGCTACAAAGCCCGCTTGGTTGCCCAGGGTTATAAGCAGGAATATGGGATTGACTATGAAGAGACATTCGCACCAGTGGCTAAAATGACCACTGTTCGCACTCTTCTTTGTGTAGTTGCAGCTCGCAACTGGCCCCTATGGCAAATGGATGTCAAAAATGCCTTTCTTCATGGCGACTTGCGTGAGACTGTGTATTTAAAACCACCTCCGGGATATGCTTGTCCTCCCCAGCATGTCTGTAAATTGAAGAAAGCTCTTTATGGACTTAAATAAGCTCCCAGGGCCTGGTTTGATAAATTTCGGACAGCACTTCTTCAAGCTGGATTTCGTCAAAGTCACTCTGATAGTTCTCTCTTCCTTAGATGAACACCAAAAGGCTACACATTTCTCTTAGTCTATGTTGATGATATGATTATTAGTGGAAATGATGTTACTGGCATTTCAGATCTCAAACTTCATGTTACTCGCCACTTCAAAATGAAAGATCTTGGTCCTCTCACCTACTTTTTGGGGCTTCAGTTTGTACGTAACAAATCTGGCATTAGGGTCCATCAGCGCAAATATGCTACCGATTTGCTCACTTCATCCAGGCTTGATGATGCTCACTCGGTTGATACGCCTATGGAATTAAACTGCAAAATCAGTTCAGATGATGGTTTTCCCCTGGATGATCCCTCAGTTTTCCGGCGGATAGTTGGTAGTTTGCTCTACTTAACTATGACTCGGCCTAATATTTCTCACGCGGTTCATACGGTTAGCCAGTTTGTTAGCAATCCACACAAACCTCACCTTGCCGTTGCTTTACGCATACTCCGTTATGTTAAAGGCACTCTTCACCATGGTCTCTTCTACCCTTCTGGTAATTCTTTGTGTCTATCCGCTTATGCTGATGCTGACTGGGCTGGTTGTCCAGACTCTCGGCGCTCTACCACTGGCTGGTGTATGTTCCTTGGGGACTCTCTGATTTCGTGGAAGTGCAAGAAACAAACCACTGTTTCGAAGTCTTCAGCCGAAGCTGAATATCGGGCAATGTCTTCTGCAAGTGCTGAAATCATCTGGCTACGCCGTCTTCTCTGTGAATTCGGTGTTCTTCTTCGTCGTTCTACCCCGCTTCATGGTGACAACACCAGTGCTACCAGAATTGCAAACAATCCGGTCTTTCATGAACGAACGAAGCATTTTGAGATTGATTGTCACTTCATCCGTCAGCATGTTGTTACTGAGAAGATATCTTTACCTCATGTCTCCACTTTTAATCAGTTGGCGGATATCTTCACCAAGGCTCTACCCAAACCGCGTCATCATGATCTTACTAGCAAATTGATGTTTTCTGCCTTACCACATCAATTTGAGGGGGAGTGTAAAAATAAAAAGGCCAATGTACACCAGGCCCATCTGGGCCCATAAAGAGACTCCCACGTGTGGGACTTCCCATTCTGTATTGAAGATATATTGCCATGTATAGAAGATTAGGATTCTTTCATTGTATAGAAGATTAGGATTCTTTCATTCTTTCATTCATTGATTATGATAGTAATTAGTATGTAATCACTGTTGATTTTTAGCATGTAATTAGGATGAATCTAATTATAAAAGTATTGGTCGATCCTCAATGGATGCACCACTTTCCTTCCAATCGTTTCTCTGTCTCTCTCATGCTCTTTTACATCATCACAGTTTCTCTATTCTTCAAGAGGATACCTGCACTGATTTTTCAGGTGCTTTTAATGTCTGGTTCTTTTCTGGAACCTAGAACTCTTGATCATCTTTTTCTTCACTTATAGGGCCTTGATACGATGGAGAGGATACTGACAGAGGCACAGATACACCTCAGGGATATCCAAATTACTGTTGCCCCTCTTTTGCCCATTTAGACATTCTCGAGTGAATAAAAAAGAACTGGAAGACCATTTTCGATAACTGCATGCACACGTAAGTAGAACCAATAGGAAGATCATCCCCCGTACAGCTTATTAAATTTCCTCTGCTAACCAATCCTACCAAAACCTCGAGGCTTAGTAGTGGCAGCGGAAATACTTCTAAACACTCCCCCTCGGGTGGAACCCCTTCAATGCACATTTAACAACATACACGTTCCAAAATTTGTCTCATTATTGAATAGAAAGGATGAGGGCCATATAGACACGGGGGCACAGCTACATTTGCACGTAAATATCATACCATAATAGTGTAAAATAAAATAATTTTTAAATTAAATTAAGCTAAATGAAAAATAATAACTAATGAATTTAGTTTCAAATAAAGAGTTGAATAATAAATAAGGTAGTTATTTTTCCAAGTCATTTAAATGATGATCAATTTAAGATAGTTGAGAAGGAAAGGAAAATTTAACAATTAATTTTCCCTTTATCCACTTGTTCCGTTGCTAGACATTGAAGCAGTGACTTTATTTTTCAATTGACCACCTGTAGTACTTGTCCCAACTACAGAGTGAAAGCCCAAGGTGCCAGCAACAAGCACACCTGATTTTCAGATGTCACTTTTTAAGAAAGATCACGTGTATTTTTGCAGCTTCCATTTTTATGCCACATAAATATTAACAACCATCTGTACAAGTAGTTTTGTGTTTTTTTTTTTTTTTTTTACTAGAAGGGTGAGTGATACAAAACTGGTGATACAACCTGCCAGCTCACATATCAATTTCTGGGCAGCTAGAGTGAGATGAGACACCCTTGCCACCGAGGTGGCTCGAGTTTCTCCATCTATGTAAGTTTCAACTAATAAAAATCAGAAATTGAGAAATAGCTAGGGATACCCACTTCATTAAAAAAAAGAAAAAAAATTCAAAGTCTAAATGTGCTCGTTATCGTAGGGACAAGATTGATTGGGCCCTAGCCAAATTCACTACAATAAGAGTTGAACCAAAACTCAAATAATTATTTATATACAGAGGTCAGATTTTATGCTTATCTTAATTATTAAAAAACAGTATACAATACTTTATGCTAACATGTGTTTAAAAAATTAATTATAGGAATGAAGGTCACAGTGGTGATTCAGTCAATAATAGAATTTCATTGAAAGATTTAGTTTCATAGTGGAGAATTGTGTAACTGAAGTAAAACGCTTATCACTGACAACTTTTAATTCTTATTATTCATCATTTTCATTTATATCTGTATTGTATAAAATAAAATTATATATTCTAGTCAACATGTTTATAGGTGAAGTATGTCGCTATCAAAGCTGCACAGTCGCAATGCTGCACATCGATAGACCATTATCATTCATATCCTGTAATCGGTGCGATAAAAAATTAATGCAAATATAAATAATGGTCAATGCAATCATTGAATTTAACTCACACGAACAACCAAGTTATGGTAAGTGATTAATAATCCACAAATATCATGTATTAGGTTCAATTTATAATTTAAATAAATTTATTAAACTTTGTAGTATTTAAATTCTATAATTGTAGGTACATTTCAACAATAATGGTCATGGATCACATTACAAGAGCAACCTTTTTAGTATAAGACGATGTCATTAAGAAATTCATAAATATGTCAGATAATGAAAATTTTGAGGAAAATGCTGCTAAGGTAATGAAACTCTATATGTTTCTTTCAATTCTTTTAATCTTATCCTATAAGATGCATTATAACTGACTTGTAATTATATATTTCTTCATTTTATAAATTGGTTTTTAACATATTTTGCAGGATGATTCATATGACCATTTTGCAACATAAATTGCTAAAACATTGTGGCAAGAATAATTGTTTCATCTTAAGATAGGACCAAACATGAACAAATCTATTTTGGATGGCGGAGTTCCGATAAAAAAATTGAAAAAAAAAACATCAATCATGAAGAGGATTGTAATATCCTGAGTTACCTGGGCCCAGGATTAGTCTGGCCCAGGTAGTACCTTGGTTGTTTCCCTATTATGAAATTAGAAGTATTAGTTATTATGGAATTGTAAAGTGTCTCACATTTTGGGACTAGAGTTGTTTAACAACTCTAACAGAGGAAATAAGAGAAGGAGTAGAATTAGGAAGTTTATACACACCATCCTTATTTATATATAAGCAAACCATCGACCACTATTATGGTGTTATATTTTGGAGAAATTCTGAGAGAGACTGTGGGCTGCAATTTAGGAGAAGGAGAGGAAGGCTGGCGGATGTCCTATTCGCATCCACATATTGCAAAGGCAATGATCATTTACCAAAGGTGAGTGGATCTTCCTAGTTATTTTCAATCAATGTATAAAACGACTGATAGGGCTGGACTTTCTCAACTATGTTGTATTGCTGCTGTGTTGACAACCTGAATCATTGATCGGATGAAATTTTGATGTTTGAATCAAAGAAACCATGTTAATCTTGATGGTGAGATTTATACAAATATAATAAGGTGTTTGTTCACCAGTAATTTCTCAAAGTTTGGCTGATGAACAGAGAGATCATGACATGCCAGAACCTGGGCGTGTATGTACAGAATTGTCGATTGGGGATTATGGGACCCCATGGCCCACTGGATGATAGATCAGATCCACAGATCCTGTAGCAGACCCTTGGGCGACCAATACAGTGTTGGACCCATGTGGATTGGGCCCTGTTTGGGCCACTATCCACTTGATTTTAATGTTTCAGGTGTGAATTTGACGAAGATAGGGCTGAAGGTCGACATCCATGCAGGGACGCACTACCTAAGTTGATCAGAGATTAGAACCCCACATCTTGAAGGGGGCCTAGGGACGACCTGGATGGTGGTGGTCCCATGTGGCCTGGGCCCCATCTGCCCCAGATATCCAGAAGCTTTAATTTTGTTAACCCGTGAGGCTTATTCATGAATTTTGTTCGTGTTTGTTGAGACTGTGGGGCCCAGTAAGGATGTTTGAGGGTGAATCCAATCCATTGGAATGAAAGCTTAGCCCTAGGCGACGTTGTATATTAGGTCTGATCTTAGATCAGACTAGTGGGACCCACTAGATTTTACAATAGGGTGTTACATGTGTGAAAGACTTGTATTTTTTTAGGTTATATTTGTGTATAGGTAAACTGGGAGGACTGTAGGGAAGAGGATAACCCTGGATTTTGAGTGTGATTGATATCTAATGTTCTCAATTAAATTAATCAAGGTTTAAGGTGATTATAGCTTATTTATGGGGATAGTTGTATTGAAATCTAATGTAATGTTGTGTAATTTTTTATTTGTGATGTAGAGTGGGTCACCCCTATGTATAATAACATTAGTCATGATCAGAAGTGGGGCCATTAATTTAATAAGGATTGTATGGGATTGATTTCACACTACTGGATGTAAATACTGTGATTCGTATTTAATGTAATATGTATGAAATGCTTACTGATGTACCTGGAATTATTAGTACACATGAAAAGATAACGGGTGTACGGATTTATTGTGTTAGGCATAGTGTTCAGACCATGTGGGCCATGGAGGCCGTTGTCCTTAGTGGACGTGAGTGGCCATTATGATGGCTGGTCCTTAGTGGACGTGTCTGATGAGACAGGGTCATAGTGATCGGTATACATGTATACGATAGGCCTTTTGAGGCGTGGTAATGTACATGGGCACGGATTTGTATGTGAATGTACTTTTAATGATATTTGATTATTGATTCAGATTTGTTGATTATGTAATGTTATGTTATATGCGACTTGTGTAATTAGGAACATTCATTCACCAGTAGTATTGATGTTGTGTTGCCCCCTTCAGGTAATCATATTGCGAGTGGGCCAGAGCAGAATGATGATCAGCACGTATATTTCGGCATGCGTGGCTGAATGGAGAGAACGAGAAAAACTTAAATATTTGATAGAATTATTAGTTCTTGTTTACGAGAAGTTATTTAATGTTTTAGCACATTATTGATTTGAGTCAAGACATAATAAGTTGATTATTTAGAGATTCTTGACAACTATAATTGGGAATATATTTTGAACTAAAATGCCTGATTCCTTGTGAAAATTATTTGATGTATGCATGATAAATATAGAGATTGCCAGGAGTAGGAGAGGGAGAGGGAGACCCAAGAGAAGTTGGAAAGAAACTATTAAACATGACCTTGCCTACATGGATCTAACGGAGGACATGGCCCTAAACAGACTTGATTGACGTCGTCAAATCCATATAGCCGACCCCACCTAGTGGGAAAAGGCTTGGTTTGGTTTGGTTTGGTTTGGTTATGCATGATAAATATTGCTATATAATCACAATCTGGATATCCGACAGGGCCCCGGAACGGACGGGCTTTAAAAAAAATTAAAAAGAAAAAACAAGAAAAACGGACTGCTCTAAAGCCACATTTTGAGCATGCAATGGAGTAGTGTTTAATCCAACGGTATAAGTTTTTCAAACATATCTCAATATCCATGATGAGTTAATATGTAAAATTTGACCCATAACCGAGTGGCCAAAACGCTATGTAGCGGGCGATACGTAGCGGTTGTGGCGATAATAGCGGCGTAGCGGTGTGAATTTTTTAAGTGTTAAATTTTTTTAATCTTGTGTAGCAACCAATTTTGTGTTTTTTATTTACTAATTTGGAATAATATATGGGTAAAGACAACCATAGGAAAGGTCATTGAGGATAAAAATAGAAAAAACAGTGTCATAAATTAAAGTTGCTTGGCTCTACCATAGAGCCACTATTTTCAAAATAGCATAGCGGCCTCAACCGCTATGGCCAATAATGAGGCCGCTACGTACTATTTTGAACCATGGCCGTGTCCAGCTTTCTAAAGAGGATGATCAGTCCGGATCATTAAAATGGGGCCCACAGAAGTCCACAATGGCAATTTTTGCACCTGGACTTTTTTGTAAACATCTCAAATTTAAGACGATCAATGGATGAAAACTGATCCCATAGCCGCTTTTGAAGAGGATGAAGGGTTCAGATTGGCATTTTGGGGCCCATAGAAGCTCCAAATCCAAAACAAGGACTGCTCCCAAGTCACGTTTTTGGCACTGTGCATCATGCCCTATGAACTGTAACGCAAGAAACCTTCTACCGTCTCATGAAGTGTGAAAATTTGGGCTCAAAACCAGCCCAGTTTCTTAGCATTTCACACCAACACCAAATTTACAGATCTCATCTGTAAAATGACACAACAAATGTAATGGTGTGTAAACATTATGCATGTGGATCATTTATGTACGTAAATGACTGAAAAGAAATGACCCCTAATGTTGATAGAAGAAAAGTAGTCTAGAATTCAGTCGATCACAGAAACAGGAGGTCGCCATTGTCACATATATATTGACAGTGAACTGAAGGATTCAGAATCCTTTTCAAGCTTGAACAACTGATATTTGATCACAAACTAGATCTACAGAGGTCATCAACTGTGCTGAACCAGATCTCAAACAGATCAATGACAGGAAACTGATCGAGGAAGATGGTCACAAAGTAATCACTTGCTCTGATAGCATCATGAACATAGCAACAGAATATAATAGAAAGGATTTGGGGAATTGGACAATTGGTCTAGTCGCTTATTGTGGGTCGACAGTTGAATTGATAACGAGATGTGCCAATTTAGGCTAAAACTATGAACCAATTATAAACAATCTTAAATAAAAATCTCCTATGATTAACAAATGTACAGAAAATTAGAATCCTCTAAAAATAGAAATTGTGTGATGTCACTTATCCTAACTAATTCCCATGTGCGGATATGGCTAGTATACAAACTGGGCATACAATGTCAATCCAAGACCAGGCCCAAATTGGGCCCAGTCTTCATGTATTACTTAGTCAAAGCCACCTGTACATTCTTAGTTTGTAAAACTGTTTTAGACTGTAGATAAGATCCTCTTACATGTAATCAGGGATTTAAACCCTTTATAATGGGATAACAGTCGACCCAAAAGGGGCATTGTGTTTTAAACATTCATGTACTACATTCCTCCTCTCTAAATGTCATGGTATCAGAGAAGGGTCAATCATCTCTGATCTTCTCCTCAATCATCTTCCAAACATTGGAAGCCAGCCTATGATCATCTGGGATCATTCTCTTCAGCCGGATCATCTCCGATCCTCCCCGATCATCTCCGATCAGACGTGGCCCACTGGAGATCATCATATCAGAAACTGACGGATTCAGTCAGCAAGCTCGCCTGTTATTCCTCTTATTTATCACTATTTTTCCAGCAATTTTGTGTCATCAGAGGTAGGCCATCTAGCTCTTTTTGTGAAATTTCAGTTTTCTCAAGAAGTTTTCATCACAGCCGTCAAAGATTGTGGATTTTGATCCGTTTCTAGTGGAACTTCTTCCAATAGTTGCGAAAAATCCCTGTGTTTTCATCCCCAAACTCTGATCAGATCTTTGATCATCAACTGGGGCTCACGTGGACATTTTTTCACTAACGTCAAAGGACGTGTGATGTTTTTGCTTCCTGTTGCTGTGTTTCATCTACTATTTGTTGCTGCCTGTTGCTGTGCTGCTGTGTTGCTGTGTTTCTCCTATTTGTTGTGTTGCTGTCACAGCTTGGATTTGCAATCTTCTACGTGATCTGAGAAGAATCACTCATCCACTGCTGATTCTAGAACAGTGGCCCACTTGTGATCATCCAGACCCACCTGGAAACCTCCAGAGTCTTGGTCGCCCACTGCAGGAGGTTTTTTTGGTGATTTTTTTACAAATTTTGGCCACTTAGAGGTAGGCCGGTTGCTCTATCTTGTCTTTTTCCCATTTCTGGCAATAGTTTTCATCTACACCGTCCAAAAGTTTGGATCCTTGGCCTCTGCACACCAAATTTCATCTCAAGGAAGACAATTAAGACTGGCAATCAGATCTTACACCTGATCTGCATTCCAATCTCTCTGTGGGCCCCACGTGCTCATCCAGACACAAAACAGGAGGTCGCCTGGCTTGTTTTTGCTCCTATTTGGTCTCTGTGACACTCTGATTCACATCCTCTCCACCTGATCTGCACTGTTACATCTCCTGGTTTTTTTTCTCCCTTCTGTTCACTACTCTGCTGCTGCTGTTGATTTGTTGATTTATTCCACTGCTATACTGCTTGCTGCTGCTGCTTTGTGTGCTTCTTACTAGTCTTTCTAATGAAAAAACATGAGATAGCCCTGGTTCGATTTGATGGAACAAACTATACCTCATGGGCCTTCCAATTTCAAATTTACTTGGAAGGAAAAGAACTATGGACACACATTGATGGATCTGAACCTCAACATGAGGACGATGATAAAAAGATTTTAACTTGGAAGACAAAGGATGCTAAAATCAAGACCTGGTTGCTGGGCTCTGTTGAGTCACATTTTATTCTCAACCTCAAACCCTGCAAAACTGCCCGTGACATGTGGGACTATCTTCGGAAAATTTATCAACAAGGCAATGCTGCTCGCCAGTTTCAATTGGAACTTGAAATCTCTCAATTCACTCAAGGCACCCAGTCTATCCAGGAGTATTACAATGGCTTCCGCAGACTGTGGTCCGAATATGATGAGATTAAGTTTGCAACCGTATCTGCAGCATTTCTACCGGAATTACTTCCATTACAGCAAAGTAGTCATCGGGATCAACTTCTCATGAAACTTCGTCTGGAGTTTGAGGCCGTTAGATCGAACTTGATGAGCAGGGCTCCTCTTCCCCACTTGGATGCCTGTCTTCAGGAACTTTTGCGGGAAGAAAAGCGTCTAGCTACTAAAACTACTCTGGAACAACAGAGAGCTCCTGAAGCTTCATTTGCCTATGTTGCCACAACCAGACAACCTCCTCGGGACATCAGTAAAGTTCAGTGTCATAACTGCAAAAAATATGGTCACTATGCCAATCCATGCAAGGCAAAAATTTGTAGATATTGTAAGGTCACTGGTCATGTTATTGAAGAATGTCGGAAGAAGGCTCGCAATTCTACTTCCCACAATTATGTGCAGTCAAGCCTTGGTGCTTCCACTGTGTCGTCAGCTCCTACTGCTTACACCGTGACCACTCCACCATATGCATCATCTGACTTCAGTGGTTCTCTGCAGTATGATTCATCCTCACAGCCTGGTTCTTCATCCCGATCTGCGTCTCCAGCTCCTCTCACCCCTGAGATGGTTAACCAAATGATCATCAACGCCTTAGCATCCATGCACATTGCAGGTACTGCGTCCTCTTTCCAATACATGGTACTTAGATTCTGGTGCGAGCAACCATATGACCTCTTCACCCAGAACATTACAGCATGTCGTCCCTTACACTGGTCCTCTCACTGTTCAAGCTGCCAACGGAGATCATCTCCCCATCACCTCTGTTGGTGATACCCCTGGCCCCTTACCCTTAACCAATGTTTTAGTTTCTCCTCATCTTGCTACCAATTTGGTTTCTGTAGGTCAACTTGTTGAAAATAATTACAATGTCTCCTTTTCTTCTTCTAGATGTGTTGTCCAGGACCAGGAGTCGGGGGAAGTGATCGCGAAGGGGCCTAAGCATGGCCGACTTTTTTCCCTACCAATGTCTTCCGTTATTGAGAATAAAACTTTACATCAGTTATTTTGTTTTTTAATTCAGAATAATTCTCGATTGTGGCATAATAGACTTGGTCATCCAAATGCCTCTACTTTCTCTACTTTATTTAAATCTGGCTTATTGAATAAATCTATTGACTCTGCTTCTTTTGACTATGATGCTTGCAAATTATGTAAGAGTAAAACTTTACCTTTTCCACACTCCAACACACGGAGCACTGCATGTTTTGACTTGATTCATAGTGATGTTTGGGGCATTGCTCCGACTCTTTCTCATAGTCATTTCAAGTACTTTGTAACATTCATTGATGACTACAGTAGATTTACTTGGATTTATTTATTACATTCGAAGTCTGATGTTCTTAATGCATTAAATTTTTTGTTAACTATGTTGGAAACCAATTTTCTAACTGCATTAAAACTTTGCGTTCCGACTCAGGGGGGGAGTATGTTTCCAAAGATTTTCAATCTTTTTTAAACAATAAAGGAATCATTTCTCAGCGTACCTGTCCATATACTCCACAACAAAATGGAGTCGCGGAACGGAAAAACAGACATCTTCTTGATGTAACTCGAACTCTTCTGATTGAATCATCCGTTCCCCCTCGTTTTTGGACTGAAGCTCTCACCACGGCTGTCTATCTCATCAACCGCCTACCATCCCCTACCATTGCGCATTTAACACCTCATTTTAAATTGTTTGGTCACCATCCTGTGTTTGATCACCTACATACCTTTGGCTGTGTTTGCTTCGTTCATCTATCTCCCACAGAAAGAACGAAACTAACAGCACAATCTCGCAGGTGTGCTTTTTTAGGTTATGCCACTAATCAAAAAGGTTTTGTTTGTTATGATCCCATTGGTCGTCGTATCAGGGTTTCACGTAATGTTATTTTTTTTTAAAATCAATATTTCTTCCAAACTCACATGGACTCTCCTCATCCCTCTTCACCAGCACTCTTACCCGGTTTTTCAGATCACCCCTCTGTTACTCGGTTTAATCCTGCTTTTGTATATCACCGATGGGAAAAACCTCCCATTGCAAATGGCCCTCCCCCTGATCCTCCACCGGCAACTGGTTCAACACCTACTCCTGTCTTACGTCGCTCCTCCAGAAATTCTAGACCACCTGAGCGGTATGGATTTACCCATACTTCTTTAATGACCACCCTATCTTCTATCTCTATCCCGAGTTCTTATTTGCAGGCTGTCCAACACGATTGCTAGAACCAGGCTATGCAGGAGGAATTAGATGCATTGGCTCTGAATCACACATGGGATATTGTGGAGTGTCCTTCAGCAGTTAAGCCCATTGGTTGCAAATGGATCTACTCGATCAAACTTAAATCTGATGGGTCCTTGGATCGACACAAAGCTCGACTTGTGGCACTCGGAAACAGACAGGAGTATGGCATTGACTACGAAGAAACGTTTGCACCTGTGGCAAAAATGACCTCTGTTAGGTTACTTCTCGCCATTGCTGCATCTAAATCTTGGCTATTATACCAAATGGATGTCAAAAATGCGTTTCTTCATAGAGATTTGCAAGAAGAGGTCTATATGCGTATACCGCAAGGCATCCCCTCTCCCTCCAAAAGGTCCGTCTGTCGATTGAGAAAATCGCTTTATGGTCTGAAGCAAGCTTCTCGGGCATGGTTCGAAACCTTCAGAGGTCGCTTATGCGACATTGGATTTACTCCGAGCCCTTATGATCCATCTCTCTTTCTCTGCCACACATCTACTGGGGTTACTGTGCTTCTAGTCTATGTTGACGATATTATTATCACTGGCACGGATGCTGGTATGATCAAATCTCTTCAAGATTCCCTCCGGCATTACTTCCATATGAAGGATTTGGGCCCTTTGCATTATTTCTTGGGCTTAGAGGTACATCAATCTCCCAAATGTCTCTTTGTTAATCAACACAAATATACATCCGACCTTATCGAGTTGGCTGACCTCCATGATTCTTCGCCTATTGATACTCCTGTCGAGGTAAATCTCAAGCTCAGTAAAGATGATGGCGATCTTCTTCCTGATCCTCATACATACAGGCGCCTCGTGGGCAGTCTTGTCTATCTCACCATCACTAGACCTAATATATCCTATGCTGTTAATCTTGTGAGCCAGTTCATGACCGCTCCTCGACATCTTCATTTGACAGCTGTTAAACGCATTATCCGTTATCTGCTACGAACTGTCCCTTGTGGTTTCTTACAAGTGGGCTTTGTCAATGGGCCTCTTTACTCTTTACACCACATAGGATTCCATGAATCCCAATCACTCTACAATCAAGCCCAAATTATGGGCCAAGAATATTACAATCAATCTAATTTATAGGAAATCAGCAATCAATCTAATTACAGATCCCAATTATAACAATATGAAATCTTTCAAGAGTAGTTTGACTTGCCTATAAGATTGCACAAATATTGCACACGTGGGTTGTCTCACTATATCTGGGTCCCATTATCACCTACTAACCATTGAAAGAAGAAAAGACATTTGCTGGCTATTCTAACAACAAATGTTTACGCAATAAACAAAATATGAATGAGAGAACAGAAATTACAAAATGTTAGAAAATAATAATTTAATAGATGTTACATTCCAACATGCAAACAAGGTAAAAATGCAGATGCTTGTGAACAACCAACCATAAAATTTTAATTCATTATTACCTGACCAATACGGTGAGCACGGTCTTCTGCTTGAATTAGATCACCAGGAGTCCAAGATAACTCTGCAAAGATGACTGTACTTGCAGCGGTCAAAGTTAGTCCAACACCTCCAGCTTTTATTGAAAGCTGCCCATTGGACAATTGGATGAGGAAATAAGAAGCAATCAAGCAGATACATATTGCACATGTTGCTATAGAGTATAGACATAGTAATCAAAGTCTTATTTACTTATTGTTTGCAGATAACGTTATTAAGAGAACTGTGTTCTCCAAAGTCTATCATCAAGACCATGGCAGTGGACAAAGAAAACCCACATGATAGATGATTCCAATGCTCTTCACAATGGCATCTGCCTATTCATTTCCATGTCAAGAGGATACAAAGGAAAGAGGCTCCCATGAGAACTTCTAAATCTTTCATTTCACTGAGAAAAATAAGTTCCAACAATAACCAAAAATAGTCATCAAACTTTCTCAACCTCAATTTGGATGCTGGATTAGATGGCCCAATCAATGAGGATTATGTATTAGACCAATCCCTCAAATATTAGATCGAATTGATTTGTCAAAAGGGTTCTTGATCTGATTTTCTAAGCTTCCGATCAAGTGGATTGGGTCAAAACATAAATTGGACGGTCAAGATGGGTCCAAAATTAATGTAAATGTTCTGAATTTATTAGAAAACCAAATTAGATTATTCAAGGCCCATTTGCATTGGCCAATAGCCAATAAAGTTCCAAATCCTGATTAAAGTTTACTGTTGGGGATTTCATAAACAAACAGTTACAGAGTCATTTTCACAATTCTGGAATGATGCATGGCCTTAAATGGATCATAACCTGACTTGAACTTAACCTGACCCAGTCCAGAAAAACTACAGAAAATTGTCGGTTAATTAGACCACTCAATACTAGGGGTGTTCATGGGACGAGTTGGCCTGTAGAAGATAATAAACCCTGTAAAATAAGTTTAGGCCCAGCCCATCTAGGCCTGTATAAATACAGGGCCTATTATCTTCTACATGTATACAGGCCTAGATGGGCTGGCCTAAACTTATTTTACAGGGCCTATTATCTTCTACATGGGCTTCTCTGAGGTATATCCCAGCCTGGCCCGGCCCTATTTCTAAAATATAGGTCCAAGTCTGGCCCAATCCCATCCATCTGAAAATGAGTAAGCCCAAGCCCAGCCCGAGTTTCCTTTAAAAAACAATAAAAAAAAGGGCTTGATTGTACAGTAGTAAGGTTTAGCTCGTGGTTGTGTCTCTCATGCATGTGTGAGATGGAAGGTGTTCGAGTCCCCTCTATTACTCTCTAGTAATATTTTATATATTCAGGCCGGTCCAGACTTCAGGCTCTCGGGCTCTCGGACCGGCCCAGTCCATGAACACCTCTACTCAATACTGGCCATTATGGGGCCCAAATCCAGCAAGTAAACCAACTACAAGTTTTGCCCAGACTGTCCATCGGGCAGGTCCATCTAGATAAGTTGGTAAGCAATGTCGGCCTCAGCAGGTTTTGGCTCCAACAGTTCAGGACACCCAGACATAGCCAAATTTTAAATTTTGAATTCAAATTCATTTGTTTAATTAATTTTGGTATGGATAATATCCCTAAGATTAAGATAGAGAAGTTAGGAAAAGTAATTTGATTTCTCTCTCATGATTGAAGAGCATTACAAATAGTGTTGATTGTAAGCAAGTTCAAGTATAGCAGAATTTTGAATGAAAGAATGTTTCCTTTTATTCTCTTCTCCCTAGATTGAATGAATGTCCATTGGATGGAAGGTTTCATCGGATTTATAGCCATTTGGATAAGTTAATATGCTACTTTCTCCTTGTAACTGGGTAGGTATGCTTTTTGACTGAGGGTTTTGGGATTTGGATTCACAAATGATCGGGAAATCGCTTCCTTGGGAAATCATTTCCTTGGCTGCATCAAATTCTAAATGCATACCACGGTTGTAATACCCCAGATTCCGATTTAAGGGCTAGAATATTTTTCTATATTTATACATTTATACTTTCTTGATTTCCTGTAACTATTGGATATTAATTATATCTTGGAGATATATAATTTTTTTTTTTTTGTGGTGATGTAAGTAATAATTAATTAGATGTTAATAGTAATTATAAGGAGTTAATTTCTTTCTCTCAATTATTTGATTAAGGTCAGTGAACCCTTTGAAGTAGAATTAATAGTAGTAGAAAGACCCAAAAACTTAGGACCAATAGGTTTCTTGTACTCTTTAAGACTTGGGATGGGACCCATGAGTTGTATTAAAGGAAAGGGGAGAGAGACTTGAGACACAATCCCGAAATGACTTGGGAAGTGCGTATGTTTCCTAATGGGACTCCTACACTTGCCTATTTCATACTATTATAAACCCATCAAATCCAAGTTTTCTCCACTCGACATCTCTCCCTCCCACTTACCTCTTACATCCCTTTTCTTTAAGACCTAGTTCTTCAACTAAGAAGCTAGAAAAAGTTAGAAGAGTACTTAAACGAACTAAAAGAGGATGGGAAGAATCAGCCCCTAGCCTATTTCAGATGAGTAGAAATTCTTATCTATGCGTGTATGGTTCCAAATTCCTAGTTTCTACCTCTGGATTCTTTGCTACTAAGTTTTATGATGAGGTTATGATATAGATGATTAGTCCAATTGATTTTCCAAGCTTTTGTATGATGCTACAGTGACTCTCGACCATAGAATCCTTCGATTGAGTTTGAAATCCTCTTCAAGGATTAAAATAGCAGTTGTGGCGGCGTAGCGGCCAGTGGCCAAAATGCTACGTAGCAACTAATACATAGCAGCAACGGCAGTACGTAGCGCCGTAGCGGTGTCAATCAAAAAGGTTGTCAAGAAATCTTGAGAAAAAAAATCCAAAATATTGAAAAATGTTAGAATTTGATACTTTTTTCTATAATAACGAGATAGAGGGGTGTAGCGGTCCCTTCAATGCATAGAAATTATGTATCCATGAATGATAATTAAAACAACAATATTGATCTAATTTTTTTTTCATGTATTCATGTTGGTTAGCCATACTAAGTTAGATTCTATCATGCATTTCTAAATTCATAATTCAAATAAGCAATTTAGTACAACTGTATATAACAAAGGATATATAAATTATAAAATAATGCTTAAATAAAGTTTAAAGTTCAGATTTAAAGTTCAAACAAAATAACAAATTACCTTTTATCAAAACAAACAATGTGTTTTTGTTGAGTGTAGAGAAAAGAATACTTCTAGCAAAGGGGGTGTCTAATAGGATGTACCTAGAGAAGAGCCCTTGAGAAGAACTCTCTGTATCAACCGTAATTTGGCGAGATTATATGTTTTTTGGTGTTCTTTTAAGCATAGAATGGTAAAAGAGTTCAGTAGAAATGTTATTTGGAGAGAAGAAAAGAAATAAGTCGTATTATGCATTTAAATTTTTTTTTTGGAAAATAGGAATCTATCTCACCCCGTAGTGGCTGCTACGGATGTGAGCCGATCCTCTTTTTAATACTTAGGAATCTTGCAAATCTATATATTACCATTTATAGGATTATCAAGTAGCCTTTTTCAAAATCCACCAGAAATTGGTGAAGAATCCAATTTGAAATTGGATTTTCCAGAACCCAGTGACTTTTTACGAATTGGGTTGCGGGGCCCAGGTGGGCCACTTGATGCCAAATCTGACCCAAGGATCTGATAGTAGGCTAATTGGAGACACATGTGGTGTAGGGCCTTTGTGGATTGGGCTCAGTTGGACTCATCATCCAACTGACCCAAAATCCTTCCAGGTGAGGAATTAGAAGTCCTGGAAATTGCACGACAGTCCCTGTTATTCTTCCTTATCTTGATTTGAAACTGCTCTGAGTTGTTTCTTAAATTCTAGACTTCTGAAATTCACAATTAGGACCCTGTAATTTCCTAGTTTTACTGCTGAACCTGTTTGGTCATTTCCTTTAGTATAGATGATCTGGAAATTATAAGAAAGGACCTGTTTTTCCTTATTATTATATTTGAAACTATTTTTAAGTATTTCTTTGGTTCCCGTCTTTCTGAAATTACAATTAAGGGCTGGTCAATCATTGGTAGTATATCTAAAGAATGTTGGAGTTGTTTTCTTTAGTTCTTAATTTTCTAGAAATTGTATTTAGGACCCTCATACTTGATTAATTGTGGTTTGAAACATATTTGTGGATTATGATACATATTACGTGCCATTATTGTTTGGGGATTCCCCACGCTATTTATTATTCCATTGGGGATTTCCCACGCTATTTATTATTCCATTGGTAGTTTATATGATTTGTTTTATATGATTCCATCTATAATTAGATTAGGAAATCAAATCCGTAAGAGCTGGTCATGTAAGCAACCCTACCCACGAATCAGGTACCAATTAAGATACGGTTAGGGCAACAAAAAAAAATCCGGAATGTGCGAGGGACTGGTTACAGAAACCAACCCCTGCAGAGATTGAGGATGTCAATGAGAACTATTTCTGAATCCAAGCCTAAAAATGTAAAATTCATCGAATGTGATAAATAAGGTGACTTTGTTTGGAAGAACCCTTGGGACACCCCCTAGACCGCTAGCACTGTATACGATGACGTCCCCATACAAATGGCCAGCTTTGGTAGATTTGTTGACTTTGGACAGTTTTGAGAGACTCTGATTCATTGGTACCATTTTGATGACTCTGTACCATTTTGATGACTGTGGACCTTGTGGTCAATTTGTTTTAGACCCATGTTGGTCATTTTGTAAGATGCATAAAAAGGCATTTGAAGAATATTTTGGAAGTACGATTTTGTTATATTTGGCATCCTTGAGGTGCTTTGAGCTTTGGGTATGTGCTACCAAGTAGTTAGAAGGTTGTTGTTAGATTTGACCTGATTCACCATGCCTTGCCCATGAGTGAGACCGTTGGATGTTCTTTTAAATTGCTATGTAATTTTATTTAATTTGTCGTTGTGTGTACAAATATATTAGAATATCTATTCACTCAGTTGTACTGATTGTTGGTTTGCCCCTACCAGGTAACCAGAATGTTGTATTGAATGATGATTCAGTTGATCAAGAAAAGATAGGATCCGACATGCGCACTTGAGAGACAGACTCCGATAGAAGAAAAAGAACTAATTTTCATTATTTTATTTAGTTGAACTTCACAAAGACTCCATAGTTGTCTTGGTTTTCACTTTATTATGTTCAGATTGACATTGTCATTCAAATTTTTAATCTAAAATAAAGATTTCTTATTAATTAGGTAAATGCCTGAAATTTTCTTATGCAAATGGATTTGATACATGTATGTGATGAGATACTTTATAAATCTTGATGCGGAATTCGAAGGGCCCCGGGTTTCAGGTCATGACAATGATATTAAGAGAAATTAAAAACAGATCAAATCAAAAGTCACAACCAAATGTAGGTGTTATACCACCGCAGCCCTGATACTTTCTTTCTCTTGAAACTCAGTGACTAAAGCTTGCCTCGATGATGATGGGGTGCTTCCATCAATTCGAATACAAGGCACTTTCCTCTTCTGGAGCAGTTTAAAAAATTGCAATCAGAACACAAGAATATATAGGGACGCATACTCAAAATTAAGTGATCTTACAAGAAGATATTGGTGTACAGAATTTATCATGGGCTGATGATGTGCAAATATTAAGAACTTGCAACCTGCCTGAATCAACATTCAAGAAAAGCTTGTGAAGATTAAGACAGCTATGAGAAAAGGCACACTTGCAATATTTTTAGTTTTTAAAATCAACATGAAGAGGTGCATTTCCTGGCCACCAAAATGGTTAAGAGAAAGTTGAGACACAAGCCAATGGGAAATACACACATATATATAGAAGTACCTCAATGACAGTTCCCAAGTAGTCTAAAACTGCGGGAATCTTGGCTTCAGCAGAATCATTATAGATCTAGAATTCAATGATCCGTCAAAAAAAAAAAGGGATGTAAAATCAGAAACTGAAGAATTAATATAATGGCTAAAGAGTTCAACAATATAGCATGTTATATCATTATGCTACAGGATGAAATATACGGTACTAACATATAGAACTTGCAAACCTTGTTGATAAGAGTCTTTTCAGAATATTTCAGTGATTCAACCTCTTCTTCTGATTGGCATGCCTTGATTTTGTTCTTCACTACCTCCAACTGCACAAGATGACATTATCATAACAACAAAGGTAAGTCCCATTAAGGTTTCATACAAACTATAAAGAGAAGAACAGGAGTATTTGTTATCTCAACAACAAAACTGTAAGGTACCATATACCAACCCAAAAGCTTAAGCTCCTAGGTGGAAGGCCCAAACAGGTATATATGAAGCCTTGTAAAGGCATTACTTAAGCAATGTGGGATGTGAGACTTTACCAACACTCCCCTTCATGTGCAGGCCCAACAGATTTCATGGACAGGCCTGTCACAGTGTCACATGGGCTGCACAAGAACGACGGGATCAAAACCCGCTCTGATACCATGTAAGATACCATATACCAACCCAAAAGCTTAAGCTCCTAGGTGGAAGGCCCAAACAGGTATATATGAAGCCTTGACAAAGGTATTACTTAAGCAATGTGGGATGTGAGACTTTACTTTACCAACAAAACCCTATATGCTAATAGCAGACAGAAAAACAAGAAATTAGAAATGACTCCCTAAAAATTCTTTGTTCAAGACAAGCATGATTTATGCCCAAAACAATTGCTACAGTAGAAAGATTGCATTCAAAGAGAAATTAAGGGCTAGTGGGTGGTTCTATGTATCCGTGGGTTTACCAATGATCAACCGAATGGAGGTCGGTGGGTTCCCATGTTACCAAAAAAAAAGAGAAATTAAGCTGCAGTAGGAAGAAAAACTAAGAAAAGAGTTTAGGAGGGGAAGAGATGGGTTTTAACAAATCAGAAAAATAGAAGCACCAATCATAGTTACCTGATTCGCGACTTGACTTTTCTGAATTCGAGTTCGCAGTTCAAAGTTCGACAATCACTCAAATTCAAAAACTCAATGGGGTAAGTTTACTTAATTCGTTTTTCAATTCGCTTGATTCACAATTCGAGTTCGACTAGTTTGATATTCTAATTCGTAAGTCCAATTAAATATATATGTAAATATTTTAATAATACTTTAGATACTTTAATAAATATATAAATAATAATATTTCAAAAAACATATACAAATGGATATATAAAGACCACCACCATCATCAGCATCAAAGCCTTGTCCCAACTATGTTGGGTAAGCTATTTGAGTTTTAATAAAATATATGCTTCCCACTAATAAGCATAGTGAGAATTTTCAATTTGATAAAAAAAGGTCCCATCATCACATTGACAAACATAAAACATGCACATTTTTTTATTATTATAATCAAGTGTTCTATTTTGCTATATTAAAGCCATAGGTTTTGAAGATAATTATGACCATGACTTATGATTTTGACTGGGAGTTATAACTCCCCACTTCCAATATGTAACCACTCATCTCCACTTCCAACATGTAACAACTCATTTCCTCTACTTCATGTAACCACCTCTTCTTCCCACTTTTCATTTTTCTGCAAGAACTTCATTTCTATCCCTATAACAATCACCAAATCATTGTCATGAGTATTTCAGGATTGATTTTGCGTAATCTGAGTTTTTTCTTAATAAATTAGTAAATATACTTTTCAGTTATTGGTGAACATGCCCGTGCTAAGCACGGATTGTTGTGCTAGTATGTAATTAATCTTACGGTGGGCCCAAGTTTGTTCAAAGTAAAAATTTGTTGAATCCTATAAAGGATAAGAACAATCCTTTTAATCAATTTGGATTTCTAATAGGTAGGCCACACTATGGGCCCCACAAATTTTATGGGCCCCACAAATTTCTCCTATATCCAAAATTTAAAACTCTAGAAAGATTGGATCTTAAGAGATGAGAGAGAAAGGAAGTAGTACATTGGAAAGACATTGGAAAGGATTAATTGTTGAGAAAGGCTCCTTTTCCTCTCGTATAAAGGACCAATAGATATAAGAGAAAAGGAAGCCGTACCAACTTGTATTAAAAGCCCACCTTTTCCCCTCTTACATAAAGACCATTGGAAAGGGCTCTGCTTCTCCACTAACCAGTTTATCCACTCCTTCTCCACTGGGACGTTGGACAAACTCTGTTTTTTCAAGATCCCGAATCTGGCCAAATCGAATAACGAATTGTTCGATTCAAATGGGACAGAATTCGAAGGCTGACTGATTGGGTAACTATGGCACAAATACCTTAAATTAAGTTCAAGAGAATAAAAGACAAGGCAACATATCTCTTCTTGAATATAAGATTACAGTTCTTGCAAGTTTTAACAGAAATAGCATCAAAGAAAAATTTGTATAAGAAGAACATCTATGATTAATGAATCAAGCCCAAGACATTATTAAATGAAAAAGGAAAAGTGCGTCTTAAACCATGGTTCTGTGAGAAATTGAGGATCAATAAAAAATGATGGAGATAGGTGACATGTAACAATTGCTAGTGTTTGATCAGTTGGTGGAGCTTACATTGATGTTAGGTGCGGTTGTAGGCTGTGCTAGTAGGCTTTCTACAGGAGCCCAAAACAAAAGTATTTTTATCACAATGTAACTAGAGAATTACTGAAAATAGATTCAAACTACCACGCAGCATTTATTAAAATTTGGCCCATTTAGAGAAATAAGAAATAAAAATTAAAACACAAGTCATTTAGAGTCCAGTATTACAGAAAAGTGCTCGCATCACGCAACATGTACCCTTGGTGGAGAAGAATGCTCACTGGGATAAATCGACCCCAAAGAACGTAGTCCTGATCCTTCTAGAATTGGTATAATTATGCTGTCAACCTGCTCCCTCTGCAATCTCTCAAATTATTACCTTTATGTTCTTAGCCAGTACATTAAATATTACTCACCCAGTGATATCTACCTAGATCTCTCTTAAAATTATGTTGAAAAGCTCAAACCTTCACATAATTGGGTACCTGGGGGAGTTGGTTTGTTAAAACTACTCAAATATAGAGGCATTGCACGTTGATTTATGAGGGAAACCTCTCAGGATGTCCCAATTATAATATATTAAGCTAGGAGGGTTTTGATCCAATTTTGACCGACGGTTATGATTTTGACCGGTAGTTACCTCAACTACATTCTTTATCTCTTTATTATTTCCACTCAATAACCACCCATAACTACTGCTCTCCACTTTTCTTTTCTTTTATTTCTCATGGACTTTGTTTCAATCCAAACTTTATCATTCTCCTTCTACTCTAATTCTCATTTTTTTATTCTATGATACCAATTCTTCAATTATATAAATACATATTTATAATTTATTTTTTCTTTTGCTTTCTTTCTAAAAAATTTATGAATTTTTTAAAAAAGTTTGCCATATCCGTGCTAAGCACGGGTAATTTTGCTAGTCAATTTTATTCCGGAAATTGTGTTTCTCCTATACATTATCCACTACTAATCTTAAAACAATAAAATAGACTCATGAATGATATGTTTCATACAATCCAATCAGATCAACAGATGAATACAAATTTGGAGACAAAATAGAATCCCCCTAAAAGGTGCCGGTTGAGATTACCTCACGAAATAGAGCACGGATTGGTTTCATATCTTTCCCATCCAAATCCAAAAAAACCTGATAAATTAGAAAAGGAAATTGGAACAAAATTAAATAATAATAATAATAATAATAATAAACATTAATACAATTTCTCAGCAAGGTATAGACATGATTCACAGCACCTAATGATAATACCATGATTAAACCTCGGATCTTGGCTACTAATAAAACTAAGAGAAATAAAATGCGCAATGGCTAGCATTAGCTCCAATTAGTCACTGTTGAGCACAAAGGCTATCGACAACAATAATGTGGACACCATCATCGTGAAGCCTTGTCCAATCTGTTTGGAGTTGGCATTATGAGTTCTATTTTCCCCCACCCACAAAGACCTACTGCCTGCACTTCACAGCACATTATACAAAAAATCACCTGCTGCCTGCGCTTTACTGGAAGCTCAAAAAGAACCTCTCTCTTAAGCCTGCGAATCATTACAGTTGCTTTCATCAAATTGTGCAGCTCCTCGTGGTTGCTAGCACCTTGGTATAATCCAAATATGCCCTAAAAAGTAAACCATAAAACAATCAGGTGTAAATGACCTACTGTGGTAGCTATCAATTGGATATCAGAAGAGATTTTAGAGGAAAATATAAATTAGAACTTACACCCTTGCAATATCGGTTTCCATACTCATGAACATTTTTGTATACTTCAGGATACAATGCTTCCAGCTGAAGATTTTAGCAAAAGTTAATAGTTTTTAACAGAAGAAAGAAGTAGACAATAAACATCAAACTAGCTGCCGTATCAATAATGATATTGGAAAAAAAAAAAAAAAAAAAGACCTGTTTGAATAGCTCAATTGGTCGTGATAAAGCTGGAGTCCCAGTCAGCAAAATTATGTATTCAGCTTTCTGAATATTGTACGTCAAATTGCCATAATCAATCATTAAATAGAGACGCAAAATAAAGATATGATAATGGAACAAAGCAGCTGTTGTGACATTTTTAGACAGGGAGTCATTAGTGTTTGGAAAAGAATAGGTACATAAATAATATGTGTGTGTATAAATTTTTGCTAAGAATCATATGTATAACAGTTCCTGTTGATCCAAAAAAAAGAAGTATAATGGTTCCCAATGAGCAAGAAACAAGCATGATCTTATGAAGGAATGAGTCATTGTTGCAGTCATTGATAGAAAAAGTAGGTATCTAGAAAAGGTGGCAATGCTCGGAGAAGGCCAATATAGTTTTGACTGTTCAGGTTGACATGATTCAGAGCAGACGAAGAGATCCTCTAGTGAAGTGGGAAAAGCACATGATGGTATCATGGACGATATGCCTGGCAAAGTGCAGGCGGAATAGCTTTTCCTCACTTTTTTTACTTGGATGTGTGTGATGCTTTCATCCGAAAAATAAAGAGAGGAGGCACGGATGGGTGCTATGCTTTTATAACAATGGAGCTGATTCCATGGGCAGAAAATTGGGGATGGATGGTAAAATTCATGTGGAATGGCAGAGGAAAAGAAGGTGAGCTATCACAAATGCAGAGCAGGAAGGACAGTTTGAATAAGAACTGTTGTACACAATGGAAGCGTACAAGATTGAATGCAATGGAGCTCTTGAACCTAAGCAAGCTGGTAAGAAAGCACCATCAAAGACCGTCATTGGGGTTGTGACTCAGCCTGTAGACAAAAAACTTAGAAGTTCGATCATTTGCAAATAAGTTCATGCAAAGAAGTGTATCTTGATCAGAGAGGGGTCTAGTTCAAAGAACTTGCTTCTTGACTGGCTAACATTATGCTCCATAGGTCATAGCTGGCCTAATCACTGTCTTGTAAAATTTTCCCTTTAACCTGCTGGTACAACCAATTACAAAGCACTCCCAAAGCCAATTTCCACTTCAACTCTCTCTCTTATCCTATGTTCGACATCTCCCTCAATCTTGCCATCCTTACTAAATCGAACCAAGGTATCACAATGAATCTCTTTGTGGTATCTCTTTAGATTCAGCTCTATGCATTCCCTACTAAAGTTTTTGATGAAGAAGAGAATGGTACCAATCCTTGAACCCTTGACCTCTTGTATATGCGCATAATCATGCAACCATAAACAAGGAAGATTAGTAACTTCCGTACTAAAGTTGTAATTCATATATTCCAAAAGTTGCAGTTCATATATTCCATCTTTGTAAAATTGATCTTAAAACCCTTGGATTCTAAAGCTTCCCGCTACCTCTCAATTCACGCACTCACTCCATCCCTCGATTCATCCATCAACATTGCACCTCCTCTTCAAAATGATCAGTTAACTCATACATTATCAAAGCAAAAAAGTAAGGCTTAAAAAAGACCCTGATGCAAACATATGGTAGCTAAAAACTCACATGTCTCTCCACAGGTAGTTCTCACACTCATTATTGCTCCCTCATACATATCTTTAATGAATTCGATATAACCTCTTAGGACACTCCTTTTGTTAAAACCTACCAAATAAAATATCTAGGTACTCTTTTATAGGCTCTCTAAATCGATATAGAACATATGAAGATTTTTCCTTTCCTCTCAAAAGTTTTCCATTACTTTCCTAAGTAAGAAGATAGCCTTCATAGTTGACCTCCTCGTCATTGAACAAATTGATTTGCAAATATCTTGGTCACTTGTTCGAGTCTCTGCTCCATTACTCTTTCCTACAGCTTCACAATGTGACTCATAAGTTTAATCCCACGATAATTGGTGCAACTTTGCATATCTCCTTTGTTCTTATATATCAACACTTCTCCATTCTTCTAGAATTTTCCCTGTTCTAAATATCTTATTGAATAGCCTATTAACCAAACCCATCCAATTTCTCCAAGGCATTTCCAAGCCTCTATTGTCATGACATTTAGACCCATAGCCTTTCCTATCTTCATTCTTTCAAATGCTTTATTCACTTATGCAACCATGATTCTGTAGTAAAAGGATGTCCCGCTAACGAAGTATCCTCTCTCGCTCCTAAACCTCCTATAGAATCTTCATTTAAAAGTTTGTTAAATTAATTTCTCCATCTTTCTTTAATATCATTGTCCTTTACTAAAACATTTTAGTCGTCTCTCTTTATACTTCTAGCATGATCTAAGCCTCTACTATTTCTTTCCTTCATTTTTGCAAGCTTGAAATTATCCCTCTCCTCTCGATCCCAACTTATTACTACTTTCTTAACTATTTTATTTGCCTTCTTGTAGAGTTGATAATTTTCTACGATTCTAGTTCTCTTCCAAACTTTGTAGTAACATCTTTTCTCAAACACGGCTTCCTCAACCTCTACACTCCACCACTAGGCTTCTTTATTAGAGGGTCTCTTCCCTTTCGACTCTCCAAGCACCTCCTTCCCAACCATTTAGTTCCACATCACCACCGTAGTCTTTCCCTCCAAGTTCAATTCTCCCCCTTGATCACTTTATGCATAAATATTGTTTCCTTTTCCCCTTTCAAATCTCTCCACCTTGTTTTAAGGAACCTTTCGTTTACTAGTCCGCTCTTTATACTACTAATACAAACATCTAAATCTACTATCATATGTTGTAGTCAAACTCCCTCAAAAAGTAACCTTACAATCTTTACAAGCTAGTCGATCATGTTTTCTTACAAGGAAAGCCTATCTGGCTCCTGGTAGTTCTACTCATATAGGCGATTAAAGGCTCCTTTTCACTAGTTGGAATTTCTCATATTAAACCATCCATCTCTTCCCAATCCACCAATCTCCAATGAAAAAAAAAAATTCTTGATCCCCACTAGATTGCCAAAAAAAAAAAAAAAAAAACGAATCTCCTTCAATGATAGCATCAGAACAGCTCAATTTCCACAATTCCTAACAACCCACCAATAATTTTCCTTTGATGTTTAATTTTGTCATTTGATTTCTTTCTTTTGTATCATTAGTTGTTTCACTGTTTTTGTTTTTTTTTATTTTTTTTTTTTTCCTTTCTCAGTAAAATTTACTGGTATAAAAAAAACCATCCATCCTCTCCAAAATTTGTCTCCTTACACTTTCAGGAATGAAATTCATGGTTACAGATAAAGAATGAATGTCTATTTTTGTCTGTGCATGCATTCAATAATACGAAATTGTAAGAACCTTCAGAATTGGAAGGGAAGCAGTTGTTCTCTTTGCTTGAGGATTCTTCAAAAAGTGTGATTCATCTGCAATCACAATCTGTCAAAAGAGATAATTAGTCTGGAAGCATAAGTAGACACAGTAACAGGAACACCAGAATAAAAGGAGAGGCTATAGCTGTACATAATCTCACACAGTTATTTATATAAAGCTCATAGATTGTCAAGTACTTCAAATCATAATAGCAGCCCTCACATTTCCCCAATATTGATACTATGGAAACAATATTAAAAATCGAATTCACCGCGGTTACCTTGAAATCTGAAGCCAAAAGTACCTGCTGCAACTTAGGTACAACATCATAGGAGATTATGTTGAATATACCATCAAGTTGAATAGTATTTTTAGCATTTGAGTACAATATTCTGAACCCTCCCCTGTTTGATCCTCCACATTGAGATAAAACCACCTGGAACAAATCTTGTTCGTTAGTCCTTCACACAACCTATAATAATCTTGCAGCTTACCTAATTAAGCACGAGAAGGAATTTTCATGTGCATGTACAAGAGGCAGGATTTTAGAAGAGAAGCATGATCAATGAACAGTGAATACAAAGCTTCATCATTGTTCGTCCAGAATATTTACATAATGAGCGTAAACAAGAGTATAGCTTTTTTAAAATAAAATAAAATAAAAAAAGGGAAGGGAAACTTTAAGGCAGCTAAACTAGAAGATTCATGTATCTTATTGTATGATATCAATACCCCTACAAGACGATAGAACTTACAAAATTAATGTGCAACCAATTTCATCATCATCTGAGGAGAGAAGGTAACTTGTAAAAGGGATGAGTAGAGAAGTAGAATTTGAAAGCCTTAAAAGGGATGAGTTGAAAAGTAGAACTTAGAAAGCCAATCCCGGGCTTGTTTGGGTAATTTACTTGTAGAGTGAAGTGAAGAGAATGGTCAAATCAAGAGAAAATAAAAGAAGAGGGGGTCAAATCAAAAGGTGCTAGTGGCATGAGAAGGTATCTTTTTTACTTTTTTGGTAAAAAAAAAAAGGGCTTTTTGTCATTTACTGGCAAGAGAAGGTATCTTTTTTACTTTAAAAAAAAAGAGGTGATTTTTTAAATTAGGTACTTTTTTATTTGACCCCCTTCTTTTCTTTTCTCTTAAAGTAACCCTTCACTTCACTTCACTATACAAGTGAATTACCTAAACAAGAAACGGAGGAAATGGATGTCACTATTAAAATGAGGGTGGTGAAGAGGGTTTTAATTAGAAATGTTAAAATGAGGTGGGTAAGAGGATCAACAAATTGTCAGTCCGTCATCAAATGTGATTTCAAGGTGCAGTTCTTAGTGAGGGAATCAGAGAAATGAAACTGTATAACAAAAATGCAGGCCCAGTGTTGCTTTTGCAACTTTCACCATCACCTTGGGTTTATTACAGAATAGTCGACGACAGCATACATGATACCGTCCCCATTAATCTGTTAGATGAAGAGGATCCATGGATCAGGACGAAGGATTTTTCTTGTTGTGGGGCAATAGGAAGGTGTAACACATACAGGATTTCCATTTCACCTCGCTACAGAGCAAAGTTGGAAAGGGCCCTGGCATATTTACGGCAGCGGAGGATTTCTGAATACCCCGGATTACATACATAGTAAGAACACCCCAGATTATTCTTCGTGCTTAAGCAATACAGCAGCCCACTACAAGAGACACGTGTGGCCACTTTGTTGTTCAAGAAATCCAAGGATAACCCAGAATAGCAACGACGTCAATTATCCACTCAGCCCATAATACGATATTCAATCCTCATATTATTTCCAAACCGATATGGCCTTTGTCTCTTCATTTGTTCTTCCCCATTGGATTGGGTTTGAGGAAGATAGGAGGAAGAAGAAGATGACAGAAAACTGCCTTTTCCGCCTGCAAAGGGTAGATATCGACCGTCACCTATTTAGGGGAGGGTCGTCGATATTGACCCTCAAAAAATTAGGTTGAAAAAAAATTGGCGGGAAGACTGGTTTGGTAGGAGGGAGACTAAAATAACCTTTTTGGTCTAGGGTGCACCTGAAGTGTTTTTTTTTTTTTTTTTTTTTTTTTTTGTAAAATCCTCGTAAATAAATGAAAGAAAAGAAGCCACTCTAGTTTATCAGACAATTTTTAGGAAGTTAAGTATCTAATCATAATGGTCCCCAGTCCCCACAATCAACTGAGAATTTTAAACAATTCCTTGCCATGCAATAAACCATACATTCGCAGAAGATTTTCAATCTCGCACACAACACAAGAATCTAAAATTTCAGGACATGCTAGTAAACAAATTATATTCGAGAAAAAAGATATTGAAATGAATGGTCACAAAAAAGCACATGCACACCCTCATTTTCTCCTACTAGCTGTCTTTTGGGGTTTTTTTTTTCCTTAATTATCTTTATTTTTTTAAAACTTGCAGAATTGTGGCATTTATCTCCAAAAACAGCCACAGCATTACCTAAAGTGTTATAGGAGCTAAAATAGCACAGCATGGCAAAAACACAAAATACAATCAAATGTGATACCATAGCCTGAAAATTAATTCAAGGACCAACAAAAACTCCAAGTGAGATTAAAGTAAATCATCAACATAGGCTTATCCAATAAATGTGGGGTCAGCTTAAAGAGTTCTACAATATAACTAGAGAAGGCAATGTCGTCTTCTATCTTAAATTTCTGAATAAGAAAAGAAAATGACTGTGCACAACAGACTGATTGATGACCAAATGAATAAGATCAAGGAAAAAAATGCAGACAGAGAGAGAGAGAGAGAGAGAGAGAGTAGAACTTGCAAACGGAACAAAGAGAAGTACCGAAATATCCGTCGAAGAGATATTTAGCCATTGTTGAATCATCTGCAAACGACAGCTCAATAAATGCACTTAAAAGAGCTAAGATAAAAAAAAAAAAAATGTATACACAATCAGCCAGAGGCATCAATAAGAATTGCACAGTCATTGAGGAAAATAGATGCAGAAGCTCACGGAAGCCCAATGTAAACGCAATGAAGATGGGGTGAGAACAAGAACAGGCCAAGATTCACGAACGCAAGCGGCTATAGCAATTGCCTGCAGAAATCATGACGTATTAGGAAATAGTCCACCAGCACAGTTTTGAGGGTTGCTAATTTTAATTTCTTCAGGCTCAAACTAGATATTAGACACTCAAAACGTCAACTGTCTTGTTAGTATGCAACTCCTAATACCATTAGCGGCTGGAATCAGTTTGAGAGGGAAAAAAAAAGAGCAGAACTTGCTATTCTGAACACCCAGCTGTGCTTCTTATAATCATCACCCCATATATGTTACTGTAGAAAACGAACCTGTTTCCTCAAACACAAGTGTATATGTGGACACAGAGTACGTTAAAATCTGCCTCCTGCTTGCTTTCCCACAAATATAGCGGTACACAATTTAGAAGGATGGTAAAAAATCTTTTGTTTAGAGGGATGGTAAAAAAACTCTTTCGCTTATAGTTACCTAATCAGTGGTGGAGCCAGAAAATTTTCCCTGGGGCCACTATGTAAAAATATTCCTGGGGTCCCAAGTTCAGCCCCAGTCATCATCATCAAAGACATATCCAAACTACGTTGGGGTTAACTACATGAATTCTATTCCGATATATTTATCAATCCTATGTCAAATCCTCAAATAGGTTGCACTTCTTCAGACATGTCCTCATTGTTGACAACCACTTACTCCAAAAGCTTAAGCTAATATAGAACGGTGTAACAATGTATATCAAGCTTAAAACGCTCACTACATTCATCTATGTCCTGTTCAGACTATCCCTTTTCCTTGAGGGTCCATCAACCTACATAGAGGAACTTTTCCTCACCAGCATCATTGTTGGCCACCTGGCCCATGTTGGACATATCCAAACTATCTTGAACGAGTCTCTCTTAATTTATCATCTATTGATGCTATCCCTAAATGCTCCCGAATATGTTACTTCCTAATTTTACCACACATCTATCTCAACATTCTCATCTCTGCTAGACTCATTTTTTTTACATATGTTGTTTCCTGATTGGCCAACATTTTGCACCAGAAGACATGCACTGATCACAAAGCACTCCAAGAGAAAAATCCACTACAACCATTTAGGGCCTGTTTGGTAATTTTACTTGTCAAGTCAAGTCAAGTCAAGTCAAGTTAAGCATCAAATCAAAAGCACTTTAATTCAAAACTCCCATCATCTTTGTCAAAAAAAGTCAAAAAGCAACTACCTTTATTCACTAAAAGACAAAAAAACTCCAATTCCCCATACAAAAAGTCAAAAATATTCCATCCCAAACAACTAAAAACAAAATACCATCATAACCCATTTATATTTTATTCCCTCTCTATATTTCACTTCACTTCACTTTATTTTAAAAGTAAAATTACCAAGCGGGCCCTAGCACTTATCCTATGTTTGACATCCTCCTCAATCTCCCTCTCCTCAATAATTATAGAACCAAGGTATCGGAAAGACTCTTTTTGTGACATCTCTTGAGCTTCAATACTAATAGGAGTTACATCTCTCTGCACATCCCCACTAAAGTTGTGACTCATACATTCCATCTTTGTACGACCAATTTTAAAGCCTAGGTTTAAAACCCTCCCACCATCTCTCAAGTTTTTCACTCACACCCTTTCCTGATTCACCCATTGACATTATATCATTCGTAAATAACGTAAACTAAGGTAGCTTCTCTAAAATATGAGCAATTAATTTGTCCATAATCAATGCAAAAAGGTAAAGGAGTAAGGTTGACTCTAATGCAAACCTATGGTAACTGAAAACTCACTTGTCTCATTATAAATAGTTCTGATAGTCATTACCACTCCCTTGTACATGTCTTTAACGATGTCAATATAACTTCTTGGACACTCCTTTAATCTAAAATCCACAAAATCAATTCTCTAGGTACCTCCTGTCATAGGCTTTCTCTAAATCAATGAAGACCATCTAAAGATTTTTCCACTTCTTCAATATTTTTCCATTAATTATCTAAATGAGAAGACAGCTTCCATAGTTGACCTCCCTAGTATGAAACCAAATTGATTTTCAAATATCTTGGTCTTTTATTTAAGTCTTGGCTCCATTACTCCCTCCCATAGTTTGATAGTGTGACTCATAAGTTTATATGAGATCTCGTTCCAATTAATTATTTTGAATTTTATATTAAATAGTTTTGTTACTTTAATAAGTAAATTAATTCAATTTGAGGGAAATTGTATCGCATTGGGCAATTAGGGCTCAATCAAGGACAATTTGACTTGGGCACAGTTTAGATTAAGTTGGGTAATTAATTAAATAATTAGGAGATTTGTTTTTCGGTTTAGTTATTTTATGATTTGGGACTTGGTTGGACCCAACTACGACCCATCTGAGTTGGGCATCCAACCCTGAAGAGGATGGGATGATTACTTAAGATATAGGCGAGACCATAAGCCGAGAAAAACCCATTTTTAGTTGAAAGATACCTCTGTGGTAGGGACCACAGGATTCCAAGGAAAACCCAACCAAAGGAAGAGTTTGACTTAATTTAGGATGAGAGATTAAATCAATGGGTTAGATTCGATCTTAAAAGCCTTAGACCACTAGGATTAAGAGTTTTAGTGTGATGTGATTCAAATAGGACCCACCTGAAATCTATTTAAGAGGATCGCACGACCCCCTTGTCTCATCACATAGTGCACACAAACCACCCCCCACCCTCTCTATGTAAGGCTTTTTCTTCCTTCTTTCTTTAGATTCTTCTAGTTTTTCTCTAGTATTCACACACCCCCTTTTGATTCTGTCTTTCTCTAATTGAGGTTTTCGATTTGAAACCCTAGGAAGTTAGGATTTGGGGAAAACACAAAGAAATCAAGCAATTGATCTAGGGTATGCAACTAAACACGAGAACCTAGATCGAATTCAACAAAGAGGCAAGTAGAGAAACCTTAACTCTATTCGTACCTTATTTTTATTATTTGATTCAGATTATTCAATTATTAGAAACCCTAATCTAAAGCTGAAGTTCGAATTTGGACAATGAGTAACATGAAAAGGGATTCAAAACCAAGAATTCAATGGAGACCAATGCCAAACCCTAACTATGCATGCAATGGAGAGATACTACCTGACTGTGGGCCATGGATGGGGTTTTCACCATGGCGGAACCATGTATGGTGCTGGCCGGACATGTTTTAGCCATGGTATAGGGCTACGGAGTCTTGGTTCTTCATGAATTGTGAGATTTGAGTGCCTACAAGTAAGTCGACACCTAGAGTTATGTTCTTCAATGTATATAATTGTTTAAGGGTTTTTGTTAGCTGACATTTACAGTTTCAGATTGATTAGAGTGGTTGATAATGGTTTGTGTGGAATTCATTCTGGTATATGTATATGATGTGGAATATACTTGGAAATTCGCAAACGATGATGTGATGAACCCTATATCAGCAGCAGGTGATGTTTTTGTGGCTTCACACTCAACTACGGATCACCATAATGCATGCATAGGAATGTGTTGACATTAGGGTATGACATCATGGAATTCGTAGACATCAAATACCATCAGAAGTACCAATTCGTATTGCCGCTATGACTGAACATAAAAATATCCAAACGACAATTGTTTAGCCCTCACCTTCCTCCCTCTCTCTTCTTCTTTGGCCCAAACATGCAACACCATATCCCGGGCCCATTTGACTATTTACTAGGTGAGTAAAAGTAATGTAAAGCCTCCATTTTTCAGACAAGGGTTCACATCAAAAGTACACATCTTCAAAATTTCTTCCTTTTTCAAAAAAAAAAAAAGTCAAAAAGCAACCTCCAAAAAACACCCGCTTTTTACACAAAAAGTCAAAAAGATTTCCTACCAATCCATTGAAGACAAAATACCATCATAACCCCCTTATATTTTATTCTCTTGATATGATGCTTTACATCACTTTTACTTTAATAGTAAATTGCCAAACGGGCCCTTAGGGCACATTTGGCAGTAGGATAGAGGATTCCTTTGTTCTTCTTATATGATGTTATCCTCACTGAGGATTTCTCATTAAGAGGATTCAGTGCATTCAACATTTGGCAAACACCAAGAATCTCTAGGGGCATGATTGGTAACAGGCGAGGAATCCATAGATCTTATGATTCTTCATTACCACTGAAATAAGGACTCCTCGCTGGGGATTTGTATAGTTGAGGATTTCACATTGATATTGGTGTGTATTGATGAATATAGATGAGAAAAATAGGGTTCGGTGTGCAAATCCACTTGAGTGAGGATTTTCAAATCTTAAAGGGGGGGTGGTCGGATCTGAAAATCCAATCAAATGAATATTTTCATTCGTCCAAATCCTCAGGAATTTACAATTGCCAAACATGGATTTACTACAACTTTAGGGAAACGAAAAATCTTTTCCCTAAAGATTTGGTTGCCAAACGTGACCTAGATGAACATATGCAACATCCAACAATCCCACGTTTTTCACAAATTTCTCACAATCCGCTCTGAATCAAGCCAGAAAAGCTGGACTTTTAGCTGTTTGTGGCCTTCTAGTGATGATGAACAGTTCGGATCTTGAAAATGGGACCCACAGAAACAAAAAATAGTTTTTGGGTTGTGGGCTTTTTTTGCAAATACCTCAAAATCTATGATGATTTTACGGCTGAAATTTGACCCAATGGTCATTTTGGGACTTTTTGGAGATGATTAACAGTTCAGATTATTAATCAGTGGTCCGAGTTTATGTAATCGGCAATAAAAAAAATGGGATCTTTGAATCCCGATTTTGGCTATATGACAGGAACACTCTGGCTTCATTTACAGAGTTCTCATGATCCATAGGGAATTAAGCTGTCAAATTTGACCTGTAGCCGCTTTTGACCTTCTGAAGATGATTAACAGTTTGGATTGTCCAAATGGGACCCATGGAATTCCAGAATGGTCATCAAATGGGCCAGACTTATTTGCAAATATCTCACAAATCTGGATGAATCAACGACTGATTTTTGCTCTCATAGCCGTATTGACCATTTTAAATGGGATTAATGGTTTAGATCCTCATTGTGGGGCCCAGAAAAACTAAAAAAATTTGAAAAGAATGGTGATGTGTAAATTGCCACCCCCAAAACACTGTTCTTCAGCAAATCTGAGCGTATGGTGATATCCGGAATTCGATGGGGAGAGGTTTGATCTTCATTGTCTACCTTTTGCTGACTTTTGGGTATTTTGAGAATTCCTCTTATATGGCCTCACCGATTGCCAAACGTGGGTTTTCCTTGAATCCGAGGAAAAAGAGCAATGAATCCACACCATGGACCGTTGCCAAATGTGTCCTAAAAATTCCTCATGCATGAATTAGTAGCAATGGCCGCCCATCGATGAGGATAACAATGGTACTTTTGAATGGAAGGAACTATCAACTCTAGCTGCCACACATTCACAAAAACACGGTTGCACTATATTCTATCAACTGCATAAGAAATATATGAACTAGCTACAATGCAACAGAGAATGAGATGCTTCTAATTGAAGATTGCTTTGGTGTCTTAAAGCAAAGGTGGGAGGAGTTAGATCATAGTCGGCCTTTTCCATTAGAGTTCCTTGAATGGAATTGTTCTACGTGGCCATAAATTGTGGCTGTATGTTGATGTAGATTTTTCCACTTCATAATTCAGTGTTTCTTTGAAAAAATTTGAATTCTTAGAATTTTGAGATTCAAAGAGTGCCTTTTTAGTTGCTTTGCCTCTTTTCTGGAATCATTTTGATGATAATATGATATCGTGATGGAATAGATTCCACAATTAAATTCCCAATTTCTTGCCACATGGGATAATTCCAGTCCTTTCCATTTATTCCTCAACTAAATGGGCTCTTATAAGAAGAATGAGTCGAGAATAGAGAGTGAAACTTTGAATTCCTAGATGGCTTGCATCCAAACTTAGAATTGTTGAGGTTACAAGTTCTAGGTGATAACTCAAGAAGAAATTTTGAGGGAAACCATATGTTCTTACGAGCATATGAATGTGTATGCATATTGGCATTGTACATAAGGAGAAGTTGAGGAGGGAAACTATTCCTAATCTAAAGATTACAAAATATTACAATAGATAATCATGCTTAACAAGAGGATTACATTAGATAACTACAACCAAATAGACATGCTTATTTGGCCTAGGGCCAATGGTCATCAAGCGTGTGGTCCTTGGCTTCTATTTCTTCACACTTCGCTCAAGTTCACAATGTGTGGACATTGAGAGATTGCATAAGTGTTGGTGAAACGGAGCACATGAGTAAGACTTGGTGAACAAGTTGGCTAGTTGTGCAATAGAGGAAACAGACTGAAGATAAATAGTATGGTCAAGATTGTGTTACTTTTCAAAAAGAAAAAAAACAGAGATATTGTGCTGGTGGCAAAATGGTAGTCTATCTGTATGTGTTTAATATGCTTAATACATCACTGTAACTAGCAAGGATGAAAATATCGGTAGCGGTGGGCGTAGCGGCCTGCCGCCAAAACGCTACGTAGCGGGCGCTACGTAGCGTAGCGGCGCTACGTAGTGGTCTAGCGGTGCGATTTGAAAAAATAGTCAAAAAAATTTGAAAAAATTCTAGAAAATCTAGAATATTGGAAAATGAGAGAAAATGTATTTTTTTTGCAAAAGTAAGTAAGGTAAGGGGGCGTAGCGGTCCCCTCACTATATGAGGTCCTGTATCGCTGTATAAATAGAAAATAATAGTAATGATTTTTTTTTTACATGTGTTTATGTTGCTTAGTTATGCTAACTTAGAAACTAATGAAAGGCTTATAAAAAAAAAAAAACTATGTCATGAAGTCAAGACTTAAGAATATCTAGAGAAAAAAATGCATATACCAAAGGGAGTGTCTAATAGGATGTACTTAGAGAAGAATCATTGAGAAGAACTCTTTGTATCGACTATAATTCGGCGAGATCATGTGCTTTTTAGTGTTCTTTTAAACATAAAAGGGTAAAAGAGTTGTGTAGAAATGTTATTTGGAGAGAAGAAGAAAAAAAATAAGTTTTATCATGCATTTTAAAAAAATTTGGAAAATAGAAAATTTTCTCACCCCGTAGCGGCCCCGTAGCGGCCGTAGCGGCCGCTACATTCACGTAGCGGTCAGAAGACCGCTTTTTTCAATTTAGCATGGCGGCCTGGGCCGCCACGGCCGAAGCATAGCGGCCGCTATTTTCATCTATGGTAACTAGTGATGCAAACAGGTATCGAATTCTCTAATTATCTAAAGCTTCCGACCTGTTAAAAAACCGGGTTTGGAACCTCTTTAGGTTTCCATACATAAATGGATCCAGATCCGGAATCCAATTTAGGTTCTGATTGATAAACAAGCCCGGTTCCGGATCCATACAAGTTTCGACTTGTGGACCGGGGGCATGTAGAAACTACGCATATTCTATCGTTCCTTTGTCTTACAAATGTTGGATATGATCACTCCGATTGTTGCTCGATTACCGTTTGGCAATTTACTATTAAAGTAAAAGTAATGTAAAGCATCAAATCAAGAGAGAATAAAATATAAGGAAGTTATGATGGTATTTTTTCTTTAGTGGATTGGTAGGGAATCTTTTTTACTTTCTGTGTAAAAAGTGTGTTTTTTTGTCATTCAGTGGAGAAATGAGGTTGCTTTCTATATTTTTTTTTCTTTTTAAAGATGAGGGGATTTTTAAGATGTGTACTTTTGATGTGACCCCTTGTCTGAAAAATGGAGGCTTTACATTACTTTTACTAACCTAGTAAATTTCCAAATGGGCCCAGGGGTCGTTTGTCAATTTCACATGTGATATAAAAATGGTTTACAAATGTAAATGACTCACATATGAAACATTTCCATATGTAACTAAAGTCACATGTGAAACACATCCAATCGTTTGTCATTTTCACACCCCTTCATATGTGAATTAAAGTGGGTCCAATGGTGCACCATTTTTCACAAAATTTTCACCATTTCTCATGATTTTTCACAAATATCTTAAAAAATATGATGAAAACAGCCATGAGACTTTACACCACCACCCCCACCCCCACCCCAAAGCTAAAAATGGCATTTTAAAGCATTTGGACGGTTCAGATTGTAAAGATGGGGCCCATATAATTCAGAATTATAGATTTTTTTGGACCTTTTTGCAAATATCTCAAACTTCATGATAATCCAACGGATGAAAATTGGTTCCATAGATATTCTTAACCTTTAAAAGAGTTTGGACGGTTCAGATTTCCATTTTGAGGCACATAGAAGTTTAAATTTGAAAAGGACAGACTGGGTTTAATCACGGTTCAAAACTGTGCATGTTCAATTTGTGGATCCAGCAGTTCATAGATTTTCACAATTTTCTCGAGATCCATGAAGAATCAATGCACGAAATTTGGTCTCGTAGCCATTTTGGACCTTCTAAAGAGTTTGGGCAGTTCGGATCATGAAAATGGAAAATCCCCACGGATGTGGAACAAGGTACATCTAACGGTCTGGATTTTTTTGCAAATATCTCAAATTTTATGATGATCCAACGGCTGAAAATTGGTCTCATAGCCGTTTTTGACCTTTAGAAGAGTTTGGAAAGTTCAGATTTGTATTTTGGGGCCCATAGAAGTGTAAAAATGTTGAAAAAAAAAATGAAATGTACTATATCCCATCAGAAACACTGTTCATCCCACCTATGAACTACATTGAGCACCTGTTGAGGTGTGAAAATTCTAGGCTGTTATTTAGGCCATTTTCACACCAACTTTACGCACCTCATGCATAAATGACTGAAGACAAACGTAATGGTGCGTAAACATTACACATGTGGTATGACGGAAAATAAACAACCCCTTAGGGTTAATTACAGTATATGAACAGTTTGAGAGAGAAGTCATCATAAATTAAAAACTATCTTCCCAAAGAACTAAAAACCAGACATTGTAACTCCCACAACTGTGCACTACTAAAAAAATGCTCACCTTCCTTTTACTTTTGAGAAATCTTTCTCCTGTAGCTTTCAACAGAAATGTAATTAACCAGATTTTAAAAGAAAAATTGATCCAAAAGGATAATTAGTTACAATGATCTACCTTAAGGTTACAACAGAATTATGGCCCATTTGGCCCCTGGCCCAAAATCTAGGCCCACAAGCCCATCTTAGCCCGGGCCTAGGTATTTCGTCTCCTTAATGTTTGATAGTATACTATTCCTAAGCATGATTTAGAGTTATAGTAAACAATACAATATTCTCCTAAAACAGAAGAAATTTTACTTATAATAACAAGAAACTTCATTTATGAGGGCAAAAGAAATGGTAAAATTGAAAGCTAAAAAAACATTGCCTGTAAAGTCTTTCCCAAACCCATCTCATCAGCTAAAAGAGCTCGTCCTCCGTGCTGCAATACAAACCTAAAACCACAAATACATAAAATGTTGCATTAGGTTTTAAAATAAATAGCATCATATTTGATTTTTAAGAAGGATAAAAAAAATAGAAAGGCAGAATATCCAACTTTCAAGACCTTAATAGTCTTGGACCTAGAGCTATGTTAATTCATATAATCATACAGCTAAATTCATACCTAACTCCATCTCGCTGAAATGGCAAGAGCTTTGACTCAATAAAGCTTGGCATCTTGTCATATAGATCTTGTTGAAAAAGTAGTAGTAAGAACTTAACAGTAGAGTATATATCAAAAACATGCACATTTACATGCAACATGAGGATGGCATCCAATCAACACTTAATATGTTAGCACGTCAAAAAGAAGTCTCAAGGACCACAATTAGATTATAAAGAAAGACCTGTTATCTGAATAGCACAATCATAGGAAGCATTTCATGCATGCAAGAAATGCTTTCCTTTCATTGTAGAATCATGACCAACTTTCATTTTAGAAAAAGAAATGTAGTACCATAACATAGCTATCAAAATGAAAGGAAAAGAAAAACAGTACCATAACAACTTTTGGGTTGTGACAAAACTTTACACTGGTCGTCAACCTACCCAACACAACCCTCCTCATTTATCCAGGCTTGGGACCCACAGTAAAAACAGGTGAAGTTTTTAGGCTTGCAAAAAAAATAAGAGAGAAAAAGTAGGGACTTAGATCATGTCAAACATATTAAGAGCAATGACCAAAAGGTTCTAGTGAAGGATAACAACATATCAAAGAAAGGTGGAGGGATATTTTATCAAACTTTTAACTGAAGATTATATAGGAGACATAAGACCATGAGAGAATACTTCGTTAGCTAAGCATACCTTTTTCCACAGAATTAGGGTGGTTGAAGTGAAGAAAGCATTGACGCAAATGAAGATAGAAAAAGTTACAGGCCAAGATGACAGTCCAATAGCCTTAAAAAAGCTTAGGAGAAATTGGGGGGATTTGGTTAACAAGGCTCCTCAATAAGATTTTACTGACAAAAAAAGGCCAAATGAATGGAGAAAAAGTGTTGTAGAACCTATATATAAGAACAAGGGATATTTATAAAACTAAACCAATTATCGTGGGATTAAACTTATGAGTCATACTATGAATCTATGGGAAAGAGTAATGGAGCAAAGGCTTAGACAAAATACCAATATATCTAAAAATCAATCTGGTACAAAACAGGGAGGTCAACTATAGAAGTTATCTTCTCTCTTCGGCAATTAACAAAAAAATATAGAGCAAAGAAGAAAATTTTGCATATTGTCTTCATCAATCTAGAAAAAACTTACGGCATAGTACCTAAATATTTAATTTGGTGGGTTTTAAATAAAAGGAATGTTCCAAGAAATTATATTGAAATTATTAAAGAATTTATGAAGGAGAGGTAACGAGAGTGAGAACTACCTTTGGAGAAACAAGTATTCCAAGCAAACATAAGTTTACATCAAGGGTCCTCCCCAAGCCCTTACCTTTTTTGCACTAATTATAGATGAGTTAACTACTCATAATCAAGAGGAGGTACCATGGTGTATGTTGTTTGCAGATGATATAGTGGTGGTGAATGAATCAAGAGATAGTGTGAATGCAAAATTTAAGAGATGGTTGAAGGCTTCAGAATCCAAAGAATTTAAAATAAGTTTTACAAAGATAGAATAGATAGATTGCAACTTCAGTGGGCATATACAAAGAGCTGAAACTACTTTGAGAATTGAAGTCTAGGAGATAACACAAAGAAATTCCTTGAGTTGCCTTGGCTCGATAATAGCAAGGATGGTAAGATTGATGAAGATGTCGAACATAGGATGACTTGCTTCTGGAGTGCTTTGTGATCGGCGCATGCCAACAAGGTTGAAGAGAAGATTCTATAGGAAAGCGATTAGATCAGCTAGCAAGAAGTAACATATGCACAATATGGATGTAGCAAAGATGAGAATGTTAAGGTGGATGTGTGGCAAAACTAGGAATAATAAAATTAGAAATGAACGCTTTGGAGAGCATATAGGGGTAGCATCAATCGGGGATAAAATTAGGAGAAGAAAAAAAAACTGTTCAAGATTATTTGGGCATGTCCGGCGTAAGCCGGCAATGGCACCACTGAGGAAAAGTTTGGCTATGTAGGTTGATGGCCCACCAAGAGAAAGGGGTAGGCCAAAGAGAACGTGGATGGAGATAGTTAAAATTGATATGAAGACATGCAACTTATCAAAGGATTTGGCTTAGAATATATCGGAATGGAGAAAAAGAATTCATGTAGCCGAGCCCAACATAGTTGGGACAAAGCTTTGATGATGATGATGATGATGATAGTTTCTTCACCAAAGTTTCTTCACCAAATAAAGATGGATGGATGGCTCGGATCATAAATTTGAGTTCCACAACAGTCAAAAAAAAAAAAAAATGAAGCCATGACTTGGTTGTGCATCCTATGGGACGCTACGCAAAAAATTTTCCATCGGTCGCTACGCCCACCGCAACCATTATTTTGATCCTTGGTTCCGATTTTGTGGACACTTTCGACAATGAAAAATCAGATGTTGTCTTTTTACCGTAATTACAAACTTCTTTTTGCAATGATTGGCCATATGTCCATCCTCGTTGCAACTAAAGCATTGCATTTTGTTCACATCACGGGCCCGAGACTCGCCTTGGCTAGCATAGGCAACATCGATGGTATTTGAAGTAATAGTCTTCTATTGCATAGTAACTTAAGTCAAACAACAGTGTTCCTCACAAGTGGGGATGGGACACTGCTCATAAAGTTTGACTAAACTGATTCATATTCCCCACAAAGTTTCATAAGAAATTAGTCCCGCTGGCCAACCTCAGACTTTCTGAAGAGCTAATATGGATTCATTAGGAATGGTAACATATACTAATTCCATTCATTCAGTCCACAAATTTACTAATCCAGAATAGTAATCTTAGATTCATAAGTTTCCTTAAGATCATTAAGCCATTTCATATTCTAATTGAAATCTCCTAATAGTTTTCTTGATTATATACCCTTTTCATATATTCACGTCTTTAGCAGTTTTCTAGGCAAGCAAATTAAGAAGAATCTATGGATTAATAAAGCTCAAGATCCAACTAATGACCTAAGCATGATGGGTCTCCCACTGAGCCAATTTAATTGGATCTGTATGTTTTGGGGTCAATCCATCAATGTGGCCCCAAAGCTCTTTTTCCTCTGGCAAACAATCGAAATTGAAACTTCCAAGAAAAATAGTTTTTGTCCATGGATCAAATTGGAAAAACTTCAGATTTATCAACATAAGCCACGGCAAATCAGCATAAACTAAATCCAAAAAATCTGATAGTTGATCAAGAATCAACTTGCAAGGAAAACCCATAGTTGTCAATTTTGTTCCAGTCCAAGCTCCGATTTGGCCCTGCAGTGGAATGTTTTGGCATTCCAATTGATTCCAGTGTTCCGTTTCGAAAAAGATGCAATTGAAAAATAAAAAAGAATACCTAAAATTGATTTTAAAAAAGTAGAGATTTGGCAAGGCCCATTTCCTAATAGAGTGAAATTTGGCTCAGGCCCTATTTCTAATTACACTGAAATTTGGCTAGAACCCATTTATGAGTGAGATATTATCTTAGAAGATTTAGATTTTTAATAAAAAGGCCCCATTGCATATTTTCAATGGGTCCTATTAGAGTGAAATACGACTAGGGCCCATATGTGAATGTCTAGTCAGTAATCACATCATTTAGAATTTTTTAGATGGCTTAGATTTTCAATAAAGTGGGACCCACTAAGGGGATCCACGTCTTCAACGCAAGATTTCTCTTAGTGGTTCAAAGGATCCGGACTCCATGAATAAAGTGCGAAAGGGGTGAAAGCTCTTTTGCACCATTTCTCTAGAGGTAGCAAAAGAATGGGGAAGAAAGAAGGGGAGAGAGAGAGAGAGAGAGAGAGAGAGAGAGAGAGAGAGAGAAGGGAAGGAGAGGGAATAAGAGGAAAGATGAAGATGGGGAGGAGGAAGCAAAAGCAGAAGTGGAGGCAAGTGGAAGGTGTCCTTCCCCTCTTCTTTTTTTTCTTTGAATGGTGTACCCTTCCCCTCTCTCCCTCCTTCCTCTTCTTCCTCTTCACACTTTTCTTTTTTCTTTCTTTCGCCTTCTCAAGAGGGTTTGCTAATTTCTGTTGGTTCTGACAGAACTGGAGGAACGACCCAGTTCCAGCCAATTCCAACCAGAACGACCTGAATAGCCCAGAATTTGGACCAAAAACTTCATGGGTAGTTTCTATTCAGCTGTAGCCCAATTCTGGATCATTTCGACCAGCATTGGCCCGAACGAAATTGACAAATATGGAAAAAAATTAGTGGACCGAAGAATCAAGAAAATCTCGTTCAGATCAAACAATCAAATGATACTATACCAAATCAAGTATATATGAACCAGAATAATATCAATAAATCCAGAAAGGTGCTTTTTGCTGAATGTAGTTCAAGATTCCTTCATCTGGAAGGCCCATGATCCTACTCAAATGGTGTAATTTTTCAAATCCAAATCCTACATCAAACAACCTAGCAAGGGGCGAACCCGCGGACTAAATTTCAGACAAAAAAGAAGAAAATGTGAAAGTGTGCAGAAAATTGCTCAAACAGAAGATCATGAAAATGGCCTAGCTCTGATCGCTAAAAAAGTTGCCAAAAATACCCATAAATCTTCTCTGTGATGGGCGACAAGTTCCTTGAGTTGTGTGGAGAAAAATGATCTAAGGTGGGTCCGATAACAATCGACGAATGCACAGCAGGTTCAGCAGTATCTACATTCAGATGGGAGGCTCTAATCTATGAAAGCTGATGAAGATCACCTATGTCGAACAGATTTTTGGAACGTAGCAAGAATCCTAGAGGGATAATAGTATTTTAATCCTAACAGATTTTGCTTTTAGTTTGGTTCCTGGAATCAAAATCCGTACTTGACTCTGTTACCCTTCAAGATCAATAAAAGCATCACTTGTTTAATTGAATTGTCAACTTAATTTAGATCTCTCAAACATTGCTTGGATCTAATACCTTGACAGTGTGGAAGAAGCTTTGAAGATAATTTTTGGGAATGAATGGGTGTCAATCCAATGGTTGGTGTACCCCTTTTATAATCCATGAGTATAATATTTAAAGCAATAGCATCCCATTGATTTGGGGTAACTATGACCTATTACAATCAAAATCCCCTCATTAGGGTAACTACAAACTATTGGATTAATTTACATAAATATTCTAGATTATGTATGACATATCTAGAGAGAGCATTTTCTTTTGTGGTCCTTCATGTGGATACCTCTAACATTTGCACTATTTCTCTCTCTTTCTTCCTCTTCCCTTTTTTCTTCCTTTTCCACCATTTTCCTACCCTTCCCTTCGATTTCTTTTTTCTTGCTTTCTTTTTTCCTTTTTTTCGTTTTTTTGGCTTTGTGAGAGACTCGAACTCACGCACAGTACACATGTCCTAACCCGCTAACCAACAGCTCGGGACCTTCCCTTCCATATTTATATAAATTAGGGAAAACCTTTTTATCGGTCCCTATCCACGTTGAGGTCTTCAACCCCCTAATAGCATAGCCGGCATGCACTAATGTGGTCCCAGACTGGCTCACAAGTTTCGTAATTGTGATCAGGTCATAGGAAAAAAAAAAAAACACTTAAAAATGCAATATGCAAACCTAGTAATTTATATGTTGAATTTGTACAACAATAAAACTCACACAACTACATGAAAAAACCCACTGGGCAATTGATATATTTCCACACATGTCAAGCAACACAATGCATTGTGAAAATAACGACAAAAAAACCACACCAACACTAAAATCAACTATTGAACATAATATTCAACATGTACCTCGAAGATCTGGAGCAGCTAAGGCAGCAGTGAGAGCACATCGTACCAATGGATCTAACTTAAGTACCTGACAGATGCATATTCAGGGAAAGATGGGAAGTAAATAAGAAATAATCCTAAGATAAGAACAAATTACAATATATCATCATTGGAACACAGACGGCCAAATCAGTCAGTCAACCTACAACAAGCTATGGTATGTCTGAGTCACGCACATATTTTGTAAAGACCCAACCCGCAGGACTCGAAATGTTTAGGAACTATCATATTTTAGATAACATGTGCAATTATTAATTAAGTATTAAATCTGAATTTAAAAATGCAAGTAATTAACTAAATTTGACCCATCTAAAGTGGGCCTTAATTCATTTGATTAAGCTATAAGATAGACGACAATTTTTACTAAGGCTTAGATAAAGGAGATGAATTAAATAATGATTGCCCAATAAGTGAGTGGCATGGGACCCAAAGGGAAATCCACTAGTGGCACAACCAAACCTAGAGTCTGATTAGAGATTACAATGCTTGGAGGACCTTTATTGTAAAGGAAACATACTTGAGGGGTGACTAATCGCAGAGGATAATCAGGGCCTTTAGTGTAAGTGGGATCCAGAGGAGATAAAGAAAGCTCATTGAATTCAAAGGGTACTTGCACAAGCCGTGAAAGTCCCGAGAATACATTATAGCGCGAAGAGTTGGGAACCCTTTGGTCAACCAGCCCATTTCACTTTCCTTTTTCCCTTTATGTCTCTCCTCAAAACCATAACCCTAGCCTACCAAAGAAAAGAGAAAGAAGGAAGAAGCTTCAATGCCCCAAACCCATGAGCTATTCGCTCCCTCAACCAAGAAGAGCTACAAAAGTATATCAAAGGTGGGGCATCAATCGGGAAAACTACCTTGCCTGTACGAATCCATGATTGAAACCAGTGGCGGAGCTAGGAATTTCTTCAAGGAGGTGGGCAAGTGACGGTTGATCTACTTAGGGTTTTGATGCACCTCCTTACCATTAACAACAATATAAAAAAAATACCAAGAAAAATGATGAAACAAAAAGCATGTCAATCCTCCTATTTAAAAACCTCATTCAATTCATATTTATAGGCCAACTTGTAGAACCACCAAATGAATGCTTGTCCTCAAGTTTACTCCAATAGGATTTGGTCTCCTCGTAAGATTCAGCATATCATTAATAGGACAATTTTCTCATGCACACTTCACGATGTGCATCAATGCTGTTCGTCACGTGGAATTCTATGAAATTCAAGGGTCCCACCTTTTGTGAAGGTCTAATACGCGCTCCCGCAAGAGCTCATGCACAGGAGAAGATTTTCCATCATTAATAATGTGACCAACGAATATGATTAAGAATGCATAAGATTGCATTAATTAAACTATTAATCATATATATAATCTTAATAGAAAAGGGGAAGGGTACTATTTGGAGTGGTTGAGATTTTCAATAGGTGAGTTCCACTGTGGAATTCCAACGCCCTTGCTCACTCACTCACGTGTAAGGGTGTAAATTGGGCCCCCAACAAGGCCTGGCACGACCCGGCAAAAAAAATGGACCTTGGCCTTGCATGGCCAACACCATGGCCCGTGCTAGGCCAGGGTGCCTAGGTCGCAGCACGGCCCGAAACAACATTTATAAAAAAGAAATACAAATGTTTTATATAAATGAAAATAAAACTTCAAATAATTAAATTTTTATTTTTCATATGTAAATTAACATTAATGTTTGTGTATTTATTTTAGTAATTTAAACTTTTTTTTAAGTTGAAAACCCTAAAAGTCCATAAAGTCTCTTTTAATTTATATTAAAAAATAAAAAATAAAAAATAGGATGGGCATGTGGGCCAACCCATGGGCCGTGCTAGGCCGACCTCAACCGAGCTGGGCACGGCACGGCCCAGGCATGGCTGGGCCGACTTCAAAGCTACCGACATGGCCCAGTTTACACCCATACTCACATGAGACACTCTAGAGGATCTGGTCTCTTATGGGACATATAAGTTGTTTAGTAATTGCTCTTAGGAATTGGTACTTCCATGCATGACCTTTTCCTGCAGAGTTGGCCTAAGGAAGAGTTGGACAATGGTCGATCTTTCCTATCACATTAAAAAAAAATGGCATTAAATGTGTGTTTAAAATGCTCACTAGCACTAATATTGTCATTGAAAAAGGTGAGTACGTGATGAAGGCTTAGGAAACAAAGTCATTATGTATGCTTCTTATAGGCTACTGTTATCATAGATGTAGGAAGAAAGGTTCAGTGGAGGGAAATAACTGTCCTGCCTCTATGCTGCTCATTATACATGCCCCTTGTAGAATCAATCAGATATGACTATAAAAGTTGAATGGGGGCAATTGCCCCCACTCGATCCCTCCTCCCTCCGCCCCTGCTTGAGAAGACCGGTTGGATCGATTGGAAATTATTATGAGAGGGTGTGAGAAAACAACCTAATCATTCACTGATACATGACTTCTGCTTTGTCCATTATATAGTTTCTTCCACTTGGGACTGCTCTCTGCTAGAGTTACCATTTTGTAATTTCCCTCCACTTGAATATCTGTGTAACCTGCGAATAAATGGGGATTTTAATTGAATAAAGCAAGGAAATCCAGCATGGAGAGCTGGATGACTGCACTGTTAACACCAGCTGACCCACAAGGCCCACCAGGCCCAGGTACAATAGGCCAACTGCATACAAATCACGTGGGATATCTTGGTGGATATCCTAGTTGACCAATGCTTGTGTATTATTATTATCCTTCCATGTATTACATGTGTAACATATATACCTTCCATTTGTGTAGATTGTAATTGCCTTGATTAAGGCCACAAACATTATAAAATGGAGCAAGGATCGATCAGCAAGGATGATCCAAATTTCCCAAAGTTTTCTTCATGTTATTAAGTTGTTATAGTACCAAAGCTTTTGATCTCTTCTGAATGATCAATTCTCTCTTGGTTCCTTTCTTTGATTGTAAATTCAGAGATCAAATCTCAGGACCTTTGATTCAACAGTCTTCCAGTTCTGGGTCTAGAAGCAATCTCGTCAGTGTCTTGGAGCAGCTCATCTTGGCCCTACTTCCGATTAACACAGCAGCACCAAAGAAGGCTACTGCCTTGGTCAACTGGTATTCCTGTAATTATTGGACGTTTTTGTTGGGAAGTCCCACACCCCACATCGCCTAAGTCCTAAGTTGGACAAGTCTTCAAATGCCTGTTTGGGCTTTCCACCTATCAGCTTAAGCTTTTGGGTTGGTACATGGCTTCTATCATGGTATCAAAGCACATGGAGTTGATCCTCTGATCCTCTGGGACATCTGAATCTCCATTCATGTGGGTTTTTGGCATCTCCAACGCACATCAGATCTTCATAGGACTCTAGCATATTATCCAGAGCCACATTCATCCCTATCAGAAACCCCAATCAGAACCCTCTTTCATTCAACAGCCTGATGCAATCAGAGCCCTCTTTCATTCAACAATCTGCTGCAAACAGATTAGGCAACATCCAGCTCACTGTCCACGTCTCAATCAATCTGTGGGTTCCACATCAGTTACTCGACAACACACACAGACTATACCCTCATGGTCGCCCGGTATCATTGAAGTTTATGAGCATTTTTTCAGAATTTTTACACAGATCAAAGGTCAGTTTCTACGCACCTTTCTGATTCTGATTTTGTCTACATCAGTTTTCATCTCAACCATCGATCTTCACGATCAACGGTCAGATTTGGCTCATAATTTGGGCAGGCTGCTTAGCTTGGTGGCTGACATTATCCAGTTATTGGTTTCTGCATTTGACTTCTTTCCTGCAAAGCAATCTGCCTTCTGCTCTATTTCTTTTTTTTTTTTTTTTTTGGACGTCCAGCAAGTGTTGCATTCTGTTAAAAAAAAAAAATGGGGGACACTTGTTTCTGCCATGGATAAAACAGACTCTATTCAAATTAAATTTAATGGGTCTAATTACTCTGGCTGGGCATTTCATCTTAAGCACTTTGCAGCTGGTCAAGGTCTCATGGGGTATCTAGATGGGACTGTCACAAAAGATGACAAATCTGTTACAACTTGGGATGAAAATAACTCGAAGGTAGTCACATGGATTCTTAATTCTATTGACCCTTCAATAACCAATTCACTGCAATCTTTTTCCACTGCATCTGAAATGTGGTCACACTTAAAGTCCACCTATCAACAAGTGAATAAAGCCAGGAAGTTTTATCTAGATTCTGAGCTTGCACAAATACACCCAAGGGGAGAGAACTGTTCAAGAGTACTACAATGGATTTCTTACACTTTGGAATGAGAGGGATTCTATCATACTCTCTACTGTGAAAACAGAGGCCAGATCTGAAGTCCTAAGAATTCAGGAGTCGTCTCACATTAGTCAATTTTTAATGAATCTCCATCCAGAATTTGAATCAGTTCGGTCTGCCTTGATGAACAGAGAAGCCTCGCCTGATTTAAAAGACTTGTGTTCAAGAAGTACTTCGAGAAGAAACAAGATCACATCATTCTCTGAGTGATGACTCTAAAGCATTTGTTGCTCCATCCTCTGATGAAACCACACTTTTAACATCAAGAACGGTTCAATGTTATGAATGTAAAGGAATTGGTCATCTTGCCAAAAATTGCAAAAAGAACTTTCGCAATTACTGTAAACGCAATGGCCATATCATTTCTGAATGTGATCGAAGGCCTCAACAGAAACCTGGAAATTATAAGGGACCTCCACCTGGTAATCGGCATCAGACAGCTCTTCAGACCCAAGAAACTAATGAAGATGTGTCATCATCAGTAGGCAAGAGCCTTACACCAGAACAGATTGGAGATATGATCCAGAGTGCAGTTCAGACTTCTGTCAATGCCTCTATGGCTTCTACCTTCACCTCCATGGGCATTTCTGGTCGGTCATTCTACATTGCTTTTTCCTCTTTACCCATGTCTCAGTATTCTTCATGGTTCATTGATTCTGGGGCATCTAATCATATGACCTCCATTGACCATCAATTTGATCATATTAATCCATACAATGGACATGAACAAATGGTGAACGTCTCTCTATCTCTGGTACTGGGTCCATTGGCTTCACCACCCCCCAGAATCATCCCTTAAACTGTCTAATGTTTTCTTTGTTCCTAAGTTATCTGCTAATTTACTGTCAGTTGGACAATTGGTTGATCATGGTTATTTTGTAACTTTTTCTTCCTATGGTTGTATAATATAGGACCGGCGGACTGGGAAGGTGATAGGGACCGGGCGTAAAATTGGGAGACTGTTTTTCTTGGATCATGGACCAAGATCTTTTCTTGCTTCTTCCCTTCCTTTTACTATTAATAATGTTTGGACCCTTTGGCATCAGCGTTTGGGCCATCTGAATAATTAACGATTATCTCCTTTATTTCAAAATGGATGTTTGCCATCTTTTATTTCTAATAAAAGCTTATTGGTCGCCTCCATGTCATTCTTGTTGTTTAAGTACAAGCCATATTGTGCCTTTTCCCACACAATTCACGGGCTTTGGCCCCCTTTGATATTGTTCACTCTGATGTTTGGGGGATTGCTCCAACATTAAGTAGGCTCAGATTTAAATATTATGCCATTTTCATTGATGATCATACTCGTTATACATGGATTTTTTTTTTTTTTTTTGAGACAAAAATCCGAGGTCTCTCCTATGTGTCAAAAGTTTTACAACCTCATCAATACACAATTCAATAAATCCATCAAAACAATTCGTTCAGACTCGGGCAGAATACACTTCCGTTGAATTCTCCACAAATCTATCTGAAAAATGAATTCATCATCAAAAATCTTGCTCTCATACACCACGACAAAATGGTGTGGCGGAGGAAGAATCGACATATCCTGGAATGTGTCCAAGCTCTTCTCCTTGAATCTATGGTTCCACGAACCTTTTGGTGTGATGTAGCAAAAACAGCAATTTACTTGATTAATAGACTTCCAACCAAACCATTGAATCAAGTCACTCCTTTTAACAAACTATATGGTAAAACTCCCTCATATTCTCACTTATGTGTGTTTGGGTGCCTCTGTTTTGTTCATCTTCCAATTTTTGAAAGAACAAAACTCTCTGCACAGTCGGCCGAATGTGTTTTTGTCGGAAATAGCGATATTCATAAAGGATTCCTGTGTTATGAACCCAAGGCAAGTTGGATTACGATTTCTCAAAATGTGATTTTTCTTAAACATATCCTTCAGAACCAAATATTTCACAGATCTCTTACCTTCCTTCGTTTTTCTAATTCCTCATCTCTAAAGGTCTATGCTCGTCGGAAGAAACCTGATCCCATTGTTACATCGGACTCTATAACTACTCCATCGCTGGATCCTGCATGTCTCTCATCAGGTACTTCCCCAGCCCCTATTGCTTTGAGACGCTCGTCTCGGACTTTAAAACCCCTGATAGATATGGTTTTTCCGCTTTATTTACCACATTAGATTCTATTTCCATTCCCACTACATATTCGCAAGCGGCTAAAGAACGATGTTGGCAGAAGGCTATGGCTGAAGAGTTATTGGCTTTTGAATCTAATCGAACTCCGGATCTTGTTTCACTTCCTTGTACCAGCTCCATAATTGGAAGTAAATGGGTCTATCCTATTAAAGTTAAATCTGATGGCACACTTGATAGATATAAAGCTCGCCTCATTGCACAAGGGTACAAACATGAATACGGGATTGATTATGAGGAGACATTCGCTCCTGTTGCAAAAATGACCGGTCCGTACACTACTGAGTATTGCAGTTGTCCGTCATTGGCCTCTTTGGCAGATGGATGTGAGTAACCCCTTTCTACATGGTGATCTCCGTGAAACCGTTTACATGAAGCTGACACCGGGTCATCCTTGTCCGCCTCATATGGTCCGTAAACTTCGTAAATCATTGTATGGACTGAAACAGGCTCCATAGGCCTGGTTTGAGAAATTTTGACATGCCATTCTCACTACACAGTTCTGTCAGAGCCATAGTGATCACTCCCTATTCATCAGGCGCACTTCTTATGGCCCACTTCTAATGGTTGCACTATGTGGATGATATTATAATTAGTGGTAATGATGTTATCGGCATTGCTTAAGTCTTATCTCATGCAGACATTTAAAATGAAAGATCTCAGTGAATTGACATACTTCCTTAGTCTTGAAATCAAGCAGAATCCACTTGGCATATATGTCCACCAAAGAAAGTATGCAAAGTATGCTGAAGATTTATTGTCCATGGCTGGCTTCTCTGCTGGACGCATTGCTGATAATCCTATGGAACTTAATCTCAAGCTTACAATAGATGATGGTAGTCCCCTCTCTGATGCTACCTTATATTGTAAATTGGTTGGTAGCCTCATCTATCTCACTGTGACTCGCCCCGATATAGCATATGTGGTTCAAGTTGTTAGTCAATTTATGAGTAATCATCACAAAAATCATCTTTCTGCAGTTCATCGTCTACTACGTTACATCAAGGGTACTGTATCCCGGGGTCTCTTTAATTCATCTACTTCATCTCTATCTCTCCAAGGCTATACAGATGCCGATTTGGCCGAGTGTCCTGACACTCAACGATCCACACCTGGTTGTTGCATGTTCTTAGGCTCATCAGCTATTTCTTGGAAATGTAAGAAACAACCAACCGTTTCTAAGTCATCTACTGAAGTTGAATATAAAGCTATGTCATCTACTTCAAGTGAAATATCTTGGCTTCGGCGTCTTCTAAGAGAGTTTGGCGTTTTGCTTCAAAAACCTACACCTCTGTTTGCCGATAATACCAGTGCTACTCAAATTGCCCCTAATCCGGTATTTCATGAGAGGACAAAACATATCGAGGTTTATTGTCATTTTATTCGAGAAAAACTCATGTACAAAGCTCTTCATCTCCCCCATATTCCATCACAGTATCAATTGGCAAACATATTCACAACGGCACTCCCTAAGTCCCGTCATGATTTTCTCACCGCCAAATTGCTGCTTCGCTCTACTCCGCATCAATTTGAAGGGGAGTGTAGAAAGAGAGATACAGGTCAAGATCCAGCCCAAAGTTGTAGAAAACGTGATCCAGCCCTAAGCTCATCAAATGGATAACAGTGGGCCCCACACGGTCTGACTGGTGGGAGGACCAGCTCACCCACATGGTTTGAGTGGGTTTTTATCACATGTTGTATAGCTGTAAACCTAGCTGTAGATATTCACAGTTATAAATGATTGATTGTAATTGTAATCTAATTTAGGCATCAAGATCAATATATTAGGGGGGTCAAGGCCTGCCATGTGGACTATACAAGAACGGTAGGAACCACGTGGGTTACACAAGAATGATGGGATCGGAACCCTCTCTAATACCATGATAGAGAAGACAAATGTGCGGGAAAAAAGTCCTTCCTCTTGGAGGATAGGCCCCCATAATATATTGATCTTGATGCCTAAATTAGATTAAAATTACAATCAATCATTTATAACTGTGAATATCTACAGACTACAGCTAGGTTTACAGCTATACAACATGTGATAAAAACCCACTCAAACCATGTGGATGAGCTGGTCCTCCCACCAGTCAAACCGTGTGGGGCCCACTGTTCTCCATTTGATGAGCTTAGGGCTGGATCACGTTTTCTACTACTTTGGGCTGGATCTTGACCTGTATCTCTCTTTCTACAATTTTTTCAGAATTTTTTGCCCATCGGAGGTAGGATTTCTAACTGATTTAGTAGTTTATGGTTTTGGAGCAATAGTTTTCATCTAGTGATCACAAAATCCTTGATCTGTAACCGATTGGAGTAAAGCTTGGTTTGTTTGACAGTAAAAAGGATTTCTCAGCCATCCATCAGATCTGATTTCTCATTAGATCGTCTACTGGCCCCACAGTTTTCATCGGAATTCAAAAACAGGTTCATCTGACCTGTTGTTTTTGTAGAAACAAGGTTGACAGGCCTTTCTTTGGCTAAAACCAGTGGACAGATCCTCTTGTTTCTCTTATAAATCAATCATCAGAAGATCTGAGGCTGTGGATTCCAGAAATCAAATAAATCAGAGAAGATCTGACCATCATATCATCGTCTGATCATCAGCCGCCCACCAGTGATCATCAAACTTCTTCCAGAGACTGGTCCCTTCATGGTCGACTGATATTCCTAAGAATTTTAGTGATTTTCTCAGATTTCTTTAAGCACTCCAGGATTGCTTTCTAGCTGTTTTTGGACAACGCTGTCTTCTTGAACAGATTCCATCTGTACCGTCCAAAAACCATGATATAAACTGGTTGTTCTCGAAATTTTGTCCAAAGATGAGTGAATATAAACTCTAGCCAGATTTGCTCTTTGATCTGGGATCAGATCCACAGTATAAACTGGCTGTTCTTGAAATTTTGTCTGGAGATGAGTGAATATAAACTCTAGCCAGAATTGCTCTCTGATCTGGGATCAAATCCACAGGTGGACCCCACCAAGGCTATCGACACACAAAATCTGGCGGCTGGGTTCCTTTTTTTTTTGGAACTACTGCACTGTTATTCTGAATAACTGCTGATTGGTTTTAGAACTGCCGTCAGACATTCTTCTATTCTCATATTGTCTCTATTTTTTATTTCTATCCACTTATAGTCATGGGAAAAGGAGAAATCTCTCTTATCAAATTTAATGGGACTAATTACATATCATTGGCCTTCTAATTTCAAATTTATTTGAAAGGGAAGGAATTATGGAATGACACGACCGATTCTAAGGCAATCACCAAGTGGGAAACTAAAGATGCCCAGATCATGACTTGGATCTTGGGTCAGTGGAGCGACAATATATTCTCAATCTCAGGCCTTACAAAACTGCGAAAGGAATGTGGGACTGCCTGAAACAAGTTTACCAACAAGATAACTCAGCCTATAGATTTCAGTTGGAACATGAGCTCTCCCGGTTCACTCAAGGGGCAATGTCTATCCAGGAGTATTATTCTCAATTTATTCGGTTATGGACAGATTATATGGAGATCATATATTCCAGTTTACCAGATGCCTCAATTACAGTGGTTCAACACATCCATTCAACCACTCAGAGGGATCAATTCCTAATGAAACTTCGACCTGAATTTGAACAAATCCGTTCAAATCTAATGAGCAGAGTACCATCTCCTTCCATTAATAGATGTTTAAGTGCGCTTCTTCATGAGGAACAGCGTCTGACAACTCAGACTGTTCTTCAGCAAGCTATTACCAGCAGTCCAATAACTACTGCATATGTTGCAAGGAACAAACCTCAGAACAGATGTGTAGATTGTAATCGCCTTCTATGCACTTGGTATCTCAGGTAAAACTCTAAAATCAATCTCCACATGGTATCTAGATTCGGGGGCTTCTAATCATATGACAAGCTCTTCCCATCAGTTCTCTCAACACAAGCCTTATGATGGAAACTTCCGAATCAATAAAGCAGATGGTGGCAATATACCCGTTACTGCCATTGAAAAAATCTCGCATCCGTTACCTTTGAATCATGTGTGTCTTTCTCCACAGTTATCTACCAATTTACTATCTGTTAGACAGTTAGTTGACCATAATTGTTCTATTTCATTTTCTCACTCTGGTTGTATTGTGCAGAATCAAGCGTCAGGAAGGTGATAGTGAAGGGGCCTAAGCATGGACGTCTTTTCCCACTACACCTGTCTACACAAGATTGGAATTTAGTTGCTTCTGCCTTATTTTCAGATTCTAGTTCAAATAAATGTCAAGTGTGGCACAATATAGTAGGGCATCCCCATTCCAGAACATTATTGTCTTTATTTAATTCTGGTTTGCTTCTTGATAATAAAGTTTCCCTTAAAGATGTTTCTTTTAATTGTTTTAGTTGTAAAATGGGCAAGAGCAAAACACTTCCCTTTCCCATCAGTACTTCTTTATCATTGAAATGTTTTGATCTTGTACATAGTGATGTATGGGTTATCACACCTGTGATATCACATTCCAATTTTAAGTATTTTGTTAGATTTAATGATGATTATAGTCGTTTTACATAGGTTTATTTCTTACATTCAAAATCTAAGGTGTTTTCAACTTTTAAAATTTTCTTAGCTTATGTTGAGAATCACTTTTGTACCACAATTAAAACACTTCAGACAGATTTTGGTGGGAAATATACTTCTAAAGAATTCTTTTCTTAGCTTATGTTGAGAATCACTTTTCTACTACAATTAAAACACTTCAGACTGATTCTGGTGGGGAATATACTTCTAAAGAATTCCAGAATTCTTTGCAACACAAAGGAATTATGTCTCAAAAAACCTGCCCGTATACCCCACAACAAAATGGGGTGTCCGAAAGGAAGAACTGACATCTTTTGGACATTCTTTATAAGCTACTCTTAGAATCTTTTGTTCTTGCAAAATTTTGGCCTAAAGCCCTATCAACAGCCGTTCATGTTATGAATAGGTTACCATCTCCTCAGATTCAACATGACACACCTTAGTTTTGTCTGTTCCAGAAATAGCCTAGTTATTCTCACCTCCATACATTTGGGTGTGTATGTTTTGCTCTTCTACCTCCAGCTGAACGAACAAAACTATTTGCTCAATCTTCTAAGTGTGCCTTCTTAGGATATGCACATGACCAAAAAGGATTTTTATGTTATGATCCCAAGGTACACCGCATCAGGATTTCTCGCAATGTTGTGTTTTTTGAAAACCAATATTTCTTCCAACATCATGCAGATACTGATCCATCTCATGTAATTTCATTTCTTCCTGACTTTGGTGACACTCACACTGAAAGTATTAAGCTATGATCCACAGATACAACATGGATACGGCAAGGACACGCCATACACTCGGCAAGGACACTGATTTTACACATTAACAGTGAATTATCGGATACGATACGACACGATACGTTGCCCATTTTAAAGTATTCGTGCATCATAGTAACTAAGCCTATTCTTGTGGATGAAAGGCGTAGACGGGAAAATGCTATTGTGCCCGAGCTTCCTACCGCATCTACCTCCTCTGCCAGCTCCTGCGTCGGACATTAGTCATTATGTCCCTCCTCGTTGATCTTCTCATATCTCCCGCCCACCTGATCGCTTTAGTTTCACCCATACATCATTACTCACTACTCTTTCTTCCGTTCACATACCTAACCATTTTTCTCAAGCAGTGCAACATAAGTGTTGGGGTCAGGCTATGCAAGAAGAACTTGACAGACTCAAAGAAAATCGTACATGGGACATTGTTCAATGTCCTCCATCAGTCAAACCCATTGGATGTAAGTGGGTTTACTCAATCAAGCTCAATCCTTATGGTACCTTAGCTCGTTATAAAGCTCGCCTAGTGGCTCTTGGCAACCGTCAAGAGTATGGTATTAACTATGATGGGACAATTTGCTGCGGTCGCCAAGATGACAACAATGCACACCATTCTTGCTATTGCTACATCACGATCTTGGCCACTCTATCAAATGGATGCAAAGAATGTATTCCTCCATGGCGATCTGAAAGAGGAGGTTTACATGCGTCTTCTTCAAGGTTATGAATCTACTTCTAAAAATGAAGTCGCTCGACTCTGTCGCTCGTTATATGGCCTTAAGCAAGCACCAAGGGCTTGGTTTGAGAAATTTTGCTCTACTTTGTTTGATTTTGGATTTACTGAAAGTCCCTATGATCCCTCGTTGTTCATGAATATTACTGCTAAGGCTACCACTTTACTTCTAGTTTATGTGGATGATATCATCTTCATGGGTACACACAATAACATGATTCATAAACTTCAATCATCGCTTCAAGCTACTTTCCATATGAAAGATCTGGGTCCATTAACATATTTCCTTAGATTTGAGGTACGGCAGTCTAGGAAGGGACTTTTTCTCCATCAACATAAATACGTTACTAATCTCATTGGCCTTGCTGGACTACAAGGTGCCACGCAGGTGGACACTCCATTAGATGTCAATGTGAATATCCGGAAAGATGATGGGGATCTACCATCCGATCCCACCTATTACAAACAGTTAGTCAATAGCCTTATCTACTTGACCATCAATAGGCCGGACATCTCATACGCGGTAAATGTTTTTTTTTTTTTTTTTTTTTTTTTTTTTGAAATGGTAACTTGTATTGATAGAAAAAAGGAAATTACAAAAGAGCTTTACAGTATAAAAGAATTATACTGAGAAGCGGCCGGGCAAAAACCCCAAAAAACAGCCACCTCCCAAAAGGAGGGGAAAGAAAAACAAGGAGAAGGAAAGAGAGTCAAATCAAGTTGAGATGACTTCCCTCCAATTGAACATGATTACATAAGTAGAAAAGCCACAAAAATCTGGAAGATAGGAGACCCACGAGGCAACGCAAAATTTCATTTTAAGGATTAAATCTTCTTTGGAGGAAGCAATCCCTTCGAAACACCTTCTATTTCTCTCTTTCCAGATCGTCTAGATGCAAGCCAAAAAGGATAGGCGCCACATGGTCTTCCCTTTCGAGTTGTTAGTTGGGGAAGCCCACTGATGGAACAGGTCTTGTAAGGACTGCGGCATGACCTAGCTACAATTGAACTCGTGCATGATTGCAGACCAAAAGGCTTTCGTTTGCTTGCAATGGAGCAGAAGACGATCAACCGATTCCTCGTCTGCTAAGCAGAGGGGACAAGCGTTGACAAGGAGGATATGTCTACGGCGAAGATTATCCATTGTTAAAATTTTATTTCGGAGGGCAAGCCAAGTAAAAGCGATGACTCTGGGAGGGGCCTTGATCTTCCATAAAGCTAACAAACTTCGAGAAGCCACTGAAGTAGTCGATAAGGAGGAGAAGAGGAAGATACCGAAAATGAACCATCACGAGAGGGGATCCATATCCTGCAGTCTTGCCTTTCTCTAGAGCCATCTATGCGATTAAGCACCTCGAAAAGATTGAAGAGATTAGATTCTTCTGCCTCGGAAGGATTCCTTCTGAAGGTAGGCCACTATAATTGATTGTTAGTGCTTGTGTCGAGATAGTCTTTAATCTTAGCATTTCGGTTTCTGGCACATCTGTAGAGATCAAGGAATTGAAGCGCTAAAGTAGTATCGCCAGCCCAAACGTCATGCCAGAAGGAGATTTTCTCTCCATTGGCAACGCAATAGCGGATGGATTGGATAAAAGAAGCATTTGAGCTGTAAATCCCTTCCCAGAATTTTAAACATCTTCGCAGAGGAGAGATTTCCCAGCCATTTCTTCTCACTTTGTATTTTGCTACCAGGATTCTTTTCCAAAGACCTTCTAAATATTCTCCAAGTCTCCAAAGCCATTTACCCAGCAAAGCCTGATTCATGATCCTTAAAGGTCTTATTCCAAGACCACCAAAGTCTTTGGGGGAGCAGACTGTTTTCCAATTAACCAAGTGGAATTTTTTAGAATCCTCCCGGCCTTGACATAGGCAGTCTCTTTGAAGCTTCTCAATGCGGTCAATGATTGCAACGGGGCATTGGAGGATGGACATGTAGAAGATAGGAAGGTTTGCAAGAGCAGATTGGATCAGCATAATTCTTCCTCCTAAGGATAAATACTATGCTTTCCAAGAAGATAGCTTTTTCTCAATCCTTTCAAGCACTGGATTCCTAATAGATTTAGGCACTCTGTCTAGGCACAGGGGAAGACCAAGGTAGGTGGATGGGAAGGAATCAACTCTGCACCTCACAATAGTAGCATAGTGATGGAGGCAGATGTCTTCAATTGAGATTCCAAGGGTGGAGGTTTTTGAGAAATTTATCCTTGGACCCGAGACAGCTTCAAAACATCTGAGACTAGCAACCAAATTTTTGATTTGGTCCTCGTTAGCATTGCAGAAGAGGAGGGTGTCATCAGCATATTGGAGGTGAGAGATAGAAGGAGAATTTTGAGAAGCCTTGAAACCGTGGATTAAATTGCATTCTTCTGCTTTGGAGTTAGTCAATTCATGACAGCACCTCAACATCACCATTTGGCTGCCGCCAAAAGGATCATTCGGTACATTCTTGGTTCTCCAACACGAGGATTGTTTTTTTCCGGTTGGCACACCACTTACACTTAAATTCTGATGCCAACTGGGCAAGTTGTCCAAATACTTAAAGATCTACTACAGGCTAGAGTGTTTATTTGGGAGAATCAATCTTTTCTTGGAAATGCAAAAAGCAAGAAAAGGTCTCAAAGTCTTCCACCGAATCTGAACATCGTGCTATGTCCTCTGCTTGCTTCGAGATTTTGTGGCTTCATGGTCTACTTTCAGATCTTCGTTTTCCTCGGACCTCAACAACACCTCTTCATGCAGACAATACTAGTTCCATTCAAATCACTGAGAATCCGGTTTTTCATGTGTACAAAACATATTGAGGTGGATTGTCACTTTATTCGAGATGAATATATTCGTGAGGTCATGAGTCTTCCACATGTTTCCAGTGAATTCCAACTTGCAGACATCTTCACAAAAGGGTTACCTAGGCCCCGGCATGAGTTCCTGGTTCGCAAATTGCTACTGTTTGACCAGCATCAATTTGAGGGCGAATGTCAACACCAGCTGACCTACAAGGCCCACCAGGCCAATGTACAATAGGCCAACTGCATACAAATCACGTGGGATATCTTGGTGGATATCCTAGTTGACCAATGCTTGTGTATTATTATTATCCTAACATGTATTACATGTGTAACATATAAACCTTCCATTTGTGTAGATTGTAATTGCCTTGATTAAGGCCACAAACATTATAAAATGGGGCAATGATGCAGGCCAATCAAAGGCCAAGGCCCGCAAGACCCCACTTAATGGGGTCCACATGATCTCTAATTTGGGATCCATATCCTTAGTTTAGATAATTTCTAAATTAGTAGAGTTGTTTAGTAGATTTACTTCCTAAATTCTATTTTGATTAAGATTAGGTAGTTTCTTAGAATGTCTTGGTTATTAAGAAAGAGTGCTACTCTATATATAGAGGAGTCCCTTATTGTAATGTTTATGCTATAATTTTTAATAAGAGTTCAGTTCTTCTCACATGTGAGTTTTGGGTACTTTTCCTAAGGATATTAGGGTTTTTGAGTCTTAGGACTCGATCTCACCATTCGAGGTGTAGATCCTCATGTCAGGCAAGGATCGATCAACAAGGATGATCCAAATTTCCCAAAGTTTTCTTCATGTTATTAAGTTGTTATGCACTACATGAATAGTGCAATGGCTGACGGTGCTTTCTACACAGTCACTACTGCCCAACCCCTCTACTCCGTTGAATTTGAAGGCACATAATCTGTTGTCATTCTCTGTTTTTCCTTTGTTTATCAATTATCACCACAACAATGGACTAATCAAGCATTTTTGCGCTATTCATTATGCGTATTGTGTTTCAACTGCGCCTTCCTATCCATATTGTTGAATTCATAGTGTTCGATGACATTTTCAATTTAAATATTGTGCAACCAGGTACCTATGAGTCGTACTATGAAACTGACAAGAACAAAAGAGATACAAAACTGCACCAATTATCGTGGGATTAAACTAATGAGTTATACTAAAACTGTGAGACCCGAATCCGCCTGGGTAATCCCTCGAGGCAAGACCAGGTCAAGTGCTCCTGTAAGCCAAGAAAAGGGAATCCGCCGGGGTAAGGGTGGAGTGCTTTGGTTAGCACCATGAGGCTTTGTCCAAGTCCCACATCGGAAACATCCAAGTCCTAACCCTGGGCTTATAATGTGCAACCTGGCCTTAACCACACAAGGCCTTTTAAAACCATGCAACAAGATTGGGTTGAAACCCCATGAGCCAAAGCGGACAATATCATGTGGACAATGGGCTCGGGTCGTTACAGATGGTATCAAAGCCAAGGACGGCTCTATTTCCAGTGGGGGAGAGTGTGAAACCCAATCTGCCTGGGTAATCCTTTGAGGCAAGACCAGGTCAAGTGCTTCTATGAGCCAAGAAAGGGGAATCTGCCCGGGTAATGGTGGAGTGCTTCAATTAGCATTGTGAGGTTTTGTCCGAGTCCCACATCGGAAATACCTAAGTCCTGACCCTGGGCTTATAATATGCAACCAGGCCTTAACCCCACATGAGGCCTTTTAAAACCGTGTGGCAAGATTGGATTGAAATCCCATGAGCCAAAGTGGACAATATAATGTGGACAGTGGGCTCGGGTCGTTACAATAACTGTGGCAGAGAGTAACAAAGCAAAAACTTGGACAAAAGACCAAAATATTTGAAACTCTATTTGGTCTCATGCGAGGAAGGTTAACTATGGAAGCTATATTCTCACTTAGGCAAGTAATGAAAAAATATTAAGCAAAGAGGAAAAATCTACATATAGTCTTCATTGATCTAGAGAAAACTTCTGACAGGGTACTTGGAGATGTAATATGGTGGGTTTTAAACAAAAAGGTGTTACAAGAGGTTATATTGAAATCATTAAAGACATGTATGAGGTAGCGATGATAAGTGTAAGAACTACATGTGGACAGGTAAGATTCCAGTGACCATAAGTTTGCATCAGGGTCAGCCTTAAGCCCTTATCTCTTTACACTAATTATGGATGAATTAATTGCTCATATTCGAGATAAGGTACCTTGGTATATGTTGTTTGCAGATGATATAGTATTGGTGGGTGAATTAAGAGATACTGTAAATGAGAAGCTTGAGAGATGGTGGGAGGCTTTAGAATCCAAGGGCTTTAAAATAAGTCGTACAAAGACAAATATATGGAGTGAAACCTTATTGGACATGTATAAAGTGCTGAAACTACTAAGAGAATTGAAGCTCAAGAGATACCACAAAAGGACTCATTCTAATATCTTGGCTCGATGATGAGTAAGGATGGAGAGATAGGGAGATATAAAGCATAGGATAAAAGCAGGATGGTTGAAGTGGAGACTTGCTTCGGGAGTGCTTAGTGACCGGCGCATGCCTAACAAAATTGAAGGAAAATTTTCACAAAACAGCAATTGGACCAGCTATGACCTATCGAGCAGAATGTTGGCCAATCAAGAAGCAACACATGCACAAAATGAGTGTAATAGAGATGAGAATGTTGAGGTGGATGTGTGGTAAAACTAGGAATGATAGAATGAAAAATGGGCACTTTCGGGAGCATTTAGGGGTAGCATCAGTTGATGATAAAAACTCATTTGAGATGGTTTGGACATTTGCAACGATGGCCAGCAATGGTGCCAGTGAAGAAAAGTTTTTTTATGCAAGTTGATGGCCACCAAGGGGAAGGGGTAGGACGAAGAGGACTTGGATGAAAGTAGTAAGGTTGGTCTTGGATGAAAGTAGTAAGGTTGGATGGATTTAGCTCAAGATAGATCGGAATGGAGAAACAAAATTCATGTAGCCGACCCCAACATAGTTGGGACAAGGCTTTGATGGTGATGATGATATTGTGCAATCAGGTGTCTATTTATTGTAGCAGTTAAGTATTCTTGTAAATGCCAACACGTACAGGGTATGAAATCTGCCCATTCTTCTCTGTTTTGCTGAATGCACAGTTCTTTGTTGTTGTCGTCATGCATATTGTGTTTCCACTGCTCCTTCCTTTCCATGTTGCTGAATACATGGTGTTTGATAACATTTTCATTTTATATGTCGTGCAATCAGGTGCCCATTTATTGTAGCAATAGGGTAGTTAAGTATCAACATGTACAGTGTGTGAAATCTGCTCGTTCTTCTCTATTTTGCTGAATGCATAGTTCTTTATAGTTGTTCTTCAATATCTCTGTTTGTAGTAGTAGATAGCAGGGAATCCTTGCAATATTACTCACTTTTATGGTGTTAAATAATGTATTGTCATGGATTTTCGCCCTTGTTTTGTGTTTGTTTGGATGCCATCAGATGACCTTTTTACCACCAGGTTTGCAGAATACAAGTGCAGGGCTGAATCCTTCATTTGGACTAGGCCTGATGACAATCAATGTACATGGGTTGCTGATGTCACTAGGACTTACCCATAGGATGTACATGAAGACAGTCCTTGTATACAACAGTAGATATAAAAATCAGGAACCTTATTGCTAGGGACTCAGTAATGTCTGAGACTTGAAGAACTCTGTCTGAATGATATTTTAATGCAACAAGCACCACTGAGCAATTCGATGGCTAACACAGTTGGGACATCTTCCATGTTGATTTCCCTGTCTGTCTGATTATGTATGACTACCGTCATCTCTGGGTCGCTCTGATGGCCTGGGCCCCTACGGGGTCTAAATGCACTAAGATGTCTGACATACCAATTCTGATATGTCTGTTAAGTTACCCATATTAGTGGGGGAAATAGCTCATGTCTAATGCCATCAATGCATTATACTGATTTATATGAGTATATTTATTACTTAGGTGTTATGGAATTGATTCCTGCTTAGTTTAATTTATATGACATTTTCTTGTATGTTAATTATATTTGAACAAATTAGGAAATGTGTTGCGAATTAATCTGATAAATGCAAGTAGACTTAGGCTGGTTTCCCACTAAGCTCTCTGTACTTATCCTTGCATGGGAAACTTTTAGGTACAAGAACTGGAGCGAAGAGCCAGTCGATGATGAGGCTTATGGGATTTGCAAATTTGACATTTGTGCAGGAGGCCACAAAAAATAGTGACTGTCTACAAACTTGGAAAGAAATATTACTTAAAGTTGTTCATGAATTTTGTAGATTGTTGATATCTAGTTATGCAACGACTGTCAAATTTAAGTCTTTTAAAAACTCTCAATTGAGCTCTGCCACTGGGTGAGCACAACAGGTTTGCTACTCTTCAAGAGTGTGCTTCATCTTTATAATTATGATGACTTAACCTTTATCCTTCCTTCAAGCTCCAAACCCAGGACAGAATTAGACCTCACAGTTTGGGTCATGACAAATCAAAGGGAAATGATAGCATTGCCATTGCGAATCTAAAGTAAACAACAAATCATGGTAGCTCTGAGGAGTCACAAAAATTCAGATCAAAGGGAAACGATTCCATTGAGAATCACAGTCAACAAATAAATGAATCGAGGTGGTATGAGACAAGCACGCCAACATAAGCACATGTACGGACAGTATCACAAATTCAGATCCAAGGAGAAACAATATATTGAGAATCACTGAAATTGCGATGCACACATGCATGCACACAACACATTGCTATTACCTCAACATTTACACCATCAACTTCATGAAGAATTTTTTCAGCCACTTGCAAAGAAGATATGGGGAACATCCATAATCTGCAGGTTTCATCAAAAGATCAAGACAATTAGCAATAAATTGTTTCCTACATATCTAGTTTATGTGATAACACTTGGAGCTTCTTTGACAGAGCTGAAAACCTCTCTTTTGCATGCCAACTAGCTTTGGGAATCTTGTGTAAAGCCCCTACAAGTAACTGAAGAGAGATGAAGCATAAACATCTACGCAAAAGAAATCAACTCAAGGAATAGAACAAGAAACTTTTAGAAATAAAAAGAGACGTACTGGGTGGTAGGGGAACTTCGCAGCAATATTGCCAGTAGCATGAAGAAAAAGCGTTACAGAAAGCTTAGGCATATCTTTTGCATTATCGATTGCTGGGATTCACAGAAAGGAATAGTTGTAGGGAAGTAAAAGTAAAGCCTCAACACAAGCATTAAAAGACACATAGAGAGATTACAACTATTTACATAAAATGAAGCAAATAAATGTAAATACAATTAGATGCAAGCGAAGGAAGTTTACCAGGTTCGCACTGTGCCTCTAATGCAGGAAAGACTGAATCAGGTAAGAGCTCCACCTAGTTTATGATACAAGGTTAAGAAAAAAGATTTGTGACAATGGATTCGATTCCAAGAAGAATGCACTACATAAAGGCATTAAACCATTTTTTTTTTTTTTTTTGGCAGACGAGGGTATCCCGGTAGTATTTGACCCAACAGGACCAATCAACCGGGTGCACGCACACATGCACCAGGTAAATCTGGGGGGTGTCAAAGACATGACGTGGGGAGAAAACCCACACCTTACACCAATGAACCAACACCCAGGAGGGTAAAGCCGTTCAGATGGGTGTAAACCCATGTGATCCGATGTAATTCAAGTGGGTCTTGTGTGTGTGGATGGTTCGGATGGATCATGAGTTGGGCCCACTCGTAGTTCTCATCATGATAGGTGAGCACGATTCTCTCTCTCTCTCTCTCTCTCTCTCTCTCTCTATATATATATATATATATATATATATGGGAGATGCTCCTATGAGAGCACCTCTCACCTTACTATAAGAGATAAGATGGGGGCCCTCACATTTCTCTCACCTAATTATGAGAGATAAAGGTGGGGGCCCTCACATTTAAGTTGTTGGCATTGGATATGAATGTGAGGGCCCCCATCTTATCTCTTATAGTAAGGTGAGAGGTGCTCTCATTGAACCATCTCCGTATATAAATATATATATATAGTAGTGATACCATGTGCGCAGTGCGCATGGACCTCTCCATGTGCACCTCGCTGTGGGAACCACATGGGGATGGAGCTTGGGGGGATTGAAAATTTAGTTGGGGCCTATTCATATACAAGAAAAAGGACCCCATCTGATCATCTTAACCCCTTGATCACTGGCCTATAAGTTTTGGTCGTCCAAAATAGGTGCACAATCATCCAACAGTCCAATCCATCTGGATGGGTGTAAATCCTATGGATCCAGTGTAATTTAGGGGGGTCCTTCTGTTTGGTCCATTCAGATGGACCATCAAGTGGGTCCCAGTCCCACTATGAGCTGCACACGATGTGCACAAAATAAAGGTGTGGATGGGATCACGTATGTGTATGAGATACCAATGAGCAATCCACTACCCTCACACACACCTACATGGTGTGAATTAGCAATGGTCCTAATTTGATGCTAATCAACACTTTTTTTTTCCATTGGATTTAATCCCAAAAAATCTGCACTACACAAGGCCAATTAAACTTTAATGCCCTGAAATCAAGGGCTAGCATCATTGGACATTTGGACTAAAATTGCACCCACCCTCCATATCCAAATCTCTCCATCCCTCTTCTCCTCTATATACTGGTGCACCCAGCGCGCCCCATAGAAGGGGTTTCTTTAACTTAGAAAACACCTGAGCATTTTGTCTCTCACTCCACAACACATGCCATAGATTGACAAACAGATCGGTAGATAGATGAGAGAGAGAGGAATTATTACATAAGGATTATCCCACCATGTGGTCAAGTGAGGTCGAATCAAATCTGTGGATCTCGGATCCACCTTCCAAAGATACAAACTTTTGAAGTTATGGCCCACTCTATGTAACAATACAGGCTTGAGCTCCCTCCCAAAGGAAGCGATATTAACTGTTGAACTAAAGAAAAAGTAATTAAAGAATTAATTAATAATAAATCGTTACTAAATTTATTTTGATACACATTGGGGCTTAACAAAAGGTGATTCAGACTATCCATTCGATGCACAGTCCCCCAAAAAAGTATTAATAATAACTATATGAAATTTTAGCCAAATGCGAGTTACATTCAACCATTCAATTGAACAAAAACAATTTAGCCATGTTTTTCATATGTGACCAGTCTAATGATCAAGCTTACTCCAAATCACATGAAAATTCGGGGCAGATATTGATGCATGCAGGAAGGAATGAATTGGCAGACAGGATTCATGCCATGTGGGGCCCATATTATAAAATTTTGATTTCATTAATGAAATGTGATAAATATGTAATTTAACCACATTTTTTTGAAAATTTTCCAAATCAAAATCTGATTATTGCAGTGAATCATAAACCTCCATGGTAAACACGGTGGGCGGATCTTTTGAGCGGTTCACATGGAGATGAAGTGGACTGCGCATGTACAGATTTGTTACAACCTAACTTGACCACATGATGCGGTCAACTTCATATAGTCATTCCTCTTTCAATGCATGCACATGCACACACGCAAAAACATAACAACAATAACAACAACAACAACAACAACAACAACAACAAAAAAAAAAAAACAATAATAAGAAAATGTTCCAAAGAATATGTTACATGAATAAAATAAACATTTTGCAAGCAGTAATTAGATTTCCACTTTTGTACGGCTTCATTGGGTCTTATGGTTTCAACTTATGTAATTTCAAATTTCAATACCATCATGTATGCAAGTATAGGAGAAGTAAAAATAAAATATCAGTTGAACCTCACCAAATTAAATCAGTTCAGACCAACCTAATAGCAGCCAGGGTCAACTCAAACCAGGCTAACTCCAACCAAGAAAAACTCAACAATAGCAATGAACCGAAATGCTTCAAATCTGAATTATACCCTAATGGTTTCAGGGTAATAAAAGTCTACCATCTGAAGCAACCCAAGAGGGGTTCCCACAATATGGGCTTTCAGATCATGAGCCAAATCCATCCCAAGACCCATGGGCCAAACTCATGGTCTATTGGACCCAAGCCAAGGCCCAAGGTTGGCATAACAAGCATGAGTACGGCAAGAGGCCCAAATCTCCTATTAGGCAATATAATCCAACAACTAGCTATGAGATTTTCTTTTTGGTACCCAGCCAAGGGAGCTGGGACCCATAACGGAACCGAGCCATGGGGAAATAAGCCTGCTCTATAGGAAGAGGAACTTAAGGATCGAACCCAGGGCAATTAGGTAAGATTTGGGGCACCCAAGAAACTGAGCAACCTCTTGTTCTCAACTAGCTATGGATTATTATTTCCTTTAGTACCTTTCTTATTTGATATTTCTATTTTTCCCAAGCTCTATGTTCAATGAATGTATTTAAGGAAACGATAACCATATGAAAGGGAACTTCCTTTCAGAATGTTCAAGATGTCAATGACCAGTAAAGCCCACGACCCATGACCCATCTGCAAAGCCCATGTTATTGTAGACTAGTCAAACTTGTACAGCACTACATACTAAAATAGGAGATTTGATACATTGATACTAGTCAAACTTGTACACCACTACATGCTAAAATAGGAGATTTGGTAGATCGTAATTGTAGCCCAAATTGGGCTCTGATCTATAAATACAATGGTCAATCCTCAAGGTAGGACAACCAACTCTATTCAATCTTGTTCTGTATTTTGTTTCTCTGTAGATATCATGGAACTGTCATGGTATAAGAGCACTTGGGTTCTCGTTGCTACCTCAACATCACAGTCCTGATTGTGATGAAGGACTCAACAGTAGGAATAGGTAGAAGTTTTCTTCATTGTCCTGAAGAAGACACATCGAGGACCGTGGTTCTTCTCCTATTCAGATCTTGAAATCATTGCTGTTATGGCCTGTGATCAATGGTGGCCCACCTGCAATCATCAAGACATCTTCAAGGCACACTCCCATCTTGGTTGACTATATTTCCTGGGAATTTTAGAGATTTTTCCTGAATTTTTTGAAGCTGTCAGGTAGTTCTTTTACTCAGATCTATGGATTTCTGGTTTTATGCAATAGTTTTGATCTAAGCTGTTAAAATTCTTGGATTAAGGGTAGATTTTGCTAATACTGCTTCTAATAGAAGGAGGTTTTGAGTGTGATTCTCATAGTCTGATCTGATCTTGAATCAGATCCACCTGTAGGCCCCACATCAGATTACTTGTCCAATTTTTTGGTCACCCGGACCTTTGTTTGGTTTTTTCGCTCAGATTTCTTGATCTGATCTTGAATCAGAGTGTAGATTCAGTTCGGGACAACTGGTTCATCTCTGTAGCAAGTTGATTTCCAACTGTTTGGTATTCTTGTTCACCTGTATTGCTGCAACAGTATCTGCTCACCATTTTTTGGATATTTAAGAAAATCTGAGGCATATTTTATCATGGAAAAATCAGAAATACCAATTGTAAGATTTAACGGGACAAATTATCCCACCTGGGCATTTCAATTTGAACTATATTTGAAAGGGAAAGAACTATTGAGGCATATCACTGGATCGACCCCTAAACCAACTGAAGATGAGAAAACAACATTTGCCTGGACCACCAAGGATGCCAAAATCAAATCCTGAATCCTTAGAACAGTGGAACCACACTTGATATTGAACCTGAAGCCTTACAAAACAGCACAGGACATGTGGGCTTATTTGAAAATGGTTTATTATCAGAAAAATTATGCACATCAATATCAGTTAGAATTTGAGATTGCCCAGTATATGCAAGGAGCTTCTTCCATCCAAGAGTATTACTCTGGGTTTCTGAATTTATGGACCAACTATGATGAGATTAAGTATGCTAGCGTCTCTCCCGCAGTCCTTCCTGAAATACAAAAACTTCAAGAACTCAGTCATAGGGACCAATTTTTGATAAAATTGCGACCTGAGTTTGAACATGTTCGGTCTGGACTTATGAATAGAGTTCCCTCTCCATCATTAGATGAGTGTCTCAATGAGCTCTTGCGTGAAGAACAAAAACAGGCCACTCAGGTTGTATTGACACAACAAACTCCAACTGGCCCTATCAAGGTGGCATATGCGACAAGGAGTAATTATCAGCCACGACATGACCACATCCGCCCTCAGACTGATAAAGGCAAACAACCAGGACGTGACATGAGCTTTATTCAATGTTACAGTTGCAAGAAGTTCGGCCACTATGCGTCTCAATGCAAGCAAAAATTTTGCAACTACTGTAAAGAACATGGGCACATCATAAATGAATGTAGCAAAAGTCCTCAGAACCGCAACCCCCGTGCTTATCATGCAGTCACAAAATCTGTCATCTGAAGTTATTCCTGTCAGTGAAATAGAGTGAAAGCAATTGTGAGAGAGAATGCTCAATATCGTCCCCTTTGAGGATTGACTGTTGTTCATATATATAAGGGCTCAATTCCCTAATTACAATCAATTAAGAATCTTAGATCCTAAACTTTAGCAACAAACTAAGTAATCTCCTTTGACTAAGTACAATACAATAAAAGGGTACAATAAATGGGCCTAAATGGATGGGCCTGCTGAGATTGGGCTTGGATTGACACCCCCCCTCAAATTGATGCTGGGGAGTCATAAAGCAGCAATTTGGAGACAAGAAATTGATGTCGAGGCCGAGGAAGTCCCTTCGTGAAGATATCTGCAAACTGAAACTCTGTAGGGACATGAGGAAGACTAATGACATCACGCTTATATTCATCTCAAATAAAGTGGCAGTCAACTTCGATATGTTTGGTGCGTTCATGGAAGACGGGATTTTCAGTGATTCGGATAACCCCAGTATTATCGGCATGCAATGGAGTAGGAGAGGTTTGAGCGAACCCGAGTTCCGAAAGGAGTCCCCGTAACCATAAGATCTCAGAACAAGCAGAAGACATTGCCCTAATGCACCAGCCAGTAGTAGAACAGCGTGTGTCTTGACAGCCTGCCCAGTCAGCATCCGCATAAGTGGTCAAATGAAGAGGATTATCCTTTGGATAATATAAACCACGAGGTACAGTTTTTAGCAGATAGCGGATAATGCGCTCCACAGCTGTCAAATGAAGGTGTCGAGGAGCTGTCATGAACTGGCTCACAAGATGAACAGCATAGGATATGTCAGGTCTAGTGATCGTGAGATAGACAAGACTTCCCACCAGACGCCGGTAGGTATGAGGATCAGGAAGAAGATCGCCATCATCTTTACTCAACTTGAGATTTACCTCTACAGGCGTATCAACAAGTGAAGAATCATGGAGGTCAGCCAACTCGATAAGATCTGTTGTGTATTTGTGTTGATTAACAAATAGACCTTTGGGAGATTGATGCACCTCTAAGCCCAAGAAATAATGCAATGGGCCCAAATCCTTCATACGGAAGGAATCCCTGAGAGAAGCTTGGAGAGATTTGATCATACCATCATCCGTGCCAGTGATAATAATATCGTCAACATATACAAGATGCACAGTAACACCAGTAGATGTGTGGCATGAAAAGAGAGATGGATCATAAGGACTCTGGGTAAAGCCACTCTCGCATAAGCGACCCTTGAAGGTTTCGAACCATGCCCGAGGAGCTTGCTTTAGACCATAAAGCGATTTGCGCAGGCGACAGACAGACCTCTTTGAAGGAGAGGGGACGCCTTGTGGTATCCGCATATAGACTTCTTCTTACAGATCCCCATGGAGAGATGCATTTTTTACATCCATTTGGTATAAAGGCTAGGATTTAGAGGCAGCAATGGCGAGAAGTAACCGAACAGATGTCATTTTTGCCACATGTGCGAACGTTTCCTCATAGTCAATGCCATACTCCTGTCTGTTTCCGAGTGCCACAAGTCTAGCTTTGTGTCTATCCAATGACCCATCAGATTTAAGCTTGATCGAGTAGATCCATTTGCAACCGATGGGTTTAACTGCTAAAGGACACTCCACAATATCCCAGGTGTGATTCTAATCCAATGCATCCAATTCCTCCTTCATGGCCTGGTTCCAGCAATCTTGTTGGACAGCCTGCAAATAACAACTTGGGATAGAGATAGAAGATAGAGTGGTCATCAAAGAAGTATGGGTAAATCCATACCGATCAGGCGGTCTAGAATTTCTGGAGGAGCGACGTAAGGTAGGAGTAGTTGTGGAACCATTTGTCGGTGGAGGATCAGGGGGAGGGCCATCTTCAGTGGGAGGTTTCTCCCGATGGTGGTATACAAAAGCAGGATTAAACCTAGTAACAGAGGTTTGATCTAGAAAACCTAGTAAGAGAGCTGGTGAAGAGGGATGAGGACAGTCCATGTGAGTTTGGAAGAAATATTGATTTTCAAAGAAAATAACATTTCGAGAAACCCTGAGATGATGACCAATGGGATCATAACAAACAAAACCTTTTTGATTAGTGGCATAACCCAGAAAAGCACACCTGCGAGATTGTGCTGTTAGTTTCGTACTTTCTGTGGGAGGTAGATGAACAAAGCAAACACAGCCAAAGGTATGTAGGTGATCAAACACAGGATGATGACCAAACAATTTAAAATGAGGCATTAAATAAGCAATGGTAGGTGATGGAAGGCGGTTTATGAGATAGAAAGGCCGTGGTGAGAGCTTCAGTCCAAAAACGAGGGGGAACGGATGCTTCAATCAAAAGAGTTCTAGTGACATCAAGAAGATGTCTGTTTTTCCGTTCCGCGACTCCATTTTGTTGTGGAGTATACAGACAGGTACGTTGAGAAATTATTCCTTTATTGTTTAAAAAGGATTGAAAATCCTTGGAAACATACTCCCCCCTGAGTCTGAGCGCAAAGTTTTAATGCATTTAGAGAATTGGTTTTCAACATATTGAACAAAAAATTTAAATGCATTAAGAACATCAGACTTCGAATGTAATAAATAAATCCAAGTAAATCTGCTGTAGTCATCAATGAATGTTACAAAGTACTTGAAATGACTATGTGAAAGGGTCGGAGCAATGCCCCAAACATCACTGTAAATTAAGTCAAAACATGTAGTGCTCCGTGTGTTAGAGTTTGGAAAGGGTAAAGTTTTACTCTTTCCTAATTTACAAGCATCACATTCAAAAGAAGCAGAATCAATAGGTTTATTTATTAATCCAAATTGAAATAAAGTAGACATTGCAGAAGCATTCGGATGACCAAGTCTATTATGCCACAATCGAGAATTATTCTGAATGAAAAAACAAAATAACTGATGTAAAATTTTATCATGAATAAATGAAGACACTGGTAAGGAAAAAAGTCTTCCACGCTTAGGCCCCCTCGCGATCACTTCCCCCGACTCCTAGTCCTGCACAACACAATCAGTAGAAGAAAAGGAGACATTGTAATTATTTTCAACAAGTGGACCCACAGAAACCAAATTGGTAGCAAGATGAGGAGAAACTAAAACATTGATTAAAGGTAAGGGGCCAAGGGTATCACCAACAGATGTGATGGGAAGATGATCTCCGTTGGCAGCTTGAACCGTAAGATGACCAGTGTAAGGAACGACATTTTGTAATTTTATGGGTGAAGAAGTCATATGGTTACTTGCATCAGAATCTAAGTACCATGTATTAGAAAGAGATGACTCGGTACCTGTGATGTTCATGGATGCTAAGGCATTGATAATCATTTGGTTTACCATCTCAGGGGTGAGAGGAGCTGGGGATGCAGATTGTGTGGAGGAACCAGGTTGTGAGGAAGAATCAGACGGCATAGAACCACTGAAGTCAAAGGATGCATATCGTGGAGTGGTTACGGTGTAAGCACTAGGAGCTGACGGCACTGTGTAAGGACCAGAGGCTGACGGTACATAGTTGCGGGAAGTAGAATTGCGACCCTTCTTCCGGCATTCATCAATAACATGACCAGTGGCTTTACAATATCTGCAGATCTTTGCCTTGCATTGATTTGCATAGTGACCATATTTCTTGCAGTTATGGCACTGAACTTTACTGATATCCCGGGGAGATGGTCTGGTGGTAGCAACATAGGCAAGCGGAGCCTCAGTAGATCCCTGTTATTCCAGAGTAATTTTAGTGACCAGACGTTCTTCTTCCCGCAAAAGCTCCTGAAGACAGTCATCCAAGCTGGGAAGAGAAGCCCTGCTCATTAAGTTAGATCTAATTGTCTCAAACTCCCAACGAAGTTTCATGAAAAACTGATCCCGATGGCTACTTTGCTGTAAGGGAAGTAGTTTAGGGAGGAGTGCGTCAGACACCGTAGCAAACTTAATCTCATCATATTCTGACCACAGTCTGCGAAAGCCATTGTAATACTCCTAAATAGATTAGGTGCCTTGATGAAATTGAGAAATGTCAAGTTCCAATTGAAATTGACGAGCAGCATTGCCTTGTTGATAAAGCTTTTTAAGATAGTCCCACATTTCCCGGGCAATTTTGCAAGGTCTGAGGTTGAGGATAAAATGTGGGTCAACCGTGCCCAGCAACCAGGTTTTGATTTTAGCATCCTTAGTTTTCCAAGCTAAAATCTTCTTGTCATCTTCCGCCGGTTTGGGTTCAGATCCATCAATATAGGCCCAGAGTTCCTTTCCTTTTAAGTAAATTTGAAATTGGAAGGCCCAGGAGGTATAATTTGTTCCATCAAACCGAACCATTTTAATTTCCAATTTATCCATGATGAGCAGACGAAGAAACAGGAACTATAACCAGAAGCAGTACCCAGAACAAGCAAGTAACCCAGACAGCAAGAACTAAATCAACAGCAGTAATTATGATGATGATGAAGTACAGTGAAACAGGAAGAACACTGTAGCAGAAAACAGCCAGACCAAAAAAAAATTCACAGACAGTGCAGTTGCGTCCCTGTCGTGCAATGTATGGACTCCCACGTGGGCCCCAGCAGATGAGCAAGGCCAGATCAAAGAGTGGGGATGAAAAGGTGGTGTATTGTCGCACCTTTTGGAAGTAGTCCCGGGCAGAACTAATCGAAATCCAAAATTCTGGACGGCTGAGATGAAAACAATTGAATAAAACTGAATTTCCACAAAAATTAGTAGAAGGCCTACCTCTGATGATCCATAAATCTTGAAAAATTCTTCATAAATAAGAAGAGAACCAGGCGACCAAGATAGGCTACTTCCGCTAATACGGTGATGATGATCGCAAGTGGGCCACGGCTGATCTGAGAAGATCAGGGACGATCAGGTGGCAGAAATGGCTTCCAGTGAAGAAGATGTGTTTGATAATGAAGAATATGCACAAAAGAGGGACTGTGCAATCGAGACAGTGCACAAAATTGCACTAAAAATGACTGACGACCATCTCGTTAGTGTGATCCCATTAACGTGGGCCCCACTAGATCATCATAGGACAGATCAGAGGTCGGGGATGAAGGCACAGCATATTTTCGCAAGTGATGGAAGAAGTTTCAGCCAAAAATAACCAAGATCCTAGATTTTGGACGGCCGAGATGAAATCAGAGGGAGAAAACTGATTTTCCACAAATGGTGATGGAAAACCCACGTCGGATGGGAAAAAATTCCTGAAAAATCACCACAAATACCAGCAATAGCAGTCAACCAACATGGGCTGGTTCCACAGAGTCGTTAAAGAAGATCTCAGGTGGGCCACTCCTGATCTGGGATGATCGAGGATGATCGGAGGGATTCCAGACGTGGAAGATGGCTTGGAGGATCTACAGATCATTGTAACTTGAGTAAACTACAGCACTAGGGCATGTCCAGAAGGCTCTGATACCATGTCAGTGAAATAGAGTGAAAGAAATTGTGAGAGAGAATGCTCAATATCGTCCCCTTTGAGGATCAACTGTTGTTCATATATATAAGGGCTCAATTCCCTAATTACAATCAATTAAGAATCTTAGATCCTAAACTTTAGCAACAAACTAAGTAATCTCCTTTGACTAAGTACAATACAATAAAAGGGTACAATAAATGGGCCTAAATGGATGGGCCTGCTGAGATTGGGCTTGGATTGACAATTCCTGCTGCTGCTCCTGCCTCTCCTGCGTTTTTTTACCCACCCACATCCAGTACTTGTTCCTCTATTACACCTGACATGATTCAACAAATGATTGTTAATGCAATTTCTACACTCACTTCTTCTTTTAATTCACTTTGGTATTTTGACTCTGGAGCATCCAATCATATGACCTTTTCACCTACATCTCTCTCAAATACTCGCCCGTACAAGGGTAATTTAACTATTTATACAGCGGATGGTGAAAAGCTTCCAATCATTGTTGTTGGTAATGTTAAACATTCCTTACCCCTTACAAATATCTTACTCTCTCCTTTATCTACAAATCTTGTTTCAATTGGTCAGCTTGTTGATAACAATTGTCATGTCTCATTCACTCCTGGTTGTATTATGCAGGATCAAGTGTCAGGGAAGGTGATCGCGAAGGGCCTTAAATGGGGATGACTCTTTCCGTTACAAATAAACACTATTCTGAATAAACATGCATGTTCTGAATATGCATTTCTTTTTGTTTCTTCTCAGAATAATTGGAAATTGTGGCACAATAGATTAGGTCACCCCAACCCCAAAACTATGCTAACCTTGTTTCGATCTAGATTTTTGAATAAAAATATTGTTTTTTCTCATGCTGATGCGGTGGAATGTTCTGCATGTAAGCTTGGCAAAAGCAAGACTCTTCCTTTTCCTTTACATTGCAATGTGGCCTCAAAGTGTTTTGATATTATACATAGTGATGTATGGGGTCTTACTTTGGTAATCTCCCATACACTATAAGTATTTTGTTACTTTTATTGATGACCACAGTAGATTCACATTAGTTTATTTTTTAAGGTCGAAATCAGAAGTGTTTGATGTGTTTACAAAGTATTTGGCCTATGTCCAAAATCAATTCTCTACCAACATCAAAATCTTGCGAACTGATTCAGGAGGGGAGTATGTCTCTAATAGGTTTCAAAAAAATTTACAGGACCAAGGGATCATTTCTCAACGATCATGTCCTTCTACTCCTCAGCAAAATGGTATTGTTGAACGGAAAAACAAACATCTGCTTGACACTGTTCAAGCATTGCTCCTTGAATCCTTTGTTCCAACCCTTTTTTGGCCTAAAACGCTAGTTACGGCTGTTCACCTAATAAATCATCTCCCTCAACAAAATTAAATAATGAGACTCCATAGTTTCAGTTATATGGTACTCCACCCACATACACACATCTTCATACCTTTGGTTGTGTGTGTTTTGTCCATCTTCCTTCCACTGAACGCACAAAGTTAACTACTCGATGTGCGTTTCTTGGTTATGCTACCAACCAAAACGGTTTTGTTTGTTTTGATCTTACTGCCAAACGTGATCACATATCTAGAAATGTGGTCTTTTTTTTAAATCAGTATTTCTTTCAACATTATCATAAACCTCCAATGTCTTATTCGGGCTTACCTGATTTCTCTGATGAATCTTCACCCATTGAAAGGTTTAATCCTAATTTTGTTTATAAGCGACGACAAAAGGATGACGTTCCCACACAACAACCTTCGCATGAACCTTCTCCTGCACGTGATCCCGATACTCATCCTGCGACTGACCTTCGGCAATCTATTTGGATTCGTCATCCTCCGGATCGATATGGATTTACTTATACTGCCTTATTAGCTACCTTAACATCCTTTTCTATTCCTCTTACTCTCAAGTAGCTAAGCAGGAATGTTGACGTTCAGCTATGCAAGTAGAATTAGATGCACTTGATGAGAATCACACATGGGATGTGGTACCGTGTATTCCATCTGCAAAGCCCATTGGATGCAAATGGGTGTATTCCATTAAATTGAAATCTGATGGATCCCTCAATCGCTACAAAGTGCATATGGTGGCTCTTGGAAACACACAAGAATACGGTATTGATTACGATGAAACATTTGCAATTGTGGCAAAGATGACTACAACCCGCACTATCCTTGCAATAGCAGCAACTCAATCATGGCCTCTCTACTAGTTTGACGTGAAAAATGCATTCTTACATGGTGATCTGAAGGAAGAGGTGTATATGCTCACTCCCCAAGGTGTTTCTAGAACACCACCAGGTGATGTCGTTCGCTTATGCCGGTCTTTATACGGTCTAAACCAAGCTCCTCGAGCATGGTTTGAGAAATTCCGGGAAGACCTATTCAGCTAAAGTTTCATCAAAACTATTCTGATCCTTTTATGTTTCTTCATAACACAGAGGCAGGGATTACTGTGCTCCTTGTTTATGTTGATGACATTATCATTTTAGGGACAGAAGCTAAAATGATCCGGTATCTTCAGGCATCTCTTCATGACTCATTTCACATGAAAGACTTAGATCCTTTGACCTATTTTTTAGTTCTCAAAGTTCTTCAATCAGAAAAAGGATTGATTCTTAATCAATATAAATATGCCATCGATCTTGTTGAAATGGATGGTCTTCAGAACTCTTCTCTGGTGGACACACGTCTAGAGGTAAATGTCAAACCCAGTCAAGATCCAGGTGATCCTCTACCAAATACTACATTATATCGTTGTTTGGTTGGCAGTTTGGTTTAATTAACTATTACTCAACCGGTCATTTCTAATGCAGTCAACTTGGTCAGCCAATTCATGACTGATCCCCGCCACCTTCACTTAGCTGTTGTTTGGCGTATTAAGGCTATATTATTGGTACTTCCACTTTGGGATTATTCTTTCCTGCTGGCAGTTCAATGTGCATCACTGCTTACTCTGATGCCAATTGGGCAAGCTGTTCGGATACTAGGCGTTCTACTACAAAATGGTGCATGTATTTAGGTGACTCCTTAATTTCATGGAAGTGTAAAAAAAAAGACAAAGTAACCAAATTTTCTACTGAAGCAGAATAGCGAGCAATGTCTGCTGCATGCTTTGAAATACTCTGGCTCCGGGGCTTACTTTCAGAACTTGGGTTTCCTCATACTACTCCAACACCTCTAAATGCTGACAGTACAAGTGCCATTCATATTACTAAAAATCATGTTTTCCATGAACGGACTAAACACATTGAGATGGACTGCCATTTCATTCGTGATGAGTTTGTTCGTGACACAATCAACCTTCCTCACATCTCTTCAAGTCTACAAATTGCACACACTCACGAAAGTACTGCCACGACCACGCCATCAATTCCTAGTGAGCAAATTGATGCTTGTCGATTCTCCATCATCAATTTGAGGGGGGGAGTCAATGACCTATAAAGCCCACGACCCATGACCCATGACCCATCTGTAAGAGATGAATGGCCTTCATTTCACTTTACTTTACTTTCCTCTCTCTCTCTCTCTCTCTCTCTCTCTCTCTCTCTCTCTCTCTCTCTCTCTCTCTCTCTCTTCCTTGAAGATCAAGAGGACTTCCAAGCTTCAACAATCACCACCATCTTGTTCCTCAAGCTCCACCAAGCTCATCGATCCCATTTTCCAAGTTTCTCCCCATTTCTCCAACTCTAGGTGAGTGTTTTTTCGTAGATTCTAGGGTTTCTTTCTTTAATGGTTAGAAATATGATTGGTTATCTCGTTAGCCTCTTTTCATTTGATTTGCGTTAAGATTTTGGGTTTGAGTTGGTTTTTCCAAGAGTGGGTCTTCCAAGAGTTTTTTTTTTTTTTTTTTTTATTTTTAAGAAGGTAACAATAATATATTGAAAGGAAACATAGTACAATAGATAGGCTCAAAGCGGAAAACAATGGGGGCCTATATAAGAGATATATACCAAGCCACACAAACCCAAAAAATTACAGTCATAGCATTTATTCTCTCACCAAGTGTTTCTAGCCAAGGTAAGTGAATACATGTAGATTTCTATTCATATGTGTGTAGTTATTGTTGATTCTAGCATTGAATTGATCCTAGATACCCTTGAAGCTCATTTGTTGTTAATTGGTGTATATGGCTTGTTTAATTTGTAATTTTATTAATGCCATTGATGTTGGATGGTTGGTTGAGGTGGTTTATGGTCTAAATGGAGAGGGCTAGGCAACGATAAATGTATGTTGTAGGTGGATTTCTGAAGGAGGTGGTGAAAGCCAAAAAATTTGGATCTGAGTAAGCTCTAGAAACGCAATACTGGGAGCTTACAGCTAGCCCTGAACCACAAACTTCAATTCTGAAGGGATTGCCTAAGGCTACCCAGATCGACCTGACTGACAAGTTGTTCTGCGATTAGCTCACAGCTAGCCATGGACAACCGTAGAACAATCTCATTGCCAACCATGAGGCTCAAGAATGCCAACCATGGATTGCACTACGGTTGCAAAGACAAAATCGTGATTTTCAACCAATTGCACTACAACTAGCCATAGGCTATACCACGGCTAACCGTAGGAGCTCAATTACTCTTTTGAAGGGGAACTCTAACCTAGGCTTTGTGGACTTAGTTTGGGGACCTTTGGCATTGTATAATAAGGACTAAATGGGAAACCAATAATGAGGGATGCTTGAGCTAACATACCCTTATGAATTGTCCGAATAACATGAGGTACAAATCAAGTCAAAGAGTGAAGATGTGGGGTGATGTGATGTCAATATCCTTAGATGCACCAAGGTTTTGTGTGATAGGACATCGATGACCTCATTATCCCCGTAGACCAAATGGTGATGTGTCATATGAAGAGGGCAATCAAAGACTTTGGTTTGGATTGTAATTCTCCTTGACTATTGCATAATTGGAACTGAATTGTATACTTTCGGTATTGATATCCACACGCCTTGAGCATGTTCCTCACTATTTGTAATTGCATTTATTAGGGTTCACATGTGAGAACTTAGATGCACTTAGGACCCCCATAGTGCTTTAGTATTGGATTTGGTTTGCTGTATACGTTGAACTATTGTTTGGACTGTTGGTGGTGTTGAGGCTAGGTGGCTTTGAATGTAAAGGCTTTCAGACGACTACTTTGTATTGGACTTTTTTTAGACTTTGATTGATTAAGAGTAGTTCCTCATTCGTTTGATTATTCTTATTCATGCAAGATAAGCCAAACCTATCACTGAGTGTATTGGTAGTATTTTTTGAGTCAAGCAGCACTCAGTTTTCAACATCTGACGCAGCTTGGGCACATTTGTAATAGGACCAGTGTTTTGTGACTAAAGATCAATTTTGAGGTCCACGTACACCACTAGGTCCCGTAAAAAGAGAGGGTTTTGATGTTTGCTACCCCGGGACTGGGTACCATGTTAACAGAACTATTCTCTCGTGTATATTCTCTACCACAACTCGGTTCGAGAACGGGAGGGCAGCAATAATATCCCATGGTTGGATTAGTTTATGTGAACTGCCTATTTGTTAGGATGCCAGTGTTCAACTTATCATCTGATTTGATTCTTCTGATATTGAGATTCATCCATCATTCCTTAGTTATCTGTTTTTTGATATTCCATATGATCACATTGTCATTACTCCTATTGATGCAGCATATCTACTGTTATCTATTTCTATCCACCTGTTGGCTATTCGTAGTCTAATGATATTACTCTCGGTGCATAGGTACAGAGCCCACTGATCCCAAGGAAGAGACGGAGCCGATTCAAGCAGATCGGCTTGTTGAGTTCCACAAGTGGTATGAGGACAACATTGTCTGAGTCACCGTGACCACGCACTTGAGAGCCTTCACAAAAGCACCTTAGGTCTATTCCTTTTGTATATCTTTTGTTGGCCCAGTTTTTTATAGTGGCCATATAATTAAACTACTTTTGGTATTTTATTTAAACTTTAACGTTAGTAATGGGAATCTTTGCTTTGCTTTTTAATGCTCTATAATTTGCTATCATTTGCTAATTATGTGATAATGAAGCTTCCGCTATAATTGTTTGTTAATCAAGGAAATGTTTACAGGTCACAGCGGACTTGGATCCTAAGGGACACCGATTGGGGGCCACGTGTATTCTAATTGTGTCAAAAAAAATTAATTGGCCCCTAATCTCACACACCCAAGTGTTGGGATGTGACAGCAAGTATCAGCCAAAAAGAGGATTTGTTAGTAAATTGCTTCTAGGATCTTGCTTGCAAGTTGGGCCCACATGGGTAATGGCACTTTAACTACATCATTCCCCCAGGTTGGGAAGAACTCGACCTTAAGGTTGTTAGAGCCATTTTCAATGCTTTGTGCAAATGCCGACAACATTGTTGTCTTTGACAAGCATTCTCCAAGAAAATTCTTCATTGGATACCAAGTGTTCTCTGAACCATCTTTCGTAAAGGAGTATGTGTTCACCTTTCCTCTATAGGAAGCATCACGGTCATAGGTCTACTACCACCGTAGAAGCATGAGATAAGCCATACCATGGTTCATTCTTTCACTTACTTCCAATAGCATACGAGATCAAACATTTGCAGTTAATGACCATTTTTTCGAACTTAGCCATTGAATTTTATCTAGGCATGGATAGCGATGGAATCTCAACTTCAATTTGTTCATGTCCTCTTTGGAATTGAAATTCTTAATGTGAAGTGTTACTAAATCCATTATGACAGAAAACAGCTTGTGATTGACTATGCTTATTGTTTGGACTATGTCATGCCTTGCCACCTGCACTAATCAACTTGCTTACATCCCATTGTGAGTACTTTTCAAACACTCAAAATATTTCCTCATGTATATCCATGCACTTGTGCTTTTTTCACGGGTTTTTTTTTATTTCACATTATATTCTTGTTGTTTACCCAATTCCTCCTCTTTTATGTTTTCTAGTTCGCCTGTCTCATTGCCCACCTAACCCTACTCACTCTGTACATGTATTATTGGTTGCCATAAAAGATACTCTAAACCAAGTTGTCCTTGCTCCTCACTCAATGGCAGATCTCTTTCTTTTTGTAAGTAAGCCTTCCCCCATAGGGACGCACCTTGGGTTAGTATTTCATTTCCGAGGTGGTGATTAGGTTTATATATAAGATAGCTCCCAAGATGGCTTGCAGGATCCAACACTGATATCCCTCAATAAACCATCTTTCCTTCCCAACTAAAACTTAACAACCTCCTCAACCTTACAAGTTACATACATTAGAGAGTTCGAATATATAACTAAAAGCTAGTTCATTTTGCAACTCTTGAGTCATCCCACGCAAGAAACAAGAACAATTTGCAATTCAAATTCTTGATGTTGAAGATCTAGATATGTACCCTCTTCCCTCAAATCATCAACTGCTCCATTATCTACTGAAGATGCTAATATCGTTGGTTAGCTCCCTTTTATCATATCCTACTAGCTCTAGTTGCTCTTAGAGCTTTCTTTTTAGCTTCTCCCATTAATCAATTTTAAATTTGTCACAGTGTATTCCTTCGTCCTATGTGTTCTCACCAAAATATTGCATTCCCAGTCATTCTCATGGCCACTAATTTCACCTTCTTCCAAGTCAAGATATACTTGTAATAAGAGATTTTCTCAAGTGACTGAACCAGTTGAGAAACTCATCAATGTTCATCCAACTGGGAAACTCCAGAATTTCTGCTTCTATGCCATAGTCCAGCTCTCAACTTAAGAAAATAGTGTGGGACCTTGGTAGCCATAGACTGGATATTTTTCTCAGTCATAGTCTTGTGCCTATAACAGTAGTAATCCATGTCAATATCCCACCACAGACCACCATCAAACCCATGATAATAATCACCTCTGCCAACATCATTTTGCTAAACAAAGTCTTCTCCCACTCCACCAACAATGATTTACTCCTGTAGGGACCATACCATGTTGTCAATCTGTTGTCTCCTTGGAGGACCCTCATAATACCCTAAATCAAGATGCACCCTCCTATCATTTCATTTATTTCTATAGTTATTAATATAGCATAATCTGATTCATCTTGGTGGAGCTTATTCTTGATTTCTTGGACTTCTTCCACAGTTGCAGATTTTAGAGGCCTTGTCATAAAATTTCATAGTCTACCATGGAGATTGGAGAGAACTTCTAATAACAATTTGATGCAAAAGTCAAATGACAGTTGAAGCAAACCAAACAAGATTGGTCCAGACACCAGAGTCCAGACCAACCTGAGAATACCCCAAGTCAACTCAACTCAGCCCGACTCAGAAGAAGTCAATAGCAAACTGTAATGTATTCCTTACAATGCAGCAACTAGACAGGCAAATCAAAAACCTCTAAACCTGAACTTATACACAATGGTCATCATCACCATTGCCACTGTCGTCGTCAACAGAGCTTTGTCCTCTCAATATGGAGTCAGAATTTAAACCACAATAGTATTAATTATTATGGTAGTATCCTGGTGTAAAACATAACAACTACAGTCAATATTCATCACAATCAAGTAGTCGCCCACCCAACAGCTCACTACAGTCATACATGTACTGATAACAGTCCATTCCAATCGAAAGGAATAAAACACAGGATGTTAGAACAGCCACTAGTTCTTTTGCAATTGCCAAACAATCATTTGTGTCTCAAGCAATACAAACATATGCAGAGTGTTCATCACATGTGAACCGCGAACGTACCTTGGCCTAAACTGGCTGGTCCACTCCTTTAGCAGTCATACAAGTAAGGCAAAAGTGAATAGATAATACAAACCAACAGATTGCTCGCATTTATCATCCAAATGTGACCCAGCCTCGTTTTTAGGCCAAGGCATGTTCTTGGTGGGACTGAACCACTAAACGGTGAAATTCTCACACATGCCTTACCACAATGACTCATATGACTCATAATGTAATCAAACATGCATCCCTATACAATAACCAAACAAAAGGCTTTAAGATCTTATTAAACAAAACCTTCAACATAAAGATTTATGACTTTTAAGGATAAGATTCATCTGTGCTTATGATATGAGAAAGAGCCCCAAGATTAGAAGCATCCGCATTAAATTTCCACAGGAGAGACCCCACATGCAGGAAGAGTTCGCCCGCCAAGGTGGGAAGAGGGCAGCATACCCAGGGGTCGAACGCGGGCAGCAGTTGAGTGAGACATGGAATTGCTAGTTGAGTGAGACACGGAATTGCTAACCAACTGAGCAACCCCGGTTGTTAGTTGGGCGTGCGTTACAACGGCTAATGGGGATATGAAACTTAGATGCACTTGATCATCCTTCCATTTTTTAGGGGGTGGGGGCACCTGAAACTTGGCCTTGTGTTGTGTTGAATCATTCCTTCCTTCTTCCATCAATTAGTGGAAGAGAAAATGAGAAGGTTTTAGTAAGTAAAATTCCCTAGTGACATTTGGTTGGTCACATTGGACCGTCAATTACAACTAGATTTTACCACTCACAAGATTCAGTACTATGTTGGGGAAGGCTTGAAAATTGTTTAGAATTTGAAGTCGATGCCAAGATTTTATCAAAGCCGTATGAAATAAAGAAAACAGAGAACCTTCCATGATGCATAGATAGAGAAAGAGAGAAGCAAGAAGAGAACACACAGCAGCAGTTAAGTGGAGCTTTACCTTTTTGTGGGGTGAATAATCTAGGGCAGTTTTGGAGGAAGAGGGCTTCGAGTAAGGATTTTGGGATGTAGAAGGAGAGCTGGCAGTGGCAGCTGCAGAAGAGGACTTCCTCTCTGCAATCTTCATCAGAGCGTCTTTCTCAAGACTGTCGAGTTCTTCCACGCTCAAATCCCAATCCTCATCGAACGCCATTTCGGCTCTCTCTCCTTACACCAATCAAACGCGCAGGCTCAAAATATCGTAGCAATGCTAATGCTCATACGCTCTTCCTAGTTCCAATCTCTCTGGAGTTCCTTGGCGTCTGCGCAGCAACATTACTTGCTCCTCCGTATTCATCAGTGTCGAATAAATCTTTCTTGGGAATAAAGGCGCGAGAAACTTTTTCTCTACTTTTCGCTAATGCGCGAGAACCTTTTTTTCGTCCTGGAGGGATGCCATGCCACGAAAGTAACTGGCTTTTTTTCTAAAAAAAATAAAAATAAATAAAAAAGTAGACAAAACACTATTTAGGTTAAAATAATTTGAAGAAAGATAAGAATTTAATCATTTGTTTAATTGTATTTTTATGAAGTAAAATCTTTTTTGATGGCTAAAGTAAGAGTAAAGGCAAAAAAAATTTGAGGAACTAAACTTTACTTTCCGTGTTTTTGTGACTAATCAAATTGGATTATAGTAAAATAGAGTATCAACCGTTGAGATTACTTTTTTATAATTTTCATTTACCTCGCAGAAAATAATTACCATGGAAGGGGTTGATTGTTTCCACCCATACAAATAAAATGTACACACACTTTTTTTTCTTTTTATGTGGTGTGCTTACGTATCACGTGTTCACTTATCACGTGTATAAATGGGCGATTTTCGTGGTAAAAATTTTAACATTTCAAATCTCCTGCCTTAGTCAGCCATTTAAAAGTAAGGTTGTTTTAAGGATGACGCATTGTCTTATAATATTTATATTATTTAAATAATATTTTTTAATATTTAAATAAGGTTACTTAATGATGAAGTAAAGTCCAATGACATTTATAATAGTTAGAGGATTTTAGTGGAAAAATCTCAAAACATAGCCATTTATCCTGAAAGGATCTTGGCAAAATGTGCAGCACTAATGGGGTATTCCTGCCACATTTCTTTTTTTTTTTTATTCCTACCGACGATAGCGTCACTCAAAAAAATATTGAATAACGCTATCGTCGCTTTTCGCATCCTATATAACTTCGAATATGTCCCTTTTTCTACCATACCCTTCTCAAAAAGTTGTACTTTGTCTCCAACTAAAGGCAGGTATTTTCTATGGGCTTGTATATTCACTTTATTGCTTATTTTGGTTTCATTTTAGTGGTTGTTGATCTCCATTTAAGAAGTTTGTGCATTTATTCCTACTTTTGCAGATTTACATAAAAAATGAATATAATGTCTATTTTTTATGCTTTTCCTTTTACTTTGGTATAGAAGAAGTTAGACAAGCTCACAGACAATCTCACACACATTTGTATTGTTAATTGGTATAAAAGTTTTATTAAAATGGTGCTAACATCCCGAGTCACTGGTGATGTAGGTTGTCTTCTTTCGTTGTTTGATGAAATTCTTAAAACTAAAAATAAAAATCCAATAACCATACCATATAAGACCCACCTATTAAGAATCATTGAGTGTCTCTCTTTAGCCCCTTGCAATCTCACACTTCTTTGGTTAATGAGGCGTTGTTGGCATTTTTTATGTTTGTACAGTAATAATGCCTAAATATTTATTTTTTATTTTTAATTAGGATGTCGGGTGGTGAGTTGATTGTGATTTTTCACTACGATGGAGAATTTAAGTTTGACATGATTCACCCGGTATACGAAGGCGAAAAACAAAAGATGAGGTCCATTCAAAGCAACATAACATTTCCCGAATTGATGAACATAACTCTTGAAAGTTCACATTGGGAGGAAACTTGCGAGAACCTAAGCATACATTATCTCCATCACAATGGTCAAGTGTTTTCATTGGCTGTCATAGAGGATGATAACGACATCAAGTGCATGTTAACACTTGCAAACCGCAAGACAAATGGGATATATTTGTAATTAATAGAATACCAATTGGTTCCGCCAAAAGCATCGGAGAACAGACAAGGTACAAAAGTTAATTATAAGGTTTTATAAATAATGCAAAATACTATTTCTAGTTAATGTCTAATATAGTTCTTTCCATGTGTTTATACCGAAGGTCATTTGGGATATACATCTATTCTTTACGAGGCAAACAAATTGATCGTTCGGGGAGCAATCATAATGTGAAGTGCAAAGTACCTCCCGTTCAAAGTCATAAAATCCTTACTGTCAATCTATGCAAAGACAATGACATTCATTTCTTAGAAAGGCAGAACATTGCTAGCGACTGAATAGGCAAAAGAAAGTTATTGCGTTCCCGTTGATCGTGTTGATGTAATGAACATCCCTAATGATAGAAAGTTTGTTACAATTGAAATTGATTCTGGGAACACGGGAACCAATCTTGCAAGGAATTCAAGTATAAGAGGCAAAAGACTTCCGATGTTGAATATCGAAGAACATAGCTTGCATAATCGGAAAGTTATATTTGAAGATGACATGGTCACAGATAAATTTGTTACAAAGTTGGAACACAATTCATCTCGAAAGATGTAGCTAGGACACGAATTCCTGAATTGTGATGATTTAGCGAAATTTGCAATATACAATAACATCACTCTTCAGCACTTAAAGACGCAACAGTCCAAAGTCACTGCACGTTCCAAGGAATGTGACTGCCCACGGCGCATTCACGCACCATGATTGAGACTAGACCAAGTTTCAAGGTTCGGACCTCCAACCCAACCCATAAATGTTCAAAGCCAATAATGGGCACTGCACATCGCTAGGCATCATCAGAACTGATTGCAGAGTACATTTTAGAGAAAGTACGGTTAAATCACAACATTAGGCCAAAGAAAATAATAAATGACTATCAAATGCAGTTTAGTGTTACAATTTCTTACCAGAAGGCACATATGGCAAAGGACATTGCACTGCGCATAATTAGAGGCTCGTATGAAGAATCTTTTAAGATCCTCCCTCTGTATTGTGAGGAGTTGAAAATGATGAATCCGGGTACTATCACCAATATGGATACGTCAAATGACGACAAGTTCAAGAGATTTTTTTGGTTTTTTGGTCCTTGCATCCGGGGATTCGCATCATCACTTAGGCCAATGATTGCGGCCGATGGAACACATCTCCGTGGCAAGTATATAGGAGTTTTAATGGTGTTTGTGACCCTCGATGCAAACCACAAGTTGATTTTAATAGCCTTTGCGTTTGCGGAGGTAAAAGGCGCGACAGCTAGGAGTGGTTCCTCGCCAAACTTTCAATATCATTGAGAGAACCGACGAATTTGACAATTGTCTTCGATCGCCAAAAGGGCCTTGTTCCTGCATTGGCAAACGTTATTCCAAGTGCAAGTCATTGTTACTGTTGTCGCCATCGTGGAAACACATTAAATCAACATTCAAAGATCCGACAGTTGTGATGAAGTTCTAGTGTACCACAAAGGCATATACGGCATGTGAATATGAGGCATTTATGGAAGGCATTGTGACTGTCAGCCAAGATGCATATAATTATATAAACGGATTTAGTCGGCAACATTGGGCAAATGCATTTGTCGAAGGCCGGCGATATGACATGCTTATAAGTAATGCCGCTGAGTGCACCAACAGCAAGTTAAAAGACACTCGAGCTTTACCGATAGTTAAGCAAGTGGAGAAGATAAGAGCTAAATTGATAGAGTTCTTCCAAAAACGACATGCTGAAAACCTCAATATTAACAGTCATTTAACTCCATTTGCTGAGAAGATACTAGGACATGAAACAAAAGAAGCTCGAAGGTTGCACGTACGTGTTGCCAGTCTAGTCGAGTTTCAAGTTCAGTCTGTAAACTATGTAAACATTGTTCATCTTAATCGTCGGACTTGCAAGTGCCACAAATGGGAAGTACTTAGGATACCGTATTCACATGCAATTGCTTCAATGAGAGTAAGGAAATACAACCCATATGATTTTTGCAACAATTGGTATCTAACAAGTGTATTTCAAGCCATGTACAGTGAGATGATTCACGCTACTCGTGATAGCAAACAGTGGGAGCACAGTTCAAATGAAAGAGTTCTACCTCCTCTTGCCTTTAAACAGCCCGGGAGATCAAAAAAGAATATAATACGAACTGAGGATCGTCATAAGTTGTGTAGGGTGTTTACTTGCTCCAATTGCAACGAGAGAGGCCACAATCGCCAGACTTGTCAAAATCCCCCTGCTCAAAACTGAACACTTAGCAAGAATATTTTGTAAAATTGATGTCTATACAAGACTCCTTTTTTTGTAAGAAGGTTTAAACTTGAATTTGGAGCATAACTTTTGTACCTAACTTTCTGTAAGAAACTTTTTTGAATATATATCTAAGCGTAAGTATTTTGCACTTATAAGAATATGCGTTGACGATTTTGGAAGAGCTTTTGTGAAATATGATTGTAAGAATGCCCCTTTTGAAAAAAGGTTGTAAGATTTGCTCCAATTTAGGTCCTGCCATAACCTCTCCAAGGCTCATGTCTTAAGGTTTATTAACTTCTGCAAGGCAAGTTTGTTCACTTGTGTGGGGTAAAGAAGAGACCTAAATTAATCACAAGCCTATGTAGCACCGTCAATCTTTATGGTTTGATCAAACACCAGTTTTCTCAAAGAGTTCTCAAGCCTATGTTTCTAAAAAACTGAATTTGAATGCAAATGGAGTGATAGCGTCACTGTAGTCAAGCATAAAGTTGAGATAGAACCTCATTTGAGAGAAACTAGCATTAGGGAAATCAGGCAAAAATTCAATATAAAAGCTAATTTAAGTGAGGGTAGCGTCACTGTAATCAGGGATAAATTGAACATAGAATACATTAAAATTGACGCTAGCATCAAATTAATCAGTTGAAATGCTATTCCAAAAGTAAGATTAAGCGACGCTAGCGTCACTTATAACAATTGTAAACACACCATGCATTTACTTTCATTCACACACATACAAATTACATTGTAAGTTGGATAGCTTGATACCCATACATAGTACATTTCAATCACATTCCCACAAAAAAAAAATCGCATTCACACAAAAAAACATTCGCATTCCCACAAAAAAAACATCCGCCTTCACATTACCACAACGCTCACTTTTTAGCTGTACAAAATTAACAAAATTCAAGCCCCTCCATTCTAATGTTTCCATTTACATACAACAGATGGTCCCTCTGTTATAAAACAAAAAATTCTCATCTTCTGCACTTATTGAATCAATGGATCAATTGGGAGACGATTGCTGTTCATCTCCAACTTCTACCAAAGATGTCAACAACGATCTTGTTCGATAGTAGGGTATGTTAGCAGGTGTGAAGTCAATCGGAATACAGGCTGTAAGATGTTCTACATATGCAAGCGTGAAGATCCCGTAATCATTTTCATTATCTTGATACAATATCTTTGTCTTCACAAATACTGACCACACACTAGTGTCGTACCATCCATAATTTGAATAATGATAACTGATGAAGTCAATCTATTCATAAAAGATGGAACAGGATGAGAAAACAGCTGGCAAATAGTAATTTTATCTTGAAAGCTCGCACGAGCTCCAAAAAAGAAGTTGAGGAGTGGGCTTACAAATTATTTAGCCACATTAACAGTAGTCCTGTCAGACTTCAAATTGTTATAAAATTCCCATATTCTCTCCTCATTATATCCTACAAGCAGACTGAAGTGATGTTCATGCCACATTATGAATACCAATAGCGGCTTTTCCTTTGCTTCCTAGAACTTGGTCCCATCTCTGCCCCAACAGTTATCTTGTAAAGCCTTTGTGTTGTTAGATCGCCACCAACTCTGTTACAATAAGAACAATATAATTAATGCAGCACATATGTACACATGCACTATTAGTATCTTTAAGATTCCGACAATAAGAACTTACAAAAATAGTGGGTATCTACTTTTACACAAAAAAATTCAAAAAGATTTCTTATCAAGCCAGTATAGAACTTGCACAAATACTGGGATCGTAGAAATGTACATCCAGGTACCGGCCCTTCAATATCTCAAACCACCATTACATGATATTTGTGTCGAACCAAGTGTCGGCATCGAAGGCCTTTTTCAACACATTAGCTGAAACCATCATGCAATATATGTCAAGCTCATCCCACTTGCACAAATTGTAGAAACACAAAGTTAACATGTTGGTTTTAATGGTGGGAAGTGGCAACGAACTCATTTCTAAATCCAGTGAAGTTAAATGGGGTATACTTTTCTTTGTAGAATCCGAGGAAGTCTTCTAGTAGAGTTAACTCTCCCTCCGTAAGAGCATAAGCCGGCCGCACCAGCTGGTGGTTATAATCCTCAAAATAACAGGAGATCTTCCTCTCACAATGCAACCTTTTTATCCGCCAAATCAATGTGTTGATGTATGATTTGGGTGTTTGTAGCACTCTTTGAAGCTCAGTGGTGCATTAATCGGAGTCATGAAGACCTCATCTATTTGTGGCACGATTGGGGATGCGAAAGTAGCTGCTGTCGGAGGTGACATTGTGGGCGAATCGACGTGTATTGGCTCACTCATTGCAGTTTGCCCCTTCGAATATTTAAGTTTCCTTGCAGCTGACGATAAGTTAGTTCAGTCCCTCGCCTTTGGGACTGCCCTTTTCCTAGACACTGAAGACGAACCCTACGTGCACCGCCAAAGTTTATAAAGAAACAGTAAATAAAATACGTTATTCACTTCTAACCCCATTCAGCTATATATTTGGAATCAATGCGTCACTACATAATTACCTCCTTGTCCCCATCTGACTGAGAGGTAGAACAAGATTCTACACCAAAGCCTTCGAAAGCGTTCACAAAAGCATCTCTAAAGCTTTTTATCTTCTTCAACAATCGGGTTGTAAAATCTCCCAATTTAATCTTCTTGCGATCTGCATGAAAGGATGATAGTTCCATGTGGTCAAAAAAATCAACTACCTGAGATAAACAACGAGGAAACTTGTAAATAAACAGTTTTTTAATTCAATTGAAATATGTATGTAATTGACGAATGCTCACATGCTTGGAAGTAGCATCATCGCTTGAATGGTGTGTACCAATGCTGCCTTTGTCTTTCTCCTCTACCACCCTCTCCTTTGGTGTTTCTGGTTAGGATTTTACCTTTGTTGCTCATTCAATTCTAATAGGTGATCGTTGTTCTTCACCATCCGCACCACAAACAATCTCCATAATGGTGTTTAGGCCATACTAAAGAAGAAAAGAGTCACTATGTTTAGCGGAAGAGTCTTTCTTCCCGGATAAAACAGAATTCTTTCTTGACTCCCATATTTTGAACACATCTGGATGGTTTTGATTGTGTCAATAACATATTGTTCTATGCGCTTGCTCCTCTTGAATGGCAAAGAAAAGGGTGGGGGGACTTATTGTCCATTGCCAAATTGCTTCGACACGTGGTTTACATTGTGCCTCTCGAAGACCCAATAATGGAGAAGGACAGTGCTTGACATGAACAATTACTTGTCTCCTTTTGGACTAATTGGAATAGTTTATTCGGCATCTTTTTGTATGGTTGCCATAAGAACTACACAGAAAACAAAACCATTAACAACCTCCCTAATTAGATTGAATGCATTGAAAAAAATGTGAAATAAATTTTGAAGTAAATGAGTACCCCATCTTCTTTTAAGCTGTTGATGTAAGTACGGATTTCTTTCATGTTTGTTAACTTTTTTGAGTCTTCGAGTCTTTTCTCCCATGTCTTAAATAATGGGAATTGAAGATCCCTTTGCCAACTAAGATGGGGCTTAGGGAACCTCCCAATTGCCATCCTAGAGTAGCCCCAAATCTATAAGTATGAAACAACAAAGACAATTAACGCGAAATGTAAAGTTGTGATTGCTAATAACCAAAAAAATATGTTGACTAGTTAAAATATAATCACATGTATCAGCTAAAGAAGGCCTGTTAGAGTCTTGAGCAATATAATTTTTCCACTTTCTTTTTTCTCCTCATTCTCCCCTTCCTTTTCACTATCCTTTCTACCTCTTAAAAGCCTCGTAGCCCTTGAAAGCATCCTATACAAGCTTGCAAGGCAAGCTAGACCCCATGCATAGGGCTTGAACTCCCTAAAGAGTTCTACCTGCCAAGTTGCCCCCCTTGCACCAGATGAATTTGTAAAAATTTGACCAGACACCAAGAAAAATATGTATGCTCTTGTCTTGCATACTCCACTCCTCTTCATGCAGAGCTTGAAATTCTCCTCCAACCATTTGAACTTTATGGTAAGGCCAATGTGTAGACACCTCATTTTGGCACCCCTATGGACAATTTTAATACTCATATTATTGATGCCCCAATTTTGCCCCATTTGGACAATTTTGAATAAATAAATTTAAATCTTCATTATCATGCACATTTACAAAGGTTGCATCATTATAGGCCTTTCTTATTGTGGATCTCACCAACTCTCATGTTTCAAGTCGGATCTCACTTCCATGATGATCTATTTTTAGTAAGCTTCCCAATGATATATGGATTTAAATAATCCAACGGTCGGATCAAGAGATATGCCTTTTTTCACGAATTTAATATATGTGGGCACCCCAAAAATTCAAATATTTTCTAGATCTTCAAATTGACCGGGCCCATATATCGTCGAGACCTACTCATTGAGAGATTTCCCCTGATGCTCAAATTTAAAAAAAAAAAAAAAAATCTGACGGTCAGATCCTAAGTTATGATTTTTCTTCAAAATTAATGAAGCCTTAGTCCCTTAAAAAAAATCAGGTCTTTTCCTTGCCTCCAAATTACTCAAACCCATACACCAATATGATCTACTCATTAAGAAATTTCCAATAGTACTCAGAGCTCAAAAAATCCGATGGGCGGATCAAAATCTGTGAAACCTAGGTCCTGGTGATGATGGCCGGGACCAAGTCCCACTGCAGCCCATCTTTTGGGCCCCAAACCTCTGATCCAAATCCATGGCCCAAACCCTAATCCAAACCCATTGGGCCCATTCAACCTAGCTTAAACCTCAACTAAATCAACCCATTGGGCCATCAAACCCAAACCTAATCCATACCGCAACATAGATCTGACACCATGCCAACTAAACCCATTTGATCCATATCAGATTCCAGACCCATCAAACCAATCAAGTGTTACCCTGAGCTAGGCCCATGGGCCATGATGTAATGAGAGAGGAGAGTCCCATAGATCTGGGAATGAGAGTCCCAGATCTGAGAACTCTCGTCCCCCCTCTTAAACCTCGTCTCTCCCTCTCTATCCGATATGCGCAAATCTCATCTCCAGAACCTTTCCAATCTCCATTCCTACACGCATCCCTCCATCTCACTGCCGTCATCTTCCTCTCTTCTTCCACTTCCCTCTCCCTGCAACCCATCTCTCATCTTCTTCTCCCTCCACAGCACCCATCTCCACCTACGCAGATCCCAGACGCCACTGCCCACCACTCTCTCCATCATCTCGCGTAGAGGCTCCCCTCTCCGTTCATCTCCTTCCATACCCCACACGCAACGGCCCCCCTCGCTCAGCGCCAGCACCATCGCCCCGCTTCCTGCACGCAGCACCAACGCCACCTTCTTCCTCCTCCTCGCCGCCTAACGCCTCCCTTGCCAAGTAGACTCTCTCCTTCCTCCCACACACTGCACTCTCCTTCCCTCTCCTTTTCTTCTTTTTCTTATTTCTCCACTCTCTCCCTCTCCTTCTTCTTCCTCTGCCCCATTTCCCTATCATGCCCTATCTTCTTCTCTCTTCCCCTTCTCTCCCTCTCTCTCTCTTCCCTCCTTCCTCCTTCGTTACCCACATCTGTAGCGCTCGCCTGTACCCTATCTCCCTCTTCTCTTTTCCTCTTCCTCTTCCTCTCTTCCTCCTCTTCCTCACTCCCACTTCCTACACCCACTATGCGCTTCTTCTCCTCCCTCGGCCCTTTCTTCCTCTCTTTCCTCCCTTTCCTCTCTCACGACACTCACCTGTGCACACTGTAAGACCCCGACCCGAGCGTCCACGATTAGTGCTAATTAAGTCACGTGTTAGTGCTAAGCGTGATTAGTAGAATTTGACTAAGTTGGATTAGAATAACTCTTGATATAGCTTTGGGGAATTTTAAGTGTTTTGTGCTTAGTGGGACCCTTTGGGGTTCCTTTTTGGTAGTCTTGCTTTTACTTTAGGGATTACTCGAGATTCCTATAATTCTTGTCTTGATCCCGTTTTACTCATCTCGTCGATCCCTACAACTTTCATGTTGATCCTGTACCCGTCCGGAATCCCATAACCCGACTTTCCTTGCATTGAAGGCAAAACAATCTTTTTACACCAAATCTGTACCCATAATTTGATATCCTCAAAACCTGCGAAAAATATACTTTTTGGAAACTAGATATTTCGGTGATCATTTTTCCCTTCTTCATTGATTTCGTTCAAGGTCCCGAAAGTAGTGATTTCAGCCTCGAAAGATTTCCTAGTGGTGGAACCCACACCCATTGGTATATAAAGAACCCATCTTCTTCTTCTTCCTTTTTCCAGTACAAATCTAACAAAAGCTAGGGTTTTTTCCTCTTGCTCATCCACCACCAAATCACCCCCAAGCTTGCACCAATAGCTCAAATGGAGGTCATCATTCTCTTCCTTTCCTTGAGAGCTTCTTCTTGATGCTATTCTTGGAGGAAATCTCCCACCACAAGACTCTCTTTGGACTAGCTTGATACTTTTGAAGAACTTCCTAGTAAGTTTTCCCTTCCAATCTCTTTGATATGTATTCTCCTAGCTATAGAGAAGCCCCATCTTCCTTAATGAGTGTTCTTTCTTCTTCATTCCTTATTTGACCCATTTTAGGGTTTGTATTTGGGGGCTTTTGTGTAGATTGTGTTCTTGGCTTGGAAGAAGTGTTTAGAACTTGTATTGGCTTAGCTTGGACCTAAGGCAAGTGGAATGAATTGATGTTTGAGTTTTGAATGGTTTTCATGACAAATGTGATTGATTTTGTTATTCCCATTAATGTTTTGTTTTACTTGCATTCAATATGAAATAAATACTCTTGAAAAGGTTCGTTAACTCATTTATTGTCTTGAACATGTAGTTTATAGCTTGTTTTATCTCTTGCTTATGACTTAAATGAATCCTTGTGATTGTGGATTTTCCCTTTTCTCTTTGAGTGATTGAATGTGGAGAAGGAGATTTGGGTTAAATGTTCAATGAAGTTGATGGGAGTTAAGTGGTGTTTGAGGAGGTTTGATGAGTGATTATTGGAGGCAAGGAGGCCTTTTTATTGCAGGAGAAATGGGTAGGAGAAAAGGGGAAGGAAGGCCCTGAAAGCCATTCTCGGGCGGCAGGATTGACTGCCCGCTTGAGCGCGCAGTCAATCTGACTGCGATCTCGGGGCGCAAAATGACTGCCCGCTCGAGCGGACATATGTCCGCTCGAGTTCGCATGCTGTCCGCTCAAGCAGGCAGACAACAGTCCACTTACGCAGCCCAAGCCCGCTTGAGCGCACTTTGGTCTGCTCGAGCGCACCCCCTCTTGGGCTTAGACTATTTTTGGAGCTCGGGAAAGGTGTTTCTTTGCTTTTAAGAGAATCCCTTGTGTCGGGAAAATTTATGAGACAATGTATGAAGCCATTTGAGAAGGAATCCTCATCACAAAGTCTCATCTAAAGTTTTGAAAATTTCTAAGGTGTGTAAGGAGCCCGGAATGTCCCAAATTCAAGGAGTACCAAATATATATGAAAATCGACATACGGGACCCCTATTCACCTTGAATGAGCTTTGAACCCTGATACTTGACCACAATTTTGACAGTTCCATTGTGTTTTCATTATTCCCCAAAATTTTAACATGCACTCCCGAAATTCATGATTTATGATTTAATATTCCTGAAAACATTGAAACTGTACTTGTAGCATTTTGCTAGCCCTGACATGCATGACCTGATATTGAAAGGATACCTGTGCTTTTGAGCACCCCGTCTTGCCCGGTTATATTCTTGCACTTGATTTATTTTACACATGGCTTGATTTCCGTTATTTGACCTATGAGTCGGCACCACTAACCTTGGGTGACCTCGCCGGTTTGATCAACCAACTTGGAGATCCCCCACTTATCCCGCTAGCTGCAGTTTGGATCCCGCTACCCGGTTTATTAACCGTGATCTTGTCCCGATACCGCGGATTGCTACCGTGGTTCCTGATGCCTGGCTCGCTACCGTGGTCATGTCTCGTATATTATATATGTATATGTAAATTTCGTTGTACCTCCTCACTTCAATGACTGAGGTCAACGCCTTGATATGCTTGCTTTTGTCACTTCAGTGATAGAGGATTTAGCTTCATATGGTTGCCACATTGCTTGTTTTCCCGATTCCTTGGATACCAGTACATGTTTTATTACTGCATATATGTTTCCAGTAAATGATTCATTTCCTTTATGGAAGTTATTGTCTAATCAGGTTTAAATGTTTTCCAAGGTAAATGCATTTATTATCGAATGTTTATATCTTTTCACCCACCTGCCAGACCGTCGTGTCTGATCCATTTCTTTGGTATTCAGGTCCCGTTGTTGGTTACCCCGAGGAGGAGTTCGAGGAGGCTGTCAGAGAATCGCAGCAGTTAGTTGAGTGGCGCGCCGATGATGTTGTTTAAACATCCGGTTGCCTCGGGAGACGTTACATTTTGGGTTGTGACTTACTATTCTTTTGGTGGTTATTGTTTTGTTTATATTGGCCTTTGTTGGCCTCTATTTTTGGAGCATGTAATTAAATGATCTTTTGTTTAAACTCTAACATTACTTTTGGGGAACGCTAATGATCATTACTCACTCTGATTCCTTATATCCATACATGTGTTAACAGTCTTCTTGATGGAAATGAATTTATGGATGTGATATGCTACACGCTTCCGCATTTAACAAAAACATTCACGGTTGTTGAGATATCCTCACCGCGGACACCTGTGAGAAATCACGTGCACGGATAATATGCGTTCTTTATTAACCCGTGTACGCTTTGGCACCAACCATACCATTATCTTATCTGCTATCTTTCCATCATCATTTACTTATGCGTCCCGCGGTCCGGGGTCGCGACACACACGCCCCACTTTTTTATTCTTCTACTTCTTTACTTTCCTATTTTATTCCTTTCTCTTCCTCCCTTTTCTCCCTTCGCTGCACCTGCTGCACCCACTTCACTCACCTGCACAACCATCTACTACACCGCAACCGCCATCATCACTTCCCCATCTTTTCCTTTCTCCACCAGCACACCCCCCTGAACACATCTATTTTTCTCTCCATTCGTTTCTTTCTCTTCTCCCAATCCTCCAAGCCAAATAGCCACACCAAATTAACAACATCTCCCTGTTTTCTCCACTCCTATGTAGCCACCTCTACACCACTACCCACTCCTAGTCCTCCTAACCAAAGTACCTAGGGGTGCACGGCGGGCGGCTTGGGCGGTTATTGGGCGCTTTAGGCGGTTTTGTTTTATGGCGGTTTGTAAAAGTAGAAACTGTAACTGCCCAAAGTACAGGCGGTTTGGGCCGTTTTTTTAGCGGGCGACTTGGGCGGCATGTTGGGCGGTTTGGTATTTGTACCTATCTCTCTCTTTTTTATTTTTTTTATTTTTTTTATTTTTAATAGAATGTAACTAAAGTTTCAAAGTACTTAACATAAAGAACAAAAATTAAACATAATTTTTAATAAAAGTCAATAATCAGTAATAAACAAAATTTTCAACTAAGTATATTAATGTAAAATTAAAGTCCAAAGGCATCACCAAAATTAAAAAATACAATCACTTATATAATCTAACGTCCAAAAGTCAAAAATATAATTGTGAATATGAAGCGTTTTTTTAGCGACCATATATTTTTTGAAAGATATGTGAAGTCTTTGAAGAATAGATGAAGAGTTTTTTTTTTTTTTTTTTCTAAATAATGAGCGGGCAGGGCGGTTTGAAACCGCCCACTCAAATGTGAAACCGTAACCGCCCGCTCATTAGTACGGATTGAAACCGCCCCGCCCACCTAAAGGCGGTTTTGATGTATATCCACTTGTAGCGGGGCGGGGCGGAGCGGAGCAGGCGGGTTGGTGGGTTACGGTTATTTTTGTGCAGCCCTAAAAGTACCCACCAGAACCCAAATCTGCACCAATAGCCTGGCATCACCTTCTCCATTCAGTCAAACATCAAACCCAGCAAAGGACCCTTTCTCCACCACCCAACCCATTCAACCCAAACAAAACCACAGAAGCAGCCCATAACCCAACGAACCCATTGAACCAGCCAACCCCACCTACAATTTAGCCAATCATCATACCAAAACCCACTTTACTGACCCATTCAACCCGAGTCAAAACCCATCTCAGCCCACTTGCACTATACAACTTACAGCCCATCTTTGGGACTTAATGTAAAAAAAGATCCAAGACCCAAAAAGAAAAGAAAAGGACATCTATAAGGTCTCAACGGTCAGATTTGGGATTCTAGCATCAAATTGGTGAGATCTTTTTATTATTACCTTAGTTCGATTTATCTTAGTTTGTTTGCAGTAGATTCATATGATTGTGTGCACTTTCTTTTTAGGTTGCCATTTACTTACACCTTCATTAATCATTTATTTTTCACTATTACTTTGATAGAGTGCATCTTATTGCAATTATTGTACACATTCATCATGCATCATCTTAATTCATTAGTTTGAACTACTTGTTTAAGCATCCATTATATTCATTGCGTTTGTCATTTGCTTTCTTATCCTAGCCATCTAATCTAGCCTTTTAGGGCCAAGGAAAGCGGCGGTAGACGGGCTGGCCCTTTCATAGGGTCAGCCCATCTATACACTCCAATGCAAAAGAGATGAATGGTTAGATTAGGTTCCATGCACACCCCTAGTTAGGCCCTTTTAACCCTATATTTACAAAAATTCAAAAAAAAAAATTCAAAAAATCCCAAAAAAACTAATCTTTTCTTCATCCAAGCTCTACCAATCTTCTCCATTGAGCTTCATGCTAGTAGGGTAGGTTATACTTGATTCATGAATTTATTGATATTTGAAAAAGGATGTTTAGCACATGTTATATTTTCAAAATTATCTTCCATCCATTCCTTTGTTACTGCCTTAATGCACTGAGTAACACTAACCCTAAGGTGTTAATGACTGCGACATCGTCCACCCTTCTATGTGACTACCTAGGCCTTACGGCGAAAGCCTCATAATGGACTCCCTATGATTGACAATGGCACACAGGTCCCTCACTCTCTCCTAAGTTAGCTTAGCTTAGTGTGTATCCATTCCCAACGTGCCGTAAGCGATTGTTGGTTTTAAGATGAGCCTGACAGACAATAGTCCACTTCTCTAAGTGATCTTTCCCTAGATCGACCAGGTGCCTTAGTGCTCCCATCTTTAGACCAATGTTGTAATGGGCACCTAGGCTTTCATTTTGAGCATCCTTGCATGCATGTTTTCAAATGAAGACTACCCTTTTCTAGCCAAAGGGATTTGAGGAGGGTAACCGGTGAACGGAGTTGATCCCCTTCAATGAATATTGGCACCCACCCCTTTTTCTATTTTATTTTACATCATTCTATTTTGCATCATTTTCAAGTACTTTTCTCCTTGTAGCCGAATGAAAATAGATAAACAATACTCTACTTTTGTTTTGGGTTGCAAATCGATGAATTGAGAGTATATTATAGTTGTCAATTACACCTTTCACCACATGCATGCCCTATTTTTGATATAATTTATATTGGGACTTATGATCGCATTCGAACCTTCACAGGAGCCTAAAATTGCAGCTGCCAAATTTGTGCGCCATTTATTATATTATATATATATAGTTTTTTTATATATGAGAACTACAGGAAGAACTTCGTAGCTACTGTGTACAGATTTTGAACGCGTAGACTACATCTGAAGAACTTGAACACCAAGTTGTTGTGCTTCTTTCTATGTGATGATTTTTTTGTAGATTCTCAGACCTCAGAAATTTCATAGAAATCCAAAATCTCAGCAATACCGGGTCTATGGAATTTACTAAAAATCATGCATCAAATCTGGCACGCAATGGAAAATCTGCAGTACGGGAAATTCTTAATCTGTCACTATTTTTTCATTTATTGTTTAATCCGAATCATACCTTAATTTTTTTATTCCCATGTATATCTGAATCACCTTTCCATTAAGTCCCGAATCATGAAGTTTTAATCTAAAATAGATTTTCTAAAAAATTCTGGACCAAACCAGTCAAAGCTAACAAATTGCTCTGCAGCAGATTTCTCAAACCCGTCTATTATTTTTAGTGCCCTGTTAAAATAGCTTTTAAGTTGAATTGAGATTCACTGATTTTTCAGAATATTATCATGTCAATTTTCTTTCATTGAGATTTTGTTTCAACTGATTTCGATCAAAAAATTATTAAAAATTGGACAGTGGACCCCGGTAATGGACCAAATTTTGCAATGCAGAAAATCCAGCAGGTTAACTTGGATTTGTGTGCATAATCATGAAGGGTTATGTTAAGCCAAAATTCATGAAAAATTTGCAGAAGCCTCCTCTTCGGATCTTTTCAGTCTCATAAAAAATTTAGAATAATTGGAGATCTGTAGAAATTATAAAAATTCGGAGAGTGGACCTATGTTAGGCCAGATTCTGCAGTGCAGAAATTCCAGCATTTTTATTTAGAATTGTGTCCACTATTTCATAAGGTTTCAATACTCAGAAAAATACAGAACTTAATATGGGACTTTATCATCACATACACTGAATCCCTATAAAAATTGAGACCGATCCAAGTTACTAAAAAATTATTAAAAATTGGGCAACAAGCATGCAACAACCCATAGAATTCATGATTATATTACCTATTTCATATTTCAACTATTTTTCTTTCTTTTATTCCAAATGCATGGAACTTAGTCTTCTCACTCATCTCGAATCTTAAAGATGGACTGAACCCTCATAATAATGACCCAAAATAATAGTGATGAGACTATCACATGTCGCCGGCGGCATTGTGATGAGTGGGACCCTTAATTTTCTGTACGGAAGCGATCAAATGGATGGCCGTTTACCATGACTGGCGATTACACATTTTTACCATTTCTAGGATTAGTCGGAAATTCTCAAAATTGGTTGGTACTTTTGAGTATCACTCTATATAATATTGTGTTTCCACCCACATTGGGTCCGGAAATCACATCCGACACAATGGTGTCTTTTTCTGGACATGGGGCAAGGCCTAGCAATTCTTTACATACTTTTGGGACAAAAGCATTATTGACGGTTCTTTCCGTTACCGGTTTACCATCAATAGAGAGTCCATAAATGTAAGCAACGTCTTCTAAAGTGATCATTGCTTCCCCAATTGGTAGGTGAAATGTATTGGTTTCAGGCCTCCACCTTTCCACCAGCTCATATATTAGAACATGGTCTATCCTCATATAGTCTATCTCTGATAGATGTAATAGACCAACATCCCTCACATGCTCTTTCTATTTTTCAGTTAATACCCATATCTTTTTGTCATGGATGGTATTGATGCATCTATAACTTCCAGGTTCAACTCCTTTTAATATGGCTTTGAAAACATGTTCGTCTTGTTCAAACAATAATTCTCCCTCATCATCAGAAGCAACGTCTTTCACCATCTGTTCAGCTTCAAGCAATGTAATATAAAGCATATACAAGTATGAGTTCACCAACACATTGGAAATAGATTTTTATTTGCACGATTGTGAATGATTTTTCTGTCAATGTAAACATGCCAAACAAGATTTTCATCCAATTCATGATCAGGTATAGGTAGTCAAGTGATGTGAATTGTGAAGAAAGAAACAAATCAAAACAAAAGATGGAATTAAAGAACTGAGAGGCAATGGCTTGTACAAAAGTTAAAGTCTCACCAATTATGTGGGGCAACTTTGAGAAAAGTAAAAAAATCAGCTTTATTTGATGGTTATAAACCATCTCAAGAATTGGTAGTGAAATAAAAAGTAAGAAGATTAAGATTTTGTATATTCTGAATTTTACAGGATCTTGAATCAATGGATAGAATATCATTCAACAGGGAAGTATCTTTCGGTTGGTGTAAAGTTCTTGACAATTTTACTTTAAATAGTGGACTCTTGGCATGCTTGTGAGTTCTTATAACTACGCTAAATACACTACAACAATTTGCATTTTTCCCCAGCGTTTTTTCTCTGCGCAATCACTAAACACCGGGGAAAGTATAACTTTTACCGGCGAAAAAGCATCTTTCGCCGGGAAAAGATAGGGTTTTCCCGACAACATATTTTCGCCGGCAAATGTTAGGTTTTTCCAGGCGATTTGCCTTTTTCGCTGGCAAAGGTCAAAGGTCTTCCCCGGCGTTTTGTTTATTTCGCCGGTAGAGGTCAAGAAAAATTTCACCTTCCATCCCCGCCAAACGATCGCACCTTTATTTTTTTTCTGCAGGTGAACAAATTGCGTCGGCCAATGTTTTAAGTCACTCTATTCCCAAACCTCTGTAATTCCCTATCTCGCCTCCATCCCTCATCTCTCTCACCCATCCCTCGCTCGCCCGTCCATGGCTGTGGCATTTTTAGCGACATTACTTTTCGCAAACCTATGTCGTCTATCTCATTTTAAAAGGAGCAAAAAAAAAAAAACCTCCCTCTCCTCTCTCCCGGCTTCACCCTTTTTCTCGTCCTCTTGCCCTCTTTCTCTCCCGCCCTGTGCCCTCTTTCTCTTTCAATCGAGCCATCTTTAAAAAAAAATTCCTTGAAACCTACTTCTCCATCATCAAACCCTACCTCTTCCTTCCATACAATCGACTTCAAAAATTGGAAAAGCTCCCGAAACTCATTGCCAATCTCATCGGCCATTCATTAAGGTAGAACTGGTATATTATTGTTTGCATTTTTTATTCTTTATACCCTTATTTGGTTTGCCCTAAATCGGCTATTCTTTCCCTTTTACTTATTTTGGGCGTGCTTATGAAGATAAGGTTGATTGATTTTTATTTTTTATTTTGCCCCGTTAGATCTAGTTACAGATTGAGTTACCAACTGCTAAAGATCTTCTCTTTCTTCTTTTGTGTTAAGTTTTACATACATGCTTCGAGGCAGTGTTTGCCTAGTTTTTAGGTTGCAAACCGACATGGATTTTGTTGTGTTGTGTTTGGTGATGTTTTTTATTGTGTAGTTTTAAGTAAGTTTTTTTCTTTTCATAGTTATAGATTTGGATTTATCAACTCCATGCAAGGCTGAATTTATTTGTACATCTTTCATCCCTCCTCTGCAATCATCTTCATCATATTCTTTTGCAGTTCCAAATTTGGTTTCATCTTCAAGCACAGACCTGTGCATTTTAATTTCTTATTTTTTTTCTTCCACAAATCCACTATGCATTGATGATTTCCTCAGATTTGTGAACCCTAAAAAGGGGAAAGCCCTTCAAATCCGTGCTTCATCTATTTTTATTCTTTTTACATATGGTTAATCTCAATTAAATCTAACCAAATCTGGAAGCCAATTGGCATAGTCTTCTAGTTGTAGGCATTCTTTGGCTTGGGCATAACCCAAACTAGAACCTGAAACAATAATCCCTTCTTAAGAAAACAACCCCCGCCCCCCCCCCCCCCCCCCCCCCCCCCCCCCCAGTGTAGATTTATCCTCATGTGCATGCCAAAACCTCAGAATGATACATGAAATTAGCTGTTTTGGGTTTAGACCTGTATATGTGCACTACTAGGTAGATTTGTTTAGTGATATTGCAAAAATTGATTGTAGGTTTGGAAGTAGATTTTGTGGAAAATTAGGGCTCATATTTGTTGTCTTCTCTTAAAACTTCAGTTCCTCTCACTTTCATAATTTATTTTAGTTAATATAATATAGCTTTGCTTGCTTTTCTATCTCTGATATTCTAGTGCATGTTAAAAATTGTATGAGATTCAGGCCAAGGTAGTTTTGTAGATGGGTAGGTGGCAACCACCTCTTCACCCCACTCTAGTTGTGTTTTGAACTGTACTCTTTAGACTGGTTGAAGGGTATATGAAAATATGTCATGGATTGAAGGGTTGGTAGTACTCCCTTCACGTTGCACGACTTGTTTGGAAGTAAATGGTTAAAATGTTGATTGAAGAATACATGTGGTTTCAAATTGTTCAATGCTATCATAACAGGTTGGGATTTGAATATTTTTCAGATAATAATGGTATTGATTTATTTTTTGATTGGCTATTTCTTAAATCTGACTCTAACAACTACCCTCATATTCTCACAGGCCCTCTTATTGAACCCATCTCGCTGATTCACCCAACAGTCATCGCCTACCCATCATCTTCTTTTTTCAATGTATTTTCTTTTCACTTTGAATGCAATTGACATCTATTTGTTTGTAAAAATTCCTAAGAGACTATTATCTGTTAGTAAAAATTCCTTAACTACTGCTATTTGTTTGTTTAAATACCTCACAGGAAGTTTGCTATGCCAAGAAGGACAACATTTTCTTTTTCTGTAAGTTGAAATGTTACTATATGAAAAGTGAACTGCTTGAGAAAGGAACCAAAATCTGTATGAACAAAGTTTAGGTTTTTTTTTTTTTTGTGTGATAGTACTCTTCATTTACTTTATTTCTATCCATCATTTTAATAAACTTGTTTGTAACAAAGATGTTGATCTGTTTTTAAGTATAGGGATGTCTTTGTAGGGGAATGGGGCATCCTTTTATAAGGGTCTCAAAGTAATTCACAAATTTTGCAGGGGATAATAATTTTTTTTACCCCTTTGTTTATTATATCTCAAATCCTTAAGCGGGGTGCATCATTTTCTTAGTTCTGTGCTTGTTATCAATTCCTTGCTATGTGTTTGTTTATAGGAATTTTACATTTGAAGGGCTGTGATGGGTATGGTCGATGAGATTTAGATGTGTTTCATATTTTAAAACCTTATCATGTTGTGATTGGATTGTTTTGTGATGGAGGTGTGGTGGGGGTACTACTTACCCATTTGCAAGATAAAAGCAAATGATATTTGTTTGCTTGTTTATGCCTTTTGTTGTGGTGGAAGAAGATAAATGTTCTGTATCCATGCCCTTTTGTCTATGACAAACCAAATGGTGGGTGGGGGAGGTGGGTAGAGCATTAAAGGTCAACTCCATTTTATGCCCTAAGGTTTGATTTTCTCTTTTTGTGACGAGAACTTGCATATATGGCCACCATCTATTGATTCTAAATTTTGGGGCATGAGTCACCTTGAAGATATTTTATTTGCATTTAATCTTGATGTGGGGCCCGTGGGGAGACCTGATCAAATCTGGTCTGTTCACATTGTTGTGTTTGGTAATCGGGAAGTGGCCAAAAGTCATTCAAGTGAACATGACCGCATCAGTTTGTCAAGGGTGATCTGATCCCATCATAGCTCAGAATCCACTCTCTGTTTTTTTACATAGATTAACAATGTGGTAACTGTTGTAAGAACTTCGTCATTTCTTTTCGTAAGACACAGAGCTAGTAAGTGAGTCCATGACATTTGATAAATTCTAAAATACATTTTATATTTATGTTCTATTTAATTTCCATATAGAATTATATCATGTTGGTTTATCTTTTCTGTAGTGTTGGCATTGTATTCAATTTCTGTTTTTTGGATTCTTTTGGGTGATTAAACTTTAATCTATAGTAAGTTAACTATCATGCTTCCATCTTTTTCTCCATACAGTTCAGCAAAAGGAACTAGGTTTGGATTTGTGAAGTGGGTTGATTTTTAGGAAGACTTTGTGTGTTCTTTTTCTTAGAGAGAGAGAGAGAGCTATTGCTAGTGTTGGACTTTGGGCGGGACAGGGAGAAGTTGCTAGAACTGGAATGAAAAAAAAAAAAGAGTTAAAATAAACTTCTAATTAATTGGAATCTGAATTTAGACTGGGAGTGGGAAATTTCTGTTTGGTCATTTGATTTCTAATGTCGAACAAGGAATAGTATACTTTTTAAACTAAAATTCCTATATCGTTTCATTTCTAAAATCGAACTCCAAAAATAGAAAGTAAGGAAAACATGAAAATTTCCTCGTCAGTAAAATTCCACCCTCTCCCCCACTCTTTTGCACTCCATTTCTAGTTTTCTTAAATTAAAAAAAAAAAAAAAAGAGAGAGAGGAGATATCTCATCTGTTTGATTTTGGATGTGCAGATTGTGGTGGGAAGGAGTGGAATGGAAAAGCTGACAAATGAGGCTAGAGAAGTAACATGGTAGGGAGTGCTGGGTTTTTTCTTTCTTCTTTTTCGCTTTCTCTCAAGGAGAGATATGGTGAAGATTAATGAATTGGGTCGAGTCAATTGATTCGGCTTTACATTTCTACTACATGTTTAGATAAGGCATTAAATCTCATAAATCACAGGTCCCACCAAATGTTGCCTCTGTTTTCAACTGCCAGGATGGATAACTTTCATTTTTTCTCGATGTTCAAACTTCAAAGTTTGTGATGAGGGAGAATCTGGATGCTTTAGTTGTAGTTATATACACTCAGTTCTAATCGTGAACTTTGGCATTGTTTCTGCTTGTTTGTAGAGCCTTGTTCTTTGTTTTACTTTTTTTTTTTCTGATTTTTTCCTTTCTTGTTGGATCTCTGTAGGACTTAATCTCAAGAAAATAGATAAATGTATTGGAGATCCTAATGCAGATGCAGAGAATCCAGTGCTTAAAGCAGAACAGGATGCACAGGTTGAATCACTAACCCTTTACTGTTGATTTGCATGTAGATTTAAGGATAAAAAAAACAGAGAACGAAACTTTCTAAAGAGTCGACTTATTTCAGATTTGGTTAGTTTTGGACAACTTGGTTATATCAGGACTTAGGGCATTCTTTGAAACTATAATTCCATCTTTTGCCTGTTACATTGTTTCTTTCCAAACAGCATTGCTTTGATTTTATTTTCCCTGTTACTGACCTTTCCAATGCCATGTGTTTTGTGAATCATGATCTTAGATCGGTAAAGATTCTCATGGAGATGTGACCATATTGCCAACACTTGTAATCAACAACAGACAATATAGAGGTGTGCAACTAGGTCTAGTTATTTTTATTGGAGTTACTTGGTTGATTCTGAACTCTTTATTATCCAGCATATGATTGGGCCTCTCTTGGTTATCCCGACCAATCATTTGAGGGAGCCTTTTATGGATGGATACCCCCAAAATCGCATAGATCTGGTGATCCCAACTACAAAACAACTGATATGGTTCTCGGTAACTGTAGATCATTGGCTGCAGTTGTCCATCCATTCGCTGGCTGCCAATCATATAAATATATAATTTACCAAACATGCATGACAGCAGGGCATGTGTCACATCCCGGTCCCGAATCACCCTGGCCTAGGGTAATCCCCGAGGTGTGGCACACGTACTCCCGCGTGCTGTACCTGTCTCGAGCCAAGTTCAACACACGAAGGAGAGGAAACCAACTATCCATATATGTGAGTTAAAACTCACAAAACACATTAAAGCAATTAAACATAGCGGAAGCTGTATTTCATTTGTGTGAGGTATCAAATTCCTTCCGTCTACATAACAGTTCAAGTTTTACTACAAAAGAATTATACAATTAATTACATTGTTATACAAAAGAGGGTAAGTTAAAGAACACTATACATCAATACCAAAAATATAAACAAAAGAATTCTATAGTCTAAGTGTGGCCCACTCAAAAAGGGGCTAGCCACACCACAAAAGAGTCTCCAAAAAGTTGACGCTCTCCCCGGGAGATAAGCTCAATGGGCCTCAGGTTCGGGCCACTCCACTAAACCCGAAGGTACCTCATGGGTAGCCTTCTCACTCTCCTCGGTCTCTGTGGGACCGGAGGCTGCACCTGAGACTGTGACACCAAATGTAGTACCATTAATACGACTATTAAGCAAGCACAGGCAATAATAAGGATATACATAATGTTCAATTGAATTTAAAATGGATAATTTAAGAAAGAGCAATATCAAATATTGTTTAGGCAAATCAAGTTTAAATGTATAATTTATGCTGGATGAATCAAGAAAGTGAAATACACTAATTGGCTACTACCTTAAGCTCATCCTCTCAAAAGAGAGCAAATCTAGTTGGGATGTCACCAGCGGCCCGGCCAAAGGCTAGCTGGCTACCCAGGTTTGGAGTTCCGGAGCTCCATATGACTTACTGCAGTAGTCTCAATTTATAAACCGAGTGTAACCCCGTCGGGTATCACTGGGTCGAAGCTAAGTAGTGCCGACTCGATAGAATCAATAATACTCGGAATAAAAGTAGAATTGAGTAAACTCATATTCATTATTCATAACCAAATTAAATGATAATCACATATTTCAATTTCTTATTCAATCCTCATTTCTACCAAACATCAATTTGAAAATATTCAAATGGAATTACGAGTTGAATATAAAAGATAAGATATAAGGGATTACTAAGAATTATCAATCTATTAAGTAGAATTCTGAGGTTCGAAGGAAATTCATACACCAATATGAAATGCATTGAATTAGAATTCAAGCTATTTGTTTTACAATTTAACTCTAGACTTTTATTTTTCTAGTCCTCTACCGTCCATTTCAAAATAGGTTGGGAAAATCAACGAATTACTACATTTATTTGGTGTCACCAATCACAAGAAATACGTTGAATTTCCTAACTAATTTTCATGGCATAGTTTTAGACTAGGAATCATCCATTGGCCCAATTATATGGTTAAAGTTCTCATTCTATGGTCATAAGATTCAAAAATTTCCTAAATCCCTACGGAAGTGAGGGTGTACTCCAAAACCCACTAAATGAGTGATTAAGGAGGGTGGAAATACCCCAGAAGGGTTAACACACCATTATTTGAGCCAAGAAAAATTCCTAAAAATTGGGGTCAGGTCCTTCTACCGGTAGTACTTCCGGTAGAGTTTCTACCGGTAGTACTTCCGGTAGAGTTTCTACCGGTAGAACTAAGGTTTCACAGTTTTTACAACTCTCTGTCAATTTTCGGGCCATTTCTACCGGTAGTACTTCCGGTAGAACTAAAGGTTCGCAGTTTCCTTTGTCTTTTCTATCTTAATCCTTGTCAAAATGAGTCTACTTACTCACATGACACATACACAAAAGTTCCATACATTTTAAAACAACCCACATGAAGAAATCCAACTCATTTATCATTTTTCAACATAAAACCCAAAATAATAAGAAGGGAAAGAGATTACTTGAACCAAATGAAAATGCACAAAATGTAACCCAAATCATGCTTATACTTGCCTCAAGAAGAGTTCTCCAAACTTCTCACACACTTGGTTCAAAGAAAATCTCAAAAGCCCCAAATGTTCAAACCCTAACCACAAAACACATAAAAACTACATGAACATGCATGTTGCTCAACCAAGAGTCTTCTTGACTCAAATGCAACTCTAAAATCCCACCAAAAGTTCTTGAAGCCTACCTCTTCTAAGTATTTCGAATTTGGAAGGATTGAAGGGGGGTGGAGATAGTCTCAAGCCAACTAGTGAAGAGGAGGAAGTGAAGAAGATGATGAAGATGTAGAAGAGTCCTCCTCAAACTTCCTAAGCCTCCAATGCACATGCACGATTCCTTCTTGCTAGTTGAGAAAGGAAGAAAAGGAGAAGTGCAGAGAGAGATGGAGAATGAAAAGGAAAGAGAGAAAGGGCTGGGTCAAACTTTATATAGAATGAGAATTGCAGGAAAGTCCATTCAACTGATTTATTTCCATTTCGAGTCAAATGAGGGTCCATCGGTACAACGGTTGGTCGAATGAAGAAATGCCTAATATGAAAATTGATGTACTCATCAAAATACACGCGATGATGTCAAAATGACGATCAAATTATGAAAAACACGAAAACCCATATTTATGAAAAAGTTCCTGACTCAACTCAATTGAGTCAATTCGGTTCTCACTCACCTATACCAGGTGCAAACTCATCCAACTCAGTCTAAGAGGGTTAATAAACACTAACCACTATAATTAGCAATTGAACACAATAAATTTAACCAAAACATGGTTAATTAACACTAATCAGGATTAGATCGGGTCGGGGTGTAACAGCATGGCTCATCAGATGAATGGGTCGGATAATCAAGCATGTGCCATTTGTACCATTGCTTTCTCCATTTCTTTTGATCAAGCATCATTGTAATACTCTTCATTTTATGTATAATACTGCCTTATTTCAGGTAACTTAGACAAAGGTGCAGTCCTCAAAGCCATCTGTGCAGGTTTCCAGAAGACCACAGAGCCCGCAGTTTGTTTGAGTGCCGGTCAGTAAGGATCTTCAAAGCATCCCCTTGCCCATTTTTGTCGTGTTTGGATTGCTCACTATCTTAACCTATTTCATTTATCCAGGGCTCATGCCCATAGCCTATGAAAACCATTCCCAACCTATCTAGTGGCGAATCCCCTCCACGTAGAATAGAAATATGAGTTTCTGTGGCTTCCTTTTTTTTATTTTTACGTCGCTTATATTGTTTGGTCATCGGTTATTGTTGGTAGCAATTCTTTCTATTCTCCTTCTCTCGATGGATATCATCTTAATATAGGATGCTATAAACAGAATTTTGTTGTTTGGTGCTTGAACTAATAATTGGTGTTACTAGATCAACTTGCTGACTTTGAAGAGACTTGGATGGGGAGTGCAAGAAAGCACTTACCTGGTGGCTGGAACCAAGGACTCAACAGCTTTAACAATGGGCATGCTGGTAAGATCTGATTTCAATAATCATTTTTGTAACCTGAGAAAAGAGCTAGGCATTATTATAACTAGGTCTTGTGTGATAAGATTATTGAGAAATTGATAATGATATACAGAACTTCTGTATCAGTGTATCTGTATGGAGTAACAAAAGTTTTCACAATAATGGTGGGTGTCCAATTGGCTATACTTTTGAAATGGCCAGTTTAAGTATTTGGAAATTGAAGTGGGGATGCAAATGGGTCAAATTGGGGTGGACTATATATTGCATTAGTATAATTGGATAAAAGATTTTAAAAATATTTCTTTTAGATATACAGGTAGGATTAATAAATGGTATATGATTAAAGCAAAGTAGACTCTCAAATATGATTATGACTCAAGCAATGTAGGCCCTTAGAGCCTACATAGATTTTTTAGGTGAATGTAATCGTCGTGTATCCAGATCCTCGGGTCGGAACATACTCGGATTAGGTTCCAAATCCAAATGTAACATACTCGGATTAGGTTCCAAATCCAAATGTACCAGATCTTATATGAGTTGATACATGTCCGGATTAGAATTTTTCTTGGATCCAAAAATAGGTTCGAAATGCGCTTTATCTAGAACCAGACATTGGATACTTGCTTGGATAATAAGATACCCATTTGAAACTCTAGTTGGAATACTGCCAATCTGCTCTTTCTACCCTCTTAAGTATTTCAGCAATCACATTACACTGTTTACTACTGATGCTTAATTGTGGATAGGATATAGTTAATAATATTTTTTCTATTGCGTGAATGAGTTTTCTTTTTGCTGGAAGCTTTGACTCTCTCTCTCTCTCTCTCTCTCTCTCTCTCTGTTTTGTGAAATTGTAGGATCTAGTGTTGGTGGGACAAATGGACAGGCGTAGAGGGGTTGGGCACTTCCTTCAACAGAGTCACTGCATAACCAGGGACGAATGAGGTCTCAGATGAACTAAACATAAGAATACTCACCCAAAGGTGCTCAGAAAAATTGGAATTCCTGATAGTATGTCTAGTGCTGGATTGGATGAATAATTGGTTTTCTATCATTAGTTAGGTATCATAAAAATGTGGTTGGAGGAAACTATGTTAAACATATGGTAGCATTAGAGTGGTTTTTGGATGGTAATGGTAAAGTGTTTTCAATGTTGCAAGGATGTTTGAATATTAATATGAAGTGAAATGAATTTTCTTGTTTCATTTTTTGATGATTTTGGAATGGAAATGGATGTAAGGTGTGTAGTAGACGTGGTCTTGGATAATGGAATTAGAAATTTCAGTTTATTCATGTGACAAATAGGAAAATAAATTTAAAAATCAAATAAATAAAAAAAATTAGATTTAAAAAAAAAATATTCCCGGCAAGAAAAGATGCCGGCAAAAAGATTTTGAAAAAATAATTTTCGTAATTTGTAAATCTTTTCCCGGCGCAAAATAACACCGGCGAAAGTTTTTCTAAATTTATTTTTGAAAAAATAAAATCTTTTCCCAGCGCAAAATAATGCCGGCAAAAGTTTTTCTAACATTTATTTTTGAAAAAATAAAATCTTTTCCCGGCGCAAAATAACGCCGGGAAAAGTTTTTCTAACATTTATTTTTGAAAAAATAAAATCTTTTCCCGGCGAAATAAACATCTTTTTCCGGCGAAATAAAACGCCGGCAATGTATAGACTTTTACCGGTGTTGCCTTTTTTTCGCCGGCAAATGCTATTACAGGCAAGCTTTTTCCGGCGCATTGCCGGCGCAAGAGAAATCGCCGGTAATAGACATTGCCGGCGTTTAATGGACCTTTACCAGCACTTTTTTAGCGCCGGCAAAAGTGCAAATTGTTGTAGTGATAAAAGAAAAACTTGTAGATTAGCTTCAGTCTTGGGTGAATAAGGTAGCACGTCTAGACTCCTACTTAGAGTTGGCTATAGTTGGCCCCACAAAGGTCAATTCATGTGTTATTTGTAATGAAATTATGATAAGAGTATATTAATTAACAGAGGAACGGCTATATATGATACAAACCAAGCCAATAGGTGTTCTTGTTTTAGACCAAGCAAGTAAGCAGTGTGGAACCGTACTCTTGTTGGTTCATCTAATGGCCCCATTATCCAATTTTGTTTGGAACCACAGTACCACACTCACCCACAAGCCCACACCCCTTATCAGCTGAGCTACAACTTAGAGACAAAAATGAACAACTTCATATATAGTTTTTGTTCAATAGGAAATAGATCATGCATCATGTGCTAAAAGCTAGCACATTTGGTATGATCATGACGTATGGTAACACAGTCTACCTAAAAATCTTGGATTAACTATTTGGACCTTCAAATAGCGGGAGGTCTGTGGATTAACAATCTACCTAAAAAAAGCCCAACAAATAAGTCTGGATTCCCAAACTATGAGGCCAACTTGTACATCTCAAAATTCTCTCAACATATAAAAAAAAAAAACCTTCATGTTCCTCTTTTGATCTCACAATACTTTGTATAATCTTTGGGGTACCAACTGGTTTTCAAATGTATTGCAGTTTCGCTATATTATATTGACAACTTCTGCGGGCATCATGGATCATGAAGAGGTGAGAAGGAAGAGTGTTGGTGGTAACAACCAACATACATCAATCAATGTATTTCCTTTAATGTGGTGTATGTATTCCTTCATGAATGAAAATGGTAAAAGATAGTAAGTCTTTTGCCATGATAATAAGGGAGGACCTCCAATGTGACATTTCATCGAACAAATAGTGTGCATGAGTGAAAACTATGTGGAAACGAGTAAATCCTCAAATGAAATGAACAGAATGGGTTACAAAATAAAACAAAAAAATGAAGAACTCACACTCCAAACATACATAATGCTGCGAAATTACATAATACACATTTCATACGAACACAATGCATCAAGAACTCTAAACATACATAATGCTCCGCAAATGATGTGAAAAAATGTAGCTATTGTGACATACCTTCCCATTGACGTGCGATATCGGAGAAAGGTTGATGGATTGTAGAGAAGGAAGAAGGTAGTTGAAGCGGCATCGTCGCTCTGGAAAATAAGGAGAAGTTACAGACTATAAAATGGTAAAAATCAGACGTGTCTGTGGATATAGGTTTTGGCGAACGACGATAATAGCATCACTGTTGTCAGAAACACAGTGACGCTAGTGTCACTTACCCTAGGTTTTTTTTAAAAAAAAAAAACCAAAATAATAATAATGGACCCTATTGGTGCTACACATTTTGCCAGGATCCTTCAGGGTAAATGGCTGTATTTCAGAATCTTACCAGTAAAATCCTCTAATAGTTAAATAGGTTATTTATGGGTGAAGATAAGTCCCATGACAATCCACTGGGCAATTTACTAGGTTAGTAAAAGTAATGTAAAGCCTCTATTTTTCAGACAATATGTCACATCTTCAAAATTTCCTCATTCCTTTTTGGGGATTTAACCGGGAAAAACAAATTAGGTGACCACCATACCGAAAAGGTAATTTTAAGGGCCCAGGTATCAAATCAATCATTTTGCCCGTAAACATAATTTTTTTAACATTCTCTATTAGGGTCCCATCGACCTTCATTAGCAGTGTTAAGGGTCGATTGAGACCCTGCGGTCCATCTTAACCTTCATAGAACTCCCATTTACTTTGTTTGTAGGATCTTAACCGACCTTTATTTATGTTGGTAAGGGTCTCTATCGACCCTACAATGTACACTTATAAATGCACGAAACTCATCCCCCATTTGTTGTTCTTGGGGAAAGAAAAAGACTATGCTCGATTTGGTTCCCCTCCGTAGGATATTCCCACCTCTTGAAGACCATTAAAGCCACATTCCTTAATCCTAATAATGTGAACATTACATCTATCAAAATGATTTTAGAGCTACCAAAGTCTCTACTCTTTTCCTCCATAAATTTCTAAAGCATTCAAAATGATTTTAGCCCCTTTTCATCTCCACCATCCAGATTCATCAAAGCCTTTCTTAGCCACGGGGCTTTCATACCAATGATTGTGTTTAGTTAATATCAATATTTCAAACCTTAAATAAATGAACAGAAACCAAATGGAAATACCAGAGACAACTTCAGACACAAATGCAACAAATATTGAGTTCAGCCTATTCAAATTGATGCCTAAAGTTAAGGTGGATGAAAGCAATAACAATTCTATTTGAAAACTTTATAAAAACCACTACCATGAAATCCCCCTCTCTAGCTTTCTGCCCATTGTTTTCTAGGAAGGGTTTCAACCATTTTTAGGGCTTTTTTTTTTCTTCCAAGTCATGCGACACAACCAGCACAAATCACCCTTTTAGAATCTCATTCTCAAGTGGAGAGTAGGTGTGTGGCATGAGGAAATGTGATATATTGCAAAAGGAATGACAAGGGCACAACCCAACCGACCATGAGATGACAAACAAAAACGAAAAAAGGGTTTTTTTTTATGGAACATAACTTCAACAAAGAGGGCATTGGAGGGGACCACAATGGCTTGATGGATGACCGTTGGGAACTACTGTGAATACGCCTGGCAGCCGATGTGGAATCGCATTCGACGCTGAGGAAGAAGAATGAAACAAACAAGAGAGAAAAAAAGGGTTTCCAAGCCCTAAAATGTATGAATGGGTCGAATGCAAGGTTGCTAGGGACCCTTAACATTTAAAAATAAAAAAAGGTTGATAGGGACCCTAATAGAGAATGTTAAAAAAAATTAGGTTTTTGTGCAAAATGACTAATTTGGTGCAAGGGCACTTAAAATTACCTTTACGGTATGGTGGTCACCTAATCTTTTTTTTTTTTCCAGTAAAATCATCTTCTGATTAAAAAAAAAAAGAGTAAAAGCAACATCCTTTCTCCACTAAATAACAAAAATATACCCAATTTTTACACAAAAAGTAAAAAAGATTCCCTACTATTCCACTAAAGAAAAACAATACCATCATAACCCCTTATATTTTATTCCCTCTTGAGTTGATACTTTACATCACTTTTACTTTAATAGTAAGTTGTCAAACTGGCCTACAAGAGACTTTATATATGACAACCTAATCACGAAAGTTAATTTAATTTATTATTTTAATACTTTTATATTTATTTATCACTTGGACAAGTAAGTTGGTCAATATATGGGTAGAAAATGTTCGCATGGGTATACTATGCACCTCGAACATGAAGAATTTCAATAAATACTGAAAAATATGCACATAATTTTTATTAATCACATGGAGTATAAATTATTGAAAGTTTCAAAATATTAAAATTTGACAATTTTTCCAACATTAAAAAGTACAATTAAATCAATGAAAAATAACAGAATTATTCAATAAATACTAGAAATTTCCAATTACTATTTAAGGTAATATGGGTTGAGTGTGCTAAAGAATCACTCTGAAACTTGAACCACGTAAGTTTTGGCAAGACTTTCAAAATTTAAAAAATTGCAAATAAGTATTAATTAATTAAATAATGGACTGAAACTAGTGTGGACCACATGAGGGCCCCACATGTGTCATGTATTGTCCCATTGTACAACCTAGGGGCCGGGTGTAAATGGGTGTGTCATTGCTCGTATATACATGAGCAGTGATATCGCTGCTTATCTTCACTACTATATATATATATATATATGTATATATATAACCGACTCGAACTTTCTTTCCTCATTTGTCATCTTTTTCATCTGCAAGGAGATTTTCTATAACCTTTTTAACTCAGAATCCCTTTTTTGGATTTTTCTCTTAGAGCATGTTTGGTATAAGCGAGGAATCTATAGATCTAGTGATTCCTTACTACCATTGGAACAAGGATTCTTCACTGGGGATTTGTATAGTTGATGATTTCACATCGATATTGGTGTGTATCGATGCATATGCCTGAGAAAAATAAGGTTTAGTGTGCAAATCCATGCGAGTAAGGATTTTCAAATCTTATAGGGGTGGAAAATCCTAACAAATGAAGATTTCCATCCGTCCAAATCCTCAGGAAATTACAATTGCCAAACATGGATTTACCAAAACTTTAGGGAAACCAAATATCTTTTCCCTTAAGATTTGGTTGCCAAATGCGACCCTTAGATACTCCACTTAAGAGGAAGGTGGACTCCAACAAAGAGGTAGGTAACCCAACTTACCTTTTTATTTATGTGTGTTTAAACCTCGATCAACTTGGTTTCATGGACTTGTTTTTGCAAACAAAGTTTTTTTTTTTTAAAAAAAAACTAAACCTCGAAAGGTAGACTCTATTCTAATGGTTCCCATGTATTGTTTGATTCATATTTTTTATTCCATTAAAGAGTTTGGCGTACTATATGATAGAGGTTGGTGGAGTCATTTTCTTTTCTTTAATGTCATAGTGGTTCATTTGTAGGAGAATGGGCATTGGCATTGTTGGGGAAAACAGTGCAGCGGAAAATACTCGCGATTGACGATATACCACGCATGCACGATGAACAAACACATGATCAAACCATCAAGCAATCACATACATGAATACATCGATATACATGGTTTGGCAAAACTGCCCACGTTCACGGGAAAGAAACTCGACTTTCTTTACTCATTTGCTGACACTCACAGGAAAGAAACTCGCCTCTCTTACTATCTGAGTATTTTTTAGAGTCTGGGGTTATAGATTATATCATATATATAATCACCACTTTCTTGAACTTATAAAAAAAAGTCTTTCTTAGCGATCAAGAAAACCACATAGATAATGACTAAAATACCCCAGACCCTGATCCTTGGTCATGGCCAACCCAGACGAATCGACCTGGTTAAATCGAAATACAAGACAATAACCCAATAGGCATTGCCTAAAATTTGCAATAACTTACATTCATCCATACGTGTAAAAACTTACATACAAATGTTAAAAAATACGCATTGGCATGGGGTATTTTTTTAATCATACGAAGGGCATTCCCATTAGTTCACATATTTATCGATGATTTGAATATTTTATTAATTTTCCTCTAAGAAGAAAATTTTGATTCAAGAAGAATTTATTTACTTTTTAGTTCAGTCTTATCACAAGCCTTTGTTACTGATATATGTAATAAAAAAAAACCCCAAACATAACAAAAGGTTGAGAGGTGTTGGTTGGCATCTTAGTTTTACACACATGACTAAAGATTGATCCCTAGGTTTTAAGATAAATAAAAAAATAGAAAAAAATAGAGCACAGAGGATGAAGAACGTACACAAGAAAGGAAAAGTCCATTTAATATCAACAAGTGAATGACAATAAAAAAATGGTGGGGTTCCTTTGGTGACATTAAGGTTTAAAAAGGGTAAAGAAGATTTTGCAGAGGTTTGGGCATGAGGGCAATTTTGATATTAAGTTTAAAAAATGGTGTTACCTGCCGAGTTTGTAAATATTTTTTAGTAAAATTTCAAAATAGTATGAAACTTTTAACTAACTTTACAAAAAGGACTAAAAATCTCAATGTTTCAAAAGAGCATAAAAGTTTTCCATATTTCTTTCAATCAAGTCCTCACCATAATTTTCTTACCCTTTTGTCATTTTTTCTTCAAAATTTTTCTTTAATAAATCATTTGTAAGAAATGATCAAATCCAACCCAAGCAACCTAATGGAGCCCACTTAGCTACCTTTATGCATCGATGGTTGCATCGATGGTTACAAACGAAGGATTTATATGGATTCCAAAATGATTGAAAAGTTAGATTCATTAAATGTCTATGATCATCAAGATCAAGTTAAAACTTGGGCCATATGAAAATTTAGAAAAAGGAAACCTCAATACCGATTCCGGCATTCTCATAGGCGACTAAAACCATCAAAAGAAGGCACCCCATCATCAATATTTGACAATGAGGCCCATAAAGTGCTTTTTTTGGATTTGGAGACGAAAGACAGTTAGGAGAAGGAAAAAACTTCTCATAAGGGTATTTTTGTCAATTGTCATTATTCAAAACTTTTTAATGGAGGGGACTTGATTGAAAGAAATGAGAGCTACTAATGCCACACCTAAAAATTCTTTTTCCACATCCTTTATCTCTACACACACCATTAAAGTAAAAAACATTGCCAAAATTTCTCTCTACACACCCCGTTTCCCCCAAATTACCATATTTGCTCCCCCTCACCTTCTCTATACACTCCCCTTACCCCACTCAAACTCTCACCATCCCTCTCCTTCTCCTTCTCCTTCTCCCTCTTTCTGCTCACCTCCCTCTGCCCGTCGCCCGCCGCCCTCTTTCCCTGCCCCCCGCCACCCACTCTCCATCTTTCTCCCTTTCTCCCCCTCCATGTCTCTCTCCCTCTCCTTGTCCATGTCCCTATTAGTCTCCACCTTCAGCGGTGCTACTGGAGGGGGTGGGGTGGGTATAGAGAGAAATTGTGTGAGATATGAAGTTATGAATGGTGTCCTTTTTTGTAATCTCACACGTGAGTATATTGGTCTAAAATAAGAGATGTGGAAAAATAAGTTTTGGGTGTGGCATTAGTCAGCTCTGAAAGAAATATGTAAACATTTATACTTTTAATTAACATTCAAATCCTCATGTACTTTTTAAAAATGAACCAAAAGTTTCGAACTTTTTTTAGACTTTTTAAAACTTTTTTTGGAACCTGCTATTGGCACATCTCCACTTGCTCATGGCACATCCCTTCTTTTCAAAACCTGGGTACCCCTGGGGGATTCTCCAAACCGCCCTCTCCCTCTCCTTCCCTATATCTCACTCTCTCCCTGCTTGCTGCCCACCTCCGCCCTTTTTTCCTGAAAGAATTTCAAATAAGGTGTTAAGTTTTTACCTTATTTCGAAAAAGTTCATAAGCTTCAAAAGTTTTAAACTTAGGTCCTAGGTTTTTTGGTAAGTTTTTAACTAAGGACAGCCGATCATTTATAGTTATTTTTCGGCAACTTTTATCCCTCGATTTTTTTTAAAATACCCAAATTGCCCTTCAGTTGTTGCCGTGACATACTTCCTGTAGCTACTACATGTCATCAATCACCGTGGGGATGTTGATTGTCATTGAATATTGTGAGGATGCTGGTGAAGGAACGGATGAGAAAATGACAACAATAAAGGATGGTTTACTTAATGAAGGAAAATTTGGGTATTTAGAAAAAATAGATTGAGGGAAAAAGTCACCAAAAATTAACTTTAAAAGGCTGGTTGTCCTTAATTAAAAATTTATTGGAAAACGTAACCCTAATTTAAAAAGTTTGAAAATTTTTATTTTTTTTGAAATAAGAAAAAAACTTAAAGCCATGTTTGAAATTCCCACTTTTTTCCATCATGCAGGGCATCCGGGTTTATATATATAGGGAGATCTTCATGTGCATCCATCCCTCACCATTTTTGGTGAGGGATACTCCTTTTGGGGGTGTTTCAAGTACAAGAGGGAGGTATATATATATGGGAAATATTCATATGCATCTATCCCTCACCATTTTTGGTGAGGGACACCCCTTTTGGGGGTGTTTCAAGTACAAGAGGGAGGTACAAAGAGGGAGGTACAAAGCACCCCTCTTGTACTTGAAACACCCCCAAAAGGAGTGTCCCTCACCAAAAATGGTGAGGGATAGATGCATATGAATATTTTCCATATATATATATATATATATATATATATATATAGCAGGGCTTTCCTAAGCTGCAGCTTAACTTATCCTAAGCTGGAATGATGCTCGTTCCATGAATCAAACTTGATTATATCTGTTTTTGGTATGATGGAACTCAAAAAACAGTATAATCGACTTTGATTTTGTAGGACCAGCCCTATTTCAATTTAGGATAAATTAAGCTGCAGCTTAGGAGAGCTGGCCCCATATATATATATATATATATATATATATATATATATAGGGGTCTTTATATGCATCTATCCCTCGTCATTTTTGGTGAAGGACACCCTTTTTGGGGTGTTTCAAGTACAAAAGGGAGGTACATATGGCCCGTTCTCTCAAGCTGTTGCAGCTTACCTTATTCTGTATATATTGAAACGTTTTCAAATAACAGAAGGATTTCGAAGTACTTTATTCTTCGATAGGGTTATGCGCTTGGTCACTGCAGGCTCTTGCTTAGTATGGGAAGGAGGAAATCTCGAAAAGCTAACGGGGCTTCGACCAAAGCTGATTCTGCTCCTCTCCAACTGTATGCATGTTTCTTTTTGTGCTCCTTGATTTCGTTTATTATGTTTTTCTTCCACTTTCTGATATGCTATGCAATCAATACACATCACGGATTTCTATTTCCTTTTTCCCCCTTTGAGGTTCAGGAGCAATTGCTACGAAGGAGAGCGCCTCTCTGCCCTTCTGAGAAGACTCGAGAGGTAACTACCAAATCACAATCATGCCTACACATGTTCATCTCTCTCCAAAGACTAGATTATTTTGGAATCCTACATAACCACTTCCTAAATAGGGCATTACTCATTGGTCACTAATCTGACATTTGCTGGAGAATACCAGTTGCTATGGTCTTGCTTGATCTGAAGGGTGGAAAAGAACTTAACTAGATTCTTGTTTTCTATCAATTGTTCTAACTGAAGGAGTTATGAAGGATCGTATCAAGAAAGGTCCATGTGGACAATATGGCGCCCACTTCTAACTAAAGTCTCAAGGAGTACTTATTAGTGCCTGATGATTTATGTTATTACATGGAAACATTAATCTTCATTTTAGTTCAGATTAATAACTTGCTTTTGAAAAGCCAAATTCTTCTCTTAATGTGTTTTCTACACAAGGCTGATCACAAAATAGATGTGATGAGTTCCGATGGTAGTGATGATGAGAAGGATTTTCAATCATTTAACTGCTTTCAGTGACTCAGATTTAGAGAAAGATTTTAGTTTAAGATTAATAGGCCAATCCAGTCATAACTCAGTGGTGAGGCACGACCCTCTCCACACAAATCACCAGGGATTGATCCCTAGTTGCAGTGATAATGTTTAAGGGACTTGCATAGGGTGTGGCTGTGCAAGTATTCACCTGAGAGAGAGAGAGAGAGAGAGAGAGAGAGAGAGAGATTCTTCATCCAATGAAGAGAAATAACCAAAATCCTTTATGGAAATACCAGTCGATGCATTCCTGCTTCACAAATTGGGCTGTCCTATGATGCCCAGGCCCAAAATACGGAAATTCCTGTAAAGAAGAAAGGAACTGAATAATTATATTATCAACACTAATTTCTAATTGCTGGATTAATGCTGAATAATCCTTAATCCAATGGAGAATGCTCAATCCAAAGGAGAGAAACGAGCAACACCAGTTTTATTAAAATACTGAGAATTCTGTCTACTACAAGACACAATCAGCTAGTCCCTTTTATAAAGGCTACTGAAATCTCTAGAAATCTTGGGAATCAACACATTCCTTTTTCCTACTTAAATATCTTCTTTCCTATTATATATGTCAATTATATAAGAAACTCGGAAAGAAGAAAACCCAAAGGAGATAGAAAGTTTTGGAACATCTAGAGCAACGTGGACAGTTTGGGCTGTGAATCCCATGTGCCTCACCTTCTTAGGAAAGAGACTCCATTCCTTTCTAGTGGACCTTTCCCTCTGATCAGTCAAGTAAATCCAAATAATCAACAAGATCCATCAAATCTTGGCCATCCACTCCTGCGTAAGACTCTCCTGGTGCTTACCCAACACATGAATCTGGTTCTTGAGTTTTGGGCCAATCTGCATCTTTCTCTTCCTGGGGATTGTGGTATCTTTTCTTAGTGGTTGCTGTTTGCATGATTATATAGGGTCACCTGCTGGTCTTTTGCATGCTATCAAAGTTTTCTTCATTGGGTATTTGAAGATCATTACATGTTGTTGTGAGTTCAAATCATATTACCAATATAATTATCAAAGACCATCAAGCTTCCTTTCACACTACAGGTCATTATCATTCTATAAAACAGTCATGTGCTCATCAGATGTGCTTTTATTGACATTAAATCTGCTCTCTCTCTCTCTCTCTCTATTTTTTTTTTCTTTTTTTTTCTTTGAAAATTCAATGATATGAACAAAAAAGATCAATCCAATTCAAACAATGGGGTGGGTTCGGATGACAGTTAGATCTAGTCCTAGTTGTTTCATAACAACGCTACAGCCTTATCGTATGTGACATTGAGAGCTAGTTTTAAAGGGGTCTGTGGGTTCAAACAAAGATTAAATTAAGTTCAATTTTCACAAGAGAATGTTTGGACGTAGACAATCATAAGAGTGTGATGCAAAGTTTATGAACTGTTGCAAGGAGGCCCATGTCCCACATGTGGGACCCAGGGAGTTTAAAAATATTTTGTTTCTTATTTTTATTTCCTTAATTAGCTGCCGCTGTGACTAAGCTTTCTAATTTTATTTAATGAGTTGTAATTAGGATGGTTTCTAATATGCCTAATTTCATAGTTTGATCAAGAGTCTTAGCCCCAAAGTTTTCTTTTCTTATTTATATGTGCATTGTACAGATTGGATCTCAATTCATAAGTTTAACATTATTTGTGGTGGACTTTGGATCTCCTTTGAGGTGCCCCCCTGCCGCCCCCACCCCCCCCCCCCCTCCACCCCCGCCCGCCCGCGCGCGATAGCCTCCACGAAGACCTTTATTGTGCTTCGGAACTTTTGACACAAATTATAACCCTGGATCTGCACCAGAAAAAGTTCTCAATCCTTATGCTTAATAACGTCCTTAGATAAACCCCGAGGGGTAACTCAATTGGCCTAAGACCACGGTTTGCTTCTGGAGGTTGAGGGTTCGAAATTGCGCAACCACACTGGGGCCACGAGGGATTTACCCGGCTCCCCCCAGGCCCGAAGGGATCCGATATCACAAAAGAAAAAAAAAACCCTCCTTAGATAAAAATTCCTAATGAACGTAAGAATGGTAAAGAAATACCTTTAAAAGCAATCGAGCAAGAGAAATCTTTGTGCAGCTATGATGCCTAGGCATGGCATGGATACGATATAGACACACCATGGACATGGCAGGGACCTGGATTTTACATATAAAAAGTGAAATGCCGAATACAATATGGCACAATACGTTGCCCTTTTTGAAGTATCCATGCATCATAAATGTGCACAGAATTTTAAAGGGCATCTTAGACATCTTGATGTGTAGAAGCTGTGTGCCCCACATGATGGACTGGTGGGACCAGCCACCTCTTGCAAACTGGTCTGCAGGCCTGGGGAACCAGGCTGGGACCTATTTTATCTGGGTTGGGTCTGATGTGGACTTGGTTCAGCTAGACTCACATATGTGGACCTGCAGTCCAATATTTTCTGGTCTGGTGAATCATTTTTGGCCTGGATTGAGTTATCAATGGATCCAAAAAAGCCTATACTTGGCTCATTTAAATCCTTTTTAATTCCAACACCTTTTTCTTTTTTTTTTTTAATGTAAAATCAGGATTTATTTTGGGACGGAGAGATTGATGAAGATGTCGAAACTCGAACTTGGGATAAAAACAGGACGGTTTAAGTGGAGACTTGCTTCTGGAGTGCTTTGTGACCAACGAATGCCAACATGATTGGCGAGAAAATTTATAGGACAGCGATTGGACCAGCTATGACCTATGGATCATAATGTCGGCCAATCAAGAAGCAACATATCCACAAAATGGATGTTGCAGAGATAATAATGTTGAGGTGGATGTGTGGTAAAATTAGGAAGAATAAAATTAGAAATGAGCTCTTTCGAGAGCATGTTGGGGTAGTATTAATAGGGGATAAAATTAGAGAAACCCATTTAAGATGGTTTGGCCATGGCCAATGCAGGCCGACAACAATGCTGGTAAGGAAAAGTTTGTCTATGCAGGTTGAGGGCCCATGAAGGGGAAGGGTTGGGCTGCAGAGGACGTGGATGGAAATAGTAAAAGTAAATTTGAAGATGTGCAACTTATATTACGATTTGGCTTGGGATAATCGGAATGGAGAAATAGAATTCATGTAGCTGACCCCAACGTAGTTGGGACAAGGCTTTGATGATGATGATGATCGACCATCTAATTTATGATTTAGCCCATTCTTTTTTATCGGACTCTTGAAAAATGGATCAATGTGTCATTTGATTTATCTAATTTTTCTAAATATGATAAAGCCACCTAAGACACAATCTTCTAAAATCTGACCATCTTCTTCTGCACCATGTTCCCTCGATTCATATGGCAATGGCTCATGCATGGCCAGCATAATAATACTCTGTTCCAATTATTGTTAAAGATGGGGTTTTCCCCTTTGTTTCTTGGTGACGTACAGTAGGCTCTCCTGTAGCTCAGATTGCCCTTCTTTAAAGCCATGTTAGAAATATTCACCTAGATTCAATTTTTAGGCCCAGAATTGACTGCATTTGCTGTAGGTGACATTCGAGTTGTATGGGCCTCAAATTCACACCTAAAAATGAACAGAATGGGCATAAGTTGACACTGTGCCAGCCTCAACAAGGTGGCTTCTCTTATTAAAACCAGTTTCAAAACTGCTTTAGTCCAACATGAACACATTGGGTTGAACTTGGTGAACTATTGCCTCTTCCTTTTTAATGTGCTTATATTTATCATCATCATCATCGTCAAAGCCTTGTCCCAAATATGTTGGGGTCGGCAATGTGCTAATATATATATATATATATATATTCATTCTTTTCTCATGCTTATATTTCATCTTGTTCACAGGGAGATAGAATCAGCGAGACTTCTGAAGGGAGCCCTGCCAGAGAAAATATGGATCAAGGTGTTAATTCTGTGTCTTTTATTCGTAGTAATGAAATCATGATGGTCCTTAAATGCCTAGTTCAAACATTGTCAATGGTGGTGTCAATGAAGTTTGCTGAAATGTATGCAAGCCTTTAGTTTGCTACAGTATATATTATTGCATGTTGCTTTTTTCAGTCTACCGATCCCTTCTGTTTCATGGGAACAGAATGACAGTCTTTTATTTTCAGTATAATCTTGAAGGGAATCCCATTAGGCCCTTTTGATGCAGGCTAGACCCAAGGTCTGCCAACATATTGGGCCCAAGCCCACTGAAGCCCATTAAAGAGATTAAAATCTCAAGATCGTGCACGCCTAGGATTCTTTCATGTTTTTCCATTTATTTAAATAATGAGTAACTAAAATTTAGGGATAGATATTTTAGCTTATTAGAAAGTTTTATGGCAAAGACTCTTGTTTGCTTTAGACTTTTTATTTTAAGTAGAATTGTTTCTAAAATAGGATTAGGACTTTAGACTCTATATAAAGGATTGTAATCCCCCTTTAGAGAGTTCAGTCATTAATAAAATTTCTTCTCTTTGAGTTTTCTCAAGTTGTGTTTGTGGTGTGAGACCAAGACTATCTTTAAGCCGTTTGGCTTGGAGTTTAGCCCGTTGGCTATTCTCCTCTTCCCCGCGCTGTGTCACTTTTGGCCCTCTCCATTTTATGTAGGGATTGGACTAATTTTGCAAGCCAGTGGAATTGCCTAAAATCCAAACTTGTCAGTCCACAGTACCCCATCTAGGTTTCTAAATGTTATATATATATATATATATATGATTGGTAATGCGACTTGAACTCACAACCTCTAGGTTGCAATTGTGAGAACCTTCCACTGTGCGACGGGCTCTTTTTTTAAAAGTTGCATTTGAACAATCTTATTTATATTTTAAGAATGTATTGTTGTCCTGTGTTGCATGGGCAACTTCCTGCATGGAAAATCTACAGTTAAGAGTCCACATTCAACTGGTAACAGTTAATGCAAAGGCCCTGGTGATAATATGTATTTTCACGCTTCTGTGAGTATACCTCTTAACTGAACACCTGAATAATTACTAAAGAGGAAATTCATCCGTAATTTTAATCCTAAAAATCAGTGACTGTTTAATGACATTAATATAGTTTTTAATATTGTACAGACCTCATGCACCCATGCAGACCTTCATAGAACCCGGACCTGGAAACCTATGCATCAGCATCAACATCATCATCATCGCCTTATCCAAGATCTTAATGTGTTTCCAACCTTATCAGATTGATCTGGTATATTCACAACCTCAATAGAGCCGAAGGACATACTAATCACATAAAGAATTTACATATAGTTTGGCATATAACTAATTAGGTTTTAACAAAAGTTGTTGCATCATCAGTGCATTTCAACGTTAATTTTGTAATATGCTCAGTTTATTTAATTTGATGTGTGATAATTATGCTTGACACTTAAGAGTGCTTCATACGACTCCACATTTTGTCCCAAGCATAAATTATGGTATCTACTCTGCACTAGAAATGCACATTCTTGTGAAGTATAGACAGTTGTCAATTTCTATTCGAAGATTACTTGGGTTTGCCTCTTAAATAGAATATATTTGTTTTTTGTTTTGGAGAGGATGCAACAATACACTTTTTGAAAAAATATAGTAAAAACAAAACACAGAAAAACACATTCATATCATTCTACACTACCATTTTACATTTATCTTTGTCAACTCGTCAATTCTGGTCGCTGGGAATGAAGACTGCTGGCAATGAATTTGTTAACTTCAATCGCTGAATAAAGATTTACAATCGAGTATCAGGGTTAATGGAGACGACTTTAATTTTTCTCAAAACTCTAAGGGCATGTTTACGAAAGGACCCTTTGCACCTTTTTTCTCAGGCTTGATTTTGGGGTAAACTTGGAAAAAAAGAGAATCAAAACGGTGTATTTTGTGCAGAAACAGGCCTGTTTTGATGGCTCTACAAATATATGAACCGGTACCTTCGATAAAGTGTTCCCACTTCCCATTCAGAGTTGTATGTTGAATATACTAAAGCTGTTATGCGGCGTTGTGAGGATTTTAGGAGCCTTTGCTGTAGACTTCTGTTCCCAGTTCAACCTATTGGAATTATTCCTTGTTCAGTAAACTTTACCCCAAAATTCTCATTTTATGCAATTGAAAGTCTAGAGTTGCATATTTTTTAATATATATTTACCTTAACTTGTGTTGAAGGGGCTGATCTTGTGAGCTTCTGTTAAATACTAATTGCTTGAGATGCTTCTCTTTAGCAACAATTTGCCATTGGTGTCAATGATGTCACACGTGTGCTGGAAAGGATGCCTAGCACTGAGGTAGGAGTTTCTGCCCAAGAATCTCCTGTCACCTACAAGCATTCTAAAGCTCCTTCAGTTCAACTTCAGGTTCGTTGCCATTTTGTTTTTGTTGATTTTCCCTTCGGTAGTTTCTTTTACTTCCATTGTATTACAAAACATTTTTCTGCTTATTTTCCATTTCCAAAAATTGGCATGGTACATACATCAATCAATGCTCTGTTATAGCTTAATGGACTATCATTTTTGTATAGGATTATCCTTTTTCTTAATGAACTGTTGTTGTTGCTTAAAAAAAAAAGAAAGAAAGAAAGCAGATGAGACCGCTATGTATCAGCTGCTACGTAGTGTTTTTGCCACCGGCCGCAACTGCTATTTTGATCCTTGATGCTCATGTAGTTTGGCTTAGAATTTTTTTGTTGTTTCTTCTTTTGGTCCGTCCTATTCTTAGATATTGCATATAACTACAAAATTTTTTTTTGTCAGGTAAGCCTCAAAACTTTTATTGCTTAATTTATTGCTACTTAATTTTATTGTTAAATTTGATGAAACCAATTATGCATAGTGGTCTCATCCCATGCAAAACCACTTAAGAGGGACTAAAACTGTGGAAATACATTTCCAGAATTAGAAAAATTGAAGTTCCAGCTGAATTTGATTCTAGTGTGAAAAATATGAGGCAGATATTGGTAAAATCTCCTGGATAGCTAATATGGTAGATCCCACCATTGGAAATCAGTTGGTTAAATTTAAGCAACCTGAAGATTCTTGGGACTAACTAACTAGCCAAATTATAAACTCAAACTAATTCTGATGGGAATTTAAAATGCTAAATAAGCAAGTGATTAAATACAAGAATTTTATGTTAGAATGATTGAGTTGTGGGACCAGTTGGCTCTGATGGAACCTTACTATTTTTGGCCTACTGATTCAAAAACCTTTAGGGCTTGTTTCTTTACTGCAATTCAGAGAATTCCTGTCTGGTGAATTTATGAATTCTCAGACATGGAATTCCTGAATCCTCCTTTGTATTTTAGCATCTAGAAATTCCACCAAAAAATTTAGAGGTTGGGATTCTAGGAGTTCCAAAGGTCATTTGGGACTTTTTAGGTTGTTGGAATTTTGGAGTTCTGGTAGAGAAACATGGCATTTGCAAATGCCCGGGGGGACAAGTCATCACATCATGTCCAAAAAAACCCCAACACCAAATTCTTGTCAGAAATTTTAGTAAAGAAACGGGCCCTTAGTACTTATGGACGGGAGACCCGATTGTTTCAGTTTTTTATGGCTGAAGAACTTGCCACACTTAAAAAATCTTGTGTGAGACTTGGTAGATCTTCCATTAGGAAAACACGCCACTTGAGTGTAATTGGATGTACAAGGTTGAGACCAAATCTGATGGCACATTAGAGCGCTCCAAAGCACGTCCTATTGCTCGTGGGCACATAAAAAAGTTTGCCCAGACTTACGGGTGGGGACTCTCTTCCATTATCAGTCTCTTTGCCTGCTGTCTGCTGAGTAAAGTTTGCACTTACTCAGCTGCATTCAACCTTTTCTGTGTGCGTGTGTGAGAAATTGTGGGGTGTGTGTGTTAAACAGGCCCACGGCCCATGAAAAGATCCAGTCCATCAAGATATATCTCACATGGTCTGATTGGGTCAAGATTCATAACAGCTGTACATATTCTCTTGATTAGTTAGTTTCCTAACTTAGAACAGCAAGTGATGTAATTAGTAGTTTCCTAACTTAACACCTTGATTAAGGGATGTAAATACTCTATATATTGATGATCGATCTCCTAAGGAGGACACACAATAATAGAATACAGATTCTGAAACTTCTCGTCAATCATATGTTCTTGAAATTGTTATGGTATCAGAGCAGAGTTCTAGTCTTCAGTATTAGAATTCATTCAAGGAGTTAATCAGAGAGAAATCTTTCTCTCTTGAAGAAAAAACAGACAGAGGATCTGTTTTCAAGGGATCGACATCCATCTAGGTTCTGCGATAGGCTCAGATCAACTGTGGCCCACCTGCGATCATCACAACACCATCAAGGATTCTTCCAGCCAAGATCGCCTAGGTCTTCTAAGTATTTTGGTGATTTTTTCAGAATTTTTTCGACACAGTAAGGTAAGTTTTTGATCTTTCTTGTGATTTTTCAAAAACTTCCACAAGTTTTGATCAAGACCGTACAGAAATTTGGATTTTCAGCAGATTAAGTTCAAACTTGTTCCAGTAGTTGCGAAAATTGTGTGATTACATAGATCAGGAACCTGATCAGTGTCCAGCATCATCTGTGGGGCTAACGTAGGGGATCTAGGGCTCCATTCAAGGACGTCAGGGGTTTTTTTTCCACTTTTATTGTTCTTTCCAGCACCATCTCTTCTCTGATTGATCTGATTGGTCTGATTGATTGGTTGGATCTGTCCAGCACCATCTCCAGCACTCACGAACTGTACTTCATACAAACTATTGCTGAGTTTATCCCTTTTTCTTTCACTGTTTCACAATATACAGTTGAGATGGACAAAACTGAGGTCACTTTGATCAAATTTACTGGAAGAATTACCCTGCTTGGTCTTTCCAATTTCAAATATACCTAGAAGCTAAGGAATTGTGGGGATTTGTTTCTGGCATTGACCCTAAACCTACTGAAGATGAGAAGAAGATCTCCTCTTGGCATACTAAAGATGCCAAAATCAAATCATGGATTCTGGGATCTGTCGAGCCTCATCTGATAATGAATCTCAAGCCTTACTCAACCTCTACCGCCATGTGGGGGTATTTGAAGAACGTTTATCATCAAGATAACTCTGCGCGTCAATTTCATATTGAATGTGCAATTGCTGAGTATGCACAAGGGACCTTGTCGGTACATGACTACTATTCCGGATTCCGTACACTGTGGTCGGAATACGATAGTATTAAGTATGTGGATATGGCTGACAATGCGTTGACAGTGATTCACGATCTTCAAGCCTCTAGTCAAAGGGATCAGTTTTTGATGAAACTGCGAAATGAATATGAAAGTGTGCGATCTGCTCTGATGAATCGGACGCCATTACCTTCCTCGGATGTATGCTTGAATGAACTCCTATGCGAAGAACATCGCATTGCAACCTCCGCTCATATAGCCCAACAAAAGACGGAAGCCTATTTAGTCACGTTCTCCGTAAATAAAGCTTCTCAGCCTCCGCCTCGAGACTTGAGCAGAACCCAGTGTTACAGTTGTCAAAAATTTGGACACATTGTAACTCAATGCAAACAGAAGGTCTGCAGTTACTGTAAAAAGTCGGGACATATCATTTCTGAATGTCGCCGCCGCCCACAACGTCCATCACCACAGCCTCAGACTCCACAGTATCAACCTCCACATGCGTATGTTGCTTCTTTGGGAATACCGGCTCCTACATCTGCACCCTCACAGCCTGGGCCTCCATCCTCTCTTACTCCTGAATTGGTTCAACAGATGATTGTCAATGCCTTCTCTACTTTTGGTTTCTCAGGTACATCTCCTCCATCTTCTACTTGGTTTCTTGATTCTGGGGTGTCTAATCATATGACATCTTCCAGTGCACCACTCTCCAATGTGCAAAGCTACAATGGCCCTCGTCAAATACAAACTGCTAACGGGGGCCATATTCGCATTACTGCTGTCGGTGACATCCCTTGTCCGATTCCATTGAAAAATGTTTATCTGTGTCCCAATTTAACTTCCAACCTTTTGTCAGTCGGGTAGCTTGTTGAAAATAAATGTAACATCTCTTTTTCTTCTTCTGGTTTTTCTCTTAGAGATAACTGCCGCTTGTGGCATAATAGACTCGGACATCCTAATTCCAAGGCTATGTCCCTTATGTTAAATTCTGGTTTATTAAATAAATCTATTGGTTTCTCTTCTTCTGTGCCTTTTGATTGTACTACTTGTAAACTGGGAAAGAGCAAAACTCTTCCGTTTCCTCATTCCACTTCACTCACCACTCAGTGTTTTGATTTAGTTCATAGTGATGTATGGGGAATTGCTCCAGCTCTTTCCCACGCTCATTATAAATATTTTGTGACTTTTATTGATGATTTCACTCGGTTCACATGGGTCTACTTTCTGCATTCAAAATCTGATGTTTTTAATGTTTTTAAAATCTTTTTAGCTTATGTTGAGAATCAATTTTCCACCTGTACTAAAATCTTGCGTTCTGATTCAGGAGGGAAATATGTATCCTCAGATTTTCAACGGTTTTTGCAAAACAAAGGCATTATTTCTCAAAGAACTTGTCCTTATGCTCCACAGCAGAATGGAATTGTTGAAAGGAAAAATAGACATCTCCTTGATGTCACTCGTTCCCTTCTTCTTGAATCATCGGTTCCTACCCATTTTTGGGTTGAGGCACTGGCTACAGTAGCTCATCTTATCAATCGTATGCCATCAACCTCCATTGAGAATCAAAGCCCATATTACCAATTGTACAAAACCTATCCCTCCTATGATGATCTTCATGTTTTTGGTTCCAATTGCTTTGTGCATTTGCCTCCTTCCGAGAGAACAAAACTAACCGCACAATCAGCTCAGTGTGTGTTTTTAGGTTATGCGCCCTTCCAGAAAGGGTTCATTTGTTATGATCTGCATATTCGTCGTTTACGTATCTCTAGGAATGTCATTTTCTTTGAGCAACAATATTTTTTTCAAAAACACATTGATCCTCCTGACGACTCCTCTTTCGTGTCTTTACCTGGTTTTTCTGACGACCCGTCAGTTGTTCGATTTAATCCTAAATTTGTGTATCACAGACGGAACAGCGCAGCGCCTACCAGGGATCCCCCTCCTGATCTTCCTCTGGCATCCGGTCCAACACCGGCACTTGATCCATCTGGACATCTTTCACTGCGTCGCTCCACTCGTATTTCGGTACCACCAGCCCGTTATGGGTTCTTACATACTTCCTTAATGGCCACTTTGTCTTCCTCTTCCATTCCCCAATCCTATTCTCAGGCCGTGCAGGACCCATGTTGGAACAAGGCTATGCAAGATGAATTGGATGCGTTAGCGCAAAATCATACGTGGGATATTGTCCCATCTCCTGTGGGTGTCAAACCTATTGGCTATAAGGGTTTTTTCTCTCAAGTTAAAATTTGATGGCACTTTAGATCGATATAAGGCACGTCTTGTCGCACTTGGAAATCGGCAGGCGTATGGCATTGATTATGATGAAACTTTTGCTCCGGTTGCTAAGATGACCACCGTACACACAATTCTTGCTGTTTTGCATCTCAGTCTTGGCCTCTATATCAAATGGATGTCAAAAATGCGTTTCTACATAGTGATCTAAAAAAAGATGTTTATATGCGTCTGCCTCAGGGATGCTCATCTGGGAAGGGTATGGTTGACTTCGTCGATCCCTCTATGGTTTGAAACAAGCCCCTTGCGCATGGTTTGAGAAATTTCAAGCTGCTCTTCTCCGCTTGGATTTTCATCCAAGCCCGTATGATCCTTCTCTATTTTTACATCATGCTCCATCCAGGATCACTGTAGTACTTGTCTATGTTGATGACATCGTCATTACTGGTCCTAATGCAACCATGATTCTGGAGCTCCAAGCTTCTCTTAGCGAGACATTCCACATGAAGGATCTCGGCCCCCTTCACTATTTCCTCGGTCTTGAAGTTCATCAATCGGCTAAAGGCATAGTTCTCAATCAGCACAAATATACTATTGATCTCATTGACTTGGTTGGCCTTACTGCTTCAGCTCCAGTAGATATGCCGATCGAACTGAATGTCAAACTCAGTTGAGAGGAGGGTGATCTTCTTTCCGATCCTACTGCATATCGCCAGTTAGTTGGCAGCTTGATCTGCCTCACTAACACTCATCCTGATATCTCTTATGCGGTCAACCCGATGAGTCAGTTCATGACTGCTCCTCGTCATCTTCATCTGGCTGCTGTTCGCCGCATCATTCGGTACCTTATTCGCACACCGACTCGTGGGTTGTTTTTTCCATCCAACAATCTTTTATCTCTCAGAGCTTATTCAGATGCTATTGGGCTGGTTGTCCGGCTACTCGCAGAGCGACGACAGGTTGGTGCATGTTTTTGGGTGATAGTCTCATTTCCTGGAAATGCAAGAAACATTAAAAAGTTTCCAAATCCTCTACTGAGGCTGAGTATCGTGCCATGTCTGTTGCATGCTCCGAAATTCTTTGGCTCCGCGGTCTGCTCTTTGACATTAGTTTTCCAGCAGAAGGAGCTACCCCTTTTTATGCAGATAATACAAGTGCAATTCGGATTACTGAAAATCCGATTTTTCATGAACGCACTAAATACATCGAGGTTGATTGTCACTTCATCCGCGATGAGCTTAAACGTGATGTCATCAGCCTTCCGCATGTCAACACTGAACTTCAAATTGCAGATATTCTCACCAAAGGTCTTCCACGGCCGCGCCATCAGTTCTTGGTTGGCAAATTGATGCTGGTTGATTCTCCCGCATCAATTTAAGGGGGGGTGTTAAACAGGCCCACGGCCCATGAAAGGATCCAGTCCATCAAGATATATCTCACATGGTCTGATTGGGTCAAGATTCATAACAACGGTACATATTCTCTTGATTAGCTAGTTTCCTAACTTAGAACAGCAATTGATGTAATTAGTAGTTTCCTAACTTAACACCTTGATTAAGGGATGTAAATACTCTATATATTGATGATCGATCTTGTAACGCCCCAATTCCGAATATCGAGAAAACCGTCAAGGTACCCGAATTTGGCGCGCTACTTCCCGAAAAAAACCGGGAACTTCCAAGATCGTAAGTCCGCAGTGAGGTCCAATTTAAAACTTTTTGACCGACATATAATCAATGGTTAAATTTGCGGAAGTGTAATGAGTAAAGCGGAAGCATAAGGTATCATAGAGATATATCAAGTGTAGCAGGGCTGAAGTCCAGCCTAAATCTCAAAGTATAATTAAGAAAATATTTATATACATATTAGTCTAACTCCCTGCTCACCACATAAGAAAACACTCAAACCCAAAAAAAAGATAATCACTCAAGCCCTCGGTACAGGCGCTCCATCCTCCAGCTCGACCCCCTGGTCGGCTGGTCCCCATCCATAGTCTCCAACTATGGGTGCCTCGACGAGCGCGTCGTCCTCATAATCGGAGTCATCACCTAAGCACCAAGAATGGGTCAGATCCAAGGATCTGGCAAGTTGCAGTATACAAATAACATAGGACGTATGCATCAAAGGAATAGAGACAGTAATAAGATCAATAAGAATATACAAGGTACAAATACTAGGCAATTGAGCTAGATAAACATTTAGAATCAGGAAGATAAGATAGGCCAATCTATCTACACAATATGACATATTCACACAAGCTGGATATCGCGGGATATTATGCCGCGGCCCTCCCATACTGAACACAGTCGCGGTGGGGAAATCTCACCAGTGCTGGGGATGACTAACCCCGCAAATCACTCATCAATCTCAAACACTCATCACTCGGGAGACTAGATCGGTATCGCCACGTCAGTCTAAAACATACCTCATCAATCAACACTCAAATAACTCCTACCAGTGATGATCAGTCAACAGGCTGAGCTTAGAACAACTGAGTGAATGTTAGTGCTGACTTAGGGAATCAAATACAGGTCTGTGTCTGTCTAGGCTTGCCTTGCGCGAGCAAGGTCCTAACAAGTCCTTAAGAGGTCCAAGTACAATAACATGGAACACAGTCCAAATCCAAGTCCAAGTCCAATCATTGGATCCATACTAAGGCCCATCAAGCGATAACCTTAGTCAAAACAGTCCGGGAGAGATCAAAATCTCAATCCAATACCAGTCAGTCCATTCTCATCCATAATGAATCACAAGTCCAACCTAATCAAACCTCTTCACCTAGGATATCATACATCACAACTTAGGCCGTATGAAGGCCCGCCTAGACACAGACACGGGTTATTAATCACCAATCACATCACCAGGTCACCTCTAAGTAATCCTAGGTTCAGGTCCTCCATTTTCCACTTACATTAATAGGTTTAAGCAAGAACAAGGATATGAGAGTGATAGTAGTGAAATAAACTCACAGTAATAGAATCAAAGGGGATATCAAAGGTCCAATCCTAAGTAATGGTCCACTTTCAGGTTCAGGGCCCCCATCAGATAATTAGATCCCTAACTGGAGTCTCAGATCTAACTGGAGTCTCAGATGCCAAAAGATACTGTGTTTGGTGCTCCTGAAGTTATGGGCATCTTTGACTACGTTTAAGGGTCGAATCACTGACAATTCCAATCCCTAAACTCTATTTGGTGGTCCCCACAAGTCAAGGTCGAGCCACACCATTGACTCGTACTTGACATATTGATGGAAGTTCATTTGGATGGTCAATGAGTATAATTTATCCAATTAATAGGGTACAACAATATAATTTAACATGTAAAGAAGGAACTAAAGGAAATTTCAGGATAATTAAAGAAGAACAATAATAATAGAGAAATCAAACCTTAGTCTAGCACATTGATAATCAAGGACACCATTCAAAAATAAATAAACAATTAATGATACATAAAAATCTTAATTTATAATTCTAGAGAACCTAAAGACTCATCCAATACTTTTTCTACACTCAAAATAGTTTAAGGATCTATTAGGAATCATTAAAGGCTAAGGAGTCTTTTATTTCTAATTTCTAAAATTAATGGGGTCAAGAAATATTATAAAAGCAGCATGTTAAATTATTCTAATTGGATTCCTTAAAAACTATGAGACTTATTTCTAATTTTAGAAACAAATGGGCCAAGGTATTAAATATAAATAAGCATTGTTATGTCACCACATCACTACACCCCTCTCTTTTAAATCATCAGTCATTTCTTTCTCTCTTAATCCCCTCTTATTCCCATAGACCCTCAAACCACCAAACCTACCCATCATTCCACATTTCACTCTCACAATCCACTAAACCACTCACCCACCTTTTTATTTTTCTCACTTATCCACACGTCAGCACACATCCTCTTCTTCATCTTCACTCCACAAGACGTTTTCTGCAACAGAACCTTAACAGAGAACACGCTCACACCTGGGTTATTTTGTTTAACAAAATCGTGGGCCCCACTGACCCAAGCCCAGATCAGACCTCACCATTGAAGTCGCCCAGGGTCCCTCTACATGATGTACGGTCCGGATCAAAGTTGGTGGCCCACCTGGGCCCCACAGATGAAAGAAAACGAAATCCTTCTTTCCTAATTCGTTACTGTCATGCCATCTTTGGGGATTCGGATGGTGGACCAAACGGGGTCCACATCACATGGGTTCACATCCCTAACGTCGCCCCACCATTTCCGGCCCGATGGACGGACCAGATCGGCGATCGGATCAACCAGTGGGTCCCAGAATCATATGCTGCAAAACTAATTTTTCTCCCAAAAACACATCCTCTGTTGATCAAGCTAATGGGTAGTGGGCTAGGGGTGTCCACTCCCTATGGGACCAGCCCCTCTAGGGTCGCACGTGGGTCCTCTATCAGATCCACGGATCAGATCGATCATCGGGTGGCCCACCTGGGTCCCGGTCTCAACGCAAGGAAATTGGAACCTCCCTATTTCCATGACAGGAATTGTAACAGTCACCCCTTTCCATCCGAATTCTATTCAAATCCATTCAGCTCCATTCATCAAATAAACAAATAAAATCATAAAAACACTTCAATGCCCAACCATCCATCAATCCATCCGGACCATTGATCTTCCAAATGAGATAAACTCATCCATCAATGGCCAAATACCATAAAAACAAGCTCAAAGGTAGATCTACTCATTTCTAGCATAATTGAAATGGAAATATAGAATCAATAATAAAAATCATGCATTCTATGCTAAGTGAGTATATTGCACTTGCCTCAAATCCGGGTTTGCAAAAGAAAATAGTATGAAGATCCAATCCAAGCTATCCAAACCAATCCAATCTACCAAGCCTAGTACCCATTCCACAAGAGAACCAAAAATTAGAGAAGAAACCTAGGGATGAAGAAAATCCTAGAAAACCATATGGAAATTGGCTAAGGAATGAGCCTTACCTTGATTGGTAGAAGAGAAAGAGATTGATAAGAAAGGTAGAAGATGGCTCCTCCTTCTTCTTGCAATTAGGGTTTTGGACTTAGGGATTTTAGCTAGGGTTTTATGAAATGAGAGGTAAATTAAGGATAAATGAGAGTGAATTTAGGGTTCATTTCCCAATGCAATAGTTTAGATTATATAGTCTAGGGCTTTTGAGATAATTACCAAAATGGTCATTTTGATTGCATAGGAATGTGGATAAGGACATGGGCATTTAGGTCATTTGGTGGAAATTCTAGAATGTTCTCAAGTGTGGAAAACCCCCTATATAAAAACTATTTACTAGCAAGGGCCTCAACACTTAAAACCCTACAAAAATTATAGAAAGACACTCTAAAAATCTATAAAATACACCATAGGCCTAAATCCTATAAAATAGACTAATACTTAGGAAAATATCTATTTACTCTTACTAACCCCTATTAATTAGTATAATTATGTTATATTATCATAATTAATAGTATTCAAATTCAAAATGAGGGCCCACTAAAGGTGGGGCCTCACAGATCTCCTAAGGAGGACACACAATAATAGAATACAGATTCTGAAACTTCTCGTCATCCATATGTTCTTGAAATTGTCAGTGTGTGTTTTATTTTAAAAAAAACTGATATATTTCCAAATGTAGAGAATTACAAAGTATCTGTTAGGAAAACATAGACTCCTAGAATAAAATGAAATGAAATTATATGTTATCAGAGTAAAGAGTAAAGGAAATCAAAATAGAGAAAAGTGGAGAATCCTCTCCTCAGCTCACACGAACGGGAGCTTCCTGCCCGCTCACACATGTGGGGCCCATCCGAGTGGACCACACAACAGGGATCCCCCTATTAGTGTGGGTCCCGGGGTTTGGCACCCATCCGAGTGCACCCATTTTGGACAGTGAAAACTTTGTCACCGTTGATCAAGGGTTTAAGATGATCACCTAAGCTTGCGTCATCCTACGTAGGTAGGTAGGGGGGGAATCTTTCGATTGCTACGGTCCCATCCCCAAGCAGGGTTCGAGTTGGGCCCCACACGTGTGAGCAGATGGGAAGCTCCCGTTTGCATGGAGCTGAGGAGAGGGGCTCGAGAAAAGTATAATAAATGTTGAAAATAAAAAACCTGAAAGACTCTAACCTTTTTAATTGAAAAAATGTAAAAAGTTTTAAGTTATTATAATTAGAAGAGTAGCATCTCATGATGCTTGTATGAAGCATTGATGCAACTCACAATTCAATAAAAAAGAATGATGCATTAACTGTATGTCATTAAACCACTCGGCTGAAAGTTTACAGTAACACTTTTATTCTTTTTTTTTTTATTCATTTATAACGGAGGGTGTCCTAGTCCTTTGGGCCACACTAATTCCTATGGGCCCAGGGGGAGCCAGGTAAATCAATCCCCTGTGGCCTTAGTGTGGTAGTGCAGCTTCGAACCCTCAACCTACGGGAGCAAACCATGGTCCTAGGCCAACTGAGCTACCCCTTGGGGTTGTAACACTTTTATTCTTGGTTTTAATGTTGTAATAAAGGAGGTCATTTTTGTTTTTAAAAAAAACCCATATCAAAATAATTCAGGTAAATGTTCTTTTACATAGAATAGGTAAATAGATTTAGTTATCTATAGGAGCGGTTTTACTTTTCTTTTGTCATTAGCTGAGCCCTCTCATTGATATAATATTTTAAAAGGACTGATCCAATTAATGTCATTTATGCTGATACCACCTTTCTTGTTGTTGTAGATGACATATGTTATGTTACAATTAGTTGACGTAAATAAATAACTAAAGCGGTGTGCGGATCTATATTGTTTTGTTTGCAGGCTGTGCTTTTAGCTTCTGATTGCAATCCAAAATGGTTGACAAAGCATCTTCCTGGTTTAGCTTCTTCTAGGAGAGTTCCACTGATTTTTGTCGGAGACATGAAATCTGGTTCCCTTAGGTTAGGTGAAATTGTGAAGCTGAAAACGGCTATAGCCATAGGAGTAAAGGTAATCTCTCAGAGTTTAGCACCTCAAGTTCTTGTGATCATGGAAATTGCGTTTTTATTAATTTTTGTTTATTGTGTAGGCTAAAGGTGGGGGGATCAACAAAGCTATTGAGGAAGTTCTTAGTGACAGAGAACCAACCAAAGGTGCTGGATCAGATGAATCATTTAACATATTGTTCAAAAATAACTCTTGAAAGAAATTGAGGGCTGTAGCATGTAAAAGACAGAAGGATCAATGAATGGTCATTTCAGTTGTTTATTTTTTGTGGTACGTTTTTCCCCTCCTTTTTGTTTAGGGTCATTTGGGTTGTTAAAATATAGCAACTTACTGAGCTAACAGGGCATCATGAATTTGAAAAGGAAAAGTGATCATTGGGCGATGCAAGTTACAGTGGATAAGACTTTTGTTTTTTTGGTATAGAAGTGGATTAGAATTTTGGCCAGAAACTTGGCCCAATCAAAATCATACACAATTTTAAGTTCGATCCAACAGTGGATGGAGGTCTGATGGATGTCAGATCTGTGTTTTAATTTATAAAAAGGGTAAGACCGTGGAAGGGGTTGAATTGATGATGGGTGTCTCACAAGTGTCTAGCACGTTCTCTCAGAGGAATCACTGCTAGAGGTAGGAAAGATTATTCTACATGAAGGTTTTGTCACTGCTTGATTTAAATGGTGTGAACATCGTCGTACTCTTTGCTATGCAGAGAATAATTATCAGCAAGTTGGAGCAAGACCTTCAATAACAATTGAACAATGTTGAACGCTGAATGCAGATGCAGAACATTTTGTGGTGATTTTAGATGGGATGAGACTGTAAAGAAGTGAACCATCTGGCAGTCTACCAAGATCTCATTTGGATGATGAGGTCAAGTAATTACCAACTAGCACAATAACCTATACTGAGCACAGGTAAGTCCATACATTGCCAATTAAGATTTAGATTTTCCAGCCGAATTTAATTGAGAAACTGGGCAATCTGAGAAGAGGGAGAATCACAGCAAACAGGTTAGGAATAACAAAGAGAAATGGATTGAAGAAAATCCTTCTCTCTTCATCAATGATTAAAAGAAAACGTCATACATGCCCTTGAAGAATAACTAATTTTAGGAAATTTAGAACATATTATATGCAAATCTGCATTATACGCAAAAGTGAATTTTTAGAAAGAAAAGAAAAGAAGAAAAAAACCAAGAGCGGAGTAGAAAGCGAGTAGGAGAAGCATGATACAAATGGAGTAAGAGAATAAATGAATAGAAGTTGGGTACAATGGGAGTTGTTCCAGTTGTTCCAGAATGGGAAAGCATGAGATAGGAGTGGTTGTATGAGATGAGAGACACAAATGAGTTGCATGATTGGAAAGTTACCATTAGAAGTGGGGAGAGGATGTGATGTATTCATTGGGATAACTTAAAAGTCCAAATTACACCTGATAGTTAAAATTAGTGCCAAAACACTTGGCTTTAATATATTATAATTAGATCCAATGAAAGCTCGTTGCGAGTACGTAGGGGTGTACACGGATTGGATTGGTGTGGATTGGGCCAAATCCGTCACCAATCCATTATCTACGGATTAATGGATTTGGAATCTGTCACTAATATGTGGCTGTTAAAAACCGATCCGATCTGTAGAGGACCGGATCGGATCAGATTAATCCATTCAATCTAATGTTAAAAGAAAGGTATCAAACATGTCGTTAAGAAATTCATATTTGACCCCTTAAATTTTTTTTCTTATTTTATATTTAGACCCCATAAATTTTTTAAATTTATTTTTAATGTCAACGGATCGAATCGGATTGAATCCGCGGATTGAGAGTGAAATTTGTCACCGATCCGTTGCTAACGGATTACAAGATTTTCAATCCGTCACTAATCCGTTTACATTCGGATCGGTTAAAAATCCGCGAATCGGATCGATTTTACAGATGACGGATTTTTTGTGCACCCTTAACGAATAGACAGACCGATAGCCCAGTGGTGTCGGCTCCTTAATCCCACTGAAACGCCTAGATATCAATCCATGGGCATGTAGGTTGTATTGCCTCACTTGTAACCAAGAAAAAAAATAAAATTAAGAAGAGCTTTTTGTATATAGCCCCCTAAGATTTGTAGGATTTGTAAATATGCCCCTAAGGTTTTATTATTTGTAAATAGGCCCTTACCTTTTCTTTTTAATGCCTTTCATGTCCCTAAAATCAATATTCCTAACAAGAATGGGCAGCCACCATCAGCTTTTGTTGGATTTTTTAATAAATGACAACTTTGCCCTTACATCCATTATTTTATCTCAAGTCCCAATAGTTTATCTCAAGAACTCTCATGCACGTGACCAGGGGTGGACACTGGTACAAGGACTTAGGGACTGAATCCCCCACTCATATATGAGAAAAGTTTAAAATCCCCTCCCCCTTGCAAATGCTAAAAATTAATATGTTTTTTTACATTTGCCTCTTTCCCCTAATATTTCTTTTACATAGAGCCAAACACCACCCCCTCGCAAATTCTAAAAATTAATATATATAATATTTTTTTTTACATTTGTCCATTCCCCCAATATTTCTTTTGCACCCTCTACACATGAAGCATAACCATGTATTTTGAAACTTTCATCAATCCAACGGTGGGACATGTATGGATTGGATAAATTATAACAATTTATAAGTTGAATTTAATAAAATGAGCCATGTATTGATAAAAAAAAATAAATTTATGTAGGGTTATTTTCTCCCACTAAGTGCAATTGTTAATGTTACATGCTTTATTAAAAAAATTGAGTTCAAGCTTTTTAAATTATGCATATAAGGATAAAATAGATAGACAAAAGAGTCATTTCTCTCCAAAAACTTCTGTTGGTTGGAAGACTATTGATTTTGGGGATATAGAAGGTATTATAATAAAAAGGCATGGACCTATTTATAAATACTAAAAACTCAGGAGCCTATCTATAAATCCTACAAACCTTAGCGGGGTATATACAAAAAGCGCAATTAAGAATTAGATCCTGTGCCTGGATGTGGACCCAACCTGACAACCTATCTGATCGGATTAAATGGATTGGCTGGGCTTATTGGTAATATTCAATGGATTGGCTAGACCCATAATTCTGAAAGTTCAAACCAAACGGCTGCGAATTTATGGAAAACCCAAGATGCCCTTGTCAAAGCATGACCAGGTCCAAAATCACTGCGACTTGGCTCATGTCAATAATACATACCGTTGAAGGAGTCAATGCTCAGGCTAATGCTTTTCTGGTTTGAGTCAATATGGGACTACTTCCGGCAAATCTGTAACATTGATTTTCTGGTTTGAGTCAATATGGGACTACTTCCCAGAAAATCTGTAACATGCAGATGGCTTTCTGTTACTGAGAGCAACAGCATGTGAACAGGAACCCCATACCTGCTCCAAAGGAGGATCTGTGTGTGGCAGCTATTAGATAAAAACTCATAGTTTCTGTTTTCAAGTTACAACATGAATTCAACAGTCAAGTTCAACCATGAAAGCCTTAACTACCTTGGAGTAGATGAAGCCAGAAGCTTCAAATTTAATATTGAATTCATGAATGGTGTGTGAAATTCTAGTGCTGAAAATAGGTGTCATGATCCTCATATTACATTGCCCTGGAAATAATTTGTCTTGGTTCTTGTTGTTGAATTAACAGTCTAAAACTAGTGAGCTTATTCCTTGAAAATAGGTGCACCTATACGAATCACCAAGTGAGTAAACAAAAGCAGTCGGGACATTGAGGTTCAAAGTGGCAATAGTACGAGGAAAATTTTGATTCCTGGGTAGCTGTGAAGGAACAAACCACTGTGGCGGTAGAAAACCTGTAGCAATTTCTGGACAATTTCCTTGACTTGGGTCTTCAAAATTGCCAAATTTGCAGGAAAGATCATGCAACATGAAGCTTATTACCTTCAAAATTGTATCTCACTCACGAAATGTGAGGGTTTCAAGAGCCAATAGGTTTCTCTCCATTCTGTCAGGGCCCAAGGTTAAACACTTAAAAAGAGTGTTACGTGAAGATAGCAAATTATGTGACTTGGGTAGTGATGAAACATAAAGATAGCAGAAGAAAATGAACTTCCTTCAAATGCAAGGATTAGAGCAGCAGGTGAACTCCTGCCAAGCTGCTAATGCGGGCGCACCTTTCCCTTCCAGAGGTGCAAGTTCAACGTCTGAAGTGAGAAAAATGGGGAAAATATGTGGGATACACACATTTGATGGTAAAAAAAAAAAAAAAAAGATAAAAGAAAAAGAAAAATAATAAAAAAAAAACACCAACATCTGCACATAAAAACACCAGACTAGTTCAGGTCCGCACTTGGCACCATTGAATTGTGCACGATTTTTGAGGTCAAAATGAAACATGCCGCCCTTTCCCCATACCCCATATGAGGCTCCTCCACTCACTTCTCACATTCAAAGATACTTCTTTTTTTTTATTTTTTTATTTTTTTATTTTTAGGGGATATAAAAGACCATGAATTTCTTAAAATAGTGTTGACCAAAACTATATCCCAAATGTGGATACTATACATGGGATCCAAATTCTTTTTTCAATTCTACCCATTTTGTGCGATATCGCACAATCTATGCGATATCACACAAACTGTTTGATCTCCCTCCTGACATTTTCTCCGTTCCCATCTCCTAAAGTACTCAACCTCCTTTTTTTTTTTTTTTTTTTTTTTTTTTTTTTTTCTTGTGCAACCTTCCCGTTCCTACTACTTTCTTAATCATTAAAAAAAGTTCCCAAAAAGAGTAGTCTTTCATTCTCTTCACCTAAAGATTATTCATGAGATGCAGTTCCCCAAAGGCATACATCTACCACAAAATTTTACAAGTTATTGATATTGTGGATCTATCCCTTATCCTCAGGGTAAAGTTATCACAATAGGACAATGACCAAATGGAAAAGAAAAAAGAAGAAGAGTTGTAGAAAAACCTTGACATACTTTTGGATAAATGGAAAAACAACGGATAAACTCTATTGAATACCTTTTTTAACGATGGAGAAAGTAGAAGGAACGTATAAGGTCACAGGTTTACCTTTAGTTTGTGCGATATCGCACAAATTGTGCAATATCGCACAATATGAGTAGAATTGGAAAAAGAATTTGGAGCCCCATATGTACAAAAACCACATTTGGGATATAGTTTTCGTCAACACCATTTTGAGGAATTCACGGTCTTTTATATCCCGTATGGTCAAACTCCCTTTTTTTTTTTTTTTTGGTAGAAACATTCAAAGATACTTAAAATGATCAACATCATCAAACTTTTCATTTGATACTGGTGAGTGGTTACAGAAACTAGTCTGCAACATTTGAGTATTTACATGAGTATGTATATATGAAGCTACTCAAACTGCTTGAAAAAGAAAAAGAGAAAAATTCACAATTCTTTTGAACAGCTGCAAGACCCACCTCCTTCCTTCCACAATTCTATCAAGCTGCTGCCATCATACCCATATCCTTCTTCTCCGCAAAGAAATTTGCAACAATTGCTCCGACATCTTCTAAACCCACACCAATGCAAAGAGGATTAGTAATGGAACCCCCAACTTCCTTCTCAAGGGCGTTTCCGTTGCATTGATTTAGAACCCTTACATTAGGCCCATCTCTGCACTTGCCCATGCACTTACAACCCACAACTGCCCCTTCAACTCCAATCATCCTCTCAAATTCCCCCAAAAGCTCCACAGCTCCAGATTTCTTGCACTTTCCCCCCATGCAAACCTGAATTCTCTCAGAAGAAGATGCCCCCACCACTAGGCTATTTTGACTACTACTATTACTACCACTGATAGTACTCCCACTACTATCATTGCAGCAGGTTGATGAGCTTGGGCTTTCAATGACCCGTGTTTTGTTCCTCTCTTCAATTGAAGAAGAGCAAGGAACAGCAGCAGTATTATTTGATTGAGTGGATGTGTCTATTGATGCTTCCACCTGAATGGGTTGTGGTTGATCTATCTTATTCTTGTCCTGTGCAAGAGCCCCACTTCTGAGGCAGCTCATGTCAACCACCTCTCCACACTCGCTGTCACTTGACTCAGAGGAAGAGCTTGATGAGTCTTTGCAATCGGCCATGGCTTTCATTTGTGCAGCTTTCATCGCAGCCTTCTCCTCCTTTCTTCTCCTCTTCATCTCTTTCTTTTCTGCCTTGAGCACTTGCAGCTGTGCCAGCAGAGCCTCTGCTGCTTCCTGCTTGTTGAGAATGATAAGAATATCAGTCACATAAAATTCACTCTAGCAGTTTCTTTTCTAATTTGTGAATGGTAACATGACTCAAAGCCACAACTATGTTATGGGCTTTCCTCAAATCTAAATCTTTAGACTGAGGAATGAAGTCGGCCATAAACAGGAGCAAACAAAGGATGAGAAACAGAGCCTAGCCACAATTAGATCAGATGAGTTGAGACTGAATGCCATTCTAATTTATGTATTTCCATTCTAATGAATGACATCCAGAATCTGAAAATCAGATCAAATAAAAGAAATATAATTTTTAGAAACTCTGCTTTGGTTTACACATCTAAACACAATTCAAGGTTCCTTAAGCGAAAATATCAGATAGTTGAGAAAATAAAACAAAACCCAAAAGAAACAAACTTCAAATCATACACATATTTAACATAACAAAAATCCATTCCTTGTAAATTGTTGAAGCCCATAAAACCCCAACACAAAACTGATTTGAGTACTTGAAATTACAGGTTTTTCTCTTAGAAAAAAAACCATGAGATTCTCTTCTGAAGTGAAGGGGTGAATCAAAGCCTGACCTAAAGCTAATTAAAACAATCATCTAATCTAATCTAGGCCAAGATGAATTAAATAGAAACAGCCCAAAACCATCCAAGAAGATACAAAAACAAATCCACCCAAGTAATGAAAGAAATCAGAATCTCACCGAGATCATCTTCCCCTGAAGTTCTTCTTCCATCAATTCCTCTCCACCAAATCTCATAAGTGTAAGCGCCGACAGATCCTTAGACAACCCTTTGATCATCTTCATCCTCTTCTTCTTCAGCGTCATGGTCTCATCACAATCTTTGCTCTTCATCTTCTCCTTCTTCTTGCACACCACACCAAAGTATTTCATATGCCCCTCATCAGAATACTCACAAGATCTTCTAAAGACCGAGAGCTTCGTTGGTTCTTTGGACTGCGACTGCCGGAATCCGGCGCCGGAGCAGCAGGGAACGGACTGGAAGACGATGCCAGAGACCTCCATTGCCGGAATCTGACGCCGGAAATCGGGAGCCAAGGTTGATTTTGCACGCAAGGGCAGTTGGTGTTTTAAGGAGAGAGAAGATGAAATATACACGCAAAGGAAAACGAGTGGGGCTAACCGTCAAGCCAGGTGGCGGATTGTGATTGGATGGAGGTGATGTGGATCCGACTTGGACCAATGGGATGTGTTGGCGCCTGCGGGCTCGTGACAGTTATCAGTTTGCCACGTTCTGGCTTCAGCTTACGGAGCCTGGACACGAGTTTTTTAAACGTGCGAGCCGTTGGATGCTCTTGGTGGAGATCTGACGGTTGGGATTGCGAAAGATGTATGCTCGGTCATCGTACAAGTTCGGGATGAAGAGGAGGCTAGGGTTTTTTTGAAGGACGAGAATGCCCTTGTGGATTAGATGGAGGATGTGAACCGTTTTAGGACTCAGGAGTCGTTTTCTTAGCTCCTAAAAAGGCAACTATTTGGGAATCACATCTAGGAGTGAAGACATGAAAGAAAATGAAAGCATAGAAAACTTTTTTTGGCGACTTTGATCTAGGTTGATGTTGTGTAACTTGAACCTTACCTTATGTTCAAACTTGATTTTTAGACATGCCTAAGTATAATTTTTATTAAAATTCAAATTTGATTTTTTTCTAGATCGCATAAACCAAACTAAAATGGGTTGATATTGGACATCAATCTGAATTCCTCGATTTTTGTATTCCCGTTTATTTATAATTAATGAATAGTTATTCTTTTATTCGTGTATGATTCCCTAATTTGCCCGATACTAGTAAGTGGTATAATATCTATATGAAAGTATATACTTGCCAGTTTATATGTGTTTTATTCATAAATTAGCTCAGATAGAAGAATGACCATCCAGTAATTATAAATAAGAAGAATTAGAATTGAGGAGATCAAATTTATGTCCAATATTTTGATTCATTATACTTATTTATATTATTATTATTTCTTGAGAGGTTGTCTCATGGTATTTGACCTAACAAAACTAATCCTCCGATACACGCACAACTATGCAACACGTGCATTAGGTTAATTTAGGGGGTTGTCTAACGCGCAGCGCAAGGGAGAGAATAAACGCCTTATGCCAACTAACCAACACCCAATTGGGTTGGCCAATTTTAATTTGCGCAAGGGAGAGAATTCACGCCTTATGCCAACCAACCAACACCCAAGTGGGTTGGCCGATTTTAATTTGAGTTTTTAACTTGAAAAAGAAACCCAAGTTTGGTTTTAATAAAAACTAGGTGTGGAAATTTTGAGAAATTAGATTTAGTTCTAATATTTGGAAGTGTTTAATTTGAGTTATGTGGTCTAAATAATTATCAAGATTTTATTATAATTAGGCTTAAATATATATGGGGCTGACCTGGTTGCGATCATCCCGTTGTAAGAAAAAAAATTGTTTCTTTTATTGAAGTGTAAATGAATTTTTTAAAAAATTATATTAAAAAAATACATTTATACTTTTATTTGGATTGTCTTTTTTACTCAAAATATAGGTTTCACAATTTTAATTCTTTGGATTGAAATAGACTATATATAATGTATATGTATATTTAATTAGGTTGTCTCATGGTATTTGACCTAACAAAACTAATCCGCCGATGCACGCACAATTATGCAACACACGTGCATTAGGTTAATTTAGGGGTTTGTCTAACGCGCAACGCAAGGGAGAGAATAAACGCCTTATGCCAACTAACCAACACCCAATTGGGTCGGCCAATTTTAATTTGCGCAAGGGAGAGAATTCACGCCTTATGCCAACCAACCAACACCCAAGTGGGTTGGTCAATTTTAATTTGAGTTTTTAACTTGAAAAAGAAATCCAAGTTTGGTTTTAATAAAAACTAGGTGTGGAAATTTTGAGAAATTAGATTTAGTTCTAATATTTGGAAGTGTTTAATTTGAGTTATGTGGTCTAAATAATTATCAAGATTTTATTATAATTAGGCTTAAATATATATGGGGCTGACCTGGTTGCGATCATCCCGTTGTAAGAAAAAAAATTGTTTCTTTTATTGAAGTGTAAATGAATTTTTTTAAAAATTATATTAAAAAAATACATTTATACTTTTATTTGGATTGTCTTTTTTACTCAAAATATAGGTTTCACAATTTTAATTCTTTGGATTGAAATAGACTATATATAATTTATATGTGTTTGACAAAATAGGCTCCGATATGTGAAATACATAAATATTCATGTCATTTATACATGCATAATCTTATGGTGGGACATCTCTATTAGCATCAAATTTGATCACAACACATAAAAAGAGGGGGATGTGCATCTCAATAGTATTTTCAATAGGCAAGGCCCACAAGCACTTTCACGTCTCTTATCTCTTAAGTCTCCTGCTTTGTTAGGGGATTGAGGGCAGCTTTAAAAAGGAAGAGAAGGAAGGTGCACTTTGGAAAAAAAATCATTTTACTTTTTTATCTATTAAACTCCTCTTAACTCTTATCTTCAGAGAAGAAACCGTAAGCCAATGGCAATTGTTTGTTGCTTCGTTTTAATTATTCCTTCGTCTCCTTAGCATTTCCCAAACTCAAAGGTTTTTCTAGAATTTATCAAGACCTAAAATATCTTGTCTTTCTTTCTTTAAATATGTTGAGAGACTGTTTTTCCGTTGCTATAACTATATTGGCCTTTTTTCAGTTATTATAAATTAAATGAGCTTTTATAATTTTAAAATTGATTTTCAATTTCAATTTTGATTGAATCTTAATTTCCTATGGAGCCCATATTTTATTTTAAAATATTGTAATAATAAAAATTATCCTAAAACATCTGTAAAAACTATGTGGGGGTTGGCTCTTCATTGTATCAAGCAAAAAAGGTGAGCCCTTATTTCATGAAAGACATATTAATGATTGAGTTCAGTTTAATTTTGACTAAACAATGATAAATAAATATATCATTTAATTACCCTCTTTGTAAACAAAAAATGGTTAGTATCAGTGAAAGCTTGGTGTGACATGTAATTAGAGAAATTGTTACTTTTGTGACCTAGATCTGGTGCATATACCACTAGGGATATTATTGGAACACAAAGTAGAGATGGCCCAACAATGTACTAGTAGTGGATGAAATTTATCCAAGTATGCAAACAATAAAAAATAAAAAATGTTGCGTGAAAGGAAGGGCAAGAATCAAACTTTTTTACAGGTTTATTATCTTATGCCCCACCCCACTCATACGTCATGGCTCAACAATAGTGGGAGAACTGTCATTAAAATAATAACTAATAATATTCCGGGTATATACTACGCACTCATTTCAAAGTGGGCCTCAAGAAACAGCATTCTTTTGATTATTAACTAGGGAATTATTAACTAGGGAGGATGTGAAGGAGGCAAACAGGTCCCTGTTTTGTCCAAACAGAGTCGTCATATGTGAGGCGGAGGAAAGAGAAGAAAGCAAGTTCTTTTTTCTCTGCCCCTTTCACACGCGCGCGTCACCCCTAATTCGTCCAAACAGGTTCCCCTTTTTGGACGAAACAGGGATCAAGATCCGTGATGGAGTGGATTAGAAGGACATCCAATTTAGAGGGAGTGTCATCTTTTGATACAATGACAACGTCTTTCACTTGATTTGAAGGCTATTTAACGTCCCCATTATTGTTTCTCTTTATCATCTATGGCTTCATTAGCGTCACAACTCACTAGAAGTTTGAAATTCAAGTAGAGAAGAAAGCTCCTCTTTAGATTTGAAGAGGAAAAACATGGGATTAAGTCGTTGATGTAACTGAGCCATTTATTACAACACTGATCTAGACATTTAACAAAAATGAGGTCTAACGAATTCTTTCAACCATTAGATAAAATGAAGGTTATAAAGTGTGTGATAAAAAAACTAACTAAAAACAGGGAAACATGATTTATTTCACCGCCAAAAAACTAACCCCAATGAATGTTTTCAGCTTTCAGCTTTCAGCTTACCCATCAAAAAGAAAGAGAGAGTAAAAAAAAAAAAAAAAACCCACATGTTTTCAGCTTACTAAACTGTCTGTCTAACAAGTGACAACTGCAACCTTAGATTTTTTTTTTATCATCCATTTCATGGCTATTCATCAATTTAAAAACGTTCACTTTATGGGTCCAAATCTCAGTTTGATCAACTCCAATAAATTTGGCAAGCCTTAAAAGTTAAAAGTAATTGAATCACACAATTTATGATTTTCTGTCAAAATTCTTAACATTATTTCATGAATAGAGACCACCTTGTGCGTGTGCAAGCTGTTCATTCAAATTATCATCCATGGTTTCGATGGACACAGAAAAATCTTGCTCCATCATGAGAAATATTGAATATTTGTTTTGAGACTTTAATGAGAAACAATCAAGTCACGTCTGTTTAATCCAACGGCAAAAATCACTTGTATTGAAGCAAAATTTTACTTGCTGATGGAGAAACTGATGAGAGCTTAAATGTACCATTTAAGCCCCTCAATAACGACTTTGCTATACCTTCCGATGAGATTAATTAACTTAGTTATGTTATTTTAATGTGTACAGGTGCACCAGGTGGAAAGGAGAAAATGGAGCCAAAACGCGATGAACCGGAGCAAACTACCTTTGGGCTTCCAGACGCCAGACCTTGAAGTTGAATTTGAGGTACTGCCTCCTGGCGTTCGGACGCTCGAGCCGGGTGGAGTCCGTCGCAGTCCGCGTTTTGAAGAAATTTTCACCAAAACTCTATAAATAAAAGCCTAAATTCATTTTTAAGAACATTCATTGGGAGAAGATTTGGAGGCTGGTTTGGGAGCTTTGGAAGAGCGCCAATGAGAATTTCGTTAAAGATTCTTCGTCAACTTCTCGCTATGAGCAACTAACTCTCTATCTTAAGGTTGCTTTCTTTGGTATTTTAATCTTGTAGATTTGAATAATAAGTCATATAATGATGCTTGAATGAATGTGTTGTTAGATCTCAGATAATCTATGCCATAGAGATAGGTTATGCCCCAATCTAAACCCACATCCCTTATTTGTTCACTCTGTGAAGGTTTGTAACCAGAACGAGTCTTTAAAGCATTAATAGTGAAACTCTAGGTTTATACTTGCCATTGTGCAAGGTTAGAGTGGATTTGTACCCTAAGACTTTTCTCTGATTGAATCAAAACTTTGTCTTTACTTTCTAATTTAGGAATCGATATGTATCAATCAACACTTTGTTTTCTATTAGAATTAGTTTAAGAATTTTGGAACCAACACAACTTAGCCTTTTTGTCCCAGAGGATACGACACCCAGTTGACATCTTTGCTCTCACGAGTAGAAATAGTAGCTAGGTATTAATTATATTTGCAAATCCTGTTTTATGACGATTAGAAACCATTTCATATCACGTGAATTTGGATACCTAAAAGAAGAGGACCTTATCGTACGAAGAAGTATGATTTATTGAAACTAATAGTTTATTATGAGTTGAATCATGTTTCTCTTTCTCTCTCTCTCTTTTTATCCCAGCCAAGGGCCTGGGACCCAAGAGAGAGCCCATATACACATAGAAAGGTAGCCCACTCAAGTGGGATGGAGGCCCGTACAAGTTGGAAGGAAGCCCATAAAAGTGGAAAAGGAGCCCGCACAAGTAGGAAGAAAGCTCATAAAAAGTGGAAAAGAAGCCCACACAAGTGGGAAGAAAGCCCATAAAAATGGAAAAGGAGTTAGCATAAGCAGGAAAAGGTTAGGTACCCGGGGCTCAAACCTCGGGCGGCTAGGTAAGAACTGATGCTCCTTACCCTAATGCTGCTTACCACTAGGGTAAGGAGTCATTCTCAAATCATATTTTTCTCTTAATCAATGGTGAACGCCACTCATATGAAAGTAGATCTTAGGTCAACTTTACTATTGATTGCTAATTCACCAAACCATCTTATATGGTGTATGGTCGTCTTCAATGTAGTATGCATTGGATGACTCTAAAGGTCGATCGATTCACGGGGATGTAAATCAATATCACACTTGATCTATCCTAATTAAACTCTAAACTTCACCTAAAGAAAATCAATACAACAATAATTGATAATTTGAAAATTAATTACAAACTCAACCAATTAAAAGATTCCTAATCTAAAGACTCTAGAACTAAAAATTCATAAAATAGAAAGAATGTTGTCACCAAAGAAAACAAAAACACTTAGCTGCTCTTTGTTGCTCCTGAATGTAGTCTTCTTGGGCGGGTCTTGGAAAAGAGGCCCTGAACGTGTTTACAATTGAGAAGTTATATTTGCCTTAGAGCATCAACTATAGAGTTAGCTGGACTTTTGCAATGATAGATAGTCTATTCCTGAAAGTTGGGGAGAAGCTTTATTGTTTTCCTCCTTGTTGACATGGCAACCCTTGTAGGCTGAGCATGCAAACCCAGCCAAGCCCGGCAAACCAAAATGCAAACCAATGAAATGCAAACAACACAGCTGCACATTACCTTACATCATGTACTTTGGTCCGATGATGTATGACCACCTCCCGACCTGCAGATGGTAACCACACACACACACGTACATGCAATAGCTCTATTCAATTGGTAGACGCCCTAAACCGTGATGGCCTATATCCACTTAGGGGTGCCGACTCAGAATCACGGACCAAACCTTGTTGGGCATCACCTCATACACATAGTAAACCAAACATAGAAGACTACTCCATACAAACGTACATTTCAAACAACACACCCAGGCCACAATCCGGTAGCCTTCGATGCCCAACCCCTCATACAGTCCACACATATACACACCAAAGTAATATAAGTTATAACGGATGGAGTGGATACATGCTTATGCCATGTAGTGTTCGAAATCCCTAACCTAATGGATAGTTTGATTAAGGAACCAAAGGGGTAGAATACTAACCGACTTAGGTTTGGGGTTGCCCCTCGTGGATAGAGTCCATATGGTCAATTATAGCGGATCTATGGGCTCAGGATGCCTACAAGGTCATTTGGTGCCTTCGAAGTTATTGGCATCCCGCGATCCCACTTGCCACTTACGTAGCCCATATAGATTCCATTCGCAATTACGGACCAGCCGTGAAGAGATGCCAAGCTCACACACACCTCCTCACCCCTAATCTATTAATTACATAGGCTAAGGGCTAATAATACAAAGCACCATTAAAACCATTGAAACCCATTAAACCATTAAAACCCATTAAATCATTGAAACCATCGAAACCCTTCCTACCACCCATTTCACCTGACCATTTTCCAATTAAGGGACATTAATCCAAATCACCATTAAAAGCCATTAACGCTCAACATGCTACCATTATTATGCTAAGAGCTTGAAATAAAGGATAACTTCACAATAAATGCAATGAATCAATCAATATAAACAAGAACGGCTCCCTACCGGAGTGGTAAGGAGCGTTAGTTCTTACCTGGATGTCTGGGGTTTGAACCCCAGGTACATGCCCAATCTTGGATCCCACACTTCCCTTCATCAAATCAAGCTTCTAAACCCTCTTCCTACATTCTAATAAGAACACAATCATCTACACACATGAATGCATGAGCCTATTGGTGAAATGAGGAAGCTACATGCTTAATGAGAAGGAGGAAAAAGAAGATGATGAAAGGGGTGATGAGAGGGCCTTAGAAAGCTTGATGAAGACCTTTGTGGAGAGCTTTAGAGCCTTGGAACTTCTTGATTGAGTGATGGGGAAGAAGAGAGAAAATGAGAGAGTGGAGTGGAAGAGAACGATTGTTGGAAATGGGGATGGAAATGGCTTTAGTAAAGATTTTTGAGGGGGGCCCTATGGTTTTGAGAGGTTTATAATAAGGCCCTTAGTTAATTGGGTATAGGCTCATTTGTGGTTCTTGGGCCAAGATGGATCTAGTAATGGGCCAATGCCATGAATGCATGCATGCTAACCTCCATCTAATGCAACCCACCCTCTAAGTGATTATGCTACTAAGCCCGATCCCACCCTCTAAGTGATTATGCTACTAAGCCCGATCCCACCCATTATAATTCCTCAACTAGCCTAAGGTATTAAAGCTATTGTCGCGACCCCGGACCGGGCTTAGGGACCAAATCCGGGATCGGGACTAATTGTGATGGCGAGATAATGTGATTATATGGAATGATGACAATAATTAAGGATATGTTTATGATCAAGCGTACACGGGTTAATAAAAGAACACATATTACCCGTGCACGTGATTTCTCACAGGTGTCCGCGGTGAGGATTTTTCCAACACACATAAACATTAAACACTTTGTATAATTGCGGAAGCGTATGGCAAATCAAGCATGTAATTTCATTTCCATAATAACAAGACTGGTTGCATCTAAATAACAAGTATCAGAATGAGCAATGTTCAATAGCATAACCCAAAATACTGTTAAAGTTAGAACATATATCAGTTAATTACAGTTCCCAAAATTAGAGGCCAACAAAGGCCAATATGGACAAAACAATAACCACCAAAATATAGTTTCTAACAACCCCCAAAAGGTCACGCAACTCTCGAGGCAACCGGATGTTTAAACAACATCATCAGCGTGCCATTCTATTAGCTGTTGCGGTTCTCCGACCTCCTCCTCTGGCTCCTCCTCGGGGAAACCAACAATGGGACCTGAGTACCAAAGCAAAGGGTCAGATACGACGGTCTGGCAGGTGGATAAAAAGTATAAATATTTAATAATAAAACATTTACCTTGGAAAACATTTAAACCTATCTAAACAATACTTTCATGAGTAAAACGCATCATTTAGTTAAAAACATATATGCAAGGTAAAACACGTAAAGGTAACCAAGGAATTCAGGAAACGAGCAAGATGGCAACCACACGAAGCTAAATCCTCTATCACTGAAGTGATAGAGCAAGCAAGTTGAGGCGTTGACCTCAGTCACCGAAGTGAGGAGGTACAACGAAATACATATACATATATACTATATACAAGACATGACCACGGTAGCGAGCCGGGCATCAGGAACCACAGTAGCAATCTGCGGTATTGAGACAAGACCACGGTTAAATAACTGAATAGCAAGATTCAAACTGCAGTTGGCGGGACAAGAGGGGGATCACCTAGTCAGTAGATCAGACTAACAAGGTATCCAAGCTTAGTGGTGCCGACTCATAGGTCAAAACATGGAAATCAAGACATGTGTAAAATAAATCAAGTGCAAGATTATAATCTGGTAAGATGGGGTGCTCAAGGCACAGCTATCATATTAGGTCGGGCATGTATATCAAGACTAGTAAAACAGTACAAGTATGCTTTCAATGTTTTCGGGATGAATAGATCCCAAATCGTCAATTTCAGGAATAAAAAGGTGAAGTACCCTTTCGAAATGTCAAAACAGTGTCGGGGTTAAAACTAATTCAAGTGAATAGGGATCCCGTATGCCTATTTTGAAACTACTTGGTACTCCTTGAATTTGGAGACATTTTGGGTTCCTTAGGCACTTGAGAGTTTCCAAAACTTCAATGAATTCTTGTGATTGTAGTCTCTTTCTCAACCGAGTCTCGAACAACGGTTATAAGTCTTCTCATCACGATAGGGATGTTAACGAACCTCCCTCCAACGCTAGGATATTTATCTTTGCTTCCAAAGTGGCCCCCAGGTGAACAGTACACGTCGCTCGAGTGGACATGGAGTTCGCTCGAGCGATGTGCTCTCTGGAATGGCCTTCTGAGAGGGTTCGCTCGAGCAGACAAAGGTTTGCTCGAGCGGACTTGTCTAGTTCAGGATGGCACGAGCGAACGATTAGTGCGCTCGAGCCAACCATTCTCTGGATGTCTGCTGAGAGGGTTCGCTCGAGCGGACATGAGGTTCGCACGAGCGGACAGCTCTCTGGAATGGCACGAACTCTTTCCTGGGCAGTTCGCTTGAGCGAAGTGTCAAGTTCGCTCGAGCGAACTGTCCAGAACTGGTTTCGTGAATAGCTCTTTTCTCCATTCTCCTTCTCTTACACATCCACATTTCTTAAGGTTCTATCATACACCAAAGAGGGCATGTAAGCACCTCAACATCCTCTTCAAAACTCCATCAAAACTTCTCACAACGTCCACAAATGATCCATTCATTCATTCATTCATTTTCACATTCAATCAAAATGAGAAAGGCATAACCACAATTACATAGATTCATTCAAGTTTTTAAGCACAAGATAAAACAAAGGCTATCAATCATATTTCAAGACAATAAATGGCTCAACAACCCTTTTCAAAAGCATTTAATAGCATAATGAATGCAAGTAAAACCCATCATTAATGATACAATAAATCCAAACATTTGATCATGGAAATCATTTTAAAACTAAACATCCACTTGCCTCAAGGTCTCAGATCAAGAAATCCAAGCTCTAATCAACTCTTCCAAGCCAAACACCAAGCTACACCAAAAACCCCCAAAAACAAACCCTAAAATGGGTCAAACCAAGAAACAAGAAGAAGAAACTCACAATAATAAAAATGGAGCTCCTCTATGACTAGGAGAACATAAGTCTAAGAGATTAGGAGGGAAAACTCACTTGGAAGCTCCTCAAATGGACAAGACTAGCTCAAAGAAGGTCTTAGAATGGAGGTCTTCCTTCAAATGTTGTATCAATGGAAAGCTCTAGAAGAGAGGAAGAGGATGATGACTTTTATTCCTTGATTGGAGCAAGGTGGGTGGTGCTTTGATGGTGGAGAAGCAAGAAGAAGAAGAAAGAAATGGAAACAAGGAAACCCTAGATTGCTCTTGTGCTGGAAAAAAGGGGAAATGGAAGAGATGAGTCTCTATATAAAGCAGTTGGAAGTGGGCTCCACCACTTATGGACTTTGGAGGTTGAAATCACTAATCTCGGGACCTCGGATGAAATCGACGAAGAAGGGAAAAGTGATCGTCAAAATGTCTAGTTTCTAAAAAGTATATGTTTCGCGGGTTTCCGGGATATCAAGTTTTGGTACAGATTTAGTGTAAAAAGACTGTTTTGCCCTCAATGCAAGAAAATCGGGTTTTGGGGTTCCGGGCAGTTACGGGTTCAACATGAAAGTTATAAGAATCGGTAAAGTAAGTAAAACGGGATCAGGACAAGAATTAGGGGAATATCAATTAATCTCCAAAAGCAAGCAAGACTATAAAAAAGGAACCCCCAAAGGGTCACACTAAACACTAGACACTAAAAGCTCCCCAAAGCTATAAAAGAACTATACTAATCCAAGTCTAGTCAAGACCACTAACCAAGCTTAGCACTAAAACATAACTTAATTAGCACTAATCGAGATCACTCGGGTCGGGGTCTTACATCCTCCACCTCTTAGGGCATTTGGTCCTCCAAATGAAATTCAAAACTCACCTCGGGTAGGAGATGCGGATACTTCTTCTGCACCTGATCTCGCAATTCCCACGTTGCCTCTTCCGGCCCATGATTCTCCCAAAGTACTTTCACCCACTGAATAGTCCGTGTCCTTAACTCTTGTTCTTTTGTATCAATGATCCGAATGGGCTTCTCTACATAGGTAGCATATTCTCTGATTTCCAACGGCTCATGCCGGAGTACATGTGATGGATCAGGGACGTACTTCTTCAACATCGACACATGGAAGACGTTGTGTACACCAGATAGCTCGGGTGGTAAGGCTAATCTATAAGCCACATCACCAATCTTACTTATGATATCGTACGGTCCGATGTACCTCTGTGACAACTTGCCCTTCTGCCCAAATCTCAATGTTCCTCTAGTAGGTGACACTTTCAAGAAAACCTTATCCCCTTCTTTAAATTGTAGATCCCTTCGGTGAGAGTCTGCATAGCTCTTCTGTCTACTTCGGGCCACTTTCAAACATTCTTGGATTTGTCTCACTTTATCACTGGTCTCACTCACTATGGTTGGTCCATGGAAACTGCGGGTGCCAACTTTTTCCCAACAAACAGGTGTCCTACACCTTCTGCCATATAAAGCCTCAAAAGGCGCCATCCCAATGCTCGAGTGGTAGCTGTTGTTGTAGGCAAACTCACACAACGGTACAGTCTCATCCCATTGAGTCTTGAAGTCCAATACACAAGCAAGGAGCATATCCTCAAGAGTCTGAATTGTCCTCTCTGACTGACCATCTGTCTGAGGGTGATAAGCTGTACTAAACTGTAGCCTTGTACCCATAGACTCATGTAGGGTCTTCCAAAATCTCGAGACGAATCTGCCGTCTCTGTCGGATGTGATAGAAACTGGCTGTCCATGTCTACTGACAATCTCATTGACAAACAACTCTGCCAGGGGTAACATGTGCATCTTCTTTCCTGTCCTCATGGGAATAAAATGAGTTGACTTGGTGAGTCTGTCCATGATGGAACGCGCTCCTGCCAAGGGTGATACCGGGGTCGGCGGACGTGGGAGTCCGTCGGGTCCGGCCCTTTCGCGCCCGGGGGGTTGAAGCGTGCATCAACATTTCTTTGTGTGGGTGTGCCAGATTTTCTATTTTACTTGGAATTGCAAGTGGTAATCCGGAGATCAACCTTCGCAAGTAAAAAGGAAATCAACTTCTTTCAAGTTTTCCATTGCACAAATATTTAAGAAAAGAGACATTTTCTTGGTTTGCCGTGAAAGGCGATTTTGTTTGGCATTTATAGCCGATTTTGGCGTTTATAGCCGATTTACAATTCTCATCAATAATGAAAGACAAGAGTTGTGATTTTTGTCTCTTTTAGAAAAATACAAACTACAATGAAAAGCAAGAAAAGGAGGATCTAACTTTTCAGGAGATTGTGGGGGACTCGTTCAGATTGACGGTCGCAAGCCATGTATGGGCTTCGCCATCATCCATGCAGATGAGAACAGAGGATGCTCTTGATTCGCTTGGCTTGGCTATAACCTCAGGTTTTTAGAGGACAAAGACCAAGAGAAGGTCCTATGTCCAATAAAAAGCTAAGTAGACGGGCTGAAAAGCCACGTCTAAGCCATTGGAGGCAGCAGGAGAAGGCAAGGACCTTGGGGGGGAGTACCCCCCAAGGGACTTTTTGTCACCTTGTAGTGGTGCTTGATGTAGAATTTCTGCAGAATTTTCTCTCTTTCTCTAGACTCTGTCTGTCTGGAATTCGGGATTCTCTGCACCTTTTGATTTTCGATCTTCGGTTTTCCGTTCGTCCTTTTCCGATCCCTTTCTTCTTGGAAAGCTCTCCTATTTATAGGCTCTTGGTAGCCATTAGGAGAGTTTATGGGCTTTAATGGCTTTAATGGGAGGAGTTACAAGATTTATTTCTTGATTTTGTAACTACTTTTTCCTTGAATCTGATTGGCCGATGGAGATTAAGGGCTTTTAATCACCTTAATTACCATAATGGGAGGAGTTTCATGGCTTGAATGCCATGACTTAATTGATTTGTAACTCCTGGATGCTTGCTTCTGATTGGGCCGTCCAAAGAAATGAATTAATGACTGCAATAAAGCTAGTCAATTAACTGCATTAAATGGTCGCTGTTGACACCAAAAATGTCACTTTGCCTCTTCAACATCAAGAAAGCTGCATGGAGTCGCAACCTGCCATAAATAGGCAATGCAATTTCTCCAAAAATTCAAATCTTGTCAGAATCAAACAAAAACTGCAAGATCCTTCAAGATAGCCAAGAGAAGAGTACACATGAAGTTTCGGGCCATTTCGACAACATTTGGCCTAACTTCACTTCTCCGACAGCTAAACGGGAGCTCCCGGCGGCGACATCATCGGAGACGTCAAAACTTCGATCAAAGCCTACAGATGACTCCAGCATGTCTCAAAAGGGCTCTATGCCAAATTTCAAGTCAAACCGACAACGTTTGACCCTCCATCAATGCTCGAGCAGTAAAATCAAGCCTCCCGGCGGCGGGAACCACCGAAGCCTTCGCTCATCAAACCAAGTGCATGAGTGGCTTCAACATGCTTCCAAAAGGCTGCACGTCAAATTTCAGGTCATTCTGACAACGTTTGACCAGGTTTCGATGCTCCGAGAGAAAATCAAGCCTACCAGCGGCGGAGCAACCCGGGACCATGACATCCAAAACGGAGCCCATGGAACGTCTCAAAATGACTCCAATAGGCTCCCCGTCAAATTTCAGGTCAATCGGACATCGTTTGACCACATATCAAAGCTCGGCATTTTCCCCGCAGTAAAATCAAGTGAAGCATCGACGGGACCCCAAACGGCTTCAAAACTCAAACAAAAGCCTATGGTTGGTCTTATTTATTGCTCAGGAGGCTTCACCTCAAATTTCAGGTCATTCCGACATCGTTTGACCAAGTTTCAGCTTCTGGCGGAAAATCAGCAGCTCTACGCGACAAAGTCTTCGGCTTTCCCGGAAAATTGGAAACTTTGCACTCTAAAAATGAAAGGATTCTCATCAAGTTTTCTACAGGGAAATCAAGCCAATAAATGAGAAGAAATGTCAAGAAAAATACAGAAGAAAACGGCGACGAAAAAGACCTCAAAACGACCGCAAAACGGGCTCCGAAGGGGAAAAATCCCCCAGGGTCGCAGGCCCCTGCGACCATGGCCCATGGTCGCCGGTCCATGGTCGCCGGCGACCATGGCCCATGGTCGCCGGCGACCATGGAGGTCCGGGTCACCGGATTTTCCGCCGGTGACCCGTTTTTCCGTCTTTTTTCGCGTTTCGCGCACTTTGGCCCCTGTGGTTTCCTGAAAATGTGATTTTTAGTGCTTGAAATTGACTCATATCCTCTGACATCCGTCAAAATCACGGGTCAACCTCCAAAATCATAAAATCATCATTGATCGCTCTAAGATCGCCAACCGGTCGACCAAGAAAGTGCACTTTCTGTCCGACCGATCGTGAAATCGACAAGACAGATGTCACCGGCCCACTCTTAGCTATCAATGTCTGAAGTTACATGTTCATCCGATGTCGATCAGCATGTAGATCCATCGATGATCATCGCCAGAAAAATTCCAGAAGACACGGCATGGCCCGCGACTCTTCGACTGCTCGGCGACCAATTAATGTGGTTAATTGACTAGCTTTATTGCAGTCATTAATTCATTTCTTTGGACGGCCCAATCAGAAGCAAGCATTTGGGAGTTACAAGTCAATTGATTCACGGCATTTAAAACATGAAACTCCTCCCATTATGGTAATTAAGGTGATTAAAAGCCCTTAATCTCCACCGGCCAATCAGATTCAAGGAAAAAGGAGTTACAAAATCAAGAAATAAATCTTGTAACTCCTCCCATTAAAGCCATTAAGGCTCATAAACCCTCCTAAATGGCTACCAAAAGCCTATAAATAGGAGAGCATTCCATTGAAATTGGAATCAGAAAAAAAAGGAGAAAATCGAGATCAGAAAAAAAGAGGAGAAAATTAGAGGATCAGAAAAAAAAGATCAGAAAGAGATCTGAGAGAAAGAAAAAGAGAGAAAAACTCTGCTGAAGTTCTGCACCGGCCACCACTACAAGGTGACAAAAGTCCCTTGGGGGGCACCCCCCCAAGGTCCTTGCCTTCTCCCGCTGCCTCCAATGGCTTAGACGTGGCTTTTCAGCCCGTCTACTTAGCTTTTTATTGGACATAGGACCTTCTCTTGGTCTTTGTCCTCTAAAAACCTGAGGTTATAGCCAAGCCAAGCGAATCAAGAGTATCTTCTGTTCTCATCTGCATGGATGATGGCGAAGCCCATACATGGCTTGCGACCGTCAATCTGAACGAGTCCCCCACAATCTCCTGAAAAGTTAGATCTTCCTTTTCTTGCTTTTCATTGTAATTTGTATTTTTCTAAAGAGACAAAAATCACAACTCTTGTCTTTCATTATTGATAAGAATTGTAAATCGGCTATAAACGCCAAAATCGGCTATAAATGCCAAACAAAATCGCCTTTCACGGCAAATTAAGAAAATGTCTCTTTTCTTAAATATTTGTGCAATGGAAAACTTGAAAGAAGTTGATTTCCTTTTTACTTGCGAAGGTTGATCTCCGGATTACCACTTGCAATTCCAAGTAAAATAGAAAATTTGGCACACCCACATAAAAGAAATGTTGATGCACGCTTCAGGGCCCGCCAGGGCGCGAAAGGGCCGGACCCGACGGACTCCCACGTTCCGCCGACCCCGGTAGCCGCCCCACGGCGCCTCGGAGCGCGTTCCATCAAGCTGGCACACCCGGTGGGACTCGTTCATTTGAGAACATGGTGCTTGGAAATGAAATATTTGCATACCATATTTTTGCTCTATGCTTATACTTCTTCTCCAGATTCCTTGGCTACTTTCTAGCTGGTAGCCTATGTTGGATTTTGCATCCTAAAAAAAAAATGAGATGGGATTTTTTGGAAATTTCTATTTCTTTGAGTTTGTTTCCATTCTTTCTCTTTTCAAAAAAAAAAAAAATCAGTTTTCTTAGTTTGAATTCAAAATTGAGAAACTTTGATCCTATCCTATCGTTCTTTGGTGCTTGCAGAAATGTTGAGCCCGTTCGACTAAGGTTTTGGGCCATCGTTTCTCTTCGATGAGTTCATTAGAGATTTCAAAAAAAAAAAAAAAAAAAATCAGTTTTCTTAGTTTGAATTCAAAATTGAGAAACTTTGATCCTATCCTATCGTTCTTTGGTGCTTGCAGAAATGTTGAGCCCGTTCGACTAAGGTTTTGGGCCATCGTTTCTCTTCGACGAGTTCATTAGAGATTTCAAAAAAAAATAAAAAAAAATCAGTTTTCTTAGTTTGAATTCAAAATTGAGAAACTTTGATCCTATCCTATCGTTCTTTGGTGCTTGCAGAAATGTTGAGCCCGTTCGACTAAGGTTTTGGGCCATCGTTTCTCTTCGATGAGTTCATTAGAGATTTCAAAAAAAAAAAAAAAAAAAAAATCAGTCTTCTTAGTTTGGATTCAAAATTGAGAAACCTTGATCCTATCCTATCGTTCTTTGGTGCTTGCAGAAATGTTGAGCCCGTTCGACTAAGGTTTTGGGCCATCGTTTCTCTTCGATGAGTTCATTAGAGATTTCAAAAAAAAAAATATTAAAAAAAATAAAATAAAAAAAAAATTAGTTTTCTTAGTTTGGATTCAAAATTGAGAAACTTTGTTCCTATCCTATCGTTCTTTGGTGCTTGCAGAAATGTTGAGCCCGTTCGACTAAGGTTTTGGGCCATCGTTTCTCTTCGATGAGTCTATTTGGGATTTTTATAAAAAAAAGGGACATAGACCACTAAGGTTAAACCAATTGCGTTCTTTGATCACGATTGATTCAAGAAAAGCCTTGTCCAGAGTGTGGAGACAGCTTGACTGTTCTAGGCAAGGGTCCTCCAAACGGGTTCATTAAGTAATCCTACCCTTACCTGGGGGCAATTCTATCAATTGAGGTTTCATAAGACCGGGTTAGGAGGCCTATGTGTACTCTCTCGTCTTTAAATCTTAAAAAATTAAAAAAAAAAATAAAAAAAAAATTTTCAAAAAAAAAAATCTTAAAAAAAAAAAAAACAAAAATTTTCAAAAAAAAAAAAATAAAATAAAAAAAATAAATAAAAATATATTTTTTAAAAAAATATATAATAAAAAAATAAAAATAATAAAATAAAAAAAAATCATTTCAAAAAAAAAAATCTCCAAAAACTCGTCACTTTTTGGATTCAGATTCGAGAAATTGTGGTCTCTTCTCTTCTGAGTACTGGCGCTCGCGGAAATCGTTGAGCCCGTATTTGAATCGGAATGCCACCTGCTCTCTTTGACGAATCCATTTCTGACATTTCAAAACAAAGAATCCCATCTCATGGATGCGATCTCCAACATTTGTGCATAGCAATACTGGTACGCCCTTTCAGGGTCTACTGTATCTGTGACCGGCACATTTGTAACTCCTACCTTATATTCTTCTTATCTCGAGCAAGCCCTGCTTCTCGATAAGTCGAATTTAGGTTTACAATTGCTTCTAGCAGTCACTGGAACGCTCATTCTGGGCTCACCATATTTGCTGTCAGAACAATTGTACCATCTATGGCTTTTTGCCTTCTTCATGTCGCTTGGGTCATATCCCTTAAGCGATTTGAAAAGACAACCATAGAAATTCCCATTTATGATCATTATATTCTTGTGATTACTAATGGATGTGGTCTTGTTTCAGAACTTTTTCGAAACTAACAATGGCAGCCTTAACCATTATCTTCGATGAGAACAAGCACCAACTCATGCTTCAACAGAAGCAAACCGAGCGCACTTACAAGCGCCCCGCCAGCTGCCGAAGCGTCAACTCCCTCGGCAACTCTCTGAACTCAGGGTCGACCTCGACTCCCCGGACCATCGTCTTCGGGACACTGGGACCATTCCCACTTCCCGAAGAACAAACTGCGCCTGCCAAAAGGCAGAAGATCGCCTCTCAACGTGTCACTCCCGTGACACCAAAGGCGAGCGCCCAAAAGCCCGAAGCCCGCGGCACCCCCGCGAAGCCTCGACCCACAAACAACCAGGTCTATCCCAAGACTTGGTCTCCAAGACCTTCCCCAAAACAAAGAAGGTCTCAAATTTCCACCAAGCCAGCATACCTGGCCCCACTCAAAGAAAACCAGTTCTACCCTCTTGCCTACATGAAAGAGGAGAGACCCATCTCCAACCTGACTCCCAAGTCAACCCAGCATGAGCCGGCTTGTTCCTACAGGCCCAAAATCAGATCATGCATCACCAGGCCTCTCCAAGCACCTGCTAAGGCCTACACTCCTTCAGTTCGACCCTTCATCTCTACAGGGGCCAAACTCGAAAGGTTCAAAGCTTCGCTGCAACAGGCAAAGGACCGGGTCCGCATCCTGTCCTTGCCCAACCACAAAGAAGACAAGCTCGGCTGCTGCGCCCGAGGGAGCACATCCTTCATCGTCAGAGCCCAGCCAGAGCTGACCAAAGCTCAAATCGCTCGTCGAGCACGCCGCCGTGTGTCATATCGACAAAAGAGACTAGAGAAGCAAAGGACCCAGCCTCCTACACTTCAAGTCTCCCGCAAATGGGTCGAAAAAGAAAGACCCGACCAAGTTGCTGCCGTCCATATGGTTGGAAAAACCAGAAGACGCCAAAGGTCAGCATCAAAAATCCATGTCCGACGTCCGGTGACCCGTAGCGTCACCAGGACACAAAGACATCCCGAAGAATCTCCTGCCCCTTCCAGCCAAGGACGGGAGAGTAATCCTTCATCAAGCTCTTCATCAAAAAGAATGAGCCCCAGCTCGGTCACCAGGAAGATTTCTTCGTTCGAATATCGAGGGATGAACGTCTTGGCTACAAGTTCTGAGCCGCCACCTCAGAATCCACCTCGAGATGATGCGCTCACACGCATTCAGCAGTTGGAACAAGGCCAGCAGAGGATTGAAACTCTGATGGAAAACCTTCTCCTTGTCGTCCAAAATCAGGTGAACAATGAGCCTCCTCCGAATCATAGCAGTAACGAGGAAAATGGAGAAGAAAATGAGTCACGCGCCCTTACCAAAAAGGACGTAGACAGTATCCTCGCCAAAGCAAAAGAAGAGGATATACTCAAAGAGCATGGGATCAAGCCACCATATCCTTTATGGATGGACTCGGTCCCGTTCCCCACAAAATTCAAGCATCCTACTCTCCAAACATATACGGGGAAAGGATCAGCCAGACAGCACGTCATCCACTTCAAGATCTTGACGGGAGCTATCGCGGATCAAGATGCACTCAAGATCCGCCTCTTTGCAAGTACCCTAAAAGGTACGGCCTTCGATTGGTACTCCACTCTGCCGGAGAACTCCATTCAGAACTGGGCTATGCTGGAGACACGCTTCCTGACCCACTTCCAAGGTGAGGATCATCCTGTTACTATGGCTCAGCTCTGCAGCCTAAAACAGGGAGAGAATGAGTCAACTTATGACTTCATTCACAAGTGGAAAGCAATGGCGTACAAATGCTCAGATGTACTGCCACAAGCGTCGCTAGTCGACATCTGCCGAAACAACATGAGAGCTAAAATCCGCTCCATGATCATCGGCAATAAATCAAAGAACCTGGGGGAACTCCTCGAAGCTTCCATGGAAGCTGAAATGGTGATCAAAGACCTCAACAGTCAGAAGTCATCAAGAAAAGAGCCAACCGCCATTGCAACCACTAAACCAAAGAAGAAAGAGGTCCTTAATGTGCACACCAAGTCAGCTCCTCAGCAACCAAAGAAAGCTGAAAATAGAGCTGCAGGTAAGAGACCTGAACTCTCTGATGCCTTCAAAGAGCGAGTAGAAAAGAAATATCCGTTCGATGAAGACGTCGAAGAAATCTTTGAGGCTCTCCTAGCAAATGGCAAACTCATTTTGCCAGAGCCCAAAAGACCTGGAGACGTTGGCAAAACCAATGATCCTCGGTACTGTCCATACCACCAGATGGTCTCGCATCCTCTCAATCAATGCTTTGTTGTGAGAGAGAAGATAAACGAGATGTGGAAAAACGGAGTCATCACCTTTGACAAAAATTATGGCCCCGCCTCCGTCAACATGGTGTCACGTGGACAAACACCAAAATCACCGAAGAAGAAGATCACTACTTCCTTCAAGGTGATAAATAGAATTCAAACGTCCGAAGTGTTGGTTCCTTGCCCGACACCAGACGGACAACCCATATGGGTACATCCCGATCTCCTGGAAGATGAAAATTGGGAGATCGTCAAAACAAAGCCGACCGCTCAGCAGCGAAGGCAAGCCAAGAAACATCTCCTCAAGCTCAAACGGCAAGAGAAGACCCAGCCAAAACAAGAAGTTCATGAAAAGGCAGAGGCCTCCTCTACCACTTCACTCGGGGCAACAGAAACGTCCCCTCCAGAGACTTCAAAGGCGGTAAGAAACTTCACTCTTAGTGATTTCATGCCACCTCAATTCAAAAAAGAAGCCATGCAGGGGGCATCATACTCTTGCAACTCGGTAGTTGGATTCTCCATTGATGGATACGAGTCCAGCGACACCGACGATGGATTCGAGCCCAACTACACCGATGAGTGGGAGGAATCTCTTGAAACAGGAGAATATCTCTCCGATGAAGAATGGGTTCCTGAAACTCACCTTATGCCAGTAATCTGGTATAACCCCTTGCAACCACAAGGATCCTGGTCTGATGATGAAGAAGACCAAGAGGCTGCACAAGAAGATGCTGTTAACCCAGCACCTGTCATTGCTCCAGTGGAAATCAACTATGTTGAGCCACACGGAGAAGACGAAGAAGAGGATCTGGCTCCCATGCCTGATCTTGAAGAATATGCAAGGATCTTGCAGCGTCTCGCTCTAGAACAAGAGCAAGACCGCGTCAACGAGATTCCTCACAATCCAGAGCCGGAAGTCCCTGAAGCCCATCAGGTACCTCCTCCCTCAACTCCTGAAAATGGAGAACATTACTGGATTGACGATCCTCTTACATCCGAGGATGAGTCTGACTCCGAGCAGGCAACATCTTCTATCAGAGCTTCCTGTAATGTAATATATCAGGATTATAGCTCTTTTGAAGCGTCGTCTGATGAGATTACCTACACTCCGACGACGCCTAGCAATGTATCCTCTGGAGCTACCTCGTCTCACGTGACTTTCACAGAGATGACACCCTCTCAGGTTTCTTCTCCTGAGACTGTGACTTCAGGATACACATTCTTCCCGACTCATCATCATGAAGAAAACCCAACTTGGGGTGATGGATGGGTCAACGAAGAAGAAAAGCTGCTGGATGCTGTTCAGGACTTGCTCCCGGAAAATGCTCCGTGCAACACAATCACTGAGGATGGCAACTCTGCTGCAGATACATCCCCAGTAGATGAAAAACGACAGCCTCTTGATCCTGAAGACAATCTTCCAAACGAAGATCCTTCTCAAGAAGCTCTCGAAGTTGGTAGAGGCACCCGTTCGGGCCGGGACTACCACAAAAATTACAACCAATCTTCCTTTACTTATGTAAATCCTTCGGGAAAAGATGTTGTAAGCGCCCCCAGTGGCAACAATGATGAACATGCAGGCCTTAAGGAGGCTTTCAAGTATGATTTGGTTGAGCACTTCAAACACATACCTGCACGTCTTCACATCCTAGACTTATTGCGAATGTCTCCACGCACTCGTGATAATCTCATATTAGAATTACAAAAACTGAATGAGGATGTCGACAAACATGCCCCACAAGTCCTCCAAATTGAAATGGACTACCGGGTCAAAAACTCTGAAACTTCCTTAAAAGAAGAAAAAAAGAAAACTGAGGGATCATGCATCCAATGCCTCTCGGTTCAAAAGGCAGCCAGTGCAACCATCGCCTTCACTAAGGAAGACCTCCTACTTGGCGAAGCAAGGCACAACCGACCCCTGTACTTCACAGGGTACATCAAAGAAATGCCGATACATAGAGTTCAGATCGACCCAGGTTCTGCACTCAACCTTATCTCCACTTCGGCTCTTGAAGAGTTGGGCATCCCACCCGGCAAGCTAAGCCACACATCTGTATCTATCTTTGGATACGATGGGAGCACTCAAAGGCCTATCGGCAAAATCAGGTTCAAATTGCAAATCGGTGATCTTATCTCTGAGGTCACTGTGTATGCAATAAAAACCCCCTCATGCTACAACATCCTTCTCGGACGTCCTTGGATACACGAGAATGGTGTTGTTCCTTCAACTCTACATCAATGCATCAAGTTTGTCGGCGACGACGGCATGGTACATCGAGTCTTTGCGGACAGGAAACCCTTCAAAGGTAAAGAAGTCCACTTCGCAGACTCCCAAATGTATGAAGGAGAAAAAGAAGAAGAGGAAATAGCACCCCCTGCTGAAAATCTCCAGAAAGATAAAGGCAAGGCTCCTCAAAAATCACCGGAAGAAAACAAACCCTCCGGCAAATTAGAAGAGAGTAGTCAATCTCCCTTCGTTATCTCCCTCAAGAATTCAAAACCTTTGGTCATCATGACTAAAGTGAAGAAGGTGAAACAAAAGCCTGGGGGCAAATTTGTTGTTTCTCTCGTGTCTATCATGCAAGACACAGACTCGGACTCAGAGCCAGAAGACGATGCATCGTCAAGCCAAGCTGACACTCAGCAAGTTCAGCCTGCTCTCACTCCGATGGAGACACCTGCTGATGTAGAAGATCCTACGTTAGTTACCTTTGTTGTTCCGGCAACATCACCAAAGCAAAGGCCGATCTTCTTCCATAGATCGGACGCTTCTTCATCAAACTCCATGCTGGAACCTTTTCAAAATGAAGGTATGCCTCAGCTATCTCTATATAGTCCTGTGGCACAAGCAATTATGAAGAAAATGGGCTATGACGCTGAAAACCCAGTCGGTTTGGGAGAAAGACGCGGTATTCTCACGCCATTGGAGCCCGCCTTGACCAAAAGCCAGCTGGAAGATTGAAGACTCTACGGTCATGTAGAAAAGTCTTCATATGGGTTAGGGTATGATCCCGACACTCCTCTGAGACAGTTGACACAAAGGCTTAAAAGTCGTTTTACCGACCAAGCCTCAACATCTAAAGTCCACGAAGACATCGATCTCCCTGGAAATCTCTTTAAAGAGTTACCTGACAAAGATCCAGGAAGCTCATCCAATTGGTATGATTTCTCTGATGATAAAGAGGAATCGTCCGATAATACAGACTTGTGGCATCCTGACCCAGAAGAACCCTCGTCTCCAAAAGAAATACCAGACTCAACAGGCGATTGGGACTATCTCATAGCAAGCCTTGAGGAGATCACCAATCAAGAAAATCCATGGAAAGGAACAGAGCCTTGGTCTGGTAATGCAGTTGAAACTCCAGAAGGTTTCGTTGAGTTGGAAGCCTCCGAAAATATTGTGGAGGAACCACCTTCGAACCTTCCGACAGAAGATCCTGTTCAAAAGATAAACTTGGGAACACCTGATAACCCACGTCCTGTATTCATAAGCAAGAATATAAAGGATGATGAGTTATCCGAGTATATCGCTTTTCTTCGTGAGTTCGTTGATTGCTTTGCATGGTCCTACGCTGAAATGCCTGGTTTAGACCCCAAAATAGCAGTCCACAAACTCAATCTTCAAGAAGAAATCAAGCCTGTCAAACAAGGCCAAAGAAGATTCCGTCCAGATGTGATGGATAAAATTGAACAAGAAGTTCAAAAACTCAAAAGCGTTGGCTTCATCCGTGAGGAACAACATCCAGAATGGTTGGCCAACATTGTCCCCGTGACAAAGAAAAATAGGCAGATCAGAGTCTGTATTGACTATAGAGACTTGAATGGCGCTTGCCCTAAAGATGAATTCCCGCTCCCCATACCGGAGGTGATGATTGACAATACCTGCGGATTCGAGCGAATGACATTCATGGATGGCTTCTCTGGTTACAATCAGATAAAGATGCATCCCGAGGATGAAAAACACACTTCATTTCGGACTCCATTTGGCGTGTATTGCTACACTGTCATGCCATTTGGTCTGAAAAATGCTGGTGCCACATATCAGAGGGCTATGATGAAAATATTCCAAGATATGCAGCACAAGACGGTCGAATGTTACGTTGATGACCTCGCCGTCAAAAGCAGAAGAAAAGAAGACCATCTCAAAGATCTTCGGGAAGTCTTCCTCCGACTTCGCAAACACAAACTGCGGATGAATCCTCTAAAATGCTTCTTCGGCGTCTCGTCGGGTAAGTTTCTCGGATTCCTTGTTCGGAAAGCTGGAATAGAACTTGACCCCATAAAAGTCAAGGCTATTCTAGAAATGCCCTCTCCAAGAACCTTGAGAGAACTAAAAGGGCTCCAAGGGAGATTGGCATACATCAGACGGTTCATCTCCAATCTTTCGGGGAAATGCCGTCCATTCTCTCGATTGATGAAAAAAGGTGTAGACTTTGTCTGGGATACCGACTGCAAAGCCGTATTTCAAGATATCAAGTCATACCTGACCAAACCTCCAGTGTTAGCTGCCCCTGCCACTGGAAAACCATTCATCTTGTACACAAGAGCTCTTGATCATTCTGTAGGCGCTCTGCTTGCACAAGAGAATGGTGAGGGAAAAGAAGCTGCTCTATACTACCTCAGCCGCATGCTAGTAGGTGCAGAGCATCGCTACTCTCCAGTCGAAAAAGAATGCCTTGCGGTGATGTTTGCCGTACAAAAGCTACGTCACTACTTGCTTTCCAACACAGTCTACCTCGTCTCAAGGATCAACCTCTTGAAGGTCCTTGTCACAAAGGCAGGTTCTCTTAATGCCCGACTGGCAAAATGGTCCATCCTCTTGTCACAATTTGATATTAGGTATGTGCCACAAAAAGCAATCAAAGGCCAAGCTCTAGCAGATTTCCTCGCAGAGCATCCATTGCCTAAAGATTCACCACTCAGAGATGATCTCCCAGACGAACCTGTCTACAACGTGGAGACTTCCTCACCAAATGCCTCCTGGGACATGTACTTTGACGGTGCAACCAGGACAAATGAAAACAGAAAGCTGATCTCGGGAGTTGGCATCCTCTTTGTTAGCCCCGACAAATGCATGATTCCACACGCTTTCTCGCTACTGGAACCATGCACAAACAATGCAGCTGAATACCAAGCTCTGATCCTAGGATTGGAACTCGCCATCGAATCCGGTATCACTATGCTGGAAGTCTTTGGAGACTCTCAACTGATCGTCAACCAGATGAATCAGAAATATGAAGTCAGGAAGCCCGATCTGCTGCCTTATTACAACAAGGCACAATCGCTTCTGCAAAAGTTTGACATCTGCAACATCACCCACATTCGTAGAGGTGAAAATATCCGTGCAGATGCCCTGGCCGGACTTGCCGCATCAATGGCGATCCAGGAAGGGGAAAACATGCAAATTACAGTGTGCGAGAGAAGGATCCTCCCTCCTCTTAACACACACCAAGCAGTTGTCGAATGCCACCGAGTGGTTGGAAGTCGGATCTCTATCCTTCAATCTTCAATCGTCGACTGGAGGGATCCGTTCATTGATTACACTATGTTCGGAATCCTACCTGAAGATCCAAAAGAACGGGTAAGCATACAAAGGCGAGCCCCAAACTTTCATTTGGATATCCCTTCAAAAATCCTCTACAGGAAATCCTTCAACGGAGTACTTCTACGCTGCTTGTCACAACAAGAGGCCGAAGAAACACTTAAAGAAGTTCATGCTGGTCTTTGTGGAGCCCATCAGGCAGGTCCTAAGCTCTATGATCAGATAAAAAGGTTAGGTTACTATTGGCCTACCATGGTTGCTGATGCAATGCAATTTGCCAAACGCTGCCAGCTATGCCAAGTTCACGGAGATTACATTCACATGCCTCCGGAATGGCTGCATCCTACAGCAATCTCATGGCCTTTTGAAGCATGGGGCATGGACATCATAGGTCCTATCTCTCCCCCTTCAAGCAAAGGTCATCGCTTCATCTTCGCCGCAACGGATTATTTCTCCAAGTGGTCAGAAGCATTTGCGTTCAACGAAATGAAGACCTCATCAGTTCTTCAATTCCTACGCACCAACATCATTTGTCGTTTCGGCATACCCAAGAGATTCGTCCATGATAACGGACCACAATTCCGGGATCATCGATTCTACAGGTTTTGCGACAAATACAAAATCCAAAGCTGTCCTTCGACTCCATACAATCCGGCAGCAAACGGATTAGCAGAAGCCTTCAACAAGACACTCTGCAAAATCCTCAAGAAAATGGTCTCTAGTCACAAAAGAGACTGGAGCGATAAACTGTCTGAAGCTTTGTGGGCCTATCGAACCACCGTTCGAGGACCAACCCATAGCACACCATTCTCCTTGGTCTATGGATGCGAAGCTGTCGTGCCCCTAGAGGTACAAATTCCTTCTCTGAGGGTATCTCTACAAAATGACATGACTCAAGAAAGCAATGTCAAATTGAGACTCCATGAGCTGGACAATCTCGACGAGAGACGGCTCGAAGCTCGACAAAGCATTGAACTTTACCAAGCACGCATGGCAGGATCTTTTGACAAAAGGGTCCGGCAACGCGCCTACAAAAAGGGTGACTTGGTTCTTGCGGTAAAAAGACCAATGGTCTTTGCACACAAATCCAAAGGCAAATTTGAACCAAAATGGGAGGGACCCTACGTCATCGACAAAGTCTTCTCCAACGGCGCATATGCCCTCCTAAACATGGAAGGCGACAGATGTATGCTGCCTATCAACGGCAAGTTCTTGAAGCGGTACTACCCTTGAAGACTTACCCAACTGAGTAAGAGCAATGCCTGTATGGCCAAAACCTGTTCTCAGGTACTCGTTCGTCAAACCCACTCTCTTTAGAATTTTCATATCAAATGTCAAAATTTCTAGAGATTCAAAAACAATGCTTACTTTCATTGTTTCATTGTTCAAAAACAAAAAAAAATCCAAGTTTAGGAGCCTCTCCCTGACTTGACCAAAACTTTCGATCCTTGAACCAAAATTCATGGTTTGAAACAAAAATCCGGATTCAGGGATTTCCACCCTAGTCCACCTTACCTTTTACCGCCAAATGGTTCTAGGTCAAAATTTACGACCCTCGTGTCTTTAAACAAAAAAAAAAATGGTTTTTCAAAAATCGTGGGGAAACGACATCAAAGTCAGTACCCGCAAAATAAAAATTTTTTGAAAAAAAGCAAGGATGCGACATTCCATCAATACTTGCATCCAAAATCGCAGGGAAGCGACATTTCGTCGATACTTGCAAAATCCAAAACCGTGGAGAAGCAACAAACCAGTTGATATCCACAACCCAATTTCAAAAATCGTGGAAAAGCAACAAACCAGTTGATATCCACAACCCAAATTTCAAAGGTTCGAGAAAACCTAAAATCGTGGAGAAGCAACAAACCAGTTGATATCCACAACCCAATTTCAAAAATCGTGGAGGTGCAACATACCAGTTGCTATCCACAACCCAAAATTACAAATGGTTCGAGAAACCTCAAATTTCAAAAATCGCGGAGAAACGACATCAAGTCAGTACCCGCAAAACCAAAAGTCTTGGGAAAAGTAGGGAAGCGACGCTTAGTCGATATTTGCACCCCAATTCGCGAGGAAGCGACATTCCATCGATACTTGCAAAACCTAACCCGCGAGGAAGTGACATTCCATTAATACTCGCAAAACCGAATGAGCAAGGAAGCGACATTCCATCGATACTTGCAAGACCATTCAGCGGGAAGGCGACATTTAGTTGATACCTGCATTTTGAAAACCAAAACTCGGCTATAAATGCCAAAATCCGGCTGTAAATGCCACAAAAATCCGGCTATAAATGCCAAAACAAAAATTTCCGGCTATAAACGCCAAAATCGGCTTTCATGCCAATAAAACAAAACTCGGTTTTCAAAAAACTCGGCTACAAATGCCACAAAAAAAAAAGACCTGACTCTCATGTCAAAACCGGCTATAAATGCCACAAATTGGCTATCAATGCCACAAAACCGGCTATAAATGCCACAAATTGGCTATCAATGCCACCAAACTGGCTGTAAATGCCACAAAATTTCGGCTTCCATGCCAACCCAAATTTTGGCTTTTACGCCATAAAATTTCGGCTTCCATGCCATCTCAAAATCGGCTTTCACGCCACAACCAAAATCAGGCTCCCATGCCAAAACAATTATTTGACAAAAGATTTTCACAAAATGACAAAGCTTTTGATCAAATCCCATTTAGCAATTGCTTTCATCACAAAAAGATTTGAGTAAGCGTAGGGAACAAAAAAAAAAAGGTACCAAAAAAATACATGTGGTACCAAAGCAAAAAAAAAAAAAAAAATAGAAAGTGTTCACAAGCACTACAAAAAAAAAAGAAAAGTACCAAAAAAATACATGTGGTACCAAAAAAAGAAAGTGTTCACAAGCACTACAAAAAAAGAGTACCAAAAAAATATGGTACCAAAAAAAAGAAGAATGGTTTCTGCTATAAAAAATCAGGAGCTTAGCCAAAAATGGTCTCCAGCCAAAGCTTCAGCTCCTCAAGCAAACTTTTGGCCTCAGCCGTCAGAGTTTCCAAGCCTATCTTGTGCTTTTCTCCAGAAAGGAAGGCAAAAACTTCCTCTCGCCGGACGCCATCCGACTTCCCAATGCCTTTTCCAGAAGACAGCTTTACATCAAGCTCCTTCTTGGAAAGCCCCCGATATGCCAAAAAGCTCTCCGCGAACCACTTCGTGAAGCCGGCAGTTCGGAAAGTCGACAGCTCAGGATAAGAAATCGTGGCAGTAGTGTCTTCAGCACTATAGAAAGCCCATGCATTTCTGCCATCCTGCAAACCCCCAAAACGCTTCACCATACTCGAAGGCGCCCCAACAACGCCTTGAGAGAAGCCCAACTGAAGCGCAAAGCGAGAAGGTACATACGGCTGGATGTCGACGAAAAGATGTCTACGGTACACCATCGTGCCGACTCGTATGCTGAAAAGCCACTCCTTCTCTGCATTGGTCAAAGAGTAATGCCTTCCCGACCCTGCTCTGGTAGAGTCTCGGGAGGCACCAAAATCAAAAGCCTTCTTCCGCAACTCCGGAGAAAGCTTAATTGAAGACTGCCCCATCTCGACGTCCCTGAATCGTCGGATCCTCATGCGGGCAAACAAAAGTGATTCGGATACGACCTTTCCCTTAGCCAATCGAATCATCAGAGGATCATCATCCTGTGCAGCACCCAGCTGGTGGAAGCCAGGACAGTGGTATACAAACCACGAATAAAAGATATGGGCTGAAAATACCCTATTCATAGGGAGCCCAAGCCGAACCAAGAAAGCAGCGCCTGCAGTTCGGTACACAGGTAGGAGTAAAGAGCGGGCACCAAAGCAAGCCGCTCTCCAAACGCCATCTGACAAGCCGGAAAAATACAATGCGGCCTGATGTGCGTCCCATCTCCACCAGCAAAAATAGCCTCACCTAGCCAAAAAGTGAGGTAAACAGCAAGATCTCTCCGCAGTGCAATGTCAGAATAAAGGGCATCTGTGCTCGCGAAGAAACCCTTCAACTCTTCCTGCATGGCCAAAGTCTTCTTCCTGTCTTCCCGGGTCATGCTATCAGGAGACTCTTTGCTGTCAAAGAAGTTGAAGAATGAAGAGCCATAACTCTTCCAACTGCTGGATCTGACTTTCGAGCCCTCCTTCAAAAAATCATAGAAGGCGACGAGCTGAAAGTATAGGAGCCTGAATTCCTCTGACTGCTCCTCAAGGACGCTGTCAATCGGCATGAACTCCTCATAGAGTTTGCCAAGGATGGGTAATCCAGTAATAGCACTCAACTCCTTCAGAGAAAAACCAATCTCACCGTTCGTGACAACGAAGGTATTGGTCTGAGGGAGGAAAGACTCCAACATAGCCATGAAGGCATCATCGGAAAAAGTCACGGTCTCCCTAAAAGCGCGGACCGCGTCAAAAATCCCGGCTTCCTTCAAAACGGCGCCCCCAATCAGCAAGGTGTGGTCAGTCCATGACTTCCAATCGGAGTCAACATTGAAACGGCCACGAAGTCGAAAAGGCTTCACCCAAGTACTGCCGTCACCGCTGAAAACGCCAAGGCCCACCGGTCTCAAATCGACCGACGGATAATCAGAGCCCTGGTAGCCGCTGGCTGGCATCAACATGTCCATACGGACAGGTGGCTTCTCCGCATATCCGGAGGGTCCACCAACAAAAACCCCGGTCTTGATCACACTGGCCCTCTTCACCCAGCTCGGAGGATCTTCCCTCTTAGAGCACGTGGAAGCAAGGCTCATGATCGAGATGGTACGATCAAAAGACGACCGGGTAGAAACAGTCTTCTCTTCACCATCTGCTGTGTAAGAGAACTGAAAACATCTCCTTTGGTATGTCAAGTCGTCAGGGACTGCATCTCCAAAGAAGAAGGTAGGCTTGGGTAAAACCCTCAGATCGTCCATAACCCAAGGACGGTTGCTTACCATGATCTTATAGAATTCCTTATTCTTGAGAGCGATCAATCGCTGTCTCATCTCATCGCGATTGAGGGAATCGCACTCTTCCAAGTTCTTCTCAACAAACTGGACCTTCTCCCAGGCCTGCTGAACGGCCACATTGGAAGATCTAGCAGATCGACGAGGTACGCTTGTAGCAGGCTCTTTACCCTTGTTCGCTCTGGAGGAACCACCTGCAAAGGTTGGAAAAGAAAAAGATCGTCATCAAAATGACAGGATTTCGCTAAAAAAAAAAAAGGGGTCACTTTGTCCCACCAAAAATCTGGCGAAATTTTGGCATGACTCCGGGGCAATTCCAAAGAAAAAGGAAATACCCCGACGGAAATAGAAAGTTTGAAGATGGGCTCAACATTGCTGCGGGCTCCGAAACTCCAAACTTTCGAAACCTCAAATCTCCGCAAAATCAAGAAGGACTCAACATCGCTGCGAGCTCCAAATTCCCAAATTTGCAAAGATTTTCAGGTATGCTATCACATCATGCTACTCAATTCAATTTACAAAAAGTACATGCATGAACATCTAGATTTGCATAAAAACGCATTATCATGATGAGCAAAAAAAAAAAAAAAAAAAAGAAGAAACTTTCTCAAAAAAAAGGGGGAGAAAGAAAAGAACAAAAAAAGAGAAAGAAACTTTCTAGAAAAAAAAAAGAGAAGAAAGAAAACAGCAAAAAAAAAAAAAAAAAAAAAAAAAATCAGGGGCTGGCCCATCAGGCCGTGGCCCACAGGCCACGTGGCCGTACGGACCAGATCCGTACGGATCTGTCCGTACGGCCCACAAAAAAAAAAAAAAAAGAAGAAAAAAAACGTGTGAAAAAAAAGAAAAAAAAAACAAAAGAAGAAATCACGTGGAAAAGAGAAAAAAAAAAGAAGAAGAATAGAAAGAAAAGAAAGAAAGAAAAAAAAGAAGAAAGAAAAAAAAAAAAGAAGAGAAACTTTTTTTTACCATCCTATTCTCTACATAAAGTTTTCTTGAAAGAAAAAGAGAGAAAACTTACTTGAAGCCATTGATGGAGAAGAAGAAGGAAAAAGCTTGAAGATCCTTGAAGAAGAAAAACTCTTGGCCTTGGAGCTCTCTTGAGATTGTTGCAAAAGAAAGCAATAAGGGCAAGAGATCCTACCTTCCTTTGCTTTTATAGGAGAGAGCAAATCAAAGAAGGAAACAAAGAAGAAAGGTAAGTGTTACTAATTAGTAACCTTACCAAAAGAGAAGGAATTAGAAAGATTCTTTCCCAAAAAGAAAGATGTCTTTGAGAGATTTCCTCCCAAAATCAATCAAATGAGAGATTCTCTCCAACAAAAAAGGATATTGGAGATTTCTTCCCAAAAAGAAAGATACCTTGAGATATTCTCTCCCAAATTAAGGGAATATGAGAGATTCTCTCCCATAAAGATATTTTTAGATATTCTCTATCCAAATGAGATATCTTTAGATATTCTTTACAAAAATGGCCCGACATGAGATCTAAGCCATCCTAAAAAGCTTAAGGTCCCATGGGCTAGCCCATATGAGCCAGGTTTGACCACCTAGGCACTAAAAAAAAAAAATGGGCTTTTAGTCAGGAAAAAAAATCCCTCTTACCCAAGAGCATACAAAAATGGTTCCATGCCTCTTTTGAGTTGATTGAACCATACAAAAAATTCCAAGCCCCATGAGCTTCCAAAAATCAAACCATCCAGCCTCATATACCAAGTTGAGCCAAAATCTTGAAATTGACATTCCACAAAAATCCAAACCACTCCAATGGACCCACACAGTCCCAAAGAGTGACCAAAAACCAAATCCTGGTCCCCTAACTTGCCACATACAGCTTGTTAGGTCACAAGACCAAAACCAAAAACCAAATCATGATCCCCCAACTTGCCACATACAGCTTGTTGGGTCACAAGGTCAAAACCAAAACCCGATCCCCTAACCTGCCATATATAGCTGGTTAGGTCACAAGATCAAAAACAGAAACCCAAATCCACATCCCTGATGTCATCTTCAAAACTTTGCCTCGAGATGGTGTGTGATTCCTTTCACTACCATAAAATTCCCCTGGAAGCTCAAAGGCTACTATACCAAAGGAAAGATTGCTCAAAGACTCTTGGTCAAGACACAAGCTCTCCTTCAAAAATCTCTTCGAGGCACATCGACTACAAAAGTCAAGCAATTCGTCGCTGTACCTCGAGGGGGCATTTGTTGACACCAAAAATGTCACTTTGCCTCTTCAACATCAAGAAAGCTGCATGGAGTCGCAACCTGCCATAAATAGGCAATGCAATTTCTCCAAAAATTCAAATCTTGTCAGAATCAAACAAAAACTGCAAGATCCTTCAAGATAGCCAAGAGAAGAGTACACATGAAGTTTCGGGCCATTTCGACAACATTTGGCCTAACTTCACTTCTCCGACAGGTAAACGGGAGCTCCCGGCGGCGACATCATCGGAGACGTCAAAACTTCGATCAAAGCCTACAGATGACTCCAGCATGTCTCAAAAGGGCTCTATGCCAAATTTCAAGTCAAACCGACAACGTTTGACCCTCCATCAATGCTCGAGCAGTAAAATCGAGCCTCCCGGCGGCGGGAACCACCGAAGCCTTCGCTCATCAAACCAAGTGCATGAGTGGCTTCAACATGCTTCCAAAAGGCTGCACGTCAAATTTCAGGTCATTCTGACAACGTTTGACCAGGTTTCGATGCTCCGAGAGAAAATCAAGCCTACCGGCGGCGGAGCAACCCGGGACCATGACATCCAAAACGGAGCCCATGGAACGTCTCAAAATGACTCCAATAGGCTCCCCGTCAAATTTCAGGTCAATCGGACATCGTTTGACCACATGTCAAAGCTCGGCATTTTCCCCGCAGTAAAATCAAGTGAAGCATCGACGGGACCCCAAACGGCTTCAAAACTCAAACAAAAGCCTATGGTTGGTCTTATTTATTGCTCAGGAGGCTTCACCTCAAATTTCAGGTCATTCCGACATCGTTTGACCAAGTTTCAGCTTCTGGCGGAAAATCAGCAGCTCTACGCGACAAAGTCTTCGGCTTTCCCGGAAAATTGGAAACTTTGCACTCTAAAAATGAAAGGATTCTCATCAAGTTTTCTACATGGAAATCAAGCCAATAAATGAGAAGAAATGTCAAGAAAAATACAGAAGAAAACGGCGACGAAAAAGACCTCAAAACGACCGCAAAACGGGCTCCGAAGGGGAAAAATCCCCCAGGGTCGCAGACCCCTGCGACCATGGCCCATGGTCGCCGGTCCATGGTCGCCGGCGACCATGGCCCATGGTCGCCGGCGACCATGGAGGTCCGGGTCACCGGATTTTCCGCCGGTGACCCGTTTTTTCCGTCTTTTTTCGCGTTTCGCGCACTTTGGCCCCTGTGGTTTCCTGAAAATGTGATTTTTAGTGCTTGAAATTGACTCATATCCTCTGACATCCGTCAAAATCACGGGTCAACCTCCAAAAGCATAAAATCATCATTGATCGCTCTAAGATCGCCAACCGGTCGACCAAGAAAGTGCACTTTCTGTCCGACCGATCGTGAAATCGACAAGACAGATGTCACCGGCCCACTCTTAGCTATCAATGTCTGAAGTTACATGTTCATCCGATGTCGATCAGCATGTAGATCCATCGATGATCATCGCCAGAAAAATTCCAGAAGACACGGCATGGCCCGCGACTCTTCGACTGCTCGGCGACCAATTAATGTGGTTAATTGACTAGCTTTATTGCAGTCATTAATTCATTTCTTTGGACGGCCCAATCAGAAGCAAGCATTTGGGAGTTACAAGTCAATTGATTCACGGCATTTAAAACATGAAACTCCTCCCATTATGGTAATTAAGGTGATTAAAAGCCCTTAATCTCCACCGGCCAATCAGATTCAAGGAAAAAGGAGTTACAAAATCAAGAAATAAATCTTGTAACTCCTCCCATTAAAGCCATTAAGGCTCATAAACCCTCCTAAATGGCTACCAAAAGCCTATAAATAGGAGAGCATTCCATTGAAATTGGAATCAGAAAAAAAAGGAGAAAATCGAGATCAGAAAAAAAGAGGAGAAAATCAGAGGATCAGAAAAAAAAGATCAGAAAGAGATCTGAGAGAAAGAAAAAGAGAGAAAAACTCTGCTGAAGTTCTGCACCGGCCACCACTACAAGGTGACAAAAGTCCCTTGGGGGGCACCCCCCCAAGGTCCTTGCCTTCTCCCGCTGCCTCCAATGGCTTAGACGTGGCTTTTCAGCCCGTCTACTTAGCTTTTTATTGGACATAGGACCTTCTCTTGGTCTTTGTCCTCTAAAAACCTGAGGTTATAGCCAAGCCAAGCGAATCAAGAGCATCTTCTGTTCTCATCTGCATGGATGATGGCGAAGCCCATACATGGCTTGCGACCGTCAATCTGAACGAGTCCCCCACAATCTCCTGAAAAGTTAGATCTTCCTTTTCTTGCTTTTCATTGTAATTTGTATTTTTCTAAAGAGACAAAAATCACAACTCTTGTCTTTCATTATTGATAAGAATTGTAAATCGGCTATAAACGCCAAAATCGGCTATAAATGCCAAACAAAATCGCCTTTCACGGCAAATTAAGAAAATGTCTCTTTTCTTAAATATTTGTGCAATGGAAAACTTGAAAGAAGTTGATTTCCTTTTTACTTGCGAAGGTTGATCTCCGGATTACCACTTGCAATTCCAAGTAAAATAGAAAATCTGGCACACCCACATAAAAGAAATGTTGATGCACGCTTCAGGGCCCGCCAGGGCGCGAAAGGGCCGGACCCGACGGACTCCCACGTTCCGCCGACCCCGGTAGCCGCCCCACGGCGCCTCGGAGCGCGTTCCATCAGTCGCCGAGCAGTTGAAGAGTCGCGGGCCGCGCCGCGTCTTTTGGGATTCTTTTGGAGATGATCACCGATGGATCTACATGCTAATCGACATCGGATGACCGTGTAATTTCAGACATTGATAGCTAGCAGCGGGCCGATGACATCTGTCTTGTCGATTTCTAGATCGGTCGGACAGAAATAACACTTTTTAGGTCAACCGGTCGGCGATCTTGTAGCGATCAATGATGATTTTATGCTTTTGACGGCGGATCTGAGATGTCGTCAGATATGAGTCAATTTCAAGCACTAAAAATCACATTTTCAGGAAACCACAGGGGCCAAAGTGCGCGAAATGCGAAAAGGGACGGAAAAACGGGTCACCGGCGAAAAATCCGGTGACCCGGACTTCCATGGTCGCCGGCGACCCTGGGGGTTTTTCTCCCCCTTTTGGTCCGTTTTGCGGTCTTTTTCGTCGCCGTTTTCTTCTGTATTTTTCCTGACATTTCTTCTCATTTATTGGCTTGATTTCCCTGTAGAAAACTTGATGAGAATCCTTGCATTTTTAGAGTGCAAAGTTTCCAATTTTCCGGGGAAGCCGAAGACTTTGTCGCGTAGAGCTGCTGATTTTCCGCCAGAAGCTGAAACTTGGTCAAACGATGTCGGAATGACCTGAAATTTGAGGTGAAGCCTCCTGAGCAATAAATAAGACCAACCATAGGCTTTTGTTTGAGTTTTGAAGCCGTTTGGGGTCCCGTCGCCAGTAGACTTGATTTTGCCGCGAGGGAGATGCCGCGCGTTGGTGTGCGGTCAAACGATGTCCGATTGACCTGAAATTTGACAGGGAACCTATTGGAGTCATTTTGAGATGATCCACAGGCTCTGTCTTGGAAACCATGGTCACGGGGAGTTCCGCCGCCGGTAGGCTTGATTTTCTTTCAGAGCGTCGAAACCTGGTCAAACGTTGTCGGAATGACCTGAAATTCGACGTGCAGCCTTTTGGAAGCATGTTGAAGCCACTCATGCACTTGGTTTGATGAGCGAAGGCTTCGGTGGTTCCCGCCGCCGGGAGGCTTGATTTTGCTGCTCGAGCATTGATGAAGGGTCAAACGTTGTCGGTTTGACTTGAAATTTGGCATGGAGCCCTTTGGAGACCTTCTGGAGTCATCCGTAGGCTTTGATCAAAGTTTTGGTGTCTTTGATGATGTCGCCGCCGGGAGCGCTTGTTTAGCTGTCGGAGCGGTGAAGTTGGGCCAAACGATGTCGGAATGACCCGAAACCTCTGGTGTACCCCTCTCTTAGCTGTTTTGAAGGACCTCTCAGTTTCTGTCTGATTCTGACAAAATCTGATGCTTGAAGTAGCCTTGCCTATTTTTAGCAGGATGTAGCTTCAGGAGGCTTCTCGATGTTGAGGAGACATATTGACTTTTTTGGTGTCAACAAATGCCCCCTCGAGGTACAGCGACGAGTAGCTTTTTGGAGTCGATGTGCCTCGAAGAGAAACTTGGAGGAAAGGTTCCAACTTGACCAAGAGTCTTGAGCATTTTTTTTTTAATAGCCTTCTGAGTTTCCGGGGGAATTTTATGGTAGTGAGAGGGATCACGTACCATCTCAAGGCAAAGTTTTGAAAATGACATGGGGTATTTGGATTTTGGGTTTTGGATTTTGGTTTTTGACCTTGTGACCTAACAAGCTGTATGTGGCAGGTTAGGGGGTCCGGGTTTGTAGGTTTTGAATTTTGATTTTGGTTTTGGTCTTGTGACCTAACAAGCTGTATGTGGCGAGCTAGGGGACCGGAATTTGGTTTTGTGAAATGTCAATTTCAAGATTTTGGCTCAATTTGGTTCATGAGGTTGGATGGTTTGGTTTTTGGAAACTCATGGGACTTTCTTTTTTCTTTTTTTTTTGAATGGTCCCATCAACTCAAAAGAGGCATGGGACTTTTTTTGCTCTTTTCTTTTTTTTTGCTCTTGGTAAGAGGAATATTTTGACTAAAAGCCAATTTTAGTGCCTACGTGGTCAAACCTGGCTCATATGGGCTAACCCATGGGACTTTAGGCTTTGGAGATGGCCTAGATCTCATATGGTGTCATATTTGTAAAGAATATCTAAAAATACCTCTTTTGTGTAGAGAATATCTAAAAATATCTTTACTTGGAGAGAATTTCTCAAGTTTTCTTTTTTTTTTTGGAAAGATTCTCTCAAAATATCTTTCTCTTTAGGAAAGTAGCTAAATTTTAGCACTTACCTCCTTTCTTTTCTCCTTGTTTCCTCTTTTGGCTTGCTCTCTTCTATAAAAGCAAGAGGGTTGATGCTTTTGCTCCATTGCTTTCTTTTTGCAAGAAATCTTCAAGAGTGCTCCCCAAGGCAAGAAGTGCTTTCTCTTCTTCAAGGATCTCCAAGCTTTTCTTCTTCTTCTCCATCAATGGCTTCAAGTAAGTTTTCTTCCTCAAGAATCTCCATTGTAGAAGTAGCTTCTACATTTTTTCCTTCTTTTCTTTTTCTTTTCTTCTTTCTTCTTCTCTTTTTTTCTTTTTTCTTTTCTTTTCTTTTCATGCACGTTTTTCTTTTTTTTTCGTGCTTCTCTCTTTTTTTCTTTCTTTCTTTTTTTTTCTTTCTTTTTTTTTTCTTTTCACAGTTTTCTCTCTTTTTTTTTTTTTGAACTCCTTTTTTTCTTTCTGTTTTTTTTTTCTCCACGCTGATTCCCTTTTTTTTTTCAGCGTGTTTCTCTCTTTTTTTTTTTTTTTTTTTTTGCTGAGATTTTTTTTCTATCTTTTTCTTTTTCCTTGTTTGCTCACTATGATAATGAGGCTATGCAATTTCAATATGTATGCATTTTTTTGTTTGATGCATCAAGATAGAAGGCTAGAGTCTCTAGGTCAAGCGAACATGATTTTTGACTTGGACAAAGTTTGATTGGTTTTGACCAAATTGGGTTGGAATTGGTCAAACTTTGGTCAAGGTTTTCCTAGCATTTAATGCATGATGATATATTTTTGATGCATGAGTTTTGGTAAATAGACTTGGAAGTATGATGATGCATACCTGAAAATCTTTTGCAAGTGTTGGGATTTTGAGCTCGCAGCGATGTTGAGCTCTTTCTCGGTCTTGCTGGATTTTGAGGAAGTTTTGCAATTTTTGGATTCTGAAGCTCGCAGCAATGTTGAGCTCTTTTCCAGATTTTGCGGAAGTTTGATGAGATTGGCTCGTTCTCGCAGCGATGTTGAGTTCGAGCCTTCTTTGAGAATTCTCCACTGACTATGAGCTCGCAGCGATGTTGAGCTCATCTTCAGACTTCCTGTCTTTTTTTCGGAGTATTTTCCTTTTCATTGGAATTGCCCCGAAACCATGTCAAAATTTTGCTAGAATTTTTGTAGCAGAATTCTGTCATTTTGATGTTGATTGATCTTTTCTCTTCCACCTTTTGCAGGTAGTTCTTCTAGAACGAACAAAGGTAAAGGTCCTGTTACTGACGCACCTCGTAGGTCTGCTAGATCTTCCAATGCTGCCGTTCAGCAGGCTTGGGAGAAGGTCCAGTTTGTGGAGAAAAACTTGGAAGAATGCGATTCCCTCAATCGTGATGAGATGAGACAGCGATTGATCGCTCTCAAGGATGAGGAGTTCTATAAGATCACGGTAAGCAGCCGTCCCTGGGTTACGGACGATCAGAGCGTTGTGCTCAAGCCTACCTTCTTCTTCGGTGATGCAGTCCCCAACGACTTGACATACCAAAGGAGATGTTTTCAGTTCTCTTACACAGAGGATGGTGAGAAGAGAACTATTTCTACCCGGTCGTCTTTTGATCGGACCATCTCGATCCTGAGCCTTTCTCCCACGTGCCCTAAGAGGGAAGATCCTCCGAGTTGGGTGAAGAGGACCAGTGTGATCAAGATCGGGGTTTTTGTTGGTGGACCTTCCGGTTTTGCAGAGAAGCCACCTGTCCGTATGGACATGTTGATGCCAGCCAGTGGCTACCAAGGTTCTGTTCATCCATCGATCGATTTGAGACCGGTGGGCCTTGGCGTTTTTCGGGGTGACGGCAGCAATTGGGTGAAGCCTTTTCGACTTCGTGGCCGTTTCAGTGCTGACTCGAGCTGGGAGTCATGGACTGATCACACCTTGAGGATTGGTGAGGCCGTTCTTCGGGAGGACGAGATTTTTGACGCGGTTCGCGCTTTTCGGCAAACCGTCGTTTTCTCCGATGAGGCTTTCATGGCCATGCTGGAGTCATTCCTTCCTCAAACCAACACCTTCATTGTGACGAATGGTGAGATTGGTTTTTCTTTGAAGGAGCTGAGCGCCATCACCGGGTTGCCTATCCTTGGCAAACTCTATGAGGAGTTTATGCCTATTGACAGCGTCCTTGAGGAGCAGTCTGAGGAGTTTAGGCTTGTGTACTTTCAGCTTGTCGCCTTCTACGATTTTCTGAAGGAGAAGGAGGGCTCGAAAGTTAGATGCAGCAGTTGGAGAAGTTGCAGCTCCAACGTTTTTGACAGCGGGGATTCTTCTGATGGCATGGCCCAGGATGTTAGGGCTAAAGCATCAAGTTTGAAGAAGATCGCTGCTATGCAGAAGATTTGGAGAAGTTCTTCGCAAGCACGGATGCCATTTGTCCTGACATTGCGTTGCGGAGAGATCTCGCTGTCTACCTCACTTACTGGCTGGGTGAGGCTGTTTTTGCTGGAGGAGATGGGACGCACATCAGGCCGCACTGTATTTGTCCGGCTTGTCGGATGGCGTTTGGAGAGCGGCTGGCTTTGGTACCTGCTCTTTACTCTTATTTGTGTACCGAACTGCAGGCTGCTGCTTTCCTGGTTCGGCTTGGGCTTCCCATGAACAAGGTGTTTTCGGCCCATATCTTCTATTCGTGGTATGTATACCACTGTCCGAGCTTCCATCGTTTGGGAGTTGCACAGGGCGAAGATCCCTTTATAATTCGTTTGGCTAGAGGGGCAGCCGTTCACGAATCACTTTTATCTGCCCGTTTAAGGATCCGACGATTTAGGGACGTCGAGATTGGGCAGTCTTCAGTGAAGCTTTCTCCGGGCTTGCGGAAGAAGGCTTTTGACTTTGGTGTCTCCCGTGATTCGACCAGGGCAGGGTCGGGAAGACATTATGCTTTGACGGACGCGGAGAAGAGGTGGCTCTTCAACATACGGGTTGGTACGATGGTGTACCGTAGACATCTTTTCGTCGACATCCAACCGTATGTGCATTCGCGTTTTGCGTTGTAGCTTGGCTTCTCTCAAGGCGTTGTTGGAGCGCCTTCGAGTATGGTGAAGCGTTTTGGAGGTCTGCAGGATGGGAGAAATGCATGGGCATTTTATAGCGCCGAGGACACTACCGCCATGATTTCCTATCCTGAGCTGCCCACCTTCCGGACTGCTGGCTTCACGAAGTGGTTCGTGGAGAGCTTTTTAGTGTACCGGGAGCTTTCCAAGAAAGAGCTTGATATTAAGCAATCTCCTGGGAAGAGTCTTGGCAAATCGGATGGTGTCCGTCGGGAGGAAGTTTTGGCCTTCCTTTCTGGAGAGAAGCACAAGATAGGCTTTCTCAACGGGTAGGACATCATCAGATCAGGAGCTGTACATGGGATTCCTGGTGAGGTCTTGAGACAGCTGGAAGAGGAGGAGGCCGAGATCGATGCTATGATACAGGCAGAGCATACGAAGGCTTCCATGGAGTCTATTGAGAAAAGTAGACCATCCAGTGAGGACTCTTGTGAGAGGCCTGATGTCGATAGTGTGGCAGGATCGTCGAGCAGATTGACCCGCCGTAGCAAGAGGAAGAGAGGACAGCGCCGTAATATGAGACGGCACGATAGTCCTTCTGATCTTGAAGTTCCTCTCACCATTGCTGAGGAGGTGTTTGAGGATGTTAACGAGCCTCCGGAGAAGAGAAGCAGGGAAGAGGAGATAGCTGGTATGATCCCCTTTCTTTCCTTTTGTTTCTTCCTCTTTTCTTTTTTTTTTTTTTTTTTTTTTTTTTTTTTTTTTGTGAAAGGTTTTGTTTTGATCCGCTGCTTCTTTTTTTTTTTTAGCAGAGGACGATGTCCTAGTGACGCCTGAGGTTCCTGCCGATGAGGCGATGACGGATCCAATCGTGGCATCTGAGGAAGAGCCCAGGGACTCTGGAGTGGTTCCAGAACCTTCACCTGGTATGATTTGCTTTGGCTTTTGCTTTTTTGTCTTCTTTTGCTGTCATTTGCTAACATGTAGCTGACTTGCCAGAGGATTCCGACGATTTCGAGTCATCCATGGACGCAACTTTTGACGATGCTTCGGATGAGCTCAAAGAGGCAGAGAGTACTCCGCCGGTCGTCGAAGCAGGTATATTTGCAATAATGATCTTGATATATTTTTGACAAGATTATATTCATACCCTTCTTTTTTTTTCTTTGACAGATTGTGAAGCAGCAGGAGAGATTCCTCCGTCTTCCTCAGAGCCAGAACAGGGGATACCTGCTGCTGATCCAGAAGTAGGGGCTTCTCCTTCTTTCAATGAGTCAGCTTCTTCTGTTGGAAAGAGTTTATTGATTACTCTTCCAATGGAGCATGACGTGGGCAGTCGGGCACCAGAACATGGCGAATCCTCATCTGCACCGCACCTTCAGTATGCTAGGAAGGTGTTGAAGACTGTCTTGAGCTCATGGGTTGAGACTCTTTCTTCAGGTCATTTGGAAGCTGGTTTTGGCATGATCAAGCATGTGCAGGACATCCTCGCTGATAGCAAAGAAGTCGGTCTGGACGTCGCAAGTGCCGAGGATTTTGTTGAGGAGATCATCACCTTGGGGAACAAATGGACTGAGACCAAGAGTTTCCCAAATGGTGACTTCTTTGATGAGATGTTCTTAAAACCTTCCAGCAAAGTCAAAGCTGAGCTGACTGAGGTCACGAAGACTCGGAGGCATATCGTTCGGGAGAAGAACGTTACCGAGTTATCCATCATGGGGCTGAAGCAAGACTTGGACCGCCTTGATAAGGAGGTCGTTGAGGCTAGGCAACGTCTTGATCTTTTAGAGGAAGAGGCTGCTGCCAAATGGGCCGCCATTGTGGAGGCTCGTGACAAGGAGGGGACTCTCATTCGCCAGGTTTAGGAAGCTGAAGGTAATGTCCGGAGGAAGACTCAGGAGCACGACAAGTGGCAGGTCCTCTGGGAAGAACTTCCTCGTGCTGCAGATGGGTCACGGCATTCGGCCGCGTTTTATGGGGACATTTTGAGGGAGAGTGGCCTAAAAACTTTGGAAGTTAAGGCCAAGGGTCTGCTTGAGGAGTTGAACCTTTGGTTGAAGACCATGTAGGATTGAGCTCCTGAGTTGTAAAAAACTCTTTTTCCTTTTTCTTTTTTTTTGGTACCTCCATGTATAAACAATTTTGGTACTATATTTTGTATCCCCTTCCTTTCACTTAAATCATTTTTGACGAAAACAATTTTGAGCAAAAGTTTGATGGGAATGTTTGCTTAAGGATTTGATCAAAAGGTTGTCATTTTGTGAAAATCTTTTGTCAAAGGGTTGTTTTGGGCATGAAAGCCAATTTTGTGGCGAAAAGCCTGATTTTTTGATGGTTTGAAAACCGAAATTTTGGATGGCATGAAAGCCTAATTTTGTGGCGTAAGAGCCAAAATTTGTTTTGCGGCATGGGAGCCAAAATTTTTGGATGGCGTGAAAGCCGAATTTTAGAATGGCATAGAAGCCGAATTTTGTTTTGTTTGTCTTGGCGTTTATAGCCGAATTTTGGCATTTATAGCCAGATTTTGGCGTTTATAGCCGATTTTTTTTTTGTTTTGGCATTTATAGCCGAATTTTGGCGTTTATAGCCGAATTTTGAGATGGCATGAGAGCCAAAAATTTTGTTTGTGGCATGAGAGCCGATTTTGAGACGGCATGAAAGTCGATTTTGGCGTTTATAGCCGAGTTTTGGCGTTTATAGCCAGATTTTGGCATTTATAGCCGAGTTTTTTTAAAACCAAGTTTTGTTTTGTTGGCATGAAAGCCGATTTTGGCGTTTATAGCCGAAAATGTTTGTTTTGGCATTTATAGCCGAATTTTTGGTGTTTATAACCGGATTTTGGCGTTTATAGCCGAGTTTTGGTTTTCAAAATGCAGGTATCGACTAAATGTCGCCTCCCCGCTGAATGGTCTTGCAAGTATCGATGGAATGTCGCTTCCTTGCTCATTTGGTTTTGCGAGTATTGATGGAATGTCACTTCCTCGCGGGTTAGGTTTTGCGAGTATCGATGGAATGTCGCTTCCTCGCGGATTGGGGTGCAAATATTGACTAAGCGTCGCTTCCCTGCGTTTCCCAAAACTTTTGGTTTTGCGGGTACTGACTTGATGTCGTTTCTCCGCGATTTTTGAGGTTTTCTCGAACCATTTGAAATTTGGATTGTGGATTGCAACTGGTATGTTGCATCTCCAAGATTTTTGAAATTTGGGTTGTGGATATCAACTGGTTTGTTGCTTCTCCAAGATTTTTGAAATTTGCAAGTATCGAATGGGGTTCGCTTCTTTGCGATTTTTGGGTTTTGGAAGTATCAAATGGGGTTCGCATCCTTCCAGTTTTTGGGTTTTGGAAGTATCGAATGGGGTTCGCATCCCTCCGGTTTTTGGGTTTTGCGAGTATCGACTGAATGTCGCTTCCCCGCGGTTTTAAAATTTTTGTTTAAAGACACGAAGGTCATAAATTTTGACTTAAAACCATTTTGGTTGTAAAAGCCGAGGCGGTCAAGGGTGAAAATTCCTAAGTCCCGATTTTTGTTTCAAACCATGAATTTTGGGTTCAAGGATCGAAAATTTTGGTCAAGTCTGGGAAGAGGCTCCTAAACTTGGATTTTTGGATTTTGATTTTTTTTCTTTCTGAACAATGAAACGATGAAAGTAAGCATTGTTTTGAGAGATTGTTTTTTTTTTTTTTTGGAAACTTCAACATAAAGATGAAAATTTCAAAAGAGGTGGGTTTGACGAGCAAGTACCTTGGAAATAGACTTTAGCCGTGTAGATATTGCTCTGACCCATTTTGAGGAAGTCTTCAAGGGTAGTACCGCTTCAAGAACTTGCCGTTGATGGGTAGCGTACATCTGTCTCCTTCCATGTTTAGAAGAGCGTAGGCACCGTTGGAGAAGACTTTGTCGATGACGAAGGGTCCCTCCCATTTTGGTTCGAATTTGCCTTTGGATTTGTGGGCGAAGACTATGGGTCTTTTTACTGCAAAAACCAAGTCACCCTTTTTGTAGGCGCGTTGCTTGACCTTTTTGTCGAAAGATCCTGCCATGCATGCTTGGTACAACTCAATGCTTTGTAGAGCTTCGAGTCGTCTTTCATCGAGATTATCCAGCTCTTGGAGTCTCAGTTTGACATTGCTTTCTTGCGTCATGTCATTTTGCAAAGATACCCTTAAGGAAGGAATTTGTACTTCCAAAGGGACAACAGCTTCGCATCCATAGACCAAAGAGAATGGTGTGCTATGGGTTGGTCCTCGAACGGTGGTTCGATAGGCCCACAAAGCTTCTAGTATTTTGTCGCCCCAGTCTCTTTTGTGACTAGAGACCATTTTCTTGAGAATTTTGCAGAGTGTCTTGTTGAAGGCTTCTGCTAGTCCGTTCGCTGCTGGATTATATGGAGTCGAAGGACAACTTTGGATTTTGTACTTGTCACAGAACCTATAGAATCTGTGATCCCGGAATTGTGGTCCGTTATCATGGACGAATCTTTTAGGTATGCCGAAGCGACAAATAATGTTGGTGCGCAAGAACTGAAGGACTGATGAAGTCTTCATTTCGCTGAGCGCAAATGCTTCCGACCACTTGGAGAAATAATCCGTAGCGGCGAAGATGCAGCGATGACCTTTGCTTGATAGGGGAGAAATAGGACCTATGATGTCCATATCCCAGGCTTCGAAAGGCCATGAGATTGCTGTTGGATGTAGCCATTCTGGAGGCATGTGGACATAATCTCCGTGAATCTGGTATTTTTGGCAGCGCTTGGCAAATTGTATTGCATCAGTTACCATGGTAGGCCAATAGTAACCTAGCCTTTTTATCTGGTTGTAGAGCTTAGGGCCAGCCTGATGGGCTCCACAAAGACCAGCATGTACTTCTTTGAGAGTTTCCTCAGCCTCTTGTTGTGATAAGCAGCGTAGGAGTACTCCATTGAAGGATTTCCTGTAAAGGATCTTTGAAGGGATATCCAAATGAAAGTTTGGGGCTCGCCTTTGGATGCTTACCCGTTCTTTTGGATCTTCAGGTAGGATTCCGAACATAGTGTAATCAATGAACGGATCCCTCCAGTCGCCGATTGAAGTTTGAAGGATAGAGATCCGACTTCCAACCACTCGGTGGCATTCAGCAACTGCTTGGTGTGTGTTAAAAGGAGGGAGGATCCTTCTCTCACACACTGTAATTTGCATGTTTTCCCCTTCTTGAATTGCCATAGATGCAGCAAGTCCAGCCAGGGCATCTGCACGGATGTTTTCACCTCTACGAATGTGGGTGATGTTGCAGATGTCAAACTTTTGCAGAAGCGATTGTGCCTTGTTGTAGTAAGGCAGCAGATCAGGCTTCCTGACTTCATATTTCTGATTCATCTGGTTGACGATCAGTTGAGAGTCTCCAAAGACTTCCAGCATAGTGATACCGGATTCGATGGCGAGTTCCAATCCTAGGATCAGAGCTTGGTATTCAGCTGCATTGTTTGTGCATGGTTCCAATAGCGAGAAGGCGTGTGGAATCATGTATTTGTCAGGGCTGACGAAGAGGATGCCGATTCCCGATATTTGCTTTCCTTTTTCATTTGTCCTGGTTGCACCGTCAAAGTACATGTCCCAGGAAGCATTTGACAAGGAAATTTCCACATTGTAGACAAATTCGTCTGGGAGATCATCTCTGAGTGGTGAATCTTTAGGTAATGGATGCTCTGCGAGGAAATCTGCTAGAGCTTGGCCTTTGATTGCTTTTTGTGGCACATACCTAATATCAAATTGTGATAGAAGGATGGACCATTTTGCTAGTCATGCATTGAGAGAACCTGCTTTTGTAACAAGGACCTTCAAGAGGTTGATCCTTGAGACGAGGTAGACTGTGTTGGAAAGCAAGTAGTGACGTAGCTTTTGTACGGCGAACATCATTGCAAGGCATTCTTTTTCTACTGGAGAGTAACGATGCTCTGCACCTACTAGCATGCGGCTGAGGTAATATAGAGCAGCTTCCTTTCCCTCACCATTCTCTTGTACAAGCATAGCGCCTACAGAATGATCAAGAGCTCTTGTGTACAAGATGAATGGTTTTCTAGTGGCAGGGGCAGCTAACACTGGAGGTTTGGTCAAGTATGACTTGATATCTTGAAATGCGGCTTCACAGTCGGCATCCCAGACAAAGTCTACACCCTTTTTCATCAATCGAGAGAATGGACGGCATTTCCCCGAAAGATTGGAGATGAACCGTCTGATGTAGGCCAATCTCCCTTGGAGCCCTTTTAATTCTCTCAAGGTTCTTGGAGAGGGCATTTCTAGAATAGCCTTGACTTTTATGGGGTCAAGTTCTATTCCAGCTTTCCGAACAAGGAATCCGAGAAACTTACCCGACGAGACGTCGAAGAAGCATTTTAGAGGATTCATCCGCAGTTTGTGTTTGCGGAGTCGAAGGAAGACTTCCCGAAGATATTTGAGATGGTCTTCTTTTCTTCTGCTTTTGACGGCGAGGTCATCAACGTAACTGATGGAACGCGCTCCGAATGCCGTGGGTGCTACCGGGGTCGACGGACGTGGGAGTCCGTCGGGTCCGGCCCTTTCGCGCCCGGGGGGCATGAAGCGTGCATCAACATTTCTTTTGTGTGGGTGTGCCAGATTTTCTATTTTACTTGGAATTGCAAGTGGTAATCCGGAGATCAACCTTCGCAAGTAAAAAGGAAATCAACTTCTTTCAAGTTTTCCATTGCACAAATATTTAAGAAAAGAGACATTTTCTTGGTTTGCCGTGAAAGGCGATTTTGTTTGGCATTTATAGCCGATTTTGGCGTTTATAGCCGATTTATAATTCTCATCAATAATGAAAGACAAGAGTTGTGATTTTTGTCTCTTTTAGAAAAATACAAACTACAATGAAAAGTAAGAAAAGGAGGATCTAACTTCTCAGGAGATTGTGGGGGACTCGTTCAGATTGACGGTCGCAAGCCATGTATGGGCTTCGCCACCATCCATGCAGATGAGAACAGAGGATGCTCTTGATTCGCTTGGCTTGGCTATAACCTCAGATTTTTAGAAGACAAAGACCAAGAGAAGGTCCTATGTCAAATAAAAAGCTAAGTAGACGGGCTGAAAAGCCACGTCTAAGCCATTGGAGGCAGCGGGAGAAGGCAAGGACCTTGGGGGGGGGTGCCCCTCAAGGGACTTTTGTCACCTTGTAGTGGTGGCCGGTGCAGAACTTCAGCAGAGTTTTTCTCTCTTTTTCATTCTCTCAGATTTCTGGATCTGTGGTGCTTTGGAAGTGATCTCCGATTGATCGATCCGGATTTCAATGGAATGCTCTCCTATTTATAGGCTTTTGGTAGCCATTTAGGAGAGTTTATGGGCTTTAATGGCTTTAATGGGAGGAGTTACAAGATTTATTTCTTGATTTTGTAACTCCTTTTTCCTTGAATCTGATTGGCCGATGGAGATTAAGGGCTTTTAATCACCTTAATTACCATAATGGGAGGAGTTTCATGGGTTAAATGCCATGAATCAATTGACTTGTAACTCCCAAATGCTTGCTTCTGATTGGGCCGTCCAAAGAAATGAATTAATGACTGCAATAAAGCTAGTCAGTTAACCACATTAATTGGTCGCCGAGCAGTCGAAGAGTCGCGGGCCGTGCCGTGTCTTCTGGAATTCTTCTGGCGATGATCATCGATGGATCTTCATGCTGATCGACATCGGATGAACATGTAACTTCAGACAGTGATAGCTAAGAGCGGGCCGGTGACATCTGTCCTGTCGATTTTTCGATCGATTGGGCGGAAAGTACACTTTTTTGGTCGACCGGTTGGCGATCAATGTTGATTTTGATACTTTTGGAGGTTGACCCGTGATTTTGACGGATGTCGTCAGATATGAGTCAATTTCAAGCACTAAAAATCACATTTTCAGGAAACCACCGGGGCCAAAGTGCGCGAAACGCGAAAAAGGACGGAAAAACGGGTCACTGGCGAAAAATCCGGTGACCCGGACTGGCCCATGGGCGCCGGCGACCCTGGGGGTTTTTCCCCTGTTTTTGGTCCGTTTTGTGGTGTTTTTCGTCGCCGTTTTCTTCTGTATTTTTCCTGAAATTTCTTCTCATTTATTGGTTTGATTTCCCTGTAGAAAACCTGATGTGAATCCTTGCATTTTTAGAGTGCAAAGTTTCCAATTTTCCCGGAAAGCCGAAGACTTTGTCGCGTAGAGCTGCTGATTTTCCGCCAGAAGCTGAAACTTGGTCAAACGATGTCGGAATGACCTGAAATTTGAGGTGAAGCCTCCTGAGCAATAAATAAGACCAACCATAGGCTTTTGTTTGAGTTTTGAATCCGTTTGGGATCCCATTGATGCTTCACTTAATTTTGTTGCGGGGAAAATGCCGAGCTTTGATATGTGGCCAAACGATGTCCGATTGACCTGAAATTTGACGGGGAGCCTATTGGAGTCATTTTGAGACGTTCCATGGGCTTCGTTTTGGATGTCATGGTCCCGGGTTGCTCCGCCGCCGGTAGGCTTGATTTTCTCTCGGAGCATCGAAACCTGGTCAAACGTTGTTGGAATGACCTGAAATTTGACGTGCAGCCTTTTGGAAGCATGTTGAAGCCACTCATGCACTTGGTTTGATGAGCGAAGGCTTCGGTGGTTCCCGCCGCCGGGAGGCTTGATTTTGCTGCTCGAGCATTGATGGAGGGTCAAACGTTGTCGGTTTGACTTGAAATTTGGCATGGAGCCCTTTTGAGACATGCTAGAGTCATCCGTAGGCTCTGATCGAAGTTTTGACGTCTCCGATGATGTCGCCGCCGGGAGCGCCATTTTAGCTGTCGGAGAAGCGAAGTTAGGCCAAATGATTCTGAAATGGCCCGAAACTTCATGTGTACTCTTCTCTTGGCTATCTTCAAGGATCTTGCAGTTTTTGTTTGATTCTGATAAGATTTGATTTTTTGGAGAAATTGCATTGTCTATTTATGGCAGGTTGCGACTTCATGCAGCTTTCTTGATGTTGAAGAGGCAAAGTGACATTTTTGGTGTCAACAAATGCCCCCTCGAGGTACAGCGACGAGTTGCTTGACTTTTGTAGTCGATGTGCCTCGAAGAGATTTTTGAAGGAGAGCTTGTGTCTTGACCAAGAGTCTTTGAGCAATCTTTCCTTTGGTAGAGTAGCCTTTGAGCTTCCAGGGGAATTTTATGGTAAATGAAAGGAATCAAGTACCATCTCGAGGCAAAGTTTTGAAGATGACATCAGGGATGTGGATTTGGGCTTTTGTTTTTGACCTTGTGACCTAACAAGCTGTATGTGGCAGGTTAGGGGGGTCGGGTTTTGGTTTTGACCTTGTGACCCAACAAGCTGTATGTGGCAAGTTGGGGGATCTTGATTTGGTTTTTGGTTTTGGTCTTGTGACCTAACAAGCTGTATGTGGCAAGTTAGGGGACCAGGATTTGGTTTTTGGTCACTCTTTGGGACTGTGTGGGTCCATTGGAGTGGTTTGGATTTTTTTGTGGAATGTCAATTTCAAGATTTTGGCTCAATTTGGTTTATGAGGCTGGATGGTTTGATTTTTGGAAGCTCATGGGGCTTGGAATATTTTTTGTATGGTTCAATCAACTCAAAAGAGGCATGGAACCATATTTGTATGCTCTTGGTAAGAGGGATTTTTTTTTCTGACTAAGAGCCCATTCTTTTTTTTTTTTATAGTGCCTAGGTGGTCAAACCTGGCTCATATGGGCTAGCCCATGGGACCTTAAGCTTTTTAGGATGGCTTAGATCTCATGTGGGGCCATTTTTGTAAAGAATATCTAAAGATATCTCATTTGGATAGAGAATATCTAAAAATATCTTTATGGGAGAGAATCTCTCATATTCCCTTAATTTGGGAGAGAATATCTCAAGGTATCTTTCTTTTTGGGAAAGAATCTCCAATCTCCTATTTTGTTGGAGAGAATCTCTCATTGATTGATTTTGGGAGAAAATCTCTCAAAGACATCTTTCTTTTTGGGAAAGAATCTTTCTAATTCCTTCTCTTTTGGTAAGGTTACTAATTAGTAACACTTACCTTTCTTCTTTGTTTCCTTCTTTGATTTGCTCTCTCCTATAAAAGCAAAGGAAGGTAGGATCTCTTGCTCTTATTGCTTTCTTTTGCAACAATCTCAAGAGAGCTCCAAGACCAAGAGTTCTTCTTCTTCAAGGATCTTCAAGCTTTTTCCTTCTTCTTCTCCATCAATGGCTTCAAGTAAGTTTTCTCTCTTTTTCTTTCAAGAAAACTCCATGTAGAGAATAGGATGGAAAAAAAAGTGTCTCTTCTCTTTTTTTTTCTTTTTTCTTTTCTTTCTATTCTTCTTCTCTTTTTTTTTCCTTTTCCACGTGATTTCTTTTTTTTTTCACGTGTGTCTCTTTTCTCTTTTTTTTTTTTTTTTTTTAGAAAGTTTCTTTTTTTTTTCTTTTCTTTCTCCTTTTTTTTTTTTTGAGAAAGTTTCTTTTTTTTTTTTGTGCTCATCATGATAATGCGTTTTTTTATGCAAATCTAGATGTTCATGCATGTACTTTTTGTAGATTGAGCATGATAGCATACCTGAAAATCTTTGCAAATTTGGGAATTTGGAGCTCGCAGCGATGTTGAGCCCTTCTTGATTTTGCGGAGATTTTGAGGTTTCGAAAGTTTGGAGTTTCGGAGCTCGCAGCGATGTTGAGCCCATCTTCTAAACTTTCTATTTCTTTCGGGGTATTTCCCTTTTCTTTGGAATTGCCCCGGAACCATGCCAAAATTTCTCCAGATTTGCTTTTAGCGAAATTCTGTCATTTTGATGATGATCTTTTTCTTTTCCAACCTTTGCAGGTGGTTCCTCCAGAACGAACAAGGGTAAAGAGCCTGCTACAAGCGTACCTTGTCGATCCGCCAGATCTTCTAATGTGGCCGTTCAGCAGGCCTGGGAGAAGGTCCAGTTTATTGAGAAGAACTTGGAAGAGTGCGATTCCCTCAATCGCGATGAGATGAGACAGCGATTGATCGCTCTCAAGAATGAGGAATTCTATAAGATCATGGTAAGCAACCGTCCTTGGGTTATGGACGATCTGAGGGTTTTACCCAAGCCTACCTTCTTCTTTGGAGATGCAGTCCCTGACGACTTGACATACCAAAGGAGATGTTTTCAGTTCTCTTATACAGCAGATGGTGAGGAGAGAACTATTTCTACCCGGTCGTCTTTTGATCGGACCATCTCGATCCTGAGCCTTTCTTCCACGTGCCCTAAGAGGGAAGATCCTTCGAGCTGGGTGAAGAGGACCAGTGTGATCAAGACCGGGGTTTTTGTTGGCGGTCCCTCCGGATATGCGGAGAAGTCGCCTGCCCAAATGGACATGTTGATGCCAGCCAGCGGCTACCAGGGCTCTGATTATCCGTCGGTCGATTTGGGACCGGTGGGCCTTGGCGTTTTCAGCGCTGACGGCAGCAATTGGGTGAAGCCTTTTCGACTTCGTGGCCGTTTCAGTGTTGACTCCGATTGGAAGTCGTGGACTGATCGCGTCCTGCTGATTGGTGGCACCATTTTGAAGGAAGCCGGGATTTTTGACGCGGTCCGTGCCTTCAGAGATACCGTGGCTTTTTCCGACGAGGCTTTCATGGCCATGTTGGAATCATTTCTCCCACAAACCAATACCTTCGTTGTAACGAATGGTGAGATTGGTTTTTCCTTGAAGGAGTTGAGCGCCATCACCGGATTGCCCATCCTTGGCAAACTCTACGAGGAGTTCATGCCGATTGACAGCGTCCTTGAGGAGCAGTCAGAGGAGTTCAGGCTCCTATACTTTCAGCTCGTCACCTTCTATGATTTTTTGAAGGAGGGATCGAAAGTCAGGTCCAGCAGTTGGAAGAGTTATGGCTCTTCATTCTTCAACTTCTTTGACAGTAAAGAGTCTTCTGATAGCATGACCCGGGAAGACAGGAAGAAGACTTCGGCCATGCAGGAAGAGTTGAAGGGTTTCTTCGCGAGCACAGATGCCATTTGTTCTGACATTGCACTGCGGAGAGATCTTGCTTTTTACCTCACTTATTGGCTAGGTGAGGCTGTGTTTGCTGGTGGAGATGGGACGCACATCAGGCCGCATTGTATTTTTCCGGCTTGTCAGATGGCGTTTGGAGAGCGGCTTGCTTTGGTGCCTGCTCTTTACTCCTACTTGTGTACCGAACTGCAGGCTGCTGCTTTTTTGGTTCGGCTTGGGCTCCCTATGAATAGGGTATTTTCAGCCCATATCTTTTATTCGTGGTTTGTATACCACTGTCCTGGCTTCCACCAGCTGGGTGCTGCACAGGATGATGATCCTCTGATGATTCAATTGGCTAAGGGAAAAGCCGTATCCGAATCACTTTTGTTTGCCCGCATGAGGATCCGACGGTTCAGGGACGTCGAGATGGGGCAGTCTTCAGTGAAGCTTTCTCCGGAGTTGCGGAAGAAGGCTTTTGATTTTGGTGCCTCCCGAGACTCTACCAGAGCAGGGTCGGGAAGGCATTACCCTTTGACCAATGCAGAGAAGGAGTGGCTTTTCAGCATACGAGTCGGCACGATGGTGTACCGCAGACATCTTTTCGTCGACATCCAGCCGTATGTACCTTCTCGCTTTGCGCTTCAGTTGGGCTTCTCTCAAGGCGTTGTTGGAGCGCCTTCGAGTATGGTGAAGCGTTTTGGGGGTTTGCAGGATGGCAGAAATGCATGGGCTTTTTATAGTGCTGAAGACACTACTGCCACGATCTCTTATCCTGAGCTGTCGACTTTCCGAATTGCCGGCTTCACGAAGTGGTTCGCGGAGAGCTTTTTGGCATATCGGGGGCTTTCCAAGAAGGAGCTTGATGTAAAGCTGTCTTCGGGGAAAGGTACTGGAAAGTCGGATGGCGTCCGGCGAGAGGAAGTTTGGGCCTTCCTTTCTGGAGAGAAGCACAAGATAGGCTTTCTCGATGACCGGGGCGTCATTGGTTCTGAAGCTGCTCGGGAAGTACCTGATGAGGCTTTGGAGCAGCTAGAACAGGAGGAAGCTGAGCTCGACGCTTGGATGCAAGCGGCACAGAGGCGAGCTTCCGCGGAGTCTACTGGCAAGAGCAGACCATCCAGTGAGGAGCCAAGTGAGAAACCTGACTCTGATAGTGGGGCGGGTTCTTCTAGGAAGCGAACCCGTAGAGGTAAGAAGAGGAGGAGTCATCATCACAGCGAGGGGCCACATGAGGACTCTCCTGACATGGAAATCCCACTCACCATCAACGAGGAGGTGCCAGAGGCTGTCGACGAGCCTCCAGAGAAGAGGAGCCGTGGAGAAGAGACCATTGGTGAAGGTATGATTCTTCCTTTTTATTTTTCTGCTTCTTTCATGGGGCTTTCCATGTTCTGATTTGTTTTCTCACCCTGCTGCTGCTTCTTTTTTTTTTTTTTAGCAGAGGATAAAGACTTGGCGATGCCTGAGGTTCCGACCGATGAGGCGGTGATGGAGCCGGTTATGGCATCTGAAGAAGTACCGAGGGACTCTGGAATGACTCCGGAATCTCCAATTGGTATAACTTCTTTCGCTTTCTCTTTTCTTTTTTTTTTTTGCCTGCGACTTGATTTGCTAACATTTCTCTTGTCAGCTGACTTGCCACAGGATTCCGATGACTTTGAACCATCAATGGACGCAAATGTTGATGATGCTTCTGATGAGTTCATGGAGGAAGAGAGTGTTCCGCCAGTCGTCGAAGAAGGTACTTTGTAGTGATGACCCTGATGATTTTTTTTAACAGGATCATAGTCATACCTTTTTGTGTTTCATTTGCAGGTTTTGAAGTGACAGAAGAGAGTCCATCGCTTCCTTCAGAACCATAGCAAGGGATGCCAGAGGTCGATCTGGAGGTAGAGACTCCTACAACCAGTTCTGACGCGATAGAGGAGATACCTCATGCTGAGATTCCTTCTCCAGTGGCTCCAAGTGGAAAGAGTTCCTTTGTTACTCTTCCAATGGGACATGACATGAGCAGCCGATCAGCGGAGAAGGGTGAATCTTCACCCAGTTCGTCTCTTCAATTTGCGAAGAAGGTGCTGGCTCGGGTTTTGAGTTCTTGGATCAAGACTCTCCTTTCTGGACACTTGGAGGCAGGATTTGGCATGATCCCACATGTACAGGAGATTCTCACTGATACCGAAGAGGTTGGTCTGGATGTCACAGGTGCCAGGGCGATCGTTGATAAGATCATTGCACTGGGTGACAAGTGGTTTGAGACCACGGATTTCCCTGACGACCAATTCTTCAAGGAGATGTTCTTGGACCCTGCTGATAAGGCTAAGTCTGACCTGAGTGAGGCTACACAAAGCAGGAAGCAGGTAGTCCGAGAGAAGAATAAGGAAGAGCTAGTCATCCTTGGATTAAAGCGCGACCTTGACATCCTTGATGGAGAGGTCGAAATGGCCAGGAAGCATCTCGAGCATTTGAAGGCACAAGTTGATGCTAAGTGGACTGCTATAACAGAGGCTCGTGACAGGGAGAGTACTCTGATTCGCAGGGTTGCAGTTGCCGGTCAAGTTCTTGAGAGGAGGACTCTAGAGAACGAGCAATGGCAAACTGCTGGGGAAAAGCTTCCCGGTGTAAAAGAAGGGTTACGGCATTCGCCAGCATCTCATGGCAAGTTCCTGAAGAAGCGTGCCTTGGAAACTCTGACAGCTGATGCCAAAAGTTTGCTTGAGGAGCTGAAGCTTTGGCTGGAGACCATTTTTGGCTGAGCTCCTGATTTTTTGTAGCAGAAACTATTCTTCTTTTTTTTTTTTTTTTGGTACCACATGTATATTTTTTGGTACTCTTTTTTTTGTAGTGCTTGTGAACACTTTTCTTTTTTTGGTACCACATGTATTTTTTTGGTACTTTTTTCTTTTTCTTTTTTTTTTTTTTGTTTTGCCTACGCTCACTCAAATCTTTTTGTGATGAAAGCAATTGCTAAATGGGATTTGATCAAAAGCTTTGTCATTTTGTGAAAATCTTTTGTCAAATAATTGTTTTGGCATGGGAGCCTGATTTTGGTTATGGCGTGAAAGCCGATTTTGAGATGGCATGGAAGCCGAAATTTTATGGCGTAAAAGCCAAAATTTGGGTTGGCATGGAAGCCGAAATTTTATGGCGTAAAAGCCAAAATTTGGGTTGGCACGGAAGCCGGATTTTTGTGGCATTTACAGCCAGTTTGGTGGCATTGATAGCCAATTTGTGGCATTGATAGCCGGTTTGGTGGCATTGATAGCCAATTTGTGGCATTTATAGCCGATTTTGACATGAGAGTCAGGTTTTTTTTTTTTTTTTGTGTGACATTTGTAGCCGAGTTTTTTGAAAACCAAGTTTTGTTTTGTTGGCATGAAAGCCGATTTTGGCGTTTATAGCCGGAAATTTTGTTTTGGCATTTATAGCCGAGTTTTGGTTTTCAAAATGCAGGTATCGACTAAATGTCGCCTCCCCGCTGAATGGTCTTGCAAGTATCGATGGAATGTCGCTTCCTTGCTCATTCGGTTTTGCGAGTATTGATGGAATGTCACTTCCTCGCGGGTTAGGTTTTGCAAGTATCGATGGAATGTCGCTTCCTCGCGAATTGGGGTGCAAATATCGACTAAGCGTCGCTTCCCTGCTTTTCCCAAAACTTTTGGTTTTGCGGGTACTGACTTGATGTCGTTTCTCCGCGATTTTTGAAATTTGAGGTTTTCTCGAACCATTTATAATTTTGGTTGTGGATAGCAACTGGTATGTTGCATCTCCACGATTTTTGAAATTGGGTTGTGGATATCAACTGGTTTGTTGCTTCTCCACGATTTTTGAAATTTGGTTTGTGGATATCAACTGAAATGTTGCTTCTCCACGATTTTTGAAATTTGGGTTGTGGATATCAACTGAAATGTTGCGTCTCCATGATTTTTGAAATTTGGTTTGTGGATATCAACTGAAATGTTGCTTCTCCACGATTTTTGAAATTTGGGTTGTGGATATCAACTGAAATGTTGCGTCTCCCCGATTTTTAGAGGTTTTGGAAGTATCGAATGGGGTTCGCATCCTTCCGATTTTTGAGTTTTGCGAGTATCGACTAAATGTCACTTCCCCGTGGTTTTTTTGAGAAACCATTTTTTTTGTTTAAAGACACGAGGGTCATAAATTTTGACCTAAAACCATTTGGCGGTAAAAGGTAAGGTGGACTAGGGTGGAAATCCCTGAATCCGGATTTTTGTTTGAAACCATGAATTTTGGTTCAAGGATCGAAAGTTTGAGTCATGTCATTTTGTAGAGATACCCTCAGAGAAGGAATTTGTACCTCTAGGGGCACGACAGCTTCGCATCCATAGACCAAGGAGAATGGTGTGCTATGGGTTGGTCCTCGAACGGTGGTTCGATAGGCCCACAAAGCTTCAGACAGTTTATCGCTCCAGTCTCTTTTGTGACTAGAGACCATTTTCTTGAGGATTTTGCAGAGTGACTTGTTGAAGGCTTCTGCTAATCCGTTTGCTGCCGGATTGTATGGAGTCGAAGGACAGCTTTGAATTTTGTATTTGTTGTAGAACCTGTAGAATCGATGATCCCGGAATTGTGGTCCGTTATCATGGATGAATCTTTTAGGTATGCCGAAACGACAAATGATGTTGGTGCGTAGGAATTGAAGGACTGATGATGTCTTCATTTCGTTAAACGCAAATGCTTCTGACCACTTGGAAAAATAATTCGTTGTGGCGAAGATGAAGCGATGACCTTTGCTTGAAGGGGGAGAGATAGGACCTATGATGTCCATGCCTCATGCTTCAAAAGGCCATGAGATTGCTGTAGGATGCAGCCATTCTGGAGGCATGTGAATGTAGTCTCCGTGAACTTGGCATAGCAGGCAACGTTTGGCAAATTGCATTGCGTCGGGTACCATGGTAGGCCAGTAGTAACCCAACCTTTTGATTTGGTCGTAGAGCTTGGGACCAGCCTGATGAGCTCCACAAAGACCAGCGTGAACTTCTTTGAGTGTTTCTTCGGCCTCTTGTTGTGATAAGCAGCGTAGAAGTACTCCGTTGAAGGATTTCCTGTAGAGGATTTTTGAAGGAATATCCAAATGAAAGTTTGGGGCTCGCCTTTGAATGCTTACCCGTTCTTTTGGATCTTCAGGTAGGATTCCGAACATAGTGTAATCAATGAACGGATCCCTCCAGTCGCCGATTGAAGGTTGAAGGATAAAGATCCGACTTCCAACCACTCGGTGGCATTCAGCAACTGCTTGGTGTGTGTTAAGAGGAGGGAGGATCCTTCTCTCACACACTGTAATTTGCATGCTTTCCCCTTCCTGGATCGCCATTGATGCGGCAAGTCCGGCCAGGGCATCTGCACAGATGTTTTCACCTCTACGAATGTGGGTGATGTGACAGATGTCAAGCTTTTGCAGAAGCGATTGCGCCTTGTTGTAATAAGGCAGCAGATAGGGCTTCCTGACTTCATATATCTGATTCATCTGGTTGACGATCAGTTGAGAGTCTCCAAAGACTTCCAGCATAGTGATACCGGATTCGATGGCGAGTTCCAATCCTAGGATCAGAGCTTGGTATTCAGCTGCATTGTTTGTGCATGGTTCCAGTAGCGAGAAAGCGTGTGGAATCATGTATTTGTCAGGGCTAACAAAGAGGATGCCAACTCCTGAGATCAGCTTTCTTTTCTCATTTGTCCTGGTTGGACCGTCAAAGTACATGTCCCATGAGGCATTTGGTGAGGAAGTCTCCACGTTGTAGACAGGTTTGTCTGAGAGATCATCTCTGAGTGGAGAATCTTTAGGCAATGGATGCTCTGCGAGAAAGTCTGCTAGAGCTTGGCCTTTGATTGCTTTTTGTGGCACATACCTAATATCAAATTGTGATAGAAGGATGGACCATTTTGCCAGTCGGGCATTGAGAGAACCGGCCTTCATGACAAGGACCTTCAAGAGGTTGATCCTCGAGACCAGGTAGACTGTGTTGGAAAGCAAGTAGTGACGTAGCTTTTGTACGGCGAACATCACTGCAAGGCATTCCTTTTCGACTGGAGAGTAGTGATGCTCTGCACCTACTAGCATGCGGCTGAGGTAGTATAGAGCAGCTTCTTTTCTTTCATCATTTTCTTGTGCAAGCAGAGCGCCTACAGAATGATCAAGAGCTCTTGTGTACAAGATGAATGGTTTTCCAGTGGCAGGGGCAGCTAACACTGGATGTTTGGTCAGGTATGACTTGATATCTTGAAATGCGGCTTCACAGTCGGCATCCCAGACAAAGTCTACACCCTTTTTCATCAATCGAGAGAATGGACGGCATTTCCCCGAAAGATTGGAGATGAACCGTCTGATGTAGGCCAATCTCCCTTGGAGCCCTTTTAATTCTCTCAAGGTTCTTGGAGAGGGCATTTCTAGAATAGCTTTGACTTTTATGGGGTCAAGTTCTATTCCAGCTTTCCGAACAAGGAATCCGAGAAACTTACCCGACGAGACGCCGAAGAAGCATTTTAGAGGATTCATCCGCAGTTTGTGTTTGCGGAGTCGGAGGAAGACTTCTCGAAGATCTTTGAGATGGTCTTCTTTTCTTCTGCTTTTGACGGCGAGGTCATCAACGTAACATTCGACCGTCTTGTGCTGCATATCTTGGAATATTTTCATCATAGCCCTCTGATATGTGGCACCAGCATTTTTCAGACCAAATGGCATGACAGTGTAGCAATACACGCCAAATGGAGTCCGAAATGAAGTGTGTTTTTCATCCTCGGGATGCATCTTTATCTGATTGTAACCAGAGAAGCCATCCATGAATGTCATTCGCTCGAATCCGCAGGTATTGTCAATCATCACCTCCGGTATGGGGAGCGGGAATTCATCTTTAGGGCAAGCGCCATTCAAGTCTCTATAGTCAATACAGACTCTGATCTGCCCATTTTTCTTTGTCACGGGGACAATGTTGGCCAACCATTCTGGATGTTGTTCCTCACGGATGAAGCCGACGCTTTTGAGCTTTTGAACTTCTTGTTCGATTTTATCCATCACATCTGGACGGAATCTTCTTTGGCCTTGTTTGACAGGCTTGATTTCTTCTTGAAGATTGAGTTTGTGGACTGCTACTTTGGGGTCTAAACCAGGCATTTCAGCGTAGGACCATGCAAAGCAATCAACGAACTCACGAAGAAAAGCGATATACTCGGGTAACTCATCATCCTTTATATTCTTGCTTATGAATACAGGACGTGGGTTATCTGGTGTTCCCAAGTCTATCTTTTCAACAGGATCTTCTGTTAGATGGTTCGAAGGTGGTTCCTCCACAATATTTTCGGAGGCTTCCAACTCAACAAAACCTTCTGGGATTCCAAGGGCATTTGTAGACCGAGGGTTTGTTCCTTTCCACGGGTCTTCTTGATTGGTGATCTTCTCAAGGCTTGCTATGAGATGGTCCCAATCGCCTGTTGAAACTCGGTCGAAGTAAGGTACTTCTTTTGGAGACGAGGGCTCTTCTGGGTCAGAATAGCACAAATCTGTATTATCTGACGATTCCTCTTTTTCATCAGAGAAATCGTACCAATTGGATGAGCTTCTTGGATCTCTGTCAGGTAACTCTTTAAAGAGATATCCAGGGAGATCGATGTCTTCATGGACTTGAGATGTTGAGGCTTGGTCGGTAAAACGACTTTTAAACTTTTGTGTCAACTGTCTCAGAGGAGTGCCGGGATCATACCCTAACCCATATGAAGACTTTTCTACATGACCGTAGAGTCTCCAATCTTCCAGCTGGCTTTTGGTCAAGGCGGGCCCCAATGGCGTGAGAATACCGCGGCCTTCTCCCAAACCGACTGGGTTCTGAGCGTCAAAGCCCATTTTCTTCATGATAGCTTGTGCCACAGGACTATATAGAGATAGTTGAGGCATACCTTCGTTTTGGAAAGGTTCAAGCAAGGAATTTGATGAAGAAGCATCCGATCTATGGAAGAAGATCGGCTTTTGCTTTGGTGATGTTGTCGGAACAACAAAGGTAGCAGACGTAGGATCTTCTACATCAGCAGGTGTCTTCGTCGGAGTGAGAGCAGGCTGAACATGCTGAGCGTCAGCTTGGCTTGACGATGCATCGTCTTCTGGCTCTGAGTCCGAGTCTGTGTCTTGCATGATAGACACGAGAGAAACAACAAATTTGCCCGCAGGCTTTTGCTTTGTCTTCTTCACTCTGGTTGTGATGACCAAAGGTTTTGAAGATTTGAGGGAGATGAGGAAGGGAGATTGACTACTCTCTTCTAATTTGCCGGAGGGTTTGTTTTCTTCCGGTGATTTTTGAGGAGCCTTGCCTTTATCTTTCTGGAGATTTTCAGCAGGGGGTGCTATTTCCTCTTCTTCTTTTTCTCCTTCATACATCTGGGAGTCTGCGAAGTGGACTTCTTTACCTTTGAAGGGTTTTCTGTCCGCAAAGACTCGATGTACCATGCCGTCGTCGCCGACGAACTTGATGCATTGATGTAGAGTTGAAGGGACAACACCGTTCTCGTGTATCCAGGGGCGTCCGAGAAGGATGTTGTAGCATGAAGGGGTTTTTATTGCATACACAGTGACTTCAGAGATAAGATCACCGATCTGCAATTTGAACCTGATTTTGCCGATAGGCCTTTGAGTACTCCCATCGTATCCAAAGATAGATACAGATGTGTGGCTTAGCTTGCTGGGTGGGATGCCCAACTCTTCGAGAGCCGAAGTGGAGATGAGGTTGAGTGCAGAGCCTGGGTCGACCTGAACTCTGTGTATAGGCATTTCCTTGATGTACCCTGTGAAGTACAGGGGTCGGTTGTGCCTTGCTTCGCCAAGTAGGAGGTCGTCCTTTGTGAAGGCGATGGTTGCACTGGCTGTTTTTTGCACCGAGAGGCATTCAATGCATGATCCCTCAGTTTTCTTTTCTCCCTTTGAGGAAGTTTCAGAGTTTTTGACCCGGTAGTCCATTTCAATTTGGAGGACTTGCGGGGCATGTTTGTCGACATCCTCATTCAGTTTTTGTAATTCTGAGATGAGATTATCACTCGTGCGTGGAGACATTCGTAATAAATCCAGGATGTGAAGACGTGCAGGTATGTGTTTGAAGTGCTCAACCAAGTCATACTTGAAAGCCTCCTTGGGGCCTTCATGTTCATTGTTTTTGCCACTGGGGGCGCTTACAACATCTTTTCCCGAAGGATTTACATAAGTAAAGGAAGATTGGTTGTAATTTTTGTGGTAGTCCCGGCCCGAGCGGGTGCCTCTACCAACTTCGAGAGCTTCTTGAGAAGGATCTTCGCTTGGAAGATTGTCTTCATGATCAAGAGGCTGTCGTTTTTCATCTACTGGGGATGCATCTGCAGCAGAGTTGCCATCCTCAGTGATTGTGTTGCACGGAGCATTTTCCGGGAGCGAGTCCTGAACAGCATCCAGCAGCTTTTCTTCTTCGTTGACCCATCCATCATCCCAAGTTGGGTTTTCTTCATGATGATGAGTCGGGAAGAATGTGTATTCTGAAGTCACCGTCTCAGGAGAAGAAACCTGAGAGGGTGTCATCTCTGTGAAAGTCACGTGAGACGAGGTAGCTCCAGAAGATACATTGCTAGGCGTCGTCGGAGTATAGGTAATCTCATCAGACGACACTTCAGAAGAGCTATAGTCCTGATATATTACATTACAGGAAGCTCTGATAGGAGATGTTGCCTGCTCGGAGTCAGACTCATCCTCGGATGTAAGAGGATCGTCTATCCAGCAATGTTCTCCATTTTCAGGAGTTAAGGGTGGATGTACCTGATTATCTTCAGGGACTTCAGGCTCTGGGTTGTGAGGAGGCTCGTTAACACGATCTTGCTCTTGTTCTAGAGCGAGACGCTGCAAGATCCTTGCATATTCTTCAAGATCAGGCATGGGAGCCAGATCCTCTTCTTCGTCTTCTCCGTGTGGCTCAACATAGTTGATTTCCACTGGAGCAATGACAGGTGCTGGGTTAACTGCATCTTCTTGTGCAGCCACTTGATCTTCTTCATCATCAGACCAGGATTCTTGTGGTTGCAAAGAGTTATACCAGATTACTGGCATACGGTGAGTTTCAGGAACCCATTCTTCATCGGAGAGATATTCTCCTGTTTCAAGGGATTCTTCCCACTCATCGGTGTAGCCGGACTCGAATCCATCATCGGTGTCGCTGGACTCGTATCCATCAATGGAGAATCCAACTACCGAGTTCCAAGAGTATGATGCCCCCAGCATGGCTTCTTTTTTGAATTGAGGTGGCATGAAATCACTGAGAGTGAAGTTTCTTACCGCCTTTGAAGTCTCTGGAAGGGACGTTTTTGTTGCCCCGAGTGAAGTGGTAGAGGAGGCCTCTGCCTTTTTATGGACTTCTTGTTTTGGCTGGGTCTTCTCTTGCCGTTTGAGCCTGAGGAGATGTTTCCTAGCCTGCCTTCGCTGTTGAGCTGTCGGCTTTGTTTTTACGATCTCCCACTTTTCATCTTCCAGGAGATCGGGATGTACCCATATAGGTTGTCCATCTGGTGTTGGATAGGGAACCAGCTCCTCGGACGCTTGAATTTTGTTTATCACCATGAAGGAAGTAGTGATCTTCTTCTTCGGTGATTTTGATGTTTGTCCACATGACACCATGTTGACGGAGGCAGTCGCATAGTTTTTGTCAAAGGTGATGACTCCGTTTTTCCACATCTCATTGATCTTCTCTCTCACAACAAAGCATTGATTGAGAGGATGCGAGATCATCTGGTGGTATGGACAGTACCGAGGATCGTTGGTTTTGCCAACATCGCCCAGTCTTTTGGGTTCAGGCAAGGTGAGCTTGCCGTTTGCCACGAGAGCCCCGAAGATTTCGTCAACATCTTCATCGAACGGGTATTTCTTTTCTACTCGCTCTTTGAAGGCATCAGAGAGTTCAGGTCTCTTACCTGCAGCTCTGTTTTCAGCTTTCTTTGGTTGCTGAGGAGCTGACTTGGTTTGCACATTGAGGACCTCTTTCTTCTTTGGTTTAGAGGTTGCAATGGTGGTTGGCTCTTTTCTTGATGACTTCTGACTGTTGAGGTTTTTAATCACCGTTTCAGCTTCCATAGAAGCTTCCAGGAGTTCTCCTAGGTTTTTTGATTTGTTGCCGATGATCATGGAGCGTATTCTGGCTCTCATGTTGTTTCGGCAGATGTCGACTAGCGACGCCTGTGGCAATACATCTGAACATTTGTATGCCATTGCTTTCCACTTGTGAATGAAGTCATAAGTGGACTCATTCTCTCCCTGTTTTAGGCTGCAGAGCTGAGCCATAGTAACAGGATGATCCTCACCTTGGAAGTGGGTTAGGAAGCGTGTCTCTAGCATAGCCCAGTTCTGAATGGAGTTCTCCGGAAGAGTGGAGTACCAATCGAAGGCCGTACCTTTTAGGGTACTTGCAAAGAGGCGGATCTTGAGTGCATCTTGATCCGCGATAGCTCCCGTCAAAAATCTTGAAGTGGATGACGTGCTGTCTGGCTGATCCTTTCCCCGTATATGTTTGGAGAGTGGGATGTTTGAATTTTGTGGGGAACGGGACCGAGTCCATCCATAAAGGATATGGTCGCTTGATCCCATGCTCCTTGGGTATATCCTCTTCTTTTGCTTTGGCGAGGATACTGTCTACGTCCTTTTTGGTAAGGGCGCGTGACTCATTTTCTTCTCTATTTCCCTCGTTATTGCTATGATTCAGAGGAGGCTCATTGTTCACCTGATTTTGGACAACAAGGAGAAGGTTTTCCATCAGAGTTTCAATCCTCTGCTGGCCTTGTTCCAACTGCTGGATGCGTGTGAGCGCATCATCTTGAGGTGGATTATGAGGTGGTGGCTCAGAACTTGTAGCCAAGACGTTGATCCCTCGGGATTCGAACGAAGAAACCGTCCTGGTGACTGAGCTGAGGCTCATTCTTTTTTATGAAGAGCTTGATGAAGGATTACTCTCCCGTCCTTGGCTGGAAGGGGCAGGAGATTCTTCGGGATGTCCTTGTGTCCTGGTGACGCTACGGGTCACCGGACGTCGGACATGGATTTTTGATGCTGACTTTTGGCGTCTTCTGGTTTTTCCAACCATATGGACAGCAGCAACTTGGTCGGGTCTTTCTTTTTCGACCCATTTGTGGGAGACTTGAAGTGTAGGAGGCTGGGTCCGTTGCTTCTCTAGTCTCTTTTGTCGATATGACGCACGGCGGCGTGCTCGACGAGCGATTTGAGCTTCAGTCAGCTCTGGCTGGGCTCTGACGATGAAGGATGTGCTCCCTCGGGCGCAGCGGCCGAGCTTGTCTTCTTTGTAGCTAGGCAAGGACAGGATCCGGACCCGGTCCTTTGCCTGTTGCAGCGAAGCTTTGAACCTTTCGAGTTCGGCCCCTGTAGAGATGAAGGGTCGAACTGAAGGAGTGTAGGCCTTAGTAGGTGCTTGTAGAGGCCTGGTGATGCATGATCTGATTTTGGGCCTGTAGGAACAAGCCAGCTCATGCTGGTTTGACTTGGGAGTCAAGTTGGAGATGGGTCTCTCCTCTTTCATGTAGGCAAGAGGGTAGAACTGGTTCTCCTTGAGTGGGGCCAGGTATGCTGGCTTGGTGGAGGTTTGAGACCTTCTTTGTTTTGGGGAAGGTCTTGGAGACCAAGTCTTAGGGTAGACCTGGTTGTTTGTGGGTCGAGGCTTAGCGGGGGTGCCGCGGGCTTCGGGCTTTTGGGCACTCGCCTTTGGTGTCATGAGAGTGACACGTTGAGAGGCGATCTTCTGCTTTTTGGCAGGAGCAGCTTGTTGTTCGGGAAGTGGGAATGGTCCCAGTGTCCCGAAGACGATGGTCCGGGGAGTCGAGGTCGACCCGGAGTTCGGAGAGTTGCCGAGGGAGTTGATGCTTCGGCAGCTGACAAGGCGCTTATGAGTGCGCGCGCTTTGCTTCTGGTGAAGCATGAGTTGGTGCTTGTTTTCATCGAAGGTGATGATCAGTGAAGCTGCCATTGTTAGTTTCAAAATTTTTCTGAAACAAGACCACATCCATTAGTAATCACAAGAATATAATGATCATAAATGGGGAATTCTATGATTTTGTCTTTTCAAATCGCTCAAGGGACATGTCCCAAGCAATATGAAGAAGGCAAAAAGCCATAGAGGGTACAATTGTTCTGGTTGCAAGCATGGTAGGCTCGAAATGAGCGTTCCAATGACTGCTAGAAGCAATTGTATACCTAAATTCGACTTATCGAGTAGCGGAGCTTGCTCGAGATAAGAAGAATATAAGGTAGGAGTTACAAATGTGCCGGTCACAGATACAGTAGACCCTGAAAGGGCGTACCAGTATTGCTAGGCACAAATGTTGGAAATCGCATCCATGAGATGGGATTCTCTTTTTGAAAGGTCAGAAATGGATTCGACAAAGAGAGCAGGTGGCATTCCGATTCAAATACGGGCTCAACGATTTCTGCGAGCGCCAGTACTCAAAAGGAAAGAGACCACAATTTCTCGAATCTGAATGCAAAAGTGACGAGTTTTTTTTTTTTTTTTTTTTGAAATGTCAAGATTGGTTCCATCAAGGAGAGCAAATGGTATTCCAATCTAAACACGGTCTCGGCGATTTCCGCGAGCGCCAGTGCTCAGAAAAGAAGAAACCAAAATTTCTTAGATCTGAAATCAAAAGTGACGAGTTTTTGAAGATTTTTTTTTTGAAATGATTTTTTTATTTTTTTTATTTTTTATTATTTTTATTATTTTTATTTTTTTTTTAAAATATATTTTTATTTTATTTTTTATTTTTATTTTTTTTTTGAAGATTTTTGTTTTTTTTAAGATTTTTTTTTGAAAATCTTTTTTTTTTATTTTTAATTAATTTTTTAAGATTTAAAGACGAGAGAGTACACATAGGCCTCCTAACCCGGTCTTATGAAACCTCAATTGATAGAATTGCCCCCAGGTAAGGGTAGGATTACTTAATGAACCCGTTTGGAGGACCCTTGCCTAGAACAGTCAAGCTGTCTCCACACTCTGGACAAGGCTTTTCTTGAATCAATCGTGATCAAAGAACGCAATTGGTTTAACCTTAGTGGTCTATGTCTTTTTTTTCAAATCCCAAATAGACTCATCGAAGAGAAATGATGGCCCAAAACTTTAGTCGAACGGGCTCAACATTTCTGCAAGCACCAAAGAACGATAGGATAGGATCAAAGTTTCTCAATTTTGAATCCGAACTAAGAAAACTGATTTTTTTATTAATTTTTTTTTGAAATCTCTAATGAACTCATCGAAGAGAAACGATGGTCGAAAACCTTAGTCGAACGGGCTCAACATTTCTGCAAGCACCAAAGAACGATAGGATAGGATCAAAGTTTCTCAATTTTGAATCCAAACTAAGAAAACTGATTTTTTTTTTATTTTTTTTTAATAATTTTTTTTTGAAATCTCTAATGAACTCATCGAAGAGAATCGATGGTCCAAAACCTTAGTCGAACGGGCTCAACATTTCTGCAAGCACCAAAGAACGATAGGATAGGATCAAAGTTTCTCAATTTTGAATTCAAACTAAGAAAACTGATTTTTTTTTTGAAAAGAGAAAGAATGGAAACAAACTCAAAGAAATAGAAATTTCCAAAAAATCCCATCTCATTTTTTTTAGGATGCGAAATCCAACATAGGCTACCAGCTAGAAAGTAGCCAAGGAATCCGGAAAAGAAGTATAAGCATAGAGCAAAAAGTATGATATGCAAATATTTCATTTCCGAGCACCGTGTTCTCAAATGAACGAGTCCCACCGGGTGTGCCAGCTTGATGGAACGCGCTCCGAATGCTGTGGGTGCTACCGGGGTCGGCGGACGTGGGAGTCCGTCGGGTCCGGCCCTTTCGCGCCCGGGGGGCATGAAGCGTGCATCAACATTTCTTTTGTGTGGGTGTGCCAGATTTTCTATTTTACTTGGAATTGCAAGTGGTAATCCGGAGATCAACCTTCGCAAGTAAAAAGGAAATCAACTTCTTTCAAGTTTTCCATTGCACAAATATTTAAGAAAAGAGACATTTTCTTGGTTTGCCGTGAAAGGCGATTTTGTTTGGCATTTATAGCCGATTTTGGCGTTTATAGCCGATTTGCAATTCTCATCAATAATGAAAGACAAGAGTTCTGATTTTTGTCTCTTTTAGAAAAATACAAACTACAATGAAAAGCAAGAAAAGGAGGATCTAACTTCTCAGGAGATTGTGGGGGACTCGTTCAGATTGACGGTCGCAAGCCATGTATGGGCTTCGCCATCATCCATGCAGATGAGAACAGAGGATGCTCTTGATTCGCTTGGCTTGACTATAACCTCAGATTTTTAGTGGACAAAGACCAAGAGAAGGTCCTATGTCCAATAAAAAGCTAAGTAGACGGGCTGAAAAGCCACGTCTAAGCCATTGGAGGCAGCGGGAGAAGGCAAGGACCTTGGGGGGGTGCCCCCCAAGGGACTTTTGTCACCTTGTAGTGGTGGCCGGTGCAGAACTTCAGCAAAGTTTTTCTCTCTTTTTCTTTCTCTCAGATTTCTGGATCTGTGGTGCTTTGGAAGTGATCTCCGATTGATCGATCCGGATTTCAATGGAATGCTCTCCTATTTATAGGCTTTTGGTAGCCATTTGGGAGAGTTTATGGGCTTTAATGGCTTTAATGGGAGGAGTTACAAGATTTATTTCTTAATTTTGTAACTCCTTTTTCCTTGAATCTGATTGGCCAATGGAGATTAAGGGCTTTTAATCACCTTAATTACCATAATGGGAGGAGTTTCATGGGTTAAATGCCATGAATCAATTGACTTGTAACTCCCAAATGCTTGCTTCTGATTGGGCCGTCCAAAGAAATGAATTAATGACTGCAATAAAGCTAGTCAATTAACCACATTAATTGGTCGCCGAGCAGTCAAAGAGTCGCGGGCCGTGCCGTGTCTTCTGGAATTCTTCTGGCGATGATCATCGATGGATCTTCATGCTGATCGACATCGGATGAACATGTAACTTCAGACAGTGATAGCTAAGAATGGGCCGGTGACATCTGTCCTGTCGATTTTTCGATCGATTGGGCGGAAAGTACACTTTTTTGGTCGACCGGTTGGCGATCAATGTTGATTTTGATACTTTTGGAGGTTGACCCGTGATTTTGACGGATGTCGGAGGACATGAGTCAATTTCAAGCACTAAAAATCACATTTTCAGGAAACCACAGGGGCCAAAGTGCGCGAAACTCGAAAAAGGACGGAAAAACGGGTCACCGGCGAAAAATCCGGTGACCCGGACTTCCATGGTCGCCAGCGACCCTGGGCCATGGTCGCGAGCTGCGACCCTGGGGGTTTTTCCCCTGTTTTTGGTCCGTTTTGTGGTCTTTTTCGTCGCCGTTTTCTTCTGTATTTTTTCTGACATTTCTTCTCATTTATTGGCTTGATTTCCCTGTAGAAAACCTGATGAGAATCCTTGCATTTTTAGAGTGCAAAGTTTCCAATTTTCCGGGAAAGCCGAAGACTTTGTCGCGTAGAGCTGCTGATTTTCCGCCAGAAGCTGAAACTTGGTCAAACGATGTCGGAATGACCTGAAATTTGAGGTGAAGCCTCCTGAGCAATAAATAAGACCAACCATAGGCTTTTGTTTGAGTTTTGAAGCCGTTTGGGGTCCCATTGATGCTTTACTTAATTTTGCTGCGGGGAAAATGCCGAGCTTTGATATGTGGCCAAACGATGTCCGATTGACCTGAAATTTGACGGGGAGCCTATTGGAGTCATTTTGAGACGTTCCATGGGCTCCGTTTTGGATGTCATGGTCCCGGGTTGCTCCGCCGCCGGTAGGCTTGATTTTCTCTCGGAGCATCGAAACCTGGTCAAACGTTGTCGGAATGACCTGAAATTTGACGTGCAGCCTTTTGGAAGCATGTTGAAGCCACTCATGCACTTGGTTTGATGAGCGAAGGCTTCGGTGGTTCCCGCCACCGGGAGGCTTGATTTTGCTGCTCGAGCATTGATGGAGGGTCAAACGTTGTCGGTTTGACTTGAAATTTGGCATGGAGCCCTTTTGAGACATGCTGGAGTCATCCGTAGGCTCTGATCGAAGTTTTGACGTCTCCGATGATGTTGCCGCCGGGAGCGCCATTTTAGCTGTCGGAGAAGCGAAGTTAGGCCAAATGATTCTGAAATGGCCCGAAATTTCATGTGTACTCTTCTCTTGGCTATCTTCAAGGATCTTGCAGTTTTTGTTTGATTCTGATAAGATTTGATTTTTTGGAGAAATTGCATTGTCTATTTATGGCAGGTTGCGACTTCATGCAGCTTTCTTGATGTTGAAGAGGCAAAGTGACATTTTTCGTGTCAACAGTAACATTCGACCGTCTTGTGCTGCATATCTTGGAATATTTTCATCATAGCCCTCTGATATGTGGCAACATCATTTTTTAGACCAAATGGCATGACAATGTAGCAATACACGCCAAATGGAGTCCGAAATGAAGTGTACTTTTCATCTTCAGGATGCTTCTTTATCTGATTGTAGCCAGAGAAGCCATCCATAAATGTCATTCGCTCGAATCCACAGGTATTGTCAATCATTACCTTGGGTATGGGGAGCGGGAATTCATCTTTAGGGCAAGCGCCATTCAAGTCTCTATAGTCAATACAGACTCTGATCTGCCCATTTTTCTTTGTCACGGGGACAATGTTGGCCAACCATTCAGGATGTTGTTCCTCACGGATGAAGCCAACGCTTTTGAGTTTTTGAACTTCTTGTTCAATTTTATCCATCACTTCCGGACGGAATCTTCTTTGGCCTTGTTTGACAGGCTTGATGTCTTCTTGAAGATTGAGTTTGTGGACTGCTACTTTGGGGTCTAAACCAGGCATTTCAGCGTAAGAGCAAGCAAAACAATCAACGAACTCACGAAGAAAAGAGATATACTCGGGTAACTCATCATCCTTTATATTCTTGCTTATGAATACAGGACGTGGGTTATCAGGTGTTCCCAAGTTTATCTTTTGAACAGGATCTTCTGTCGGAAGGTTCGAAGGTGGTTCCTCGACAATATTTTCGGAGGCTTCCAACTCAACGAAACCTTCTGGAGTTTCAACTGCATTACCAGACCAAGGCTCTGTTCCTTTCCATGGATTTTCTTGATTGGTGATCTCCTCAAGGCTTGCTATGAGATAGTCCCAATCGCCTGTTGAGTCTGGTATTTCTTTTGGAGACGAGGGTTCTTCTGGGTCAGGATGCCACCCGTCTGTGTCATCAGGCGATTCCTCTTCATCATCAGAGAAATCGTACCAATTGGAGGAGCTTCCTGGATCTTTGTCAAACGACTCTTCAAAGAGATATCCAGGGAGATCGATGTCTTTATGGACTTGAGATGTTGAGGCTTGGTCGGTAAATCGACTTTTAAGCCTTTGTGTCAACTGTCTCAGGGGGGTATCAGGATCATACCCTAACCCATGTGAAGACTTTTCTACATATCCGTAGAGTCTCCAATCTTCCAGCTGGCTTTTGGTCAAGGCGGGCCCCAATGGCGTGAGAATACCGCGGCCTTCTCCCAAACCGACTGGGTTCTGAGCGTCAAAGCCCATTTTCTTCATGATAGCTTGTGCCACAGGACTATATAGAGATAGTTGAGGCATACCTTCGTTTTGAAAAGGTTCAAGCAAGGAACTTGATGAAGAAGCATTCGATCTATAAAAGAAGATCGGTCTTTGCTTTGGTGATGTTGCCGGAACAACAAAGGTAGCAGACGTAGGATCTTCTACATCAGCAGGTGTCTCTATCGGAGTGAGAGCAGGCTGAACTTGCTGAGTGTCAGCTTGGCTTGACGATGCATCGTCTTCTGGCTCTGAGTCCGAGTCTGTGTCTTGCATGATAGACACGAGAGAAACAACAAATTTGCCCCCAGACTTTTGTTTCGCCTTCTTCACTTTAGTCGTGATGACCAAAGGTTTTGAATTCTTGAGGGACATGACAAAGGTTTGTTTTATTCCGGTGATTTTTGAGGAGCCTTGCCTTTATCTTTCTGGAGATTTTCAGCAGGGGGTGCTATTTCCTCTTCTTTTTTTTCTCCTTCATACATCTGGGAGTCTGCGAAGTGGACTTCTTTACCTTTGAAGGGTTTTCTGTCCGTAAAGACACGATGTACCATGCCGCCGTCGCCGACGAACTTGATGCATTGATGTAGAGTTGAAGGGACAACACCGTTCTCGTGTATCCAAGGACGTCCGAGAAGGATGTTGTAGCATGAGGGGGTTTTTATTGCGTACACAGTGACCTCAGAGATAAGATCACCGATTTGCAATTTGAACCTGATTTTGCCGATAGGCCTTTGAGTACTCCCATCGTATCCAAAGATAGATACGGATGTGTGGCTCAGCTTGTTGGGTGGGATGCCCAACTCTTCAAGAGCCGAAGTGGAGATAAGGTTGAGTGCAGAACCTGGGTCGATATGAATTCTATGTATCGGCATTTCTTTGATGTACCCTGTGAAGTACAGGGGTCGGTTGTGCCTTGCTTCGCCAAGTAGGAGGTCTTCCTTAGTGAAGGCGATGGTTGCACTGGCTGCCTTTTGAACCGAGAGGCATTGGATGCATGATCCCTCGCTTTTCTCTTTTTCTCCTTTTAAGGAGTTTTCTGAGTTTTTGACCCGGTAGTCCATTTCAATTTGGAGGACTTGTGGGGCATGTTTGTCGACATCCTCATTCAGTTTTTGTAATTCTGAGATGAGATTATCATGAGTGCGTGGAGACATTTGCAATAAGTCGAGGATGTGAAGACGTGTAGGTATGTGTTTGAAGTGCTCAACCAAGTCATACTTGAAAGCCTCCTTGGGGCCTGCATGTTCATTGTTTTTGCCACTGGGGGCGCTTACAACATCTTTTCCCGAAGGATTTACATAAGTAAAGGAAGATTGGTTGTAATTCTTGTGGTAGTCTCGGCCAGAGCGGGTGCCTCTACCAACTTCGAGAGCTTCTTGAGAAGGATCTTCGTTTGGAAGATTGTCTTCAGGATCAAGAGGCTGTCGTTTTTCATCTACTGGGGATGTATCTGCAGCAGAGTTGCCATCCTCAGTGATTGTGTTGCACGGAGCATTTTCCGGGAGCAAGTCCTGAACAGCATCCAGCAGCTTTTCTTCTGTGTTGACTATTTCATCATCCCAAGCATCATTATCTGGGTTTTCTTCATGATGATCAGTCGGGAAGAATGTGTATCCTGAAGTCACAGTCTCAGGAGAAGAAACCTGAGAGGGTGTCATCTCTGTGAAAGTCACGTGAGACGAGGTAGCTCCAGAGGATACATTGCTAGGCGTCGTCGGAGTATATGTAATCTCATCAGACGAAGCTTCAGAAGAGCTATAGTCCTGATATATTACATTACAGGAAGCTCTGATAGGAGATGTTGCCTGCTCGGAGTCAGACTCATCCTCGGATGTAAGAGGATCGTCTATCCAGCAATGTTCTCCATTTTCAGGAGTTAAGGGTGGATGTACCTGATTATCTTCAGGGACCTCAGGCTCTGGGTTGTGAGGAGGCTCGTTAACGCGATCTTGCTCTTATTCTAGAGCGAGACTGTTGACACCAAAAATGTGACTTTGCCTCTTCAACATCAAGAAAGCTGCATGAAGTCGCAACCTGCCATAAATAGGCAATGCAACTTCTCCAAAAAATCAAATCTTGTCAGAATAAAAAAAAAATGCAAGATCCTTCAAGACAGCCAAGGGAGGAGTACACAAGGAGTTTCGAGCTATTTCAGAATCATTTGGCCTAACTTCGCTTCTCCGACAGCTAAATTGGCGCTCCCGGCGGCGACATCATCGAAGACGTCAAAACTTCGATCGGAGCCTACGGATGACTACAGCATGTCTCAAAAGGGCTCCATGCCAAATTTCAAGTCAAACCGACAACGTTTGACCCTCCATCAATGCTCGAGCAGCAAAATCAAGCCTCCCGGCGGCGGGAACCACCGAAGCCTTCGCTCATCAAACCAAGTGCATGAGTGGCTTCAACATGCTTCCAGAAGGCTGCACGTCGAATTTCAGGTCATTCCGACAACGTTTGACCAGGTTTCGACGCTCCGAAAGAAAATCAAGCCTACTGGCGGCGGAGCTCCCAGGGACCATGGTTTCCAAGACAGAGCCTGTGGATCATCTCAAAATGACTCCAATAGGTTCCCTGTCAAATTTCAGGTCAATCGGACATCGTTTGACCGCACATCAACGCGCGGCATCTCCCTCGCGGCAAAATCAAGTCTACTGGCGACGGGACCCCAAACGGCTTCGAAACTCAAACAAAAGCCTATGGTTGGTCTTATTTATTGCTCAGGAGGCTTCACCTCAAATTTCAGGTCATTCCGACATCGTTTGACCAAGTTTCAGCTTCTGGCGGAAAATCAGCAGCTCTACGCGACAAAGTCTTCGGCTTTCCCGGAAAATTGGAAACTTTGCACTCTAAAAATGCAAGGATTCTCATCAGGTTTTCTACAGGGAAATGAAGCCAATAAATGAGAAGAAATGTCAGGAAAAATACAGAAGAAAACGGCGACGAAAAAGACCGCAAAACAGACCAAAAAGGGGAGAAAAACCCCCAGGGTCGCGGGGTCACAGCCCGCGACCCTGGCCCAGGGTTGCCGGCGACCCTGGCCCATGGTCGCCCGCGACCATGGAAGTCCGGGTCACCAGATTTTTTGCCGGTGACCCGTTTTTTCCGTCCCTTTTCGCGTTTCGCGCACTTTGGCCCCTGTGGTTTTCTGAAAATGTGATTTTTAGTGCTTGAAATTGACTCATATCCGACGACATCTCAGATCCGCCGTCAAAAGCATAAAATCATCATTGATCGCTCCAAGATCGCCGACCGGTTGACCTAAAAAGTGCTATTTCTGTCCGACCGATCAAGAAATCAACAAGGCAGATGTCACCGGCCCGCTGCTAGCTATCAATGTCTAAAATTACACGGTCATCCGATGTCGATTAGCATGTAGATCCATCGGTGATCATCTCCAAAAGAATCCCAAAAGACGCGGCGCGGCCCGCGACTCTTCAACTGCTCGGCGACCATTTAATGCAGTTAATTGACTAGCTTTATTGGAGTCATTAATTCATTTCTTTAGACGGCCCAATCAGAAGCAAGCATCCAGGAGTTACAAATCAATTAAGTCATGGCATTCAAGCCATGAAACTCCTCCCATTATGGTAATTAAGGTGATTAAAAGCCCTTAATCTCCATAGGCCAATCAGATTCAAGGAAAAAGGAGTTACAAAATCAAGAAATAAATCTTGTAACTCCTCCCATTAAATCCATTAAAGCCCATAAACTCTCCTAATGGCTACCAAGAGCCTATAAATAGGAGAGCTTTCCAAGAAGAAAGGGATCGGAGAAAAAAGAATCCAGAGCTCGTATCCAGAGAATCCCGAATTCCAGACAGACAGAGTCTAGAGAAAGAGAGAAAACTCTGCTGAAGTTCTGCACCGAGCACCACTACAAGGTGACAAAAAGTCCCTTGGGGGGTACTCCCCCCCAAGGTCCTTGCCTTCTCCCGCTGCCTCCAATGGCTTAGACATGGCTTTTCAGCCCGTCTACTTAGCTTTTTATTGGACATAGGACCTCCTTTTGGTCTTTGTCCTCTAAAAGTCTGAGGTTATAGCCAAGCTAAGCGAATCAAGAGCATTTTCTGTTCACATCTGCATGGATGATGGCGAAGCCCATATATGGCTTGCGACCGTCAATCTGAACGAGTCCCCCACAATCTCCTGAAAAGTTAGATCCTCCTTTTCTTGCTTTTCATTGTAGTTTGTATTTTTCTAAAAGAGACAAAAATCACAACTCTTGTCTTTCATTATTGATGAGAATTGTAAATCGGCTATAAACGCCAAAATCGGCTATAAATGCCAAACAAAATCGCCTTTCACGGCAAACCAAGAAAATGTCTCTTTTCTTAAATATTTGTGCAATGGAAAACTTGAAAGAAGTTGATTTCCTTTTTACTTGCGAAGGTTGATCTCCGGATTACCACTTGCAATTCCAAGTAAAATAGAAAATCTGGCACACCCACACAAAGAAATGTTGATGCACGCTTCAGCCCCGCGGGCGCGAAAGGGCCGGACCCGACGGACTCCCACGTCCGCCGACCCCGGTAGCACCCTCGGCAGGAGCGCGTTCCATCAAGCTGGCACACCCGGTGGGACTCGTTCATTTGAGAACACGATGCTTTGGAAATGAAATATTTGCATACCATATTTTTGCTCTATGCTTATACTTCTTCTCCAGATTCCTTGGCTACTTTCTAGTTGGTGGCCTATGTTGGATTTCGCATCTAAAAAATACGAGATGGGATTTTTTGGAAATTTCTAATTCTTCGAATTTATTTCAACTCTTTCTCTTTTCAAAAAAAAAATAAAAAATAAAAAAAAAATCAAATTTCTCGTTTTGGATTCAAAATTGAGAAACTTTGATCCTCTCTTATGGTTCGTGTGCTCGCGGAAATCGTTGAGCCTGTTCGAAATGGGATTTGGGCCATCGTTTCTCTTCGATGAATCTGTCAGGGATAAATAAAAAATAAAAAAAAATCAAATTTCTCGATTTGGATTCAAAATTGAGAAACTTTGATCCTTTCTCTTCTGGGCATGTGTGCTCGCGGAAATCGTTGAGCCCGTGTTCGGATCGGGGATTGGGCCATCGTTTCTCTTCGATGAGTCTGTCAGGGATCTAAAAAAAAAAATTAAATAAATAAATAAAAAGACATAGACCACTAAGGTTAAACCAATTGCGTTCTTTGATCACGATTGATTCAAGAAAAGCCTTGTCCAGAGTGTGGAAACAGCTTGACTGTTCTTGGCAAGGGTCCTCCAAACGGGTTCATTAAGTAATCATACCCTTACCTGGGGGCAATTCTATCAATTGAGGTTTCATAAGACCGGGTTAGGAGGCCTATGTGTACTCTCTCGTCTTTAAATCTTAAAAAATTAAAAAAAATCAAAAATAAAAAAAAAATAAAAAAAGATTTTCAAAAAAAAATCTTAAACAAAAAAAAATCAAAATTAAAAATAAAAAAAAATAAATAAAAAAAAAGATTTTCAAAAAAACATCTTAAACAAAAAAAATCAAAATTAAAAATAAAAAAAAAAGATTTTCAAAAAAAAAATCTTAAACAAAAAAAAACTCAAAATCAAAATAAAAAATAATTAAAAAAAGATTTTCAAAAAAAATCTTAAAGAAAAAAATATATAAATAAAATAAAAAAAAAAGATTTAAAAAATAAAAAAATCTTAAAATAAAAAATCTTCAAAAACTCGTCACTTTTGATTTCAGATCTGAGAAATTTTGGTTTCTTCTTTTCTGAGCACTGGCGCTCGCGGAAATCGCCGAGACCGTGTTCAGATTGGAATACCATTTGCTCTCCTTGATGGAACCAATCTTGACATTTGAAAAAAAAACTCGTCACTTTTGGATTCAGATTCGAGAAATTGTGGTCTCTTTCCTTCTGAGTACTGGCGCTCGCGGAAATCGTTGAGCCTGTATTTGAATCGGAATGCCACCTGCTCTCTTTGACGAATCCATTTCTGACATTTCAAAACAGAGAATCCCATCTCATAGATGCGATCTCAAACATTTGTGCATAGCGGTACTAGTTCACCCTTTCAGGGTCTACTGTATCTGTGACCGGCACATTTGTAACTCCTACCTTATATTCTTCTTATCTCGAGCAAGCTCCGCTTCTTGATAAGTCGAATTTAGGTATACAATTGCTTCTAGCAGTCATTGGAACGCTCATTTCGAGCCTACCATGCTTGCAACCAGAACAATTGTACCCTCTATGGCTTTTTGCCTTCTTCATATTGCTTGGGTCATGTCCCTTGAGCGATTTGAAAAGACAAAATCATAGAATTCCCCATTTATGATCATCATATTCTTGTGATTACTAATGGATGTGGTCTTGTTTCAGAAATTTTGAAACTAACAATGGCAGCTTCACTGATCATCACCTTCGATGAAAACAAGCACCAGCTCATGCTTCAACAGAAGCAAACCGAGCGCACTTACAAGCGCCCTGCTAGCTGCCGAAGCACCAACTCCCTCAGCAACTCTCTGAACTCCGGGTCGACCTCGACTCCCCTGACCATCGTCTTCGGGACACTGGGACCATTCCCACTTCCCGAAGAAGAAACTGCTCCTGCCAAAAGGCAGAAGGTCGCCTCGCAACGTGTCACTACTGTGACACCAAAGGCAACTGCCGAGAAGCAGAAGATCGCCCCTCAACTTGTCACTTCTGTGACACCAAGGGCGAACCCCAAGAATACTAAAACCCACGGCATCCCCGCAAAACCTCAACCAACAACCAACCAGGTCTACCCTAAGACTTGGTCTCCAAGACCTTCCCCAAAACAAAGAAGGTCTCAAACCTCCACCAAGCCAGCATACCTGGCCCCACTCAAAGAGAACCAGTTCTACCCTCTTGCCTACATGAAAGAGGAGAGACCCATCTCCAACTTGACTCCCAAGTCAACCCAGCATGAACCGGCTTGCTCCCACAAGCCCAAAATCAGATCATGCATCACTAGGCCTCTACAAGCACCTGTCAAGGCCTACACTCCTTCAGTTTGACCCTTCATCTCTACAGGGGCCGAACTCAAAAGGCTCAAAGCTTCGTTGCAACAGGCAAAGGACCGGGTCCGCATCCTGTCCTTGCCCAATTACAAAGAAGACAAGCTCGGCTGCTGCGCCCGAGGGAGTACATCCTTCATTGTTAAAGCCCAGCTAGAGCTGACTGAAGCTCAAATCGCTCGTCGAGCACGCCGCCGTGCGTCATATCGACAAAAGAGACTAGAGAAGCAACGGACCCAGCCTCCTACACTTCAAGTCTCCCACAAATGGGTCGAAAAAGAAAGACCCGATCAAGTTGCTGCCGTCCATATGGTTGGAAAAACCAGAAGACGCCAAAAGTCAGCATCAAAACATCCATGTCCGACGTCCTGTGACCCGTAGCGTCACCAGGACACGAAGACATCCCGAAGAATCTCCTGCCCCTTCAAGCCAAGGACGGGAGAGTAATCCTTCATCAAGCTCTTCATAAAAAAGAATGAGCCCCAGCTCAGTCACCAGGACGGTTTCTTCGTTTGAATCCCGAGGAATGAACGTCCTGGTTACAAATTCTGAGCCACCACCTCAGAATCCACCTCAAGATGATGCGCTCACACGCATCCAGCAGTTGGAACAAGGCCAGCAGAGGATTGAAACTCTGATGGAAAACCTTCTCCTTGTTGTCCAAAATCAGGTGAACAATGAGCCTCCTCCGAATCATCGCAATAACGAGGAAAATTGTGAAGAAAATGAGTCACGCGCCCTTACCAAAAAGGACGTAGACAGTATCCTCGCCAAAGCTAAAGAAGAGGATATACTCAAAGAGCATGGGATCAAGCCACCATATCCTTTATGGATGGACTCGGTCCCGTTCCCCACAAAATTCAAACATCCTACTCTCCAAACATATACGGGGAAAGGATCAGCCAGACAGCACGTCATCCACTTCAAGATTTTGACGGGAGCTATCACGGATCAAGATGCACTCAAGATTCGCCTCTTTGCAAGTACCCTAAATGGTACGGCCTTCGATTGGTACTCCACTCTTCCGGAGGACTCCATCCAAAATTGGGCCATGCTAGAGACACGCTTCCTGACTCACTTCAAAGGTGAGGATCATCCCGCTACTATGGCTCAGCATTGTAGCCTGAAGCAGGGGGAGAATAAGTCAACATACGACTTCATTCACAAGTGGAAAGCAATGGCGTACAAATGCTCAGATGTACTGCCGCAAGCGTCGCTAGTCGACATCTGCCGAAACAACATGAGAGCCAGAATACGCTCCATGATCATCGGCAACAAATCAAAAAACCTGGGAGAACTCCTGGAAGCTTCTATGGAAGCTGAAACGGTGATTAAAGACCTCAACAGTCAGAAGTCATCAAGAAAAGAGCCAACCGCCATTGTAACCTCTAAACCAAAGAAAAAAGAGGTCCTCAATGTGCAAACCAAGTCAGCTCCTCAACAACCAAAGAAAGCTGAAAACAGAGCTGCAGGTAGGAGACCTGAACTCTCTGATGCCTTCAAAGAGCGAGTAGAAAAGAAATACCCGTTCGATGAAGATGTTGACGAAATCTTCGGGGCTCTCGTGGCAAACGGCAAGCTCACCTTGCCTGAACCCAAAAGACCGGGCGATATTGGCAAAACCAACGATCCTCGGTACTGTCCATACCACCAGATGGTCTCGCATCCTCTCAATCAATGCTTTGTTGTGAGAGAGAAGATAAACGAGATGTGGAAAAATGGAGTCATCACCTTTGACAAAAACTATGGGACTGCCTCTGTCAACATGGTGTCATGTGGACAAACACCAAAATCACCGAAGAAGAAGATCACTACTTCTTTCATGGTGATAAACAAAATTCAAGCGTCCGAAGTGTTGGTTCCCTACCTGACACCAGACGGACAACCCATATGGGTACATCCCGATCTCCTGGAAGATGAAAACTGGGAGATCGTAAAAACAAAGCCGACAGCTCAACAGCGAAGGCAGGCTAGGAAACATCTCCTCAGGCTCAAACGTCAAGAGAAGACCCAGCCAAAACAAGAAGTCCATTTAAAGGCAGAGGCCTCCTCTACCACTTCACTCGGGGCAACAGAAACGTCCCTTCCAGAGACTTCAAAGGCGGTAAGAAACTTCACTCTCAGTGATTTCATGCCACCTCGATTCAAAAAAGAAGCTATGCAGGGGGCATCATACTCTTGCAACTCGGTAGTTGGATTCTCCATTGATGGATACGAGTCCAGCGACACCGACGATGGATTCAAGCCCAACTACACCGGCGAGTGGGAGGAATCTCTTGAAACAGGAGAGTATCTCTCTGACGAAGAATGGGTTCCTGAAACTCACCTTATGCCAGTAATCTGGTATAACCCCTTACAGCCACAAGGATCCTGGTCTGATGATGAGGAAGACCAAGAGGCTGTACAAGAAAATGCTGTTGAGCCAGCACCCGTCGTTGTTCAAGTGGAAATCAACCATGTTGAGCCACAAAGAGCAGACGAAGAAGAAGATTTGGCTCCCATGCCTGATCTTGAAGAATATGCGAGGATCTTGCAGCATCTCCCTCTAGAACAAGAGCAAGACCGCGTCAACGAGATTCCTCACAATCCAGAGCCGGAAGTCCCTGAAGCCCACCAGGTACCTCCTCCCTCAACTCCTGAAAATGGAGAAAATTGCTGGGTAGACGATCCTCTTACATCTGAGGATGAGTCTGACTCCGAGCAGACAACGTCTCCTTTAAGAGCTGCCTGTAATGTGATAATTCGGGATTATAGCTCTTCCGATGCTTCATCCGATGAGATCACTTACACACCGGCGACACCTAGCACCATATCTTCTGGGGCTACCTCGTCTCGCGTGACTTTCACAGAGATGACACCCTCTCAGGCTTCGTCCCCTGAGACTGTGACTTCAGAACTCACGCTCTTCCCGACTCATCATCATGAAGAAAGCCCAACTTGGGATGATGGATGGGTCAACGAAGAAGAAAAGCTGCTGGATGCTGTTCAGGACTCGCTCCCGGAAAATGCTCCATGCAACACAATCACTGAGGATGGTAATTCTGCTGCAGACGCATCCTCAGTAAATGAGAAACGACAGCCTCTTGATCCTGAGGACAATCTTCCAAGCGAAGACCCTTCTCAAGAAGCTCTCGAAGTTGGTAGAGGCACCCGCTCGGGCCGGGACTACCACAAAAATTACGACCAATCTTCCTTTACTTATGTAAATCCTTCGGGAAAAGATGTTGTAAGCGCCCCCAGTGGCAACAATGATGAACATGCAGGCCCTAAGGAGGCTTTCAAGTATGATTTGATCGAGCACTTCAAACACATACCTGCACGACTGCACATCCTGGATTTATTACGAATGTCTCCACGCACTCGTGATAATCTCATCTCAGAATTACAAAAACTGAATGAGGATGTCGACAAACATGCCCCGCAAGTCCTCCAAATTGAAATGGACTACCGGGTCAAAAACTCTGAAACTTCCTCAAAGGGAGAAAAGAAAACTGAGGGATCATGCATTGAATGCCTCTCGGTGCAAAAAGCAGCCAGTGCAACCATCGCCTTCACAAAGGACGACCTCCTACTTGGCGAAGCAAGGCACAACCGACCCCTGTACTTCACAGGGTACATCAAGGAAATGCCTATACACAGAGTTCAGGTCGACCCAGGTTCTGCACTCAACCTCATCTCCACTTCGGCTCTCGAAGAGTTGGGCATCCCACCCAGCAAGCTAAGCCACACATCTGTATCTATCTTTGGATACGATGGGAGTACTCAAAGGCCTATCGGCAAAATCAGGTTCAAATTGCAGATCGGTGATCTTATCTTTGAAGTCACTGTGTATGCAATAAAAACCCCTTCATACTACAACATCCTTCTCTGACGCCCCTGGATACACGAGAATGGTGTTGTCCCTTCAACTCTACATCAATGCATCAAGTTCGTCGGCGACGACGGCATGGTACATCGAGTGTTTGCGGACAGAAGACCCTTCAAAGGTAAAGAAGTCCACTTCGCAGACTCCCAAATGTATGAAGGCGGAAAAGAAGAAAAAGAGGAAATAGCACCCTTTGCTGAAAATCTCCAGAAAGATAAAGGCAAGGCTCCTCAAAAATCACCGGAAGAAAACAAACACTCCGGTAAATCTGAAGAGAGCAGTCAACCTCCCTTCGTCATCTCCCTCAAATCTTCAAAACCTTTGGTCATCACAACCAGAGTGAAGAAGGCAAAGCAAAAACCTGGGGGCAAATTTGTTGTCTCTTTCGTGTCTATCAAGCAAGACACGGATTCGGACTCAGAGCCAGAAGACGACACCTCGTCAAGCCAAGCTGACACTCAACAAGTTCAGCCTGCTCTCACTTCGATGAAGACACCTGCTGACGTAGAAGATCCTACGTATGCTTCCTTTGTTGTTCCGGCAACATCACCAAAGAAAAAGTCGATCTTCTTCCATAGATCGGACGCTTCTTCATCAAACTCCACGCTGGAACCTTTCCAAAATGAAGGTATGCCTCAGCTATCTCTATATAGTCCTGTGGCACAAGCAATTATGAAGAAAATGGGCTATGACGCTCAAAACCCAGTCGGTTTGGGAGAAAGACGCGGTATTCTCACGCCATTGGGGCCCGCCTTGACCAAAAGCCAGCTGGAAGATTGGAGACTCTACGGTCATGTAGAAAAGTCTTCATATGGGTTAGGGTATGATCCCGACACTCCTCTGAGACAGTTGACACAAAAGCTTAAAAGTCATTTTACCGACCAAGCCTCAACATCTCAAGTCCATGAAGACATCGATCTCCCTGGATATCTCTTTAAAGAGTTACCTGACAAAGATCCAGGAAGCTCATCCAATTGGTACGATTTCTCTGATGATAAAGAGGAATCATCCGATAATACAGACTTGTGCTATTCTGACCCAGAAGAGCCCTTGTCTCCAAAAGAAGTACCTTACTTCGACCCAGTTTCAACAGGCGATTGGGACCATCTCATAGCAAGCCTTGAGAAGATCAACAATCAAGAAGACCCGTGGAAAGGAACAAACCCTCGGTCTACAAGTGCCCTTGGAATCCCAGAAGGTTTCGTTGAGCTGGAAGCCTCCGAAAATATTGTGGAGGAACCACCTATGAACCTTCTAACAGAAGACCCTGTTGAAAAGATAGACTTGGGAACACCAGATAACCCACGTCCTGTATTCATAAGCAAGAATATAAAGGATGATGAGTTACCCGAGTATATCGCTTTTCTTCGTGAGTTCGTTGATTGCTTTGCATGGTCCTACGTTGAAATGCCTGGTTTAGACCCCAAAGTAGCAGTCCACAAACTCAATCTTCAAGAAGACATCAAGCCTGTCAAACAAGGCCAAAGAAGATTCCGTCCAGATGTGATGGATAAAATTGAACAAGAAGTTCAAAAGCTCAAAAGCGTCGGCTTCATCCGTGAGGAACAACATCCAAAATGGTTGGCCAACATTGTCCCCGTGACAAAGAAAATCGGGCAGATCAGGGTCTGTATTGACTATAGAGAATTGAATGGCGCTTGCCCTAAAGATGAATTCCCGCTCCCCATACCGGAGGTGATGATTGACAATATCTGCGGATTCGAGCGAATGACATTCATGGATGGCTTCTGTGGTTAGATAAAGATGCATCCCGAGGATGAAAAACACACATCATTTCGGACTCCATTTGGCGTATATTGCTATACTGTCATGCCATTTGGTCTGAAAAATGCTGGTGCCACATATCAGAGGGCTATGATGAAAATATTCCAAGATATGCAACACAAGACGGTCGAATGTTACGTTGATGACCTCGCCGTCAAAAGGAGAAGAAAAGAAGACCATCTCAAAGATCTTCGGGAAGTCTTCCTCCGACTTCGCAAACACAAACTGCGAATGAATCCTCTAAAATGCTTCTTCGGCGTCTCGTCGGGTAAGTTTCTCGAATTCCTTGTTCGGAAAGCTAGAATAGAACTTGACCCCATAAAAGTCAAGGCTATTCTAGAAATGCCCTCTCCAAGAACCTTGAGAGAATTAAAAGGGCTCCAAGGGAGATTGGCCTACATCAGACGGTTCATCTCCAATCTTTCGGGGAAATGCCGTCAATTCTGTCGATTGATGAAAAAGGGTGTAGACTTTGTCTGGGATGCCGACTGTGAAGCCGCATTTCAAGATATCAAGTCATACCTGACCAAACCTCCAGTGTTAGCTGCCCCTGCCACTGGAAAACCATTCATCTTGTACACAAGAGCTCTTGATCATTCTGTAGGTGCTGTGCTTGCACAAGAGAATGGTGAGGGAAAGGAAGCTGCTCTATATTACCTCAGCCGCATGCTAGTAGGTGCAGAGCATCGTTACTCTCCAGTCGAAAAAGAATGCCTTGCAGTGATGTTCGCCGTACAAAAGCTACGTCACAACTTGCTTTCCAACACAGTCTACCTCGTCTCAAGGATCAACCTCTTGAAGGTCCTTGTCACAAAGGCAGGTTCTCTTAATGCCCGACTGGCAAAATGGTCCATCCTCTTGTCACAATTTGATATTAGGTATGTGCCACAAAAAGCAATCAAAGGCCAAGCTCTAGCAGATTTCCTCGCAGAGCATCCATTGCCTAAAGATTCACCACTCAGAGATGATCTCCCAGACGAACCTGTCTACAACGTGGAGACTTCCTCACCAAATGCCTCCTGGGACATGTACTTTGACGGTGCAACCAGGACAAATGAAAACAGAAAGCTGATCTCGGGAGTTGGCATCCTCTTTGTTAGCCCCGACAAATGCATGATTCCACACGCTTTCTCGCTACTGGAACCATGCACAAACAATGCAGCTGAATACCAAGCTCTGATCCTAGGATTGGAACTCGCCATCGAATCCGGTATCACTATGCTGGAAGTCTTTGGAGACTCTCAACTGATCGTCAACCAGATGAATCAGATATATGAAGTCAGGAAGCCCGATCTGCTGCCTTATTACAACAAGGCACAATCGCGTCTGCAAAAGTTTGACATCTGTCACATCACCCACATTCGTAGAGGTGAAAACATCCATGCAGATGCCCTGGCCGGACTTGCCGCATCAATGGCGATCCAGGAAGGGGAAAACATGCAAATCACAGTGTGCGAGAGAAGGATCCTCCCTCCTTTTAACACACACCAAGCAGTTGTTGAATGCCACCAAGTGGTTGGAAGTCGGATCTCTATCCTTCAACCTTCAATCGGTGACTGGAGGGATCCGTTCATTGATTACACCATGTTCGGAATCCTACCTGAAGATCCAAAAGAACGGGTAAGCATCCAAAGGCGAGCCCCAAACTTTCATTTGGATATTCCTTCAAAAATCCTTTACAGGAAATCCTTCAACGGAGTACTTCTACGCTGCTTGTCACAACAAGAGGCCGAAGAAACACTTAAAGAAGTTCATGCTGGTCTTTGTGGAGCCCATCAGGCAGGTCCTAAGCTCTATGATCAGATAAAAAGGTTAGGTTACTATTGGCCTACCATGGTAGTTGATGCAATGCAATTTGCCAAACGCTGCCAGCTATGCCAAGTTCATAGAGATTACATTCACATGCCTCCGGAATGGCCACACCCTACAGCAATCTCGTGGCCTTTCGAAGCCTGGGGTATGGACATCATAGAACCTATTTCTCCCCCTTCAAGCAAAGGTCATCGCTTCATCTTCGCCGCAACGGATTATTTTTCCAAGTGGTCAGAAGCATTTGCGTTCAACGAAATGAAGACCTCATCAATCCTTCAATTCCTACGCACCAACATCATTTGTCGTTTCGGCATACCTAAAAGATTCGTCCATGATAACGGACCACAATTCCGGGATCATCGATTCTACAGGTTCTGCGACAAATACAAAATTCAAAGCTGTCCTTTGACTCCATACAATCCGGCAGCAAACGGATTAGCAGAAGCCTTCAACAAGACACTCTGCAAAATCCTCAAGAAAATGGTCTCTAGTCACAAAAGAGACTGGAGCGACAAGATGTCTGAAGCCTTGTGGGCCTATCGAACCACCGTTCGAGGACCAACCCATAGCACACCATTCTCCTTGGTCTATGGATGCGAAGCTGTCGTGCCCCTAGAGGTACAAATTCCTTCTCTGCGGGTATCTCTACAAAATGACATGACTCAAAAAAGCAATGTCAAATTGCGACTCCATGAGCTGGATAATCTCGACGAGAGACGGCTCGAAGCTCGACAAAGCATTGAACTTTACCAAGCACGCATGGCAGGATCTTTTGACAAAAAGGTCAGGCAACGCGCCTACAAAAAGGGTGACTTGGTTCTTGCGGTAAAAAGACCAATGGTCTTCGCTCACAAGTCCAAAGGCAAGTTTGAGCCAAAATGGGAGGGACCCTACGTCATGGACAAGGTCTTCCCAAACGGCGCATATGCCCTCCTAAACATGGAAGGCGACAGGTGTATGCTGCCTATCAATGGCAAGTTCGTAAAGCGGTACTACCCTTGAAGACTTACCCAACTGGGTAAGAGCAATGCCTGCACGGCAAAAGCCTATTTTCAGGTACTTGCTCATCAAACCCACTCCTTTAGAATTTTCATATCAAAATGTCGAAATTTCTAAAGAAACTCAAAAAACAATGCTTACTTTCATCGTTTCATTGTTCAAAAAAAAAAATCCAAGTTTAGGAGCCTCTCCCTGACTTGACCAAAACTTTCGATCCTTGAACCAAAATTCATGGTTTGAAACAAAAATCCGGATTCAGGGATTTCCACCCTAGTCCACCTTACCTTTTACCGCCAAATGGTTTTAGGTCAAAATTTACGACCCTCGTGTCTTTAAACAAAAAAAAAATGGTTTTTCAAAAACCGCGGGGAAGTGACACTTCGTCGATACTCGCAAAAATCAAAAAATCGGAAGGATGCGAACCCCATTCGATACTTCCAAAACCTCTAAAATCGTGGAGACACAACATTTCAGTTGATATCCACAACCCAAATTTCAAAGGTTCGAGAAAACCTAAAATCGTGGAGACACAACATATCAGTTGATATCCACAACCCAAATTTCAAAAAAGGGGTTCGAAAAACCTAAAACCGTGGAGACGCAACATATCAGTTGATATCCACAACCCAAAGGTTTGAGAAAACCGTAAATTTCAAAAATCGTGGGGAAACGATATCAAAGTCAGTACCCGCAAAACAAAATTTTTTTTTAGAAAAGCAAGGATGCGACATTCCATCGATACTTGCACCCAAATCCGCGAGGAGGCGAAATTCCATTGATACTCGCAACCGAATGAGCAAGGATGCGACATTCCATCGATACTTGCAAGACCATTCAGCAGGGAGGCGATTCTTAGTCGATACTTGCATTTTTGAAAACAAAAAACCTGGCTCTTTTGCCAAAACCGGCTATCAATGCCACCAAATCGGCTATAAATGCCACACAAAAAAAAACCTGACTCTAATGTCAAAACTGGCTCTAAATGCCACAAACCGGCTATCAATGCCACAAAAAATTGGCTTTCACGCCGACAAACCAAAACTTGGCTTTAAAAAAAACCCGGCTATCAATGCCACCAAACCGGCTATAAATGCCACAAATTGGCTATCAATGCCACCAAACTGGCTGCAAACGCCACGAAAATCCGGCTTTCATGCCAAATTCGTTGCCCCTACAAAACAATCATTTGACAAAAGATTTTCACAAAATGACAAAGCTTTTGATCAAATCCCATTTAGCAATTACTTTCATCACAAAAAGATTTAAGTGAGCGTAGGGAAAACAAAAAAAATAAAAATAAAAATAAAAATAAAAAAAAAGAGTACCGAAAAATACATGTGGTACCAAAGCAAAAAAAAAAAAAAGGTGTTCACAAACACTACAAAAAAAAAAGAGAGTACCAAAAAATATACATGTGGTACCAAAAAAAAGAAGAATAGTTTCTGCTACAAAAAATCAGGAGCTCAGCCAAAAATGGTCTCCAGCCAAAGCTTCAGCTCCTCAAGCAAACTTTTGGCCTCAGCCGTCAGAGTTTCCAAGGCACGCTTCTTTAGGAACTTACCATGAGATGCTGGCGAATGCCGTAACCCTTCTTTTACACCGGGAAGCTTTTCCCCAGCAGTTTGCCATTGTTCGTTTTCTAGAGTCCTCCTCTCGAGAACTTGACCGGCATCTGCAACCCTGCGAATCAGAGCACTCTCCCTGTCACGAGCCTCTGTTATAGCAGCCCACTTGGCAGCGACTTGCGCCTTCAAATGCTCAAGACGTTTCCTGGCCTCCTCAACTTCTCTATCAAGAACGTTAAGGTCATGCCTCAATCCGATGATGGCTAGCTCTTCCAAGTTCTTCTCCCGAACTAGCTGCTTCTTGCTTTGTGTAGCCTCATTCAGGTCAGACTTAGCCTTATCAGCAGGGTCCAAGAACATCTCCTTGAAGAATTGGTCGTCAGGGAAATCCATGGTCTCAAACCACTTGTCACCCAGTGCAATGATCCTATCAACGATCGCCCTGGCACTTGTGACATCCAGACCAACCTCTTCGGTATCAGTGAGAATCTCCTGTACATGTGGGATCATGCCAAATCCGGCATCCAGGTGTCCAGAAAAGAGAGTCTCGATCCAAGAACTCAAAACCCGAGCCAGCACCTTCTTCGCAAATTGAAGAGACGAACTGGATGAAGATTCACCCTTCTCCGTTGATCGGCTGCTCATGTCATGTCCCATTGGAAGAGTAACAAAAGAACTCTTTCCACTTGGAGCCACTGGAGAAGGAATCTCAGCACGAGGTATCTCTATCGCGTCAGAACTGGTTGTAGGAGTCTCTACCTCCGGATCGACCTCTGGCATCCCTTGCTCTGGTTCTGAAGAAAGCGACGGACTCTCTTCTGTCACTTCAAAACCTGCAAATGAAACACAAAAAGGTATGAATATGATCCTGTTAAAAAAAATCATCAGGGTCATCACTACAAAGTACATTCTTCGACGACTGGCGGAACACTCTCTTCCTCCATGAACTCATCGGAAGTATCATCAACATTTGCGTCCATTGATGGTTCAAAGTCATCAGAATCCTGTGGCAAGTCAGCTGACAAGAAAAATGTTAGCAAATCAAGTCGCAGGCAAAAAAAAAAAAAAAAAAAAAGAGAAAGCGAAAGAAGTTATACCAATTGGAGATTCTGGAATCATTCCAGAGTCCCTCGGTTCTTCTTCAGATGCCATAACCGGCTCCATCACCGCCTCATCGGTCGGAACCTCAGGCATCGCCAAGTCTTCATCCTCTGCTAAAAAAAAAAGCAGCAGCAGGGTGAGAAAACAAATCAGAACATGGAAAGCCCCATGAAAGAAGCAGAAAAAGAAAAAGGAAGAATCATACCTTCACTGATGGTCTCTTCTTCCCGAATCCTCTTCTCCGAAGGGTCGTCAGCTTCCCCTGGCACCTCCTCATTGACAGTGAGAGGGACTTCCACATCAGGAGAGTCTTCGTCCCGCCCCGTGTGACGCTGACTCCTCTTCCTCTTACTTTTGTGGGCTCGCTTCCTAGAAGATCCTGCCCCTCTGTCAGAGTCAGGTCTCCCACTTGGCTCCTCACTGGATGGTCTGCTCTTGCCAGTAGACTCCACGGAAGCTCGCCTTTATGCCACTTGCATCCAAGCGTCGAGCTCAGCTTCCTCCTGTTCTAGCTGCTCCAAAGCCTCATCAGGTACTTCCCGAACAGCTTCAGAACCAATGACGCCCTGGTCACCGAGAAAGCCTATCTTGTGCTTCTCTCCAGAAAGGAAGGCCCAAACTTCCTCTCGCCGGACGCCATCCGACTTTCCAGTACCTTTCCCCGAAGACAGCTTTACATCAAGCTCCTTCTTGGAAAGCCCCCGATATGCCAAAAAGCTCTCCGCGAACCACTTCGTGAAGTCGGCAGTTCGGAAAGTCGACAGCTCAGGATAAGAAATCGTGGCAGTAGTGTCTTCAGTACTATAAAAAGCCCATGCATTTCTGCCATCCTGCAAATCTCCAAAATGCTTCACCATACTCGAAGGCGCCCCAACAACGCCTTGAGAGAAGCCCAACTGAAGTGCAAAGCGAGAAGGTACATACGGCTGGATGTCGACGAAAAGATATCTACGGTACACCATCGTGCCGACTCGTATGCTGAAAAGCCACTCCTTCTCTGCATTGGTCAAAGAGTAATACCTTCCCGACCCTGCTCTGGTAGAGTCTCGGGAGGCACCAAAATCAAAAGCCTTCTTCCGCAACTCCGGAGAAAGCTTAACTAAAGACTGCCCCATCTTGACGTCCCTGAACCGTCGGATCCTCATGCGGGCAAACAAAAGTGATTCGGATACGGCTTTTCCCTTAGCCAATCGAATCATCAGAGGATCATCATCCTGTGCAGCACCCAGCTGGTGGAAGCCAGGACAGTGGTACACAAACCACGAATAAAAGATATGGGCTGAAAATACCCTATTCATAGGGAGCCCAAGCCGAACCAAAAAAGCAGCAGCCTGCAGTTCGGTACACAAGTAGGAGTAAAGAGCAGGCACCAAAGCAAGCCGCTCTCCAAACGCCATCTGACAAGCCGGAAAAATACAATGCGGCCTGATGTGTGTTCCATCTCCTCCAGCAAAAATAGCCTCACCTAGCCAATAAGTGAGGTAAACTGCAATTTCTCTCCTCAATGCAATGTCAGAACAAATTACATCTGTACCTGCGAAGAAGTCTTTCAACTCTTCTCGCATGGCAGAAGCCTTCTTTCGGTCCTCCAGGGTCACACTGTCAGAAGACTCTTTGCTGTCAAAGAAGTTGAAGAATGAAGAGCCATAACTCTTCCAACTGCTGGACCTGACTTTCGAGCCCTCATTCTCCTTCAAAAAATCATAGAAGGCGACGAGCTGAAAGTATAGGAGCCTGAACTCCTCTGAACGCTCCTCAAGGACGCTGTCAATCGGCATGAACTCCTCGTAGAGTTTACGAAGGATGGGCAATCCAGTCATGGCGCTCAACTCCTTCAAGGAAAAACCAATCTCACCATTCGTTACAACGAAGGTATTGGTTTGTGGGAGAAATGATTCCAACATGGCCATGAAGGCCTCGTCGGAAAAAGCCACGGTATCTCTGAAGGCACGGACCGCGTCAAAAATCCCGGCTTCCTTCAAAATGGTGCCACCAATCAGCAGGATGCGATCAGTCCACGACTTGCAATCGGAGTCAACACTGAAACGGCCACGAAGTCGAAAAGGCTTCACCCAATTGCTGCCGTCACCGCTAAAAACGCCAAGGCCCACCAGTCCCAAATCGACCGACGGATAATCAGAGCCCTGATAGCCGCTGGCTGGCATCAACATGTCCATTTGGGCAGGCGACTTCTCTGCAAAACCGGAAGGTCCACCAACAAAAACCCCGGTCTTGATCACACTGGTCCTCTTCACCCAGCTCGGAGGATCTTCCCTCTTAGGGCACGTGGAAGAAAGGCTCAGGATCGAGATGGTCCGATCAAAAGACGACCAGGTAGAAATAGTTCTCTCTTCACCATCTGCTGTGTAAGAGAACTGAAAACATCTCCTTTGGTATGTCAAGTCGTCGGGGACTGCATCTCCAAAGAAGAAGGTAGGCTTGGGAAAAACCCTCGGATCGTCCATAACCCAAGGACGGTTGCTTACCATGATCTTATAATATTGCTCACTCTTGAGAGCGATCAGTTGTTGCCTCATCTCATCTCTGTTGAGAGAGTCGCACTCTTCCAAGTTTCTCTCAACATACTGGACCTTCTCCCAGGCTTGCTGAATGGCCGCATTAGAAGATCTGGCGGATCGACGAGGTACGCTTGTAGCAGGCTCTTTACCCTCGTTCGTTCTGCAGGAACCACCTGCAAAGGTCGGAAAAGAAAAAAAAGATCATCATCAAAATGATAGGATTTCGCTAAAAGAAAATCTGGCGAAATTTTGGCATGGTTCCGGGGCAATTCCGAAGAAAAGGGAAATACCCCGAAAGAAATATAAAGTTTGAAGATGGGCTCAACATCGCTGTGAGCTCCGAAACTCCAAACTTTCGAAACCTCAAAATCTCCGCAAAATCAAGAAGGGCTCAACATCGCTGCGAGCTCCAAATTCCCAACATTTGCAAAGATTTTCAGGTATGCTATCATGCTCTCAAATTCAATCTACAAAAAGTACATGCATGAACATCTAGATTTGCATAAAAACGCATTATCATGATGAGCAAAAAAAAAAAAAAGAAACTTTCTCAAAAAAGAAGGAAAAAAAGAAGAAGAAAGAAAACAGCAAAAAAAAAAGAAGAAGAAAAAAAAAAAGAAGAGGAAAGGGTTTGGCCCACCAGGCCGTGGCCCACAGGCCACGTGGCCGTACGGACCAGATCCGTACGGATCTGTCCGTACGGCCCACAATAAAAAAAAAAAGAAAACGTGCAAAAAGAAAAAGAGAAAGAAAGAAGCACGAGAAAAAAAAAAAACAGAAATCACGTGAAAAAAAAAAAGAAAACGTGGAAAAAGACAAAAAAAAAGAGAAGAAGAATAGAAAGAAAAGAAAAAGAAAAGAAAAAAAAAAGAGAGAGAAACTTTCTTTTTTTACCATCCTATTCTCTACATGGAGTTTTCTTGAAAGAAAAAGAGAGAAAACTTACTTGAAACCATTGATGGAGAAGAAGAAGGAAAAAGCTTGAAGATCCTTGAAGAAGAAGAACTCTTGGTCTTGGAGCTCTCTTGAGATTGTTGCAAAAGAAAGCAATAAGGGCAAGAGATCTAGCCTCCTCCTTGCTTTTATAGAAGAGAGCAAATCAAAGAAGGAAACAAAAAAAGAAAGGTAAGTGCTACTAATTAGTAACCTTACCAAAAGAGAAAGAATTAGAAAGATTCTTTTCAAAAAAGAAAGATGTCTTTGAGAGATTTTCTCCCAAAATCAATCAATGAGAGATTCTCTCCAACAAAATAGGAGATTGGAGATTCTTTCCCAAAAAGAAAGATACCTTGAGATATTCTCTCCCAAATTAAGGGAATATGAGAGATTCTCTCCCATAAAGATATTTTTAGATATTCTCTATCCAAGTGAGATATCTTTAGATATTCTTTACAATTATGACACCATATGAGATCTAGGCCATCTCCAAAGCCTAAGGTCCCATGGGTTAGCCCATATGAGCCAGGTTTGACCACCTAGGCACTAAAAAAAAAAATGGGCTTTTAGTCAGGAAAAAAATCCCTCTTACCAAGAGCATACAAAAATGGTTCCATGCCTCTTTTGAGTTGATTGAACCATACAAAAAAAAAATTCCAAGCCCCATGAGCTTCCAAAGAATCAAACCATCCAGCCTCAAATACCAAATTGAGCCAAATCTTGAAATTGACATTCCACAAAAATCCAAACCACTCCAATGGACCCACACAGTCCCAAAGAGTGACCAAAAACCAAATCCTGGTCCCCTAACCTGCCACATACAGCTTGTTAGGTCACAAGACCAAAACCAAAAACCAAATCATGATCCCCCTACTTGCCACATACAGCTTGTTGGGTCACAAGGTCAAAACCAAAACCCGACCCCCTAACCTGCCACATACAGCTTGTTAGGTCACAAAGTCAAAAACAAAAACCCAAATCCACATCCCTGATGTCATCTTCAAAACTTTGCCTCGAGATGGTACTTGATTCCTTTCATTACCATAAAATTCCCCTGGAAGCTCAAAGGCTACTCTACCAAAGGAAAGATCGCTCGAAGACTCTAGGTCAAGACACAAGCTCTCCTTCAAAAATCTCTTCGAGGCACATCGACTACAAAAGTCAAGCAACTCGTCGCTGTACCTCGAGGGGGCATTTGTTGACACCAAAAATGTCACTTTGCCTCTTCAACATCAAGAAAGCTGCATGAAGTCGCAACCTGCCATAAATAGGCAATGTAACTTCTCCAAAAAATCAAATCTTGTCAGAATCAAACAAAAACTGCAAGATCCTTCAAGACAGCCAAGGGAGGAGTACACAAGGAGTTTCGGGCCATTTCAGAATCATTTGGCCAAACTTCGCTTCTCCGACAGCTAAATTGGCGCTCCCGGCAGCGACATCATCGAAGACGTCAAAACTTTGATCAGAGCCTACGGATGACTCCAGCATGTCTCAAAAGGGCTCCATGCCAAATTTCAAGTCAAACCGACAACGTTTGACCCTCCATCAATGCTCGAGCAGCAAAATCAAGCCTCCCGGCGGCGGGAACCACCAAAGCCTTCACTCATCAAACCAAGTGCATGAGTGGCTTCAACATGCTTCCAAAAGGCTGCACATCGAATTTCAGGTCATTCCGACAACGTTTGACCAGGTTTCGACGCTCCGACAGAAAATCAAGCCTACTGGCGGCGGAGCTCCCCGGGACCATGGTTTCCAAGACAGAGCCTGTGGATCATCTCAAAATGACTCGAATAGGTTCCCTGTCAAATTTCAGGTCAATCGGACATCGTTTGACCGCACATCAACGCGCGGCATCTCCCTCGCGGTAAAATCAAGTCTACTGGCGACGGGACCCTAAACGGCTTCGAAACTCAAACAAAAGCCTATGGTTGGTCTTATTTATTGCTCAGGAGGCTTCACCTCAAATTTCAGGTCATTCCGACATCGTTTGACCAAGTTTCAGCTTCTGGCGGAAAATCAGTAGCTCTACGCGACAAAGTCTTCGGCTTTCCCGGAAAACTGGAAACTTTGCACTCTAAAAATGCAAGGATTCTCATCAGGTTTTCTACAGGGAAATCAAGCCAATAAATGAGAAGAAATGTCAGGAAAAATACAAAAGAAAACGGCGACGAAAAAGACCGCAAAACGGACCAAAAAGGGGAGAAAAACCCCCAGGGTCGCAGCCCGCGACCCTGGCCCATGGTCGCCGGCGACCATGGAAGTCCGGGTCACCGGATTTTTTGCCGGTGACCCGTTTTTCCGTCCCTTTTCGCGTTTCGCGTACTTTGGCCCCTGTGGTTTCCTGAAAATGTGATTTTTAGTGCTTGAAATTGACTCATATCCGACGACATCTCAGATCCGCCGTGAAAAGCATAAAATCATCATTGATCGCTCCAATATCGCCGACCGGTTGACCTAAAAAGTGCTCTTTCTGTCCGACCGATCGAGAAATCAACAAGGCAGATGTCACCGGCCCGCTGCTAGCTATCAATGTCTGAAATTAGACGGTCATCCGATGTCGATCAGCATGTAGATCCATCGGTGATCATCTCCAAAAGAATCCCAAAAGACGCGGCGCGGCCCGCGACTCTTCAACTGCTCGGCGACCATTTAATGCAGTTAATTGACTAGCTTTATTGCAGTCATTAATTCATTTCTTTGGACGGCCCAATCAGAAGCAAGCATCCAGGAGTTACAAATCAATTAAGTCATGGCATTCAAGCCATGAAACTCCTCCCATTATGGTAATTAAGGTGATTAAAAGCCCTTAATCTCCATCGGCCAATCAGATTCAAGGAAAAAGGAGTTACAAAATCAAGAAATAAATCTTGTAACTCCTCCCATTAAAGCCATTAAAGCCCATAAACTCTCCTAATGGCTACCAAGAGCCTATAAATAGGAGAGCTTTCCAAGAAGAAAGGGATCGGAGAAAAAAGAATCCAGAGCTCGTATCCAGAGAATCCCGAATTCCAGACAGACAGAGTCTAGAGAAAGAGAGAAAACTCTGCTGAAGTTCTGCACCGAGCACCACTACAAGGTGACAAAAAGTCCCTTGGGGGTACTCCCCCCCAAGGTCCTTGCCTTCTCCCGCTGCCTCCAATGGCTTAGACATGGCTTTTCAGCCAGTCTACTTAGCTTTTTATTGGACATAGGACCTCCTCTTGGTCTTTGTCCTCTAAAAATCTGAGGTTATAGCCAAGCTAAGCGAATCAAGAGCATCCTCTGTTCTCATCTGCATGGATGATGGCGAAGCCCATACATGGCTTGCGATCGTCAATCTGAACGAGTCCCCCACAATCTCCTGAAAAGTTAGATCCTCCTTTTCTTGCTTTTCATTGTAGTTTGTATTTTTCTAAAAGAGACAAAAATCACAACTCTTGTCTTTCATTATTGATGAGAATTGTAAATCGGCTATAAACGCCAAAATCGGCTATAAATGCCAAACAAAATCGCCTTTCACGGCAAACCAAGAAAATGTCTCTTTTCTTAAATATTTGTGCAATGGAAAACTTGAAAGAAGTTGATTTCCTTTTTACTTGCGAAGGTTGATCTCCGGATTACCACTTGCAATTCCAAGTAAAATAGAAAATCTGGCACACCCACACAAAGAAATGTTGATGCACGCTTCAGCCCCCCGGGCGGGAAAGGGCCGGACCCGACAGACTTCCACGTCCGCCGACCCCGGTAGCACCCTCGGCAGGAGCGCGTTCCATCAGAGACGCTGCAAGATCCTTGTATATTCTTCAAGATCAGGCATGGGAGCCAGATCCTCTTCTTCGTCTTCTCCGTGTGGCTCAACATAGTTGATTTCCACTGGAGCAATGACAGGTGCTGGGTTAACAGCATCTTCTTGTGCAGCCACTTGATCTTCTTCACATCAGACCAGGATCCTTGTGGATGCAAAGGGTTATACCAGATTACTGGCATAAGGTGAGTTTCAGGAACCCATTCTTCATCGGAGAGATATTCTCCTGTTTCAAGGAATTCCTCCCACTCATCGGTGTAGCCGGACTCGAATCCATCATCGGTGTCACTGGATTCGTATCTCTCCATGGAGAATCCGACTACTAAATTGCAAGAGTATGATGCCCCCTGCGTGGCTTCTTCTCTGAATTGAGGTGGCATGAAATCACTGAGAGTGAGTTTTCTTACCCCCTTTGAAGTCTCTGGAAGGGACGTTTTTGTTGCCCCCTGTGAAGCGGTAGAGGAAGACTCTGCTTTTTCATGGACTTCTTGTTTTGGCCGGGTCTTCTCTTGCCGTTTGATCTTGAGGAGATGTTTCCTAGCCAGCCTTCGCTGTTGAGCGGTTGGCTTTATTTTGACAATCTCCCAATTTTCATCTTCTAGGAGATCGGGATGCACCCATATAGGTTGTCCATCTGGTGTTGGATAGGGAACCAATTCTTGGGACGCTTGAGCCATTTTTATCACCTTGAATGAAGTAGTGATTTTCTTCTTCGGTGACTTTGAAGTTTGCCGACATGACACCATGTTGACAGAGGCGGGGCCATAGTTTTTATCAAAGGTTATGACTCCGTTTTTCCACATCTCATTGATCTTCTCTCTCACAACGAAGCATTGATTGAGAGGATGTGAGATCATCTGATGGTACGGACAGTATCGGGGATCATTGGTTTTGCCAACATCTCCCGGTCTTTTGGGTTCTGGCAAAATAAGTTTGCCATTTGCTAGGAGAGCCTCAAAGATTTCTTCAACATCTTCATCGAACGGATATTTCTTTTCTGCACATTCTTTGAAGGCATCAGAGAGTTCAGGCCTTTTACCTGCAATTTTGTTTTCAGGTTTCTTTGGCTGCTGAGGAGCTGACTTAGTCTGCACATTGAGAACCTCCTTTTTCTTTGGTTTTGAGGTTGTAACAGCAGGCGACTCTTTCTTTGATGATTTTTGACTGTTGAGGTCTTTGATCACCATTTCAGCTTCCATGGAAGCTTCGAGGAGTTCCCCCAGGTTCTTTGATTTGTTGCCGATGATCATGGAGTGAATTTTTGCTCTCATATTGTTACGGCAGATGTCGACTAGCGACGCTTGTGGCAGTACATTTGAGCATTTGTACGCCATTGCCTTCCATTTGTGAATGAAGTCGTATGTTGACTCATTCTCTCCCTGTTTCAGGCTGCAAAGTTGAGCCATAGTAACAGGATGATCCTCACCTTGGAAGTGGGTCAGGAAGCGTGTCTCTAGCATAGCCTAGTTCTGGATGGAGTTCTCCGGCAGAGTGGAGTATCAATCAAAGGCTGTACCTTTTAGGGTACTTGCGAAGAGGCGAATTTTGAGGGCATCTTGATCTGCAATAGCTCCCGTCAGGATCTTGAAGTGGATGACGTGCTGTCTTACTGATCCTTTCCCCGTATATGTTTGGAGAGTAGGATGTTTGAATTTTGTTGGGAATGGGACTGAGTCCATCCATAAGGGATATGGTGGCTTGATCCCATGCTCTTTGAGTATATCCTCTTCTTTAGCTTTGGCGAGGATACTGTCTACGTCCTTTTTGGTAAGGGCGCGTGACTCATTTTCTTCACAATTTTCCTCGTTATTGCGATGATTCGGAGGAGGCTCATTGTTCACCTGATTTTGGACAACAAGGAGAAGGTTTTCCATCAGAGTTTCAATCCTCTGCTGGCCTTGTTCCAACTGCTGGATGCGTGTGAGCGCATCATCTTGAGGTGGATTCTGAGGTGGTGGCTCAGAATTTGTAACCAGGACGTTCATTCCTCGGGATTCAAACGAAGAAACCGTCCTGGTGACTGAGCTGGGGCTCATTCTTTTTTATGAAGAGCTTGATGAAGGATTACTCTCCCGTCCTTGGCTTGAAGGGGCAGCAGATTCTTCGGGATGTCTTCGTGTCCTGGTGACGCTACGGGTCACCGGACGTCGGACATGGATTTTTGATGCTGACTTTTGGCGTCTTCTGGTTTTTCCAACCATATGGACGGTAGCAACTTGGTCGGGTCTTTCTTTTTCGACCCATTTGTGGGAGACTTGAAGTGTAGGAGGCTGGGTCCGTTGCTTCTCTAGTCTCTTTTGTCGATATGATGCACGGCGGCGTGCTCGACGAGCGATTTGAGCTTCAGTCAGCTCTGGCTGAGCTTTAACAATGAAGGATGTACTCCCTCGGGCGCAGCAGCCGAGCTTGTCTTCTTTGTAATTGGGCAAGGACAGGATGCGGACCCGGTCCTTTGCCTGTTGCAGTGAAGCTTTGAACCTTTCGAGTTCGGCCCCTGTAGAGATGAAGGGTCGAACTGAAGGAGTGTAGGCCTTGGCAGGTGCTTGTAGAGGCCTAGTGATGCATGATCTGATTTTGGGCTTGTGGGAGCAAGCCGGTTCATGCTGGGTTGACTTGGGAGTCAAGTTGGGGATGGGTCTCTCCTCTTTCATGTAGGCAAGAGGGTAGAACTGGTTCTCTTTGAGTGGGGCCAGGTATGCTGGCTTGGTGGAGGTTTGAGACCTTCTTTGTTTTGGGGAAGGTCTTGGAGACCAAGTCTTAGGGTAGACCTGGTTGGTTGTTGGTTGAGGTTTTGCAGGGATGTCGTGGGTTTTAGTATTCTTGGGGTTCGCCCTTGGTGTCACAGAAGTGACACGTTGCTAGGCGACCTTCTGCCTTTTGGCAGGAGCAGTTTCTTCTTCGGGAAGTGGGAATGGTCCCAGTGTCCCGAAGACGATGGTCCGGGGAGTTGAGGTCGACCCGGAGTTCAGAGAGTTGCTGAGGGAGTTGGTGCTTCGGCAGCTAGCAGGGCGCTTGTAAGTGCGCTCGGTTTGCTTCTGTTGAAGCATGAGCTGGTGCTTGTTTTCATCGAAGGTGATGATTAGTGAAGCTGCCATTGTTAGTTTCAAAATTTCTGAAACAAGACCACATCCATTAGTAATCACAAGAATATGATGATCATAAATGGGGAATTCTATGATTTTGTCTTTTCAAATCGCTCAAGGGACATGACCCAAGCAATATGAAGAAGGCAAAAAGCCATAAAGGGTACAATTGTTCTGGTTGCAAGCATGGTAGGCTCGAAATTAGCGTTCCAATGACTGCTAGAAGCAATTGTATACCTAAATTCGACTTATCGAGAAGCGGAGCTTGCTCGAGATAAGAAGAATATAAGGTAGGGGTTACAAATGTGCCGGTCACAGATACAGTAGACCCTGAAAGAGCGTATTAGTACCGCTATGCACAAATGTTGGAGATCGCATCCATGAGATGGGATTCTCTATTTTGAAAGGTCAGAAATGGATTCGTCAAAGAGAGCAGGTGGCATTCCGATTCAAATACGGGCTCAACGATTTCCGCGAGCGCCAGTACTCAGAAGGAAAGAGACCACAATTTCTCGAATCTGAATCCAAAAGTGACGAGGTTTTTTTTTTGAAATGTCAAGATTGGTTCCATCAAGGAGAGCAAATGGTATTCCAATCTGAACAAGGTCTCGGCGATTTCCGCGAGCGCCAGTGCTCAGAAAAGAAGAAACCAAAATTTCTCAGATCTGAAATCAAAAGTGACGAGTTTTTGAAGATTTTTTTTTGAAATGATTTTTTTTTATTTTATTATTTTTATTTTTTTATTTTTTTTAAAATATATTTTTTTTAAGATTATTTTTTTTTATTTTTTTTGAAGATTTTTTTTATTTTTATATATATATTTCTTTTAAAGGTTTTTAAAGACGAGAGAGTACACATAGGCCTCCTAACCCGGTCTTATGAAACCTCAATTGATAGAATTGCCCCCAGGTAAGGGTAGGATTACTTAATGAACCCGTTTGGAGGACCCTTGCCTAGAACAGTCAAGCTGTCTCCACACTCTGGACAAGGCTTTTCTTGAGTCAATCATGATCAAAGAACGCAATTGGTTTAACCTTAGTGGTCTATGTCTTTTTTTCCAAATCCCAAATAGACTCATCGAAGAGAAACGATGGCCCAAAACCTTAGTCGAACGGGCTCAACATTTCTGCAAGCACGACGAACGATAGGATAGGATCAAAGCTTCTCAATTTTGAATCAGAACTAAGAAAACTGATTTTTTGATTTTTTATTATTTTTTGTATATATATATTTTTTTAAATCTCTAATGAACTCATCGAAGAGAAACGATGGCCCAAAACCTTAGTCGAACGGGCTCAACATTTGTGCAAGCACCAAAGAACGATAGGATAGGATCAAAGTTTCTCAATTTTGAATTCAAACTAAGAAAACTGATTATTTTTTTTTTGATTTTTTTTATTATTTTTTTTATTATTATTATTTTGAAATCTCTAATGAACTCATCGAAGAGAAACGATGGCCCAAAACCTTAGTCGAACGGGCTCAACATTTGTGCAAGCACCAAAGAACGATAGGATAGGATCAAAGTTTCTCAATTTTGAATTCAAACTAAGAAAACTGATTTTTTTTATTATTTTTTTTTTTGAAAAGAGAAAGTGTGGAAACAAACTCAAAGAAATAGAAATTTCCAAAAAATCCCATCTCATTTTTTTTAGGATGCAAAATCCAACGTAGGCTACCAGCTAGAAAGTAGCCAAGGAATCCGGAAAAGAAGTATAAGCATAGAGCAAAAAGTATGATATGCAAATATTTCATTTCCGAGCACCGTGTTCTCAAATGAACGAGTCCCACCGGGTGTGCCAGCTTGATGGAACGCGCTCCTGCCGAGGGTGCTACCGGGGTCGGCGGACGTGGGAGTCCGTCGGGTCCGGCCCTTTCGCACCCGGGGGGCTGAAGCGTGCATCAACATTTCTTTGTGTGGGTGTGCCAGATTTTCTATTTTACTTGGAATTGCAAGTGGTAATCCGGAGATCAACCTTCGCAAGTAAAAAGGAAATCAACTTCTTTCAAGTTTTCAATTGCACAAATATTTAAGAAAAGAGACATTTTCTTGGTTTGCCGTGAAAGGCGATTTTGTTTGGCATTTATAGCCGATTTTGGCGTTTATAGCCGATTTACAATTCTCATCAATAATGAAAGACAAGAGTTGTGATTTTTGTCTCTTTTAGAAAAATACAAACTACAATGAAAAGCAGGAAAAGGAGGATCTAACTTTTCAGGAGATTGTGGGGGACTCGTTCAGATTGACGGTCGCAAGCCATGTATGGGCTTCGCCATCATCCATGCAGATGAGAACAAAGGATGCTCTTGATTCGCTTGGCTTGGCTATAACCTCAGGTTTTTAGAGGACAAAGACCAAGAGAAGGTCCTATGTCCAATAAAAAGCTAAGTAGACGGGCTGAAAAGCCACGTCTAAGCCATTGGAGGCAGAGGGAGAAGGCAAGGACCTTGGGGGGGAGTACCCCCCAAGGGACTTTTTGTCACCTTGTAGTGGTGCTTGATGTAGAATTTCTGCAGAATTTTCTCTCTTTCTCTAGACTCTGTCTGTCTGGAATTCGGGATTCTCTGCACCTTTTGATTTTCGATCTTCGGTTTTCCGTTCGTCCCTTTTCCGATCCCTTTCTTCTTGGAAAGCTCTCCTATTTATAGGCTCTTGGTAGCCATTAGGAGAGTTTATGGGCTTTAATGGCTTTAATGGGAGGAGTTACAAGATTTATTTCTTGATTTTGTAACTCCTTTTTCGTTGAATTTGATTGGCCGATGGAGATTAAGGGCTTTTAATCACCTTAATTACCATAATGGGAGGAGTTTCATGGCTTGAATGCCATGACTTAATTGATTTGTAACTCCTGGATGCTTGCTTCTGATTGGGCCGTCCAAAGAAATGAATTAATGACTGCGATAACGCTAGTCAATTAACTGCATTAAATGGTCGCCGAGCAGTTGAAGAGTCGCGGGCCGCGCCGGGTCTTTTGGGATTCTTTTGGAGATGATCACCGATGGATCTACATGCTGATCGACATCGGATGACCGTGTAATTTCAGACATTGATAGCTAACAGTGGGCCAGTGACATCTGTCCTGTCGATTTTTCGATCGATCGGGCGGAAAGCACACTTTTTTGGTCGACCGGTTGGCGATCAATGTTGATTTTGATACTTTTGGAGGTAGACCCGTGATTTTGACGGATGTCGGAGGATTTGGCGCCTCAAAAGTATGAATTTTGGAAAGTCCCAGGGGTTGGAAGCTTCGAATCGCGAAAAACGACGGAAAACGGAGCTCCCGGGGCGAAACTGGAGATTCCGGGCTTCCAGGGTCGCGGGGGTCTGCGACCCTGGGGGAATTTTCCCCTTCGGAGCCCGTTTTGCTGTCGTTTTGAGGTCTTTTTCCTTCGTTTTTTCTTTTGTATTTTTCTTTGACATTTTTGCTCATTTGTTGGCCTTATTCCCTTGTAGAAAAATTGATGAGAATCCTTGCAATTTGGGTTGCAAAGTTTCCAATTTTCCAGGAAAGCCGAAGACTTTGTCGCGCAGGGTTGCCGATTTTCCGTCAGAAGCTGAAACTGGGTCAAACGATGTCCGAATGACCTGAAGTTTGAGGTGGAGCCTCCTGAGCAATAAATAAGACCAACCATAGGCTTTTTTTTTTGAGTTTTGAAGCCGTATGGGGTCCCGTCGCCAGTAGGCTTGATTCTGCCGCGAGGTAGATGTCGCGCTTTGATGTGAGGTCAACCGATGTCCGATTGACTTGAAATTTGACAGGGAACCTATTGGAGTCATTTTGAGATGATCCACAGGCTCTGTCTTGGAAACCATGGTCCCGGGGAGCTCCGCCGCCGAAAGGCCTGATTTGGCTTCCGAGAGTCAAAGTCTGGTCAAATGTTGTCGAAATGACCTGAAACTTGACGTGTAGCCCTTTGTAAGCATTTTGAAGCTGTCCATGTGCTCTATTTGATGAGTAATGGTTTCGGTGGTTTTCGCCGCCGAGAGGCTTGATCTAGCTGCTTGAGGGTTGATGTAGGGTCAAACGTTGTCGGTTTGACTTGAAATTTGGCATTGAGCCCTTTTGAGACATGCTGGAGTCATCCGTAGGCTCTGATCGAAGTTTTGACGTCTTCGATGATGTCGCCGCCGGGAGCGCCAATTTAGCTGTCGGAGAAGCGAAGTTAGGCCAAATGATTCTGAAATGGCCCGAAACTCCTTGTGTACTCCTCCCTTGGCTGTCTTAAAGGATCTTGCAGTTTTTGTTTGATTCTGACAAGATTTGATTTTTTGGAGAAGTTGCATTGCCTATTTATGGCAGGTAGCGACTTCATGCAGCTTTCTTGATGTTGAAGAGGCAAAGTGACATTTTTGGTGTCAACAGGAGTCATCCGTAGGCTCTGATCGAAGTTTTGACGTCTTCGATGATGTCGCCGCCGGGAGCGCCAATTTAGCTGTCGGAGAAGCGAAGTTAGGCCAAATGATTCTGAAATGGCCCGAAACTCCTTGTGTACTCCTCTCTTGGCTGTCTTGAAGGATCTTGCAGTTTTTGTTTGATTCTGACAAGATTTGATTTTTTGGAGAAGTTACATTGCCTATTTATGGCAGGTTGCGACTTCATGCAGCTTTCTTGATGTTGAAGAGGCAAAGTGACATTTTTGGTGTCAACAAATGCCCCCTCGAGGTACAGCGACGAGTTGCTTGACTTTTGTAGTCGATGTGCCTGCCAGCTTGATGGAACGCGCTCCTGCCGAGGGTGCTACCGGGGTCGGCGGACGTGGGAGTCCGTCGGGTCCAGCCCTTTCGCGCCCGGGGGGCTGAAGCGTGCATCAACATTTCTTTGTGTGGGTGTGCCAGATTTTCTATTTTACTTGGAATCGCTTGGCTTGGCTATAACCTCAGGTTTTTAGAGGACAAAGACCAAGAGAAGGTCCTATGTCCAATAAAAAGCTAAGTAGACGGGCTGAAAAGCCACGTCTAAGCCATTGGAGGCAGCGGGAGAAGGCAAGGACCTTGGGGGGGAGTACCCCCCAAGGAACTTTTTGTCACCTTGTAGTGGTGCCAGAATTTTCTCTCTTTCTCTAGACTCTGTCTGTCTGGAATTCGGGATTCTCTGCACCTTTTGATTTTCGATCTTCGGTTTTCCGTTCGTCCTTTTCCGATCCCTTTCTTCTTAGAAAGCTCTCCTATTTATAGGCTCTTGGTAGCCATTAGGAGAGTTTATGGGCTTTAATGGATTTAATGGGAGGAGTTACAAGATTTATTTCTTTATTTTGTAACTCCTTTTTCATTGAATCTGATTGGCCGATGGAGATTAAGGGCTTTTAATCACCTTAATTACCATAATGGGAGGAGTTTTATGGCTTGAATGCCATGACTTAATTGATTTGTAACTCCTGGATGCTTGCTTCTGATTGGGCCGTCCAAAGAAATGAATTAATGACTGCAATAAAGCTAGTCAATTAACTGCATTAAATGGTCGCCGACCAGTTGAAGAGTCGCGGGTCGCGCCGCGTCTTTTGGGATTCTTTTGGAGATGATCATCGATGGATCTACATGCTGATCGACATCGGATGACCATGTAATTTCAGACATTGATAGCTAGCAGCGGGCCGGTGACATCTGTCTTGTCGATTTCTCGATCGGTCGGACAGAAAGAGCACTTTTTAGGTCAACCGGTCGGCGATCTTGGAGCGATCAATGATGATTTTATGCTTTTGACGTCGGATCTGAGATGTCGTCGGATATGTGTCAATTTCAAGCACTAAAAATCACATTTTCAGGAAACCACAGGGGCCAAAGTTCGCGAAACGCGAAAAGGGACGGAAAAACGGGTCACCGGCGAAAAATCCGGTGACCCGGACTTCCATGGTCGCGAGCGACCCTGGGGGTTTTTCTCCCCTTTTTGGTCCGTTTTGCGGTCTTTTTCGTCGCCGTTTTCTTCTGTATTTTTCCTGACATTTCTTCTCATTTATTGGCTTGATTTCCCTGTAGAAAACCTGATGAGAATCCTTGCATTTTTAGAGTGCAAAGTTTCCAATTTTCCGGGAAAGCCGAAGACTTTGTCGCGTAGAGCTGCTGATTTTCCGCCAGAAGCTGAAACTTGGTCAAACGATGTCGGAATGACCTGAAATTTGAGGTGAAGCCTCCTGAGCAATAAATAAGACCAACCATAGGCTTTTGTTTGAGTTTTGAAGCCGTTTGGGGTCCCGTCGCCAGTAGACTTGATTTTGCCGCGAGGGAGATGCCGCGCGTTGATGTGCGGTCAAACGATGTCCGATTGACCTGAAATTTGACAGGGAACCTATTGGAGTCATTTTGAGATGATCCACAGGCTCTGTCTTGGAAACCATGGTCCCGGGGAGCTCCGTCGCCGGTAGGCTTGATTTTCTTTCGGAGCGTCGAAACCTGGTCAAACGTTGTCGGAATGACCTGAAATTCGACGTGCAGCCTTTTGGAAGCATGTTGAAGCCACTCATGCATTGGTTTGATGAGCGAAGGCTTCGGTGGTTCCCGCCGCAAGGAGGCTTGATTTTGCTGCTTGAGCATTGATGAAGGGTCAAATGTTGTCGGTTATACTTGAAATTTGGCATGGAGCCCTTTGGAGACCTTCTGGAGTTATCCGTAGGCTTTGATCAAAGTTTTGGTGTCTTTGATGATGTCGCCACCGGGAGCGCTTGTTTAGCTGTCGGAGCGGTGAAGTTGGGCCAAACGATGTCGGAATGACCCGAAACCTCAGGTGTACCCCTCTCTTAGCTGTCTTGAAGGACCTCTCAGTTTCTGTCTGATTCTAACAAAATCTGATGCTTGAAGTAGCCTTGCCTATTTTTAGTAGGATGCAGCTTGAGGAGGCTTCTCGATGTTGAGGAGACATATTGACTTTTTTGGTGTCAACAGTCCACTATAACCCATATTGCGTCATTGCCTCTGCTAGTCCTCGGTAGTCCTGAAATGAAATCCATGGTAATGTGCTCCCACTTCCATTTCGGGATTTCTAATGGCTGCAACAATCCTGGAGGCTTTTGATGTTCTGCCTTTATCAACTGACACGTCATGCAACGAGATACAAACGCTGCAATCTCCCTCTTCATGTTGTTCCACCAAAATCTGCCCTTCAAATTCTGATACATCTTCGTGCTGCCTGGGTGCATGGAGTACTTCGTACTGTGAGCTTCTGCCATGATGTCATTCCTCACATCTTCTATGTTAAGCACACATGGACGGTCTCGATAGTAAAGAACTCCGTCAACGATACGAAAATCAGGACGTTCTGGAATCTTGGCTAACTCTAGATCTTGTAACTGACTGTCCTTAATCTTCTGAATAAACAAAGGCTCTGACATTGACATGTTGGCGCATATAACACCCTTTCTCAGTGGCTGTAGGTCTATCTTCAACTCCTCAAATTGATCAAAAATACAAGTACCACTTAGATTCGCCATGCCCACTGATTTTCTACTCAAGGCATCAGCAACTACATTTGCTTTCCCCGGGTGATACTTGATTGGAAAATCATAGTCCTTAATATATTCCATCCATCTCCTCTGCCTCATGTTCAATTCCTTCTGAGAAAACAGATATTGTAGGCTGCGGTGGTCCGAATGAACCTCAAACTTCTCTCTATAGAGGTAATGTCTCCACATCTTCAATGCAAAGACGACCGCTGCCAACTCAAGGTCTTGGGTCGCATAATTCTTCTCATGATCTTTCAATTGTCGGGACCCATAAGCAACAACTTTTCCTTCTTGCATCAACACACAACCGAGTCCAATGTTCGAAGCATCGGTGAAAATGGTGAAACCGCCGCTTTCGGATGGCAAAGTAAGGACTGGTGCGGTAGTTAATATCTTCTTTAGCTCTTGGAAACTGGATTCACACTGATCTGTCCACACGTAGGGTGCATTCTTCCTTGTTAACTTCGTCAACAGTGCTGCAATCGACGAAAATCCTTGTACAAACCTCCGGTAATACCCTGCCAATCCAAGAAAACTCCTGATCTCGGACACATTCTTCGGTCTTTCCCACTTTACTACTGCCTCAATCTTGGACGGGTCTACTGACAATCCTTCCTTAGAGATAATATGTCCAAAAAATGCGACTTGCTCTAACCAAAATTCACACTTGTTGAGTTTCGCATACAACTGATTTTCTCTCAAAAGTTGCAATGCTATCCTCAGATGCTCTTCATGCTCTTCTCTGGTCTTGGAGTACACCAAAATATCGTCTATGAACACCACTACAAACTGATCCAGATACTGCGCAAAGATCTTGTTCATCAAAGCCATGAACACTGCCGGTGCATTGGTCAACCCAAATGGCATCACTAGAAACTCGTAGTGGCCATATTTTGTCCGAAAAGCTATTTTCAACACATCTGATTCTCTAACTCTCAGCTGATGATCACTCGGGTCGGGGTCTTACAGCTATTGAATATAATTAATTAGCCTAGATTCTATTAATTACCAATTAACCCCTAAACAAGGTTAGGGCGTTACATCCTACGCTTCTTAAGGACATTTGGTCCTCCAAATAACGAACGTTCCTGTGGAAGAAGATGACAGCACTGCGGCTTTACTTCATCTCTAAGCTCCCAAGTGGCCTCTTCGGAACTATGGTGTCGCCATTGCACCTTTACCTAGTTAATGGTCATGTTCTTTAATACTTGTTCCTTGGTGTCCACAATCTCAATGAGTTGCTCCTCGTATGTCGTATCTGCTTGCACCTCTAGGGGCTCATATTGCAACACATGAGAGGGATCCGCCACATACTCCTTTAGCATGGAGATGTGGAAGGCGTCATGAACTCCGGACAATTCGGTTGGTAGGTGTTTCTCTGAAAATTGAAAGAAAGAGCATGGAATGCTAATTTTATTCAATTTCAACAATTTACAAGAAGAAACAAAAGTGACTTGCACACGTGCTTGATGGTGCATTTAAAAAGTCATTATTGCTTTTATTTTTAAATGTGTTATATTTGTCTCACTTTTTGAATACAGGTTGTTTATAAATTTACACAACTGTTCTCTCCTTATGTCCAGTAGTTAGAGTAAATGGAATGCTCGCACCCACTCTATCAGTTTCAGAAATTAAAGTAAATGGAGTGAAACTGTTCTCTCCGTATGTCCAGTAGTTAGTTGCTTGGAGTGTAAGCTAAGCCAAAAAGAGTTCAAGAAGGAAACAACTCAAGTCAAGATGAGCCATAAAAACTATAAATAGGGACTCCCACTATGGGATGTCCCATGCCCTCTTTTCCTTAGGCTTGGACGTCCCACACACCCCCTCCTCTTTTCCATCTTCTTGTCTTTTCCCCTTCTAGTTCTAGGTCTATTCTAGCTCTAGTTCTCCATATTTTTATTTTTTAAGGCATCTTTGGGCCTTATCCAAGAAAGAATTAATTAAGGAGAAGATTGTAAAGAAGAATTCTTTAACGACAAATCAATTGTTCCTTTTTGCAATGGTTAGCTAGATTCGTTGATTAGGGCTTGGATGAAGATAAGTATTTCTCCCCTATTTATTTAAGTGATTATTTCCTTATTCTATATGTTTATGACTTTAATGTTTAATAGGCATGTCTTCATACGAGTAGGTAATTTCCATACTTGATTTCTAAAAATTAAAACTTGGTTTTTGATTATTCATGCTTAGGTTTGATAGGTCATGCTTAGAACTTAGATTTCTTTGATGGGTTATGCTTCCTTTTGATAGGTAATGCTTAAATTATTTTGATTCTTTTATAAAGTGAAGGAGGTCTTAGCCTTTGAAAATTATTGATTGATTGAAGAAAATGGGACTTTAAAACTAAATCATCCAAATCAAAGACATTGATTTGTCTTTGACTTGAAGAAGAATTTGGAACAAGTAAGGGTTCTTTATAAATAAGGTGTTAAATGCTTATTGGGTTCCTATGCCCTAATCAATCTTAGTAAATGTTACTTGCTTTCATTATTAGGTACTTTCTTTTCATATTCTCAAATTCCACTTCTTTATTAAGTTAGTTTCTTTAATTAAAAAGATTTCTTTAAATAGCTCCTTGTGGGCTCGACTCGTATTTGCCGATGTCTCAAAAAGGCAGTCGTGCACTTGTGGTTAAGTAGTATATTAAAAATCACACATAAATCAGGCTGGGCTGAACTTTTTGTGGACATTGGATAATTAAATTTGTGTTTGTTTCTTCACTGCCTTGGGTTGTTTGGATTGTGGATTTCTTTGATTTTTTTTTTTGGTAAACGATCACTTTACTGTTGTGATTTGTTGTTTGTTGGGTAGCCATTTCTCTTTCTTTAATGATAGCTCTTGCCTTACCAAAAAAAAAAAAAACACCGAATTTCATGTCCTCTTAGATGTAGTCGAGTGATTCTGGAGTCTACATCAGTAGACCAAAGAGACAAATAACAAGGTGGTGTCCCATCATCTGTGAGAGTTTCTTTTAGTAATTAGTTTTATCACCCTATCCACCTAAGAAACTATATCGGTTAACCTTGGGTAGGATGAGATTCCAAAGACGGACTTGAGACCCATAGATCATCAAGAGTCCTGATGTTGACTCCGCCACCTAAAACCATCGGTGGTTAGAAATAATAGGATGGCGGAACATTAACATTTGTTTCCAGAGATGAGAATAATAAGGTTCTTGGTCACTTAATAAAAATTCTTGTTCCAAAGGTATTTTTTAAATAGGATCGTACACCACTATTGATTTAGGGAGTTAAGGAACCTCCAAACCAAATGGGCCAATGCCGCCTGGCTCTGTACCATTGGATCTTGAATTCCGAGACCCCTTTCTAAAGTGGGTTTAGAGACACTACCCCGTTTGATGGGAAAGCATCTACGCTAGTCCCATGAGCCATTCCAAAGAAAGTGTGGATGAAATTGAGTGATCTTAGCTACGTGAACTTTTATGAGACCAGCCATTAATAGGCATTTGCCTATCTATCTAATCATGTTTTCAAGGATTCTAACATGAATAATGATGGTACCTTCCCTTCTTTGCCCAGTAAGGTGTCACGATCCTGGACCATCTTAGCATTAAACTTTGAATTATGGGATTGTGGCGTCGCCTCTGCAGGGTGAAGAAATTGAGAATTTTCCCATGGCTGCGATTCCCATAGGATTCTGCTGTAGAAATAAAAAGGCCCATATATAACAGGCCCACTAGGCCCATGAAGAGAATCCCACGTGTGTGAATTCCCAACCTGTATTAAAGATACACTTCTATATATAGAAGATTATGATTCTTTCATTCATTGATCTTATTGATTCTAATTGTAATTAGTATAATGACTGCTGATTTTTAGCATGTAATTAGGATGAATCTTATTATAAAAGTGTTGGTCGATCCTCAATGGAGGTATCCACTTTCTTCCAAACGTTTCTGTCTCCCTCTCTCTCTTACTCTTTTACATCTTTACATGGTATCAGAGCTTTGGTTATGATCGATCGTCTCCTATCATTGATTGATCTTCTTCTCTCATTAATCCACTAAATCTCCCTGACGTGGATCTTCTCCCTGGCGTGAAATTCATCCTTGTTAGTGTCACTGATCAACAGTGGCCCACCACGGATCATCTTCGTATCTACAAGAGACCTCTACAGTTGTGATCAACCAACCTTGAGGATATTTCTGAGGATTTTTCTAGATTTTTTTCATCACTTTTGAGGTATTTTCCATCCACTTCTTCATCTGTCGGTTTTTATTAAATCCGGTCAGATAGTTTTCATCAGGACCGTCCAGATTTGTGGATCCTTTTCCAAATCTCATCAGATTTGGACTGTAGGAGGTACCATTGATCAAGTTTCCAGAAATAAACTCTGATCTGTGCTTAGATCATCCTGTGGGGCCCACGACTAGATCCAAGCCCAATTTTTCTGGTCGCCTGGCTCTGCTTTGAGCAAAAACTACACTGTGTGTGCTGGATTTTGCTTCTGTATGTGCTGGATGCTGCTGTCTTCTGCTATCTTCTTCTTCTGATAATATTAATTGATTGATTGTTGCTGTATGCTGTGGATCCAAGCCACTTTTTACGAATAGAAGCTGATTATTGACTGATCTGGGCTTCTAACTGCACTGATTGCTATCATTACTGCAGTATTTATCTTCTATATCAGATCAGACCACCTTGTGGTTAGTCTGTGTGCTGTTCTCTTTCTTCTTGGGCACTGTTGTCATCCCACTGCTACTGTTTGCTTAGTTGCTTCTTGTTTTGTGTTGATTGCTGTCCTTGGTTGTTGAATTATTGGTGGTAATACGGTTGCTACTATGGACAATTATGATGTCATTCCTGTTAAATTTAATGGGAATAATTACATGGCCTGGTCTTTTCATCTAAAGAATTTTGTTGAAGGTCAAGGCTTGTTTGGTTATCTTGATGGATCGATAACTAAACCTTCTGCTACAAATACAGCTGACTCAAAAGCCTTATCCACCTTGTCTAAAGAAAATGCAAAAGTGATCACTTGGATTCTTAATTCCATTAATCCTTCTCTTGCAATTGCCCTTCAAGCTTATACTGCCGCAGCTGATATGTGGTCTCATCTCAAGAAAGTTTATCATCAAACTAATAAAGCCCGCAAATTTCAATTAGATAATGAAATTGCAAAATTCAGTCAAGGAGATCAGACGGTGCAAGAATACTTCAATGGCTTTCTCACCTTATGGACTGAGAGAGATGCTATGATTATACAAACTGTTTCTTCTGGGTTCCTGTCAGAGGCTCTTAAATTACAAGAAAACACCCACATCAACCAGTTCCTTATGAATCTCCGACCCGAATTCGAATCTGTTTGATCGGTTCTCATGAATAGAGAAGTCTCTGCAAACCTAGATACTTGCTTCCAAGAAGTCCTCCGCGAAGAACTTCGCCTCCACTCGCAGCGTGCTATTATTGAAGAACCGAAGGCCTTCCTCGCTCCTCCTTCAACTGATTCTGCTTTTCTGGCAACTCTCAATCAGAAGCCTACTCAATGCTATGAATACAAAGGCTTCGGTCACATGGCCAAGAACTGTCGTAAGAAATTGGTTTGCCGATATTGCAAACGATCTGGTTATCTTATTGATGATTGTCGTAGTTTACAGCGAAAGAATGGGCCCCAACAAAAGCAGAATCCTTCCAAACATAACTCTCGAGCTGCGTTCCAAGTTCAAGCACCTTTCACTGATACATGAAGCACCTCTTCCGGGTCCATCTCCATGACCCCTTCCAAGATTCAAGAACTAATTCAGAATACGGTGACCTCAACCTATGCTTCTATGGGCCTTAATGGTGGTCGGTATCAAACTCATTCTCCTATAGCATTTCCTGCTTTTCATTCTTTAGTCTCTTTGTCTGCCTCTATCACCCCATCCACTTGGTTTCTAGATTCAGAAGCATCTAACCACATGACCTCTATCGAAAGTATCTTTACAGACTCTCACCCTTACATTGGCAAAGACAAAATCACTACTGCTAATGGAGACCAATTAATCATTTCTGGTATTGGTACCATTACTTTATCTAGTGCCTCTGGCCAGTCCATCAACCTTCCCAATGTCTACTTTGTTCCCAAATTATCAGCTCATTTACTTTCTGTCGGACAACTTATTGATGATGGCTATTGTGTTAACTTTTCTTCCACTGGTTGTGTCATACAGGGCGGCAAACTGGGAAGGTGATCGCGACGGGGAGTAAACATGGTCGACTGTTTCTGCTGGACATTGGACATCATTCCCTCTTTTCTTTTTCTTCTTCTTCTCCTACTTTAAATAAATTGTGGACTGTGTGGCATAGTCGTCTTGGTCATGTGAACAATGCCTTTTTACTTTCTTTATTTAAAAATGGTTGTTTAGAACCTACTTTTGATAATAAAATGGTGTCCTCTTTCCTTCAATCGAAGTGTGAATCGTGTTGCTTGAGTAAGAGTCATATTTTGCCTTTTCCTATTCATCACTCTCGTGCGTTGTCATCTTTTGATATTAATCACACGGATGTTTGGGGCATTGCACCCACATTGAGTAGGACAGGGTTTAAGTATTATGTGACATTCATTGATGATTATTCTCGCTTTACTTGGATTTATTTTATGCGCTTCAAATATGAAGTATTTTCTCTTTTTCAAAAGTTTTACAATATGGTTCAAACACAATTTCAGAAAGCAATAAAAATTCTTAGGTCTGACTCTGGTGGCGAATACATTTCTCATGAATTCTCTGTTTTCCTTTCTGATAAAGGAATTCTTCACCAAAAATCATGCCCCCATACTCCACAGCAAAATGGTGTTGCAGAGAGAAAGAACAGACATATTCTTGAAATTGTTCGTACTCTCCTCCTTGCATCCCTAGTCCCTCCCACCTTCTGGTGTGATGTTGCACAGACAGTTGTGTATCTCCTCAATCGTCATCCTAGCTCCGTTCTAGGAAAGACGACTTCTTATGAAACTCTCTTTGGTCATGCCCCTTCCTATTCTCACTTACGAGTTTTTGGTTGCTTATGTTTTGTTCACATTCCTTCTACAGAGCGAACTAAGTTGTCACCACAGGCTGCCAAATGTGTCTTTTTGTGTTACAGTACTGAACACAAGGGATTTCTCTGTTATGATCACTCCGAAAAACGCATGCGAATATCTCGTAATGTAATCTTCTTGGAACATATTCCATTCTTTTCTTTGCATTTGGACAATCACCCTGTTGCTGTGTCTTATATGCCACATTTCCCTGGGCATACTTCACCCCCTATTACCAATGTCTATGTCTGGCGTAACACGGTCCCTCCTGTGGGGACTCCTCCTGATCCCCTCCAGTGCCACCTACTGCACCCTCAGGTATTAATGCTTCTTCTGATAATATCATACCCCTGCAACGCTCTAGTCGTCCTTCAATTGCTCCTGATCGTTATGGTTTTCCTGCTCTTTTCATTTCTTTGGATAGTGCTCCTATACCCACCTCATATTCACAGGCCTCAAAAATTGCTTACTAGCAGGATGCTATGACTGAGGAGTTGCTTGCTCTTGAAGCAAACAAAACATGGGATTTGGTATCGGCCCCTGATGGCGCATCTATAATTGGCAGTAAATGGATCTATTCCATTAAAGTTCACTCTGATGGCAGTCTTGACCGCTACAAAGCCCACTTGGTTGCACAGGGTTACAAGCAAGAATATGGGATTGACTATGAAGAGACCTTTGTACTAGTGGCTAAAATGACCGCTGTTCGCACTCTTCTTTGTGTTGCTACAACCCGCAACTGGCCCCTATGGCAAATGGATGTCAAAAATGCCTTTCTTCATGGCGACTTGCGTGAGACTGTGTATTTAAAACCACCTCCAGGATATGCTTGTCCTCCCCAGCATGTTTGTAAATTGAGGAAAGCTCTTTATGGACTTAAGCAGGCTCCCAGGGCCTGGTTTGATAAATTTAAGATAACACTTCTTCAAGCTGGATTTCGTCAAAGTCACTCTAATAGTTCTCTCTTCCTTAGATGGACACCAAAAGGCTACACATTTCTCTTAGTCTATGTTGATGATATGATTATTAGTGGCAATGATGTCACTGGCATTACAGATCTCAAACTTCATCTTACTCGGCACTTCAGAATGAAGGATCTTGGTCCTCTCACCTACTTTCTGGGGCATGAGTTTGTGCGTAACAAATCTGGCATTAGGGTCTATCAGCGCAAATATGCTACCGATTTGATCACTTCAGCCAGTCTTGATGATGCTCACATTGTTGATACGCCCATGGAATTAAACAACAAACTCAGTACAGATGATGGCTCTCCCCTGGATGATCCCTCAGTTTTCCGGCGGATAGTTGGTAGTTTGCTCTACTTAACTATGACTCGGCCGGATATTTCTCACGCCGTTCATACTGTTAGCCAGTTTATTTGCAATCCACACAAACCTCACCTTGCTGCTGCTTTACGCATACTCCGTTATGTTAAAGGCACACTTCACCATGGTCTCTTCTACCCTTCTGGTAATTCTTTATGTTTATCCGCTTATGCTGATGCCGACTGGGCTGGTTGTCCAAATTCTCGGCGCTCTACCACTAGCTGGTGTATGTTCCTTGGGGACTCTCTGATTTCGTGGAAGTGCAAGAAACAACCCACCGTTTCGAAGTCTTCTGCTGAAGTTGAATATCGGGCAATGTCTTCCGCTATTGCTAAAATCATCTGGCTACGCTGTCTTCTCTGTGAATTCGGTGTTCTTCTTCATCGTTCTACCCCGCTTCATGGTGACAACACCAGTGCTACCAGAATTGCCAACAATCCGGTCTTTCATGAAAGAACGAAGCATATTGAGATTGATTGTCACTTCATCCGTCAGCATGTTGTTACTGAGAAGATATCTTTACCTAATGTCTCCACTTTTAACCAATTGGCGGATATCTTCACCAAGGCTCTTACCAAAACACGTCATCATGATCTTACTAGCAAATTGATGTTTTCTGCCTTACCACATCAATTTGAGGGGGAGTGTAGAAATAAAAAGGCCCATGTATAACAGGCCCATCTAGGCCCATGAAGAGAATCCTACGTGTGGGAATTCCCAACCTGTATTAAAGATATACTTCTATATATAGAAGATTAGGATTCTTTCATTCATTGATCTTATTGATTCTAATTGTAATTAGTATAATGACTGCTGATTTTTAGCATGTAATTAGGATGAATCTTATTATAAAAGTGTTGGTCGGTCCTCAATGGAGGTATCTACTTTCTTCCAAACGTTTCTGTCTCTCTCTCTCTTGCTCATTTACATCTTTACATCTGCTATGTGAGGATGAGTTGGGTTCCTCAAACCCATGAAAGATCATTGAGAGGCTTGTGTGAATCATATAAAATAAATGTATCTTTATTTGCGTATATTGGCATCACACTTAGTAGTAAAAAAAGAAAGACAATTCTATTGTATTAGTATTCAAAGTTAAACATTACAAAAAGTAGCTTAAGTACAACCTAGAATAATGCTCGACGCAAAAAGAATGACCAACTATAGATAAAAAATAGAACCAAAAGATGAAATCCAAAAGACTGGTCCCCCAAAATGTGTTAATCCCTCGCAGTAACCCGTTGCTTTACAAGACATCGTCAATGTTCCACTCTCCGAAACCCTATGGTTCCTCTTGGATCATTGTAACCCTTTGCACAGGGGCAGGGGATCAATTACCTACAACACTACATGTAGAGTCAAATAGAGCACGGCAAGCAGTCTATGTAAATAACATGACATCTATAAAATATGAATTTAAAGATAAGAGTTATTAAAGAAGCACAATAATATAAGCAACTTGGCAAGATAGTGAAAAAGAGTAACTATAATAAAGAATCATGCACAACAAACTAAATATAATAATCTCTAGCAAAATGGAAAACCATGGGCTAAATTCTCATGTCAATCATGATTGAAAACTACAATCGTAGTTGAGAGCGAAAGAGAATAATCAAGCATTGGTAACTTAAGACTCCATTGTGGGAGTTTAGTTATGGACATCTAGTATCAGGTATGGTACCGAAGGGAAACCCTTGTCACTTTACGAGACTACATTGCGGCAAGTATAAAAAACCAAAACAAAACCCGTATGCAAATGGGTCCAATTGGGCAGGATTGAAGCTATATGATGCCTACCCCAGATTCCAAGGTAATGGGTGTAGTTAGACTCTCTTTTGACCATGATAACCAAATTAGGGAATTACTTTGAGTATTGAGCAAATATGACTAGAAATTTGTGTTCCATATTGAGTAACCCTTTTACTAATCTCTACTCGCAAAATAAACAAGTATTGGATAAGACTAGCTGTACTAGCATGCCAAACGAGTAATACTTGACTCGATTGAGCAAAGCAAGACTAGACGAGATTGGAATAAAACAAACTGTATAAATAGGGTAGCATTTTGACATGAAACGAGTAGCCCTGATATGGGTAAGATAGGTAAGTTGGATCCAAGCAATAAGGAAGGCAGTCGTGCAATGTTTGCTCGCTTGCCGACCAAGTAAACTCTACTGAGGATCTCGTCAATATAAGGGAAAGAGTGGACAATACATTTTGCGCTAAGTCCCAAAGAGTGACCCACATATGTCAAGTAAATAAACTAAGGCCAAGTAGGTCCATATATATGAGGGACAATGCTAATTGCACAAGTAAGAGATACATGCGCAATGTACGTGAATAATAAGTATAATTGGATAGTAATTCATCCTAGGCTAGATAGCATTCCAGGAATCATTGCAAACATCACCCTAGGTCATGGGTTGCCATTGACATGCAAGTACAACAACATTCAACTCTATACACTTTCAGGGTCCGAATGTCAAGTTTTAAGATCCTTGATTATTCGAAAGTGATTGACATCCCAAATCTAAGTTCAAATACCTTTGACTTATTACCGTGCTCCCTCTTTGGGCAATCTAGGGAGTGAGAATTAGCTTAATCGTTCACTTTCCATATATAAGTCTCAAGTGCAAACAGTGAGGGGGTAAGGTTTATGGTTACAAAAGGTCCTCCAAATTCCAAGTGTAAGGTCCCCTAGACTAAGGGAGATTAGGCATTTGTGTTTGGCATTAAACCAATGACAGAAGGTCCTTAAACTAGGCTGAAAGAGTGCCCACAGCTTGACCACAAGGTCACTAGCCAATCAGCTAATGAAATGGTCCACTAGCTGATTGGCCTAATTCGGGGTCAAAACAATGAAGTGTAGTCACTCTCAGGTCTCACCTAGCATGTTTCTAAGGTCCATAAATTGATGAAAAATATGGAAACTAATTTCCAAGTAATAGGGGCCAAAACAACACCAATAGTCCACGAATTTATGATTTCAATGCAACCTCCATTGAATTATAAAAAAAGATTTGCATCTCAATGAAGTTTGTAGTCGTTGGATACATTCTCCTAATGTATAATAAGCGATATTATTGTGCGATGTAGTTTGAATCAGTTGGATCCATATTTTGGCATTTAGGTAACTCGATGTAGTTTGAATTAGTTGGATCCATATTTTGGCATTTAGGTAACTGGATACTCTCAAAGTGACATAAGAAGGTAAAGATCGAGTCACACACCATATATGTAGAATGAAAAGAAAACCTATATAAAAACATAAATTTGAATTGTCTGATGAGTTTTTTTTTTGGTAAAAGTCTGATGAATTTTTAACACCAGTTACCTATATACTTATATAATCCACCTTTGTAATGTAACTTCTCTTAAAAGAAATGGAAATTCATTGAATAATCTTGATAATTAATTTGAAATAAATATTCAATTTCCATGAGATTAAACCCTTCATCACATGTGCTTTAAATTTTAGTTTTGTATGAACCACAGATCGATACACGGTATGAACCACAGATACACGGTTGTTATCCATTTGATAAATTTTTGAGGATTTTGCTGAAAAAATCCCCTTAGAGTATCTAAAGACTAAAGAGTACCCAAAACATATGTATCCATCTTGGTGGTCCTAGGGGCCCTTTTTGGGTTTTGTTTTCTTTTTAAAGTTTACCTAGGTGGGGATATTCCCACTCTCCATTTACAAAATTCCTGTAATTTTGTTGTTTGATTGTTTGAAAATTGGGTTTTTCGAGTTAGTTGGTTCATTTTTGTATGTTGGGTTCTGAAGATGATGAGTTGTAGAGAGATGTAATAAGTTGCTGGTTTGGTGGATTGTGAGGTCTCAGGCGTGAAGGGTTTGTGCAAGCAGGATTACGGATTGTGATTTGAAGTGTACATGAGAGTTTGTAGGTTAAATTTGGGTGTTTGGATGGAAGAGGAAGGTGGGTGAGTTGGATGATGTGGCTGAGTCGTTTGGGTGCAGCTGTATAGGTTGGGTTAAATGACTGGGAACATGAGAGGTTGTTTGGGTTCTAGTTGCAAGTTGTGCATGGGGTTTGGTTGAGTGGATAAAAAAATAATGCAGGTGGAGATTAGGAAGATGAAGACGATGGATGCTATATTGTTGAGTGTTACAGATAGTGGTGAGATGAAGGTTCAACTAGGTGGTGGTGGAAGGAGGAAGAAGAAGACGAAGAAATAAGCGTTGATAGTGCCTCTCATGTATAATTTGGGTGGGGATATCTCCGCCCATAACAGTTAAAACATTCAGTTAAGCGGGGATATCCATGCCTCATAACACAAAAAAAAAAAAAAAAAAAAAAAAAAAAAAAAAAAAACACGAAAAAAGAAGATATGAGCGGTGCAAGCTTGGTCTTCTTCCTCCTCCTTAGTGCTGATGAATCATTGTAAGAGGGAACAAATGATTGTTTGTGAAATATATGCTTGGAGATCATCCATTTAGGAAGACATTTTGGAAGAAGAGGTGTCTTTGAGGCTTGCAAATAAGGAGAAGACAAATTTATAACAGCAAGTGTCCTGGGACAAACACACCGAGTAATGGATACTTTTGTAGAAGATGTCTAGCTCTATCTCTCCTTCACCTTCTAAATCGACTAAAAGTTTGTGTTGCCTGGGTTTTGATAAACGTAGACTGACCAGCATTAAGGATGAAAATGAAGAGGAAAAAGAAAGAAGAAGAAAAAGAAACGAGTGGTAATATCGCCTCTCACATATACAGTTGAGATGCGTTATCTCCGCTCAGGGAAAAAGTGTAAGAAACATAAAAAAGTGGAGCGAGGGCAAATATGATGAGTCATTCTATTGGCACACAAACTTTTGCTCTTCTTGCACATCCATTTTTTTTAAAAAAGTCATATGAAATTTGCCCACCCTCCTCCCTTTCTCTCATCCTTCACCTCCGGCTTCGGCAAGGACGGCGGCGGCCGACCCCTCTCCTCCCCTTCTCTCTCCCTCCCTCTCTCTTCCTCCACACTATTTTTTTTCTCTCCTCCCTTTCTCTCCCCCACCTCCCCTTCACCTCTGGCCTGGACCAACGGCGGCCACGATCTTCTCCTCCCCTTCTCTCTCTCCCTTCCCCCCCCCCCCCCACTATTTTCTCCCCCTCCCTCCCTCCCTCCCTCCCTCCCTCCCTCCCTCTCTGTGGCCATCAGCAGATTGGGAGCTCACCGATTGAAGTGTTGTCTGATCTGCCGCCGGCCAAGGATAGGAAGGGGGAGGGAGGGAGGGAGAGGATCGTGACCGCCGCTTGTCTAGGCCAGAGGTTAGGGGGGGGGGGGGGGGGGAGAGAGAAAGGGAGGAGGAGAGAGTGAAAACATTGGGGAGGGAGGGAGAAGGGTTGGCCCCTATCGTCCAGGCTAGTGCCGGAGCCGGAGGTGAAGGGGAGGTGGGGGAAGAGAAAGGGAGGAGGGTAGGTGTCACGTCCCCCAAAATAAGAATTGGGAAAACGTGAAAAATTAAAAACAATTTCAAATTACTATGTTTAATACAACACAAGCTTCCAAAAAGTGGACCCACATAAAATTTCAACAGGTGGTGAGTCAAATAAATTTCATTAAATGCAACGGAAGCTTTATTCAATTGGTATTAAAGATTCATAAATGAAACCCAACATAAAAATCAAATAAACATTAACAATTAAAGTTGCAGAATGAATTCAATAATTTCAAAAAGGGTCTCAATGCTAAAAGAAAGTTTTTCAAAGAGAATTTCTAAGATGATGTTCTCTCGTTTGCTGGCTCAGACGGCTCCAAAGCCATCTACGGCATCCCACTTGGGTTTGTCAGTTGGCTCAAATGTTTGAAACGCTTGATCCTCTTCCGTCTCCTGGGTAAAGTAGGGCTCGGTACCTATGCACCAATTATTACAAAGTAAATAGCAAGAACATAATCATAATTCGAAATTTAATACGATAACGAGAAAATATAGACAAGTGTGATCATATCGAAGTAATGACAATGACAATGACAAAAGAACGTATAGAATAATCCAAATAAAGCAAATGGAGCAATATGATTCACACGAAGACAAGTGTCCCCGTTTCGGGTGGTCAGCCCTAAATAAATTGGGAAAGCCCGTCCACAACGTTGGTGGTCATAAACCGATCAAATAAAACAAATATCAGGATAACCTGTTCACATTCATAGCGGATTATAAGTGATTCGGTCATATCGGTGATCAACCGTCCATATAACAATCTGCATTCGTCCATAAATGACCCACATAAACATAAACATAAACATATAAACATAATAGACCTGAATAATAGAGCTCCGACACGAGAGTCCTAAGTCAAAGTAAAGTGCTGGCTTTTCCACATTCCATATCATAATCGAATCGTCATACAAAATTTGCCAAGCCACTTTATAGTCCATAACACACAATAGGGTATGCATCTAACGGAATACATATCATATATATGCATGCGAAGGTTAAGACATAGATACAAATCGATCCTAAGGTCAAACATAAGATTTATACTCATCAACCACATGAATTTCTAATAGATAAAAGATCAACGCATCCCTTCTCCATCAGTGGTGCATAGATCCAATTAAGGGTTTTCCAATAGAGATGGGTTGAACTCGAATCTACTAGGATTTTCCTGAGGTTATACGAAGTACTAAACCCCACGTTAGTAGCCCGGACGGTATTTACTCGGTCTAATGATTCGATTAATAAAGTCCAAAATTATAATTTTGATACATTTAAAACCAAAGATAACAATTAATATAAATATACAAATAATCTTAATTTACAATTTTAGAAAACTCAAGGACTCCATCCAAAATGTTTTCCAAATTCAATTCGTTATAAAATAAGCAAAGGGTTTTAATTTGGATTTCTAAAAAATCCATGTGGCCTCTATTTCTAATTTCTAAAGCTAATGGAGACAAAGTATAAAAATAAATTCATAACTTAAGTGATCTCATAACAGTTGTAACAGGACTCCTCATCCCTTTCTCTTTTTTTTTAAACAAAAACTAATGTTCAAGTACTGTCCAAATACTATTCCAACTAAAATCTACAGGTTATCTCATCACATGAGAAAATACCTTTTCCTAAAAACAAGTCAAGGTCAACTTCCTTTAATTCTTTATCCCCCATACATATGAGGTCATCAACATACCATCAGGTCATCTCACTTTATCAATCATGAGTCATTGGGTTCCACACCATTCTCCTTATCCCATGACATCATCGTTCTTTATCCCTTCCATTCCATAGCTACAGATCTTAACTATTCACAAAGATGAATCCTGTAATAATGTTCGACGCCCACAGCTTGGGACACTGGATAGTGGGTCATACCAATCAAGAGCCAAGATCAGTCTCCACTAACAGGGTCGCCCAGCCATACATGACAATGGGATCGGGCAAGATTTATGATTGGATCCCCCAGTGGGTCCCGCTATGCAAGATGCCCAAACAAATCTCTAAATCTGCAACTCCGCCCAGGTCCTTAGAGCCAGTGGATGATGGGCCAGATGGGACCCACTCCTCACGGGTCCACCTCCTCTAAGGTCGCCCGTGAGTCCTCTGCCAGATCCACGGATCGGATTTACCATCGAGTGGCCCCACCTGGGTTCCATGATAAAAAGAACACAGACGGTCCCATGTGTTCCCTGTTATAGTCCCTATTACAAATTCACTTTGTGGTTTCTTGAAATCGTCTACAGAAGATAAAAAGGGTTTTGATATCCAACTACAGAAGATAAACAAAAAGGGTTTTGGAAATCCAGACATTAGTAGCCGATGGTTTAATCACTAAAAAAAAAGGAAATCCAAACACAAGTGCTGTCGTCCCCAAAATCTCCGATCACATTGTAAAAACAATTAACATCATAAAAAGGGCATCCAAAGGGTTTCTACATGCACAATAATGGAATCAATGACAAACACATATATTAAATTCACATATTATGGTTAAGTACTTGCCTTTTTACCGGGGTTGAAAAAGAATGGACAGATCCTAACCAATACTCAATCCAAGATTACCACGGCGCTCGATCACAATCCCAAAACCAATCTGACATAAAAGATGGGAAAGAAATATCCAGGTGATCAGATCTATGGTTCTCTCAACCAGATCTACCATTGGAAAGAAAAGAAGATAAAACCCAAGAATATAGATGTACTCCTAATGATTTGAGGAAAGGGTTACCTGTAATAAGAAAGTTGAACCAATAACGGTGGTGTCCTCTGATTTTGGTTCTGATGGTTGGATCCTAAAGCTGGAATGGTTTGAGAAGCTGAAGGAGGAAGAAGACCGGGAGAAATTGCAGACGAAAGAGGGGAGATAAGAACGTGTAGTTCTTTAAAATATGGATTAGGTTAAAAAGGGGATATCTTATGAACTTAAGTTATTGGGTTAAACTACGGGTCAGGTCATCTACCCATTAACCCAACTCACCGATTCAAGCAATCTAATCTATCGTGTGGCCCAATTAATCCAACCCACTTAAATAACTAGAATACATTTAATTAAAATAATAATAATAATATTCTAATTAAAATATAATAAAATATTATAGCGGGACCGGAATCTTACAGTAGGGCAAAAATGTAATTTCACGAGGTTTTTTTTCTTTTTTTTTTTTTAAAATCTGCATGGGAAGAGCAAAAGTTTGTGTGCCAATAGAATGACTCCAATATGATTTATACTAAAAATTTGAGAGCCTCTTTAGTATCCACATGTGTAAAGGGATTTTTCCTGCAAATTTCTTTAAAAAAAAATTAGTATATCCAATAAGAGAAAAATAAAAATTATTGTAAATTATTTTCAAAGAGAAATGCCCGCTGAACCCTGCAGCCAACTTCTACACATCGAACCCAATGGTTAGTAATAAATCTTTATCTTGCCCTGGCTCTTCCTTGCTGTTGCAAGCCCCCGGCATCCCCTCTCCTGCCTCTGGACAAGAGCAGTCACAACACATTCCTCTTCCTCTAGGCAAGGTATGGACCCCTTCCCCCACGTCTTTTCCTCTTCCCGAGCCCATCTCTTTTTCTCCAACACTCTCAAAGGCGGACCCACGTTGAAGCATGTGGGTGCGGTCACACCCGAGCAATTTGTGTAATGCTCATGAAGGGATATGGGCCTGCCCCACATCAAATCCGATTAGGGAAGTGCAAAAAAAACCTAATCGCAGAAACAAACCCTCTCTCTCTGTCACTTGTCTCTCTTCTTCGCAGAAGGTCTAACAACATCAACTTTCATCCCTCTCCGTCCTGGTAAGTGTTTCCATCTCTCTCTCAATTTGATTTATTACTAGAAAGTAAGTTTCTGGAGAAGTGGACTTTTTGTTTAGTTTATTACGTAAAAGGGAAGGCCAGTGTTAGTATTGTTGAAGTGTTGATGTTTTGAAATGGAGCATTTGCTTTTCAGCTTTTGATTTCAATCTCATATGGATCCAAATACACCTCATGAGCTTTTGTTCTATTGATTTTGAGGTAGATATCTTTATCATGGCAGTGGGTTATTTTGCTAAGGACCCTTCCATGGCCCTCTGTTCTTGGAGGTAGTTGTAGACTATAGAAGCACTCCTTGGACGTGTTCTCTCACAGGATTCTGGGCTTGGTTGCATATTTTTGAGAAATTAAAGTCAATACCCTGCTTGTAGCATCTCTCTCCCTTCCTCCCCCCCCCCCCCCCCCCCTTTTTTTAATGTCTGCTCCTGTGGTACATGATATTGTTGGTTTATTCTTTCAGCTATGAAGAAGTTGAAATTAACTCAGCATTTATGTTTGGCTTTTGTTCCTTAGTGAGACATCATTGTACTTAGCAATTAGCATGATGCTTTGTTTTTTTTTTTTTTTTATTTATTTTATGTTCCTAAGATTTTGAAATTGAAATCTTTGTTTGGATATGAAGAAGGAAATCCGCCCCACCCAAAGGAAAATCCTGGGTCTGCAACTATCTATACCTTTGTCTCTCCACTTTTGTGTATCTGTTTCCTCCCTCTCGATCTAATTCTGTGCGTCATCTAATTTTGTGCATCTCCATCTCCCTTTCCCTCTATGCATATCTCCCTCTTGTCCCATTCCTTTCTTTGAATCCATCACACACACAGACTCTCTCTCTCTCTCTCTCTATATATATATATATGTATATATCTCCCTCTACGCTTCTCTCTCTCTCTTCCCATTCCTTTCTTTGAATGCATCACACACACACACTCTCTCTCTCTCTCTCTCTCTCTCTCTCTCTCTCTCACTCAATATATATATATATTTGAGAGGGTTGGGTCTTCGATGGCATGGGACCCACACATGCCATTTTCTAGAGCGGGCTCCAACTAGGGTGAGCCAGCCCATAAGAAGCCCTAACTATGCCCGTGCCATCTTAACTTAAACCTCCCTCAAACCCCTACCCCCACTTCTAGATTTAGGGTGTGTTTGGTCAGACTTTTTAAAAAGGCGTTTCAGGCTTTTGCTCATTTCAAAAGCAAAAAAAAAAAAAAAAAAAAAAAAAAAAAAGAGCCTATAAAAGAATGTTTGATTACTAAACTCTCAAAAGTCTTTCTAAAAGCTAAGAGCCCAAGTCCACATTACGACTAAGCCCAGCTTAGTTCACTTCACGTTTGAAATGTATCTTGTTGCTTTTGCAGGAAGCAAGCGTTCAGAAGCGGAGCGTCAAGTTGTATATACCTCACTAAGGTTTTTAGGATTTATAAACAAACTCCTGTGGTTTTAGCATTTGTAAATAGGCCCTTGCTATTGCATTTTAATACCTTCCATGTGCCCAAAATCAGTAGCCTTCCAACTACCATAAGTTTTTAGAGTGAATTGACACTTTTGCCCATCTTTTTATCCCTTCATGCATAATTTCAAAGATTGGACTTATTTTCCTTTTAAGCTTGTAACATTAACAGTTCCTATAGCACATTTAATGGGAGAGAATAGCCCCACATAAATCCATTATACTATATTAAAGCAAAGGGTTTTGAAGTTAATTTTGATTGCAAATGCTGATTTTGACTGGAAGTTACCCATGTCCTACAACTAACTCACTTTCAACATGTAATTGTATTGTAACCACTCAAGTCTTCTTCTCACTTTTCCCTCTCCGCAACAACTTCATTTCCATCCCAAATCTAATTCTCCTCTTTTCTTCCTACTCCACTTCTCCTAGCCCATTTATACTCTACGGACTCTTGGATTGAGAAAAGAGGTACTCATAATAGTTTATTCTTTTATTTTCTTTTTTTAAAATTTTATGCTCTATCTAAAACCAAATCACTGTCAGTAAGTGTTTGAGGATGATTTTGCATGATCTAATTTTTTTAATGGATCATAAAATATATTTTGCAATTGTTGGTGAACATGGCACGGGCTATTGTGCTAGTTTTAATGAATACAATGCCGATTTCATTAACCCCAAATCAATCATAATGACAATCAACAATTGTACTTATAATTGGTTATAATTGATCCAATCCATGCACGTCCCACCTTTGGATCGATCAAGTTTCAAAATACATCATTAGGCTTCATGTGCACGAGAGAGTTATCGAGAGATAGAAAGCATTGGAATGGGGATAAAATACAATATTCTTTCTGAATAATGACACATTTTTGTTGAATGGATGTAAGGGCAAAGCTGTCATTTTTTTTTTTTTAAATTCAACACAAGCCTTATGGTAGTAGCCCATTCTCATTATTTTGAGGACATCAAAGGTATTAAAATTAAAAGGTAGGGCCTATTTATACATACAAAAACCACAGAGGCCTATTTACAAATCCTAGAAACCTTGGGGGAATATGAAAAAACTCTTTTTTTTTTTTTTTTTATTTCTCCTCCCTCTTTCATCTCTCCCTCTCGCCATCTCCCTATCCTACCCCAAAACAACTGCCCCCGGCCTATTACTGATCTCATCGATCTTTTCCTCTTCCTCTCTGCTCCCCTACCCATTTCTCTAAAATCTCTTTTTCCTTCTTTCTCTCTTGCTATGTATTCCTCCCGCTTACTGCGATGATTAGAGGAGCTTGTTGAAAGGAAGGCTGAGATTGAATAGGAGTTCAGCCCTATTTCTCATACTTGGTCAGTATAAACATTGTTGCCACAAATTTCTGCACCAATCCTAGACAGGCAAACCCTATATTTAGGATGAAAAAGGAATCTATGTAGCCTCTTTTGTAATCCGATCATCTATTGGGTGGCCCTTGATATAATACAACTCATTGAATGGGCCACACAATGGATTGCTCACAATAGAAAAGTACTGAGTTTTTTTTTTTTAGTAGAATGAGCATCAACAGTTCACATGGTTTTGATAAGCTCTGTTTCAAAAAACCTGTCACCTTTCTTTTTTCTTTTCTTTTGTCATCTTTAATGGGAAAAAATTATATATTAGCAGTCATGCTGGCCCCTCCTAAAAGAAAATCCCGGCCTCCGCCCACTGTAAATCAGACTATAAGGTGCTTATGGCTTTCTATGTTGTATAATCTATCAATCTATCATTTTATAGCATGGGTATCTAAATTAAATAGCGAAAACACTAGATATGTGTTTAAGCAAGTAAAGAAAAAGAGAGAAAGAAAGGATACTATAGATATCTAACCATATAAAGCATTTTGAAGTAGGAGGAATATATGATTCTTATATAGAAGCTTCCTGGATATTTTATCCATGGCCATTTTTGCATTAATTGTTTTTTTTTACACAATGACATTTTAACTCATTGCAGGTATGATTTTTGGGAATTATTAAATTATAAATTTTTATTGAGGAATAATTGCAAGTAGGTCATTGCTTGAAGTCAAGTTCCATGAAATTTTTTATTTGCTTACTGAAGTTGTTGCTTTTGTTTGGATTGGGTGATAGTTCTCTGTATTATGCCTAGCTATTTTTAATATAGTAGCTCCAATTTTAATATTATAGTATTTTTTGTACTAATATAATTTGGCATTATTTAATCTTGAGTAGGATTTGCTTCAAACCAAAGACCCACTGAAACCACACTATAATATAAAAACTTTAAGATAGGAACCAAATTGTGGACTCATTAGCCAAGCAAAAGGTTGATAGAGCTTTAACCATTTGTTGGTCCTTCATTGTAATTTTTGTTTTTTTATTTTTTTTGTTTTTGTTTTTATGTTGGGGGTTATGTTTTTTCTGTTAAGTCTCTTATATTGCTTTGTTTTTTGGGTGATGGAGTAATGTCTTTTTTCCGTTTTCAATAAATTTTTTATTTTTACCATTTAAAAGATACAAATATTTACACTACTTTTATTTCTGCTAATAGTTAATTACGTTAGTTGTCAGCTGTCAGCCTGTCACATAGTAGTTTTGCATCTCACCTTAACTTTTTTCTAGGGAAATAGTCATGTCGGGTAAAATACCACGAGGATACCCTCATCAGCAATATATATATATATATATATAAACATAATAAACCAATAAGATATTAAGTTGCATTCTTAGCAATATATATAGTTGCTCAATTATTGGTAAAAATTTAAATTTTGAATCAACTCTAAGTCATACACTTAATCATGATTAAAGAGCATATTTTGGTATAAAAATGACATGATTCTCGTTAGATATCCTGTAATTGAAAAAAATTACAGAAATCTTAGTATATCATTTGATACTAAGAATTGGTTCTCATGTTGTAACTGAACAATTTTGAGTGCCTTTTCTGTTAAAAAGTTTGTATAAAAGCTGAGCTAACCACACAGTCTTTTCTATTAAAAAGCTTATTTGAAGAAGTAACTTTTTAGTATCAACTTTTAGGAAAGCACTTTTGGTTAATGGGAAGCCCAACCAATCACACTCTTGTCATTTTGGGAGTGACACGTCATATATTGGGCTTGCTCCTTGCATGTATGGTTTGTAAAGTTTATAAGTTTTATCTTTGAAGCCCATTCATGCTTTTGAGATTAGATTTCAAGGCCACGAGAGAATCTGAAATGATGTCCAAGACCAACTGAGCTATTTAAATTATTGAGCAAAGTATTGTGTAGACATCGGGAAAATTGTTTTCCTTTGCACAGAGCTATGTTTCACACCTCTGCTTTATGCATCTACATTATACATGTTTAGCAAAACGAGGTGTTTCGCACATTTGATTCTTGTTTGATTTCTTGTTTCTCTTTCATTTGGCAACTACGGTCTGTTAGTAACAATTTTCAGTAACTAGCTGTTTTTAAGCTTGGTTCTAATGTTCTATCCCTTTTGGCCAATCCATTACTTACCCTGCCATTCTTATGTGGTCATTTTTTGTACTTAGCAAATTTGAATATATAGTCTTTTATATCTCCTCGAAAAGCATGATGATTGCACTAAAGGAACATGTTTTAATGAGCTTTTTTTTTTCTGGATGAAGGAATGTGGATCCATCGGCCCCTCATGATCAGAAAATCCATTGGACTACGGTTTCTCTCTCATGTAGCATCAGAAGCTCTTGTTGAAGACCCTGCACCTCTGTTCACTTACCTTGAAGGCTTTCCCAGACCTGAACCTAAATATGCAGAAACAATTTTGGCAATTCCTCGTTCCAAGTCTGGCAAGAACATATCAGCAAAAGAAAGAGAGGCTGGACGTGTGCCAAGCATAGTCTTTGAGCAGTTGAAGGGAGAGGAGGGTGGCAACAAGCGCCTCATCTCTGTACAAACAAAACAGATCCGCAAACTTGTCAACCATCTTGGTTATTCATTCTTCCTTTCCAGGCTCTTTGATCTCGAAATACGGTCTAATTTTGACTCTTCGGACGAGATCATTGAGAGGGTCCGTGTTTTGCCGCGTAAGGTTTGTTACCAGTGCTTGATATTGTTTTGCTGCCTTTTGGCCCTCTTTCCCTTGTTTCGCCTGCTTGCAACCTTATTATCATGATTGCTGGTATAATTGGGTTATTGCTGTTCTGCTTGTTATTATCAGGAGAATTTTCTCCTGTGCACGCGCTCCTACAGGAGCACGCATTTGGACAGTCACCAAAGGCGGGTTCCCTCCCTGGATTTCGTGGGGTCCTGCTTGGTGAACGGCACCGATGTGCAGTGCGCAAGAGAAAACCGTCCATTTTTATCAATATTAGTATTAATAGTTTTTTAATGATTTGACCTTCTTGTTAAGTGCCACACACTCCAACCAACTAATTTTATTTTTGTTGTTATTTTTTGAATGGATATCATCATCTTCATCATCATGTTTCCATCACTGTTTTTATTTTGACATGTAAAAGCACCTTTTACTTTGGCTAATCATTGCTTTTTTTGTTTCTCCAAAAAGATATGGCCGACATTATTTTCCTATTACATTTATGATATATTAACTTAGGATATAGATGATGCTGCTCCTTTCTTTCTTTATTTTACTTCCGTTTGGGAACCAAAGTTTGATGTGAAGCTTAAAGAGGAAAAAGTTAGGGGAAAGGGAAACTGCACAGTTCAATATATGATGGATCCAATGCTTAGTGTTTATGCTATATATTTATGACACATGTATATGATCCATAATGTACTCATTTGATGAGTTTGACTATAGATGGATTGTAACACCCCACCCCATACCCATGCATGATATTGTCCACTTTGGCCCACGGGCCTCATGGTTTTGCTTCTGACGGGCCTCAACCCATCAAAAGGCCTCATGCAAGGTAAGGGTGTAAGCTCTACATATAACCCCATTCACTTTCCTCTCTATAGTCGATGTGGGACTCCGGGGCGTCACATGGACTGTGCTCCAAAAAGGCAAAATGCACTAGCTAGATGATTAGCCACCTCATTGAAGGATTTTCATGATTAAAAATGAGTTGTTGGTCCAACCAAAAGTGGAGGCTTATAACAAAAGGCTAGGATCATTTGATTGGTGTGATTTCTGTGGTATGGATGATGCATAGTAGGGATTAATAGATTTATAATCTAACCTAAATAAATGTGTGCCACATGTAATTATAGCCTTTTATATCTAAAATTGCGCACAACTTTTTTTTATAGTAAAAATTCCACTAAGGTACCATTCAAAAAAAATAAAAATAAAATCCAATAAGGTGAAGTTAAAGGATGCACAAGGCTCATCTTGTGTATGGAATATGTTACTCTCAAAGAAATTTGCCTTATTTACTTGCTTTGTTAAATTGTTGGGCAATATTCGCCTTTTTTATAGTAAAAACTCCACTAAGGTGAAGTTAGAAGATGTACAAGGCTCATCTTGTGCATGGAATTTGTTAGTCTCAAAGAAAATTACCTTATTTACTTACTTTGTTAAATTGTTGGGTAATATTCCCTTTCCTATTGGTGAAAAAGAGTGAATGTAAAGTGAAAGCGAATCTTAATAGGTCTTTGATCTTTTTTACTTGTAGTGTGAAGTGTTTAGGTCCATAAAAGAATGTGTAAGTGTTTAGGGTTTAGAGTATCAATTTCCATAAAACTGGTGCCTTGAGTTTATGCTGTCCTTGTAGCAAGGAGTTTTGCCTCCTTCAATCATCACTTGTTATCGAAAGTCATTAATTCCTCTTTTGTTACTTGATATGCCATCGATTCAAGATGATCTTAGATTCTCCTTGAAACCATCCAAATCAAACTACATATATTTTAAAAATCCTCGAAATCTTATAAAAATCTTACACCTTTTTCACTGACTTAGAAATGGTGCACGATAGGCTATTGAAGCAATTATTTGGTGGACATTGAAGAAGAAAGACATTCCTAACGGGTATATACATGGTTCAAACGTGGCACCCACATTATCGGCCGTAGAGGTGGAGGCTGCTACGCTATTTTGAAAATAATGGCGCTACAGTCTAAAACCTAATAGAGCCAAAGTAGTTTTAATTTATAACATTGTTTTCCGTGTTTCTTCTCCTCAATAGCCTTGCCCATGGTTGTCTCTGCCCTAATATGGTTCCAAATTACTAAGAAAACACAAGATTGGTTGCTACACAAGATTTAAAAATAATTTCAACACTTAAAAAATTCACACTGCTACGCCGCCATGTATCGCCGCAACCGCTACGTATTGCCCCTATGTAGTGATTTGGCCATTGGCTTCTACGCCCAATGCAACCGCTAGTTTTATCCTTGGGTATATATAAATCATAAAAGACATGCATGAAGGTGCAATTCAATGTGAAAACCATGTTTGGGATCACGTGTAAGTTCCTTGTTGGAGTTAGATTGGACCAACAGCCTATTTTGACTCCAATTTATTTGCTTTGGTTTTGGATGGACAACTTAACCGAACATATTCAAGAAAATGCTCCCGGGTTGTATTTATGTAGCGAACAAGATGAGCTTGCTAGTGCAGTCCACAATTGTGCCACATTCATATGATGTCATGGGCCATATGGATGTGTCATGCGTATGGAAAACAAGTGAGGGAAATGGTTGTCAAAGTGGTTCCACATTGGAATTGTTGAGAACTAACCATATGCCATTAGTTGACTATGTATGGAGAAGGGGGTATTTTCCAAAGTTATTAGTTTTTGAGGATGGGGTTGGATTGGTGACTTTATTTTCTTTCCAAAGTGTTGTAGCATATGGCTAAAGGAGTATCCCAGACTTATGAAAAGCTTGAAAATTAGGTATATATTATATACAAGCATGATCTTTTATGCAATAGTTGTCATGGGCGACATTGCATGAAATCCTTGTTTGGCCCACCTTAAATCACTCTAGGGTTGGGTGCCTGGGAGGGAGAGAGAAGAGGAAGAGAAGGGGGGGGGGGGGGGGGGGGGGGGTGGGGGTGGGGGTGGGGGTGGGGGTGGGGGGGGTGGAGGTAGATGCGGAGATCTGTGTTGGTCAGATGGGGTCTAGTTGGGATGATTGGATATTGTTTATTCAGGTATCAAGGCCTCAAAATCGAAGGTGGGAAAGTGCAACAAAAAAATAAATAAAATCGCGGTCAAATTTAATGATGGATATGGCTTAGATGAGTGTTGACTTTGGTCTAGTGTTAATTCAACATGGGGTATTAGGATTGGAACCACATATGGGCCTCACAAGGGCTCTCGTCCGTGTTAGTCCTTTGAACAATGTTGCTCATGGGATCAAATATATACATTGTACTATGTTAGTTTCAAAGGAGTCTAGTGAAATTTGATCAGAGCTTTTTCTCTATTGTTTGTTGATGACTCTTAAGCTTTCTCTTGGCAATGACTCCAAGGAACCCCTTGGCAGTAACACCAAAGCTATCTAGGTTGTTTGTTGATGACTCTAAGCTTTCGCTTGGTGATGACTCCAAGGAACCCTTGGCAGTACACCAAAGCTATCTAGGTGTTTACTCTCGGAACCTTGGATACGAACTTTGTTGGTTTATCTTCAACAATTCACTCAATGATGAGCTCGCTTCGACCTACTTAGCTTTGTCATCCGCATTACCCTCGCTGAAAGCAATTTGATATCACTCGGTGGTTTAATTTTTTGAAGTGGTACAGTTGGTGGTTTAGTCATTGTTTTTTTTTTTTTGGAATGGTAATTTGAATTGAGAGAAAGCTTTAGCAGTACAAAAGGATTATACTGAAATCAAGAGGGAAAGATCCCCCAAAAGCTACAAACAACACACAAAAAGGAAAAGATAAAAAGAAAACCGCCTGTAGCAAAAAGAGGGCTTGGAAAAGATGCAACCCAAGCTATAAGGTGGTTACCTCCCTCCAATTATGAACAATGGAGTATGTGGATTTACCCCAAAACTCGGGAAAAGGGGAGACCTAGAGAGCAACGCTTAACTTGATCTTTGAAAAGATTTCTTCACCAGTGATAGCTTTTCCTTCAAAGCATCTTTGATTCCTTCTTTCCAGATGACCCAAATTGTTGCAAGAAAAGAGAGACGCCATAAATCCTGCCTTTTGGAGATCCTGCAGCGAACATCCAAGCATTGGACAAGTCAACAATGGTCAGTGGAAGGACCTAGCTTCAGTCAAACCCACTCAGTACCAAATTCCAAAGATTGTAGGCCACCTTGCAGTTTTGATGAAGATGGTTGACCGATTCCTCTGCAGAGAGGCGCAAAGGGCAAGCATTGACTACGATCATATTCCTCATTGACTACGATCATATTCCTCCACTGTAGGTTATCCATCGTAAGGATTCTCCCACGAAGAGCGAGCCAACCGAAGACAAGGATTCTTGGAGGGGCCTTCGTCTTCCAAAGAAAATCTCAGTGAATATCCCTAAGGCTGATGGTAGAGAATGGAAGAATGAAGTCACAGAGAAGATGCCATCCTAAGAGCTGGACCAAACTTTGCTATCAATACCATCTTCTAGAATGGGAATAAGATACAAAGCATTGAAGACTCTTTTGATTCCCGAAGATTTCTCCTGAAGATTGGACTCCATGAAACTTGATGAGAGGACTTATCCAAATAGTTGCTGATTTTAGCTTCTTGGTTTCTTGCACAGTTGTATAACCCTAGGAATTGAACTGCCAGAGGTCTGTCGCCCACCCAAACATTGTGCCAGAAAGAAACGATGTCTCCAGATCCAATGTGGTATCTGATTGAAGCTTCGAATAGTACCTTCATAGTGGTGATGCCTTTCTAGAAGCTTGAGCACTGATATCCCATCCATTTCGCCTAACATTATATTTAGAGCTGATGACATTTCTCCACAAGCTGTTAGAGTGATCCTCAATCCTCCATAAACTATTTTCCAAGCAAATCTTTGTTCATTTCCCTGAGCGGACAGAGACCTAGAGCGCCCTTTTTCTTTAAAATGCAAAATGATTTCCAATCAACTAGGTGGAATTTCTTCTTGTTCTCCTGCTCGTGCCAAAGAAAATCGCGTTACAGCCTTTCAATGCAATCAATGATCAACCCTGGGCATTTGAGCTTAGACATAAAGTAGATTGGAAGATTGGTGAGCGAAGATTGGATGAGAGTAATTCTGCCCTTGAGGGAGAGGTATCTTGACTTCCAAGTAGCCAATTTCTTTTCTAATTTCTCAACCACCGGGTTCCAAGGGATTTAGGCACCCTACCTTCGCTCAAGGGAAGGCCTAGGTAAGAGGATAGGAGAGAACCCAAATTGCAACCCATGAGTTGAGCTAGTCTTTCGAGGAGTGATGGTGACACATTGTTATCATCAACAAAGCCTTACTCCATCAATCTAGGGTTGGGGAGTTTTACTCTAATTGAACGCTCAAAGGGTGATTGTGAAACCCCTGGAAATGCTATGAATTAAAAAAAGCACCACCACCCCCCCCCCCCCCCCCACCAAAAAAATAAAATAATAAATTCTCTCTCTCTCTCTCTCTCTCTGGGTGTATCTGTATGAAAATGAGAAGAGCTCTCATCCTAGAATGTGCTATGTGCTAAATACGATACCCTATGGCTAGGAAAAAATTATACCGAAACATCTAAGCCATTGCCAAATCCATCACTTGGTAGTTTAATCATCATCATCATGATCAATGCCTTCTTCCAACTATGTTATGGTGAGTGAGATGCATGAATTCTATTTCTCCATTCCATTCTATCCAGGCCCAAATCTCAGATAGGTCGCACTTCTTTAGATCTATCTTTCATGTCCTCTTTCACCACCTGGAACGAGTCTCTCCTAATTTATCACCTATTAATTCTACCTTTAATTCTTCCGAATGTGCTCATTTCTGATCCTCTACTAGTTTTATCACATATCCATCTCAATATTCTCATCTTTACTATATTCATTTTTTACATATGTTGTTTCCTGATTGACAAACATCGGTCATGTTGGTCTAATTGCTGCTTGTAAAATTTTTCTTCAATTTTGTTGATATTCGTGGTTCACAAAGCACTCCAGAAGTAAGTCTCTACTTCAATCAATTTGTTTTTGTCCTATGTTAGAGATCTCCCCGTCTATCCTTCCTTACTAATTATGGAGCCAGAATATTGGAAGGAATTTCTTTATGGTATCTCTTGAGCTTCAATTCTCACAGGAGTTATATCTTTGCACATCCCCACCAAAGTTTTTATTACTACATTTTGTCCTTGTATGTAGGGGTGGACCCACGTTATGCATAGTGGATGTGGTTGCCCAAGGTAAAGTTTGGAGATTCCTTAAATGGCCATGGGCTACATGGACCATGCACCATATGAGGCCTAATCCCATACCATCCCATAACCCGTGTAGCCCATTTTAATATCAAAACATTCCTTCAATTCCATTCAAAGCACCATCCCCAAATTAGTGAAACAGAGAGAAAAACCTCTTCTAGCCCTACCTTGTCTTCCCCTCCTCCTATTCCATTCGCCGATTGGCCTCCTCTCTAGTAGCGGTGGCAGCAACAGCGCCGACTTCCTCTTTTTTTCAATCCGGCCATCTGTGTGTGTGAGAAACCCCCAAATCACTGTAATGTAGAAAAGCCTAAATCATACCAGCGTCACCGTCAACTCCCTCTCTCCATTCGGCCATCTCTCTCTAGCATGCCTTTTTCTCTTTTTGGTAGAAAATCTCCAAATATCTCAGTGCGGTCTCCGGCCATCTCTCTCTGGCAGAGAACCCCAAAATCTATCATTCGGCAAAATCTCTTGGACTCTCTTTGTGGATGAAAAGAGGTAATTTTTCCGTTCCTTGTTTTTTTTTTGATAAAGATTTTTATTGCAGTTGAAGGTTATGTTTGTTTTATGAGATGAGTGGGTTGATTGTTTTTTCTTTTATTAGGTTTGCATGTGATTGAGATTTGAGTATTTTTTATACCATTATGCTCAATTGGGTTGATTACTCATAACAACAGTGATATTTTCCTTAAATTTTTTTTTCTTTTAATTAAGAATAACTTGTTTCTCTTGTGATATACTAAAAAAAATTTATCTGTCTGGTTTAAATTGTTGCTAAGGTTTAACAAAGATAACAACAACGATATTTTTCTTAATTTTTTTTCTTTTAATTAAGAATAACTTGTTTCTTTTGTGAAATACTACAAAAAAATTATCTTTGTCTGGTTTAAATTGTTGCTAAGGTTTAACAAAGATAAAATAAAAGAAGGCATTAAAAACTGAAACATAATAAATTATTTCACCAAGGCTGTGAAGTTTACTTATGCTTCAACGATTATATATATATATATTAATACACAATATATTTTTTTTACACATTGTTAACTTTGAATGTGTGAGTTGTGACGCCCCGGAGTCCCACATCGACTATAGAGAGGAAAGTGATTGGGATTTATATGTAGAGCTTGCACCCTTACCTTGCATGAGGCCTTTTGGTGGGTTGAGGCTCACCAGAAACAAAAACATGGGGCCTGTGGGCCAAAGCGGACACTATCATGCATGCGTGTATGGTGGGGCGTTACAAATTAAATAATAAAATATGTAAGAAAATGAAAAAAAAAAAAAAAAAATTGGCCCACTATTTGAACAATTGAGTGGCCTTAGATGATTGGGTTATCTGGCATCACGTTCGGATCTATGTTATCGGATCTTGGGGCGTGACAGTTTGGTATCAAAGCGGAATACTGTTGTATTCATGATATTCCACCACGATGTGCCAGGGAGTGAGGATGTACAGGACCTAGGGATTGAGGGTGATGAGGACTTTGAGCAGGTGCCACAGTATGGCCATGATGATGCCATTCTGGACTGTCCAAATGAAGATATTTAATTTATGAGAATTTAAGACATTAAGTTTAAGACTTTATTAGTTTATTTTGGGATTGATGTATTTAATTAATATCCGTGCTTGGTTTATTTGATGTAATAATTGTTGGATTGTTATTTATGGTTATGATCTTGGTTTACTTGATATATGAATGGGCAATATGGTTTATGCATGATTATTCTTTTTAAAAAAACAAAATAAAATAAAATTGCCCACTATTTGAACAATTGAGTGGCCTTAGATGATCATCTGGCATCACGTTCGGCTCCATGTTATCGGATCTTGGGGCTATAATAAACCATATACCAACCCAAAAGCTTGATACCATGTAATAAACCATATACCAACCCAAAAGCTTAAACTGATAAGTGGAAGGCCCATACAGGTATATTTAGACATGACAAGCCTATTACTTAGGCAATATGAGATGTGGGACTTCCCAACACTCCCCCTCACTTGTAGACCCAACAGATTTCATGGACGGGCCTGACACGTGGGCTACACAAGAACAACGGGATCGGAACCCGCTCTGATACCATGTAATAAACCATATACCAACCCAAAAGCTTGATACCATGTAATAAACCATATACCAACCCAAAAGCTTAAGCTGATAAGTGGAAGGCCCATACAGGTATATTAAGACATGACAAGCCTATTACTTAGGCGATGTGGGATGTGAGACTTCCTAACACTCCCCCTCACGTGCAGGCCCAACAGATTTCATGGATGGGCATGACACGTGGGCTACACAAGAACAACGGGATCGGAACCCGTTCTGATACCATGTAATAAACCATATACCAATCCAAAAGCTTTATACCATATAATAAACCATATACCAACCCAAAAGCTTAAGCTGATAGGTGGAAGGCCCATACATGTATATTAAGACATGACAAGCCTATTACTTAGGCGATGTGGGATGTGGGACTTCCCAACAGGGGCGTGACAAAATGTATGCTCACTACTTCATTATCAACACCTTAGTGCATCCCATCTACCTATATGTGAAGTTTCAACTTTCAAGTCCGTAAATTATGTACCCAAAACATATAATTATTAGGGGAAGTGATGAATTGAAAGTTGAGGAATTTACGAAGGAAAACCCCCCTAGGACCGCATACGTCCCAGCGGACCCAGTTCCATGTCAGTTACGAGAGGGGTCCTCATGTGGCATATTTCTTCTTTTTTTTGTTGTTTTGGGATATGGTCGATATTGACCATCCCATTGTCGATATCGACCATTCTGTTAGTCGGATTTTCTTCAACATATAACTGTCTTATTTGCTGATTATAGCAGAATGGTTGATATCGACCATATCTCGAAATAACTAGAAAAAAGACGAATTTGGGTTTTCTCCCTTGGTTGTTGGTGTTGCTCCATAGCCTGTGAGGGAGAAGAAGAAGAGGATAGAGAGAGATGCCGGCGACAATGTGGATCTGAGGAGGGGAAAAAAGCTTCATTCTCGGCTGATTACACATGGGTTTGGATAGAATGTCTTTGCAATGACGGCGGTTGTGAAGATGTATGCAAAATGTAGGTAGATTGAGGATGCGTAGAGGATGTTTGATAGAATATCTGAGAGAGATTTGGTCGCTTGGAATGCAATTATTTCTGGGTATGCACACAATGGGCTTGTAAAGTGAGCATTGGAGTTTGTTTTTATGATGCAGAGAGAAGGGAAAAGGCCTAACTCAATAACACTTGTCAGTATCCATGGCTACACTATAGGGCTGGATTTGAGTTACTTGTGAATGTTTCTACTTCACTTGTGGACATGTATGCGAAATGCTGCTTGATTGGGATTGCTAGGTTGGTATTTGACAGGATGCGAGTTAAGAATGTGGTCTCATGAAATTCAATGATAGATGGTTATGCTCAGTGTGGAGATTCAGGTGAAGTAATGGCCCTCTTTTGACAGGCTATGGAGCAGCACCACCAACCAAGGAGAAAACCCAGATTTGTCTTTTTTCTTGTTATTTCACGATATGGTCGATATTGACCATTCTGGTGTGTTCAGCAAATAAGACAGTTACATGTTGAAGAAAATTTGACTAACATAATGGTCGATATCGACCATTATGTTGCGTTTAAAAAAATCTAACTGACAGAATGGTCGATATCGACCATATCGCAAAACAATGAAAAAAAGAAAATGAAAAAGCCCATATGAGGATCCCTCTCGTATCTGACATGGAACTTGGTCCTTGTGGGATGTATGCGGTTCTAGGGGGATTTTCCCCTGTAAATTCCTCTTGAAAGTTCATAGAGCATATCCATTATCCAATAAAAATTATTGTCCTTGTTGTGTTGTGCATTCAAGGTACTCGAGCCAACAAAATTGTACCCTTTTAAAAGTAAACTAGAAATTTCAATACCTTAAACGAAAAGTTAAATATTTTTTGTCTATTTAAATGCAATACTTTTCTCGTTTACAATTCCTAATGTGAAAATGCCTAGCAAAGTCTAGCAAAAGATTAGCACCATCCAAACGAAAATCCTGGGTCCGCCACTTCTTGTATGACTTATTTTAAAGCTATTGGATTCTAAAGTCTTCCACCATCTCTCAATTTTCTCATTCACTCCATCTATCGATTCATCCGCCAACACTATATCATCTACAAACAATAGACACTAAGGTATGTCCTCTTGAATATCAGCAGTGAACTTGTCCCTAATCAGTGCAAAAAGATAAAGGGCTTAAACCCGACCTTTGATGCAAACATATGTTCATTGAAAAATCACATGTCTTTGTACAATAGCTCTCACTGTCAATATTGGTCCCTTATACATGTCTTATGTCAATGTAACCTCTTAGGACACTCCTTTTATCTAAAACCCACCAAATCAAATCTCTAGGTACCCTGTTGTAAGCTTTCTATAGATTGATAAAGACCATATGAAGATTTTTCTCTTCAATCGGTATTTATCCATTAATTGTCAAGTGATTAGATAACTTTTATAGTTCACCTTCTTGGCATGAAACCAAATTAATTTTCAAATATTTTGGCCTTTTGTTTGAGTCCTTCCTCCATTATTCTATCTCATAGTTGCATAGTGTGACTCATAATATAATCCCATGATAATTTGTGCAACTTTGTATGTGTCCTTTTTCTTGTATATAGGTTCTACAAGTCTAAAATACCTCCATTCATCTGTCATCTTCTTGTCCTTAATATCTTATTGTAGAGCCTATTTACCAAACCTATACAATTTCTCCTAAGCATTTTGGAGCCTCTATTAGAATGCCGTTTGGCCACGTAGCCTCTACCATCTTTATTCTTGGCAATGCTTTCACTTATGCTAACCGAGTTATGTGGTAAAAGGTATGTCCTGCTAATGAAGTATAACCTCTCGTTTCTAAGCCTCCTATAGAATCTATATTTTTGACCATTCTTTAATGGAAAAATTTTCTATCCATACGCTTCTCACCATATTATGGTGAGAGCAACATAGTAGGGTCCACTATATGATCCATCTAAGCCATACAATCACACACATGGGACCCTCTGAATTACACTGGATCCATTGAGTCTTCATCGATCTGAATGGACAGGATTGTTGGATCGAGAGTTTAAAACTTTCTTTAATATAAAGTCGTTAAACTTGTGGGCCATGGATGAAGGGGTCAGAGGCATGAGATTGACCCCAAACCTGATGTCTAGGCCGATTTAAGATGGTTATTTCCATCCCTTAGTCCCATTATCAGTGGGGCCCAAGGTGGGCCTCATCAAGCTACCTTTCACCATAAGATGGTGATAGGCCTTTGCACCGGAACATTGCCCTTCTTTACTATCATTATACTTTATTAATACCTTTTGGTCATCACTTTATACATTTGACATGATGTAAGTTATCTTTCCGTTTTTTTTTCCTCTAGTTCCCAACCTATTTTTCTCTACTCAATCAACTTTTCTTTTTTGTTTTGGGCGATCCTGGCTAGTTTTTGAAGCCCAGACTTACTTTCGTGTTGGCTGTCTTTTCCCACCTTTGTTTTGTTTTCAGTATATCCCTCTTATACTGTATAGTCTTGAGTTTTGACTATAGTCAAAATTTTCAAAAAAAAAAAGAAGTAATTGAAAAGATAAAAATAAATCAAATTGATGGATCAAATTGATTTATTTTTTAAAAAAAAGTTTTTGTTACTTATTTCTGATTTTCTTTCCTCAATTGTTTTGTTATTTAATTAAGAATTTGTGTTTTAAGTGGTTTGTAACTGACTGTTAATATTTTTTGCCTTTAGGTTCACGCCTGATTTTTTGGGGCTGGACAATTCTTTCCTTATGGGGATTTTGGATTTTGCCCTCTGGTTTTTTTGGTTATCAGTATAAGTATACTGTAAAGTTCCATAGTGAAATGAAATGAATTCAGTCATCCTTTAAAAAAAAAGAAATTTTGTTTTAAGTGGTTTTTAATTTAGATCTTGTTTAATGTAGAGATAATTAGCGAAAGGTCCCTCATATAGGACTTGTAAGGCCTCCAGTCCATCAACTTTTCCTCTAAGGCCTGTAGCCCATGCAGCTTGGACATATTTCGATGAGAGGTCCCTAGACACGCCACCTCATACATTTTCATGACTGATTTGCCCTTTCAACTGATTAGGCATAAAATTTTAAAATTTGAAATTTTAAATCTTCCATTCTCCCTCTTCTTCTTCTTCAAACCGAACACGGACATTGACGGATTGGATCTCAACAGTTGAGATAGATCTCTAATTTTTTTTTTCAGAGAACGAGATTGAGGTTTTTTAGAGAAGTAGCATTGCCAAACGCTGCTGCTTCCTTAGCCCACACGCTGTTGCCGGAGAGGAAGAAAACCCCCGCAAGCTTGCCCAGGTTCTATTGCAGACTTGCAGAACACGAAACGAAGAAGATCTTTTGCGCCATCGCAGGATTTCCTGTGCTACCGTCGTTCCTGTGTCACCGGAGAAGGGGGATCGCCACCGGACGCCGCGCCATGCCATCGTCGGAATTGAGGAAAAAGGCGAACGAAAGATGGGTTTTGTGTTTCTGATTCCAGAACGAAGAAGAAGAAAGTGGGCTTGGGCTCAGTAGCAGTTCCGGGTTGGTTCACCTGACCCGTTCCAGAAGTCCATTCCATTCCCGTCAAAGTTAAATTTATCTGAGTTTTGTATTTTTTGTCAAATTTATTTGAGTTTTGGACAAAATCTATGAGTTTTTGGCTATTTATTTGACTTCTGGAACAAATTTATTTGAGTTCTGGACAAATTTATGAGTTCTGGACAAATTTATCTGAGTTTCTGGCTATTTATCTGACTTCTGGAACAAATTTATCTGAGTTCTAGACAAATTTATCTGAGTTCTGGACAAATCTATCCGAGTTTTAGGCTATTTATCTGAGTTCTGGAACAAATCTATCTGAGTTATAAACAAATCTATCTGAGTTTTTGGCAAATTTATTTGATTTTTGAAAAATATAGGTGAGTTTCTGACAAATTTATCTCCATTTAAAAAAAATTTAACTGAGTTTTTTGAACGAATCTTTCTGTGTTTTTGGCAAATTTATTTGTATTTTCTTAGATCTATTTGTTTTTTTGAATTTTATTTGTGTCTATTGAAATTTATTTGTATTTTTTGAAATAAATTTAATTGAGTTTTTGACAAAAAGACTTAAGTTTTTTGCCACATTGTTTGCTAATTTGAAAAATTGGGTTATCTTAGTTTTGGCAAATGTATTTGCGTTTTTTTAAATTTATTTGCGTTTTTTAATTTATTTACATCTTTTGAAATTTAATTGAGTCTTTTGAAATTTATTTATATTTTTTGAAATTTATTTGGATCTTTTGAAATTGATTTTCATCTTTTGAAATTTATTGATATTTTTTGAAATTTATTTGGGTCTTTTTAAATTTAGTTGCGTTCTTTTGAAATTTATTGCTTTTTTTAAAATTTATTGCGTTTTTGAAATTTATTTGCATTTTTTGAAATTTATTTGCGTTATTTTGAAATTTATTTGTGTGTTTTTAGAGTTTATTTGAAAATCTCATTAATGAGATTCCATTAATCGTGGCCTATTAAGTAGTAGTTGACTATTATTAATGGGATATCCCACCAATCATGGGATATGATTTAAAGAGGGTAAATTTGACATATCAAGTATGAGAATGTGTTAGAGGACCTTTGGCTGCATGACTTTTTTTTGTAGACTGTTTGCAACAAAGTCATACTTTGAGGGACCTCTCGCCGAATGCCCCTTTAATGTATTAATGTATTCATTTCATTCCACTTTAATCAAAATTTTATTTTATAGGTTTATTTTTTGTTATTTTGATAGAAACTTGTACGATTTAGAGATTGTTTAGATGAGGAGTAAAGGTGGAAAAAGTGCCCAATATTGGGAAATTTTATAATGGTGTATTTGAATTTTGATTACATCTTATTTTGTGGTTTCACTACTGTTAGCTATTCCCCCCCTCCAAGTCTGCGGGAATAAAAGTTGTATGCGAATTTAACGAAAGAAAACTTCAAATGGTCACCTAGTTTTGGCTTAATATTAGAAAAGGGTTCAATGATCAACAATATAAAAATGTCTCTAAGTTTTTGGGTTACTTTTAAACATGTCTTTGATATTAACTTACATTATTGGCATCACAAATGGTGTTAAGTGGAGATGCAAAACGACTTAAATGTTATGGAAAATTTTAATTGAATGATTGTGGTTATATTTTGTACTAAGTCTACCCCAAATGTACCCAACCATCCATTGCCCATTAGATGGGTCGGCCCCATTAGCATCTCTCAACCTTCTATGGCATATTGTCCACCTCATATCAACCATATTTACTTAGAAACCCTTTCGAAGCAGGGTTTTGGTTTAATTAATCCAACCCTTCTACACTCCAAATCCATACACCATTTCATGATAACTGTGTCCCATAGGTTCACCCTATCTTCACTAGTCATCTTCCATCAAATTGGTCCCTCCCTTGCACTAATTGGTACCAATCTTTCACCCAAATCTACTTCAAGCTCTCATTAAATTCACTTGAACATAGCTTAACACCACCTACCTTTTACCCCCTTGTTATCCATGAAAGAAAATAAGAGAAAAAGAAGAGAGAGGAGGAAGGAGACGAGAAGGTATTAGGATTGGTCCAAGCCTACCTTCAAAAGCCATTGTCTCTAGGAAGATGAAGATGAGGCTTGAATATGGTTTGAAAGAGGTAGAGAAGCATGGGTGTTAAAGGTTAATGGAACAAGTACAATGGGAAAGTTTTGGAAGATGTGTGGGTGTTGACGGCATTTTTTTGATTTTTGATGGTTTTACAGCACGTACATGGCAAGGACTTGTTTGAAAGTCGTCTAAAAAGCTTAAGGACCTTTTTCCCCTTTATTATTGATTCATTGAACTCTTTTCGAATGTTAGGCCAGAACTTAGGGACTATTTTGGAAATTTTAAAAACAAATACAAGTATGGTGTTTTTTGGGCTTTTTATTCTTTTTTAATTGTCTTTCATGTTGATACGGCCATACAAGTAATGTTTGAGATATTTTGAAGTGCTTGGCTGCTCTTATCTCTTCAAGAATTTGCCGTGTCATGGACTTGCTTCATATTATGTCTTTCATTAGGAATCATCAACACTTATGATTCTTCTTGCTATTGACTGTCTGAAGCAAGGATTGTACATCGAGGGATTTTTGAAGCTAAAAGAAGTTTCAACATTGTTAATAAGAGACTAAATCGATGCGCCCATTATTGCTTTGCCCGACTTTGGAAACTTGACCTAGATAGTTATGCATCACTTGTTGGCATAAGAGCAATCCTCAATGAAGAGAAATGCTCCATCGCCTTTTATAGTACTAAATGACTAGACAATAAGGTACTTAACTTATGAACCTGAGTTACAGGCTCTTGCTCAAGCACTAAGGCACTGGAGATATTATCTCATGTACAAGGTGTTTATCCAATATTTTGGTCAAGTGGAAATTTGATATTTACATGCTCAAAAGAAACTTTGGTGCTGTTTTGTGAGTCTACTTTTTGGGTCTATCTAACTTAAAACTGATTCAAATAGATGTTAAGAGTGCTTAATACTGTTTGGAAAAGCTTACGCTGATGAATGATTCTACCAGCTGTAAGACCTTTTTCCTTTTCAGAAAGTAACAAAAAGATAACTTCATTAAGTAGAGGTCTAAGACATTCAGACATCTTTTACGTGCTTTTTTGACAAGTTTGCTCTTATAACTTGTCATATGACAAGTCTCCATGTATTATTTTTACTTTGTGACTAGTTTGCCCTTGCTACTTTTACTATATTACAACTTGGTCAATATAACTTTTGTGGAATGAAAAGTTTGCCTTTTCTAATTGGATGAGATGTACCAAACTGTCTATTTGTAAAAGAGTCAATTGAAACAACTCTATTTCAAACAGATTGATGGCCTGTTGGGCAAGTCTTATCTATTTGAAATAGAGTTGATTCAAATAGATCGGTTTGAAACTGAGCTTTTTCAATTAGCCTCTCTTACAAATAGACTTCTTGACAAGTATGATTCAATTAGAAAAAGCAAATTTGTCATGTTGTCAAAGTTGTCATATAGTAAAAATAGTACAGGCAAATTTGTCATCAAATAAAAATAGGATGGGCAAACTTGTTATATTATAAAAGTTGTAAGGGATATGCCCACTTGTAAGGAAAAAATACAAGAAAGTGTTTGTTTTCTTTAGACATTCGCGTTTATTTGAAAAAGTGACCTCTATTTTTTTGGAAAAGAGGCAACATGTCTAGAAGATGTTCGTATGAAACATTCACGTGAATATTGCCGAATGGTCTAAAGCGGTGAAAAATCCATTTGAATCAGTTTTAAGTCAAATAGACAAAAAAAGTAGACTTGCCAAATGGCACCTAATTGAATAAGCTCTATTTCAATCAGATCAGACTTGCCAAATAGGTCCCTAGTCCTCTCAATTTTGCGATTGAACAGAAGTGTGTTGGCAAAGTAATATTGTGGATGATTCTCAAAGTTGAAGATAAAACATTTTTCTGAGGATTTCTATTATTTTGGCTGCCTTTGAGTTTCCACTTAAAGTTTATAAATAATATTCTTACTTTGATCTACATCTATTAACTGGCCAAAGAGGGAGGAAGGACTGACTTTTGTGTGTACTTGTTTGTTTAACTAGATTGTGTTGGAAGGTGGTTTAGTAATGGTTTGTATAAGAGAGGGTGTTTCACACTTGGCAGTATTATATGCTCCCCTACAAGAAATAAAATAGGTTCAAGTTTCTACAAGATTGAACTACCTAGCAAACTAGTTTTGGCTACAAGGGATTGGACCCGAAGATAGACGAAAGAGAGAAGTTTTGGTTGAGTATGTGTATTAGATCTTCCATATGATCTAGAGAATTATAAAATATATATGAAAATAATTTGTAATATGGTGTATGGTTCTCTGCATGACTACACAAGATATCATCGTCATTGAAGCCTTATCTATTTAGGGTTGACTTGTGAATTCTACTTTTCTACACCATCTTATGTACAACCATGTTTTCAGTAACTCGATAATCCATCATGCTTTTCCTTGCTACATTTAGGACATCTTTGTCCAATGGCAAGTACTGCTGGATAGCACGTTGATTTTTTTTTTCATTTGGTTATTTTGGGGTTATGTGCCGTTTATTCTTTGCGGAAAGAGGAAAAACTTGAAATACTTTTTTCTCTACTCCGTGAAAAATCATTTCCCATCGAAGAGGAGGGGTTTGGAAAAACAGACAACATCGTGGAAAAGGAATCCTTGTTGCCATGGAATTCCAGCATGGCACAAACATGTCCTAGGGTCTTTTTTGATCTCTCCCTTTTCCCAGCTATCACACGAAGAAGATGACACATCAATATACGTGGTTCGGCGGTGTGCATATGTCCATGGGTAAGAACACTCATCAACAGCTTCACTCGTCAATAGATTCTTTCTTTCATCTTCTTCATGTGATTGCGTGATTATTTGTGTGTGGATTTGAAAGTTGATCGTAGGTTTATTTCACTGTGCCACTACACATGTAACCCTTCAATTTGTCATACAGAAACTATTTGATCTTCTAATTTTTGTGCCTAAACCATTTCAAACACCTTCCTTAATGTTCTTATCTATTGGATCTACCTGTAATTTTCCTATTGCTCATTCTTGATTGTCTCCTCTTGCACATCCATCCCTGTTAGTATGCACTCCTTGTGTCATTTACTTTTGCTTCTTGTTCTTTTTTTGCCCAGCATTCAACTCCATATGCTGTAACAAGTCTAAATTTCGTCTTGTAAAATGGTCCTTTAATCCAAGTGGCACATGATGATTCCTTAACAACCCACAGACTTGTTTCCTCATGTCCACCCAACACTGATCTTGCTTGCTATATTGGGCTGAGACTTGCCCTTTTACTCCATAGTTGCTCCCGGGTATACGAATCTATCATAGTTTGGCACCAAATTATTTCCATTTTTACCAACTCACTTTTCATACTTTCAAGTTTGCTAACTTACACTCCATATGTTCTATCTTTGATAGTTTAATTTTCAAATAAATTCGACTCTTAAAACGTTTATCCAAAACTTTGCTTATCATTGCCTTCTTTTTTTTTTATTACTATCATTGCCTTCTTTTTTTACTATTGTATACCACATTGTTTACAAACAACATCAGAAATATAAAATCCTAGAACTCTTTACTGGAAGTGGCATATGAGATGATCATGGATTGAGGTTTTATGGAAACCTTGTAACTAGATGCCTTAAATTTTTGGAAAAAATTCTTGTTCGTTTCAAAGCCAAAGAGACCAAAGAACCAGACATTACTAGAGCTTCACAACATATATCCTCTATTTGAATGGAAACCAAACCCTAGGTATCCATAAAAACTTTAATCAAATGCGGCATAACCAATTGGACACGAAACAGATGAAGAAGTGATAGCACAAATTTCTTACAAAGGGGTCGTTTGTTTGCACTCACTACATATGTAAATGTGTATGTGTTACATTTCCGCATGCTCACATCTGTTTGTGCTGTGTGTAACTAAGGCCATTTTCATACGAAAATCTTCACTGTTTTCACACCTAAAATGGTGTGAAATGATTATATACCTCCATGGTTAGGAGTGTGCCAGTACAAAGGATGCCTAAGGAGGTCGCAATACCAAAATCCTTAATGTGACTACCATGGGCCCTAAATTTTTAGTCCAAAACCCCTTTTTTTTCATGATTCTTTAGTATGCATGACTAGAGATACAATATAATTTTAGAGGTACTAAATATAGACCAATTGCTATCAATCAGGGTAATCATAATCAATTGAGCATCAAGAGGACAGTTGTCTTATATGAGTGGCCAATGATTCTAATCCCTTGGCAGTGTCAATTTGACTAGTACAAAGAGCTAATATAAAGGCTGATAGTTATTTTGAGTGGTTTCGATTTTAGACAAGGGCCACATTACTAGATTTATAAATTATAACAATGGATAATAAATTAAACACTAAAACTTTAATATTTAATATTTAAAGCTTAAGGGCCCGTTTCTTTACTAGAACTTCTGACAATGACCTTTGGAATTCTTGGAATTCCAGCCCCTTAGCTCTGGTGGGATTTCTGGATGCTCAAGTGCAAGGGAGCATTTTGGAATTCCACCATGTTTTAGAATTTTAAAGTTCTCTTGACAAGAATTCCATGAATTCTAGTAAAGAAACAGGCCCTAAAGGTTAAACAACAGTACAAGATGTTATGATTTGGGGAAGCGATATTTTAGTTTATGGTAGGTGTATACTAATGAAAAAGTTGTATGAATTCTAAGAAAAGAGTGGAGAAACAGAATTCATGTAGTTGACCCCAACTTAGTTGGGACAGAGCTTTGAATTTGATGATGAGTGTATACTACTGAAAATTTTTTTTCTAGCATTTTCAATTTTCTGGTTTTTCAGGATATTTTTCCATTTCTTTTGCGGTAAAAAGGAAAAACCCGTCATGAGGGCTTCCTTGACCACGATTTTGAAGCACATTGCCTGTAAAGGACAGACCTAGCTATGGGCCTGTGGATTAGACAATCCAACCTAACTACTCAAACCCCAAATCTGTTTGTACTCAAGTGTCCTGCTCAATAGGACTGTAGATAAGCCTTCTCCCCTGTAATCAAGCTAATAGGGTTACTAACCCAACCGTGCTTCATATATTATAAAAAGTGTAAGTGTGTGCAGGAGAGGCACCGCTTGCTGTTTCCGGTCCAGCAGACTTGAAGCAATATAATGAAGAGGAGCTATTAGCCATCCTACAAGCAATGGAATCTTTCAAGATAAAGATCCGGAATATCTGAACATTGGAGGAGACTCAATCAGCTGGGTGAGTAAAAGAGGGGAATCCCACTGGAGAATGGCCCTCATCTTAAGAAAGATTTGGAACTTAATATATCCCATATTAATCTCAGATGTGATTCTCTTTATGTAGTTGCTTCTACATGCTTTTCTAGTAGTTGTGTGTGAGGAGGGAATTCGTATGGAGAATGGGTATAGTGTAGATCTCTTATTCTGTATTCATATTAACTTTTGCTCATAAAAAAGAGAATGAAATTGTGCTCCTGTCACATATATTTGGTGCAGTTCAATTATTATGTATTGGTCATAGCTGACTCGTTCCTATATTTATGTATCAAGTGAATGCTTTCTCCTTTTTACTTATATCTTAGAATTATGCTCCAGATGAATTTAATTTACATTGATCAATCTTGTTTGTTCATTACTTAGAATTAACTGTGAAGAGAAGGATCTTACAAGGAACACTGAAATCAATTTGTCATTGTTCTTTAAACAAAATGATATTGTTTCATTTTGGGTTACTCTCAGTTTTTTGTTAATCCTCTAAAACATCTTTCTGTAATTTGTTAGCTACATCTCCACTCTGGCACAGATGCTGTACTTAACGTTACGTTTATGAGAGCCCCTTCACATGCATGTCTGAAAGTGGACGTTCCTCTTGTATTCAGAGGTGACGATGTTTGCCCTGGACTAAGAAAAGGTATCAAGAATATGAAATTTGTTGTCTTGATTTTCTTTTTACTTATTACTTATTTTCATGGAACTTTAGGCAATACTTATTAATTTCATCAATGTTCCTCCAACCATATTACTTGCAAGTTGACATATAGCTGTGAGTGCTCTCTGAAAATCTTGATTGGCTATCTGGGTGGTTCTTTTGTATTATTGATACATTCATGACTACGAATTATCATTTTCATTTTTTTCTTTTCAATGAATTAACACTTTTAAAGTGCTTTCCTAAGTAGTTTCTTGTAAGCTACTCTTTTTTTAAGCAACTTTTAAGAAGAAAAGGTTGTTTGTTTATATAAATGACAACTTATAGCATGTTATAAGCAAATAAAATATATTAACATTTTTATAATAAAAAATAATAATTACACAGTTATAGGTATAGAATGCCCTCACGAAAAAATTGTGACCCAACACCAATGCACATGATGATCTTGATCTTGAGTGATTTGAATCTCATAGATGGCCCCACAGATGGACAAGAAAAAAGATTAAGAGGAAAAAAAGATAAGAAAGTTGACCCTTCCCACTAAATTTCTGCTCACTTTCTGGAAAAGTGAAAAGTACTTTTTGAGAGCAAATTTGGTTGAGGTTTGCTTTCTCAAAAATCCAATTTTTGAGTTATACTTTTTACAAAGCCTTTTTAAAAATCTGATAACCAAACAAACTCTTAGGGGGCTTTTCAAAATCAGAGACTCAAAAAGCACTTTCGGAAAGTCGAATCAAACACACCCTAAATCTGATAACCAAACAAACTCTTAGGGGGCTTTTCAAAATCAAAAACTCAAAAAGCACTTCCCAAAAGTTGAATCAAACACACCCTAAATCATTTGAAAACAAGATAGAAGCACACAGAAGCAGACATTTAATAATTGGGAAGTCATTTCTATACAACTAGATGGCCTCTTGGATAATCAACCTTGTCAAACTATGAACTCTATAGCTCACATTATGCATGATAGTATCGCCACAAGCACACCCGATTTTCTCGATAGTCTCGATAGTCACAGGCATAGTTTTCATGAGAGTTCCTAGGCATCTGTTTAGCATAAGGTGCAGCCGCCTAAGCCTTTTGTGTATCTAGACCCCCTGAGAAAAGGATTCATTACTGAACAATAGAACATCTACAATAGAAGAGATATGATAATAAAACAGGGGGAAAAAAAGAAACAACTAAAGCTAATCCTACAAGTATAGGAAACCAACATAAAACAAAATGCTGTCTGACAAAAGGGAACTCATAATGTGAACATCAACTTCTCCCATCTCAACATTTCCCTACTGTGCTCCGACCCTCCTACATTCTTTTATCTGCGAAGCTAAGAAGCTATGGGTTGTGGATTCCATGTTTGGTCACTGTCATTCTTGTTCGTAGAGTTTCCAACCTGGATGTGGTAAATCATCCTTGAAAATCCTCATTGTAGGAGGCCTTAGGTCGCTGCCACTTGATTTGCTGTGCGGCTAAAGAAGCTTGCTCTCAATATAGTGCACGACACAATCGTGTCCAGAGTGATGAAAATTGAAAGAAAAGAAAAGAAGAATAGATGGAAGAAGAAGAAAAAGAAGATGAACTTGCGAATTCGTTGACCCAGAGCATGATCCACGGAGGTTTTGCTCTGTACCAATCTGATGCAGTTGGATTGGTGAAGGATCCACCCAAACGTAGGTACCTTCAAGGAACACACTCCTGGGGTTTATCCCAGAGAGGAGATATGGATTTCCTTTCCTTTCTCAAAAACATTTATGGAAATTAGACTCTTTTTTTCTGGTACCCCAGACAAGGGGGCTGGGGCCCAAAGAGGGAGCCTGCATACACATGGGAAGGTAGCCCACTCAAGTGGGAAGGAGGCTCACACAAGTGGAGAGAAAGCCCACACAAGTGGGAAAGGAATCCACACAAGCAGAAAGAGGTGACGTACCCAGGGTTTGAACCCCGGGTAGCCATGTAAGAACTGACGCTCCTTAACACTCGGGTAAGGAGCCTTTCTTGAAATTAGACTCTTAAGAAATATAGAGTAATTAAAACAAGAAAGATACTATTGATGACATATGCTTGTGTTTTTTTAATTTGTTCTCCCCACAAACTTGGAAAATGTTATTTTGCATAATTCTTATCTTTCTTTTCTGCATTCAATTCATGGTTTGTACAAATGAGTTACATTTGTTCTTGTCAGGTGCGTATTTGAATACCATAAAAAGGACTGTTAAGTATCTTTGTCCTGCAGACGTTGTTCCACCATCAATTGATGTCGATTTAAGTGAGTTAGATGTTGGACAGAAGCTTGTAATGGGAGACCTCAAGGTTCATCCTGCACTGCGCCTTCTTCAGTCAGCGGAGGAACCAGTTTGTAAGATTATGGGATCTAGAGTCTCTCAAGAGCAAAAGAAATCCAAGTGACCATTTAGAGGTGCAACTTAATGGTTATTCCCATTTTTTGGCCCGCTAGTATTTCATTTGGAAGTTTTATGTGCCCTTGATCATTTTGTCTGTTTATTCAGGCAGTTCCTTTTCCATTATGTTGTTCCTAGACATTAATGTTGGCCCCTGATGAGAAAACAGAGAAAACAACTGAATGTGAAACCCAGCTATTTATTATTGTAACACAATTGCAGCTTTTGCCTTTTGATTATTGACCAGTTGAAGGCAGCCATGATGAGATTTTTGACCATAAAGGAATTTTTTTTGCGGATTAAAGGTTCATTCGTCTCTACCACATTTGCTTGAATACATGGTGCATTCATTGTTTCCCATTATCTGTTTTTGTACCTCTTTCTATTTCTTTATTTATATTTCTGGAGTTTTAAAAGCAGAACTAAATTGAGGATGAGTTCATGAACACTCAGAACACTCAAGCAGTAGAACCAATGTCCTATAGCTATCCTGTTCCATCAGTCTCTATGATGCATGATCAAGCAACCAAAATCTGTTTCTGCTAAATTTTACATTCAGTGGGGCCAATTTTTTGGTGATGGACATTTTGATGTGGAGAGTTGGCAAATACTGGCCCATGTCCATTGAGCTTAATTCAGCTTATTGGGTCAATAGAATACCTGGTCCATTGATTAGCCATTTTGACATGTGCGAAATTTCAGAATTAGATTCTTTTCTAGCTCTTAAATTGCATTTTGTGGTCCATGGCTCGTATTTTGCTATATCAATTTATAATTTAACTATTGTGAAAATGAACATGGTTCAAGTCTTGTTTATTGTGCAGTAAGTCGACTTTGTTGAATTTATGTAATTGGTCTCATTTGTTCTCTTGCCTTTAGTTCAGCCAGGCAAATGGGTTCTTCCAATCCAAATGAGACCTAAATGCCTATAGCTGAGAATTTGTCTCAGTCCGGTTGTTTTAGGGCAACATATGAAAGGTTTGGATGTCAGGTCCATCTTTGTATCGAGTCATCCAAATAGGCTTTATGTCTTGCATGGACCTGATATTTTGGACCCAACCTCATACGGAAAATCTACAACTTTCTGAGTGCTTTCTGTGCCTGTTTCTGTACCAAATCTGAATCAATTTATAACAGTTTTGTATATCTTAAGCTTACCACTTACTCCCTTAAGAACTGATTAGGCTGAAATGAGTTTACCTATTCAGTTCTAATTGCAGCATAAAGGCTGTGAGTTCAACTGGGCATGACCAAACCCAACAGTTCCGATCGTTTAGTTGTGCTGGTCCAACTATTCATGGACTTTCAAACATATAGCCATATGTTTCGGCTATGGTCTCAGTTCTGGGCCCAGTATAGAGACAAGTCAAAATCTGATTATAGCCATTTCCCTGGGCCAAGATCAGACTCATTTGATGCGTTTTACAAGCGCGGATCTGAACATGATTAGTCTACTTCTAGTTTTCATTGATATCCCATTGAGCTATAATACGTTATGCTAATCTGAATTTGTTTCTGGGGGCCTTTGAGTTTGGGATTGAGCTGGATTGAGACCAATGTAATTTGACTAATGGGTTGGTCATGCGCCTGCTTATTTCCTGTTTGTGAATGGGGCTTTTCCCTGCACCATAATTGTTCCCCTTTTACCCATGTCCTAATGTGTATTGATCTAGCCCACATACTGATTGTAAAGAGCTGTCTACAATTGGACTCTGCTGAGTTCTAGTCCATGGCTGGACTGTGTATGGATCTGGGCCATATCTACAATGTGCGCACTTCTGATTCAGGGGTGTAAACTCTGCATGATTTTGGATGCAGCTGCACTGTTCAAAGGTCGAGCTGAACAACTTGCTGTAGGGTGACTTCTGGGCCTGATGTTTCATGGAGTATTTGAGACTATGATGTTCACTATTGGGATCCTTTTATTATTATTATTTTTTTATTTTGAAGGATTATTGATTTTTCGAAGGATAAGGAGTATCCTTTTTTCTGATATAGCACTGATATAGATCCAGATGAAGTTTTGTTCTAAGCCCATCATTTTTGGGGGGCTGTGGTACTATTTTATGTTTAGGGCCATTAGTGCAATGAAATGACACAGACACCCCACACTCCTGGGTCATGGATCATGGACCATATTTAGCCACATATTGGACCTCTACCTAGGCATGTAAACTCTATGTATGACGGGCCTGATATCATCAAATCGACTATTTTGATTATACCAATATCACATAATCCATTGGTATCACCTGATTCCATACTTGATTATACATAAACCTAAGGATTAGTGTGGCTAATTATCAATGGCTTTAACTTGATTGAAGATGCGAGGAAGAGTGGAGGGTGGTGAGAATGGATTGGGACGCCTTTTTCGCATGCAACCTGTGCTTGAGAAATAGTCTACTTTCTCATGGGCTGTTGTTCTTCACGCGTTTTTCATCAATTCTTACCACCCAATGAACGTGGTTCATATGAAGCGAATTATTCATCATTGACATTGACATGGTGCATTAACCACGTGCGCCCCACCTTTATATAGTCTTTGAAATAAATGAAAGAAAATTTTAATTAGACCATTTTAAGATCTGTTGAATGGTTGTTAAAATAGGAGGTTCATATGCATTATGGCTACCGCTGCTTATTTATTTATTTTTCTTACTAGGACATCTCTAATTTGATCTGACAGGACTAATTCCCCATACGCACACACCACTGTCACCGCTAAGTAGTGAGTTTGCCGTACCTTTAATGTTTTGGCATTTTTGGTGTATTGATTTTCAATTTGAGATGGTATTTATGTCCTAGGCTCGAATCTGCACAGGGCTAAAAAATGCCCCATGCCTCGTCTTGGGTGGGCGCGTGCTTCGAGTCCCTTCCAGTCCGAGCAGCGTCCCCAAAGGATGGTTGTAATTTTAGATATATTGATTAGCAACTTGACGTTGAACAGCCTTAGTAAGCAAACCCACTCTCATCCAAAGAAACCAATAGTCAAGTGGGTTAACCGGCAGATTTACCAATTAACATCAATGGTGTGTGGGCCACACCATGGATATGCCAGTCAGAGTGAAATGTAAACTCTAGGTCCATCATACCCTCGTACGATCTATCATTGATTTCGACCAATAGTGTGGTGGGGCGCTGTCTTACATTATTTGTGGTGCTGAAGATTGCTTGGTTGTCATGATTCTCGCCTTATTTCCAGTGGCAGAATCAAGAAATTTTCCTTGGAACTACCATATGAGAAGAAATAAAAAAAAATCTTAAATGGGTCATGTCATGTGCAAAGAAATCATAAATTTTCCCAGAATAGAAGTGTGGCTTCCCAAATTTTCTTGCCCCTGCTCATATCAGCAGTGATCAGATTAGAGATTTTGGATCATTAAAGAGGACTCACAAGTCCAATCACACTTTTACATCAGCAGTGATTGACGTTCATTAATGCCACTTGAGAACCTTGATAAGAAGTGTTACCATCAAATTAATTACTAGCGAAAGCCCCCGTGCTGATCACGGGCAATGTAATTAGTATTAGTTATATCGTAAAGATCTAAAATAAAAAATCGATAGAAATAGTTTAGAGTGTAACCCTAATAAAAAAAATCAATCAGTTATTTATTAGTGAAGATGGAGAAAATGAAAGGGCTTGTTGCATTTAAAGGTGGGAAGTGTAGAAACGTGAAGAGAAACACATAGAGAATAGGAAAGAGTTTCTGTAGCATTGGATTAAGTAAAAAAAGAACGTTATTAATAGGGCTAGTATTAGTAGGAGGATTAATGACAGATATTAATAGGAGGTCAACATGAGAAGAGTCAAAATCAAATTTGAAATTGACAGTGAAATTGGAAATCGAATCCACTTCGCTTCATATATAATAATTGCAAAATAGAGAGACTAGATCAAATTACAAAGTAGTCATTAGTCAATGCTGAGGTTACCTAATCATATCAGGGATAAGAATGTCAACATCATCTATTATTAGAGAAGCAACACAAGTAGATGGGGAGAGGTTCTGGGCCATTGCATATGCAATTGGATTTGGAACCTCACTAGATAGGAACTTGAGCCCACCTATTTTCTAGGGTTAAGTCAGAATTAGAAACTAGAGATTTTTGGATTTGGTTGGATTGACCTCGGTAGAGAGTCCACTTGAGTGCAATCTTAGATCATACTGAGTAGATTTCAAGCTGGAACCTAACCCAAGCACAATCAAACTTGACCTATCCAAAATTAACAACCATGTATGTTAGTTTGGGTTGGTTGGGCCAGCCCAAGTTGCATTAGTGCCATTATTATTTTTCCATTGGACGACAGAGCATTTTTTTTTTTCCTTTCCCTTTTCTTTTGCAGTCATGCAAGCAAATTGCATTCCATCACTAATGGTGCCCTTTGAAAGTAGAAGAAATTAATTTTTTTTCCCCAAATTTTTTTTCCATTGGACGACAGAGCAATTTTTTTCCCCAATTTTTTTTTTCCTTTCCCTTTTCTTTTGCAGTTAAGCTCAAGGTCATCCAAGTCCTACTCTTAACATATGTGGGCCGTGCCAAATTGCTTGGAGGGCTTCCATTACCTAAACCCTTGGCTGACCAAGCCCATGGCTTGAGTAGAACAAATTAATTTTGATTTTTTCCATACTGACCAAACATAGAGTTCGACCATTAGGGTTGGGCCCGGCAACTAGAATTAAGGAATTCCTTGTGGATTAACTTCATCTAAACCTTCCAATAATTCAATAATACGAGATTATGCACAACTTGCTAGTGCAAGGAATGACACCTGCATGGAATAGATTTTCAAAGAATTAGCTTATATTTTTTATTTCTTTAAAAGGTTATTATCGATTAATAAGAAATAAGAATGTCCACATGGTGAGTAAATCCTTTATGAGAATCTTCAATTCAAAGCTCAAATGGAGACTTCTTAAGTACCTTACTCTTTTCTTTAGATTTTGAATGGTTTTAGCCAAAAAGTCATCTGGCATTGATATAGAATAACATCTAAATCTCGTCTTTACCAAATATATATATATATATATATATAGGGAGATGCTCCTGGTAGAACTTCTCTCACCTTATCATGAGAGATAAAGGTGGAGACCCTCATATTTAAGTTACTGACATTGGATATGGATGTGAGAACCCTTACCTTATTTTTCAAAATAAGGTGAGAGATGCTCTTATGAGAGATATCTCTCACCTTATATGAGAGATATGGGTGGGGGTCCTTACATTTAAGTTGTTGGCATTGAATATTGATGTGAGAGATATCTTGTATAGGAGCAACTTCATAAATATATATATATATATATATATATATTTTCAAATAGGCCAAGGCCAAAATGTGCTTTGATTAAGTGTACACACCCCCAAAGCAACCCAATGGGTTCTGTTAGTAGAAGATAATAGCTTCTCGTAAATTATATAGAACGCCAAAGATGCTGCTAATCAAGGATCAAAACTAAGATCTTACCTCTTAAAAGCTTGTCATTTGGCAATCCTGCAATGGCTTGGAAAATATTGATTTCAATGTTTTTAGCTACACATTTATGACTATCATTTTTAGCTTCATTTCTTTGAGAATTTCTCTGCCAAGTTGTCAAAAAAAAAAAAAAAAAAGTGTGAATATTGCTCTAAGAATTACAAGTAATAATTTACATCTGTTGGGTTGATATCTTGTATTCTTGATTAATCGGATTGGACATTTGGTTGCTTTTGCACCAGGGCTTGGGTTTACGTACTGAGCTCTTAGGGTTTAAGAAAGAAAAAGTTATATATATTCTGTATTTAACTAGTGAAGCCCTAATCCCAATAGTGAGACTGAGAGTTTTGCCTACTTTAGAGTAGACACATCGAATCCCTCGTGTAATTACTACTTTCAGTACTTTGTGTGGTTGATTGTCAATCACAGACTTCCACTTCCCAACACACATAACACCATTTATCCTAATTTAATGTGATGCGTCTAAGTTGATTAAATTTTTTCGTACCCAAGGATCAAGGGGCCTACAACTTAAGAGTGAGTTTGCACATGCGGAAAGAAAGCCCACACATACACATACGGGAAGGGAGTCCACACGTGCAAGAGGGTAAAGGGTTCAAGGCCTGGGCAGCTGATTGAGAAATGAGGTTACCAACTAAGCGAGCAACCTCAAGTTCCCATCCAAGCTGATAACTTAATACAATAATGAAGTAACACATGGGGTAGAAACATTCAATCTTCATTCAAGAACAGCTAGTTTTTTTTAGCATGATAAGTTTTAGGTGAATAAACTTCATCTCCCTTAAACATATGGCTCAAATTAAAAAGTTATCTTATTAAGATAAAATTACGAGCTATCTCTGATATCTTATCTTATCATTATTTATGAATTTCTTAGAATCAAACATAGACTTAACATGTAAAAAATCGTGTGGCCTGTGCATGCCGCATGCCACAGGCCCCACATCAGATTAATTAGATGGCAGAGGCCAAGAGAGATAAGGATTTCCACTTAAGATAATACTTGACCTATTGAAGAAAAGATGGGGATCCACAATAATCAAGGATTAGTGGATTGGATTTTATCTATCTCCATGCAGAATACTTTTACAATTAGGGGTAGCAAAAGATGACTTGGCCCGTGCCGACCAACATAACCTGACCCACATATTATATGGGACATAAAAAATGAGTCGGTTTAGGGTTGATCCGCATAACCCGTCCAACCTGCATCCATCATATATGAATTTCTTTTTGTGTACATGTGTTGCAGGCTCACACGACTTCAATCCTATTGGCATATATTTTTTTTGATCTAACCCATGCATATTTGTTTGTAGGTACGAGATAATGAAATAAAATAGAATGTCAAATCAAGATTAAAAAAAATGGATGAAGTTGGATGGAAGAGCAACTTTTTTTTTTTTTTTTTGGTCATTTTGTTGTTTATTGAGTATACTTTTTTTTTAATCATTTTATAATTTTACATAGTATCTTTTTTGTCATACTGTGCAACAATAATTTCCATTTTTTTCATTTTGTGATTTTTCCTCCAACTCCCTCCACTTTTGTTTTATATTAATTGGACGTTTAATTTAATTTCATTCTACTCATCCCTAACGAACATGCGTGCCTCTCTTTCTTGGCTGCCCAAGCATATGCTCTTTCCTGGATTTTTTGGGTTGACCATATAGGCTCGATGGAGGAGAAGAGGCTTGGTGCTTTCTGAAAAAAAGGAGATGTTGGTGAGGAATTAGAAGTTTTTCATGGGCCAGATGGGAACTCTCACTGTGGATTTAAAATGGTTGGAGGTTTTGCTGATGAGATGGGAGTAGCCACGGCAGAGTCAATGTTAGAGATGGGATTCCAGGGTTTGGGATTGGTGGGGAGAGAAGAATGGTTCTAACTTTCTAAACTCCTTCCAAGCAAGAACTCTACTAGGGTGTTGGCCCCACTCTTAGGGAATACTTTTAGAGAGCTGCTAATGCCACATCCCAAACTTCTCTCGGCACATTCCTTTATTTTAATACAAATATGCCCATGTGTGAAATTACAAAAAAGGATACCATTTATAGTTTCCTACCTCCCCCAATTTTTCTTTACACTCACCCACCTCCACCTCTACCCAGCCACCGCTGCCCCTCCTGCAGCATTGCCGGAGGGGGAGAGGAAGAGTGGGTGGCGGCAGCGGGTGGGGAGAGGGAGAGTGAGAGGGAGAGAGAAAGAGGGAGAAGGAGAGAGGGCGGTGGCGGGCTGGGATAGGGAGAGATAGGGAGGGAGAGGGAGAGAGAGAGAGGAGAGGGAGAGGCGGACGGTGAGAGTGGGGAAAGAAGGGAAGTGTAGAGAGAAGGCGAGGAGTGAAGATAGGATAATTTGGGTAAAAAAAGGTGTGTATAAAGAAACTTTGGTATTTTTTTTTTACTTATTTGGGGTGTGTAGAGAGAAGGGACGTGCTGAGAGAAGTTTGGGATGTGGCATTAGCAGCTCTCTACTTTTTTTCTCCTTTTGACCATAGTTGGGCCACTGCCGGACGTGGGTCAAGCGAGTCCAGTCAGGCTGACGAGCATTGGGTGCGAGTTGGGCTTGTTTGGCTCGTCTTTAAAACGGGTTGGGCCATGGCCCATAGCAACGCCTATCAACCGGACCCGACTTGACCCATTTGCCACCCTTGCTTATAACAATTAGGGGATGTGAGTTTCTTGGTGGAGAAGTTTAGGTGATCTCCTTGTGATTGTCTATAGAAGGGAGATGGGAGCCCTAGATTGTTTTCACATCTGGACGTATGAATTCTACGAAGGCTGCCAATCGCCGGAACAAACAGATAAATATCTAGGCACATGTAGGGGTACTCTTCAACATCCCGATCCATCAAAACATAGACTAATTTATATTTATAGAGACAAACAATCCAAGCTGAGTTCAGCATATACTTTGCTTGAACACTAAACAAATATTGTGCTATCAGCTTTACTTGCAAATTTATCTTTTACTCTCTTTGATTCCCCAATACTTTCAACGTCATATGACACAGGGAAAGGAATCCATTTTTTATAGTTTTAGCATTTGAGCTGCATTTTATCGGTAGTGATGTAAATCCTCAGAAGGTTGGGCGCAGAAATTTCTAAGCCCGAGGAAAAAGAAATGACTTGTCAGTAATTTTTTTTTTTTTTTGCTAAAAAGGCAAATTGTATTAGGAGAAAAAGGAGAGAAAAAAAAAAGACAAGGAGCCCACAAAAGAAGCTCAAAGAGCCACATCACAAGGCGAGAAGAGAAATAAGAAAATAGAGGCCAAGACACACATGCCAGGCTTAAGGATTAGAGAATGAAAAAAATTACAAAAATTCTGAAGAGGTCTACTAGAAAAAAGCTTGGCAATACGCTTGAGAGAGACAGAAAGGAGCACAGTCAGGTATAAAAATACCTTCGTCTGGAAGGCTCTTTAGTTAGAAAAAATGATATCGCTTTTGCAATTCCATACGGCAAAAGCTGTAGGCTGTTGCTGTGAAGGGAAAGAGTGTGCCAGATCTTTGAAGGAATAAGAGGACCAGCAACAACTATGCCGGCCGAGGAGATGATCCAGTTAGCACATGCTGCACCTTGAGGCAAGACTGAATCCAGAATGTTGAGCCCAAGCTTGAGTAAGGGTCTTTCCATACAATAGTCTTCAAGCAAAGAAAGAGACCCAAGACTGCTGATTGTAGTTCAAGACCAATGGAGCCTAGTTCGATAACAATAGCCAAATAGTTTTTTTTTTTTTAATATAAGGAGGAGGATTAATTAGATGAGCATTGTTAAAAAATGAAAATGAGCAAATACTACTAGCTACTCATCGAAGACAATGATTTTGACAACGTCACTGCTTCCTTTTTCATTTTTCACTTTTAATTTGCTTGATTAGTTCGCTAGTAATATTTGATGATGTTGTTAACAGAAATAAAAAGAACGAAAATCCCTCTTTTTGTGGTGGGGCCACTGATCAAGACTTCCTTGTCAGTAATCAATTGCTGTCATAGTGACTCATCGCATATATCATGTCAGCATAAAGAGATTTGGATCAGCTTCCTTCTTTCTTAACCTGGAGACAAGGCAGGATGTCATTGGCCATAGCATATATAAGAGGGACATAAAGATTAGTGATAAGAAATATCAAGTTCAATATCTTAACTTCCATCACCATGAGATGAATGACGAGTAAAGTTTTATTTTTACAATCTATGTCATGACTTTAGAATAGAGATATGATAATATCTAGTGAACTTCGTATTTTAAAGTGGATTGAACTCCCTAAATTATTTTGTAATGATTTAGAAAGTAAGCAAAAAGCTGCATAAAGTGAAAGTGTCATAATTTAGAAATATTAGGAGATAACTATTTTATTTGTTAGGGATATTAATTTTAAATCTAACTTTTGAATAAGATTGGATTTGAATTTTAAATAGTTTCCTGATTCTCTATGCTCTCCTTAAAAAAAAGATAGGTGAAAGGAGTCAATCTAAAATAATGAACGCTTACCTATATATTGTTATTTGAAAATACAGCTATATATTATTGGCCGGAAAAGGAATTTGAAAGCGTCCATTAGAGTGGTGAACACTTATAAATTGATGTATTTTTTAAAAATAATATCAAACGAAAAATTCTAAATTTAGACATTCTCAACATTTTCCAAGACAATAATTTCTCTTTGTGAGGACGGCTAAAATACAAAAATAACTAGGGTCATTATAACAAACCCAAACCTCTCAAAATAATTGTTTTCTCCTTATTTTGGCAGGGAGTTATATCTCATTGCAATCAAAGTACAACCCATTTTTGATTGATTGCATATAAATCAATCTACTTGCTATTAATTAATGAAAACCCATCGATTATTTACATGTTATCGTTTGATATGCCACAATATCCATGGTAGGCATGGATGGTTGAGATTAAAGCCATTCACCAAGCCATACAAAGATAACTCCGAAGGTCTAAATGGTATGATAATGTGAACTCAGGAATCTGTATCCTTTGATTGTCTCACGCACACATGCTCATCTGAGGTGTGTGAAAAGTGAGCATGGAGCCTAGCTATTGAACATCCAAATTGTTCAAAATACACTCACACTGCCTAGGTGAAAATTTTCCAAATTTTACTTTAATTGAAGTTGGTCCTATAAAAAGATTGAACATATCTTATTAAGAATTTTATATGTTTAATTTTATAATGGGACCAACTCATATTTGCATAAAATTTGAGGTCAGCCTATCAAATGAGAGACCTTCATTTTTAGTTGGTGAGGTCTTCATTACGTGTGGCTCACTCTTAAAGTTCGAGACCCCTCATTGGCGTGTGAATGAACCTCAAGGTGATTGGATGATTTTTTTTTTCCACATCTCTCATTTGTTCTTCCTATCAATTATAAACTAAGTTAAATAGTGCACCAGCTGTCCTTGCACAAGTCTATCATTTGTGCTCTCCACATGGATCCTATGGAAACAAGTGAAGGCATTTTATCATCAAAGAAATCTCGTGTAGACTTTGTGTATATAAAGGAGAAGCCATTTTTGTTGAGTGGGTGAGGATCGTCGACCCCACTCCCTCTGCCTCTTGAATTCTATTTCTATATACCAGTTTTTAACATTAACATTAGCGAAGTAAATAATTTTTAACATCAATTTATATGTATAGCCTATGGAAAAGTATTTCCGCTGTCTCTATTAATGCCTTGAGGTTGGTAGGAATGGCTAGTTGAAGAAATTCAAGATGGTATCAGGACTAACTGGTCGTAAGTTCGAATCCTAGGATGAACAACTCGGCGTAAAAAACAAAAAATACGTGTCGCAAAAAGTGCGCCGGCCGGGTTCCACCTGAGGGGGAATATTGAGGAGTAGGCTCCACCTGAGGGGGATTATTGAAAAATATATCCGCTGCTTCTACTAAAACCTCGAGGTTTTGGTAGGAATGGCTAGTGGAAAAATTCAAGAAGGTATCAGAGCCAACCGGTCGTGAGTTCGAATCTTAGGAGGAACGACTCAGCGCAAAAAATAAAAAAATACGTGTCGCCAAAAGTGTGCCGGCCAGGTTCCACCCGAGGGGGCTTATTGAAGAGTGGGTTTCACCCAAGGGAGAATATCGAAAAATAGTTCTAGTGCCTCTACTAACGCCTCAAGGTTTTGATATAAATGGTTAGCTAAAGAAATTTAAGATAGCTATTAGATTTTGAGGCCCCTCAATAAAATATTAGAATCTTATGTTACAGAATTTTTGCTCAACCCAAATTTACAATGTTGACTTCTTCACCGGATGAACCCCACCATTTGTTTGTCATGTGAACCGTGGGCACTACAAGACTATTTACTGACTTTAGTAATTTCAACTTACTAAAATCCCTTGTGCATGCAAATCAGACAAGAGCTTAGGTCCTCTGAGGCTGGAAGTCATAAGAAATCTGATTAGGCACAGTACTTAATCTTACAACTTTTAAAGTAGTGATTGGACAAGAGACCTCGTTCTTTTAGCTCTTACATGGAATAGAGCAATAAGATAAAACGACATGCCAAATTTAGACATAAGTAGTAGCACACAATACTTGGTCACAGCTTCACCACTTCGGTTTCTTTTTAAGGTTGGTCCATGAGCAGTTGACGGAATGTGCTGAGATGCGAGCGATCTACGCACCAAGTCACGAGCCTTACGCCCTTGCGGGGTGAGGGCGGGAATCCAATGATGAAGAGGGGCATGGTGCTTGAGTAGCTCACAGGGACCAGGTGGACTGGTGGGCCCCACCCATAGTCCACGTCTCCAAAGCCCAGGCGGCCCCACTCGGCCGCAAACAGCATGTCAGATGAGAGATCTGGAGAAGGTGCAAAAGGGTCTACATAGCCATCATCATTTCCATCATTATCATGATCATGTCTCTTAGTCCTAGCCATCCACTCGGTGAATTGGTTGGGCAGCTTGGCCTTGGCTTCTTGGATGAGCTTGACCGTTTCAACCTGGTTTGCACATTTAAGCCTCTCCAATGGAAGGGAAATGGTCACTGGGAAGATGCAGTTTCCATAGAAGCCCGTCGGCAAGGGCGGGTCCACGAGCCGACGCGTATTTGAAAAGAAGAAGAGCGTGGTATTCTCACCATTGAGATTTTTATTAGCAGTAGCACTTGAATTGTTGTGGGTGATTGCTTGCGCTCGGCATATCCACACTCTAGCAGCTAAGGCTTCAAAGGTGGAGCAAGGTTTACCTGTAAGCTCCAAGAATTGGCGCTTGAGAATGGCGATGAATTCCGGTGAGATGTCTATGTTGGCAAGCTCCATTGGCCCCTCAGGGCCCTCGATAGGAGGTGGTGGTGGGGGTGGTTGTACTGTCATATCGGCTAGTAGCGGTGCAGGTAGGGCTTCCCTGCACCATGCTGGAGGAATTGTGGGGAATTGGAGGCCTCTGGCAGACTCGCCTAGTGCATTTAGGAACTGAGCAGCGCCCATGCCATCGCAAAGGCAATGTGAGAACTCAAGCCCCATTACGAATCCCCCGCATGTGAATTGCGTTACCTGTAGGAGTTAGGAAAAACCATCAAATCAAGTCTTAATCCCAATTCTCACCTTACTCTGTTTTAGTTCTTTTTTCCTTCTCTTTACAAGAGGCTCTTAGTTATGCACCTGGGTACACTATATTGAGGAGTGGCTCCACAAGAGCGGGAATATTGAAAAGTATTTTCGCTGCCTTTAATAATGCCTAAAAAAATGCATGTCGCCAAAAGTTTGCCGGCCGGGTTCCACCTGAGGGGGAGTTTTGAGGAGTGGGCGCCACCCGAGGGGGAATATTGAAAAGTAGGAGCCCACTCCTCAATACACTAGACCAGCTGAGCAAGATATGAGGACAATGCAACCTTGTTGAATAGAAATGTTTAAAGATTAGTATCTCTTAAACTTTGATTTTTAATGTCCGGAGAGTCCCTCTGTGCAATTGTTCATGGTCTTTTTTTATTCCTCTATCTCCTCCCACCTCTTTTTTGACTCTCGTCTTTTTTTTTTCTTCCTCTCTTTCTTGCCACCTCAGTACATACACCTCTCTTTCCCTCTTCTCACCTTTTTCTTTCTAGGGTTTTTCCTAGGTCACCATTAATAGTCCTTAATTTCTGCACATGGTGACCAAAATCGAAATATTTTGTACTACATTTTTTTGCAATGCTGCAATTTTTTTTTTGGATCATTGAGGGCATTGAAGTATAAAGAAAAAGGTGCCCATTAAATTTTTAACAAGGCAAATTTATGCAATATCGCAGAATTGGATGAAGTTTTTTGCAATGTGGCATTTGAAATATTGGAAAAATGGAGCACTACGAAGAACTTCTAATGGAATATCTCTACTTTGGTGAGTAGGCTTGGGATTTTCCGGCACTTCTCTTCTTTTTGCATGCCTTAGAACTATGGGTATGTGTTATGGGCCTTTTCATATCCAATGCATCATTGAGGGGTTTGATACATAAAACCATAAAAAAATAGTATAGTCAAGATACTTTTGTGGTTGTTGTTGTTATTATTTATCTTTTGTCATTAGCTTGTGAAAATAAGGGGGCAATTCATAGATTAAAAAGTGCATTTAAGGAACTCTTGTGATATTTTAATGTCTTTTGTAATTGCCTCATGGAAATCAAGGTTGAAAGATACTAACCCATAAAAATCCCTATTTATTATTGCCTTTCAATCACTCAAATTGGTTCAAGTTTGGTATTTGTATCTCTATTATTTTAAAAGCTTGCTAAGTGTAGTTATCATAAACTATATACCACACATATTCTACCAAATCTTAAAAAAAAAAGGACTCCCTCTAGTGAGCTCTCTTCCTTGTGGTGTTGACTTGGGGGCCCGTTTGAGAATTGGACTGGTGGGGATTGAAAAGATTTAGGTGGGCCATATCTGTGTACAAAAATTGATGCGCACTTGATCATCCTAACAACTTGATCAACAACCCTTAAGTATTTACCATCCAAAATGAGTGTACAGTCGATCCTACGGTTCGGTTCATTCAGATGAGTGTCAAATCTCGGATCGATAACTATCAGGAGGGGTCCCTATTTATAATCCAATTAGATGGATCATAAAGTTGGCTCCCCTGGATGTTTGTTTTCGGTGAGCTCAAACTTACATGGTGTTCATATGGAACTGGATCCTTAGTCCTCTGCCGTGGAAGCTAAAAAACTCAAAGTCTTATAGGGGCCCTAGAGTTACAATACCAGAGACAATCTGTCTAGTGAGACAACCAAGGTCCTAGCTACCCTATTTGGGGACCAGTCCACATAGGGAAAACCTCCACAAAGCACCGGTGCTCATGATATCTTGAGCACTGCACCTAATGGGGCCTTATGATCCATCCAAGTGGGTCATAAAATAGGGACCTCCCCCTAATAGTCACCAATCCCAAGTTTGGTACCTATTCAAATGGATTGTACTGTTGATTGACTATGCACTCATTTGGGGGTTGAAAACCTGTGAGCTGTTGATCAAGTGGTTAGGATTATGATCCAAGCCTCTGCCACCATGCACAAGTAGGTTGGGGTGGGGGAGATCTTTTGATCCCCTAGTCCTATACCTAGGTGTGCCCCATAAGGACCTTGCTTTGCATAAGGTGAGCAACAGTGCTCAGTAGGGGGGGAGTGTCCATGTATGTTCAATCTTTAACCATTGTGACTTAGAAGAGTAATTAACTAATTATTTATTTTTGTGATATACATACAAAATTATTTTTGGTGATATACAAACAAAATTATTATAGTAAAAACCATGGGCAGATAAGCAGCATGCAGTCTGATTTATTTATAGCCACTTTGTGCAACTAATGACCAATTTACTCCCCTCACATATACCATCTCCCGTGACTTAATTCCCTCAAGCCCATAAATGACGAACATCCAATTTATTATATGCTTGCCTAAGTCACAAGCCCATATTTGATAATCATCCAATTATTATATACTTACTTGCAGTCCCAAGCTGTAGCTCAGTTCGTGAGGGATGTAAGTGTTAGCTCAATTGGTGAGTGATGTAAGTGTTTGAGATTGAGTTCCCAAAGTAACAAAAAGATAGAAAAGAAACTTACCTGCACCAACACGAGAGGATCAAAGCCATCTTTTTCATGAGGAGGCTGTGGAAGAAGCTGAAGGCGCCACTCTAAAATCTCATTGTCGAGGTAATCAATGGCCTCGAGGTTGCACTGAGACGACGCTTCCACAAACCACACACCCTCACCAGTACAGGCGAGCTGTAGCAGTGGCGATTCGACCAGCCTGCCAGCGAGAGGGTAGTAGTGCACCAAGGCCTTAGACAAGCCGGCCCTTATGATGGCTGCAGCGTTGGGACCATGCCTGAACACGTGCAGTGACCGAACCTTGGCTCTGAGTGCAGGAAGGGCATCAATGAGTGACAAACTAAGGTTGCCTGAGGGGGTCTCCACACATGGCACAACCATGCCTTCACCCAACTTGCTCACCAACAACACCATGTTCTTTGTCTCGGCTCCCTCTCAATTCCACTGTATCTTTCTATCTTATCTAACTACCTATCTATCTAGTTTAAGAGATGATAATCATGAAATAATATTTAGCCGCTTAACCGCTTGCATGTCAATTCCTTGCCCAAATGCCTTCATATATAGATGCATAAATATATAGAGAGGGTGAGGAGAGACACACAACCAAACCCAATTCGAGGAAACTGAGAACGTTTGTTTACGTTCCATTGCTGAAATGATTACTAAACACACTACTCATTTGGGCCCCAACACTTTTCATAGTGGGATGCGTAGACGCGTTGCCAATTTGCCTTCCTATGGGAAGAATGGATGTAGATGATGAGGTTCACGGTAATCATTTCAGCGCCTAACAACCAAGTTGGAATATTATTATCCAGGAATGTAAATGGGTCACTTCCCGTTGTGATCGATGGTGGACTCAAAATCAGAACCTTTAAAGAAAAGATGAACCAGAATTAGTTCGGAACTAGGCTGGTTGTGTATGGGACGGGTTCAGGACGTCTGAGTTCAATTCTAGATAGAAAATGATATGAAAAAAAAAAAGAACTGATTTCTAGGAGGGATCCTAAAAAATTGTAATATGTCAGATCTTGGGTCTACAGGTCAGAACAAAGGTGGAACAGAATTCAGACCCGTTTAGGTCAATCGTCCAAAAAAGGACCTGGACATATTTACATTTTGGGCCTAAATAAAGACCCAAACCCGATTTTTTAAAGGATCTAAACCTCCAGGTAATCTGAGAATAGGGAGCTATTTACATTCCTAATATTATACGAGTTTACGATCAAGGAATGATCATTCTGAAATCCGGGCTAGGGTGGGCCTACTTTTGCTTTATTCAAGGGTATGCACGGTGTGAATGAGTACTCTCTGATTTAGACCCATGGAGTTCGATTGATTATTGTGTACAGAGTTAAAACAAAAATGTCATTCGTTTTTTTGAAGGACCAGATTGCATGTCCTAGCTTGTGACCTTATGTATTACATAGAACTATCTAATCTATCTAATCGCATTTTTTTGAGGTAGTAGTGAGAGGATGTGCCACACTAGGAGGGTTTTTTTAATCTCCTTATGATTTTATATATTAACAAGCAATAAAGGCCTGTGCTAGGTCCAGGTCAAAGAAAATAACTGTCATAATAATAACCAAAAAAATATTAAAAAAGTCTATTAAAACAAATAAGAAAATATCACATAAGTATGTGAGCCTATATATGCAGGCCTTTTACAAAATGCATCTAATTGCTTTAAACCTAAAGTGATGCATGGAAGCATCTGGAACACTTGCAAATGGATTCACCATCGAATATATTTACAACTTTTTGACAATTTACTATTAAAGTAAAAGTGATGTAAAGTATCAAATTAAGAGAGAATAAAATATAAGTTGGTTAGTATTTTATGTTTAGTGGATTGGTAGGGAGTCTTTTTGACTTTTTGTGTAAAAAATGGGTGTTTCTTTGTCATTTAGTAGAGAAATGAGGTTGCTTTTTGACTTTTTTTTAAAGGAGCGAATTTTGAAGATGTGTACTTTTGACGAGATAGATTGTTTGGAAAATGGAGGCTTTACATTACATTTACTAACCTAGTAAATTGCCAAACGGGCTCTAATGTGATGCATGCATAAACTAACTTGTAAAACACAAAACCCCAAATGAGTATTTTATTGAAAAATCTCTCAAACGAACGAGGAGACAAACCTTCGAACCCACAACAATCTCCTTTGCCAAAAACATGTCATTTTGACCAAACCACCGTCTTCAGGTATGGATGGGCCTTCGGGCAACATCCTATCAAATCCCTTCAAAACACAAAAAATAAACCAACTTAATGATTGTTTACAAGTGATAAACATACACGCACACACGCACACACACACACACACACACAAAATACTCATCTCCTTAATCTTAAAAATGGAGAATATTCAAGTGCATCTATCTCTCACCATTGTGGTGAGGGATGGATGCAGTTGAATATCCCCCCTTAAAAATACGAAGAAACCACATTTAAGAACTGGTTTGTAACTTTTAGCCTTATTGTTGCATCTTGCACCTGAGTTCTCCCATATATCAGTCATTTTAAAACCCACCTAGCCTCATGGTAGCTTCATCTAGACACATGGCTCTTTGGACTTCCTGCTTGTTGGAAGATGGCTCTGATACCACTTTATTGGACAATTTGAGATACACACTAGCTATAGCTTATACAATTTACAATAAGAACAAGAACCAACTTTACAAATTTATAGTGCTTACAAACTACATGCATAAGTACACTACTACAAAGGCACATACTTTTAGCCTACACAAATACAAGGAAGAGACTCACTATACTTTCACTCAATGCACTCACTCACTTACAAAGGAGCGCTTAGTAATTAATACTTTTCGCATCCCCCTACTCCACTTCATTTCTGTGTGTCCCCAAATGATCTAAGACACATCTATTTATAGCCTCGCAAGGTCGGTGAATGTGTTTCAAGTGGCTAGAAATGGTCCACGTGACCCACTTGATTTTCACTCATGAAGTCGGTTGGGTTGCAGTGGGTGGAGACTTTTGGATATATTAACTCATGTGGGCATCTACAAGACTTAAGAGTCTTGGAAATGGACTCTTTCTGGAAACTGGAATAAAAGTCAGTGTTCACTGACATTTCCACCCCCCACCCTTCTCAACATTGACCTTCTTAGTCTTTCATAATTAAGCTATCTTAATGCCAAGCTTTGTTCTTAGTCTGGTGAATGCGTTTGTTGGCAAAGCCTTGGTAAAGATGTCTGCCTCTTGTTTAGTAGTATTGTAGTACTCCAGCTTCACCATTTTCTGCTTTACATGTGTAAACTGAAAGAAGTAAATACTACACATGCCCATGAAAAAGAAGAAGAAAGTGTGTGCATGGCAATTTCATTGAATAAACATAGACTCCGGGCTAACACAAAGCTTTTGGTTTGTCGATAATGGCAACTGCTAGTACTCCTTTTTACTAAGAGATCATAGACAATGGTGGCCAGTCTCAACATTGAGGAGGAAGGCTTGGCCCGATCCCAAGAGGGATTCACCCAACTCCTTCAAGGTCCAGACTAAACACTAGAGGGTATTTCTCTTGAGAATGAATCGAAGGGATCCTAGGTGTTCCCCGTCCTTCCCCGGTGAAAGACTCCTTTCTCTCCTCTTCTCTATTTTTTTGCCCCTTGATGGACCCGAAAGAAATCTTCCGTCCTCTCCTTCCGCACCCCGGGGACTGACTTGGGTCTCGGTGGAGGAGGGAAAATCTCGGGCATCAACATTTTTGTACGGGTATGCCATATTTACTTTCTACTTGGAATTTGGAATGTTGATAATCCGGAGATTCACCTTCACAAGTGGAAAGGAAATCAATCATTTTTTCTAACTTTTCAAATTGCATTAATATTAAGAAAAGAGACAAGTTTGTTTTTTTTTTTTAGAATGCCGTAGGAGGCGTTTTTGTTTGTTTGCCGTGAAAGGCGATTTTACAAAACTCATCAAGTATGAAAGACAGGAATTGTGATTTCTTTTTGTCTCTTTAGGAAATACAAACTACAATAGAAAAGTAAGAAAAGGGATCTAACTTCTCAGGAGATTGTGGGGACACGTTGAGATCGACGGTCGCAAGTCATGTATGGACTTCGCCATCGTCCTTCAAATGAGAACATGTGATACTTTGATTCTTGGGCTTGGCTCTTAACCTCAGTTTTTAAAGGACAAGGACCAAGAGAAGGTCCTATATCCACTGAAAAACCGAGTAAACGGGCTGAAAAGCCGCGTTTAGGCCATGTTGGAGAATGAGGTGACCTTGTGGGGGGTGGCCCCCCAAGGGACGTTGATCACCTTGTGGTGTTCTTTGCAGCAGAGCAGCAGGACTTCGTCTAGATTTCTTTGGGAGAAGTGCAGAACTTCGAGTCGATAGATGTCGATGATGCTCATGATCCTTTCACTTGGAAATGAATCTCCTTTTATAAGCTTTTGGTAGCCATGGGGTGGTTATGGGCATTGATAGCCATGATGAGAGCATTGATGAGGAGTTACAAGTTGATTTTGTAACTCCTTTTTCATGGCTTGTGATTGGCCGATGAAGGTAGTGGGCTTTTAATTGCCTTTATGCTTCATGATGATGGGAGTTTCATGGGTTTAATGCCATGATTACTTGGATTTGTAACTCCCAGATGCTTGAATCTGATTGGGCCGTCCAAACTAATGAGTTAATGACCGCATTAAGTTGTCATAAACGGGTCAATTAACGTCATTAAGTGGTCGCCAAGGCATGTGAAGAGTCGCGGGCTGCGCCGCGTTTTTTGAGATTCTTCTTGCGATCATCACGGGTGGATCCACACATTGTTTGATGTCGGATTGCAGTGCAATTTCAGACATTGATTGATGTTGGTGGGCCGGTGACATCTGTCTTGTCGATTTCACGATCGGTCGGACAGAAAGTGGACTTTCTTGGTCAGCCGGTTGGCGATCTTGGAGCGATCGGTGATGGTTTCATGCTTTTGACGGCGGACCCAAGATGTTGATGAAGATCAGTGGTTTTCAAGCATCAAAATTGGATTTTTCGAAAATCACAGAGGCCGGAACACCCGAAACGTGAAAAAGATCGAAAAACGGGGCTTTTGGTGCAAAATCCAGCGACCCGGATTTGCAGGGTCGCCGGCGACCTTAGGGTTTTGGCCCGTTTGGTCGCCGAGCGTCGTTTTCGGCCGTTTTTTCATTCTTTTTGTTCCTTCTTTCTTCTGTATTTTTTCTTGACATTTTTCCTCAATTATTGACTTGATTTTCTTGGGGAAAACTTGACGAGAACCAGCGCGAAATCGGAGCACAAAATGTTTCCCATTTTTCAGGAAAGCTGAAGACTTTGTAGCCGATTTTCCGTCAAGAGTCGAAACTAGGTCAAACGATGTCGGAATGACCTGAAAATTGAGGTGAAGCTTCTTGAGCAGTGGATGGGTCCAACCATGGGCTTTTATTTGAGTTTTGAAGCCGTTTGGGGTCCCATCGAGGCTTGACTTGATTTTGCTCCGGGGAAAATGCCGAGCTTTGATATGTGGTCAAACGATATCCGATTGACCTGAAATTTGACGAGGAGCCTATTGGAGTCATTTTGAGACGTTCCATGAGCTCCGTTTTGGATGTTATGGTCCCAGGTTGCTCCGCCGCCGATATGCTTGATTTTCTTTCGGAGCATCGAAACCTGGTCAAACGTTGTTGGAATGACCTGAAATTCGACGTGCAGCCTTTTGAAAGCATGTTGAAGCCACTCATGTATTTTGTTTGATGAGTGATGGCTTCGGTGGTTCCCGCCGCCGGGAGGCTTGATTTTGCTGCTCGAGCGTTGATGGAGGGTCAAACATTGTCGGTTTGACTTGAAATTTGGCATGGAGCCCTTTGGAGACATTCTGGAGTCATCCGTAGGCTCTGATCAAAGTTTTGATGTCTTTGATGATGTCGCCGCCGGGAGTGCTTGTTTAGCTGTCGGAGCAGTGAAGTTGGGCCAAACGATGTCAGAATGGCTCGAAACCTCAGGTGTACCCCTCTTTTAGCTGTTTTGAAGGATCTCTCTGTTTCTGTCTGATTCTGACAAATCTGATGCTTGAAGTAGCCTTACCTGTTTTGTAGCAGGATGCAGCTTCATGAGGCTTCTTAATGTTGAGAAGATATAATGACTTTTTTGGTGTCAACACCCTTCTCGGGACTATTGCCTTTTTCTATAGTCTTTTCTGCATGTGCCAGCACTGTTCTGCCTTTGTCTTATTCGCCTCTATCGGTCCTGCCTTCGTCGGTTCCTTTCGTCGGCATGCCTTGTTTCATAAAAGGTGCATTCTACCTCCTTAATCAAATGGATCGGTTTCCGCAACGGGCTTGTCCAGGTTAAGCCCACGGCATTTTTTGAGGCATGGCCCATTATATGTGTCTACATATTGCCCCCATTAAGTCATCACGAATGCCAACACTATTGAGTCAGGTTTGTAGTGGCTTGAGGTCGACGTTTTCTTTTTTGGTTCTGTTTCTAACCATGTCATTAGGTGAGCCATCCCTTATTGTTTTGCCTCCTTTCGGCATTCCTTCCTTCCGTTTGCCTACTGCCTTGTACCTTTAAGGTGTTTGACGATATGCTGTGCTGATCTCAATCTCGGCGAGGTGTCTTCGCCCAACAGAGGTGCTACTCTTCATGTTGGCCGTGGTTCCTTAGGGTCAGGTGATCCCACGTTTATTGTCCTGACCGCCTAACCCAAGTGCCGTAGGTCTATCCTTTGTCTTACTATTGGGACATGATGACGGAGGGGCCTCTTTTGAATCATGACTTCGCCATGTTGCCGCCTCTTGATTTTATTTTTGGGCATTGTGAACTTGATATGATTCGTCATGGGGAGTCACTTCCTCATGTTTCCACTTCCAGAAGAGGCCAATCTTCCCGCTACCCTCGAAGTCGAGCGGCTTGGGCCTTCTGTTCCGGTGACCCTTTTCTGAGCCGGGAGGATTTCGTTCATTAGTTGCAGATTCGCGAGTTAAATCGCTCTAGTCTGGTTGGGGATGATCGACCATCGGCCTTTTCCTCCTCCGTACACCGTAGGCTTCTCTTTCCCTGTTCTTTAGATGCTCTATCCCCAGACTACCATGGAAAGATCTTTCCTCTGTTAAAAATGATGTTGGAGCGACTTGGTAGTAGGTTCCCCAGGGACTTGAAGTCTAAAGGCCGCCTTCAGCCTACCCTGGGTTGGGAAGAGTGGTCCCCGTACATCCTCTTATTCTTCTAGCCCTTCTTGAGGGACATTGATGTCTTTGGCGCTATCCAGGCTACTGAGGTTCCTTTCACCATTCCTATGCCACTATGTTGGGAACTTTTTGCCCTACTTGTAATACTTGTTTGACCCTGATTGGAGAATTGGGTTTGGCGCTTTCGGAGATGAAGGCTTTCATTGGTCTACTCGTACTCTGTGACTTTTATGAGGAGTATGTTCCTTCCGAAGATGAGTTTTCAATTATTAGAAGGGAACCCCCTGACTTTGCTTCTACTCTCGACGCTCTTTTTGATCATCATATAGATCATATTATGTCTTGCTAGAAGAGGGATGTCCTCCATACTCAGTGGCTGTGCTGAGAGATTCCATCTTACATGCAGGACTTGTATGGTGATTTGTCCGTTCAGCCTCCGAAGGATGCTGTGGGTATGGAGTGTTTCTTTTGGTGATTATCCCGACTCACCCTTCATTCTGGCATACTTCCTTGCTATCTGGCTCGGGTGAGCGGTCTTCCCTGGAAGAGATGGCGATAATGTTAGGGCGTCTTCGCACCTTCTTGCCTACAAGTTAGCATAGGGCTCACGATTGTCTCTCTGCCCCGCCATGGTGGGGAAGTTGTGTTATGGGCTCCGAGATAACGTAGATCACATTATCAAGGGAATCGATCCTAGTGGACGTTATTCAGGGCACTACTTTTATGCTTGGTTCATGTATCACTGTCAGCTTCTTCACCCTTGTTCGAGGGAGTTTCCTTCTGCCGATGCTCCTTTCATATGTCGATTGGCGACTATGCTTTTCCATTCTGACAGTGGGGGACCTAGGGATTTTTTATTGAGGGGGCTGACGATGGTCAATTGAAAAGTCAATCATCATTTCACTATACGTTCTTCACACTAGCAATGGTAAAAGAGAAGATGTATTGCATTTGCCAAAACACCAATTACATCAAATAGCATTCTCTCATCAAAATTCATATTTACAAATGCCCTCGACGGTTGTGGGAGCGTAACAAATAATCAAAATCCTCCCATGCCACCAAAAAATACCCAAAATTCATGAAGGTGTACATACGTTATTGTCTTTCTTTTCTTTAATATAATTTTGCCTTGAAGGAAAAAAAGAAGAAGAAAAGAATCAATTACTTCCTATATACAAACTACCCATATGAATCAATTACTTCCTCCATATAGTAAACCAAACTAAATTAGTACTTCCTATGGGTTCTAATTTCATACGAACAAATGGCTATTTGAATAAATTATTTACATGTAAAATGTATTTAAATTGTGTGTGAACAAATACACCGATGACCCATCCATCAATGAATCCTGTGTGTATTCAAGTTCCATACAAACAAATAGGCATATAAATCCATGTAAACAAACATGCCTACTTAAATCGTCCAATCAGAATCACTGAATCAATTACTTCAACAAAATTAAATGGTTGCCATATCATTCAAGAAGATGGACATAATCACATCAACAAAATTAAAAGGTTGGAATCTACAGACATGGATAGATTCATCCACAATTAAAAAACCTAAATAAAAAACCACAATACTCACATTCAAACTTACATCATGACACATTACTACCTCACTTCCAAATCCCAATTTTATTTCACTAATATTTTCTATTTTGAAAATAAAAGATTTTCAATTTTGAAAACAAAAAAGAAGAAGAAGAAGGGAAAAACCCAGCCCTAAAAGAGACTTGAGAGAGTGTTTTTTATTTTTTTTTTATTTTTAGGTGTGGGGGGATAACTGCCAGAGAAGATGGTAGCAGTGTGTGTTGTCGTTGTTGATGCCGGAGACGATTTGTGGTTTTCTACCGATGTGGGGAAGTTTTGAAAGAGAGAAAGGAGTAGTCTCGTTTTGGATTTTTTTCTCTTGGAATCGTGGAAGGCGGGTGGAGGGACTTGAAGGGTTTTTTAACTAGGGGTTAGGCCAAATGGGCCTTAAGGACCTCTTGGCTCTTGACAAGTTGGTGGGGGGCTTCAGCCCCCAAGTAATTACATGTGGGTCCGCCCCTGCCCTCTAAGCAGAGTTCTTTTAGGACTTTTCTACGCCCCAGTCTATTATATGGAATAGTGACTCCTTCAGGGTTTGTGACTATTATTCTTTCGTTGAACCCGAGATAGCACCTACTTTTGTGATTATGTAGGAGGATGTTCCTATAGGGAATTCCTTGATGCAAGATGCCCAAATAGAGTAGCTCAGGCGTGTGAGACCTTCGATGTTAGTCTTTCGTTCGTGGCAGTCTAGCTTTATCAAGCCTTATTGGCCCAGTCACTTCACTCGTCAATTCGGATATACCCAAGGCAAGGTTGGGCTTCCTCGCCTGGGGGAAAGCTTGATATCAGACGGTTGGAGCGTTTGGTGTGACTTTTCCGCTGTGCATACTCAGAGTCACTTTTTGCATCTCATTCCAGTGGGTCGAGACATTGGTGATTGTTTATTATTGTACACTCGATAGTATGTCTTGTCTATGAGAGAATACCTTCATCTCGGGGACGACTTTGATTTTATATAGGGTGTCTCCTGCCACCGCGTCTTTGGAGCTAAATTATTGGCCGAAAAGTGGAGTCGTAAGGCCACATGAGTGGATTCTTTCGAGGGAAAAGTGGTGAAGAAACCTTCGCGCCTTAATGGATCCTTTGGAGGTAGCGTTCCGCACGACAATCCCTTTTGAGGGTGATAGTACTCATCCCCCTACTGCTTCGGCAGTTACTGTGAAGAAAGTTGACATTGACTGCCTAATCCTGCTTCTGTGGCCCCCAATATGCACCTGGAGGGTGAAGGGGAGAGCTCCCCCTTTCCGTGCCTTCCTGTCATCTTGCATTTGTCTCAAGGTTGGAATTTGCCTCCTTTGTGGTGGGAGAGTTGGCTCCTTCCTGCGTGCTTTATTTAAAGGATGGGGGCCTCTTTTGCCTAGTCCTCACATATCTATCTGAACCTTTTTCTTTTTTCTTTCTTGTGCAGGCTTCGCGGGAGAGCCCCTAGAGGATCTGTTGGTGGTGACTCGATCTTCATGTCCTTAAGGTTCCCAGACCCTTGCCCCTATTTTGCGCCAAGTCCTGCATCCTCTGCTACTCGCGACGGTGTCCAAATGGAGGTTTCGGTTGTTGCGGTACCGGAGATGGGAACTTTTGCCAGAGAGGGGCCCCTTTCTATCGTCCCTTCTTTTGGTAAGCATTTCATACCCCCTTTCATTTTCTTTTCCTTTTTGAGTCTGGTGGATCACACTGCTTTCCCTTTTTTTTCTTTAGGTGTCTCCCGTAGCCTGGCGATCCCTTCATTAGCAAATAGTTCGCTTATCATTCTTATTCATCTATCGGTGGCAGTCAGCGTCCTGCGATCGTTTCTAGACGTGGTCTGCAGGTCCCCTTTGTCCGAATTGGTGGAAGATTTGGCCTATTATGAGGGAATAGTTGTTTCTCTATTGCAGGTAGTGCAATAATCAGGCAACTCTCTTTCTTTGATTGGTCCAAAGGTAACGCGGGTTTTATTGCTTTGCGCAGAGCTCACATGGTCATCTAAAGGGCCTACCTTGGATGTAGTCAAGCCCATACTTCTTGGCAAGAGGACAACCCTGGAGTCGGAGCATTTCGTCATTTGTAAGAATACTGCGATCGGTGGCCCTTTGCCAGACTTAGCCTGCTAGACTCGGCCACCCAAGATCTCAGTACAAAGGGTTAGCAAATATGAGGAGGATCTAGTGGCTCAATTGGAACAATTGCGGTCCCAACTAGAGCAACTGCAATCTCACTGCTCGTCTTTGGATAGGGAAGCTTCTGATCTTGATGCCGTGATGAAGGATTGACAACTGTCTTTAGGGCTTGATTCCTCTAAGGCTAAAGATCTCGTATGATCTCTGGGTTTGGTAGATGCTGATCTTGCTTTTCCTAAAGAGTTCAGTGAAAGTGCAGCTAGGGCCAATGAAAGTGTCCTAGAGGGGGGGTGAATAGGACTAATGGAATTCTTTTCCCAATAAAAAAATTACTTAGTCTAATTTTAATCTTAACTAGGACAAAGAACACAATGAACACAAATAAGAATACAACTTATACGGAATATGTGTTCAATGTGTGAGTGCTTAAGCAATCAAATATATGACAATTAATTTCATAATAATAAGCACAAATATGTGTACAACACTCTTCACAAATTCACTTATGATTTATATCAATGTGCTCAATTGAATATATGTTTAAAGAGTGTGTGCTAAACAAGACAAGATTTACCAATATGTTCAATGTTGTTTTCGCACAAGTGGATGTGTGTCAATTTAAACTCAAAGAAGAAATATCATTCATATCAATCTCCACAACTTATAGATATTTAAATCAATCACAAGAGATAGAGAAAGAGAAATTGACACAAGGGATTTATAGTGGTTCAGTCACATAGACCTACATCCACTCTCAAGGGTCACACAGTCCCCTGGTTCCACTATGAAGAATCAAACTACACAAGTACTGATTCTACATCAATTTTGTTTACGAAGTTCGATCACAAAGATCTACTCCCCTCTACATTTTTTTATAGTGGTTAAATCACAAAGAAATAAGCCACTCTTACAATGCTTTGAATTTAATGAAGTGGGGGGAAGAACACTTGCCTCTTTTGATGAAGTCCGGAGGATGCTCTTCCAAGCTTGTCACCGCAGCTCCAAGCTTTGATGCCTCTTGCAATGCTTCCTTGATGTTGATGATGATGCTCCAATGTTGTGCTCAATCAAGGGAAGAGGTCTTTGGTCTAGGGATTTGGATTTTAACCTATGATGGCTCAAGTTCTTCCCTAGATAATATTGTTTCCATACATCACACTTTCCTTAAGCTAATGAAGCTCTTAGATTTGCCAATACAAGCTCATAGTGTGTGTGGGCAATATTGTTTCCACACATCACACTTTCCTTAAGCTAATGAAGCTCTTAGATTTTCCAATGTAAGCTCAAAGTGTGTGTGGAATGATCTATGAGAGTTCAAATATGATGGACCATGGTTAGGACATGAGCTCTCATGATCTTCAAGAGCCCTTGGATGATTTGGGGCCTTTTCTATTTATGAAAAACCCTCCAACGGCTCTCTAACGGCTTTTGGGGGCTAGGCCCCTTCAAATTTGAGGTTAGCCGCCACCCCAACGGATATATTTTTGAAAGCGGTCAGCTCACGGTTAGCCGCAGGTGACCTTGGCGGTTAGCCGTGAGGTGACCGTAAAGGTGACCGCAAGAAAGACAGGAGAAATTAGCTCTCGGAAAAACAAACCGTAAGACTTACGGTTGCTTGCGGTTAGCCGTAAAGCTCTAGGCGGTTAGCCGTAAGGTAACCGAACGGGTAACTGAAAATCCTATCAGAGAAAAAGATTGCTCTCTGGAAAGGTGACCGCAGGACTTCGGTTACCTGGCGGTTAGCCGACCTCTGGGACCAGTTTTGAGTCTTGAAAAGGCTCAAAAACAATTTCTAAAACCCCATTAAATAAACCATTAAACTAAGGGTTTTAGGGTCCACTACTTGGTTGGTTTGGGTCCCATTTTACCTGAATAGGTTGGCACACACATGGAGTTCTTCCTCGATGAATCCAGGCCTTCCAAGACTTGATCTTCTGCCTTCAAACTTGATCTTCCTTGTGAAACTTTGAGAGGCAAGGTCTTGGACTTTTTGACACGGGATTGACAATACAAAACAAGTACTCATTGGAATGTGGCACTAACATTCAGGACTAGCCATCTATCTTCCGTGGATTCCGAGGCTCATAGTTGTATTGAAGATGTTCTGTTTTTCTTACAAAGCCTAAAATAAAATTTTTTCTTTCCCCTTTTTGTTAGGATCGGGGCTTATTATTTTTTTTATGTATAGAAACTTTGTTTACTTTCATGGGTTGTACCAAGAGGGTTCGGGACTGTTTGTTGCTGATCCATTTTTCTATTCTGGGCCACAACCTTGTTTATCGGGTCGTTTATTTCCTGTTCTTGGGTGATGTTTGTCCGCCCTTGTGGCTTCCGACTCTACCATTAGCTTGATTAGTTTATCCTTTTATTTCAGTAATGGTCATCTTACTGCCCCCGTAACTATGGGTAAGATCCCTGCCTCTGTGGCTGTGGATTGTTTTTCTGTCTGCTATGCTACCCTTGCCTTAGGTTTTCTAAGGTGACCATTGCCTTCGTGGTTGTGTGTGTAGCCACTACCTACTATGCTACCCTTGCCTTGCTGCCATCATGGAGTTGGGTTCACCTTTTTAGGTGGCCCATGCTTTCCCCAAAATGGAGGCGTGGGTAGCATTCTTCCTCCTTCTGTATTGTTGCAAAGAAACCGTCCCTTGTGACAATTGCCTTAGTGGTTGTGGGTTTAGCCACTATTTATTGCCGCCTTGCTACCTTCATGGAGTTGGGTTCGCCTTTTTAGGTGGCCCACCCTTTCCCCAACAAGGAGGCGTGGATAACATTATTCCTTCTTCCATAGAACCAGTTGTCCTTGCCTCATAATTTATTGTGTCCTTGGCCATCATGTTAATGTGCATATCTTTTGGATTAAGGGAGGTAGTTCCCCACTAGAGGTAGATCGTCGCAGGACCCGCGGAGGTAGGGAATTCCTTGAATTTTGATGATTTGGCGTTATGCCAGCCGCCTGTTCATAACGGGCAGAGGCTTCCCCTTTTCGATGCACTTTCTCAATGATATATATATATATATATATGGCTAGCTCTCCTAAGCTGCATCTTAGCTTATCCTAAGCTGAAATAGTGTTGGTCCCAGAAATTAAAGTCGATTATCATTTTTTTGCATGATGATCGTCTCCAAGATCAAGATAAATCCAATCAGAACTGGATTTTTCAGTTCCATCATGCATAAAAAAGAAATAATCAACTTTGGTTTATGGGATCAGCATTATTCCAGCTTAGGATAAGCTAAGTTCAGCTTATGAGAGCCTTGCTCTCTCTCTTTCTCTCTGTATATATATATATATATGTGTGTGTGTGTGTGTGTGTGTGTGTGTGTGTGGTTAAGGCTCTCTTAAGCTCAAGCTTAGAATAAGGTAAGCTCAAGTGTGTGGTGGGGCCCACCTGGGGACCCGCATGGGGATGGGGGGATTTCAAGGACTCCCTAAGACCCTCCTCTCTGCAAAACATCAGTCCCAATTATGATTTCTATCATCTCCATCTGGGCCCCAAAAATTTAATGGTCAATAGTCCATTCGGATCAGTACACGGTTGATCTAACGGTCTAGTAAATTTGGATATGACTGAAAGTTGGTGTATACGTGCGATTCAGGAGGGTCGCGTGTTTGGTCCATTTGGATGGACCAAGGTTGGATCCCACAAGTGTGAGCTTACAGAATTTTATCCTAAGCTTGTGCATAGGAGAGCCTTACCCATATATATTTTTTAATTATTGATTATATAAGATTGTGATGATTGCGAGTGCGATTCATTAATATATATATATATATATATGAGGATGTTACTGGAAAATTCCTAGTATTTGTCTGTTGCACTTGTTAGTGCTTCACAGCTAGCACCACACAAACGGGGTCCGTCAAACCCCTTTTTTTTTTTTTCAATTTGAAATGATTGATACTAGTGTCTCTCAGTGTTTTTAATAGAGACGCTAGTGTCGCTCTTCGGCTTTTTTTTTAACCCCAAATCCTTTCCTTTTACCATTCTCAATTCCTTTCCCCTTCCTTCCTTTACCCTAGTACGTCGGCGCCGCTGCTCCTTTTGCATTCTTCCTTCCCCACTTTGGATCAACCTTACTCCGATATCACACATCACCTTTAAGGTATGGGACGTTGATACAATTTGGACATTTGTTTAGTATGTCAAATACAATGTTTGTTTGGGGTTTTTCTCAAAGAACCAAACAACCACAATGGTTTTTGTTCACTTGTTTTGGGACATGCACATTTGATTTATTGATGCTTCTTTGGTTATTGATTAAAATCCGGAAGTGGGTTTACATTACCCAAACATGTATTTTCTTCTTCCTTGTTCTATTCTTGTCAGACATCTTTTTGCTCTTTGATGTATGATATTTAATATTTCTCCCTCTTCATTCTTGCAGTTTTGGTGTACAATTTTGATGTACATTTCTTGTTGTTTGTGTTTGCTATTTTTCTTTCTACATTCTTTGATCTGGCAATGGTTTTGATTCTAATTCCTCATAGAGAATTAGGGTTTTTTCTTTTCTACATTCTTTGATATGGTAATGTACATTCTTTGTCACCATGCCATACAATGCTTTGATCTGGCAATGGCTTGAGGATTGTTGGGTTGTTGTCAGAAAAATATGGGTAGATATTTTGTGTCTAGACGCCACCATGCCATACCCTACTTTGGAATTATTTATAGGGTGCAAGTTATTTACGTTGTCCCAGCACACACAATCCTAAAGCCTTGAGTTCATTGTATTATATGAGTACCCAATGGAAGGCTTCTATCGTTCGTAAAGCTATGGTTGTATGTTTGCTTCTCACATGCGTTAGGATGATGAAACTGTGCATGAAGTGTCGTATTCTGATAGGGGCAGTTGTTTAGCTGGGACTCATAGAATTGATCATGCATGGAGAATTTGTGATTCTCCAAAAGCCGTCCTCTGGGGTGAAATTTGTGAATCCTCCACTTGAATGGAGCATGCACAAATGCTAAGCGGTTGGGATTTGAGAATTCTAAATGATAAAAGTGCATTTTTCATGATGTTGGAATTTGGGATTCTAGCAAGGAAACATAAAATGCAAAATACAAAGGCGACAACTATTACATCATTATCCAAAAATCCCGAACGTCATAAATTCTTTTCAAAATTCAGTTTATCTTTAGGGATTTTCTACTGTTGGGGTAGGTCTTATCTTCAGGGACCGACTCGAATGGTTCTCCCCTCCTCTAAACCCCCAACCCCTACCTTATGTGGGCTCTTAATGTTTTGTTTAGAGATTTGGAAGGAGCGAAAACAAGTTCGCTATTTAAATAACTAGGACTCCAAGAGGCTTGAACATGCTAGGAGTGGGGAAGGCCACAATTGGGCCAGAGGCGGGGTTGCAAACTGAGCAACCCCTCGTTCTCACCTTTGCTAATTTAGTACTCATTCATTGCTCTTCTATTTGATTTACTATTTTTCTCCTCATTAAGAAAAGGATCAAAGTAAAGGAAAACTACATAATATGTGAGGACATGATGACCTAATGTTTGGCCAACCCTTAATTCACTTGAAAGTTTCGTTGCTTCTAGTCTTGTGATTGTCGTGCATTTAGGTGGACATGGAGCAAACTCACACATTGATTAAAGGAGAGTGAAACTATGTTCTTCAATAGTTTTGGGTTGCCTTAATATTTTATTTCATGAAATAGGTAACAAATCCATTGTTCTTGAACTCCACCGCATCTTATGTGCATTCTTAGGCATTGATTTGCCTAGCTTGGAGTCTCTACGTTTATATCTTTCCTAGATTCGGTATCAATTACATGGAAAGTTACTTCATCAATGGTTTGAAAGTTAGCCTTCGATATATTATTCACTTATAACTGCTTAGAGAAATACAATACTAGGAATCTAAAATTGAAACATATCCAAATTTATTCAGCTAAAAGTATTTGGTCAGGTAAAAGTTCGATATATTTTGGGCCCTTGCATGGATAAGTAGGTCACTGAAATGGTATCCATTTATTACACAACCCTCTAAAATCAAGCTATACTCTAGTGACTAGCATGAACTACGGTAGGACTGAGATCCCATATAAGGCTTCTCAATTTGCAGTCATTTTATAGCTGAAAAATTCTCACCCTGTAAGTATATAGATTAAAGATGTAATGTACTAAAAGAAGGCGGTTTTAGAGAGCAACTCATACTTATAGAGATGTTTCCTCACTTGACCAAAGGTTGGGGAATATTGATTACATCCAATGTTTACAAGATATCCAAATGCTCAAATCACCCCCAATGCTACTGTCATTAATGTACTTGTGGTGGGGATTGGAGTCGATTTACTAAATGCCACTAAGAACTTCCAAGTCTAGATAAAGTACTCATCCAGTCACATTAGTAGTAGGTAGTGAGAAGCTCCCCCAACAAACTAAAAGGAATAAAACTAAGAAGCTGTTCTTGTTTTTTTAATCCTTGATTATTTCTGTGAATTTAGGAAAATAAAATCACATAAAAATAGGGCGTGTCTCATAATAAATCATTATAATATCCCATGCCTGTCACAAATTGTGAAATAAAGTTGCTCTACAAATCAACAGTTTGCAGCTATAAGCTAAAGTTTTGCCCCATGTTTAAAGTGCCATTAAAACGGTTGCTTCTTAGGCTCCTGCAACAATGTTCAAATTATCAGCTTCTAAATATCTATAGAAATGCATACTATCTCCTTGCATGGATGAATTTTACCATTGTAGTTATACTATATGTTCAGTAATGTATGAATTCGTCTTGGATTGTCTTTGAAGAGAATGTTAGATAAATTGTTTACTTAAATCTGATTTCAAAGTTTTATGAAAGAGCACAACATATCCACTGGTTTGGCTATGATGATACTCACAAAGTTTGCAATGTTTGAATGCTAAATAGTTGCTGTGGTAATTGTCCTTGAACTTGTAAGTTCTCCATTACACTGATAATAGAAAGACATCAAACATTTAAGCTGTAGCATACAAACTAGCTGCCTAGGACTGTCTAGAAAAATCTAATTCTTAAACCATATGAACCTTCAAACCCTCATGTCCATCACTGATTATCATTCAGAAGTGTTTTTGGAATGCACCAATGTGTGTATCTGTGTGTGTGTGTGTGTGCATGTGTGCGTGTATGAGAGTGGAATGTTGTTTTATAGTTCTGTTGAACGCCCCACATGTCTAAGCCCACATGTCTAAGCTATAACTAGCGGGATAAAACTACTTGTATATTGTACATTTAGTAGTGAAATTGATCAAAGTACCAAAACTTTTCATAGTATCGTAGCTGCTAAAATATTATGGTTATGGTTATGATTGAAAGATCTTTAGGTTCCCTTTACTTACACTCTTTTGATTTAATATACACCACATGAGCTCTCTCTCTCTCTCTCTCTCTCTATATATATATATATGTATTTTAATCCCATGTTTTATATGTGCTTGTGTCTCTATTTGCCAAAACTGAACAGATGGCCCAAAGAACGAAGCTGAAACACGATGATAAATTGCTATATGGGCAAGACTCACACGTGTCGAGAGCCGTATTAAATGGGGTGGAGCCAGGGTGATATAGATGCATTAATACGAATGTAGATAAAGACATATGGGTTTTAACTGAAAGACAGAGAGAGATTGTTAGGGCTGTTGGTCTAGTGCATATTTCAGAAATAGACTATATGAGAATAGACCATGCCCTCATTAGTGGCTAGGTTGAACGATGGAGGCTTGAGACAAACATGTTTCATTTGCTTACCGGTGAAGCACGGTGACTTTGGAGGATGTTGCACATATATATGGGCTCCCGATTGACGGTATACCTGTAACAGGTAGGATTTCCCTAAGTCACTTGTCCCGGAAGTGTGCAAGGAGTTACTTGGCATTGCTCCACGTCTTGGCAAAGACACTATTGGCATTACAATTAAATTCAAGTGGCTAGAAGAAAACTTCAAGCCCTCTAAGAAGAGGAGCGAGGTTCACATGACGAGATAATATTTTTTCTTTGTGGTTTTTGGACAAAATTTTGCCAATTCTTCTGGTGCCAGAGGGCCAGCTTGGCATCATGAATTGTTTAGGGAATTCAAGCCCTATCCATGGGGTCCGGCCTGCCTTGCTAGCCCGTATAGAATGCTTGGAAGAGCTACAAAGTTATTAAAAGGTGAAGATGAGGGTAAGGAAGAGGACGAGGGTGAAGACAAACATGATACTTCGAAAATTATCCTTTTGAAGACTCTAACAGGCCCCTTACAGTTCTTGCAGGTGATGTAAAATGCTATTTAATACAGTTTCAATTCTTTTTAATAGAGTTTCCATTCTGATTAGTTGAGTTTACTTTGTAATTAACATCTTATTTTTTTGATTGTTGGCTTGCAGATATGGGCATATTCAAGAATGTTGATCGGGAGATGTCCGGCACCATGTCCTAGTTGAAAAAAAGACCTACAGTACCCATTGTTCAAGACATGGGAATTGATACTGATAGATAGGAATCAAGTAACAAACATGAAAGAGATTCAGAGGCACATCAATGGTCTCAAAGAGAACGGGGTAAAAATATTCACAACAATGTATTACTTTTCCAATTTTATTGATGCATTTCTGAGTATCGTGATTAAGTTGGTCTAATTTTGCAGTTCACGTGGCAGCCATATGCTAAGATGTTTAAGAAGCTGTTCCTAAAGACACTAAAGGTTGATAAGGGGTTGTTCACTTCTTCGACGGTCCTTCTACATTACTAGATTGTTGAAAGGCATAACCTTGAACATGTAACAAAACAGTTCGGCATTAAGTAAGTTGTCCCTCCACCCTTCTATATGCCTTTTAAGAGGGTCGAGCGTCTGGAAAGGTTTGAAGTGGACTATTAAAAGTATGGAGATGAAGTTACTAGACTGTGGGAGGTAAGGGAGAGTAATGTCCTATGTAGGCAGAAGGATTTCTCAAAAATTCACTTGCCTTCCTATCATCTTTGGTATTCATAAGAAATCATCAGAGAGATTGTTTGTGGGATGGGCGGTCGAGTAAGACAATCACCCGACGAGACCCAAACCGCCACACCAAAAGTAGATGTGGAAATTAAGAAAGGGTCAAAGCCTACGGGTAGCACCCACTGCGAAGAAACATCCACCATTGAGAAGCATGTGAGCGTCGTGTCATATTTACTTTCTCTTTCCCTTCGATTTTATTACCTCTAACTCATTCTTAATGCATAAACATCTTGACTCAGGTACATGCTTTGTTCGACCACTTGGAACGTTCTTCAGATCGGGCAGTCCAAAAGAAGGTCAAAATCAAATATTATGCGGCACGCTAGTGGAAAAAAATTAAAAAAAAATTTAGAGATGCATTTAGTTCGGTGTTCGATAATTTTAGAGGGGAGTCATGTTCCACCTCCCAATCGGATGATGAGAAGAAGGTAATAAATTTAGCAAAACAGTTCATGATTTGCTCTACCAACATGCTAAGGTGATATGACTTATATTTTTATCATTTTGATATAGGGTTCATCTTCTGGAACACGGAAGAGAGTTGTTCCAAAGGCCAAGCAAAGGACAGGAGCATCACCCATCATAGAGAAGCCAGACTATTCAGATGAACTGGTAAACGTGGACTCCATGACATCATCACCTTCCTTGGTCGCTAGATTCGCCTTTCCATCTATTCCAATTGTGGATGATATCTTCACTACACCGGTTAATGCACCTCCTGAGATGTCGATTGTTGTACACACTCCGACGTCGGATATTAACACATTGGTTTGGAGGATAAAGAGGTTGCATCATGAAAGGAAGATTCCTCGTTATTTTAAAGACTACGACCATTCTTTGGGAAGGTTGGAGTATGTGCTGACCGATGAAGAGTTGACCCTACTAGAGGGATTCCTCGGCTTTTATGCTAAAAAGTATTGTCCCTACTTATTATGATTTGTGAATTTAATGTTAATCACTTATTATAATTTGTGAATTTAATGTAGGCTAACCATCTTGTTTGTTGTTGTTTTTGGTTGACCGGATGAGCTTGATATATATTGTACACTTGTGTCCGGAAAGGTTCTAAAGAAGGTACTTGATGAGGGTACATAGTTAGACACAAACATAATGTACTGGTGGTTTGAAGTCATGAAGGGTAGATATGTACATGCGGTCTTCAGCGACCCTAGTGTCTGTGTAAGTTAATTAATTTCCCGCATTTTTAGTAATATTAATGAGGACATTAGTTATTAATAATTTGATCAATGGATCTGTCATGCTTTCCGTTACCAGAGTTGGTGGGAAAACAATAATATCAAGGCATTGTAAGAGAATGCATTTGGTAAGGATGGTGTCAAGGTTTGGGGGGCTAGGGAGAAGGGTATGTTAATCTTTATCATATGGCACGATGCACATTTCACGTTATTAGTCGGGCACACAGAAGAGCGAAGGTGGGGGTTTTACAATAGCATGAAGACCGACATGACTTCATTTCAGTTCTGTAAGGCATTCGTGAGTTATCCCATATGTTCATGATCATGACTCCGCTTACACGTGTCAATTGGCTTGGTTTCCACAGATTGATTTCTTGGGAGGACAATTCTCCAACTATGGATGGTATGACACCAATATGTGGAGTTTGCTCGTCAAGACGAAAATACCTTACCGGAGAACGGGAATGATTGCGGTGTCTTTGCATTGGCCTTCGCTGAACATTGTGTTGCGCGTAAAGAAATCAACTTTATACAGTTAGACATAATGTATTTTAGGAGCAAGATTATGGTTGACGTATATGGATTCAGTTGGGAGCTTAACAATCATCTTTTGGACATTGATACATTGACTCAATGAATTGGAATTACTCTTGTATAGTTTTTGAACTTCTGGGAGTCGTTGAACTATGTTCGGTTCACTTAAATTCGTAGTCTTTTTGGGTGTATGGAAAGTAGAATTTTTTGGGTGTATGGAAATCAGTTAACTTTGGTTTCTGTTGTATGGGATTGTTCATCAGATTTGTGAATAAGTGATTGCATGGGGGAATTTTAGAATTTTTTCAGTATTTTTGGTTGTATGAATTTAGATAAATAGGTTTGAACTGCAGGAATCAGTTGCTGCAATGAAGCATAATGTCATGCTGCATGGGATGATACAGATTATTGCAGTGCATCAATGCACAATTGTTTTTGCAGCCATTTGAAAATTTTTTTTCTCAAGTGTCGCTTAACTGTAAGTAAAATTTACACAGAACGACGCTAGTGTCGTCTAACTATAAGTAAAATTACAGCAGAACGACGCTAGCGTCATCTAACAATAAAAAAAATTATAGCAGAATGACGCTAGCGTCGTCTGACTGTGATTTAAATTACCACAAAACGATGCTAGCGTCGTCCATTTTAATGGAATTTAGCGACACTGGCATTGCTTAAGTCCATGCTTTTTTTTAAATGATTACAAACTTCTATCAACTTGAAGCCATCCGTAGAACAATTGATTTCTACAGCTAAACAGCACATATATATCTTAAATTTCATGTTGCACACTATCAAATGAATTGCTTGATTGAAGAGAAAACCAAATGCCTTCGTATTATCATAAGAACACAAAAAGAACACCATTCAATACAAAATACTTTATAAACACCATTCAATACAAAATACTTTATATTCATGTGATTATCCACAGTACAACTTTGTGACCATACAACTTTGTACAACAAAATATTTATTAAGAAGATAAAAAAGACATAGAAAAGACCAATATGTTCAAAACAACAAAAAAAAAAAAAAAAGAAAAGAAAATTCAAGTATGTACTTTTTTCAAAACATCACAGAAAACATATAAAAGAGGCATCTATGTATTTTGCGGAGGGGGCGGATTCTGGCAGGAGGCCCGATTGTGACCTCGTTCATTACAGTGAGAGCAAGTGACAACCCTACGCTGTCTATAGTGGTCTTTTGTACGAATTCTATTTTTCTTCGGTCTTCCGGGCTGTTTTAAAGATAGAGGAGCAACACCCTTTCATATGATTTGTGCTCCCACTGTTTTCTATCACGGGTTGCATGAATTTCCTCTTTGTATGTTGACTAGTACTTACTTGCAAGATACCAATCATCGCAAAAATCATATGGATTTCTATTTCTCAACCTCATACCCGCGATGGCATGTGAGCACGGGATTCCAATAATTTGCCATTTGCGGCAAGTACAAGTCCGACGATCGAGGTGAACAACATCCACGAAGCTAGCGGACTGAATTTGAGACTCTTTCAACTTGGCAACACGCACATGTAACCTACGTGCTTCTTCCTTTTTTAAGCTCAACTTTTTCTCAGCATATGGCCTCAAACGAGTGTTGACAGCCAAAGATCCGGCCTATCATTTTTGGAAGAACTCCATCAGTTTGACCCTTATCTCTTCAACCTATTTCACAATTGGAAGAACTCTGGTATCCTTTAATACGCTGTTGGTGCATTCGGTAACGTTTCTTGTAAGCATGTCATACTATCATCCCTCAACAAAATCATTTGCCCAATTTTGCCTGCCAAATGCATGTATATAATTGTATGCCTCAATATTAATAGCCTTAATATCTTCCATGAACGCATTGTGTTCACAAACCCTGTAAGCCTTTGCAGCGCACCAAAACTTCATGACAGTTGCCGACTCGTTGAATCTTGACTTGATGTTCTTCGCGAGATGGTGACAACAGTAGCAATGAGTCGAAGTGGGCATTACGTTTGCAAGTGCAGGGACAAGCCCCTTTTGTTGATCAGAGACGATGGTAAGATTCGTTGGTTCCCCAAAAGCCACATAGACATTTGCGACGAATCGCTCCTAGCTATCACGCCGCTCGGTTTCTGTGAATGCAAATGCTATTGGAAATAGCTTGTGATTTGCATCCAGTGTTACGGCTACCAACAACACGCCAGGGTACTTACCATGAAGGTGCGATCTATCGACTGAAATGATTGGCCTGAGAGACGATGTGAAGGCACGGATGGAAGGAGCAACAACTGAAAAAAATTTCTTAAATTTGTCATCGTCAGATGTCTTGATATTGGTCACACTACCTGGGTTCATCATCTTCAACTCAGTACAATACTGCAGAAGGAGTTTGAATGAATCTTCGTATGAACCTCGAACTATACGAAGTGCCATTTCTTTAGCGATATGCGCCTTTCTGTACGATATAGTAATCCCAAACTCCATCTGATAATCATTCATTATTTCTTTTGGTCTCAAATTATTATTTAGATGAACTTTATCCAAAATGCACTCCATAATTAACTCTGATGATGCCTGCCTATGTGCCGTACTCATCATTGGCTTTGAATATTTATGAACATGGTTGTAGGTTCGAACCTTCAACCATAGTCCACTCTCAATTATAGAGGCATGGATGCGCCATGGACAATCCCGGTCCTTACAACGTGCCGTGACTTTGAACTGACTTGTCTTTAGGTGAAAGAGCTCGAAGTTGTTGTATATTGCAAACTTGGCTATAGTCCTCTTGAAATTTTCGCGATCTGGAAATTCGCGCCCTAACCACATCTCCCGCGAAGTATTATGGTACAAGTTTATAGGAAATTCATATGGAACCATGTTATCTTCAAATATAACTTCATGCTTGTCGGTTGATGACTCTCCAACATTTGATTTTGCATTCACGGTTCCTCTAAGGCATGCAGCGCCATGAGTACTAATTCTAGGGTGATCGACTTGTATTGAAACCATGTTATCTTCAAAAATAACTTCACGCCTGTGGGTTGATGGCACTTTTACATTTGATTTAGCATCACGGTCGCTCTAAGGTATGCACCGCCATAAGTACTGCTTCCAGGGTACTCAGCTGCTATGTTTGATGGCTTCTACCTCATCGTCGCTCTCTATTGCATCAATGTACTTGTGAAAGAAGATATCACTCTCTTGTGCCAATTCATCCCTCTCAATGTTTGGTTCGGAGGAGAATTTGATATCATCATCTTCACTCAGGTTTACAGTAAGACATCGTGTGTCTCGGACATATGGAGCCTCCCGCTTTACATCTTGACTGCCAGCTGTACCAGCAAATTTTTCATATCGCAGCAGACGCATTTTCAACCCATGCAATCTTCAGAAAGTACATGATAAATGTCAACATTACTACTGAACTAAGAATGTATACTTATGCGAATACAATGACATGAATGTGTTGCTTAAGTAAATAATATCAACTGGCGTACCTTGGTTGTTCTCTAATACGAAGACCAGAACCAACTGTTGTTCTGTTGATATATAAATAAATTCCGTTTGTTCCAACTCTTGAGAGTGTAACATGCACTTAATATTGTTATCATCTTCGATGCCAACCAATGACAACACTTTACCATTGTGATGTAGATAATACTACTTATGTTTTCGCGGTTACCATCATAATGTAATATTTCGTTCGCAACTTTAACTAGTGATTCAAATGTTATATCTCTTCGGATAGTCCTCATCTTCTGCTTTCCAACCTTTATGTAACGGATGAATCATGTCAAACTCAAGATTCCCTTCATAGTGGAATATCACTATTAATACATCACCTGACATCATTCATTACCCGACATCCTAATGAGTAAAAGAACATATATCCATTAGAAAGAATTGCAGTGGCAGACTATATACAACATTTTGTTCATGTATATGACATTACACATGTATGTTACATCTTAAAAAAGAGTAAATGCAATCCAAGGTAGAAAACAATAAGGGTAGTTTCATTGCTCTTGTGAAAAAATTTCAATTATTTTGATTCCAGTAAAACCATTCCAATTTCCACGTACATAAGCACATTGGAGGATGAAACGGCTGCCAACAAGTTCAAAATGGAGGAAAGAGATGGGTTGGCGGAATCTTATTTGGGATTCAAATGAAGGTCATTTAATCCGGAATGGCATCGTATCATTGGCTTCCATATAAGCCATTTGAGATGGGACTTATACAAGGCCATATTAAATGGGTGACAAATAGCATGAACCTATTATTAATAGTTTAATGTAAAGCATATACAAACGTACAAAAATGAGCACCGACCTCTTAAATGGAAGCCAGCAACATTTAAAAAGAGCAATAGAAAGAAGATTTACAGGATTCTGTTTATGGAAGGTCTGTTTTGCGAATATAAAGAAGATGCGGACAATTAGAGAAGAGAAAAATGGGGTTTCGAAGGTGGGAAAATATAATGAAGAGTGACAATAGTGTCGCTTAAATTCATATCAAACGATGCTATCTTCTCTTTCGAAAAATACTAAAAAAAAAAAAGGAAAAGTGGTGGGAGGAATTCTACCATGGTGAAAGTATTCCGAGGAACTAACAAGTCCGATGGAAAACTACTGGGAATTTTCCAATAAAATCCTATATATATATATATATATATATAGTAGTGCACTATGTCAATCCAATTAAATTGGAAATTCGATCAATGACTAGTCTTTATAGGGGTCATCAAGTAAGCATCATATGGATCAAAACTAAGTGACGACAGAGGGATCTCTTCTAAGGTCATCAACATAGGACCATTCTCTCTCTCTCTCTCTCTCTCTCTCTCTCTCTCTCTCTCTTACACACACACACTCTCACACTCAAATAAAGTTATTGCAATATTATTTACAAACTATATATCTTTAAGTACACAACAACATCCATACTAGATAAATGGTTGAAATGAGAATGAGAGAAGAAATCCTAACTACGCCATGTTGTATAATTCTTTTTTCAGCCATGCATAAAAAAAATGGTTGCTGCTTAGTATCGGTGAAAGTTTGGTTGAATATAATTACAGAATTTGTAACCTCTATGATCCAGATCAAGTGTTTATACTAGTAGGGACATTATTGGAACACTAAATTAAAATGACACAACAATTTGGTAGTAGTGGTGACATATATCCAAGTCAACATAAACAATAAAAAAAATGTTGTGTGAAAGGCAGGAAATAACCAAGCTTTCCTTATATATTTCTTATTATAGATCTTCATGAAAAAACTAATCTTAGAATCTAATTAAATGACTTTGTGAAGAGAAAGAATAAACTATGAGTTAGTGGTCTGTATAATTCTTTTAATAAAAATACCCTTATTGATGATATTGTCAATGACCTGCAACTCTTCTTCTTCTTCTTTTACCTTCACCAAACCCACCATATCAATGATTCCCCTTTGTCAACAATACAACAATACATGCATCATTCCTTTTTTGTCTCTATGTAAGTGCCTGTTTGGAAAGTCTATGTCCAGCATCTTAATGTCTTAGATGTCTTAAAACTGTTTGGAAAAAAAAAAAAAGAGACTGTTTGGTAGCCAACATTAGGACCACCATTTCAAACCTCAAAAAGAGGTTATCGGTCTATCTCAAAAAGTGAGGGATGGTAGTAGCATTCAAATAGATGGATATGTCTAAAGCGCAAAGACGACGTCTGCTATAGTACTTTGGGCGGTGATGGAGGTGTCACCATTCTTTTCTATTTTTCTTTTAATTTCATGACCTACACGATAATCTGAACCGTTAATTGTCTTGAGAAGATAAAAAATAGCCACAAGCTCAAATTTGAACCGTTCATCCATCATGGATCTCAAGATATTTGTGAAAAAAAGCACAGAACCATTGATTTGAGTTTTTATGGATCCCTAATCATGATCCAAGCCGTTGATCCTCTTCAGAATGTTGAAAACGGCTATGACACAAAACTTTAGCCCTTGATTTGGTCCAAATCTTGAGATGAAGAAGAAACGTTGTGAACTGTTGGACATCTCCGGGTAGAAAGAACATGTTTAAGGTGATTTTGAGCATATCCCCTTTTCTAGTTTTTATTTTGGGTTTTGGACCATTAAACAATAATCCGAACTATTGGAAATATTCTAGATCCCAAACATGACTATGGGCTCGAATTTGAGCGTTGATATGTCTTGAATCTTGCGATATTTGCAAAAAAATTGGAGAAGCATAGACTAGAATTTATGGAGTTCCGTGGGCCGAAAAATAGTGATCTGAACTGTTGATCCTCTTCAAAATGCTGAAAATGACTGACACAATAGTTTTGCTCCTAATTTGGTTTAGGTCTCGAAGAGTTAATGAAAAATCATGAAACATTGGATTCTTAAAAATCTATTTTAAACTGTTATTTTCCCTATCAAACAATCCATTTGTAAAACATCCATTTCAAATGACTCCATTTGAAACAGATCTATATCATACGTACAGATTTGTTTCAGAAAGATGAGATTTGCCAAACAAGCCCTAATTAGTCAATATAAAATTTTTTAATCTCGTTCTACTTCGGTAGAAACTACCTCAAAATCCATAACTACGTTTTGGAGAACCCAATTCAATATAGAAGTACAAAAGGTAAAGTGAATGAGTCTGGCTAAGGGATCCCATTTGGAGTCCCACTATGGTTGGTCACCATGAGATGCAATCCCATGGTCGAACTAGGACTTCCATCATGAGATGTTGAATTTGGGGTTTTTCCTGAAGTAATACTAAGGGTTTTCATTCCTTCTATTGATTTAGATCGATTTAGGAATACCGGATATTATCAGATTATATTTCAATTTCTTGCAAATCTAATGGTAGTTTCTGTGTCTCGAATTTGTTAGTGTTTGAGTTCTAAAATTATGTAAACATCCCCACATCCTATTACATGATGTAAGATGGACTTCAAGATTGAATCAATGAGAAAACAAGGCTATTTTGGACCCTCATGGGATGAATCATCATTGCCATCTAGTTAGTTGGGTGAAGGTGGATAAAGAAGAAGAAGATTTGCAGGTCATTTATAATATCGTCAACAAATTGGGATATCATCGATGTTGGTATTTTTATTTTTTTAAAAATGTACGAACGACTAGTCCGTAGTTTTATTGTTATTATAAACCGTTTAATCATATTTTAATCTTAATTATCTCATAAAAATCCCTTCTTGTTATCTTATGCCTCACTCCTCTCAACAATAGTGGGAGAACCATGACAATAATAAAAATAAATAATATTTTGGGTATACTCAAGCCACTCATTAAAAACTAAGGTCCATGTAACAACTTTCTTTTTATTAACAAGCAAGGATGTGAAAGAGGGAAAATGTTCACCTATGAGCAGACTGCATATAGTTTCTATTTTAGGGTCCAGCTTGTGTGACCTACGTAGATGCAAGTATATGAATTATGGGAGGATTAAATTTCCAAAAGATCAACCCCACCTACTATCCTAGCCCTTGATTTAACAACCTTAAAGTTTGATTGCAACTTAACCCTATATTTTTCTCAAGAGTCAATCCAACGGTTGGTGAAGGTCCAATAAGTTTAAAAATCGGCTTGATGCTAGATCACATGATAAAAAGACTATCAAAGGGATTGCAGTGATGAATGATCCATAATGCTGGACTGCACACAAGTGCTTGTAGGCGAACATTTCCTTATTAAGGAGTTCATTAATAAAGGACATCCTATAGAGGGATGTGAGTGGAAAATGATGCTCATGGGCTTGGACCTACCTGTCTTTTGATAAAAGGTGAGCGGTTTACATCTTATGGCAACATGGTCCTTATCGGTGAACAAATACTTGAAAGAAATGCCCAATTAACAATGACATCTTTCACTTGATTTGAAGGCTCATCTTTCACTTGATTTGAAGGCTCTTAAACATTCCTCTTCTTCGTCGTCCTCTTCATCATCCTCATCTTCATCAAATTTAGACTTAAAAGAGTAGGGAAAAAAAAAGGAAGTGATAGACTCATGTGTTTTTTCTACCATTTGATGTAAGATTAATAAATTGGATAATCAAAATAACTAGATTTAAAGAGGGACTTATGATTTATTTGACCGCCAAAATCAAGTGCAATGAATGTTTGGTCTATTAAATTGGCAGTCTATTTTTAAGCTGTAGGTGAGAAATCTGAAACCTAATTTCAATCAATTCATGGCCATACGTCAATTTCATGGCTATCTGAAATCAGTTTGAAATTAGTGATGGCCGGGATCCCAATGTCCTTTAATCTATCAATATGGAACCAAATTCCAAAAATATAACTTATCATTCGAAAAACAACTTAATTATCTTTCAAAAGAAAATAACTCATCTTAAATTTTTTTTCAGATTTTGATAAACTCCAATGAACTTGGCTAGTCAAAAGTTGAGTAATTGAAACCAACGATCCATGATTCTCTTTTGAAAATATGTTTTACAAATAGGGACCCCCTTCGCATATCTGGCCTAATGGGATGATATGATAGAAGTCGCAAATGAAAAGCATTGAATATTTGTTTTTAGACTTGAACGAAAAGCAATCAAATCACATCTGTCTAATCCAATATAACTTTTATTGAAGCAAAATCTTATTTGTGGACAGAGAAACTAACTGCACGTCACATGAATTTGGAAAATTTCAAAGAAGAGGGCATTGTATGGAAAATCATGATTTATTAAAAGTAATAGTCTATTATCAGTTAAATCATGTTTTTATCTAAATCAATGGTGATCAATGGTTCGCTCGAATGAAAAACGCGTTCCAGCCCTAGGTATTTTCTCCATTTTTCTAACGCTTCATTTTATCCATTTTCCTTTCTCATTGGTATTTCTCTATCTTCAATATGCAAATCTTTAAGAACAACGAGACATTTCCTAAGCTTGGAAGGTATGGCATTAGAGATTAAAACTGCCCTTCCTTGGTATGATCAATCTAAGCCTTTTATGCCTTCTTTATATCACCATTGACTTAAATTATGACACTGAAATTTATTACTCATTTCCTCTCAAGTAATAATATGAAACTTGGCATCTATCTAATCTTATCTAATGGCTAAAACTTGGACAATTTGTGGCTCTAAAATAGTTTCTCGTCTGTTGTTCATTTGATTTTCATTTTTTTGCATGTGTAAAAACCAATCATGCTTTCGGGCGCAACCCACAAGAAGACCGTTGCAGGGCCCAACCAACTGCTCCAGAAAAAAAAAAAAAAAAAAAAGGTGAAAAGATGCTAGGTAGAGTGGAGGGTGGTTCGAAACGGATCCCTAATTTGGGCTGGAGTGCGTTTTTCGCATGTGATTTGTGAGTGAGAGAACAGTTCTTCACAGTTTACATGATGGGCACCGGCTTATTTCCAGTGCCAAGAGTAAAGAAATTGTCCTTGGGGGACTAGTAGACGAAGACACAAAAGAAATTCTTGTAGGGTTCCTGTGAAAAGATATAATGAATTTTCTAACGTAGTAGGGTGGTTTTCCAAACGTTCCTAGGTGCCAATCTATGAACCCTGCTCATATCAGCAGCAGTGATTAGCCTAGAGATTAATTCTGGCTTAATCTACCCATTACTACTTACAAGTCCCATCACACTGGTTTACATCAACAATGTTTTCCTACTCATATTGACGTCCATTATTGCAACTTGGCAACCTTGATAGGACATCTATAACCATCAAAGTATGATAGCGAACGTACATCTGATTTCTGAATTCGACAATGATAATGTAAGGGGATGGAGAAGCAACACAAGCAGACGGGGACAGGTTCTGGGCCATTCCATATGCAATTTGAAACTGACAACAACCTAACTTTTGCCCAGCTATTTTCTCAGGTTACGTCAGGATTGGAAACTTCGAGATTCTTGTTGAATTGAGTCTTGAGTTGGGGAGAGAGTCCGCTAGAGTGCAATATGAAATGCTACTGAAGTGAGGAACTTCAACCTGAACCTAACCCCGCTTGTGTGGGCTCTCTTTTGGTGTAATGTGAGGTAAGTGAGGAACTTACTTTACTCGTAAGTGGCGGCAGTTTTCACTTAATTACTTAGGGTTCGAACTCCGGATACACCTCTTTCCAATTGTGTAGGCTTTCTTTCTGCTCGTGCGGGCTCCTTTTCCACTTGTGTGGGCATTCTTCCCACTTGCGTGGGCTCTCTTTCTGTGTGTGTGGGCTTTCTCTTGAGTCTCCGTACTCTCTGCTAGTTTAAGAAAAAAAAAAAAAAAAAGCCGAAATCAAACCCTAGCACAAGCAAACTACTTGTCCGAACATAACAACATAACGGCCTTATAGGTCAGTTTTGGTTGGTTGGGCCGGCCCAAGTTCTATAGGGGCATTATTACTTTTCGATTGGACAACAGAGCTTTTTTATATCTCTCCACTTTTGCCATTCCGGCAAGATGTAAGTCAGCGTAACCTCCAGGATGACAGGAAAACAATGAACTCCGAAACATGGAACTCCATTACCGATTAAAAGTAAGGCTTTCTAGGAGCCGAGTGGAGCCAGTGTTTACTCAAGTCCACCTATAAACATATGTGGGCATGGTCTGAGGTGGGCCAAAGCACTAGAAGGGTTTGAGGTGGGCCAAAGCACTAGAAGGGCTTGCAGTACCCAGGCCCTTAGTCGGCTAGGTGTGACTAGTAGTGGTTTGAAAAGAAGAAGATTAATTTTTCCTACACAGCCACTGGACACCGAATGTGAGTAAGAGGGTTAGGCTAGACAACTAGAATTAAAGGGGTTTTTTTTTTTTTTTTTCGTGATTTGACCTCTTCTAAATTTCCCAAAAAATGCAAGATTACTAGAAAAAATGATTTCCATGTTTTTAGCTACACATTAATGACTACTCATTTTCAGATTTCTTTGGGAAATTTGTTGCCAAGTTGTCAAAAGAACGATGTGGAAGCTTTAAGAATAAAAAAGTAAATATTCCATTTTTTGGGTTTAGATGTTGTATTTAGGGTTAATTGAATTAGTCCCTCGGGTTAGCTTCGGACTAGGCTTTGGGTTTACGGTATTTTTATAATTATACTGGTCTTTCTAAGGGGTTAAGAAAGAAAAACATATATATATATATAGAGGATATATTTAAGTGCATCCATCCCTCACCATTTGTGGTGAGGGACACTCCTTTTGTGAAAGTTTCAAGTACAAAAGAGAGGTGTACTTCTCTTTTGTATCTTTTTTTTTTTTTTGTATAATGGGTAAGTTTATTAGAAAAGAGAGAAAGAGAAACAAACATACAATCCCTAATTGGGAAAGAGAGAAAGGGAAACAGAAACAGAGAGGGGAGGGGGGAAAGAAAGAGAAAACCCAAAGAAGAAAAGGGCCAGCAGAGAAAAGGAGAGGAAGAACACAATCCTCTGCAGACTCCGATCTCTGCAGAGCGATGAGCGCCGCTTAGCAGAAAAGGGAAGCTCGAAGGAGAAAACGCCGATCTGCCCAAAGGAGTGGAAAGCGATGCATGAAGCAGCCGATCTCTACAGACAGAAGATCACCACTCTGCAGGGAAAACGCCGAACTGCTTGAAGATTGGAGAACTCTTCACAGAGAGGAAGCATCCGATCGGTGGCCATCCTGAGAAGAGGAACGAAGAGAAGAGAGGGACCAGAGAACTGGGACGCAGAGACCATAACTCTGCAGACAAACTGAGGGACTGCTGCCAGAGAAGCCAGAGACAAGAGGTCACGAAGGCCCAGACTGCCGGGGAGAAAGCTTGTGGCTGCTGCAAACGGGAGATGCTATAGACTGATGGTCGGAATGACCCGCTCTGCCAGGGATATCACCTGGGACTACTGCAATCGGGAACTGAGAGGAGTTGCTGCTATGAGCTGGGTGATCAGCAAGGTTCATGAAGTTAGTGATTCTGGCTTAGCTGAGGACTGCAGAGAGGCCGGGAGATCTTTTTGATAGAGAAGCCGATCTCCTCAAGGAGGTGGGCAGTGATCTAGATCTTTTGTACCTCACTTTTGTACTTGAAACTTCCCCAAAAGGGGTGTCCCTCACCACAAATGGTGAGGGATGGATGCACTTGAAGATCCCCCATAGATATATATATATATATATATATATTATATATGTTACTTGTAAAACCCTAAGCTTAATAGTGAGATTGAGAGTTTCCGCTGCCATGGATGTGGAAACACTTCTGAAGCATGTAAGTCCCTTACATGACTTCCCCTTTGTGAGGTTGATTGTCAGTTAGAGACTTCCACTTCTGAATGCACACAACACCAATAATCATAGATAAATGTGCAATATTATTTTTTCTTTTAACTATGCGTTTGTAATTTATGCCACATTAGTAAACCAAGACCTCATCTTTCTTGACTGACAAACGGCCCATTTCATATCAACAAGCTAACTGATTTTGAGCCCACTTCTCTGCTACGAACCTTCAGTTGTTTCAGATGATGTTATTCCTCCAAGCTGATAATACAATAAGAAAGTAACATTTTGGAGAGAAACATTCAATCTCCCATAATACTATGGTTCAAATTAAAAAAAAAAAAAAAAAAAAAAAAAAAAAACCCAATTGTTAAGATGAAATCACAAGCTACCTCTCTTATTCGTCTGATCATTATTTCTGAGTTTCTTAAAATCAAACACAGATTAATTTATGTTTATGGAGATGCAAACAACCCAAGCTAACCTTAGCTTATACTTTGCTTAAAAATTAAGCAAACTGCGTTCTATCAGTGTTGCTTGCAAATGTGTCGACTTTTACTCTCTTTGATTCCCTCTGTAGTTTCAACATCATATGATTCATGAACAATTGTAGTCTTTGAGCTACAATTTTACTGATAGTGATCTAGATCCTTTGAAGGTTATGCGATGAAATTTGAATTGGGATTTTCAAAAGAAAAAATGCCGGGGAATAAAGCACTTTCATGGTCTTTGTGATAATATTGTATGCAAGATATATGGCATGAAAGGTCGGCCAAGTAGCCCACCATAAAAGGAGGATTCATTATAAAAGCATTGCATAAGGATCAATATCAACAAATACTAGTTGAGGCTTGATAAAAGACAATGAGTTTTGAATTCTTCATTGCTTCTTTGTTCATGTTTCACTGTTATTTCTCTTGATTAGATAGCTAGTAATGTTTGATGACGTTGTCCATATAAACAAATTTAATCTTAAATTCCTCTTCTTACGGTGGGGCCACTGCGCAACACTTCCATGTTAAATGTCCTTATGATGGGCTTAGCACCGTATAGGATCTGGGTTCCTGCAAAAAAGTCTTTCATACCAACACTAAACAAGATTAACACACTGAGTCACGATCATCGGGTTGTGACAATTTACACACTCAACTGAACACGGTCATATGGAGTCTTGACTGATACACCGGTCAACTAACAGATTCCTCAGCAAGCAACATAGTTCTCTCATGCGCTCTCTGTTACTGGTTTTAGTAACAAAATTCTATTTTTAATTTCATTGTTTTCACTAATCACAGATAGTTTTCTATAAATTGATGGATTTGGATGCGGAGACTCCGACTCGCGACCGGAGATCTATGTGCGTTCCGGCGATTGGGAAGCTCCACGATCTCTTTGCCTCTTGTCTTTCCTATGGGATGGAATTGTTCCAATCCTAGGGCTCCCTTATCTTATAAAGACAGGTCCCAAAGAGTCACACTTGCTAAAGACTTCTTCGCTAAGAAACCTACATCCACTAATCCTATTGGGAGTCTTATTAGTGGGACCAGATCAAGTCTTACATTAAGTGGGATTGCATTCTCTGTTGGCATCTGCCTGCTTGATCTACCGTGGGACCCGTGGCATGCGGGTTTCACGATTTCCTACATTCTCCCACTTGGCACGATTGCCATATACATCAAACATATCTCAGTCCCATATATGCATCACATGCCTTGCAAAAACCTCTACAGCCAAAGCCTTGGTGAGTGCATCAGCCATCAATTCCTTTGAAGGCATATAGAATATTTCTATATCATTCTTTTCAACCTTTTCTCTGATGAAGTGATACTTTATCTCAACATGTTTTGATCGGCTGTTGAACTTTTGCTCATTCACTATGATATTGCAGATGTGCTATCTACATTCATTGGGACATGCTCTTTTTCTCCAATTATTTCCAAATCAGTTAGAAAATATTTTAACCAAAGAGCCTCTTGGACTGCTATACTGCAGCCTAAATACTCTGCTTTGGCTGTTGACATAGATGTAGAGGTCTGTTTCTTGCAACCCTAAGAAACTGTACGTCCTCCGAGGGTAAACACATAGCCGGTTGTTGACCTTTTCTGGTCTAAATCACCAGCCCAATCTGCATCTGAGTAGCCCCGCAGTTCCATGACTTCAACTTGATAACACCGGCGAAGATTCACTGTTCCTTTGGTGTACCGCAGAATCCTTTTAACTGCATACTAATGTTGTAATCTTAGGTTACTTTGGAATCTGCTTACGAGACCTACAGCGAATGCAAGGTCTGGTCTTGTATACAGCATCGCATACATGATGCTGCCCACAATTTAAGCATAAGGTTTTATTCTCATCACTTCCTTATCCTGCTCGTTTGTGGTTCCCTAATCGTTGGACAATTTTATGCTCTTGCAGATGGGAGTGTCAATTGGTTTACACATAGCCATATCAAACCGTTTCAACATAGTTTCCAAATAGGATCCCTGTGATAAAAGCCTATTCGGACGGTCACGGATTATTTCAATGCCAAGGACATACTCTGCCTCACCCATGTCTTTTATCTCGAATCTTTACTTTAACCATTGTTTGATTTCATTTATGAGTTTCAATTGATCACCAGTGATCAAAATGTCATCAACATATAATAACAAATATAGTAACTACTCCCACTATGGTTAATATACAAACATGTGTCTGTATTATTGGTAACAAATCCTATTTCACCTATGGCCTGGTGAAATTTTCTATACCATTGTCTCGATACCTATTTTAATCCATGCAATGCCCTATTAAGTTTGTACACTTTGTCCTCGTGACCTTGCACCACAAACCCATCGGGTTGTTTCATATAAACTTCTTCTTCTAATTCGCCGTTTAAGAATGCGTTTTCACATCCATCTGGTGCAATTCAAGGTCACGATATGCTACCAATGCCGCTAAGGTTCGTATGGATTGGAATTTCACAACTGGAGAAAACGTCTCCTTGTAGTCTATTCCTTCCACTTGAGTGAATCCCTTAGCTACTAATCGTGTTTTATATTTGTTTAAGGATCCATTCAACTTTAGTTTCTTTCTAAGAACCCATTTACATCCAATGGCTTTTTGATCTTGTAGAAGATCAACCAATTGCCATACTTGGTTCTTTTCAATTGATTCTATCCCCTCTCTCATAGCTTCTTACCAATACTGCGCATCCTGCGCTTTGATTGCTTAAGAGTAGGAACCCGGATCCAAATCTTACACGATTTCCAATAAACTGCAATAATCATCTAGATATGCCGGTTGTTTCCTCGCCCGAATCGGCCTGCCAATCGGCTCATCGGGTTGTTCAATCACCTCAAATGGGCCCTGGCCAGGAATTCTTTGTCCAACAACCTCTTCGTCGGAACCCCCACTTGCTTGAACCCCCTTGCCCTTAGAGATTTCATATAATTCCACACAGTGTGGTTCTACTCTAGGACCGACCGTCGGATTCTCAAGGAAAAACACATCTCGGCATTCCATGATTATCCTATTATCGTGATCATACACACAATATCCTTTAGAATGTAATGGGTAGCCAACGAAAGAATAATTTTTCTTCATTTTTTTTGCAGTTTATATATTTCCTGTGGTGGTAGCAAGACATGTACAGGGCAGCCCCAAACTCTCACATGTTTTAATTTTCATTTGGCACAGTCCATAATTCATACGGGGTCTTGGGCACACTTTTGGAGGGTACTTAGTTCAAGATATATTGTACCGTGTTTAATGCTTCTCTCCACAAATACAGCGGAAGTCTCACGTGGCTGATCATTGACCTTACCATATCCATTAAAGTTCTATTCCTCCTCTCAGCCATGCTATTTTGTTGTGGAGTGTATGGAATCGAATATTCATGAATGATTCCCTCACAGGAACAGTATTCTTTAAACAATTCCGAGGTATATTTACCCATTATCAGATCTAATCTGTGTTATTTTCTTGCCCTTTTGATTTTGGACCTCAGCAGCATATATTTGAAACATTTTTAAGGCTTATGTTTGTGTTTAATCAGGAACACATAACCATATCTGCTGTAGTCATCAATAAATGTGATAAAATAGTCCTCCCTCGTTCTATTTTGGACATTCAATGGTCCACAAATATCAGAATGAATTATGGTCAATGTTTCTGAACTTCTAGTTCCTTTTGGAAATGGTTTCTTGACCATTTTTCCACTCAGACATAGTTCACATATTGGGTACTCTACTTTACCTAAATCTGGTAAGAGTCCATCCCCAACCATTCTACTTATTCTATTTATGTTAATGTGCCCTAATCTCATATGCCATAACATTGCCAAGCCATCCATGCGCACATTCGTACACACAAAATAATCAGAACTAGATTTTATTTTATCATTAAGAGTGTCCAGCAAATACAATTTATCAAAAAGAAAGCCATTGACTAAAACTTGACCGCGCATGCCAATTGTAACCTTGTTATCTTTAAATCTGATTTTGAATCCATTCATAGTCAACTGGCTTACAGAGATGACGCTCCTCCTCATAGCTAGAGCAAAGAAAACATCGGAGAGATATAGGGCCAGTTGGTAAGGGAATTTTGACTTTCCCTAAACCCAACACATCACATAATGTTTCATTCCCCATGTAAATACTCTGATCTCCCGGTTTCATCTCTTTGAATTCGACAAATCCAGTCTTGGTTCTTGATATGTGCCTGGTAGCTCCTGAATCAATCCACCAATTCTTATCATTGGTGTCCACCATCGTAGACTCTGTGACCATCTCAACATAATCACCATGTTCTTTGGTCACTTTACTTTGCTAGCTACTCTCACCCTTTTTTCTTTCTACATTGAGAACTAAAGTGTTAGGGCTTCCCACAGTTAAAGCAAACACCATTCTTAGGCCCTTTCCGTTTTTTATTGCCTTTGGATTTCTTTTATTTTTCGTATTGACGGTGAACGCACCGTTATTACTCTTAATTTTAGCAATCATGGCAGAGTTTGTAGGTGTTACACCGTGGGCAGCTTGCCTTTGTCCTTCAGCAAGCAATCTAGCTTCAACCTCGCTGAGGGATACACCCTTTTGGAGGCTAAGGGTCTGAGACACATTCTCCCACGAAGGTGGAAGACTCATCAGCAAGTACATGATTTGAAAATCTTCGTCAATTTCCTTTCCCAAGGCTGCGAGGTTACTATATTGGACCGCCATTTGATCAATGTGATCCCTTATGGATGATCCCTCTGACATCTTATAATTAACATATGCGCTGAATGCCTCCATCAAGTGAGATTTGGAGGTTTCATCATATTTGTCTATAGCATGTCATAGATTTCTTTAGCAGTGTTAAAGTACTCAAACTGCTTTACCAAATCACTGGATATGAATCCGATCAGAAGACGCCTCCCTGATTTGTTATCAAATACCCATTGTTCATACACATCATGATCTTCCTTAGGGGCATCATCAGTGGGTTTGGAGATCGGATCGGATTCAATCACCTATGTTAATTTGTCAAAGTGCAGCAATGCGTCCATCCGACGCTTCCATACAGCTAAGTTGTTGCCGTTAAAAATATCAGCCTTAACAAGATCATGCAATGCTGATTTGGAAGACATAATTACTGAATTGAAAAAGAGGTTCAGATACCATTGACAGTAAAAGGAGAAAAATCACCCTTTTTTCTGAACCACATGATTGTCTTCCTTTTACTGCCACTGCGTAGATCTGGTCGCAAGGATTTCGCAGAACCAAACCGTTCGTCGATCGAAGTCCGGATGCTCAAGATATCGCAGTGCAAAGTTTTGACGGTTGAAGATTGCTCTCCCTGCGTCAGCCGTACGGTCTTTGCGCCGTTGATAATGTCACCCGTCATCGTCACCTACGTCACCCCCGCGTCAGGCCGTAGCAGTTGGGCTTGTGCTCCGGGTTAGAATCGGATCGGGTTAGGTCTGATCTAACCCAACTTACACTAAAAAGAAATGATTTGCTCTCTTTTCTCTCACGCGCCCCGAGGAGAAGATGTAACCTGTTATGCCTCCAAGCATGAGACGTGCTGTTGCCTTTTTTTTATGATGGCAGAGAAGAAGGATGAAAACACGTTGGACGCTGCACGGTTAATGTGCCAATGACGCACGCTACCCCAGAGGAGAAAATTTTTTTGTCCAATGACGCACACTTCTCAAGGAGGTTCCCTAATGGGGATTTATGTGAAGCAACCGATGCGTGAAACCCAAGGCAACACAAAGATAAAGTCATCTTCTTCCTCTCGACTTGGGTTTACAGAGAAACGAAAAAGGGTAGGTTCGAAGGGAGCCTTTGATCTAGTCCGATCTAAATAGTAACTAAACGATCCAAACAGTCAGACCGCACGACACCAAGCTCTGATACCAATTGATGGATTCGGATGCGGAGACTTCGACACACAGCCGGAGATCTATGTGTGTTTGGGCGAATGGGAAGCTCCGCGGATCTCTTTGCCTCTTGTCTTCCCTATGGGATGGAATTGTTCCAACCCTAGGGCTCCCTTATCTTATATAGAGAAGTCCTAAAGAGTTATATTTACTAGAGACTTTTTCACCAAGAAACCCACATCCACTAATCCTATTGGGAGTCTTATAAGTGGGACTGGATCAAGTCTTACATTAAGTTGGACCAGATCAAGTCTTACATTAAGTGTGATTGTATTCTCTGTTGGCATCTGCCTTGCTTGATCTGACGTGGGACCCATGGCATGTGGGCTGCACGATTTCCTACATAAATACATATTCATCTGATCAATATAAGTTAAACAGTTCCTCTTTGCTTGTTCTAGTTCTTCCTCTCCTCTCTCTTCATCTTCTTTCATCTTCTTGAATGGATATTTTTTCATTCATCACTCTAAAAATGACCTTATCAATTAGCCAATCCAATGCTAAGAAAGAAAAAATGCAACAAAAAAGAAAGGCCCAATCCAATTGGTTTGCAATGATAGCTTGGTGGTGAGGTATCTCCTTCTCTGCAAAAACATTCAAGGATCAATCATTGGTGGTCTCTCCGTTTGGGTAGTGTCTGTGTGTACCAAAAGTAAAAGAAAAGTACCTGACCAATTTGAAACAAAATAGTAAAGTAACTAATTATTAACATCAATTCATATGCATAGCCATTAAAATTTAGAGTGCAGATCCCTGATTGTTCTCCCACACACTTCATGTGAGCGGGATGTGTGAATCTCCTCTGGGTACTACTTTATGATAATCCGAACCATACGAAGTGAGTGTCATTCCCTTTAGTGATATATCTTATAATCTCATTTTAATTGGCCTCATTGTAAGATTGAGCACATGTTTGACAACATGATTAGCACAATCTAATGCATGAATCACGTCATAAGTTATGCCTCAATCTTATGGTGAGACCAATTTCTTTCTGAGTAAAATTAAGGAGATTATTGAAGGAGATGGCATTTATCTTGATTGGTTTGGATTTAGCAATAAGTGGGCTCCACATGGAGATTCACACATCCACTTATGGGGAAACATGTATTGGAGATTTCTAGGTGGAGCAGTAAAAGACACATCAACTAACAGGGAGAGGAAACTGGTTCAGGTGGAGTTAGATGGTTGAGGTGTTTACCATCGATAAACACAAACACACAGACCATCAAGCATCACACACATGAACACAACTATTTTACGTTGTTCGGCAAGACCGCCTACATCCATGGGAAAGAAACTCGACTTTCCTTTCTCAGCTCCGCATGGCGGACAACCACGGGGGAGAGAGCTCTCACCTCTCTCAATCTCTGATTCTCCTTCAGAGTCTTGGATTACATGTTACGTCATATATATATATATATATATATATATATGGGCAGCTCTCTTAAGCTTAAGCTTAGGATAGGGTAAGCTCAAGTGTGTGGTGAGGCCCACTTAGGGACCTACATGGGGATGGGAATGGGGGGATTTCAAGGACTCCCTAGGAGCCTCCTCTCTACAAAAAATCAACCCCAACCGTTATTTCTATCATCTCCATCTAGGCCCAAAAAGTTAAATGGTCAATAGTTCATTCAGATCAGTACACAATCGATCCAACAGTCTAGTAAATTCGGATTTGACTGAAAGTTTATGGACCTGTGTAGTTTAGGGGGGTCGTGTGTTTAGTCCATTTGGATGGACCAAGGATGGGCCTCACAAGCGCAAGCTTATGGAATCTTATCACATATATATGTATGAGGAGGCCTCTCCTCAGCTCATGTGTAGGGTAAAACACGCTCAAGCATGCGGCTGGCATGTGTGACGAAAGTGGTGCCCTCTCATAAAGCAGTGGTGCCCATTTTATCATCTTCCTTCTAATAAGTTAATCCCTAGGCTTTCCAACTAGGTCTCGCCCCTTTGTCGTTGGAATCCTTCCTCTCGTCACTTGATCCATCTCCTTAGCTTATCTCCCGTTCTGCGACGCTTAGTGACTTCCCCCTCCCCAACTCTCTCCCTTTCTATGACATCCAGACTTGGGTTTCCTCCCCTCTAACACCATCTCTCTTCTCTCTATTTTGTGGAACGCCCTCCCCAAACCCTCCTCCCGTGTTGCGACGCCTAGCGATTTCCCCTCCTCACCTCTCTCCCTTTCTGCAATGTCCAGACGAGAACGGACTGCGTTTCCTCCCCTCTGAAACCCTCTCTCTTCTGTCTCCTCTGTAGAACCCCCTCCTAAACCCCTCTCTTGAACCATATTCGGTCTGCCACGAAAAAGGGGTTTCAAACGTTATTGAGGAACGTCGCCAGCATGCTGCCTTGGGTGAATCTAGTGTAGACATAATCGAAAGAAATAAGAAAGACCCAGTTTTGGGTTTGTTCCAAGTCAGTTTCCATTTCTTTGTATTAGATCTACATGTTCATAACTCAATTTTCTCCAACCGTTGTTATTGGACTCCTAATTCTTGATGTCATTATTGAAGACAAATGCTTTATCCTTAATCTTTGAATTTACTCTTTAATCTTTGAGTTGGACCTAGAGGAATCTGGTAATTTTTGTGTGTGTTTGTAGCTATGATTGTGTAGAAATTCATCTTATCTCTTTTCTTTAATAAATCAATTGTTTATTGAAATGTCTGTCTGGTGTCTAATGTTGGAAGTAAACTCATCTCCTTCTGTCAATCGTGGATTTTTTTTAATGGTGATTTGATCAAAGTTTTTTTAATTTTTTAATTTTTTATGCTTTGCTGCTACAGCTGAAAAATGCACTACCAAAACTATTGCTTTTCCCATCAATGCTATTACTGGTGCTGTTTCTAGCCCCGATGAAATTCATCAACTGCTTCTTTCGCAATAGATTGAACGGGCATGATGATAGTTTGAAATGCATGAATGTCTGTGATGCATATTACTTAAAGGAGTTTCCATTTGGTCCTAGGTGATTGTATCAGAGAAATCTTTTTTTTTTTTTTTTTGTGTGTGATCTTCTTTTGCACTCCAAAATGCTTACTTGTGATCTCACCATTGTTATAATTCCTATGGATTTAGTAGGTCATGTTTCTGCTTATTACAGTCTAATTACTGTTTAAACTGCAAATAATAGCATTTCATTGTATCTAATATTGTTCAGACTTTAACTATAAAATAGTGTAACAATACTCTAGTCTACTTCAACCACATAAGGTCAAGTTCACCCATAAAGGATACAAAAACAGCTAGAACTCTCAAAAAGTTCTCTTGATTGCTTGGGACTCCTAAGAGCTTGGAAACTTTGAGGAGTTTGTTTGGACAAAGAACTGGCATTTTGTAATTATGGGGCCATAATTCAGCGATCCATATTTTCATCAGATAGATGCTCATATTGGAAATCCATCATAACAAAATGGTCTTAATTGAGCAATTCCTGTCAACCTAGTTGCTTACCCACCAAAGAAATTACACCCAGATATCGATCTAGATCATGAAGTGATGGACTCATCTGCGCGAACTGCTTACCAGAACATAATGTTGAACCTGATGGGTCTTGCAGATTTTTTATTTTTGATGCAGATATAAATCTTGTGAGATACATCTGTTTTTCCTTATCCATTTAAACAACAAATTTTCCCACCATCTTAACAGGGACATATTCATGACACATCCATCAAACAATCTCATAATGACAAAACAAGAATCCATCAATATAAATCCAGGCTAGACTCACCAAAGTCTCATAATGAAAAAACAAGAATCCATCAATATAAATCCATGCCAGATTCATTGGTCTCTCAAGCTCATACTACCTGACCATGGGGATCTTCGAAACCTAAATTGAGAATAGTAGTTATGAAATCATCTTCATACTCCCTATAATTGCAGAAAGAATCTTCATACTCCAGTATTATAGTGATGACAACATCTTCATACTCCCTATAATTGCAGTCAAATAACAATTTAGATTAGAAAAATTGAACGGAATGTCACCATCCATTTATCATACACAACATCTTGATAAAACAAGAAAAACGTAAGAAAAAACTAAGACATTTTACCATCCATTTATCATACACAACATCCTGATAAAAATTGCACAATTTGGGTACATTTTACCTGCACAACATGGGGAAGGAACAAAAGTCAGAATTTAGCAAATTGGAACATAGTAGCGAAATCCAGATTTCATAATCGTTTTCCATTTTCTTATATATCCAAGCATTTCAGAGTCAGAGCCTTCTGAACTTGAATAGCCATCGTCTTGTGTTTGGCTTGGATCATTGTCAACAAACCTGAAATTATATATAAAAAATACTATATATGTTAATATGCAAGATGGAAGACAATAAATAAATAAAACCATAGACTGTTTACTTGTTTAGTAGCGCCGGACAATTTCGCTTGTCATGTGAGGCACTGCGTTTGTTGCTACCGTGACAAAGATGCCCTTTTATTGCTTTATCCTTCGATGATTTTAGTCTCTTTGTGCGTCTTTTCGTAACAACATTTACTGGTTCATGATATTTTAGAGCAATACTATCCAATCCTTTAAATGGGTACATGCTTGTCTTTGATGGGATGTCCAAGTTTAAATCCCGCAATTTCATTTGCAATTCGGCATGAGCATTAACTAGAATTTCGAAGCCTTCTTTGAATTGACAACCTTCGTTAAATATTGGCGTGAAAATACCTGAAATGTAATGATGCTTAGTCATGTATGGCTCAGCGTCGTAACTTCCAATTTCAGCTCCACCTTATCCATGAATTTTACTTATGTAACTCTCTTCCATTGCTTCGAAATGTAACATTCCGGTAAATATCTTATGCTTAAATGCACCATAACAGACAATATATATCTGTTAACCAGTCATATCTATTGATTTTATATATACATTACTTGCCGACCTTCGTGTTTGATGATGCTACTCTTGGTGCATAGGTACCGAGCCTTTCTACCCTGAAGAAGAAATGACGGAAGAGGTTCAGGCGGATCAACCTGATGACTTCCTAGATTACAGTACGGACGGCATTGTATAGCCGTATCGACCCCGTAAACGAGTGCCTTCATGCTTTATTGGATTAGCTACATCTTTTGTTTCCTTTATATTTTGATTAGGACCAAGTTTTGGTGTGGCCTATGATTGTAATTAATATCTTGGGTTTAACTGTTTGAGACTTTGAATCTATTCATGTTAATTCAGTATTTGCTCTTAAACTATACATTTTTAGATACCAAATGTATGTTTGAAGCTTTCGCTAATTATTATATGTATTCGAGGAAATTTTTATACCTCACAATAGTCTTCGATCCAGTTGGGACATGATTGAGGCCAAGTACATTTGATTAATGGTTGGAAAAAGTTTTAATTGGCCCTGTTGACACCAAAAATGTCACTTTGTCTCTTCAACATCAAGAAGTTACATAAAGCCACATCCTACCACAAATAGGCCACGATACTTCAAGCGTCAAATCTTGTCAAAATCAAACAAAAACTACAAGATTCTTCAAAATAGCCAAAAGAAGAGTACACATGAAGTTTTGGGCCATTCCAACACTATGTGGCCTAACTTCACTCATCCGGCAGCTGAACAGATGCCCTGGCGGCGATAGCATCGAAGACATCGGATCTTCGATCCGAGCCTATAGATGGTCTCAAAATACCTCCAAAAGGCTCCATATCAAGTTTCAAGTCAAACCGACAATGTTTGACCCCACATAAACCCTTAAACAACAAAATAAAGCCTCTCGGCGGCGAGAACCACCGAGGCAATCACTCATCAAAGTGAGCACATGGGTGACTTCAAAAGGCTTCCAAAGGGCTACATGTCAAATTTCAGGTCATTTCGACAACATTTGACCGGATTTTGACTCTCGGAAACCAAATCAGGCCTCCCGGCGGCGAAGCTCCCTGGAACCATAACGTCTAAATCGGAGCTAATGGATCGTCTCAAAATGACTCCAATAGGCTCCCTGTCAAATTTGAGGTTAAACGGACATCAGTTGACCACACATTAAAGCGCGGCATCTCCCTCGCAACAAAATCAAGTCTACTGACGACGGGACCCCTCAGGCTTCAAAAATCAAACAAAAGCTGATAGTTGGTCTTATCTATTGCTCAGGAGGCTTCAGGTCAAATTTCAGGTCATTCCGACATTGTTTGACCTAGTTTGGCTTCTAACTGCAAATCGGCAGCTCTGCACGTCAAAGTTTGCGGCTATTCCTGAAAATTGGAAACTCGGCTCTCTTATATGCAAGGCTTTTCGCCAAGTTTTCTGTAGGGAAATCAAGCCAAAACATGTACAGAAATGTCAAGAAAAATACAGGAGAAAAAAGAATCGAAAAAGATCGAGAAACGACCGAAAAACGGCGACCAAAAGGGGGAAAAATCCCCATGGTTACCAGCGACCCTGGAAATCCAAGTCGCCGGATTTATGCCGAAAGGGCCATTTTTCGTCCCTTTTCGCGTTTCGAGAATTCTGGCCCCTATGGTTTTCCGAAAATCTGATTTTTGGTGCTCGAAATCAGCTGATCTTCACCAACATCTTGGATCAACCATCAAGAGCAAGTGATCATCATCGTACGCTTCAAAATAGCCAACCGGTCAACCAAGAAAGTACACTTTATGTCCAACCGATCGAGAAATCGACAGGACAGATGTTGCCGGCCCACTGGTATCAATCAGTGTCTGAAGTTGCATCGCCATCCGACATCAAACAACTTGTGGATCCATCGGTGATCATTGCAAAAAGAATTCCAAAAGATGCAGTACGGCCTGCGACTCTTCGAGCGCCCTGGCGTGCGACCGCTTAATGCAGTTAAATGACCTATTTTATGACAAGTTAATGTAGTCATTAACTCATTATTATGGGCGGCCCAATCAGAATCACGGAAAAAAGAGTTTATAAGTCCAAGCAATTATGACAATAAATCATGAAACTCCTCTCATCGTGGATTTTAAAGGTGATTAAATGCCCATCATTCTCCATCGGCCAATGAAAAGCCAAGAAAATGGAGTTACAAAATCATGAAATAAAAACTTGTAACTCCTCTCATCATGAAGCATCAATGCCATCAATGCTCATAAAACCACCTAATGGATACCAAAGGCTATAAAAGGAAGGTCATTCCAAGAGAAAGAGATCCAAAAATCCAAGAAGAACAAACCCTGAAAAATCACCGGAAAAATCTCCAAAGTCCAGACACTGCACAAAGAAGCTCTGCTACTTTGAAGAAACTCTGATGCAACAGACACCACAAGGTAATTGAAGTTCCTTAGGCGACGACCCCCCCAAGGCCGTCTCTGTCTATCCAACATGGCCTAGACGCGGCTTTTCAGCCCGTTTACTTGGTTTTTTTATTGGATATAGACCTCCCCTTGGTCTTTATCATCTAAAAACCTGAAGTCCAAACCAAGCCAAAAGAATCAAAGCATCATATGTTCTCATCTGAAGGACAATGGCGAAGTCCATACATGACTTGCGACCGTCAATCTGAACGAGTCCCCGCAATCTCCTGAGAAGTTATATTTCCTTTTCTCACCTTTCTATTGTATTTTGTTTTTTTTAAAGAGACAAAAAAAATCACAATTCTTTTCTTTCATTATTGATGAGATTTGTACATCACCTTTTACAGCAAACATCGTCTTTTACGGCAAACCGCCTTTCACGGCAAATATCACCTTTTATCGCAAAATCGCCTTTTACGGCAAACAAAGAAAAATCGCCTCCTACGGCATTAAAAAAAAAAAACCTTGTCTCTTTTCTTAAATATATGTGCAATAGAAAGTTAGAAAAAAGTTGATTTCCTTTTCTACTTGTGAAGGTGGATCTCCGGATTACCATTTCTAAATTCCAAGTATATAGAAAATCTGGTATACCCGTACAAAAATGTTGATGCTCGCTTTTTCCCTCCGCCTGCCTCCTGGTAGCCTCGGGACGGAAGTGAAAGAGGAAAAAAGCCGGGTCTATCAAGTTGGCACACACGGCGAGACTCGTTCATTTGAGAACATGATGCTTAGATTCTGTGGCTCTTTTCTAGTTGGTGGCCATGTTGGATCTTGCATCTAAAAAATAAACATGAGATGGGATTTTTTTGGAAATTTCTATCTTTGAGTTTATTTCCACTCTTTCTCATTTCATAAAAAAAATCCAACTTCTCTTTCTTGTATTCAATTTTGAGAAACTTTGATCCTTTCCTCTCCGAATTTGATAGGTCGCAGAAATGTTTGTAGCTATCGTTCGTATCGTGGAATGGGTCATTTTTTCTTTGATGAGTCCGATAGGGATATTAAAAAAAAAAAAAAGATTCTAGTTTCAAACTCTTTAAAAAAAATCAGTTTTCTCTCTTTTGGATTCAAATTTGAGAAACTTTGGTTTCTTCATTTACTGACAATGGCTCGCGAAAATCATTTGTAGCCAACGTTTGGATTGGGAGGGGCCATTCGCTCTCTTTGAAGGGTCCATTAGAGATCTTCCAAGAAATTAAAAAAAAAAAAAAAAAAAAAAACCCCACTAAGGTTACACCAATTGCGTTCTTTCACCAAAGTGGATCTAAGAAAAGCCTTGTCCAGAGTGTGAAGGCAGCTAGACTGTTCGAGAAAAGGGTCCTCCAAACGGGTTCATTAAGTAATCCTACCCTTATTTAGGGGCTGATCTATCTACTAAGGTTTCATAAGACCGAATTGGAAACCTATGTGTAATCTTCAAAAAATTTTCCAAAAAAAAAAAAAAAAAAAAAATCTCTCTTCCAAAAAAAAAAAAAACCATTAAAAAAAAACCTTTTCAAAACCAAAAAAAAAACTTCTGTCATTTTTTAATTCAAATTTGAGAAATCTTGGTTCATTCCCTTTCAGATAAAAGCTCACGGAAATCGCTTGTAGCTTGCATTCGGACTAGAACAACACTTGCTCTCTTTGATGAATTCTATTTTGACCTTACAAAAAAAAAACTTCATTTTTAGGTTCAAATCTGAGAAATCTTAGTTCTTTCCCTTCCGGACAACAGAAATCGTTTGTAGCTTATGTTCGGATTGGAATACGATTTGCTGAATCCAATTTTGACCTTTCAAAAAATCCCATCTCATGTTCATTCCAAGGATACAATTTGCAACATTTGTGCCTAGCGGTGCTAGTATGCCCTTTCGGGTCTATTGTATTCGCGACCGACACATTTGTATCTCCAATCTTATATCATCTTACCCCGAGTGAGCATCGCTTCTCGGTAATTTGAATTAAGGTTTACAATTGCTTCTAGTAGTCACTGGAATGCTCAATCTGAGCCTCCTATACTTGTGTTTAGAACAATTGTACCCTCTATGGCTTGTTACCTTCTTCACCTCGCTTGGGCTGGGCCATGTTCCCTAGAGCGATTTGAAAAGACAAAACCATAGTTTTTTTCCATTTATGATCACCATATTCTTGTGATTACTAATGTATGTGGTGAACATGATGCCCCGAAGCTCAGATTGCTCGTCGCATACGTTGCCTCGCGGCATATCGACAAAAGAGACTAGAGAAGCGAAGAACCCAGCATTCTACCTTTCAAGTCTCTAAAAAATGGGTCAAAAGAGAAAGACCCGATCAAGTTGCTGCTATCCATATGGTTGGCAAAACCAAAAGACGCCAGAAGTCGGCAACTAAAATCCATGTCAAATGACCGGTGACTCGCAGCGTCTCCCGGACACGAAGACATCAGAAGGATTCTCTTGCTCCTTCAAGCCAAGGATATCAGAGTAACTACTCCTCCGACTTTTCATCAAAAAGAATGATCTCCAGCTCAGTTACCAAGACGATGTCCTCATTCGACTCTCGAAGGGTGAACGTCTTAGTTACAAATGCTGAGCAACCTCAGCTGCATGATGACGTAACCGCACGGATCCAGCAACTGGAGTAAGGATAGCAGAGAATAGAGGCTCTGATGGAAAACCTCCTTCGCACTTTCCAACGTCCACCAAACAATGAAGTCCATCTAAATGATGAGACAAACGGTGGAGATAATGAGTCACATGCCCTTAACAAAAGGGACGTTGGCGATATCCTCGCCCAAGCAAAAGAAGATGATATACTAAAGGAGCATGGGCTCAAGCCCCTTATACCTTATGGATGGACTCGGTTCCATTCCCTGCAAAATTCAAACAACCACCCTCCAAACATACACGGGGAAAGGTTTAACCAGACAGCACATCATCCACTTCAAGATCCTAACAGGAGCTATTATGGATTAAGATGCCCTCAAGATCCGTCTCTTTACAAGTACCCTAAAAAGTACGGCCTTTGATTGGTATTCCAATTTGCCGGAGAATTCCATTCAAAACTGGAATATGCTAGAGACACGCTTCCTAACCCACTTCAAAGGTGAGGATCATCCTGTTACTATGGCGTAGCTCTACAGCCTAAAACATGGAGAGAATGAGTCAACATATGACTTCATTCACAAGTGGAGGGTGATGACATATAAGTGCTCAAATGTACATCCACAAGCGTCACTGGTCGACATCTGTCGTAACAACATGAGAGCAAGGATCCACTCCATGATCATCGGCAATAAATCAAAGAACCTAGGAGAACTCCTAGAAGCTTCCATAGGCTAAAACGGTGATCAAAGACCTCAACAGTCAGAAATCATCGAAGAAAGAGCCGATTACCATTATGACCTCAAAACCAAAGAAAAAGGAGGTTCTTAATATGCAAACCAAGTCAGCTCTCCAGCAGACAAAGAAAGCTGAAAATAAAGCTACGGGTAAGAAACCTAAACTCTCTGAGGCCTTCAAAGAACGAGTAGAGAAAAAATACCAGTTCGATGAAAATATTGAAGAAATCTGATGGACCTTCGGAGTTTCTGTCCTCTCCTTCCTCACCCCGAGGGCTGGCCTGGGTCTCGGCGGAGGAGGGAAACCGCGGGTATCAACATTTTTGTACGGATATGCCATATTTACTTTATATTTGGAATTTGGAATGGTGAGGATCCGGAGATTCACCTTCACAAGTAAAAAGGAAATCGATCCTTTTTTCTAACTTTTCAAATTGCATAAATATTAAGAAAAGAAACAAGTTTGTTTTTTGAGAATGCCGTAGGAGCCGTTTTTTTTTGTTTGTTTGCCGTGAAAGGCGATTTTACAAAACTCATCAAATATGAAAGACAAGAATTGTGATTTCTTTTTGTCTCTTTAAAAAATACAAACTACAATAGAAAAGGAAGAAAATGAATCTAACTTCTCAGGAGATTGTGGGGACACGTTGAGATCGACGGTCGCAAGTCATGTATGGACTTCGCCATCGTCCTTCAAATAAGAACGGTTGATGCTTTGATTCTTCAGCTTGGCTCTTACCCTCAGTTTTTTAAAGGACAAGGACCAAGAGGAGGTCCTATACCCAATGAAAAACAGAGTAAACAGGCTGAAAAGCCGCGTTTAGGCCATGTTGTAGAAGGAAGGGACCTTGGGGGGGGGGGGGGGGTTGGCCCCCCAAGGGACTTTGATCACCTTGTGGTGTTTCTTGTAGGAAAGCAGGAGGACTTCGTCTGGATTTCTTCGGGAGACCGCAAGTGTGCAAGTGTAGAATTTCAAGTCGATGTGTGTATCGATCCTCATTTCTTTAATTTTGACCTCCTTTTATAGGCTTTTGGTAGCCATGAGGTGATTATAGGCATTGATGGCCATGATGAGAGAATTGATGAGCAGTTACAAGTTTTTATTCTTTGATTTTGTAACTCTTTTTTCATGGCTTGTGATTGGCAGATGAAGGACAGTGGGCATTTTATTGCCTTTAATCTTCATGATGATGGGAGTTTCATGGGTTTAATGCCATGATTACTTGGTTTTATAACTCCTAAATGCTTGAATCTGATTGGGCCATCTAAAATAATGAGTTAATGACCGCATTAAGTTGTCATAAACAGGACAATTAACGATATTAAGTGGTCGCCAGGGCATGTGAAGAGTCGTGGGCCGCGCCGCGTCTTTTGAGATTCTTCTTGTGATCATCACAGGTGGATCCACACATTGTTTGATGCCGGATTGCAGTGTAATTTCAGACATTGATTGATGTTGGTGGGCCGGTGACATCTGTCTTGTCGATTTCACGATCGGTCGGACAGAAAGTATACTTTCTTGGTTAGCCGGTTGGCAATCTTGGAGCGATCGGTGATGATTTCATGCTTTTAACGGAGGATCCAAGATGTCGGTGAAGATCAGTGGTTTTCAGGCATCAAAGATTGGATTTTTAGAAAATCACAGAGGCAGAAACACCCGAAACGCAAAAAGGATCGGAAAATGGGCCGTTTGGTGCGAAATCCGGCGACCCTGAGTTGCGGGGTCGCCAGCGACCATAAGGCTTTTTTGGCCCTTTTGGTCGCCGAGCTTCGTATTCGGCCGTTTTTTCGTCTTTTTTGTTCCTTCTTTCTTCTATATTTTTCTTGACATTTTTCCTCAATTATTGACTTGATTTTGCTGCGGGGAAAATGTCGAGCTTTGATATGTGATCAAACGATGTCCGATTGACCTGAAATTTGACGGGGAGCCTATTGGAGTCATTTTGAGACAACCCATTAGCTCCAACTTGGATGTCATGGTCCTGGGGTGCTCCGCCGTCGGTAGGCTTGATTTTTTTTTCGGAGCGTCGAAACCTGGTCAAACGTTGTCGGAATGACCTGAAATTCGACATGCAACCCTTTGGAAGCATGTTGAAGCCACTCATGTGCTTTGTTTGATGAATGATGGCCTCGGTGGTTCTCGCTGTCGGGAGGCTTGATTTTGCTGCTCGAGCGTTGATAGAGGGTCAAACGTTGTCGGTTTGACTTGAAATTTGGCATGGAGCCCTTTGGAGGCATTCTGGAGTCATCCATAGGCTCTGATCGAAGTTTTGGTGTCTTCGATGATGTTGCCGTCGGGAGTGCTTGTTTAGCTGTCGAAGAAGTGAAGTTAGGCCAAACGATGTCGGAATGGCTCGAAACTTCAGGTGTACCCCTCTTTTGGCTGTCTTGAAGGATCTTTCAGTTTTTGTCTGATTCTGACAAGACCTGATGCTTGAAGTAGCTTTGTCTGTTTTTATAGCAGGATGCAGCTTCACGAGGCTTCTTGATGTTGAGGAGACATAGTGACTTTTTTGGTGTCAACAAAATCTTTGGGGCTCTTTTAGCAAATGGCAAACTTACCTTGCCGGACCCCAAAAGACCGGGAGATGTTGGCAAAACCAACGATCATCGGTATTGTTCATACCACCAGATGGTCTCACATTCTCTCAATTAATGCTGTGTTATGAGAGAAAAGATCAATGAGATGTGGAAAAACGGTGTCATCACCTTCGACAAAAGCTATGGGTCTGCCTCTGTCAACGTGGTGTCATGTGGATAAACTTCAAAGTTACCAAAGGAGAAGATCACTACTTCCTTCAAGGTGATAAAAATGACTCAAACGTCCCAAGAGTTGGTTCCTTATCCAACACCAGACGGACAACCTATATGGGTGCATCCCGATCTCCTTAAAGATGAAAATTGGGAGATCGTCAAAACATAGTCGGTTGCTCAACAGCAAAGGCAAGCCAGGAGACAACTTTGCAAGCTTAGACAGCAGGAGAAAGCTCAACCAAAACAAGAAGTCCCTGAAAAGGCAGAGACCTCTTCTACTGCTTCACTGGGGGCAACAGAAGAGTTCATTCCCAAGACTTCAAGGGTGGTAATAAAATTCCCCCTTGGTGATTTCATGCCACCACAGCTAAGAAATGAAGCTACGCATGGGGCATCATATTCTTGCAACTTGGTAATTGGATTCTCCATGAATAGATACGAGTGCAGTGACACCGCCGATGACACCGACGAGTGGGAGGAATCCCTTGAAACAGAAGAATACCTCTCTGATGAAGAATGGATTCCTGAATCTCACCTTATGCTAGTAATCTGGTATAATCCCTTACAGCCACAAGGATCCTGGTCCAATGATGAAGAAGACCAAGAGGTTGTTAAAGAAAATGCTATCGATCCCATGTATGATCCTGAAGAATATGTGAGGATCTGCAGCGTCTTGCCATGGAGCAAGAGTAGGATCATATCAATCACCTTCATCACAATCAAAATCCAGCTCCAGCAGTTCTTGAAGATTTACAAGTACCTCCTCCGGTAATCCTTGTAATCCTGGACTTACAAGTCCTTACATCCGAGGATGAGTCTGATTTCCAACAGTCTATTTTGGGGGCATCTCCTATCGGGGCAACCTGCAATCCGATAGCTCAAGATGATAGTGCCTTTGAAGCTTCATCTACTGAAGACACATACGCTCAGACTACATCTGGTAGTATATCTTCCGGAGCTACATCTTCTCAAGTGACTTCCACTGAGATATCACCTTCTCAGCCTTCGTCCCCTGAAACTGTGACATCAGAACCCACACCTCTTCCGACTGATCATCCTGAAGAAACTTCAGCCGATGAAGTCCTCTTCAATGAAAACCTGGTCAACTGGTCCTAGATACCCGACCTCATAGGTGATGTTTGGACCGATAAATTACTCAACAAGGAAGAAAAGTTGCTGGGTACTGTTCAGGACTTGTTTTAGGAAAATGCTCCATGCAACACAATCACTAAGGATGCCAATGTTGCTATAGAGACGTCTTCAGCAAATGAGAAGGATCAACCCCCTAATTCTGAGGGCGATCTTCCAATCGAAGAACCTTCTCCAGAACCTCTTGAAGTTGGTGGAGGTACTCGCTCTGGCCGGGATTACCACAAAAATTACAACCAACCCACTTCTTCTTATATAAATCCTTCGGAAAAGCAAGTTGTAAATGCCCCAAGTGGTAACAATAATGAAAATGCATGCCCCAAGGACGCTTTCAAGTACGACTTGATTGAGCACTTCAAACACATACCTGCACAACTGCACATCTTTGACTTATTCCGAATGTCTCCCCCCAGTCGTGATAATCTCATTTCAGAACTGCAAAGACTGAATGCCGATGTCGACAAACATGCCCCACAAGTCCTACAAATTGAAATGGACTATAGGATAAAAAAATTAAATACTTCCTCAAAGGGAGAAAATAAGAAAACCAAGTGATTAGGAATTGAATGCCTCTTGGTTCAGAAAGCAGCAAGTGCAACCATCGCCTTCGATAAGGATGACCTCCTGTTAGACGAGACAAAGCACAACCGACCCTTGTACTTCACAGGGTACGTCAAAGAGATGCCAATACACAGAGTCCAGATCGACCCAGGTTTTGCACTCAAGCTCATCTCTACTTCGGCACTCGAAGAACTGGGCATTTCACCTAGCAAGCTGAGTTACACATCTTTATCCATCTTTAGATATGATGGGAGTGCTCAAAGGCCTATTGGCAAAATTGGTGATCTTATCTCTAAAGTCACTTTGTATGCAATAAGAACTCCTTCATGCTACAACATCCTTCTTAGACGCCCATGGATACATGAGAATGGTCTCGTCCCTTTAATTTTACATCAATGCATCAAGTTCGTTGGCAACGACAGCTTGTTACATCGAGTGTTTGTAGACAAAAAGCCCTTCAAAGGCAAAGACTTTCAGTTTGCAGATGCTCATATGTACAAGGATGAAGAAGTAGAAAAGGAGGAAGAAACAACACCCTTTTTCAAGCATAAAAAATTGGATTTTCAGAAACGCAAAAAAGATCGGAAAACGGGCCTTTTGGTGCGAAATCCGGCGACCCGGATTTGCAGGGTTGCCGGCGACCATGCACCCAGGGTTTCCGGCGACCATAGGGCTTTGGCCCTTTTGGTCGCCGAGCTTCGTTTTCGGCCGTTTTTCTGTCTTTCTTGTTCCTTCTTTCTTCTGTATTTTTATTGACATTTTTCCTCAATCATTGACTTGATTTTCTTGAGGAAAACTTGACGAGAACCAGCGCAAAACCGGAGCACAAAGTTTCCCATTTTTCCGAAAAGACGAAGACTTTGTAGCCGATTGTCCGTCAAGAGTCGAAACTAGGTCAAACGATGTCGGAATGACTTGAAAATTGAGGTGAAGCTTCTTGAGTAGTGGACAGGACCAACCATGAGCTTTTATTTGAGTTTTGAAGCCGTTTGGGGTCCTGTCGATGCTTGACTTGATTTTTCTGCAAGGAAAATACCGAGCTTTGCCATGTGGTCAAACGATGTCCGATTTACCTAAAATTTGACGGGGAGCCTATTGGAGTCATTTTGAGACGTTCCATTAGCTCCGTTTTGGATGTCATGGTCCCGGGGTGCTCCGCCGCCGGTAGGCTTGATTTTCTTTCGGAGCATCGAAACCTAGTCAAACGTTGTTGGAATGACCTGAAATTCGAAGTGCAGCCCTTTGGAAGCATGTTGAAGCCACTCATGTACTTTATTTCATGAGTGATGACTTCGGTGGTTCCCGCCGCCAGGAGGCTTAATTTTACTGCTCAAGCATTGAATGAGGGTCAAACGTTGTCGGTTTGACTTGAAATTTGGCATGTAGCCCTTTGGAGACATTCTGGAGTTATCCATAGTCTCTGATCAAAGTTTTGGAGTCTTTGATGATGTCGCCGCCGGGAGCGCTTGTTTAGCTATCGGAGAAGTGAAGTTAGGCCAAACGATATCGGAGTGGCCCGAAACTTCAGGTGTACCCCTCTTTTGGCTGTCTTAAAGGATCTCTCAGTTTCTGTCTGATTCTGATAAGATCTGATGCTTGAAGTAGCTTTGCCTGTTTTGTAGTAGGATGCAGCTTCACGAGGCTTCTTGATGTTGAGGAGATATATTGACTTTTTTGGTGTCAACAAATGCCCCCTCGAGGTACAGCGACGAGTGGCTTTTTGGAGTCGATGTGCCTCGAAGAGAAACTTGAAGGAGAGTTTCTAACTTGACCAAGAGTCTTGAGTTTTTTTTTTTTTTTTTTTTTTTTTTTTTTGAATAGCCTTCTAAGTTTTTAGGGGAATTTTATGGTAGTGAGAGGGATCACGTACCTTCTCAAGGCAAAGTTTTGAAAATGACATGGGGTATTTGGATTTTGGTTTTTGACCTTGTGACCTAACAAGCTGTATGTGGCAGGTTAGGAGGTCGGATTTGGTTTTGATTTTGACCTTGTGACCCAACAAGTTGTATGTGGCAGGTTGGGGGGTCAGATTTGGTTTTTTGGTTTTTGTTTTGGTTTGAATTGGATTGGATTTTTATTTTGGTTTTGGTCTTGTGCCACAGTCAGCGTTTTTTTTTTCTCTGTTGTTTTTTTTTCTTGGTTGTACGGACCTGGCCATACTGCCACGTGGCAATGGGCCACGGACTGTGGGCCAAATTTTTTTTTGCTGAGATTTCTCTTTCTCTTTTTCTTTTTCTTTCCTCCTTTATTTGCTCACCATGATAATTGTGAGAACCCGACCCCTAATTTCCTGATTTAGTGTGGTTTTAATCGTGATTTAGTTCTCTCAGTGGTTTTAATGGTTGTTTTTTTAACTTTCTTAGTTTAATTACCCTTTTCTTTGGTTTTGAAAAGTTTTGGGAACCTTCTTAACTTGTGGGACCCTTTGGGGGTTCTTATTGTGATTTTGTGTGAGCTTGGGATTTATTTTGATTTCCTAAAAATTGTGTTTTCATCCCATTTAACTTATATTGTTAATCCCTACAACTTTCATGTTGGACCCGTCCTCGTTTGAAACTCCTAAACCCGACTTTTCTCATTGAGGGCAAAACAGTCTTTTCACCCAAAATCTGGACTTGATTTTCAATGTCACCAAAACCCGCAAAATATATACTTTTTGGAAACTAGAGATTTTGCTGATCAACTTTGCCTTCTTCGTCGAATTCATTTGAGGTCCCAAAATGCATGTTTTTAGCTCGACTAGTACTTTAAGTGGTGGGACCATCTCCCCCTTTGTTATAAAAGGAACCCATCTATTCTCTTCTTCCTTGCCCTAATCACTATTCTAAGAGAGGAATCCCAGCAACCATGGTTCCCTCCATTCCTTTCTTGCTTTCTCCATCTCATAGCACCACCAAACCATTGCCAAACCAAGATTGGACTCTACCATCTTCATCCTCATCTCAAGAGTTACCCTTGGATACCATTTTTGAAGAAAACCAAGCTTTTCAAGATTTCCTTTGAGCAACCTCTTGCTTTTTAAAGAACTTCCAAGTAAGGGATCCTTGTAATCTTTTGGATTTGTGTTCTCCTAGCCTTTGAGAAGCTTTGTTTTGATTATTGGAGGTTTTCTTTTTGTTTTGATTTGGTTTTGATATTTGGGCTTGTATTTGGGGGTTTTGTGTAGATTTGTGATTTTCGCTTGAAGAAGTGATTAGTGGTTGATTTGCATTAGCTTGGACCTAAGGCAAGTGGATGAAATGATTTATTTTCATTAATCATATTTTTATGCAAATGATTAGCTTTCATTAATGATTTTTCATTACTTAAGCTTGGTTCGTTCATGCTTTTATTGAGATTTCAAATGCACTAATTAGTGTACTTTCTAGCATATTACTCTTTTGAAAATGACATCTTGAATGTATAAGTCCTAATTGATTTTATATTATGGATTTCTTACGGTTGAATGTGAATGGGATGAAGAGGTTGGGTTCATTTTGTGAAAGGATCTCTTGGAGTTTTGAATGATTTTCAAGAAGAACATGATTGGTTTTGTCATTCCATTAATGTTTTGCTTACTTGCTTTTAATGTGAAATAAATGTCCTTGAAAGTGGTTGATTAGCCATGTATTGCCTTAAAATGTGATTTATAGCTTTTGTTTTTATCTCTTGTCTAAGATTTGAATGAATCTATGTGGTTATGGTTATTCTCCTTCTCTTTGTGATTTAATGTGGAAAAGAATGAAGATAGTATTGAGGTGCTTTCATGCCCTCTAATGATGTGGAAATGGAACCCTAAAAATGGGTTTTAGTATGAAGAGAAGAAGGCAGAGCAGAACTGTCACAGAACTGGTTTTGAACAGTTCGCTCGAGCGAACTGATACTTCGCTCGAGCGAACTGCCCAGAAAAGGGTTCGTCCCACTCGAGAGAGCTGTTCGCTCGAGCGAACATGGGTCCGCTCGAGCAAACCCTCCCAAAAACCATTCCAGAGACCCCTCCGCTCGAGCGAACTGTAATGTCCGCTCGAGCGATGGGTGCTGGTTCACTGGGGACATGTTTGGAGCTGAAGTAAAACATTTATATGATTGTGAGAGGTTCATGGGAAGCCCCGTTGTGTCGGAAGATTTATTAAGTGATGTATGAAGCCCGGATGAGAAAGAAACCATAATCACAAGGTATCCATTGGAGTTTTGGAAAATCGCCAAAGTGTATAAGGAGCCCGGAATGTCTCCAAACTTCAAGAGTATCAAATATTTTCTGAAAACGACATACGGGACCCCTCTCCACCTCAAATTAGTTTTGAACCCCGATGTCTATCCTGGAATTTCGAAAGGCTAATTGCATTGCTTTGTTCCCAAAGTTTTTATGTTCATTCCCGAAAACATTGAACTGTATTTAGCATTTTGCTAGCCCGCCCATGCCTTGCCCGATATAAAAGGAGATTTGTGCCTTTGAGCGCCCCAATGCAATGTAAGAACTTGGAAGGCATTTAATGGAGTCCGGATGAAGAGAAACCCTATTATGAAGATTCGTCGAGGATCCTTAGACTCGTCAATGTGCATAGGGATCCGAGATGTCCTTAATCCTCATGGAGTACCAAGTATATGCCAAATTAGACATACGGGATCCTATTCACATTGACTTAAATCTAGGACCCTCAACATTTGGCCCGGAAAAGTATAGAAATCCAATATGTCTTATTTAAACTCGAATTTCACTTGTACACTTTCAATCTCATACTATATGACTAGACTTGCCCCGAAGGTATTGAGATTTATGCTTCTTTTTAGCATGTTGCTAACCCGTTTATGCCCGACCCGATACAGACATGTTTTGTGCCTATGGGTACCCCGTCCCGTTATATGTATTTATTTGACCTGATTTCTTGTATATGACCCCTGAGAATAAAACCTTGAGGCAATATGGGGCCAGAGCTTTATAGTGCGAGCCCATAAGCCAAAAGAGAACATGCATACATGTATTTGTTTGTTTACTTGGATATAACCTATGAATCGGCACCACTAAGCTTGGATGACCTTGTCGGTCTGATCTACCGAATTGGAGATCCCTTCTTGTCTCGCCAGCTGCAGCTTGGATCCCGTTACCCGGTTTATTAACCGTGGTCTTGTCCCGATACCGCAGATTGCTACTGTGGTTCCTGATGCCCGGCTCGCTACCGTGGTCATGTCTCGTATGTAGTATATGTATATGTAAATTTCGTTGTTCCTCGTCACTTCGGTGACTGAGGTCAACGCCTTGATATGCTTGCTCTATCCCTTCTGTGATAGAGGATTTAGCTTTGTGTGGTTGCTATCTTAATAGTTCCTGATCCTTGATACCCTTACTGCTTTATATTGATAATGTCTTTTCTTAGTAAATGATGCATTATTTATACATGTTTTAAATGAGTTCCCGATTTGTGAAATGTTCATGTTTTATACATGCCTTAAAGGAATATATGTTTTGTCAAATGTTTATGTTTCATACCCGTTTTATATGATTACAAGATTTTGTCAGATATTCATGATTTCCTATACATTTGTAATTATGTACAACTTTGATCAAACAGCATGATTTATTGCATGTTTTATCGTTCAGTATATTGTTTATATCCTTTCACCCACCTGCCAGACCGTCGTGTCTGACCCACTACTTTGGTACTCAGGTTCAGACTTCTTCACCTGAGATGAGTGCACGTGTTGGCTGTGGAGTCATGAGCTTAAAGGTGGTTTGTCGGCTATGTCATGTAGACACTGAGCTTGACATCGGTATTACATCACATATGGGGTAGTGATCATAAGCTTGTTTTCTTGTATGGCTTCTATTAGCCTTTTGCTTGGGATTTGTAATTAATACACATTGTTATTTGTAACTTGAACATATATTGGAATGTAATACCCTGTTACTGTCAGCTCTATACCTTTATTGTGATGGTTTATTCCAGTTTGAGATGGATCATTGATAAGATGACTATATGCTTAGGTTGAGTGCGGTGCGGAATCCAATGGCCACGGACTCCGAGTCGCAACACCACGAAAGCTTCCGCTAAATATTCAGAGCGTGTTGGAATTTGTAATCCTCACACACGCGGATCTTGGGAGAAACATAATTATTACTTCACGGACCCCGGGTTTGGGGTCGTGACAATAATGAGGTTATGCAATTTCAATATGTTTATACATTTTTTTTAATGCATCAAGATAGAAGGCTAGAGTTTCTAGGTCATGCCAGCATGATTTTTGACTTGGACAAAGTTTGATTGGTTTTGACCAAATTGGGTTGGAATTGGTCAAACTTTGGTCAATGTTTTCTTAGCATCTAATGCATGATGATATTTTTTCGATGCATGATTTTTGGTAAATGGACTTGGAAGCATGATGATGCATACCTGAAAATCTTTTGTAGGTATTGGGATTTTGAGCTCCCAGCGATGTTGAGCTCTTTCTCGGTCTTGCTGGATTTTGAGGAACTTTGCAATTTTTGGATTCTGAAGCTCGCAGCAATGTTGAGCTCTTTTCCAAATTTTGCAGAAATTTGATGAGATTGGCTCGTTCTCGCAGCGATGTTGAGTTCGAACCTTCTTTGGGAATTTTGCACTGACTATGAGCTCGCAGCGATGTTGAGCTCATCTTCAGGCTTCCTATATTTCTCGGGGTATTTCCCTTTTCTTTGGAATTGCCTCGGAACAATGTCAAAATTTTGCTAGAATTTTCTTTGTAGCAGAATTCTGTCATTTTGATGATGATTGATCTTTTCTCTTCCATCTTTTGCAGGTAGTTCTTCCAAAACGAACAAGGGTAAAGTTCCTGTTACTGACGCACCCCGTCGGTCTGCCAGATCTTTTAATGCGGTCGTTCAGCAGGCTTGGGAGAAGGTCCAGTTTGTTGAGAAGAACTTGGAAGAGTACGATTCCCTCAATCTTGATGAGATGAGACAGCGATTGATCGCTCTCAAAGATGAGGAATTCTACAAGATCATGGTAAGCAGTCGTCCTTGGGTTACGGACGATCAGAGCATTGTGCTCAAGCCTACCTTTTTCTTTGGTGATGCAGTCCCCGACGACTTGACATACCAAAGGAGATGTTTTCAGTTCTCTTACACAGCAGATGGTGAGGAGAGAACTATTTCTACCCGGCCGACTTTCGATCGGACCATCTCGATCCGAGCCTTTCTCCCACGTGCCCTAAGAGGGAAGATCCTCCGAGCTGGGTGAAGAGGACCGGTGTGATCAAGACTGGGGTTTTTGTTGGCGGCCCTTCCAGTTTTGCAGAGAAGTCACCTGTCCGTATGGACATGTTGATGCTAGCCAGTGGCTACCAAGGTTCTGATCATCCATCGGTCGATTTGAGACCGGTGGGCCTTGGCATTTTTCGGGGTGACGACAGCAATTGGGTGAAGCCTTTTTGACTTCGTGGCCGTTTCAGTGCTGACTCGAGCTGGGAATCATGGACTGATCACACCCTGAAGATTGGCGAGGCCGTTCTGCGGGAGGCCGAGATTTTTGATGCGGTTCGCGCTTTTTGGCAAACCGTCGCTTTCTCCGATGATGCTTTCATGGCCATGCTGGAGTCATTCCTTCCACAAACCAACACCTTCATTGTGACGAATGGTGAGATTGGTTTTTCTTTGAAGGAACTGAGCGCCATCCCCGGATTGCCTATCCTCGGCAAACTCTATGAGGAGTTTATGCTCATTGACAGCATCCTTGAGGAGCAGTCTGAGGAATTTAGGCTTGTATACTTTCAGCTCGTTGCCTTCTATGATTTTTTGAAGGAGAAGGAGGGCTCGAAAGTTAGATGCAGCAGTTGGAGAAGTTGCAGCTCCAACTTTCTAATAGCGGGGAGTCTTCTAATGGCATGGCCCAGGATGCTAGGGCTAAAGCATCAAGTTTGAAGAAGATCGTCGCTATGTGAGAAGATATAAAGAAGTTTCTTCGCAAGCACAAATGTCATTTGTCCTGACGTTACATTGCGGAGAGATCTCGCTATTTACCTCACTTATTGGTTGGGTGAGGCTGTTTTTGCTGGAGGAGATGGAACGCAGATCAGGCCGCACTGTATTTTTCCAGCTTGTCAGATGGTGTTTGGAGAGCGGCTGGCTTTGGTACCTGCGCTTTACTCCTATTTGTGTACCGAACTGCAGGCGGCTGCTTTCCTGGTTTGGCTTAGGCTCCCCTTGAACAGAGTATTTTCTGCCCATATCTTCTATTCGTGGTATGTATACCACTGTCCTAGCTTCCATCGTTTGGGAGTTGCACAGGACGAAGATCCTTTTATGATTTGTTTGGTTAGAGGGACAGCCGTTTCCAAATTGCTTTTGTCTGCCCGTTTGAGGATCCGACGATTTAGGGACGTCGAGATTGGGCAGTCTTTGGTGAAGCTTTCTCCGGGTTTGCGGAAGAAGGCTTTCGACTTTGGTGTCTCCCGTGATTTGACCAGGGCAGGGTCGGGAAGACACTATGCTTTGACAAACGCGAAGAAGAGATGGCTCTTCAATATACGGGTTGGTACGATGGTGTACCACAGACATCTTTTTGTCGATATCCAGCTGTATGTCCCTTCGCGTTTTGCATTACAGCTTGGCTTCTCTTAAGGCGTTGTTGGAGCGCCTTCGAGCATGGTGAAGCGCTTTGGAGGTCTGCAGGATGGGAGGAATGCATGGGCTTTTTATAGTGCTGAGGATACTACTGCCATGATTTCCTATCCTGAGCTGCCCACCTTCCGGACTGCTGGCTTCACGAAGTGGTTCGTGGAGAGCTTTTCAGTGTACCGGGGGCTTTCCAAGAAAGAGCTCGATGTCAAGCAGTCTCCTAGGAAAGGTTTTGGCAAATCGGATGGTGTCTGTCGGGAGGAAGTTTTAGCCTTCCTTTCTGGAGAGAAGCACAAGATAGGCTTTCTCAATGAGCAGGACGTCATCAGATCAGGAGTTGTACAAGGGATTTCTGGTGAGGTCTTGAGACAGCTGGAGGAGGAGGAGGCCGAGATCGATGCTATGATACAAGCAGAGCGTACGAAGGCTTCCATGGAGTCTACTGAGAAGAGTTACCATCCAGTGAGGACTCTAATGAGAGGCCTGATGTTGATAGTGGGGCGGGATCATCGAGCAGATTGACCCGCCGAGGCAAGAGGAGGAGAGGACAACGCCGTAACATGAGACGGCAGATAGTCCTTCTGATATTGAAGTTCCTCTCACCATTGCTGAGGAGGTGTCTGAGGAAGCTGACGAGCCTCCGGAGAAGAGAAGTAAAGAAGAGGAGATAGCTGGTATGATCCTCTTTCTTCCTTTTGCCACTTCTTTTCTTTTATGAGAGATTTGTTTTGATCCGCTGCTTTCTTTCTTTTGGCAGAGGATGATGACTTGGTGATGCCTGAGGTTCCGGCCGATGAGACGATGACGGATCCAATCGTGGCATCTGAGGAAGAGCCCAGGGACTCTGGAGTGGTTCCAAAACCTTCACCTGGTATGATTGCTTTGGCTTCTCCTTTTCTTTTATTTGTGCTGTCATTTGCTAACATATAGCTTTTGTTTTCTTGACTTGCTAGAGGATTCTGACGATTTCGAGCCCTCCATGGATGCAACCTTTGATGATGTTTTGGATGAGCTCGGAGAGGCAAAGAGTACTCCGCCGGTCGTCGAAGAAGGGATTTTTGCAATACAAATCTTGATATTGATTTTTTTTGACAAGATCGTATTCATATCTTTTTGTCTTTCCCTTAGCAGATTGTGGAGCAGCAGGGGAAGTTCCTCCGTCTTCTTTAGGGCCAGAATAAGAGATACTTGCGGCTGATCCAGGAGTAGGGGCTTCTTCTTCCTTCAATGAGTCAGCTTCTTCGGTTTGGAAAGAGTTTATTGATTACTCTTCCAATGGAGCGTGACATAGGCAGTCGGGTGCCAGAGCATGGTGAATCCTCATCTGCACCGCACCTTCAGTATGCAAGGAAGGTGTTGAAGACTGTTTTGAGCTCATGGGTTGAGACTCTCTTTTCAGGTCACTTGGAAGCTGGCTTTTGCATGATCAAGCATGTACAGGACATTCTTGCTGATAGCAAAGAAGTCGGTCTGGACATCGCAAGCGCCAAAGATTTTGTTGAGGAAATCATCGCCTTGGGGAACAAATGGACTGAGACCAAGAGTTTCCCAGATGCTGACTTCTTCGATGAGATGTTTATAAAGCCATCCAGCAAAGTCAAAGCTGAGCTGACTAAGGTCACGAAGACTCGGAAGCAGGTCGTTCGGGAGAAGAACTTTACCGAGTTATCCATCATGGGACTGAAGCAAGACTTAGACTGCCTTGATAAGGAGGTCGTCGAGGCTAGGCAGCTTCTTGAGCTTTTGGAGGAAAAAGCTGCTGCCAAATGGACCGCCATTGTGGAGGCTCGTGACAAGGAGGGGAATCTCATTCGTCAGATTGAGGAAGCTGAAGGTAATGTCCGGAGGAAGACTCAGGAGTATGAGCAGTGGCAGGTCCTCTGTAAATAACTTCCTCATGCTGCAGATGGGTTGCGGCGTTCTGCCGCATTTTATGGGAACATTTTGAAGAAGCGTGGCCTGAAAACTTTGGAAGCTAAGGCCAAGGGTCTGCTTGAGGAGTTGAACATTTGGTTGAAGACCATGCTAGATTGAGCTCAAGAGTTGTAACAAACTCTTTTCTTCTTCTCTTTTGTATAAACAATTTTGGTACTATATTTTGTATCCCCTTCTTTTCACTTAAAATCATTTTTTTATGAAAATAAATTTGAGTAAAAGCTGATGGGAATGTTTGTTTGAGAATTTGATCAAAAGGTTGTCATTTTGTGAAAATCTTTTGTCAAAGAGTTGGTTTTGGGCATGAAAGCCAATTTTTGTGGCAAAAAGCCTTTTTTTTTTTTTTTGATGATTTGAGAATCAAATTTTAGAACGGCATGAAAGCCTAATTTTGTGGCGTAAGAGCCAAAATTTGTTTTGCGGCATGAGAGCCATAAAAAATTTGGATTGATGGGATAAATGTGGTGGTGGTGAAGGGTAGATCTGGGTGATGTTCCCTTTTCTCCACTAGGAGTAGCCTAGTGAAATTGATATTTTAGTTTTTATATTCAAAGATAATCTTGACTAGGCGATACTCCAGGACCTTGACTTGTAGTAGAAGCGTTAATTGATCCATAATCTGTCAGCTGATTGCTTTGACTAGACAAACATAGTATAAATCTTAGCATCAATTCTATTTTTGTTGAAAAATCTCACACTTGAAGATCTACACTTAAAAGATTCTCAAGAACTTTTAGCATGTAGATTCTCAAGATCTACAATACATCAGTCTTCTTTTATTCTTGTTGGCATTTATCCTACATTACATAAGCTGTCAGGTATGATTTCTTTACAATATTATGGTCACTTTCTTGTTGATGAATGTATCAACAGATCCTAGAAACTATATTAACAGATCAGTTTCAAACATCTTTATTTATGTGCTAGAGAGCAGGAAAATGTTTTATGCATGGTGTTTTTGGCAGCATCAGTCCTGCTTATTATTTTCTAGGACATATCTTTGCCCTTTGGGGTGTTTAACATGTCTGTCAATTAATTTAGGAGATGGAATTCTAGATCTCAGGACCATTTTTTATCTTCTTAAAGAGAATGCCGGTAACTTGGTTTACCCATACAGGACAGTTCATGCATTTGGTTAAAAAGGGAATATGCAGCATAATTCAACACGAAGCAACCTTTCTTATTGACCATGGATTCCACCCTTGTGTGAACTGTACATTCTTTTGGTCCAAAATAGCGGCCCATTGACCTAAAACTGCAGATCAGGGGCAATCAACATTCTCATATGTGCAATGAAGTTTCATGGTTTTGAATTCTTCAGTGTTTTAACATTTATCATCTACTGATCTACAAGTTTATGATGAACCCAATGGGTCATACTTTAATGCCAAATGTCATGTATTCGAGCTGTCGGTCAAAGTGAAAGAATGGACCATAGTTACACAAACTGATGTACCAGCTTGAGTGGTGCAGGTTTCTTATCATTGTTGGCTATAGTATCTCATTGCACCCTCTGTACATTCTATGCTTTTCAATTATATATTATTAATATCATGGATTTTGTATCTAATCAGCTTTTTTAATAACTCTTTATGCTATATAGAAATGGATAATGAAATATGCGGCGAAGATGTTGAATGCATTAATGTCGGTACATCTTATGGAAAAAAGCGTGGTAGGACGGAAAAAAAGAATACCATATGGTCAGAGTTTGCAGATGAATACTTAGCTGATATATTAATAGAACAAATCAATCTCGGGCGAAAGGATGGAACTCGGTGGACTACGGAAGGGTGGAGGAAGATTGAACGAAAGATGAAAGAAAAATATGGCAGTGAATGTGTTAAAGATAAAATCAGAAATCGCTTAAGAACGATAAAACATCATTACAATCATATCAAGACTCTCATGGGATTAAGTGGTTTTGGTTGGGATGACGTTACAAAAAGGGTTACTGCAAGTGACCAAGTGTGGGATGATTATGTCAAGATGAGGAATTATAAATATATCTTAATATTATATTAAACATTGTTTACTCAATAATTGTTACTTTATTTTGATCACATTTGTCTAATTCAGGCACACCCTGACTATGATTACTATCGAGGAAGAAGCGTGGTCAACTATGAAAAGTTTGCTATTATATATGGAGATTCAATCGCTGATGGAAGAGATGTGTTGTTGACTAACCAATGTCCACCACATCCAATGGAAGTCCCCCAGGTAAACATCCATGATGTGGCGGGGGAATCAAGTAGCTCTGATAAGATGGATGAAGCTGTCTTTGAAGCACCACGCGTCAAAAAACGCTTAACTAGTAGTTCTCGACGCAATGTGGAAGATGAAACTAAAAGCGATTATGATCTTACACATGCAATTAAGGATATAAACGCTACTTTGATCTACCTTGCTGACAAGATTGCTCAATCAGGGCCAAGCCAAGCTGACATTGTTGCTGCCATCGAAGAGTTGGATTTAGAGCTTATTTTAGAAGTAAGGGCTCTTAGGCTATTGAAGGATCCACAAGTGGCTAGTCAATTTCTTATATTTTCAACAAAGGATCAACGCCGTGCATGGCTCATGGCAGAGTTAAGTGGCTCTATTTAGGATCGTTGGTTTGCTGAGCTTGCTTTTTTGTGGCTTTGAGTTTGCCTTTTTATCATGGGACTCAGTTTGCTTTTTTGTCATGTTATAATTTGAAATTACTCTATGTTATTAGTGTTGTTTCCTTTATGATGAATGTTATAATGTACTCATTTTGCCATTTTTCTTATTGTGATCCATGGATTATGTAGATTAATCGTGTTGATATATAGTGTGGATTATTATGCTATGTTAGTTTTTCTATTCTAATATTTGTCAATCAATTTTCTAGCAGTGCCAAAGTAATGGATATAAAGAAGAAGATCGTATTTTTACACACAGTAGCAATGACAATGATAATAGTTTTACTTTTATGGGACCATCACTGTAAACAAAAGATGATAAAAAAGAGGAAGCGAGTACATGAGTTGTCTCTGTCTGGCCAGGAGTTTACTCAGTACCTCATTAGGAGTAATCCTCGTAATTCCTATGATTTACTACGCATGAGGACTGATGTGTTTTTAGAATTATGTGATTTACTAAAGAGAGAAAGGCTACTGCATGCAACTAAAAGAGTTTCTGTAGAAGAACAGGTGGCCATCTTTCTAGCTACTATAGGTCATAGTCAGAGAAATCGAGTAATGCAAATTCAATTTCAGCACTCGGGCCAAACAATTAGCAAGTATTTCAATGCTGTTCTAGACGCGCTTTTATATATCTGCCCAGATTATGTAAAGCTTCCTGGACTAGAAATGTCTACTCTAGCTCAGATTGCACTTAATCCAGTATTTTACCCTTTTTTCAAGGTACATAAATAATTTATATGGTAGTATTTTTTACTCCCTATGATGAATGTTTAAATTGTTATTGATGATAAATGTTTTTGCTATATTGGGATAGGAATGCATCGGTGCCATTGATGGCACTTATGTTCCAGCATGGGTATCAATTAAAGATCAACAGCGATATCGATGTAGAAAATGTTTTATTGCACAGAATGTTATAGCAATAGTTGGTTTTGACATGATGTTCCAGTTTATATGTGCTGGTTTTGAAGTATCAGCCAACGATCAAAAAGTTTTATCCGATGTTCTACAAAATAGGGGACTCTACAATCTTCAAGTTCCCGAAGGTAAGTTTCTTTTTCAAGATGTAAATTTGAAAGTTATTATAATTTTTGAAAACTAGTTAAGCATGTTGCAATCTTCTAATAATTGTCACATTGAATCTTTATAGGAAAGTATTTTCTTGTTGATGCTGGATATGGTAATAGGCGAGGTTTTATTGGACCATATCGTGGGACCCGATATCATCTAAAGGAATTTGGAGCTCAAGCATTGGCTCCCAGGACAGCTAGTGAGCTTTTTAATCTTCGACATAAAAAGCTGAGAAATGTTATTGAAAGGACATTTGGCCTGTGGAAGGAACGGTTTCCAATTTTGACACATATACCTCCTAATTATCCTATCAAGACACAGGTAAAGATATTAAATGCATGTGCTGTATTACACAACTTTATCATGAAGAGAAGTCCTAGTACGGATGAATTATATGAACGTCATCGTCATGAAAGAATATTCATTGAAGATGAAGATAATGATGATCATCAGGATGAAGGTCAGGATGAAGTGAACAATGAAGAATCTGATAGTCAATATGCTTATCGCTTACGAGATGCAATAGCATTAGAGATGTGGGATGCTAATGCTAAGAGAAGAGCTTGATGAACCAACATGTAGGAATTCTCTCCTTTTTTGCACATGGAGGGATATTCATTTTGAAAATGTGACGTCTGTTAATTTTGTAAAGGGCACATGGTAAATTCTTTTTTGAAACACCATGACTTCATTTATAGAAAAGATGGGTTACTTATTTATATGAGATTGAAACACCATAAAACTTTTTATGGTTTGGGCTTTTTTGTTTATATAGATTTAAAAAGTATATATAGAAATGATCGAAAAGTTACTATTTTTGGTATATAGTGGAGATGCATTAGAATATTTTAATTGTATATCTTGTGCAGTTGGTCCCACTTTATTGACTAATCATGGAGGGATTTAACCGGTGACATGTGTTTTTTTCATTTTTTTTATTATAGCAACACTTTATTTTTGCTTTTCCATGTTTTCATGGTTTGACAATCATCCAAATATTTACAGGAACAAAAGGTGATGACCATTTTTAGTGCTCCTAACTATTACTACTATCAATATAATTTACAAAAATAAAAATTTATCATTTTCACATGTAGTTCAAACAAACGTGGTAAAATGATTCACATGCGTAAATGATATGAAAATGACAACAGTAGACAAACGTTGTAAATTGAAACGCATGTGTAAAGCTTACATATGTGAAATTTACTTATGGAACATTTCCATATGTAAACTGCATTTACGCATCTCATGTGTAAAAGGCAAACGCCCCCTTAATCCCGTCTTTATCTTTTCTCTCAAACCCATCTCATCTTTTCTCTCCTCTTGTTCCCTATCACCAGCATACAAACCCTCTCAGTCAACATACTATCATATCGCGAGTCTACACACCCATCATCTATACTATCCATAGCACCCAACACCCTCTCATCTCTCTCTCGTCCATCCAAACACCTCATAGAAGATATGTAGATAAATCACTTCAAAACCGGAATTCTTACACATAGCATCGATTACCCAAATACCGAAATCTACCCAAATACCGAAATCTCTCGATCCCCAATACCTAGACGAAGAAACCATTTCATTTCTCCTATTACACCCTACAAAACCCTTATTTTCAGTATCCAGATAGAGATGCATACATACATACACAAAGCAACCAGAATACACAAAGATCAAAATGAGAGAGATTTTACTAAAGTTGCAATAAAATGGGGGAGATCCCTGGCCTCTTCGAATCGTCCTCAAGATCAATCATGCTGAGAGGGAGGTGGGGAGAAAAGATTAATCGAGAACAAGAAAACTGAAGGAATTGTGGCTGAGGGTAGTCTAGTAAATATAAAAAATGTTATAGGAAATTTTTGTCCGGTGATCCCGTAATTAACGCCTTCCTCCGCCTTTCGGTCAATATGCTCCAAAAAAAAAAAAAAAAGAAAAAAAAAAAAAACCACCTAGGATGATGCGCTTATATTTTAGAGGTTAAAACCTCTAATTGCTAAATATAAGTTCTAAATGTAAAATATGATTAGAGATTTATCAAACACTCTAAATTATTAATAAGCTCTAACTTATAAAATAAGTGTTTAGTTTTAGAGTAACCACACACGCCCTATGAGGGGCTGGGTTTTTAAGGCTTTTTAGCTAATCACATGGAGGTTGACAATGCAAAAGGTACAAGTGTTTTGGATGGAAACACCCTTATAAAACTTTTATAATAACGCAAATGAAAGGTTCTACAATATAATTTATAAAAGGTGGGCCCCAATTACCACAATTCCTAAAGGTGAGGCACCAATTACGTCATGAAATAAGAGTGGTTTTTTATAACTTTACCAAACTACCTAATTATAAATTAGAACTTAAAAATGAGAACTTTTACTTTAAAGTTTAATCTAATTAGTTCTTATTAATTTGATTATAATTTCCAATCGTCCCTTTAGAATATATAGAAATTCAATTACATCGAAACACAGGACCCCATTAGTTGCTGGACTGAAACACTCACATGACCCGCTCCACACTTCCTTTTCCATTTGATATTGAAATTTTACCTGCCAAAGTTGCAACCAAGCACCCACCAAGATTATGAAAAAAAAAAAAAAAAAGAAAAAGCACCCATCAACAATAGGCCGGAAATCATGGGAAATCTGTACATGCACACAATTAATCAAAAGTAGTGATTGGGCCAGTGACCACGGAGAGCTTTTAGACAGAGACTTCTTTTAAAGGTTGTTCCATGAGCAGCTGACGGAATGTGCTAAGGTGGGAGTCTTCGACGCACCAAGTCATGAGCCTTACCCCCTTACGTGGAGAGGGCGGGCTACCCATGATGCAGACCGGGATGGTGCTTGAGTAGTTCACTGGAGCCATGTGGATCGGTGGGCCCCACCCATAATCCACTTCTCCAAATCCCAGGCGGCCCCACTCGGCCACGAACAGCGTGTCACATGGCAGAGGAGGAGGTGCAAAAGGGTCCACATAGCCATCATCATCATGATGATGATGATCATTTCTTTTAGTCATAGCCATCCACTGGGTGACTTGGGCTGGCAGCTTGGCCTTGGCTTCTTGAATGAGCTTCACTATTTTCACCTGAGTGGCGCATCTAAGCTTCACCAATGGAAGGGAGACGGCCACGGGGAAGACGCAGTTTCCATAGAAGCCTTGGGGCAATGGTGGATCCACGAGCCGACGCGCATTTGAAAAGAAGGCAAGCATGGCGTCGCCACCATTGAGATTATTATTATTATTATCAGCAGCAGCAGGAGGAGCAGCAAAGTTGTTGTAGGTGATAGCTTGCGCTCGGCATCTCCAGACTCTAGCAGCTAAGGCTTCAAAGGTTGAGCATGGTTTACCAGTAAGCTCCAAGAACTGGAGTTTGAGACGAGCGATCGAGTCTGGAGAGATATCTATGTTGGCATGCTGCAATGAAATGTCGCGGTCCTTGACATCAGACAGTGGTGGTGGTATTGCCGAATGGGTCAGTGGCGGTGGAGGTAGAGCTTCCCGGCACCATGCCGGAGGGATGGTGGGGAATTGGATGCCTCTGGCAAACTCGCCTACCGCCTTTAGGAACTGAGCAGCGCCCATGCCATCGCAAACGCAGTGGGAGAACTGAAGCCCCATCACAAAGCCCCCACATGTGAATTGGGTTACCTGTAGGTGGTAGGTAAAACCATCGGAATCAGGTCTTAATCCCACCTTATTTTACTTTAGTAGGTTGGGCTGACTCAAATCTTCAGGAATCCCTTGTCCATTTTATACAAAGTCATGAAAAATCCATGTTTAACAATTTTAAAATTTTAAAGATCTGGGCTAAAATTTTACGTCCCAACCCATGAGAATCCGAAATTCTCATTTTGAGAAGCTTATTCAAGTCATTTTTTATAATTTATATGCATCTATACACAGCAGTATTGGTACAAAATCCTTAGTGAAAAATCACTATTTCAGGGGCAGTGAGGAGCATAAATTCACGAATTCCTCATGCTTTCCTTGTTACCAAATGTTCCCGAATTGATTGTTTTTTCTTTTCTTTCCAGTAGACACACCGACTCATGCTCTTACCAGGACTAGACAAGCAGAGCAAAATCCAGGGACAATGAGAACCTTATTTAAGATAAACAAGGATGGTACCAATCCTTGAACCTGGACCTCTTGCATGTACTCCTAATCATGCAACCAGTGAGTCACAAAGAAGATTGACAATGAAAACCTTATTTATTATCCGGTCTAGTAACTCAAATTGGTTCAAGTGATCATCTGTGACCGGTCTCTATTATTATAAACTTAGAAATATCACAAAAATATACATATGAACATGTTTGTTCTTATGGAACTAGATCCTCATTCCTCTTCTACAAATTTTATAAAATCCAGAGTTTTATTGGTTCCCTTGACCTACAATACAGACACAATATGTCTTTGAGATAACCAAGGACCAAGCTGCTCGATTTGTGGCTAGTCCATGTATGTTCCATCGTTACTATTGTGACATAGAAGAGCAATTAATTAATTATTTAACTTTTTATGCTATACATAAAAATTATTTACTTAGAAGAACCATACATTCTGATTTATTTTTAGCCATTTGGTGCAACTAATGATCAATTCACACTCCCCTCACATGACTAAATTTCCACAAACCCATACTTCATAATCATCCAAATTAGTATATATTTGCCTATCAAACTGTAGCTTAGCTGGTAAGGGACGTGAGTATGCATGACTTGAAAAGGAAAAAAACCTTGCCTGCATCAACACCAGAGGATCAAAACCATCTTTCTCTGGTGGAGGCTGTGGAAGAAGCTGAAGACGCCATTCTAAAATTTCATTGTCGAGGTAATCAATGGCCTCGAGGTTGCACTGGGCCGACGCTTCCACAAACCACACACCTTCTCCAGTACAGGCGAGCTGCAGCAAAGGCGCTTCGACGAGCCTGCCGGCGAGAGGGTAGTAGTGCACCAGGGCCTTAGACAAGGCCTCCCTTATCACGGCTGCAGCATTGGGGCCGTGCCTGAACACGTTCAGTGACCGAACCTTGTCTCTCAAAGCAGGCAGTGCATCAATGAGAGACAGACCGAGGGTGCCCGAGGGGGTCACCTCACATGGCACAACCATGCCTTCACCCAACTTGCTCACTGACAACACCATGTTCATGGTCTCCATCTATATCTCTTTCTATCTTATCTATCTATTTAGTTTAAGAGATGATAATCATGAAACAATCTGTACCTACTTAACTCCCCAGTATTTGAACTCCCTCTCCAGATGTCATCATAAATAGATAGAGTTGGGAAGTGACAAACAACCAATTGGAGGAAAGTGGGAACATTTCTTTACTTTTCATTGCTGAAATAATTATTGTACACACTACAACTTGTTTCAGTAAGTTGGGACCCTACACCTTGAATAGTGGGATGCGTAACGCGATGCCAATTTCCCTTCCAAAAGGACGGATGGATGTAGGTGAGGAGGCTCACAGTGACCATTTCAGCAGCCAACAACAAAGTCGAAATATTATACGAGTACAGGATCAAGAAACGATCCTTGTGGACTCGGGCGGGCGGGCCCACTTTGCTTTTTACAGGGGGTATGCAGTCCTTGAATTTGTACTCTCTAGTCCCATAGAGTTCTATTGATTCATGTGGACAAAGTAAAAATAATAATAAAAAAATATTTTTCTCATATTTGAATTTTTTGAAGTTACAAAGTTTAAAAAAAAAAAAACAAAGAAAAGGTCAAATTCATTTTCTCATATTTCAGTATTTTAAGTTGAGAACAATGGTAGTATACATGACAATCATCGTGGAAAAAAATTTTAGACATGATTCTTTGCTAGAATTCCAAAAATTTTTGCTTGGGGAATTTTTGGATTCTTAGACATGGTGGAGTTTAAACATGTTACTTTGTACTTTGAGCATACTGAAATTCCATCCAAATACAAAGGGGTTGTAATTTCAAAATTTTGTCAGGGCATTTGAGGCTTTTTAAGATGGCTGGCTCATGTTGATTCCTATAATATTGGTATAATAGCTATGATGTTACTTCTTTATTCTTGTGTTTATCTTTCAATTAACCTTTTTTAATTAGCTTGCTTTTTTATTCGACCATTTTTGAAAGCAACGCCCTCGCATGACTGACCTAATACATACAAAATAAGTGTTACTTTAAAATTATTTTTCACCTTCTCGACCTTTGCTTGGCTCTACCTCTACGGTACAAACAAAACCACTAATAGAATATAGACAACTTTTCTTGACGTGTGAATCAATTGCTGGACTTAGAAGGTAACCATTGCTTATTTTACTCAATCTGATCCTGACCTTTGAGTGCAGGCATCATACCTGCATTATCAAAGTGATATTATTATATTACGGTGATTCACGGGTCTATTTAATGGTAGAAACTCGAGAAACTGTGTAGAAGAAGTTCATATTCTCAATTTTCTGTCATAGACTTTGTCATGAAAATTCCACGAATGCTGATCTTAAGGGGATTTTTTTTTTTTTTGCAGTTTTTTTATTTATTTTCGTAATGCTGAAATTCTTCATTTTGCAGTTTTTTTTTCCATAATGCCGTGAAAAAGCTTTTTCGATCCACATGATACGATTTTCTATTGACTCAAAGATAAAATGATCAAATTTCTTCTCTTTCCAGACAGAAAGCATTGTACCAGATTTTAGAAAAGGGGCACCCCAAGAGAATAACAGGCCCGGCCCTGAAGGGGGGCTGTAGGTGCACTCGCCCCGGGCCCACTTTTCAGGGGGGCCCAAAATTTTTCCCTCCTACTCTTCCACGCTTGGCGATTTTAGATATTTTTTAGAGAGTGATTTTTGCTTCTTCCTCCGACTCTGTAGAGTTATGGAGAAAGCTTGACCTAATCTCATTCATATCAAGGTATTTATATACAGCCTATACTTGATCAACAAGTAAACATCAAAACATTCCTAATATAACTAGGAACCAATATACACGGCCAACCATTCCTAATTACATGCTAGGCCTAGGACTCTCACAAGCCCAAGATAAACATTAACTAAATATAACTATATTTAGCCCAATACCCCCCCTCAAGTTGGAGCATGTGGGTCACGAATGCCCAACTTGCGGAGAAGAAACTCAAATTGACTTTTGCCCAATGCCTTTGTTAATATATCCGCCAGTTGCACTCGAGTGGGAACATATGAGGGACTAATGAGTCCTTCGGATATAGCGTCCCGAATGAAATTACAGTCAATCTCGATGTGCTTCGTCCGTTCATGAAAGACTAGATTCTGTGCAATGTATAGCGCAGACTGACTATCACAATACAAGTTCATGACCCTGGGATGATTAACACCCAAACTGAGTAGCAAGCCTTTCAACCACTTCAACTCACAAGTAGCAGCCACCATACAACGATACTCCGCTTCGGCAGACGAGCGAGAGACCGTATGCTGTTTCTTTGTCTTCCAAGATATCGGAGAGTGGCCAAGTAAAACAAACCATCCTGTCAAGGAACGACGAGTAAGAGGGCAACTTGCCCAATCCGAGTCACACCACCCAGATAGCAAAAGTTCTCTATCAGATCGGAGGAGGATGCCCTGTCCTGGATTTCTCTTCAAGTAGCGTACCACTCTAAGCATCGCCTCCCAATGCTCTTGTCTAGGCGCCTGCATAAATTGGGATAGTATACGGACAGAGTATGAAAGCTCCGGGCGCGTGACAGACAAGTAAATCAAACGCCCAATCAACCGTCGATACGGCTCAGGATCAGTTAGCAGAGGACCTTCGGCTAAGGCTAATCGATGATTCTGCTCCAAGGGAAAAGCTGCAGGTTTGGCGCCAAGGAGTCCTGCTTCTGTGATAATGTCGAGGGCATACTTGCGTTGGCACAGAAAAATGCCTTCGAGATTCCGAGCTACTTCAAGCCCAAGAAAATATTTAAGGACACCAAGGTCCTTCATGTGAAAACATTCACTCAAATAGACCTTGAAATCTTTAAGTGAAACTGGATTATTGCCAGAAATAATCAAATCATCAACATAAACAAGAACGTTGATCTGTACCCGCCCCTTATGTAAGGTGAACAAAGAGTAGTCGGAGTATGATTGTCGGAAGCCGTAGTTATTCAAAGCAGCAGCCAACTTTGCGAACCAACATCGTGGAGCTTGGCGCAACCCATATAGCGACTTCCGAAGCCTACACACCATATCAGGTTGAGTAACAGGAAAGCCAGGGGGAACTTTCATATAGACCACCTCATCTAAATCACCATGGAGGAAAGCATTGTGGACGTCCATCTGATGAAGCTCCCAATTCTTAGCTATAGCAACTGCAAGAAAGGCTCGTACCGTAACCATTTTGGCCACTGGCGCGAAAGTCTCAGTATAATCTAGCCCTGCAACCTGATGATTTCCATAAACCACCAATCGAGCTTTCAGTCTCTCAATGCTACTGTCGGAGTTGTACTTGATTTTTTACAACCAACGACTACCAAGTGCCCGTTTACCATGAGGCAACTCCTCCATAACCCATGTTCCGTTGTCTTCAAGGGCACGGATCTCCTTTTGCATGGCTTCCCGCCAACCTGCATCTTTCACAGCTTCCTTGAAAGATTTAGGTTCATGTCCTGCTGTTATTGCTGCAAGAAAATTTTTGTGTTTCATAGAAAAACACTCACAACTTACATAATGTGTAATAGGATAGGGTTTACCTGAGGAATGCTGTGTCGCAGACGAACTCTGGGAGGGACTCAACTTTCGTATAGTGTGCGTCACAAAATCTTGAAGACGAACCGACTTACTCTTGGTTCGTAGACCTCGACCAAGGTTAGTTTGACACTCCTCCACACGCACATCTTGTGCGCCATTACCCGCAGTAGCCCCATGACCACTGCCGTAGCTGACCCATCACCACTTGCGTCCACGTCTAAGGGCGCAGCACTTCCACCACCATCAGCATCGAGCCCTTGTGGCTCAACATTCTCAAATCCAAAGTCGTCATCGTGTCCTATGTCATTGACGATTTTAATGGGTTCCCGTTCCCCAACTATTTCGTTAGAGAAAGGAAATTCATCCTCAAAAAATACGACATCCCTGCTTACAAAAAATTCCCGAGTATCCAAATCAAAGAGCTTCCACCCTTTCTTGCCACAGGGGTAGCCGACAAAAACACATTTTCTACCCCGACTAGCAAATTTATCGCCTTTGTGACGCTGGTTATGAGCATAACATAAAGATCCGAAAACACGTAAGGGTGCGTAGGAGGGAGGTTTGCCAAACAAAACTTCAAATGGGGTTTTATTGTCAAGCACAGAAGAGGGAGTTCTGTTAATTAGATAGCACGCACCCAACACACACTCCCCCCAAAAATCAATAGGTAAGTGTCCCTGAAAGCGTAAGGCGCGAGCAGCATTCAAAATATATCTATGTTTACGTTCAACTCTTCCATTTTGTTGTGGTGTTCCGACACAAGAAGTTTAAAAAATAATTCCATTTTCATTGAAATAATTTTTCATACAATTAAACTCCGTCCCGTTATCACTTCTAACAATTTTAACTTTCTGCTCAAATTGACGGTCGACCATAGCAAAGAAATGCATAAACATTTTCGAGACTTCCTTCTTATCACATAAAAGATATACCCAAACAGCTCTTGAGAAATCATCTACTATTGTCAAAAAATAAGAAGCACCACAAGAAGAGGGAGTACCATATGGACCCCATAAATCACAATGTATTGTTTCAAAAATTCTAGTTGCACGACTATCACTAACAGGAAACCTATCCCTGGTTTGTTTGGCACATTGACATACATCACATGCTCTATTCTGCTTAATACGACCACTACTAACATGAGGGAGAAAATTCACCGCTTTATCAGACGGATGTCCCAATCGTTTGTGCCACAAAGTCGTCGATGTCATTCCATCCACCTTCAAAGCTCTTACTCGTGGAACACGCCGAAAGTAGTAGAGTCCATCCCTTCGTTCACCCGCTCCAATCAGCATCCTCGAAGTTTGGTCCTGAATAACACACACATTATTACTAAATTGTATAAAACAACGTTTTTCATCAATTAATTGAGACACAGAAATCAAATTGCAATTTAATTTCGGCACAAAAAGAACATTAGTGAGTCTCATTCCTCCATCAAGCACCGCGACTCCTTCCTTCGTCGCCACAACCTTTTGTCCGTCCGGAAGTCCTACAGGGCACTCCATAACGTCCCGTATTTCCATTAGGCATGTTAAATCACCAGTGACATGATTCAAGGCTCCTGTATCGACGATCCATGTCAAAGCATTAGACTTGGACTTACCATTCATCCGATCGCCGTTGCCTTTTTGATTACCAAGTAAGTCTAGCAAGGATTGCCATTGATCTGCGGACAAGCTTGGGAGTCCCGACGCCTCGCCCACATGCGATCCCGACGTCGATGCTGCAGCAGCCCCACGTCCGCTACCATTGGTGACTGCAGCATTGGCGCGCACTGTCCCTCCGCGTCCGTGGCCAGACACACCTGCTGGTGCCGAGGCTTCACGACTTCTGCCCGCGCCTCGGCCTGCACCTCTTGGGCGGTCTCCCCACCAATCAGGGAACCCCACCAACTGGAAGCAACTATTGTTGTCGTGACTCGATTGATTACAGTGAGAACAATACAGATTTTCTCTATTCTTCTCGTCAGATTTTCCCTTCCCTTTTGTCGCCGTGCGTACCGCAAAACTCACCACGTCGTCACGCTCTTCCTTTTGTCGAGAAGCACTTCGGACAAGTTCCTCTTGGATGAGCGTTTGGTATGCACGGTTTAAGGATGGGAGGGGATCATGCGATAAAAGATTTGACTTCACCATACCATAGGTGTCGTCGTGAAGACCTATGAGAAATTGGTGAAGCCGTTCTTCCTCTCGACGCTTCTCAAGCTTCGCGCCAATATTGCACTTCACTTCCCACACTCGCAGCCCGGTATGGGTTCATAGCTGCCGAGTTCATCACACAACACCTTCAACTTGCCGTAGTAAGTCACAACAGGCATTGTCTTTGTTTGTTTGCAATCCGCAATGGCCTCCTTCAGTTGCTGAATTCGGGGACCATTGACCACGCAAAACCGATCCTTGATGTCGTCCCAAAGAAGTTTTGCATCTTCATAATAGGAGATGGTAGATTTGAGGCTCGGGTCGATTGTATGCATAATCCAAGAAACTATCATGGATTGAACCGTGAGCCAATCGTCCATCTTCTCTGCTTCGGTTGGCTTCGTGTGTGTTCCATCGACGAAACCAAATTTCCGGCGTGCCCTAAGCGCCAATCGAATGGACCTACTCCACTCTTCATAATTCTCTCCACGCAGTTGAATGTGCGTAATTGTATTACCCGGATTATCTTGTGATCCGAGGAAATACGGAGAGGTGGGATCAATCTTCTTGTCTCCTCCTCCTGACATGGCTGCCGGTTTTTCGTGAGATGTGTTTGATTTTGGTTCTGGTCTCTGATACCATGTAGAGTTATGGAGAAAGCTTGACCTAATCTCATTAATATCAAGGTATTTATATACAGCCTATACTTGATCAACAAGTAAACATCAAAACATTCCTAATATAACTAGGAACCAATATACACGGCCAACCATTCCTAATTACATGCTAGGCCTAGGACTCTCACAAGCCCAAGATAAACATTAACTAAATATAACTATATTTAACTATATTTAGCCCAATAAATATAGTTAAATATAGTTATATTTAGCCCAATAGACTCTTCCACTCCTCAAAAAAAGTAGAAAACGTTTCCACTCCTCGGTTAGTAACGTTAGATTTTTCTGTTATAAATTTTTCTTCTTCCTCTTCTTCATCTCATCTCATCTCATTTTATCTTCTGTTGACTCTCTCTCTCTCTCTCTCTCTCTCTCTCTCTCTCTCTCTCTCTCTCGGAAACAAATAGAGTTCAAGTATTTGGGTAAAGGCTAAAGCCTCTGCTTTGATTTTTGAAGAAGTGGAACAGTTACAGAGAAATATGGCGGCAATTCCTGTTGTCTCTTAAACCGATCCATCCAAACAGGTATCGATGTCAAAATGAAAGAAATGCATCTGTCTTTCTGTTCTTATTTGTATTATATGTGTTTGTGGAAATGCTCGATCTGAAAAAAGACCTCTCGATCTCTGATTTGATGTCGTTTGGATTGAGATTGTATCAGGGCCGGGCCTGTTCCCTAGCTTAATACCACTCGTGGTATAGATATGGCCGAACCCAAAAGAAATTCTTACTACCACTTTTGGTGAAGATGTTGCTTCTGCTTCATTTGTTTTGCTGGTTGCTGAAGATGCAAGGGGATTTCAAGTAGGATGCTGTTGTTTGCTATGGCTATTGAGGATGCAAATAAATTTTTGTTTTGTTGGTTGCTTATTGCTATATGAAAAAGAACTATTGAATTGTTACAACTTACAAGTATTTGTCTTGTTTATACATTATAGCCTTTTATTTTGAATGTTTATATATTGAAGTTTGAATTTATATGCTTTGAATGTTAAATTTTTAGTTAATTTTGACAGGTTAGATATTGGTTGAAAAATGAATGTGAGGCCATCACTGAGTGTTTATATATATAAATATATATATACGGGGAATATTCATATGCATCTATCCCTCACCATTTTTGGTGAGGGACACCCTTTTTGGGGGTGTTTCAAGTACAATACGAAGACCCCCCTATATATATAGGCCTAATTTTTACTCTTGCCCTGGGCCCTGAAAAATTTAGAACCGGCCCTGGAGAATAATAGCGCAACCCTAAAAGGGCTTGTTTGGCAACTCTACCCTTAGAGTCAAGTAAGGTAAAGCACCAATTTCTATAAAAAAAAATCCTCACCGAAACACTTTAATTCAAATTTCCCACCATATTTTTCCAAAAAAAAAAAAAGTCAAAAAGAAACCTCATTTCTCCACTAAAAGACAAAAAAAATCCACTTTTCAATAAAAAAAAAAGTTAAAAAGATTCCATCATAAACAACCAAAAACAAAATACCATCATAACCCACTTATATTTTATTATTTTCTCAAAGTAACATTTACTCCACTCAATTCCACTAGCAAAGTAGTTTGTATTATATTATATAGGAATTGAATACAAATTAAGAAATCATGGTTAAATGTGTTCTGTCTTAAGATCATTAAAGATGTGAGAGGTGATGGATTTTAGGTGTTGATGTACATGAAGACTTGATTAGTTGAAGATTTGAATTACTAGGGTGGTGGCTAGGTATTCACTTCCCCCCTTCCCTTGATTCTGTTTATATAAAAGAAAATATAATTTGATGCTGATTTTGAATATTTACCTTTGATCTTCATTCTCAACCACTTGGGACAAGAGTATTAAATTTCCTCAACTAACTATCCCTACCAAAACCTCAACGTATGAGTAGAGGCAACGTAAATACTTTTTAATACTCCTCCTCGAGTGGAGCCCACTCTTCAAGACTCCCCTTTAGGTGAAACCTGATTGGTGCACTCTTCATATACATGCACGGTTTTGCGCTTAATAGTTCCTCCGAGAATTCGAACTCTCGACCGTTAACTCTAACACCGTATGCCAAAATAATAACTATTTGAGAAAGAGTGGGCCGTGTGTCATTCAGAGATCATCCTAGCGCAACCGTTAGCTTTAATACCATATGCAAGACAATAACTATTTGAGAAAGAGTGGGTCGTGTCTCATTCAGAGATCATCCCATCGTGACGACTACCTCTAATACCATATGCAAAACAATAACTATTTGAGAAAGAGTGGGCCATGTCTCATTCAGAGACCATCCCAGTGTAACGACTAGCTCTAATACCATATGCAAAACAATAACTATTTGAGAAAGAGTATGCAAAACAATAACTATTTGAGAAAGAGTGGGCCGTGTCTCATTCAGAGACCATCCCATCGCAACCGCTACCTCTAATACCATATTCAAAACAATAAATATTTGAGAAAGAGTGGGGCGTGTCTCATTCAGAGGCCATCCCACCGTGACCGCTACCTCTAATACCATATGCGAAACAATAACTATTTGAGAAAAAGTGGGCCGTGTCTCATTCAAAGACCATCCCACTGTGACCGCTACCTCTAATACCATATGCAAAACAATAACTATTTGAGAAAGAGTAGGCCGTGTCTCATTCAGAGACCATCCCAGCGCAACCGCTAGCTCTAATACCATATGCAAAACAATAACTATTTGAGAAAGAGTGGGCCGTGTCCCATTTAGAGACCATCCCACCGTGACCACTACCTCTAATACCATATGCAAAACAATAACTATTTGAGAAAGAGTGGGGCCGTGTGTCATTCAGAGACCATCCCAGCGCAACCACTGGCTCTAATACCATATGCTATATAAACAATAACTATTTGAGAAAGAGTGGGCCGCGTCCCATCAGAGACCATCCCACCGTGACCGCTACCTCTAATACCATATGCAAAACAGTAACTATTTGATAAAGAGTGTGCCGTGTCTCATTCAGAGACCATCCCAGGATATATATTCATTTATATATGACTCCTTTACATGATATTCATAATCATATTCATTTATATATGACTCCTTTACATGATATTCAGAATCATAATTGATACAATAATATCCATACCCTCTGTGTCAAAAGAAATTATGACCACCACTTTCCTATTACATCGTATTCATCTTATCTTGACAAATTGGTACTGACTTGGTTGATTTTGAATGAGGCTGGCCCATATCTTTATTATTTTGATAAGTCTACAATTAGTTGGCCAGTCTCTATTTGTGCTGGCCTTGATTGATCCACTGGGAAGAGGATCCCTGTTTGGTCCAAACAGGGTGCCACATGAGAAGAAAAAAAAAATTTTTTTTTTTAAGTGGAGGAGATGAGATGTCATTGATATGATATGACATCTCCCCCACATGGCCACATGTGGCACCCCCTCCCTATTTGGACCAAATAGGGGATCCATTTCCAATCCGCTGAGGATAACTTACAAAAGTACCCCTATTTGGATCAAATAGGAAGCCCTGTTTGGACCAAATAGGGAGTGCCACATGGGATTAAGATGTCACATCTCCTCTAAAAAAACATCTGTTGTCTTTAAAAAAATTTATCTTCCCATGTGGTACCACCTTATTGGTCCAAACAGGAATTCCCTGTTTGGACCAAACACGGGATCCGGATCTACAAAAGTAGGGATTATGTCCCGATTCTGCGACTTTCTGAATTTTCAGAATGTTGATTGAGTGCATGCTGAGTAGACATGTGCCGGCCCATCTCTGATGACAAATGCTGACCCACTTTATTACATGATGCCTTTTGGTCCACCATTAATTTGTATGACATATATATATATATATATATATGCTAACCTACTTTTGTATCTGTATATAGTCAACTCTCATGCCTTTTATGCAAATTTAACAAACATGTGTGAAGGGGTCATTTATTTTACACCGGTTAACATATATAAATAATTTACAAGTGTAATGATTATATAATGGGGTGTACACGAATTAGATTGGTACGGATTAGGCCAAATCCGTCACCAATCCATTACTAACGGATTGATGAATTTCGAATTCATCACTAATATGTGGTTGTTAAAAATCGATCCGATTCGATTGGTCGAGGGCTGGATCGGATCGGTTTAATCCGTTCAATTCGTTGAATCTAATGTTAAAGAAAGAGATCTAACCATCCAACAAAAATTACAAATTACAAATATATTTAGACCCCTTAACTTACATTTAGACCCCTTAAGTTTAGACATCTTCACTTATATTTAGACCCCTTAAGTTTATTTTTATTTAGATTTAATGTCAACGGATCGGATATGATTGAATCCGCGGATTGAGGGTGAAATCAATCACCGATCCATTGCTAACGGATTGCAATATTTTTAGTCCGTTACCAATTCGTTTACCTTCGGTTCGGTTAAAAATCCGTGGATCGGATCGGAACGAATCGGCATATTTTTTGTGCAGCCCTAACACATCATTCCGTTTATTTATGCTAAGGTGTGACTGTTGTGTATATATAAATAAGGTCATTTTCACACCTAATCAGGTGTGAAACTCTTTCATATTTCTGACTTGCAAAAATGAACCAGTACATATTTCACATGGTGATTGCATTTGGCTAAGCAATCGGTAACGAGACCAAATCTTACCAACCACTTTTTTCTTCATTCATACGGGCCTTATATTTGTAATCCAAATCATTAAGTTTATTTATTGAACTAATAAGCCCAAGAATAATTTAGTTATATTAAATCTAAAAACCCAAAATTGAAGATTTAATTTTTTGCACTTTTGTGGGCCTCCAATTTAATATCCAAACCATTTAATATTCTTATATTAATGATAAGCATCAAGTAGTTTCATAAATAAAATCTTCATATATTTTGAAAAACTATTGAAAGATTTCCAAATTATTCAAACCTTTCTAAAACTGTTGGTTTACTCATTTACTTGTGGAAATGATGATTTTGACAAACAATCTAATGTGTTTCACATTTATAACATTTAAATATATGAAATTCATTTTCCTATTCCACGTGTAAATGTTACACTAACCCCAAGGAATGCTCCGTGACACAAATATCTCGTAGCAAAGCATTTGAAACACAAAAGTATAGAGCATATTTGGAGCTGTTTTAACTATTTTTCATTTAATTGGTTTTTAGAGTTCTCTGTATCAAATACTTTGCCAAGAACATAAAACTCCTTGATATGATGAACTTAATCAGAAACTCCATGCATGTATCAACAGACCCCATGTGTATATATGCATGTGTGAATTCAAGTCATCTACCATTGATTGATTTTGAATATACAAGAGTGCATTTGGAACCATCCTATTATTGCATTGGATTACCTTATAACTTGTGTTGGGTAAAACTCTTCACTTGTATGGGTTAGGGTTCAACCTGTAGAGATTCTTGGTCAACCCAACTCATTATTACCCGACCTGATCTGTTTGCTTACCCATTAAGGGGTCGTTTTTTTTTTTTTGTGTAAAAATGATTCACGTGAGTAAATGATTCACATGTGAATCAATTACATGTGCAATAGACTCACATGAGATTCAGATTCCAATGTTTGTCAATTTCACCTACTTGCACATATGAATTTATGTACATCTAATGGGCATCAACGGTTATAATGTTTTTCACAAGTTTCTCACAAATCACGAGGACTCATGATCTGAAACTTGGGGGTTTAGCTGTACTCGGCATTTTAGAACTAATCAACGGTTCGGATCTTTCAAAGGGGGCCACAGAAACTTAGAATGCAGATCAAACGGTCTGTAATTTTTCCCAAATTTCTTACAACCTAGGATGATCGAATGGCTGAATTTTGATGTGTGAGCCGTGTTGGACCTCCTTAAGATGATTACTGGTGTAGATTATGGTTTTGGGGCTCACAAGATTGAAAAAAATTAAAAAACACGGTGTTCACTTCATGGACGTCCGCGGTTACTATAGCTCCGCATAGTAACAGTAGCATGTGAATCCCTTTCACACCTACTGAGACATGAACATGAAAGGCACTTTTTGAGTTGATTTTCATACCATTACATGTGAGTTTTACACATGTGAATTAAATTCACACGTAACAAATGTGATATATGCGTAACAGAAACGCGTGTGATTATACATACGTAAATGGGCACAAACAGACGGTCCCTAAGGGAGATCCTCCTAAGGGCATGACTTGAGAAATTTCTAACTATGACAGTAAAAGTGAGACATTATAATAAGACTTGGCAGTTTTAATTTTCACTACGTTGTTTTTGGAAGGAAAAATGTTAGTGTTATCAAAGTACTTTTGTCATCAATTACTATTTGAGTACATAAATGTGTTGTGAGACCCACCGGCCCATCATATATGCAGGGGTAGACCCATGTATAAGCGTCTGGGAACAACCATATCTAAAAAAAGTTCAAAACTCTTAAGAACCACAGGTAAATTCTAAAATCAATATGTTTTGTATTTAACATTTGCCTCTTTTCAAATATTCTCTTTATATAGAGCCCCCCAGTTGAATTTCCTTGGTCTTCTCTTGTATATATGTAATGGTGGAGGATCATGGATCTTGTAAAAGAATCGATCCTGACCGGATGAGGGTCCGGATGCTATAGAGGATTGCAGAGAATTGTGATAAACGCAATTAACATTTGTGACAAAACGTAATTTTCATTTGGGCCTAGCTAGAGGTGTTGGAGATTGAATGCAATAGCTGAAAGAAAACGATTAATTTCGCTATCCGATCCAATATTCCATCATCTACATGGTGTCATTCATTAAAAAAAAAAAAATAAACAAATAAACAAGGAAGGAAGTTGGTAAAACAACTTTGGCTATGATTTATTTTAAAGATAAGATAATCCTAGCCTTAACAATAGAATGGGTTATTTGTTGGGAATTTATACTAAAAACATACTTTTATGTATTTTTTTTTTACTGATTCACTTTTTAGTATATTTTGTCTTCTCATCTAACTGAGATTTTGTATGGGCAAATTGTTGCATTGTTAATTATTATGCATGTCAGTGTCTTTTATTCTATAAAGTAGATAAGTTGGTGTGTAGAGCTCTATTTATACATGGAAGACTTATTTGTCGGTTCTTATAGAATATAAGTTGTTGCTTACAATCTAGATGAATTAATTTCGACATACCATCGGTATGATTGTAGCGTGATTTTTCAGTAAGCTTGTCTTGGCTGCGGGAAACGATATAGTTTTGAATCATTATGCTAGTACGCTTTGTGTTTATTGAACATGACCGTTTTTGGGTTTATTGTCTTTATACTGACTATATAAGATGATTAATATTCAAATGGTTATTATGAGTGCTTGTAATCTTAATCTCAACATAAATAATAGACAAATACATTTAGTGTTTGGCATTTTTATTTATGAAGGAGTGAGATCTTTTATGGGTCAATAATCTCAGTAAATTGGATAACTACATTACGTGTATGGTGCATCTTAGTTTATTGACAGAATCCACGTCTCGTAATAGGGATTGATGATATCCCCTTGATGAAGCTTTTAAGTTTTAATTATGTCAAACCCTACGGTGGACTTTGTGTCTGACATATCAAATAATTTAAGTGTAAGGTCTCAAGAAATTATATAGATATCGAATAAATATAGATGTCAATAATTCTTTAATCGATGGATATCTGAAATCTTAATGTGGGGAGATTAATAAGCATTTAAAAACAAGAAGCTCGAAATGTTATTTTAAGAATAAGGACAGGAGTGCAATTATAATTCTTTAGTGGATTGAATTGTAATTTATGGAACTAGGATTCTAATTCGGGTCGAATTAGGGTTTCCTGTTTCCATAAGAAGCCTATTTTTATTTCCTTCTTAAGGTCCCTATTGTAGCATATATATATATATATATATATGCGCTATTGCTCGCTAGGTTAAAAAGGAGAATAAGAAGCTGAGAAATCTCATTGTGGAGAGCAAAAGTGAATACGCAGAAGAGACCCACACCCTAGTTGCGAGTTCAAGCATAGAGAAATACAATAGAAGATCTTGAGATTTTTGGGTTGCTGTAATACCGAGATCAAATAAGAGAGATCTTGTAGGTATGATTTTTAATCATATTCGTCTATAGTTATTTCGTAGTGATCTGTACGTAATATCTAGGGTTCCTGGCAGCTGCTCTTTTCTAACAATGGTATCAGAGCCAATCTTGATACTGCGTATGAATTCAAGAAAGCATAGTAAGATTATAGGTTGCTGTAAGTAACCCTTATTTTGCAGCGAAGTAGCTAACCTTTGTTTTATAGTAACTGAGTAACTGATCTAGCTATCATGTCACCATGTGTGTATGTTATGTGAATGGATCCCATGAATGAAATTTGTTGTTACTGTTTTACGTGTTTTACAATTTTCATGGAGATGTAATTATATTGATATAGCATGTGAACTCCGTTCGTAAAGAGGCTTAGGATTCATTGTAATTTTTCAAGGAGATGTAATTATATTAAGAGAGTATGTGAACTCCGTTTGTAAGGAGGCTTATGATTCAATGTAATTTCTTACGATGGGCACAGGGCAAAAAATCGATTTAGAAGGAAGAACTTCATAAAAAAAATTCGAGCTCGATCCTTGCCAGGGGATACCCCCGAACCCCCTCTGCGAAGCGCATGTTTTAAAGAATTGGTAATCATGAAGATAAAAGGATCCTACTTGACCATGATAGCTAGGCCTCTTATGCTGGTTGTCATTCCTTTTTGGTCTTGGATGTCTATTATTATCATTACTTGCTAAATATGATATTAATCATATTTAATTATGTTTGGAATGGTGTAGTTGTAAAGATATGGTTGCCTATTACTACTAGATTTTAAACTGGTTTTAATTAAATTGTTTTATAAGAAGCCTCATTGATAAATAACTAAGTGGAAGAGGGAACTTTTTAAGTTCCCACGGTCTCCATCATTGTTTTGTAGGAGATGTAATTGATTTATGTGTTGACCTTGGAGTCTTCCTCCTAATTGGATGAGTTAATTATGGAATCTCCAGTATAAACTCCCATATAGATGATTTAGGGTAATTATTAGTGTAGGTCTCTTCTCCATCTGATGGGACCGAATACAAAATAATGGACCTTGAATTAAATGATGGTATCCACTTAGCTATAAATAACAGTATGCTTTCCATTTGAGCCACTTCTAATATTTATAGGACCAAAGTTATGGCAGCTGTTTGGTTTTACTTGGCATGGTTTGTTTCCTTGACAATAGAACTAAAAAGGTTATGCCCTATCTGAACTAAACAAGTATGGTACTTCTCCTCACATCGAGGCATACTATGCATTGATGTTTTAAATTGCTATTGGATTCTTTTATTAATTGGCAGAGGGAGCCATTTTCCTTTTATTTGAATCCAAAGATTTATTTTTGCTCATTATAATTTGTTGATTGTGTAAATCTCAGGTTTTAAGATTGGTGTTTTCAATCCACTTGCTGTTATTCTCAAAGAACACAAACTCACTGGACCTAATTATATTGACTGAAAAAGAAATTTGGATATTGTGCTAACTACTGAAGAGTACAAATATGTGCTCACTGAGGTGTGCCCAGAGAAACCTATAGATGGATGTACCAATGAGGTAGCCATCGAGGCATACAAAAAATGAATCAAGGCTAATGAGATGGCGCGATGTTACATGTTGGCATCCATGTCAAATGTTTTGCAACATCAACATCAGTCTTGTCCTACTGTCTACGACATCACGTATAGTCTCAAGGAGATGTTTGGTGATTAGGATCGGGCAACTAGACAGGTTGCTATGAAAGAACTGTTTAAAACTAAGATGGCTGAAGGTACCTCTGTGAGGGATCATATTCTGAAAATGATGGGACACCTCAATGAACTACTACAGGTCCTTGGAGCTGAAATTGATGGGGAGACCCAGATCGATATCATTCTCCAGTCTTTGATTGATTCCTTTGAGAATTTTCTCTTAAATTACAACATGAACATGCTCAATTTTTCGTTGGCGGAATTACTCAAGGAACTTTAGGCTGCTAAGGGCCTTCTAAAAAAGGCACCTAGTGTTCACGTTGCTGAAAAATGTTTTGTTTTTAAGCCGAAAGGCAAGAAGAAATTGAAAAATGGTCAGAATCATAAGAAAGTTCCTCAAGGGGGCAACGGACCACAAGGTGGAGTGAAAAGGCCTAAGGGAAAGTGTTTTCATTGGAAGCAGGCAGGGCACTGGAAAAAGTAGTATCCAACTTTTCTTAACAATGTGAACAATAAAGGTAAATTTCATTCACTAGTTGTTAAATCATGTTTGGCGGTTATATCTGCTGGTACCTGGTGTGTAGATACAGGAGCCACTAATCGTGTTTGCAATTCATTGCAGAGGTTCCAAGAAACCAGGCAGCTAAGTGATGGGGAGATTTATTTGCTTATGGGTGATGCTACAAGAGTAGTTGCAGTTGCAGTAGGAGATGTTTGTCTAAGTTTTAGTATAGATAGGACTTTGATTTTAAAATATTGTCTTTATGTTCCCTCCATAAGGAGGAATTTAATTTCTGTTTCCAAGTTGGTTAAAGACGGATATTCTGTTTATTTTAATAAATTTGTGGTTATTAAGTACAATAAGCGTTTTATCTGTTCTGGTTCATTGGTGGATGATCTTTATATTGTAAATCCTATCTCTCCTAAACTGCAACTGACTGAATCGAATAACATAACTACCCCATCATGTAAGAGACAGGAACCATCAAAATTTAACCAAACGTATCTTTAGCATTTACGCCTAGGACATATGAATCTACACTAGATTTTAAGACTAATTCAAATGGACCATTACATTCATTAGGAGTGGAGGCCTTTCCAGTCTATGAATCTTGTTTAGAAGGGAAAATGACCAAGCGTCCTTTTTCGGCAAAAGGCTATAGGGCCAAAGAACCGTTGGAATTGGTTCACTCTAACCTGTATGGGCCCATGAATTTCCGCGCTAGAGGTGGTTTTGAGTATTTCATTACTTTTATTGATGACTACTCAAGGTATGAGTACATTTAGTTAATGCTCTGTAAGTCCGAATGCTTTGAAAAACTCAAGGAGTATTGGAAAGAAACGGAGAAGCATTTAAATAAGAGTATCATAACACTACAATTTGATCGTGGTGGCAAGTACCTCTTTGGAGAATTTAGGAATTACTAAGCACAACAGGGGATTACATCCCAACTATTTGCACCAGATACACCTCAACAAAATGGTGTAGCAGAAAGAAGGAATAGGACTCTTATGGATATAGTAAGGTCAATGATGAGTTATTCTGATTTACCTAATTCATTCTGGGGGCATGCTCTAGAAACGGCTGCATATATTCTAAATCTAGTTCCATCTAAATCAGTACCTACTACACCCACAGAACTATGGACTGGGCGCAAACCCAGTTTAAATCATGTTCGGATTTGGGGTAGTCCAGCACATCTGCTGAAAGGGAACACAGATAAGTTGGAACGAAGAACGGAAGTTCACATTTTCGTTGAATATCCTAGAGGAACAAAAGGTGGTTTGTTCTATAATCCTAAAGATCGAAAGGTTATTGTTAGCATGCTCGATTCTTAGAAGAGGACTATGTAATGAACCACAAACCCAAAAGTAGACTTGTTCTAGAGGAATTGAGGGAAGAAAGACCTACACAAACTTTTCCATCGCCAATAGCACAGGAAGAGACACCTCAAGATGGAAAACTCAGCGTTCCATTACCTCATCGTAGTGGGAGGATTGTCTAGTCTTAAGATGATGATACTTCAGGTGAAACAACCAATACAATGGGTGACAAGCCGAATCGGCATGTTGATCGTAGTACACCAGGATTAGTTTTAGCACATCATGACACTACTCATACATAGACACTTGATATGCCTCGTCATAGTGAAAGGGTTAATCGTCAACCCGAACGGTATACGTTCTTGGGAGAGTAATACAATAGAGTCCTTAATGAGCTAGATACTGAACCCTGTAACTCTAATGAAGCACTCCAAGACAAATATGCAGAACTATGGCAACAAGCTATGAAATCAGAAATGGAGTCTATGTACCATAATCAAGTCTGGGATCTTGTAGAACCACTAGAGGAGATAAAACCTATTGGTTGTAAGTGGGTCTACAAGAAGAAATGAGAGTGGATGGAAAGGTTGAAACCTTCAAAGCTAGGTTTGTTACGAAAGGATTTACTCAAAAAGAATGTATCGATTATGAGGAGACTTTCTCGCTAGTAGCCATGCTGAAATCCATCCGGATTCCTTTATCCATTGCGGCTTATTTTGATTACGAAATTTGGAAAATAGATGTCAAGACAGCTTTCCTTAATAGAAATCTTGATGAATGTATCTATATGGTATAACCAGATGGATTCGTAGCTGAAGGCCTGATGGACCTGGCTTTTTTTCTTCCTCTCTCTTCCGTCTTGGGGCTACCGTGAGGCCAGCGGAGGGAGGCAAAAGCAAGCATCAACATTTTTGTAACGGTATGCCAGATTTTCTATTCTACTTGGAATTTAGAAATGGTCATCCAGAGATCCACCTTCACAAGTATAAAAAGAAATCAACTTTTTTCTAACTTTCTACTGCACATATATTTAAGAAAAGAGACAAGGTTTTTGAATGACGTAAGAGGAGGTTTTTCTTTGTTTGTCGTGAAACACGGTTTTGCCGTAAAAGGCGATGTTTGCCATGAGAAGCGATGTTTGCCGTGAAAGGCGATGTACAAATCTCATCAATAATGAAAAACAAGAATTGTGATTTTTTTGTCTCTTTAGAAAAAATAAAAAATACAATAGAAAAGCAAGAAAAGGAATTCTATCTTTTCAGGATATTGTGGGGACTCGTTCAGATCGACGGTCGCAAGTCATGTATGGATTTCGCCATCGTCCTTCAAATGAGAACATATGATGCTTTGATTCTTTTGGCTTGGCTTGGACTTCAGATTTTTAGAAGATAAAGACCAAGGGGAGGCCCTGTATCCAATAAAAAAAAATGAATAGACGGGTTGAAAAATCGCGTCTAGGTCATGTTGGATAAAAAGAGATGGCCTTGGGGGGGTGGCCCTCCAAGGGACTTCAATCACCTTGTGCAGCAGAGTTTCTTCAAAGTAGCAGGGATTTTTCAAGATTTCTCTTCTTGGATTTCTGCCTCTGGCTCTTGGATTTCTGGATCCTTGTGTGTGTGGCCCTCCATATGTTTGTGTTTCTCTTGGATTCACCCCCCTTTTATAGGTCTTTAGTAGGCCTGGGGTGGGTTTATGAGCATTGATGACATTGATGCTCCATGATGAGAGGAGTTACAAGTTTTATTTCATGATTTTATAACTCCTTTTTCTTGGCTTTTGATTGGCCGATGGAGAATGATGGGCATTTAATCGCCTTTAATCTCCATGATGAGAGGAGTTTCATGGTTTTAAATCCATGATTGCTTTGAGTTGTAACTTCTCTTTCCTTGCTTTTGATTGGGTCGTCCAAAATAATAAGTTAATGACCGCATTAAGTTGTCATAAAATGGGTCGATTGACAGCATTAAGTGGTTGCCAGGGCGCTTAAAAGTCGCGAACCGTACTGCGTCTTTTGAAATTCTTCTTACGATGATCGCCGATGGATCCAGATGTTGTTTGATGTCGGATGGCAATGCAACTTCAGACATTGATTGATACCAGTGGGCCGGTAGCATCTGTCCTGTCGATTTCTCGATCAGTCGAACAGAAAGTGTACTTTCTTGGTTGGCCGGTTGGCGATTTTGAAGCGTGCGATGATGATCACATGCTCTTGATGGTAGATCTGAGATTTTAGTGAAGATAAATTGATTTCGAGCACAAAAAATTAGATTTTCGGAAAACCACAAGGGCCAGAATTCTAGAAACGTGAAAAGGGTAGGAAAATGGCCCTTTCGGTGGAAATCCGCGACCCAGATTTCCAGGGTCGCTGTGACCATGCACCCACGATCATGTGGATTTTTCCCTTTTTGGTCACCATTTTTCAGCCGTTTCTCAATCTTTTTCGACTCTTTTTTCTCCTGTATTTTTCGTGACATTTTTCCTCATTTATTGGCTTGATTCTTCTGATGAATACCTGACGAGAAGCCACGTAAATCAGAGCACAAAGTTTTCTATTTTCTGGAAAGGCCGAAGACTTTGTTGCCGATTTTCTGTTAGAAGTCAAAACTAGGTCTAACGATGTCGGAATGACCTAAATTTTGAGGTGAAGTGTTCTAAGCAGTAGATAGGACCAACCATGGGATTCTTCTTGAGTCTTGACGCCGTGTAGGGTCCCGTCGCTAGTAGACTTAATTTTGTTGCGAGGGAGATGCCGCGCTTTGATGTGTGGTCAACTGATGTCCGATTGATCTAAAATTTGACAGGGAGCCTATTTGAGTCATTTTGAGATGATCCATTAGCTCCAATTTGGATTTCATGGTCCCGGAAAGCTCCGCCGCCTAAAGGCTTGATTTAGTTTCTAAGTGTCAATGTCAGGTCAAACATCGTCGGAATGACCTGAAATTTGACATGTAGCCGTTCGGAAGAATGTTGAAGCTACCTATGTGCTCTATTTGATGAGTGATTACCTCGGTGGTTCTCACCACCGTGTGGCTTGATTTTACTGTTCGTTGGTTGATGGAAGGTCAAACGTTGTCGATTTGACTTGAATTTGATACGGAGCCTTTTGGAGGTATTTTGGGACCGTCCATAGGCTCTAATCTAAGTTTTGATGTCTTCGACACTGTCGCTGCTAGGGCGCCAGTTCAGCTGCCAGAGGAGTGAGTTAGGCAAAATAATGTTGGAATGGCCCAAAACTTCATGTGTACTATTCTTTTGGCTGTTTTGTAGAATCTTGCCGTTTTTGTCTGATTTTGACAAGATTTGACTCTTGAAGTTGCATTACCTGTTTGTGGTAAAATCCGGCTTCATATGGCTTCTTGATGTTGAAGAGGAAAAGTGACATTTTTGGTGTTAACAAATTCCCCTTCGAGGGTCAGCGACGAGTTGCATAGCTTTCGGAGTCGATGTGCCTCGAAGTGAAATTTGAAGGAGAGTTTCTGACTTGACCAATAGTCTTGAGCAATTTTTTTTATTTTTTTTAGAGTAGCCTTTTGTGTTTCCAAGGGGATTTTATGGTAGTGAAAGGGATCACGTACCATCTCAAAGTAAAGTTTTGAAAATGACATTTGGATTTGGGTTTTTGGATTTTGGATTTTCCCTTTTGACAATGTGAACCTAAAGGCTTTATGCGTCACATTAGGCTGTCAAAAAAGTTTTTTTTGTTTTTGTTTTTGATCTTGTGACCTAACAAGCTATATGTGGCAGGTTAGGGGGCTGGGGTTTGATTTTCGATTTTGACTTTGTGACCTAACAAGTTGTATGTGGCGAGTTAGGGGGTTAGGATTTGGTTTTTGGTTTTGGCTTTGTGACCTTACAAGCTGTGAGCGGCAAGTTATGGGGACCAGAGTTTGGTTTTTTTTTTTTTTTTTTTGTGGAATGTCAATTTCAAGATTTTGGCTTAATTTGGTTCATGAGGTTGGATGGTTTGGATTTTTTGAAACTCATGAGGCTTGGATTTTTTTTATTTCTTTGGTCAAATCAACTCAAAAGAGGCATGGAACTATTTTGTATGCTCTTGGTAAGAGGGGTTTTTGACTGAAAGCCCCTTCTAGTGCCTAGGTGGTCAAACCTGGCTCATGTGGGCCAATCCATGGGACCTTAAGCTTTAGAGATGGCTTAGATATCATGTGGTGTCATTTTGTAAAGAATATCTAAAAATATCTCCAATGGATAGAGAATATCTAAAAATATCCTTACTTGGAGAGAATCTCTCAAATTTCCTTTTTTTTGGGAGGGATTTTCTCGAAGTATATTTCTTTTGGAGAGAATATCTCACATTCCCTTTCTTTTTGGAGAGAATTTCTCAAAGAATCTTTTCTTTAGGAGAGAATATCTCAAATCTCCTTTCTTTTGGGAAAGTTGCTAATGTTTAGCACTTACCTCCTAGCTTTTCTCCTGTTTCCTCTTTTGGTTTGCTCTCTTTTATAAAAGCAAGGGGAGATTGGATCTCTTGTTTCATTGCTTCCTTTTACAAAAATATTCAAGAGTGCTTCAAGACCAAGAGACTTTCTTCTTCAAAGATCTTCAAGTTCTCTTTCTTCTTCATCATCAATGGCTTCAAGTAAGTCTTCTTTTGCAAGAAAACTCCATAAAAAAGTAGGATAAATAAAAAAAAAGTTCTTCTCTTTTCTTTTCTTTTTTTCTTTTCTTTTGTTTTTTTTTTTTTTGTCATGCGTTTTGATCTTTTCTTTTCTCACTTTTTTTCTTTTTTTCTTTATGGCAGTACGGCCAGGTCCATACGTGGCAGTGGGCCACAGCCTGTAGGCTAGTTCCATTTTTCTTTTTCTTTTTTTTTTTTTTTTTTTTTGAAGGTTTCTCTCTTCTTTTTTTTCATCATGATAATGGGGTTTATGCAAGTCAATATGTTCATGCATTTTTTTTATGCATCAAACAAAAGGCTAAGATTTCTAGGTAAAGTCAACATGAATTTTGACTTGGACAAAATTTGATTGGTTTTGACTAAGTTAGGTTGGAAATGGTCAAACTTTGGTCAAGGGTTTCCTAGTATCTAATGCATGACAACTTTCCTTCTATGCATGATTTTTTGTAAGTTAGATTCGAAACATGATAATGCATACTTGAAAGTCTTTTGCAAGTTTTGAGATTTGGAGCTCGCAGCAATGTTGAGCCTTTTCCTAGTCTTGCAGGGTCTTTGAGGAGCTTTGCAAGTTTTGGAGTTTGGAGCTCACAACGATGTTGAGCTTTTTTCCAATCTTGCGGAGATTTGAGAAGATTGGCCTGATCTCGTAGGAATGTTTGAGTTCGAGTCTTCTTTGAGAATCCTCTATTGACTTTGAGCTCGAAGTGATGTTGAGTTCATGTTCAAGCTTCCTATCTTTTTTGGAGTGTTTCCCTTTTCTTCAGGAATTGCCCCGGAACCATGTTAAAATTTTGCTAGAACTTTTTTAGCAAAATTCTGTCATTTCGATGATTGATTTTTTCTTTTCCATCCTTTGCTGGTAGTTCCTCCAGAATGAACAAGGGTAAGGGGCCTATTACTGGCGCACATCGCCGGTTTGCCAGATTTTCTAATGCGGCCTTAAAGGAGGCCTAGGAGAGGGTTCAGTATGTCGAGAGGAACTTGGAAGAGTGCGACTCCCTCAACCGTGATAAAATGAGACAGCGATTGATCGCTCTCAAGGACAAGTATTCTACAAGATTGTGGTAAGCAGCCGTCCTTGGGTCACGGACGATCAAAGGATTATGCCCAAACCTACCTTCTTCTTTGGTGATGCAGTCCCTGATGACTTAATACACCAAAGAAGATGTTTTCAGTTCTCTTATACGGTAGATGGTGAGGAGAAAACTTATTTTACCCGGTCGACCTTCGATCGTACCATCTCGATCATGATCCCACATGCCCTAAGAGGAAAGATCTTCCAAGATGGGTGAAGAGGGCTAATGTGATCAAGACAGGGGGTTTTTTTTTGCGGCCCTTCCGGATATGCAGAGAAGTCGCCTGTCCGTATGGACATGTTGATGCCGGCCAGCGGCTACCAATGTTCTGATCATTCGTCGGTCAATTTGAGACCGGTGGGCTTTGGCATTTTCCGGGGTGACGGCAGCAATTGGGTGAAGCCTTTTAGACTTCATGGCCATTTCAGTGCGGACTCAAGCTGGGAATCATAGACTGCTCACACCCTGTAGGTTGGTGGGGCCATTCTGGGGGAGGCCGAAATCTTTGACATTGTTCGCTCTTTTCGAAAAACCGTGGTTTTCTCCGATGAAGCCTTCATGGCCATGTTGGAGTCATTCATTCCACAAACCAACACCTTCATTATTACGAATGGTGAGATAGGTTTTTCTTTGAAGGAATTGAGTGCCAGCACCGGGCTGCCTATCCTCGACAAACTCTATGAGGAGTTCATCCCTATTGACAGCGTCCTTGAGGAGAAGTCTGAGGAGTTCAAGCTTTTGTACTTTCAGCTTGTCGCATTCTATAATTTTTTTAAGGAGAAGGAGTGCTCGAAAGTTAGGTGCAGCAATTGGAAGAGTTGTAGCTCTTTGTCCCCCAACTTCTTTGGCAGTGGGGAGTCTTCTGATACTATGGCCCAGGATGCTAAGGGCTAAAAACCTGGGTTTGAAGAAGATCTCCATCATGCGAGAAACTTTGAAGAAATTCTTCGCAAGCACAGACGCCATTTATCCTTACATTGCACTGTGGAGAGATCTCGCTATTTACCTCACTTATTGGCTAGGTGAGGCTGTTTTTACTGGAGGAGATAGAATGTACATCAGGCCACATTGTATTTTTCCAGCTTGTCAGATGGCATTCAGAGAGTGGCTGGCTTTGGTCTTGCTCTTTACTCCTATTTGTGCACCAAACTGCAGGCTGCTGCCTTTTTGGTTCGGCTTGGGCTTCCTATGATCAAGGAATTTTCAGCCCATATTTTTTATTCGTGGTATATGTACCACTGTCCCCGCTTCCATTGATTGGGAGTTGCACATGATGATGACCCTTTTATGATTCGATTGGTTAGAGGGGTAGCCTGTTTTGAATCTCTTTTGTCTGCCCGTTTGAGGATCCGACGGTTCAGGGACGTCTGGATTGGTCTTTTGATTGCTTGAAAGCCGAATTTTGTGGCGTAAAAGCCAAAATTTGGGTTTACAACATGAGAACCAAAATTTGGGATGGCATACGAATTTTGTGATAGCATGAAAGCCAAAATTTGTGGCATGGAAGCCGGTTTTGTTTGTGGCAAGGAAGCCAAAAATTTTTTGTGGCATGGGAGCCAAAATTTGTTTTTGGCATGGGAGCTGAAATTTGTTTTTGGCATGGAAGCCGAAATTTGTTTGTTGGCGTGAAAGCCGGATTTTTTGAAAACCAAGTTTTGTTTTGTTGGCATGAAAGCCAAATTTTTAGAGGTTTGGCGTAAAAATCGGGTTTTTGATTTTTTGGCGTGAAAGCCGGGTTTTTGGCATAAAAGCCAGGTGCATGAAAACCAAGTTTTGATTTGTTGGCACAAAAGCCAAGTTTTTTGGCATTTATGGCCGATTTTGTGGCGTTGATAGCTGATTTTGGCGTAAGAGCTGGGTTTTTTTGGCATTTATAGCCGGGTTTTGGTTTTCAAAAATGCAAGTATCAACTCAAAGTCGCCTCCCTGCTGAATGGTCTTGCAAGTATCGATGAAATGTCACTTCCTTGCTCATTCGGTTATGAGCATCGATGAAATGTCGCCTCCTCCTGGACTGGGGTGCAAGTAGTGACTAAGCGTCGCTTCCTTGCTTTTCAAAAATTTTGTTTTGCGGGTACTGACTTGAGGTCGTTTCCCCACGATTTTTTTTTTAAAATTTGAGGTTTTCTTGAACCTCTCTTTTTTTTGTTTTTGAAATTTGGGCTGTCGATATCAACTAAAACGTTGCGTCTCCACGATTTGAGGTTTTTTCGAGCCTTTGAAATTTGTATTGTGGATATCAACTGGTGTTGCGTCTCCATGATTTTTGAAATTTTGTAAGTATCGATGACATGTCGCTTCCTTGCGATTTTGAGGTTTTTAAAGTATCGAATGGGGTTCGCATCCTTCCGACTTTTGGGTTTTTGCGAGTACCGATTGCACGTCACTTCCCCGCGGTTTTTTGAAAAACCATTTTTGTTTAAAGAGACGAAGGTCATAAATTTTGACTCAAAACCATCTTTTGTGGTAAAAGCTAGGGCGAACTAGGGTGGAAATCCTTGAGTTCTGATTTTTCTTTCAAATCATGAATTTTGGGTTCAAGGATCGAAAATTTTGATCAAGTTCGGGAGGAAGCTCCAAAACTTGGATTTTTGGATTTTTTTTAACAATGAAACTATGAAAGTAAACATTGTTTTGAGAGTGTAGTTTTTTTTTTTTTAGAAATTTCAATGTGAAGATAAAAATTCCAAAAGGAGTAGGTTTGACGAGCAAATACCTAGGAATAGGCTTTGGTCGTATAGGTGTCGCTTTGACCCGGTGTAAGAAGTCTTCATGGGTAGTACCACTTCAAGAACTTGCCGTTGATGGGCAACATACATCTGTCTCCCTGAATGTTTAGAAGAGCGTATACACATGTGGAGAAGACTGTGTCGATGACGAAGGGTCCCTCCCATTTTGGTTCGAACTTGCCTTCGAATTTGTAGGCGAAAACCATTGGCCTTTTTACTGCAAGAACCAAGTCTCCCTTTTTGTAGGCGCCTTGCCTAACCTTTTTGTCGAAAAATCCTGCCATGCGTGCTTGGTAAAGCTCAATGCTTTGTAGAGCTTCAAGCCATCTCTCATCGAGATTATCTAGCGCTTGGAGTCTCAATTTGACATTGCTTTCTTGTGTCATGTCATTTTGCAAAGATACCCTTAAGGAAGGAATTTGTACTTCCAAAGGGACAATAGCTTCGCATCCATAAACCAATGAGAATGGTGTGCTATGGGTTGGTCCTTGAATGGTGGTTCTATAGGCCCATAAAGCTTCTGGTAGTTTGTCGCCCTAGTCTCTTTTGTGACCAGAGACCATTTTCTTGAGAATTTTGCAAAGTGTCTTGTTGAAAGGTTTTGCTAGTCTGCTCACTGCCGGATAATAAGGAGTTGAATGACAACTTTGGATTTTGTACTTGTCGCAGAACCTGTAGAATCTGTGATCTCGGAATTGTGGTCCATTATCATGGACGAATCTTTTAGGTATGCCAAAGCGACAAATAATGTTAGTGCGCAAGAACTGAAGAATTGATGAGCTCTTTATTTCACTTAGTGCAAATGCTTCTAACCACTTGGAGAAATAATCCGTAGCGGAGAACATGAAGCGATGACTTTTGCTTGATGGGGGAGAGATAAGACCTATGATGTCCATACCCCAGGCTTCAAAAGGCCATGAGATCGCTATATGATGTAGCCATTCTGGAGGCATGTGGACATAATCTCTATGAACTTGGCATTGTTGGCAGCGCTTAGCAAATTACATTCCGTCAGCTACCATGGTAGGCCAATAATAACCTAACCTTTTTATCTGATCGTTGAGCTTAGGACCAGCCTGATGGGCTCCACAAAGACCAGCATGCACTTCTTTGAGAGTTTCTTCAGCCTCTTGTTGCGACAAGCAGCGTAAAAGTACTCCATTAGAGGATTTTCTGTAAAGTGTTTTTGAAGGAATATCCAAATGAAAGTTTGGGGCTCGTCTTTGAATGCTTACCCGCTCTTTTGGACCTTCAGATTGGATTCTGAACATAGTGTAATGAACGGATCCCTCTAGTCACCGATCGGAGGTTTGAGGATGGATATCCTACTTCCAACCACTTGGTGACATTTAGCAACTGCTTGGTGCATGTTAAGAGGATGGAAAATCCTTCTTTGACACACTGTGATTTGCATGTTTTCCCCTACTTGGATTGCCATAGACACTGTAAGTCCACCCAGGACATCTGCATGGATGTTTTCACCTCTGAGGATGTGGCTGATGTGACAGATGTTAAACTTTTGTCGAAGCGATTGCGCCTTGTTGTAGTAAGGCAACAAATCGGGCTTTCTGACTTCAAATTTCTGATTCATCTAGTTGATGATTAGTTGAGAGTCCCCAAAAGCTTCCAGCACGGTGATGCCGGATTCGACGGCGAGTTCCAATCCTACAATCATGGCTTGGTATTCAGTTATATTGTTTGAACATGGTTCCAGTAATAAGAAAGCGTATGGAATTATGTATCTTTTGGGACTGACAAAGAGAATGCCAATTCCTGATATCTGCTTTCTGTTTTCATTTATCATGATTGCGCCGTCGAAGTACATATCCCAGTAAGCATTTGATGAGGAAATCTCCACAGTGTAGACAGGTTTGTCTGGGAGATCATTCATGAGTGAAGAATCCTTAGGCAATGGGTGCTCTACAATAAAGTCTGCTAGAGCTTGACCTTTGATTGCTTTTTACGGTACATACCTAATATCGAATTACGATAGAAGGATGGACCATTTTGCCAGTCGAGCGTTGAGAGAACCTGCTTTTGTGACAAGGACCTTTAAAAGATTGATCCTCGAAATCAGGTAGATTGTGCTGGACAGCAGATAGTGAAGTAGCTTTTGTACGACGAACATCACGGTAAGGCATTCTTTTTCGACTAGGGAGTAGCGATGCTCTACACCTACTAACATGTGGCTGAGGTAATATAGAGTGGCTTCTTTTCCTTCGTCGTTTTCTTGTGCGAGTAGAGTGCCTAAAGAATAATTGAGAGCTCTTATGTACAAATGAATGGTTTTCCAGTTGTGGGGGCATCCAACATTAGAGGTTTGGTCAGGTTTGTTTTGATGTCTTGAAATGCAGCTTGACATTCAACATCCCAAACAAAGTCCACACCTTTCTTCATTAAGCAAGAGAATGGACGACACTTTCCTAATAGATTGGAGATGAACCATCGGATGTATTGCAATCTTCCTTGAAGCCCTTTTAGTTCTCTTAGGGTCCTTAGAGATGGCATTTCTAGGATAGCCTTGACTTTGGCGGGGTCAAGTTCTATTTCGGCTTTCCGAACTATGAATCCGATAAACTTACCCGATGAGATGGTCTTCTTTTCTTCAAATTTTGATGGCGAGGTCATCAACGTAACATTCGACCGTCTTCTACTACATATCTTGGAATATCTTCATCATAGCCCTATGATATGTTGCACCAGCATTTTTCAGACCAAATGGCATGACAGTGTAGCAATACACACCAAACGGGGTCTGAAATGATGCATGCTTTTCATCCTCAGGATTCATATTTATCTTATTGTAGCCAGAGAAGCCATCCATGAATGTCATTTGCTCGAACCCACAGGTGTTGTCAATCATCACCTCTGGAATGGGGAGCATGAATTTATCTTTAGGGCGCGCATTATTTAGGTTTTTATAGTCAATACAGACCCTAATCTGCCCATTTTTCTTTGTAACGTGGACAATGTTGGCTAACTATTCAGGATGTTGTTCCTCATGAATGAAGCCAACGCTTTTGAGTTTCTGAACATCTTTTTCAATTTTGTCCATCACGTTAGGACGGAATCTTCTTTAGCCATGTTTGTCAAGCTTGATATCTTTTTGCAAATTGAGTTTGTGGACTGCTATTTTGTGGTCTAAGACAGGCATTTCAGCATAAGACCATGCAAAACAATCAACGAACTCACGAAAAAAAAGAGATATACTCGGGTAACTCATCATCCTTTATATTCTTACTTATGAATACAGGACGTGGGTTATTAGGTGTCCCCAAATCTATCTTTCGAACATGATCTTTTGTTGGAAGGTTTGAAGGTGGTTCTTTTACAATATTTTCGGAGGCTTGCAACTCAACATGGCCTTCTAGAGTTCCAAAGGTATTTACAGACCAAAGCTCTGCTTTTGTCCATGGGTTTTCTTGATCAGTACTCTTCTTAAGACTTGCTATGAGGTAGTCCCAATCATCTGCTGAAACTAGGTCGAAGTAGGGTACTTCTTTTGGAGACAATGGTTCTTCTGGATCAGAAAATCGTGATTCTGTGCCATCGGACAATTCCTCTTCATTATTAAAGAAATCGTACCAATTGGAAGAGCTTCCTAGATTCTTGACGGGTGACTCTTTAAAGAGATATCCAGGGAGATCAATGTCTCATGAACATGAGATGTTGAGGCCTCGTCGGTAAAACGACTTTGCATCCTTTGTGTCAACTATCTCATGGGAGTGTCAGGATCATGCCCCAACAAATATGAAGACTTGTTTTCATGATGGTGGAGTTTCAAATCCTCCAGTTGACTTTTGGTTAGGGTGGGTTCCAATGGCGTGAGAATACCACGGCTTCCTCCCAAACTGATTGGATTCTGAGCATCATAGCCTATTTTCTTCATGATAGCTTGTGTCATTGAACTATACAGAGATAGCTAAGGCATACCTTTGTTCTGGAAAGGTTCAAGCAAAGAATTTGATGAAGAAGCTTCCGATCTGTGGAAGAAGATTGGCTTTTCTTCTGTCGTAGTTGCCAGAACGATGAAGAAAGCGGACGCAGGGTCTTCTACGTTGGTAGGTGTCTCCAATGGAGTTAGAGCAGGCTAAACTTGCTGAGTATCAACTTGGCTTGACGGTGTATCATCTTTTGGGTATAAACTCGAATCTGTCTCTTGTATGATAGACACGAAGGAAACAACAAACTTGCCCCCAGTCTTTTGTTTTGTCTTCTTTGCTTTGGTGGTGATTACCAAAGACTTGGAAGATTTGAGGGAGACAACGAAGGGAGATGGATTGTTCTTTTTGGATTTATCGAAAGGTTTGTTTTCTTCTGATGAATGCTGAAGAGCCTTGCCTTTCTTTTTCTGGAGATTTTCGGCAAAGGGTGTTGTTTTTTCCTCATTTTCTTCTTCTTTATCCTTGTACATCTGAGCATCTGCAAAATGAATTTCTTTGCCTTTGAAGGGCTTTTTGTCTGCAAACAGTCGATGTATCGAGCCATCGTTGCCAACGAACTTGATGCATTGATGTAAAGTTGAAGGGATGACACCATTCTCATGTATCCAAGGGCGTCCAAGAAGGATGTTGTAGCATGAAGGGGTTGTTATTGCATACACAGTGACTTCAGAGATAAGATCACCGATTTGTAACTTAAACCTGATTTTGCCGATAGGCCTTTGAGCGCTACCTTCATATCCAAAGATGCATATAGATGTGTGACTCAGCCTGCTAGTGGAATGCCCAGCTGTTCGAGTGCCAAAGTAGAGATGAGATTGAGTGCAGAACCTGGGTCGATCTGGACTTTGTGTATTGGCATCTCTTTGATGTACCCTGTGAAGTACAAGAGTCAGTTGTGCTTTGTCTCGCCTAGCAGGAGGTCATCCTTATCGAAGGCGATGGTTGCACTTGCTGCTTTCTGAACTGAGAGACATTCAATGCATGGTCCCTTAGTTTTATTCTTTTCTCCCTTTGAGGAAGTATTTGATTTTTTGATCCTATAGTCCATATCAATTTGTAGGACTTGTGGGGCATGTTGGTCGACATCCGCATCCAGTCTTTGCATTTCCGAAATGAGATTATCACGAGTGTGTGGAGACATTCGTAATAAGTCAAGAATGTGCAGTCGTGCAGGTATGTATTTGAGGTGCTCAATCAAGTCGTATTGAAAGCCTCCTTGGGGCTTGCATTTTCATTATTGTTGCCACTTGGGGCATTTACAAATTGCTTTCCCAAAGGATTTACATAAGAAGAAGTAGGTTGGTTGTACTTTTTGTGGTAATCCCGTCCAGAGCGGGTACCTCTACCAACTTCAAGAGCTTTTGGAGAAGGTTCTTCGTTTGGAAGATCACCCTCAGAATTAGGGGTTGATCCTTCTCATTTACTGAAGACGTCTCTGTAGCAAAATTGCCTTCCTCAGTGATTGCATTGCACGGAGCAATTTCCAGGAACAAGTCTTGAACAACATCCAGCAACTTTTCTTCATTGTTAAGTAATTTATTGATCCAAACATCACCTATGAGGTCGGGTATCTGGGACCAGTTGACCGGATTTTCATTGAAGAGGACTTCATTGGCTGGAGATTCTTCAGGATGATCGATCAGAAGAGGTGTGAGTTCTGATGTCACAGTTTCAGGGGACGAATGCTAAGAAGGTGATATCTCAGTGGAAGTCACCTGAGAAGATGTAACTCCGAAAGATATACTATCAGATGTAGTCTGAGAGTATGTGTCTTTGGCAGATGAAGCTTCAGATGCACTATCATCTTGAGCTATTGCGTTGCAGATTACCCCGATAGGAGATGCCCCTAGAATAGCCTGTTGGAAATCGGACTCATCCTCAGATGTAAGGGGATCATTCATCCAGTAGCTTTCTTCATTTTCCAAGATCACCGGAGGAGGTACTTGTAAATCTTCAAGGACTTTTGGCGCTAGATTTTGATTGTGACGAAGGTGATTGATACGTTTCTGCTCTTGCTCTATGGCAAGACGCTGCAAGATCCCCACATATTCTTTAGGATTAGGCATGGGAGCAAAATCTTCTTCATCATATGCTCCTTGTGGTTCATCAATGTTGGGTTCTACTGGAGCATCGGCAGGTTCTGGATCGACGACATTTTCTTGAACAGCCTCTTGGTCTTCTTCATCATCGGACCAGGATCCTTGTAGCTGTAAGGGATTATACCAGATTACTGACATAAGGTAAGATTCAGGAATCCATTCTTCGTCGGAGAAGTATTCTCCTGTTTCAAGGGATTCCTCCCACTCGTCGATGTCACTAGCGGTGTCACTGGATTCGTTTCCATTCATGGAGAATCCAATTACCGAGTTGCAAGAATATGATGCCCCCTACGTAGCTTCATTTCTTAGCTGTGATGGCATGAAATCACTAAGGGTGAATTTTCTTGCCGCCTTTGAAGTCTTGTGAACGGACTCTTCTGTTCCCCTAAGTGAAGCAGTAGAAGAGGTCTTTACCTTTTCAGGGACTTCTCGTTTTGGTTGACCTTTCTCCTGCTGTCTAAGCTTGCGGAGTTGTCTCTTGGCTTGCCTTCGTTGTTGAGCTGTTGACTTTGTTTTGACAATCTCCCAATTTTCATCTTCAAGTAGATCGGGATGCACCCATATAGGCTGTCTGTCTGGTGTTGGATAAGGAACCAACTCTTGGGACATTTGAGTCATTTTTATCCCCTTGAAGGAAGTAGTAATCTTCTCTTTCGGTGACCTTGAAGTTTATCGACATGACACCATGTTGACGGAGGCAGGCCTATAGTTTTTTTCAAAAGTGATGACTCTGTTTTTCCACATTTCGTTGATCTTCTCTCTCATAACAAAGCATTGATTGAGAGGATGCGAGACCATCTGGTGGTATTGACAATACCGAGGATCGTTGGTTTTGTCAACTTCTCCTGGTCTTTTGGAGTCCGGCAAGGTGAGTTTGCCATTTGATAAAAGAACCCCAAAGATTTCTTCAATACCTTCATCGAACGGGTATTTTTTCTCTACTCGTTTTTAAAGGCCTCATTGAGTTCAGGTTTCTTACCTACAGCTTTATTTTCAGCTTTATTTGGCTGCTGAGAAGCTGACTTGGTTTGCACATTAAGAACCTCCTTTTTCTTAAACTTTGAGGTCATAATGGTAGTTGGTTCTTTTTTTTTGATGATTTCTGACTGTTGAGGTCTTTGATCACCATTTCAGCTTCCATAGATGCTTCTAGGAGTTCTCCCAGGTTCTTTGATTTATTGCCAATGATCATGGAGCAGATCTTTGCTCTCATGTTGTTATGACAGATGTCAACCAGCGTTGTTTGTGGCAGTACATCTGAGCACTCGTATGCCATCGCCTTCCACTTGTGAATGAAGTCGTATGTTGACTCATTCTCTCCCTGTTTTAGGCTGCAGAGCTATGTTATAGTAACAGGATGATCCTCACCTTTGAAGTGGGTCGGAATGCGTGTCTCCAGCATATTCCAGTTTTGAATGGAATTCTTTGGCAAAGTGGAGTACCAATCAAATGCTGTACTTTTTAGGGTACTTGCAAAGAGACAGATCTTGAGGGCATCTTGATCTAGATTAGCTCCTGTTAGGATCTTCAAGTGGATGACCTGCTGTCTGGCTGAACCTTTCCCCGTGTATGTTTGGAGAGTGGGTCATTTGAATTTTGCAGGGAATGGAACCGAGTCCATCCATAAGGGATAAGGCAGCTTGATCCCATGCTCCCTTAGTGTATCAAATTCTTTTGCTTTGGCGAGGATATCGTTCACTTTCTTTTTCGTAAGGGCTCGTGATTCATTGTCTTTTCCATTTACATTATCATCTTGATGATTCAAAGGAGGTTGATTATTTTCTTGACACTAAAAATCGAGAAGAAGATCCTCCATCAGAGTTTCAATCCTCTGTTGACCTTGCTCCAATTGTTGGATGCATGCGGTCGTTTCATCAGGAGGTGGATTGTGAGGTGGCTCAGAGTTTGTAGCCAGGATGTCCATCCCTCGGGATTCGAATGAAGAAATCATCCTAGTGACTGAGCTGGAGCTCATTCTTTTGGTTGAAAAGCTTGAGGAAGGATCTCTTTGCTATCCTTGGCTTAAAGGAGTAGAGGATTCTTCCGGATGTCTTCGTGTCGAGGAGACGATACGAGTCACCGGACGTCAGATATGAAGTTTAGTTGCTGACTTCTGGCGTCTTCTGATTTTTCCAACCATATGGATAGTAGCAACTTGGTCGGGTCTTTCTTTTTCGACCCATTTTTTAGAGACCTGAAGTGTAGAATGCTGGGTTTTTCACTTCTCTAGTCTTTTTTATCGATATGCCGCGTGGCGACGTATGCGACGAGCAATCTGAGCTTTAGTGTGCTCTGGCTGAGCTCTAGCAATGAAAGACTTAGTCCCTCGTGTACAACAGCCGAGCTTATCTTCTTTGAAACTAGGCATGGATAAGATCCGAACGCGGTCTTTTACCTGTTGTAGTGAGGCTTTGAATTTTGCTAGTTTGGCCCCTGTTGAGATGAAGAGTCAAACTGCAGGAGTGCAGGCCTTGGTAGGTTCTCGCAAAGGGCTTGTGATGCATGATTTGATTTTTGGCTTGTAGGAGCAAGCCGGCTCATGATAGGTTGATTTGTTTATTTAGTGGAGGGTAGGATTCTCCTCTTTCATATAAGAGAGAGGGTAGAACTGATTCTCCATGAGAGGGGCAAGGTATACTAGTTTTGCAGATGTTCGGGACCTCCTTGGTTTTAGTGAAGGTCTTAGGGACCAAGTCTTAGGGTAGACCTGGTTCTTTGCAGGTTGAGACTTCGTGGGGTTGCCACGGGCTTCAGGCTTTTTGATGGCTACCTTTGGTGTCGGAGCAGCGACATGTCCAGAGGCAGTTTTCTGCTTCTTGGCAGACACATTTTCTTCTGCTCAGAGTGGCAATGGTCCCAGTGACCCGAAGACAATGGTTCGGGGAGTAGAGGTCGACCCGGTGTTCTAACAGTTACCGAGGGAGATAAAGCTTTGGCAGTTGGCAGGACGCTTGTGACTGTGCTTGTTTTGCTTCTCTTGAAGCATGAGCTGGTACTTGCTCTCGTAAAAGGTGATGGTCAATGAAGCTGCCATTGTTAGTTTGGAAAACTTTTGAAACAAGACCACATCCACTAGTAATCGCAAGAATATGGTGATCATAAATGGGAACGAACTATGATTTTGTCTCTTCGAATCGCTTGAAGGAACATGGCCAGGCCCAAGCAAGGTGAAGAAGGCAAAAAGCCAGAGGGTACAATTGTTTTAAACGCAAGTATAGGAGGCTCAGAGTGAGCGTTGCAGTGACTGCTAGAAGCAATTGTAAACCTTAATTCAAATTACTAAGAAGTGAGGCTCACTTGAGGTAAGATGATATAAGGTTGGAGATACAAATGTGTCGGTCGCGAATATAGTAGACCTAAAAGGGCGTACTAGCAGCGCTAGGCATAAATGTTTCAAATCGCATCCTTAGAATGGACACAAGATGGGATTTTTTGAAAAGTCAAAATTGGATTCATCAAAGAGAGCAAGTGGTATTCCGATACGAACGTAAGCTACCAGTGATTTGCGTGAGCTTTTATCAGAAAGGGAATGAACCAAGATTTCTTAGATCTAAATTCAGAAATTGCAGAATTTTTTTTAAGGGTTTTTTTTTTTTTGAAGAGATTTTTTTTTGAAATTTTTTTGAAGAGGACACATAGGTTTCCAATTTGTCTTGTGAAACCTCAGTAGATAGATCAGCCCCCAGGTAAAGGTTGGATTACTTAATGAACCTGTTTGGAAGACCCTTGCCTCGAGTAGTCTAACTGCCTCCACATTCTGGACAAGGCTTTTCTTAGATCCACTTTGGTCAAAGAATGCAATTAGTGTAACCTTAGTGGCTTTTTTGTTTTTTTGAAAAAATTTTCTTGGAAGGTCTTTAATGGACCCATCAAAGAAAGGGAATGGCCCCTCCAAATCCAAATGTTGGCTATAAGCGATTTCCGCGAGCCATTGTCCGAAAAGGTTGAAACCAAAGTTTCTAAAATTTGAATCCAAAAGAGAGAAAATTTGAAAATTTTCTCTTTTTTTCTTCGTTAAAGATCTCTAACGAATGATGGACCCGAAAGGAGGGGGAATCTCCCGTCCTCTCCCTCGGCACCCCGGGGGCTGACCTGGGTCTCGGCGGAGGAGGGAAGATCTCGGGCATCAACATTTTTGTACGGGTATGCCAGATTTACTTTCTACTTGGAATTTGGAATAGTGATAATCCGGAGATTCACCTTCACAAGTGGAAAGGAAATCAATCCTTTTTTCTAACTTTTCAAATTGCATAAATATTAAGAAAAGAGACAAGTTTCTAGAATGCCGTAAGAGGCGTTTTTGTTTGTTTGCCGTGAAAGGCGATTTTGCCGTGAAAGGCGTTTTTACAAAACTCATCAAATATGAAAGACAAGAATTGTGATTTCTTTTTGTCTCTTTAAGAAATACAAACTACAATAGAAAAGGAAGAAAAGGGATCTAACTTCTCAGGAGATTGTGGGGACACGTTGAGATCGGCGGTCGCAAGTCATGTATGGGTTCGCCATCGTCCTTCAAATGAGAACATGTGATGCTTTGATTCTTTGGCTTGGCTCCTAACCTCAGTTTTTTAAAGGACAAGGACCAAGAGAAGGTCCTATATCCAATGAAAAATTGAGTAAACGGGCTGAAAAGCCGCGTTTAGGCCATGTTGGAGAAAGAGGTGACCTTGGGTGGGGGGGTGGGGGTGGCCCCCCAAGGGACGTTGATCACCTTGTGGTGCTTCCGGGAGCAAAGTAGCAGGACTTCGTCTCTCTCTTGGATTTTCTGAATTTTCAGAGCTTGCACTTGGGATCTCTTTTCTGAAAGTGCAGCTAGGGCCAATGAAAGTGTCCTAGAGGGGGGGTGAATAGGACTAATGAAATTCTTTTCCCAATAAAAATTACTTAGTCCAATTTTAATCTCAACTAGGACAAAGAACACAATGAACACAAATAAGAATACAACTTATACGGAATATGTGTTCAATGTGTGAGTGCTTAATCAATCAAAGATATGACAATTAATTTTAGAATAATAAGCACAAGTGTGTGTACACCACTCTTCACAAATTCACTTATGATTTATATCAATGTGCTCAATTGAATATATGTTTAAAGAGTGTGTGCTAAACAAGACAAGATTTACCAATATGTTCAATGTTGTTTTCGCACAAGTGGATGTGTGTCAATTTAAACTCAAAGAAGAAATATCATTCATATCAATCTCCACAACTTATAGATATGTAAATCAAGCACAAGAGATAGAGAAAGAGGAATTGACACAAGGGATTTATAGTGGTTCAGTCACACAGACCTACATCCACTCTCAAGGGTCACACAGTCCCCTGGTTCCACTATGAAGAATCAAACTACACAAGTACTGATTCTACATCAATTTTGTTTACGAGGTTCGATCACAAAGATCTACTCCCCTCTACATTTTTATAGTGGTTAAATCACAAAGAAATAAGCCACTCTTACAATGCTCTGAATTTAATGAAGTGAGGGGGAAGAACACTTGCCTCTTTTGACAAAGTCTGGAGGTTGCCACTTGCCTCTTTGACGAAGTCCGGAGGATGCTCTTCCAAGCTTGTCACCACAGCTCCAAGCTTTGATGCCTCTTGCAATGCTTCCTTGATGTTGATGATGATGCTCCAATGTTGTGCTCAATCAAGGGAAGAGGTCTTTGGTCTAGGGATTTGGATTTTAACCTATGATGGCTCAAGTTCTTCCCTAGGTAATATTGTTTCCATACATCACACTTTCCTTAAGCTAATGAAGCTCTTAGATTTGCCAATACAAGCTCATAGTGTGTGTGGGCAATATTGTTTTCACACATCACACTTTCCTTAAGCTAATGAAGCTCTTAGATTTGCCAATACAAGCTCAAAGTGTGTGTGGGATGATCTATGAGAGGTCAAATATGATGGACCATGGTTAGGACATGAGCTCTCATGATCTTCAAGCCACATTGGATGATTTGGGGCCTTTTCTATTTATAAAACACCCTCCAACGGCTCTCTAACGTCTTTTGGCGGCTAGCCCCCTTCAAATCCGCGGTTAGCCGCCACTCCAACGGTCATAAACGGCTAGTTTTTATAAAGTTGTGCTGAGTAGGGGGCTAGCCGCGAGGTAACCGTAAGGTAACCGCGAGGTGACCGCGAGGTAACCGAATTTTCACAGAAACTTGTACATTAAGCCTCTGGAAAAGTGACCGCAGGACTTCGGTTACCTGGCGGTTAGCCGTGAAGGGTCTCAGCGGTTAACCGCGAGGTGACCGCGGGGCTGACCGAAAACCATGGCGGTTAGCCGACCTCTGGGACCAGTTTTGAGTCTTGAAAAGGCTCAAAAACAATTTCTAAAACCCCATTAAATAAGCCATAAAACTAAGGGTTTTTAGGGTCCACTACTTGGTTGGTTTGGGTCCCATTTTACCTGAATAGGTTGGCACACACATGGAGTTCTTCCTCGATGAATCCAGGCTTTCCAAGACTTGATCTTCTGCCTTCAAACTTGATCTTCCTTGTGAAACTCTGAGAGGCAAGGTCTTGGACTCTTTGACACGGGATTGACAATACAAAACAAGTGCTTATTGGAATGTGGCACTAACATTTTCATCATTATGCTTTCTTTTTGGAATGGACCTCCTTTTATAGGCTTTTGGTAGCCATGAGGTGTTTATTGGCATTGATGGCCATAATGAAAGAATTGATGAGGAGTTACAAGTTGATTTTGTAATTCCTTTTTCAAGGCTTGTGATTGGCCGATGAAGGTAGTGGGTATTTAATCACCTTTATGCTTCATGATGATGGGAGTTTCATGGGTTTAATGCCATGATTGCTTGGATTTGTAACTCCCAAATGCTTGGTTCTGATTGGGCCATCCAAAATAATGAGTTAATGACTGCTTTAATGGGTCAATTAACGACATTAAGTGGTTGCCAAGGCATGTGAAGAGTCGCGGGCCGTGCTGCGCCTTTTGAGATTCTTCTTGTGATCATCACGGGTGGATCCACGCATTATTTGATGTCGAATTGCGATGCAATTTCAGACATTGATTGATGTTGGCGGGCCAGTGACGTCTGTCTTGTCGATTTCACGATCGATCGGACAGAAAGTGCACTTTCTTGGTCAGCCGGTTGGTTATCTTGAGCCAATCGGTGATGATTTCATGCTTTTGACGGTGGATCCGAGATGTCGACGAAGATCAGTGGTTTTGAAGCACCAAACATTGCATTTTCAGAAAATCACAGAGGCCGGAATACCCAAAACGCGAAAAGAATCTGAAAACGGACGATTTGGCGCAAAATTCGGCGACCCGGATTTCCAGGGTTGCCGGGCGACCATGCACCCAGGGTCGCCGGCGATCTTGGGCTAGGGTCGTCGGCGACCTTGGGCCAAGGTCGCCGGCGACCATAGGGCTTCGGCCCGTTTGGTCGCCGAGCGTCGTTTTCGGCCGTTTTTTCGTCTTTTTCGTCCCTTTTTTCTTCTGTATTTTTCTTGACATTTTTCCTCAATTATTGACTTGATTTTCTTGAAGAAATCTTGACGAGAACCCTCGCGAAATCGGAGCACAAAGTTTCCTATTTTTCGGGAAAGCCGAAGACTTTGTAGCCGATTTTCCGTCAAGCGTCGAAACTAGGTCAAACGATGTCGGAATGACCTGAAAATTGAGGTGAAGCTTCTTGAGCAGTGGATAGGACCAACCACGGGCTTTTATTTGAGTTTTGAAGCCGTTTGGGGTCCCATCGATGCTTCACTTGATTTTGCTGCGGGGAAAATGCCGAGCTTTGATATGTGGTCAAACGATGTCCGATTGACCTGAAATTTGACGGGGAGCCTATTGTAGTCTTTTGAGACGTTCCATGGGCTCTGTTTTGGATGTTATGGTCCCGGGTTGCTCTGCCGCCGGTTGGCTTGATTTTCTATCAGAACATCGAAACCTGGTAAAACGTTGTCAGAATGACCTGAAATTTGACGTGCAGCCTTTTGGAAGCATGTTGAAGCCACTCATGTATTTTTTTTTATGAGTGATGGCTTCGGTGGATGCCGCCGCCGGGAGGCTTGATTTTACTGCTCGAGCATTGATGGAGGGTCAAACGTTGTCGGTTTGACTTGAAATTTGGCATGGAGCCCTTTGGAGACATTCTGGAGTCATCCGTAGGCTTTGATCAAAGTTTTGGTGTCTTTGATGATGTCGCTGCCTGGAGCGCTTGTTTAGCTGTCGGAGCGGTGAAGTTGGGCCAAACGATGTCGGAATGACCCGAAACCTCAGGTGTATCCCTCTTTTAGCTGTCTTGAAGGATCTCTCAGTTTCTGTCTGATTCTGACAAAATTTGATGCTTGAAGTAGCCTTGCCTATTTTTAGCAGGATGCAGCTTCAGGAGGCTTTTCAATGTTGAGGAGACATATTAACTTTTTTGGTGTCAACAACGAAGCTATCAAAGAAAGCGAATGGCCCCTCCCAATCCAAACATTGGCCACAAGCGATTTTTGCAAGCCATTGTCTGAAAAGGAAGAAACCAAAGTTTCTTTAATTTGAATCCAAAAGAAAGAAAACTGATTGGTTATTTTTTTTTTTTTATTTTTTTTTTTTCAGAGTCTGAGATTAGACTCTCTTTCTTTTATTTTTGAAAATCCATATCGGATTCATCAAAGAGAAAGAAAAAATGACCCAAAAGAAAAAATGACCCATTCCCCGATACAAACGATAGCTACAAACATTTCTGCAAGCTATCAAGTTCGGAGAGGAAATGATCAAAGTTTCTTAAAATTGAATCCAAGAAAGAGAAATCATTTTTTTTATTGAAATGAGAGAGTGGAGATAAACTCAAAGATAGAAATTTCCAAAAAATCCCATCTCATGTTTATTTTTAGATGCAAGATTAAACATTAGCCACCAACTAGAAAGGAGCCAAAGAATCAAAGCATCACACTCTTAAATGAACGAGTCCCACCGGGTGTGCAACTTGATGCACCCTGCTTTTTTTCTTCCTCTCTCTTCCGTCCGGGGGCTACTGTGAGGCCGCCGGAGGGGGAAAAAAAGAAAGCATCAACATTTTTGTATGGGTATGACGGATTTTCTATTTTACTTGGAATTTATAAATGGTGATCCGGAGATCCACCTTCACAAGTAGAAAAGGAAATTAACTTTTTTCTAACTTTCCATTGCACATTTATTTAAGAAAAGAGACAAGGTTTTTGAATGCCGTAAGAGGCGATGTTTGCCGTGAGAGGTTTTTGCCGTGAAAGGCGGTTTTGCCGAAAAAGGGGATGTTTGCCATGATAGGCGATGTACAAATCTCATCAATAATGAAAGACAAGAATTTTTTTTTTATCTCCTTAGAAAAAATACAAAATACAATAGAAAAGTAAGAAAAGCAATTCTGACTTCTCGGGAGATTATGGGGACTCGTTCAAATCGACGGTCGCAAGTCATGTATGGACTTCGCCATCATCCTTCAGATGAGAGCATAAGATACTTTGATTCTCTTGGCTTGGTTTGGACTTCAGATTTTTAGAGGATAAAGACCAAGGGGAGGTCCTATATCTAATAAAAAAACAAATAGACAGGCCATGAAAAACCATGTCTAGGCCATGTTGGATATAAAGAGATGGGCTTGGGGGGTGGTCCCCCAAGGGACTTCAATCACCTTGTGCAGCAAAGTTTCTTCAAGGTAGCGGGGATTTTTCAGGATTTCTCTTCTTGGATTTCTGCTTCTGGCTCTTGGATTTCTGGATCCTTGTGTGTGTGGCCCTTCGCATATGTATGTTTCTCTTGGAATGATCCCCCTTTTATAGGCCTTTGGTAGCCATAGAGTGGGTTTATGAGCATTGATGGCATTGATGCTCCATTATGGGAGGAGTTACAAGTTTTTATTTCATGATTTTGTAACTCATTTTTCTTGACTTTTGATTGGTCGATGGAAAATGATGGACATTTAATCGCTTTTAAACTCCATGATGAGAGGAGTTTCATGGTTTTAATGCCATGATTGCTTTGATTTGTAACTCCTCTTTCCTTGCTTCTGATTGGGCCATCCAAAAAATAAGTTAATGACTGCATTAAGTTGTAATAAAATGGGTCAATTAACCGCATTCAATGGTCGCCAGGGCGATTGAAGAGTCGCGGGCCGTATCGCGTCTTTTGGAATTCTTCTTACGATGATCGCCGATGAATCAACATGTTGTTTGATGTCGGATGGCGATGCAACTTCAGACACTAATTGATTCTAGTGGGCCGATAACATTTGTCTTATCGATTTCTATTGTCTCATAAGAAGTTGTGAAAATGAAGTTCTCAATGAAAATCATATATTTTGAAATGGAGGAGTAGATTTCTTGGATTGGAGCACAAAGTGAAGTTAAGTAATTTTATTTTTGTTCTATGTCTTTAATGTAATTATTTTGTCCATATGATGCATGTCAATTAGAATAATAGATCTGCCATCGCGCCACAGGCAAACCTATGTTTTATATTTTTAATAAATTTCTTTTTGATCAGTTAATCTTCTTTTGATAGGATATACTTAGGTTTTTATACCTTTGATATTTTATGCTCAATTTGTTAACTGACGCTCAAATTAATTTATATTTTTATGAGGTGATGGAGATCTTGGGTTCTTCTGCTTAAGAATTGAATTTAAAAAATATATATAACTTCTGGATTAAAAACATTGAGTTGTTTCTTATCTGAGTTATTTGCAAGTATATGGATTGAGAATTGAAATTAATTAATGGATTCTTTGTTGCTCTAATCTACCTTTATCATTATTGTTATCCATTCATCTTGCATAGTAGCTTTATCTCTCATTCAAATCTTGATTTATTTTTATTTTCATTATAAAAATATGCAGATTTTAATAAAAAAATATTTCAGTACTACTCCCTGTGGGATTTGACCTGTACTTGCCGCTGTCTCAAAAAGACCGCTGTGCATTTGCAGTATTAAAAGACTGAATTTAAATTCACATCAACCGGAGACCGTGGGGATTTTTCCCTTTTTGGTCGCCGTGTTTACACCAAAAAAGTCACTTTGCCTCCTCAACATCAAGAACCCACATGAAGCTGCATCCTGCTACAAACAGGCAAAGCTGCTTCAAGCATCAGACCTTGTCAGAATCAAACAAAAACTGTAAGATCCTCCAAGACAACCAAAAGAGGGGCACACATGAAGTTTCGGGCCATTCCGACATCGTTTGGCCAAACTTCACTTCTCCGACAGGTAAACAGGCGCTCCCGACGGCGACAGTGTCGAAGACATCAAAACTTCGATCAGAGCCTACGGATGGTTCCAAAATACCTCCAAAGGGCTTCTTGTCAAATTTCAAGTCAAACCGACAATGTTTGACCCTCCATCAATGCTCGAGCAGCAAAATCAAGTCTCTCGGCGGTGAGAACCACCGAGGCCATCACTCATCAAACAAAGTATATGAATGGCTTCAACATGCTTCCAAAGGGCTGCACGTCGAATTTCAGGTCATTCCGACAACGTTTGACCAGACTTCGACGCTCCGAAAGAAAATCAAGTCTACCGGTGGCAGAGCACCCCGGGACCATGACATCCAAATCAGAGCTAATGAGTCGTCTCAAAATGACTCCAATAGGCTCCCTGTCAAGTTTCAGGTCAATCGGACATCGGTTGACCGTATATCAAAGCTCGACATCTTCCCCGCAGCAAAATCAAGTCAGGCATCGACGGAACCCCAAACGGCTTCAAAACTAAAAAAAAAAAGCCCGTGGTTGGTCCTATCCACTACTCAGGAAGCTTCACCTCAATTTTTAGGTCATTCCGACATCATTTGACCTAGTTTCGACTCTTGACGGAAAATCGGCTACAAAGTCATCGGCTTTTCCGAAAAACAGGAAACTTTGTGTTCTGGTTTTGTGAGACTTCTCGTCAAGTTTTCTCCAAGAAAATCAAGTCAATAATTGAGGAAAAATGTCAAGAAAAATACAGAAGAAAAAAGGAACGAAAAAAGAAGAAAAAACGACTGAAATAACTACTCGGCGACCAAAGGGGCCAAAGCCCCATGGTCGCCGGCGACCCTGGAAATCCGGGTCACAGGATTTTTCGTCGGATAGCTCGATTTCCGATCCTTTTCGCATTTTGGGGGTTCCCGCCTCTGTGATTTTCTGAAAATCCAATTTTTGATGCTTGAAAACGATTGATCTACGCCGACATCTCGGATCCGCAGTCAAGAGCATGAAGTCATCGCTGATCGCTCCAAGATCGCCAACTGGTTTACCAAGAAAGTACACTTTTTGTCTGTAAGGTCTGTGACCTTATTGGTCGGTTGGGCCCAATAGTAGACCCATCGACCCATTTATTTAGCTATTATTATAATCAATTGTACTTTAGATATTTAAGTTGGTTTAGATCATGAGCGAGTTTCTTTTTATGTTAGACTAGTTTCTGCAAAGTTTCGTGCGATTCAGAGTGCGTTTGATCCTAGTTAGGGGGGTAGTTTACCATTTAGGGAAAATTGGGTGTTTTACCGAAAATTCCAATCGCCATGACTTTTGTGTTCGTTGGAAAGGTATTGTCGCGCTTATCGTTTTTGTCTCTTGGCTCATCGCGAACCGACAATTAGAAACTCTTCAAGTGGTCAATTTCTTCACCGGACCGACTTAAGGGCAAATCAATCTTTTCCCCCCTCCCTCTCTTCTTAAGCAGGGATTAACCCTAGTTCTTTATTCATCTCTGCAACGAACGAAAGCTATAGCAGCCTTTCTTCTTCCTCTTCATCTTCTCAAGCCCAGAACTCCCTCAGAAAGAGATTATCTCGAAGATCTGGACCGCTCACTTTCATCCTCTCGATCTCCTCTTTCCATTAATCTTAATTTGGTAAGGTTTCTCTTAACCTCATCTTTTCAATCACCTTCTCTTTTGGTTAGATTTAGGTTGTTCCTGATCTTTTCCTTCCATTCCTTCTTCTTTGCGTGTTAGATTGCTTTCTGCGGTAGAAGGTTTCTCTTCAAGTTTTCCCCAATTTCCAATCTTCTTCTTGGTTGAGGCAAGTAGATTTACATTGTATAGTGGATCATGTGTGTATTTTCCTTATGGATTGGCTGTGTTCTCCTGTTAGGTTACCTTAATTCCAAGCCTTTTGTTATTGATTGGGATTTTAGGCTAGATTGGGTTTTTAGGGGTTTTGGGTTAAATAAAAAATTTTAATTGGTAATTAAAGGTTGTCTTTAAATTGTTGAAGATGATGGAAATGATGAATGTGATGATTGGGGAGCATGGTGGCTTATTTTATGCAGGTTAGTCATGGATTGGCAGGAGGAAAAAGGGCAAGAAAATCCATTTTTCGGCCATTTTCGGGGTTCAGGTTGCAGTGCCGATCGATTAGACCCGCAGACTGATCGATTGGTACTGTTGCTAACTGTGACTGATTACATTTCGATCGATCGGACTGCATTTTTCTGACAGCACATGGAAACTTCGGAGATGCATAACTTTTAATCCGTCCGTTGGATTTCTACATGTAATACACCATTGGAAAGATCTCGAGAAGTAGAATTCAATGGTTCTAGTTTCATCACGATTGGAGGTCGGGAAGTAATGCAAGTACTCAGATTATTGATTCAGCTTATGTTTTATTGTAAATGAGACTAATAACTTAGGTTTGGGCTTTAGTCGTTGGAAACCATGATCTCTCACTTGACCACTAATGGGGTTAAAATCGTAGCATGTGGCCTGGTGTGCTTCGATGGGTTGTCTAGGTATTCATGTATTACAAAGTTTAACCGAATGCGTATGGAATTGTTCAATTAGATGCTTAACATGATTGTACACCAAGGAATTTTCCTAGAAGCATCGTTGATTCAATTTCCACACGTACTTTGCTAGAACCTGTGGAATATAGGGATGACACCACTCTCCTAGGTTGGATTGTAATTCCCCTTGACTTGTGAATTCTATTCGTTCATATTATTCCTTGTATACTCTCTTGCCATAAAACACTTAACTAAGTATGAAACATAAATTCTTATAGAATTAGGATATGGACCTGACTTAGAATGTATCGTAGGAATCCTGTGTCATGTATTGATAAATAGGACTGGCTAGTATAGAAGGGATTATCATGTGTTTGACTTGTCTTGTATTGTTTTTGAATGAGATAATCCCTATGATCATGTCGTGTGCATTGAACTAGCCAGACTTGCTTGTCTTGGTCTATTCTCGTGTCAACACCACTTTGTTTTGTTGCATATCATGGCCATCTGCAGATTGGGGGTTTATTGATGGGCCGGTTACTCGGACATCGGGGTGGGCAGTCGGCTTTGGACGGCGTCCATGGAGTTGAATAGCTGGGAGTGGGCTAGGACCGTGCTGCTATTCCCAAGACCTGGAGCTACGATCCCACTGGAGCCGGACTTTGGTATCAGTAGTCTGGTCTAGGTTGTTACTGATACCCCAGGAGGTGGCTTGGACATCCTCGGAGTCTCCCTCTTGTTTCTTGCATTCCATTGTTTGGATTGTGGTTATTACTAGATAATGTTAGGATTTCAGTCGTTGTCTCACACTATTATTATTCATGCTTTATGCCTAGCTCTGTTTTCCTTGTGTTCACATGATATTTCACTTGTCATTATTCTATACTTGATGCATGCCATGCCAGATTATACTTTGTTTATCTATTGCTCAACATGTCGTTGACTCTGTTCCTTGGTGTGCAGACACCCCAGGTGACTACTATGAGGAGCAGGCAGGTGAGGAGATCTCAGAGGATCTCCAACCAGCTAAGGAGGAACGGGAGTGGTGTGCCAATGACGTAGAGTAGTGTCATCGATCCCGGCACGAGAGAGATTCAATGGGTCTTCACTTAGATTTTTATTCATTCTTTATTAGTTCTCGTTGGACCTCTCACATTATTGACATCTTTATATTGTTTTAATAGCCTTGATTATTGATGGACCCGCGATTTCCGTCCTGTCCCTCTGCCCCGGGGGCTGCCAGGTTTCGGTGGAGGAGGAAATGCGGGTGTCAACATTTTTGTATGGGTATGCCAAATTTTTTATTCTACTCGGAATTTGGAATGGTGATGATCCGGAGATTCACCTTCACAAGTAGAAAGGAAATCAATCATTCTTTTTAACATTTTAAATTGCATAAATATTTAAGAAAAGAGACAATTTTTGTTTTGAATGCCGTAGGAGGCGATTTTTTTTGTTTGTTTGCCGTGAAAGGCGATTTGATGTCGTGAAAGGTGATTTTGTTGTGAAAGGCGATTTACAAATCTCATCAAAATGAAAGATAAGAATTGTGACTTTTTTGTCTCTTTAAAAAATACAGATTACAATAGAAAATAAAGAAAATGAATCTAACTTCTCAGGAGATTGTGGGGACATGTTCAGATCGACGGTTGCAAGTCATGTGTGGACTTCGCAATCGTCCTTCAAATGAGAACGCTTGATGCTTCAATTCTTCGGCTTGGCTCCAACCTCAGTTTTTTAGAGGATAAATACCAAGGGGAGGTCCTATATCTATTGAAAAATCGAGTAAACGGGCTGAAAAGCCGCGTTTAGGCCATGTTGTAGAAGATGAGGACCTTGGGGGGCAGGGGTTAGCCCCCCAAGGGACTTTGATCACCTTGTAATGGCTCTTGCAGCAGAGCAGCAGGACTTCGTCGGATTTTCTCTGGGATTTTTCCAAACTCCGGACGGGTGTTGGTGTGGATATGCAAAAATACAAGGATTCAAAGTTTCAAGTAGATGCCTCTCTCTTGGAATGGACCTCCTTTTATAGGCTTTTGGTAGCCATGAGGTGGTTTATGGGCATTGATGGCTATGATGAGAGAATTGATGGCATTGATGCTTCATGATGGGAGGAGTTACAAGTTTTTATTTCTTGATTTTGTAACTCCTTTTTCTTGGCTTGTGATTGGCCGATGGATAATGATGGGCATTTAATCGCCTTTAATCTCCGTGATGAGGGGAGTTTCATGGTTTTAATGCCATAATTGCTTGGACTTTTAACTCCCATATGCTTAAATCTGATTGGGCAGTCCAAAATAATGAGTTAATGACCGCCTTAAAGATTTCATAAAACAAGTTGCAGGACTTGTGGGGCATGTTTGTCAACATCCGCATTCAGCCTTTGTAATTCTGAAATGAGACTATCACGAGTTTGTGGAGACATTCGTAATAAGTCAAGGACGTGTAGTCATGCAGGTATGTGTTTGAAGTGCTCAATCAAGTTGTACTTGAAAGCCTCCTTCGGGCCTGCATTTTCATTATTGCTGCCACTTGGGGCATTTACAACTTGCTTTCTCGAAGGATATACATAGGAAGAAGAAGGTTGGTTGTAATTTTTGTGGTAATCCCGGCTAGAGCGGGTACCTCTACCAACTTCAAGGGCTTCTAGAGAAGGGTCTTCTTTTGGAAGATCACGCTCAGGATCGAGGGGTTGATCCTTGTCAATTGCTGAAGACGTCTCTGTAACAACATTGCCGTCTTCAGTGATTGTGTTGCATTGAGCATTTTCCTCGAACAAGTCCTGAACAACGTCCAGCAACTTTTCTTTTTTGTTGAGAAATTTATCGGTCCAGACATCGTCTATGAGATCTGGTATCTGGGACCAGTCGACCGGGTTTTCATTGAAGAAGACTTCATTAGCAGGAGCTTCTCCAGGATGATCAATCAGAAGAGGCTTGAATTCAGATGTCACAGTTTCAGCAGACGAAGGTTGAGAAGATTCTATCTCAGTGGAAGTCACCTAAGGAGATGTAGCTCAGGAAGATATACTACCAGTTGGGGAGTACGTGTCTTCGGTAGCTTCAGAGGCACTATTATCCTGAGCTATCGCATTGCAGGATGCCCCCAGTGTAAACTGTTGGGGATCGGACTCATCCTCGGATGTAAGGGGATCATGGATCCAGCAGTTTTCCCCATTTTCAGGAGTTGAGGGAGAAAATTCCCATTGATTTTCAGGGATTTCTAGTTCTGGATCATGACAAAGATTGTTGACGCGATCCTGCTCCTGCTCTATGGCAAGATGTTGCAGGATTCTTGCATATTCTTCAAGATCATGCATAGGAGCCAAATCTTCTTCGTCATCTGCTCCTTGTGGTTCATCAATATTGGGTTCCACTGGAGCATTGGTTGGTGCTGGATCAACAACATTTTCTTGAATAGTATATTGGCCTTCTTCATCATCAAACCAGGATCCTTGTGGCTGTAATGGGTTTTACCAGATTACTGGCATAAGATGAGACTCGGGAATCCATTCCTCATCTGCGAGGTATTCTCCTGTTTCAAGGAATTCTTCCCACTCATCAATATCACTGGCAGTATCACTGGATTCGTATTCATCCATGGGGAATCCAACTATCGAGTTGCAAGGGTATGATGCCCCCTGCGCAGTTTCATTTTTGTATTGAGGTGGCATGAAATCATCAAGAGTGAATTTTCTTTCCGCCTTTGAAGTTTTGGGAAGGGATTCTTCCGTTGCCCCTAGTGAAGCAGTGGAAGAGGTTTCTGTCTTTTCAGGGATTTCTTGTTTTGTTGAGACTTCTGCTGCTGTTTGAGCTTGCGGAGTTGTCTCTTGGCTTGCCTACGCTGCTGAGCGGTCAGCTTTGTTTTGGCGATCTCCCAATTTTCATCTTCTAGGAGATCGGGATGCACCCATATGGGTTACCCATCTGGTGTTGGATAGGGAACCAACTCTTGGCACGCTTGAGCCATTTTTATCACCTTGAATGAAGTAGTGATCTTCTCCTTTGGTGAATTTGAAGTTTTCCCACATGTCACCGTGTTGACAGAGGCGGAGCCGTAGTTTTTGTCAAAGGTAATAACTCCGTTTTTCCATATATCGTTGATCTTCTCTCTCACAACGAAGCATTGATTGAGAGGATGCGAGATCATCTGGTGGTATCGACACTATCGAGGATCGTTGATTTTGCCAACATCTCTCGGTCTTTTGGGCTCGGGCAAGGTGAGTTTGCCATTTACTAAGAGAGCCTCAAAGATTTCTTCGACATCTTCATCGAACGGGTATTTCTTTTCTACGAGTTCCTTGAAGGCATCAGATAGTTCAGGTCTTTTACCTGTTATTTTGTTTTCAGCTTTCTTTGGCTGCTGAGGAGCTGACTTGGTCTGCACATTAAGAACCTCCTTTTTCTTTGGTTTTAAGGTTGTAATGGCGGTTGGCTCTTTCTTTGATGATTTCTGACTATTGAGGTCTTTGATCACCATTTCAGCCTCCATGGAAGCTTCTAGGAGTTCTCCCAGGTTCTTTGATTTGTTGCCGATGATCATGGAGCGGATTCTTGCTCTCATGTTGTTACGTCAGATATCGACTAGCGACGCTTGTGGCAATACATCTGAGCATTTGTATGCCGTTGCCTTCCATTTGTGAATGAAGTCGTATGTTGACTCATTCTCTCCATGTTTTAGGCTACAGAGCTGAGCTATAGTAACAAGATGGTCCTCACCTTGGAAGTGGGTCAGGAAGCGTGTCTCCACCATGGCCTAGTTTTGGATGGAGTTCTCCGACAGAGTGGAGTACCAATCAAAGGCCGTACCTTTTATGGTACTTGCAAAGAGGCGAATCTTGAGGGCATCTTGATCTGCGATAGCTCCCGTCAGGATCTTGAAGTGGATGACATGCTGTCTGGCTGAACCTTTCCCCATATATGCTTGGAGAGTAGGTTGTTTAAATTTTGCAGGGAACAGAACCGAGTCCATCCATAGGGGACAGGGTGGCTTGACCCCATGTTCCTTCAATGTATCCTCTTCTTTTGCTTTTGCGAGGATATCGTCAGCGTCCTTTTTGGTAAGGGCGCGTGACTCATTCTTTTCTGCATTGCCCTCGTCATCTTGATGATTTGGAGGGGTTTCATTGTTAGGTGAACGCTGAAAAGCGATAAGAAGATTTTCCATCAGAGCCTCAATTCTCTGTTGTCCTTGCTCCAACTGCTGGATGCATGCAGTTACGTCATTATGCGGTGGAGGCTGCTCAAAACTTTTAGTCAGGACGTTCATCCCTCGAGATTCGAACGAAGAAATCGTCCTAGTGATTGAGCTGGGGCTCGTTCTTTTAGATGAAGAGTCCGAGGAGTGATTACTCCGGTGTCCTTGACTTGAAGGAGTGGAGGATTCTTCCAGATGTGTTCGTGTTTGGGAGACGCTGCGAGTCACCGGACGTTTGACACGGATTTTTGTTGCTGACTTCTGGCGTTTTCTGGTTTTGCCAACCATATGGACAGCAACAACTTGGTTGGGTCTTTTTTTTTGACTCATTTGTTAGAGACATGGAGAGTAGAATGATGGGTTCTTTGCTTCTCAAGTCTTTTTTGTCGATATGTCGCGCGGCGACGCTTACTACGAGCTATTTGATCTTCAGTCAGCTCTGGCTGGGCTCTGGTTATGAAGGATGTAGTTCCCCGTGCGTAGCAGCCAAGCTAGTCTTCTTTTAAGCTAGGCATGGAGAAGATCTAGACGCGGTCCTTAGCCTGTCGCAGTGAGGATTTGAATTTTTCGAGTTCAGCCCCTATTGAGATGAATGGTCGACTCGCAGGAGTGCAGGCTTCAGCGGATTTTTGTGGAGGCCTAACGATGCAAGATTTGATTTTGGGCTAATAAGAGCAAGCCGGCTTATGCTGGATTTATTTGTTCTTTGGGCGGAGGGTAGGTTTCTCCTCTTTCATGTAAGAGAGGGTAGAACTAGTTCTCCTTGAGAGGAGCCACGTATGCTGGCTTTGTAGATGTTTGGGATCTCCGTTGCTTTGATGAAGATCTCGGGGACCAGGTTTTGGGGCAAACCTGGTTTCTTGTGGGTTGAGGCTTCGTGGGAGCGCCACGAGCTTCAAGCTTCTTTGTGTTCTCCCTTGGTGCAATGTTAGTGACATGTTGCAGGGCGGTTTTCTTCTTCTTGGCAGGTACAGTTTCTTTTGCAGGGAGTGGGAATGACCCAGCGACCCGAAGATGATGGTCCGGGGAGTTGAGGTTGACCCGGTGTTTTGAGAGTTGTCGAGGGAGATGACGCTTCGGCAACTGGCGGGGCGCTTATGAGTGCGCTTGTTTTGCTTGTCTTGAAGCATAAGTTGGTACTCGTTCTCATCAAAAGTGATGGTCAATGAAGCTGCCATTGTTAGTTTTTGGAAAACTTCTGAAACAAGACCACATCCATTAGTAATCACAAGAATATGGTGATCATAAATAAAGAACAACTATGGTTTTGTCTTTTCAAATCACTCGAGGGGACATGGCCCGGCCCAAGCAAAATGAAGAAGGCAAAAAGCCATAGAGGATACAATTGTTTTAAATTGCAAGTATGTAGGCTCAAGGTGAGCATACCAGTGACTGCTAGAAGCAATTGTAGACCTTAATTCAAATTACCGAGAAGGAAGGCTCACTCGAGGTAAAATGATATGAGATTGGAGATACAAATGTGTCGGTCGCGAATATAGTAGACCCGAAAGGATGTACTAGCACCCTTAGGCACAAATTTTTCAAATTGCATCCTTGGAAAGGACACGAGATGGGATTTCTTTTTTAAAGGTCAAAATTGGGTTCATAAAGGAGAGCAAATGGTGTTCCAATCCGAACAAACGCTCAACATTTCTGCGAGCGCTAAATCCAGAAAGGAAGGAACCAGAATTTCTCAGATGTGAATCCAGTATTGACGGAACTTTTTTTTTGAAAGGTCAAGATTGAATTCATCAAAGATAGCAAATGGTGTCCCAGTCCGAACAACAGCTTAACATTTCTGCGAGCGTTAAATCCGAAAGGGAAAGAGCCAAGATTTCTCAATTCTAAACTCAAAAGTAAATTTTTTTTTTTTGAAAAGTCAAGATTGAATCATCAAAGAGAGCAAATGGTGTCCCCGTCCGAACAACAGCTCAACATTTCTGCGAGTGTTAAATCCGAAAGGGAAAGGGCTAAGATTTCTCAATTCTGAACTCAAAAGTGACGGATGTTTTTTTTTTTTTTTTTTAAGGTCAAGATTGAATTCATCGAAGAGAGCAAATGGTGTCCCAGTCCGAAGAACAGCTCAACAATTCTGCGAGCATTAAATCCGAAAGGGAAAGAGCCAAGATTTATCAATTCTGAACTCAAAAGTGAAATTTTTTTTTGAAAGGTGCACATAGGTTTCCAATTCGATCTTATGAAACCTTAGTAGATAGATCAGCCCCCAGGTAAGGGTAGGATTACTTAATGAACCCGTTTGGAGGACCCTTGCACCGAACAGTCTAGCTGTCTCCACACTCTGGACAAGGCCTTTCTTAAAACCACTTTGGTCAAAGAACGCAATTAGTGCAACCTTAGTTTTTATTTTTTATTTTTGAACTCTTTTTGAAAGATTTGTAATGAACTCATCAAAGAGAGTGAATGGTGTCCTAGTCCAAACAACAACTCAACATTTTTGCGAGCGTTAAATCCAATTGGGAAAAACCAAAGTTTCTCAAATTTGAGTCCAAAAGAGAGAAAGCTGATTGTTTTTTGAAATAAGATTTTTTTCTTGTGTTTTTTTTTTTTTTTGAAAACCTCTATCGGACTCATCGAAGGGAAAAGATGGCCCAATCCCCGATACGAAGAATAGCTGCAAACATTTCTGTGAGCTATCAAGTTCAAAGAGGAGATGATCAAAGTTTCTCAAAATTGAATCCGAGAAAAAGAAATCAGATTTGCTTTTTTTTTTTTTTTTTTTGAAATAGTTTGAAATGAAGTTTTTTTTTTTTTTGAAAACCTCTATCGGACTCATCAAAGAGAAAAGATGGCCCAATCTCCGATACGAAAAATAGCTGCAAACATTTCTGTGAGCTATCGAATTCGAAGAAGAAAGGATCAAAGTTTCTCAAATTTTAATCCAAGAAAAAAAATCATATAATTTTTTTTCGAAATGAGAAAGAATGACTGAAATCCCATCTCATGTTTTTTTTTTAGTTGCAAGAAGCAATATAGGCCACCAACTAGAAAGGAGCCAAGGGATCGAAACATCACGTTCTCAAGTGAACGGGTCCCACCGGGTATGCCAACTTGATGAACCCTCGATTTCCATCCCCTCCTTCCGCCCCGGGGGCTGCCGGGCTTCGGTGGAGGAGGAAATGCGGGTATCAACATTTTTTTATGGGTATGCCAGATTTTCTATTTTACTTGGAATTTGGAATGGTGATGATCCGGAGATTCACCTTCACAAGTAGAAAGGAAATCAATCATTCTTTCTAACTTTTCAAATTGCATAAATATTTATGAAAAGAGACAATTTTTGTTTTGAATGCCGTAGGAGGCGATTTTTTTTTGTTTGTTTGCCGTGAAAGGCAATTTGGTGCCGTGAAAGGCGATTTACAAATCTCATCAAAATGAAAGACAAGAATTGTGACTTTTTTTATCTCTGTAAAAAATACAGATTACAATAGAAAAGAAAGAAAAGGAATCTAACTTCTAAGGAGATTGTGGGGACACGTTCAGATCGACGGTCGCAAGTCATGTGTGGACTTCGCAATCGTCTTTCAAATGAGAATGCTTGATGCTTCGATTCTTAGGCTTGGCTCCAACCTAAGTTTTTTAGAGGATAAAGACCAAGGGGAGGTCCTATATCCAATGAAAAACCAAGTAAATGGGCTGAAAAGCCGCGTTTAGGCCATGTTGTAGAAGAAGAGGACCTTGGGGGGGGGGGGGGGGGGTGACCCCCCAAGGGACTTTGATCACCTTGTAGTGTCTCTTGCAGCAGAGCAGCAGGACTTCGCTGGATTTTCTCTGGGATTTTTCCAGACTCTGGATGGGTGTTGGTGTGGATATGCAAAAATGCCAGGATTCAAAGTTTCAAGTAGATGCCTCTCTCTTGGAATGGACCTCCTTTTATAGGCTTTTGGTAGCCATGAGGTGGTTTTTGGGCATTGATGGCCATTATGAGAGAATTGATGGCATTGATGCTTCATGATGGGAGGAGTTACAAGTTTTTATTTCTTGATTTTGTAACTCCTTTTTCTTGGCTTGTGATTGGGCGATGGAGAATGATGGTCATTTAGTCACCTTTAATCTCCATGATGAGGGGAGTTTCATGGTTTTAATGCCATGATTGCTTGGACTTCTAACTCCCATATGCTTAAATCTGATTGGTCCGTCCAAAATAATGAGTGAATGAAAGCATTAAGTTGTCATAAAACGGGTCAATTAACGACATTAAGTGGTCGCAGGAGCATGTGAAGAGTCGCGGGCAGCGCCGCGTCGTCTGGAATTCTTCTTGTGATGATCGCTGGTGGATCCACACATTGTTTGATGTCGGATTGCGATGTAATTTCAGACATTGATTGATGTTGGTAGGCCGGTGACAACTGTCTTGTCAATTTCTCGATTGGTCGGACAGAAAGTGTACTTTCTTGGTCTACCGGTTGGCGATCTTGGAGCGATCAGTGATGACTTCATGCTCTTGGCGGCGGATCCGAGATGTCGGCGAAGATCAGTCGTTTTCAAGCATCAAAAATTGGATTTTCAGAAAATCACAGAGACAGGAACTTCGAAACGCGAAAAGGATCAGAAAACGGGCCATCCGGCGGAAAATCCGGCGACCTGAATTTCCAGGGTTGCCGGCAACCATGCACCCAGGGTCGCCGGCGACCATGGGGCTTTGGCCCCTTTGGTCGCCGAGTGTCCTTTTCAGCCATTTTTTCTTCTTTTTCGTTCCTTTTTATTCTGTATTTTTCTTGACATTTTTCCTCAATTATTGACTTGATTTTCTTGGAGAAAACTTGACGAGAAGTCGCACAAAACCGGAGAACAAAGTTTCCAATTTTTCGGGAATGCCGAAGTCTTTGTAGCCGATTTTCCGTCAAGAGTTGAAACTAGGTCAAACGATGTCGGAATGACCTGAAAATTGAGGTGAAGCTTCCTGAGCATTGGATAGGACCAACCATGGCCTTTTATTTGAGTTTTGAAGCCTTTTTGGGTCTCGTCGATGCTTGACTTGATTTTGCTGCGGGGAAGATGCCGAGCTTTGATATGCGGGCAACCGATGTTCGATGATCCTGAAATTTGACAGGGAGCCTATTGGAGTCATTTTGAGATGACCCATTAGCTCCGATTTGGATGTCATGGTCTCGGGGTGCTCCGCCGCCGGTAGGCTTGATTTTCTTTCGGAGCGACGAAATTTGGTCAAACGTTGTAGGAATGACCTGAAATTCGACGTGCAACCCTTTGGAAGCATATTGAAGCCACTCATATACTTTGTTTAATGAGTGATGGCCTCGGTGGTTCTCGCCGCCGAGAGGCTTGATTTTTCTATTCGAGCGTTGATAGAGGGTCAAACTTTGTCGATTTGACTTGAAATTTGGCATGAAGCGCTTTGGAGGTATTTTGGAGTCATCCGTAGGCTCTGATCGAAGTTTTGATGTCTTCGACACTGTTGCCGCCGGGTGCACCTATTTAGCTGTTGGAGAAGCGAAGTTATGCCAAACGATGTCGGAATTACCCGAAACTTCATGTGTACCACTCTTTTGGCTGTTGTGAAGGATCTTGCAGTTTTTGTTTGAATTTGACAAGATCTGATGCTTGAAGTACCTTTGCCTGTTTGTAGCAGGATTCAGCTTCATTTGGCTTCTTGATGTTGAGGAGACATAGTGACTTTTTTGGTGTCAACAAATGCCCCCTCGAGGTACAGCGACGAGTAGCTTTTTGAAGTCGATGTGCCTCGAAGAGAAACTTGAAGGAGAGCTTCCGACTTGACCAAGAGTTTTGAGCTTTTTTTTTTTTTTTTATTAGCCTTTTGAGTTTCCGGGGGAATTTTATGGTAGTGAGAGGGATCACATACCATCTCAAGGCAAAGTTTTGAAAATGACACGGGGGATTTGGATTTTTGGGTTTTGGATTTTGGTTTTTGACATTGTGTCCTAACAAGCTGTATGTGGCGGGTTAGGGGGTCGGAGTTTGGTTTTTTATGTTGACCTTGTGACCCAACAAGTTGTATGTGGCAGGTTGGGGAGCCAGATTTTTTTTTTTTGGTTTTGGTTTTGGTTTGGTTTGAATTTGGTTTTGGTCTTGTGACCTAACAAGCTGTATGTGGCGAGCTAGGGGACCAGGGTTTGGTTTTCTGTGGATTGTCAATTTCAAGGTTTTGGCTTAATTTGGTTCATGAGGTTGGATGGTTTGGTTTTTGGAAACTCATGAGGCTTTCTTCTTTTTTTTTCTCTGTTTTTTTTTTTGAATGGTCCAATCAACTCAAAAGAGGCATGGGACATTTTTTTTTTCTGCTCTTGGTAAGAGGGATGTTTTGACTAAAAGCCACTTTTAGTGCCTAGGTGGTCAAACCTGGCTCATATGGGCTAACCCATGGGACCTTAGGTTTTGGAGATAGCCTTGATCTCATATGGTGTCATTTTTGTAGAGAATATCTAAAAATATCTCTTTTGTATAGAGAATATCTAAAATTATCCGTACTTGGAGAGAATCTCTCAAGTTTCCTTATTTTTGGGAGAGATTTTCTCAAAGTACCTTTCTTTTGGGAAAGTATCTAAATTTTAGCACTTACCTTCTTTCTTTTCTCCTTGTTTCCTCTTTTGATTTGCTCTCTTCTATAAAAGCAAGGGGGAGTTGATTCTTTTGCTCCTATACCTTTCTTTGTTTGCAAGAATCTCCAAGGGTGCTCCATGATCAAGAAGTACTTTTCTGCTTCAAGGATCTCCAAGCTTTTTCTTCTTCTTTTTCATCAATGGATTCAAGTAAGTTTTCTTCCTCCACTCCATTGTAGAAGTAGGAAAATTCTTTTGTTTCTTTCTTTTTCTTTCTCAAGCACGTTTTTTTTGCTCTTTTTTTTTGTGCAATTTATTTTTTTTTTCTCTTTTTTTTTTTTGCTCACGGGTTTTTTTTCTTTTCTTTTTTCACGGTTCTTTCTCTTCTTTCTTTTTTTTTCACCATTTTTTTCCTTTTTCTCTTTTTTTTTCCACGGTGATTTTTTCTCTTTTTTTTCGCTGTTCTTTCTTTTTTTTTTTCAGTGTTTTTTTTTCTTTTCCTTCTTGGCTGTACGGACCTGGCCGTACTGCCACGTGGTAGTGGGCCACGGCCTGTGGGCCTGAAAATTTTTTTTTTTTTTTGTTGAGGTTTGTTTCTCTCTTTTTTCTTTTTTTTTTATACATCATGATAATGAGGTTATGCAATTTCAATATGTTCATGCATTTTTTTTTATGCATCAAGGTAGAAGGCTAGAGTCTTTAAGTCAAGCCAACATAATTTTTGACTTGGAAAAAGTTTGATTGGTTTTGACCAAATTGGGTTGGAATTGGTCAAACTTTGGTCATGGTTTTCCTAGCATCTAATGCATGATGATGTTCTTTGATGCATGATTTTTGGTAAATGGACTTGGAAGCATGATGATGCATATCTGAAAATCTTTTGCAAGTATTGGGATTTGGAGCTCGCAGCGATATTGAGCCCTTTCTTGGTCTTGCTGGATTTTGAGGAACTTCGAAATTTTGGGATTTTGGAGCTCGCAGCAATGTTTGAGCCCTTTTCCAATTTTACGGAGATTTGATGAGATTGGTTTGTTCTCGCAGCAATGTTTGAGTTCGAACCTTCTTTGAGAATCTTCGACTGACTATGAGCTTGCGGAGATGTTGAGCTCATCTTCAGGCTTCCTATCTCTCTTCGGGTATTTCCATTTTCTTCGGAATTGCCTCGGAACCATGTCAAAATTTCGCTAGATTTTTTTTTGTAGAAAAATTCTGTCATTTTGGTGATGATTGATCTTTGTTTTTCATCCTTTGCAGGTAGTTCTTCCAAAACGAACAAGGGTAAGGGGCCCGTTGCTGACACACCTCGTCGGTCTGCTATATCTTCCAATGCCGCCATTCAGCAGGCATGGGAGAGGTCCAGTTTGTTGAGAAGAACTTGGAAGAATGTGACTCCCTTAATCGTGATGAGATGAGACAGCAATTGATCGCTCTCAAAGATGAGAAATTCTACAAGTTCGTGGTAAGCAGCCATCCTTGGGTTACGGACGATCAGAGCATTGTGCCCAAGCCTACCTTCTTCTTCGGTGATGCAATCCCTGACGACTTGACATACCAAAGGAGATGTTTTCAGTTCTCTTACACAGCAGATGGTGAGGAGAGAACTATTTCTACCCGGTCAACCTTCGATCGAACCATCTCGATCATGAGTCTTTCTCCCACGTGCCCTAAGAGGGAGGATCCTCCGAGCAGGGTGAAGAGGACCAGTGTGATCAAGACCGAGGTTTTTTGTCGGTGGCCCTTCCGGTTTTGCAGAGAAGTCGCCTGTCTGTATGGACATGTTGATGCCAACCAGTGGCTACCAAGGTTCTGATCATCCGTCGGTCGATTTGAGACGGTGGGCCTTGGCATTTTTCGGGGTGACGGCAGCAATTGGGTGAAGCCTTTTTGACTTCGTGGCCGTTTCAGTGCTGACTCGAGTTAGGAATCATGGACTGATCACACCCTGAAGGTTGGTGAGGCCGTTTTGCCGGAGGCCGAGATTTTTGATGCAGTTTACGCTTTTCGGCAAACCGTTGTTTTCTCCGATGAGGCTTTCATTGCCTTACTGGAGTCATTCCTTCCACAAACCAACACCTTCATTTTACGAATGGTGAGATTGGCTTTTCTTTGAAGGAACTAGGCGCTATCACTCGGCTGCCTATCCTGAGCAAACTCTATGAGGAGTTCATGCCCATCGACAATGTCCTTGAGGAGCAGTTTGAGGAGTTTAGGCTTTTGTACTTTCAGCTCGTTGCCTTCTATGATTTTTTGAAGGAGAAGAAGGGCTCGAATGTCCGGTGCAGCAGTTGGAAGAGTTATAGCTCCAACTTTTTTGACAGCGGGGAGTCATCTAATAGCATGACCCAGGATGCTAGGGCTAAAGCCTCAAGTTTGAAGAAGATCTCCGCTATGAGAGAAGAGTTGAGGAAGTTCTTCGCAAGTACAGATGCCATTTGTCCTGATATTGCATTGCGGAGAGATCTCGCTGTTTACCTCACTTAATGGTTGGGTGAGGCTTTTATGCTGGAGGAGATGGAACGCACATCAGGCCGCATTGTATATTTCCGGCTTGTCAGATGGCATTTGGAGAGCAGTTAGCTTTGGTGCCTGCTCTCTACTGCTATTTGTGTACCGAACTACAAGCTGATGCTTTCTTGGTTCAGCTTGGGCTCCCTATGAACATGGTATTTTCAGCCCATATCTTCTATTTACGGAAAAAGGCTTTTGACTTTGGTGTCTCCCGTGATTCGACCAGGGTAGGGTCGGGAAGACACTATGCTTTGACAAACGCTGAGAAGAAATGGCTTTTCAACATACGGGTTGGTACGATGGTGTACCGTAGACATCTTTTCGTCGATATCCAGCCGTATGTCCCTTCGCGTTTTTCATTATAGCTTGGCTTCTCTCAAGGCATTGTTGGAGTGCCTTGGAGCATGGTGAATTATTTTGGAGGTCTGCAGGATGGGAGGAATGCATGGGCTTTTTACAGTGCAGAGGACACTACCGCCATCATTTCCTATCCTGAGCTGCCCACTTTCCGGACTGCTGGCTTCACGAAGTGGTTCGTGGAGAGCTTCTTAGTGTACCGGGGGCTTTCCAGGAAGGAGCTTGATGTCAAGCAGTCTCCTGGGAAGGGTCTTAGCAGATCAGATGGTGTCCGTCGAGAGGAAGTTTTGGCCTTCCTTTCTAGAGAGAAGCATAAGATAGGCTTTCTTAACGAGCAGGATATCATCTGATCAGGAGCTGTACAAGGGATTCCTGGTGAGGTCTTGAAGCAGCTGGAAGAGGAGGAGGCCAAGATCAACGCTTGAATACAACCGGAGTGCACAAAGGCTTCCATGAAGTCTATCGGAAAAAGCAGACCATCTAGTGAGGACTCTAGTGAGAGACCTGATGTTAATAGTGGGGCAGGATCGTCGAGCAGATTGTCCCGCAGAAGAAAGAGGAAGAGGGGACAGTGCCGTAATACGAGACGGCATGAAAGTCCTTCTGATTTGGAAGTTCCTCTCACAATTACTGAGGAGGTGTTTGGGGATGTTGACGAGCCTCCAGAAAAGAGGAGCCGAGAAGAGGAGATGGCGGTATGATTCTCCTTCTTTCTATTTATGCTTCTTTTCTCTATGAGAGAGAATTTTTTTTATCCACTGCTTTCTTTCTTTTGGCAGAGGATGATGATTTGGTGACGCCCGAGGTTCCGGCTGATGATTTGGTGACGCCCGAGGTTCCGGCTGATGAGGTGATGACGGATCCGATTGCGGCATCTGAGGAAAAGCCCAGGGACTCTGGAGTGGTTCCAGAACCTTCACTTGGTATGATTTCTTTGGCTTTTTCTTTTTTTTTTCCTCCCTTTTTGTTTGTGCTATCATTTGCCAACATGTAGCTTTGTTTTCTTGTTAGCTGACTTGCCAGAGGATTTTGAAGACATCGAGCCATCCATGGATGTAACCTTTGACGATGCTTCGGATGAGCTTAGAGAGGCAGAGAGTACTCCGCTGGTCGTCGAAGAAGGTATTTTGTAATAATAATCTTGATATATTTTTTTTAACAAGATCATATTCATACCTTTTTGTCTTTTTCATTGACAGATTGTGGAGCAGCAGGAGAGGTTCCTCCTTCTTCCTCAAGGCCAGAGCTGGAGATACCTGCAACCGATCTAGGAGTAGGGGCTTCTTCCATTTTCAACGAGTCAGCTTCTTTGATCGGAAAGAGTTTATTGATTAATCCTCCAATGGGGCATGAGATGGGCAGTCGGGTACCGGAGCATGGTGAATCCTCATCTGGGCCGCACCTTCAGTAGGCAAAGAAGGTGTTGAAGAGTGTTTTGAGCTCATGGGTCGAGACTCTCTCTTCGGGTCATTTGGAAGCTGGCTTTGGAATGATGAAGCATGTACAGGATATTCTTGCTGATAGCGAAGAAGTTGGTCTGGACATTACAAGCGCCAAGGATTTTGTTGATGAAGTCATCGCTTTGGGGAACAAGTGGACGGAGACCAAGAGTTTTCCAGATGGTGACTTCTTTAATGAGATGTTTATGAAGCCTTCCAGTAAAGTTAAAGCTGAGCTGACTGAGATCTCGCAGACTCGAAAGCAGTTCGTTCGGGAGAGGAACGATACCAAGTTGGCCATCATGGGGCTAAAGCAAGACCTGGATCGCCTTGATAAGGAGGTTGTCAAGGCTAGGCAGTATCTCGAGCTTTTGGAGGAAGAAGCTGTTGCCAAATGGACCATCATTGTGAAGGCTCATGACAAGGAGGGTACTCTCAATCGCCAGGTTGAGGAGGCTGATAGTAAGTTCCGGAGGAAGACTTAGGAATATGAGCAGTGGCAGTTTCTCTGGGAAGAACCTCCTCGTGCTGCCGATGGGTTGCGGCGTTCTGCTGCATTTTATGGGAGTTGAATATTTGGTTAAAGATCATGCTAGACTGAGCTCCTGAGTTGTAACAAACTCCTTTTTTCTTCTTCTCTTCTTTTTTTTTTTTTTTGGTACCTCCATATATAAAAATTTTTTGTACTATATATATTTTTGTATTCCCTCCTTTCATTTAAACCATTTTGATGAAAACAGATTTAAATAAGGGCTAAATGGGAATGTTTGTTTAGGAATTTGATCAAAAGGTTGTCATTTTGAGAAAATCTTTTGTCAAAGGGTTGTTTTGGGCATAAAAGCCAATTTTTGTGGCAAAAAGCCTGGTTTTTTATGGTTTGAGTGCCAAGATTTTGGGATGGCATGGAAGCCGAATTTTGTGGCGTAAGAGCCAAAATTGTTTGCGGCATGAGAGCCAAAATTTGTTTGTTTATAGCATGGGAGCCAAAGTTTTTTGTTTGTGGCATGAAAGCCAAAAAATTTTTGTTTTGTTTATGGCATGGAAGCCAAAGTTTTTTCAGTTGGCATTAGAGCCGAAAAATTTTTGAGATGGCGTGAAAGCGAGTTTTTTTTTTTTTTTTTTTTTTTTTTTATGGCATGAAACCCGAAATTTTGAAATGGCATAAAAGCCAAAGTTTGGAATGGCATAGGAACCGAATTTTGTTTGTGGCATGGAAGCCAAAATTTGTTTTTTTGTTTTTTACATGAGAGCCAGATTGTTTGAAAACAAAGTTTTGTTTTGTTGGCTTGAAAGCCGATTTTTGGCATTTACAGCCGACTTTTGGCGTTGATAGCCGAATTTTGGCATTTATAGCCGATTTTTTTTTGTTTTGGCATTTATAGCCGGGTTTTGGTTTTCAAAATGTAGGTATCGACCAAATGTCGCCTCCCCGCTGATTGGTCTTGCAAGTATCGATGGAATGTTGCTTCCTTGCTTATTCAGTTTGCGAGTATCGATGGAATGTCGCTTTCTCGCGGATTGGGGTGCAAGTATCGACTAAGCGTCGCTTCCCTGCTTTTTTATTTCAAAAATTTTGGTTTTATGGGTATCGACTGAATGTCGCTTCCCCATGATTTTTGAAATTTGAGGTTTTTTCGAACCATTTGAAATTTGGGTTGTGTATATCAACTGGAATGTTATGTATCCACGATTTTTGAAATTTGAGGTTTTCTCGAACCATTTGAAATTTGGGTTGTGGATATCAACTGGAATGTTGCATCTCCATGATTTTTGAAATTTGAGGTTTTCTGAACCATTTGAAATTTGGGTTGTGGATATCAACTAGAATGTTGCATCTCCACATTTTTTTGAAATTTGAGGTTTTGCAAGTATCGAATGGGTTTCGCTTCCTTGCGATTTTTGAATTTTGGAAGTATCGAATGGGGTTCGCATCCTCCCAATTTTTGGGCTTTTGGAAGTATCAAATGGATTTCGCATCCTTCTGGTTTTTTGGGTTTTGCGAGTATCGACTGGATGTCGCTTCCCCGCGGTTTCTAAAAACCATTTTGTTTTAAAAGACGTAAGGGTCGTAAGTTTTGACTTAAAACCATTTTTTGTTATAAAAACCGAGGCGGACTAGGGTGGAAATTCCTGAGTCCTGACTTTTGTTTCAAACCATGAATTTTAGGTTCAAGGATCGAAAATTTTGGTCAAGTCTGGGAAGAGGCTCCTAAACTTCGATTTCGGTTTTGATTTGATTTTTTTTTAATGTTGAAAGTAAGCACTGTTTTCAAAGTTTCTTTTTAGAAACTTTAACATAAATATGAAAATTTCAAAAGGGGTGGGTTTGACGAGCAAGTACCTGGGAATAGGCTTTGGCCGTGTAGGTATCGCTCTGACCCGTTGGAAGTCTTCAAGGGTAGTACCACTTCAAGAACTTGCCGTTGATGGGCAGCATACAAATGTCTCCTTCCATGTTTAGAATAGCGTATGCACCGTTGGAGAAGACTTTGTTGATGATTAAGGATCCCTCCCATTTTGGTTCAAATTTGCCTTTGGAATTGTGTGCAAAGACTATGGGTCTTTTTACTGCAAGAACCAAGTTGCCCTTTTTATAGGGGGGTTGCCTGACTTTCTTATCGAAAGATCCTGCCATGCGTGCTTGGTACAACTCAATGCTTTGTAGAGCTTCGAACCATCTTTCATCGAGATTATCCAGCTCTTGGAGTCTCAATTTGACATTTCTTTCTTGCGTCATGTCATTTTGCAGAGATACCCTTAAGGAAGGAATTTGTACTTCCAAAGGTTCACATCCATAGACCAAAGAGAATGGTGTGCTATGGGTTGGTCCTCGAACAGTGGTTCGATAGGCCCACAAAGCTTCTGGTAGTTTGTCGCTGCAGTCTCTTTTGTGAAAAGAGACCATTTTCTTGAGAATTTTGCAGAGTGTCTTATTGAAGGCTTCTGCTAGTCCGTTCGCTGCAGGATTATATGGAGTCGAAGGACAACTTTGGATTTTGTACTTGTCGCAGAACTTGTAGAATATGTGATCCCAGAATTGTGGTCCGTTATCATGAACAAATCATTTAGGTATGCCGAAGCAACAAATAATGTTGGTGCGCAAGAATCGAAGGATTGATGATGTCTTCATTTCGCTAAGCGCAAATGCTTCTGACCACTTGGAGAAATAATCCGTAACGGCGAAGATGAAGCGATGACCTTTGCTTGACGGGGGAGAGATAGGACCTATGATGTCCATACCCTAGGCTTCAAAAGGCCATGAGATTGTTGTTGGATGTAGCCATTCTGGAGGCATGTGGACATAATCTCCATGAATTTGGCATTGTTGGCAGTACTTAGCAAATCGCATTGCGTCAGCTACCATGGTATGCCAGTAATAACCTAGCCTTTTTATCTGATCGTAGAGCTTAGGACCAGCCTGATGGGCTCCACAAAGACCAGCATGCACTTTTTTGAGAGTTTCCTCAGCCTCTTGTTGTGACAAGTAGCGTAGAAGTACTCTGTTGAAAGATTTTCTGTAAAGTTCTTTTTGAGGAATATCCAAATGAAAGCTCGGAGCTCGTCTTTGAATGCTTACCCGCTCTTTTGGATCTTCAGGTAGGATTCCGAACATGATATAATCAATGAACGGATCCCTCCAGTCACCGATCGGAGGTTTGACGATAGACATCCGACTTCCAACCACTTGGTGGCATTCAACAACTGCTTGGTGTGTATTAAGAGGAGGGAGAATCCTTTTTTGACAAACTGTAATTTGCATGTTTTCCCCTTCTTGGATTGCCATAGATGCGGTAAGTCCAGCGAGGACATCTGCGCGAATGTTTTCACCTCTAAGGATGTGGGTGATATGACAGATGTTGAATTTTTTTCAAAGTGACTGCGCCTTGTTGTAGTAAAGTAGCAAATCGGGCTTCCTGACTTCAAATTTCTGATTCATCTGGTTGACGATCAGTTGAGAGTCCCCAAAAGCTTCCAGCATGGTGATACCGGATTTGAGGGCGAGTTCCAATCCTATAATCAGGTCTTGGTACTCAGCTGCATTGTTTGAACACGGTTCCAGTAGTGAGAAAGCGTGCGGAATCATGTATTTGTCAGGGCTGACAAAGAGGATGCCAATTCCCGATATCTGCTTTCCTTTTTCATTTGTCCTGGTTTCACCGTCAAAGTACATGTCCCAGGAGGCATTTGATAAGGAAGTTTCCACGTTGTAGACAAATTCGTATTGGAGATCATCCCCGAGTGGAGAATCTTTAGGCAATGGGTGCTCTGCGAGAAAGTCTGCTGAGCTTGGCCTTTGATTGCTTTTTGTGGTACATACCTAATATCAAACTATGATAAAAGGATGGACCATTTTGCTAGTCGGGCATTGAGAGAACTGCTTTTGTGACAAAGACCTTTAAGAGGTTAATCCTCGAAACCAGGTAGACTGTGTTGGATAGCAAGTAGTGACGCAGCTTTTGTACGGCAAACATCACTACAAGGCATTGTTTTTTGACTGGGGGATAGCGATGCTCTGCACCTACCAACATGCGGCTAAGGTAATATATAACAGCTTCTTTTCCGTCGTCGTTTTCTTGTACGAGTAAAGCACCCAAAGACTGGTCGAGAGCTCTTGTGTACAAGATGAATGGTTTTCCAGTTTGGGGGCAGCCAACACTGGAGGTTTAGTGAGGTATGTTTTGATGTCTTGAAATGCAGTTTCACATTCAGCATCACAGACAAAGTCCACGCCTTTCTTCATCAAGCGAGAGAATGGACGGCACTTCCCTGATAGATTAGAGCTGAACCATCGGATGTACTCCAATCTTCCTTGAAGCCCTTTTAATTCTCTTAGGGTCCTTGGAGATGGCATTTTCAGGACAGCCTTGACTTTGGTGGGGTCAAGTTCTATTACAGCTTTCCGTACTATGAATCCAAGAAACTTACCCGATGAGACACCGAAGAAGCATTTTAGTGGATTCATCCGCAATTTGTGTTTACGAAGTCGTAGGAAAACTTCTCGAAGATCGTTGAGATGGTCTTCTCTTCCTCTGCTTTTGATGGCGAGGTCATTGACATAGCATTCGACCGTTTTGTGCTGCATATCTTGGAATATTTTCATCATAGCCCTCTGATATGTTGCTCCTGCATTTTTCAGACCAAATGGCATGACAGTGTAGCAATACACGACAAATGGAGTCCGAAATGAAGTATGTCTTTCATCTTCAGAATGCATCTTTATCTGATTGTAGCCAGAGAATCCATCCATGAATGTCATTCTCTCAAACCCACAGGTGTTGTCAATCATCACCTCTGGTATGGGGAGCAGGAATTCATCTTTAGGGCATGCATTATTCAGATCCCTGTAGTCGATACGGATCCTTATCTTCCCATTTTTCTTTTTCACGGGGACGATGTTGGCCAACCATTCAGGATACCATTCATCGCGGATGAAGCCAACGTTTTTTAGTTTCTGCACTTCTTGTTGAATTTTGTCCATCACGTCAAGACGGAATCTTCTTTGGCCTTGCTTGACAGGCTTGATTTCTTTTTGCAAGTTGAGTTTGTGGATTGCTACTTTGGGATCTAAGCCTGGCATTTCAGCGTAAGACCATGCAAAACAATCGACGAACTCACGAAGAAAAGAGATATACTCGGGTAACTCATCATCCTTTATATTATTGCATATGAATACATGACGTGGGTTATCAGGTGTTCCTAAGTCTATCTTTCAAACAGGATCTTCTGTCGGAAGGTTTGAAGATGGTTCCTCCATAATATTTTCGGAGGCTTCCAACTCAACAAAACCTTCTAGAGTGCCAGAGGCGTTTACAGACCAAGGCTCTATTTCTGTCCACGGGTCTTCTTAATCAGTACTCTTCTCAAGACTTACAATGAGATGGTCCCAATCACCTGTTGGAACTGGTTTGAAGTATGGTACTTCTTTTGGAGACGATAGTTCTTCTGGGTCAGAGAACAGCGCGTCTATGTCATCGGACAATTCCTCCTCATCATCAGAGAAATTATACGAATTGGAGGAGCTTCTTGGATCCTTGACGGACGACTCCTTAAAGAGATATCCAGGGAAATCAATATCTTCATGGACACAAAATGTTGAGGCTTTGTCGGCAAAACGACTTTGCAGCCTTTGTATCAATTGTTTCATGGGAGTGGTAGGATCATACCTCAACCCGTATGAAGACTTGCCTTTATGAGGGTGGAGTTTCCAATCTTCTGGTTGACTTTTGGTCAGGGTGGGTTCCAATGGTACAAGAATACCATGGCCACCTCCCAAACCAGTCAGGTTCTGAGTGTCGTAGCCCATTTTCTCCATGATAGCTTATGCCATCAGACTATACAAGGATAGCCGAGGCATACCTTCGTTTTGAAAAGGTTTAAGCATAAAATTTGGCGGAGATCCTCCTGATCTGTGGAAGAAGATTATTTTTTCCTCTGGCAAAGTTGCCGGAATAACAAAGGAAGCAGACGTAGGGTTTTCTATGTCAGCAAGTGTCTCCAATGGAGTGAGAGCAAGCCGATCTTGCTGAGTATCAGCTTGGCTTGACGCTATGTCGTCTTCTGGCTCTGAGTCCGAGTCCGTGTCATGCATAATAGATACAAGGGAAACAATGAACTTGCCCCCGGCCTTTTGTTTTGTCTTCTTTGCTCTGGTGGTGATTACCGAAGGCTTTGATATCTTGAGAGAGATCACGAAGGGAGCTTGACTGCTTACTTCGAGTTTGGTGGAATGTTTGTTTACTTCTGATGACTGCTGAGGTGCCTTGCCCTTATCTTTCTGGAGATTTTCGACAAAGTCTGTTGTTTCTTCCTTCTGTTCTTCTTTTCCATCTTTATACATTTGAGCGTCTACAAAATGGACGTCTCTGCCTTTGAAGGGCTTTTTGTCTGCAAACACTCGATGTATCGAGCCGTCGTTGCCAACGAACTTGATGCACCATTCTCATGTATCTAGGAGCGTCCAAGGAGGATATTGTAGCATGAAGGGGTCCTTATTGCATATACAGTGACTTCAAAAATAAGATCACCGATTTGCAATTTGAACCTGATTTTGCCGATAGGCCTTTGATCGCTGTCGTCATATCCAAAGATGGATACAGACGTGTGACTCAGCTTGCTAAGTGGGATGCCCAGCTCTTTGAGTGCCGAAGTAGAGATGAGGTTGAGTGCAGAACCTGGATCGATTTGGACTCTGTGTGCTGGCATTTCTTTGGCGTACCCTGTGAAGTACAAGGGTCGATTGTGCTTTGTCTCCCCTAGCAGTAGGTCATCCTTGTCAAAGGCGATTATTGCATTTACTGCCTTTTGAACCGAGAGACATACATTGCTTGGACCCTCGGTTTTCTTCTTTTCTCCTTTTGAGGGAGTACTTGATTTTTTGACTTTATAGTCCATTTCAATTTGTAGGACTTATGGGGCATGTTCGACGGTTCATCTCCAATCTATCAGGGAATTGCTGTCCATTTTCTCGCTTAATGAAGAAAGGCGTGGACTTTGTCTGGGATACTAAATGTGAAAATGCATTTCAAGACATCAAAGCATACCTCACCAAACCTCCAGTTCTGGCTGCCCCCACAACTAGAAAACCATTTATCTTGTACACAAGAGCTCTCGACCACTCTTTGGGTGCTGTGCTCGCACAAGAAAACGACGGCGGAAAAGAAGCTACTCTATATTACCTTAGCCGCATTATGGTAGGTACAGAGCATCGCTACTCCCCAGTCGAAAAAGAATGCCTTGCAGTAATGTTCGCCGTATAAAAGTTGCGTCACTATCTGCTGTCGAACACAGTCTACCTGATTTCGAGGATCAACCTCCTAAAGGTCCTTGTCACAAAAGCAAGTTCTCTCAATGCCCGACTGGCAAAATGGTCCATCCTTTTATCACAGTTTGATATTAGGTATGTGCCACAAAAAGCAATCAAAGGCCAAGCTCTAGCAGACTTCCTCGCAGAGCATCCATTGCCTAAAGATTCTCCACTTAGGGATGATCTCCCAGACGAATTTGTCTACAACGTGGAAACTTCCTTGTCAAATGCTTCATGGGACATGTACTTTGATGGTGCAACCAGGACAAATGAAAAAGGAAAGCAAATATCGGGAATTGGCATCCTCTTTGTCAGTCCCGACAAATACATGATTCCACACGCCTTCTCGCTACTGGAACCATGTTCAAACAATGCAGCTGAGTACCATGCCCTGATTGTAGGATTGGAACTGGCCCTCAAATCCGGCATCACCATGTTGGAAGCTTTTTGGGGACTCTCAACTGATGGTCAACCAGATGAATCAGAAATATGAAATCAGGAAGCCTGATTTGCTACCTTACTACAATAAGGCGCAGTCGCTTCGACAAAAATTCAACATCTGCCATATCACCCACATCCTCGAGGTGAAAACATCCGTACAGATGCTCTGGCCGGACTTGCCGCATCCATGGCAATCCAAGAAGGGGAAAACATGCAAGTCACAGTGTGTCAAAGAAGGATTCTCCCTCCTCTCAACACACACCAAGCAGTTGCTGAATGCCACCAAGTGGTTGGAAGTCGGATGTCCATCCTTAAACCTCCGATTAGCGACTGGAGAGATCCGTTCATTGATTACATCATGTTCGGAATCCTACCTGAAGATCCAAAAGAACGGGTAAGCATCCAAAGATGAGCCCCGAACTTTCATTTGGATATACCTTCAAAAGCACTTTACAGAAAATCCTTCAATGGAGTACTCCTATGCTACTTGTCACAACAAGAGGCTGAGGAAACTCTCAAAGAAGTTCATGCTGGTCTTTGTGGAGCCCATCAGGCTGGTCCTAAGCTCTACAACCAGATAAAAAGGCTAGGTTATTATTGGCCTACCATGGTAGCTGATGGAATGCAATTTGCCAAGCGCTGCCAAAAATGCCAGATTCATGGAGATTATGTCCACATGCCTCCAGAATGGCTACATCCAACAACAATCTCATGGCCTTTCGAAGCCTGGGGTATGGACATCATAGGTCCTATTTCTCCCCCATTAAGCAAAGGTCATCGCTTCATCTTCGCCGCTACTGATTATTTCTCCAAGTGGTCAGAAGCATTTGAGCTCAGCGAAATGAAGACTTCATCAGTCCTTCAGTTCTTGCACACCAACATTATTTGTCGCTTCAGCATACCTAAAAGATTCGTCCATGATAACGGACCACTATTCCGCAATCACAGATTCTACAGGTTCTGCGACAAGTACAAAATCTAAAGTTGTCCTTCGACTCCATATAATCTAGCAGCGAATGGACTAGCAGAAGCCTTCAACATGACACTCTGCAAAATTCTCAAGAAAATGGTCTCTAGTCACAAAAGAGACTGGGGCGACAAACTACCAGAAGCTTTGTGGGCCTATCGAACCACCGTTCGAGGACCAACCCATAGTACACCATTTTCTTTGGTCTATGGATGCGAAGCTGTTGTCCCTTTGGAAGTACAAATTCCTTCCTTAAGGGTATCTTTACAAAATGACATGACGCAAGAAAACAATATCAAATTAAGACTCCAAGAGCTGGATAATCTCGATGAAAGACGACTCGAAGCTCTACAAAGCATTGAGTTGTACCAAGCACGCATGGCAGGATCTTTCGACAAAAAGGTCAGGCAACGCGCCTATAAAAAGGGTGACTTGGTTCTTGCAGTAAAAAGACCCAAAGTCTTTGCCACAAATCCAAAGGCAAATTCGAACGAAAATGGGAGGGACCCTTCGTCACCGACAAAGTCTTCTCCAACGGTGCATACGCTCTTCTAAACATGGAAGGAGACAGATGTATGCTACCCATCAACGGCAAGTTCTTGAAGCGGTACTACCCTTGAAGACTTCCTTAAACGGGTCAGAGCAATATCTACACAGCTAAAGCCTATTTCCAGGTACTTGCTCGTCAAACCCACCTCTTTTGAAATTTTCATCTTTATGTTAAAGTTTCCAAAAAAAAAAAAAAAAACAATCTCTCAAAACAATGCTTACTTTCATCGTTTCATTGTTCAAAAGAAAAATGAAATCCAAAATCCAAGTTTAGTAGCCTCTTCCCAAACTTGACCAAAATTTTCGATCCTTGAACCCAAAATTCATGGTTTGAAACAAAAACCAGGACTCAGGAATTTTCACCCTAGACCACCTTGGCTTTTACAACCGAAATGGTTTTAAGCCAAAATTTATGACCCTCGTGTCTCTGAACAAAAAAAATGGTTTTTTAGAAACCGCGGGGAAGCGACACATAGTCGATACTCGCAAAACCCAAAAGCCGGAAGGATGCGAACCCCATTCGATACTTCCAAAACCCAAAAATCGCAAGGAACCGAACCCCATTCGATACTTGCAAAATTTCAAAAATCGTGGAGAAGCAACATACCAGTTGATATCCACAACCCAAATTTCAAAAAAATCGTGGAGAAGCAATATACCAGTTGATATCCACAACCAAAATTTCAAATGGTTCGAGAAAACCTCAAATTTCAAAAATCGCGGGGAAACAACATCAAGTCAGGACCCGCAAAACCAAAAGTTTTGGGAGAAGCAGGGAAGCGACGCTTTATCGATATTTGCACCCCAATTCGCGAGGAAGCGACATTCCATCGATACTCGCAAAACCTAGCCTGCGAGGAAGTGACATTCCATCAATACTCGCAAAACCGAATGAGTAAGGAAGCGACATTCCATCGATACTTGCAAGGCCATTCAGCGGGGAGGTGACATTTAGTCGATACCTGCATTTTGAAAACCAAAACTCGGCAATAAACGCCAAAATCCGGCTATAAATGCCAAAATTCGGCTATAAATGCCAAAACAAAAAAAAATTTCGGCTATAAACGCCAAAATCGGCTTTCATGCCAACAAAACAAAACTTGGTTTTCAAAAATCTGGCTCTTATGCCAAAACAAAACAAAACAAAACAAAATTCGGCTATAAACGCCAAAACTCGGCTATAAACGCCAAATCCGGCTATAAACGCCAAAAGTCGGCTATAAATGCCAAAACAAAAAATTTTCGGCTATAAACGCCAAAATCGGCTTTCATGCCATGCAAAAACCTTGGCTTTCATGCCACAAACAAAATTTTTGGCTTTCATGCCACAAACAAATTTGGCTTCCATGCCACAAAACAAAACTCGGCTCTTATGCCATTCGAAAAAACGGCTTTCACGCCATTCAAAAAAAAAACTTTGGCTCTAATGCCATCTCAAAATTTTTGGCTCCCATGCCACAAACAAATTTGGCTCCCATGCCACAAACAAAATTAGGCTTTCATACCACCCAAAATTTGGTTTTCAAGCCATCAAAAAAATTGGGCTTTTCGCCACAAAAATTGGCTTTCATGCCCAAAACAACTCTTTGACAAAAGATTTTCACAAAATGACAACCTTTTGATCAAATTCTTAAACAAACATTCCCATCAACTTTTGCTCAAAATTGTTTTCATCAAAAAATGATTTAAGTGGAAGTAATGGGATATAAACATATAGTACCAAGACTGTTTATACATGGAGGTACCAAAAAAGAGAAGAAGGAAAAAGAGTCTGTTACAACTCGGAGCTCAATCCGACATGGTCTTCAACCAAAGGTTCAACTCCTTAAGCAGACCCATGGCCTTAACTTCCAAAGTTTTTAGGCCACGCTTCTTCAAAATGTCCCCATAAAACGCGGCCGAATGCCGTGACCCATCTGCAGCACGAGGAAGTTCTTCCCAGAGGACCTGCCACTGCTTATGCTCCTGAGTCTTCCTCCGGACATTACCTTAAGCTTCCTCAACCTGACGAATGAGAGACCCCTCCTTGTCACGAGCCTCCACAATGGCGGTCCATTTGGCAGCAGCCTCTTCCTCCAAAAGCTCAAGACGCTGCCTAGCCTCGACGACCTCCTTATCAAGGCGGTCCAAGTCTTGCTTCAGCCCGATGATGGATAACTCGGTAACGTTCTTCTCCTGAACGATCTGCCTCTGAGTCTTCGTGACCTCAGTCAGCTTAGCTTTGACTCTCCTGGAAGGTTTTATGAACATCTCATCAAAGAAGTCACCATCTGGGAAACTCTTGGTCTCAGTCCATTTGTTCCCCAAGGTGATGATCTCCTTAACAAAATCCTTGGCGCTCGCGATGTCCAGACCGACTTCTTTGCTATCAGCGAGGATGTCCTGCACATGCTTGATCATGCCAAAACCAGCTTCCAAATGACCTGAAGAAAGAGTCTCAACCCATGAGCTCAAGACAGTCTTCAACACCTTCCTTGCATACTGAAGGTGCGGTACAGATGAGGATTCGCCATACTCTGGTGCCCGACTGCCCACGTCATGCTCCATTGGAAGAGTAATCAATAAACTCTTTCCAACGGAAGAAGCTGACTCATTGAAAGTGGAAGAAGCCCCTACTTCTGTATCAGCCGCAAGTATCCCCTGTTCTGGCTCTGAGGAAGACGGAGGAATCTCTCCTGCTGCTTCACAATCTGTCAAGGAAAAAGACAAAAAGGTATGAATATAATCTTGTCAAAAAAAATATATCAAGATTATTATTACAAATATACCTGCTTCGACGACCGGCGGAGTACTCTCTGCCTCTTTGAGCTCATCCGAAGCATCATCAAAAGTTGCGTCCATAGATGGCTCGAAATCGTCGGAATCCTCTGGCAAGTCAACTACATGTTAGCAAATGACAGCAAAAGAAGGAAAAAAAAAAGCAAAAAAAAAAAGCAAAAGCCAAAGTAAATCATACCAGGTGAAGGTTCTGGAACCACTCCAGAGTCCCTGGGCTCTTCCTCAGATACCACGACTGGATCCATCATCACCTCATCGGTCGGGACCTCGGGCATCACCAGGTCATCGCCCTCTGCTAAGAAAAAAGAGGCAGCGGATCAAAACAAAATCTTTCACAAGAAAAAAAAAAGAAGAAATAAAGCAAAGAAAGAGGATCATACCAGCTGTCTCCTCTTCTCTGCTTCTCTTCTCCGGAGGCTCGTCAGCATCCTCAGACACCTCCTCAGCAATGGTGAGAGGAACTTCAAGATCAGAAGGACTATCCTGCCATCTCATGTTACGGCGTTGTCCTCTCCTCCTCTTGCCTCGGCGGGTCAATCTGCTCGACGATCCTACCCCACTATCAACATCAGGCCTCTCACAAGAGTCCTCATTGGATGGTCTACTTTTCTCAGTAGACTCCATGGAAGCCTTCATATGCTCTGCCTGTATCATAGCATCGATCTCGGCCTCCTCCTCCTCCAGCTATCTCAAGACCTCACCAGGAATCCCCTGTGCAGCTCCTGATCTGATGATGTCCCGTTGAGAAAGCCTATCTTGTGCTTCTCTCCAGAAAGGAAGGCCAAAACTTCCTCCCGACGGACACCATCCGATTTGCCAAGACCCTTCCCAGGAAATTTGCTTAATATCGAGCTCTTTCTTGGAAAGCCCCCGGTACACTGAAAAGCTCTCCACGAACCACTTCGTAAAGCCAGCAGTCCGGAAGGTGGGCAGCTCAAGATAGGAAATCATGGCGGTAGTGTCCTCGGCGCTATGCATTTCTCCCATCCTGCAGACCTCCAAAACGTTTCACCATGCTCGAAGGCGCTCCAACAACGCCTTGAGAGTAGCCAAGCTGCAATGCAAAGCGCGAAGGGACATACGGTTGGATATCGACGAAAAGATGCCTGCGGTACACCATCGTGCCAACCCATATGTTGAAAAGCCATCTCTTCTCCGCGTCTGTAAAAGCATAGTGTCTTCCCGACCCTGCCCTGGTCGAATCACGGGAGACACCAAAGTCAAAAGCCTTCTTCCGCAACCCCGGAGAAAGCTTCACCGAAGACTGCCCAATCTCGACGTCCCTAAATCATCGAATCCTTAAACGGGCAGATAAAAGTGATTTGTGAACGGCTGTCCCTCTAGCCAAACGAATCATAAAGGGATCTTCGTCCTATGCAACTCCCAAATGATGGAAGCTAGGACAGTGGTATACATACCACGAATAGAAGATGTGGACAGAAAATACCCTGTTCATGGGAAGCCCAAGCCGAACGAGGAAAGCAGCAGCCTGCAGTTCGGTACCCAATTAGGAGTAAAGAGCAGGTACCAAAGCCAGCCGCTCTCCAAACGCCATCTGACAAGCCTGAAAAACACAGTGTGGCCTGATGTGCGTCCCATCTCCTCCAGCAAAAACAGCCTCACCCAGTCAGTAAGTGAGGTAAAAGCGAGATCTCTCCGCAACGCAATGTCAGGACAAATGGCATCCGTGCTTGCGAAGAACTTCTTCAAATCTTCTCGCATAGCAGCGATCTTCTTCAAACTTGATGCTTTAGCCCTAACATCCTGGGCCATGCCAACAGAAGAATCCCCGCTGTCAAAAATGTTGGAGCTGCAACTTCTCCAACTGCTGCATCTAACTTTCGAGCCCTCCTTCTCCTTCAAAAAATCATAGAAGGCGACGAGCTGAAAGTACACAAGCCTGAACTCCTCAGACTGCTCCTCAAGGACTCTGTCAATAGGCATAAACTCCTCATAGAGTTTACCGAGGATAGGCAATCCGGTGATGGCGCTCAGCTCCTTCAAAGAAAAACCAATCTCACCATTCGTCACAATGAAGGTGTTAGTTTATGGAAGGAATGACTCCAGCATGGCCATGAAAGCCTCATCGGAGAAAACAACGGTTTGCCGAAAAGCGCGAACCGTATCAAAAATCTTGGCCTCCCGAAGAACGGCCTCACCAGTCCTCAGGGTGTGATCAGTCCATGACTCCCAGCTCGAGTCAGCACTGAAACGGCCACGAAGTCGAAAAGGCTTCACCCAATTGTTGCCGTCACCCCGAAAAACGCCAAGGCCCACTGGTCTCAAATCAACCGATAGATGATCAGAACCTTGGTAGCCACTGGCTGGCATCAACATGTCCATACGGACAGGTGGCTTCTCTGCAAAATCGGAAGGTCCACCAACAAAAACCCCGGTCTTGATCACACTGGTCCTCTTCACCCGTACAAATCTGGCATACCCGTACAAAAAATGTTGATGCCCGAGACCTTCCCTCCTCCGCCGAGACCCAGGTCAGCCCCCGGGGTGCGGAGGGAGAGGACGGAAGATTCCCCCTTTTTCGGGTCCATCAAGATGTAGTGTTCAGATTGGAGAAGCTCAGCTGACCGCCAGTTTGATCATCTTACCAATGTCGGAGTTTGATGTGATACTTGGTATGAATTGGTTAGCAGCGAACCGAGCGGTGTTAGATTGTTTTAATAAAACCGTGAAGTTGCAGAGTGCAGACCGTAGTGTTGATTTTGTTGGCGTTGAGAAGCCCATCTCCATTCGGTTAATTTCAGCATTGAAGGCAGAACGGTTGCGAAGGCTTTATCGCGTTTATCGTCGAAGACAAAGAGTCCAAAACTGTTGATGAGATTCTAGTGGTGCGAGAATTCCTGGATTTGTTTTCGGATGAGATTCCTGGTTTGCCACCTATTCATGAGTTGGATTTCACTATAGAATTGCAGCCAGGTACAACACCTATTTCGAAGGCCCCGTATAGCATGGCTCCAGTAGAATTGAAGGAGTTGAAGACTCAGATAGAAGATCTGTTGGATAAAGGTTTCATTAGACATAGTGTTTCATTGTGGGGAGCTCCGGTGATATTTGTGAAGAAGAAGGACGGGACAATGAGGATGTGCATAGATTACAAATAGCGGAATCAGGTGACTGTTAAGAATAAGCACCCGTTACCGAAGATTGATGAGCTATTTGATCAATTGCAGGGAGCTCAATTCTTTTCGAAGATAGATCCATGTTCTGGTTATCATCAGCTACGAGTCAAAAAGGAGGATGTTCTTAGACTGCATTCCGAACAAGATATGGCCATTTTGAGTTTCATGTGATGCCTTTCGGGTTGACGAACGCACCAACAGTTTTTATGGCATTGATGAATAAGGTGTTTGCCCCTTTCCTGGATCAGTTTGTGGTCGTTTTCATAGATGATGTGTTGGTATATTCGAAGACTAAATAGGAGCATGCGCATCACTTGAGAACATCTTTACAGCTTTTGAAGGATAACCAATTGTATGCTAAGTTGAGCAAATGTGAGTTTTGGTTGGAGCAAGTGGCATTTTTGGGTCACATTATTTCTATGGATGGACTAATAGTGGATCCCAAGAAGATAACAGCAGTTATTAATTGGGATAGTCCACGGAATGTAGTGGAGGTTCGCAATTTTCTTGGACTTGCAGGTTACTACAACAGGTTTGTGAAAGGGTTTTCTACCATAGCATCTCCACTCACTAAGTTGACGACAAAGGACATTCCGTTTGTATGGACGGAAGAATGTGAGAAGAGTTTCCAAGAGTTGAAGACTCGGTTGACTACAACACCCATACTTGCTTTACCCTCAGGAAGTGGAGGATTTGTGGTTTACACAGATGCCTAAGGGATTGGTTTGGGTTGTATTCTCATGCAGAATGACAAGGTGATAGCCTATCGATCAAGACAATTGAAGGATCATGAGAAGAAGTATGCCACGCATGACTTGGAGCTAGCAGCAGTGCTTTTTACATTGAAATTGTGGAGGCATAATTCGTATGGAGAAAGATTTGAGGTGCATACAGATCACAGGAGCATGCAATACCTGTTTACATAGAGTAATTTGAATAACAGGCGGCGGAGATGGATGGAGTACATAAAGGATTATGATTTTCCAATCAAGTACCATCCTGGGAAGGTGAATGTGGTAGCAGATGCTCTTAGTAGGAAGGCAGCATTCAGTGGATGTGTAATGCCTAAATGGAGATGGATATAGCAGTTCAGAGATATGGATATAGAAGTATGGCCAGTCAATGAGAAAGTTCTAGTTGCTACTATGGGAATTTGGGAGCCAGAGATAGTTAACAGGATCAAGGTAGCCCAAAAGGACGACCCAGAGCTGCAGAGAATCATTGAGCATGTTAATGACAATCCAGAGTTCAGATTGATTAATGGAGTACTATACTGCAAGGATAGGTTGTGTGTGCCAGATGTTCAAGACATTAAGTCAGAGCTGATGACTGATGCTCACCACACCAGATACTCTATTCACCTGCGGAGCACCAAGATGTATCAGAATTTGAAGAATCATTATTGGTGGGTGAAAATGAAGAAAGAAATTACAAAATTCGTTTCTAGGTGTATGACTTGCCAACAAATCAAAGCAGAGCACAAGAAGCCTCCTGGTTTGCTTCACCCATTGGAGATTCCACAGTGGAAATGGGAGCATATCACCAAGGATTTTGTGTCAGGGTTTGCCAAACACCGGGAAGGGCAATGATGCTATTTGGGTGATTGTGGATAGATTGACTAAGTTAGCACATTTCCTACCATTTCAGACTGGTAAGTTTATGGATAAGATGACTATGATGTACAGGGACAATATAGTTGTTGACACAAAAAAAAGTCACTATGTCTCCTCCACATCAAGAAGCCTCGTGATGCTGCATCCTGCTACAAAACAGGCAAAGCTACTTCAAGCATCAGATCTTGTCAGAATCAGACAAAAACTGAAAGATCTTTCAAGGCAGCCAAAAGAGGGGTACACCTGAGGTTTCGGTCCATTCCGACATCGTTTGGCCCAACTCCACTGCTCCGACAGCTAAACAAGCGCTCCCGGCGGCGACATCAGAGCCTACGGATGACTCCAAAATGTCTCCAAAGGGCTTCATGCTAAATTTCAAGTCAAACCGACAACGTTTGACCCTCCATCAACGCTCGAGCAGCAAAATCAAGCCTCCCGGCGGCGGGAACCACAGAAGCCATCACTCCTCAAACAAAGTACATGAGTGGCTTCAACATGCCTCCAAAGGGCTGCACATCAATTTTCAGGTCATTCAGACAACGTTTGACCAGGTTTCGATGCTCCGAGAGAAAATCAAGCCTACCGGTGACGGAGCAACCCGGGACCATGACATCCAAAACGGAGCTGATGGAACGTCTCAAAATGACTCCAATAGGCTCCTTGTCAAATTTCAGGTCAATCGGACATCATTTGACCACATATCAAAGCTCGGCATTTTCGTGGCAGTAAAATCAAGTGAAGCATCGAGGGGACCCCAAACGGCTTCAAAACTCAAATAAAAGCCCATGGTTGGTCCTATCCACTGCTCAAGAAGCTTCACCTCAATTTTCAGGTCATTCCGACATCGTTTAACCTAGTTTCGACTCTTGACGGAAAATCGGCTACAAAGTCTTCGGCTTTCCCGAAAAATGGGAAACTTTGTGCTCCGATTTTGCGGGGGTTCTCGTCAAGTTTTCTCCAAGAAAATCAAGTCAATAATTGAGGAAAAATGTCAGGAAAAATACAGAAGAAAGAAGGAACGAAAAAGATGGAAAAACGGCCGAAAACGACGCTCGGCGACCAAACGGGCAAAAACCCTAAGGTCGCCGGCAACCCTGCAAATCCGGGTCGCCGGATTTTGCACCAAAATGCTCGATTTTCAATCCTTTTCGTGTTTCGGGTGTTCCTGCCTCTGTGATTTTCTGAAAATCCAATGTTTGATGCTTGAAAACGATTGATCTTCTTCAACATCTCAGATCCGCCATCAAAAGCATGAAATCATCACCGATCGTTCCAAGATCGCCAACCGGCTGACCAAGAAAGTGCACTTTCTGTCCGACCGATCGTGAAATCGACAAAACAGATGTCACCGGCCCACCAACATCAACTACTGTCTGAAATTGCATCGCAATCCGACATCAAACAATGCGTGGATCCACCTGTGATGATTGCAAGAAGAATCTCAAAAGACGCGGCGCGGCCCGCGACTTTTCACATGCCTTGGCGACCACTTAATGTCGTTAATTGACCCGTTTATGACAACTTAATGCGGTCATTAACTCATTATTTTGGACGACCCAATCAGATTCAAGCATTTGGGAGTTACAAATCCAAGCAATCATGGCATTAAACCCATGAAACTCCCATCATCATGAAGCATAAAGGCAATTAAAAGCCCACTACCTTCATCGGCCAATCACAAGCCATGAAAAAGGAGTTACAAAATCAACTTGTAACTCCTCATTGATGGACCCGTAAGGAATCTTCCGTCCTCTCCCTCCGCACCCCGGGGGCTGACCTGGGTCTCGGCGGAGGAGGGAAAATCTCGGGCATCAACATTTTTGTACGGGTATGCCAAATTTACTTTCTACTTGGAATTAGGAATGGTGATAATCCGGAGATTCACCTTCACAAGTGGAAAGGAAATCAATCCTTTTTTCTAACTTTTCAAATTGCATTAATATTAAGAAAAGAGACAAGTTTGTTTTTTTAGAATGCCATAGGAGGCGTTTTTGTTTGTTTGCCATAAAAGGCGATTTTGCCGTGAAAGGTGATTTTGCCGTGAAAGGCGATTTTACAAAACTCATCAAATATGAAAGACAGGAATTGTGATTTCTTTTGTCTCTTTAAGAAATACAAACTACAATAGAAAAGTAAGAAAATGGATCTAACTTCTCAGGAGATTGTGGGGACACGTTGAGATCGACGGTCGCAAGTCATGTATGGGCTTCACCATCGTCCTTCAAATGAGAACATGTGATGCTTTGATTCTTTGGCTTGGCTCCTAACCTCGGTTTTTTAAAGGACAAGGACCAAGAGGAGTGTTGACACCAAAAATGTCACTTTGCCTCTTCAACATCAAGAAAGCTGCATGAAGTCGCAACCTGCCATAAATAGGCAATGCAATTTCTCCAAAAAATCAAATCTTGTCAGAATCAAACAAAAACTGCAAGATCCTTCAAGATAGCCAAGAGAAGAGTACACATGAAGTTTCGGGCCATTTCGACAACATTTGGCCTAACTTCACTTCTCCGACAGCTAAAATGGCGCTCCCGGCGGCGACATCATCGGAGACGTCAAAACTTCGATCAGAGCCTACGGATGACTCCAGCATGTCTCAAAAGGGCTCCATGCCAAATTCCAAGTCAAACCGACAACGTTTGACCCTCCATCAGTGCTCGAGCAGCAAAATCAAGCCTCCCGGCGGCGGGAACCACCGAAGCCTTCGCTCATCAAACCAAGTGCATGAGTGGCTTCAACATGCTTCCAAAAGGCTGCACGTCAAATTTCAGGTCATTCCGAAAACGTTTGACCAGGTTTCGATGCTCCGAGAGAAAATCAAGCCTACCGGCGGCGGAGCAACCCGGGACCATGACATCCAAAACGGAGCCCATGGAACGTCTCAAAATGACTCCAATAGGCTCCCCGTCAAATTTCAGGTCAATCGGACATCGTTTGACCGCACATCAAAGCTCGGCATTTTCCCCGCAGCAAAATCAAGTGAAGCATCGACAGGACCCCAAACGGCTTCAAAACTCAGACAAAAGCCTATGGTTGGTCTTATTTATTGCTCAGGAGGCTTCACCTCAAATTTCAGGTCATTCCGACATCGTCTGACCAAGTTTCGACTTCTGGCGGAAAATCAGCAGCTCTACGCGACAAAGTCTTCGGCTTTCCCGGAAAATTAGAAACTTTGCACTCTAAAAATGCAAGGATTCTCATCAAGTTTTCTACAGGGAAATCAAGCCAATAAATGAGAAGAAATGTCAAGAAAAATACAGAAGAAAACGGCGACGAAAAAGACCTCAAAACGACCGCAAAACGGGCTCCGAAGGGGAAAAATCCCCCAGGGTCGCAGACCCCTGCGACCATGGCCCATGGTCGCAGGCCCCTGCGACCATGGGCCATGGTCGCCGGTCCATGGTCGCCGGCGACCATGGAGGTCCGGGTCACCGGATTTTCCGCCGGTGACCCGTTTTTCCGTCTTTTTTCGCGTTTTGCGCACTTTGGCCCCTGTGGTTTCCTGAAAATGTGATTTTTAGTGCTTGAAATTGACTCATATCCGACGACATCCGTCAAAATCACGGGTCAACCTCCAAAAGCATAAAATCATCATTGATCGCTCCAAGATCGCCAACCGGCTGACCAAGAAAGTGCACTTTCTGTCCGACCGATCGTGAAATCGACAAGACAGATGTCACCGGCCCGCTCTTAGCTATCAATGTCTGAAGTTACATGTTCATCCGATGTCGATCAGCATGTAGATCCATCGATGATCGTCGCCAGAAGAATTCCAGAAGACACGGCACGGCCCGCGACTCTTCGACTGCTCGGCGACCAATTAATGTGGTTAATTGACTAGCTTTATTGAAGTCATTAATTCATTTCTTTGGACGGCCCAATCAGAAGCAAGCATTTGGGAGTTACAAATCAATTAAGTCATGGCATTTAACCCATGAAACTCCTCCCATTATGGTAATTAAGGTGATTAAAAGCCCTTAATCTCCATCGGCCAATCAGATTCAAGGAAAAAGGAGTTACAAAATCAAGAAATAAATCTTGTAACTCCTCCCATTAAAGCCATTAAGGCTCATAAACCCTCCTAAATGGCTACCAAAAGCCTATAAATAGGAGAGCATTCCATTGAAATGGAATCGAAAAAAAAGAGGAGAAAATCAGAAGATCAGAAAAAAAAGGATCAGAAAGAATCCAGAGAAAGAAAAAAGAGAGAAAAAACTCTGCTGAAGTTCTGCACCGGCCACCGCTACAAGGTGACAAAAGTCCCTTGGGGGGGCACCCCCCCCCAAGGTCCTTGCCTTCTCCTGCTGCCTCCAATGGCTTAGACGTGGCTTTTCAGCCCGTCTACTTAGCTTTTTATTGGACATAGGACATTCGCTTGGTCTTTGTCCTCTAAAAACCTGAGGTTATAGCCAAGCCAAGCGAATCAAGAGCATCTTCTGTTCTCATCTGCATGGATGATGGCGAAGCCCATACATGGCTTGCGACCGTCAATCTGAACGAGTCCCCCACAATCTCCTGAAAAGTTAGATCTTCCTTTTCTTGCTTTTCATTGTAGTTTGTATTTTTCTAAAAGAGACAAAAATCACAACTCTTGTCTTTCATTATTGATGAGAATTGTAAATCGGCTATAAACGCCAAAATCGGCTATAAATGCCAAACAAAATCGCCTTTCACGGCAAACCAAGAAAATGTCTCTTTTCTTAAATATTTGTGCAATGGAAAACTTGAAAGAAGTTGATTTCCTTTTTACTTGCGAAGGTTGATCTCCGGATTACCACTTGCAATTCCAAGTAAAATAGAAAATCTGGCACACCCACACAAAAGAAATGTTGATGCACGCTTCAGGGCCCGCCAGGGCGCGAAAGGGCCGGACCCGACGGGCTCCCACGTTCCGCCGACCCCGGTAGCCGCCCCAGCGGGTGCCTCGGAGCGTGTTCCATCAAGCTGGCACACCCGGTGGGACTCGTTCATTTGAGAACACGGTGCTCGGAAATGAAATATTTGCATATCATACTTTTTGCTCTATGCTTATACTTCTTTTCCGGATTCCTTAGCTACTTTCTAGCTGGTAGCCTATGTTGGATTTTGCATCCTAAAAAAAATGAGATGGGATTTTTTGGAAATTTCTATTTCTTTGAGTTTGTTTCCATTCTTTCTCTTTTCAAAAAAAAAAAAAAAAAAACAAAAAATCAGTTTTCTTAGTTTGAATTCAAAATTGAGAAACTTTGATCCTATCCTATCGTTCTTTGGTGCTTGCAGAAATGTTGAGCCCGTTCGACTAAGGTTTTGGGCCATCGTTTCTCTTCGATGAGTTCATTAGAGATTTAAAAAAATATAAAAAAAATAATAATAATAATAAAAAAATCAGTTTTCTTAGTTTGAATTCAAAATTGAGAAACTTTGATCCTATCCTATCGTTCTTTGGTGCTTGCAGAAATGTTGAGCCCGTTCGACTAAGGTTTTGGGCCATCGTTTCTCGTCGATGAGTTCATTAGAGATTTCAAAAAAAAAAATATATTAAAAAAAATAAAAATAAAAAAAAATCAGTTTTCTTAGTTTGGATTCAAAATTGAGAAGCTTTGATCCTATCCTATCGTTCTTTGGTGCTTGCAGAAATGTTGAGCCCGTTCGACTAAGGTTTTGGGCCATCGTTTCTCTTCGATGAGTCTATTTGGGATTTGAAAAAAAAAGACATAGACCACTAAGGTTAAACCAATTGCGTTCTTTGATCACGATTGATTCAAGAAAAGCCTTGTCCAGAGTGTGGAGACAGCTTGACTGTTCTAGGCAAGGGTCCTCCAAACGGGTTCATTAAGTAATCCTACCCTTACCTGGGGGCAATTCTATCAATTGAGGTTTCATAAGACCGGATTAGGAGGCCTATGTGTACTCTCTCGTCTTTAAATCTTAAAAAAAAAAAATTAAAATCAAAATAAAAAAAAAATAAAAAAAAAAGATTTTCAAAAAAAAAATCTTAAAAAAAAAAAAACAAAAATTTTCAAAAAAAAATAAAATAAAAAAAATAAATAAAAATATATTTTTTTTTAAAAAAAAAAAATATAATAAAAAAATAAAAATAATAAAATAAAAAAAAAATCATTTCAAAAAAAAAATCTCCAAAAACTCGTCACTTTTGGATTCAGATTCGAGAAATTGTGGTCTCTTCCCTTCTAAGTACTGGCGCTCGCGGAAATCGTTGAGCCCGTATTTGAATCGGAATTCCACCTGCTCTCTTTGACGAATCCATTTCTGACATTTCAAAACAAAGAATCCCATCTCATGGATGCGATCTCCAACATTTGTGCATAGCAATACTGGTACGCCCTTTCAGGGTCTACTGTATCTGTGACCGGCACATTTGTAACTCCTACCTTATATTCTTCTTATCTCGAGCAAGCTCCGCTTCTCGATAAGTCGAATTTAGGTATACAATTGCTTCTAGCAGTCATTGGAACGCTCATTTCGAGCCTACCATGCTTGCTGTCAGAACAATTGTACCATCTATGGCTTTTTGCCTTCTTCATGTCGCTTGGGTCATATCCCTTGAGCGATTTGAAAAGACAACCATAGAAATTCCCATTTATGATCATTATTCTTGTGATTACTAATGGATGTGGTCGTGTTTCAGAACCTTTTCGAAACTAACAATGGCAGCCTTAACCATTATTTTCGATGAGAACAAGCACCAACTCATGCTTCAACAGAAGCAAAGCGCGCGCACTCATAAGCGCCCTGTCAGCTGCCGAAGCGTTAACTCCCTCGGCAACTCTCTGAACTCCGGGTCGACCTCGACTCCCCGGACTATCTTCTTTGGGACGCTGGGACCATTCCCACTTCCCGAAGAACAAACTGCGCCTGCTAAAAAGCAGAAGATCGCCTCTCAACGTGTCACTCCCGTGACACCAAAGGCGAGCGCCCAAAAGCCCGAAGCCCGCGGCACCCCAGCGAAGCCTCGACCAACAACCAACCAGGTCTATCCCAAGACTTGGTCTCCAAGACCTTCCCCAAAACAAAGAAGGTCTCAAACTTCCACCAAGCCAGCATACCTGGCCCCACTCAAAGAGAACCAGTTCTACCCTCTTGCCTACATGAAAGAGGAGAGACCCATCTCCAACCTGACTCCCAAGTCAACCCAGCATGAGCCGGCTTGTTCCTACAGGCCCAAAATCAGATCATGCATCACTAGGCCTCTACAAGCACCTGCCAGGGCCTACACCCCTTCAATTCGACCCTTTATCTCTATAGGGGCCGAACTCGAAAGGTTTAAAGCTTCGCTGCAGCAGGCAAAGGACCGGGTCCGCATCCTGTCCTTGCCCAACCACAAAGAAGACAAGCTCGGCTGCTGCGCCCGAGGGAGCACATCCTTCATCGTCAGAGCCCAGCCAGAGCTGACTGAAGCTCAAATCGCTCGTCGAGCACGCCGCCGTGCGTCATATCGACAAAAGAGACTAGAGAAGCAACGGACCCAGCCTCCTACACTTCAAGTCTCCCACAAATGGGTCGAAAAAGAAAGACCCGACCAAGTTGCTGCCGTCCATATGGTTGGAAAAACCAGAAGACGCCAAAATTCAGCATAAAAAATCCATGTCCGACGTCCGGTGACCCGTAGCGTCACCGGGACACGAAGACATCCTGAAGAATCTCCTGACCCTTCAAGCCAAGGACGGGAGAGTAATCCTTCATCAAGCTCTTCATCAAAAAGAATGAGCCCCAGCTCGGTCACCAGGACGATTTCTTCGTTCGAATCCCGAGGGATGAACGTCTTGGCTACAAGTTCTGAGCCACCACCTCAGAATCCACCTCCAGATGATGCGCTCACACGCATCCAGCAGTTGGAACAAGGCCAGCAGAGGATTGAAACTCTGATGGAAAACATTCTCCTTGTCGTCCAAAATCAGGCGAACAATGAGCCTCCTCCAAATCATGACAATAACGAGGAAAATTGTGAAGAAAATGAGTCACGCGCCCTTACCAAAAAGGACGTAGACAGTATCCTCGCCAAAGCAAAAGAAGAGGATATACTCAAGGAGCATGGGATCAAGCCACCATATCCTTTATGGATGGACTCGGTCCCGTTCCCCACAAAATTCAAACATCCTACTCTCGAAACATATACGGGGAAAGGATCGGCCAGACAGCACGTCATCCACTTCAAGATCTTGACGGGAGCTATCGCGGATCAAGATGCACTCAAGATTCGCCTCTTTGCAAGTACCCTAAAAGGTACGGCCTTCGATTGGTACTCCACTCTGCCGGAGAACTCCATTCAGAACTGGGCTATGCTGGAGACACGCTTCCTGACCCACTTCCAAGGTGAGGATCATCCTGTTACTATGGCTCAACTCTGCAGCCTAAAACAGGGAGAGAATGAGTCAACTTATGACTTCATTCACAAGTGGAAAGCAATGGCGTACAAATGCTCAGATGTACTGCCACAAGCGTCGCTAGTCGACATCTGCCGAAACAACATGAGAGCTAAAATCCGCTCCATGATCATCGGCAATAAATCAAAAAACCTGGGAGAACTCCTCGAAGCTTCCATGGAAGCTGAAATGGTGATCAAAGACCTCAACAGTCAGAAATCATCAAAGAAAGAGCCGACTGCTGTTGCAACCTCTAAACCAAAGAAGAAGGAGGTTCTCAATGTACAAACCAAGTCAGCTCCTCAGCAACCAAAGAAAGCTGAAAACAAAACTGCAGGTAAAAGGCCTGAACTCTCTGATGCCTTCAAAGAACGTGTAGAAAAGAAATATCCGTTCGATGAAGACGTTGAAGAAATCTTTGAGGCTCTCCTAGCAAATGGCAAATTCATTTTGCCAGAGCCCAAAAGACCTGGAGACGTTGGCAAAACCAATGATCCTCGGTACTGTCCATACCACCAGATGGTCTCGCATCCTCTCAATCAATGCTTTATTGTGAGAGAGAAGATAAACGAGATGTGGAAAAACGGAGTCATCACCTTTGACAAAAACTATGGGACTGCCTCCGTCAACATGGTGTCATGTGGACAAACACCAAAATCACCGAAGAAGAAGATCACTACTTCCTTCATGGTGATAAACAAAATTCAAGTGTCTGAGAAGCTGGTTCCTTTCCCGACACCAGACGGACAACCTATATGGGTACATCCCGATCTCCTGGAAGATGAAAACTGGGAGATCGTCAAAACAAAGCCAACAGCTCAACAGCGAAGGCAGGCTAGGAAACATCTCCTCAGGCTCAAACGGCAAAAGAAGACCCAGCCAAAACAAGAAGTCCATGAAAAGGCAGAGGCCTCCTCTACCACTTCACTCGGGGCAACAGAAACGTCCCTTCCAGAGACTTCAAAGGGGGTAAGAAAACTCACTCTCAGTGATTTCATGCCACCTCAATTCAGAGAAGAAGCTATGCAGGGGGCATCATACTCTTGCAACTCGGTAGTTGGATTCTCCATTGATGGATACGAGTCCAGCGACACCGATGATGGATTCGAGTCCGGCTACACTGATGAGTGGGAAGAATCCCTTGAAACAGGAGAATATCTCTCCGATGAAGAATGGGTTCCTGAAACTCACCTTATGCCAGTAATCTGGTATAACCCTTTGCAACCACAAGGATCCTGGTCTGATGATGAAGAAGATCAAGTGGCTGCACAAGAAAATGTTGTTGAGCAAGCACCCGTCGTTGCTCCAGTGGAAATCAACTATGTTGAGCCACACGGAGAAGACGAAGAAGAGGATCTGGCTCCCATGCCTGATCTTGAAGAATATGCAAGGATCTTGCAGCGTCTCGCTGTAGAACAAGAGCAAGATCGTGTTAACGAGCCTCCTCGCAACCCAGAGCCTGAAGTCCCTGAAGATAATCAGGTACATCCACCCTTAACTCCTGAAAATGGAGAACATTGCTGGATTGACGATCCTCTTACATCCGAGGATGAGTCTGACTCCGAGCAGGCAACATCTCCTATCAGAGCTTCCTGTAATGTAATATATCAGGACTATAGCTCTTCTGAAGCGTCGTCTGATGAGATTACCTATACTCCGACGACGCCTAGCAATGTATCCTCTAGAGCTACCTTGTCTCACGTGACTTTCACAGAGATGACACCCTCTCAGGTTTCTTCTCCTGAGACTGTGACTTCAGGATACACATTCTTCCCGACTCATCATCATGAAGAAAACCCAACTTGGGGTGATGGATGGGTCAACGAAGAAGAAAAGCTGCTGGATGCTGTTCAGGACTTGCTCCCGGAAAATGCTCCGTGCAACACAATCACTGAGGATGGCAACTCTGCTGCAGATACATCCCCAGTAGATGAAAAACGACAGCCTCTTGATCCTGAAGACAATCTTCCAAACGAAGATCCTTCTCAAGAAGCTCTCGAAGTTGGTAGAGGCACCCGCTCTGGCCGGGACTACCACAAGAATTACAACCAATCTTCCTTTACTTATGTAAATCCTTCGGGAAAAGATGTTGTAAGCGCCCCCAGTGGCAACAATGATGAACATGCAGGCCCTAAGGAGGCTTTCAAGTATGACTTGGTTGAGCACTTCAAACACATACCTGCACGTCTTCACATCCTAGACTTATTACGAATGTCTCCACGCACTCGTGATAATCTCATCTCAGAATTACAAAAACTGAATGAGGATGTCGACAAACATGCCCCGCAAGTCCTCCAAATTGAAATGGACTACCGGGTCAAAAACTCTGAAACTTCCTCAAAGGGAGAAAAAAAAACTGAGGGATCATGCATCCAATGCTTCTCGGTTCAAAAGGCAGCCAGTGCAACCATCGCCTTCACTAAGGAAGACCTCCTACTTGGCGAAGCAAGGCACAACCGACCCCTGTACTTCACAGGGTACATCAAAGAAATGCCGATACATAGAGTTCAGATCGACCCAGGTTCTGCACTCAACCTTATCTCCACTTCGGCTCTTGAAGAGTTGGGCATCCCACCCAGCAAGCTAAGCCACACATCTGTATCTATCTTTGGATACGATGGGAGCACTCAAAGGCCTATCGGCAAAATCAGGTTCAAATTGCAAATCGGTGTTCTCATCTCTGAGGTCACTGTGTATGCAATAAAAACCCCCTCATGCTACAACATCCTTCTCGGACGTCCTCGGATACACGAGAACGGTGTTGTCCCTTCAACTCTACATCAATGTATCAAGTTCGTCGGCGACGACGGCATTGTACATCGTGTCTTTGCGGACAGAAAACCCTTCAAAGGTAAAGAAGTCCACTTCGCAGACTCCCGGATGTATGAAGGAGAAAAAGAAGAAAAAGAGGAAATAGCACCCTTTGCTGAAAATCTCCAGAAAGATAAAGGCAAGGCTCCTCAAAAATCACCGGAAGAAAGCAAACCCTCCGGCAAATTAGAAGAGAGTAGTCAACCTCCCTTCGTCATCTCCCTCAAATCTTCAAAACCTTTGGTCATCACAACCAGAGTGAAGAAGGCGAAACAAAAGCCTGGGGGCAAATTTGTTGTCTCTCTCGTGTCTATCATGCAAGACACAGACTCGGACTCAGAGCCAGAAGACGATGCATCGTCAAGCCAAGCTGACACTCAGCAAGTTCAGCCTACTCTCACTCCGATGGAGACACCTGCTGATGTAGAAGATCCTACGTCTGCTACCTTTGTTGTTCCGGCAACATCACCAAAGCAAAGACCGATCTTCTTTCATAGATCGGATGCTTCTTCATCAAGTTCTCTGCTGGAACCTTTCCAAAACGAAGGTATGCCTCAACTATCTCTATATAGTCCTGTGGCACAAGCTATCATGAAGAAAATGGGCTTTGACGCTCAAAACCCAGTCGGTTTGGGAGAAAGACGCGGTATTCTCACGCCATTGGAGCCCGCCTTGACCAAAAGCCAGCTGGAAGATTGGAGACTCTACGGTCATGTAGAAAAGTCTTCATATGGGTTAGGGTATGATCCCGACACTCCTCTGAGACAGTTGACACAAAAGCTTAAAAGTCGTTTTACCGACCAAGCCTCAACATCTCAAGTCCACGAAGACATCGATCTCCCCGGATATCTCTTTAAAGAGTTACCTGACAAAGATCCAGGAAGCTCATCCAATTGGTACGATTTCTCTGATGATAAAGAGGAATCGCCCGATAATACAGACTTGTGCTATTCTGACCCAGAAGAACCCTCGTCTCCAAAAGAAATACCAGACTCAACAGGCGATTGGGACTATCTCATAGCAAGCCTTGAGGAGATCACCAATCAAGAAAATCCATGGAAAGGAACAGAGCCTTGGTCTGGTAATGCAGTTGAAACTCCAGAAGGTTTCGTTGAGTTGGAAGCCTCCGAAAATATTGTGGAGGAACCACCTTCGAACCTTCCGACAGAAGATCCTGTTGAAAAGATAGACTTGGGAACACCAGATAACCCACGTCCTGTATTCATAAGCAAGAATATAAAGGATGATGAGTTACCCGAGTATATAGCTTTTCTTCGTGAGTTCGTTGATTGCTTTGCATGGTCCTATGCTGAAATGCCTGGTTTAGACCCCAAAGTAGCAGTCCACAAACTCAATCTTCAAGAAGACATCAAGCCTGTCAAACAAGGCCAAAGAAGATTCCGTCCAGATGTGATGGATAAAATTGAACAAGAAGTTCAAAAGCTCAAAAGCGTCGGCTTCATCCGTGAGGAACAACATCCAGAATGGTTGGCCAACATTGTCCCCGTGACAAAGAAAACTGGGCAGATCAGAGTCTGTATTGACTATAGAGACTTGAATGGCGCTTGCCCTAAAGATGAATTCCCGCTCCCCATACCGGAGGTGATGATTGACAATACCTGCGGATTCGAGCGAATGACATTCATGGATGGCTTCTCTGGTTACAATCAGATAAAGATGCATCCCGAGGATGAAAAACACACATCTTTCCGGACTCCATTTGGCGTGTATTGCTACACTGTCATGCCATTTGGTCTGAAAAATGCTGGTGCCACATATCAGAGGGCTATGATGAAAATATTCCAAGATATGCAGCACAAGACGGTCGAATGTTACGTTGATGACCTCGCCATCAAAAGCAGAAGAAAAGAAGACCATCTCAAAGATCTTCGGGAAGTCTTCCTCCGACTCCGCAAACACAAACTGCGGATGAATCCTCTAAAATGCTTCTTCGGCGTCTCGTCGGGTAAGTTTCTCGGATTCCTTGTTCGGAAAGCTGGAATAGAACTTGACCCCATAAAAGTCAAGGCTATTCTAGAAATGCCCTCTCCAAGAACCCTAAGGGAACTAAAAGGGCTTCAAGGGAGATTGGCCTACATCAGACGGTTCATCTCCAATCTTTCGGGGAAATGCCGTCCATTCTCTCGATTGATGAAAAAAGGTGTAGACTTTGTCTGGGATGCCGACTGCTAAGCCGCATTTCAAGATATCAAGTCATACCTGACCAAACCTCCAGTGTTAGCTGCCCCTGCCACTGGAAAACCATTCATCTTGTACACAAGAGCTCTTGATCATTCTGTAGGCGCTCTGCTTGCACAAGAGAATGGTGAGGGAAAAGAAGCTGCTCTATACTACCTCAGCCGCATGCTAGTAGGTGCAGAGCATCGCTACTCTCCAGTCGAAAAAGAATGCCTTGCAGTGATGTTCGCCGTACAAAAGCTACGTCACTACTTGCTTTCCAACACAGTCTACCTGGTCTCGAGGATCAATCTCTTAAAGGTCCTTGTCACGAAGGCCGGTTCTCTCAATGCCCGACTGGCAAAATGGTCCATCCTCTTGTCACAATTTGATATTAGGTATGTTCCACAAAAAGCAATCAAAGGCCAAGCTCTAGCAGATTTCCTTGCAGAGCATCCATTGCCTAAAGATTCACCACTTAGAGATGATCTCCCAGACGAACCTGTCTACAACGTGGAGACTTCCTCACCAAATGCCTCCTGGGACATGTACTTTGACGGTGCAACCAGGACAAATGAAAACAGAAAGCTGATCTCGGGAGTTGGCATCCTCTTTGTTAGCCCCGACAAATGCATGATTCCACACGCTTTCTCGCTACTGGAACCATGCACAAACAATGCAGCTGAATACCAAGCTCTGATCCTAGGATTGGAACTCGCCATCGAATCCGGTATCACTATGCTGGAAGTCTTTGGAGACTCTCAACTGATCGCCAACCAGATGAATCAGAAATATGAAGTCAGGAAGCCCGATCTGCTGCCGTATTACAACAAGGCACAATCGCTTCTGCAAAAGTTTGACATCTGCAACATCACCCACATTCGTAGAGGTGAAAACATCCGTGCAGATGCCCTGGCCGGACTTGCCGCATCAATGGCGATCCAGGAAGGGGAAAACATGCAAATTATAGTGAGTGAGAGAAGGATCCTCCCTCCTCTTAACACACACCAAGCAGTTGCTGAATGCCACCGAGTGGTTGGAAGTCGGATCTCTATCCTTCAAACTTCAATCGGCGACTGGAGGGATCCGTTCATTGATTACACTATGTTTGGATTCCTACCTGAAGATCCAAAAGAACGGGTAAGCATCCAAAGGCGAGCCCCAAACTTTCATTTGGATATCCCTTCGAAAATCCTTTACAGGAAATCCTTCAATGGAGTACTCCTACGCTGCTTGTCACAACAAGAAGCTGAAGAAACACTCAAAGAAGTTCACGCTGGTCTTTGTGGAGCTCATCAGGCTGGTCCCAAGCTCTACGACCAAATCAAAAGGTTAGGTTACTACTGGCCTACCATGGTACCCGACGCAATGCAATTTGCTAAGCGCTGCCAACAATGCCAAGTTCATGGAGACTACATTCACATGCCTCCGGAATGGCTACATCCTACAGCAATCTCATGGCCTTTCGAAGCATGGGGCATGGACATCATAGGTCCTATCTCTCCCCCTTCAAGCAAAGGTCATCGCTTCATCTTCGCCGCTATGGATTATTTCTCCAAGTGGTCAGAAGCATTTGCGTTCAACGAAATGAAGACCTCATCAGTTCTTCAGTTCCTGCGCACCAACATCATTTGTCGTTTCGGCATACCCAAAAGATTCGTCCATGATAACGGACCACAATTCCGGGATCATCGATTCTACAGGTTCTGCGACAAATACAAAATTCAAAGCTGTCCTTCGACTCCGTACAATCCGGCAGCAAACGGATTAGCAGAAGCCTTCAACAAGACACTCTGCAAAATCCTCAAGAAAGTGGTCTCTAGTCACAAAAGAGACTGGAGCGATAAATTGTCTGAAGCTTTGTGGGCGTATCGAACCACCGTTCGAGGACCAACCCATAGTACACCATTCTCCTTGGTCTATGGATGCGAAGCTGTCGTGCCCCTAGAGGTACAAATTCCTTCTCTGAGGGTATCTCTACAAAATGACATGACTCAAGAAAGCAATGCGAAATTACGACTTCATGAGCTGGACAATCTCGATGAGAGACGGCTCGAAGCTCGACAAAGCATTGAACTTTACCAAGCACGCATGGCAGGATCTTTTGACAAAAAGGTCAGGCAACGCGCCTACAAAAAAGGTGACTTGGTTCTTGCGGTAAAAAGACCAATGGTCTTCGCTCACAAGTCCAAAGGCAAGTTTGAACCAAAATGGGAGGGACCCTACGTCATCGACAAGGTCTTCTCCAATGGCGCATATGCCCTCCTAAACATGGAAGGCGACAGATGTATGCTGCCTATCAACGGCAAGTTCTTGAAGCGGTACTACCCTTGAAGACTTACCCAACTGGGTAAGAGCAATGCCTGTATGGCCAAAACCTGTTCTCAGGTACTCGCTCGTCAAACCCACTCTCTTTAGAATTTTCATATCAAATGTCAAAATTTCTAGAGATTCAAAAACAATGCTTATTTTTATCGTTTCATTGTTCAAAAACAAAAAAAATCCAAGTTTAGGAGCCTCTCCCTGACTTGACCAAAACTTTCGATCCTTGAACCAAAATTCATGGTTTGAAACAAAAATTCGGATTCAGGGATTTCCACCCTAGTCCACCTTACCTTTTACTGCCAAATGGTTTTAGGTCAAAATTTACGACCCTCGTGTCTTTAAAAAAAAAAAGAAAAATGGTTTTTCAAAAACCGCGGGGAAGTGACACTTAGTCGATACTCGCAAAACTCAAAAAATCGGAAGGATGCGAACCCCATTCGGTACTTCCAAAACCTCTAAAATCGTGGAGACGCAACATTTCAGTTGATATCCACAACCCAAATTTCAAAGGTTCGAGAAAACCTCAAATTTCAAAAATCACGGGGAAACGACATCAAGTCAGTACCCGCAAAATCAAAAGTTTTGGGAAAAGCAGGGAAGCGACGCTTAGTCGATATTTGCACCCCAATTCGCGAGGAAGCGACATTCCATCGATACTTGCAAAACCTAACCCGCGAGGAAGTGACATTCCATCAATACTCGCAAAACCGAATGAGCAAGGAAGCGACATTCCATCGATACTTGCAAGACCATTCAGCGGGGAGGCGACATTTAGTCGATACCTGCATTTTGAAAGCAAAAAAAATCTGGCTATAAATGCCAAAACCTGGCTCTTTTGCCAAAAAACCGGCTATCAATGCCACCAAATCGGCTATAAATGCCACACAAAAAAAAAAACCTGACTCTCATGTCAAAACCGGCTATAAATGCCACAAACCGGCTATCAATGCCACAAAAAATTGGCTTTTACGCCGACAAACCAAAACTTGGCTTTCAAAAAACCCGGCTATAAATGCCACAAACCGGCTATAAATGCCACAAATTGGCTATCAATGCCACCAAACCGGCTATAAATGCCACAAATTGGCTATCAATGCCACCAAATTGGCTATAGATGCCACAAAACAAACACCGGCTTCCATGCCAACCCAAAATTTTGGCTTTTACGCCATAAAATTTCGGCTTCCATGCCATCTCAAAATTGGCTCCCATGCCATGAACAAAATTTTTGGCTCTTATGCCATCTCAAAAATCGGCTATAAATGCCACAAAAAAAAAAACCTGACTCTCATGTCAAAACTGGCTGTAAATGCCACAAAAATCCGGCTTTCACGCCAAATTCGTTTCCCCTACCAAAACAATTATTTGACAAAAGATTTTCACAAAATGACAAAGCTTTTGATCAAATCCCATTTAGCAATCGCTTTCATCACAAAAAGATTTGAGTGAGCGTAGGGAAAACAAAAAAAAAGAGTACCAAAAAATACATGTGGTACCAAAGAAAAAAAGGAAAGTGTTCACAAGCATTACAAAAAAAAAAAAAAAAAAAGTACCAAAAAAATACATGTGGTACCAAAAAAAAGTGTTCACAAGCACTGCAAAAAAAAGAAGTACCAAAAAAATACATGTGGTACCAAAAAAAGAAGAATGGTTTCTGCTATAAAAAATCAGGAGCTCAGCCAAAAATGGTCTCCAGCCAAAGCTTCAGCTCCTCAAGCAAACTTTTGGCCTCATCCGTCAGAGTTTCCAAGGCACGCTTCTTCAGGAACTTGCCATGAGATGCTGGCGAATGTCGTAACCCTTCTTTTACACCGGGAAGCCCTTCCCCAGCAGTTTGCCATCGTTCGTTTTCTAGAGTCCTCCTCTCGAGAACTTGACCGGCATCTGCAACCCTGCGAATCAGAGTACTCTCCCTGTCACGAGCCTCTGTTATAGCAGCCCACTTCGCATCGACTTGTGCCTTCAAATGCTCAAGACGTTTTCTGGCCTCCTCAACTTCCCTATCAAGGACGTTAAGGTCATGCCTCAATCCGATGATGGCTAGCTCTTCCTTGTTCTTCTCCCGAACTAGCTGCTTCTTGCTTTGTGTAGCCTCATTCAGGTCAGACTTAGCCTTATCAGCAGGGTCCAAGAACATCTCCTTGAAGAATTGGTCGTCAGGGAAACCCATGGTCTCAAACCACTTGTCACCTAGTGCAATGATCCTATCAACGATCGCCCTGGCACCTGTGACATCCAGACCAACCTCTTCGGTGTCGGTCAGAATCTCCTGTACATGTGGGATCATGCCGAATCCTGCCTCCAAGTGTCCAGAAAGGAGAGTCTTGACCCAAGAACTCAAAACCCGAGCCAGCACCTTCTTCGCAAATTGAAGAGACGAACTGGATGAAGATTCACCCTTCTCCGCTGATCGGCTGCTCATGTCATGTCCCATTGGAAGAGTAACAAAAGAACTCTTTTCACTTGGAGCCACTGGAGAGGGAATCTCAACACGAGGCATCTCCCCAATCATGTCAGAACTGGTCTCTACCTCCGGATCGACCTCTGGCATCCCTTGCTCTGGTTCTGAAGAAAACGATGGACTCTCTTCTGTCACTTCAAAACCTGCAAATGAAACACAAAAAGGTATGAATATGATCCTGTTAAAAAAAAAAACATCATCAGGGTCATCACTACAAAGTACCTTCTTCGACGACTGGCGGAACACTGTCTTCCTCCATGAACTCATCAGAAGCATCATCGACATTTGCGTCCATTGATGGTTCAAAGTCATCGGAATCCTGTGGCAAGTCAGCTGACAAGAAAAAATGTTAGCAAATCAAGTCGCAGGCAAAAAAAAAAAGAGAAAGCGAAAGAAGTTATACCAATTGGAGATTCTGGAATCATTCCAGAGTCCCTCGGCTTTTCTTCAGATGCCATAACCGGCTCCATCACCGCCTCATCGGTCGGAACCTCAGGCATCGCCAAGTCTTCATCCTCTTCTAAAAAAAAAAAAAAAAAAAAAAGGCAGCAGCAGGGTGAGAAAACAAATCAGAACATGGAAAGCCCCATGAAAGAAGTAGAAAAAGAAAAAGGAAGAATCATACCTTCACCAATGGTCTCTTCTCCACGGCTCCTCTTCTCTGGAGGCTCATCGACAGCCTCTGGCACCTCCTCGTTGATGGTAAGAGGGATTTCCATGTCAGGAGAGTCCTCATGTGGCCCCTCGCTGTGATGACGACTCCTCCTCTTCTTACCTCTACGGGTTCGCTTCCTAGAAGAACCCGCCCCACTGTCAGAGTCAGGTTTCTCACTTGACTCCTCACTGGATGGTCTGCTCTCGCCAGTAGATTCCGCGGAAGCTCGCCTCTGTGCCGCTTGCATCCAAGCGTCGAGCTCAGCTTCCTCCTGTTCTAGCTGCTCCAAAGCCTCATCAGGTACTTCCCGAACAGCTTCAAAACAATTCAAAAAAAAAAAAACAAAAAAAAAAAAAGAAAAAGAGACACACGTGAAAAAAAAAAAAAAAAAAAACAGAAATCACGTGGAAAAAAAAAAGAAAAAAAAAGAAGAGAAGAAGAATAGAAAGAAAAAGAAGGAAAAAAAAAAAAAAGAAGAAAGAAAAAAAAGAAGACATTTTTTTTACCATCCTATTCTCTACATGGAGTTTTCTTGAAAGAAAAAGAGAGAAAACTTACTCGAAGCCATTGATGGAGAAGAAGAAGGAAAAAGCTTGAAGATCCTTGAAGAAGAAGAACTCTTGGTCTTGGAGCTCCCTTGAGATTGTTGCAAAAGGAAGCAATAAGAGCAAGAGATCCTACCTTCCTTTGCTTTTATAGGAGAGAGCAAATCAAAGAAGGAAACAAAGAAGAAAGGTAAGTGTTACTAATTAGTAACCTTACCAAAAGAGAAGGAATTAGAAAGATTCTTTCCCAAAAAGAAAGATGTCTTTGAGAGATTTCCTCCCAAAATCAATCAAATGAGAGATTCTCTCCAACAAAAAAGGATATTGAAGATTCTTTCCCAAAAAGAAAGATACCTTGAGATATTCTCTTCCAAATTAAGGGAAGATGAGAGATTCTCTCCCATAAAGATATTTTTAGATATTCTCTATCCAAATGAGATATCTTTAGATATTCTTTACAAAAATGGCCCCACATGAGATCTAAGCCATCCTAAAAAGCTTAAGGTCCTATGGGTTAGCCCATATGAGTCAGGTTTGACCACCTAGGCACTAAAAAAAAAATGGGCTTTTAGTCAGAAAAAAATCCCTCTTACCAAGAGCATACAAAAATGGTTTCATGCCTCTTTTGAGTTGATTAAACCATACAAAAAAAAAAAAAAAAATTCCAAGCCCCATGAGCTTCCAAAAATCAAACCATCCAGCCTCATATACCAAATTGAGCCAAAATCTTGAAATTGACATTTCACAAAAATCCAAACCACTCCAATGGACCCACACAGTCCCAAAGAGTGACCAAAAACCAAACCCTGGTCCCCTAACTTGCCTCATACATCTTGTTAGGTCACAAGACCAAAACCAAAAACCAAATCATGATCCCCCAACTTGCCACATACAGCTTGTTGGGTCACAAGGTCAAAACCAAAACCCGATCCCCTAACCTGCCATATATAGCTGGTTAGGTCACAAGATCAAAAACAGAAACCCAAATCCACATCCCTGATGTCATCTTCAAAACTTTGCCTCGAGATGGTGTGTGATTCCTTTCACTACCATAAAATTCCCCTGGAAGCTCAAAGGCTACTCTACCAAAGGAAAGATTGCTCAAAGACTCTTGGTCAAGACACAAGCTCTCCTTCAAAAATCTCTTCGAGGCACATCGACTACAAAAGTCAAACAACTCGTCGCTGTACCTCGAGGGGGCATTTGTTGACACCAAAAATGTCACTTTGCCTCTTCAACATCAAGAAAGCTGCATGAAGTCACAACCTGCCATAAATAGGCAATGCAATTTCTCCAAAAAATCAAATCTTGTCAGAATCAAACAAAAACTGCAAGATCCTTCAAGATAGCCAAGAGAAGAGTACACATGAAGTTTCGGGCCATTTCGACAACATTTGGCCTAACTTCACTTCTCCGACAGCTAAAATGGCGCTCCCGGCGGCGACATCATCGGAGACGTCAAAACTTCGATCAGAGCCTACGGATGACTCCAGCATGTCTCAAAAGGGCTCCATGCCAAATTCCAAGTCAAACCGACAACGTTTGACCCTCCATCAGTGCTCGAGCAGCAAAATCAAGCCTCCCGGCGGCGGGAACCACCGAAGCCTTCGCTCATCAAACCAAGTGCATGAGTGGCTTCAACATGCTTCCAAAAGGCTGCACGTCAAATTTCAGGTCATTCCGAAAACGTTTGACCAGGTTTCGATGCTCCGAGAGAAAATCAAGCCTACCGGCGGCGGAGCAACCCGGGACCATGACATCCAAAACGGAGCCCATGGAACGTCTCAAAATGACTCCAATAGGCTCCCCGTCAAATTTCAGGTCAATCGGACATCGTTTGACCGCACATCAAAGCTCGGCATTTTCCCCGCAGCAAAATCAAGTGAAGCATCGACAGGACCCCAAACGGCTTCAAAACTCAAACAAAAGCCTATGGTTGGTCTTATTTATTGTTCAGGAGGCTTCACCTCAAATTTCAGGTCATTCCGACATCGTCTGACCAAGTTTCGACTTCTGGCGGAAAATCAGCAGCTCTACGCGACAAAGTCTTCGGCTTTCCCGGAAAATTAGAAACTTTGCACTCTAAAAATGCAAGGATTCTCATCAAGTTTTCTACAGGGAAATCAAGCCAATAAATGAGAAGAAATGTCAAGAAAAATACAGAAGAAAACGGCGACGAAAAAGACCTCAAAACGACCGCAAAACGGGCTCCGAAGGGGAAAAATCCCCCAGGGTCGCAGACCCCTGCGACCATGGCCCATGGTCGCCGGTCCATGGTCGCCGGCGACCATGGCCCATGGTCGCCGGCGACCATGGAGGTCCGGGTCACCGGATTTTCCGCCGGTGACCCGTTTTTTCCGTCTTTTTTCGCGTTTTGCGCACTTTGGCCCCTGTGGTTTCCTGAAAATGTGATTTTTAGTGCTTGAAATTGACTCATATCCGACGACATCCGTCAAAATCACGGGTCAACCTCCAAAAGCATAAAATCATCATTGATCGCTCCAAGATCGCCAACCGGCTGACCAAGAAAGTGCACTTTCTGTCCGACCGATCGTGAAATCGACAAGACAGATGTCACCGGCCCGCTCTTAGCTATCAATGTCTGAAGTTACATGTTCATCCGATGTCGATCAGCATGTAGATCCATCGATGATCGTCGCCAGAAGAATTCCAGAAGACACGGCACGGCCCGCGACTCTTCGACTGCTCGGCGACCAATTAATGTGGTTAATTGACTAGCTTTATTGCAGTCATTAATTCATTTCTTTGGACGGCCCAATCAGAAGCAAGCATTTGGGAGTTACAAATCAATTAAGTCATGGCATTTAACCCATGAAACTCCTCCCATTATGGTAATTAAGGTGATTAAAAGCCCTTAATCTCCATCGGCCAATCAGATTCAAGGAAAAAAGAGTTACAAAATCAAGAAATAAATCTTGTAACTCCTCCCATTAAAGCCATTAAGGCTCATAAACCCTCCTAAATGGCTACCAAAAGCCTATAAATAGGAGAGCATTCCATTGAAATGGAATCGAAAAAAAAGAGGAGAAAATCAGAAGATCAGAAAAAAAAGGATCAGAAAGAATCCAGAGAAAGAAAAAAGAGAGAAAAAACTCTGCTGAAGTTCTGCACCGGCCACCGCTACAAGGTGACAAAAGTCCCTTGGGGGGGCACCCCCCCCCCCCCCCCCCCCCCCCAAGGTCCTTGCCTTCTCCTGCTGCCTCCAATGGCTTAGACGTGGCTTTTCAGCCCGTCTACTTAGCTTTTTATTGGACATAGGACCTTCTCTTGGTCTTTGTCCTCTAAAAACCTGAGGTTATAGCCAAGCCAAGCGAATCAAGAGCATCTTCTGTTCTCATCTGCATGGATGATGGCGAAGCCCATACATGGCTTGCGACCGTCAATCTGAACGAGTCCCCCACAATCTCCTGAAACGTTAGATCTTCCTTTTCTTGCTTTTCATTGTAGTTTGTATTTTTCTAAAAGAGACAAAAATCACAACTCTTGTCTTTCATTATTGATGAGAATTGTAAATCGGCTATAAACGCCAAAATCGGCTATAAATGCCAAACAAAATCGCCTTTCACGGCAAACCAAGAAAATGTCTCTTTTCTTAAATATTTGTGCAATGGAAAACTTGAAAGAAGTTGATTTCCTTTTTACTTGCGAAGGTTGATCTCCGGATTACCACTTGCAATTCCAAGTAAAATAGAAAATCTGGCACACCCACACAAAAGAAATGTTGATGCACGCTTCAGGGCCCGCCAGGGCGCGAAAGGGCCGGACCCGACGGGCTCCCACGTTCCGCCGACCCCGGTAGCCGCCCCAGCGGGCGCCTCGGAGCGCGTTCCATCAAGGAGGTCCTATATTCAATGAAAAACCAAGTAAACGGGCTGAAAAGCTGCGTTTAGGCCATGTTGGAGAAGGAGGAGACCTTGGGGGGGTGGCCCCCCAAGGGATGTTGATCACCTTGTGGTGCCTCCGGGAGCAAAGTAGCAGGACTTCGTCTCTCTCTTGGATTTTCTGGATTTTCAGAGCTTGCACTTGGGATCTATTTTCATCATGCATTCTTCTTGGAATGGACCTCCTTTTATAGGCTTTTGGTAGCCATGAGGTGTTTATTGGCATTGATGGCCATGATGAAAGAATTGATGAGGAGTTACAAGTTGATTTTGTAACTCCTTTTTCATGGCTTGTGATTGGCCGATGAAGGTAGTGGGCATTTAATCACCTTTATGCTTCATGATGATGGGAGTTTCATGGGTTTAATGCCATGATTGCTTGGATTTGTAACTCTCAAATGCTTGAATCTGATTGGGCCGTCCAAAATAATGAGTTAATGACCGCATTAAGTTGTCATAAACGGGTCAATTAACGTCATTAAGTGGTTGCCAAACCGGACGCGCTGCGCCTTTTGAGATTCTTCTTGCGATCATCACGGGTGGATCCACACATTGTTTGATGTCGAATTGCAGTGCAATTTTGGACATTGATTGATGTTGGTGGGTCGGTGACATCTGTCTTGTCGATTTCACGATCGGTCGGACAGAAAGTGCACTTTCTTGGTCAGCCGGTTGGTGATCTTGGAACGATCGGTGATGATTTCATGCTTCTGACGGCGGATCCGAGATGTCAATGAAGATCAGTCGTTTTCAAGCATCAAACATTGCATTTTCCGAAAATCACAGAGGCCGGAACACCCGAAATGCGAAAAGAATCGGAAAACGGACATTTTGGTGCAAAATCCGGCGACCCGGATTTGCAGGGTCGCCGGCGACCTTGGGCCAAGGTCGCCGGCGACCATAGGGCTTTGGCTCGTTTGGTCGCCGAGCGTGGTTTTCGGCCGTTTTTTCGTCTTTTTCGTTCCTTTTTTCTTCTGTATTTTTCTTGACATTTTTCCTCAATTATTGACTTCATTTTCTTGGAGAAAACTTGACAAGAACCCGCGCAAAATCGGAGCACAAAGTTTCCCATTTTTCTGGAAAGCCGAAGACTTTGTAACCGATTTTCAGTCAAGAGTCGAAACTAGGTCAAACGATGTCGGAATGACCTGAAAATTGAGGTGAAGCTTCTTGAGCAGTGGATAGGACCAACCATGGGCTTTTATTTGAGTTTTGAAGCCGTTTGGGGTCCCATCGATGCTTCACTTGATTTTGCTGAGGGGAAAATGCCGAGCTTTGATATGTGGTCAAACGATGTCCGATTGACCTGAAATTCGACGAGGAGCCTATTGAGTCATTTTGAGACATTCCATGGGCTCCGTTTTGGATGTCATGGTCCAGGGTTGCTCTGCCGCCGGTAGGCCTGATTTTCTCTCGGAGCATCGAAACCTGGTCAAACGTTGTCGGAATGACCTGAAATTCGACGTGCAGCCTTTTGGAAGCATGTTGAAGCCACTCATGTATTTTGTTTGATGAGTGATGGCTTCGGTGGTTTCCGTCGCCGGGAGGCTTGATTTTGCTGCTCGAGCATTGATGGAGGGTCAAACGTTGTCGGTTTGACTTGAAATTTGGCATGGAGCCCTTTGGAGACATTCTGGAGTCATCCGTAGGCTCTGATCAAAGTTTGGGCGTCTTTGATGATGTCGCCGCCGGGAGCGCTTGTTTAGCTGTCGGAGCAGTGAAGTTAGGCCAAACGCTGTCGGAATGGCCCGAAACCTTAGGTGTACCCCTCTTTTGGCTGCCTTGAATGATCTTTCAGTTATTATCTGATTCTGACAAGATCTGATGCTTGAAGTAGCTTTGCCTGTTTTGTAGCAGGATGTAGCTTGACGAGGCTTCTTGATGTAGAGGAGACATATTGACTTTTTTTTTTGTGTCAACACTCATCAATGCTCTCATCATGGCTATCAATGCCCATAACCACCCCATGGCTACCAAAAGCCTATAAAAGGAGATCCATTTCCAAGAGAGAGAGGATCATCGACATCTATCGACTTGAAATTCTGCACTTCTCCCAAAGAAATCCAGACGAAGTCCTGCTGCTCTGCTGCAAAGAACACCACAAGGTGATCAACGTCCCTTGGGGGGCCACCCCACCCCCTAAGGAATTTAATGGTAGTGAGAGGGATCACAGACCATCTCAAGGCAAAGTTTTGAGAATGACATGGGGTATTTGGATTTTGGGTTTTTGGATTTTGGTTTTTGACCTTGTGACCTAACAAGCTGTATGTGGCAAGTTAGGGGGTCGGGGTTTGATTTTTGATTTTGACCTTGTGACCCAACAAGCTGTATGTGGCAGGTTGGGGGGTCAGATTTGGTTTGGTTTGGATTTTGATTTTGTTTTTGGTCTTGTGACCTAACAAGTTGTATGTGGCGAGCTAGGGGACTGGAATTTGGTTTTGTGAAATGTCAATTTCAAGATTTTGGCTCAATTTGGTTCATGAGGTTGGATGGCTTGGTTTTTGGAAACTCATTTGACTTTCTTTTCTCCCTTTTTTTTGAATGGTCCCATCAACTCAAAAGAGGCATGGGACTTTTTTTTGCTCTTTTTTTTTTTTTTTTTTTTTTTTTTTGCTCTTGGTAAGAGGAATATTTTGACTAAAAGCCACTTTTAGTGCCTAGGCGGTCAAACCTGGCTCATATGGGCTAACCCATAGGACCTTAGGCTTTGGAGATGGCCTAGATCTCATATGGTGTCATATTTGTAAAGAATATCTAAAAGCGTCTCTTTTGTGTAGGGAATATCTAAAAATATCCTTACTTTGAGAGAATTTCTCAAATTTTCTTTTCGTGGAAAGATTCTCTCAAAATATCTTTCTTTTTGGAAAGTAGCTAAATTTTAGCACTTACCTCTTTTCTTTCCTCCTTGTTTCCTCTTTTGGCTTGCTCTCTTCTATAAAAGCAAGAGGGTTGAGTCTTTTGCTCCATTGCTTTCTTTTTGCAAGAATCTTCAAGAGTGCTCTCCAAGATAAGAAGTGCTTTCTCTTCTTCAAGGATCTCCAAGCTTTTCTTCTTCTTCTCCATCAATGGCTTCAAGTAAGTTTTCTTCCTCCTCAAGAATCTCCATTGTAGAAGTAGCTTCTTCATTTTTTTTTTCTTCTCTTCTTCTTTTTCTTTTCTTTTCTTTTTTTTTTCTTTAAGCACGTTTTTCTTTTCTATCTTTTTTTTTTTCGTGCTTCTCTTCTTTTTTCTTTTTCTCACGGTTTTCTCTTTTTTTTTTCTGTGAACTTTTTTTTCTGTTTTTTTTTTCCAAGTTGATTTTTGTTTTTTTTTCTTTTTTTTTCAACGTTTTTCTCGTTTTTTTTTGCTGTTTTTTTTTTTTTTTTTTTTTTTTTTTTTTGGCTATACGAACGGCCTGCCACATGGCAGTGGGCCACGGCCTGTGGGCCAGAATTTTTTTTTTTTTTGCTGAGATTTTTTTTTTCCTCTCTTTGTTTTCCTTTTTTTTTTTTGCTCACCATGATAATGAGGCTATGCAATTTCAATATGTATGCATTTTCCTTTTTTTTTTTTTTTTGATGCATCAAGATAAAAGGCTAGAGTCTCTAGGTCAAGCCAACATGATTTTTGGCTTGGACAAAGTTTGATTGGTTTTGACCAAATTGGGTTGGAATTGGTCAAACTTTGGTCAAGGTTTTCCTAGCATCTAATGCATGATGATATATTTTTTATGCATGAGTTTTGGTAAATGGATTTGGAAGTATGATGATGCGTACCTGAAAATCTTTTGCAAGTATCGGGATTTTGAGCTCGCAACGATGTTGAGCTCTTTCTCGGTCTTGCTGGATTTTGAGGAAGTTTGCAATTTTTTGGATTCTGAAGCTAGCAGCAATGTTGAGCTCTTTTCCAGATTTTGCGGAAGTTTGATGAGATTGGCTTGTTCTCGCAGTGATGTTGAGTTCAAGCCTTCTTTGAGAATTCTCCACTGACTATGAGCTCGCAGCGATGTTGAGCTCATCTTCAGGCTTCCTGTCTTTTTCGGAGTATTTTCCTTTTCGTTGGAATTGCCCCGGAACCATGTCAAAATTTTGCTAGAATTTTTGTAGCAGAATTCTGTCATTTTGATGTTGATTGATCTTTTCTCTTCCATCTTTTGCAGGTAGTTCTTTTAGAACGAACAAGGGTAAAGGTCCTGTTACTGACGCACCTCGTTGGTCTGCTAGATCTTCCAATGCTGCCGTTCAACAGGCTTTGGAGAAGGTCCAGTTTGTTGAGAAGAACTTGGAAGAGTGTGATTCCCTCAATCGTAATGAGATGAGACAGCGATTGATCGCTCTCAAAGATGAGGAGTTCTATAAGATCATGGTAAGCAGCCGTCCTTGGGTTACAAACGATCAGAGCGTTGTGCTCAAGCCTACCTTCTTCTTTGGTGATGCAGTCCCCGACGACTAAACATACCAAAGGAGATGTTTTCAATTCTCTTACACAGCAGATGGTGAAGAGAGAACTATTTCTACCCGGTCGTCTTTTGATCGGACCATCTCAATCATGAGCCTTTCTCCCACGTACCCTAAGAGGGAAGATCCTCCGAGCTGGGTGAAGAGGACCAGTGTGATCAAGACCGGGGTTTTTGTTGGTGGACCTTCCGATTTTGCAGGGAAGCCACCTGTCCGCATGGACATGTTGATGCCAGCCAGTGGCTACCAGGGTTCTGATCATCCATCGATCGATTTGAGACCGGTGGGCCTTGGCGTTTTTCGGGGTGACGGCAGCAATTGGGTGAAGCCTTTTCGACTTCGTGGCCGTTTCAGTGCTGACTCGAGCTGGGAGTCATGGACTGGTCACACCCTGAGGATTGGTGAGGCCGTTCTTCGGGAGGCCGAGATTTTTGATGCGGTTCGCGCTTTTCGGCAAACCGTCGTTTTCTCCGATGAGGCTTTCATGGCCATGCTGGAGTCATTCCTTCCTCAAACCAACACCTTCATTGTGACGAATAGTGAGGTTGGTTTTTCTTTGAAGGAACTGAGCGCCATCACCGGATTGCCTATCCTCGGCAAACTCTATAAGGAGTTTATGCCTATTGACAACGTCCTTGAGGAGCAATCTGAGGAGTTTAGGCTTGTGTACTTTCAGCTCGTCGCCTTCTATGATTTTTTGAAGGAGAAGGAAGGCTCGAAAGTTAGATGCAGCAGTTGGAGAAGTTGCAGCTCCAACTTTTTTGACAGCGGGGATTCTTCTGATGGCATGGCCCAGGATGCTAGGGCTAAAACATCAAGTTTGAAGAAGATCGCTGCTATGCGAGAAGATTTGAAGAAGTTCTTCGCAAGCACGGATGCCATTTGTCCTGATATTGCGTTGTGGAGAGATCTCGCTGTTTACCTCACTTATTGGCTAGGTGAGGCTGTTTTTGCTGGAGGAGATGTAACGCACATCAGGCCGCATTGTATTTTTCCGGCTTGTCAGATGGCGTTTGGAGAACGGCTGGCTTTGGTACCTGCTCTTTACTCCTATTTGTGTACCGAACTGCAGGCTGCTGCTTTCCTAGTTCGGCTTGGGCTTCCCATGAACAGGGTATTTTCAGCCCATATCTTCTATTCTTGGTATGTACACCACTGTCCTAGCTTCCATCGTTTGGGAGTTGCACAGGACGAAGATCCCTTTATGATTCGTTTGGCTAGAGGGACAGCCGTTCCCGAATCACTTTTGTCTGCCCGTTTAAGGATCCGGCAATTTATGGATGTCGAGATTGGGCAGTCTTCGGTGAAGCGTTCTCCGGGTTTGCGGAAGAAGGCTTTTGACTTTGGTGTCTCCCGTGATTCAACCAGGGCAGGGTCGGGAAGACACTATGCTTTGACAGACGTGGAGAAGAGATGACTCTTCAACATACGGGTTGGTATGATGGTGTACCGCAAACATCTTTTCGTCGATATCCACCGTATGTCCCTTCGTGTTTTACATTGCAGCTTGGCTTCTCTTAAGGCGTTGTTGGAGCGCCAAGGACACTACCGCCATGATTTCCTATCCTGAGCTGCCCACCTTCCGAACTACCGGCTTCACGAAGTGGTTCGTGGAGAGCTTCTCAATACACCGGGGACTTTCCAAGAAAGAGCTCGATATTAAGCAATCTCCTGGGAAAGGTCTTGGCAAATCGGATGGTGTCCGTCGGGAGGAAGTTTTGGCCTTCCTTTCTGGAGAAAAGCACAAGATAGGCTTTCTCAACGGGCAGGACATCATCAGATCAGGAGCTGCACAAGGGATTCCTGGTGAGGTCTTGAGACAGCTGGAAGAGGAGGAGGCCGAGATCGATGCTATGATACAGGCAGAGCATACGAAGGCTTCCATGGAGTCTACTGAGAAAAGTAGACCATCCAGTGAGGACTCTTGTGAGAGGCCTAATGTTGATAGTGGGGTAGGATCGTCAAGCAGATTAACCCGCCGAGGCAAAAGGAGGAGAGGACAACGCCGTAACATGAGACGGCACGATAGTCCTTCTGATCTTGAAGTTCCTCTCACCATTGCTGAGGAGGTGTTTGAAGATGCTGACGAGCCTCCGGAGAAGAGAAGCAGAGAAGAGGAGACAGCTGGTATGATCCTCTTTCTTTCCTTTGTTTCTTCTTTTTCTTTTTCTTGTGAAAGATTTTTTTTTGATCCGCTGCCTCTTTTTTTTTTTTTTTTTAAGCATAGGATGATGACCTAGTGATGCCCGAGGTTCCTGCCGATGAGGCGATGACGGATCCTGTCGTGGCATCTGAGGAAGAGCCCAGGGACTCTGGAGTGGTTCCAGAACCTTCACCTGGTATGATTTGCTTTGGCTTTTGCTTTTTTTTTTCTTCTTTTTCTGTCATTTGCTAACTTGTAGCTGACTTGCCAGAGGATTCCGATGATTTCTAGCCATCCATGGACACAACTTTTGACGATGCTTCGGATGAGCTCAAAGAGGCAGAGAGTACTCCGCCGGTCGTCTAAGCAGGTATATTTGCAATAATAATCTTGATATATTTTTGACAAGATTATATTCATACCTTTTTGTCTTTTCTTTTTTTTTCTTTGACAGATTGTGAAGCAGCAGGAGAGATTCCTCTGTCTTCCTCAAAGCCAGAACAGGGGATACCTGCGGCTGATGTCGAAATAGGGGCTTCTTCCACTTTCAATGAGTCAACTTCTTCCATTGGAAAGAGTTTATTGATTACTCTTCCAATGGAGAATGACATGGGCAGTCGGGCACCAGAGCATGGCGAATCCTCATCTACACCGCACCTTCAGTATGCAAGGAAGGTGTTGAAGACTGTCTTGAGCTCATGGGTTGAGACTCTTTCTTCAGGTCATTTAGAAGCTGGTTTTGGCATGATCAAGCATGTGCAGGACATCCTTGCTGATAGCAAAGAAGTCGGTCTGGACATCGCGAGCGCCAAAGACTTTGTTGAGGAAATCATCACCCTGGGGAGCAAATGGACTGAGACCAAGAGTTTCCCAGATGGTGACTTCTTTGATGAGATGTTCATAAAACCTTCCAGCAAAGTCAAAGCTGAGCTGACTGAGGTCACGAAGACTCGGAGGCAGATCATTCGGGAGAAGAACATTACCGAGTTATCCATCATGGGGCAAAAGCAAGACTTGGACCGCCTTGATAAGGAGGTTGTCGAGGCTAGGCAGCGTCTTGATCTTTTAGAGGAAGAAGCTGCTGCCAAATGGACAGCCATTGTGGAGGCTCGTGACAAGGAGGGGACTCTCATTCGCCAGGTTGAGGAAGCTGAAGGTAATGTCCGGAGGAAGACTCAGGAGCATGAGCAGTGGCGGGTACTCTGGGAAGAACTTCCTCGTGCTGCAGATGGGTCACGGCATTCGGCCGCGTTTTATGGGGACATTTTGAAAAAGCGTGGCCTAAAAACTTTGAAAGTTAAGGCCAAGGGTCTGCTTGACGAGTTGATCCTTTGGTTGAAGACCATGTCGGATTGAGCTCCTGAGTTGTAACAAACTCTTTTTCCTTCTTCTCTTTTTTTTTTTTTTTTGGTATCTCCACGTATAAACAGTTTTTGTACTATATTTTTGTGTCCCCTTCTTTTCACTTAAATCATTTTTTGATGAAAACAATTTTGAGCAAAAGTTGATGGGAATGTTTGTTTTAGAATTTGATCAAAAGGTTGTCTTTTTGTGAAAATCTTTTGTCAAAGAGTTGTTTTGGGCATGAAAGCCAATTTTGTGGCGAAAAGCCTGGTTTTTGATGGCTTGAAAACCAAAATTTTGGATGGCATGAAAGCCTAATTTTGTCTGTGGCATGGGAGCCAAATTTATTTGTGGCATGAGAGCCAAAGTTTTTTTTGGATGGCGTCAAAGCCGAATTTTGGAATGGCATAGAAGCCGAATTTTAAGATGGCATGAGAGCCGATTTTGGCGTTTATAGCCGAATTTTGGCGTTTATAGCCGGATTTTGGCATTTACAGCCGATTTTTGGCGTTTATAGTCGAGTTTTGGCGTTTATAGCCGGATTTTGGCGTTTATAGCCGAGTTTTTTGAAAACCAAGTTTTGTTTTATTGGCATGAAAGCCGATTTTGGCGTTTGTAGCCGAATTTTTTTTTTGTTTTGGCATTTATAGCCGAATTTTGGCATTTATAGCCGGATTTTGGCGTTTATAGCCGAGTTTTGGCGTTTATAGCCAAGTTTTGGCGTTTATAGCCGAGTTTTTTGAAAACCAAGTTTTGTTTTATTAGCGTGAAAGCCGATTTTGGCGTTTATAGCCGAATTTTTTTTTTGTTTTGGCATTTATAGCCGAATTTTGGCGTTTATAGCCGGATTTTGGCGTTTATAACCGGATTTTGGTGTTTATAGCCGAGTTTTGGTTTTCAAAATGCAGGTATCGACTAAATGTCGCCTCCCCGCTGAATGGTCTTGCAAGTATCGATGGAATGTTGCTTCCTTGCTCATTCGGTTTTGCGAGTATTGATGGAATGTCACTTCCTCGCGGGCTGGGTTTTGCGAGTATCGATGGAATGTCGCTTCCTCGCGAATTGGGGTACAAGTATCGACTAAGCGTCGCTTCCCTGCTTTTCCCAAAACTTTTGGTTTTGCGGGTACTGACTTGGTGTCGTTTCCCCGTGATTTTTGAAATTTGAGGTTTTCTTGAACCATTTGAAATTTTGGTTGTGGATATCAACTGGTATGTTGCTTCTCCACAGTTTTTTGAAATTTGGGTGTGGATATCAACTGGTATGTTGCTTCTCCACGATTTTTGAAATTTGAGTTGTGGATATCAACTGGCATGTTGCTTCTCCACGATTTTTGAAATTTGGGTTGTGGATATCAACTGGTATGTTGCTTCTCCACGATTTTTGAAATTTGGCAAGTATCGAATGGGGTTCGCTTCCTTGCGATTTTTGGGTTTTGGAAGTATCGAATGGGGTTCGCATCCTTCCGGTTTTTGGGTTTTGCGAGTTTTAACTGAGTGTCACTTCCCCGCGGTTTCTAAAAAACCATTTTTTTGTTAAGAGACACGAGGGTCATAAATTTTGGCTTAAAACCATTTTGATTGTAAAAGCCAAGGCAGACTAGGGTGAAAATTCCTGAGTCCTAGTTTTTGTTTCAAACCATGAATTTTGGGTTCAATGATCGAAAATTTTGGTCAAGTCTGGGAAGAGGCTCCTAAACTTGGATTTTAGATTTGATTTTTCTTTTGAACAATGAAACGATGAAAGTAAGCATTGTTTTGAGAAATTGTTTTTTGGAAACTTCAACATAAAGATGAAAATTTCAAAAGGGGTGGGTTTGACGAGCAAGTACCTTGGAAATAGGTTTTGGCCGTGTAAATATCGCTCTGACCCGTTTGAGGAAGTCTTCAAGGGTAGTACCGCTTCAAGAACTTGCCGCTGATGAGTAGCATACATCTGTCTCCTTCCATGTTTAGAAGAGCGTATGCACCGTTGGAGAAGACTTTGTCGATGACGAAGGGTCCCTCCCATTTTGGTTCAAATTTGCCTTTGGATTTGTGGGCAAAGACTATGGGTCTTTTTACTGCAAGAACCAAGTCACCCTTTTTGTAGGCGCGTTGCCTGACCTTCTTGTCGAAAGATCCTGCCATGCGTGCTTGGTACAACTCAATGCTTTGTAGAGCTTCAAGTCGTCTTTCATCGAGATTATCCATCTCTTGGAGTCTCAATTTGACATTGCTTTCTTGCGTCATGTCATTTTGCAAAGATACCCTTAAGGAAGGAATTTGTACTTCCAAATGGACAACAGCTTCGCATCCATAGACCAAGGAAAATGGTGTACTATGGGTTCATCCTCGAACGGTGGTTCGATAGGCCCACTAAGCTTCTAGTAGTTTGTCGCCCCAGTCTCTTTTGTGACTAGAGACCATTTTCTTGAGAATTTTGCAGAGTGTCTTGTTGAAGGCTTCTGCTAGTCCGTTCGCTGCTGGATTATATGGAGTCGAAGGACAACTTTGGATTTTGTACTTGTCGCGAACCTGTAGAATCTGTGATCCCGGAATTGTGGTCCATTATCATGGACAAATCTTTTAGGTATGCCGAAGCGACAAATAATGTTGGTGCGCAAGAACTGAAGGACTGATGAAGTCTTCATTTCGCTGAGCGCAAATGCTTCTGACCACTTGGAAAAATAATCCGTAGCGGCGAAGATGAAGCGGTGACCTTTGCTTGATGGGGGAGAAATAGGACCTACGATGTCCATACCCCAGGCTTCGAAAGGCCACGAGATTGCTGTTGGATGTAGCCATTCTGGAGGCATGTGGACATAATCTCCGTGAATCTGGCATTTTGGGCAACGCTTGGCAAATTGCATTGCATCAGCTACCATGGTAGGCCAATAATAACCTAGCCTTTTTATCTGGTTGTAGAGCTTAGGGCCAGCCTGATGGGCTCCACAAAGACCAGCATGAACTTCTTTGAGAGTTTCCTCAGGCTCTTGTTGTGACAAGCAGCGTAGGAGTACTCCGTTGAAGGATTTTCTGTAAAGTTCTTTTGAAGGTATATCCAAATGAAAGTTTGGGGCTCGTCTTTGGATACTTACCCGTTCTTTTGGATCTTCAGGTAGGATTCCGAACATGATGTAATCAATGAACGGATCTCTCCAGTCGCCAATCGGAGGTTCGAGGATGGACATCCGACTTCCAACCACTTGGTGGCATTCAGCAACTGCTTGGTGTGTGCTGAGAGGAGGGAGAATTTTTCTTTGACACACTGTGACTTGCATGTTTTCCCCTTCTTGGATTGCCATGGATGCGGCTTGTCCGGCCAGGGCATCTGCACGGATGTTTTCACCTCTGAGGATGTGGGTGATATGGCAGACGTTGAAATTTTGTCGAAGGACTGCGCCTTATTGTAGTAAGGTAGCAAATCAGGCTTCCTGACTTCATATTTCTGATTCATCTGGTTGACGATCAGTTGAGAGTCCCCAAAAGCTTCCAACATGGTGATGCCAGACTCGAGGGCGAGTTCCAATCCTACAATCAGGGCTTGGTACTCAGCTGCATTGTTTGAACATGGTTCCAGTAGGGAGAAGGCGTGTGGAATCTTGTATTTGTCGGGACTGACAAAGAGGATGCCGATTCCCGATATTTGCTTTCCTTTTTCATTTGTCCTGGTTGCACCGTCAAAGTACATGTCCTAGGAAGCATTTGATAAGGAAGTTTCCACATTGTAGACAAATTCGTCTAGGAGATCATCCCTAAGTGGAGAATCTTTAGGCAATGGATGCTCTGCGAGAAAGTCTGCTAGAGCTTGGCCTTTGATTGCTTTTTGTGGTACATACCTAATATCAAACTGTGATAGAAGGATGGACCATTTTGCCAGTCGGGCATTGAGAGAACCTGCTTTTGTGACAAGGACCTTTAGGAGGTTGATCCTCGAAATCAGGTAGACTGTGTTCGACAGCAGATAGTGACGCAGCTTTTGTACGGCGAACATTACTGCAAGGCATTCTTTTTCGACTGGGGAGTAGCGATGCTCTGCACCTACCATCATGCGGCTAAGGTAATATAGAGCAGCTTCTTTTCCGTCGTCATTTTCTTATGCGAGCAGAGCACCCAAAGAGTGGTCGAGAGCTCTTGTGTACAAGATAAATTGTTTTCCGGTTGTGGGGGCAGCCAGCACTGGAGGTTTGGTGAGGTATGCTTTGATGTCTTGAAATTCATTTTCACATTCAGCATCCCAGACAAAGTCCATGCCTTTCTTCATTAAGCGAGAAAATGAACGGCATTTCCCTGATAGATTGGAGATGAACCATCGAATGTAGGACAGCCTTCCTTGAATCCCTTGTAATTCTCTTAGGGTTCTGGGAGATGGCATTTCCAGGATAGCCTTGACTTTGGTGGGGTCAAATTCTATTCCAGCTTTCCGCACTATGAATCCAAGAAACTTACCCGATGAGACACCGAAGAAGCACTTTAGTGGATTCATCCGCAATTTGTGTTTGCGAAGTCGGAGGAAGACTTCTCGAAGGTCATCGAGATGGTCTTCTTTTCTTCTGCTTTTTATGGCGAGGTCGTCAACATAGCATTCGACCATCTTGTGCTGCATATCTTGGAATATTTTCATCATAGCCCTCTGATATGTTGGACCTGCATTTTTCAGACCAAACGGCATAACAGTGTAGCAATACACGCCGAATGGTGTCCGAAATGATGTATGCCTTTCATCTTCAGGATGCATCTTTATCTGATTGTAGCCAGAGAATCCATCCATGAATGTCATTCGCTCGAACCCATAGGTGTTGTCAATCATCACCTCTGGTATGGGGAGCGGGAATTCATCTTTAGGACATGCACTATTCAGGTCTCTGTAGTCGATACAGACCCTTATCTGCCCATTTTTTTTTGTCACGGGGACATTATTGGCCAACCATTCAGGATGCTGTTCCTCGCGGATGAAGCCAACATTTTTGAGTTTCTGAACTTCTTGTTCAATTTTGTCCATCACGTCGGGACGGAATCTTCCTTGGCCTTGTTTGATAGGCTTGATTTCTTTTTGCAAGTTGAGCTTGTGGACTGCTACTTCAGGATCCAAGCCAGGCATTTCGGCATAAGACCATGCAAACCAATCAACGAACTCACGAAGAAAAGTGATATACTCGAATAACTCATCATTCTTTATATTCTTGCTTATGAAAACAGGACGTGGGTTATCAGGTGTTCCCAAGTCTATCTTTTGAACAGGATCTTCTGTCGGAAGGTTTGAAGGTGGTTCCTCCACAATGTTTTAGGAGGCTTCCAACTCAACAAGACCTTCTGGAGTGCCAGAGGCATTTTCAGGCTGGGGCTCTGTTTCTATCCATGAATCTTCTTGATCGGTATCCTTCTCAAGGCTTGCAATGAGATGGTCCCAATCATTTGCTGGAATTGGGTTGAAGTAGGGTATTTCTTTTGGAGACGATGATTCTTCTGGGACAGAGAACCGCTCGTCTCTATCATCGGGCAATTCCTCTTTATTATCAGGGAAATTATACCAATTGGAGGAGCTTTCTGGATTTTTGACGAGTAACTCCTCAAAGAGATATCCAGGGATATCGATGTCTTCATGAGATGCTGAGGCTTGGTCGGTAAAACGACTTTGCAGCCATGGTGTCAACTGTCTCATAGGAGCGGTAGGATCATACCCAACCCATATGAAGACTTGCCTTTATGAAGGTGGATTTTCCAATCTTCTGGTTGACTTTTGATCAGGGTGGGTTCCAATGGTGTGAGAATACCACGGCCACCTCCCAAACCAGTCGGATTTTGAGCGTCGTAACCCATTTTCTTCATGATAGCTTGTGCCATTGGACTATACAGGGATAGCTGAGGCATACCTTCGTTTTGGAAAGGTTCAAGCAAAGAGTTCAGTGGAAATGCTCCTGATCTGTGGAAGTAAATCACTTTTTCCTCTGGCGAAGTTGCCGGAATAACAAAGGAAGCAGACGTAGGGTCTTCTATGTCTGCAGGTGTCTCCAATGAAGTGAGAGCGGGCTGATCTTGCTGAGTACCAGCTTGGCTTGATGCTGAGTCATCTTCTGGCTCTGACTCCGAGTCTGTGTCATGCATAATAGACACAAAGGAGACAGTGAACTTGCCCCCAGCCTTTTGTTTTGTCTTCTTTGCTTTGGTAGTGATTACCAAAGGCTTTGGAGATTTGAAGGAAACGACGAAGGGAGCTTGGCCGCTTACTTCGAGTTTGGTGGAGGGCTTGTTTACCTCCGGTGATTGCTGAGGAGCCTTGCCTTTATCTTTCTGGAGACTGTCGGCAAAGTGAATTATTTTTTCCTCCTGTTCTTCTTTTCCATCTTTATACATTTGAGCATCTGCAAAATGGACATCTCTGCCTTTGAAGGGCTTTTTGTCTGCAAATACTCGATGTATCAGGCCATCGTCGCCAACGAACTTGATGCACTGATGTAGAGTTGAAGGGACGACACCATTCTCATGTATCCAGGGGCGTCCAAGGAGTATATTGTAGCATGAAGGGGTCCTTATCGCATACACGGTGACTTCAGAAATAAGATCACTGATTTGTAATTTGAAGCTGATTTTGCCGATAGGCCTTTGAGTGCTGCCGTCATATCCGAAGATGGATACAGACGTGTGACTCAGTTTGCTAGGAGGGATGCCTAGCTCTTCGAGTGCCGAAGTAGAGATAAGGTTGAGTGCAGAACCTGGATCGATCTAAACTCTGTGTACTGGCATTTCTTTGACGTACCCCATAAAGTACAAGGGACGGTTGTGCTTTGTTTCGCCTAGGAGGAGGTCATCCTTGTCGAAGGCAATTGTTGTACTTGCTGCTTTTTGTACCGAGAGGCATTCATTGCTTGATCCCTCAGTTTTCTTCTTTTCTCCCTTTGAGGGAGTATTTGATTTTTTGACCCTATAGTCCATTTCAATTTGTAGGACTTGTGGGGCATGTTTGTCGACATCCGCATTCAGCTTTGTAATTCTCTACCAACTTCAAGAGCCTCTAGAGAAGGGTCTTCTTTTGGAAGATCGTTCTCAGGATCAAGGGGTTGATCCTTTGCTGAAGTCGTCTCTGTAACAGCATTGGTGTCTTCAGTAATTGTGTTGCACGGAGCAATTTCCGGGAACAAGTCCTGAACAGCAGCCGGCAACTTTTCTTTATTAGCCCAGACATCGCCCGTGAAATCGGGTATCTGGGACCAATTGACTGAGTTTTCATTGAAGAAGATTTCATTGGCAGAAGTTTCTTCAAGATGATCAATTGGGAGAGGCTTGAGCTCTGATGTCACAGCTTCAGGAGACGAGGGCTGAGAGGATATTATCTCAGTGGAAGTCATCTGAGAGGATGTAGCTCTGGAAGATACGCTACCGGTTGGGGTGTACGTGTCTTCGGAAGCTTCTGAGGCACTATCGTCTTGAGCTAATGCATTGCAGGTTATCCTGACAGGAGATGCCCCCAGTGCAGACTGTTGGGAATCGGACTCATCCTCAGATGTGAGAGGATCATCGATCCAACTGTTTTCTCCATTTTTCAGGAGTTGAGGGAGAAAGTTCCCGTTGATTTTCAGGGACTTCCAGTTCTGGATCATGACGAAGATTGATGCGATCCTACTCCTGCTCTATGGCAAGATGTTGCAAGATTCTTGCATATTCTTCAAGATCAGGCATGGGAGCCAAATCTTCTTCGTCATTTGCTCCTTGTGGTTCGCCCATGTTGGGTTCCACTGAAGCATTTGCTGGTGCTGGATCGACAGCATTTTCTTGAACAGGGCCCTGGTCTTCTTCATCATCGGACCAAGATCCTTGTGGCTGTAATGGGTTATACCAGATTACTGGCATAAGATGAGACTCGGGAATCCATTCCTCGTCGGAGAGGTATTCTCCTGTTTCAAGGGATTCTTCCCACTCATCTATATTACTGGCAGTATCACTGGACTCGTATCCATCCATAGGGAATCCAACTACCGAATTGCAGGAGTATGATGCCCCCTGCACATTTTCATTTTTGTATAGAGGTGGCATGAAATCATCAAGAGTGAATTTTCTTACCACCTTTGAAGTTTTTGGAAGGGATTCTTCCATCGTCACGAGTGAAGCAGTGGAAGAAGTTTCTGCTTTTTCAAGGACTTCTTGTTTTGGTTGAGATTTCTGCTGCTGTTTGAGCTTGCGGAATTTTCTCTTGGCTTGCCTTCGCTGCTGAGCTGTCGGCTTTGTTTTGACGATCTCCCAATTTTCATCATTTAGGAGATCAGGATGCACACATATAGGTTGTCCATCTGGTGTTGGGTAGGGAACCAATTCTTGGGACGCTTGAGCCATTTTTATCACCTTGAATGAAGTAGTGATCTTCTCCTTCGGTGACTTTGAAGTTTGCCGACATGACACCATGTTTACAGAGGCGGGGCCATAGTTTTTATCAAAGGTTATGACTCTGTTTTTCCACATCCCATTGATCTTCTCTCTCACAACGAAGCATTGATTGAGAGGATGTGAGATTATCTGATGGTATGGACAGTATCGGGGATCATTGGTTTTTCCAACATCTCTCGGTCTTTTGGGCTCTGGCAAAATGAGTTTGCCATTTGCTAGGAGAGCCTCAAAGATTTCTTCAACATCTTCATCGAACGGATATTTCTTTTCTACAGTTCTTTGAAGGCATCAGAGAGTTCAGGTCTTTTACCTGCAGTTTTGTTTTCAGGTTTCTTTGGGTGCTGAGGAGCTGACTTAGTCTGCACATTGAGAGCCTCCTTTTTCTTTGGTTTTGAGGTTGTAACAGTAGTCGGCTCTTTCTTTGATGATTTCTGACTGTTGAGGTCTTTGATCACTATTTCAGCTTCCATAGAAGCTTCGAGGAGTTCCCCCAGGTTCTTTGATTTTTTACCGATGATCATGGAGCGAATTTTTGCTCTCATATTGTTACGGCAGATGTCGACTAGCGATGCTTGTGGCAGTACATCTGAGCATTTGTACGCCATTGCCTTCCATTTGTGAATGAAGTCGTATGTTAACTCATTCTCTCCCTGTTTTAGGCTGCAGAGTTGAGCCATGGTAACAGGATGATCCTCACCTTGGAAGTGGGTCAGGAAGCGTGTCTCCAGTATAGCCCAGTTCTGAATGGAGTTCTCCGGCAGAGTGGAGTACCAATCAAAGGCCGTACCTTTTAGGGTACTTGCAAAGAGGCGAATCTTAAGGGCATCTTGATCCGTAATAGCTCCCGTCAGGATTTTGAAATGGATGACATGCTGTCTGGCTGAACCTTTCCCAGTATATGCCTGGAGAGTAGGTTGTTTGAATTTTGCAGGGAACGGAACCGAGACCATCCATAAAAGGTAGGGTGGCTTGATCCCATGTTCCTTCAATGTATCCTCTTCTTTTGCTTTTGCGAGGATATCGTCCACGTCCTTTTTGGTAAGGGCGCGAGACTCATTGTTTTCTGCATTGCCCTCGTCATCTTCATGATTCGGAGGGGTTTCATTGTTAGGTGGTGGACGCTGTAAAGTGAGAATGAGGTTTTCCATCAGAGCCTCAATTCTCTGTTGTCCTTGCTCCAACTGCTGGATGCGTGCGGTTACATCGTCATGCTGTGGAGGCTGCTCAGAACTTGTAGCCAAGACGTTCATCCCTCGGGATTCAAACGAAGAAATCGTCCTGGTGACTGAGCTGGGGCTCATTCTTCTGGATGAAGAATCTGAGGAGTGGTTACTCCGGTGTTCTTGGCTTGGAGGAGTGGAAGACTCTTCCAGATGTGTTCTTGTCCGAGAGACGCTGCGAGTCATTGGACGTCTAACACTGATTTTGGTTGCTGACTTCCGGCGTTTTCTGGTTTTGCCAACCATATGAACAACAACGAATTGGTCGGGTCTTTCTTTTTCGACCCATTTGTTTGAGATGTGGAGAGTAGAACGCTGGGTTCTTTGTTTCTCGAGTCTCTTTTGTCTATATGCAGTGCGGCGACGCATACGACGAGCAATTTGAGCTTCAGTCAGCTCTGGCTGGGCTCTGGCGATAAAGGATGTAATCTCTCGTACGCAGCAGCCGAGTTTGTCTTCTTTGAAGCTTGGTAATGACAGAATCTGGACTCGGTCCTTTGTCTGTCGTAATGAAGACTTGAATTTTGCGAGCTCGGCCCCTGTTGAGATGAAGGGTCGACTCACGGGAGTGAAGGCTTCAGCATGTTTTTGCATAGGCCTAACGATGCAGGATTTAATTTTGGGCTTGTAGGAGCAAGCCGGCTCATGATGATTTTGTTTGTTCTTTGGGTGGAGGGTAGGTTTCTCCTCTTTCATGTAAGAGAGAGGGTAGAACTGATTCTCCTTGAGAGGGGCCAGGTATGCTGGCTTTGTAGATGTTTGGGACCTCCGTTGCTTTGGCGAAGATCTCGGGGACCAAGTTTTGGGGTAAACCTTGTTTCTTGTGGGTTGAGGCTTCGTGGGAACGCCACGGGCTTCAGGCTTCTTGGTGTTCGCCCTTGGTGCCATTTTAGAGACACGTTGCGGGGCGGTTTTCTACTTCTTGGCAGGTACAGTGTCTTCTGCGGGAAGTGGGAATGGTCCCAGTGATCCGAAGACGATGGTCCGGGGAGTTGAAGTTGACCCGGTGTTTGGAGAGTTGTCGAGGGAGATGACGCTTCGGCAACTGACAGGGCGCTTATGCTTGTTTTGCTTGTCTTGAAGCATAAGCTGGTACTTGTTCTCATCGAAAGTGATGGTCAATGAAGTTGCCATTGTTAGTTTTGGAAAACTTCTGAAACAAGACCAAATCCATTAGTAATCACAAGAATATGGTGATCGTAAATGGAGAACAACTATGGTTTTGTCTTTTTAGATCATGGCTCAACCCAAGGACGATGAAGAAGGCAAAAAGCCATAGAGGGTACAATTGTTCTAAAATGCAAGTATGGTAGGCTCGGAGTGAGCGTTCCAGTGACTGCTAGAAGCAATTGTAGACCTTAATTCTAATTACCGAGAAGCAAGGCTCACTCGAGGTAAAATGATATAAGGTTGGAGATACAAATGTGTCGGTCGCGAATACAGTAGACCCGAAAGGGCGTACTAGCACCGCTAGGCACAAATGTTGCAAATCGCATCCTTGGAAAGGACATGAGATGGGATTTTTTGAAAGGTCAAATTTGGATTCATAAAGGAGAGCAAATGGTGTTCCAATCCAAACAAAGGCTCAACATTTCTGCGAGCGCTAAATTCAGAAAGGAAGGAACCGGAATTTCTCGGATGTGAATCCAGTAATGACGGAAGTTTTTTTTTTTTTGAAAGGTCAAGATTGAATTCATCAAAGAGAGCAAATGGTGTTCCGTTTCGAACAAAGGCTCAACATTTCTGCGAGCGCTAAATCCGAAAGGGAGGGAACCAAAATTTCTCAACTCTGAATTCAAAAGTGACGGAAGTTTTTTTTTTGAAAGGTCAAGATTGAATTCAGTGAAGAGAGCAAATGGTGTTCCATTTCGAACAAAGGCTCAACATTTCTGCGAGCGCTAAATCCGAAAGGGAAAGAACCAAGATTTCTCAACTCTGAATTCAAAGTGACATAAGTTTTTTTTTGTTTTTTTTTTTAGAGGATTTTTTTTTTTGAAAGGTGCACATAGATTTCCAATTCGATCTTATAAAACCTTAGTAGATAGATCAGCCCCCAGGTAAGGGTAGGATTACTTAATGAACCCGTTTGGAGGACCCTTGCCTCGAACAGTCTAGCTATCTCCACACTCTGGACAAGGCTTTTCTTAAATCCACTTTGGTCAAAGAACGCAACTGGTGGAACTTAGTGTTTTTTTTTCTCATTTTTGAAAGGTTTTTAATGAACTCATGAAAGAGAACGAATGGTGTTCCAATCCGAACAAAGGCTCAACATTTCTACGAGCGCTAAATACGAAAGGGAAGGAACCAAGGTTTCTCAAATTTGAATGCAAAAGAGAGAAAACTAAATTTTTTTGAATTTATAATTTTTTTTTGAAATCCCAATTGGACTCATCAAAGAGAAAAGATGGCCCAATCCCCGATATGAACGATAGCTGCGAACATTTCTGTGAGCTATCAAGTTCAAAGAGGAAAGGATCAAAATTTCTCAAAGTTGAATCTTGAGAAAGAGAGATCATTTTTTTTTTTTTTGAAAGAGTTTGAAATGAAGGTGTTTTTTTTTTTGAAATCCCAATTGGACTCATCAAAGAGAAAAGATGGCCCAATCCCCGATATGAACAATAGCTACGAACATTTCTGTGAGCTATCAAGTTCGAAGAGGGAAGGATCAAAGTTTCTCATAGTTGAATCTAAGAAAAGAAATCAGATTTGTTTTTTTTTTTTTTTTTTTTTGAAGTGAGAAAGAACAATCGAAATCCCATCTCATATTCTTTTTTTTTTAGATGCAAGATGCAACATAGGCCACCAACTAGAAAGGAGCCAAGTGATCAAAGCATCACGTTCTCAAGCCAACGAGTCCCACCGGGTGTGCCAACTTGATGGACCCGAAAAGGGGCAATCTTCCGTCCTCTCCCTCTGCACCCCGGGGGCTGACCTGGGTCTCGGCGGAGGAGGGAAGATCTCGGGCATCAACATTTTTTGTACGGGTATGCCAGATTTACTTTCTACTTGGAATTTGGAATGGCGATAATCCGGAGATTCACCTTCACAAGTGGAAAGGAAATCAATCCTTTTTTCTAACTTTTCAAATTGCATTAATATTAAGAAAAGAGACAAGTTTGTTTTTTTAGAATGCCGTAGGAGGCGTTTTTGTTTGTTTGCCGTAAAAAGCGATTTTTGCCGTGAAAGGCGATTTTACAAAGCTCATCAAATATGAAAAACAAGAATTGTGATTTCTTTTTGTCTCTTTAAGAAATACAAACTACAATAGAAAAGTAAGAAAAGGGATCTAACTTCTCAGGAGATTGTGGGGACACGTTGAGATCGACGGTCGCAAGTCATGTATGGGCTTCGCCATCGTCCTTCAAATGAGAACATGTGATGCTTTGATTCTTTGGCTTGGCTCCTAACCTCAGGTTTTTAAAGGACAAGGACCAAGAGAAGGTCCTATATCCAATGAAAAATCGAGTAAACGGGCTGAAAAGCCGCGTTTAGGCCATGTTGGAGAAGGAGGAGACCTTGGGGGGGGGTGGCCCCCCAAGGGACGTTGATCACCTGTGGCGTTCTTTGCAGCAGAGTAGCAGGACTTCGTCTGAATTTCTTTGGGAGAAGTGCAGAACTTTAAGTCGATAGATGTCGATCTGATCCCTTCTCTCTCGGAAATGGATCTCCTTTTATAGGCTTTTGGTAGCCATGGAATGGTTATGGGCATTGATAGCCATGATGAGAGCATTGATGAGGAATTACAAGTTGATTTTGTAACTCCCTTTTCATGGCTTGTAATTGGCCGATGAAGGTAGTGGGCTTTTAATTGCCTTTATGCTTCATGATGATGGGAGTTTCATGAGTTTAATGCCATGATTACTTCGATTTGTAACTCCCAAATGCTTGAATCTGATTGAGCCGTCCAAAATAACGAGTTAATGACCGCATTAAGTTGTGATAAATGGGTCAATTAACGTCATTAAGTGGTCGCCAAGGCATGTGAAGAGTCGCGGGCCGTGCTGCGCCTTTTGAGATTCTTCTTGCGATCATCATGGGTGGATCCACGCATTATTTGATGTCGGATTGCAGCGCAATTTCAGACATTGATTGATGTTGGTGGGCCGATGACATCTGTCTTGTCGATTTCATGATCGGTCGGACAGAAAGTACACTTTCTTAGTCAGCCGGTTGGCGATCTTGAGGCGATCGGTGCTGATTTCATGCTTTTGACGGCGGATCCAAGATGTCGACGAAGATCAGTCGTTTCAAGCATCAAAATTTGGATTTTCCGAAAATCACATAGGCCGGAACACCCGAAACGAGAAAAGAATCGGAAAACGGACGTTTTGGTGCAAAATCCGGCGACCCGGATTTGCAGGGTCGCCGGCGACCTTAGGGTTTTTTGCCCTTTGGTCGCCGAGCTTCGTTTTCGGCCGATTTTGTGTCCTTTTCGTTCTTTTTTTCTTCTGTATTTTTTTGACATTTTTCCTCAATTATTGACTTCATTTTCTTGGAGAAAACTTGACGAGAACTCTCGCGAAATCGGAGCACAAAGTTTCCCATTTTTCTGGAAAGCCGAAGACTTTGTAGCCGATTTTCCATCAAGAGTTGAAACTAGGTCAAACGATGTCGGAATGACCTGAAAATTGAGGTGAAACTTCTTGAGCAGTGGATAGGACCAACCATGGGCTTTTATTTGAGTTTTGAAGCCGTTTGGGGTCCCATCGATGCTTCACTTGATTTTGCTGCGGCGAAAATGCCGAGCTTTGATACGTGGTCAAACGATGTCCGATTGACCTGAAATTTGACAGGGAGCCTATTGGAGTCATTTTGAAACGTTCCATGGGCTCCGTTTTGGATGTCATGGTCTCGGGTTGCTCCGCCGCCAGTAGGCTTGATTTTCTCTCGAAGCATCGAAACCTGGTCAAATGTTGTCGGAATGACCTGAAAATTGACGTGCAGCCTTTTGGAAGCATGTTGAAGCCACTCATGTATTTTGTTTGATGAGTGATGGCTTCGGTGGTTCCCGCCGCCGGGAGGCTTGATTTTGCTGTTCGAGCATTGATGGAGGGTCAAACGTTGTCGGTTTGACTTGAAATTTGGCATGGAGCCCTTTCGAGACATTCTGGAGTCATCCGTTGGCTCTGATCAAAGTTTTGGCGTCTTTGATGATGTCGCCGCAGGGAGCGCTTGTTTAGCTGTCGGAGCAGTGAAGTTAGGCCAAACGCGTTCGGAATGGCCCGAAACCTCAGGTGTACCCCTCTTTTAGCTGTCTTGAAGAATCTCTTAGTTTCTGTCTAATTCTGAAAAGATCTGATGCTTGAAGTAGCCTTGCCTGTTTTATAGCAGGATGCAGCTTCACGAGGCTTCTTGATGTTGAGGAGACATAGTGACTTTTTTGGTGTCAACACCTATGGATGCACTCTGTTCCGTTCCCTGCAAAATTTAAACAACCTACTCTCCAAACATATACGGGGAAAGGCTCAGCAAGGCAGCATGTCATCCACTTCAAGATCCTGACGGGAGGTATCACGGATCAAGATGCCCTCAAGATTCCCCTCTTTGCAAGTACCCTAAAAGGTACGGCCTTTGATTGGTACTCCACTCTGCTGGAGAAGTCCATCCAAAACTGGGCTATGCTGAAGACACGCTTCCTGACTCACTTCCAAGGTGAGGACTATCCTGTTACTATGGCTCAGCTCTGTAGCCTGAAACAGGGAGAGAATGAGTCAACATACGACTTCATTCACAAAATGGAAGGCAATGGTGTACAAATGCTCAGATGTATTGCCACAAGCGTCGCTAGTCCACATCTGCCGTAATAACATGAGAGCAAGAATCCGCTCCACGATCATCGGCAACAAATCAAAGAACCTGGGAGAACTCCTTGAAGCTTCCATGGAGGCTAAAATGGTGATCAAAGACCTCAACAGTCAGAGCTAATGAGTCCCTGTCAAGTTTCAGGTCAATCGGACATCGGTTGGCCGTATATCAAAGCTCGGCATCTTCCCTGCAGCAAAATTAAGTCAAGCATCGAAGGAACCCCAAACGGTTTCAAAACTCAAAGAAAAGCCCATGGTTGGTCCTATCCACTGCTTAGGAAGCTTCACCTTAATTTTCAAGTCATTTCGACATCGTTTGACCTAGTTTTGACGCTTGACGGAAAATCGGCTACAAAGTCTTCGGCTTTTCCGAAAAATAGGAAACTTTGTGCTCCGGTTTTTTAAGACTTCTCATCAAGTTTTCTCAAAGTAAATCAAGTTAATAATTGAGGAAAAATATCAAGAAAAATACAGAAGAAAAAAGGAACGAAAAAGAAGAAAAAAGGGCCGAAAAAACTACTCGGCGACCAAAGGGGCCAAAGCCCCATGGTCGCAGACGACCTTGGCCCAAGGTCGCCGGAGACCCTAGGTGCATGGTCGCCGGCTACCCTGGAAATCCGGGTTGCTGGATTTTTCGCCGGATGGCCCGATTTCCGATCCTTTTCGCGCTTCGGGAGTTCCCGCCTCTGTGATTTTCTGAAAAGTCCAATTTTTTATGTTTGAAAATGACTGATCTCCGCCGACATCTTAGATCTGCCGTCAAGAGCATGAAGTCATCACCGATCGCTCCAAGATCGCCAACCGGTTGACCAAGAAAGTACACTTTTTGTCCGACCAATCGAGAAATCGACAAGACAGATGTCACCATCCCACCAATATCAATCAATGTCTGAAATTGCATCGCAATCCGACATCAAACAATGTGTGGATCCACCTGCGATGATCACAAGAAGAATTCCAGAAGAAGCAGCGCGGCCCACAACTCTTCACATGCTCCAGCAACCACTTAATGTCGTTAATTAACCCGTTTTGTGACAACTTAATGCGGTCATTAACTCATTTTGGACGGCCCAATCAAATTCAAGCAAATGGGAGTTACAAGTCCAAGCAATCATGGCATTAAAACCATGAAACTCCCCTCATCATAGAGATTAAAGGCGATTAAATGCCCATCATTCTCCATCGGCCAATTACAAACCAAGAAAAAGGAGTTACAAAATCAAGAAATAAAAACTTGTAACTCCTCCCATCATGAAGCATCAATGCCATCAATTTTCTCATCATGGCCATCAATGCCCTTAAACCACCTCATGGCTACCAAAAGCCTATAAAAGGAGGTCCATTCCAAGAGAGAGGCATCTATTTGGAACTTTGAATCGTTGCATTTTGCACATCCACACCAACACCCATCTGGAGTCTGGAAAAATCCCAGAGAAAATCCGACGAAGTCTTGCTGCTCTGCTGCAAGAGACACTACAAGGTGATCAAAGTCCCTTGGGGGGCCACCCCCCCAAGGTCCCCTTCTTCTACAACATGGCCTAAACGCGGCTTTTCAGCCCATTTACTCGGTTTTTCATTGGATATAGGACCTCTCCTTGGTCTTTATCCTCTAGAAAACTGAGGTTGGAGCCAAGTTGAAGAATCGAAGCATCAAGCGTTCTCATTTGAAAGACGATAGCGAAGTCCACACATGACTTGCGACCATCGATCTGAACGTGTCCCCACAATCTCGTGAGAAGTTAGATCCATTTTCTTTATTTTCTATTGTAATTTGTATTTTTTAAAGAGACAAAAAATGTCACAATTCTTGTCTTTCATTTTGATGAGATTTGTAAATCGCTTTTCACGGCAAAATCGCCTTTCACGGCACCAAATCGCCTTTCATGGCAAACAAACAAAAATCGCCTCTTATGGCATTCGAAACAAAAATTGTCTCTTTTCTTAAATATTTATGCAATTTAAAAAGTTAGAAAGAATGATTGATTTCCCTTCTACTTGTGAAGGTGAATCTCCGGATCATCATCATTCCAAATTCCAAGTAGAATAGAAAATCTGGCATACCCGTACAAAAATGTTGATACCCGCATTTCCTCCTCCGCCGAAACCCGGCAACCCCCGAGACTGAAGGAGAGGACGGAAATCGAGGGTCCATCACGCCGTTTTCTGGCTGTTTCTCGATCTTTTTTTACTCTTTTTTCTCCTATATTCTTCTTGACATTTTTCCTCATTTATTGGTTTGATTCTCTTAAAGAAAACCTGACGAGAAGCCGAGCAAATCGGAGCACAAAGTTTCCTACTTTCTAGGAGGGCTGAAGACTTTGTTGCCGATTTTCTATCAAAAGTCAAAACTAGGTCTAACGATGTCGGAATGACCTGAATTTTGAGGTGAAACCTCCCGAGCAGTTGATAGGACCAACCATGGGCTTTTGCTTGAGTTTTGAAGCCGTGTGGGGTCCTGTCGTCATTAGACTTGATTTTGTAGCGAGGGAGATGCCGCGCTTTGATGTGTGGTCAACCGGTGTCCAATTGACCTGAAATTTGACAGGGAGCCTATTGGAGTCATTTTGAGATGATCCATTAGCTCCGATTTGGATGTCATGGTCTCGAAAAGTTCCGCCGCCGGAAGGCTTGATTTTATTTCCGAGCGTCAAAGTCTGGTCAAACATCGTCGGAATGACCTGAAATTTGACGTGTAGCCCTTTGGAAGCTTGTTGAAGCCACCCACATGCTTTGTTTGATAAGTGATTACCTCGGTGGTTCTGACAGCCGTGAGGCTTGATTTTACTGCTCGAGGGTTGATGGGGGGTCAAATGTTGTCGGTTTAACTTGAAATTTGATACGGAGACTTTCGGAGGTATTTTGGACCATCCGTAGGCTCTGATCGAAGTTTTGATGTCTTCACCACTGTCGCCGCCAGGGCGCCTATTCAACTGCCGGAGGAGTAAAATTAGGCCAAATGATGTTGGAATAGCCCAAAACTTCATGTGTACTCTTCTTTTAGCTGTTTTGAAGAATCTTGTAGTTTTTGTTTGATTTTGAAAAGATTTCCCGCTTGAAGTTGCATTGCCTGTTTGGGGTAGGATGCGGCTTCATGTGGCTTTTTAATGTTGAAGAGGCAAAGTGACATTTTTGGTGTCAACAAGGTCATGAGCATATGTTGTGCAAGCTTAAGAGGTCCATTTATGGACTTAAGCAAGCATCTAGATCTTGGAACATTCGTTTTGATCAAGCCAATAAGTCTTATGGTTTCGAACAAAACCCTGATGAACCTTGTGTGTATAAGAGGTGAAACGGCAATATGGTGATTTTCTTAGTACTTTATGTAGATGACATACTACTCATTGGAAACGATGTCGGGGGGTTTTCTTTGGTCAAAGTATGGTTGAGCAGTTAGTTCGATATGAATGACTTAGAAGAAGCTAGTCACATTCTAGGGATCAAGCTATTGCGAGATCGGAAATAAAGAATGTTGGGCTTATCTCAGGTGGTTTATATTGATGCGATTCTTACCTGTTTTAGCATGCTATATACCAAGAAAGGATTTCTTCCTTTCATGCATAGAATTACTTTATCCAAGGATCAGTGTTCTAAGATACCTGATGAGATAGAAAAAAATGAAGGAAGTACCTTATATTTCGGCGGTGGGAAGCCTCATGTATGCAATGCTATGCACTAGACCTGATATTTGTTTTGCCATTGGCATGGTTAGTAGATACCAGTCCAATCCAGGGAGAGAACATTGGATTGTGGGAAATCATAAACTTAAGTACCTTAAGAGGATTAGAAATTATATGCTAATTTACGTGGCCGAGAATTTGATACCCATTGGGTACACAGACTCGAACTTCCAGTCAGATAATGATGCTAGAAAGTCAACTTGATCAGGATTTGTATTTACCTTGGGAGGTGGAGCTATAAGTTGGAGGAGTGTCAAGCAATCATGTACTGCTGACTCCATCTTGAAAGCTGAATATGTGGCAGCTTCTAATGCAGCCAAGGATGCGGTTTGGCTCAGAAAATTATTGATGGATCTAGAAATGGTATATTCGGTAAAATCACCTATAATATTTTATTGTGATAATACCGGTTCGGTTGCTAATGCAAATGTAAGACCCCGACCCTCAATTTTTGGGTTTAGCATTGTTTTAACCATGATTTAGCTTTTTAAACAAGATTAGAGATGATTTGACTTTGTTTTTGAGTTTGAATAGATTTTTCATAACTTTGGAGAGTTTTAAAAGACCATTGACTTTGTTTTGGACCTGACCCTTGTAAATTGTATTTTTGTGAGAATTTATTCTTGGTTTCTAAAAATTCCAATTTTTATTCCTTTTGACTCATTTTATTGTTATAAACAACTTTCATGTTTTGACCATCTTGATTTAATACTCAGAAATCGCGTTTTTCGAGAAAAAGGGCAAAAATGACAATTTTCACTAAATCTGTCCATGAATTTCGAAAATTTCAGAAATTGGGGAAAATATACTTTTTGGAAACTAGATTTTTCGACGATCATTTTGTTCTTCTTCGTCGATTTCATCCGGGGTCCACAAGACCAAGTTTTAAGCGTTTCAAGTTCTACTGCATTGGGACCCACCCTCCAGACACTATAAATACCCTTCTTCTCTCTCTCCTCCATTCTTCTTCTTCCCATTTTCCTGCAACCGGTTTGCCCTAGAGTGGAGAGGAGAGAAAGCTTTTTCCTCTTGGTCTTTTCCCTTGGATCTTCCATCAAGAGAGCTCCAATCTCAAATCCGACTTCGCCATTTTCTTCCTCTCTTCTCAAGCTTCGATTGGATCCGTTTTTGAGCCAAATCCCCGACACTATTCATCATCTTCAACCTCCTTTCTTCTTGTTCAGCTAGCTAAAGGTTAGGGCTCTTGTTCCTCTTTTCATTTGATGTTCGTTTAGTTCATTTAGAACTTGTTTTCTATGTTTTCAAACCCATTTTCGAAATGGGGCTTTGTAGTGACAAAAATGGTGATTTTTATGTGTTCTCTTTTGGGGCTTTTGTGTAGATTTCGTGGATCTTCCTTTTGGTTGAGTTTTGTGGAGTTTTGCTTGGCATTTGGACAAAGGCAAGTGATCTTTATAGGACTTCTTATGTTTATTGTCTTATGCTTTCATTTTGGTTTTAACATTTCATTAAGACATGTTTTCCATGTTTAATTAATGCAAGTCATGTTCATGCTCTTTCAAGTCATGAGTTTTGGGCTTCTTCATTTGTCTTGTTAGCATTGATTTTTCAAGCTCTTGAATCATGTTTAGTCTTGTAAGTTTTATGATTTTGTACATGAAAATGCTTTGATGTCTTTGTTATAGAATGAATGGGTTTAATTGTGGATAGAATGTTTTAAAAATGTGAGAAATGTAGCCCTTGGAAAGCATGAAGGCTTGGGGAGTGCATGTGGTTTAAATGTGGAAGTGAAGAAGGGAGTGAAGTGTAAGAAAAATTGAAATTTCCGAAGTTCTACCGATAGAGGTATTTTCAACCGGAAGTTCTACCGGTAGAAAGGGCCCAAAATCTGACAGAGAGTGAGGAAATTGAAAACCCCAAGCTCTACCGGAAGTTCTACCGGTAGAAATAGCCCAGATTTCGGCAGAGAGTGAGAAAAGTTGAGGAGCATGAGTTCTACCGGAAGTTCTACCGGTAGAAGTGCTCCAACCGGAAGTTCTACCGGTAGAGGTGGTTCTACCGGTAGTACTACCGGTAGAGACGCTTCAACCGGTATTTCTACCGGTAGAGAGGCGTGAACCACAACCAGAAGTACTGTTTTTGAAGATTTTTGTGGGAATGAAAACTAGACTAGGTTTTAGACCTTTTTATTGACTTTGTGCACTTGAAATTCCAAAATGTACTATAACTTCTGGGGCACCAAATCTTGTTAAAAACTCCGACATTTGGGTTTCAACTCCACAAGGGTCAATGATTGGTCTTAGCCTAAACTTGATAGATTTCGTGTTTGAATTCTTATTTTGATGCTTCATGCATCATCGTGTCCTCGTTTGATTTCCAAGTATAAGTTTGTTTGAAGATTTGTTTCAAGAACCAAGACCATTGTTTTGATGCTTTGTGCATCATCGTGCATTCGTTTGAATTTCAAGTATAAGCTTGTTTTAAGACGTGTTTCAAGAATCGTGTTTCAAGAATCAAAAGGGAAATCATTTCTTAAGTTTGTTAAGCATTTATATTATGCTATCTTGCTAGCCTTGTCGTGACGTGTTTGATAAATGATTTTCCCTCTTGTTTTGTCGTGTTCTCGAACGTGTATCGTCATGTTTTATGCATTCATGATATAAGTGAGTACCACTGAGCTTGGACTGCCCTTTTAGCTTGATCCACTACCTGGGGGTCCTTAAACAACGTGGACTGTCTGCAGACTAGTCGTGTCTTGAATGACACATCGTGCGTGTTCGTGGTCCGGTTCCGCGGCCGGACACCCCGTCTACCTTGTGTGGCGTGGGATCGTGTTTATCATGTCGTGCTTGTCGTGCTTGTCGTGCGTGCTTACTCTTGTCATCATATATGACGGAGAAAGGATGGGCTCTTTGTGGATTTACTAATCATGATATTATATGTATTCATGTCTTCTTTCGTATATCGTGCATGTACTCGTGATTTCTCAATAAGTATCTTGCTCATGCATTGTTTGTAAATCTTGCAAATCTGTTCAAGTTCAATAAAGTGTTTTTAGTTCTTGTTTCCTTTAAACTTCGATTTTGTTTATGCTCTTGCCTATTTTGATCACCTGCCAGACCGTCGTGTCTGATATACTTCTGTTTTGGTGCTCTAGATAGCAGGTCCTTGTTTTGATCTAGTTCGCGTGCAGAGGGCTGTTGAGCCACGAGTTTTGCAGTCTTGTAGTGTCAGCGATGTCATGTTGACGTCATGCTTGACTCCGGAGTTACGTTACACCATTGGGTAGTATTTGTTCTAGCTTGTTTTTGTGTACGGCTTTTGTTAGCCTATTTCTTGGGAATTGTAATCAATGCACTTGTTAATTTGAAACTTGAATATGTTGGGTAATGATAAGCCTGTTACTGTCAGCTTTGTATATCTTGATATTATGAATTGTTCCAGTCTGAATTTAAATATGTCTATGACAATTTTGTGCTAACAGATTGAGTACGACACGGAACCCGATGGATACGGATTCCGGGTCGTAACGTCTTGTATAGCTTCCGCGAAATATTTTGATGTGTTGTGAATTTTGTTATCCTCACACACGCGGATCCTGGGAGGGGAAATACTACAAATTCTCCCCATGCTCGCGTCCCCGAGATCGGATCCCGGTTTTGGGGGCGTGACAGCAAAGGAACCTAGGATGCATAATAAGGGTAAGCACGTCCAGCGTAAGTATCATCTCATATGAAAAATCGTACAGAGGGGTGACATAATTGTGACCAGAACTACATCGGCAAACAACCTGGCAAATCTTTTTACAAAGAGCTTACCAGCAAAGAGTTTTGATAGTCATGTGGAATGCATAGGGTTAAAATATATGTTAGCATGGTTTTGAGTCTAAGTAGGAGATTGTTGGGAATTTATACTAAAAACATACTTTTATGTATTTGTCTTTGACTTATTCACTTTTTAGTATATTTTGTCTTCTCATTTAACTGAGATTTAGTATGGGCAAATTGTTGCATTGTTAATTATTATGCATGTGAGTGTCTTTTATTCTATAAAGTATCAAGTTGGTGTATAGAGTTCTACTTATACACGGAAGACTTATTTGTAGGTTCCTATAGAATATAAGTTGTTGTTCAAAATCTAGATTGATTTGGACACACCATCTGTACGATTGTAGCATGATGTTTCAACAGGCTTCTCTTGGCAGCGGGAAACGGTATAGTTTCGACTCATTATGTTAGTATGCTTTGTTTGTATTGAACATGACCCTTTTTGGATTTATTGTCTTTATACTAACTATATAAAATGATTAATATCCAAATGGTTATTATGAGTGCTAGTACTCTTAATCCCGACGTAAATACTAGACACATACATTTAATTAGTGTTTGGCATTTTGATTTACTAATAAGTGAGATCTTTTATGGGTCAACAATATCAGAAAATTGGATGACTACACCACGTGTATGGTGCATATTAGTTTATTGACGGAATCCACTTCCCGTAATAGGGATTGATAATATCTCCTTGATAAAGCTTTTAAGTTTGGATTATATCAAACCCTGCAGGTGGACTTTGTATTTGACATATCAAATAAGTTAAGTGTAAGGTCTCAATAAGTTATATAGATATCGATTAACCATAGGTGTCAGTAATTATTTAATCGATGGATATATGAAATCTTAATGTGGGGAGATTAATAAGTATTTAATAACAAGAAGCTCGAAATATTATTTTGAGAATAAGGACATGAGTGTAATTATAATTCTTTAGTGGACTGAATTGTAATTTATGGAACTAGGATTCTAATTTGGGTCGAATTAGGGTTTCCTGTTTCCATAAGAAGCCTATCATTATTTCCTTGTTAAGGTCTTTATTATAACAGATATATATATATATATGCGCTATTGCTCTCTAAGTTAAAAAAGGAGAATAAGAAGAAAAGAAATCTCATTTTGGAGATCATAAGAGAATTCGCAGAAGAGGCCCACACCCTAGTGCAAGTTCAAGCGTATAGGAATACAATAGAAGATCTTGAGATTTTCGGGTTGCTGTAAAATCGAGATTAAATCAGAGAGATCTCGTACGTATGGTTTTTAATCATATTCGTCTATAGTTATTTCCGCAGTGATCTGCACGAAACATCTAAGGTTTATGGCGGCTGCTCTTTTTTAACATTATTGAATGCATGCCTCAAAGCAAACTTCTTCAGGGTGGCCCAAACTTTATATCCACCCAAACGTTAACTCTTGACTGAGTATTTATCTAAATGCTCATCCAATTCCACTCAACTTTTGCTCATTCTAATTAGCATTTTCTTTAGGGTAATTTGATATGCGGCTGCCTTTTCACAGAAAAAAGTGTGGAAAGTGAAACAATTTACTGCACAGTTGAAAAGTCCAAGTTTGGTGTGGCTCCTTTTTTACCTGAAAAAGTTTAAAAAATAAACTTTTCCATGGTCCCATGAAAAATGGTGTCCTCTCTCTCTACGTGTGAAGGGGAGATGGGGTCGGATTTTTTTTTCTTTTTCTGTTGTGAGAAATGTGGAAAGATTGTGCAACGTAAAATGGTGCACTTTAGTAGAGCCCCCTTTCCCTATTTCCTGTTGATTAATGGGCTCAAAGTACGGCCCAAAGACCGCACTCCCATGCCCCCACTCGAAAGACCCAATCCACTTTAGGATTCCACTATTAGACAAATTATAAGCTGTTTAACTTATTTTTGACAATTTCAGACTCTTGGAACTCTAATATTTTTATCCATTTTTTCATGTTCGGCTCTTGACCTAGGTGGGAATAAAGTGATATCCAATGGTTCGTTCATATGCAGGCGTAATTAAAGAAGCAAATTTGGTGTAAGTGGAATCCTTCCAAACTGAAGATTGGCAGTTGAGTCCGACCCACAAACTGAGAACTCTAGCACTGGAGGCCACGAGTCGGGCATTAATTTTATCAAAAGCAGCCGTGCAGACTGCCGAGGAAAACATGTTAGAGAACAACCAAGGCCTAGATTTTTAATTTGAAATATACTAATGGGAATGCTCAAAATCCAAGTTATGGCTGATTGGAGGTCAAAATTACAATTTTCAAAGAAAACAATACGTTTTTTGTAATTTACCTCGAGCATAGAGAACTTGTGGAAATATCAAGAAAAAAAAAAGACGTAAATGCCTAGCATAGGTGGATGGGGCATCGCAAAATAGCATAACTTGTGTTAAAAGAAGGAGATTGTAAGATAAAAAGGGAAATATGAAATGAGCGAATAAGAGAAGAAAAACTAAACGAAAGGGTTCTAGGATTGGGGAGGTGCGAGTGGATTGCTTCTGTGGCGATGGGGTTGTGATGGTGATGGCGATCGATTACTTGGTGATTGTTCGGGCCAGCTCTACCATTAAGCAAGGAAACCCTTGCTTTAGGGCCCAAAAAATATGACATCCAAAATGCAAAACATAAGGCCCCATGATAGCAACTGGTACTTTTTAAATTCCAAAATAAAAACTGATATATTTTTATTTCTCCCTAAAAATAAGGCCCCATGATAACTTTCTCTTGAGAAGATACAATCAAGATCTTCACTTCTTCTTACCTAACCAAGTCTCCAGATTACCCACTACAGAAATTTATGTCCATTTCTTGTCTTCCGGGCCCCCTCTCTCTCTCTCTCTCTCTCTATATATATATATATATATATATTCCCTCTCTTTGTCCACTTTAAAAAGGTTTGACCAATGCTTGAAGCTTTAGCTTTCGAGAGAGTTGTGACTAAATTACTAATAGCAAAATATAAGGCCCCATAATAACAAGTGCAATCTTTTCAAATTAAAAAAAAAAATAAATACTGACTTAATTAGTAATTTTGCATCACAAAAAGCAAGAAAAATAGATTTTAAATAAAATATTTATAAAAATATTAAAAAATAAAAAAGGACTCATTTAGGATTTTTGCTTCAAGCCTCAAATTTTCTTCAACTTGCCCTGGTGATGGTGATGAGAGAGACTAAAAGGAAAGAGGGGTCGAGGGGGATGAGAGATGGTGAGAGGGCAGCAGTGGCACGGCTACGTACTTTGTGCTTACCAATGAGGAGCTAGGGCACTTTTTTTTTAAGAAAAGATTTTGAGTGAATTAGTTTTGTCTTAGGAATGACATTTGGCTTACTATCTCTAATTAGAAACGGTTTAGAATTGCTCTAGAATATTGTTTCTAATCTTCAATTTTGTTGTTGCGGATCTCATTTAATAAAGGGAGGTTGGAGATGAGAAAATAGCCTTTCATGAACATAGTAACAACAAAGAAATTTAGGCCCTATATATGTACAGTTCTAGACCATTCTAGCAATTAGTCTTTCCTTCAGATGGGTTCTATCTAGCCCTTTTGGAAGAAATTATAGCTGAGAATTTTTCTAATGTAATTTTGAGAATAATTGAACCATAATAGTTCACTATTGAAGTTTAGGTGTTAAGGTTGCATATTGGCATTGGATTATTTGAGCATTTGAAGTCTTCCATTTCAACTAATGTGGATAAGGAATCTATTTTGAATACAGCAAAAATTCAGATCTGAATCTTGTTAGGTTTTTGAGTATTGGCTAATTCATGGGTTAAAAAAAAAAAAAAAATCTAGGTCCATTGAGTTGTAATTCTTATTTGTAGAAAATGATTGCGAATATAAAAGAACTTAAAGATAGAAGTTTGGAAGAATTAGAAGTATGTTGAAGGAAGAATTAGAAGCGCGCTGAATTTCCGGAATCAATTTACAGGTCCGCTCGAGCACACATACTCCCGCCCGAGCGCGCTCTGTCAGAAAGCAGCCAGACGCTAGACAGAATGGGTACCTGCTCAAGTGTGCATACACCCGCTCGAGCGGATGACGCGAAAGAGTCCTGTTCAAATTTTGTTTCTATTTCTAATTTGTTCAAACTGCTTGTTTTAATTCTAATCATCTTAGACAACTTTAAGCATATGCCTAAGCCTATTTAAAGAACTCATAGGCTACCCAAAAGATATACCTCTCTCACTGCTCTGACTTGGAAGACCTAATTGAGAGAATTCTTCTGTATAGAGTTAATTGAAGAGTTGTATTGCAAGGTTCATCTAGAGAGCTGGTTCTTCTAATTCCCTTATAGAAGATCATTTTCTTTCGTAGAAGATCTGAGCAGTCAATCAAGTTTGAATTTGTTGCAATCAACGGTTTGAAGTCATTGAGGCGTGGAGCTACACAAGAGGCAACTGCAGTCTTTAGGTAGTGATTATCTGGGGAGGGATTTGTGAGTGTGTTGTAATTGCTAGATTCATAATGCTTGATTGTTGATCTAGTTTAGATCTGTGGCTTTTCACCTGGGTAAGGTTTTTCATGTTATATTTAGTATCCTTTGTAGTGTGTGCTTTTGCTATTTATTTTCGCTGCTTATTATATTATTATTATTTTTTTTTTCTGCACACTTTAGATTGTTGAGTTGATCAATCTAGAAATCATACAAGAACTTTGAAATCTCTATCGATGTATGTATAGAATGTCTGGCACAAAGTAAACTAACGTCGTGTTATGAACGTTACTTGCAATAATGTTTCTTTTGTGGTCTTTGATTCTCTTATTGTTTCAACATCATATGATTCTGGCCTTTGACTTAGAAGTGGACATTGAAGATTCATTTCTCTACCTGTAGAGTTTTGCTGAAATTTTGAATATGGTTACTATGAAGGATTGGGATGTGGAAGACTCTGACACAAGGCCAAAGATGTATGAGCATTTCTGATGGTTGGAAGCCTTCATAGATCTCCTTCATGTGGAATTAGTGCAATCCATGACATAGGGTTCCCATCTCCCCATATATAGACGAGCCCGTCACGTTTCCAACAGACTTTTTTTTCCAAGAAACTCGAGTCCCTTATTCCTACTGGAAGTTTCCTATGTGAGGATAAGAGCTGATCCACTAACTTTAGATTATAGCGAATCCCTATCTTATTTAGAATAGATAAAGTCTTTATCAAAGTGAGAGTCCTAATCATCTCTCTTGGAAACTGCCAACCGAGGTTGGAAAAATTCCCGAGTTGACTCTCGACTCTCCCAAGTCATCTAATTCTAATAAAGGACCAAGTCAAATACATGGGAGATTTGGCCGGGGGGCCTCATTTTAATAAAATTTTCACATTCTTAACTATTTGATAGGTAGATTAGAATTTTAGTAATTAATGTTTATTTTTAAGTAATTATACACAAGGTTTGGAGTAAGGGATATAAAAATAATGGCTGTGATGTAACTTGAAATTTATATTTGATCTTTAATTTACATTTAATATTTGGACTAACCAATCACTTAATATGCAATATGTAAAAGCATAAATTGAATTTTGCTCACAGCCATCGGTGCAAACACCGGCGACAACCCTTATTTATTATGCATACATAGCTATTGGGCTTTGGGCCCTTAGACTAAAGTAGGTTTGATTAATCATAATAATGATTGTACAAGAGACCCCTAGATGGAATGGATAGTGAAATGGGATATCATGAAACGACGTGCCAAATTTAGGTAGCACATGAAACTAGATGATCAGAGATTTTGACCGACTTCACAGATGAAAAAAAAGATTTTTTTTTTTTTTTTTTTTTTTTTTTTACAAAAAAGCAAAAAAAAATGAAACTTAAGTTTTGAGTAGAGGGATTTATAGAATAAAATAATAAAACTATGGCAAAGTTGTTCATATTTTTTTTTTATGCCAAATCTAATTTCTTGTTGACAATACCGCCATAAACTTATAACGTTTTTGCTAAAAACCATCTTAATTATGATTTTGTTCTTCCACCTATGATCATAAAAACTGATGAGAGAGAAAGAAAATAGTTTTGTGGTTGTGGAAAAGAAGAGTGTGAGAAGCAAAGACGAGAAAAGAGGTGATGGGCCAAGAGTGATGATGAAGCGGTCGATTGGTAATGAGAAGGGTGTCTAGAAGATGAATGGGAAAACGTGGGTTTGGTGGCTGCGGGGTGTTTGAAAGATGGATGAGATGTGGATTCGGTTGTTGTGAGGTTTGAAAGATACGTGGATGAGATGTGGATTCGGTGATTGTGTAGTGTTTGAAAGATGAAAGGGTGTGAAAATGGGCTTGGTGGTGGTTCTGAGGTGTCTCGAAGGTGAATGAGAGAAGGGTTGATAAGGAAAAGTTGACGAAAGTGAGGTGATACGGAAAGAGGAGCCTGATTTTGGAATATAGGGAGAGAGATAGTATGACAGTACCGTGGAAGATGAAGAAAAGATAATGGAGAGGCTAAAGAGGCAAGGTGTGTTGATGGTAAAAGGAGAAAATGAAGGCCGTGACCACTATGTTGGTGAAGGGAGAGGATGGTTAAAGATTTAGGGTGAAAATGAGATGCGTATCAAAATTGGAGAAGATGAATTTTTCGATTTTGACGATATCACCAACGAGGGTATTAAAAAAAAAGTATGAACCACTTACCGGTAGTTTTATTAATTTTATTTATAAAATAATTTAATCATAATTCAAACTTAATTATTTTATAAAAGCCCAAAAAAAAAAGGGGGTTTAAGGTTCGTTCATAAGCAGTTGACGGAATATGTTGAGGTGGGACTCCTCGACGCACCAAGTCATGAGCCTCACGCCCTTGTCGGACGAGGGCGGGCAACCCACAATGCAGACGGGGATGGTGCCCGAGTAGTCCGCGGGGACGAAGTAGATCGGTGGGCCCCACCCATAGTCCACGTCTCCGAAGCCCAGGCGGCCCCACTCGGACACAAACAACGTGGCATACGAGAGAGGAGCTACTTCAAAAGGGTCCATGTAGCCATCATCATCATCATCATCTGTTTCAGTCCTACCCACCAATTTGGCGAATTGAAAGGGCAGCTTGGCCTTTGCTTCTTGAATGAGTTTGACCGTTTCAATCTGGCTGGTGCATCTAAGCTTCTCCAATGGAAGGGAGACGACCACGGGGAAGATGCAATTGCCATAGAAGCCCTGGGGCAAGGGAGGGACCACGAGCCTACGCGCATTTGAAAAGAAGACGAGCGTGGCCTCGTCACCATTGAGATTATTATGATTTGCGCCAGCAGCAGCAGCAGAATTGTTGTAGGTTATGGCTTGAGCTCGGCATTTCCACACTCTAGCAGCTAGGACTTCAAAGGTGGAGCAAGGTTTGCCAGTGATCTCCCAGAATTGGCGCTTGAGAAGGGCAATGGAGTCCGAAGAGATGTCGATATCTGCATGCTTCAGTGGCCTGTTGTGTTCCTCAACATAAGAAGGTGGTGGTGGTGGTTGTAGTATTGCATGAGCTATCGGTTGTGCGGGTAGAGATTCCCTGCACCATGCTGGAGGAATGGTGGGGAGTTGGAGGCCTCTGGCTGACTCGCCTACTGCTTTTAGGAACTGAGCAGCGCCCAAGCCATCACAAACGCAGTGAGAGAACTCGAGCCCCATCACAAAACCCCCGCATTTGAATTGCGTTACCTGGTTGGGTAGGTAAGAGTGAAACCAACAAAATCAGGTATCAATCCCACATTATTTTTTTAAAGTCCCACACCACTCATGTGAGTGTCGAGCTATATGTTTGGGCTCTCCTCATCTAATATAATGCGTTTTGAGTTAAGCTAGGGCATAACTCAAAAGCAAGGCTTAAGCTAGGGCCTCTGGTCTGTACCGGATGAGTTGGGTCGTGGCGCACTTTCACTTTAGTGGGCTCCGCACCTGGGGCTTTGGCCCTATCACTTTCAGGCCCATCAGATCATACTATTCCATTAATATATAAAAAAAAATGGAAGGGCAAACCAAAGGTCCAGTTCATTGGGAATGGTGCAAACCTATTGGATGCAGTGTAAGATGTGTGAGGGGAATAATAATCTTGTCGGAATGGTGCAAACATATGGCCAACAAGGAGGTGTGCATTGTACACGTGGTGTGGAATAGATCATTGTACCTATGCATATCAGTATCTGTAAACACACGCACGCACACTTGCCTGCACCAACAAGAGGGGGTCAAAGCCATCTTTCTCTGGAGGAGGCTGTGGGAGAAGCCGAAGACGCCACTCTAAAACTTCATTGTCGAGGTAATCAATGGCCTCGAGGTTGCACTGAACCGACGCTTCCACAAACCACACACCCTCGCCCGTACAGGCAAGCTGCAGCAGCGGTGAATGGATGAGCCTGCCTGCGAGAGGGTAGTAGTGCACCAGGACCCTAGACAAGGCCTCTCTTATGACGGCCGCGGCATTTGGGCCGTGCCTGAACACGTGCAGCGACCGAACCTTGTGTCTCAGACCAGGAAAGGCGTCGATGAGAGACAGACTGAGGTTGTCCGAGGGGGTCGCCTCACATGGCCCAACCATGCCTTCACCCAACTTGCTCACCAACAGCACCATGTTCTCTCTCTCTCTCTCTCTCTCTCTCTCTCTCTCTCTCTTATCTTTTTCTTTTATTTCGATCTCCTGAAGTTACTTGAAGAGATGATAATCTTGAAACAATCTGTACCTACTTCACTCGCCAAATGCAATCATATATAGACTAGCGAAAAGCCCCGTGCTTAGCACGGGAAACGTAATTCACAATATTATATAGTGAAAAATATTATAAAAAGGCTTTGTAAATAGAGAGGGGAAAATGTAGACAGTAAAGGGAAGAGAACGGACACATAGAGAAGATGAAATGATGCATTAAAATGTTGAAAACATACCGAGAAGAGGAAAGGAACAGAAAGAAATGAGGAGTTCCAGTATTAAAGTGTTATAAAGGAAGAGCTTCGGTAGTAATTAAAGAATGTTTAGAAAAGGAGATTATAGTATCAATCTATTAAAAGAAGGTGTCAAAACAAAATTCACAAGGTCTAAATCAAATTGTAATTAAACTCTAATTTCTTAGTTCGCTTCATATTTGATCAATTCCATATATTATATATTCATTTGAGTTTAGTTTTATTGTAAAATGGTTGTCATAGAAAATTAATGACTATATAGGAAATCATATAAAATAGTTATTTCAAAAGTTTGATCACCCATGCTTAAAGTACAATGCATAAGTATGAAATAATAACAGTATTTATAGGGCCCAATATTCTAAAAATATAGTTATTTTTATAAATACCTTGTACATAAATTCTAACTCCCGGTCAATATTCCAAAATGGAGCTGGGTCCGTTCATCATTAACTGATTTTAAGCTTTATTGATAACTATTAGCAAATGTAGTGGTAGGGTTGTCCCTTTGAAATTCATATTGTCTCGAGTTCGAGTCTGCTTTATATCTGACCCGAGCTAATTTACCCCGACCCGACCCGTTTGCTATGTCGAACTAAATTAAATTTGATGAGTCAAAATTAATTGGAGTGAATTGGAATTGATTTCAATTTGAAACCACTTCGCTTCATATTATATAATAGATGGAGAGAGACAGTGGCACACAACCAACCACAGTTTGAGAAAAGTGGGAATATTTCTCTTCTATTCAATACTGGAATGATTATTGTGGTAATACTTCTCTACTATTCATTGCCGAAATGATTATTGTCGACACTACCAACCAGCTATTTACCTCATTTGGACCCCAAACACTTTCAGACGCGTCGACGCCATTCTAATTTCCATCCCGATGGGGATGGATGGATGTAGATAGTGTGGCCCACATGTTGGCCAAGGGTCAGGCCTAGCGTGTTCGAGGTCATAGATTTTTTTTTTTTTAATTGTACTGGGCACTTTACGAGATAATAAAGGATTGGGATTGCAAAATGGATTAATTATAAATTGATGTAAGCTTTAATAGTAAAATGACCAAATTGGGGCTCGAAATGATCCTTCTAGACTCATGTGGCCCCCACTTTTGCTTTATCCAAGGGTGTGCACTTTCCTGGAGGATATTGTACTCTTGGGTACAAGTTCCATAGAGTTCGATCGATCTATGTGTACAAGTTGGAAGAGAAAAAAAGGAAGTGAGTCGAATCTTTTTCTCATATTTCTCGTTTTTCTAAATTGAGATCAATGCTACGACATGTATGACATCCATACTAGAATAAATTCCCATGAGTACCTGATCATCAATAGCTAAATGGGCCAGATCCGGATCCATCATGGAATATGAGTTGTATCCAGATTTAGCAATTTCTTTTTATCCAAATCCGATTTAAAATGCATATCTGAAATAAGATGTAGATTGCATTGTATAATTGAATAAAAGAGCTTTAATATTTTTTTAGAAAATTTTAGTATAGGATGTTAAAAAGTATTTGAGGTTTCATGCCCACTTTATTCTGAATTGAAGACTTTTAGGGGATAGTAGACATTAACATTCAGTTGCAGGCGTCAGCATGACATCATTTTCTCCTTTGGCTTAATTCTCTAATTTAGTTGTTAATATTTATAATGTTGCCAATATCGTCAAGATGTTACTTCTTCATGCCTAGCTAGCCTGTTACTTTATCTTTTTTCACTTTATGTTACTTCTTAATGCCTAGCCTTTGAATTTATCTTATATTACTTTCTTTTTTTCACAACCAATTATGAGGAAAGAAACACCCTTGAATGAATGACCTAAGATACACAACATAATCTCTATTCAAAAATGATTTTGCCCCCTTCTTAACCTTTGCTTGGCGCTTCCTTTTATGTTACAAACAAAATCACCAATGGATAATTCTTGACGTGTAAATCAATTGGTAAGACTTAAAAGGTAACCACCATTGTTTATTTTATTCCAGCTTCCCACCTTTCTATGCAGCCATCATACCTACACTATCAAATTATTATTGTTATATAAGAGTGAGTTCACGGGTCTATTCGAGTCAAAACTGAAAGAGATCAGTCTGAAAGATGTTTATATAAAGGGTATAGTACATCGCCCTGCTTCAATCCATGGTGGGCCTACCATTTTTAAAATTCAAGCCGGCAATTAGACCTAAAAGCCCATGTAGTGATCAATGTGCGATCATTATTGAAATATGTGAGCTGCACTGTAGTTCTTCCCTGTTCTAAATTCTTAAATTTCTGTCCTTCGCTTTGTCATTATGGTTCCTAAAATCCTACTATGGAAGGGCATGTTTGTGCAACGTTGAAACTATGCAAATTATCATTTCCATGGTGCCATAAAAATGGCTTCAGACAAATGTGATATGTCCCTAACTAACTGAGCTATTGATGAGGGACCTAGATTATTTTTAAAATAAAAAATGCTACTGTATCAAAGTACTTTTTCATTAATAGGATTGAGTCCTAAATTGTTGGAGGTTTGACCCAGCAGCCCATCATAAAAGAAAGGCTTACTGAATAAGATGTATATGTAATGCATCCAAGTAGGCTCCATCTATTTAGAAAGTAGCAGAGATTTGAGCTACCAAAATGGAAGCCCTAGAAGAGCATCATTAATGATCTAATAAAGAATCTAAAAGGATGGAGATCCGGATGCTACAGTGGATCATGACTACGTAATTTTAATTTGGGCATAGCAATGGGTTGCATCCAGCTTTAATTTGGTTTTGGAGCTTGAAAACAATAGCTGAAAAGAAACAATTTTCCAACCCGATCAAGTATTCTATCATTAGCCAGGTTTCATACAATAAAAATAATAAGATTACTTTTTCCATAGTTTTTCCATTGGATCTTTCCCATTTCTATCCTATACATTGCTTTGGCTTTGGGATCCTTTTTATTGACATCCATTAAGATGGGCCTTCTTCAGATAGGAATCATTAGCATGACTCTTGTATTTGATGTATCAAGCTCAGATGATTTTCAGTACAGCAAATAATAATTGGGATCCTCTATTATCGTCTTGATATAAATCTACTGGCAGTAACCACTTAAAAACACCAAACTTATTGCTAGATTGTGATGTATCTGAAGAGAAAGTCTTTCTTACAAGCAAACTGTAAGACATGGAGGTGGCAAACGGGCCAGGTCGGGTCAAAACAGCTCGAGTTTTCTATGTTCGCTATTTGTATCTATAGATTAAAGGTCAATGTGAAACCGGACCCTTCTTTAAAAACTGCCCGCACCCAATGCAGCTCAATCCGACCTCACCTTCATACCTCACATCCTCAATACATGTGATCACATTCAACAACCCATTAGAACCTAGCTATTTTTTTTTTTTTTTGCTATCGGAGGGTTCCCAACCCTTTGGACTGGATTAATCCCTCCAGGCCCAGAGGGAAGCCGGGTAAACTCCCATGTAGCCCCAGTGTGGTAGTCCAGTTTCGAACCTAGCTAACACGTCCTTTTCTAAGTTGGGCCCATTTATATAAACCCTTTTGATCAATGTGATAGTGCATTATTCAGCAGCTTGGATTTCATAAGTAGACCCAACTGACTGATTTTTATGCATGCATGAATTTAAAACTTGTTGGTCTCAAACTGCGCACCAGATTTTGTCGAACTCAAGTTCTTGCAAGAAAACAGATGTCGTTTTAAAATTGATTAGTTTCATCGTTTCCTGACTGTCTCCTCTCGTTCATTCTATCAATAGGTTCATCACATGAAAACATGTGGTTCTATCTTGAGCTTTTTTTCTTTCTTTGGCTTTTTTTTTTTTTTTTAATCATGTCTCTGCAAATCATAAATAAAATTGTGAACACTGCAAATTTGATTAGTCTTGAATTGACTTGGTGCTATTTAGGGAGGCGTTTATTTTGACCAACTTGGATTTTAAAAGTAGGATATGTTTGATTTAATTAGTTGCACACAAAAAACCTTAATTCTATACAATATACTATTAGAGAACCCACGTACCCTGGCTCCACTAAATAAAAGGGGTTTTACAGATCAATTTTTTTATTAAATAATCAAGGGTTTGAATCATGGATATACTACATTTCCTACTTGTGCAGGCTTCCTTTCTCATATACGTGTTTGGGCTTCCGTTCCTACGTGTGCGGGCAATCTCATGGGACCCAGCCAAGGTACAAAAAGGAAAAAAAATAAAAATAAACCCTAGTATATTCATGGTCTCGATTGGTTGGTCTGTAAACAAAACAAAATATATTGATCACACATCTATACAAAACAACTGAATTAAATTTGTTAACAAATCAAATCATAAAAAATAAAAAGAACTCTAAAGTTAACGACCTAAAATAAAATGATTAGAGCAGTTCAGGTAGCTAGTTTTATTATAAAACTCTGAACGTGCCCATTAGACATTTCACAACTTAAATAGGTAAGGAGGGTAAAATTGTCTTAGAAGTTTTGAAAAAAAAAAAAAAAAGAAACATATCACATCTTACTTATAATTAAAGGATATGTGATGCACACTTGTTTGTTCATTTTTTCTTTGTTTCACGGGTGCTTTCGTCTCCCTAGCAGCAGTAATTTAGGAAAGGCAAATTCACTACAACAGAAAAATGTTTTCCCGCCACACATTTTCGCTACTAAAAATGAACAAAATCGCTGCTAATTCTTTTTCCCGACGATTAGTACTTCGTCGCAAAATCGCCGCATAAAATCCTTCACTTTTGATCTTCAGCGGCGCAAACGGAAAATCGTCGCAAAAACTTTTTTTTTTCGCAGCGATTTTTTCGGTCGCTATTAGTGCCAACAAACGCCGCAAATAGTGTTCGAAATTCAGTTATGAGTAGTTGGCAATGTGTTTTTTCAGCGTTCGAAATTAAACTTTCCCAGCGTTTTTAAGATTCGCCGCAAAAAGAATTTTGCAGGTAAAACACAATTGCGTCGATCTCAAATCAACGCAATTGCTGGTTTCTACTGTTATTTTTTGGGTTGCAAAAAGTCATTTGCAGCGACTATTTATCGCCGGAAAAATATTTTCGCAGCGTTTTTTAACTTCGCCGCTAGTTAGATTTCGCAGCTAAAACTCAATTGCGTCGATCTCAAATCGACGCAAATGCTCGTTTCTGAGTTTTAAAAAATCATTTGCAGCGACTATTTATCGCCGGAAAAATATTTTCACAGCGTTTTTTAACTTCATCGCTAGTTAGACGTCGCAGCTAAAACACAATATGTGCCTCGAAGAGAAACTTGGAGGAGAGATTCAAACTTGACCAAGGGTCTTGAGCATTTTTTTTTTTTTCGAATAGCCTTTTGAGTTTCCGGGGGAATTTTATGGTAGTGAGAGGGATCACGTACCATCTCAAGGAAAAGTTTTAAAAATGACATGGGGCATTTGGATTTTGGGTTTTGGATTTTGGTTTTTTTGACCTTGTGACCTAACAAGCTGTATGTGGCAGGTTAGGGGGTCGGGGTTTGATTTTTGATTTTGACCTTGTGACCCAACAAGCTGTATGTGGCAGGTTGGAGGGTCAGATTTTGTTTGTTGGTTTTGGATTTTGATTTTGGTTTTGGTCTTGTGACCTAACAAGCTGTATGTAGCGAGCTAGGGGACCGGAATTTGGTTTTGTGAAATGTCAATTTCAAGATTTTGGCTCAATTTGGTTCATGAGGTTGGATGGTTTGGTTTTTGGAAACTCATGAGACTTTCTTTTCCTTTTTTTTTTGAATGGTCCCATCAACTCAAAAGAGCCATGAGACTTTTTTTTTTTTTTTGGATGGTCCCATCAACTCAAAAGAGGCATGAGACTTTTTTTCTCTTTTACTTTTTTTTTTTTTTTTTTTTTTTTTTGCTATTGGTAAGAGGAATATTTTGACTAAAAGCCATTTTTAGTGCCTAGGTGGTCAAACCTAGCTCATATGGGCTAACCCATGGGACCTTAGGCTTTGGAGATGGCCTAGATCTCATATGGTGTCATATTTGTAGAGAATATCTAAAAATATCTCTTTTGTGTAGAGAATATCTAAAAATATTCTTACTTGGAGAGAATTTCTCAAGTTTCCTCCTTTTGTTGAAAGATTCTCTCAAAATATCTTTCTTTTTGGGAAAGTGGCTAAATTTTTGCACTTACCTCCTTTCTTTTCTCCTTGTTTCCTCTTTTGGCTTGCTCTCTTCTATAAAAGCAAGAGGGTTGGTGCTTTTTCCCCATTGCTTTCTTTTTGCAAGAAATCTTCAAGAGTGCTCTCCAAGATTAGAAGTGCTTTTTCTTCTTCAAGGATCTCCAAGCTTTTCTTCTTCTTCTCCATCAATGGCTTCAAGTAAGTTTTCTTTCTCCACAAGAATCTCCATTGTAGAAGTAGCTTCTTCATTTTTTTTTTCTTCTCTTCTTCTTTTTCTTTTCTTTTTTTTTTTCAAGCACGTTTTCCTTTTTTTTTTTCGTGCTTCTTCTTTTTTTTTTTTCAAGCACGTTTTCCTTCTTTTTTTCTCGTGCTTCTTCCTCTCTGTTTTTTTTTTCCTTCTTTTCATGGTTTTCTTCTCTTTTTTTTTACCGTGTACTCTTTCCTTTTTTTTTTGTTTTCTGTTTTTTTTTTTCTTCTTCACGCTGATTTATGTTTTTTTTTTTTTCAGCATGTTTTTTTTTTTTAGGCTGTATGGACAGGTCCGTACGGACCTGGCCGTACTGCCACGTGGCAGTGGGCCACGCCCTGTGGGCCAGAAAAAAATTTTGTTTTTTTTTTTTTTTTTGGCATGCTGAGATTTTTTTTCTCTCTCTCTCTCTCTTTTTTTTTTCTTTTCTTTGTTTGCTCACCATGATAATGAGGCTATGCAATTTCAATATGTATGCATTTTTTTTTTTAATGCATCAAGATAGAAGGCTCGAGTCTCTAGGTCAAGCCAACATGATTTTTGACTTGGACAAAGTTTGATTCGTTTTGACCAACTTGGGTTGGAATTGGTCAAACTTTGGTCAAGGTTTTCCTAGCATCTAATGCATGATGATATTTTTTCGATGCATGATTTTTGGTAAATGGATTTGGAAGTATGATGATGCATACCTGAAAATCTTTTGCAAGTATCGGGATTTTGAGCTCGCAGCGATGTTGAGCTCTTTCTCGGTCTTGCTGGATTTTGAGGAAGTTTGCAATTTTTGGATTCTGAAGCTCGCAGCAATGTTGAGCTCTTTTCCAGATTTTGCGGAAGTTTGATGAGATAGGCTTGTTCTCGCAGCGATGTTGAGTTCGCGCCTTCTTTGAGAATTCTCCACTGACTATGAGCTCGCAGCGATGTTGAGCTCATCTTCAGGCTTCCTGTCTTTTTCGGAGCATTTTCCTTTTCTTTGGAATTGCCCCGGAACCATGTCAAAATTTTGCTAGAATTTTTTGTAGCAGAATTCTGTCATTTTGATGTTGATTGATCTTTTCTCTTCCATCTTTTGCAGGCAATTCTTCTAGAACGAACAAGGGTAAAGGTCCTGTTACTAACGCACCTCGTCGGTCTGCTAGATCTTCCAATGCGGCCGTTCAGCAGGCTTGGGAGAAGGTCCAGTTTGTTGAGAAGAACTTGGAAGAGTGTGATTCCCTCAATCGTGATGAGATGAGACAGCGATTGATCGCTCTCAAAGATGAGGAGTTGTATAAGATCATGGTAAGCAGCCGTCCTTGGGTTACAGACGATCAGAGCGTTGTGCTCAAGCCTACCTTCTTCTTTGGTGATGCAGTTCCCGATGACTTGACATACCAAAGGAGATGTTTTCAGTTCTCTTACACAGCAGATGGTGAGGAGAGAACTATTTCCACCCGGTCGTCTTTCGATCGGACCATCTCGATCCTGAGCCTTTCTCCCACGTGCCCTAAGAGGGAAGATCCTCCGAGCTGGGTGAAGAGGACCAGTGTGATCAAGACAGGGATTTTTGTTGGCGGCCCTTCCGGTTTTGCAGAGAAGTCGCCTCTCCGTATGGACATGTTGATGCCAGCCAGTGGCTACCAAGGTTCTGATCATCCATCGGTTGATTTGAGACCGGTGGGCCTCGGTGTTTTTCGGGGTGACGGCAGCAATTGGGTGAAGCCTTTTCGACTTCGTGGCCGTTTCAGTGTTGACTCGAGCTGGGAGTCATGGACTGATCACACCTTGAGGATTGGCGAGGCCGTTCTGCGGGAGGCCGAAATTTTTGATGCGGTTCGCGCTTTTCGGCAAACCGTCATTTTCTCCGATGAGGCTTTCATGGCCATGCTGGAGTCATTCCTTCCACAAACCAACACCTTCATTGTGACGAATGGTGAGATTGGTTTTTCTTTGAAAGAACTGAGCGCCATCACCGGATTGCCTATCCTCGGCAAACTCTATGAGGAGTTTATGCCTATTGACAGCGTCCTTGAGGAGCAATCTGAGGAGTTTAGGCTTGTGTACTTTCAGCTCGTCGCCTTCTATGATTTTTTGAAGGAGAAGGAGGGCTCGAAAGTTAGGTGCAGCAGTTGGAGAAGTTGCAGCTCCAACTTTTTTGACAGCGGGGATTCTTCTGATGGCATGGCCCAGGATGCTAGGGCTAAAGCATCAAGTTTGAAGAAGATCGCCGCCATGCGAGAATATTTGAAGAAGTTCTTCGCAAGCGCGGATGCCATTTGTCCTGACATTGCGTTGCGGAGAAATCTTGCTGTTTACCTCACTTATTGGCTGGGTGAGGCTGTTTTTGCTGGAGGAGATGGGACGCACATCAGGCCGCACTGTATTTTTCCGACTTGTCAGATGGCGTTTGGAGAGCGGCTGGCTTTGGTACCTGTTCTTTACTCCTATTTGTGTACCGAACTGCAGGATGCTGCTTTCCTAGTTCGGCTTGGGCTTCCCATGAACAGGGTATTTTCTGCCCACATCTACTATTCGTGGTATGTATACCACTGTCCCAGCTTCCATCGTTTGGGAGTTGCACAGGATGAAGATCCCTTTATGATTCGTTTGGCTAGAGGGACAGCCGTTCCCGAATCACTTTTATCTGCCCGTTTGAGGATCCGACGATTTAGGGACATCGAGATTGGGCAGTCTTCAGTGAAGCTTTCTCCGGGCTTGCGGAAGAAGGCTTTTGACTTTGGTGTCTCCCGTGATTCGACCAGGGCAGGGTTGGGAAGACACTATGCTTTGACAAACGCGGAGAAGAGATGGCTCTTCAACATACGGGTTGGTACGATGGTGTACCGCAGACATCTTTTCGTCGACATCCAACCGTATGTCCCTTCGCGTTTTGCATTGCAGCTTGGCTTCTCTCAAGGCGTTGTTGGAGCGCCTTCGAGCATGGTGAAGCGTTTTGGAGGTCTGCAGGATGGGAGAAATGCATGGCCTTTTTATAGCGCCGAGGACACTACCGCCATGATTTCCTATCCTGAGCTGCCCACCTTCATCTGGTTGACGATCAGTTGAGAGTCTCCAAAAGCTTCCAGCATGGTGATGCCGGAATCGAGGGCTAGTTCTAATCCTACAATCAGGGCTTGGTACTCAGCTGGATTGTTTGAACATGCTTCCAGTAGCGAGAAGGCGTGTGGGATCATGTATTTGTCGGGGTTGACAAAGAGGATGCCGATTCCCGATATTTGCTTTCCCTTTTCATTTGTCCTGGTTGCACCGTCAAAGTACATGTCCCAGGAAGCATTTGATAAGGAAGTTTCCACGTTGTAGACAAATTCGACTGGGAGATCATCCCTGAGTGGAGAATCTTTAGGCAATGGATGCTCTGCGAGGAAGTCTGCTAGAGCTTGGCCTTTGGTTGTTTTTTGTAGTACATACCTAATATCAAACTGTGATAGAAGGATGGACCATTTTGCCAGTCGGGCATTGAGAGAACCTGCTTTTGTGACAAGGACCTTTAGGAGGTTGATCATTGAAATCAGGTAGACTGTGTTCGACAGCAGATAGTGACGCAGCTTTTATACGACGAACATTACTGCAAGGCATTCTTTTTCGACTGGGGAGTAGCGATGCTCTGCACCTATCATCATGCGGCTAAGGTAATATAGAGCAGCTTCTTTTCCGTCGTCGTTTTCTTGTGCGAACAGAGCACCCAAAGAGTGGTCGAGAGCTCTTGTGTACAAGGTAAATGGTTTTCCAGTTGTGGGGGCAGCTGGCACTGGAGGTTTGGTGAGGTATGCTTTGATGTCTTGAAATGCATTTTCACATTCAGCATCCCAGACAAAGTCCACGCCTTTCTTCATTAAGCGAGAAAATGGACGGCATTTCCTTGATAGATTGGAGATGAACCGTCGAATGTAGGCCAGCCTTCCTTGAAGCCCTTTTAATTCTCTTAGGGTTCTGGGAGATGGCATTTCCAGGATAGCCTTGACTTTGGTGGGGTCAAGTTCTATTACAGCTTTCCGTACTATGAATCCGAGAAACTTACCCGATGAGACACCGAAGAAGAACTTTAGTGGATTCATCCGCAATTTGTGTTTGCGAAGTCGGAGGAAGATTTCTCGAAGATCATTGAGATGGTCTTCTTTTCTTCTGCTTTTTATGGCGAGGTCGTCAACATAGCATTCGATCGTCTTGTGCTGCATATCTTGGAATATTTTTATCATAGCCCTCTGATATGTTGCACCTGCATTTTTCAGACCAAACGGCATAACAGTGTAGGAATACACGCCGAATGGTGTCCGAAATGATGTATACCTTTCATCTTCAGGATGCCTCTTTATCTAATTATGGCCAGAGAATCCATCCATGAATGTCATTCGCTCGAACCCATAGGTGTTGTCAATCATCACCTCTGGTATGGGGAGCGGGAATTCATCTTTAGGACATGCACTATTCAGGTCTCTGTAGTAAATACAGACCCTTATCTGCCCATTTTTCTTTGTCACGGGGACAATGTTGGCCAACCATTCAGGATGCTGTTCCTCGCGGATGAAGCCAACGTTTTTAAGTTTTTGAACTTCTTGTTCAATTTTGTCCATCACGTCGGGACGGAATCTCCTTTGGCCTTGTTTGATAGGCTTGATTTCTTTTTGCAAGTTGAGCTTGTGGACTGCCACTTCGGGATCCAAGTCAGGCATTTCGGCATAAGACCATGCAAAGCAATCAACGAATTCGCGAAGAAAAGAGATATACTCGGGTAACTCATCATCCTTTATATTCTTGCTTATGAATACAGGACGTGGGTTATCAGATGTTCCCAAGTCTCTATTTTGGACAGGATCTTCTGTCGGAAGGTTTGAAGGTGGTTCCTCCACAATGTTTTCGGAGGCTTCCAACTCAACAAGACCTTCTGGAGTGCCAGAGGCATTTTCAGACTGGGGCTCTGTTTCTGTCCATGAATATTCTTGATCAGTATCCTTCTCAAGGCTTGCAATGATATAGTCCCAATCATTTGTTGGAACTGGGTTGAAGTAGGATACTTCTTTTGGAGACGATGATTCTTCTGGGTCAGAGAACTGCTCGTCTGTGTCATCGAGCAATTCCTCTTTATCATCAGAGAAATTATATCAATTGGAGGAGCTTTCTGGATTTTTGACGAAAAACTCCTCAAAGAGATATCCAGGGATATCAATGTCTTCATGAGATGTTGAGGCTTGGTCGGTAAAGTGACTTTGCAGCCATGGTGTCAACGGTCTCCTCATAGGAGCGGTACGATCATACCCCAACCCATATGAAGACTTGCCTTTGTGAAGGTGGATTTTCCAATCTTCTGGTTGACTTTTGGTCAAGGTGGGTTCCAATGGTGTAAGAATACCACGGCTACCTCTCAAACCAGTCGGATTTTGAGCGTGGTAGCCCATTTTCTTCATGATAGCTTGTGCCATTGGACTATACAGGGATAGCTGAGGCATACCTTTGTTTTGGAAAGGTTCAAGCAAAGAGTTCAGTGGAGATGCTCCTGATCTTTGGAAGTAAATCACTTTTTCTTCTGGCGAAGTTGCCGGAATAACAAAGGAAGCAGACGTAGGGTCTTCTATGTCTGGAGGTGTCTCCAATGAAGTGAGAGCGGGCTGATCTTGCTGAGTATCAGCTTGGCTTGATGCTGTGTCATCTTCTGGCTCTGACTCTGAGTCTGTGTCATGCATAATAGACACAAAGGAGACAGTGAACTTGCCCCCAGCCCTTTGTTTTGTCTTCTTTACTTTGGTAGTGATTCCAAAGGCTTTGGAGTTAAGGAGACGATGAAGGGAGCTTGACCGCTTACTTCGAGCTTAGCGGAGGGTTTGTCTACCCCCGATGATTGCTGAGGAGCCTTGCCTTTATCTTTCTAGAGATTGTCGGTAAGGTGAATTGTTTTTTCCTCCTGTTCTTCTTTTCCATCTTTGTACATTTGAGCATCTGCAAAATGGACATCCTTGCTTTTGAAGGGTTTTTTGTCTGCGAATACTCGATGTATCAAGCCATCGTCGCCAACGAACTTGATGCACTGATGTAGAGTTGAAGGGACGACACCATTCTCATGTATCCAGGGGCGTCCAAGGAGTATATTGTAATATGAAGGGGTCCTTATTGCATACACGGTGACTTCATAAATAAGATCACCGATTTGCAATTTGAACCTGATTTTGCCGATAGGCCTTTGAGCGCTCCCGTCATAACCGAAGATGGATATAGACGTGTGACTCAGCTTGCTAGGTGGGATGCCCAGCTCTTCGAGTGCCGAAGTAGAAATGAGATTGAGTGCAGAACCTGGATCAATCTGAACTCTGTGTACTGGCATTTCTTTGACGTACCCCGTAAAGTACAAGGGTCGGTTGTGCTTTGTCTCGCCTAGCAGGAGGTCATCCTTGTCGAAGGCAATTGTTGCACTTTCTGCTTTTTGTACCGAGAGGCATTCATTGCTTGATCCCTCAGTTTTCTTCTTTTCTCCCTTTGAGGGAGTATTTGATTTTTTGGCCCTGTAGTCCATTTCAATTTGTAGAACTTGTGGGGCGTGTTTGTCGACATCCGCATTCAGCCTTTGTAATTCTGAAATGAGACTATCACGAGTTTGTGGAGACATTCGTAATAAGTCAAGGATGTGAAGACGTGTAGGTATGTGTTTGAAGTGCTCAATCAAGTCGTACTTGAAAGCCTCCTTCGGGCCTGCATTTTCATTATTATTGCCACTTGGGGCACTTACAACTTGATTTCCCGAAGGATTTACATAAGAAGAAGAAGGTTGGTAGTAATTTTTGTGGTAATCCCGGCTAGAACGGGTACCTCTACCAACTTTAAGAGCCACTAGAGAAGGGTCTTCTTTTGGAAGATCGTTCTCAGGATCAAGGGGTTGATCCTTTGCTGAAGACGTCTCTGTAACAACATTGGTGTCTTCAGTAATTGTGTTGCACAGAGCAATTTCCGGGAACACGTCCTGAACAGCAGCCAGCAACTTTTCTTTATTAGCCCAGACATCGCCCGTGAGATCGGGTATCTGAGACCAGTTGACTGAGTTTTCATTGAAGAAGATTTCATTGGCAGAAGTTTCTTCAAGATGATCAATCGGGAGAAGCTTGAGTTCCGATGTCACAGCTTCAGGAGACGAGGGCTGAGAGGATGTTATCTCAGTGGAAGTCACCTGAGAGGATGTAGCTCCGGAAGATACGCTACCGGTTGGGGAGTACGTGTCTTCGGAAGCTTCAGAGGCATTGTCGTCCTGAGCTATTGCATTGCAGGTTATCCTGACAGGAGATGCCCCTAGTGTAGACTGTTGGGAATCGGACTCATCCTCGGATGTGAGATGATCATCGATCCAACTGTTTTCTCCATTTTCAAGAGTTAAGGGAGAAAGTTCCCGCTTATTTTCAGGGACTTCCGGTTTTGGATCATGACGAAGATTGCTGCGATCCTGCTCCTGCTCTATGGCAAGATGTTGCAAGATTCTTGCATATTCCTCAAGATCAGGCATAGGAGCCAAACCTTCTTCGTCCTCCGCTCCTCGTGGTTCGCCCATGTTGGGTTCCACTGAAGCATTTGCTGGTGCTGGATCAACAACGTTTTCTTGAATAGGGCCCTGGTCTTGTTCATCATCAGTCCAAGATCCTTGTGGCTGTAATGGGTTGTACCAGATTACTGGCATAAGATGAGACTCGGGAATCCATTCCGCGTCGGAGATGTATTCTCCTATTTCAATGGATTCTTCCCACTCATCTATATCACTGGCAGTATCACTAGACTTGTATCCATCCATGGAGAATCCAACTACCGAGTTGCAAGAGTATGATGCCCCCTGCACATTTTCATTTTTGTATAGAGGTGGCATGAAATCATCAAGGGTGAATTTTCTTACCGCCTTTGACTTTTTGGGAAGAGATTCTTCCATTGCCCCTAGTGAAGTAGTGGAAGAGGTTTCTGCCTTTTCAAGGACTTCTTATTTTGGTTGAGACTTTTGTTGCTGTTTGAGCTTGCGGAGTTGTCTCTTGGCTTGCCTTCGCTGCTGAGCGGTCGGCTTTGTTTTGACGATCTCCCAATTTTCATCATCTAGGAGATCGGGATGCACCCATATAGGTTGTCCATCTAATGTTGGATAGGGAACCAATTCTTGGGACGCTTGAGCCATTTTAATCACCTTAAATGCAGTAGTGGTCTTCTTCTTCGGTGATTTTGAAGTTTGCTAACATGACACCATGTTGACAGAGGCGGGGCCATAGTTTTTATCAAAGGTTATGACTTTGTTTTTCCACATCTTATTGATCTTCTCTCTCACAACGAAGCATTGATTGAGAGGATGTGAGATCATCTGATGATATGGACAGTATCGGGGATCATTGGTTTTGCCAACATCTCCCGGTCTTTTGGGCTCTGGCAAAATGAGTTTGCCATTTGCTAGGAGAGCCTCAAAGATTTCTTCAACATCTTCATCGAACGGATATTTCTTTTCTACACGTTCTTTGAAAGCATCGGAGAGTTCAGGCCTTTTACCTGCAGTTTTATTTTCAGGTTTCTTTGACTGCTGAGGAGCTGATTTAGTCTGCACATTGAGAACCTCCTTTTTCTTTAGTTTTGAGGTTGTAACAGCAGTCGGCTTTTTATTTGATGATTTGTGACTGTTGAAGTCTTTGATCACCATTTCAGCTTCCATGGAAGCTTCGAGGAGTTCTCCCAGGTTCTTTGATTTGTTGCCGATGATCATGGAGCGAATTTTTGCTCTCATATTGTTACGGCAGATGTCAACTAGCGACGCTTGTGGCAGTACATCTGAGCATTTGTACGCCATTGCCTTCCATTTGTGAATGAAGTCGTATGTTGACTCATTCTCTCCCTGTTTTAGGCTGTAGAGCTGAGCCATAGTAACAGGATGATCCTCACCTTGGAAGTGGGTCAGGAAGCGTGTCTCCAGCATAGCCCAGTTTTAGATGGAGTTCTCCGGCAGAGTGGAGTACCAATCAAAGGCTGTACCTTTTAGGGTACTTGCAAAGAGGCGAATCTTAAGGGCATCTTGATCCGCAATGGCTCCCGTCAGGATCTTGAAGTGGATGACATGCTGTCTGGCTGAACCTTTCCCAGTATATGTCTGGAGAGTAGTTTGTTTGAATTTTGCAGAGAATTGAACCGAGTCCATCCATAGAGGGTAGGATGGCTTGATCTCATGTTCCTTCAATGTATCCTCTTCTTTTACTTTTGCGAGGATATCGTCCACGTCCTTTCTGGTAAGAGCGCGAGACTCATTATTTTCTGCATTGCCCTCGCCATCTTCATGATTCGGAGGGGTTTCATTGTTAGGTGGTGGACGCTGTAGAGTGAGAATAAGCACTACTACCAAAAGGACATTTTATATCGGTTGCAAAAACTGCCCTATATCGGTTTTTAATATAACCGATATAATATCTTCAGTAAAGGTTTTTTATATTGGTTAATGTTTTGTTATATCGGTCAACTTTTTTTTATATCGGTTACAAAGTAACCGATATAATAATCTCTATATATAATATCGGTTAGCTATATTTTATATCGGTTATTATCAAAACCGATATTATATAGTTTCCCAAAACCGATATGACATCCACTACGTCAAAAGGGCCGAAATACCACACCGTTTACGTGTTAAAAATAATAGTTGGAAATACTCGTTCCTAATCCATGGTTTACAACTATCGTTGATGGGAAAACCACACAGTCTAACGTGGAAAAAATCGTTAAAAAATACATCAGATTTAGACACTTGTTTAAGGTGTTATATCGCACTACTTTAGACACTTGTTTCTTTCTAATTCTTAAAAAACGAAAGAACCCCCTTTCCGGTGAAAATCTATTTCGTGCCTCTCCCTCCAAAATCATGACTCTCCCTCCAAAACTCGAGAACCCTATTTCTCTCTTTGCATTTGGTAGCCATGGTTGGAGAGCAGTTTCTACCCACGTTGCTTCATCAGTTGATTTACATAGGGAGTAAATTTTCGTCATTTCCATTTGGTTTCATCTTCAGGATGCCACGATTGAGCAGATTGCTTCATCTCATGTAAGCATCACTAGTTGGATTGGGTTCTACATGAGCCATCTACCTTTGATCTCTTTTTCTTAAGATCTTGCCCCCTCTCTACCTCTGATCTCTTCTCCTCCGGTTTGCAACGCAGGTATTTTCTCTCGCCTTCTATTTGTTTGGTTGTGTGAATCAATACGAGCTCATATATGGATCTCATTTTGTGGATTTGTATGGGAACGTTTAGTTTACCCAAGACCTATTTGAGAAAATGCCTAAGACATGTTTGAGAATATGTTTCTTGATTCTAGTTAGTTTGTTGATGGTGTATTAGCTACCAAGTTGGAATTTAGAATTACCAATGCGGAGTTTGATGGATTTAGTGCATTCAAGGTAATTAGGCTTTCAATCCCAACTGTTTAGGTTTAGAAGATGTTTGGGTTTTTTTTGTGAGAGTGGTTACATTGATACTCAAGTTCTTGATTAAGGACTAATTTCAACCAAAGAGTTGATTAAAATCAGTCCTTGACTATTTGTGTTACGTGAGGTGTAAAACATCCAACTGGACCCAAGGATGGGCTTAATTATAAGTCAAACTCCATTTACGGGGTACATGTCTTGGTCGAATCCCTATTTGGGGGCCGAGCCTTCGCTAAACCTTCTACATACCCTTTAATTGTTGTTTATGATGTTCCTGTTACTTGTGCGGGCATCGTAATCTCATTGATAATTATTGACGAACGAATGTCTAGTTTCACATATAAGAACTGTTGTATTGCCATGTTGTACATCTGAATATATATTCAAAAAATGGGGACCTCAACCGAACATCAATGGTGGGGCTTTCGGCATATTGAACTAATAAGTGGAGATGAGAATGAGGCCCATTGCAGTTTGGACTTGCCTACATGGACTATTTATTTTATATGATGCTCTGCTATTCTATAATCTGAAACTTGATTAATATGAGAGTGAATCATGGTACTTGGGATTTATAGAACCTGGAATTGGGTTTGGAGCAATGGTTTATCCCCTTTTGAGGGGATAAGCCTTGTCTGAATGTATGAAGACCTAACATTGACTAATTGCTTGCTATGCAATGCCACCCAATTTCATTCCATTAGAAAATAGGAAGACATGGAGTTCTGTTAAGAACTTAAGTGCATCTACGAAATAATCACCCCCATCTTGATTAGCCAACAACCCATTTATTCTTCTTATTCTTTATCTCTCTCTCTCTCTCTCTCTCTCTCTCTCTCTCTCTCTCTCTCTCTCAATGTGTGTGGATTGAAAACGACTATCTAAATTGGTATACCTTCCGCTCCAGATCTATTAATCCAAAAGCTCTCTTTTTCCAACATTTATTAAATGAGAATGATCAAGTCCATCCATTGTAACAGAACTCCTTCAACGAAATAACCACACTGATTACTTTCTCTTTTTTACCCCCGTTTTTTAATAATGTGTGATCTGATTTTCTGTGTTAGTGGAATACATCTTGTTGATTTAGGTTAATGGAGAAATAGGGTTTGTTTGGGTGTTCCCAAATCATGATCGGCTCTAGGAACTTATCATGATGGATTTTTTTTTTTTTTGTGGTTTGTGTTTGGTAACATGGGGAAGTTGGAAGCTACATCTGGTTGGTATTGGTTATTTGACTTTATTCAATGGTAGATGATGATTGGATTAGTATTAAATTCAGATGAGTGCCAAATCACAAGAATAAAAATGCTTAGATTAATTAAGTTAGGCTCGCGGTATGATATTACAATTTTTTTTTTCCAAGTTGACATCCAACTAAATGCAGTCAAATGACTGCTATTAGAACCAACCATGCACCATCTGTCTTAATATGCAAGATACAGAGCATAGTAAGGTAGATATAGGTAAACACCAAGCAAACTTTTGGCCAAGATATAAGCCTCCTTGTAGTGAACTGAGACATAAAATTTGCATTTTCTATCTTTTTATTCCCAATGTCTTACACATATAAGTTAATAGGGAGTAGGCATTTATAAGAGATCTATTAGCTACCGATAAAAAAAGAAGGGGATTTTACAATTCAATGCCCTTTAGACACTCAATCCCCAAATTCATGACTCAAAGATACTAAATGTCACTATAGTCATTTGACCTTAAATCCCATGATATCATGGGTTTTTAAACCCATGATATCATGGGATCCAAGGCAAAATAGAAAAAATAAAGGGAGACCAGAGTCAAAGGACTTTGGTGACATTAGCTTACTTTGAGTCATGAATTTGGGGATTAGGTGTCTAAGGGGTATTGAATTGTCAAATCCCCAAAAAAGAAAGAAAACAAAAGAGATCTCTTAGCTAACCATATTAGTTTAGTATACTGGTTTCATGCAGTCATCTTGAACTCGAAAGAACCAAACAACATATTAATGCAACATTACACTCATAATGTTGATTGTATAGAATGCTTAGTTTAAGATGAAAATCAAAGTTCAGTTGCTCAATGGCATGCTCTAGTCCTAAACATTCAGGAGTTGGATCTCAAAGCATTTCAACAAGTAACAACTTCATTCAACAATGTGCACTCATAATGCACTTTTTTATATATTTGTATCCAATAGGTTGTAGATAAAATTTAAATGCCCTCCTATGAAGGGGATACTCAACTAAAAACTTTAAAATTTTTCCTGAATTGGGATTTTCTTTATTCTTGTTATTTATTATTTGTATTGTAGGATGCTGTTAGAAGTCTTCATGAAGCTAATAGATCTCTTGCACAACAAGATCTAAACAATGACCCTGTTGCGAAGGTATTATTCTTTGAATTTTCTTGTAGATCATAAAGATTTACATGCGTCAATTTTGAATTTGTCTAATAAGTATTGACATTATCTTCTTTTACTTAAGAATAGCTCATTGGCCGTGATTCTCGAGGATGTGTTCGTGGCTTAGGCATGGGTGTTTCTAAGACTAGTATCAGCATAGTGCAATTCCTAACTAACTTCCAGACTGACCCAAATGTATAAACAATCCGTTTGGTCTGAAGTCATTTTAGCTGCTATTTGGTGCACAAATCTGTACTTGCAGTAAACATCTTTTCAAATGGGTTAGGTTTCTTCTTTTGGATGTATCAAAATTGTGAAGAAACGGATATACAGGTGCACACTTCGCGAGGGCCCACCTAATCACCAATCCAAGTGGTGAACGTTGGTTGGGATTGAGGGCGCATTAGCATTTGTTTCATCATGGTTGGGCATTGTGATTGGTTCCACCAGATTCAATGACTAATTGGAAGGTGAAAGGTCCCACATATCATATTGCTTGAGTTTCTTGTTTAAATTACTGAAGGTCTCTTTTATTTTAATGTTTTAGTATAAATAATATTAAGTCATTTGCAGGTAAAGGTCAAAGAAATGATATTTGGACACCCTGTTTTGACACCTTCCCCACCATGTATACATTATAATTTTTAGGCTTGGCACACCTTCCCCACCAGGTAAAGTTGTTCTGACTTATTGGATTTGGTTTTGGGGTTTTTTTTCTGATATTTCTTATTTTGTTGCTCTCTTTCTTGTAGAGTGGGTTTTGGCGCTGATCGTTGTCATTGGCTGTCTACTGTCTTATTTCCTTCACATTGAAAAGCATGGAATCCAGATAGTTGAGTCCTCTTACTCTTTTGCATTGAACACATGAAGGGCACCATCATCCATTAGAAAGCTCGAAGCCTAGCTTCTCTTCATGGGCGATTCAGATGGGTGCTTTCTTGTGTTTAAATAAACCAATTCCATTTTATAGTGGATTCTCTTTGTGATTGATAGTCCTTGAAAAATAATTTATCTCTGTGCCTTTTTTCTTCTTCCTTTGTTGCAGGTGGGGACATTGAAGAAGGGATTGAATCATATTTCTATACAAAAATTGAAATTCCATTCTGCATATGTTTTAACTGCTTTAAAAGCTGGGATATTTACAGGCACCCTAGCTTTGGCGGTAAGAACACTATGATCCCTGAATGACACATGCAGAATTGTAAAGGAAAACTTCCTTTGGGTTGCAAATTGTTCCTTTTTGAAAAAAATTCTCTGTGTGTTATGCAAATGAATGCAGATCAAGACGATTTTTTGCTCAAATAGCAAGCTATATTTGGTGGATTTCTGGTTTTCCTAGTTGCTCTGTGGGGGTGGATTTGTGTTTTGTTGATCAATGAGTCAATCTAGATGGATGGGTACTGGAATTTTCTCTTTTAGGTGATTGGGTACTGGAATTTGCTCTTTTATTATCTTCTTTTTCTGAATTGAAGGCATTTCCTCAATAAAGAAATGTGGGTGCGCGCCTTTTGTTGCTGGTTTCCAAGTTATATACCCAAGTTATCTTGATTAGCACAATGTGTTACTTCTTTTTCCTTGAGCAGCTTCTGGTATGTGAGACATGCGCTTACCGATTATGCATATCATTTCACTTTTCCTGTTATTCACAAGGAGTTTGCTTATGCTTTCTATTCGTTTTGTAGGTTGATGACCTAAATTCCCAAGCAATTAATATTGCAGAACCATTTTCTTTTAGCCTGGGCCTTTTGTCATCAATCTTGCAATTTTCCTAGGTACAACTGATCCTTCAGAGAAACTGCAATAATTCTTAGGACTCTCCTGTTTTACTCAAACATTTTCTCATTTTTGTGTAGCAAGCAAGGATTATGTTTGGTCATATTCAGCATTTCAGTTTGTACTTGTGGCATTGTTTCTCCATCTCTTTTATTCTGTGGTGAGCAACTTTTACAAGAAAATTTCAGTAATATCCCACACACAAAAAAAAAAAAAAAATAGTGATATATGATTTCATTTGATTTGTTCATTCCATTTGATGTCGTCATTGTTAGAGTGACATGTTTACCCTCCAATCATAGTAGAGTTTACTGTATTGATATACAGATTTGTGTTGAGTAAATAATTGTGCATATATTTTTAGTCACCCAATTAAGGGGAGACCTTATTGTACATGCTATATTTAGATGAAAGGATATTATATATTCAGAGGATCTATCGCAAGGATGATCATTCAATTTTGATTGGGAAAAACATATTCTTAAACTTCTCTATGTAATCTGATATGAAAAATTGATATGGTAAACTCCACTGCGATTGGAGGGTCAACATGTCACTCTTAACACTCATACTTGTTTATTTCATATAATGCTCTAGATTAATTCTAGGGCCTCAAATTTCATCTAGGCTGTTTGACATTCTAAATAACATTAACCTCAGTTGATAAATAAATCATAGATCAAGATGTTGTAGGCTCTTTTGAATGAACTGCTCTGAGCCTTGAGATTGTGTCAATATCATCATTGATATGGTGTGAAATTGAGCCTTTTACACTTATGACCTTACTATAGCATGCACTTACTTCTATTTATGGGATTAATCTTTCTTTGTAGGTGTGTGTGGTGGAGAGTATATCGAACATATTAATTTGTAGATGGAAAACATCTTTGACGTAGAACAAGGGACTTTCATATTTATAGTAAGTTCTCTAACTTGGTTCTGTACATGTATAGCTTGTCTGTAGCCCATCTGTAGCCTTACCGGTCACTAAATAGTGGCGTGGCGCACGAGCAGCGAGAATATTCTTACTAGCTACCTAGTGGTATTAGTTTGTACATAGAAATTAATTTGTTTATATATATATATATACAAAGTTTTTTGTTGTTTAGATGTTAGTATTTTGAGGTATATTACAGGTTTTTTGGTCATGGTACAGCAGGTTCTTTTGATATTAAAAAAAAAATTGTGAAATTATATCTGTTATAATGTAACCGATATGATAAACCATATAAAACCGATATAACAAACCAATTACATATTTTTTATATCGGTTATTCTTAATCAATTATATCGGTTATTATGAAACCGATATAAAAAACCATATGAAACCGATATAACATATATTAATTATATCGGTTTGGCTATAAGTTATATCGGTTTTACAATAATTTATGATATAAATACATATGATATTACATCGCTTTAGGCTTAACCGATATGAAATATTACACTTATTATATCGGTTCCGTTTATCTTTTATGTCGGGGGTACTTATATCGGTTTGAAGTTCACTCAAAAACCGATATAATAGGTCTTTTATATCGGTTTATAGCCGATATAAAAACCCTTTTTTCTAGTAGTGAAGGTTTTCCATCAGAGCCTCAATTCTCTGTTGTCCTTGCTCCAACTGTTGGATGCGTGCGGTTACGTCATCATGCGGTCGAGGCTGCTCAGAACTTGTAGCCAAGACGTTCATCCCTCGAGATTCGAACGAAGAAATCGTCTTGGTGACTGAGCTAGGGCTCATTCTTCTGGATGAAGAATCTGAAGAGTGGTTACTCCGGTGTCCTCGGCTTGGAGGAGTAAAAGATTCTTCCAGATGTGTCCGAGTCCGAGAGACGCTGCGAGTCACTGGACGTCTAACACTGATTTTGGTTGCTGACTTCTGGCGTTTTCTGGTTTTGCCAACCATATGAACAGCAACGAATTGGTCGGGTTTTTCTTTTTCGGCCCATTTGTTTGAGACATGGAGAGTAGAACGCTGAGTTCTTTGTTTCTCGAGTTTTTTTTTTTCGATATGCAGTGTGGCGACGCATCCGACGAGCAATTTGAGCTTCAGTCAGCTCTGGCGATGAAGGATGTAGTCTCTCGTGCGCAGCAGCCGAGTTTGTCTTCTTTGAAGCTGGGCAAGGACAGGATCTGGACGCGGTCCTTTGTCTGTCGCAGTGAAGACTTGAATTTTGCGAGCTCGGCCCTTGTTGAGATAAAGGGTCGACTCACGGGAGTGCAGGCTTCAGCATGTTTTTGCATAAGCCTAATGATGCAGGATTTGATTTTGGGCTTGTAGGAGCAAGCCGGCTCATGATGATTTTGTTTGTTTTTTGGGTGGAGGGTAGGTTTTTCCTCTTTCATGTAAGAGAGAGGGTAGAACTGATTCTCCTTGAGAGGGGCCAGGTATGCTGGCTTTGCAGATGTTTGGGACCTTCGTTGCTTTGGTGAAGATCTCGGGGACCAGGTTTTGGTGTAAACCTGGTTTTTTGTAGGTTAAGGCTTCGTGGGAACGCCACGGGCTTCAGGCTTCTTGGTGTTCGCCCTTGGTGCCATTTTAGTGACACGTTGCGGGGCGGTTTCTGCTTCTTGGCAGGTACAGTGTCTTGTGTGGGGAGTGGGAATGGTCCCTGCGACCCGAAGACGATGGTCCGGGGAGTTGAAGTTGACCCGGTGTTTGGAGAGTTGTCGAGGGAGATGATGTTTCGGCAACTGGCAGGGCGCTTATGCTTGTTTTGCTTGTCTTGAAGCATAAGCTGGTACTTGTTCTCATCGAAAGTGATGGTCAATGAAGCTGCCATTGTTAGTTTTAGAAAACTTCTGAAACAAGACCAAATCCATTAGTAATCACAAGAATATGATGATCATAAATGGAGAACAACTATGGTTTTGTTTTTTCAAATCACTTGAGGGGACATGGCCCAACCCAAGGACGATGAAGAAGGCAAAAAGCCATAGAGGATACAATTGTTCTAAAATGCAAGTATGGTAGGCTCAGAGTGAGCGTTCCAGTGACTGCTAGAAGCAATTGTAGACCTTAATTCAAATTACCGAGAAGCAAGGCTCACTCGAGGTAAAATGATATAAGGTTGGAGATACAAATGTGTTGGTCGCGAATACAGTAGACTCAAAAGGGCGTACTAGCACCGCTAGGCACAAATGTTGCAAATCGCATCCTTGGGAAGGACACGAAATGGGATTTTTTTGAAAGGTCAAATTTGGGTTCATAAAGGAGAGCAAATGGTGTTTCAATCCGAACAAATGCTCAACATTTCTGCGAGCGCTAAATTCAGAAGGGAAGGAACCAGAATTTCTCGCATGTGAATCCAGTAATGACGGAAGTTTTTTTGAAAGGTCAAGATTGAATTCATCGAAGAGAGCAAATGGTGTTCCATTCCGAACAAGGCTCAACATTTCTGCGAGCGCTAAATCCAAAAGGGAAAGAACCAAGATTTCTCAACTCTGAACTCAAAGTGACGGAAGTTTTTTTTTTTTTTTTTTAAAGATTTTTTTAGAGCATTTTTTTTAAAAGGTGCACATAGATTTCCAATTCGATCTTATGAAACCTTAGTTGATAGATCAGCTCCCAGGTAAGGGTAGGATTACTTAATGAACCCGTTTGGAGGACCCTTGCCTCGAACAGTCTAACTGTCTCCACACTCTGGACAAGACTTTTCTTAAATCCACTTTGGTCAAAGAACGCAACTGGTGGAACCTTAGTGTTTTTTTTTTTTTTACTCTTTTTTGAAAGGTTTTTAATAAACTCATCAAAGAGAACGAATGGTGTTCCAATCCGAACAAAGGCTTAACATTTCTGCGAGCACTAAATCCGAAAGGGAAGGAACCAAGGTTTCTCAAATTTGAATGCAAAGGAGAGAAAACTAATTTTCTTTTGAAATTATAATTTTTTTTTTTAAATCCCAATTAGACTCATCAAAGAGAAAAGATGGCCCAATCCTCGATATGAACAATAGCTGCGAACATTTCTGTGAGCTATCAAGTTCAAAGAGGAGAGGATCAAAATTTCTCAAAGTTGAATCTTGAGAAAGAGAGATCATTTTTTTTTGAAAGAATTTGAAATGAAGGTGTTTTTTTTTTCTTGAAATCCCAATTGGACTCATCAAAGAGAAAAGATGGCCCAATCCCAGATATGAACGATAGCTGCGAACATTTATGTGAGCTATCAAGTTCGAAGAGCGAAGGATCAAAATTTCTCAAAGTTGAGTTTTTAAGAAAAAGAGATCAGATTTGTTTTTTTTTTTTTTTAAGTGAGAAAGAACAATTGAAATCACATCTCATGTTTTTTTTAGATGCAAGATGCAACATAGGCCACCAACTAGAAAGGAGCTAAGTGATCAAAGCATCACGTTCTCAAGTTAACGTGTCCCACCGGGTGTGCCAACTTGATGGACCCGAAAATGGAATCTTTTGTCCTCTCCCTCCGCACCCCGGGGGCTGACCTGGGTCTCGGCGGAGGAGGGAAAATCTCGGGCATCAACATTTTTGTACGGGAATGGCAGATTTACTTTCTACTTGGAATTTGGAATGGTGATGATCTGGAGATTCACCTTCACAAGTGGAAAGGAAATCAATCATTTTTTCTAACTTTTCAAATTGCATTAATATTAAGAAAAGAGACAAGTTTGTTTTTTTAGAATGCCGTAGGAGGCGTTTTTGTTTGTTTGCCGTAAAAGGCGATTTTGCCGTGAAAGGCGATTTTACAAAACTCATCAAATGTGAAAGACAAGAATTGTGATTTCTTTTTGTCTCTTTAAGAAATACAAACTACAATAGAAAAGTAAGAAAAGTGATCTAACTTCTCAGGAGATTGTGGGGACACGTTGAGATCAACAGTCACAAGTCATGTATGGGCTTTGCCATCGTCCTTCAAATGAGAACATGTGTTGCTTTGATTCTTTGGCTTGGCTCCTAACCTCGGTTTTTTAAAGGACAAGGACCAAGAGAAGGTCCTATATCCAATGAAAAACCGAGTAAACGGGCTGAAAAGCCGCGTTTAGGCCATGTTGGAGAAGGAGGTGACCTTGGGGGGGTGGCCCCCCAAGGGACGTTGATCACCTTGTGGTGCTTTCGGGAGCGAAGTAGCAGGACTTCGTCTCTCTCTTGGATTTTCTAGATTTCAGAGCTTGCACTTGGGATCTATTTTCATCATGCTTTCTTCTTGGAATGGACCTCCTTTTATAGGTTTTTGGTAGCCATGAGATGTTTATTGGCATTGATGGCCATGATGAAAGAATTGATGAAGAGTTACAAATTGATTTTGTAACTCCTTTTTCATGACTTGTGATTGGCTGATGAAGGTAGTGGGCTTTTAATTGCCTTTATGCTTCATGATGATGGGAGTTTCATGGGTTTAATGCCATGATTACTTGGATTTGTAACTCCCAAATGCTTGAATCTGATTGGGCCGTCCAAAATAATGAGTTAATGACCGCATTAAGTTGTCATAAACGGGTCAATTAACGTGATTAAGTGGTCGCCTAGGCATGTGAAGAGTCGCGGGCCGCGCTACGCCTTTTGAGATTCTTCTTGCGATCATCACAGGTGGATCCACGCATTGTTTGATGTCGGATTGCGATGCAATTTCAGACATTAGTGGATGTTGGTGGGTCGGTGACATCTGTCTTGTCGATTTCACGATCGGTCGGACAGAAAGTGCACTTTCTTGGTCAGCCGGTTGGCGATCTTGAGGCGATCGGTGATGATTTCATGCTTTTGACGGTGGATCCGAGATGTCGACGAAGATCAGTGGTTTTCAAGCACCAAACATTGGATTTTCAGAAAATCACAGAGGCCGGAACACCCGAAATGCGAAAACCATCGAAAAACGGACGTTTTGGTGCAAAATCCGGCGACCCGGATTTGCAGGGTCGCCGGGCGACCTTAGGGTTTTTTGCCCTTTGGTCGCCGAGCTCCGTTTTCGGCCGATTTTGCGTCTTTTTTGTTCCTTTTTTCTCCTGTATTTTTCTTGAAAATTTTCCTCAATTTTTGACTTCTTTTTTTTGGAGAAAACTTGACGAGAACCCGCACGAAATCGGAGCACAGAGTTTCCCATTTTTCGGGAAAGCCGAAGACTTTGTAGCCGATTTTCCGTCAAGAGTCGAAACTAGGTCAAACGATGTCGGAATGACCTGAAAATTGAGGTGAAGCTTCTTGAGCAGTGGATAGGACCAACATTGGGCTTTTATTTGAGTTTTGAAGCCGTTTGGGGTCCCATCGATGCTTCACTTGATTTTGCTGCGGGGAAAATGCCGAGCTTTGATATGCGGTCAAATGATGTCCGATTGACCTGAAATTTGAGGGGGAGCCTATTGGAGTCATTTTGAGACATTCCATGGGCTCCATTTTGGATGTCATGGTCCCGGGTTGCTCCGCCGCCGGTAGGCTTGATTTTTTCTCGGAGCATTGAAACCTGGTCAAACGTTGTCGGAATGACCTGAAATTCGACGTGTAGCCTTTTGGAAGCATGTTGAAGCCACTCATGTATTTTTTTTGATGAGTGATGGCTTCGGTGGTTCCCGCTGCCAGGAGGCTTGATTTTGCTGCTCGAGCATTGATGGAGGGTCAAACGTTGTCGGTTTGACTTGAAATTTTGCATGAAGCCCTTTGGAGACATTCTGGAGTCATCCGTAGGCTCTGATCAAAGTTTTGGTGTCTTTGATGATGTCGCCGCCGGGAGCGCTTGTTTAGCCGTCGGAGCAGTGAAATGGGGCCAAATGATGTCGGAATGGCCCGAAACCTCAGGTGTACCCCTTTTTTAGATGTCTTGAAGGATCTCTCAGTTTCTGTCTGATTCTAATAAGATCTGATGCTTGAAGTAGCCTTGCCTGTTTTATAGCAGGATGCAGCTTCACGAGGCTTCTTGATGTTGAGGAGACATAGTGACTTTTTTTGTGTCAACAGTATCATCTTCTGGGTCTGAATCTGAATCTGTGTCTTGCATGATAGACACGAAGGAAACAACAAACTTGCCCCCAGTCTTTTGTTTTGTCTTCTTTGCTTTGATGGTGATTACCAAAGACTTGAAAGATTTGGGGGAGACAACGAAGGGAGATGGATTGCTCTCTTCGGATTTGCCGGAAGGTTTGTTTTCTTCCGATGAATGCTGAAGAGCCTTGCCTTTTTCTTTCTGGAGATTTTCAGCGAAGGGTTTTGTTTCTTCCTCATTTTCTTCTTTTTTATTCATGTACATTTGAGCATCTGAAAAATGAATGTCTTTGCCTTTGAAGGGGTTTTTGTCTGCAAACACTCGATATATCGAGCCATCGTTGCCCATGAACTTGATGCATTGATGTAAAGTTGAAGGGATGACACCATTCTCATGTATCCAAGGGCGTCCAAGAAGGATGTTCTAGCATGAACGGGTTCTTATTGCATACACAGTGACTTTAGATATAAGATCACCGATTTGCAGCTTGAAACTGATTTTGCCGATAGGCCTTTGAGCGCTCCCATCATATCCAAAGATGGATACAAATGTGTGACTCAGCCTGTTAGGTGGAATGCCCAGCTCTTTGAGTGCCAAAGTAGAGATGAGGTTGAGTGCAGAACCTGGGTCGATCTGGACTCTGTGTATGCCATCTCTTTGACGTACCATGTGAAGTACAAGAGTCAGTTGTGTTTTGTCTCGCCTAGCAGAAGGTCATCCTTATCGAAGGCGATGGTTGCACTTGCTGCTTTCTGAACTGAAGGCGTTCAATGCCTGATCCCTCAGTTTTATTCTTTTCTCTCATTGAGGAAGTATTTGATTTTTTCATCCTATAGTCCATATCAATTTGTAGGACTTGTGGGGCATGTTTGTCGACATTCGATTAAGTCTTTGCATTTCTGAAATGAGATTATCACGAGTGTGTTGAGACATTCGTAATAAGTCAAGAATGTGTAGTCGTGCAGGTATGTATTTGAAGTGCTCAATCAAGTCGTACTTAAAAGCCTCCTTGGGGCCTGCATTTTCATTATTGTTGCCACTTAGGGCATTTACAAATTGCTTTCCCAAAGGATTTACATAAGAAGAAGTAGGTTGGTTGTAATTTTTGTGGTAATCACGGCCAGAGCAGGTACCTCTACTAACTTCAAAAGCTTTCGCAGAAGGTTTTTCATTTGGAAGATTGCCCTTGGAATCAGGGGGTTGATCCTTCTCATTTGCTGAAGACGTCTCTATGGCAGCATTGCCTTCCTCAGTGATTGCGTTGCACGGAGCAATTTCCAGGAACAAGTCCTGAACAACATCCAACAACTTTTCTTCCTTGTTGAGTAATTTATCGATCCAGACATCACCTATGAGGTCGGGTATCTGGGACCAGTTGACCGGATTTTCGTTAAAGAGGATTTCATTGGCTGGAGATTCTTCAGGATGATCGATAGGAAGAGGTGTGATTTCTGATGTCACAGTTTCAGGGGACAATTGCTAAGAAGGTGATATCTCAGTGGAAGTCACCTAAGAAGATGTAGCTCCGGAAGATATACTATCAGATGTAGTCTGAGAGTATGTGTCTTCGGCAGATGAAGCTTCAGATGCACTATCATCTTTAGCTATCGTGTTACAGGTTTCCCGATAGGAGATGCCCCCAGAATAGACTGTTGGAAATCAAACTCATTCTCAGATATAAGAGGATCATCGATCCAGTAGCTTTCTTCATTCTCCAGGATCACCAGAGGAGGTACTTGTAAATCTTCAAGGACTTTTGGCACTAGATTTTGATTGTGACGAAGGTGATTGATACGCTTCTGCTCTTGTTCTATGGCAAGACGCTGCAGGATCCCCACATATTCTTCAAGATCAGGCAAGGGAGTGAAATCTTCTTCATCATATGCTCCTTGTGGTTCATCAATGTTGGGTTCTACTGGAGCATCAGAAGGTGCTGGATCGACAACATTTTCTTGAACAACCTCTTGGTCTTCTTCATCATTGGACCAGGATCCTTGTGGCTGTAAGGGATTATACCAGATTACTGGCATAAGGTAAGATTCAGGAATCCATTCTTCATCGGAGAGGTATTCTCCTGTTTCAAGGGATTCCTCACACTCGTCGGTGTCACTGGATTCGTTTCCATTCATGGAGAATCCAATTACCAACTTGCAAGAATATAATGCCCCCTGCGTAGCTTCATTTCTTAGTTGTGGTGGCATGAAATCACCAAGGGTGAATTTTCTTGCCGCCTTTAAAGTCTTGGGAACGGACTCTTTTGTTCCCCCCCGTGAAGTAGTAGAAGAGGTCTCTACCTTTTCAGGGACTTCTCGTTTTGGTTGACCTTTCTCCTGCTATCTAAGCTTGCGGAGTTGTCTCCTGGCTTGTCTTCGTTATTGAGCAGTCAGCTTTGTTTTGATGATCTCCCAATTTTCATCTTCAAGGAGATCGAGATGCACCCATATAGGTTGTCCGTCTGGTGTTGGATAAGGAACCAACTCTTGGGACATTTAAGTCATTTTTATCACCTTGAAGGAAGTAGTAATCTTCTTTTTTGGTGACTTTGAAGTTTGTCCACATGACACCATGTTGTCGGAGGCAGATCCATAGTTTTTGTCAAAAGTGATGACTCCATTTTTCTACATTTTGTTGATCTTCTCTCTCATAACGAAGCATTGATTGAGAGGATGCGAGACCATCTGGTGGTATGGACAATACTGAGGATCGTTGGTTTTGCCAACATCTACCGGTCTTTTGGAGTCCGACAATGTGAGTTTGGCATTTGATAAAAGAACCCCAAAGATTTCTTTAATACCTTCATCGAACGGGTATTTTTTCTCTACTCATTTTTTGAAAGCCTCAGAGAGTTCAGGTTTCTTACCTGCAGCTTTATTTTCAGCTTTCTTTTGCTACTGAGGAGCTGACTTGGTTTACACATTAAGAACCTTCTTTTTCTTCGGCCTTGAGGTCGTAATGGTAGTTGGCACTTTTTTTTATGATTCCTGACTGTTGAGGTCTTTGATCACCATTTTAGTTTCCATAGATGCTTCTAAGAGTTCTCCCAAGTTCTTTGATTTATTGCCAATGATCATGGAGCGGATCTTTGCTCTCATGTTGTTACGGCAGATGTCGACCAGCAACGTTTGTGGCAATACATCTGAGCACTTGTATTAGGGGTGTACATGGATCGGATTGGATCGGATTGGGCCAAATCCGTCACCAATCCGTTACCTACGGATTGGCGGATTTGAAATCCGTCACCGATCCGTAGCTATTAAAATCCGATCCGATCCAATCTGTGGATGACCAGATCGAATCGGATTAATCCGTTCAATCCGTCCCTGTACATTACATGGAAAAAAAAGGGGTAATTCAAGTCTGGTTCAATCCGGTAATCCGTCCCTGTACATTATTTCTTTCATCAGATTTACCAGACTCTGGTTTGACACTAGGTGATAATTCAAGTCTCTCTTTCGAAGCAGGTTGAGACTTTGGACTGAAAATATAAGCGTATTGTTTTTATTTGGTATCATAGCAGAATTTACATCATTCTGTTCATGTGTTTGGCGATGAAGTGTCTCAAAAGCAGCCTTCCTTGTTCTTTCAATCAATAGCTTGCTGGATGACTTGAACTGTTGGGTGGAAAGGAATAATTACATTTGAGCCCCTATAATTTTTCTTTTTTTTTTTTTAATATTTAGACATCTTAATTTATATCTAGACCCCTTATTTTTTTTATATATATTTAATGTCAACGGATCGGATCGGATTGAATCCGCGGATTGAGGATGAAATCCGCCACCGATCCGTTGCTAATGAATTACAGGATTTTCAATCCGTCACCAATCCGTTTACCTTCGAATCGGATTAAAATCCGCGGTTCGGATCGGATCAGATCAGATTGATGGATTTTTTGTACACCCCTAACTTGTATGCCATCGCCTTCCACTTGTGATTGAAGTCGTATGTTGACTCATTCTCTCTTTGTTTTAGGCGGCAGGGCTGCGTCATAGCAACAAGATGATCCTCACCTTTGAAGTGGGTCGGGAAGCGTATCTCCAGCATATTCCAGTTTTGAATGGAATTCTTCGGCAGAGTGGAGTACCAATCAAATGATGTACCTTTTAGGGTACTTGCAAAGAGACAGATCTTGAGGGCATCTTGATCCGGATTAGCTCCTATTAGGATCTTGAAGTGGATGCCGTGCTATCTGGCTGAACCTTTCCCCGTGTATGTTTGGAGAGAGGGTTGTTTGAATTTTGCAGGGAATGGAACCGAGTCCATCCATAAGGGATAAGGTGGCTTGATCCCATGCTCCCTTAGTGTATCATCTTCTTTTGCTTTGGCGAGGATATCGTCCACGTTCTTTTTCGTAAGGGCGCGTGACTCATTGTCTTTCCTGTTTACATTATCAACTTGATGATTCAGTGGAGGTTGATTATTTTCTTGGCACTAAAACTCGAGAAGAAGATTCTCCATCAGAGTTTCAATCCTCTGCTAACCTTGTTCCAATTGTTGGATGCATGCAGTCATTTCATCAAGAGGTGGATTGTGAGGTGGCTCAAAGTTTGTAGCCAGGACGTCCATCCCTCGGGACTTGAACGAAGAAATCGTCCTGGTGACTAAGCTGGGGCTCATTCTTTTGGACGAAAAGCTTGAGGAAGGATTTCTTCGCTGTCCTTGGCTTGAAGGAGTAGAGGATTCTTGCAGATGTCTTCGTGTTCGGGAGACGCTGCGAGTCACCTGACGTCAGATATGGAGTTTAGTTGCTGACTTCTGGCGTCTTCTGGTTTTTCCAACCATATGGATAGTAGCAACTTGGTTGGGTCTTTCTTTTTCAACCCATTTTTTAGAGACCTGAAGTGTAGAATGTTGTGTTCTTCGCTTCTCTAGTCTCTTTTGTCGATATGCTGTGCGGCGACATATGCGACGAGCAATCTAAGCTTCAGTGTGCTCTGGCTGAGCTCTAGGAATGAAAGACTTAGTCCCTCGTGTACAACAGTCGAGCTTGTCCATTTTGAAGCTAGGCATGGACAGGATCCGGACGCGGTCTTTTACTTGTTGTAGTGAGGCTTTGAATTTTGCTAGTTCGGTCTCTGTTGAGATGAAGAGTCAAACTGCAAGAGTACAGGCCTTAGTAGGTTCTCGCAAAGGCCTTGTGATGCATGATTTGATTTTTGGCTTGTAGGAGCGAGCCGGCTCATGATAGGTTGATTTGTTTGTTTAGTGGAGGGTAGGCCTCTCCTCTTTCATGTAAGAGAGAGGGTAGAACCGATTCTCCATGAGAGGGGCCAGGTATACTGGCTTTACAGATGTTCGGGACCTCCTTGATTTTGGTGAAGGTCTTGGGGACCAAGTCTTAGGGTAAACTTGGTTCTTTGCAGGTTGAGACTTCGTGGGGTTGCCACGGGCTTCAGGCTTTTTGATGGCTACCTTTGGTGTAGGAGCAACGACATGTCCAGAGGCAGTTTTCTGCTTCTTGGCAGACACAATTTCTTCTACTGGGAGTGGGGATGGTCTCAGTGACCCGAAGACAATGGTTCGGGGAGTAGAGGTCGACCCGGTGTTCTGAGAGTTGTCGAGGGAGATAAAGCTTCGGTAGTTGCAAGGCGCTTGTGACTGCGCTTGTTTTGCTTCACTTGAAGCATGAGCTGGTACTTATTCTCGTAAAAGGTGATGGTCAATGAAGCTGTCATTGTTAGTTTGAAAAACTTCTGAAACAAGACCACATCCACTAGTAATCACAAGAATATGGTGATCATAAATGGAAAAGAACTATGATTTTGTCTCTTCAAATCGCTTTAGGGAACATGGCCCGGTCCAAGAAAGGTGAAGAAGGCAAAAAGCCATAGAGGGTACAATTGTTTTAAACGCAAGTATAGGAGGCTGAGCGTTCCAGTGACTGCTAGAAGCAATTGTAAACTTTAATTCAAACTACCAAGAAACGAGGCTCACTCGAGGTAAGATGATATATGGTTAGAGATACAAATGTGTCGATCGCGAATATAGTAGACCCGAAAGGGCGTACTAGCACCGCTAGGCACAAATGTTTCAAATCGCATCCTTGGAATGGACACGAGATGGGATTTTTTGAAAGGTCAAAATTGGATTCATCAAAGAGAGCAAGTGGTATTCCGATCCAAACGCACGCTACAAGCGATTTCCGCGAGCTTTTATCCGAAAGGGAATGAACCAAGATTTCTCATATCTGAATTAAAAAATTACAGAAGTTTCTTTTCTTTGTTTTGGAAAAGGTCTTTTGTTTTTAAGAGATTTTTTTTTTTGGAAAATTTTTTAAGAGGACACATAGGTTTCCAATTCGGTCTTGTGAAAACCTCAGAAGATAGATCAACCCCTAGGTAAGGGTTGGATTACTTAATGAACCTGTTTGGAGGACCCTTGCCTCGAGCAGTCTAGCTGCCTCTACATTCTGGACAAGGCTTTTCTTAGATCCACTTTGGTCAAAGAACGCAATTGGTGTAACCTTAGTAGCTTTTGTTTTTTGGAAAACTTTTCTTGGAAGGTCTTTAATGGACCCATCAAAGAGAGGGAATGGCCGCTCCCAATCCAAATGTTGGCTATAAGCGATTTCCGGGGGCCAGTGTCAGAAAAGGTTGAAACCAAAGTTTCTAAAATTTGAATCCGAAAGAGAGAAAATTTGAAAATTTTCTCTTTTTTTTTCCTTTAAAAATCTCTAACGGACCTATCAAAGAAAGTGAATGGCCCCTCCCAATCCAAACATTGGCCATAAGCGATTTTCGCAAGCCATTGTCTGAAAAGGAAGAAACCAAAGTTTCTCTAATTTGAATCCAAAAGAGAGAAAACTGATTTTTCTTTTTTGAAGAATTTGAGATTAGACTCTTTTTCTTTTATTTTTGGAAATCCCTATCGAACTCATCAAACAGAAAGAAAAAATGACCCATTCGCCGATACGAACGATAGCTACAAACATTTCTGCAGGCTATCAAGTTCGGAGAGGAAATGATCAAAGTTTCTTAAAATTGAATCCAAGAAAGAGAAATCATTTTGTTTTTTTTTTAAATGAGAAATAGTGGAGATAAACTCAAAGATAGAAATTTCCAAAAAATCCCATCTCATGTTTTTTTTTTTAGATGCAAGATTCAACATTAGCCACCAACTAGAAAGGAGCCAAAGAATCTAAGCATCACACTCTCAAACGAACGAGTCCCACCGGGTGTGCCAACTTGATGCACCCGGCCTTTTCTCTTGCTCTCTCTTCCGTCTCAGGGCTACCGTGAGGCCGGTCGAGGGGGAAAAAAAGCGTGCATCAACATTTTTGTACTGTATGCCGGATTTTCTATTTTACTTGGAATTTATAAATGGTGATCCGGAGATCCACCTTCACAAGTAGAAAAGGAAATTAACTTTTTTCTAACTTTCCATTGCACACATATTTAAGAAAAGAGACAAGGTTTTTGAATGCCGTAAGAGGCGATGTTTGCCGTGAGAGGTTTTTGCTGTGAAAGGCGGTTTGCCGTAAAAAGCGATGTTTGCCGTGAGAGGCGATGTACAAATCTCATCAATAATGAAAGACAAGAATTGTGATTTTTTTGTCTCCTTAGAAAAAATACAAAATACAATAGAAAAGTAAGAAAAGCAATTCTGACTTCTCAGAAGATTCTGGGGACTCGTTCAAATCGACGGTCGCAAGTCATGTATGGACTTCGCCATCGTCCTTCAGATGAAAACATAAGATGTTTTGATTCTCTTGGCTTGGCTTGGACTTCAGATTTTTAGAGCATAAAGACCAAGGCGAGGTCCTATATCTAATAAAAAAAAGAATAGATGGGCTGAAAAACCATGTCTAGGCCATGTTGGATAAAAAGAGATGGCCTTGGGGCGTGGTCCCCCAAGGGACTCTAATCACCTTGTGCAGCAAAGTTTCTTCAAAGTAGCGGGGATTTTTCAGGATTTCTCTTCTTGGATTTCTGCCTCTGGCTCTTGGATTTCTGGATCCTTGTGTGTGTGGCCCTTCGCATATGTGTGTTTCTCTTGGAATGATCCCCCTTTTATAGGCCTTTGGTAGCCATAGAGTGGGTTTATGAGCATTGATGACATTGATGCTCCATTATGGGAGGAGTTACAAGTTTTTATTTCATGATTTTGTAACTCCTTTTTCTTGACTTTTGATTGGCCAATGGAGAATGATGGGCATTTAATCGCTTTTAATCTCCATGATGAGAGGAGTTTCATGGTTTTAATGCCATGATTGCTTTGATCTGTAACTCCTCTTTCCTTGCTTCTGATTGGGCCGTCCAAAATAATGAGTTAATGACCGCATTAAGTTGTCATAAAATGGGTCAATTAACAGCATTAAGTGGTCGCCAGGGCGATCGAATAGTCGCAGGCCGTATCGCGTCTTTTAGAATTCTTCTTGCGATGATCGCCGATGGATCCACATGTTGTTTGATGTTGGATGGCGATGAAACTTCAAACACTGATTGATACTAGTGGGCCGGTAACATCTGTCTTGTCGATTTCTCAATCAGTTAGATAGAAAGTGTACTTTCTTATTGGCCGGTTGGCGATTTTGAAGTATGCGATGATGATCACATGCTCTTGATGGTAGATCCGAGATGTTGGTGAAGATTAGCTGATTTCGAGCATTAAAAATCAAATTTTCGGAAAACCACAGGGGCTGGAATTATTGAAATGGGAAAAGGGTCGGAAAATGGCCATTTCGGCGGAAATCCGGAGACCTGGATTTCCAGGGTCGCAGGCGACCATGCACCCATGGTCGGCCAAGGTCGCCGGTGACCATGGGCCACGTTCGCCGCCGACCATGGGCCATGGTCGCCGCCGACATTGAATTCATGAATTTTTCACATTTACATATCATTTTAGGATGAATTAGGGATTTAATTAGGTGAATTGCATCATTATTCATATAATTTCATCATTTCATACATTTTCACCTAGAAACATGAATTTTCATACTTTTCATACATTTTCTGCGTTAACTTAGAATGTTTTGCAAATTTTCTCCGAAGAGTCCCAGTTGGAGTAGAACTCTGTCCGGGTGAGTCCCGCCTCAATATGGGCTTTTCAATATTTGATGTGTTGAATTAAAATGTGCAGAGAAAGAGAATCACAGGCCTCTGTCATGGAACCCACTTTCAAGCACACATTGTCATCATGGGCCCGGCATTGCTGAATTGAAGTAAATTGAAGAATTCATCATGTGGACCCCACACACAAGCCATATGCAAATTAATCAAAGGAGAGGTCCATTCATTATGTCAGTGGAGAGTCCTAACTACAGTAAAAGACTTCTCATAGGGTCCACTATTCAAGCAGATGAAATGTCCCACTTGGCAGGGTCCACAGTAGTTACAAATTTGAAATTATTAATGGATAATTCAAAGAGTACAATTCTGATTGGAACAAAAGAAGAAGAGTTTGAATCAGGGACTTCTGATGTCTTTTTAAAAATGAAAGTTGTGCAGAGATAGAATCCATTGCAAATCAAAATTTGCAAGTTAATCCCGTTTTTCTTAGGATAACTTATCTTCAAATGGCCATAACTTTCAATCAGACCGTCGAATCGATAAAATTTACCTACTGTTGGAAAGATTATTCAGAGTAGATATACGTGGAGCCCAAGAACATGCAAATCAGAGCAATATAGACAAAGTTATGGACCCGGAGATTTTCATTTTCATTTTTAGACGGGATTGCAATTAAATCCATACCGTTCATAATCAATTGCTACACATCCCTTGTGGGACCCCATCTGAAGATTAGCTAAATACCCCTAAATTAAGAGAGAGAATCATCTCAAAGCCAAAAGTCTTTCCAAAAGAAAAGTTAGCTTGGACAACAAGAAATAATCCCTACAAATAAGGAAAAGAGAGACCTAAAAGGGTGGTACTTCTTTACTAAAATGGGTTTGCAAAAAGCATAAAAGAAGACATGATGGAGACCCATAGGACCACATTCCATACGTCCAAACAAATTCACCCATCTTTCTTTATTGATTATTCTCTCCTAGCCATACCTTCTCTTCCTTACCTCTTTTCTCAGTTATTTTATTTTGGTAGCCTTGGGACATGTCCAAGGATTTATTTTGAAGGGGAATCTTTGTGAAGGAGAAGTTGTAAAAATGAAGTTCTCAATAAAAATCATATATTTTGCAATGGAGGAGTAGATTTCTTGGATCGGAGCACAAAGTGAAGTTAAGTAATTTTATTTTTCTTTTATGTCTTTAAATTAATTCTTTTGTCCTTATGATGCATGTTTATTAGAATAATAGATTTGCCTTCACACCACAAGCAAACCTATGCTTTATATTTTTAATAAATTTCTTTTTGATCAGTTAATCTTCTTTTGATAGGATGTACTTAGGTTTTTATACCTTTGATATTTTATGCTTAATTTGTTAACTGACGCACAATGTAATTTATATTTTTATGAGGTGATGGAGATCTTGGGTTCTTCTGCTTAAGAATTGAATTTAAATATATATATATCTTCCGGATCAGAAACATTGAGTTGTTTCTTATCTGAGTTATTTGCAAGATAAAAGACTAAATTAAAGTATATGGATTGAGAATTGAAATTAATTAATGGATTCTTTGTTACTCTGATTTACCTTTATCATTATTATTATCTGTTCATCTTGCATAGTAGCTTTATCTCTCATTCAAATCTTGATTTATTTTTATTTTCATTATAAAAACTTTCAGTTTTTAATAAAAAAATATTTCAGTAGTGCTCCCTGTGGGATTCGACCTGTACGTGCCACTGTTTCAAAAAGACAACTGTGCACTTGCAGTATTAAAAGATTGAATTTAAATTCACATCAGTCGGCGACCATGGGGATTTTTCTCTTTTTGGTCGCCATTTTTCTGCCGTTTCTCGATCTTTTTCAACTCTTTTTTCTCCTATATTATTCTTGACATTTTCCCTCATTTATTGATTTGATTCTCTTGAAGAAAACTTGACGAGAAGCCGCGCAAATCGGAGCACAAAGTTTCCAATTTTCTAGGAGGGCCAAAGACTTTGTTGCCGATTTTCCGTCAAAAGTCAAAACTAGGTCTAACGATGTCGGAATGACCTGAATTTTGAGGTGAAACCTCCCGAGCAGTAGATAGGACCAACCATGAGCTTTTGCTTAAGTTTTGAAGCCGTTTGGGGTCCCGTCGCCTATAGACTTGATTTTGTAGTGAAGGAGATGCCGCGCTTTGATGTGTGGTCAACCGATGTCCGATTGACCTGAAATTTGACAGGGATCCTATTGGAGTCATTTTGAGACGATCCATTAGCTCCGATTTGGATGTCATGGTCTCAGAAAGCTCCATCGCAGGAAGGCTTGATTTGGTTTCTGAGCGTCAAAGTCGGGTCAAACATCGTCGGAATGACCTGAAGTTTGACGTGTAGCCCTTTGGAAGCTTGTTGAAGCCACCCACGTGCTCTGTTTGATGAGTGATTGCCTCGGTGGTTCTGGCCGCCGTGAGGCTTGATTTTATTGCTCGAGGGTTGATGGAGGGTCAAATGCTGTCGGTTTAACTTGAAATTAGACACGGAGATTTTTGGAGGTATTTTGGGACCATCCGTAGGCTCTGATCGAAGTTTTGATGTCTTCGTCACTGTCACCGCTAGGGCACCTGTTCAACTGCCGGAGGAGTGAAGTTAGGCCAAATGATGTTGGAATGCCCCGAAACTTCATGTGTACTCTTCTTTTAGCTGTTTTGAGGAATCTTGCAGTTTTTGTTTGTTTTTTATAAGATTTCCCACTTGAAGTTGCATTGCTTGTTTGTGGTAGGATGCGGCTTCATGTGGCTTTTTGATGTTGAAGAGGCAAAGTGACATTTTTGGTGTCAACAAGGCCGTGAGCATATGTTGTGCAAGCTTAAGAAGTCCATTAATGGACTTAAGCAAGCATCTAGATCTTGGAGCATTCGTTTTGATCAAGCCATTAAGTCTTATGGTTTCGAGCAAAACCCTGATGAACCTTGTGTGTATAAGAGGTGAAACGGCAATATGGTGATTTTCTTAATACTTTATGTAGATGACATACTACTCATTGGAAATGATGTTGGGGTGTTGTCTTTGGTCAAAGTATGGTTGAGCAGTCAGTTCGACATGAATGACTTAGGAGAAGTTAGTCACATTCTAGGGATCAAGCTCTTGCGAGATCGGAAATAAAGAATGTTGGGCTTATCTCAAGTGGTTTATATTGATGCGATTCTTACCCGTTTTAGCATGCTATATTCCAAGAAAGGATTTCTTCCTTTCAGGCATAGAATTACTTTATCCAAGGATCAGTGTTCTAAGATACCTGATGAGATAGAAAAAAATGAAGTACCTTATACTTCGGTGGTGGGAAGCCTCATGTATGCAATGCTATGTACTAGACCTAATATTTGTTTTGCCATTGGCATGGTTAGCAGATACCAGTCTAATCTAAGGAGAGAACATTGGACTGTGGAAAATTATAAACTTAAGTACCTTAAGAGGATTAGAAATTATATGCTAATTTACCAGGCCGAGAATTTGATACCATTGGGTACATAGACTCGGACTTTCAGTCAGATAATGATGCTAGAAAGTCGACCTTATCAGGATTTGTATTTACCTTGGGAGGTGGAGCTTTAAGTTGGAGGAGTGTCAAGCAATCATGTAGTGCTGACTCTATCTTGGAAGCTGAATATGTGGTAACTTCTAATGCAGCCAAGGAGGCGGTTTGGCTCAGAAACTTATTGATGGATGTAGAAGTGGTATATTCAGTAAAATCACCTATAATACTTTATTGTGATAATATCGGTGTGGTTGCTAATGCAAAGGAATCCAGGATGCATAATAAGGATAAGCACATCTAGCGTAAGTATCATCTCATACGAAAAATCGTAAAGAGGGATGACATAATTGAGACCAGAATTGCATCGGCGGAGAACCTGGCAAATCCTTTTACAAAGAGCTTACCAGCAAAGAGTTTTGATAGTCATGTGGAATGCATGGGGTTAAAATATATATCAGCATGGTTTTGAGTCTAAGTAGGAGATTGTTGGGAATTTATACTAAAAACATATTTTAATGTATTTGTCTTTGACTGATTCACGTTTTAGTTTATTTTGTCTTCTCATTTAACTGAGATTTAGTATGGGCAAATTGTTGCATTGTTAATTGTTTTGCATGTGAGTATCTTTTATTCTATAAAGTATATAAGTTGGTGTATAGAGTTCTACTTATGCACATAAGACTTATTTGTACGTTCTTATAAAATATAAGTTGTTGTTCAAAATTTAGATTGATTTGGACACACCATCTGTACAATTGTAGCATGATGTTTCAGCAGAAGAGGAATACAATAGAAGATCTTGAGATTTTCGGGTTACTGTAAGATCGAGATCAAATCAGAGAGATATCTTACGTATGGTTTTTAATCATATTCGTCTATAGTTATTTCCGCAGTGATCTGTACGCAACATCTAGGGTTTCTAGCGGCTGCTCTTTTTTAACATTATTGACTTCATGCCTCAAAGCAAACTTCTTCAGGGTCGTCCAAACTTTATATCCACCCAAACCTTAACTCTTTTGACTGAGTATTTATCTAAATGCTCATCCAATTCCACTCAACTTGTGCTCATTCTAATTAGCATTTTCTTTAGGGTAATTTGATATGCGGCCGCCTTTTCACAGAAAAAAGTGTGGAAAGTGAAAAATTTACTGCACAGTTGAAAAGTCCATGTTTGGTGTGGCTCCTTTTTTACATGAAAAAGTTTGAAAAATAAACTTTTCCATGGTCCCATGAAAAATGGTGTCCTCTCTCTCTACGTGTGAGGGGAAGATGGGGTCGGATTTTTTTTCTTTTTCTGTTGTGAGAAATGTGGAAAGATTGTGCAACGTAAAATGGTGCACTTTAGTAGAGCCCCCTTTCCCTATTTCCTGTTGATTAATGGGCTCAAAGTGCGGCCCAAAGACCGCACTCCAATGCCCCCACTCGAAAGACCCAATCCACTTTAGGATTCCATTATTAGACAAATTATAAGCTGTATAACTTATTTTTGACAATTTCAGACTCATTGGAACTCTAATTTTTTTATCCATTTTTTCATGTTCGGCTCCTGACGTAGGTGGGAATAAAGTGATATCCAATGGTTCGTTCATATGCAGGCGTAATTAAAGAAGCAAATTTGGTGTAAGTGGAATCCTTCCAAACTGAAGATTGGTAGTTGAGTCCGACCCACAAACTGAGAACTCTAGCACTGGAGGCCACGAGTCGGGCATTAATTTTATCAAAAGCAGCCTTGCAGACTGCCAAGGAAAACATGTTAGAGAACAACCAAGGCCTAGATTTTTAATTTGAAATATACTAATGGGAATGCTCAAAATCCAAGTTATGGCTGATTGGAGGTCAAAATTACAATTTGCAAACAAAACAATACGATTTTTGTAATTTACCTCGAGCCTAGAGAACTTGTGGAAATATCAAGAAAAAAAAAAGACGTAAATGCCTAGCATAGGTGGATGGGGCATCGCAAAATAGCATAACTTGTGTTAAAACAAGGAGATTGTAAGATAAAAAGGGAAATATCAAATGAGCGAATAAGAGAAGAGAAACTAAACGAAAGGGTTCTCGGATTGGGGAGGTGCCAGTGGATTGCTTCTGTGGCGATGGGGTTGTGATGGTGATGGCGATCAATTACTTGGTGATGGTTCGGGCCGGCTCTACCATGAAGCAAAGAAACCCTTGCTTTAGGCCCCAAAAAATATGGCCTCGAAAATGCAAAACATAAGGCCCCATGATAGCAACTGGTACTTTTTAAATTCCAAAATAAAAACTGATATATTTTTATTTCTCCCTAAAAATAAGGCCCCATGATAACTTTCTCTTGAGAAGATACAATCAAGATCTTCATTTCTTCTTACCTAACCAAATCTCTAGATTACCCACTGCAGAAATTTCTGTCCATTTCTTGTCTTCCGCGCCTTCTCTCTCTCTCTCTCTCTCTATATATATATATATATATATATATTCCCTCTCTTTGTCCACTTTAAAAAGGTTTGACCAATGCTTGAAGCTTTAGCTTCCGAGAGAGTTGTGACTAAATTATTAATAGCAAAACATAAGGCCCCATAATAAAAAGTGCAAACTTTTCAAATTAAAAAAAAAAAAAACTAACTTAATTAGTATTTTTGCATGACAAAAAAAAGAAAAAAAGAAAAATAGATTTTAAATAAAATATTTATAAGAATATTAAAAAAAAAAAAGGACTCATTTAGGATTTTTGCTTCAAGCCTCAAATTTTCTTCAGCTGGCCCTGGTGATGGTGATGAGAGAGACTAAAAGGAAAGAGGGGTCGAGGGGGATGAGAGATTGTGAGAGGGCAGCAGTGGCACGGCTACTTTGTGCTTACCAAAGAGGAGCTAGGGCACTTTTTTTTTGAAGAAAAGATTTTGAGTGAATTAGTTTTGTCTTAGGATGACATTTGGCTTACTATCTCTAATTAGGAACGGTTTATAATTGCTCTAGAATATTGTTTCTAATCTTCAATTTTGTTGTTGTGGATCTCATTTAATAAAGGGAGGTTGGAGATGAGAAAATAGCCTTTCATGAACATAGTAACAACAAAGAAGTTTAGGCCCTATATATGTACAGTTCTAGACCATTCTAGCAATTAGTCTTTCCTTCAGATGGGTTCTATCTAACCCTTTTGGAAGAAATTATAGCTGAGAATTTTTCTAATGTAATTTTGAGAATAATTGAACCATATTAGTTCACTATTGAAGTTTAGGTATAAAGGTTGCATATTGGCATTGGATTATTTGAGCATTTGAAGTCTTCCATTTCAACTGATGCGGATAAGGAATCTATTTTGAATATAGTAAAACCTCAGATCTGAATCTTGTTAGGTTTTTTAGTGTTGGCTAATTCATGGGTTGGAAAAAAAAAAAAAACTCTGGGTCCATAGAGTTGTAATTCTTATTTGTAGAAAATGATTGTGAATATAAAAGAACTTAAAGATAGAAGTTTGGAAGAATTAGAAGTATGCTGAAGGAAGAATTAAAAGTGCACTGAATTTCCGGAATCAATTTACAAGTCCGCTCGAGCACACATACTCCCGCCCGAGCACGCTCTGTCAGAAAGCAGCCAGACGCCAGACAGAATGGGTATCCGCTCAAGCGTGCATACACCCACTCGAGCGGATGACGCGAAAGAGTCCTGTTCAAATTTTGTTTTTATTTCTAATTTGGTTCAAACTGCTTGTTTTAGTTCTAATCATCTTAGACAACTTTAAGCATATCCCTAAGCCTATTTAAAGAACTCATAGGCTACCCAAAAGATATACCTCTCTCACTGTTCTGACTTGGAAGACCTAATTGAGAGAATTCTTCTGTATAGAGTTAATTGAAGAGTTGTGCTACAAGGTTCATTTAGAGAGCTGGTTCTTCTACTTCCCTTTTAAAAGATCATTTTCTTTCGTAGAAAATCTGAGCAGTCAATCAGGTTTGAATTTGTTACAATCAACGGTTTGAAGTCGTTGAGGCGTGGAGCTATACAAGAGGCATTTGCAGTCTTTAGGTAGTGATTATCTGGGGAGGGATTTGTGAGTGTGTTGTAATTGCTAGATTCATAATGCTTGATTGTTGATCTAGTTCGGATCTGTGGCTTTTCACCCGGTTAAGGTTTTTCACGTTATATTTAGTGTCCTTTGTAGTGTGTGCTTTTGCTATTTATTTCCGTTGCTTATTATATTATTATTAATTTTTTTTTTTTTTGCACACTTTGGGCTATTGAGTTGACCAATTTAGAAATCATACAAGAACTTTGAAATCTCTATCGATGTATATATAGAATGTCTGGCACAAAGTAAACTAACTTTGTGTTATGAACGTTACTTGCAATAATGTTTCTTTTGTGGTCTTTGATTCTCTTATTATTTCAACATCATATGATTCTGGCCTTTGACTTAGAAGTGGACATTGAAGATTCATTTCTCTACCTGTAGAGTTTTGCTGAAATTTTGAATATGGTTACTATGAAGGATTGGGATGTGCAAGACTCTGACACAAGGACAAAGATGTATGAGCATTTCTGATGGTTGGAAGCCTCCATAGATCTCCTTCATGTGGAATTAGTGCAATCCATGACTTAGGGTTCCCATCTCCCCATATATAGACGAGCCCGTCACGTTTCCAACAGACTTTTTTTCCAAGAAACTCAAGTCCCTTATTCCTACTGGAAGTTTCCTATGTGAGGATAAGAGCTGATCCACTAACTTTAGATTATAGCGAATCCCTATCTTATTTAGAATAGAAAAAGTCTTTGTCAAAGTGAGAGTCCTAATCATCTCTATTGGAAACTGCCAATCGAGGTTGGAAAACTTCCCGAGTTGACTTTCGACTCTCCCAAGTCATCTAATAATAAAGGACCAAGTCAAATACAGGGGAGATTTGGCCGGGGAGCCTCATTTTAATAAAATTTTCACATTCTTAACTATTTTAGTAATTAATGTTTATTTTTAAGTAATTATACACAACGTTTGGAGCAAGGGATATAAAAATAATGGCTGTGATGTAACTTGAAACTTATATTTGATCTTTAATTTACATTTAATATTTGGACTAACCAATCACTTAATATGCAATATGTAAAAGCATAAATTGAATTTTGCTCACAGCCATCGGTGCAAACACCGGCAACAAACCTTATTTATTATGCATAGCTATTAGGCTTTGGGCCCTTAGACCAAAGTAGGTTTGATTAATCATAATAATGATTGTACAAGAGACCCCTATATGGAATGGATAGTGAAATGGGATATCATGAAACGACGTGCCAAATTTAGACATGAGTAGCACATGAAACTAGATGATCAGAGAATTTGACCGACTTCACAGATGAAAAAAGAGAATTTTTTTTTTTTTTTTTACAAAAAAGAAAAAAAAATGAAACTTAAGTTTTGAGTAGAGGGATTTATAGAATAAAATAATAAAACTATGGCAAAGTTGTTCATATTTTTTTTTTATGCCAAATCTAATTTCTTGTTGACAATACCGCCAAAAACTTATAACGTTTTTGCTAAAAAACATCTTAATTATGATTTTTGTTCTTCCACCTATGATCATAAAAACTGATGAGAGAGAAAGAGAATAGTTTTGTGGTTGTGTTGATGATGAAGACGGTCGGTTGGTAATGAGAAGGGTGTCTAGAAGATGAATGGGAAATCGTGGGTTTGGTGGCTGCGGGGTGTTTGAAAGATGGATGAGATGTGGATTCGGTTGTTGTGAGGTTTGAAAGATACGTGGATGAGATGTGGATTCGGTGATTGTGTAGTGTTTGAAAGATGAAAGGGTGTGAAAATGGGCTTGGTGGTGGTTCTGAGGTGTCTCGAAGGTGAATGAGATAAGGGTTGATAAGGAAAAGTTCGACGAAAGAGAGGTGATACGGAAAGAGGAGCCTGATTTTGGAATATAGTGAGAGAGATAGTATGACAGTACCGTGGAAGATGAAGAGAAGATAATGGAGAGACTAAAGAGGCAAGGTGTGTTGATGGTAAAAAGGAGAAAATGAAGGCCGGGACCACTATGTTGGTGAAGGGAGAGGGTGGTTAAAGATGTAGGGTGAAAATGAGATGCGTATAAAAATTGGAGAAGATGAATTTTTCGATTTTGACGATATCATCAATGAGGGTATTAAAAAAAAAGTATGAACCACTTACCGGTAGTTTTATTAGTTTTATTTATAAAATAATTTAATCATAATTTAAACTTAATTATTTTATAAAAACCCAAAAAAAAAATAAAAATAAAAATAAAAAAAGAAAGAAAGAAAGGGGTTTAAGGTTTGTTCATAAGCAGTTCACGGAATATGCTGAGGTGGGACTCCTCGACGCACCAAGTCATGAGCCTCACGCCCTTGTCGGACGAGGGCGGGTAACCCACAATGCAGACGGGGATGGTGCCCGAGTAGTCCGCGGGGACGAAGTAGATCGGTGGGCCCCACCCATAGTCCACGTCTCCGAAGCCCAGGCGGCCCCACTCGGACACAAACAACGTGGCATACGAGGGAGGAGCTGCTTCAAAAGGGTTCATGTAGCCATCATCATCATCATCTGTTTCAGTCCTACCCACCCATTTGGCGAATTGGGAGGGCAGCTTGGCCTTTGCTTCTTGAATGAGTTTGACCGTTTCAATCTGGCTGGTGCATCTAAGCTTCTCCAATGGAAGGGAGACGACCACGGGGAAGATGCAATTGCCATAGAAGCCCTGGGGCAAGGGAGGGACAACGAGCCTACGCGCATTTGAAAAGAAGACGAGCGTGGCATCGTCACCATTGAGATTATTATGATTTGCGCCAGCAGCAGCAGCAGAATTGTTGTAGGTGATGGCTTGAGCTCGGCATTTCCACACTCTAGCAGCTAGGACTTCAAAGGTGGAGCAAGGTTTGCCAGTGATCTCCCAGAATTGGCGCTTGAGATGGGCAATGGAGTCCGAAGAGATGTCGATATCTGCATGCTTCAGTGGCCTGTTGTGTTCCTCAACATAAGAAGGTGGTGGTGGTGGTTGTAGTATTGCATGAGCTATCGGTTGTGCGGGTAGAGATTCCCTGCACCATGCTGGAGGAATGGTGGGGAGTTGGAGGCCTCTGGCTGACTCGCCTACTGCCTTTAGGAACTGAGCAGCGCCCAAGCCATCACAAACGCAGTGAGAGAACTCGAGCCCCATCACAAAACCCCCGCATTTGAATTGCGTTACCTGGTTGTGCAGGTAAGAGTGAAACCAACAAAATCAGGTATTAATCCCACATTAATTTTGTGTAAAGTTGCACGTCACTCATGTGAGTGTCCCGAGACTGAGCTATATATTTGGGTTCTCCTTATCTAATATAACGTGTTTAATTTGAGTTAAGTTAGGGCCTAACTCAAAAGCATGGCTTAAGCTAGGGCCTCTTGTCTGTACCAGATGAGTTGGGTCGTGGCGCACTTTTACTTTAGTGGGCTCCGCACCTGGGGCGTTGGCCCTATCACTTTCAGGCCCATCAGATCATACTATTCCATTAATATAAAAAAAAAATGGAAGGGCAAACCAAAGGTCCATTTCTTTGGGAATGGTGCAAACCTATTGGATGCAGTGTAAGATGTGCGAGGGGAAGAAAAAGTCTAAATGGACCGAATGAGATCCCGACTTGGGGACCGAATTACCAAGTAGCATGATGTCAACAATGAGCGTATTTAATTTTTTGGGGGAGCGGGAGAGAGAAAAAACATGAGAGAGATGTTCAGTCCCAAATTCGAGGCCAAATTCGGTCCATCTAGACTCTTTGGTGAGGGGAATAATAATCCGGTCGGAATGGTGCAAACCTATGGCCAACAAGGAGGTGCGCATTGTACACGTGGTGTGGAATGGATCGTTGTACCTATGCATATCAGTATCTGTATACACACGCACGCACACTTGCCTGCACCAACAAGAGGGGGTCAAAGCCATCTTTCTCTGGAGGAGGCTGTGGGAGAAGCCGAAGACGCCACTCTAAAACTTCATTGTCGAGGTAATCAATGGCCTCGAGGTTGCACTGAACCGACGCTTCCACAAACCACACACCCTCGCCCGTACAGGCAAGCTGCAGCAGCGGTGAATGGATGAGCCTGCCTGCGAGAGGGTAGTAGTGCACAAGGACCCTAGACAAGGCCTCTCTTATGACGGCCGCGGCATTTGGGCCGTGCCTGAACACGTGCAGCGACCGAACCTTGGGTCTCAGACCAGGAAAGGCGTCGATGAGAGACAGACTGAGGTTGTCTGAGGGGGTCGCCTCACATGGCCCAACCATGCCTTCACCCAACTTGCTCACCAACAGCACCATGTTCTCTCTCTCTCTCTCTCTCTCTCTCTCTCTTATCTTTTTCTTTTATTTCGATCTCCTGAAGTTACTTGAAGAGATGATAATCTTGAAACAATCTGTACCTACTTCACTCGCCAAATGCCATCATATATAGATAGATGGAGAGAGACAGTGGCACACAACCAACCACAGTTTGAGAAAAGTGGGAATATTTGTCTTCTATTCAATACTGGAATGATTATTGTGGTAATATTTCTCTAGTATTCATTGCCGAAATGATTATTGTCGACACTACCAACCAGCTATTTACCTCATTGGGACCCCAAACACTTTCAGACGCCTCGACACCATTCTAATTTCCATCCCGATGGGGATGGATGGATGTAGATAGTGTGGCCCACATGTTGGCCAAGGGTCAGGCCTAGCGTGTTCAAGGTCATAGATTTTTTTTTTTAATTGTACTGGGGCACTTTACGAGATAATAAAGGATTGGGATTGCAAAATGGATTAATTATAAATTGATGTAAGCTTTAACCCTATACCTAAGGCGAGTGTGGAGAACCACATAATGTGATTCTTTCTTTTTTTGTGTGTTTTGGTTAATTGTTAATCATAGGTTTTCATACTTCCGCACATACGAGCACAACACCACAGCGATCATTTCAGTAGCCTACAACGAAGTTAGAACATTAATTATTCTTGTATAGGATTAAAAAATGGAGTTTGAACCCATATATGGAGTTTCTCCCACATGCTTTTTGTGAGTTAGATATGCACAACTCCATCATAGGGTTCACCTATTGATAATTCAAATAATACAAAATGAATTTCATCCTCCTAGTGAAATATTGCTTAATTTATTTTGAAATCTTATTTCAATACAAGTTAGTCCCAACCTAAGATTAAGTATACATAATGTTATTAATAATTAATAAGATCATGCTAATCACATTTTCAATTATGTGCTCAAATCCTACTACGGGACTAACACCTATTGAAGTAAGATTTGAGGATATGTCACTCAAGGAGATGGTATTCATTTCAAACAATTAGAGTCATCAATACGTGGGCATGATAATTAAGTCTCAAATACATCCTACTCATTGAAAATGTGTGGGAAACGCAGCAATTTATTTATTCACCTCATTAGTGAAATAGGGTGAATGGTCAATTCAAGAGATAATACAATAAAAGGGGTTAAATGCTCGAGAAAGTACCATATTTAAGAAAACACTCCTACTTTTAACCAAAAGAAGTAAAAAAGTTACATTTACATGCTACTAAATGACAACAAAACACTTATCCTCAAAAAAAAAAAAAATGTCAAAAAGTTACAATCTCATTTCACCAAAGGACAAAAAAAATTTTACTTTTTGATTTGACGCCTCTTCTTCACTCCACTTCATTTTAATAGTAAAATGACCAAATTGGGGCTCGAAATGATCCTTCTAGACTCATGTGGCCCCCACTTTTGCTTTATCCAAGGGTGTGCACTTTCCTGGAGGATATTGTACTCTTGGGTACAAGTTCCATAGAGTTCGATCGATCTATGTGTACAAGTTGGAAGAGAAAAAAAGGAAGTGAGTCGAATCTTTTTCTCATATTTCTCGTTTTTCTAAATTGAGATCAATGCTACGACATGTATGACATCCATACTAGAATAAATTCCCATGAGTACCTGATCATCGATAGCTAAATGGGCCAGATCCGGATCCATCATGGAATATGAGTTGTATCCAGATTTAGCAATTTCTTTTTATCCAAATCCGATTTAAAATGCATATCCGAAATAAGATGTAGATTGCATTGTATAATTGAATAAAAGAGCTTTAATATTTTTTTAGAAAATTTTAGTATAGGATGTTAAAAAGTATTTGAGGTTTCATGCCCACTTTATTCTGAATTGAAGACTTTTAGGGGATAGTAGACATTAACATTCAGTTGCAGGCGTCAGCATGACATCATTTTCTCCTTTGGCTTAATTCTCTAATTTAGTTGTTAATATTTATAATGTTGCCAATATCGTCAAGATGTTACTTCTTCATGCCTAGCTAGCCTGTTACTTTATCTTTTTTCACTTTATGTTACTTCTTAATGCCTAGCCTTTGAATTTATCTTATATTACTTTCTTTTTTTCACAACCAATTATGAGGAAAGAAACACCCTTGAATGAATGACCTAAGATACACAACATAATCTCTATTCAAAAATGATTTTGCCCCCTTCTTAACCTTTGCTTGGCGCTTCCTTTTATGTTACAAACAAAATCACCAATGGATAATTCTTGACGTGTAAATCAATTGGTAAGACTTAAAAGGTAACCACCATTGTTTATTTTATTCCAGCTTCCCACCTTTCTATGCAGCCATCATACCTACACTATCAAATTATTATTGTTATATAAGAGTGAGTTCACGGGTCTATTCGAGTCAAAACTGAAAGAGATCAGTGTGAAAGATGTTTATATAAAGGGTATAGTACATCGCCCTGCTTCAATCCATGGTGGGCCTACCATTTTTAAAATTCAAGCCGGCAATTAGACCTAAAAGCCCATGTAGTGATCAATGTGCGATCATTATTGAAATATGTGAGCTGCACTGTAGTTCTTTCCTGTTCTAAATTCTCAAATTTCTGTCCTTCGCTTTGTCATTATGGTTCCTAAAATCCTACTCTCGAAGGGCATGTTTGTGTAACGTTGAAATTCTGCAAATTATCATTTCCATGGTGCCATAAAAACGGCTTCAGACAAATGTGATATGTCACTAACTAGCTGAGCTATTGCTGAGTGACCTAGATTATTTTTAAAATGAAAAATGCTGGTGTATCAAAGTACTTTTTCATTAATAGGATTGAGTCCTAAATTGTTGGAGGTTTGACCCAGCAGCCCATCATAAAAGAACGGCTTACTGAATAAGATATATATGTAATGCATCCAAGTAGGCCCCATCTATTTAGAAAGTAGCAGAGATTTGAGCTACCAAAATGGAAGCCCTAGAAAAGTATCATTATTGATCTTATAAAGAATCTGAAAGGATGGGGATCCGGATGCTACAGTGGATCATGACTACGTAATTTTAATTTGGGCATAGCAATGGGTTGCATCCAGCTTTAATTTGGTTTTGGAGCTTGAAAACAATAGCTGAAAAGAAACAATTTTCCAACCCGATCAAGTATTCTATCATTAGCCAGGTTTCATACAATAAAAATAATAAGATTACTTTTTCCATAGTTTTTGCATTGGATCTTTCCCATTTCCATCCTATACATTGCTTTGGCTTTGGATCCTTTTTATTGACATCCATTAAGATGGGCCTTCTTCAGATAGGAATCATTAGCATGACTCTTGTATTTGATGTATCAAGCTCAGATGATTTTCAGTGCAGCAAATAATAATTGGGATCCTCTATTATCGTCTTGATATAAATCTACTGGCAGTAACCACTTAAAAACACCAAACTTATTGCTAGATTGTGATGTATCTGAAGGGAAAGTCTTTCTTACAAGCAAACTGTAAGACATTGAGGTGGCAAACGGGCCAGGTCGGGTCAAAACAGCTCGAGTTTTCTATGTTCGCTATTTGTATCTATAGATTAAAGGTCAATGTGAAACCGGACCCTTCTTTAAAAACCGCCCGCACCCAATGCAGCTCAATCCGACCTCACCTTCATACCTCACATCCTCGATACATGGATCACATTCAACCACCCAATAGAAACTAGCTAACACGGCCTTTTCTAAGTTGGGCCCATTTATATAAACCCTTTTGATCAATGTGATAATGCATTATTCAGCAGCTTGGATTTCATAAGTAGACCCAACTGACTGATTTTTATGCATGCATGAATTTAAAACTTGTTGGTCTCAAACTGCGCACCAGATTTTGTCGAACTCAAGTTCTTGCAAGAAAACAGATGTCGTGATTAGTTTCATCGTTTCCTGACTGTCTCCTCTCGTTCATTCTATCAACAGGTTCATCACATGAAAACATGTGGTTCTATCTTGAGCTTTTTTTCTTTTCTTTTTTTTTTTTTTTTTTAATCATGTCTCTGCAAATCATAAATAAAATTGTGAACACTGCAAATTTGATTAGTCTTGAATTGACTTGGTGCTATTTAGGGAGGCGTTTATTTTGACCAACTTGGATTTTAAAAGTAGGATATGTTTGATTTAATTAGTTGCACACAAAAAACCTTAATTCTATACAATATACTATTAGAGAACCCACGTACCCTGGCTCCACTAAATAAAAGAGGTTTTACAGATCAATTTTTTTATTAAATAATCAAGGGTTTGAATTCTGGATATACCACATTTCCTACTTGTGTAGGCTTCCTTTCTCATATACGTGTTTGGGCTTCCGTTCCTACGTGTACGGGCAATCTCATGGGACCCAGCCAAGATACAAAAAGGAAAAAAAAAAAAAAAAAACCCTAGTATAGTCATGGTTTCGATTGGTTGGTCTGTAAACAAAATAAAATATATTGATCACACATCTATACAAAACAACTAAATTAAATTTGTTAACAAATCAAATCATAAAAAATAAAAAGAACTCTAAAGTTAACGACCTAAAATAAAATGATTAAAGCAGTTCAGGTAGCTAGTTTTATTATAAAACTCTGAACGTGCCCATTAGACATTTCACAACTTAAATAGGTAAGGAGGGTAAAATTGTCTTAGAAGTTTTGGCAAAAAAAAAAAAAAAAACATATCACATCTTACTTATAATTAAAGGATATGTGATGCACACTTGTTTGTTCATTTCTTTGTTTCACGGGTGCTTTCGTCTCCCTAGCAGCAGTAATTTAGGAAAGGCAAATTGTGATATTGGAATTGAAGAGAAATCTATAATTTCAGAGTATCCATAGAAAACACAAATTCAAATAAAATATTAGATGCCATAAGAGTTGAGATGAGTTTAATAACCACTAATGAAATTTGGGATCTCATAGAGGTTCCAGGGATCAAATGGAACATCTAGCGAAGATTCTGTCAATCACCTCTTCTTCTCTTGCCCAATTGCTAAATTCCTCTAGAATTGGATGCTCCCAGCAGCCTGCGCCCAGCAGCCCTCATCTCACTCTGCTCCCTCAATTTGGACCTCCCTCTCTTATGGAAATGACACAGTTGGTAAGCAATACATGGCGTCGATCTTCCTTTCAGCTCTATATACACTCTGGAAAGCCAGAAACACAACAATTTTTGGAAATCAACCTCTTACCCTCAATCAGATCTCAGGCCATCTACTTGAAGATCTTTGCCACTCACAGAAGAAGATCTCCAAGCCTTTTCACAGCCCTCAGCTCAGCTCCCTCTGCAATTTTTTGAGATCCAATGTGTATTCCTCCTCCTCTGACTGATTTTTTGTTTTTGTGGCCCTGTTTTCGGTGGCCTTTTTCTTCTTCTTCTGCCTCCATTTTGGAGGTCTCTGTTTTCTTCCTCTCTTTCTTAATATACTTACGTTTTATACAAAAAAAAAAAAAAAAAAAAAAAAAAAAAAAAAAAACCCACTAGGAGCCAAAGAATTCACTTTAAAAGAAGGTATAGATTTTAAGGACCTCCTTTATAATCTCCCAAAGCACTCGTTGAAAATTGTTATGGCTTTAGTGGCTCATTTTGATTGGAAGCTACTTCAATTAAAGTTATAATTGCATTCTTGAATGAGGATCTAAAAGGAGATGTCTACAAGAGGCAACTCAAGGACTAAAGCCAAACATCTCTTCCAGCCCTCCTTCCCCCTTCCCCCTTCCCGTTCCCCCAGCTCCCTTCCCCCATCTCTTCTAGCCTCCCTTCCCCCATATCCCTGAGACCAAAGCCAAACACGCTCTTCCAGCCTCAGCTCCCTTCCATCTCCCCCATGCTGCCATGTGTGGGAAAAAGAAAACATCCCCCAAACAAAAGCCAACACACACTAGTGTGTCAGTTTCTCTTCAAAAATCCTATGCCACACTTTTAAACCATGCATCCAATGAGGAAGAAAAACTTCAGCATATCTATTCGGCTATTGAACGCAATCAGATCAATGCCCTCCCTTTGAGCGTCACAGTTGAAATGTGTTAAGTTTTTTAGTGTTGGCTAAATTCATGGGTTGGACAAAACTCTGGGCCTTTTAAGTTGTAATCTTATTTTAGAAAATGACTCTGAAAATAGAAGATTGGAAGGACTCTAAGAAAAAATTCTGAAAGAATTATAAGAAGAAAGCTGGAAGAAAAGTGCTGAAAATCCGGATCAAATCCAGAAAGGGGTCCGCTTGAGCTCCCAGATCTTCGCTCGAGCGGATGCATGACAGAAGCCCCAGACGCTTGACAGAAGTGAATTTGCGCTGAGACAGAGCCTCATCCACTCGAGCGGATGAAGGGTCCACTCGAGCGGACAAGGCGGCAGAGTCCAAGAAAATTAGAAACTGAATTCTAATTGTGCCCAAATTGCTTGTTTTAATCCTAATCAAGTTAGGCAACCTTAAGCACGACCTGAGGGGTATAAAGGACTTAAGGGCTATTCTAATGCTACACCTCACATCTCAAAGTTTTGAGTTAGAGATTAATATTGAGAGAATTCTTCTCTGGAAATTTATTAAGGAGTTGGGCTGACAAGTTCTCTAGAGCCAGTTTTTTCTACATTCTTTGTAGAAGATTATCTTCTTGCGAGAAGATTCGAGGAGTCAAGTGCAGGATTGAGTCTGTTGCAACCAGCAGTGTGAAGTCGTTGAAGCTTAAAGCAACACAAGGTAACTTCAGTCCTTAGGCAAGGGATATCTGGGAAGGAAATCTGAGTTTCTTATAATTGCGAGATTCATAACGTTTGATTATCGATCCAGTTCGGATCCGTGGTTTTTCACCCAGTTAGGGTTTTCCATGCAAAAACATACTGTCCTTGTGGTGTGTACTTGTTAATTTTACTTCTGTTGCATATTGTTTATTTCTGCACACTTTTGGGTTGATTTATTGAATAGACCAATCTAGAGATCTTGCACCCCAAAGCTATTAATTAGTATCAAAGAAGGTTGCACTAATTTGCTGTGTTTGATCTAAAGAGATTTCTAGAATGGTGCTCAATAGAGAAGGGACATCAACTTCCAAGCCTCCTTTGTTTGATGGTTCTAATTATGCATATTGGAAGCAAATGATGATTGGATTTCTTAGGTCCATTGATGATGATGTTTGGAATATTGTTGATGAGGGCTACTCCAGACCAACAATTGTGGTTAATGGACATACTGTTTCTAAACCTAAAACTCAATGGACTAAGGATGAAAAGCATACATCCAATTGTAATAACAAGGCAGTGAATGAAATATACAATGGAGTGTCTGCTGATGAGTTCCGTAGGATTTCCACTTGCAAAACTGCAAAAGAAGCATGAGACGTCTTACAAACAGTGTGTGTGGGTGAAGAAATACCAGAAAACAAGATTTTCAAGAAAATCCTGAGGTATCTACCTTCGAGGTTCGATTCTAAAGTTGATGCTATTGAAGAAAATAAGAATTTGGATACCCTCAACGTAAATCAGCTGGTTAGAATCTTCAGACATTTGAAGCAAACGTTTGAATAAATGAAAATGAAAAATGAAGGGTATTGCTTTGAAAGCCATCTCAGAATCAAGAAAGAAACCTGGAAAGAAAACTGAGTTTGATTCTGAATCTGAAGCTGAAGATAATATGGCTGATTTTATGAAATGTTTAAAGAAATACATGAAGTGAAAACAAGACAATTGAAAGAATCCCAAAGCTGAGAAGAAGGATCTTGCAAAAGGGGCAAAGTGTTTTGAGTGCCAAGGCTATGGTCGTTATGCTAATGAGTGTGCCAACAAGAAAAATGGTACAAAGCAAAAGGCTCTTAACACAACTTGGGATAAAGAATCTTCTGAAGGCAAAAAAAAAGAAGAAAAAGATCATGAGGATGATCCTTCAGATACAGTGAATGGCAAGTTAATGGCATTCATGGCTGAGTCTGTGTCTGACAATTATACTGATGAAGATAATAATGATGAAATGTCAGATCAAGAGAAAGATTGGGAAGAGTTGTATCATGCCACCTTTGTTGATTGTGTCAAGATGACTAAATATGGTAACAAGATCACTATCAAGTTCAAGGTTGCTCAAGAAGAAAACTTTGACCTAAAGATTGAATTGGAGTAAGCACTTAAACAGGTTCATCTCTTGAAAAGTCAGAAAAACTGTTTGGCTGAAAATTTGACTACTGATGGTCAAAAACTTTATAAGGCTGAAAAAGAAGTAGTGAATTTGAAGAAAGAGATAGTGATGATGAAAGCTGAAAATCAAGACCTGCAAGGAAGACTAAAGATTACTCTGTCTGAGTTAGAAGTAAAACAAGCTGTTCTAAATAAGATGAGCACTTGTTCGAAGACTCTTACAAACATCTTGTGTAGTCAGAAGTCTCAGTTTGACAGAAGCGGTCTCGGTTATAATCATGGTGCATCCACTTCGGGTACTAAAGATAAAACAATTTTTGTTTCAAGTGTTGCACATACTACTCCATATATTGCACAAGTTTATTATGTGATGAGTAGTAATAAGAAAAATAATGTGTCAAGCGCTGCATGCACATCTACTTATCATCATTGTGGATTAAAATGACACAATCATCCCTATTGCAAGATGTTAAATAGTCTACCAAAGACCAAGCACTAACGGATTAACTACTTTGATTTAATTTCAATTTAAATTATGTGGACTCTATCTCCGAGCTTGATCAATTAATAGAAAAGGTTACATTCATTATTGGTTTCCTAAATTAGGCCCAAGACGGCTCAAACTTGGGTAAGAAAATCTAATTTACATAAGGAGTTTGCTCACACTTTGTTGAAAGATCAAACTGCACAAGTGTGGGTCGCTATATGTAAAAAGCCCCGATCTATGAGATCAAGCTCCTGCCCTCAGCGTTGCTACGAAGATACATTCAGGGGGAGTTTCTTTTGAAAGGGAGCTATTCATCCTAGTTGACAAGAAAGCTGCATATTCTTATCTTTAGCTTTGTCAGTTATGGACAAAAAAGGGGAGAAAATGTGACATATCAAGGGATCAAGGGGGAGAACAAGAAGTTCAGAATTGTTAGGTTTTTTTAGTGTTGGCTAAATTCATAGGTTGGACAAAACTCTGGGTCTTTTAAATTGTAATCTTATTTGAGAAAATGACTTTGAAGATAGAAGATTCGAAGGATTCTAAGAAGAAAGTCTGAAAGAATTAGAAGAAGAAAGCTGTAAGAGAAGTGCTAAAAATTTGGATCAAATCCAGAATATGGTCCGCTCGAATGGATAGATCTTCGCTTGAGCGGATGCATGACAGAAGCTTCAGACGCCTGACAAAAGTGAATTTGCGTTAAGACAGAGCCTAATCTGCTCGAGTAGATGAAGGGTCCGCTCAAGCGGACAGGGCGGCAGAGTCCAAGAAAATTAGAAACTGAATTCTAATTGTGCCCAAACTGTTTTTTTTAATCCTAATCAAGTTAGGCAACCTTAAGCATGACCTAAGGGGTATTTAAAGGACTCAAGGGCTATTCTAAAACTACACCTCACCTGTCAAAGTTTTGAGTTGGAGATTATTATTGAAAGAATTCTTCTCTGGAAATTTATTGAGGAGTTGTGCTGACAAGTTCTCTAGAGCCAGTTTCTTCTGCATCTTTTGTAGAAGATTATCTTCTTGCGAGAAGATTTGAGGAGTTAAGCGTAGGATTGAGTCTGTTGTAATCAGTGGTGTGAAGTCGTTGAAGCGAAACAAGGTAACTTTAGTCCTTAGGTAGGGGATATCTGAGAAGGAAATCTGAGTTACTTGTAATTGCGAGATTCATAGTGCTTGATTATCAATCCGGTTCGGATCCATGGTTTTTCACCCGGTTAGGGTTTTTCATGAAAAAATCTGGTGTCCTTGTGGTGTGCACTTGTTGATTTTATTTCCGCTACATATTGTTTATTTTTGCACACTTTTGGGCTAATTTATTGAATAGACCAATCTAGAGATCTCGCACCTGAAAACTATCAAAATGATCTCCAAAGCACGATTGAAAATAAAAAAGAAGAAATATGCAGCTGCAACTTCCGCCTCAAATCTAAATACAATTAGTGAAGCCTCTACTGCAGCAAAGAGCTCACGCCAAAACGATGAGTCCTTGCAAGATATCCATATTCAAGTGGTGAATTCATGCAACCCACTGATGGAAGATTTCTCTGGGAGACAAATGAATGGTCGTGACTCTTTGTTGAAGAAGACCTACACGGAGACAACTCCCAAAAAGAAAATGGTCCAAAGGTATTTCCTCAGCAGTCAAAGGGTAACTTGAATGCGGAAAAGGAAACTCAAAATTCAAAAATTCTGAGTCCGCTAGCAATTTCAACCAACTTCACAAAGGAGAAGCTTGCCAAAAGACAATTTCCCTTCAAAAGACAACTTCCCCCAAAAGGGTAATTTCCCCCCAAATTTCAAAATCAACCCATGTCTCCGTCCTTGTGGGACGCAATGACCAGGAAGTATCTAGGAACACAACTGTTTCCTCTCCTAGGAACATTGAACTAGCCAAAGAAGGAGCTACTCAAACAGAGAAAATATTGAACGATCCTGCTTGAAACATAGTTGCCTTAGCCATTGTTGCTAATATGAATGGAGGTTAAGAGCAGAGGGATGGGCTTCCCTCTTCAATGCTCCGGCTGACCCTAGTAGGAACCTCTCTTTCTTGGAACCAAGGTCAGCAAAAAGCCCAGCATTACTGAACTGCGACTTACAAGGAGAAGACCTGGTTGACGTTGCGGAAGAATGGAAAAACGCCCTTGTGGGGTTCTTTGTTGGATAAAGGCCCCACTATCTTGCTATAAGAGCATCTCTTTCTAAAACCTGAAAATCAGAGGCAGGTATTGAATTTGAAGCTCTACACAATGGGTTCTTCATGTTCAAATTCAAGTCATTTGAGGAAAACCAACAAATTCTGGAAGAAGGTCCCCGGTTCGTAGGAGGACACCCTCTGGTTTTGAGAAGATGGTATGAAGAACTCACATTCCAAAAAGAAGAGCTCAACTCAATACCAATTTGGATAAAATTCCCCAATTTGAAGCTAACTTGTAGATCGACTAGGGCCCTATCCAAACTTGCAAGCTGTGTTGGAACCCCTCTATGCATGGATAAATTCACAGCCTTAAGGAAATGTCTAGCATATGCAAGAGTTTTAGTTGAAGTCTTTATAGATGCCACTTTATCAAACTCCATTATGGTGGGCTGCAGGGGACAGGTATTTGAGCAAGCGATAGAGTATACCTGGAAACCAAAGGCATGCCAAACATGCCAAACTTCAAACTACAATCAGAGGAACTGCCCAAAACAAGAAGCTCAACAAGTGCATCATCCAAGCAGATGTGGGCTCCAAAATCTCAGTAGGCTCGGGACAAGGGTAAAAGTGTAGTTGAACGACGAGAGGAGAATGAGCAAAACCATGGTTGGTAGCTACAAAAACAGAGCTCAAAGGCTCAGAAAGAAACTACAATTGTGGCTTCAACTAGTAAAAACAACACACTTGCAAACAAATTCTCAATCCTTAGCAATCTGGATGGTGATTCATTAGCTTCAGAAGATGAACTCATTAAGGCAGAGGCTTATGTTCAATAGCAGATTTCAAATGATACAGAAATTCAAACTCATAAGAGTGTCCTTGAACAGGCAGAGATCCCAGCATTGAGCACTCTTAATGAACATACTATCCTGGAATGTTAAGGGCCTAAACAGGGCCCCTATGCACCATGAAATAAGGAGCCTCATCGGCCAAAAAAAAAAACATTTCATTTGTTGGTCTTTTGGAGACCAAAGTTAGAAGTAGCAACCTTCAACAAGTCAGGAATACCATTATACCAAACAACTGGATGGACCACAACAACATCAACCATTGCAGTACTGCTAGGATTTGGATTTGTTGGAGTCCATGCATTAAAGTGACAATTCTGGAAGAATTAGCTTTCCATATTCACTAGATGATTACCATGTTGAACGAAAATCTGTTGCTAACCATATGCTATGGTGATAACACAATACAAGGTCGGCGACAATTATGGGTATCTATCACACCCTATGCCTAGTTTATAACCTCTCCTTGGATTGTGAAAGGGGACTTAAATTCAGTTAGGCGGACCAATGAAAAGATTTGAGGAACGAAACCAAACATGACTTCTATGAATGATCTAAATGACTGCATTGATAGCTGTGGTTTAGAGGATATACAACTGAAAGGACAACTGTATTCTTGGTCAAACTCTTCTACTGGTCCAGTTAGATTTGCCTATAAGCTTGATAGAGCATTGATTAATTCTCAATGTATGAATTCTGGGCTACATCTTGAAGGTACTTTAGTCCCTCTCAGCTTGTCAGATCACTCTCCTGTTTTAGTATCTACAGTTATAACTAGATCTATCAAGGTTCCTTTCCGGTATTTTAACTTCTGGGCTAAAGAGAAGGGCTTCTTCAAAATTGTTAATGATGCTTGGAATATAAACATTTCTGGTACGCCCATGTACTGTGTTGTTAAGAAGCTAGCTAATGTTAAGAAGACTCTTAGACAGTGGCGCATGTCTAAGCCAACCATCCTTACTCAAATCCAATCAGCCAAACAAAACTTGGAAAACATTCAAGTCAAGATCAACTCTAACCAGAATTATGAAACTCTTCAAGAAGATGAAAAGGAAGCTAAGAGAACCTTAAGTAGACTTCTTCAACTTGAGGAAAGTATGCTTAAGCAGAAGGCTAGGGAGAAAAGCTTGAATTTAGGAGATAGCAATTTAAGATATTTCTACTCTTTGGTGAATTTCAGGAAAAAAAAAAGAGCAACTATATCCTCTATTTAGGACTCTGATGGGGCTATGTATAACAATTTTGAACATATTGAAGATATCTTTGTTAACCACTTCCAAAGCATTTTGGCACCAAATGATATCAGACCTCCTGCTTAATTTAACCTCTCCCACATTATTATTACTGGCAAGCTCAATGGAGAAGATGCTACCCAAATTTGCAAGCCTATTGGAATCTCCGAAATTGAATTCACCATTAAGAGCTCTAGCCCTTATAAATCACCTGGGTCGGATGGATTCAATGCTTATTTTTTCAAAGTGTGCTGGCAAATAATTGGAAAAGATGTCTCTTCAGCTATTAAAGATTTCTTCCAATGTGGAAAGCTTCTGAAACAAGTCAAGAACACTTTCATTGCCCTAATTCCTAAAGTGAAATCTGTTAGTTTGTATGGTCTTAACCCATCTGATGATGTAATAAATTGATTAATTTCTTTATTTATGTTGACACCAAAAAAGTCACTATGTCTCCTCAACATCAAGAAGCCTCGTGAAGCTGCATCCTGCTACAAAACAGGCAAAGCTACTACTACAAGCATCAGATCTTGTTAGAATCTGACAAAAACTGCAAGATCATTCAAGACAGCCAAAAGAGGGGTATACCTGAGGTTTCGGGCCATTCCGACATCGTTTGGCCTAACATCACTTCTCGGATAGCTAAACAAGCGCTCCCGGCGGCGACATCATCGAAGACACCAAAACTTCGATCAGAGCCTATGGATGACTTCAAGATGTCTCCAAAAGGCTCCATGCCAAATTTCAAGTCAGACCGACAACGTTTGACCCTCCATCAACGCTCGAGCTGCAAAATCAAGCCTCCCAGCGGCGAGAACCACCGAAGCCATCACTCATCAAACAAAGTACATGAGTGACTTCAACATGCTTCCAAAAGGCTGCACGTCGAATTTCAGGTCATTCCAATAACGTTTGACCAGATTTCGATGCTCCGAAAGAAAATCAAGCCTACCGGCGGCGGAGCACCCCGGGACCATGACATCCAAATCGGAGCGAATGGGTCATCTCAAAATGACTCTAATAGATTCCCCGTCAAATTTCAGGTCAATCGGACATCGTTTGACCACATATCAAACCTCGGCATTTTCCCCGTAGCAAAATCAAGTCAAGCATCGATGGGACCCCAAACGGCTTCAAAACTCAAATAAAAGCTCATGGTTGGTCCTATCCATTGCTCAAGAAGCTTCACCTCAATTTTCAGGTCATTCCGACATCGTTTGACCTAGTTTCGACTCTTGACGGAAAATCGGCTACAAAGTCTTCGGCTTTCCCGAAAAATGGGAAACTTTGTGCTCCGGTTTTGCGCGGGTTCTCATCAAGTTTTCTTCAAGAAAATCAAGTCAATAATTGAGGAAAAATGTCAAGAAAAATACAGAAGATAGAAGGAACAAAAAAGACGAAAAAACAATCGAAAATGAAGCTCGGCGACCAAAAGGGCTGAAGCCCTATGGTCGCAAGCGACCCTGGCCCAAGGTCGCCGGCGATCCTGGGTGCATGGTCGCTGGCGACCCTGCAAATCCGGGTCGCCAGATTTCGCACCAAACGGCCCGTTTTCCGATCCTTTTCGCGTTTCGAGCATTCCTACCTCTGTGATTTTCTAAAAATCCAATCTTTGATGCTTGAAAACCACTGATCTTCACCGACATTTCGGATCCGCCGTCAAAAGCATGAAATCATCACCGATCGCTCTAAGATCGCCAACCAGCTGACCAAGAAAATATACTTTCTGTCCGACCGATCGTGAAATCGACAAGATAGATGTCATCGGCCCACCAACATCAATCAATGTCTGAAATTGCACTGCAATCCGACATCAAATAATGTGTGGATCCACCTGTGATGATCACAAGAAGAATCTCACAAGACGCGGCGCGGCCCATGACTCTTCACATGCCCTGGCAACCACTTAATGTCGTTAATTGACCCGTTTATGACAACTTAATGCGGTCATTAACTCATTATTTTGGACGGCTCAATCAGATTCAAGCATTTGGGAGTTACAAATCCAAGCAATCATGGCATTAAACCCATGAAACTCCCATCATTATGAAGATTAAAGGTGATTAAATGTCCACTACCCTTCATCGGCCAATCACAAGCCATGAAAAAGGAGTTACAAAATCAAAGAATAAAAACTTGTAACTCCTCATCAATTCTCTCATCATGGCCATCAATGCCCATAATCACCTCATGGCTACCAAAAGCCTATGAAAGGAGGTCCAAAAGAAAGAAATAGGATCGATAGAAAAAAGGAATCGATACACACATCGACTTGAAATTCTGCACTTGCACACTTGCATTCTTCCGAAGAAATCCAGACGAAGTCCTGCTGCTCTGCTGCAAGAAACACCACAAGGTGATCGGAGTCTCTTGGGGGGCCACCCCCCCAAGGTCCCCTCGTTGTACAACATGGCCTAAACGCGGCTTTTCAGCCCGTTTACTCTGTTTTTCATTGGATATAGGACCTCCTCTTGGTCCTTGTCCTTTAAAAAAACTGAGGTTAGGAGCTAAGCCGAAGAATCAAAGCATCAACAGTTCTAATTTGAAGGACGATGGCGAAGTCCATACATGACTTGCGACCGTCGATCTCAACGTGTCCCCACAATCTCTTGAGAAGTTAGATCCCTTTTCTTCTTTTTCTATTGTAGTTTGTATTTTTTAAAGAGATAAAGAAATCACAATTCTTGTCTTTCATAATTGATGAGTTTTGTAAAATCGCCTTTTACGGCAAAAAATCACCTTTTACGGCTAACAAACAATAAAAAAACGCCTCCTACGGCATTCTAAAAAAAACAAACTTGTCTCTTTTCTTAATATTTATGCAATTTGAAAAGTTAGAAAAAATGATTGATTTCCTTTCTACTTGTGAAGGTGGATCTCCGGATCATCATCATTCCAAATTCTAAGTAGAAAGTAAATCTGGCATACCAGTACAAAAATGTTGATACCCGCGATTTCCCTCCTTCGCCGAGACCCAAGTCAGCCCCCTGGGTGCGGAAGGAGGGGACGGAAACCTCCGATCGGGTCCATCAAGTTGGCACACCCGGTGGGACTCGTTGACTTGAGAACGTGTTGTTTTGATCCCTTGGCTCCTTTCTAGTTGGTGGCCTATGTTGCATTTTGCATCTAAAAAAAAACATGAGATGGGATTTTTGTTATTCTTTCTCATTTCAAAAAAAAAAAAACAAATCTGATTTCTTTTCTTAGATTCAACTTTGAGAAATTTTGATCCTCTCCTCTACGAACTTGATAGCTCACAGAAATGTTTGTAGCTATCGTTCATATCGGGGATTGGGCCATCTTTTCTCTTTGATGAGTCCAATTGGGATTCCAAAAAAAAAAAAACTTCATTTCAAATTCTTTCAAAAAAAAAAAAATGGTCTCTCTTTCTTAAGATTCAACTTTGAGAAACTTTGATCATTTCCTCTTCGAACTTGATAGCTCACAGAAATGTTTACAACTATCGTTCATATCAGGGCTTGGGCCGTCTTTTCTCTTTGATGAGTCCAATTGAGATTTCAAAAAAAAATTTATAATTTCAAAAAAAAAATCAGTTTTCTCTCTTTTGAACTCAAATTTGAGAAATCTTGGTTCCTTCCCTTTCGGATTTAGCACTCGCAGAAATATTGAGCCTTGTTCGGAACGGAACACCATTTGCTCTCTTTGATGAATTCAATCTTGACCCTTCAAAAAAAAAAAAAAAAACTTCCGTCATTACTGGATTCATATCCGAGAAATTCTAGTTCCTTCCCTTCTGGATTTAGTGCTCGCAGAAATGTTGAGCCTTTGTTCGGATTGGAACACCATTTGCTCTCCTTTATGAATCCAAATTTGACCTTTCAAAAAACCCCATCTCGTGTCCTTCCCAAGGATGCGATTTGCAACATTTCTGCCTAGTGGTGCTAGTACGCCCTTTTGGGTCTACAGTATTCGCGACCGACACATTTGTATCTCCAACCTTATATCATTTTACCTCGAGTGAGCTTTACTTCTCGGTAATTTGAATTAAGGTCTACAATTGCTTCTAGCAGTCACTGGTACGCTCACCCTGAGCCTACCGTACTTACATTTTAGAACAATTGTATCCTCTATGGCTTTTTGCCTTCTTTATCTTGCTTGGACTGGGCCATGTCCCCTTAAGTGATTTGAAAAGACCAAACCATAGTTGTTCTCCATTTATGATCACCATATTCTTGTGATTACTAATGGATTTGGTCTTGTTTTAGAAGTTTTCCAAAACTAACAATGGCAGCTTCATTAACCATCACTTTCGATGAGAACAAGTACTAGCTTATGCTTCAAGACAAGCAAAACAAGCATAAGCGCCCTGTCAGTTGCCGAAGCGTTATCTCCCTCGACAACTCACCAAACACCGGGTCAACTTCAACTCCCCGGACCATCGTCTTCGGGTCGCTGGGACCATTCTCACTCCCCGCAGAAGAAACTGTACCTGCCAAGAAGCAGAAAACCGCCCCGCAACGTGTCACTACCATGGCACCAAGGGCGAATACAAAGAAGCCTGAAGCCCGTGGCGCTCCCACGAAGCCTCAACCCACAAGAAACCAGGTTTGCCCCAAAACCTGGTCTCCGAGATCTTCACCAAAGCAACGGAGGTCTCAAACATCTGCAAAGTTAGCATACCTGGCCCCTCTCAAGGAGAATCGGTTCTACCCTCTCTCTTACATAAAAGAGGAGAAACCTACCCTCCGCCCAAAGAACAAACAAAATCAGCATAAGCCTGCTTGTTCCTACAAGCCCAAAATCAAATCATGCATCGTTAGGCCTCCGCAAAAAATGCTGAAGCCTGCACTCTTGCAAGTCGGCCCTTCATCTCAACAGGGGCCCAACTCGCAAAATTCAAATCTTCATTGCGACAGGCAAAGGACAGCATCCAGATCCTGTCCTTGCCCAGCCTCAAAGAAGACAAACTCGGTTGCTGCGCATGGGGGACTACATCCTTCATCACCAGAGCCCAGCCAAAGCTGACTGAAGCTCAAATTGCTCGTCGTATGTGTCGCCGTGCAGCATATCGACAAAAGAGATTTGAGAAACAAAGAACCCAGCATTCTACTCTCCATGTCTCAAACAAATGGGTCGAAAAAGAAAGACCCGACCAATTCGTTGCTGTCCATATGGTTGGCAAAACCAGAAAATGCCAGAAGTAAGCAACCAAAATCCGTGTCAAACGTCCAGTGACTCGCAGCGTCTCTCGGACTCGAACACATCTAGAAAAATCCTCCACTCCTCCAAGCCAAGGACACCGGAGTAACCACTCATCAGATTCTTCATTTAGAAGAATGAGCCCCAGCTCAGTCACCAGGACGATTTCTTCGTTCGAATCCAGAGGGATGAACGTCTTGGCTACAAGTTCTGAGCAGCCTCCACCGCATGATGGCGTAACCACACGCATCCAGCAGTTGGAGCAAGGACAACAGAGAATTGAGGATCTGATGGAAAACCTTCTTCTCACTCTACAACGTCCACCACCTAACAATGAAGGTCCTCTGAATCATAAAGATGATGAGGCCAATGCAGAAAACAACGAGTCACGCGCCCTTACCAAAAAGGACGTTGACGATATCCTCGTAAAAGCAAAAAAAGAGGATACATTGAAAGAACATGGGATCAAGCCACCCTACCCTCTATGGATGGACTCGGTTCTGTTCCCTGCAAAATTCAAACAACCTACTCTCCAGACATATACGGGGAAAGGTTCGGCCAGACAACATGTCATCCACTTTAAAATCTTAACAGGAGCTATTGCGGATCAAGATGCCCTCAAGACTCGCCTCTTTGCAAGTACCCTAAAAGGTACAACCTTTGATTGGTACTCCACCTTGCCGGAGAACTTCATCCAGAACTGGGCTATGCTGGAGACACGCTTCCTGACCCACTTCCAAGGTGAGGATCATCCTATTACTATGGCTCAGCTCTGCAGCCTAAAACAGGGAGAGAATGAGTCAACATATGACTTCATTCACAAGTGGAAGGCAATGGCATACAAATGCTTAGATGTACTGCCACAAGCGACGCTAGTCGACATCTGCCATAACAATATGAGAGAAAAAATTCGCTCCATGATCATCGGCAACAAATCGAAGAACCTGGGGGAACTTCTCGAAGCTTCCATGGAAGATGAAATGGTGATCAAAGACCTCAACAGTCAGAAATCATCAAAGAAAGAGCCGACTGCTATTACGACCTCAAAACCAAAGAAAAAGGAGGTTCTCAATGTGCAAACTAAGTCAGCTCCTCAGCAGCCCAAGAAAGCTGAAAACAAAGCTACGGGTAAAAGGCTTGAACTCTCCGATGCCTTCAACGAACGTATAGAAAAGAAATATCCGTTCGATGAAGATGTTGAAGAAATATTTGAGGCTCTCCTAGCAAATGGCAAACTCACTTTGCCGAAGCCTAAAAGACCGGGAGATGTTGACAAAACCAATGATCCCCGGTATTGTTCATACCATCAGATGATCTCACATCCTCTCAATCATTGCTTCGTTGTGAGAGAGAAGATCAATGAGATGTGGAAAAACGGAGTCATAACCTTTGACAAAAACTACGGCTCCGCCGCGTCAACATGGTGTCATGTGGGCAAGCTTCAAAGTCACCGAAGAAGAAGATCACTACTTCATTCAAGGTGATAAAAATAGCTCAAGCATCCCAATAGTTGGTTCCCTATCTAACATCAGATGGACAACCTATATGGGTACATCCCGATCTCCTAGATGATGAAAATTGGGAGATCATCAAAACAAAACCGACCGCTCAGCAGCGAAGGCAGGCCAAGAGACAACTCCGCAAGCTCAAACAGCAGCAGAAGTCTCAACCAAGACAAGAAATCCTTGAAAAGGCAGAAACCACTTCCACTGCTTCACTAAGGGCGACGGAAGAATCCCTTCCCAAAGCTTCAAAGGCGGTAAGAAAATTCACCCTTGATGATTTCATGCCACCTCTATACAAAAATGAAACTGTGCAGGGGGCATCATACTCTTGCAACTCGGTAGTTGGATTCTCCATGGATGGATACGAGTCCAGTGATACTGCCAGTGATATCGATGAGTGGGAAGAATCCCTTGAAACAGGAGAATACCTCTCCGACGAGGAATGGATTCCCGAGTCTCATCTTATGCCAGTAATCTGGTATAACCCATTACAGCCACAAAGTTCTTGGTCTGATGATGAAGAAGAGCAGGACGTTGTTCAAGAAAATGCTGTCGATCCAGCACCAACCAATGCTCCAGTGGAATCCAACATCGGTGAACCACAAGGAACAGATGACGAAGAAGATTTGGCTCATATGCCTGATCTTGAAGAATATGCAAGAATCTTGCAAGATCTTACCATAGAGCAGGAGCAGGATCGCATCAACAATCTTCGTCATGATCCAGAACCAGAATCCCCTGAAAATCAACGGGAACTTTCTCCATCAACTCCTGAAAATGGAGAAAACAGTTGGATTGATGATCCTCTTACATCCGAGGATGAGTCTAATTCCCAACAGTCTGCACTAGGGGCATCTCCTGTCCGGATGACCTGCAATGCGATAGCTCAGGACGATAGTGCTTCTGAAGCTTCCGAAGACACTTACACCCCAACCGGTAATGTATCTTCTGGAGCTACATCTTCTCAGGTGACTTCCACTAAGATATCATCCTCTCAGCCCTCGTCTCCTGAAGCTGTGACATCGAAGCTCAAGCCTGTCCCGATTGATCATCCTGAAGAAACTCCTGCCAATGAAATCTTCTTCAATGAAAACCCAGTCGATGGGTCCCAGATACCCGATCTCATAGACGATGTCTGGACTGATAAAGAAAAGTTGCTGGATGTTGTTCAGGACTTGTTCCCGGAAAATGCTCCATGAAACACAATCACCGAGGACGGCAATGCAGCTACAGAGACATCTTCAGCAAATGACAATGATCGACCCTTCAATCCTGAGGGTGATCTTCCAAAAGAAGACCTTTCTCAAAAAACACTCGAAGTAAACAGTCAAGCTCCCTTCGTGATCTCTCTCGAAACATCAAAGCCTTTGGTAATCACTACCAAAGCAAAGAAGACAAAACAAAAGGCTGGGGGCAAGTTCACTGTCTCTTTTGTGTCTATTATGCATGAACAGACTCGGAGTCAGAGCCAGAAGATGACACAGCGTCAAGCCAAGCTGATACTCAGCGAGATTAGCCCGCTCTCACTCCATTGGAGACACTTGCTGACATAGAAGATCCTACATCTGCTTCCTTTGTTATTTCGGCAACTCTGCAGGAAGAAAAAACAATCTTCTTCCACAATCCTGAAGCATCTTCATCACATCCAGCACTCGAACCTTTTGAAGAAAGGTATCGTGTACCAGACTTAAATATCTCTCTTGACAACACGGTGGGCAAACCCATCGAAGAAGAAGATGACGAGGTTGAGTCTTCCTTGATAGAAGATATCAACTACATCCTAGATCTCAACATCGCTCTTGATGATCCAAACCCCACAGAGTCATTTAAGAAAGGTGACCTTGTGTTCATGGTTAAAAAGCTATTGATTCTCGTTCGTACATCTGAAATCAACGATGAATCAAGATGGAAAAGGCCTTATTTCATTGACAAAGTCTTCAAAGGAGACAAGTTTATGGTGCATAATAAATTCCTACGGCGTTGTTTTTCCTAAAGCTGCGTCACTATCTGTTGTCCAACACAGTCTTTCTGGTTTCGACGATCAACCTCTTAAAGGTCCTTTTCACAAAAGCAGGTTCTCTCAATGCCCGACTGGCAAAATGGTCCATCCTTCTATCACAACTTGATATTAGGTATGTGCCACGAAAAGCAATCAAAGCCCAAGCTCTAGCAGACTTCCTCGCAGAGCATCCATTGCCTAAAGATTCTCCACTCGGGGATGATCTCCTAGACGAGTTTGTCTACAATGTGGAGACTTTTGAAAGTCCGGGATCCTAACCCTAGAGGGGGGGGGGTGAATAGGGTGATCTACAAGTTATAGACTAATTATGCCAATTTTAAACTTCTTTAAGACGATTAACCACTTATGATGATTAACAAACTAAATGCGGAAGCTAAACAACAATCACCACAAGAAGCAATCACCACAACACAAGATTTATAGTGGTTCGGCCAACGTGCCTACATCCACTACCGGCTTGTGAATCTACACCCCACCGGATTTCCACTATTTGTGCTTTTCAATAGGCTAAGCAGTAACCTCTACAATATGCTTTCCAAGGATAAGCAATAACCTTACAATGTTGTTTTTCAAGGCTTAACAACAACCTGTATACAATGCTTTTCTAGGTTAAGTAATAACCTTTACAAACAAGGGTTTTCTTCTCAAGATTTGTGTCTTCAAAACACTTTAAGAGAATACAATTAGGCTCATTTGAAATGCCTCTAGAATAGGCAAATATGAAAGTGAAAATCAAACTCACACACACACTATGAATGCAAAGATCTATGCTTATGAAGTGAGTGTGTGGAAACTTCAATCACTATTAAAAGTTTAAGATCCATCAATGTATGCTAAGAAGCATTCAAGGGTTTAATGCATACAAAGATTTGATTGAAGTTTAAAGCAAGTCACTTGTAACTAATTTGGGTTTAGACAAGTGAGTATGCTAAGTGTTGTTTTCAAGAACTAGTGCAACAAAGGTTTAGGACTGTGAAAACAACATGGATGATTCAAACAAGTTCAACAAAACATGTTATCAAACAAATCCAAGATTTTGACAAGAACATGTATTAAAGTTTTTTAAAGCAAACTTGTTTTGAAATTAAAGTGAAGAATTCAAAGTTTAAATGGTTTAGAATTCAACACAACATAGTTTATATGCTAGAGAATATTTACCAATAGTTTAGTCAAAGCATAAAACATATGTTTAAGATTAAGCAAAGCTTACTCGGAGATTTAACTTCATTGATCTAAGCTTTAGCTTTCCTTAATGGCCCTTAGCTTTCCTTGGCTTGATTCCCTTTCTTTGGTCTTGGTGTGTGTCAAAGAGGGCTTCTTAGATCATCAAGAATCATCCCTTTTGGCCAAGGAAAGACTTTGTTTTTATAGAAATTTTGGGCCAACGGCTATATGTCGGTTAGCCGACATCCAGGGGTCAGTTAACCGACACCCCCAACGGTCACAGGCCAACGGTCATATATTCGAAAATTTACTGACCATAGAGCATGGTTCGGTTAGCCGAAAAGTTCGGTTAACCGAAGCCTGACCGACACCCTAACCGACAATGAAAATATGGTCAGAAAACACCTCTCTAGAATTCTAACCGAGAGAGCTTCAGTTAGGTCTTTTTCTATGGTCGGTTAACCGAGCCCTGACCGACATGCTGACCGACAGAAAAATGATTGTAAAATTCTAACTTCCTGTTTTTTTTGGACAGCATGCTTTCGGTTAGCTTCTTTTTATTGTCGGTTAACCGAGACCTAACCGACAAGCTGACCGATGTGTAAAATATATGAAAAAACAACTCTCTGGAATTTGGACCGACATGGTGTTCGGTTAGTTCATTTTCTATGGTCGGTTAGCCGATACCTAACCGACACACTAACCGACATTAGAAACACCCTTCAGAAAAGCTAACCGAGTGAGTTCGGTTAGGCTTCGGTCCAAGGTCGGTTAGCCGACACCTGACCGACAGGCTGACCGACAGTATGGTCGGACTGCTTTCTGAAGTTCTGAGGTTTAAAAAAAATCTAACTTTTGAAATACTTTGAAACGCAGAATGTAAAGGTGTTTTTGAGACAATGCTTTATCAAGAAAAAGCTTTTCAAAATGAGACTAAAATCAACCAAAAGATTTGAAATAGAGTTTGAGCAAGTTGATTTAAAATCCTGTGATTTTCAAGATAAAACTGTGAGAAATGAATGATATGAAATGAGATGAACATGATCCTATATTTGACATCAAATTGCAAATCTAGTTACAACCTAGGGTCTAACAAGGGTCTAACAACTTCCTTATTAAATGCTTCTTGGGACATGTACTTTGACGGTGCAACCAGGACAAATGAAAAAGTAAAGCAAATATCGGGAATTGGCATCCTCTTTGTCAGCCCCGACAAATACATGATTCCACACGCCTTCTCGCTACTGGAACCATGTTCAAACAATGCAGCTGAGTACCAAGCCCTGATTATAGGATTGGAACTCGCCCTCGAATTCGGCATCACCGTGCTGGAAGCTTTTGGAGACTCTCAACTGATCGTCAACCAGATGAATCAGACATTTGAAGTCAGGAAGCCTGATTTGCTACCTTACTACAACAAGGAGCAGTCACTTCGATAAAAATTCAACATTTGTCACATCACCGACATCCTTAGAGGTGAAAACATTCGTGCAGATGTCCTGGCTGGACTCGCCGCATCCATGGCAGTCCAAGAAGAGGAAAACATGCAAGTCACAGCGTGTCAAAGAAGGATTCTCCCTCCACTTAACACACACCAAGCAGTTGCTGAATGCCACCAAGTGGTTGGAAGTCGGATGTCCATCCTCAAACCTCTGATCGGCGACTGGAGAGATCAGTTCATTGATTACATCATGTTCGGAGTCTTACCTGAAGATCCAAAAGAGCGGGTAAGCATCCAAAGACGTGCCCCAAACTTTCATTTGGATATTCCTTCAAAAGCACTTTATAGAAAATCCTTCAACGGAGTACTTCTACGCTGCTTGTCACAACAAGAGACTGATGAAACTCTTAAAGAAGTGCATGCTGGTCTTTGTGGAGCCCATCAGGTTGGTCCTAAGCTCTACAACCAGATAAAAAGGCTAGGTTATTATTGGCCTACCATGGTAGCTGATGCAATGTAATTTGCTAAGCGCTGCCAACAATGCCAGAATCATGGAGACTATGTCCATATGCCTCCAGAATGGCTACATCCAACAACAATCTCATGGCCTTTCGAAGCCTGGGGTATGGATATCATAGGTCCTATCTCTCCCCCATCAAGCAAAGTTCATCGCTTCTTCTTCGCTACTACGGATTATTTCTCCAAGTGGTCAGAAGCATTTGCGCTCAGCGAAATGAAGACCTCATCAGTCCTTCAGTTCTTACGCACCAACATTATTTGTCACTTCGGCATACCTAAAAGATTCGTCCATGATAACGGACCACAATTCCGGGATCACAGATTCTACAGGTTCTGCAACAAGTATAAAATCCAAAGTTGTCCTTCAACTCCGTATAATCCAGCAGCGAACGGACTAGCAGAATCCTTCAACAAGACACTCTGCAAAATTCTCAAGAAAATGGTCTCTAGTCACAAAAGAGACTGGGGCGACAAACTACCAGAAGCTTTGTGGGCCTATCGAACCACCGTTCGAGGACCAACCCATAGCACACCATTCTCCTTGGTCTATGGATGCGAAGCTGTTGTCCCTTTGGAAGTATAAATTCCTTCCTTAAGGGTATCTCTGCAAAATGACATGACGCAAGAAAGCAATGTCAAATTGAGACTCCAAGAGCTGGATAATCTTGATGAAAGACGGCTAGAAGCTCTACAAAGCATTGAGCTGTACCAAGCACGCATGACAGGATCTTTCGACAAGAAGGTCAGGCAACGCGCTTGCAAAAAGGGCGACTTGGTTCTTGCAGTAAAAAGACCAATAGTCTTTGCCCACATTTCCAAAGGCAAATTTGAACCAAAATGGGAGGGGCCCTTCATCATTAACAAAGTCTTCTCCAACGGTGCATACGCTCTTCTAAACATGGAAGGAGACAGATGTATGCTACCCATCAACGGCAAGTTCTTGAAGCGGTACTACCCTTGAAGAATTTTTCAAACGGGTCAGAGCGATATCTACACAGCCAAAGCCTATTTCCAGGTACTTGCTCGTCAAACCCATCCCCTTTTGCAATTTTCATCTTGAAATTTCCAAAAAAAAAAAAACCCTTTCAAAACAATGCTTACTTTTATCGTTTCATTGTTAAAAAAAAAAAAATCAAAATCCAAAAATCCAAGTTTAGGAGCCTCTTCCCAGACTTGACCAAAATTTTCGATCCTTAAACCCAAGATTCTCGGTTTGAAACAAAAACCAGGACTCAGGACTTTTCACCCTAGTCCGCCTCGGCTTTTACAACCAAAATGGTTTTAAGTCAAAACTTATGACCCTCGCGTCTTTAAACAAAAAAAAAAAGGTTCTTAGAAACCGCGGGGAAGCGACATTCAGTCGATACTCGTAAAACCCAAAAAACCGAAAGGATGCGAACCCCATTCGATACTTCCAAAACCCAAAAACCGGAAGGATGCCAACCCCATTCGATACTTCCAAAATCCAAAAAATCGCAAGGAAGCGAACCCCATTCGATACTTGCAAAACCTCAAAATTCAAAAATCAACCCAAATTTCAAATGGTTCAAGAAAACCTCAAATTTCAAAAATCGCAGGGAAATGACATCAAGTCAGTACCTGCAAAACCAAAAGTTTTGGGAAAAGTAGGGAAGCGACGCTTAGTCGATACTTGCACCCCAATCCGCGAGGAAGCGGCATTCCATCGATACTCGCAAACCCAACCCACGAGGAAGCGACATTCCATCGATACTCGCAAAACTGAATGAGCAAGGAAGCGACATTCCATCGATACTTGCAAGACTATTCAGCGGGGAGGCGACATTTAGTCGATACCTGCATTTTGAAAACCAAAAATGCGAAAACCCGGCTATAAACGCCAAAATCGGCTATAAATGCCAAAACCTGGCTATAAATGCCAAAAAAAAAATCGGCTATAAACGCCAAATTCGGCTATAAACGCCAAATTCAGCTATAAATGCCAAAATTTGGCTATAAACGCCAAAATCGGCTTTCATGCCAACAAAACAAAACTTGGTTTTTAAAAAAATCTGGCTTTCATGCCAAAACAAAAAAAAAAAAACAAAACTCGGCTCCTATGCCATTCCAAAAATCGGCTTTCATGCCATCTTAAAACTCGGCTCCTATGCCATTCCAAAAATTGTCTTTCATGCCATCTTAAAACTCGTCTCCTATGCCATTCCAAAAATCGGCTTTCATGCCATCTTAAAATTCGGCTTCTATGCCATTCTAAAAAATCGGCTTTCACGCCATCCAAAAAAAACTTTGGCTTTCACGCCATCCAAAAAAAAAAACTTTGGCTCTCATGCCACAAACTAAAAAAAAAAAAACTTTGGCTCTCATGCCACAAACAAAAAAAAAAAAACTTTGGCTCTCATGCCGCAAACAAAAATTTTTTTTGGCTCACATGCCACAAACAAATTCGGCTTCCATGCCACCTAAAATTCGGTTTTCAAGCCCTAAAAAACTAGGCTTTTTGCCACAAAATTGGCTTTCATGCCCAAAACAATCATTTGACAAAAGATTATCATAAAATGACAACCTTTTGATCAAATTCTTGAACAAGCATTCCCATCAGCTTTTACTCAAATTTGTTTTCATCAAAAAATGATTTAAGTGAAAAGAAGGGGATACAAAGATATAGTACCAAAATTATTTATACATGGAGGTACAAAAAAAAAACAGAGAAAGAAGAAAAAAGAGTTTGTTACAACTCAAGAGCTCAATCTAGCGTGGTCTTCAACCAAAGGTTCAATTCCTAGAGCAGACCCTTAGCCTTAGCGTCCAAAGTTTTCAGGCCATGCTTCTTCAAAATGTTCCCATAAAATGCGGCCGAACGCCACGACCCATCTGCAGCACGAGGAAGTTCTTTCCAGAGGACCTGCCACTGCTCATACTCCTGAGTCTTCCACCCGACATTACCTTCAGCTTCATCAACCTGGAGAATGAGAGTCCCCTCCTTGTCACTAGCCTCCACAATGGCGGTCCATTTGGCAGCATCTTCTTCCTCCAAAAGCTCAAGACGCTACCTAGCCTCGACAACCTTCTTATCAAGGCGGTCGAAGTCTTGCTTCAGCCCCATGATGGATAACTCGGTACGTTCTTCTCTCGAACGAACTGCTTTCGAGTATACGTGACCTCAGTCAGCTCAGCTTTGACTTTGCTGGAAGGCTTCACAAACATCTCATCAAAGAAGTCACCATCTGGGAAACTCTTGGTCTCAGTCCATTTGTTCCCCAAGGCGATGATTTCGTCAACAAAATCCTTGGCGCTTGCGATGTCCAGACCGACTTCTTCGCTATCAGCAAGAATGTCTTGTTCATGCTTGATCATGCTAAAGCAAGCTTCCAAGTGACCTGAAGAGAGAGTCTTAACCCATGAGCTCAAAACAGTCTTCAACACCTTCCTTGCATACTGAAGGTGCAGCGCAGATGAGGATTCGCCATGCTCTGGCGCCCGACTGCCCATGTCACGCTCCATTGGAAGAGTAATCAATAAACTCTTTCCAACTGAAGAAGCTGACTCGTTGAAGGAAGAAGAAGCCCCTATTCCTGGATCGACTGTAGGTATCCCCTGTTCTGGCTCTAAGGAAGACGAAGGGACCACCCCTGCTGCTCCACAATCTGCTAAGGAAAAGACAAAAAGGTATGAATACGATCTTGTCAAATCATTAATATCAAGATTAGTATTGCAAAAATACCTTCTTCGACGACCGGCGGAGTACTCTCTACCTCTCTTAGCTCATCCGAAGCATCGTCAAAAGTTGCGCCATGGATGGCTCGAAATCGTCAGAATCCTCTGGCAAGTCAGCTAACAAGAAAACAAAAGCTACATGTTGGCAAATGACAGCACAAACAAAAAGAAGAAGAAGAAGAAGAAAAAAAAAAAGAGAAGCCAAAGCAATCATACCAGGTGAAGATTCTGGAACCACTCCAGAGTCCCTGGGCTCTTCCTCAGATGCCACAACTAGATCCGTCATCGCCTCATCAGCCGGAACCTCAGGCATTACCAAGTCATCGTCCTCTGCCAAAAGAAAGAAAGCAGCGGATCAAAACAAAAAATCTCTCATAAAAGAAGAAAAGTGGCAAAAGAAAGAAAGAGGATCATACCAGCTGTCTCCTCTTCTCTGCTCCTCTTCCTCGGAGGCTCGTTAGCATCCTCAGACACCTCCTCAGCAATGGTGAGAGGAACTTCAAGATCAGAAGGACTATCGTGCCGTCTCATGTTACGGCATTGTCCTCTCCTTCTCTTGCCTCGGCGGGTCAATCTGCTCGATGATCCTGCCCCACTATCAACATCAGGCCTCTCATTAGAGTCCTCACTGGATGGCCTACTTTTTTCAGTAGACTCTATGGAAGCCTTCGTATGCTCTGCTTGTATCATAGCATCGATCTCGGCCTCCTCCTCCTCCAGCTGTCTCAAGATCTCACCAGGAATCCCTTGTGTAGCTCCTGATCTGATGACGTCCTGCTCATTGAGAAAGCCTATCTTATGCTTCTCTCCAGAAAGGAAGGCCAAAACTTCCTCCCAATGGACACCATCCGATTTGCCAAGACCTTTCCTAGGAGATTGCTTGACATCGAGCTCTTTCTTGGAAAGCCCCCGGTACACTGAGAAGCTCTCCACGAACCACTTCGTGAAGCCGGCAGTCCGGAAGGTGGGCAGCTCAGGATAGGAAATCATGGCGGTAGTGTCCTCAGCACTGTAAAAAGCCCATGCATTTCTCCCATCCTGCAAACCTCCAAAGCGCTTCACCATGCTCGAAGGCGCTCCAACAACGCCTTGAGAGAAGCCAAACTGCAATGCAAAACCCGAAGGGACATAGCGCTGGATATCGACTAAAAGATGTCTGCGGTACACCATCGTACCAACCCGTATATTGAAGAGCCATCTCTTCTCCGCGTTTGTCAAAGCATAGTGTCTTCCCGACCCTGCCCTGGTCGAATCACGGGAGACACCAAAGTCGAAAGCCTTCTTCCGCAAACCAGGAGAAAGCTTCACTGAAGACTGCCAAATCTCGACGTCCCTAAATCGTCGGATCCTCAAACGGGCAGATAAAAGCGATTCGGAAACGGCTGTCCCTCTAGCCAAACGAATCATAAAAGGATCTTCGTCCTGTGCAACTCCCAACCGATGGAAGCTAGGACAGTGGTATACATACCACGAATAGAAGATGTGGGCAGAAAATACCCTGTTCATAGGGAGCCCAAGCCGAACCAGGAAAGCAGCAGCCTGCAGTTCGGTACACAAATAGGAGTGAAGAGCAGGTACCAAAGCCAGCCGCTCTCCAAACGCCATCTGACAAGCCGAAAAAACACAGTGCGGCCTGATGTACGTTCCATCTCCTCCAGCAAAAACAGCCTCACCCAGCCAATAAGTGAGGTAAACAGCGAGATCTCTCCGCAACGCAATGTCGGAACAAATGGCATATGTGCTTGCAAAGAACTTCCTCAAATCTTCTCGCATAGCGGCGATCTTCTTTAAACTTGATGCTTTAGCCCTAGCATCTTGGGCCATACCATCAGAAGACTCTTCGTTGTCAAAAAAGTTTGAGCTACAACTTCTCCAACTGCTGCATCTGACTTTCGAGCCCTCCTTCTCCTTCAAAAATTCATAGAAGGCGACAAGCTGAAAGTATACAAGCCTGAACTCCTCAGACTGCACCTCAAGGACGCTGTCAATAGGCATAAACTCATCATAGAGTTTGCTGAGGATAGGCAATCCGGTGATGGCACTCAATTCCTTCAAAGAAAAACCAATATCACCGTTCGTCACAATGAAGGTGTTGGTTTGTGGAAGGAATGACTCCAGCATGGCCATGAAAGCCTCATCGGAGAAAGCAACGGTTTGCCGAAAAGCGCGAACCGTATCAAAAATCTCGGCCTCCCGCAGAACGGCCTCGCCAATCCTCAGGGTGTGATCAGTCCATGATTCCCAGCTCGAGTTAGCATTGAAACGGCCACGAAGTCGAAAAGGCTCCACCAAATTGCTGCCGTTACCCCGAAAAATGCCAAGACCCACCGGTCTCAAATCAACCGATGGATGATCAGAACCTTGGTAGCCACTGGCTGGCATCAACATGTCCATATGGATAGGCGACTTCTCTGTAAAACTGGAAGGGCCGCCAACAAAAACCCTGGTCTTGATCACACTGGTCCTCTTCACCCAGCTCGGAGGATCTTCCCTCTTAGGGCACGTAGGAGAAATGCTCAAGATCGAGATGGTCCGATCAAAAGTCGACCGGGTAGAAATAGTTTTCTCCTCACCATCTGCTGTGTAAGAGAACTGAAAATATCTCCTTTGGTACGTCAAGTCGTCAGGGACTGCATCACCGAAGAAGAAGGTAGGCTTGAGCACAATGCTCTGATCGTCCATGACCCAAGGACGGCTGCTTACCATGACCTTGTAGAATTCCTCATCTTTGAGAGCGATCAATTGCTGTCTCATCTCATCACGATTGAGGGAATCACATTCTTATAGGTTCTTCTCGACAAACTGGACCTTCTCCCAAGCCTGCTGAACAGCCGCATTGGATGATCTGGCAGACCGACGAAGTGCGTCAGTAACAGTACCTTTACCCTTGTTCGTTCTGGAAGAACTACCTGCAAAAGATGGAAGAGAAAAGATCAATCATCATCAAAATGACAGAGTTTTGCTACAAAAAAAATCCTAGCAAAATTTTGACATGGTTCCGGGGCAATTCCGAAGAAAAGGAAAATACTCCGAAAAAGACAGGAAGCCTGAAGATGAGCACAACATCGCTGCGAGCTCATAGTCAGTGGAGAATTCTCAAAGAAGGTTCGAACTCAACATCGCTGCGAGAACAGGACAATCTCATCAAATTTCCGCAAAATCTGGAAAAGAGCTCAACATTGCTGCGAGCTTCAAAATCCAAAAATCGCAAAGTTCCTCAAAATCCAGCAAGACCGAGAAAGAGCTCAACATCGCTGCGAGCTCAAAATCCCAATACCTGCAAAAGATTTTCAGGTATGCACCATCATGCTTCCAAATCCATTTACAAAAATCATGCATCAAAGAATATCATCATGCATTAGAAGCTAGGAAAACCTTGACCAAAGTTTGACCAACTCCAACCCAATTTGGTCAAAACCAATCAAACTTTGTCCAAGTCAAAAATCATGTTGGCTTGACCTAGAGACTCTAACCTTCTATCTTGATGCATTAAAAAAATGCATAAACATATTGAAATTGCATGAACCTTATTATCATGGTGAGAAAACAAAGGAAAGAAAAAGAAAAAGAAAGAGAGAGAGAGAGAGAAAAAAAAATCTCAGCAAAAATAAAAAAAAAGAAAAACAAAAAAAAAAATTTTGGCCCACTGCCACGTGGCAGGCTGTCCGTACCGCCAAGAAAAAAAAAATAGAAAAAAAAATGCTGAAAAAAAGAGAAATCATCATGAAAAAAAAAATGCTGACAAAAAAAAAGAGAAATCAGCGTGGGAAGAAAAAACAGAAAAAAAAAGCGCTGAAAAAAAAAGGGAAATCAGCGTGCAAAAAAAAAAATAGAAAAAAAAAGAGGAAAAATCAGAGAGAAAAAAAAGAAAAGAAAGCACACGGTAAAAAAAAAAAAAAGAAAACCGTGAGGAAAAAAAAGAAGAAAGAAAAAAAGAAGAAGAAGAAAAAAAAGAGGAAGCACAAAAAAAAAAAAAAAAAGAGAAAAAACGTGCTTGGAAAAAAGAAAAGAAGAAGAAAAGAAAAGAGAAGAAAAGAAAGAAAGAAGCTACTTCTACAAATGGAATTTCTTGTGGAGGAAGAAAACTTACTTGAAGCCATTGATGGAGAGGAAGAAGAAACGCTTGGAGATCCTTGAAGAAGAAAATGCACTTCTTATCTTGGAGAGCACCCTTGGAGACTCTTGCAAACAAAGAAAGCAATTGAGCAAAAGATCCAACCCCCCTTGCTTTTATAGAAGAGAGCAAAGGAGAAAAGAGGTAAGTGCTAAAATTTAGCTACTTTCCCAAAAGAAAGATATTTTGAGAAAATCTCTCCACAAAAGAAGGAAACTTGAGAGATTCTCTCCAAGTAAGGATATTTTTAGATATTCTCTACACAAAAGAGATATTTTTAGATATTCTCTACAAATATGACACCATATGAGATCTAGGCCATCTCCAAAGCCTAAGGTCCCATGGGTTAGCCCATATGAGCCAGGTTTGACCACCTAGGCACTACAAGTGGCTTTTAGTCAAAATATTCCTCTTACCAAGAGCAAAAAAAAAAAAAAAAAAGGAGCAAAAAAAAGTCCCATGCCTCTTTTGAGTTGATGGGACCATTAAAAAAAAAAAAAGAAAAGAAAGCCTCATGAGTTTCCAAAAACCAAACCATCAAACCTCATGAACCAAATTCTGGAAGAATTAGCTTTCCATATTCACTAGATGATTACCATGTTGAACGATAATCTATTGCTAACCATATGCTATGGTGCTAACACAATTCAAGGTCGGCGACAACTATGGGCTTCTATCACAGCCTATGCCTAGTTTATAACCTCTCCTTGGATTGTGAAAGGGAACCTAAATTCAGTTAGGTGGACCAATGAAAAGATTTGAGGAGCGAAACCAAACATGACTTCTATGAATGATCTAAATGACTGCATTGATAGCTGTGGTTTAGAGGATATACAACTGAAAGGACAACTGTATTCTTGGTCAAACTCTTCTACTGGTCCAGCTAGATTTGCCTATAAGCTTGATAGAGCATTGATTAATTCTCAATGTATGAATTCTGGGCTACATCTTGAAGGTACTTTACTCCCTCTCAGCTTGTCAGATCACTCTCCTGTTTTAATATATACAGTTATAACTAGATCTATCAAGGTTCCTTTCCGGTATTTTAACTTCTGGGCTAAAGAGAAGGGCCTCTTCAAAATTGTTAATGATGCTTGGAATATAAACATTTCTGGTACGCCCATGTACTTTGTTGTTAAGAAGCTAGCTAATGTTAAGAAGACTCTTAGACAGTGGCGCATGTCTAAGCCAACCATCCTTACTCAAATCCAATCAGCCAAACAAAACTTGGAAAACATTCAAGTCAAGATCAACTCTAACCGGAATTATGAAACTCTTCAAGAAGATGAAAAGGAAGCTAAGAGAACCTTAAGTAGACTTCTTCAACTTGAGGAAAGTATGCTTAAGCAGAAGGCTAGGGAGAAAAACTTGAATTTAGGAGATAGCAATTTAAGATATTTATACTCTTTGGTGAACTTCAGGAAAAAAAAAGAGCAACTATATCCTCTATTTAGGACTCTGATGGGGCTATTTATAACAATTTTGAACATATTGAAGATATCTTTGTTAACCAGTTCCAAAGCATTTTGGCACCAAATGATATCAGACCTCCTGCTCAATTTAACCTCTCCCACATTATTATTACTGGCAAGCTCAATGGAGAAGATGCTGTCCAAATTTGCAAGCCTATTGGAATCTCCGAAATTGAATTCACCATTAAGAGCTCTAGCCCTTGTAAATCACCTGGGCCGGATGGATTCAATGCTTATTTTTTCAAAGTGTGCTGGCAAATAATTGGAAAAGATGTCTCTTCAGCTATTCAAGATTTCTTCCAATGTGGAAAGCTTCTGAAACAAGTCAAGAACACTTTCATTGCCCGGATTCCTAAAGTGAAATCTGTTAGTTTGTATGGTCTTAACCCATCTGATGATGTAATAAATTGATTAATTTCTTTATTTATGTTGACACCAAAAAAGTCACTATGTCTCCTCAACATCAAGAAGCCTCGCGAAGCTGCATCCTGCTACAAAACAGGCAAAGCTACTACAAGCATCAGATCTTATTAGAATCTAACAAAAACTGCAAGATCCTTCAAGACAGCCAAAAGAGGGGTACACCTGAGGTTTCGGGCCATTCCGACATCGTTTGGCCTAACATTACTTCTCCGATAGCTAAACAAGCGCTCCCGGCGGCGACATCATCGAAGACACCAAAACTTCGATCAGAGCCTATGGATGACTTCAAGATGTCTCCAAAGGGCTCCATGCCAAATTTCAAGTCAAACCGACAACGTTTGACCCTCCATCAACGCTCGAGCAGCAAAATCAAGCCTCCCAGCGGCAAGAACCACCAAAGCCATCACTCATCAAACAAAGTACATGAGTGACTTCAACATGCTTCCAAAAGGCTGCACGTCGAATTTCAGGTCATTCCGATAATGTTTGACCAGGTTTCGATGCTCCGAAAGAAAATCAAACCTACCGGCGGCGGAGCACCCCGGGACCATGACATCCAAAGCGGAGCTAATGGGTCATCTCAAAATGACTCCAATAGATTCCCCATCAAATTTCAGGTCAACGGACATCGTTTGACAACATATCAAAGCCCGGCATTTTCCCCGCAGCAAAATCAAGTCAAGCATCGATGGGACCCCAAACGGCTTCAAAACTCAAATAAAAGCTCATGGTTGGTCTTATCCATTGCTTAAGAAGCTTCACCTCAATTTTCAGGTCATTCCGACATCGTTTGACCTAGTTTTGACTCTTGAAGGAAAATCTGCTACAAAGTCTTCGGCTTTCCCGAAAAATGGGAAACTTTGTGCTCCGGTTTTGCGTGGGTTCTCGTCAAGTTTTCTTCAAGAAAATCAAGTCAATAATTGAGGAAAAATTTCAAGAAAAATACAGAAGAAAAAAGGAACAAAAAAGACGAAAAAACGGCTGAAAACGAAGCTCTGCGACCAAAAGGGCCGAAGCCCTATGGTCGCCGGCGACCCTGGGTGCATGGTCGCCGGCGACTTTACAAATCCGAGTCACTGGATTTCGCACCAAACAGCCCGTTTTCCGATCCTTTTCGCGTTTCGAGCGTTCCTGCCTCTGTGATTTTCTGAAAATCCAATATTTGATGCTTGAAAACCACTGATTTTCACCGATCGCTCCAAGATCGCCAACCGGCTGACCAAGAAAATATACTTTCTGTCCGACCGATCGTGAAATCGACAAGACAGATGTCATCAGCCCACCAACATCAATCAATGTCTAAAATTGCACCGCAATCCGACATCAAACAATGTGTGGATCCACCTGTGATGATCACAAGAAGAATCTCAAAAGATGCGGCGCGGCCTGCGACTCTTCACATGCCCTGGCGACCACTTCATGTCGTTAATTGACCTGTTTATGACAACTTAATGCGGTCATTAACTCATTATTTTGGACTGCCAATCAGATTCAAGCATTTGGGAGTTACAAATCCAAGCAATCATGGCATTAAACCCATGAAACTCCCATCATCATGAAGATTAAAGGTGATTAAATGCCCACTACCCTTCATCGGCCAATCATAAGCCATGGAAAAGGAGTTACAAAATCAAAGAATAAAAACTTGTAACTCCTCATCAATTCTCTCATCATGGCCATCAATGCTCATAATCACCTCATGGCTACCAAAAGCCTATAAAAGGAGGTCCAAAAGAAAGAAATAGGATCGATAGAAAAAAGGAATCGATACACACATCGACTTGAAATTCTGCACTTGCACACTTGTATTCTTCCGAAGAAATCCTGACGAAGTCCTGCTGCTCTGCTGCAAGAAACACCACAAGGTGATCAGAGTCCCTTGGGGACCACCCCCCCAAGGTCCCCTCCTTCTACAACATGGCCTAAATGCGGCTTTTCAGCCCGTTTACTCGGCTTTTCATTGGATATAGGACCTCCTCTTGTTCCTTGTCCTTTAAAAAAACTGAGGTTAGGAGCCAAGCCGAAGAATCAAAGCATCAATCGTTCTCATTTGAAGGATGATGGCAAAGTCCATACATGACTTGCGACCGTCGATCTCAACGTGTCCCCACAATCTCTTGAGAAGTTAGATCCATTTTCTTCCTTTTCTATTGTAGTTTGTATTTTTTAAAGAGGCAAAAAGAAATCACAATTCTTGTCTTTCATAATTGATGAGTTTTGTAAAGTATCCTTTCACGGCAAAAAATCGCCTTTTACGGCTAACAAACAAAAAACAAACGCCTCCTACGACATTCTAAAAAAAACAAACTCGTCTCTTTTCTTAATATTTATGCAATTTGAAAAGTTAGAAAAAATGATTGATTTCCTTTCTACTTGTGAAGGTGGATCTCCGGATCATCACCATTTCAAATTCCAAGTAGAAAGTAAATCTGGCATACCCGTATAAAAATGTTGATACCTGCGATTTCCCTCCTCCGTCGAGACCCAGGTCAGCCCCCTGGGTGCGGAAGGAGAGGACGGAAACCTCCGATCGGGTCCATCAATTTATCAATAAAATCATGCTTTCCTTTTATGAGATGAATGATATTTTATTACTTTATGCACATAACCAATACATATGACATGATGGTTCATGAGATGAACCGGGTTCCATTAGTATATTAGATGTGATGTATGTGTATGGATGAGATTCACATATGGGAGACATGCGTCACAAATCTTATATTTAAATATCGTCACAACTAGTGATAAGACTGGGCATCTCATCTGATAAGGTTGCAGCATTTTGATCACTACGAGATAGTGTGATTTGTCTTGATCATCAGAATGTAAGATTCTGGATCACGGTGCGGTACATTGGATATATTGAAGGACCATGAGAAGAACCTTATGGAATACTGTCTTTATTTTAAGGTCTGCTCTCATAATTCCCTAGCAATAGGCTCTCAATCTTGAGACATTAATGAACTCAAGTTTTTATCTATTCATTTGCTTTAATTCACCAATGAGTGACATCAACTGTAGGTCAACACCTCAGTATTTTCGATACGTGGTAGTAGAACTATAGGAACATTCAATTTCAAGATGAAATCTATCTATATTATCCACTTGTGCCAATTAATGGATTTGTCATTAGTAAGTACGCACCCATCTTGATTAAGAGTTAATTGGATGGTATTGATGATCACTGTGATTAATTGGGACTCAAGGATAATAAGATGTGGATCTAAGATTGGAGGGACAAGTGTAATCCAATTGATCCATGGATATTGATAGAGGGGTCTACTTGTGGTAATTGGGAAGTTTAGGGTCTTCTTTGTAATATATTTATAAGAACGGAGTGCAATTGTATTTGTATAGTGGAGTTATTTCAAAATTAATTGTGGGCCCAGATTGCACATGAGATGTGGGGTCGTAGTATCCCAGTTGGAGTCAGCTTTCTATGGAATCCCTAATGGTTCCCACGCTAGCTCAAGTTATTAGAAAGTTACCAATTCTACTTGACTCTAAAAGCAAGGAATTAGAAAGTTACTATTTCTTTTTGAAGTGAGACTTCTAATAGTGGTAATAGTAAGTTACTAATTATTGTGTAAGTAAGATTTCTATTCTCAGTTAGTAAAGGAGAGGTTGGAAAGCTATAAAAAGGGGAGCAAGGGGCTAGACGTCCACACTTCTGGATCCACGCACAGCCCTTGTGCAAGTGTTGCACGCCCAGATCTCTCTCTCCATCTTCTACTTCTCTTCCGGATTGTTTAGAGCTTCTAGTTGTTTTCTTTAGGAGATCCCACTCATCTCCTTTAGAGGAGATCTGATATTGGTCATAGCATGGAAGACAACAAGGTCTTGGAGATCCTAATTTGCTAAAAAGAAAGAGTTTCTTCAACTAGCAAGTCTTATTCTGCATTAGAGCACCACCAGGCTCTCAAGGTATAATCTACTTCTCCATATGTTGTGGATTGTTTTGGTTGCTTGATTGTTGCTGGTTTCTATCGTCTAGATAGAGTTTATTGCTGTACATGACTGACGAGATTGAGGGATTGCATCCTGGATGTGGTTTATGGCCTTATGGGTACTTGATCCCTGAGTCAAGTGGGTCAAAAAGTTGTGAAAACCTATCCACGAGGCCCACCTAATTCCAACAGAATCACCCACCTATCATTTTGATTTCAGGCCAATATCTTTGACAAATAAACTTTACAAAATCATTGCAATAATCTTGGCCAATAGGCTGAAACCTTACATGAGCAAGCTCATCAATCCCTGTCAGTCAGTCTTCATCCCTGGACGAGCCATTAGTGACAACATCTTTCTTTCCTATGATCTCATCAATGGTTTCCACCTGAAGATAGGCTATCCAAAAATGTGCCTAAAGCTAGATATTACTAAAGCATTCAAGAGCATTAGATGGGACTTCCTAAAATCAGCTTTGAAGACATTTCCTTTCCCTACTCAAGCAATAAAATGGAGAATGGAATGCGTAAAATGGTATTCTTTATCAGTGCTTGTAAATGGCAAGGCTTTAGGATTCTTTAAAAGCAATCATGGTTTGAGACAAGGTTGCCCTCTCTCCCCATACCTATTCTGCTTAGTGATGGAGTTTTTTCCCGCTAGGATATTTGCTTGTGTGACCAATGGTATGATTTCTTCCCTTTTCCGCAAGGAGTCTTCCCTAATTTCCCATTTGCTTTTTGCAGACGATGTGATGATCTTTGCCAAAGCAAACACCATTGCTGTTGGGAACATCAAGAGATTTCTGGAGGACTTCAAATTCCATGCTAGCTTGGGTATAAACTGCAAGAAAAGCACAGTGTTGGTCTCAAATTGTGATGATCGGTCCAAGTCTATTATTGTGACCACCCTCAATTTCAAAAAAGGTGAAATGCCCATTAAATACCTTGGTATCCCTTTGATCTCTACAAGAATCAAATTGAAGCACTGCGGTCCTCTATTCAGCGAGCTGAGACAGAGACTACTTGGTTGGAAGGCAAAGCAGCTATCATTTGCAGGTAGTGAAAGTGCAGCTAGGGCCAATGAAAGTGTCCTAGAGGGGGGGGGGGGGGGGGGGGGGGGGGGGGTGAATAGGACTAATGGAATTCTTTTCCCAATAAAAATTACTTAGTCCAATTTTAATCTCAACTAGGACAAAGAACATAATGAACACAAATAAGAATACAACTTATACGGAATATGTGTTCAATGTGTGAGTGCTTAAGCAATCAAAGATATGACAATCAATGTTCACAAGTTTTGTCACATTTTAAGGTATACCAAACAAATAGGAAACCATGAATAGAACATGGATGTGACAAACACAAAATTCACTAAGCACCATGAATATTCATCATTTTTAATGATATAACAATTGAGTATAGTGATGAACAATCTAAATTGTATGAAAGGATATAGCTTTGTAAAGCATGCAATTTTCAAAGTGTCAAAACCATATGAATTCAACATCTAAGAAATTCATCAAACAATACATATAACTATGAAATACAAGAAATGAATTTCAAAGAGGTTCATATGATCAAGATCACTAATATGAAGTTGAAGCATGTAAGGAAGACATCATTTAAAGAATATACATGAATCAACATCATAACCATCCATTTAAAAAGAAATGACTAGAAAGCTTAAAGGATGGATTTGTGAGTTCTAGTATGGTATCTTCAAATGTAACTAATAATGCAACCATACAAGGAACGATTTGACATTTGCATAGAGAGTACCAATTAACATCAAGATCTAACTTATATCATATCATTAATGAAGAATACAACTATGTGTGCACATGTAGATATGAAGTTAGAAAAGAGCCATGAAGAATTACATAGGAATGAAAATAACTCTCTTACATATATGTGAGTTTAACTATAAAGAGCATGCAAAAAGAGTTTAACATCAATTCATCTAACACGGTCCATACAAAAATTCCACTCTAGCAAAAGTACTAAGAGAATCATGAAACATCATCATTATGCATTGAAAAGATGCACAAGACTATGTGTAGAACGCAAATCTATTTCATGATCCACAAAGCATACAATTCAATTTGCATATAAAAAGAATGTAACCAAATGTGTAAAGATGCAAATTGCTTGTAACAAATTCATTTCCATTTCTAAGATGATATAACCATATGCACAAGGAAATGAGAACATGGAACATGCTTTGGTGATTATAACTAATGATGTTTTAGAGCATTTTCCATTCATACAATCTTCAAATCATTTCAATACACAAAATCCAACAATGAGCATAAAGAGAATGATTTAGAAGATAACACATAATCATTTTTCAATTTGTATTTTAAAGAAAACAACTACAAGGACTTATACAAATTGATTTAAAACATGACTTGATATCAATTGGAAAATGCGTTTATTCAAAAACACATTTACTTTGACAAATATAACTAAAGATAGATAACCAATTGAGTTTCAAGTATATTACAAGAAAACCAATTGAGTTTCAAGTATATTACAAGAATTGAATTTCTTATACAAGATTTGAAACATAAAGAGAGAAACAAATTCAATTCTCATAACTTTCAACTTGCATTTTTTTTTAAACAAAATAATTATTTGAAACAAAAGAAAAAAAAAGAAGTTGAGAATAATTTCCCATTTGGAAACAAAAACTATGGAAAATTCGTTTTCAAAAATATCTAATTTTTCTTTAAAAAGATATAACTTATGAAATTCATTAATTTTTGAAAAACATGGGATGTAACATCAATTGATCATGGATAAAAGATCCTTTAAGTCCATAATTAATTGAAGCACATTAAAAGAGCATTGAAATGCATTTTCATAGAAATAACAATATGAGAACAAAATGCACATCAATATGATGCAATCAAGTGATTTTGTGAACCAAAAGATATAACTATAAAAGTTTATGAAAACAAAATCAATTGACAACAAATACTTTTGCAAAAGTAAAAGGGCCAACAATATGAAATACCTGAAAATAAATAGGTTGGTCCAAAGGGGTTCAAGACCTAAGATCTCTCTAACGATCTCCCTTTGAAAATCATCCTAAGGTCTTGGTAGGTTTGTCCTTGAGGTTCCTCCAATACATGAGGTCTCTCTAAGGAATTGGCACTAGCAATGAAAGAAGATCAACTACGGGTTGTTAAGCCTTTATGGAGTAACCTCTCTCTGATACCAAATGAAAGTGCAGCTAGGGCCAATGAAAGTGTCCTAGAGGGGGGGTGAATAGGACTAATGGAATTCTTTTCCCATTAAAAATTACTTAGTCCAATTTTAATCTCAACTAGGACAAAGCACACAATGAACACAAATAAAAATACAACTTATACGGAATATGTGTTCAATGTGTGAGTGCTTAAGCAATCAAAGATATGACAATTAATTTCATAACAATAAGCACAAGTGTGTGTACAACACTCTTCACAAATTCACTTATGATTTATATCAATGTGCTCAATTGTTATATCATTAAAAATGATGAATATTCACGGTGCTTAGTGAATTTTGTGTTTGTCACATCCATGTTCTATTCATGGTTTCCTATTTGTTTGGTATACCTTAAAATGTGACAAATCTTGTGAACATTGATTTGAAATGTCACTTTAGCATCATATCTCTCATGTTTGCCTCCTCTAATACGTGATTATGGTTGTTTTCTTGAAGAGGTTCGCTTCATGATAGTTGAACTTCATTTCATAATACATGTTCTCTATAGTTATATTTTATGAAATGATGATAATCCACATAGCATAAGATTTTCAAGATTTAAACATGCTTATGCTATGATTAATATCACTATTCTTATGGATTTCTCTGTTTTGGAACATATCTATTAGTCACATAATTTCAAAACCAGTTCAGAGTTTTTGTATTTAAAAAAAAAAAATTTACAATCCATGATTTTAAAATGATTGATTGTATCCTTAACGTGTTCATATTTCCGGAATTGATTTAATGCTTTGGATACTCCACCTTGATTCATTCCAAGTTGCACTCATATTGGTATATCTATTTGAATCATTCAAACATTAATGTTTAAGGTAGGATGACTAGGAGAGTGGGAGGAGACCCCTCACGTGTTGGGTTCGCCAAGCGCAAATCCTTAGGGGGTAGCTTTGGGACAGACCTATAATTCTGTGTGATCACGTAAAACACTGCTCTGATGCTTTTATCATCACCTCACGAAGCATGATTCATATACTTGGTTGAATCACATGTTGTTGTCCTCCATTACACTTAAATCTCTTTTGATCTTGTCTATGTTTTGGAATCAACAATTCATTTATTTCAAAAGAATTTGTTGTAATTTTTTTTTTTAGAAACCCACATTGACCACTCTTTATTGGTATATTAGTATGATAGTCAAGTTGTGTGGAAATTCATTTTGCATATGTTCTTGATAGGTATATATTTTGAAATGCAAATTTGAATAAGATGTGATGAGTTAAAAAGCTTTTTCAATTAATGTTCCATCTCATATTTTTCAAATTAAGTGCTTTGTCATTTTGAAAATAAATATGATTTGAAAAATGAATTTTCCATGGATTTTAAGTTTTGACTTCATTGGAAAATTATGCAATTGATTTTCATTTTGGGCTTGGTTAAGTTAAATGCTTTTAAAATAAAATTCTCAATTGGTACTCATCTATTCATCATCATGTCTTTCCATGATTAGCAACATCTTGAGAAATTTGATCAATGTGAACTTTAATAGTTATATTTGAGAACTCCCTAGTTTCATGCCTTACATCTTCTTCATGCATTACATAAGTATATTCATTGTCATCATATTGACAAAAGAAGAGAATGATGTTGAGAGGGAGTGTAGACATCTCTAAAATGATCAAATGTGAGTTTATATTTGAGGATCATGGAGATACATATATGGATAGGATGAATATTTGTTTTTAAGTATTTTGAAAACAAAACAATTTTTACTTGAGATTGCATTAAATTTTGTAGGTACATCTTTATGTATTTCTCATATTGCCACATCCATGTGCTTTTAGTTCTGGTATTTTTCTAAGATATGGATGTTTTTACTTTTGATCATCACTATGCTTTGTAATGTGATGATTTTGCAAGTCATATGCTTTTTCTATTTGTCAAATTCCTTACTTGATAACTTGTTTGGAATGCAATGTACTCAATTCATTATTTTGGATTATAATCACTTTGTTTGATGATTGAATACATTTGGTGATTGCATTCATTCTCATAACATTCATTATGCCTTTGTAAGTTAAATTTTTTTCTAAAGATTGAAGGTTATGACTTTGGATTTTATTTCCATTGGTATTTTTTTTTAGTTTTAAACTTGAGCTTTAAAAGTCTAAAATATTTTGTTCTTAATGCATGTTCCTATCATATGCTTTTGAATGGATTGATTTTTCATTTGGAACTTCATACATTTCTCATAATCATTGTCTGTGCTTCATAGTTATATCAGTATGTTAAACTAATGATTATGCAGGTTCATCACTATGCTTAAGTGGTGAAAATGATCAATGAAATAAAATTTCATGTGATCTTTATTGAGTCCTTGCTCTTCAATCAGTTTGTATCTTTGGAAAGACTTAGAGAATCCTAATTAAATGGATTCATGGAATTGATATGGACTTAGTTGATTTATATAGTTCAATTCCAACTTAGCATGATTGCATCTCTTTATAGTCAAATCATTTGATATCATGCTTGCTAACTTCCCTTCATGCTTATAGGTAAATCTTTTTATGTCCTTGGTATCATAATGTACTGAATATTGATATATCTCTAACATCTCTTTGTCAACTTGTGACAAAAAGGGGGAGAATAAATGGATTGAATCCTGAAAAATGGAGAGATTAAATTAAGGGGGAGAGTGTAGAACAAAAGGTGAGAACACTCTATTTATGATATTTTGTGACTAACAATTAAGGGGGAGTAGCAATCCCACCAAAGAATCTATTTCTCAATGTTCTATGCAGGTGTATCTTTAAGAGACAACGCACATTCTCTAGGGGAGCTTCTAGAGTTATGAGTCTTTGAGTTGTAATTGTTATATCTTGTGTAAAGATTATGTACACTTATAATCTTGGTTGTATTTGAGTCCATTTTACTTGAATAGGTTGGCACAAACATGGAGTTCTTCCTCGATGAATCCGGGCCTTCCAAGACTTGATCTTCTGCCTTCAAACTTGATCTTCCTTGTGAAACTCTGAGAGGCAAGGTCTTGTACTCTTTGACATGGGATTGACAATACAAAACACGTGCTCATTGGAATGTGGCACTAACAGGTAGAATAGAACTCATCAAACTCTTCAGCTAAGACAGAGACTACCAGGTTGGAAGGAAAAGCTACTCATCAAATTGAAGCACTGCGGTCCTTTATCATTTGCAAGTTGGAAGGCCTCCATTTTCCTAATTCCTAAAGCATGCCTACAAACTCTTGAGAGACATATCAGAAATATCTTCTGGAGTTCTTTTGATGACACCAAAAAGATGAAAAAAATTCATGGAGCAAAATATGTCAACCTATAGAGCAGGGAGGGCTTGGATTAAGATCTATTAGAGCAATTACTGATGCTGTTATTCAAAGGCAAGTGTGGTACATCGCAAGTAGAAGAAAGTCTATAAGGGTGGAATGGGTCTACAACAGATACATAAAGAGAAATTCCTTCTAGGATATCCGTGTTTCATCAAAGTCTTTATGGGGGTGGAAAGGTATCCTAAACAAAAGAGCCTCTGTTCTCCCTCATATTCACCATTTAATTGGAAATGGAAAAAGAACTCATTTTTGGCTTGATCCTTGGCTATCATGTGGTAGACTGGTTGATGTCTTTGGAGAAAGGCCAATTTTTGACTAAAAAGCAATTCAAAGTTAGTCAGTTTATTGTTGATGGTGTCTGGCCAGCTAGTGTTTGGACAACTAATCAAAGTTCTTCAAATGACCTTGCTGACATCTTCCAAATCATCAATGGACTTCATCCTCCAGACACAAACTTTGAAGATGAAATTATATGGAAAGCATCTGAGAATGAAAAATTCAATCTTAATTTAATGTTTGGAAGCTCTAACAGGTCTTCAACCTATTCTTGGCATGACAAGATCTGGTTTAAGGGAAGAAAAAACAAGCATTCTGTTTGTGCTTAGATGGCCCTCTTAAATGGTTTGAAAATGAAGGATGTCTTAGCATCCAGGAATATCATTATAAACACAAGCTACCCTCTTTGTACCTCTTCTTCAGAAAGTAACATCCATTTATTTGCTCAATGTCCTTACAGTACTTCTGTTTCGGCTGGAATTATTTCCAAATTCAATGTTACCAATCCCCAAGTTGGGTCTCTTGAAGAAGCTTTGAATAGTCTTTACAACAATTGTGACCACAATAAGAAAGGAAATACCACCTTGGCCCAGCTCTATTTTCTAGCCTTCATATGGTCAATTTGGAAGGAGAGAAACTACCGTATATTCCGTAACAAAGCAAAACCTTGGGAGCACACAATAACTCAGACCCTTCAGAAAATTAGAACTGGAGCTCTATTCCTTTGTCTTGATGTTTCCAGCTCTACAATAGCTTGTTGGGACTTGCCTTTCGCTCCTCTAATAGATTCCCACGTGACCATCAAGAATCATGAAGACTGGAACCTATTCATCTCTCCACAAAATGGATTTAGTGTCGACTTCCTGACAGATGCAGTAAAGAACCCAACTTGGACTCTAATCAAAGAAGATGAAGACATGTTGAAAGCCTCTTTTACCATCATCTCCCATGTGGCCAACCATTGCCAAAATCTTATCATCTACTTGAATTGCAAGATACTCGGAGAAGTATTTTTTGATCCATCCATATCTCCTTGGCAGCAGAGGGTCAAAGCTAGGAACTTAAATGCTCTAATCAAGAACCTGAAAGTTGAGGTCTTTAGTTAATCTTCTGAAGCTGAGATGCATCTTTCTCGTATAGCCAATAACTACAGAAGTAATGGCCAATCAACTGGATTTGCTGATTAAGCTTACTATGTTTTGCCCATTTCACTTGCATTGTTGCTGTGTTTCTTTGGTCTTTCTTATATTTTTCCCCTCTCCCTTTGCCTCCTTGTATGGCCGCGCATCGGGTTGAGCTTTTCTTCCGGTTTTTAGTTTGCGGGCTTGTGGGTGGTCTCACAGCTGGTTTGGGATCTCTCTCTTCCATTTCTTTGTCAAGAGTAGGTAAGCGATCTTGGGCCTACATCTCATTCTTTTGTTCTTTGTAATCTCCCTTTGGACATACAAACTCTTAACTTAAAAAAAAAAAAAAAAAAACACTCAAGGAGTTGTAAAACAATAAAGAACCAGTTTGAAAACTAAATAAGTCCATATATGAACTTAAGCAACCTTCCGGGCAATGATACTTAAAGTTTAACAATATCATGATCACCTTCGGATTTATGAAAAAGACTGTTGATCAATATATATATTTGAAAACCAATGGGAGCAAGTTTATAACATTGGTTCTGTTACAGAAGCCTATATCAAACATCCTTGAAAGATTAGAAATCTAGAGTAATTTTGCTTTGTGGAATAATTAACTCTAATTAAATAAGTTAAGTTCAATAAAGACTAGTTCCTATAACCGGGTTTAAGAGGAGACAGATGGTAGGACCACCTATGTGCCTCTGCAGAGAGTACGCTCAAACCTACATAATTTCATATTAACTAAGTATACGAAATCATAGGCAATATCGAGAGTAATCTTGAGATGGATTGGTGAGTAACATATTGGTATGGTAATGAGCAAAGACAAAGAATTGCAACTTAGGGGTTGTTTGGGAGGTCTAGTTTATTTTTTAAAGACCATTCAAAATAGACCCATACAAGAAAGAGCCATAGAAAAAAGAGGCTAAAATAAAAGGAAGTGTTTGGTAATGCAATGGTCTATGCTAAATAGACATTTTTATATCATTAGTTGAGAGTTTTTTTATCAGAGCCACAAGGTATTAGGCTATGAAAATTGACCGCATGAACTTGCTCAGCCTTCCAAAGACATCTCAAGGTTTGGATCTTGTGTTTGGGGCCCACATAATCCACAAAATTATACTGAATGGCTCACTTTTCTTGCACATATCTAGAGATTGGTGATGATCCAATGGGTGAAATTTGGTCTCATGGTCACGTTTGATATTGTGAACATTACTAATAGTTTAGATCTTATTTTACACGCCTCAAAATAACAAAAATAATTGAAACAGTTTACTGCCCATGGACAAATGCAATATTGAGCATAATACATCAATGGTTATTTTTGTTTTGCACATATCTCGAGATTCTTATTGTTCAAAGTTGACCACATAGCCATTTTTAGCCTCCAAAACAAATCCAACGGTTTTGTTCTTGTGTTTGGGGCCCACAGATTATAACAAATTTATATCCAATGGCTCACAGTTTTTGACACATATCTCAAGATTGGTGATGATTCAACGATTGAAATTTGGATAAATGGTTGTGTTTGACCTTGTGGATATTTTCAAAGTTTGAATCTTGATTGGCCTTCTCAGATTTGGAGAAAAATTGAAAAAACGGATTGGGCGTGATTATGCATAAACATTGTAGCTCTGTCTCTTCTTTTTTCCCTCTATTTCTCAACTACCTCATCGAGGGGGCTGCGGAAAGTAGAGGCATTACCTTTACTTCTCTAAAATGGGCAGCGGCTAAAAGGTGGTGCCAAACACTATTTTTTTAAACATTTATCCATTTTAGAGAAATAGAGAAATAGAGGGAAGAAATAGACATGCCAAACATGCACTTAGTATAAGTGTTCTAATTATCAAGAGGTGATTGGAATTTTGGACTCTATATTTTTGCTTGATGCCCTATCAAATTATGTCCTCCCATCAGCGAGAGTGGCAATTTCTAAGAATAGTGAGAAATAAACGTTTCTTCACTCTTATATGATGATAATAGAGTGTGCAGAATGCTGTAAGGCCACAGAACATGAGTAGACTATAGAAATGTGGGATTTTGCATTAACTATTGGCAATTCCTAGAGAAATTATTGCTGCAATAATCTTTTCCTTAAGAGCATGTTTTGTAAACAGCTAGAGAGGAATCCTCTTCCATTGTTCTTCTGGATTTAACATATCAACAAAGAGGATTTCCAAGTTTGGTAAACAAAGAGGATTCCTACTATCCATAGTATATTTCATCCAATAGTTAAATCTTTTTTTTTTATAATTTTTTCAAAATCCATGAAAAATCAAGGGTTGAACTTTCACCCCATAGACATCCTTGGCTCTCTATAGGGGCGAACCCACGAATTTTTCCTTTGGTGGGGACACTATATAGAAATATAATCTTGAGAGGGTTGTCGCGACCCCGGACCGGGTTCAGGGACCAAATCGGGATCGGGACTAATTAGAATAATGATAATGGTGATAAGGGTATGTTTGGTGCCAATACGTACACGGGTTAATAAAGAACACACATTACCCGTGCACGTGATTTTTCCCACAGGAGTCCGCGGTGAGGATTTCACAACAACTTTAAACATTTTGTATAATTGCGGAAGCGTATGGCAAATCAAGCATATGAATCATTTCCAAAATAATAAGGCTGATTACATTTGAATATGAGTATCAGAATAAGCAATGTCCTAAAGCATAACCCGGAAGTACATATTCAAGTTTAATCAGAAGATCAGTTAATTACAGTTCCCAAAATTAGAGGCTAACAAAGGCCAATATAAACAAAACAATAACCCCCAGAAAACTATCCACACGGCCCCCAAAATGTTTCGTATCTCGACAGCCCGATGTTTACATAACATCGTCGGCACGCCACTTGACTAGCGGTTGCGGTTCTCCGACTGCCTCCTCTGGCTCCTCCTCGGGGAGACCAACAACGGGACCTGAGTACCAAAGCAAAGGGGGTCAGACACGACGGTCTGGCAGGTGGATAAAAAGTATAAACATTTAATGATAAAACATTTACCTTGGAAACAGTTAAACCTGTCTAAATAATACTTTCGTGAGTAAATGCATCGTTTAATTTAAAACATCCATGTAGGTAAAACATATAGAGGTAACCAAGGAATACGAGAAACGAGCAAAATGGCAACCACACAAAGCTAAATCCTCTATCACCGAAGTGATAGAGCCAGCAAGTCAAGGCGTTGACCTCAGTCACCGAAGTGAGGAGGTACAACGAAATACATATACATATATACTATATACAAGACATGACCACGATAGCGAGCCGGGCATCAGGAACCACAGTAGCAATCTGCGGTATCAGGACAAGACCACGGTTAAATAACCGGGTAGCAAGATCCAAACTGCAGTTGGCGGGACAAGAGGGGGATCACCTAGTCAGTAGATCAGACTAACAAGGTATCCAAGCTTAGTGGTGCTGACTCATAGGTCAAAACATGGAAATCAATACAGGTGTAAAATAAATCAAGTACAAGACTATATTCGGGCAAGACGTGGGTGCTCAAGGCACAGCTATCATATCAGGTCTGGCATGTATATCAAGGCTAGCAAAACAGTACAAGTATACTTTCAAGGTTTTCGGGATGATAGATTCTAGATCATCAATTTCGAGAATAACAAGGTAAAGTGCCCTTTTGAAAAGCCGAGACAATGTCGGGTTAAAACTAATCCAAGTGAATAGGGATCCCGTATGTCTGTATAATAAAGGAAACTTGGTACTCTTTGAATTTGGGAGACATTCCGGGTTCCTTATACACTATAATAGCCTCAATGCTTGAATGAATCTAGATGATGTGGTTTCGCTCTCTAACGTACTACCAACAAACACTTCACCTATGCTTCGAACACAATCCCAGGTGAGCGGTGTCCATTGCTCTCAGAAAGGTTCACAAGCAATGGGGTGGAGGCTCCCTTCAATCCTCTTTTATTCATAGAATTCAGGGAATTTCGGTTACCTTGCGGTCAGATGACGGTTAGCCGCCATCGAATCCGGCGGTTAACCGCTGGCTGACCGTGAGGCCGACCGTGGAATTGCAGCTCTCTGGAATTGTAACCGCTACAATTCGGTTGGCTGGCGGTTAGCCGCTGATGAATTCGGCGGTTAGCCGCTAGCTGACCGCGGAGCTGACCGTGAGGTTACAGCTTTCTGGAAACGTAACCGAACTTGCTTCGGTTAGCCGCTAGTCACCAGGCGGCTAGCCGCTGGGCGACAGCCAGCTGACCGCCAGTCACGGGAATTTCTTCACCGGGTTCAGATTTAGGTCTTCCCTTCCCCAAACCAATTCCTTTCATTCTTCATTTGACATTCATACAATCACCAAGAGAAGGAAGACAACCAACATCACAAGGATTCACTTAGGCATTGTACAAAAGATGAACCAAAAGTTACAATTCAAGATTTAAAGATAACAAATGAAACAAAGCTAGAAATCATGTTTAAAACAATAAAGAGGCTTACCAACTCTTTTCAAAAGCATTTAACATCATTGAATGCCAAGGAAACAAGTCATTAATGAGGTATAAATCAAGTCTACATGTCATGGAAATCATAAAAACCAAAACATCCATTCAATCCACTTGCCTTAGAGTCTCTAAACAAAGGAATCAAGCTATTACTCTCTTCCTCCAAGCCAAGGGTGCAATCTACACAAAACCCCCAAAATACAAACCCTAAAATGGGTCAAACAAGGAATAGGGAGAAGAAAGCTTCAATAATGATAATAGGGCTCCTCTAAAACTAGAAGAACACAAATCTAAGAGATTGGAAGGGAAAACTTACTAGGAAAGTCCTCAAAAGGCAAGATGAGCTTCAAGAGAGTTCTAAAATGGGTGGCTTCCTTCCACAAATAGTATCAATGGATAGCTCTAGTAGTGAGGAAGAGGAAGGTGACATTCATTTCTTGATTGATGCAAGGTGGGTGGTGCTTGATGGTGGAGAACCAAGAAGAAGAATAAAAGGAAGCAAAGAAACCCTAGGTTGAAACTCTTGTGCTGGAAAAAGAGTGAAAGAAGAAGATGGGTCTTTATATAAAGCATTTTGGAATGGGCTCCACCACTAAGGAAACTCTTTGGGCTGAAATCACTAATCTCGAGACCTCGGACGAAATCGACGAAGAAGGGAAAAGTGATCATCGAAATGTCTAGTTTCTAAAAAGTATATGTTTCGCGGTTTCGAGGATATCGACTTTCGGGTACAGATTTTATGTAAAAAGACTGTTTTGCCCCCCAATGCAAGAAAATCGGGTTTCGGGGTTCCGAACGGGTACGGGATCAACATGAAAGTTGTAGGGATTAACAAGACAAGTAAAACGGGATAGAAATACAAATCACTGGAATACAAATAATCCTCCAACACTAGTAAAACTATCCAATAAGGGAACCCTCAAAAGGGTCCCACCAACCCAAAGCACTAAAACTCTCCCAAAACAATAAAAGAAAAGAGTTATTCTAGTCCAAGCTTAGTCAAAAATCACTAATCGAGCTTAGCACTAACACGCAATGTAATTAGCACTAATCGAGGTCACTCGGGTCGGGGTCTTACATCCTCCACCCCTTAGGGCATTTGGTCCTCCAAATGAAATACAAAACTCACCTCGGGTAGGAGATGTGGATACTTCTTCTGAACTTGATCTCGCAATTCCCATGTCGCCTCTTCCGGCCCGTGATTCTCCCAAAGTACTTTCACCCACTGAATAGTCCGATTCCTCAATTCCTGTTATTTCGAGTCTATTATCTGAATGGGCTTCTCAACATAGGTAACATCTTCTCTGATTTCCAGCGGCTCATGTAGGAGTACATGTGAAGGATCGGGGACGTACTTCTTCAACATCGACACATGGAAGACGTTGTGTACACTGGATAACTCGGGTGGTAAGGCTAATCTGTAAGCCACATCACCAATCTTGCTCACAATGTCATACGGTCCGATGTATCTCCGTGACAACTTGCCCTTCTGCCCAAACCTCAGTGTTCCTCTTGTAGGTGACACTTTCAAGAAAACCTTGTCTCCTTCTCTGAACTGTAGATCCCTTCTGTGAGAGTCTGCATAACTTTTCTGTCTACTCCGGGCTACTATCAAACATTCCTGGATTTGTCTCACTTTGTCGGTGGTCTCACTCACTATAGTCGGTCCATGGAAACTGCGGGTGCCAACTTCTTCCCAACAAACAGGTGCCCTACACCTTCTGCCATACAAAGCCTCAAAAGGCGCCATCCCAATGCTCGAGTGGTAGCTATTATTGTAGGCAAACTCACACAACGGTAGAGTCTCATCCCATTGAGTCTTGAAGTCTAACACACAAGCACGTAGCATGTCTTCGAGGGTCTGAATCATCCTCTCTGACTGACCATCTGTCTGAGGGTGATAAGCTGTACTAAACTGCAACTTCGTACCCATAGACTCATGTAGGGTCTTCCAAAATCTCGAGACGAACCTGCTGTCTCTGTCTGAAGTGATGGAAACTGGCTGTCCATGTCTACTGACGATCTCATTGACGAACAACTCCGCCAGGGGTAACATGTGCATCTTCTTCCCTGTCCTCATGGGAATAAAATGGGCTGACTTGGTGAGTCTGTCCACAATAACCCATATCGCATCATTGCCTCTGCTAGTTCTCGATAGTCCCGAAATAAAGTCCATGGTAATGTGCTCCCACTTCCACTCCGGGATCTCTAATGGCTGCAACAATCCTGGAGGCTTCTGATGTTCTGCCTTTATTAGCTGACACGTCATACATCGGGATACAAATGCTGCAATCTCTCTCTTCATATTGTTCCACCAAAATCTACCCTTCAAGTTCTGATACATCTTTGTGCTGCCTGGGTTTATGGAATACTTCGCACTGTGAGCTTCTGCCATAATGTCATTCCTCAAATCTTCTATGTTAGGCACACACAAACGATCCCGAAAATAAAGAACTCTGTCAACAATACGAAAATCAGGACGTTCTGCTATATGATCTGTAATCTTGGCCAACTCTGGATCCTGCAACTGACTGTCCTTAATCTTCTGGATGAACGAAGGCTCTGACACTGACATATTGGCAATTATGGCACCCTTCCTCAGTGGCTGCATGTCTACCTTTAACTCCTCAAACTGATCAAAAATACAAGTACCACTCAAATTTGCCATGCCCACTGACTTTCTACTCAAAGCATCGGCGACTACATTCGCTTTCCCCGGGTGATATCTGATCGGAAAATCATAGTCTTTGATATACTCCATCCATCTCTTCTGCCTCATATTCAACTCCTTCTGAGAAAATAGATACTGTAGCCTGCGGTGATCAGAATGAACCTCAAACTTCTCTCCGTAGAGGTAATGTCTCCACATCTTCAATGCAAAGACAACCGCTGCCAACTCAAGGTCATGGGTTGCATAATTCTTCTCGTGATCTTTCAACTGCAGGGACCCATAAGCTACAACTCTTCCTTCTTGCATCAACACGCAACCGAGTCCAATGTTCGAGGCATCGGTAAAGATGGTAAAACCGCCGCTTCCGGATGGCAAAGTAAGGACTGGTGCGGTGGTTAATCTCTTCTTCAGCTCTTGAAAGCTGGATTCACACTGGTCCGTCCACACATAAGGCACATTCTTCCTTATTAACTTCATCAACGGTGCTGCAATCGACGAAAACCCTTGTACAAACCTCCGGTAATAGCCTGCCAAACCAAGAAAACTTCTGATTTCTGACACATTCTTCGGTCTTTCCCACTCCACTACTGCCTCAATCTTGGACGGGTCTACTGACAATCCTTCCTTAGAGATTATGTGTCCCAAAAATGCAACTTGCTCTAGCCAAAATTCACACTTGTTGAGCTTCGTAAACAACTGGTTCTCTCTCAAAAGCTGCAATGCAATCCTCAGATGCTCTTCATGCTCTTCTCTGGTCTTGGAGTACACTAGAATATCGTCTATGAACACCACTACAAACTGATCCAGATATTACGCAAAGATCTTGTTCATCAAAGCCATGAACACTGCCGGTGCATTGGTCAACCCAAATGGCATCACTAGAAACTCATAGTGGCCATATCTTGTCCGGAAGGCTGTTTTCAGCACATCTGATTCTCTAACTCTCAGCTGATGATAACCGGATCTCAAATCAATCTTCGAAAAATACGAAGCGCCATGTAACTGATCAAACAGTTCATCTATCCTTGGCAATGGATACTTGTTCTTGATGGTCACTTGGTTCAATCTCCGGTAGTCAATACACATTCTCATCAAACCATCCTTCTTCTTAACGAACAAAACTGGAGCTCCCCACGGTGAGATACTAGGCCTCACAATACCTTTGTCCAATAACTCTTGTAGTTGTATCTTCAATTCTCCCAATTCCGCCGGAGCCATTCTATATGGTACAATAGATATCGGAGCGGTCCCTGGTAACAACTCAATGGTGAAATCAATCTCTCTCATGGGTGGTAATCCCGGAATCTCCTCCGGAAATACATCCGGGAACTCCCAAACAATAGGGATCTCCTCCACCCCTTGGGACCGTTTATCCTCCGTGATAAACGCCAAATAGGCTTCACATCCACTCCTCAAAAGTCTATCAGCCTTCAACGCTGAGACAAACCCCGCATGAGGATTCCTCCTCTCTCCCTGGAATAACACCCCTACTGGTGTCTCATCCAACTTGAATGTGAGGGTTTTATGGAAACAATCTATTGTGGCATGGTACCCTGCCAGCCAATCCATCCCTAGGATGACATCAAAATCCTTCATCTCCAACAGAAGAAGATCTGCGGGTAACACAACTTCTCCTATCCGGACTGTACAACTAGGGTAATAGCTAGTACACACAACTTGTTTTCCTACTGGTGTTGCCACAGTCAATATGTACTCAAGATCTCTACCATGCACATCAATCAATCTAGAAAATGCATGGGATATGAATGAATGCGTGGAGCCAGGGTCAAATAATATCTTAGCTTCTATCCCACTAACAAGAAGTGTACCTTCCACAACATTGCCTGCTGCTTCTGCATCAGCTCTGTTGACCGCATAAACTTGTCCTCGTTGCTGTGGCCTGATAGGTGCATGTTGCTGCCTGCCTTGAGGGGCATTTCTGTTCTGCTGCGGGGGACGCTGATTCTGCTGCTGACGGGCCTGCTGTTGTTGCTGCTGCTGGGGCCTATACTGCTGCGGTGGTGCCTGCTGCTGAAGTGGCCTTGCCTGATTCTGCACCACTAGTGCATTCTGTGGCGGTGCCTGACGCGGTGCTCCTTGCTGCTGCTGATTCTGCCTGTTCTGTCTCGGACAATCCCTCATTTGATGGGTCATGGAACCACATCTATAGCATGCTCCTGAGACCGTACGACACTGGGCACTGTCGTGGTTCTTTCCACAATGAATGCAAACTAGTTGTACATTCTGATCTTGTCTCTGCCTCTTGTGCTGCTGGTTTCTCTGATGGTTGTACTGCTGTTGAGGCTGGCCTTGTCCCTTGCCTTGGACCTTAAGAATCTTGTGGTGGAAGTTCTCAAACTTATAAGCTCTCTTGACAGCTTCCTCGAAGGTAAGAGGTGGTACTACACTGGTGGCATCCCTCTCAATGATAGGATGAAGTCCTTCTAGGAACTTGGCAATCTTTTTTTCCACCGTGTCTACCAATTCCGGAGCATATCTTGGCAACCTCTCGAATTTGGTGAGGTACTCTAAGACGGTCATACTCCCTTGGACAAGCTGCTGGAACTCTGCTGCCTTCTGTCTCTTGACATGGGCAGGCACATATTTGTCTCTGAATTGCGTCTTGAAGTTTGCCCAAGCTACTGCGTCTGCCATAGTCCTGTATTCCTCCCTCACCGTCTTCCACCAATTATCTGCAAAGCTGGTGAAGAGTGATGCTGCAAGCTGTACTTTCTCACCCCCATTACATCTGAAAACTTCAAATATATTTTCTGTATGCTCTAGCCAGTCATCTGCAGCCAAGGGGTCCTCTGTTCCCACAAACTCCTTCGGACCTCTCTTTCTGAACCTCTCAAACAGTGCATTGGGGTCATGCTCCCTCTGATTAATAACAATAGCAGGTTGAGGTTGAACTGGTTCGGGTCTCCTCTGTAGTACCTCCAACAACTGTCTCTGCATTTCTGCCAACTCCCTAGCATGGTCCTCATCTTTCTTGAGCATCTGGTCTTGTAATCTGGTTTGGTTCTCATTAGCCTGACGCTGCTGGTCAAGCATGGCTTGCATCATCTGCTGAAACTGATTTGGCATTGTGTTTTCAACTCTATCTTCTCCCACTGGCCCTGTACCCTCAACTGGCCCGGTATAATCACTGTTGCTCGCTATAGGATTACCGTTTACTGGGCGCTTACGACGTGGCATGATGCTGCAAAACAAGTCGTGAGCATATAATAATCAAGAATAGGGTCACACATTGCTCACGCGATTCTAGCTAACCGAAGATCTAATGAACCCTCGCCACGTCCTTAGGATTTCTAGTTTCTTTTAATTGCCTGAAACACGTCTCGCTCTGATACCAGTCTGTCGCGACCCCGAACCGGGTTCAGGGACCAAATTTGGGATCGGGACTAATTAGAATAATGATAATGGTGATAAGGGTATGTTTGGTGCCAATACGTACACGGGTTAATAAAGAACACACATTACCCGTGCACGTGATTTTTCCCACAGGAGTCCGCGGTGAGGATTTCACAACAACTTTAAACATTTTGTATAATTGCGGAAGCGTATGGCAAATCAAGCATATGAATCATTTCCAAAATAATAAGGCTGATTACATTTGAATATGAGTATCAGAATGAGCAATGTCCTAAAGCATAACTCGGAAGTACATATTCAAGTTTAATCAGAAGATCAGTTAATTACAGTTCCCAAAATTAGAGGCTAACAAAGGCCAATATAAACAAAACAATAACCCCCAGAAAACTATCCACACGGCCCCCAAAATGTTTCGTATCTCGACAGCCCGATGTTTACATAACATCGTCGGCATGCCACTCGACTAGCGGTTGCGGTTCTCCGACTGCCTCCTCTGGCTCCTCCTCGGGGAGACCAACAACGGGACCTGAGTACCAAAGCAAAGGGGGTCAGACACGACGGTCTGGCAGGTGGATAAAAAGTATAAACATTTAATGATAAAACATTTACCTTGGAAACAATTAAACCTGTCTAAATAATACTTTCGTGAGTAAATGCATCGTTTAATTTAAAACATCCATGCAGGTAAAACATATAGAGGTAACCAAGGAATACGAGAAACGAGCAAAATGGCAACCACACAAAGCTAAATCCTCTATCACCGAAGTGATAGAGCCAGCAAGTCAAGGCGTTGACCTCAGTCACCGAAGTGAGGAGGTACAACGAAATACATATACATATATACTATATACAAGACATGACCACGGTAGCGAGCCGGGCATCAGGAACCACAGTAGCAATCTGCGGTATCAGGACAAGACCACGGTTAAATAACCGGGTAGCAAGATCCAAACTGCAGTTGGCGGGACAAGAGGGGGATCACCTAGTCAGTAGATCAGACTAACAAGGTATCCAAGCTTAGTGGTGCCGACTCATAGGTCAAAACATGGAAATCAATACAGGTGTAAAATAAATCAAGTACAAGACTATATTCGGGCAAGACGTGGGTGCTCAAGGCACAGCTATTATCAGGTCTGGCATGTATATCAAGGCTAGCAAAACAGTACAAGTATACTTTCAAGGTTTTCGGGATGATAGATTCTAGATCATCAATTTCGAGAATAACAAGGTAAAGTGCCCTTTTGAAAAGCCGAGACAATGTCGGGTTAAAACTAATCCAAGTGAATAGGGATCCCGTATGTCTGTATAATAAAGGAAACTTGGTACTCTTTGAATTTGGGAGACATTCCGGGTTCCTTATACACTATAATAGCCTCAATGCTTGAATGAATCTCGATGATGTGGTTTCGCTCTCTAACGTACTACCAACAAACACTTCACCTATGCTTCGAACACAATCCCAGGTGAGCGGTGTCCATTGCTCTCAGAAAGGTTCACAAGCAATGGGGTGGAGGCTCCCTTCAATCCTCTTTTATTCATAGAATTCAGGGAATTTCGGTTACCTTGCGGTCAGATGATGGTTAGCCGCCATCGAATCCGGCGGTTAACCGCTGGCTGACCGTGAGGCCGACCGTGGAATTGCAGCTCTCTGGAATTGTAACCGCTACAATTCGGTTGGCTGGCGGTTAGCCGCTGATGAATTCGGCGGTTAACCGCTAGCTGACCGCGGAGCTGACCGTGAGGTTACAGCTTTCTGGAAACTTAACCGAACTTGCTTCGGTTAGCCGCTAGTCACCAGGCGGGTAGCCGCTGGGCGACCGCCAGCTGACCGCCAGTCACGGGAATTTCTTCACCGGGTTCAGATTCAGGTCTTCCCTTCCCCAAACCAATTCCTTTCATTCTTCATTTGACATTCATACAATCACCAAGAGAAGGAAGACAACCAACATCACAAGGATTCACTTAGGCATTGTACAAAAGATGAACCAAAAGTTACAATTCAAGATTTAAAGATAACAAATGAAACAAAGCTAGAAATCATGTTTAAAACAATAAAGAGGCTTACCAACTCTTTTCAAAAGCATTTAACATCATTGAATGCCAAGGAAACAAGTCATTAATGAGGTATAAATCAAGTCTACATGTCATGGAAATCATAAAAACCAAAACATCCATTCAATCCACTTGCCTTAGAGTCTCTAAACAAAGGAATCAAGCTATTACTCTCTTCCTCCAAGCTAAGGGTGCAATCTACACAAAACCCCCAAAATACAAACCCTAAAATGGGTCAAACAAGGAATAGGGAGAAGAAAGCTTCAATAATGATAATAGGGCTCCTCTAAAACTAGAAGAACACAAATCTAAGAGATTGGAAGGGAAAACTTACTAGGAAAGTCCTCAAAAGGCAAGATGAGCTTCAAGAGAGTTCTAAAATGGGTGGCTTCCTTCCACAAATAGTATCAATGGATAGCTCTAGTAGTGAGGAAGAGGAAGGTGACATTCATTTCTTGATTGATGCAAGGTGGGTGGTGCTTGATGGTGGAGAACCAAGAAGAAGAATAAAAGGAAGTAAAGAAACCCTAGGTTGAAACTCTTGTGCTGGAAAAAGAGTGAAAGAAGAAGATGGGTCTCTATATAAAGCATTTTGGAATGGGCTCCACCACTAAGGAAACTCTTTGGGCTGAAATCACTAATCTCGAGACCTCGGACGAAATCGACGAAGAAGGGAAAAGTGATCATCGAAATATCTAGTTTCTAAAAAGTATATGTTTCGCGGTTTCGAGGATATCGACTTTCGGGTACAGATTTTATGTAAAAAGACTGTTTTGCCCCCCAATGCAAGAAAATCGGGTTTCGGGGTTCCGAACGGGTACGGGATCAACATGAAAGTTGTAGGGATTAACAAGACGAGTAAAACGGGATAAAAATGTAAATCACCGGAATACGAATAATCCTCCAACACTAGTAAAACTATCCAATAAGGGAACCCTCAAAAGGGTCCCACCAACCCAAAGCACTAAAACTCTCCCAAAACAATAAAAGAAAAGAGTTATTCTAGTCCAAGCTTAGTCAAAAATCACTAATCGAGCTTAGCACTAACACGCAATGTAATTAGCACTAATCGAGGTCACTCGGGTCGGGGTCTTACAAGGGTCACGTATACAAAAATGCATATAGTTTTCTAAATATATAGGGTATTTTGATTTTTTTTTTTTTGAGGTGGGTGTGTGTGTGGGGGCATATATAGAAAACTTAGCATATATATAAAAAACTAAGTTTTCATAAAATATAAGGAGGTTTTCTGAAATCTCCATGGTTTTGCCACTGGCTCTCTAGAGAACTTCAATGGTTCAGATCTTGCAAATGGGGGCCATAAGAATTATTTTTTATATTTTGGGATCTTGAATTATTTACAAATATCTCAAAATCCATGATGGATCAAAGGCTGAGATTTGACATAATAGTTATTTTAGACCTTTGTAATCATGATTAGCAATTCATATCTTGATTGTGGGACACAAACAGGAGGTTTCCAAAGAAAAAATGTCACCTATAAGTTTTCGGTTTTGGTATGGTAGTAACACCTTCTTCTGATCATCTAGTCAAAACTACTTTCAATTGATGGTATTTTTTGCTATTTTCTCATAATCTATGATGAATCATGCTGTGAAATTTGACCTTGGCTATTTTTGGCCTTTTGAAGAGATTAGACTGTTCGGATTTTGCAAGTGGAGCACAAAGAATTCCAGAAACTGTAATCCAACGGTTTAGACTTTTTGCAACTATGAGGAATCAACGACTAAGATTTGACCATTTTGGGTCCTTTAAACATGATTAATGGTTTAGATATATCTTGATTGTGGGGCCCAAAAGGTAGGTTTAGTCAAAACCAATAACCTCTAAGTTACCGCCATATGTACTGATCATCCGCTTTCTTCAACCATGATTTACAAAGTGTGATGGGGGTGGTTGGATCGCGGGAATATTCAAGCACAAAGATTTCTTCAATCATTCCTGTTATTTTTCAACGCGAACCAAATGCGATTTTTCCATGCTCAAACGTGAGGATTCTTTGGGGCAAATGGTTGCCAAACGTACACTAAAATGACAAGAATTCCAACATGACAAGAACTTGTTGAAATGACCTTTTTAGAATCATCTCTTGTATATTGTAAAGATCATTATGAAACTTATGATTGAAAAGAATCATCTAATTTATAATAAGACATTGGCATCAAAACCTTGTAAAATTACATGTTTAAGATATATATGAGTTTAAGTTAGTTGCCTTGATGGTATATACTTGATATAAAATGGATGATTTTATTTACTTTTTTTTAATTTACTTTTGTGTAATGTGATGGTGGCTAATAAGCAGTACAACAATTTGCATTTTTACCGGCGTTTTTTCCCCGCCCAATCATTAAATACCGGGGAAAGTATAACTTTTACTGGCGAAAAACCTTCTTTCGTCCGGAAAAGATAGAGTTTTCCCGGCAACAGATTTTTTTTGACAAAGGTTTGATTTTTCCTGGCGATTTGTTTTTTTCGTCAACAAAGGTCGATGTTTTCCTGGCGATGGCAAAGGTTAGCAAATTCCACCCGCCAACTCCGCCAAATGATCGCGCCTATATTTTTCTTCTGCCAACGCATTAATTGCATTGAGGAATGTTTTTTCTCAATATATTTTCAAAATTATTTTTGCCGCGCACTATTTTTCACCTCGTAAGCCATCTCCTCTCCCATGCGCAGAACCCCTGTCTCCTCCATCTCCCAGGCGACCTCATCCCCCTTTCCCTCTCATCATCTCCATCTCAAGATCCATCTCATCACCACGCCCAACAGCCCCCATCTCCATCTCCATCTTCTTCCTCCCTACACAGACCTCTCCATCACCATTCCTCTCTCACGCCTCACCCTCTCCACGCCTGTCTCTCCATTACCGACCCATCTCACAGCCTCCCCTGCGCATCAAACATCTCCATCGCCAACCTGCATTTTCCCTCATGAGATCCTCCTTGGTCAAGGAAAGGAGAAGGCCAAGCAACCCCATCTCTCCAGCCACTCTCCTTCCACGACCAACTCACTCCTTTTCAAGGCATCTCTCCCTTCATCTCTCTCTCTCTCTCAATTACGCCCATTTCCTAACCTTGATGATGTTTCCTTCTTTCTTTGTTTTTGAGGATTTCAGGTTGAGATCTGAAATCGGTAGTCTCCAAACGCTTCTTCCCTTGTACAATGTTGTATCATCGGCTTGATTGACGTCGTGTCTGGGCGTGGATTCAAGGAGCTCTAGATTGTTGTCTCAGGGTACGCTTGAAAACCCAAGGTTCTGATTTTTCTTTTCTATACCAGTAAGGATCCTTTTTTTGCGTTTTCATCTCACCCCTTTTTTTCTTATAGAAGAATATTGTATTGTATGTTAGTGACTCTTCTCTTCTTCTTGTGGTTCTGCTTGGGCTTTTGTTGTGGGGTTTAGATGCACTTTGGAATTGATTTGCATTAACTGGCTCTAATAAATTAGCCAAACTACATCTTACTTTTCTTAGTATTCGTAGGGAGGGATAGGACTCCAAGTCTCACTTTATAATGTTAAGACTTTAAATACTACTTTTGAGTATAGAAAAAAAGAATTAGGAAAAAAAAGGATTCTGAGTTGTGTTTGTTACTGCTTGTAAAGGATATGGCCAGTTGAGTGGCCGCAGATTCAAATTTTATATAGTTATTATCTTTCTATAGTGGAAATATTGTGGTAACCATCTTGTGAATTTGGAATGTGATGAGGTGTATAGTTTTGAATATGCTTCATATATAGAAGAGGTCTCCGGTTTGGCATGAAAGGTGATGGTTACGAAATGGGTAGAATTAATTCACTTTTTTCATAAAACCCTCCTCGTCATCGAAAGGACCTTGACCTTAACATGTTCAGGTCCAAAGCATTTGAGTAGAGACTTAGTATACTTGAACATGAACTGAAAATAGTTGGGTCCAAAATAAATACCCATATTGCTGCTAAGCTTCTGACGTATGAAAGTTACCATTTAAAGAATAGGAAAGAGTGATTACAATTATTTTTTTGGTCTCTCCTCTATCCCCATCACCTGAGGCCGATCCCTGCAACCCATTCTCCTTCTCCATTTGTCATTCATCAGAAGACCTCTACATCTCTCTTGCCTCCCTCGGCATCTCTCTTAGTGTACCGCCAAGTCTATCTTTGTCTCTCTGGCATCTCCCAGGTAATTGATTTTTTAGGGCTTTATACATTTCTTGTTTGAGTTCTGTTTCTTCTTTGCTTTTGAAGAGAGTTTTCATTCAATCCAGTCACATTACTAATACTACCATCTTAAAGAGAAATTCTTCAAACACAGCTAAAAAAATAGGCCCTCAAACTTGATGGGTTGAAGCCTCATCTAGACTTTAATTAATTACAAGGGCTTATCTGTATTATGTTGCTTTAATCTGGACTATCTGTTATAAGGCCAGATCCGATAGTTGTGGGTGTCTAGAGGTTTAAAGCTTCATATATTTATACTGGGTGGTGAGAGCATTGTACTAATGGTGAAATTGAAAGACAACAAGAGAGATAGTGAGTGTATCTCCAATAATAGTTAGCAGTGCAAATCTCTCATGGACGTAGGCAATCTTGCCGAATCACGTAAATCCGTGTCTGATTGATTGTCTTGTATATCGTGCATGTGTTTCCTATCCCTAACAACTGGTATTAGAGCTAAGGTTGGGGTTTTTCTAAGGTTAGGGTTGCACCCAAATCAAGGTAGAAGAAAAGCAAAGGCAACTGTGATTAGACGATCACCAGAGGCGGGCCACGCAAATCGAAATTTCCAGAAACCGGAACCAGCACTGGGTTGCACCCTTCATCCTCAAGATTTACAGAGGTACTATTGTTTCAAAACAAGTTACAAAACAGACAAGAAGAAATGGATTCGCGCTAGCACCCTCGAGTTTGTCGGATCTCCATCGTTCAATGTCATCGGACTTAACGGAGAAAAAGGATTCGCTTAGTCCGTCCCATCCTGTAGGTTCTGGTTCGCTGGAACCGGGGAAGGGAGTTGCCGCAGCCATCGCCGGTTTCCCTTCGACATTGTCGTCATCTCCCTAGTCTGGCCACCCACCAATCATTGTCGGAGGAGACCACCACAGGAAGGAAGAAGTGCAGCAGTCTCTATTCTCTCAGTTGCAAAGAATAGTGATCGAAAGGAAGGAGGGTCCGTCCCAGGTTTTGGGTCAGTTCCAGGTCAGGTCCAGCCCACTCGCTTTTGAAACGCAACAGCATAGGTGCAAGTCAAGTCCAGACTTGGGTCAGTTCGACTTGACCCGCTTCGCGGAAGCCCAATAACAATCCATACTCAGCAGTACGGTCAAGGCAGTTTGACCGGATTCAACGGCCAAAATTGATTATTGATTTCTAGAGCCATCCGGACTCAAAATTGCATTCCATTTTTTTGTTGGATTCGTATCGACGAGATCTACAAGGTAGACATAACGCATTGACAGTTTGACAGGCAAAGAAATTTGTCAAGTAGATTGAGCTTGATTTGAGTGGGAGCAATGACAGAAGACACAAAGTTCACAATTAAGAAGCTTAATGGCACAAGTTTCGCGTTCTAGAAGATGTAGATTGAGGTTCTCCTCTACCAAAAAAATTTCTACTTGCCGCTTAGGGGAAAAGCTAAGAAACCTGCAACAATGTCAGATGCAAAATGGGAGGTACTCGACAAGAAATCCTTAGGTATGATTCGTCTCTCTCTATCAAAGTTTGTTACATTCAATATATCAAAGGAGAAAACCACTAAAGATGTTATGGATGCCATATCACGAATGTATGAAAAACCTTCTACCTCAAATAAAGTTTTTTTGATTGAGAAAGTTGTTTAACATGAAGATGGAAGGTGGGGTTGTTGCTGAACACATGAACGAGTTTAACACGGTCATGATCCAGTTATCCTCGATTAACGTACAATTCGAAGATGAAACTTGGGCTTTGTTAGTTTTGTCTTCATTACCAAACAGCTGGGATGGTATGGTTACATCACCAAGTAATTCTTCAATGTGCGATTTTTCCTGTCTCTGCTAATACTCATGCCGAGAATATGATTTGCAGCACCCAAATCCTTCATTTCAAATTTCTATGACAACTGTTTCTTCAAATTATTTATTTCATGCACATTTGAGCCTGCAACAAGCATATCATCTATGTACAAGAATAGAATAATGTAACAGTCATAAAAAATTTTGAAATAACAACAATGGTCTCCATGACACCGTTTGTTACCTATGTTGCACATAAACCTGTCAAATTTAATATACCATTGTCTTAGGGCTTGCTTCAATCCGTATAAACTCTTTTTGAGCTTACACACCAACCAAACTGAAATTTAATGATGTTGTGAGCGCTATCCTCGATGAGGAAATTCGCAGGAAACCTTCAGGTAAATCATCAGGAAGTGCATTGAATGTGGGAAATAGAGGAAGATCATATGAGAGACAGCAAAATCGCGGAAGATCAAAATCAATGAGCAAGTCAAGATCTTCAAAAGGTAGAATCGAGTGCTATAATTATGGCAAGAAAAGACATTTGATAATGGACTGCAGAGCTCCACCAAAGAAAAACAAGTAAAAGAACGGTAATGAGGACAACGAAGCTTCTGCAAATGTCGCACGTGATGCTATTCAAAATGCTTTAATTCTTGCTTTTGATTATAAATCCAAATCTTGGTTTATAGATTCTGGTGCATCCTTTCATGCTACTGCACAAAGAGAATATCTCAAAAGTTATGTACAATGTGACTTTGGAAAATTTTATCTTGGTGATGATGAACCTTGTGACATAATTGGCAAGGGAGATGTTTAGGGCAAATTGCCGAACTGCAGTATATGGCAATTGAATGATGTCAGGCATGTACCTAACATGAAGAGAAACCTCATATTAATTGGTCAGCTTGCAAGCTCTATTCACGGAACTGTCTTTGTAGATGATTTCTGGAAAGTGACAAAAGGGAGTATGGTTGTTGCTCGCGATAAGAAATAATGAGCTTTTTACTTAACTAACAGCTTTACAAACTCCATTGTAGTTGCAGATAAAGGCATTAACTCAAACATATGGCACTATAGACTCAGACACATGAGTGAGAAAGGGATGAAGTTCATTCTAAAGGTAATTTGGAAGGACTCAAGTCATTGGACTTAAAGTTTTGTGAAGACTATGTTTTCGGAAAGCAGAAGAAAGTTACATTCTCTAAAGTAGGTACGCTACTGAAGTCAAAAAGGTTGGAACTAGTACACACGGCTGTGTGGGGACAAACTCAGTTATCCTCTCTTGGTAGATCTCCTTACTTTATTACATTCATTGATGATACTATTAGAGAATTATGGGTATATCCTATGAAACACAAGTTTGACGTGTTTGATGTTTTCAAGAAGTGGAAAGCTTTGGTTGAAAATGAAACAGGTTTGAAACTGAAATGCCTAAGGTCTGATAATGGGGGAGAGTATTGCAGCAAAGAATTTGAGGAGCATTGTGCCAAAAACAGCGCTAAGCGAGAGAAGACTATTCCTAACACACCACAACAAAATGGTGTGGTAGGCCCATGAACAAGACAATTGTTGAGCGTGCCAGAAGTATGAGGTTACATGCCAGATTGCCCAAGCAATTTTGGGTAGAAGCAATGAATACTTTTGCATACTTGATCAATCGGGGGCCTTCAATACTTTGGATGGTGGACTACCAGATGAAGCTTGAACCTAAAAAGAGGTAAACCTTTCACACTTAAAAGTATTTGATTTATCTCTTATGTCCATGTTGATGCTGAAAAAAGAGACAAACTAGATTCTAAATCTAGAAAATGCACTTTCATTGGATATAGTTCTGATGAGTTTGGTTACCGCTTCTGGATGATAAAAACAGAAAATCATTAGAAGCATAAATGTTATTTTCAATGAGAAAGTGATGTACAAAACAAGGACAAGTTGCAAGAGGACAGTAATGAATATTTAGAACTGGATGACACTTCTGAAAATGATGTACCTGAAGTGCATCAAAATGAAAACTCGCAGGTGGACCCTTAAACACATGCCCCTGTAAGAAGGTCATCTAGGACTCCTAAGCCTACACAATGTTATTCACATTCTTTGTTTTACTTGTTGTTAACTGATGGTGGTGAGCCAGAATGTTATGAAGAAGCATTGCAGGTTGAAACTCGGGTTAGGTGGGAATAAGACATGGAAGATGAGATGCAATCTTTATCATCAAACCAGACATAGGACTTAGTTTAGTTGCCTGAGGGAAAGAAAGCATTGCACAACAAGTGGGTGTACAAATTGAAGAAAGAACATGACGGTAGCAAGCGATACAAAGCTAGATTAGTGGCTAAATCAGAAAGCATGTACTGATTACTCTGAGTTATTTTCTCCTGTGGCTAAATTGAACACAGTCATAAGTGATTTGAGCTTTGTGGAGGTAAAAGAATTACATCTTGAGCAGTTAGATGTGAAAACTACGTTTCTGCATAGTGATTTAGAAGAAGACATATATATGCATCAGCCACAGAGATATGTTGTATCAGGAAAGGAGAAAATGGTGTGTTAGCTCAAAAAGAGTTTATACAGTTTGAGGCAAGCCCCAAGACAATGGTACATTAAATTTCACAGGTTTATGTGCAACACGGGTTACAAACGGTGTCATGCAGACCATTGTTGTTATTTCAAAAGTTTTGATGGCTAATACATTATTCTACTCTTGTACGTAGATGATATACGTACTTGTTGTAGGTTCAAATATGCATGAAATAAATAATTTGAAGAAACAGTTGTCACAGGAATTTGAAATGAAGGATTTAGGTGCTGCAAATCAAACGGCATAAGAATTAACAGAGACAAGAAAAATTGCACATTGAAGGTGTCTCAGGCAGAATATGTTGAAAATGTTATAAACAAGATCAACATGCAGAATGCTAAGCCAGTTAGCACTCTACTGGCCAGCCACTTCAAACTCTCAAAAGAGTTGTCTCCTAAGACAGAACAGGAAAATGAGAACATGTCCAAGGTCCCATATACTTCACATGTTGGCAGCTTGATGTATGCTATAGTTTGCACTAGACCAGACATTGCTTATGCAATGGGAGTTGTAAGAAGATTTATGAGTAATCCCGGAAAAGCACATTGGGAGGCAGTTAAGTGGATTCTCAGATATCTAAGAGGAACCACTAATGCATTATTGTGTTTTGGAGGATCAGAGATCAAATTCATGATTATGTTGACTCGGGCTTGGTAGGAGATCTTGATAGAAGAAGAAGCACTACATGATATGTCTTCACATTGGTTGGTGCAGCAATTAGTTGAAAGTCACAACTATAGGACGCCGTTACACTTTTAACCACAGAAGTACAGTATGTTGCCGCTACAAAAGCTGGTAAGGAGATGATTTGGTTACAGGAGTTAATGGAAGAGTTGGGTAAGAATCAAAAGTTCAGTAGGCTTTACAGTGACAGTAAGAGTGCCATTCATCTTGCAAAGAATTCAGCATTTCATCCAAAAACCAAACACATTCCGATCAGATATCACTTTATACGGTGGCTTCTGGAAGAAAAACTGTTGAAACTGGAGAAGATTTTATCAAGTGAAAATCATGCATATATGTTCACAAAGGTGGTGACTACAGAGAAACTGAAACTGTGCTCAGCTTCAGTTAGTCTTCAAGCATGAAAATGAGGTATCAAGATTCTTTGCCGTGTTCTATTATTGTCAAAGCCATTTAGTATGTTCAATCTTCAAGTGAGAGATTGATAGGTTGGTGAAGCCTGGTCTAGACTTTATTTAATTACAGGGGCTTATCTGTAATATGTCGGTTCAATCTGGACCATCTGTCTAGACGTTTAGGGATTCATATATTTATACTGGGTGGTGAGAGCATTGTACTAATGGTGAAATTGAAAGAGAACAAGAGAGACAGTGAGTACTTATACTCTTGTGGGAATCTCCAATAATAGTTAACGACGTGAATCTCCCATGGACGTAGGCAATCTTGCCAAACCATGTAAATTTGTGTCTCGTGGATTGATAGTGTAATTGGATTAATTGTCTCGTAGATCATGCGTGTGTTTCTGATCCCTAACAAGATTATCCAAACTCAGGTGGAATGAGTCTATTGCCAACTAGTTATTATGAGACAATTTGCTTCTTGGTTTGGTGCATATTGAAAGCAGACTTACTGTTTTTTCCCTCAGTAGGGGACTTATTTATGTATGGACAAAAAAATCCAACACTCGATCTAATGGTCTAGTCCACCTGGGTCGGTGAAAACTAAAAACTCAATAAATTCGGTGAAAGTCAGGGAGTTTTGTGAGTTTGGGTGGGTGGGTGGTGGGGTTGGCTCTAAAGTTATGGGGATTCATGGGGAGCTTCAGGGGACGATTCAGGGGAGCTTGAGACCAAAATAAAAGTAGACAAATATTATCTTATCATTATAATTAAAACAAAAGGGATTTCATTGGATGATCAAATGCCATCACCTTAAGCATTTCCTTCAAATATTCATATTTTTAGAAAAAAAAACTTGTGCGACTGCATTAAGAACCACAATCAAATGGTTAAGATCACCGTGTTAGGAGATTACAATTCAGTATATATTATAATAATAATAATAATAATAATAATAATAATAATAATAATAAAGGCTAAAAAAACACAAATATTAGTACATCACTAAAAATTGAATAAAATGACACTGCAAGTTCACTCAAGATGTCCCTGATCCTAATTTTGCAAGTGAACTTGCTCACTCAATTTTCTATTGCTCATATCATGGAAGTTCATTTGCGGACTGACTAGTGTGATATCAAATGAATAAAGACGTTAACATTAATAACATGATTCAGAGAACTATACACCAAAATTTCTGGCAATTTGCCGCCCCTTCTTGGAGATTAAGTGGCCAGATGTGGTTTTAGCAGGCGACAACTATGGCTACTTCTAAGAGTTGGAACTGAGCTCTTTTTTCACCCTAGACCACTGTACCTGGAGACATTTTTAATAGCCTCCTATTCCATCTCGACTAGTTACTGGCAGAAGTCTTCAATGTCACGGGCCTCCTCTTTAAATGTGAACCTCAACTCCTTCCACTCAAACTGGCTGAAGCCATCTTTGGTGACCAGACCAGGAACCTTACCGAGTACATCAAATCCTTTACGATCCGCAGACAGCATAAAAGCATCCTTCACAAGTATAAACATTAGTGTTCAGCGCACAAGTGAAATCAGGTACTAATAAAGAGATATATCACATTTAACTTCTGTTTAGATAGCCCACATCTAATGCTTGTTCTTTTCAGACTATACGTCACAAAGACATCTTGAAATTGCTAGACAAAACTGAAGAGAAAAACCCATTTTACAACATTATCAGTTACTCGAGCATTTGTGTTCATGTACACAAAACAGAAAAGCATTAGCGCCCTGCACCTTGCATGACTTTGATTGATCGTATCGATTATTTTTTCAGAAAATGGTGGCAAAGAAGACAAAACCGTCGATGTGAACATTAAGGGGAAACAAAACTATTTCCATACACAGGCACCACAATGTAGGCAAACAACGAGTGTTTGTGGATAGATATAGCGCCACATTAATATTCATTTATTTAACCTAATCTTCAACTCAACAGTTGGAATTTTGAGATTTGTCAAACAAAAAGCAAGACATTTCTATATCTGTAACAATTGCAGTAGTCTAAATCTTTTAATCCCCAAAACATCACCCCCCCCCCCCCCCCCCCCCCCCCCCCCAATCTTTAAATGTTGGGCAAGCTCATGCTTATGTGAGATTCATCATAGAATATATATGTCAGTTTAATAGGTATTGGTTACTAATCCTTTACTTCTTTTGGCCCTAAAGTATCTACTCCCTCCCATGCGTTTAGCCTAATTGGTCTCTTTTTATTTTTAAATAGCCTTTCAGCCATATATTTTTCTGTTTGGATTTTCTTTTCAATGTGCTTTTTCTAACATTTTAATTATATATTTGAATTTATTAGTGGTAAATTCATCTTTTCTACTAAAAGATAAAACATTTAATGGTAGAACTGTAAGGAAATTATCTTTAAGTCCATTACTTGGACTAGAAGTCCTTTCCTTTCCCGAATTGTGGTCATTATAGGAAATCCGTTTTCTTAGGATACATGCTATTCCTTACACAAAAAAGTTTCTTAATGAGATGTATTCCATAACAAACTCTACCTTGATGGATGGTTGAGATTAAGTCTATGGAAACCCTGATTGGAAATTCGGTCCTCTTTTCACCTATAAAACAAAGCCTTTCGTCCATCACAAAGGCATTCACGAAAATCAACACATTAAGGTTTTATAGGCAAGGAGAGAGAAACCGAAACCATTCATATAGTTTCTTTCTCGACGGATCACAGCATCAATCAGCAACAGCACCAGACTGCAGGATCAGAAAGCTCTCTGCATCAGGATGTCTGGAGGTACTCTTTAATTTATTTAAGATTAAATCCTACACGTGATTATCATGCTGTTCACGATCTTAGGGTTCATGTTAATAATAGTATAACATGTGGTATTAGAGCATGGTTTTAGAACACATGATCGTCCATTAATTAGGATAACTATGCATCGCCATAATCGGCAAATATAGATCCGTTCTGACTCTGTTTTGCAGCAATTTATCGATCCAACTATTATGGCCTGCATGAATGGTTTATATTTATGTTATTCCGCAATTTTTTTTTATTTGGGCACGACTGTTTGATCGTGATTTATTTAAGTTTTGAATTTTCAATTATGTATAAACTCCTGCGTGAGTAAAAATTCAATGTAATAATGGAGGAGATCAGTAACTGGTAAGTCATGATTGAAGAGGATATTGTTTCGAGACTGAAGATGACGTTTTGAAGCAGTCGAAGATAAAGACAGATGATCGAAAAGAAGGACAGAAAATAGGCCATATAGTTGGATCATATTTTCATAAATTCCATATTATGTTGATTATCATTAGCATGTTTCTTCGTAATCGATGATATAATGCCTCAAAAATATTTTTCGGGGCTGCCGCCCCGAACCCTGCTATTTTTCGGGGCTGCCGCCTCGAACCCCGCCATTATGGTAGGCACCCCGAAGGGCCAGCCCCGGGCAGTCCTCCGGCATAGGGCTTTCAGCCCCAAAGAGCCGGAGGACAGCCCTCGGGGCTTGGCCTTTTTACCAGTACTTTTCATACAATGAATGATCTATCATGAATGCATGCAATATATAATGTTTATATTCATATTAAGCCTTTTTTATCACCAAAGTTGTATGCTTAGGGTTAGGTCTCACCACAGTGACCCTAACAATTAAATACTGGAATTTGGCCCTAAAAGTACCATCATCATGTTTTACATTACATATTGTTCAAGAATGTATGAAGCATTTAGTCGCCCACAGGCGGATTATACTCATACGATTGAACAATAATTAAGGAGTGTTTGTTCCTAATTAAGATTAACATCACTCATTTACATTACCTTGAATATGACGACCTTAGATGGTATAATGCGTAGAAATTATGGTGACTACCCACAGGAGCACCTAAAATTTTGTCGTTTATATTCATATATTATACGTGTGTTGTCTTATTTTTATTAAAGCCTTATTGTTGTATCTCTATTGCAGTTCTTGCAACCACTAATCTCACTTCGCATGCTACCTCTGTCACTAAGCTCAATGGAACCAACTTCTCAGAATGGAAAGAGCAAGTTGAGTTTACATTGGGGGTACTTGAACTGGATATCGCTCTTCGTAAAGATAAGCCAGCTTCACTCACTGATAAAAGTACCCCTGATGAAACAACCTTCTTTAATGCCTGGGAAAGGTCTGACAGACTAAGCACTATGTTTTTGCGAATGACTATTGCCACCAACATAAAAACATCCCTTCCTACACCTGAGAATGCTAAGGACTATATGAAGGCCATTGAAGCTAGGTTTAAGACTGCAGACAAATCCCTTGCTGGGAAACTAATGGCAGATCTTACAACCATGAAGTTTGATGGCACCAGATCAATGCATGAACATGTCATTGAGATGACCAACCTTGCAGCTAAACTAAAGAATTTGGGATTATCAGTGGATGAGGCGTTTCTCGTCCAATTTATCCTAAACAGTTTACCTCCTCAGTACGGGCCTTTCCAAATTCATTACAACACTATTACGGACAAGTGGACAATGAATGAATTGGCTAACAAACTGGTTCAAGAGGAGGCCAGGCTGAACCAACAAGGGATTAAAGTAGCTCATCTCGTTCAAGGAGCTGGACACAAAGCTGGGAAAAAGCATAATTCAGGCCAGAAAAGGGCACCACCCAGATCTAATGAGGCTGGTCAGAACCCCAAGAAGAAAAAGAAGGAAAACTTATGCAAATTTTGCAAGAAACCTGGACATTTTCAGGCAGACTGCATAAAACGTAAAGAATGGTTCGAAAAGAAAGGTAACCCTATGGGTTTCGTAAGTTATTTCGAATCAAATCTTACTTATGTTTCTTCTGATGCTTGGTGGATTGACACTGGTGCTAATGTTCATGTTTCCAATTCAATGCAGGGATTCCTTACGATCCAAACCATAAACCCAAGTGAGAACTTCCTTTTCATGGGAAACAAAGACAAAGCTCCAGTTGAAGCTATTGGAACTTTTCGTCTTGTTTTAGATAGCGGTTATCAGTTAGACTTATGTCAAACTCTTTATGTTCCGTCTCTTTCCCGTAATTTGGTTTCTGTAAGCGCACTTGATAAAGTTGGTTACTCTTTTGAAGTAGGAAATGGTAATTTCAGTTTATTTAAAAATTCTAGTCGTATTGGTTCTGGAATTTTGATTGATGGGCTATACAAGTTTCATCTTGATAGTCAACTTGCTGAAACCCAACTTACCCTGCATTCTAAGAAAACAAAACGAAAGTCATCCAAACTCGACTCTTATTTCTTGTGGCATAAAAGACTGGGTCACATATCCAGTGAAAGAATCAAAAGATTAGTAAAAGATGGTGTCCTTCCGGATCTAGATTTTACTAATATTAATGTATGTGTGGATTGTATTAAAGGCAAAACAACAAAACACACAAAGAAAGGAGCCACAAGAAGTACTGAGCTTCTTGAAATAATACATACAGACATTTGCGGACCCTTTGATGTTCCAACCTTTGGAGGAGAAAAGTATTTTATTACCTTTATTGATGATTACTCACGTTACTGTTATTTATACTTATTGCATGACAAATCTCAGTCTGTGAATGCTGTACAAGTGTTCATTACTGAAGTCGAAAGGCAATTAGATAGAAAAGTGAAAATCATAAGGTCAGATAGAGGTGGTGAGTTTTATGGAAGGTATGACGAAACAGGACAACATCCTGGACCTTTTGCAAAACTTCTCCAAAAACTTGGAATTGTTGCCCAATACACAACGCCTGGTTCTCCATGGCAGAATGGTGTAGCTGAAAGGCGAAATCGTACGTACATGGAAATGGTTAGATCAATGATGAGTCATGCTAACTTACCTATATCCTTGTGGATGGATGCTCTACGCACAGCTGTTTATATCTTGAACAGAGTTCCCAGTAAGGCAGTTCCAAAGACACCTTTTGAACTGTGGAAAGGATGGAAACCCAGTTTACGACATCTCCAAATTTGGGGTTGCCCAGCTGAGGCTAGAGTCTACAATCCACATGAAAAGAAATTGGACCTTAAAACAATCAGTGGTTACTTTATAGGTTATCCAGAAAAGTCCAAAGGATTTAGGTTTTACTGCCCTAACCATAGTACGAGAATTGTTGAAACCGGTAATGCTAGATTCTTTGAGAATGGCGAAATCAGTGGGAGTAATAAACCTTAAGATGTGATCATTCAGGAAATCAGGGTACCTATCCCTTTACCCTCTATTCCGAAAGATGTTGGCAATCCTCCTGTTGTTGAACCATTTAACAATGAGGAAAATCCAATAAATGATCAACAACTCCATAATGAGATTGTCGCCAATGAACATATGGATAATGCACCAGAGGAACCAGCATTAAGAAGGTCTCAAAGACAAAGGAGATCAGCTATTTCCGATGATTACATGCTTTACCAAGTAGAATCTGGAGAAGGGACAATTAATGACCCGGTTTCTTATTCACAAGCCATTAAGGATGTTAATTCTAGTAAATGGATTGATGCCATGAAGGATGAATTGAAATCTATGAATGAAAATCAAGTCTGGGAAGTTGTTCAATTGCCTCCAGGACACAAACCAGTTGGCTGTAAATGGGTCTTCAAGACCAAACGCGACTGCAAAGGCAATATTGAACGCCATAAAGCCAGACTTGTTGCCAAAGGTTTCAATCAGAAAGAAGGTATTGACTATACTGAGACTTTTTCCCCTGTGTCAAGGAAGGATTCTCTTAGAATTATCATGGCATTAGTAGCTCACTATGACCTCGAGTTACATCAAATGGATGTGAAAACTGCCTTTCTTAATGGAGACTCGGAAGAAGAAGTCTACATGCGTCAACCTGAAGGCTTCATCATTGAAGGTCAGGAAGACATGGTCTGCAAACTTAAGAAATCAATATATGGACTGAAACAAGCTTCGAGGCAATGGTACCTAAAGTTTCATGAAATCATTACTCACTTCGATTTCATAGAAAACATCGTTGACCCTTGCATATACCTCAAGATCAGTGGGAGTAAGTTCATATTTCTGGTTCTGTACGTTGATGACATATTACTGGCCAGCAGCGACCTTGGTTTATTACATCAAACAAAGGACTATCTCTCTAAGCATTTTGAAATGAAAGATATGGTTGAGGCTTCCTATGTGATAGGAATAGAAATATTCCGTGACAGGTCACTTGGTATTTTGGGATTGTCTCAGAAAGCATATATTGACAAAGTTCTAGAGAGGTTTGGCATGATGACCTGTTCCTCTAGTCCTGTTCCACTGCATAAAGGAGACAAGCTTGATCTTTCGCAGTGTCCACAGAACGAATTGGAACTTAAAGAAATGGCAAAATATCCTTATGCTTCTCTTGTCGGGAGTTTGATGTATGCACAAGTCTGTACAAGACCTGACATTAGTCATGCTGTTGGCATGCTCGGAAGATTTCAGAGTAAACCAGGAATCGCTCATTGGAAAGCTGCAAAGAAAGTACTGAGATACCTTAAGGGAACAAGGAATTACATGCTCACATACAGAAAATCAAGTCACCTACAGGTGACTGGTTATTCAGATTCAGATTTTGCTGGATGTCCTGACACCAGACTTTGCACTCTTGGCTATGTGTATCTCTTATGTGGAGGTGCAATATCATGGAAAAGCCAGAAATCTGAGTTGCTTTACTCATCCACCATGATGGCTGAGTATGTCGCATGTTACGAGGCTGCAATTCAGGGAACATGGTTGCATAATTTTATCTCTCAGTTTGGAGCTTTGAATTTCATCTCTAAGCCATTAACCCTTTACTGTGACAATGAAGCTGCAACCTTCTTCTCCAAGCATGACAGGATATCTAAGGGATCCAAACACATGGACCTTAAATATCTCTCACTGAAACAAGATGTTAGATTACAGAAATTTGTCATTGAGTCTATACGTACAGATTTCATGGTCGCAGACATATTCACGAAAGGACTACCTCCAAAGACCTTTCAAGGACATACTGAAAGCATGGGTCTTGAAGATAGTTCTTAATTATCATTTTCTGCCTTTTATTTCTGTACTTATATTTGACATTTATTGAGCTCTTAATGCAACTCTACATCTGCTATTTCTGTTTTTCCATTGTGTACATTTTATGTTTGGATAAATGATAAACAGAAACAGTCTTTCAACATAGACATTATGAGACCATTACGTATATCTCCTATTACGGTCTAGTTATGCCGGTTGTCACTGCTGTAGTACATGGAAGTAAGCATGTTGCAAAATAATGTGTGCACGCCATGACTCCCATTGACCACCGAATTAGCCAAGACACTTATGATAACCGACTCAAGAAATGTTTAGCATATAATGCGCGCCTTATGATTCCTAAAACGAAAAACACTAAAGGATCTTCCTATCGACCAAGTGGGAGACTGTAAGGAAATTATCTTTAAGTCCATTACTTGGACTAGAAGTCCTTTCCTTTCCCGAATTGTGGTCATTATAGGAAATCCGTTTTCTTAGGATACATGCTATTCCTTACACAAAAAGGTTTCTTAATGAGATGTATTCCATAACAAACTCTACCTTGATGGATGGTTGAGATTAAGTCTATGGAAACCCTGATTGGAAATTCGGTCCTCTTTTCACCTATAAAACAAAGCCTTTCGTCCATCACAAAGGCATTCACGAAAATCAACACATTAAGGTTTTATAGGCAAGGAGAGAGAAACCGAAACCATTCATATAGTTTCTTTCTCGACGGATCACAGCATCAATCAGCAACAGCACCAGACTGCAGGATCAGAAAGCTCTCTGCATCAGGATGTCTGGAGGTACTCTTTAATTTATTTAAGATTAAATCCTACACGTGATTATCATGCTGTTCACGATCTTAGGGTTCATGTTAATAATAGTATAACAAGAACAACCGTTTAGATCTTTGGGAAGCACCCATATTTGAATTCAAGATTAGTTATTGATTTCTGGGTGTTTTTTTTTCTTCATGGATTTAGTTTACAATGATATCTGATATTACATTGATTATTCCCTTGCAGTACTTTTTTGTTTTGCTGGGTGTGTGATCTAAGCCTTTAAATGCTTGTTGACCTTTTGAGACATCATTCTCATTAGTATTCACTTTGATAATGTTACTATCCATGAGTCCTATAGTGCCACAAAACTAAAATGTGGAAAGCTTTAATGGGGGGATGTAACACATCTTGTTTGTGTATTGGAATGGAAGAGGAAACATACGGTCTCTCTTGGGCATAAATGTATATCTTACCTACCAGTTGAAAAGATGCATTTTAATGGAAGTTGGAAGAAATAGGTTTGTATATGGCTACTCTTTTCAAAATGGTATTTATTTGCATGTTGAATTAATTGGGAGAGAAGTTGGATTATTGTCATTTCTTTGATATATTTGAATTGGATATATCCCATGTTTGATGATGTATACATTCTTTATATTTGTGTCCCAATCATCCTCTTTTGGCCTCTTGATTTTGGAAGGTTGGTACTGCTCCATCTTTCTCGGAAAGGTATGTTTGGCCTATGACTTTCCACTTCTAGAAAAAATTAACCTCCATTGCATTATTTGACTGTGTCCTGACTCCAATCTTGTAGAACCCATAATGATAGATTTCTTTTGAAGTTCTTGCTTTGTGATCATTCCTTCTCTTAATATGTTTCGATAATTACCATGGACTGCGACATATTAGAGTAATCAACTTTTCCAACAATATATACATATATATATATATATATAGAGAGAGAGAGAGAGAGAGAGAGATTGGTTAAGTTTTTTTATTTGTTGGTATTACAAAATCTTTCATATAACTCCCCCACAGCTGTGCCTTCTATTTGCAGGTTCAGATAGTATACAAGTCCTACCTTTTCCATTTGTGAGTTGTGATTTCATTTCTCTGTTCTCAGTGTTTTAAATGCTTTTCCATCATTGAAGGATCTTTTTGGAAATATTATACAAAGATCTTTAGGAATAAAAGGAGCCTGTAAGTCAAGATCAAGGAAGGTGTAGATTCTGCAGACAAAAAGAAGGCTAATAAAAAAAAAGGCCTCACATGCTTGCTTTTCTACAGTAAAACAACCATCATTTTCATTGAATTTGACGTCCCCCAACAGCTCCTTTAAATGCTCCACCTCTTTACCGCACAAGTTCAATGGTAGAAAAGCCTGATAAGTGGAGCCATGGAATCACAAAGAAAACCTATAATTACACAACCCATGTGGGGCAACTAAAAAATGCCTCTCTCTAAATAGTAAACAAATTTAGTACAAGAATTATTCATATTTTAAACTTCATGTACTTAATCCTTTTTTTTTCCTTCATGGGTTCTCACTTACTGATTCCGGACCTGATAAGAGATCTGATAAACAGGATTATGCCTTTACCATGATGCCATGTGGTGAAAAACAATGTTACACAATTGATCATACATGTACAGTCAGTGAGTCACCTTCCGTCCATGACATGGGTGCACCACTCTCAGGCAACAAACCTTACTTCAGTGACCTCTTAGCTTGCGAGCGATGGGCCTATGGCCATGGTTCTGTGCTTGTGGCGCTATGTTTCAATGATCCACACGGAGAGCTTTAGAACATAGAAGAGTCATGCTTTATTCTATAGTTTCACTAAAAGTTGTGCATATGACATTCTTAATCATATGTTAATCTTGCTCTTTTTTTTTTTATGCAGATTGAATGAAAATTGAAAAAAAAAAAAAATTTTGTTGAAAGAGCCCATGCAGCTAAGGATGCAGCCAACATGAAGGCCAAGTATGCAGAGTAACAAATTGATAAATGTTAAAGTGGGATGCATGAAGTTTCTTTTTTAACAATGGTGTAGGTGTTGGAATGGTGCAACATGAAATGATCATATATGAATATGTAAATTTTCATCGACATTTGAATGTTGGTACAGAGTAGAATGTTAGCATTTGTTTTAATTTTGTAATGGTAATGGTAAAGTGCTTTCAATGTTGAAAGGATGTTTAAATATTAATATGAAGTGGAATGAATTTTCTTATTTCATTTTTTTATGATTTTGGAATGGAAATGGATAGCTTTTGATCGGCACTACCTTTTTTCACTGGCAAATGGTATCACTGATATAGTTTTCCCAGCTCAAGAGAAATTGCCGAAAAATATTTTCACCGGCGTTTTATAGACCTTTACCGGCACTTATTTAGCGCTGGCAAAAGTGCAATTTATTGTAGTGATAAGCAAGATATATTGTCACATCCCCCAAACCCGATTAGAGAATAAATCGGACTCGGAGAGTGAGATTTATGGCTAATTAAAAATTTTTCCCTTTATGATCGTAAGTCCGATGTTAGGATATTACATCTCAAGCCTCAAGTCATTAATGAACTGCTTAATTTATACAACTCAAGGCATATGGAATATCAACAATGAATAACCAATCTCATTTATAATTAAAGTTGCAACAAGATTAAACAGCACTAAACAAAGAAGTTAAATTATTACAATGGCCGTCCTCATATCAAAGACTATTTAAAAGAACATAAAGTCAATAAATGAAAGTTCCAACGAGGAATAATGAATGTCTAATGAATATCCCATGTGAATTTCTCTCGTACTGGGAACGATGACGCTACTCTACATCATCAGCACGCCACTCTCGTTCCTCCTCAGCTGGTTGGAGATCCTCTGAGATCTCTCCACTGGCCTGCTCCTCATAGGAGTCACCTGAAGTGTCTGCACACCAAGGAGCAGAATCAACAACATGTTAAGCAATTGATAAGCAAGATATAAATGGACATGGCATGCATCAAGTATAAGAATAATGACATGATATAATCAAGTGAACACAATGAACGATGCTAGGCATAAAGCATGAATAATAATAATCAGAAGCAATAACAGAAATCTTAGTATGCACTAACAGCAACCACTATATATGCAATGCAATGCAAGTATCAAGTAAACTCCCAGGATGTCCCAGCCACCTCTCGAGGTATTAGTAACAATCCAATTAGACTACTCATACCAAAGTCCGGCTACAGAGGGATCCTAGCTCCCGGTCCTAGCAATAGTAGCACGGTCTTAGCTTGCTCCCAACTATTCAACGCCATGGACGACATCTTATCCCGACTGCCCATCCCAATGTCCGAGTAGTAGGCCTATCAATAAAACCCCAAACTGTAGTTGGCCATGATATGCAAATAGTAATGAAGTGGTGTTGACACAAGGGAAAACAAAACAACCAAGTCGGGCTAGCTCAATGCACAGGACATGATCATAGGGATTATCTCATTCAAGACAATACAATACAAGTCAACCACCTGATAATCCATTCAATGCTAGCTAGTAATGTTAATCAAATACATGATACACGGTGCCTAAGATACACTCTAAATCCAAGTCCTAGTTTTATAAGAATTTATGTTTCATAATTAGTTAGGTGTATTATACCAAGAGAGTGTACAAGGAATAATAACAATAGATACAATTCACAAGTCAATGAGTAATTACAAACCAAACCTAGGCAAGCAGTGTCATCCATGTATCCCACATGTTCTAACAGAGTACGTGTGGAATCGGATCAATGATGCTTCTAGGGAAATCCCTTGGTATACAATCATGTTAAGCATCTATTGAGACAATTCCATACGCATTCGGTTATACCACTCATAACACACAAATACTTAGACAACTCATAGAAGCACACTAAGCCACGTGCTTCAAATTCAATCCCCATTAACGTTCATGTGAGAGTAGGTTCATGGTTTCCAAAACCTAAGGCCCAAACCTAGGTTAACAGTCTCATTTCGAAGTAAAATAAGCTGGATCATTAATCTGGGTATTACATCACTTCCCAATCTCTGATCGTAATGAAACCATAACCATTAGATTCTACATCTCAAGGGCTTTCCAAAGATATATTACATGTAGAAATCCAACAGACATATTAAAAGTTACGAATGTCCAAAGTTGTCAAGTTCAGCCTACCTGCACCATCCGGTCGATCGGACAGAAGGTCTGATCGATCGGACCAGTACACCATCCAATTAATGAGTCTGTCCGATCGATCGGACAGCGAACTGTCACCCCGAAAATGGGTTTTCTGCATCTTCTTCCCTAGTCCATTCTCACGGCAAAACTGCAGAAAATGAGCTTCCATGCTCCCCATCCATTACATAATTATTTTACATCCATTCTAGCAAATAAAAACATCCTAGGATTACCAATTATGAATTAAACCAACCCAAATCCCCAAACCCAATCTAGCATGTTAACTCCCAATCAATATCAGAAACAGGCTTGGAATTAGGAAATTCTAACAAGAAAGCATAGCCAATCTATAGAAAACATACACACGTGTTTAATCATAAAAATGCAAATCTACTTGCCTCGAGCAAGAAAAAGATGGAAATGGGGGAAAACTTGAGGAGAAGCTTTCTACTGCGAAAAACCACGATCTAACCCAACTAAACACAACCTAAAATGCAAAGGAGAAGGAAAGAAAGGAAAAGATCAAGATTAAAACTAAATATAAACAAAAGAGAAGAAGACCGAAAAAGTTATGGAAGGAAAAGGCTTATCAATTGATATAAATGGAAAAAGGAGATTGAGAGGATGAAGATGTGTGGTTCGGATCGCGAAGATGATCTCTCCTAGATAGAGTTCTAGAGCTTTGAAAAGATGAGGAAGAAGAAGGGGGCTATTGTAGCTTTTGTTGTAGAGAATGAAATGATACAATTAGGGTTAATCTCTGTTTAAGAAGAAGATAAAGGGGAAAAAAGACCAAGTTGCCCTTAAGTAGGTCCGGTGAAGAAATAGACCACTTGAAAAGTTTCTGATCATTGGATCGCGACGAGCCAACGAAAAAAAATGACCAGCACAATGAGAACTTTCCAAGGAACCCAAAAATTATGGCTTTTGGAATTTTCCAAAAAAACACTTAATTTTTTCTAAATTGCAAAATACCCCTCTGCAAGGATTAAACGAACTCGGAATCACATGAAACTTGATAGACACTATTTTAACTCTAAAAGAAACTTGATCATAATCTAAACCCACTTAAATATCTAAAATATAATTAATTATAATAATTACTAGATAAACGGGTCAACGAATGTGCTATTGGGCCCAACTGACCCAATAAGGTCGAGGACCTTACATATTTGATACACGACAATTTCAATACAACCAATGAAATAGAATGGTCATAAAAAGGATCATATTACCTCAATAAAAGACTTCGTTATGTGGAGTTGATGGGTGTAATGCATGGAAGGAATCATGCCACTATAATAATGTGCAACCATAACAATTTGTACCGGTAGTTTCATTTTATCATAGTATGAAAGATTTAATCACAATATGAAATATTAGCATATAAGAAGATTGATTTGTTGCAGTTAAGAGAAAAGGTGACCACTAGTCCTTTTTTGCTAAATGGTAATTGTATTAGAAAGAAAGAGGTGGACAAAGGCAAAAAGCCCAAAAAGATAGCCACGAAAAGCCACTATACAAGGAAATAACAGTAGCAGACAAAAAAAAAAAAAGCAACAGAATAACGAAATGGAAAGGAAAAAAAATACAAAATTTTTTACCAAAGCTCTATCTTGAGAGATATAAACAGGAAGTTACAAAGCCCCTGAAGAGACCGGCCAGAGAAAGGTTTGTCTATACGCCTGAGAGAGGATGAAAAAAGCTCAGTCAGGTTGGTTCTGACCTTCATCTGACAAGCTCTAGAGTTTTTGAAAGTAACATCATTTCTGCACTTCCAAATGACATAAGAAGTGATAAAAAGGATGGAAGAAGCTCCATTCCTAGCCAGCTTGTCACTGTGGAAAGAGAGGACTTGCCAAATCTTGGAAGGTTGAATGAAGGAACATAACTGAATCCTGCAGCAGAAAGAATCCATTGTCAAAGAGAGGAGGCAAAGGGACAAAGGAAGAGAAGATGGAGGGTTGTCTCCGGGTTGTTGTTGCACAGGCAGCACTTAGGAGCAAGGCTGAAACCGATGGACTGTGCCCAATCTTGAGTTGGAGTCCTACCATATCAATTTCCAGGCAAAGCAAGAGACTTTTGGTTACAGGAGAGAATTCCAAACTAAGAAAGCCCATTGACCTGGCACACTGTTGGATCTGGTGAGCTACCAGGCTTCTCTGAAAGAGAGGGCGTTGCCTGGGTGGGATTTCCACTCTAATCTGTCAACAGAGTCTAGCTGGAGGTGAATTTTTTGAAAAAGTTTCCACAAAAACTCAGTAACGATCAAAGGAAATATCAGAAGGGATAGTCCAATTATTTCCTTCCCAGAAGGTGCTCAGCCTTTTGTTAATAGGGAAAGGAAGGAGCGGAAAAGGTGATCATTTGTCAAATTGATAAGGAATGATGTATATGGTTTTATGAACCGAGTCGGAGAACGTTAAACCTTTATAGGGGTGTGGCCAGAGGCGGACCTAGGGGGGTTGGCCTAGGCCATGGCCCTCCATACATCATAAACTCCTCTCAATATATAATTTGGCCGCTCCATCGTGTGTCTATCTATTAATGGATGTCTTCTCCATTGTTTAAGGCTTTTCTAACATGATTTTGAATCTTAGAAAAAAGAAAACAAAAATATTGCTGATGTTAGGGAAAACTTAAAATGAAGAAGGAAAGGAAAAGAAAAGAAAGGAAATGGGGGCTTGATGGAAATTTGGGGAAGAGTTTTTTTTAATATTCATTCTAGCCCATCTACACTTGACTCAAATCTTGTGATCCAATAGAGGAAAAGGAGAAAGCACATCTTCTTATTTGTGATATTGAAAGGAGTTGTAGGTTGCAGACTTGCAAAGACTCTGAGATATGCATAAAGTGTTAGAATTATTGGGTTTAAGTGTGGCCCAATGACCACACGCCCATGTGGGTTCGCCACTTTAGAAGGCCAACTCACATAAAGACTCGTATATTGGTAAGTCTCCTTAAGAGAGATTTCTTTGGTGTTTATGGAAAGTTACTAACCTAATGGAGTTTCCTATACTAAGAGGAATCTAAGTTCTAATTAAATTAGGACTCCATGATGGGAAGGGAGTTGTCTTGAAAAACCTATATATAGGGTTTAGGGGTTACAATTCTTCTCTACACAATACACTGGTTGCCCCATCGAGATCACGTAGTAAGGTCGTAGTAGAGAAGTATAGTAAATCCCCAATTAATGGTAGCCGTTCAGATTATGCGAACGTGATGAAGACATGTATGCATTTTATTTCATATTTATGTTGTGTTATTCAAATCAATCCTATATTCATGTAGATCCGATTAAAGTTATGTTAGTCCCACACTAACATAAAGAAGAAGCACAATAAACCCACTTTCTCTTATATATATATATATATATATATATTTCTTACATTGCATAGATGTACTAATTTCACTACATGTCATTATATATTTTAAATCTTTATGGATTATATTGAAATCTAATCGACTTAAAATCAATGTTTGTTTGCATGCTATTATTACAATAAGTTTTACTTCAATTAGAGCTCTATCCATTGTAGATAAAGAAATATAGTTATGTTTTTCTTGTTTAATTATTATTATCCATGTAAAAAACATCTGATTACATATATTTATATTAAGGAGATAAAAACTAGCGGAACCAAACTTTTGATGGTTTAGATATAATGGAAGATGAATTTCTTATGGATTATTTAATTGCATATTTTGAAAAAGAAATTGCAAAAGATTTTAGTACTGAAACAAAAAACCTCAATGAAAGAATGTTGAGCACAACTTCAATAATTTGAGTATTGCGACATTTGCTCAATAGTATTGGAGCCAGCATATCCTCCTCTCTCTAGCAAGCACCATTGGCACTCCCATCAAGTTAGATAACATCACATTATCTCAAAGAATTCTTACCTTTGCTAGGGTGCTGGTTAGCATAGATCTCTCCAAACCAAAGCCCCAGTCTATTCTAGTAAACCTGCAAGGAGAAAGAGAATTGGAGATTGAAATCTCCTATGAATACTGCCCTGCCCCTTTTTCAGTTAAATCAAAACCAGGTAATCAATCCAGAGTTACTCCCTTTGGCAGCTTGTCCTCTGGCTTCTCCTCTTCTCAACCAGCTTCAGCTACTTTGCTGCAGGCTCCTCTCCCCTCAAACCCCCATCTTCTTACTCCTCCATCTCCCTCGGCTCAGCCCACCCATGCTCCTTCCCACCTCAGTCAGGGCGACACCACATCTCAGGCTTCACCCCCTCCTTCTCCTACTCCAGCTGCCTCCCAAGGTGTTCCAGCTCCTTCTGCAGTCCCAGCTACTCCTGCTACCTCCCCAGTTGCCCCAGTTTACTCTGCTTTTTCTAACCCTTCCAACACCTCCCTTATCCTCCCCTCCCCAGGTATTCCCACCTCCTCAGCCACTCTCAAACCCATTTCTATAATCCCAACCAACCATTCTCAGCCTGTTACTTGTCCTCTCATTCTTCCCCATCCCAGAAATAGATCTCTCAATGATTTGTCTTATGATGTAGTCTCCATTATCTTGGAAAAAACTACATCCCCTACCATAGACACTTCCAACCCCTTGGAAAACTACTCCTACCTTGACCCAGCCGCCAACCCTTACCTCTTCGGGCGCAATCTCCTAACTTTCACCCAAGATTCCCCCACCCCCCCCCCCCCCCCCCCCCCCCCCCCCCCAGGCTTCGAGCCTCCTTCCTTTTCTGTCCCTGAGACTTCTATAGACCTCCCATCCCACTCCATTGCTGCCAAAACTACTCCTCAGCCCCCCTCTTCCTCCCCTCTCCCTATCTATTCTTGTCCCAACACTACAGCCTCTTGCCCCATCACTCCTGCCATCAGCACCACATCTGAGCTCCCCCCTTTTGCAGTCCCTACTAGCTCCTGCACCTCTAGTGCAGTCCCAATCACCCTCTGCCCCACCACAACTTCTCCTCCCCCTCTGACATCTACTGAAATCCCCTCCTCCTTGGTCCACAGAAACTCCCCAGACCTTCTCACCCTCTATGACCCAAGATCTAAGGCACCTCAGCCCCATCCAGCAGCCCCTCCTCAAGGAAAGTCCCTTAAGAAAACTCTCAAGAATTCATCCAAAGGCAAATGGAAGCCCAGCCCTTCCACTCCCATTGGCCCGATCACTAGGAGGTCTAGAAGCAGACGCACCTCCCCCTCCCTTTACCAATGATTAAGGTCCTCTTTTGGAATTGCAGGGGAATAGCCAACTCCCTAACCATTAGAGCTTTGGCTAATCTGGTTCGCAAATATCACCCTGATATCATATTTCTCTCAGAACCAATGACCACATTCTCTTCAACTGACTCCTTAGGTCTTTCTATCTTTGGCTTTGACACCTTCCACTCCAATTACCCTTCCCTTTCAGCTCCCAACCTTTGGTGCCTCTCCAAATCCTCCAATCCTTTCATTCCCTCAATCTACAACTCTTCCTCCCAACACCTATCCATTCTCCTCTCCAATCCTTCCTTAGGTTCCAACTCTATCATAACTGGTATTTATGGCTCCACCAACCCCACCAATAGGAAAGATCTTTGGAAAGTTCTGCTAGACAAATCCCTTACAACAATTCCTTGGTGCACCATAGGGGACTTCAATGCTACTCTGGCCCACCACGAGAAACTTAGTCTTCGTCAGTCCACCCCCTCCTCCCTTAGAGACTTCCAAAATGTGGTGATGCAAGCTGGCCTCACAGACATCGAATTCTCTGGAAGCAAATTCACTTGGAGCAACAATAGAGATGGTCTCTCCTATGTTGCAGCTAGATTAGACTGAGCCCTGGTTACCCACCACTGGCTGACCAAATTCCAAGATCCTTTAGTCCTTCACCTCCCCAGAATCTCCTCTGACCACAGTCCCCTCCTTCTAACCCATCACTCCCTCCCTCTTGCCCCTAGAGCTCCTTTCGAATTTGAAAACAAATGGCTTCTACACCCTACCTTCCTTGAAGTGGTCAAATCCAGCTGGACAACCTACATTAAAGGAAATCCTCAGTTCATCTTGGCCCAAAAACTCAAGGCCCTTAAAATAGCTATGAAATCCTGGAGCAAGACTACCTTTGGCCATGTCCACCACAACATCTTAGCTGCTGAAGCTTCAGTCTTGCTCTGTCAAGAAAATTTTGATGCCTCCCCTTCAGAACCCCTCAAAAAGATCTCCTCGATGCCAAGCTTTCCCTCCATGAAGCCCTCAAAGCCCAGGAGATCCACTGGAAACAAAGGTCCAGAATCTCTTGGCTTCAAGAAGGTGACAGAAATACCAACTTTTTCCACCAATCTGCCAAAGCTAGAAGTTCTTTCAATAGAATCAAACACATCTCTGTCAATGGTAATCTCACTGATGACCCTCTTATTATTCAAGACCAAGCAGTGAATTACTTCTCCAATCTTTACACTCATAATACTGGTCAGCTTCACCACACCCTCTTCCAGACCAACAGTCCAAAGATTTCAAATTCTGAAAACTCCTTCCTAGTCTCAACTCCCTCAGCTTCTGAGATCAAATCTGCAGTCTTTGCTCTTAAGAAGAACAACTCTCCTGGCCCTGATGGTTTCAATGGTGCTTTCTTCACCTCAACCTGGGACGTCATTGGTCTAACAGTTACCAAAGCAGTGCAACACTTTTTCCTCTCTAGGAATCTTCTTAAAGCCTCCAATGCTTTCTTCCTTGCCCTCATCCCTAAAAACAAATCCCCCACCACCTTTGCAGATTTTAGGCCTATAAGTCTTTTGAACTCCTCTTACAAAATCATCTCCAAAATCCTCTCCTCAAGACTTTCCTCCCTCCTTCCTAATCTGATCTCCTCTAACCAGGCAGCTTTCATTTCTGGTAGGTCTATTCATCATCACTCAGCATTGACCCTGGAACTTTTATAAAAGCTCAACTCTAAGCTCAGTAAGGGTTCTCTCTGTCTCAAACTAGACATATCCAAAGCCTTTGACAAACTCAGCTGGCCCTTCCTTTTGTCAGTTCTCAGATTCTTCAACTTCTCTGAAGCTTGGATATCCATCATTCAGGAATGTGTCTGCTCTTCTTCTTGCTCTGTTCTGATTAATAGATCTCCCCAGGGCTTCTTCAAGCCCTCTTGTGGATTAAGACAAGGTGACCCCCTCTCCCCTTACTTGTTCGTTATTGCAGAGGAAATCCTAAGCCTTCATATTCACAACCTTCAATCCCAAAGAATTATCCTTCCCCTGTCCACTGTCCCTAACACCCCCTGCCATCTTCTTTATGCTGACGATATCATCATTCTAATGAAAGGCAATACCTCTGGAGCTCTAGCTGTCAAAGACCTCCTAGATCTTTACCAATCCTCTTCCAGTCAGCACATCAACCTTCATAAGAGCCAGCTTTTTATTGGCAAATGTGGTAGCAGAAGGAAAGCCAGGATCTGCTCTATCTTTGGTATGCAGGAATGCCACGACCAGCTCAAATATCTGGGCTTCCCTATCATCTTTGGAACCCCGAAGAAACTCCACTTTCTTCCTCTGCTGGATTTTATTAATTCTAGACTAACTGCTTGGAAAGCAAAATTTCTCTCTTTTGCAGGTCGTCTGATTCTCATCAAACATGTTCTTTCTTGCATCCCTTCTCACATAGCCTCCATCCTTCCCATTCCAATTTCCATCTGTAAAGATATAGAGCGTCTTATGAGAAATTTTTTATGGTCAGACAACTCCTCCTCTCCCAAGTTACACTATGTCAATTGGTACCTGGTGTGGTGATAGTCCTATATCAGCTCTCTTCCCCAACTTCCAATTCCCTTCGAACCAGAGCCTGGCCTCCTTTTACCACTCTGGTTCCTGGCACTTTCCCCCTTCTCAGCCTCCTGCAGTGCTTGACTTCCTCCACTCAGCTGCTTCACTGCTTATCCCCAATCCCTCCAGCAGAGATCCGCTTTTTTGGAAGGATTCCACTACTGGCCAGATCTCTTTGTCTAGTATTTGGAATATCCTCAGACCAAGGGGCCCTTCCCTTCTATGGCCTCCTTTGATCTGGAATGGTATCTCTCTCCCAAGAATTAGTTGCTTCGGCCGGCGTCTGATGCTTAATCGCACTCCTACAGAAGCTCACTTGCAACGAATTGGGTTTTCCCTGGCTTCCAAATGCATTTTATGTAAAGAAGAGGCTGACAACACCAGTCACCTCTTCTTTTCCTGCCCTGTTGCCTGCTCCATCTGGACATGGATTCTCCAAGCTTTCAATGCAAAACAGCCTTTCCTCTTCTCTGCAGCTTCTCTCTAGTCCTCCCTCTCTATAGGATCTGACAAGATTAGCCAGAAATTCATGGCATCGATCTTCCTCTCGGTGATCTACTCAATTTGGAAAGCTATAAACTCTGCAATCTTTGAAAATCACTTTTTCAGTTTCAGCCAAATAACAGCTCAACTGCTTGAAGAGTTTTGTTTCTCCCTGAAGAAGATTTCCAGGCCTCTAGTTAGCCACCAGAGCAGCTCGATCTATAAATTGCTCCATCTTGCTGACCAGACAGATTCCTGCATTGATCACCAGCATCACAGCTTTGTAGCCACCCCCAGCGACCTCAGCTTCCAGCAGGGCTCTCTTCGCTCCCAGCATCTCAGAAATGAAGGAAAGCCAGCCATCACAGCTGATCTCCACCCCCATCAGAACTGGCCTGTAGCCGTCCCTCAGCTTCCCAGTTCTGCTCCACTGCCTCCAATCCCAGACGATCCCTATCCCTTTTCCCTGCACGACTTTTCAGCTGGTGATCTCTTCTGCCATACACAGCACCGATCTACAACAGATGATCCCACCTCCCAGAGAATCAGGTTTGCTTCTGGAGATCTCCACCCTGGCGATCCTCACTCTCCCCAGCCCTGGTATGCAGTTGCTCTCCACCCTGACGATTTCCACCCTCCTTAGTCCCGATCTGCCTCAGCCACTGTCCTAGGCGATCCTCTCAGCCAGCACCTTAGGCCAGCTCTATCTGTCCCAGGAGAAACCCATTCCCAGCATCTTTGGCTTGCAGCTGTCTCAAATGGACTCCTTTCCACTCTTTCTCGCGGCGAACCTCAATCTCCTCATGGCCCCACAGCTTAGTTCTCCTCCTACCTGGCGGAAGCCCTGCCTAATCTTCAGGCAGAGGATCTCCTCTCTCCCCTGCTCAGCGTCTCCTTGCCATTTTGCTTTCTGTTTTTGCTTCTTCTTTCTGCTCTTGCTGAGCTCCTTGTAGCTCATATTTTTCCTTCTTGTATTTCCTTTCTTTCTTCTCTCTGGTTTCTATTTTGCTCTTTTGCCCAATTAAGGCTTCTTTTGTTCTGCTCTACTTCTTTATCAATAAATTTACCCATTATACAAAAAAAAAAAAAAAAGAAAAAAAAGATCAACTGCAATTCATGTTCGGTTAGTCCTTGATTTTAAATTCTTCTTGAATCTTGCTAGCACACTAGAAATCTAGATCACTTATGCTTTTTGAAGGAGCATGCATGATACATTTTGTATACGGTTCTTCCTCAGGGACACTGGTCGAAGGCTCATCAACCTATATATTTTTTACGTCATTCTTGAGGGAAACTCATTTGTGGTTTTTCCTACTGCTAAACCAAGAGGGCAACATTAATGAACCCCACAACAAAATTGCTCCCCAGCCGAATTCACTACATAGATAGTGTTGTAGATAATCAAGCACCAAGTAGTTGTCTCAAGAATACTCAGGTGGGGTTTGGCATCTCTACTTTCTACCTCCTTTTCTCGTAAAACTGATTGAAAATGGATTTTGGAACCATATTTTCAATCTCAATTTCAAACCCCATTTCCCTCTATTAAAGACAGCAACAAAAATTCTTTGAATTGAAACAGACAAAAAGCACTAAAGCGCACAGACACATGTATACAGTGATATGACCAGTCTTTTTTTATGACTGTGGTTTACAATTTTTTTTTTTTTTTGGGGACCCTAGATCACTACTAGAAAAAGGACTTTTAGCAGCTGCCAAAAGCCGTCGCTAAAAGTGGACTGGCGGTCACTAATACCCTTTAGTGACCGCTCAACGACCGCCAATACAGCGATGCAAAAAATTCGTCGCAAAAAGTATTAGCGACCGTTTGCCCAGTTTGGTGCTCGGAGGCCAATTAACTAAGTAATAAGAAAATGATTTAACTTAAACCTACATTTTGACTCTACGGGCAATTCGGGAGTCGGAATCCCAAACCGTCAGTTCCGGCAGGTCAGGAATGACTATGTGCCCGTGTCCGTCCAGTTTCACGGGCACCGGAAGCCGTTTGCCCGGTTTGGGCTCTCGGAGGCCAATTTACTAAGTTTTATATTAACGTTTTAACTTAAACCTACGTTTCGACTCTACTTACAATCCGGGAGTCGGAATCCCGAACCGTCAGTTCCGGTAGGTGAGGATGACTATGGGCTTGTGCCCGTACAGTTTCACGGGCACCGGAGCTTGTTTGCCCTGTTTGGGGGCTCGGATGCCAATTTACTAACTTTTAACTTAACGTTTTAACTTAAACCTACGTTTTCACTCTATGGGTAATGCGGGAGTCGGAATCCAAAGCCGTCAGCTCCGACAGGTCAATAATAACTATGGGCCCATGCCCGTCCAGTTTCACGGGCACCGGAGCCCATTTTCCTGATTTGGGCGCTCGGAAGCCAATTTACTAACTTTTAACTTAACGTTTTAACTTAAACCTATGTTTCCACTCTACGGGCAATCCGAGAGTCGGGATCCCGAGCAGACAGTTCCGGCAGTTCATGAACGACTATAGGCTCGTGCCCATCCAGTTTCACGGGCATCGGAGCCCGTTAGCCCTGTTTGAGCGCTCGGAGGCCAATTTACTAAGTAATAAGAAAACGATTTAACTTAAACCCACATTTCGACTCTACCGGCAATCTGGGAGTCGGAATCCTGAGCCGTCAGTTCCGGCAGGTCAGGAATGACTATATACCCATGTCCGACCAGTTTTATGGGCACCGGAGGCCGTTTGCCCAATTTAGGAGCACGGAGGCCAATTTACTAAGTAATAAGAAAACGTTTTAACTTAAACTTACGTTTCCACTCTACGGGCAATCCGGGAGTCGAAATCCCGAGCCGCCAGTTCCAGCAGTTCATGAATAAGTATGGGCTCGTGCCCTTCAGTTTCACGGGCATCGGATCCTATTTGCCCGGTTTGGGCGCTCGGAGTCCAATTTCCTAAGTTTTAACTTAACGTTTTAACTTAAACCTACGTTTCTACTCTACGGGCAATCCGGAAGTCGAAATCCCGAGCCGTCAGTTCCGGCACGTCATGAATGACAATGGGCTCATATCCATCCAGTTTCAAGGGCACTGGAGCCCGTTTGCCCAGTTTGGCGCTCGGAGGCCAATTAACTAAGTAATAAGAAAATGATTTAACTTAAACCTACGTTTTGACACTACGGGCAATCCCGGGTGTCGGAATCCCGAACCGTCAGTTTCGGCAGGTCAGGAATGATTATATCCCTGTGTCCGTCCAGCTTCACATGCACCGGAGGCCGTTTGCCCGGTTCGGGCTCTCGGAGGCCAATTTACTAAGTTTTATATTAACGTTTTAACTTAAACCTACGTTTCGACTCTACTTACAATCCGGGAGTCGGAATCCCGAACCGTCAGTTCCGACAGGTGATGATGACTATGGGCTTGTGCCCGTACAATTTCATGGAGTACCGGAGCCCGTTTGCCCGGTTTGGGCGCTCGGAGGCCAATTTACTAAGTAATAAGAAAACGATTTAACTTAAACATACGTTTCGACTCTACGGGAAATCCGGGAGACGGAATCCCAAGCCGTCAGTTCGGGCATCTCAAGAATGACTATGGGGTCGTGCCCGTTCAGTTTCACTGCACCGGAGCCCGTTTGCCCGGTTTAGGCGCTCAGAGGTCAATTTACTAAGTTTTAAGTTAACAATTTAACTTAAACCTACGTTTCGACCCTACAAGCAATCCGGGAGTCTGAATCTCGAGCTGTCAGTTCCGGCAAGTAAGGAATGACTATGGGCTCGTGCCGGTACAGTTTCACGGGCACCGGAGCCTGTTTACCCTGTTTGGGCGCTCGGATGCCAATTTACTAACTTTTAACTTAACGTTTTAACTTAAACCTACGTTTTCACTCTACGGGTAATCCGGGAGTCGGAATCCAGAGCCGTCACTTCCGACAGGTTAATAATGACTATGGGCCCGTGCCCGTCCAGTTTCACGGGTACTGGAGCCCGTTTTCCGGATTTGGGCGCTCGGAATCCGATTTACTAACTTTTAGCTTAACGTTTAAACTTAAAACTATGTTTCCACTCTACGGGCAATCAGAGAGTCGGGATCCCGAACCGACAGTTCCGTTGTTCATGAATGACTATAGGCTTGTGCCCATCCAGTTTCACGGGCACCGGAGCCCGTTAGCCCTGTTTGAGCGCTCGAAGGCCAATTTACTAAGTAATAAGAAAACGATTTAACTTAAACCTACGTTTCGACTCTACCGGCAATCCGGGAGTCGGAATCCCGCGCCGTCAGTTCAGGTAGGTCAGGAATGACTATATGCCATGTCCGACCAGTTTCATGGGCACCGGAGGCCGTTTGCCCGGTTTAGGAGCACGAAGGCAAATTTACTAAGTAATAAGAAAACATTTTAACCTAAACCTACGTTTCCACTCTACGGGCAATCCGGGAGTCGGAATTCATGAGCCGCCAGTTCCAGCAGTTCACGAATAACTATGGGCTCGTGCCCGTCCAGTTTCACGGGCATCGGATCCCATTTGCCCGGTTTGGGCGCCCGGAGTCCAATTTTCTAAGTTTTAACTTAACGTTTTAACTTAAACCTATGTTTCTACTCTACGGGTAATCCAGGAGTCGAAATCCCGAGCCGTCAATTCCGGCACGTCATGAATGACAATGGGCTCATGTCCATCCAGTTTCGCGGGCACTGGAGCCCGCTTGCCCGGTTTGGCGCTCGGAGGCCAATTAACTAAGTAATAAGAAAATGATTTAACTTAAACCTACGTTTTGAATGTACGAGTAATCCGGGAGTCGGAATCCCGAACGTCAGTTCCGGCAGGTCAGGAATGACTATGTACCCGTGCCCGACCAGTTTCACGGTGACCGAAGGCCGTTTGCCCGGTTTAGACGCATGGAGGCCAATTTACTAAGTAATATGAAAACGATTTAACTTAAACCTACGCTTCGACTCTACGGGAAATCCGGGAGACGGAATCCCGAGCCGTCAGTTCTGGCTGGTCAGGAATGACTATGGGCACATCCTGACATCGGAGCCCGTTTACCCGATTTGGGTGCTCGGAGGCCAATTTCCTATGTTTAACTTAACGTTTTAACTTAAACCTACGTTTTCACTCTAGGGCAATCCGGGAGTCGGAATCCCAAGCCGTCAGTTCCGGCAGGTAATGAATCACTATGGGCTCATGCCCGTCCAGTTTCACTGGCACTGGAGCCTGTCTGCCCGATTTTGGCGCTCGGAGATAAATTTACTAACTTTTAACTTAACGTTTGAACTTAAACCTACGTTTCTACTCTACGGGCAATCCGAGAGTCGGAATCCTGTGCCGTCAGTTCCGACAGGTCAAGAATGACTATGGGCCCGTGTTTGTCCAGTTTCACGGGCACCGAAGCCCGTTTTCCCTATTTGGGCGCTCGGAAGCCAATTTACTAACTTTTAACTTAACGTTTTAACTTAAACCTACGTTTCCACTCTACAGGCAATCTGGGACTCAGAATCCCGAGCCATCAGTTCCAGTAGTTTATGAATAACTGTGGGCTCGTGCCCGTCCAGTTTCATAGGCTTCGGAGCTCGTTTGCCCGGTTTGGGCGCTCGGAGACAAATTTACAAAGTAATAAGAAAACAATTTAACTTAAACCTACGTTTCTACTCTACGGGCAATCCGAGAGTTGGAATCCCAAGCCATCCGTTCCATCAGGTCAGAAATGACTATGTCCCAATGTCCGTCTAGTTTCACGGGCACCGGAGGCCGTTTTCCCAATATGGACGCTCGCAGGCCAATTTACTAAGTTTTATAATGACGTTTTAACTTAAACCTACGTTTCAACCCTACGGGCAGTCAGAGGGCCAGAATCCCGAGCCGTCAGTTCCGGAATGTCATGAATGACTATGGTCCCGTGCTCGTCCAGTTTCACAGGCACCGGAGCCCGTTTGCCTAGTTTGGGCGCTCGGAGGTCAATTTACTAACTTTTAACTTAACGTTTTAACTTTAACCTACGTTTCCACTTTACGGGCAATCCGGGAGTCGGAATCCCGAGCCGTCAGTTAAGTCAGGTCAGAAATTACTATGTACCAGTGCCCGTCCAGTTTCACGGGCACCAGGGGCCGTTTGCCCGGTTTGGACGCTCGGAGGCCAATTTAATAAGTTTTATAATATGGTTTTAACTTAAAACTACGTTTCAACCCTATGGGCAATCAGGGAGTCGGAATCCCGAGCCGTCAGTTCCGGCATGTCATGAATGACTATGGGCCTATGCCCGTCCAGTTTCACGGGCACTGGAGCCCGTTTGCCCCGTTTTGACGCTCAGAGGCCAATTTTCTAACTTTTAACTCAACGTTTTAACTAAAACCTATGTTTCTACTGTACTGGCAATCTTAGAGTCGGAATCCCGAGCCGTCAGTTCCGGCAGTTCATGAAAGACTATGGGCTTGTGTCCGTCCAGTTTCACGGGCACCGAAGCCCGTTTGCCCGGTTTGGGCGCTCGAAGGCCAATTTACTAAGTAATAAGAAAATGATTTAACTTAAACCTACGTTTTGACTCTACGGGCAATCCGGGAGTCGGAATCCTGAGCCGTCAGTTCCGGCAGGTCAGGAATGACTATGTGCCCGTGTCCGTCCAGTTTCACAGGTACCGGAGGCCGTTTGCCCGGTTCGGGCTCTAGGAGGCCAATTTATTATGTTTTATATTAATGTTTTAACTTAAACCTTCTCTACTTATAATCCGGGAGTCAGAATCCCGAACCGTCAGTTCCGGCAGGTGAGGATGACTACGGGCTTGTGCCCGTAACGTTTCATGGGCACCAGAGCCTGTTTGCCTGGTTTGCGCTTTTGAAGGCAAATTTACTAAGTAATAAGAAAACGATTTAACTTAAACCTACGTTTCGACTCTACGTGAAATCCGGGAGACGGAATTCCAGGCCGTCAGTTCCGGCAGCTCAAGAATGACTATGGGTTCGTGCCCGTTCAGTTTCACTGCACCGGAGCCCGTTTGCCCCCAGTTTGGGCGCTCAGAGGCCAATTTACTAAGTTTTAAGTTAACGATTTAACTTAATCCTACGTTTCGACCCTACGGGCAATCCGGAAGTCGGAATCTCGAGCTGTCAGTTCCGGAAAGTAAGGAATGACTATGGGCTCGTGCCGGTACAGTTTCATGGGCACCAGAGGCTGTTTGGGCGCTCCGAGGCCAATTTACTAACTTTTAACTTAACGTTTTAACTTAAACCTACGTTTCTACTATACGGGCAATCCGGGAGTCGAAATCCAGAGCCGTCAGTTCCAACAGGTCAAGAATGACTATGGGCTCGTACCCATCCAGTTTCACGGGCACCGGAGTCCGTTTTCCTAATTTGGGAGCTCGAAAGCCAATTTACTAACTTTTAGCTTAACGTTTTAACTTAAACCTATGTTTCCACTTTACGGGCAATCCGAGAGTCGGGATCCCGAGCCGACAGTTCCGGCAGTTCATGAATGATTATAGGCTCGTGCCCATCCAGTTTCACGGGCACCGGAGCCCATTAGCCCGGTTTGAGCGCTTGGAGGCCAATTTACAAAGTAATAAGAAAACGATTTAACTTAAACTTACGTTTCGACTCTACGGGCAATCCAGGAGTCAGAATCACTAGCCGTCAGTTTCGGCAGGTCATGAATGACTATGTACCCATGTCCGACTAGTTTCATGGGCACCGGAGGCCGTTTGCCTGGTTTAGGCGCACGTAGGCCAATTTACTAAGTAATAAGAAAACGATTTAACTTAAACCTAAGTTTCGACTCTACGGGAAATCCGGGAGACGGAATCCAGAGCCGTCTGTTCCGGCAGATCAGGAATGACTATGGCCCCGTGCAGTCTGGTTTCACAGATACCGGAGGCCGTTTGCTCATTTTGGGCGCTCGCCTAAGTTTTAACTTAACGTTTTAACTTAGACCTACGTTTTCACTCTACAGGCAATCCGGGAGTCGAAATCCCGAGCCGTCAGTTCCGGCAGGTCATGAATGACTATAGCCTCATGCCCATCCAGTTTCACGAGCACTGGAGCCCGTTTGCTAGTTTGAGCACTCGGAGGTCAATTTACTAACTTTTAACTTAACGTTTTAACTTAAACCTAAATTTCCACTCTACGGGCAATCCGGGAGTCGGAATCCCGAGCCGTTAGTTCCAGTAGGTCAAGAATGACTATGTGCCCGTCTCCATCTAGTTTCACGGGAACCGAAGCCCGTTTTCCCAGTTTGGGCGCTCGGTAGCCAATTTACTAACTTTTAACTTAACGTTTTAACTTAAACCTACGTTTCCACTCTACGAACAATCCGGGAGTCGGATTCCCGAGCCGTCAGTTCCAGTAGTTCACGAATAACTATGGGCTCGTGCCCGTCCAGTTTCACCGGCGTCGGAGGTCGTTTGCCAGGTTTAGGCGCTCGGAGGCCAATTTACTAAGTAATAAGAGAATGATTTAACTAAAACTTACGTTTCTACTCTACGGGAAATCCGGGAGTCGGAATCCCGAGCCGTCAGTTCCGGCTGGTTTAGAAATGACTATGTGCCCGAGCACGTCCAATTTCATAGACACCGGAGGCCGTTTGCCCAGTTTGGATGCTTGGAGGCCAATTTACTATGTTTTATAATAACGTTTTAACTTAAACCTACGTTTCAACCCTACGGGCAATCAGGTCGTCGCAATCCCGAGTCGTCAGTTCCGGCATGTCATGAATGACTATGGGTCCGTGCCCATCCAGTTTCACAGGAGCCAGAGCTCGTTTGCTCGGTTTGGGAGCTTGGAGGCCAATTACTAACTATTAACTTAACGTTTTAAGTTAAACCTACGTTTCCACTCTACGGGCAATCCAAAAGTCGGAATCCTGAGCCGTCAGTTCCGGCAAGTCAGAAATGACTATGTGCCCGTGTCCGTTCAGTTTCACAGGCACTGGAGGCCGTTTACCCGGTTCGTACCTTCGGAGGCCAATTTACTAAGTTTTATAATAACGTTTTAACTTAAACCTATGTTGCAACGCTACAGGCAATCAGGGAGTCGGAATCCCGAGCCGATAGTTTCGGCATGTCATGAATGACTATGGGCGAGCGTCCATCCAGTTTGACAGACACCAGAGCCCGTTTACCCGGTTTGGGCGCTCGGAGGCCAATTTACTAACTTTTAACTTAACGTTTTAACTTAAACCTACGTTTCCACTCTACGGGCAATCCGGGAGTCGGAATCCTGTGTTGCTAGCTCAGGCAGGTCAGAAATGACATGTACCAGTGCCCATCCAGTTTCACGGGCACCGGGGGCCGTTTGTCCGGTTTGGACGCTCGGAGGCATATTTGCTAAGTTTTATAATAACGTTTTAACTTAAACCTACGTTTCAATCCTAGGGGCATTCAAGGGGTCGGAATCCTGAGCCATCAATTCCGGCATGTCATGAATGACTATGTGCCAGTACCCATCCAGTTTCACGGGCACCGGAGCCCGTTTGCTCGGTTTGGGCGCTCGGAGGTCAATTTCCTAAGTTTTAACTTAACGTTTTAACTTAAACCTACGTTTCGACTCTACGGGTAACCAGGAGTCGGAATCCCGAGCTGTCAGTTCCGGCAGTTCATGAATGACTATGGGCTTGTGCCCGTCCAGTTTCATGAGCACCGGAGCCCGTTTGCCCGGTTTGGACGCTCGGAGGCCAATTTACTAAGTAATAAGAAAACGATTTAACTTAAACCTACGTTTTGACTCTACGGGCAATCCGGGAGTCGAAATCCCGGGCCGTCAGTTCCGGCAGTTCATGAATGACTATGGGCTCATGCTCGTCCAGTTTCACAGGCACTGGAACCCATTTTCCAATTTGGGCACTCGGAGGTCAATTTACTAACTTTTAACTTAACGTTTTAACTTAAACCTACGTTTCCACTCTACAGGCAATCCGGGAGTCGGAATTCCGAGCCGTCAGTTCCGACAGGTCAAGAATAACTATAGACCCCTGTCCGTCCAGTTTCACAGGAACCAAAACCCGTTTTCCAGATTTGGGCGTTTGGTAGCCAATTTATTAACTTTTAACTTAACGTTTTAATTTAAACCTACGTTTCCACTCTACGGGCAATCCGGGAGTCGAAATCCCGAGCCGTTAGTGTCAGCAATTCATGAATAACTATGGGCTCATGCCCGTCCAGTTTCACGGGCGCGGAGCTCGTTTGCCCAGCTTAGGCGTTCGGAGGCCAATTTACTAAGTAATAAGTGAACGATTTAACCTAAACCTGCGTTTCTACTCTACGGGCAATCCGGGAGTCGGAATCCTGAACCGTTAGTTTCGGTAGCTTTAGAAATGACTATGTACCCATGTACATCAAGTTTCATGGACACCGGAGGCCGTTTGCCCGGTTTGGGCGCTGGGAGGCCAATTTACTAAGTTTTATAATAACGTTTTAACTTAAACCTACGTTTCAACCCTACAGGCAATCAGGGAGTCGGAATCCCGAGCCGTCAATTCCGGCATGTCATGAATGACTATGGCCCCGTGCTCGTCCTGTTTCACGGGCACTGGAGCCCGTTTGCCCGGTTTGGGCGCTCGGATGCCAATTACTAACTTTTAACTTAACGTTTTAAGTTAAACCTACGTTTCCACACTACGGGCAATCCGGGAGTCGGAATCCTGAGCCGTCAGTTCCAGCAGGTCAGAAATGACTATGTGCTCGTGCCCGTCTAGTTTCACGGGCACCGGAGGCCATTTACCTGGTTAGGACGTTCAGAGGCCAATTTACTAGGTTTTATACTAACGTTTTAACTTAAACCTACGTTTCAACCCTACGGGCAATCAGGGAGTCAGAATCCCGATCCGTCTGTTCCGGCATGTCATGAATGACTATGGGCCAGTGCCCATCCAATTTCATGGGCACCGGAGCCCGTTTACCCGGTTTGGACGCTCGAAGGCCAATTTACTAAGTTTTAAGTTAACGATTTAACTTATACTTACGTTTTGACCCTACGGGCAATTCGGGAGTCGAAATCTCAAGCCGTCAGTTCCGGCAAGTGAGGAATGACTATGGGCTCGTGCCCATATAGTTTCACAAGCACCAGAGCCTGTTTGCTCGGTTTGGGCGCTCGGAGGCCAATTTACTAAGTAATAAGAAAACGATTTAACTTAAACTACGTTTCTACTCAACTGGCAATCCGGGAGTCGGAATCCCGAGCCGTCAATTCCGGCTGGTGAGGAATGAATATGGGCTCGTGCCCATCTAGTTTCATGAGCTCAGGAGCCCGTTGGCTCAGTTTGGGCACTCGGTGGCCAATTTACTAAGTAATAAAAAAATGATTTAACTTAAACCTACGTTTCGACTCTACGGGCAATCCGGGAGTCAGTCCCGAGCCGTCAGTTCCGGCAGCTCAGGAATGACTATGGGTTCGTGCCCGTCCAATTTCACGATCGCCGGAGCCCGTGTGCCCGGTTTTGGTGCTTGGAGGCCAATTTACTAAGTAATAAGAAAACAATTTAACTTAAACCTACGTTTCGACTCTACGGGCAACCAAGAAGTCGCATTCTCGAGCCGTCAGTTCCAGCAGTTCAGGAATCACTATGGGCCCGTGCCCGTCCAGCTTAACGGGCACTGGAAACCGTTTGCCCAATTTGGGCGTTCGGAGGCCAATTTCCTAACTTTTATATTAACATTTTAATTTAAACCTATATTTCGACTCTACGGCCAATCCAGGAGTCCGATTCTCGAGCCATCAGTTCCGGAAGTACTTTCTTATTTTCTACATTTATAAGTTTCCAACTTTTTAAGTTTCAAAATCTATAAGTTTCTAAGACAACTTAAAAAATTTCTATACATATTGAAATCTGGAATTAAAAAAATAATTATACCTGGTCAGGATTAGTCGAGGATGCTATATCATGACTGCCATCTCCAACCAAGTCATGCCTCGCCATGTGGCTGCTGCCAGCGTCAAGTGCCTATAATTTTTTATTATACAGTTAAAAACAATTAAAAAAACATAAATATTGACACATCAATGACATAATTGACAATTTAAACGTACAAAATTTTTTCTTACTAACCTGAGTAGTGGGTGGTGGGGTCTGATGCGAGTGGGCCGCGACTCTGTGATAGACGAGCCTTCAGCTCTGCCATCTCGGATCTCAACTCGGCCCTCATCTCTGCCCTGACCTCAGCCGTCACCTCCTCTCTAACCGCTGCCTTCATGGACTGCAGCAACTGCTCGACCTCCTCATCTGTACGGAAGTGCAAGCCCTGGGAAGAGCTAGCACCGTATGACTCCACTCGCGCGATGTACGAGAATGGAATGCTCGTCCCATACATGAGCGTGTATCCGTGCCCTTCCCGGCCAATGACGGAGTGGAATATCTCATCCCTCCGCGATGGCAAACTGCGCTCCTCCTTGGGCAAGTCCTCCAGGCATGACTGAAACAGGGCCTGCGTAGTTGATTCATATAATATACTATCATGCATAACAAGACATAGTAATAGACAGATAATATAAGCGGTTCAATATAAAAACTTACAACGATAGCTGCAACCTCCAGGTGGCGAGGATCTCGGGAAAGCATCTAAACAGACATCTTGTCGACCAGACCGCCCTCGGTCCGCAACTGTTTGGTGGAGAGTTATATTATTAGTATAATATCATATCAAATGACAAAAATATAAATTACATGTACGATCTAACTTTTTACCTCGTGGCGGACCTGGGTGATGTGTCGAGTCCCGAACCTATGTGGGGGACCCTGCATTGCGTGGTTCCGCGCATTCGTATCTGCCTCTCTCTATTTTCAACATTTATCAGTTAATTTTTGTTAGTTACGTTAGTCATTAGTAAATTGTTAAAATTAAAATAAAAAAATTATAAGTTTCTCACCCGAGCCTCTTCGCTCGTCCAGTACCGGACGAGCTGAGTCCACTGATCCGAGAGAACGCCCCTCGGAACTTGCGTCAATATGTCAGGAGCATCTTGATGTGGCTTCCAGTGCTGCATCTTTATTTTACTTTTATGATCTTTTCACATTTTTCTGCACTTTGACACACACACTGGCTGGAAAAGCTCAGGACATGCCCTCAAATTGTCCTGAAAAGGACAAATAATTTTTCATTAGGTTATGATTTAAATTGATACATCCTATTGAGAAATGTTAAATAATTACCTTAACCTGCTACCAAACACGGTCTAGTGCCTCCACCGGGAATGCCTCCCAATCGAGTATAGCAAAAGGGAATGCATATGGATCCCGGACCATATGTCCCAACTGGCTGATGAGTTGCCTAACATGCGAACCCACCAGATGCCACGTCTCATCAAACTCCACATCAATGGGAATATCTACACACTCACTATAATAATTTGGGTTAGGTCTTCGTCATCTAGCACCATAGGTCTTGCAAGTTACAATAACCAGCACCATTGTTTTGTTGTCTTTATAGGCCAAATGGGCTAGGTCATGTCCTGTTTCAAACTAAAGGCCCAGATCAGTGGTGGAACCGGGAAATTTTCCTTGGGGGGCCATTATATAGAAATGATTTCTTGGGTGGGACCATTTATAAGGAAACACTACTAGAAAAAGGACTTTTAGCGGCCGCCAAACGCCGTCGCTAAAAGTCCACTGGCGGTCGCTAATAGTCTTTGGCGACCGCCTAGCGACCGCGAAGGAGGGGCCGCGGAAACTTCGTCGCTAATAGTATTAGCGACCGCCAGCGACGACAGTCAAAAAAAATTTTTTTTAATTTTTTTTAATTTTTAAATGTATTAGCGACCGCCATTAGCGGTCGCTAATAACTTTATTTTTTTAAAAAAATTGACCATTAGTGGCGGTCACTAATAGTATTTTTTTTTAAATATTTTTTAAATATTTTTTTTTTTTGCTAATTTTTCTTGCTTTTTATACCTGTACATGAATGTGAATATATTATATCAAACCACGAAAATCAATTAAAAATACTAATACCAAAACAAAGTCTTATATTAATGATATTCAAAACATTACAAAAGGTCCAAATATTACAAAAGTTTCCACAAATTATATTCATTACAAAAATAAACAAATTGTCTGAGGAGGCTGACGAGATCGATCCGATGCTCTCAAACCTGAAGAGAAAAAGGAAAATAAATATTAATTGGCAATTATAAAAATTGGCAACATAAAGTAAAAACGAAAAAAATGAAAAAATAAAATTAAAATTTTGAAAGTTAAACCTACGTTTCAAGTCTACGGGCAATCCGGGAGTCGGAATCTCAAGCCGTCGGTTCCAGCAAGTCATGAATGACTATAGGCCCGTGCCCGTCCAGTTTTACGGGCACCGGAGCCCGTTTGCCCGTTTTGGGCGGTCGGAGTTCGATTTACTAAGTTTTAACTCAAACCTACGTTTCGACACTACGGGCAATCTGGGAGTCGGAATCCCGAGCCGTCAGTTCCAGCAGGTCATGAATGACTATGGGCCCGTGCCCGTCCAGTTGCACGGGCCGGAGCCCGTTTGCCCATTTTGGACGCTCGGAGGCCAATTTACTAAGTTTTAACTTAACGTTTTAATTTAAACCTACGTTTCGACACTACGGGCAATCCGGGAGTCGGAATCCCGAGCCGTCAGTTCCAGCAGGTCATGAATGACTATGGCCCCGTGCCCGTTCAGTTTCACCAGCACCGGAGCCCGTTTGCCCGGTTTGGGAGCTCGGAGGCCAATTTACTAAGTTTTAACTTAACGTTTTAACTTAAACCTACGTTTCGACACTACGAGCAATCCGGGAGTCGGAATCCCGAGCCGTCAGTTCCAGCAGGTCATGAATGATTATGGACCCGTGCCCGTCCAGTTTCACGGGCACCGGAGCCCGTTTGCCCATTTTGGGCGCTCGGAGGCCAATTTGCTAAGTTTTAACTTAAACCTACGTTTCGACAGTACGAGCAATCCGGGAGTCGGAATCCCGAGCCGTCAGTTCCAGCAGGTCATGAATGACTATGGGCCCATGCCCGTCTAGTTTCACAGGCACCGGAGCCCATTTACCCGGTTTGGGCGCTCGGAGGCCAATTTACTAAGTTTTAACTTAACGTTTTAACTTAAACCTACGTTTTGACAGTACGGGCAATCTGAGAGTCGGAATCCCAAGCCGTCAGTTCCAGCAGGTCATGAATGACTATGGGCCCGTGCCCATCCAGTTTCATGGGCACCGGAGCCCGTTTGCCCGGTATGGGCGCTCGGAGGCCCATTTACTAAGTTTTAACTTAAACCTACGTTTCGACACTACGAGCAATCCGGGAGTCGGAATCCCGAGCCGTCAGTTCCAGCAGGTCATGGATGGCTATGCACCTGTGCCCGTCCAGTTTCACGGGCACCAGAGCCCGTTTGCCCATTTTGGACGCTCGGAGGCCAATTTACTAAGTTTTAACTTAACGTTTTAACTTAAACCTACGTTTCGACACTATGGGCAATCCGGGAGTCGGAATCCCGAGCCGTCAGTTCCAGCAGGTCATGAATGACTATGGACCCGTGCCCGTCCAGTTTCACGGGCACTGGAGCCCGTTTGCCCGGTTTGGGCGCACGGAGGCCAATTTACTAAGTTTTAACTTAACGTTTTAACTTAAACTTACGTTTGGACAGTACGGGCAATCCGAGAGTCGGAATCCCAAGCCGTCAGTTCCAGCAGGTCATGAATGACTATGGGCCCTTGCCCGTCCAGTTTCACAGGCACCGGAGCCCGTTTACCCGGTATGGGTGCTCGGAGCCCCATTTACTAAGTTTTAACTTAACGTTTTAACTTAAACCTATGTTTCGACACTACGAGCAATCCGGGAGTCGGAATCCCGAGCCGTCAGTTCGAGCAGGTCATGAATGACTATGGGCCCATGCACGTTTAGTTTCACGGGCACCGGAGCCCGTTTGCCCATTTTGGACGCTCGGAGGCCAATTTACTAAGTTTTAACTTAAACCTACGTTTCGACACTACGAGCAATCCGGGAGTCGGAATCCCGAGCCGTCAGTTCTAGCAGGTCATGAATGACTATGGTCCCGTGCCCATCCAGTTTCACGGGCACCGGAGCCCGTTTACCCGGTTTGGGCGCTCGGAGGCCAATTTACTAAGTTTTAACTTAACGTTTTAACTTAAACCTACGTTTCGACACTACGGGCAATCCGGGAGTCGGAATCCCGAACCGTCAGTTCAAGCAGGTCATGAATGACTATGGTCCCGTGCCCATCCAGTTTCACGGGCACCGAAGCCCGTTTACCCGGTTTGGGCGCTCGGAGGCCAATTTACTAAGTTTTAACTTAAACCAACGTTTTGACAGTACGGGCAATCCGGGAGTCGGAATCCCAAGCCGTCAGTTCGAGCAGGTCATGAATGACTATGGGCCCGTGCCCGTCCAGATTCACAGGCACCGGAGCCCGGTTGCCCGGTTTGGGCGCTCGGAGGCCCATTTACTAAGTTTTGACTTAACGTTTTAACTTAAACCGGCGTTTCGACACTACGAGCAATCCGGGAGTCGGAATCCCAAGCCGTCAGTTCCAGCAGGTCATGAATGACTATGGGCCCGTGCCCGTTCAGTTTCACGGGCACCGGAGCCCGTTTACCCGGTTTGGGCGCTCGGAGGCCAATTTACTAAGTTTTAACTTAACGTTTTAACTTAAACCTACGTTTTGACAGTACGGGCAATCCGGGAGTCGGAATCCCGAGCCGTCAGTTACGGAAGTACTTTCTAAATTTCTACGCTTATAAGTTTCCAGCTTTTTAAGTTTCAAAATCTATAAGTTTCTAATACTATTTAGAAGATTTCTATACATGTTGAAATCTGGAATTAAAAAAATAATTATACCTGGTCAGGATCAGTCGAGGATGCTGGATCATGACTGCCGTCTCCAGCCGAGTCATGTCTCCCCCTGTGGCCGCTGCCAGCGTCAGGTGCCTGCGATTATTTATTATACAGCAAAAAATAATTAAAAAAACATAAATATTGAAACAATCAGTGACATAATTGACAATTTAAACATACAAAATTTTTTCTGACTAACCTGAGTAGTGGGTGGCGGGTCTGATGCGAGCGGGTCGCGACTCTGTGATAGACGAGCCTCCAGCTCTGCTATATCAGATCTCCACTCGGCCCTCATCTCTGCCCTGACCCGCGCCTCCGTGGACTGCAGCAATTGCTCGACCTCCTCATATGTATAATGGCGTCGGCCCTAGGAGGAGCTAGCACCGGATGACTCCGCTCGCGCGATGTGCGAGCGTGGAATGCCCGTCCCATATGTGAGCGTGTATCCGTGCCCGTCCCTGCCAATGACATCGTGGAATATCTCATCCCTCTGAGATGGCAAACTGCGCTCCTCCTCGGGCAAGTCCTCCAGACGTGACTGAAACTGGGCCTGCGTAATTGATTCATTTAATATACTATCATACATAACAAGACATAGTAATAGACAGATAATATAAGCAGTTCAATATAAAAACTTACGATGATAGCTGCAACCTCTCGGTGGCGAGGATCTCGAGAACGCATCCAGACAGACATCCTGTCGACCGGACCGCCCTCGGTCCGCAACTGTTTGGTGGAGAGTGATATTATTAGTATAATATCATATCAAATGAAAAAAATATAAATTACATGTACGATCTAACTTTTTACCTCGTGGTGGACCTGTGTGATGTGTCGAGTCCCCAACCTGTGTGCGGGACCCTGCATTGCGCGGTTCCGCGCATTCGTATCGGCCTCTCTCTATTTCAACATTTATCAATGAATTTTTGTTAGTTACATTATCATTAGTAAATTGTTAGAATTAAAATAAAAAAATTATAAGTTTCTCACCCGAGCCTCCTCACTCGTCCAGTCCCGGACGAGCTGAGTCCACTGATCCGAAAGAACGCCCCTCGGAACTCGCGATAGTATGTCTGGGGCATCCTGGTGTGGCTTCCAGTGCTGCATCTTTATTTTATTTTTATGATCTTTCCACATTTTTCTGCACTTAGACATGCACACTGGCCGGAACAGCTCAGGACATGCCTTCACATTGTCCTGAAAAGGAAAAATAATTTTTCATTAGGTTATGATTTAAATTGACACATCTTGTTGAGAAATGTTAACTTATTACCTTAATCTGCTGCCAAACACGGTCTAGTGTATCCACCGGGAATGCCTCCCAGTCGAGTGTAGTCAAAGGGAATGCATATGGATCCCGGACCATATGTCCCAACTGACTGATGAGCTGCCTAGCATGCGGACCCACCGGATGCCAGGTCTCATCAAACTCCACATCAATGGGATTACCAGAATTCCACGTCCGGATCCCTCTGGCAACGCCTCTCCCCCTGCTGGAAGATGGGCCTGTGCTCATAGAATCTATTCAAATTAGAGATAATTTAATTGAATTGAAATAAATTAATTTGCTAGAATTAAAATGTCTAACTATATAAACATGTACCTGTCTGTGAAGCTGATGTCTCACTAGGCTGGGACGTCGATGGCCTACTCGGTGGGGCCATCTCACTAGGCTGGGAGGTCGATGGCCTAGAGGGTGGGGCCATCTCACTAGGCTGGGCGACACCCTGTGCAGGAGTAGGGTCCCCAGATGGCCCACTGGCCTGGGCCTGACGCAGCAACTCGTCGATGGTCCGCGGACGATCTCTCTTCTTTCGTCCTGACATATCTGTTCAAATGTTTGTAAGATAAATTAATTTAACGAGATAATTGATATTAACATTTAAAAAGAAATTACACTGAATGATAACATTGGTGAATTGGTTCCCAACCGTTTACTGGAAATGTAAGTCAACTGTATCTCCTTCAATAGTTTCCCGAACCCAATTAATATCTTCATCACGTTGAACAAGTGCATTCTGATCAAGAACTTGTTGAGCGAATGCATCAATATCTGGCTCATCACATTCAATCTGATACACTACCCTCCTTGACATTTTAACTGCAACCTGCCAGTTAGGATCTTTCGGATCTCTGACATAGTAAACTTGCTCCGCCATTGAGGACAGTATGTAGGGTTCAGCACTTATTCGATCATCCCGGTATAACAAATTGTTAAAATTTACCAATGTAAACTGGTAATTATCTGTTTTCACCCCTCGGATGGGATCCACCCAGTCACACTTAAACAATAGAAATTTTAACCCATGGCTGTATACAACTTCAACAATATCCTTCAACCGGCCGTAGTAATAACCAGCATCGACAGATGGACAACCGAGCCCACTATTTTGCGTGGCTCGTTTCTCATCTACATCCTTGATGCGAAATCGAAAACCGTTGACGTCACAAGTTGTGTAACGTCGGGCCGTTCTGAAGGGACCATCAGCTAACTGATTCATTTCATCGGTCAAATTAAGATCGTTGGTTCTTCGTAAATTACACACCTACGAAATGCATGTAATCACTGAATATCACTACCTGAAAGTAATATGACAGGAACAAGTTAAATTTGTCCTAATGATTGAATACGTACGTGACTCTTGAACCATTCGTGAAATGACCGATAATGGGACTGATGAATTTCAGGAGCTGTAGCACGAGGCATGTCCCGTTTGAGCTCATCGATATGTGTCCTGCGATGCATAACACGTGTTAATGACAACTACGATAATTTAGGCAAGAAATTGACAAGTTACAGTTATGAATGAGTGATAACTTACTGAGTCAAAGCCACAACAGATGGGGTGTTGAACAACACCCATCGGTGAGCTTGAATCCACTCAATATTGTTGAGCTCAAATGGCGTGCCCTCCCCAACTGGACCATCATTAATCCGCGAGGGCCTGGTTAACTTTGTTTCAATATTATCATTGAGATATGTTGCGCAGAAATTTGTGCACTAATCCATCAAATACCCCTTAGCTATGGATGCCTCTGGACGAGCTCTATTACGAACATACCTCTTCAATGTGTTCATGTACCTCTCAATCGGATACATCCATCTGAATTGGACGGGGCCCCCAAGCAGGGCTTCACTGGTTAAGTGTATGGTCAAGTGAACCATGACATCGAAAAATGCAGGTGGAAAGATTTTTCTAGATGACACAATGTCACAGCAATCCTCTCTTGCAGACCATTCAACTCATCAATTCGGTGAACTCTAGAACAGAGTTGTCTGAAGAAGTTGCTAACTTCAATCAACGGCGCTACAACATTCTTAGGCAAACAGTTCCGTATGGAGATAGGCAACAACTGTTGAATGAGAATATGATTGTCATGACTCTTCAGACCCTGTAATGTTCTTTCTTTCATATTCACACGCTTAGCGATATTCGAACAGTACCCGTTAGGAACCTTGACACCCTTCAGAACAGAGAGGAAGACATTTTTCTCATCTTTACTCATCGTGTACTGCGCATGAGGCATGTACGCCTTGTTGGACTCTCTCATCTGCAAGTGCAACGATTTTCTCAAGCCCATTTCTTCCAAGTCACGACGTGCATTGACACCATCCTTCGACTTTCCCTGAACACTGAGAATGTTCCACAATATATTATCACATACGTTCTTCTCGATGTGCATAACATCTAAGTTGTGCCTCAGTAAGTTATCTTTCTAGTATGGTAGATCGTAGAAAATACTTTTTTTCTTCCAATTATGACTTCGCCTTCTATTTGCACCGGTAATCGAAGGAAGCGGGAGGGCCAGTAAATCTTGAAAATCATACACGGTGCGTACTTGCTCCTGCTCCAGCTGTGCCAACAAATCAACTCCCGTCATTTTTCGAGGTGCTGGACCATATTCTCGAGTGCCGTCAAATGACACTCTGTCCTTCCTGAACCTGTGCAATGGAGGTAGAAAACGTCTATGACCCGTGTATGCCCATTTTCTGCCGTGCTTCAACCAAGTTGACTTCTTCTCCTGATTGCAGCAAGGACATGCAAACTCTCCCTTTGTGCTCCAGCCCGACAAGTTAGCGTAAGCAGGGAAGTCATTGATTGTCCACAATAATGCGGCGCGGAGTTTAAACATTTCATTGCTTTCGGCATCAAATGTCATCAGACCATCAACCCATAATTCCTTCAATTCATCAATCAAAGGTTGCATATATACATCAATCTTGTCCCCTGGTCCTCGTGGTCCATCTATAAGTGTGGATAGGATCAGAAAAGGTTGCTTCATACACATCCATGGCGGGAGATTATAAGGCACCAAAACAACTGGCCACGTACTATGATTTGCCCCAGTCATGGATCGGAATGGACTAAAACTATCTGCAGCCAAACCAAGCCGCACATTGCGACAATCCAAGGCAAAGTCTGGGTTCCTCCGATCGAAGTCTTTCCACGCTGGGGAATCTGCTGGATGGATTAACTTACCATTTTCCCTGGTATTCTCGGCATGCCATCTCATCAGTTTAGAAATCTTTGATGACATAAAAAGCCGCTTCAGCCTGGGCTTAAGTGGGAAATATCCCACTTGCTTTGCTGCCACATGTTTGCCACGATTGATAACACTTGTAGAACTATTCTGACGATTGTGACCAACCCCGTCCTCTTTCCATCTCGATGACTGACAGACAATGCACGTATCAAGATGGGCATTCTCATTCCTAAACAACATACAATTGTTTGGACATGCATCAAAAGTCTCATACGTGAAGCCTAAATTTTCAGTTAACTTGCGGGCCTGATAGTAGGACTCAGCAAGTTTTGCACCGGACGGGAGCGCTCGATGCAACAACTGGAGGAGCATATCAAAGGACGTGTCAGACCATTGATTCAATGCCTTCAAATGCAACAACTCAACAATAAAGGACAATTTACTGAAGTCCTTGCATTCGGGATACAATTCTGTCTGTGCATCGTCTAGAATTTCAAAATATCTCATGGCTTCTTCATCGGCACCGGAGCGAGGATTACTCCCACCCGCGCCGTCACTCTCACAGCTTGTGTATTCAGGTGCCAACCCGCATGCGATATCATTTAGCATCGCGATCATCGGATCAGTCTCTGACATATCATCCACCATAATTTCATCTCTAGCCCGTTTGCGACATGAAACATACTCTTCTCCATGTCTTATCCAATTCTTGTACTGCTTCAAGAATCCGTTCAGAATCAGATGCTCTCGGACAAGCTCTCTTCTGTAATAATAACGATTCGCACATTTTCTACATGGACAACTGATGAACTCATTGTCAAACCCATTGGTAAATTCCATGAACTGGTTAATCCCCTCCATGTATTCCCTGGACATCCTATTCGGTAAATCAATCCAGCTCTTGTCCATCTCGGTAACTATTTCTGTGGAAATCTAAAATGATTGCAGTACAATTAGCCCAAGGTACCGTGCATCATGCAAATCACCTATCCAAAAACTACAAACTCATTACTACAGGGTGGTTGGTCCTATCCCATTCGAGAATGCACAATCCAACTTGCACTCAACAGCTCGAATGCTTCGTCCCCTAGTCAGACAAAATTTCGGCAGCAGGTCCGCGTGGTTCTCCAAGTACACGACACAGATACAACATCAGTCGTACCTATGTATGTACCCAAAGAACAATGGGACGTCAACCGAAACTCTATCTAACATCGGACTTGCATGAGCCATTGAGTATAAAATGGATAATTGCATTCCCAAACTATCCGAACTGGACAATTCAAGTATCGCATACGACAAAGTTCGAATGTACATCACAAGAACAACGAATCTAGTCAAAGACCCAATCCGTCGCGTCAAGGATTACCGAACAGATGTCGTACACAATACTCGAACGGGTCTAAGTTTCACTAATGCATGCAAATGAATAAAAGTTTAACATCAGGCCATATCAAACCAAATTAATCGATACCATCAAAACTAGATACATCCAGTTTAACACAAATCGAAAGAAAAAAAAAATCATTCTAGCTCATACATTCAATTGACATCAGGCCATATCAAACCAAAATCCACAACAGAACGTAACAAAAGAGAGAGATCAAATGCAATGCCACATGAAAACCAAATTAGATCCAAATCATATCCAAAATCCACTCTTCGTCTTTCTCTTCACTCATCTTTTTTTCTCGTACTCTCTCCCTCTCTTTGTTCTTGTATATAGGTACTACAACACTTCTTCTCCATTCGTTTGGATTTTTTTTTATCTTTAATGTTTTATTAAAAAGCTTAGTTAACTGGCTTCATCCAACTCCACCTAAGCATTTCAAGCCTCTATTAGAATATCATTAGGCCTCCTAACCTTTTTTGACTTCATTCTCGGCAATGCCTTCATCTTTTTTAAGTTGCAATGATGCTATGGCCAATCAAAGATTGTAAATAGCTTTCAAATGGTTGCCTATCAGTAGATAGAATGATCCTAGAATTAACCAGATTACTTTGAGTGGGACAAACTCCTTAAATCAAACCTGGTTTGCCTTTGATACATTGGTATCCTTTTTTCAAAAATCTTCTTATGATGGTCAAAAGGCTAAAATAAGTGATTCGTTTTAAGCCCTAAGAAAAAGAATATTGATTCTTGAACCTTTTTCACACTCATCTCACGATGAGATGCTGCAGAAAAAAAGAATAAACTGCAAAATCCAATTCGATCCCTTAAAAAAGGGAGGACTTGACTTCTTATAACTATCTAAAAGCTTTCCACAATTTCATAGGCAAGGGAATGAATGGCAATAGGGAGAAAAGGAGTGATAATGGTGTCATCATTAACTTATACACTTCAGTTTCAGCCACCTTCATCCATATTAATACAAGTGATAATAGTGTTTCTCTATCTTTATGGCAAAGCAAGGGATAGGCAGGAAGGCATGTTGATCAGTAACAGGTTAATCGAAACATCTTTTATTAAAGATAGAGAAATCTAAATTACAACAAATACAATCTTAGAAGACCCCACCAATACTTGGGATTAACATTTTAGAGCCCACAATAATTTCAAAAAACAAAATAAGTTTTGAAAACCGTGGCCTATTAGACACCCAGAGAGATACACACTTTCATGCATCTTTAGGTGTACAAATTTTCATATAAAGATGATCTCATTTACAAACCTCATTTACGTATGTAAATGAACGCAAACTATCAACCCCATGCATAAATATCCCATGTGTGTGCGTCATTGACCTATGTAAATAAGCGCAAACAATCAGCCCCTTAATTATCCTTTGTTGAGGCACATTTGAACAAATGAGCTATGTCACAAGGACCAACTCAGTGGACCCAAATCTAGACCTAAAATCTAAATGGCCCCGACTCGACTTCATCACTCCCCAGTTGTGGGAAAGCAAGGCACAAAGAGTGACCATGGTGCATATTCACCTACAAACCACTTCTTGTAATCCAGATGCCCTTTTTTATGGAGCAACCCCTAAACCTTTTTTTTTTCTTCCTGTTACCTTGGCCAAGGGTGTTGGGACCCATGAGAGCACTCATATGTGGGGGAAAGAGTAGCAACACAAGTGAGGAAAATACATCCGCACACCTAGGGAGAGAACACTTGCATAAGTGAGGAGAGAACACCTGCATATGTGGGGAGAGAAGACTCGCAGGACCCAGAGTTCGATCCCTGGTCATCAATCCATCTACGTACATTGATATAATGAAAGGAGATGTCTCTCTTCCCACCTCTTGATTTCAAAATTATTCATTTTTATCATATTAATTAGCCTTGCCCTATCTTAGAAATTTGATTTGCAATAACTTAAATTCATATATGCTTATATCTCTAGTGAGGCAGTTGGGTCACCTGTCATTCAAACTCCCCTACAGCGAATGCTCGGGTCCTTTTAAGTGTTTGTCTCATGTAATTGAATATATAGGACTTATTTTTTTTAAATAAAAATTGGGTCCTTTTAATTGAAACCACACCCCCCCCCCCTCAAAATAAATAAATAAATAGAGCTTATCTCTTTAACAATTCTTCAGCGGAGGTCATTTAAATTTGATATCCTCTATAATCAATTCATATATATTCTATGCAAACGAACAAACACACCCTTAGAATTTTCCAATTAGGACATGCACCTTTAGAAAAAAAAGGATCACGTGCACCCGTTTGGTAATTTATTTGTTTTAAGAAGATTATTAAAAAAAATACCTTTTTTAAAAAGCTCTGAAAGATTTATTTATAAAATGAAAAGGCCATATTGATTAAAAAAAATTAAATGAATATTAAAGTCAAGTTTACTCTATCAGGTTTTCTAGAATTCTATCTACTGAATATTAAATTTAAAAGAAGTCTAACAAACATTTAGAATTTGCTAAAGATGTAAATCAGTAAAACTCTCACACCTTGAGAATATGTAAATAATTTCACTCCTCAAAATGCACAACACTAGGCAGGCAGGCATTATGTAAAATGGGTGACGAGCTGTCTCATTCAGAACATGGTATTGGTAGCAACAATACAAGATCAAATCTTAGTCGTGTCTGCAAATATATCAAGGCCCATGGCATAACTGCATATATATGAAAGAGAGATTTCTCTCATAGGTCGACGAAGAAGAGTGATGTGTCGTGACACACCAGTCAGTCAATCAGTACTGATTTCTTATTTCTTATCCAGTCTACACCTCTCCATGCAATTCAATTCAATCAAAGGAGATACAAGGGCCAAAGTGGGGTGGCAATGGCATTGAAGATCTTCACATCAGCATAACAATCATCATTTAAAATGAAGATCTTACAATTTCTCACTAGGGTTTCTGCTCATATGTAACACAATATGACAAATGTGAAATGTATAGAAGAAAATTGGAGAAATACATAAATCAAATGAAAATAAAAATAAAATACATACCAGTAGCTCCGGCGGTATATATAGTAGGGTTCCGGCAGTGGCAGCTCCGGCGGTGGCGGCTCTGGCGCAGAGAGGGGGAGAGAGAGAACCGGTGGTGCAGAGCAGAGAGAGAGAGAGAGAGAGAGAGAGAGAAATAGAAAGGGAGAAAGGGACGATGCAGAGTAGTGGGAGAGAGAGAACGGTGCAGTGGGAGAGAGAGAACAGTGCAGAGCGAGAGAAGGAGAGAGAGAGAGAGAGAGAGAGAGAGAGAGAGAAATAGAGAAAGGGAAAGGGAGAGGGAGGGCTCCGGCGGCGGCTTGGCCGATGCGGCGGGAGGGCAGAGCAAGGAAGGGCAGAGCGTGGGAGAGGGAGGGAGGGAGTGAGAGAGAGAGAGAGAGAGAGATAGAGAGAGAGAAAGGGAGAGGGAGAGCGAGAGGGAGAGGGAGAGCTCCAGCGCAGGCGGTCTCCGGCGGTGGCGTGGCCGGTGCGGTGCGAGGGCAGAACGCGGGAGAGCAGAGCGCGGTCGCGAGAGCGAAAACTAAATAGCAAAAGGAAAGTGAAAATGAAGGGAAGCCGGGGGGATTAAGAAGTGGGCTTTAGCGACCGCTTCTGCGACCGCCATTGGCGGTCGCTAATACTACTTTTAGCGACCGCCACTGGCGGTCGCCCGCGTTTTTAAACAGCGAAAAGTCAAATTTCTAGTAGTGAAAGTATAAAATTTCCTCTAATATATAAGTGTATTTTAGAATTTCCTATAATATATGTGGGTTTCTATAAAGTATGTGCGACAAAAACTCTCAAATGGGCCCTTGACATGGTCTGATCGGTAGTCACTATAACAAAAATGTATTTAAGTGACAGCATTTTACATTTGATGGGGCCCATCGTGATGCCCCGTACAACCATGGGTTCTAGAGGGCCTTATCTCTTGCTATCTGATATTTGTCATAGAAGTTAAAGGTTAAAAAGATTGCCGATTGTTCAAATTCAATTTTCAACTTGACAATTTGATCTTAAAATACTAATTAATTTTATCTTCTTCCTCCGCAGGTGGAATAGCTAGTTAAACGTTTTGGATCAATAAAAAATGGACCTCACCCGTATGAAATACTTGATGAAAAAAATGAGAGATTTTAGGGAGAGATATGATTAGATTTTAATTGAAATTTTCTTTAGATTAACTTGATAAGGTAGAATCTCTCATATTTGATTGAAATTCTCTTTAGATTAACTTGATAAGGTAGAATCACTCATATTTGATGCGATTCTTTGAAAAGAACATCCTCTTTAGATGGGACTCTTCAAATTGGATAAAATAATCTAATTGATCAAATCAATTGCAAAATTGGAAGCCAATCTCTCAATCAATTGCGAAATCAGAATCCAATTTCAAAATCGGATCCTACACCTATAATATATAATATAATTATACTATTGTGGCTTGGTGTTTGGGATCTTGGCAATACATAGAGTTGTTTGGTTTATAATTTGAGTATCAATATTGCAGACTAGGACTAAACGTGAGTATATCTTAGACCAAAAGAAAATTGCAGATATACATATACATAACATACACATGTAACAATTCGAAGTAGTATTTTCCAAAATGATAAAGGGCTTAATCCTACTATGTGCCGCAAAACAGTATGATTGTGAATGCGGTAGTAATCTCAGTGACTATAGATTTAGGAATTCAAACACAAGTCATGTTCTCTCTTCTTTGTACCATATGCCTAGGAGATAGAATTTGTTCCGTCCAGCCATCATTTTTAGAGTGTATGAGACTGTCCCTTCTTGGACACAAACTAAAAGAAAGAAATAAATATGAGAAGCATTTTGCCCTTGGCAATCAGTTCAAGTCCAAATAAAGGTGGAGTTTGCCAATGAAGAAAAATGAAATATGATATCCATTGTTACACCCTGTCTCGAGTTAATTGGGATTAACACTAATTAATCATGTTTAATTTGGTTAATTGTGTTTAATGATCAGATTAAGTTAAATTAGTTCCAATTGGTTGAATTGAGCTTAATGGTGATGGACCCTCGAATTTCCATCCTCTCTTCCGCCCCGTGGGCTGCCTGGGTCTCGGCGGAGGAGGAAATGCGGGTATCAACTTTTTTGTACGGGTATGCCAGATTTACTATTCTACTTGGAATTTGGAATGGTGATGATCCGGAGATTCACCTTCACAAGTAGAAAGGAAATCGATCATTCTTTCTAACTTTTCAAATTGCATAAATATTTAAGAAAATAGACAAGTTTATTTTTTAGAATGCCGTAAGAGGCATTTTTTTTTTGTTTACCGTAAAAGGCGATTTTACAAATCTCATCAAATATGAAAGACAAGAATTGTGATTTTTGGTTGTCTCTTTAAAAAATACAAATTACAATAGGAAAGAAAGAAAAAGGATCTAAGTTCTCAGGAGATTGTGGGGACACGTTCAGATCGACGGTCGCAAGTCATGTATGGACTTCTCCATCGTCCTTCAAATGAGAACTCTTGATGCTTCGATTCTTCGGCTTGGCTCCAACCTCAGGTTTTTTAGAGGATAAAGACCAAGAGGAGGTCCTATATCCAATAAAAAACTAAGTAAACGGGCTGAAAAGCCGCATTTATGCCATGTTGTAGAAGAAAAGGACCTTGGGGGGGGGGGGGGGGGGGGGGTGGCCCCCCAAGGGACTTTGATCATATTGTAGTGCTTCTTACGGTAGAGCAGCAAGACTTCGTCAAGATTTCTTCAGGAGAATGCAAGTATGCAAGTGCAGAATTTCAAGTCGATGTGTGTATCGATATTGATTCTGATCCCTCTCTCTTGGAAATGGACCTCCTTTTATAGGCTCTTGGTAGCCATGGGGTGGTTTATGGGCATTGATGGCCATGATGAGAGAATTGATGAGGAGTTACAAGTTTTTATTCGTTGATTTTATAACTCCTTTTTCATGACTTGTGATTGGCCGATGGAGGCTAATGGGCATTTAATCGCCTTTAATCTCCATGATGAGGGGAGTTTCATGGTTTTAATGCCATGATTGCTTGGACTTGTAACTTCCGTATGCTTGAATCTGATTGGGCCGTCCAAAATAATGAGTTAATGACCGCACTACGTTGTCATAAACAGGTCAATTAACAGCATTAAGTGGTCGCCGGAGCATGTGAAGAGTCGCGGGCCGCGCTGCGTCCTTTGGGATTCTTCTTGTAATCATCGCAGGTGGATCCACACATTGTTTGATGTCGGAATGCGATGCAATTTCAGACATTTGATTGATATCAGTGGGACGGTGACATCTGTCTTGTCGATTTCTCGATCGGTCAGACAGAAAGTTTACTTTCTTGGTCAACCGGTTGGCGATCTTGGAGCGATCAGTGATGACTTCATGCTCTTGACGGCAGATCCGAGATGTCAGCGAAGATTAGTCGTTTTCAAGCATCAAAAATTGGATTTTAAGAAAATCACAGAGGCAGGAACTCCCGAACTGAGAAAAGGATTGGAAATCGGGCCATCCGGCGAAAATCCGGTGACCCGGATTTCCAGGGTCGTCGGGGACCATGGGGTTTTTGCCCCTTTGGTCGCCGAGTGTATTTTTCGGTCGTTTTTCCTTCTTTTTCGTTCCTTTTTTATTCTGTATTTTTCTTGACATTTTTCCTCAATTATTGACTTGATTTTCTTAGAGGAAACTTGACGAGAACCCGCGCAGAACCGAAGCACAAAGTTTCCCATTTTTCCGGAAAGTAGAAGTCTTTATAGCAGATTTTCCGTCAAGAGTCGAAACTAGGTCAAACGATGTCGGAATGACCTGAAAATTGAGGTGAAGCTTCTTGAGCAGTGGATAGGACCAACCATGGGCTTTTATTTGAGTTTTGAAGCCGTTTGGGGTCCCGTCGATGCTTGACTTGATTTTGCTACGGGGAAAATGTCGAGCTTTGATGTGGTCAAACGATGTCCGATTGACTTGAAATTTGACAGGGAGCCTATTGGAGTCATGTAGAGATGATCCATTAGCTTTGACTTGGATGTCATGGTCCCGGGGTGCTCCACCGCCAGTAGGCTTGATTTTCTCTCGGAGCTTCGAAATCTGGTCAAACATTATCGGAATGACCTGAAATTCGACGTGCAGACCTTTGAAAGCATGTTGAAGCCACTCGTATGTTTTGTTTGATGAGTGATGGCCTCGGTGGTTCTACCCATCGGGAGGCTTGATTTTGCTACTCGAGCGTTGATGGATGGTCAAACGTTGTCAATTTGACTTGAAATTTGGCAAGGAGCCCTTTGGAGGTATTTTGGGACCATCCATAGGCTCTGATCGAAGTTTTGATGTTTTCGATGCTGTCGCCGCTAGGAGCGCCTATTTAGCTGTCGGATGAGTGAAATTAGGCCAAACAATGTCGGAATGGCCCGAAACTTCAGGTGTACCTCTCTTTTGGTTATCTTGAAGGATCTTGCAGTTTTTGTTTGATTCTGACAAGATCTGATGCTTGAAGTAGCTTTGCTTGTTTTGTAGCAGGATGCAACTTCATGTGGCTTCTTGATGTTGAGGAGATATAATGACTTTTTTGGTGTCAACAAATGCCCCCTCGAGGTACAGCGATGAATAGCTTTTTGGAGTGCTTTTGACTTGACCAAGAGTCTTGAGCTTTTTTTTTTTTTTAATTAGCCTTTTGAGTTTCTGGGGGAATTTTATGGAAGTGAGAGGGATCATGTACCATCTCAAGGCAAAGTTTTGAAAATGACATTGGGAATTTGGATTTTTGGTTTTTGGATTTTGGTTTTTGACCTTGTGACCTAACAAACTGTATGTGGCAGGTTAGGGGGTCGGAGTTTGGTTTTTTATTTTGACCTTGTGACCCAACAAGCTGTATGTGGCAGGTTGGGGGGGGGGGGGGTAGATTTGGTTTTGGTTTTGGTTTTGGTTTGGATTTTTATTTTGGTTTTGTTTTGGTCTTGTGACCTAACAAGCTGTATGTGGCGAGCTAAGGGACCGAGGTTTAGTTTTGTCAATTTCAAGATTTTGGCTTAATTTGGTTCATGAGGTTGAATGGTTTGGTTTTTGGAAACTCATGAGGCTTCTTTTTCTTCTTCTTTTTTTTTTCTTTTTTGAATGGTCCAATTAACTCAAAAGAGGCATGGGACATTTTTTTTTTTTTTGCTCTTGGTAAGAGGAATATTTTGACTAAAAGCCACATTTAGTGCCTAGGTGGTCAGACTTGGCTCATATGGGCTAACCCATGGGACCTTAGGCTTTGGAAATGGTCTAGATCTCATATGGTGTCATTTTTGTAGAGAATATCTAAAAAAATCTCTTTTGTGTAGAGAATATCTAAAAATATCTTTACTTGGAGAGAATCTCTCAAGTTTCCTGGTTTTTTGGAGAGATTTTCTCAAAGTATCTTTCTTTTGGGAAAGTAGCTAAATTTTAGCACTTACCTCCTTTCTTTTCTCCTTGTTTCCTCTTTTGATTTGCTCTCTTCTATAAAAGCAAGAGGGGTTGGATCTTTGGCTTCATTGCTTTCTTTGTTTGCAAGAATCTCCAAGGGTGCTCCAAGATCAAGAATTCCTTTTCTTCTTCAAGAATCTTCAAGCTTCTTGTTCTTCTTCTCCATCAATGGCTTCAAGTGAGTTTTCTTCCTCCACAAGAAACTCCATTGTAGAAGTAGCTTCTTTTCTTTGCTTTCTTTCTTTTTCTTTCTTCAAGCACGTTTTTTCTTCTATGTTTTTTTTTTTTTTTTGCACGTTTTTTTTTCGTGCTTCTCTCTGTGTTTTTTTCTTTTTCTCATTTTTTTCCACGGGTTTTTTCTTTTTTTTTCACCGAGCTTTATTTTTTCTTTCTCAGGGTTTTTTTTCTTTTTTCTTTTTTTTTCCCATGGTGATTTTTCTTTTTTCTTTCACCGTTTTGTTTTTCTATTTTTTTTAGCGTTTTTAGTTTTTTTATTTTTTTTGTTGGCTGTACGGACAAGTCCGTACGGACTTGGCCGTACTATCACGTGGCAGTGGGCCACGTCTTGTGGGCTTGAAAAAAATTTTTGTTTTTTTTGTTGAGATTTCTCTCTCTCTCTCTCTCTCTCTCTCTCTCTCTCTCCTTTCTTTCCTTCTTTGTTTGCTCACCATGATAATGAGGTTATGCAATTTCAATATGTTCATGCATGTTTTTTAGTTTGATGAATCAAGATAGAAGGCTAGAGTCTCTAGGTCAAGTCAACATAATTTTTGACTTGGACAAGGTTTGAATTGGTTTTGACCAAGTTGGGTTGGAATTGGTCAAACTTTGGTCAAGGTTTTCCTAGCATCTAATGCATGATGATGTTTTTTGATGCATGATTTTTGGTAAATTGACTTGGAAGCATGATGATGCATACCTAAAAATCTTTTGCAAGTATTGGGATTTGGAGCTCGCAGCGATGTTGAGCTCTTTCTTGGTCTTGCTGGATTTTAAGGAACTTTGCAAGTTTTGGATTTTGGAGCTCGCAGCAATGTTGAGCTCTTTTCCAAATTTTGCATAAATTTGATGAGATTGGCTCATTCTCGCAGCAATGTTGAGTTCGAACCTTATTTGAGGATTTTTCCACTGACTATGAGCTTGCAGCGATGTTGAGCTCACCTTCAGGCTTCCTGTCTTTTTCGGGGTATTTCCCTTTTCTTCGGAATTGCCCCGGAACCATGTCAAAATCTCGCTAGAATTTTTTTTAGCAAAATTCTGTCATTTTAGTGATGATTGATCTTTGTTTTTCCTTTCTTTGCAGGTAGTTCTTTCAGAACGAACAAGGGTAAGGGTCCTATTACTGACGCACCTCGTCGGTGATGCAGTCCCTGACGACTTGACATACCAAAGGAGATGTTTTCAGTTCTCTTACACAACAGATGGTGAGGAGAGAACTATTTCTACCATGTCGACCTTCAATCAAACCATCTCAATCATGAGCCTTTCTCCTACGTGCCCTAAGAGGGAAGATCCTCCGAGCTGGGTGAAGAGGACTAGTGTGATCAAGACCGGGGTTTTTGTTGGCGACCCTTCCGGTTTCACAGAGAAGTCACCTATCTGTATGGACATGTTGATACCAGCCAGTGGCTACCAAGGTTCTGATCATCCATTGTTCGATTTGAGACCGGTGGGCCTTGGCATTTTTTGGGGTGACGGTAGCAATTGGGTGAAGCCTTTTCGACTTCGTGGCCGTTTCAGTGCTGACTCGAGTTGAGAATCATGGATTGATCATACCCTGAAGATTAGCGAGGCCATTCTGCGAAAGGCGGAGATTTTTTATGCGGTTCGCGCTTTTCGGCAAACCGTTGTTTTCTTTGATGAGGCTTTTATGGCCATGCTGGAGTCATTCCTTCCACAAACCAACACCTTCATTGTGACGAATGATGAGATTGGTTTTTCTTTGAAGGAACTGAGCGCCATCACCGGGTTACCTATCCTCGGCAAACTCTATGAGGAGTTTGTGTCTATTCACAGCGTCCTTGAGGAACAGTCTAAAGAGTTCAGGCTTGTATACATTCAGCTCGTCGCCTTCTATGATTTTTTGAAGGAGAATGAGGACTCGAAAGTCAAGTGCAGCAGTTTGAAGAGTTACAGCTCTAACTTTTTTTACAGTGGGGAGTCTTCTGATGGCATGGCCCAGGATGCTAGGGCTAAAGCATCAAGTTTGCAGAAGATCTCCGCTATGCGAGAAGATTTGATGAAGTTCTTCGTAAGCACAGATGCCATTTGTCCTGACATTACATTGCGGAGAGATCTCGCTGTTTACCTCACTTATTGACTGGGTGAGGTTGTTTTTGCTGGAGGAGATGGAACGCACATCAGGCCGCACAGTATTTTTTTGGCTTGTCAGATGGCGTTTAGAGAGCGGCTGGCTTTGGTACCTGCTCTTTACTCCTACTTGTGTACCGAATTGCAGGCTGCTGCTTTCCTAGTTCGGCTTGGGCTCCCTATGAACAGGTTATTTTCTGCCCACATCTTCTATTCGTGGTATGTATACCACTGTCCTACCTTCCATCGGTTGGGAGTTGCACAGGACGAAGATCTTTTTATGATTCGTTTGGCTAGAGGGACAGCCGTTTCCGAATCTCTTTTGTCTTCCCGTTTGAAGATCCGACGGTTCAGAGACGTCGAAATTGGGCAGTCTTCAGTGAAGCTTTCTCCTGGTTTGCGGAAGAAGACTTTTGACTTTGGTGTCTCCCGTGATTCGACCAGGGTAGGGTCGGGAAGACACTATGCTTTGACAAACGCTGAGAAAAGATGGCTTTTCAACATATGGGTTGGTACGATGGTGTACCGCAGACATCTTTTTGTGGATATCCAACCGTATGTCCCTTCGCGTTTTACATTGCGGCTTGTCTTCTCTCAAGGCGTTGTTGGAGCGCCTTCGAGCATGGTGAAGCGTTTTGGAGGTCTACAGGATGGGAGGAATGCATGGACTTTTTATAGCGTAGAGGACACTACCGCCATGATTTCTTATCCTGAGCTACCCACTAAGGAGCTTAATGTCAAGCAATCTCCTGGGAAGGGTCTTGGTAGATCAGATGGTGTTCGTCGAGAGGAAGTTTTGGCCTTCCTTTCTGGAGAAAAGCATAAGATAGGCTTTCTCAACGAGCAGAATATCATCAGATCAGGAGCTGCATAAGGGATTCCTGGTGAGGTCTTGAGACAGCTGGAAGAGGAGGAGGCCAAGATCGATGCTTGGATGCAAGCAGAGCACACGAAGGCTTCCATTGAGTCTACTGAGAAAAGTAGGCCATCAAGTGAGGACTCTAGTGAGAGGCCTGATATTGATAGTGGGGCAGGATCTTCGAGCAGATTGCATGAGATGACAGCGTCGTAATATGAGATGGCATGAAAGCCCTTCTAATTTGGATGTTCCTCTCACCATTGCTGAGGAGGTGTCTAGGGATGTTGACGAGCCTCCGGAGAAGAGGAGCAGAGAAGAGGAGACAGTTGGTATGATTCTCCTTATTTCTTTTGTAACTTCTTTTCACTTATAAGAGATTTTTGTTTTGATCCACTGCTTTCTTTCTTTTGGCAGAGGATGATGACTTGGTGATGCCCGAGGTTCCGGCCAATGAGGTGATGACGGATCTAGTTGTGGCATCTAAAAAAGAACCCAGGGACTCTAGAGGGGTTCCAAAACCTTCACCTGGTATGATTGCTTTGGCTTCTTTTTTTTTTCTTTTTTTGTTTGTGCTGTCATTTGCCAACATGTAGCTTTTGTTTTCTTGTTAGTTGACTTGCTAGAGGATTCTGACGATTTCGAGCCCTCCATGGATGCAACTTTTGACGATGCTTCGAATCAGCTCAGAGAGGCATAGAGTACTCCACTGGTCATCGAAGAAGGTATTTTGTAATAATAATCTTGATATATTTTTTTTGACAAGATCATATTCATACCTTTTTGTCTTTTCCTTGACAGATTGTGGAGCAGCAGGAGAAGTCCCTCCGTCTTCCTTAAAGCCAGAACAGGGGATACCTGCAGCCGATCCAGGAGTAGGGGCTTCTTCTACTTTCAACGAGTCAGCTTCTTCGATTGGAAAGAGTTTATTGATTACTCGTCCAATGGGGCATGACATGGGTAGTCAGACGCCGGAGCATGGTGACTCCTCATCTGCACCGCACCTTCAGTATGCAAAGAAGGTGTTGAAGACTGTTTTGAGCTCATGGATCGAGACTCTCTCTTCGGGTCACTTGGAAGCTGGCTTTGGCATGATCAAGCATGTACAGGACATTTCTTGCTAATAGCGAAGAAATTGGTCTGGACATTGCAAGCGCCAAGGATTTTGTTGATGAAGTCATTGCTTTAGGGAACAAGTGGACTGAGACCAAGGGTTTCCCAGATGGTGAATTCTTTGATGAGATGTTTATGAAGACTTCCAGCAAAGTCAAAGCTGAGCTGACTGAGATCTCGAAGACTCGGAAGCAATTCGTTCGGGAGAGAAACATTACCGAGTTGGCCATCATGGGACTGAAGCAAGACCTAGACCGCCTTGATAAGGAGGTTGTCGAGACTAGGCAGCATCTTAAGCTTTTGGAGGAAGAAGTTGCTGCCAAATGGACCGCCATTGTGAAGGCTCGTGACAAAGAGGGGACTCTCATTCGCTAGGTTGATGAAGCTGAAAGTAATTTCCGGAGGAAGACTCAGGAGTATGAGCAGTGGCAGGTCCTCTGGGAAGAATCCCTCGTGCTACCGATGGGTCGCGGCATTCGGCCGCATTTTATGGGAACATTTTGAAGAAGCGTGGCCTGAAAACTTTGGAAGCTAAGGCCAAGGGTCTGCTTGAAGAGTTGAATCTTTGGTTGAAAACCATGTTGGATTGAGCTCCTGAGTTGTAACAAACTCCTTTTCTTCTTTTTTTTTGGTACCTCCATCTATAAACATTTTGGTACTATATATTATTTTTGTATCCCCTTCTTTTCACTTAAATCATTTTTTATGAAAACAAATTTAAGCAAAAGCTGATGGGAATGTTTGTTTGAGAATTTGATCAAAAGGTTGTCATTTTGTGAAAATCTTTTGTCAAAGGGTTGTTTTAGGCATGAAAGCCAATTTTTGTGGCGAAAGCCTGGTTTTTGACGGCTTGAAAACCGATTTTTAGAATGTCATGGAAGCCGAATTTTGTGGCATAAGAGCCAAAATTTGTTTTACGGCATGGGAGGCAAAAATTTTGTTTGTGACAATGGAGCCAAAGTTTTTTTGTTTGTGGCAGGAGAGCCAAAGTTTTTGGTTTGTGGCATGGGAGCCAAAGCTTTTTTTTTTTTTTTTTTTTTGAGATAGCATGAAACCTGAATTTTGTGATGGCATGAAAGCCAAAATCTGTTTGTGGCATGAGAGCCAAAATTTGTTTGTGGCATGAGAGCCAAAGTTTGTGGCATGGAAGCCGAAGTTTTTCTTTTTTTTTATGTGGCATAAAAGCCGAATTTTGTTTTGTGGCATGGAGGCCAAATTTGTTTGTTTGTGGCATGGAAGCCAAGTTTATTTTTCTTTTTTGAATTGGCATAAGAGCCGAAATTTTGAGATGGCATGAAAGCCGAATTTTTTGAATTGGCATCAGAGCCAAGTTTTGAGATGGCATGAAAGCCGATTTTTGGAATGGCATAGAAGCCGAGTTTTATATTGTTGTTGTTTGTTTTGTTTTAGCATGGGAGCCAGATTTTTTGAAAACCAAGTTTTGTTTTATTGGCATGAAAGCCGAATTTTGGCGTTTATAGCCGATTTTGGCGTTTATAGCCGATTTTGGAGTTTATAGCAGGATTTTGGTTTTCAAAATGCAAGTATCGACCAATGTCGCCTCCCCGCTGAATGGTCTTATAAGTATCGATGGAATGTTGCTTCCTTGCTCATTCTTTTTGCGAGTATCGATGGAATGTCTCTTCCTCGCGGGCTGGGTTTACGAGTATCGATGGAATGCCGCTTCCTCGTGGATTGGGGTGCAAATATCGACTAAGCGTCGCTTCCCTGATTTTTCCAAAACTTTTGGTTTTGCAGGTACTGACCTGGTGTCGTTTCCCCGTGATTTTTGAAATTTGAGGTTTTCTCGAACCATTTGAAATTTGGGTTGTGGATATCAATTGGAATATTGCATCTCCACGATTTTTGAAATTTGAGGTTTTCTCGAACCATTTGAAATTTGGGTTGTGGATATCAATTGGAATGTTGCGTCTCCACGATTTTGAGGTTTTGCAAGTATCGAATGGGATTCGCCTCCTTGCGTTTTTTGGGTTTTTGGAAGTATCGAATGGGGTTCGCATCCTTCCAGCTTTTGGGTTTTGGAAGTATCGACTTGGTGTCGCATCCTTCTATTTTTTTTTTTGGTTTTGCAAGTATCGACTAAGTGTCGCTTCCCCGCGGTTTCTAAAAACCATTTTTTTTTGTTTAAAGACATGAGGGTCGTAAATTTTGACTTAAAACCGTTTTGGGTGTAAAAGCCGAGGCGGACTAGGGTGGAAATTCCTGAGTCCTGGTTTTTGCTTCAAACCAAGAATTTGGGGTTCAAGGATCGAAAATTTTGGTCAAGTCTGGGAAGAGGCTCCTAAACTTAGATTTTTGGAAAACATTATTTTGAAAGTATTTTTTTAGAAACTTCAACATATAGATGAAAATTCCAAAAGGGGTGGGTTTGGCGATTAAGCACCTGGAAATAGGCTTTGGCCATGTTGATATCGCTCTGACCCATTTGAGGAAGTCTTCAAGGGTAGTACCGCTTCAAAAACTTGCCATTGATGGGCAGCATACATCTGTCTCCTTCCATATTTAGAATAGCGTATGCGCCGTTGGAGAAGACTTTGTTGATGACGAAGGGTCCCTCCCATTTTGGTTCAAATTTGCCTTTGGAATTGTGGGCAAAGACTATGGGTCTTTTTACTGCAAGAACCAAGTTGCCCTTTTTGTAGGCGCGTTGCCTGACCTTATTGTCGAAAGATCCTGCCATCAGTGCTTGGTACAACTCAATTCTTTGTAGAGTTTCGAGTCGTCTTTCATCAAGATTATCCAGCTCTTGTCAATTTGACATTGCTTTCTTGCATCACGTCATTTTGTAGAGATACCCTTAGGGAAGGAATTTGTACTTCTAAAGAGACAACAGCTTCGCATATATAGACCAAGGAGAATGGTGTGCTATGGGTTGGTCCTCGAACGGTGGTTCGATAGGCCCACAAAGCTTCTGGTAGTTTGTCGCCCCAGTCTCTTTTGTGACTAGAGACCATTTTCTTGAGAATTTTGCAGAGTGTCTTGTTGAAGGCTTCTGCTAGTCCGTTCGCTGCAGGATTATATGGAGTCGAAGGACAACTTTGGATTTTGTATTTGTCGCAGAACCTGTAGAATCTGTGATCCCGGAATTATGGCCCGTTATCATGGACGAATCTTTTAGGTATGCTGAAGCGACAAATAATGTTGGTGCGCAAGAATTGAAGGACTGATGAGGTCTTCATTTCAATTAGCGCAAATGCTTCTGACCACTTAGAGAAATAATCCGTAGCGGCGAATATGAAGCAATGACCTTCGCTTGATGGGGGAGAGATAGGACCTATGATGTCCATACCCTAGGCTTCGAAAGGCCATGAGATTACTGTATGATGTAGCCATTCCGAAGGCATGTGGACATAATCTCAATAAATTTGGCATTGTTGGCAGCGATTAGCAAATCACATTGCGTTAGCTACCATGGTAGGCCAATAATAACCTAACATTTTTATCTGATCGTAGAGCTTAGGACCAGCCTGATGGGCTCCACAAAGACCAGCATGCACTTCTTTGAGAGTTTCTTCAGCCTCTTGTTGTGACAAGCAACGTAGAAGTACTCCGTTGAAGGATTTTCTGTAAAGTTCTTTTGAAGGAATATCCAAATGAAAGTTCGGGGCTCGTCTTTGGATGCTTACCCGCTCTTTTGGATCTTCAAGTAGGATTCAGAACATGATGTAATCAATGAATGGATCTCTCCAGTCGCCGATTGGAGGTTTGAAGATGGACATCCGACTTCCAACCACTTGGTGGCATTGGCAACTGCTTGGTGAGTGTTAAGAGTAGGGAGGATCCTTCTTTGACACACTGTGATTTGCATGTTTTCCCCTTCTTGGATTGCCATAGATGCGGCGAGTCCAGCCAGGGCATCTGTACGGATGTTTTTTCCTCTGAGGATGTGAGTCATGTGACAGATGTTGAATTTTTGTCGAAGTGACTGCACCTTGTTGTAGTAAGGTAGCAGATCGGGCTTCCTGACTTCAAATTTCTGATTCATTTGGTTGACGATCAGTTGAGAGTCTCCAAAAACTTCCAGCATGGCGATGATTCGAGGGCGAGTTCCAATCCTATAATCAGGGCTTGGTACTCAGCTGCATTGTTTGAATATGATTCCAGTAGCGAGAAAGCGTGTGGAATCATGTACTTATCGGGGCTGACAAAGAGGATGCCAATTCCCGATATCTGCTTTCCTTTTTCATTTATCCTGGTTGCGCCGTCAAAGTACATGTCACATGAAGCATTTGATAAGGAAGTTTCCACATTGCAGACAAATTCGTCTAGGAGATCATCCTGAGTGGAGAATCTTTAGGCAATGGGTGCTCTGCGAGAAAGTCTGCTAGAGCTTGGCCTTTGATTGCTTTTTGTGGTACAAACCTAATGTCAAACTGTGATAGAAGGATGGACCATTTTGCCAGTCGGGCATTGAAAGAACCTGCTTTTATGACAAGGACCTTTAGGAGGTTGATTCTCGAAACCAGGTAGACTGTGTTGGACAGCAAGTAGTGACACAGCTTTTGTACGGCAAACATCACTGTAAGGCATTCTTTTTCGACCGGGGAGTAGCGATGTTCTGCACTTACCAACATGTGGCTAAGGTAATATAGAGCAGCTTCTTTTCCGTCGTCGTTTTCTTGTGCTAGTAGAGTACCCAAAGAGTGATCGAGAACTCTTGTGTACAAGATGAATGGTTTTCCAGTTGTGGGGGCAGCCAATACTGGAGGTTTGGTGAGGTATGTTTTTATGTCTTGAAATGCAGTTTCACATTTGGCATCCTAGACAAAGTCCACACCTTTCTTCATCAAACAAGAGAATAGACAGCACTTCCCTGATAAATTGGAGATGAACCGTCAAATGTATGCCAATATTCCTTGAAGCCCTTTTAGTTCTCTTAAGGTCCTTGGAGATGGCATTTCCAAGATAGCCTTGACTTTAGTGGGGTCAAGTTCTATTCCAGCTTTCCGTACTATTAATCTGAGGAACTTACCCGATGAGATACCAAAGAAGCATTTTAGTGGATTCATCCGCAATTTGTGTTTGAGAAGTCGGAGGAAGACTTCTCGAAAATCGTCGAGATGGTCTTCTTTTCTTCTGCTTTTGATGGCGAGGTTGTCAACATGGCATTCAACCGTCTTGTACTACATATCTTGAAATATTTTCATCATAGCCCTCTGATATGTTGCACCCTCACTTTTTAGACCAAATGGCATGACAATGTAGCAATACACGCCAAATGGAGTCCGAAATGATGTATGCCTTTCATCTTGAGGATGTATCTTTATCTGATTGTAGCCAGAGAATCCATCCATGAATGTCATTTGCTCAAACCCACAGGTGTTGTCAATCATCACCTCTGGTATGGGGAACGGGAACTCATCTTTAGGGCATGCATTTTTCAGGTCCCTGTAGTCGATACAGACCCTTATCTGCCCATTTTTCTTTGTCACGGGGATGATGTTGGCTAACCATTCAGGATACTGTTCCTCGAGGATGAAGCTAACGTTTTTGAGTTTCTGAACTTCTTGTTCAATTTTGTCCATCACGTCAGGACGGAATCTTCTTTGGCCTTGTTTGACAGGCTTGATTTCTTTTTGCAAGTTGAGTTTGTAGACTGCTACTTTGGGATCTAAGCCAAGCATTTCAGCATAAGACCATGCAAAACAATCAACGAACTCACGGAGGAAAGAGATATACTCGGGTAACTTATCATCCTTTATATTCTTGCTTATGAATACAGGACGTCGGTTATCAGGTGTTCCCAAGTCTATCTTTTGAACAAGATCTTCTGTCAAAAGGTTTGAGGGTGGTTCCTCCACAATATTTTTGGAGGCTTCCATCTCAACAAGACCTTTTGGAGTGCCAGAGGCATTTTCAGACCGAGGCTCTGTTTCTGTCCATGGGTCTTCTTGATCGGTACTCTTCTCAAGACTTGCAATGAGATGGTCCCAATCACCTGCTGGAACTAGGTTGAAGTAGGGTACTTCTTTTGGAGACGATGGTTCTTCTGGGTCAGAAAACCGCGCGTCTGCATCATCGGACAATTCCTCCTCATCATCAGAGAAATTATACGAATTGGAGGAGCTTCTTGGATCCTTGACGGACGACTCCTCAAAGAGATATCCAGGGAGATCAATATCTTCATGGACACGAGATGTTGAGGCTTTGTCGGCAAAACGACTTTGTAGCCATGGTGTGAACTGACTCATAGGAGTGGTAGGATCATACCCCAATCCGTATGAAGATTTGCCTTTATGAAGGTGGATTTTCTAATCTTCTGGTTGACTTTTAGTCAGGGTGGGTTCCAATGGTATGAGAATACCATGACCACCTCCTAAACTAATCGGATTCTGAGCGTCGTAGCCTATTTTCTTCATAATAGCTTGTGCCATCGGACTATACAGGGATAGCTAAAGCATACCTTCATTTTGGAAAGGTTCAAGCAGAGAATTTGGCAGAGATGCTCCTGACCTGTGGAAGAAGATTGTTTTTTCTTCTGGCAAAGTTGCCGGAATAACAAAGGAAACAGACGTAGGTCTTCTATGTTAGCAGCCGTCTCCAATGGAGTGAGAGCAGGCCGATCTTGCTGAGTATCAGCTTGGCTTGACGTTGTGTCGTCTTCTGGCTTTGAGTCTGAGTCTGTGTCATGCATGATTGACACAAGGGAAACAACGAACTTGCCCCCAGCCTTTTGTTTTTTCTTCTTTGCTTTGGTGGTGATTACCAAAGGTTTTGATGTCTCGAGAGAAATCACAAAGGGAGCTTGACTGCTTACTTCGAGTTTGGTGGAAGGTTTGTTTACTTCCAATGATTGCTGAGGATCCTTGCCTTTGTCTTTCTAGAGATTGTCGGCAAAGTGAATTGTTTCTTCCTCCTTTTCTTCTTTTTCATCTTTATACATTTGAGCATCTGGAAAATGGACATCCTTGCCTTTGAAGGGCTTTTTGTCTGCAAAAACTAGATGTATTAAGCCGTCGTTGTCAACGAACTTGATGCACTGATATAGAGTTGAAGGGACGACACCATTCTCATGTATCCAGAGGCGTCCAAGGAGGATATTATAGCATGAAGGGGTCCTTATTGCATATACAGTGACTTTAGAAATAAGGTCACCGATTTGCCATTTGAACCTGATTTTTCCAATAGGCCTTTGAGCGCTGTTGTCATATTCGAAGATGGATACAGACATGTGACTCAGCTTGCTAGGTGGGACACCCAGCTCTTCGAGTACCGAAGTAGAAATGAGGTTGAGTGCCAAACCTGGATCAATCTAGACTCTATGTACTGGCATTTCTTTGACGTACACCGTGAAGTACAAAGGTCGATTGTGCTTTGTCTCGCCTAGCAGGAGGTCATCTTTGTCGAAGGCAATTGTTGCACTTGCTGCTTTTTGAACCGAGAGACATTCATTGTTTAATCCCTTAGTTTTCTTCTTTTCTCCCTTTGAGGGAGTATTTGATTTTTTGACCCTATAGTCCATTTCAATTTGCAGGACTTGTGGGGCATGTTGGTCGACATCCGCATTCAGCCTTTGTAATTCTGAAATGAGACTATCACGAGTTTGTGGAGACATTCGTAATAAGTCAAGGATGTGCAGTCGTGCAGGTATCAAGTCGTACTTGAAAGCCTCCTTCGGGCTTTCATTTTCATTATTGCTGCCACTTGGGGCGTTTACAACTTCCTTTCCCGAAGGATTTACATAAGAAGAAGAAGGTTGGTTGTAATTTTTGTGGTAATCCCGGCCAGAACGGGTACCTCTACCAACTTCAAGAGCTTCTAGAGAAGGGTCTTCTTTTGGAAGATCACTCTCAGGATCGAGGGGTTGATCCTTGTCATTTGCTGAAGACGTCTCTGTAGATCATTACCGTCCTCGGTGATTGCGTTGCATGGAGCATTTTCCGGGAACAAGTCCTGAACGAACGGCATCCAGCAACTTTTCTTTATCAATCCAGACATCGTTAACGAGATCGGGTATCTGGGACCCATCGATTGGGTTTTCATTGAAGAAGACTTCATTGGCAGGAGTTTCTTCAAGATGATCAACCGGGAGAGGCTTGAGCTCAGATGTCACAGCTTCAGGAGACGAGGGCTGAGAAGATGCTATCTCGGTGGAAGTCACCTGAGAGGATGTAGCTCCGGAAGATACACTACCGGTTGGGGAGTACGTGTCTTCGGAAGCTTCAGAGGCACTATCTTCTCGAGCTATCGCATTGCAGGTTATCCTGACAAGAGATGCCCCCGGTGTAGACTATCTGGAATCGGACCTATCCTCAGATGTAAGAGGATCATCGATCCAGCTATTTTCTCCATTTTCAGGAGTTGAGGGAGAAAGTTCCCGTTGATTTTCAGGGAGCTCTGGTTCTGGATCATGACGAAGATCATTGATGCGATCCTACTCTTACTCTATAGCAAGATGTTGCAAGATTCTTGCATATTCTTCGAGATTGGGCATAGGAGCCAAATCTTCTTCGTCATTTGCTCCTTGTGGTTCATCATTATGGGGTTCCACTGAAGCATCTATTGGTGCCGGATTGACAACATTTTCTTAAGCAGCGTCCTGGTCTTCTTCATCATCAGACCAAGATCCTTGCGGCTGTAATGGGTTATACCAGATTACTAGCATAAGATGAGATTCGGGAATCCATTCCTCATTGGAGAGGTATTCTCCTGTTTCAAGGGATTCTTCCCACTCATCGACATCACTGGCAGTATCACTGCACTCGTATCCATCCATGGAGAATCCAACTACCGAGTTGCAAGAGTATGATGCCCCCTGCGCAGTTTCATTTTGTATTGAGGTGGCATGAAATCATCAAGGGTAAATTTTCTTACCGCCTTAGAAGTTTTGGAAAGGAATTCTTCCGTTGCCCCTAGTGAAGCAGTGGAAGAGGTTTCTGCCTTTTCAGGGACCTTTTGTTTTGGTTGAGACTTTTGCTGTTGTTTGAGCTTACGGAGTTGTCTCCTAGCTTGCCTTCGCTGCGGAGCGGTCGGCTTTATTTTGACGATCTCCCAATTTTCATCTTCTAGGAGATCGGGATGCATGCATATGGGTTGTCCATCTAGTGTTGGATAGGGAACCAACTCTTAGGATGCTTGAGCCATTTTTATCACCTTGAATGAAGTAGTGATCTTCTCCTTTGGTGACTTTGAAGTTTGCCCACATGACACCATGTTGACAGAGGTGGAGCCGTAATTTTTGTCAAAGGTGATGACTCCGTTTTTCCACATCTCGTTGATCTTCTCTCTCACAACGAAGCATTGATTGAGAGGATGCGAGATCGTCTGATGGTATGGACAGTATCAGGGATCGTTGGTTTTGCCAACATCTCCCGGTCTTTTGGGTTCAGGCAAAGTGAGTTTGCCATTTGCTAAGAGAGCCTCAAAGATTTCTTTACATCTTCATCGAACGGATATTTCTTTTCTACACGTTCTTTGAAGGCATCGGAGAGTTTGGGTCTTTTACCCGTAGCTTTGTTTTCAGCTTTCTTTGGCTACTGAGAAGCAGACTTGGTTTGCACATTGAGAACCTCCTTTTTCTTTGGTTTTGAGGTCGTAATGGCAGTCGGCTCTTTCTTTGATGATTTCTGACTGTTAAGGTCTTTGATCACCATTTCAGCTTCCATGGAAGCTTTTAGGAGTTCTCCCAGGTTCTTTGATTTGTTGCCAATGATCATGGAGCATATTCTTGCTCTCATGTTGTTAAGGTAGATGTCGACTAGCGACGCTTGTGGCAGTACATCTGAGCATTTGTACACCATCGCCTTCCACTTATGAATGAAGTCGTATGTTGACTCATTCTCTCCCTATTTTAGACTGTAGAGCTGAGTCATAGTAATAGGATGGTCCTCACCTTAGAAGTGGGTCAGGAAGCGTGTCTCCAGCATAGCCCAGTTTTGGATGTAGTTCTCCGGCAGAGTGGAGTACCAATCAAAGGCTGTACCTTTTAGGGTACTTGCAAAGAGGCGAATCTTGAGGGCATCTTGATCCGCAATAGCTCCTGTCAGGATCTTGAAGTGGATGACATGCTGTCTGGCTGAACCTTTCCTTGTATATGTTTTGAGAGTAGGTTGTTTGAATTTTGCAGGGAACGGAACCAAGTCCATCCATAGAGGATAGGGTGGTTTGATCCCATGTTCCTTCAATGTATCCTCTTCTTTTGCTTTTGCGAGGATATTGTCTACGTCCTTTTTGGTAAGGGCGCGTGACTCATTATTTTCTGCATTGCCCTCGTCATCTTGATGATTTGGAGGGGTTTCATTGTTAGGTGGACGCTATAAAGTGAGAAGGAGGTTTTCCATCAGAACCTCAATCCTCTGTTGTCCTTGTTCCAACTGCTGGATGCGTGCGGTTACATCATCCTGTGGATTATGTGGTGGAGGCTGCTTAGAACTTGTAGCCAAGACGCTCATCCCTCGGGATTCGAAGGAAGAAATCGTCCTGGTGACTGAGCTAGGGCTCGTTCTTCTGGATGAAGAGTCCGAGGAGTGGTTACTCTGGTGTCCTTGGCTTGAGGGAGTGGAGGATTCTTCTATTCGTGTCCGGGAGACTCTGCGAGTCACCGGACCTCTGACACGGATTTTGGTTGCTAACTTCTGGCGTTTTCTGGTTTTGCCAACCATATGGACAGCAACAGCTTGGTCGGGTCTTTCTTTTTTGACCCATTTGTTAGAGACATGGAGAGTAGAATACTGGGTTCTTTGCTTCTCAAGTCTCTTCTGTCGATATACTGCACGACGACGCATACGACGAGCAATTTGAGCTTCAGTCAGCTCTGGCTGAGCTCTGGCAATGAAGGATGTAGTCCCCCGTGCGCAGCAGCCGAGCTTCTCTTCTTTGAAGCTGGGCATGGACAGGATCTGGATGCGGTCCTTAGCCTGTCTCAATGAGGCTTTGAATTTTGCAAGTTGGACCCCTGTTGAGATGAAGGGTCGACTCGCAAGAGTGCAGGCTTCAGTATGTTTTTGCGGAGGCCTAACGATGCAGGATTTGATTTTGGGCTTGTAAGAGCAAGCTGGCTCATGCTAGTTTTGTTTATTCTTTGGGCAGAGGGTAGGTTTCTCCTCTTTCATGTAAGAGAGGGGGTAGAACCGGTTCTCTTTGAGAGGGACCAAGTATGCTGGCTTTGTACATGTTCGGGACCTCCGTTGCTTCGGTGAGGATCTCGGGACCAGGTTTTGGGGCAACCCTGGTTTAGTTGAGGCTTCGTGGGAGCGCCACGGGCTTCAGGCTTCTTTGTGTTCGCCCTTCGTGCCATGTTAGTGACACGTTGCGGGGCAATCTTCTACTTCTTGGCAGGTACAGTTTCTTCTACGGGGAGTGGGAATGGTCCCAACGACCCAAAGACGATGGTCCGGGGAGTTGAAGTTGACCCGGTGTTTTGAGAGTTGTCAAGGGAGATGACACTTCGGCAACTGGCGGGGCGCTTATGAGTGCGCTTGTTTTGCTTGTCTTGAAGCATAAGCTAGTACTTGTTCTCATCGAAAGTAATGGTCAATGAAGCTGCCATTGTTAGTTTTGGAAAACTTCTGAAGCAAGACCAAATCTATTGGTAATCACAAGAATATGGTGATCATAAATGGAGAACAACTATGGTTTTGACTTTTCAAATTACTCGAGGGGACATGGCCTAGCTCGAGCAAGATGAAGAAGGCAAAAAGCCATAGAGGATACAATTGTTCTAAAATGCAAGTATGGTAGGCTCAGGGTGAGCGTACCAGTGACTGCTAGAAGCAGTTGTGGACCTTAATTCAAATTACCGAGAAGCAAGGCTCGCTCGAGGTAAAATGATATAAGGTTGGAGATACAAATGTGTCAGTCGAGAATACAGTAGACCCGAAAGGGCGTACTAGCACCGCTAGGCACAAATGTTGCGAATCGCATCCTTGGAAATGACACAAAATGGGATTTTTTGAAAGGTCAAATTTGGATTCATAAAGGAGAGCAAATGGTGTTCCAATCCGAAAAAGGGCTCAAACATTTCTGCGAGCGCTAAATCCGAAAAGGAAGGAACCAGAATTTCTTAAATGTAAGCCCAAACGTGACGGAAGTTTTTTTTTTTTTTGAAAGGTCAAGATTGAATTCATCAAAGAGAGCAAGTGGTGTTCCAATCCGAATCACAACTTAACATTTCTGCTAGCGTTAAATTCGAAAGGGAAAGAGCCAAGATTTCTCAATTCTGAACTCAAAAGTGACGTAGATTTTTTTTTAGAGGTTTAGGATTGAATTCATCAAAGAGAGCAAATGATGTTCCAATCCGAATCACAACTCAACATTTCTGCGAGCGTTAAATCCGAAAAGGAAAACACCAAGATTTCTCAATTCTTAACTCAAAATTGAAATTTTTTTTTTGAAAGGTGCACATAGGTTTCCAATTCGATCTTATGAAACCTTAGTAGATAGATCAGCCCCCAGGTAAGGGTAGGATTACTTAATGAACCCGTTTGAAGAACCCTTGCCTCGAATAGTCTAGCTATCTCCACACTCTGGACAAGGCTTTTCTTAAATCCACTTTAGTCAAAGAGCGCAATTGGTGCAACCTTAGTATTTTTTTTTTTTTTTGAAATTTTTTTTTTGAAAGGCTTCTAATGAACTCATCAAAGAGAACAAGTGGTATTCCAATCCGAACCACAACTCAACATTTCTGCGAGTGTTAAATCCGAAAGGGAATAACCAAAGTTTCTCAAATTTCAATGCAAAAGAAAGAAATAATATTTTTTTGTTTTTTTCTTTGAAATTTTTTTTTTTTTAAATCCCAATTGAACTCATCAAAGAGAAAAGATGGCCCAATCCTCGATATAAACAATAGCTACAAACATTTATGTGAGCTATTAAGTTCGAAGAGGAGAGGATCAAAGTTTCTCAAAGTTGAATCTAAGAAAGAGTTCATTTTTTTCTTAAAGAATTTGAAATGAAGTTTTTTTTTTTTTTTTTTTTTTTTTGAAAACCCCTATCGGACTCATCAAAGAGAAAAGATGGCCCAATCTCCGATACGAACAATAGCTCCAAACATTTCTATGAGCTATCAAATTCGAAGAAGAGAGGATTAAAATTTCTCAAAATTGAATCCAAGAAAAAACCTCAGTTTTTTTAGAGGATAGAGACCAAGAGGAGGTCCTATATCCACTAAAAAACCAAGTAAACGGGCTGAAAAGCCGCGTTTAGGCCATGTTGTAGAAGAAAAGGACCTTGGGGGGGTGGCCCCCCAAGGGACTTTGATCACCTTGTAGTGCTTCTTGCGGCAGAGCAGCAGGACTTCGTCAAGATTTCTCTGGGAGAATGCAAGTATGCAAGTGCAAAATTTCAAGTCGATGTGTGTATCGATATCAATTCTGGTCCCTCTCTCTTGGAAATGGACCTCCTTTATAGGCTCTTGGTAGCCATGGGGTGGTTTATGGGCATTGATGGCCATGATGAGAGAATTGATGAGGAGTTACAAGTTTTTATTCTTTGATTTTTTAACTCCTTTTTCATGACTTGTGATTGGCCGATGGAGGATAATGGGCATTTAATCGCCTTTAATCTCCATGATGAGGGGAGTTTCATGGTTTAATGCCATGATTGCATGGACTTGTAACTCCCGCATGCTTGAATCTGATTGGGCCATCCAAAATAATGAGTTAATGACCGAATTAAGTTGTCACAAACGGGTCAATTAACAGCATTAAGTGGTCGCCGGAGCATGTGAAGAGTCGTGGGCCGCGCTGCATCCTTTGGGATTCTTCTTGTGATCATCGCAAGTGGATCCATACATTGTTTGATGTCGGATTGCGAAGCAATTTCAGACATTTGATTGATATCAATGGGCCGGTGACATCTGTCTAGTCGATTTCTCGATCGGTTGGATAGAAAGCTTACTTTCTTGATCAACCGGTTGGCGATCTTGGAGCGGTCAGTGATGACTTCATGCTCTTGACGGCGGATCCGAGATGTCAGTGAAGATCAGTCATTTTCAAGCCTCAAAAATTGGATTTTCAGAAAACCACAGAGGTAGGAACTCCCGAAACGCGAAAAGGATTGGAAATGGGGCCATCCGGCGAAAACCCGACGACCATGGGGTTTTTGCCCCTTTGGTCGCCGAGTGTATTTTTCGACCGTTTTTCCTTCTTTTTCATTCCTTTTTTCTTCTGTGTTTTTCTTGACATCTTTCCTCAATTATTGACTTGATTTTCTTGGAGAAAACTTGATGAGAACCCATGCAAAACCGGAGCACAAAGTTTCCCATTTTTCGAAAAAGCCGAAGTCTTTGTAGCCGATTTTCCGTCAAGAGTAGAAACTAGGTCAAACGATGTCGGAATGACCTGAAAATTGAGGTGAAGCTTCTTGAGCAGTGGATAGGACCAACCATGGGCTTTTATTTGAGTTTTGAAGCTGTTTGGGGTCCTGTCGATGTTTGACTTGATTTTGCTGCAAGGAAAATGTCGAGCTTTGATATGTGGTCAAACGATGTCCGATTGACCTGAAATTTGACAGGGAGCCTATTGGAGTCATGTAGAGATGATCCATTAGCTCTGACTTGGATGTCATGGTCCCGGGGTGCTCCACCGCCAGTAGGTTTGATTTTCTCTCAGAGCGTCGAAATCTGGTCAAACGTTGTCGAAATGACCTGAAATTCGACGTGCAGTGTAAGACCCCACCCCTAATTTCCTTGATTTTTGTATTTTTAATTGTGAGTTAGTCCTTTAAACGAGTTTTGATCCTAATCGAGTTGGTTTGTGGTTTAGTTCAGTTTTCTATAGCTTTGGGAATTTTTTAGAGCCATTAGACTTAGTCAGACATGCTCAGCGAGGCCCTGAGTGCACGTGTTAGCATGGGAAGATAATTACGCTTTCCGATTTTAATCGTGATTTCGACCTCATTTGAATGGTTTTATTATCTGTTACAACTTTCTTTTTTTAAACTGTCCGTGTTTGAGGCCCCAAAACCCAAGTTTTGGCCCAAAGGGGTAAATCTGACTTTTCATGCAAAATCTGGACATGAATTTCGAAATCTCAAAACCATGTCAAAATTATACTTTTTGAAGACTAGATTTTTCGACGATCGTTTTGTTCTTCTTCGTCGATTTCATCCGGGGTCGACAAAACCATGTTTTAATCGTTTCAAGTTCAACTGCTTTGGGACCCACTTCCAAACACTATATAAGCTCTCTTTCTTCTTCATTTCCCATTTCCAAATCCCTGCAATTGTTTTGACCTAGAGTGAAGAAGAGAAGAAGGCCTTCTCTTGATCTTTTTCTCCTTGAATCATCAAGCAAGAGGCTCCAATCCCTGATCCGACTCCGTGAATCTCTTCCTCTCTTCTCAAGCTTCAGCTGGACCCGTTTTTGAGCCAAATCCCCGACACTATTCATCATCTTCTAGCTCTCTTCTTCTTGTTTGACTAGCTAAATGTTAGGGCTCTTGTTTCTCTTTTCATTTGATGTTCTTTTAGTTCATTTAGAACTTGTTTTCCATGTTTTCAAACCCATTTTCGAAATGGGGGTTTGTGATGACCAAAAATGTGATTTTTATGTGTTCTATTTTGGGGCTTTTGTGTAGATTTCGTGGATCTTCCCTTTGGTTGAGTTTTGTGAAAATTTCCTTGGCATTGGATTGAGGCAAGTGAACTCTATAGGATTCTTCATGTACATTGCATTATGGTTCTATTATTTTCATCAAGACATGATTTCTATGTTTAGTTTCATAATGCAAGTTATGTTTCATACTCTTTCAAGTCATGGGTTTAGTTTCTTCACTTGTATTGTTACTAATGATTTTTCAAGTATTTAGAATCATGTTGATCTTGTAAGCTTTTATGATTTTGCACATGGAAATGTCTTGAGGTTTCTCAATGGAGTGAATGGTTTATTTATGGATTGAATGATACAAAATGTTGTTTTTGACCCTTGGTGAGCATGGTGGCTCAGGAGTTTGTTTGGTTCAGGGGTGAGAAGAAGAAGGAAGAAAAATGAATGAAGGAAAGGGCAGTTTCTGCACTCAGTCGCGCACAGGCAGAAGCCTGTTCGCTCGAGCGACCTCTGGGTTCGCTCGAGCTAACGTGCCTCTGTTTGAAGGGTTTCGGACAGAAACTTGTCCGCTCGAGCGAACCCTTAGGTTGGCTCGAGCGAACAAGCCTCTGTCTGGGGTCCGCTCGAACGATGATATGACCGCTCGAGCGAGCCTGATTGTCCCAGTTTTGGATTTTCAATTCTTTTCTGAATTTCTTGGAATTTAAAAACTAGACTATGCTTTAGACTTTTAATTGACGTTGTACAAATTGGAATTTCCAAAATGTACCTTACCTTCGGGGACACCAAGCTATGTAAATTCTGACATTTGGGTTTCAACTTCACAAAGGTCAATGCACAGTCTTAGCCTATGCTTGATGGACTTATGTTCTCACTCTTGTTTTGATGCTTCATGCATCATCATGTTCTCATTTGATTTTCAAGTATAAGTTGTGGAAGATTTGTTTCATGAATCAAAGCGCTTATTTTGATGCTTCGTGCATCATCGTGTTTTCGTTTGAATTTCAAGTATAAGCTTGTATTTAAGACATGTTTCAAGAATCATGTTTCAAGAATCAAAAGGGAATCATTTCTTAAGTTTGTTAAGCATTTATATTATGCTATTTTGCTAGCCTTGTCGTGTCTCGTTTGATAAATGATTTCCCTCTTGTTTTGTTGTGTTCTCGAACGTGTATCGTCATGTTTTGTGCATTCATGATATAAGTGAATACCACTGAGCTTAGACTGCCCTTTTAGCTTGATCCACTACCTGGGGGTCCTTAAACATGTGGATTGTCTGCAGACTAGTCGTGTATTATATTACACATCGTCCGTGTTCGTGTTCCGGTTCCGCGGCCGGCCCCCTGTCTACCTTATGTGGCGTGGGATCGTGTCTTGCGTGTCGTGCTTGTCGTGCGTACTTGCTCTTGTCATCATGTATGATGGAGAAAGGATGGGCTCGTTGTGGATTCACTAATCATAATATTATATGTATTCATGTCTTGTTTCGTATATCGTTCATGCACTCGTGATTTCTTGATAAGTATCTTGTTCATGCATTGTTTTTAAACCTTGTAAATCTGTTTCAAGTTCAATAAATTGTTTTTAGTTATTGTTTCGTTTAAACTTTAATTTTGTTTATGTTCTTGCCTAAATTGATCACCTGCCAGACCGCCGTGTCTGATATTCTACTACTTTGGTGCTCTAGATACCAGGTCCTTGTTTTGAGCTAGTTCGTGTGCAGAAGGCTGTTGAGCCACGAGTTTTACAGGTTTGTTGTGTCAGCGATGTCATGTAGACGTCATGCTTGACTCCGGAGTTACGTTACACCCTTGGGTAGTATTTGTTCTAGCTTGCTATTTTGTACGGCTTTTGTTAGCCTTTTTATTGGGAATTGTAATTAATGCACTCGTTAATTTGTAACTTGAAACTGTTTGGGTAATGACTAGCCTGTTACTGTCAGCTCTGTATATTTTGATATTATGATTAATTCCAGTCTAAGTTTGAATATTATTATGACAATCTTATGCTGACGGATTGAGTACGACACGGAACCCGATGGATACGAATTCCGGGTCGTAACGTCTTGTAAAGCTTCCGCGAAATATTTTGATGTGTTGGGAATTTTGCCATCCTCACACACGTGGATCCTGGGGGAAAATACAAAATTTTAATTAACACCCCATATTCACGTCCCCGAGATCAGATCCCGGTTTTGGGGGCGTGACATACAGCCCTTTAGAAGCATGTTGAAGCCACTCATATGCTTTGTTTGATGAGTGATGGCCTCGGTGGTTCTCGCCGCGGGGAGGTTTGATTTTGCTGCTCGAGCGTTGATGGAGGGTCAAACGTTGTCAGTTTGACTTAAATTTTGGCAAGGAGCCCTTTGGAGGTATTTTGGAACCATCCGTAGGCTTTGATCGAAGTTTTGATGTTTTTGATGCTGTCGCCGCTAGGAGCGTCTATTTAGCTGTCGAAGGAGTGAAGTTAAGCCAAACGATGTCGGAATGGCCTGAAACTTCAGGTGTACCCCTCTTTTGGTTGTCTTGAAGGATCTTGGAGTTTTTATTTGATTCTAACAAGATCTGATGCTTGAAGTAGCTTTGCCTGTTTTGTAGCAGGATGCAGCTTCATGTGGCTTCTTGATTTTGAGGAGACATAGTGACTTTTTTGGTGTCAACAAATGGATTGAGTTTGGATTGAGAATGTGTCATTTGAACTAGTTTTGAACTTAATTAGGCTAGAATAAGTACTTTTTCATAAATCTCAGCTTTAGCGTATTTCGTCGTTTGCATTAAATTTTGATACCATCACGTTTATCTCGAAGAGTACATCAACTTTCATAATAAACTTCATTGCATTTGATCTCATATAGATCAAGTTAGTCTTCATTTGACTCGAAATGTAAATAAGGTAATGTCTTAGGGTTTAAATGTGAACCTCAGAATAATTAATTTTAAAAGGGTTTGAGTTCAGTTGTGAACGATATGTGGAATTTCCAAAACAAGAACCCTAGGTTCTTTCCTTTCTTCTCCATCTCTTCTCCTTCAATTATTTAGAAAGATGCTATGCTAGTGGTTTGAATGGAAACTTGAGTTGTTTCCATCTTCTTCATCAACTTGCTTAACAATTCTTTAGAGTTGGAATTAGGGAAATATTCAGTTCTTCCTTTCTACAAGCTACAAAGTAAGTGATTGTAGAGATTTCAGTTTGAATTAGGTTCTTTAGATCCTTCAATTTTTGTTACATCTTTTCCATTTTTGGTTGTTTCATATGATAGGGTTAGTGGAAAAGGGTTCAAAGAGTGGAACTTCCTTTCTAATTGAGCTCAAGAAAAGGGGTTTTGTGTTGGATATCGAGTTAAGGCAAGAATAAATAGTTAATTGTAAATAGATGCTAGTAATCTTCCATTAATTCAGTTGTATGTTTAATTTCACCTTCTTTTGTAAAATTTATATATGAGGGTTGAACGGTTTAGTGGAAAAGAAGTTGGAAATTGTAAGATGATGATTGAGAAGGTGACAGAAGGTCCCATATTATGTGAGGTTATGAATGAATGGAATGAAGAAGAGGAAGAAGAAGATTAGTTTCAGATTTCTGAAACTGCAATCCTGTCAAGTCTGATCCGCCGGACTTGAAGCTCCGATCGATCGGTTGACTCAGAACTAAGTCCAGATTAAGATGATTCTAATTGAATCAAAATCTCTTTCTATGCATATAAATAGGTCTATAAATTAGTCTTGAAGCTATTTATAGTGTAAATGGGAACTATTAAGTCTTAGGGACTATATAGACTATATATGACCTTAGAGTTGATAGTTTCATTTAAAACATAGTTCAATGGAATTAAACAAATAATAATATCAAATGCTAGGAATTTTAGATGTATTAACCATTGGTTTAGCACTCAACAAAGGATGTTAATTTAGGAGACTCCAATGTACACATCATACACCATGTAATACCAAATCAGAAGTAACACGTACATTGGATAACCTAAATTACATTGAAATGGATGGTTAGATACGGCAGATAATTAGATTAGTGATGGTTAGTAATTTATCTTGGCTCTTTAAGTTGATTTGCATATCATATTGAAATATTATGTTGACCTCAAATTCTAAATTATAATTGCACGAATCTTTATTTTTCTTCAATTGATTTGATTGGATTATTTGGAATTGAATTGATATCCAAAGGTGATATAATTGATTTGAATTGACTCTTTGAGTCGGGTGTTGACACCAAAAATGTCACTTTGCCTCTTCAACATCAAGAAAGCTGCATGAAGTCGCAACCTGCCATAAATAGGCAATGTAACTTCTCCAAAAAATCAAATCTTGTCAGAATCAAACAAAAACTGTAAGATCCTTCAAGATAGCCAAGAGAAGAGTACACATGAAGTTTCGGGCCATTTCAGAAACATTTGGCCTAACTTCACTTCTCCGACAGCTAAAATGGCGCTCCCGGCGGCGACATCATCGGAGACGTCAAAACTTCGATCAGAGCCTACGGATGACTCCAGCATGTCCCAAAAAGGCTCCATTCCAAATTTCAAGTCAAACCGACAACGTTTGACCCTCCATCAATGCTCAAGCAGCAAAATCAAGCCTCCCGGCGGCGGGAACCACCGAAGCCTTCGCTCATCAAACCAAGTGCATGAGTGGCTTCAACATGCTTCCAAAAGGCTGCACGTCAAATTTCAGGTCATTCCGAAAACGTTTGACCAGGTTTCGATGCTCCGAGAGAAAATCAAGCCTACCGGCGGCGGAGCAACCCGGGACCATGACATCCAAAACGGAGCCCATGGAACGTCTCAAAATGACTCCAATAGGCTCCCCGTCAAATTTCAGGTCAATCGGACATCGTTTGACCGCACATCAAAGCTCGGCATTTTCCCCGCAGCAAAATCAAGTGAAGCATCGACGGGACCCCAAACGGCTTCAAAACTCAAACAAAAGCCTATGGTTGGTCTTATTTATTGCTCAGGAGGCTTCACCTCAAATTTCAGGTCATTCCGACATCGTTTGACCAAGTTTCGACTTCTGGCGGAAAATCAGCAGCTCTACGCGACAAAGTCTTCGGCTTTCCCGGAAAATTAGAAACTTTGCACTCTAAAAATGCAAGGATTCTCATCAGGTTTTCTACAGGGAAATCAAGCCAAAAAATGAGAAGAAATGTCAAGAAAAACACAGAAGAAAACGGCGACGAAAAAGACCTCAAAACGACCGCAAAACGGGCTCCGAAGGGGAAAAATCCCCCAGGGTCGCAGACCCCTGCGACCATGGCCCATGGTCGCAGGCCCCTGCGACCATGGCCCATGGTCGCCGGTCCATGGTCGCCGGCGACCATGGCCCATGGTCGCCGGAGACCATGGAGGTCCGGGTCACCGGATTTTCGGCCGGTGACCCGTTTTTTCCGTCTTTTTTCGCGTTTCGCGCACTTTGGCCCCTGTGGTTTCCTGAAAATGTGATTTTTAGTGCTTGAAATTGACTCATATCCGACGACATCTGTCAAAATCACGGGTCAACCTCCAAAAGCATAAAATCATCAGTGATCGCTCCAAGATCGCCAACCGGCTGACCAAGAAAGTGCACTTTCTGTCCGACCGATCGTGAAATCGACAAGACAGATGTCACCGGCCCGCTCTTAGCTATCAATGTCTGAAGCTACATGTTCATCCGATGTCGATCAGCATGTAGATCCATCGATGATCGTCGCCAGAAGAATTCCAGAAGACACGGCATGGCCCGCGACTCTTCAACTGCTCGGCGACCAATTAATGTGGTTAATTGACTAGCTTTATTGCAGTCATTAATTCATTTCTTTGGACGGCCCAATCAGAAGCAAGCATTTGGGAGTTACAAGTCAATTGATTCATGGCATTTAAACCATGAAACTCCTCCCATTATGGTAATTAAGGTGATTAAAAGCCCTTAATCTCCATCGGCCAATCAGATTCAAGGAAAAAGGAGTTACAAAATCAAGAAATAAATCTTGTAACTCCTCCCATTAAAGCCATTAAGGCTCATAAACCCTCCTAAATGGCTACCAAAAGCCTATAAATAGGAGAGCATTCCATTGAAATTGGGATCGGAAAAAGATCGGAAAAAGATCGGAAAAGGATCGGAAAAAAAGAGGAGAAAATCAGAAGATCAGAAAAAAAAGGATCAGAAAGAGATCTGAGAGAAAGAAAAAGAGAGAAAAACTCTGCTGAAGTTCTGCACCGGCCACCACTACAAGGTGACAAAAGTCCCTTGGGGGGCACCCCCCCCCAAGGTCCTTGCCTTCTCCTGCTGCCTCCAATGGCTTAGACGTGGCTTTTCAGCCCGTCTACTTAGCTTTTTATTGGACATAGGACCTTCTCTTGGTCTTTGTCCTCTAAAAACCTGAGGTTATAGCCAAGCCAAGCAAATCAAGAGCATCTTCTGTTCTCATCTGCATGGATGATGGCGAAGCCCATACATGGCTTGCAACCGTCAATCTGAACGAGTCCCCCACAGTCTCCTGAAAAGTTAGATCTTCCTTTTCTTGCTTTTCATTGTAGTTTGTATTTTTCTAAAAGAGACAAAAATCACAACTCTTGTCTTTCATTATTGATGAGAATTGTAAATCGGCTATAAACGCCAAAATCGGCTATAAATGCCAAACAAAATCGCCTTTCACGGCAAACCAAGAAAATGTCTCTTTTCTTAAATATTTGTGCAATGGAAAACTTGAAAGAAGTTGATTTCCTTTTTACTTGCGAAGGTTGATCTCCGGATTACCACTTGCAATTCCAAGTAAAATAGAAAATCTGGCATACCCACACAAAGAAATGTTGATGCACGCTTCAGGGCCCGCCAGGGCGCGAAAGGGTCGGACCCGACGGACTCCCACGTTCCGCCGACCCCGGTAGCCGCCCCAGCAGGCGCCTCGGAGCGCGTTCCATCATCGGGCACTACTTAATTTAACCTGTTAAAGCTCGTTAGAGCTGAAATAGGGTAATTGTACAATTCCTACTGCAGTAGATGGATATATTGAGGTGATACGGAGCTCCGTGTTGATGCCAGTTGTCCCTGGCCCGAACACTAGTCAGATCCCACATAATAGAATGCTTCCATTAGAAGATATGAAATGTGATGCTAATGTAGTTGCCAATTAGAGTATAACTCTTGTTTATAATTCTAACATCATACATTGGTAATGCACAATTGCCTAGTATTCGGTATTTGAACTCATAAATCATCTTGTCTTTAAATTCAATAGAACACTGCATGCATTATAATAATGATGTTTATACTTCGTTGAATCGTCATATTCATTAATGTTAATAATGGTATTACAGGTTCGAATGCCAATGCCGGTCTTGCAAAGATCGCAGCGCCAGCAGAGGAGACCACACCAATTCCTTTAGGAGGATTAATAGAATGGAATGGCTAGGATATCATCTGATCCTGGTTTGTGGAGTGCGAGAATGATAGTTTATAATTTTTGAGAACTTGAGAACTATGTCGTCATGCGTTGTAGTTTTAAATATGCATAGTGATGACATGGTTGTAAAGTCTGATTACTTTCCTTTTTGCGTAAAGAACTTTGTGAATATGTAAATAAGTCTATTAGTGTTTCATTGTTATATAAACTTCCGCACTATTAGTGTTAATGACATATATGAAAGTAAGTATATCCTTTGTGAATTTCATTTTAACTTCGGTTGAATATGAAATTCACAAGAATATGTGTAGTCGCACCTCGGAATTTACCCTAATGAATTAAATCTGCTCGGGTTGTGACACCCATACCATCAAAATTATCAGATGTGACAAGAGCAATGCATCCACATGCAAACAAAAGCTGTTCCTCGTTATTTTTAAGAAGTTCTACTCAAGCACTCTGCGATTGCCTATTTATGTTCCAGTTCATCCAAATTGTGTAAACAAAAAAATGGAATAGGAAAATGCCAAAATGGAACATAATGAATTGACCACCAGAAAAAAAAAATCATGATTCATGAGGCATTTTCATCATTATGAAAAATTCTGGGGGAGAAATCGCCCTCAATTGGGGTTGACCATTGAAAAGGATCTATCTAAAAGAATACTAGAAAAACTTATGACTTTTCTAAAATAATCAATTCATGAGGCCTTTACTGAAAACTAACAATAGCTTTAGGATCTTTTGAAATTTCCCCTTTAGTTATTACTACTGCATATGCATATGGAACAATTGAAGTGAGAAAATATGGAAAGTCTTCTTCTCTCTCCTCACATGCTTCACTGCTTATTTATCGAATCATCAACCAAATTAACGGATTCTACTATTCTGAAACCAGAATATCTGCTGCAGCATGCCCCATTTTGCTCTGTTTTTAGAGACTTCCCTGGCCTTGAGGCCTTGTACAGCATTTAGAAAGCCTAGCAATCTAAATGAACGAGCTTATGAAAACAAGAAGACAGTAATAGCCTGCCAATCTAAGTTAAAGAACTGACAAGAACATTATCTAAATAAGAAGGCACATGAGCATAGATCTTGATACATAACCTAAACAAGTTAGGCTTCTAATAGAAACCTTTCTGTGCGCCTCTTGGTAGTACTGGAATTTTATTTTTAGAGATTATATGGGTACACAGAGAGAAACCAATTTAGATTGAAAAAAGAAACTTTTATGAAACAAACTGATAATCCAAAAGACAAGAATCAGATACAGTCCAATTCTAGCTCAACAACAACCAACATCAACAAAAATACACATGTATATTTTAGCCATCACACTGGACGTATAAACAAGAGCAAAGGCATGGCGGCATCAATCAAATTCAAGCTTTCCACAAAAGGAGATAAAATGACATACTCTAATTGGTCTCCATCATTCCAACGCTTTTAATCAATTACAATCAAGGGGAGGATGCAATTGTTCCTCTTCTATTCTATGGTCCAGCTCACCAGATTCAATATACTGCAAATCCTCCACAAGGATCCAAAAGTGTTCTTCAACCTCTTCTGCACTCTTCCCTCCAACCATGGACGCGACCATGTTCCACCGATCTGGATTTCCTTCGTCGACAATGGCCAAAGCCAACTCAAACAACTTGTTCTCCTCCCAGCTCCAACCTGAACACATGCCTCGTATTTCTTCCATTGTCCCCACGACCCAATTCCTCAATTCTCCCTCCCTCAGAAAATCTTCTACAATGACCCAATGCTCACTTTCTGTTGTGGACTAAAGAAACACTAAACAAAACTTTTTTATTTTATCATTGGATTCTACTTGCTCTAGATTTCAGAAAGAAAAAACTTCTCTCTCTCTCTCTCTCTCTCTCTCTCTCTCTCTCTCTCTCTCTCTCTCTCTCTCTCTCTCTCTCTCTCTCTCTCTCTCTCAGGAAGGATCTATCCAGGTTCTCTCAACTCCAGACTACAAGTCTACCATATAAATGAAAAATGAAATGAAGAAGGAAAAAGATACCTTGTATTGTATAAAAAGGAATCCATAGAAGAATCCAAGCCCTTTTGGCCAAAACGACATAACATAATAAAAGATGACCCAAACCAATATCCCGTTTTCGCTTATCATCTGCCGAGAAGAGACACAGTATCTAAATTTTCATTTCTGGCAAGGCAAAAGATTCCAGCTGCTTTCACATCCACAACTACACCGTGATAACATTGCAAGGCAAGCAGACGCCCATGTTTTTCAGTTGCTATATAGTTCATTAGACGTTGCAATTAATAAGTCTCATGCAAATGCAGTGCAAGCAATGATAAACATGTCCTTTTCATGTGGACACCAACAGAAATCAGCAGAGAAAAAGGATAAAAATGAAAAATAATAATTTTTTCCATTGCCACTGGTCACCTTCAATCACATATTGGTCCCATCTTGGTTGGATGCAGATGTGCCCATGGATGGATTTCTACATGTTGTATCGTAATTACTTACACTAACATGGAAGGGTTAAACATTAACAATTCTCACCCAAGTTGGATGGTGTAATAGAAAGGACTTTCCATATATTTGCTTATCCTAATTTCAATTCAGATGGATCACAATCTTGCAAAATCATACCAAATTGTTCGAAGCAGTTATTTTAGTGGTCTTATCAATAAGCCTGTCTTTGTGAATGTAGTATACCCCAAAAATATACACTGATCAGACCATCACAACCATCCAATTCATTGGTTCTAAATGGAGTCATTCTGGGATATGGTCACAGGTGATGGGGCCCATAGGATCTATGTGCATGTGTAACACTAGCCGGATTAATGAGTCACCACAGAGGTTCGGTTTCTTAGAAGGCTAACACAGGGATCTAACCCTTTCCTAATGCCGAAATGCCTTGTGTAGGACAGTCCGGTTAGAGTCACCTTGAAGCCATTGGACGGTCCATGGAGTTTTATTTCTCCATTTCATGACACCTTTCACTTTTAGAAGAGAACTTAGGTGATGTTCGAATAACACATTGCTAAAGATTAATGTAAACTAAATGTGAAATAGTGGAATAGGCATTGGTAGCAAGAAGGAGAAGTATACTTTTTGGCAAACACTATTTCATTTGTCATGGGGTTATGAAGTTGTAAGTGGGACAAATAGTTAATAGATAACGGCCTACAAAGTAACCAATTTAGTTCTTGTTTATGAGGTAAAATTTATTGGCAAAAGTAAGAAAAAGAAATCGCGAGACTTTACCTTTCCACTTGGAACCAATCAAACATGAATAAAGTAATATATATATATATGTATATATATAACTGATATTACTTTTCATAGTTTTCACTTTACCTCTTTGAAAAACGAGAATTGGTACAATAGACAAATGAAATTCCAGAGGGAAGGGGCCATTAGTGATTAACCGTACCAGTGAAGTTTTCTTCAGTCTTGGTAATTTTAAGGGTCTGGTACCACCGACCAATCGCCCTTGTTGTCGTCGCAGGGTACTGGACGAATTCTATAATTGGTTAGTTTGAAGACTCCAATGTAGTGTTTGCCCATGACCAACTATCTCTCCGTTTTTAGTTATAAAAAATTATAGCCTAAGAATTTGGTATATTGCAAGTTGCACTTTCTTATCATCACCCATTAAAAAACAATGTCTACTACAACTTACAGGTTGTATATATATTTTTTATGCAAATGCTCTCTCTCTCTCTCTCTCTCTCTCTCTCTCTCTCTCTCTCTCTCACCCCAACGGAAATTTAGGGTATGCAAATTGACCTAGCCTTGGTATGATTTAGTTGAGTCGGGATCCACTATTTCGTCCAAACAGGGAAACCCTGTTTGGAGAAATGAGGGGCCGACACTTGGACACAGTCACCCTGTCTATCCTTCTCTTTATTTCAACCTCAGCATGGATGTCCAAGTGTCCCCCCTTCGTCCAAACAGGGTTTCCCTGTTTGAACGAAACAGGGATCCTTTTTTTTTTTTTAGTTATATGGGCTAATCTTTATACCAAATCCGATAATGGGGTTCCAGGTTAAACCAGGCTAAGCCAGATTGAATATTGTTTAGTCTACTCCTGTTGATTATCTCAGGCCAATCCAGGTCAAGCTTTTCCACTTGGGCACTTTAGGATCAATGGGGTCAGCCCCAGTCTATTTAGTTGCAAGACCAGAAACTAGGCATTGTCCCTGCTCACAGATGTGACAACTTCGCCCAAATTTACCCAAAGAAGTTTAGGCCTCGGACATGTACAGCCGTTGACCTTTCTAGCAATATGGCATTCCTTCAGAATGGGTTAAGGGCTTCTTTTGGATGAAATTGTAGTTGCTGAATTTCTCTGAACGGGTTTTTAGGAAGGATCGTATCATAACACTTAAAGATTGAGGTGCAAGTATGGACATCCAAACACCCCTTGTGTACTTATTTGGTGTGTTGTAATTTAATGGAATGAGATCTAAAAGAATTGGACTCTTTTGCTAGGACCAGCCAGGAAATGGTAAGATAATTTTACAAGTGTCCTGACATGGTGGAAATGGTCATGGCTCATGTGCCAAACCCTGTTTTTATTGGTGAATCTTATTGCGTCCTGATCAAGATCAGATAGTGACGATAAGTAGGACCCACTTTCATTGACTTTCCTACAAAGTGGTGGCGATCTAGTAGGCCCATTCTCCATCATCACACCCCATGTTTTCACTATAAAATAGTAGCAAATGGGCAATTTTCTATTCTTATCCTTTCAAATCTCTAATGAGTGACTTAATTACAGTAAGCACACTTGATTGAACTTGAAGGGTGGATTAGGTTTGTTTCTGTGGAAGAATTTCAAATAGAATAACATCAAAGAATACCACTTTTCTGCTCTAGTACAGAAACATGCAAGTTGGGGTGCCATCAAAAGGCGGAGCTAGTTTTGTTTATTAAAGGCATCTATATAGGAGTGTCTAATGAATCCAAGTGCCAAAAAGACACTAGGCTCCACCTAAAAGCTGGTGTCTGTTTTGCACTTCTAGAGGCTTTTAAAATAGAATAGCAGCCAACTTAATTTTTTCTTCACGTCTAAGGAAAGGTTTGATTCCTTGATTTCTCCCTTAAGATATGGGTACAACTTGTCCTTAAGTGATATTTAAGAGTATCAGCAACGCATTGAGAAACTGACTAGTGTTAACATGATCGTTCAAGTCTCTATCATAGGCCAAAAATACACAAATAAAAAAATGAGTTTTTACAAGAATTAGAAGATAATTAGATGTGCCCCTATTTTATTATATAAAAAAATTAGGGGATTTGTTCAGGTTTTATGCTAGAAAGAGAGATCTTTGCTTGTTGTGTAATGATGATCACCACTTTCATTGAAGCGTAAAAGCCTTATTTATGTTGTTTGAGGTAAATCACATCCTTATGCTCACTTACCGGCAAATTGATTGTAAGATCCTGCCTCCAAATTCTTGTGACTAGTATCAATTAATTGTGTTGTTACCTTGTTAAGTGGGTTTAGAGGTTAATTAGCTTAGTTTGTGAGTTAGAACAGCTTTTGTATAACTTTGGAAAGTTCTGAGGACCTTTGGACATAGTTTGTTGCCATAAGGGAGAAAACTGTAATTTCAGAAAAGTTTTGGGGGTCATTCATTAATTCTGAAAATTTTTTGATTTGGAGCTCATTAGATCGGGATCATCATTTTGAACAACTTTTGTATTTAACTCGTAGCCTTTCGTAGCCTCGAAACCCTTCGGAATCCTAAATTTATCATTAATTGGGCCCTTTGACCAAATAGTTGATTTTGCCCGAGACCTCAAAATGCATCAAATGTGTACTTGTTGGAAAGAATATTTAGTCCTGGACATGTTTCATTCTTTGATTTTTTTTCAATCCGAGGCCTGAAAAGACCTCAAAATTGCTTCACAAGTTCTTTTAGTCGTGGGGCACACCTCTTCCTCAGTTCTCTTCCCCTCTCGACTAAAACTCTCCTGCTACAGTACCAGCAACTCCATCTCTTCTTCTTCTCCATTTCCCTTGCTCCAAGCTCGCCACCATGTTAGTCTGTATGGACTCAATCCATCAGATGATGTAAAAAATTGATTAATTTCACTACAACAAACTGCACTTTTAGCGACGATAAGTCACTGAAACGTCGGTAAAAACCTTTACCGACGAAAATATTTTCCTTTATTCATCAATAAAATCATGCTTTCCTTTCATGAGATGAATGGTGTTTTATTACTTTATGCACTTAACCAATACATATGACATGATGGTTCATGGGATGATTCGGGTCCTATTAGTATATTAATGTGATGTATATGTATGGATGAGATCCACATACAAGAGACATGTATCACAAATCTTTTACTTAAAATATCTTCGCAACCAGTGATAAGACTGGGCATCTTATTTAATAAAGTTGCAGCACTTTGATCATTGTGAGATAGTGTGATTTGTCTCGATCATCAGAATGTAAGATTCTAGATCATTGTGCTGGTACATTAGATATATTGAAAGACCATGAGAAGCACCTTATAGAATACCGTCTCTATTATTAAGGTCTTCTCTCATAATTCCCTACCAATAGGCTCTCAATTCTGAGACATTAATGAACTCAAGTTTCTGTCCATTTATTTGCTTTGATTCACCAATGAGTGAGGCCAACTGTAGGTCAACACCTTGGTGTTTTGGGTACGTGGTACGTAGTAGGACTGTGGAAACATTGAATAGTCAAGATAGAATCTATCTATATTATCCCCTTGTGCCAATTAATGAATTTATCATTAGTAAATGCGCCCCATCTCGATTAAGAGCTAATTGGATGATACTGATGATTACTGTGATTAATTGGGTCTCATGGATAATAAAATATGGATCTAAGATTGGAAGGGACGGGTTTTATCCAATTGATCCATGGATAGAGGGGTCTACTTGTGGCAATTGAGAAGTTTAGGGTCTTCTTTATAATATATTCCTAAGACTGGAGTGGAATTGCATTTATATAGTAGTGTTATTTGCAATTAACTGTGGGCCTGGATTGCACATAAGATGTAGGGTCGTGATGTCCCAATTGGAGCCAACTTTCTATGTAATCTCTAGTGGTCCTCACGCTAGCCCAAGTTATTAGAAAGATACTAATCATACTTGAACTCTAAAATGAGTGAATTAGAAAGTTACTGTTTCTATTTGAAGTGAGACTTCTAATAGTGGTAATAGTAAGTTACTAATTGTTGTGAAAGTGAGACTTCTATAATAATTGGAAAGGAGTGAGTTACTAATTCTTAATGGAAGTGAGACTTCTATTTTAATTAGTAAGAGAGGTTGCCAAAGCTATACAAAAGGGAACAAGGGGCTGGACGTCCACCTACCTTGGAGTTCACGCTCAGCCGCTCTAGTGCAAGTGTTGCACGGTTTTCTCTCCTCCTCTAGTTTCTCTTCTTGATTCCTTTAGAGCTTCTAGTTGTTTTCTTTAGGATTCCACCCATCTACTTCAGAGAAGAGATCTGATACATGATATAGCGTGGAAGGCTAAGAGGTTTTGGAAATCCTAATTCGCAACAAGAAGAGTTCTTGCTCTAACAAATTGTCTTCTTCTCCATTAGAGCACTACTAGGCTCCCAAGGTATTATTTACTTCTCCATATGTTATGGATTGCTTTGGTTGCTTGATTGTTGCTGGTTTCTATCTTCTAGATAGAGTATATTACTGTACATGGTTAATGAGTTTGAGAGATTGGATCTTGGATGTGGTTTATGGCCTTATGGGTACTTGATCCTTAAGTCAAGTGGGTCAAGAAATTTTGAAAACCTATCCACGAGGCCCACCTAGTTCGAACACACCAAGCCACCGAAGCGATGAGGGAACTCTGGCACCTTCTTCCCCATCGTCATCTCTCTCTCTCTCTCTTTATACCTCCTTTTTGTGGAAAACCATCATGGGCAGGCCCACTACCCATTCCTCTTTATTTTCAGCCCACCTACAAGTATGGATCCCTCTCCCTTTTAATATATTTCAAATCTACACCCATAGGACATGCCAAATCAGGACATGCAAATTGTTTCATCATCTCCTTCTTTGTTTTCCACTTTTAGGTTTTTTTGGGTTGACTTTTGGGGGAGGTTTATTTAGGAGATCCCATCCCATTTGAGGAGTTTTAGAAGTTCATTAGCTCTTGAAACCTAAGGCAAGTGTTTATTATGAGTTTTAATGCATGCATATGTTTGTTTCCTTGATTTCTAGTTTCTATACATGTCATGGAATGTGAATTTTAATTCACTTTTTTAATGCTTTTCATGAATATTTAAGGCTCAAATTGGACCCGATGAGACCCTCAATTTCCCCTCAAAATTTTCGCCAAAGATCCCCTTTAGAACCCCCTTAAAAAGGCCCCAGCCAATTGCCTCGGTATTGCACCTGCAGTGCACTTCTGGTGCTCACCAGAAGTGGCACTATAATGCCAATAATTTACCGCAGGGGTTGGCCTACGGTTAGCCATAGGTCATCTAGAGAGAACTTCTGATGACCACTGGAAGTGGCCTTTTGGACATCGGAAGTCCCCTGTTTTAGCTTGTTTTAACCCAATTTGACCCCAATCAACTCCAAACCTTTTCCAACTTTTTTGCAACTAAATTCAGGTGGTTTTAATCCCTTTTAACCCCAAGAGTAGTGCACACAAGTCCAGTTCCTTGGTGTGAACCTTGAACCTAGGGGGCTAGTTTTAGGGACAATGAACCACAAGTGACCAAAATGAATTGTGTGACCTCAAGGACGTTTGTTGAGCTTTGTGCTCACCCCGGTAGGTTATTCGGGGGCATGTAGGTTTACGACGGAGTTGAGGATACGTAAAATTAAGGTTTTTGGGAAGCTGGACATAATGTTACAACGCTGAGGATCAAACCAGCCAGCGACCAAACCCTAAGTGTGCGTAATGCCAAATCCCATTACCCCGACCTGTCAATGGCAACCTAAACCCTAGGATAGCACTTGTAATGGTTCCTTGATTGTTCTCTATCATTACATCATGTCTTTATTGTTACACGTCTCCTTGCGTACGTAGGGTATGCACCTCTGATGCTACTATACTTCGTACGTGGACCTTCGTACCCGACTTATGACCAACTTGGTAGCAATTTGTGTCATGTTGGGGTTTACTACGCAGTCTTCATCCTGCTTCCCCTGTGACAGGTCCACGGTTGTGGTTTATTGGTGGGTTAGTGAGCGTTTGGTTGCCACGCTTCCTTCCAGTCACCCGGATCCATCTAATACCTCCTTTGCCCATTTGGGTTGGTCTATTCCATGTCGGAATGTTGTCTGACTATTTAGCCTTACTCACTTATCCGTTCAACCATGTGATTAGTCTTTCATATTTTTGCTTGTGTCTAAACCCGTGTACTGTCGGCACATAGGCTGCAAGCCGTCGTCACATAGGTATTGTGCCAACTCATTTATGCTTGACTTGTAAGGGACTACTTGTCTTGGGAATCGTACTTGGCTTGTTTTGTATACTTTCTTGGAGCAATTAACCCTTTTAGAGGTAGGTTCGGATCGTGCAAATTTAGTCTTGATTCTCAGAGTCGGCACCACTCGGTTTCAATCTCATCGCGGTAGGATTCGGCTGCTGATGGACCCGGCTTTTTGGCTTTTCCTCCGGCTCTTCCGCCTCGGGGCCACCAAGAAGTCGGCAGAGGAGAGGAGAAGAAAGTGCGAGCATCAACATTTTTTTTTTCTATGAGTATGCCAGATTTTTTATTCTACTTGGAATTTAGAAATGGTGATCCGGAGATTCACCTTCACAAGTAGAAAGGAAATCAATCTTTTTTCTAACTTTTCAAATTACACATATATTTAAGAAAAGAGACAAGTTTTTCTTTGAATGCTGTAGGAGGCGATTTTTTTGTTTGTTTGCTGTGAAAGGCAATTTTGCCGTAAAAGGCAATATTTGTCGTGAAAGGCGATTTACAAATCTTATCAATAGTGAAAGACAAGAATTGTGATTTTTTATCTCTTTAAGAAAAATACAAAATACAATAGAAAAGTAAGAAAAAGGAATCTGACTTCTCAGGAAATTGCGGGGACACGTTCAGATCGACGGTTGCAAGTCATGTATGGACTTCGCCATCGTCTTTCAGATGAGAACGTATGATGCTTTGATTTCTTTGGCTTGGCTTGGACTTCAATTTTTTAGAGGATCAGGACAAAGGGAAGGTCCTATATTCAATAAAAAAACCAAGTAGACGGGCTGAAATGGCACGTCTAGGCCATGTTGGATAGGAGAATAGAGAGAGCCTTGCCTTGGGGGGGTGGCCCCCCAAGGGACTTCGATCACCTTGTGGTGCTTGTCGTAGTAGGGCTTCTTCAAAGTAGCAGAGTTTCTTCGGGATTTCTCCCTCTTTGTGTGTGGATGATTTCTCTCGGATTTTCGGATTCCGGCCTTCTTGTTGTGGATGTCTCCTCTTTCTTTTGGAATGACCCCCTTTTATAGGCCTTTGGTAGCCATGGGGTGGGTTTATGAGCATTGATGGCATTGATGCTTCATGATGGGTGGAGTTACAAATTTTAATTCATTCATTTTGTAACTCCTTTTTCTTGGCTTGTGATTGGCCGATAGAAAATAATGGGCATTTAATCACCTTTAATCTCCATGATGAGAGGAGTTTCATGGCTTTAATGATATGATTGCTTGGACTTGTAACTCTCATTTGCTTGATTCTGATTGGGCCGTCCAAAATAATGGGTTAATGACTGCATTAAGTTGTCATAAAATGGGTCAATTAACAGCATTAAGTGGTCGCTAAGGCATTTGAAGAGTCGCGGGCCGTACCGCGTCTTTTGGAATTCTTCTTGCGATGATCGCTGATGGATCCTCATGTTGTTTGATGTCGGATGGATATGCAATTTCAAATATTGATTAATGCCAATGGGCCGGTACCATCTGTCTTGTCGATTTCTTAATCGGTCAGGTAGAAAGTGTGCTTTCTTGGTTGGCCGGTAGGTGATCTTGGAGCGATCAATGATGATTTCATGCTCTTGACGGCAGATCCTAGATGTTGGCAAAGATCATTTGATTATGAGCATCAAGAATTAGATTTTCAAAAAATCACAGAGGCTGGAACTTTCGAAATGCGAAAATGATCGGAAAACGGGTCTTCTAGCGGAAATCTGGCGACTTGGATTTCCAAGGTCGCCAGCGACCATGCATCCAGGGTCGCCGGCAACCATGGGGATTTGTCCCCTTTTGGTCGCGGTCTTTCGGCCGTTTCTTGGTCTTTTTCGTTCCTTTTTTCTCCTGTATTTTTCTTGACATTTTTCCTCATTTATTGGCTTGATTCTCCTGAAGAAAACCTGATGAGAAGCCAGGCAAACCGGAACACAAATTTTCCTATTTTTTAGAAAAGTCGAAGACTTTGTAGCCGATTTTCCGTCAAGAGTCAAAATTAAGTCAAACGATGTCGGAATGACCCGAAATTTGAGGTGAAGCCTCCTAAGCAGTGGATAGGACCAACCATGAGCTTTTGTTTGAGTTTTGAAGCAGTTTGGGGTGCTGTCGCTGCTAGACTTGATTTTTTCGCGAGGAAGATGTTGAGCTTTGGTATACGGTCAACCGATGTCTGATTGACTTGAAATTTGATAGGGAGCCTATTGGAGTCATTTTGAGATGATCCATTAGCTCCGATTTGGATTTCATAGTCCCGGGAAGCTCCACCGCCGGGAGGCTTGATTTCACTGCTCGAAAGTTAATGGAGGGTCAAACGGTGTTCGTTTGACTTGAAGTTTGACATGAAGCCTTTTGTAGGTATTTTGGAACCATCTGTAGGCTCTGATCGAAGTTTTGATGTCTTCGATGCTATCGCCGCCGAGAGTGCCTGTTTAGCTATCGGAGAAGTGAAGTTAGGCCAAATGATGTTGGAATGGCCTGAAACTTGATGTAGAGCCTCCTAGTGGCATGTTGAGACCAGCTGTGTGCTCTGTTTTGTGTGTCAGGGTCTCTGGGTTCACCGCAGCCGGGAGCTCCTGTTCAGCCGCTGGAGGAGCGAAGTTAGGCCAAAAGATGTTGAAATGGCCCGAAACTTCATGTGTACCCCTCTTTTGGCTGTTTTGAATGATCTTACAGTTTTTGTTTGATTCTGATAAGATTTGATGCTTGAAGTAGCCTTCGCCTCTTTGTAGTAGGATGCGGCTTCATTTAGCTTTTTTATGTTAAGGAAGCAAGATGACTTTTTTTTTGTGTCAATAGCTACTATGAGGTTTACACTTATCTTGATTATCACCACTACATATAGGTTATTTTTGCTTGCTTGCAAACACTTGCCAGTACTGCACACGGTAATATGTTATCACTTATTTTGATATCACTTGCCTACTTGGCTTCCTCCTTGGCTACAACTGTGCTGCTAGGAGAATAAGGCTTTGTGTGGATTGTGATTTTGCTAGTAGTACATGTACTTGTCTTGGAATGATCCTCATTATTATTGTTTAGCAGATTGCTCGTTCTTTATCATGCCTATTTGGGTATTTTACTTGAAAATCATATTCAATCCCCAATCCTGTACTTATACTTGCAACATGTTATTATCATTCATATTAAACACCTGCCAGGTCGTCGTGCTTGACCCTTGCTAACCTTAGTGTTGTAGGTTGTACCCTAGTTTGTAGGAGTGCTTGCGGAGGCAACTGATAAGTCCTTAAAAATGCACATTTTCATGGCTATTTTTGGTAAGTATAAGGACTTATCAAGTCAAGAGAGCGTCATTTGTGTCATATCATGGTTTTATGCATTTTTTATCCATTATAGTGCATTCATGCATAATTTACTCAAAAACCATCATTTTTGCATTAAATCATGAAACCTTCCATTTTTTTTATTTTATCTTTGGAAAGATTTTTCAAATGTGTTTTTCTCATGAAATGAATTAATCATCAAGTGCATTCATTCATCATTTCATGAGAGATGGGCCCGCAGTCATGCGGTTATGAATTAAGGAAAAATTTGTCTTTTTACATGAAATTCACTTTTTGGCTTGCAGGAAATGAGAAAAAGGTCTCACACATGTGGGGCGTCCACTTTCTTTGCACAAAATCTCAAGATGATCTTTGAAGTAATTCTAAAGAACTCTCAAAGAGTGCAAGAAAGAAAGGCTACAAAAAAAAAAATAAAAATAAAAAATAAAAAAAAAAAAAAGATCTTTTGTTTGTGAACAAGGAATAAAAAGAAATATATACATGGAAAGCTTGGCATATACATGGACATCCATATCTCCATTCAAATTTGTGCCGCCTCAATGCAAGTTTTTCTCCTCTCCAAATATCTCTTAAAGTCAAAAGGAGGATTTCTTAAAAGAAAAAAAAGGGGGGGATTTAACGGGAAAAACCCTCATAAACTCTCTATTATTTAATTTGGCCCCGATAGAAAAGGCCAGACAGAATGGGCCCATAATTGACGTTTCTCTTTTTTTTTTTTGTCTTTTAGTGGGATAGTCAATATCAACTATCCAAATTAAATAAAAAGTGGCCACGAACCGCCTTTAACGGAAACTGTCTTCTTCTTCTTTTCCCTTTTTCCCTTTCATCCTCGTTGGCGAGCGACACAGTCTCAACGGTGGTCCCAGGCGGCCGTCCCCTCTCCCATTCGCTCCAACTTTTCAAAGATTCTCCACACTTTGACGCACATGGAGGTATGTTGGCGAGTGGTTTCTTTGTCGTATTTGTGCCCTAAATTTGGAATGGGATTTACTGTTTTCGATGGGATTGAAGGGGCGACATTGCAATCTCATTCTAACTTTGGTGTTTAATTAAAATGCAATTTTATTCACATTGTGTAGTTTGTCCATGTGGACAAGGATGCATTGACTGTCAGCGCTGGCGTTTGTGGGTTTTTTTGTGGGGTTTTCTGAATCTGGGATTTACTGTTTTCGATGGGATTGAAGGGGCGACATTGCAATCTCATTCTAACTTTGGTGTTTAATTAAAATGCAATTTTATTCACATTGTGTAGTTTGTCCATGTGGACAAGGATGCATTGACTGTCAGCGCTGGCGTTTGTGGGTTTTTGTGTAGGGTTTTCTGAATCTTAGTGAATGGGCTATGAATGATGATACCTATTTATGGATCGAAACCCTTCTCCATCACAATGTTGGTGGAAATGCATTGATGGAGAGTCATCCATACAACCCATCCGGAAATCAACCTTTGGTGGAAATACATACTTGGGATGGAAAAGAATCAAAAAGCAAAAGCTTCTGACAGATTTTTATTAACAATGTTGGAGAGTCATCCATACAACCCATCCAAAAATCAACTAAACTGGCAGGAACACCAAACTGTTGTGATATATTCAGTATGAAAGTCTCATTAATAGGTGAAATGCAGAGTGCATGATTTTGCCTTCTGTCTGCCCATAGCATTGACAAGCACCTTTCCAGTGGGCAGTGGTGGACCCAAAATCTTCTTTAAGGTGGGGCGAACACTACACAAGAATAAGAAAATTAAAATGATTCAAGACACTACACAACAAAACTCACAATAATTTTTATAAAATAAACACTTTAATTCCACATGATATTATAAATCTATGTTGCACTCACTCACCACCCCCATGATCTCAAGGCAAAGGATTTTCTCCTTGAATTTAATTGGAGGGGGAGATTTCGGTCTGGGAGTGGGAGGGTTTGAGATGGGATCCTGGTGGGTTTTGTGGACATATTTGATGATGATGATGATGATGGGATGATGGGGGTGGGCATTGAATGAGATGCATTGGAAGAGAGGCCAAGTGAAAGGTGGCAGGGTGTGACTTGATGGTGTTTCATCAGAAGGCCATCTATTCACCAGTAACCAGATTGAAATCACTTCCACTAATGTGTATTGATTGGGGATCAAATATTTGATTATTATTAATTTTTCCAAACAAGAATATGATCATCATTTCCTTTGTTCTTTCCTGATCTACTGCCCTAGCCAATTGAAGAGAACTCATGTAGGGCCATTCAAGATCTCCCCTTACTAGTAGCATCATCTGTAACCTACACTAAACTGAGATTTGCAACAGCATATATGGAAGAAAATAGGAAATAGAAAGAGAATGAAGAAAGACGAAGAAAGAGAAAGGAGGAGACATTTGGTGGTTTTCTTCTCTATTCCATTTGTCATCTGTGGAGCTTCTTAATGATTGGTAGGTTCGTTGATGTGGAGCTGGGAATTTTTTTTTCCTTTTTAGATATTCCCTATGCATTCTCTTATTTTTGTACAAAGGATGAGCAAGTGAAGGGGTACCCTCATACATAATAAGAGTGACAGGTGGTGCTCTTTAATTCACCCCCTCAAAGTTACCGTATCACATCTTGCTAGAAGATAGAGACTCACATTTTTCTTTTTGGGAGTACCTTTACACCACAATGGACACGTGGGGCACCCTTTAACAAACATGGGGTGACTTGTCCGTCACATATGGTGCATGGGCCAGGGTCCAATTGACTCTATGCAAATCCTTTCTGATATATACATTGCACAACAGAATAACAATCCACACTTTGACGCACATGGAGGATCTCTATAGATAACAATCCTTTCTGATATATACACTACACAACAGAATATTTATAATTTATAATTGCATTTTGCGACATAGATTTGGGTGCCTAGATTCCATTTGTCCATAAAATACAAGCTCCTGCAAAAAATGAAAAGAACAGACTACTATTATGGTAGATCAGTAGTTATAAATGCATAAAAATAAAGAATTCCACCACAAGTGTTGAAACCTGCTCCAGAATCACTCAAAGTTTCTGAGCATTTTTCTCCAGAGCTTGATGATAACAAGTAGAGACTTGGAGTATTATCCTCTGTACTAACATCATTGAAATCTTTATCAAACTATTTGAGGACCAAGGAACAGTTAGTTGAAACAAACGTTCCAGACAGTTAAAAGCATAAAGCACCTTGAAGCCGTAACTTAACCAATTGTTTCACCAAGACCATAGGACCAACCGACTGTTTCAACATATTGCCAGCAGAAGCCCAATTTAAAACACTACTAACCATAATTTAATTCATATCAGGATTGCCACAATGATGGAGAACATCAAGAAACATAGCACTCTTTGCACATGCATCTAATATCTAGGATTGCATGTTCTAATAAAGAGTCATCATGGATCCCCTTTTCAGTGAACTTCTGGCAAGCCAATGAAACATGAGCCCACAATAATCAATAAGACAATGCCAAAGCCATATCATGTGTGTGGCAATTATGTTATAATTTGCTTTCATACCCCTAGCTCTAGACAAAATCCTTAAGTTAGGCTTTTATTTCAATCCCATAGCTTTAACAAAAACAAATTACTTCACATCCTAGAGACAGGAAAACAATTATTGTTTGGATCAGCAATGGATTTGTTTCATTTCTTTGATTGGCATTTAATTGTCTAGTGTACACATTTGATATTTTCCAGGTTCATGAAGAAAACATAAACGATGCTGACAGAGGACTCCTATTCTCTCAAAGAAATCATATTTCAGAAGGCATTCGTCAAGGAGAGGTATAATATAAATAGGTATCAATTATCTGTCTATAATTTCAATCTCCTAGTTTTGTTGTTTTGTCCTTGGAGTCACCTTACTAACTTATGCTCTTACAGGAACTTGGTCGCATGAGATGTATCCCAACAAACCCCGACAAAGATATATGGGTGCTTACAAACACTTAAAAGCAATACGTACGCCGAACGGGACTACACCACTTGGCGGAGATAGAGCGTATGGTCATAGACCATGCGTTGATAACAGCGTTGATTGAGAGATGGCGTCCAGAAACAAATACATTCCATCTGCCAACGGGGGAAGCAACTATAACACTTGAAGACGTTGCTTATATCTATGGCTTGCCAGTCGATGGCCCGGTCGTAACCGGACGGACTTTCCCCGGCAAGTTTGTGGAGCTAGTGTGTCAAGAGTTGCTTGGGAAAACTCCCTTGAAGAGGCAAGACTATATTGGCATAACGATAAAATTTAAGTGGCTTGAAGTTGTCTTCAAGCCTTCTGCGTGGCAAGATGAGGAATTCAAGATAGACAAAAATGATGAGATTAGAGACACTCGGGCATATTTGTTCCTTTTGGTGTCCAGGCAAATCTTCACACAGACTTCAGGTGCGAGGTGGCCTGCTTTTCTGCTTGAGTTGTTCAAAGAATTCAAGCCTTACACATGGGCCCCTACATGCCTTGCAAACCTTTATAGAATGCTTGCAAAGGGAACTTGGTGGGGCGAGGATCCGCAAGTGACTGAGGGAAAAGGAAAAGATCATCAAGAGGAAGATAACAAGTTCTGTAGGACACCCACGGGGCCTTTGCAGCTTCTACAGGTGATTAATTTGCATGATTACCATTTTGGTTTCAATATTTAGTAGCTAACGTATGACCTAAGTCTTCTTGTTTTCCATCGCAAATATGGGCTTACTCTAGAATGACTATTGGACGGTGTCCTCTGCTAGAGAATAGTTGGAAGAAGGACATACAATTTTCGTTGTTCAAGACATGGCATAGGAAGTTGGGGGAACACCCACCCCTCGCTACAGTGAAGGAAGTAAAGCACCAACTAAACACCTTGTCGGCTGATGGGGTAAATATATATGGTTACCGTACTTTAAAATGTTTTTAATGTGGTTACCTATTGCATCTGTCTTACTATCTTCTTATACGTGACCGTATGCAGTTCACTTGGCAGCCGTACTCCAAATACCCTAAGAAATTCCGAATGAGCGTACTGAAAGTGGATCGCGATCTTTTTTCATCATCGACCGTGCTATTGTGGTACTGGATTGTTGAGCGACACAACACGTGGCGAGTCATAAAGCAATTTGGGCTCAAGCAACTGGTTCCCCCCCCCCCCCCCCCCCCCCCCTCCCTTTCAGTATGCCATACGTGAGGAAAGAACGTGTTGAGAGATTGGTAATTGATTACAGCTTGTACATGGGTGATGAGATAGCAAGATTGTGGGCTGCACGAAGGCAACTTGGATTGCGTGGGGAGGAGTGCACCCAGCCAGCACATTCTGAAGAGTACCTGGTCTGATATGGTGCAAACACAATCCAACACATAGGCAGGGTCGGTGCCGAGTTCGAAACCCCTGTTCAGCAGGAAACCCCATCTGTTCCACAAAAATATGTCAGTATCTGAATGCTATAGCGATGATGTCTTTCATTTATATGGTTGTAATATTGTGGATAAACTGATGACATGAATGTTGCGGTAATCAGGTTGAATCACTTGTTGCTCGCTTAGAACGGTCATGCGATCGAGCATTCAGGAGGAAAAAGGACATGTCAATTTTGGCTGATTCCATTCGGAAAAAGCTTAAGACTTTTAACGCAGCATTCGAGACTTCATTCGAAAACTACAACATGGATGAGTGTAACAGCTCAGATTCTGATGATGATGTAGAGAAGGTAGAACCGCCCATACCGAAATTGATTTTACTCTTGTGCAACCTAACGAACTCTATACTGTTGTTATGCAGACAAGCACAAGAACATCTCATAGTGCTCCGTCTTTCCATGTTCCTGATACCGATGCTGGTCCTTCTCACACTGTTCCCGACAGTGACGTTGGTCCAACACAAACTTTTTCTGCTGAGGCTGTTCCCGACACTAGTGCTAGTCCATCCAACACCGTTCCCCCTGAGGAAGGCAAAGAGAATGATGCTGATCCAGATATCACTGGGGCCTCTCACACGAGAGTCAAGAAGGCTGCTCAGAAAAGTACAAAAACGAAAACTTACAGGAGAAAGGGTAAGAAACGCCCGGACGACGTTCCAACCACATCCCAGCCAGCTGACTTTCCACCATTTGAAAAGGTTCTCAACACCCCCCCAATAGCCAGGGCATTGTTCGACACCCCGGTGTCAGTTCACAGTGATTCCGCGATAGTTGCTGCAGTACTGCCCGCTACCATAGTGTCTTTGATTTGGAGAATCAAGCGCTTGCCCCGCATGCATAAAGTGCCCGTAAAGTTCTCCGATTACTCTCATTCTATGGTGCATTCGGGCTATGTACTAAACGATCAGGAGCAGTTCTTGGTTAGGGGTTTCAATGAATATTTTAGTATAAAGTAAGCATAGAAGTTTCCCTCATTTTTTCTAAATTGTTTGTTACTTCGTTGCAATATTCTATGTAATCTTTGTGTTTATTACCAAACATCTCTTTCATGCAGAGGGGATTAACTAGTAAGCATTTGTACCATGGTATCCAGCAACGATCTAAAGAGAGCACTTGACAAGGGAGCTTGGTTGGACACCAATCTTATGTACTTCTACTTTGAGATCCTCAGAGACGGATGTCCTACCGCTTTCGTCGCGGACCCAAGCATATCTGTAAGTCCGTGCTAAACTTTTCTTCGCTTTATGGTTTAACGGACACCTATGATTGAAATCACCTCTGTGTGTTAACCACTGATTGAGAGGTGGCTGCATTACTCTATGCAGAGTTGGTGGCAGGATGGATCCGACGCTAGTATTGAAGCTGCCTTCGACAAGCATGGCCACAGGGTCTGGGAAGCTAGGGAGTGTCATACTCTGGTGTTTGTACACCACTATAGGAACCATTTCACGTTGGTGGTTGGATACGTTGATGAAAAGCGGTGGGAGTTTTACAACAGTTTGGCTGGTGATCGTTTGACGCGGAGTAAGGCGGAGCAGTTTGTAAGTATTGTTTGAACTTCTATATTGCATCATTCATTAATTGAAATGGGCACATCACCTCTTATTTTAACATCCCCCCCCCCCCCCCCCCCCCCCCCCCCCCCCCCCCATTTCGTCATTGTTGCAGATTAGGTGGTTGAACGCTATGTATATGCATTTGGGTGGACTGATCCATTTTTATGGACTATACTGATCAAGGAAGACATTCCTCATCAGGACAATTGTAATGACTGCGGAGTCTTCGCTGTTGCATTCGCAGAGCATTGTGTTCACCGCCGTCCGATCACATTTACACAATCCGACATCCCTTACTTCCGTAGCAGAATTGTCATTGAGTTGTTCAAGAGAAGTTGGCAGGTGAATGCCAATAGGCTGAATCTCCCTGATTTGTTGAACCTACCAATTTGATCACCAAAGTTATGAAGTCGATATTCAGTTCGAGGATTGGGAACATTGTTCATTTATTGTTTTGTAAACTTGATGATTTATGAGATGGGAAAACCTGTGGGCACTGAAATTTGAAAAACAGTATGGTTTTGTATAGATGATGATTTATGTTCAAAGGAAAACATTTCACTCTCGATGATAGGTTTGTTAGTCAATATTTATGTATGTTTTGTAATTTGAATGGATAGCATGACAGAGAATGGAATGTGTTCAGACTGATGGATGAGGTGGTATTGTATATGATTTGACTATTATCAGGTACTCTAGAATGTCAATGTGAATGTATATACATTGTATGTCAATCTCATGAAGAAGGTTATGTGGTTTTACAAAGAATAATAGTCGATATCGACTGTCATAACAGTCGATATCGACTATCGTAACAACCGATATCGACCATATAACTAGTTACAAACTGGGCTAAAAAAAGACAGTCATAGTCGATATCGACTATTATGACAGTCGATATCGACTATTTAACTGGATTTAAAAAAAGACAGACATAGTCGATATCGATTATTTTTTTAGTCAATATCGACTGTTTAACTGGCACATAAAAATGACTGTGATAGTCGATAACGACTACTTAACTGAATTTTAAAAAAGACAGACATAGTCGATATCGACTAATTTTTTAGTCGATATCAACTATTTAACTGGCACATAAAAAAGACAGTCATAGTCGATATCGACTATTAAGTGAATGTATCCACAGAATTGTAGTCTATTTCGACAGTCTATTTAGCTGGAACAATACATGTATCATATATGGGACAAAACAAACAAATGAGTTTGCAAGAAAAGAAGGTAGAAGTCAAATTTGGGACAATACAAACAACATATATATATTTATACCAAAAGTGTTCAACATATAGCCCTTTAAAATGGGTCGTCCATCTTTTACAAAAAAGTTACATGTTTAATAACACTTATATTAAGTTACAAAAAATGCTCCAGCACGATGTACAAGGTCTGAACAACATCTATAACTAGCCAAAGAGCATTGTTCAGTAGACTGTACACTATCCGGACGGCTACATCTTTAAGCACATTCACACCAAGTATTCACTACCCACTTCCAAAAAATGTTGATCAGTAGACTGTACACTGTCCGGACAGCTGCATCTTCCAGCAACACATTCACACCAAGATGGCGCCACCCACTTCCACAAAAAATGTTGATCAGTAGACTATACACTGTTAAGACGGTGCCATATTCCTATAAATTCACACCACATATTCACCACCCACTTCCAAAAAATGTTGATCAGTAGACCGTATAATGTCCAGACGGCTGCATCTTTAAGCACATTCACACCAAGTAATCACTACCCACTTCCAAAAAATGTTGTTCATGTGACTGTACACTGTCCATGATGAACTACGTCTTCCGGCACATTCACACCAAATATTAACAATCCACTAAAGAGTTGTTCACATTATCTACTTGCATCCGCCTTCCCAAAACTATTAACACCAACAAGCAAAAAAAAATCCTTCCAAAAAATGCTTCAGCAGTATTTCAAGTGTGCGCCGGTGGATTGCGGCAACTTTGCCGATTATGCCCCCTCTCCTTACAGTTACCACAAGTGACCACCCTTCGTTGGCGGCCACAATCTTCGATCTGAATCCTATTCTTCTTTGGCCGCCCAGGCTGTTTAGTGGCTCGTGGTGGGAGAACTCATTCATCAGATGTGTTCTCTCATTGTTTACTGTCATGGGTATCATGCAAGACTTCACTATATGTCGTGCGATATATATCTGAGAAGTACAAATGTTCACAGAATTCATATGGATCATATTTTCTAACTCTCATTGAAGCCAATGCATGAGCACACGGGATCCCCAAGATATCCCAGTTTCGGCATATGCAAGTCTTGAGTTCAAGATCAACGACATCCACGTACTCCGCTGATTGTACCTGAAACTCAACTAGGCCAGCCACACGAACATGTAGTCGCCTGGCTTCTTCCGTTTCTTTTTCCAACACTTTCTCCTCATATGGTGTTAGACGACTTGTAACCGCTTGCGATTCAGGATGGCGCTTCTGGTAAAATTCCATTAGTTTGGCCCGTATTTCCTCAACCTGTTTTGTAATAGGGAGGACTCTCGTGTCCTTTAAGAAGCCATTTGTGCATTCTGCTGCGTTGCTAGTGAGCAAGTCATACCGCCGTCCATTTATATATGCTTTGGCCCAACGTTGCCTTCCAATTGAATCAATGTAAGTGAACGCCTCTTGGCTGACTACCTGTATATCAGACATATATGCATCATACTCAAACGGCCTGTTCGCTTTGGCGGCACGCCAAAATTTTATAACAATTGCTGCATCACTGAAAGCCACCCTGATATTCTCAGCGATGTGACGGCAACAATAACAATGCTTTGCGGAGGGTAGGACATTCAAGATCGCTGGAACAAGACCTTTTGTCGGTCAGACACAATAGGCAAATTATTAGGCTCACCCAGCGCTATATGCAGATTTGCAAGGAACCACTCCCAACTATCACGTCGCTCGGATTCCGCAAAGGCAAAAGCTATTGGGAGGAGCTTATGATTGGCATCATGTGTAACAGCAACGAGCAAAACACCAGGATACTTACCTCGGAGATGTGTCCCATCTACAGCAATCATTGGTCTACAAGTTTTAATGAAAGACCTTAAACAAACTCCGAATACCCAAAACAATCTTTTAAAACGGTCTTCAGATGTGGTGTCTATGTTTGTTACTATGCCTGAATTGGTCCTCTGCAGTTCAATACAATAACTAGGCAGCATTAGAAAAGATTCCTCGTAAGATCCTCGTACTGCACGCAGGGCTATCTCCTTTGCTACATGTGCCTTCCTGTAGGTAATTGTTGTCCCAAATTCCATTTGGTAGTCGTTTATGATCTCTTTTGGTTTAAGAGTGGCATTTTGTCGGACTCTATCCATGATGAACTCCGCAATTAGCAATGCCGACGCCTGTTTATGTGCCGTCCCCATCATTGGCTTCGAGCATTTATGAACTGGATTATACGTACGCACTTTGAATTGTGGTCCTGACTCCACGATGGAGGCATGAATGCGCCAAGGGCAATTCTAATCTTCACAGCATGCTGTTACTTTGTACATGTTCATCCTCAAGTGCTTCAAAGTAAAGTTTCCATAAATTGCAAACTTGGCAAGAGTCTTTCAGAACGTGTCACGATCAGGGAATTCACGTCCGATCCACATTTCCCGTGCTGAATTGTTTCCAACGTCTGCATTCAATTCGTCAGGTACCATGTCGTCGACGAAATTAACACCTGAATGTTCACTTGAAGGACATGTGTTGTCTGCTGGATTAGCCCCGGCGACGTTGCTTCTGTGCGCGCCCATCACAACCACTGGAATTTGTCCGATGAAATTATTTTCATCAAAATGATGATCATCACCGAACTCAGCCACATCCTTTATGTTATCAACAAATGCATTATTGACATTGTTCACTGGATTAGCCGCTGCAACGTTCATTCTGTCCACGTCCATCCCTACCACTGGAATTTGTCCGGTGAAATTAATCTCATCAAAATCATTCTCATCGCCATACTCTACCCCATCCTCTATATTATCAACATCAATTTCTTGACATAAGGTATGCGGTGGACTTGTAATGTCCTGAACAGTTGAAAAATGCATGTCATTATGTTCTTGGAAATCGACGGTAGGAAGCTCTGGAACGGCTGTCCCGTCGTTCACTTCTTTTCCCATGCAATTTAACAATACACCCCTTGATTCTCCAATAATAGATCGATGCTTGTCATTCCTCTGAAGCCTACAGTGCATCAACACTATAGAAAAATTTGTGTGAGGGATTGGGATTAATATTTGATAAATGTTTAATTTAAAAAACAACATGTTAACATACATTGACTGTTCTCCTTCTCTGCATTGTCCATTGTTCAATCTGTTAGAACATATAAGTATATCCCATTTGTATCCCGACCCAATGCTTTCATCATTCTGTTTACATCATTATCATCTTCAATGCTAGCTAGTGAAAATGCACGTCCATTGTGATGAATGTATTGTATGCTTAAACTTTCAATCGATGAATCCCAATTAGATGCTTCAATTGCTTCGGCAACCAATGACCCATATGTTATGTCGGTTGATAAATAACGCATCTTCTGCTTTCCTCCATTATAGACGGGCCGCATCATATCAAACTCAAAGTTTCCATCATAGTGGAATATGATTAAGACATCGCAATCTGACATGCTGTTTATAAATTAAAATTATTTAGTATATATAATGGTAGAAACAGAAGGTAAATATGTATGTATAAATAATGCCCATAGTGAAAGGGCAAGTGTATGTATAAAGTAGATGCATTGTGATATTCCAAAGGTTGTACTAATTGTATTGTTAAACAATGCCATACACAGACTATATACATTTTAAACCATATAGCGAAATATTTATATATAAACCAAATACAACAGTGTAAGAGCATCTCCACCTTTTATACCAATTTCATGGGACAAGGTCTATGTCCTGTTAAAATTTATAGATCTTGTAAAATGAATGTTCTGTTTTAGTTTAGGCTGAATAGAAGAAGAGGAGTGATGTCTGTATTGTCAAGTACAACCACATTTAAAACCCTAAACCCAAAAAAACTATGCTAAGATTGAATATGGCATGTCACTTTAGGAGAAGATATCCACCTTTCAAAACTCTAGATGTACTTGGGTGCCATTTTCTGGGTCATTCAAAAAAGGGACATTCAAAACTCTAAACCCAAAAACGCATGTGAAGATTAAAAAGATGGGAGTGGTTTTTTATGAGCAAATACCAACCATTCACAACTCTATATGCACTTGGATGCTATTTTCTGGGACAGATCATGGTCGTTGATTACTTGTCTAGATATAAAAGGAAGAACATTAATCAAAAGGTTGGGTTGCTGCCAAGTTTTGGGGAAACTATAAAACTAATAATAAATATTCATGTGTGTACCTGCCTTTTAAAAGAGTGCAACCACCACCATTAATAGAGTTCTTGAAGAGCTGTGGATGGATATTTGTCGCCAAAGAAGGGTTGTTCGCACCAAAGGAGGCAAAAGATGATAACGGGAAACGCAGATGTGAAACTGGGTTTTAAGTCTGCTTACAGATTATAGTCGATATCGACTATCCCACTAAAAGACAAAAAAAAAAAAAAGGAGAAACGTCAATTAAGGGTCTATTCTATCTGGCCTTTTCTATCGGGGCCAAAATAAATAATAGCGAGTTTATGAGGGTTTTTCCCGTTAAATCCCAAAAAGAAAAAAAAAAAAGCATAGCATGAAGGCAAAATGAGAAGTCCAAGAACGTCACATATTTTTGAAAGCACACCCAACCACATTATGTGGGCCCGTTAAAATCAAGTGAAGATTCTTTCTCTAATTTATCTCTCAAATTGAAAGGATTTTGGGGGTCGCACTACTCCACAAATTGAAGATCATTTGCAAGAAGACCAACACGTCCATGTATTGGGTTCAAATACTCACATGCTCCTCGTGGGACCCACAAGTGTTCCAAGTGAAGGAAATAAATCTGATTTTAATATTTGGATTTTTCAAACTACTGTGTGGCCTCGATCAAGGATTGATTTGCTTGGATTCCAAATTTAGAAAGTGTGATCGGCAAGATATTTTTTTTATTGAAAAGCTACTAATTTCTTGCAAACTTTGTGGCCAAGAAAGAAGAATGTTTCCAAATAATGAAGATTTCAAGCAAGAAAAGAGGAGCCAAAAGAAGAAACGAAGGGAGCCCAAACTCTATATAAACAGCCCTATGGGAAACCCAAGGCATGCTTGAGAATTGCTCACCTCTCCCTCTAGAGAATTACATACCATCTCTCCCTTTAATATTGCCCTTCCATCTTAATTCACCAAGGGGGTTCTTTCCAAAGGCTATACCACCAACCTTGTGGTTTCAACTAAAAAGAGGGATTCTCAACATCCTAGTATGTATTATTGTTCTTTCAATGTTATATTCCTTGTAAAGAATTTCCATGCTAGTAAATAAAGTTGTTTCTTTTAATCTGTGTTCTTGATTTGTGTATCTCTTAATATTAAATCTGTGATCAATGCATTAGGGTAAGTTCTTATTTTTGGTTAAATATTTTTAATTGGCTTGGGATAATTACAAAAAACTCACCTTAGCATCCTCACAATATACTTTGTTTTCTATGGATACATAGTATTTTTGGAGGCAATACAAGGTAAAGTTGAAGAGAGTTGACCGAGGAAAGTTTAAAAATTCAAGTTTAAAATTTATTTATTAGAAAGTGAGGATTTGTCATTCTCAACTTAAATTGACAACCCAAGTTGAAGAATGGGACCCTAGGTTTGCACTTCTAATTTTTTTGGATCCAAGATTGAGATTGAGATTTTAAAGAGTAACTCACCACCTATATATTTTATTACCACCTTTGATTTATGCACACCATCTTTATTTCTGGATTTTTTTAAATGTCTGCACTTTATCTTTCTATCTTTACATCAATATGTTAGGATTATGTTACTGCTAAAAGTGCATTAGTTTTCTTGCATATTTTTCATATTTTAAAACATGCGTAGTGGTGTAATTTATGTTAAGTTCTATAATCAAATTTGAAGGTCACATGTGCTAAATATGTTTGGATTGGAAAATATCTCATTATCAAATTGTAATTTAAAATTGTTTAAAAGAAAAAAAATTGTTCTCAGCTGTATGCAAGTTCTCTTTAGGTTAAAGTGAAATTTAGAAATCAGAAAAATCTTAGTTGCAAACCATTTTGGTTCAATTCAAGATTAATGAAGAAAACCGATTGAAAAGGAAAAAAAAAAAATATATATATATATATATATATATAGAGAGAGAGAGAGAGAGAGAGAGAGAGAGAGAGAGAGAGCACATTGGGCTCGTTTTGAACCTTACATACAATGGGGGTGTGTTTTCTTTACATAGCTGATGTGAAATTCATGATTTAGAATTGGAAAGACAAAATGTTCTATGCAGATTTATAGCTGAAATAGGATACAAATCTGATTGTAACAAGTTTCATCATGGCCGAACCATCTTGGGAATTGAGTGATGAATTAAAGGATTGATTAAACCAGTTTCTAGACTTGATTTATTACACAGGAAAAGATGGCTTCAAAACTAATTTCTGGAACCGTTTGCATAATTCATGCATTTCATAGCATTTCAAATTTAATTCTCAGATTTGCATTCATTTAGAAAGAGTATCGTTTAGATTCTTAGCTTAATCTAGTGTTTAACTTAGGAAAGTTAATTGGTTTCTAATCTAGTATAGGATTTTTTAGGTAAATGGTCTAATCTTAGGGAGTTTGACTTTAAACTAATGATTTTTTTCCAATTTAGATTGATTTGATTTGATATTTTTTTTAAGGTTTGATTATTTTTCATAACTTGTTTTAGTTCCCAATTTCATTTGCCAGTTTTAATCTTAGTAAGTGATATTTTTAGAATATTTTCTAATTGGATGTTCTAATGTGTTTTCTATTTTGCAGCAACTTAATTTTTTTTAGATTTACGAATCTAGTTTGAGGAGATTTTTTATTTCATTGGATTGTAATTAAATCTGTTAATTAAAGTAGGAATGGTTGTAATTAGTTTTAATTAGGCTAGTTTTAAAATTCATTTAGGGCAGGTACAAGTTGGAAATCCTTATCTCAATAGCTTCCTATGGATCGACCCGGTCTCACCAGTTTATTATTACATCGCGGCTCTACACTTGGAGCTCACGAACAAGTTTTTGGCGCCGTTACCGGAACTTGGCATCTCAACAATGCAAAGATCCTTAAGGAACTTGGCGTAGGTGGGAACCTGTTTGATTGCGTCCAACAGAGGATACTGACATTAACTTCCTTGAAAACATCTAGGATCCTGGTTCGAGATTTTCTTGTTGAGAAAGGTCAATCTTTGTGGAAATGGGGCAATCGGCTTAGAAGTAGTGGGCTCAAGACCTTATTGCGTCTTAACAGTAGCTTCAACATCAGTACTATATTTATCTACTTCAATTTGGGCATTTGAATTTGAGGAGCCATGTTGTTTATCTTTTTTTGGATTCTTATGAAGTTCTTTGCCACTGCATAGAGTGACAGCTTGAACATACTCCTGAAGGCTGGGGTCAGACATGTTGACTTCAAACTGCCCTTTAGGGTTCGGGAGGGGTCGAGCTGGAAAGATTCCTCTCCCCTGACACCAGAGGGTACTTTTGATTTGTTCAACGGATGTTTCCAGCCTTTGGATAGCTTGTTAGTTGCTCTAAATAGCTTGTTGATTACTTTGCAAATTTTTCATAAACTGTTGTTGAGACTGCATGAATAAATCTAGCATCTCCTCTAAAGACTTATTCTGGGATTGTGGGGCATAAGATGTATTCGGCTGTTGAGGCACGTACGCACCCACATTAGATTGTCTTTAGGGATTAAACTCTGAATTTGCACCTGGTCCATTCCTCCAATTGAAATTAGGGTAGTTTCGCCACAAAGGATTATATGTGTTCCCTATATTGTTTGCATTGAATGGCTTCTGATAAGTATTCAATACATTAGCCTGTTCTTGCAATGCTTCATATAAAGCTGGGACTGTCGGACAATCTGCAGATCCATGTGTACTCAGAAGCACACATGCCACAAAACATGGCAGTCTCCTTATTCCTCCCAAGTCTTAGGGACTCGACTTCTCTTGTGAGTGCCGCAAGCTTGGCTTGGATGTCTATCTGATTGTTTACTTGATATAGACACCTGCCCTTTGGCTGATTCAATTCCCGAGAATGATCTACCCCTACAGAGGAGGAAAATTCCAAAAATTCCCATGCGTAATTTGGTGTTTTTTGGTTGAATTTACCATTGCACATCATTTTAGTAAATTGACGTGTCTCAGGAGTGAGGTTTTCAATGAAGGTCTCAATGAGACGATGTGTTTCATACCCATGATGTAGACACGCAAGGATCAACTCATTGAAGTGTTCCCAACACTTAAAGTAGGGCTCTTTCTGATTTTGGCTGAACAATATCATGTCCTTCTTTAAGGTGTTGGTTTTGTGTTGTGGGAAGAACTTCTTAATGAATTCAGTGACACAGGCATCCCAGGTATTAATTGAATTAGGCCTAAGTGTGTGGAGTCAAGTGTTAGCCTTATCCTTTAAAGAAAAAGGAAATAGTTTGAGTTTGATCACATCTGGCAGCATGTTTTGAAGTTGAAGTGTAGCACATACTTCATCGAATTCCATCAAATGTAAGTATGTGCTCTAAGAGTGTAGCCCGTGAAACTTGAGCAAAAGTTAGATCATACCAGGTTTTATTACATATTGACCTGCAATGGCGGGTAACACAATGCACGATGGTGTGGTGTGTCGTGCTGAGTGCAAAAGATCACATAATTTCCTTAGTGGCTGGTTAACCTCCCCACTATTGTGGTCCACATTTGGATTTATGGCAGGCCCACTATTGTTAGGGTTGCTACCTGACCCACTCGACATGTTAGACAGTCTCGAAGGATTAGGTGTTACAAAAGATACTAGAGATTCCTTTCTTTCCAACCTATGCATTGAATCTCTTTGCCAACTTGGCGGAGAGGGCTTGTCCTTTCTTTTTAAAATTTTGAAAAAAAATTTTGGGTTTTTTTTATTAATTTTTCAGTAAAACAAATAAGAAAAAAAATATACACAAGCAACAACTAAGTTAATTCCTAAGGTCGAAAAGTTTACTTAAGTTCATCAACCTGGCCCTATGAAACCAACTTGGCCAGTTCAGCCTGTAAGTAAGGGTAGGATCACGAATGGACCCATTTGAAGGACACTTTCCTAGAACAGTCTACCTGTCTCCATACTCTGGACAAGGCTTTGCTTCAGCAACGAGATGATCAAGGATAGTGATTAGGTCACTTTCAATTTACTTTCTTCCAAAAGGAATTAAAACAAGTTGGAATCTCAATATTCATGTGAGATTCCAATTAGGCCACATAACCACCTAAAACTTTCCAATACATGTGAAAGGAAAATGTCCTTTCCAATTAGGCCACATAAGCTTCCAAAAGGCCTTCAGGTCGCAAGGCCATGTAAGCTTCCACGAGATATTCATGCAAGTTTTGGCATCTCAATATTCTCACTCAGAATGTACTAATAACCCAATCATTAATTTCTAATCCGGTGCCCCGGGATGGGGCAGTCACATTGATCAATTCAAATTCGTTGAGAATTCATATCTAGGTTAAGCCACGTGCCTAGATACGAAGAAATTTACTTGAAAATATGCTTTCCTCCTTGGTGGTGGGTTATCTCATTAAAAAGCCTACGCAAATTTCGATCGTTGCATTTTATATTCAAAGACAAGTTCGTGCTTTGAGGGTACTACTCGAGATCTATGGCTGTGGAATCTTATTTTAAGGATTCAGACTACGGACTCTCTCTCCAAGTCAGGGAAAACCTATTGAAATAATTCCTTCATAATCTTCTTCTCTAAAATAATAATAGTTCTACCACTGTAAAGTTTATTGGCACTAAAGAGAAGGGTTGGGATCTTCTTATTTCAAATAAGTATAAAGTCTCTCATTATAGATCCTACGGCCAAAGCAATATCACTAGAGACATGTAATGATAATGTCCAAAAAAAGGAGCTCATAACATTATGTTGATGCTTTTGGTAATAAGGTTTAGTAGCTATGTACCAGATACCTTTCAATTGGTCATTCTAGGTGATATGATTATGATTGTAACTCTATTTCATGTATGTTTACTGAAGTATTGAGACTCGAGATATCAATGTGATGGCTTTTAGTTTGAACAAATTTACAGGAATTTAAATCATATCGGACTTTCCCTTAATTTGGAACTTGGTTAGATGAGATTGATGATGTTGTAAAACACAGAAGGACATGTATCGCAATTGCTGATGTATGGCCATCATGATTCACATAAGTTATTTTATTTAATCACAAAGTATTAGTAAGGATGACTGGTGTGTTTTCAAATAAATGGCTACTTGCAAGGGAGCTTAAAATTAGTTAAGGTGTCGCAAACTTATAGTTTTTCTTAAGAAATGTGAATTGCATGTAATTGTTATCTAGACCAAGGGAAATAATTAGACGTATGACCACTAGTCGAGATTGTGGGCCCCACAGGATTTGCAAATCTTATCTTTTATATATATTTTTTCTAATTTGACTTTACTCTAATTTAGAACCCAAACTGGTAAGAATTCTAAATAAAGAAACCTACATGACTTTTTCATTTAACGAAAAGGAAGAAGCAACGTGTTGGGTTTTTGGCCTTATAGACAAGTGAATTCAAATGAGTATCAAAACTTGGCTTTTTCCAAAAATCGGAGGAACTCAAGTCCCCTCCAGGATTGAGTTTTTGTACTACATAGTTGTGCAGGTTATTGTGAAAAGGGTCTTCCATCTTTCATGGATGTTGCATGGTATTTGTCTGAGATATAAAACATAAACTATAGATTCTTCCTCGTGTACATTGAGTTATGAAGAAATTGGATTTAGTTTGGACATTCCATCTAGGTTTAGCAATGATGTTTAGTTAAAGATTAATTGTTGTATACATGTAAACAAAATGCGGATATACTCTTTGGTCAACAAATTAATGAGCCATTGCCTCTTTGTTGCAACTGCTAATATTGTAGAATGGATTCCAAGGAGAAGGACATAATAGCACCCATGTTTAGCCTGGAACTAGCACACGAGTGGTGCACGCAAGTCTCTGATGCAATTGATAGGTTTTGTTGGAAGATGGCTTTGATATTTGGACAATGGGAGAAAGACACTAGCTACAGCTTAATTACAAAGTATAAATTTTACTAAGAACAAGAACCGACTTTATAAATTTTACACAAATACACTATTACAAAGCTTACAACTTACACACACTTTAAGCCTACACTCTTACAAGCAAAAGACTCACTCACTACAAATTACTCAACACACTCACTAACTACAAAGGAGCACTCACTTTACTTCTCAATACACACTCACACAAGTAGGAGACTGCACTCACACTTCTGTGTGTTACTCGTCAGTGGACTTTTCACTTCATCACTTGAGTTGTGTTCTCAAAGAGTGACTGAGCACTCCTATTTATAGGCAATGGGACTTTGGCCGGTGGAGAGCATGTGGTACTTAAGTGGGATACGTGGCCCAATGCACACCATGTTTTGTGTAGGTCAGTGGGAGAGAATTCTTGATGAGTGAACTCTCACGTGACTTCTAGAAAAGTCAAGAAGAGTGAAATCGGGATTGGGTCTTTCCAAATAAATCTTGAAATGGGTTGTTTATAAAGTAAGTATTTGACTGACATTACTCCCCCTCAAATACTGACCTTCATAATCTTTCATACCGAAACTGTCTTCATGCCAAGCTTTATCCTTAGTCTTATGAATGTGTCTGTTGGTAAAGCCTTAGTGAAGATGTCTGCCACTTGCTCGGTGGTGCTGCAGTACTCCAGCTTCATTGTCTTCTGCTTTACATGATTTCTTATGAAATGAAACCTGATGTCAATATGCTTACTCCTTCCATACTGTATAGGATTCTTAGCAAGTTCAATGGCTGACTTGTTATCCACATGTATAGTTGTAGATTCATCTTGTGGGTGATCAAACTCTTTCAGGAGGTTTCTCACCCATATATCTTCGCAGATTGCTGCTAACGCTGCTACGTATTCGGCTTCACATGTAGATAGTGCTACAATACTTTGTTTTTTAAAGACCCATGTGAAAGCCATAGATCAAAGATAGTACACATACCCTGTAGTGCTCTTTCTTTCATCTTGATCACCTCCCCAGTCACTGTCCGAATATCCATATAACTTGGCTTCGTTGCAATAGCCATAGAAAAGACCAAGATTCATACTACCTTTGATATATTGAAAGAATTTCTACCTTAACACAAGCAGAGGTCCCACTTACTAAATCTCAATTGAATATTAAACTGATGTGATTAAACTAGTAATTAACCCTAATTCCAAGTTAACAAAATAATCAATCCACACAGATTAGAGAGACACGAGAATTATACGTGGAAAACCCTAAACAGGAGAAAAACCACGGACCTTATCGTCTAAGCCAACAGACAACCAAGCACTATGTAAAAACGAAGAATACGAGACACTTACAACCCTTTTCCCAGTTGTTGACTCAACATTAAGGACTACATCAGATCTTGCTGACATCTCGTCATAAATTTTCACTGTGCTTGAGCAGAACCGCCTTCAAGAAGGAAATGGAAACTTGACCGAAAACTCTGAATCTTCAGCACAGCAATAGCAGCTTGAAGTTTTGGGGGGAATAGGATGGATCTCTCAAACTCTCTATGTCAGGGATTTTATCTTGATCAGTGTCTCTAATATGTTAAGAGAGGAAGCCTTTAAATAGTGTTGACACCAAAAATGTCACTTTGCCTCTTCAACATCAAGAAAGCTGCATGAAGTCGCAACCTGCCATAAATAGGCAATGCAATTTCTCCAAAAAATCAAATCTTGTCAGAATCAAACAAAAACTGCAAGATCCTTCAAGATAGCCAAGAGAAGAGTACACATGAAGTTTCGGGCCATTTCGACAACATTTGGCCTAACTTCACTTCTCCGACAGCTAAAATGGCGCTCCCGGCGGCGACATCATCGGAGACGTCAAAACTTCGATCAGAGCCTACGGATGACTCCAGCATGTCTCAAAAGGGCTCCATGCCAAATTTCAAGTCAAACCGACAACGTTTGACCCTCCATCAATGCTCGAGCAGCAAAATCAAGCCTCCCGGCAGCGGGAACCACCGAAGCCTTCGCTCATCAAACCAAGTGCATGAGTGGCTTCAACATGCTTCCAAAAGGCTGCACGTCAAATTTCAGGTCATTCCGAAAACGTTTGACCAGGTTTCGATGCTCCGAGAGAAAATCAAGCCTACCGGCGGCGGAGCAACCCGGGACAATGACATCCAAAACGGAGCCCATGGAACGTCTCAAAATGACTCCAATAGGCTCCCCGTCAAATTTCAGGTCAATCGGACATCGTTTGACCGCACATCAAAGCTCGGCATTTTCCCCGCAGCAAAATCAAGTGAAGCATCGACGGGACCCCAAACGGCTTCAAAACTCAAACAAAAGCCTATGGTTGGTCTTATTTATTGCTCAGGAGGCTTCACCTCAAATTTCAGGTCATTCCGACATCGTTTGACCAAGTTTCGACTTCTGGCGGAAAATCAGCAGCTCTACGCGACAAAGTCTTCGGCTTTCCCGGAAAATTAGAAACTTTGCACTCTAAAAATGCAAGGATTCTCATCAAGTTTTCTACAGGGAAATCAAGCCAATAAATGAGAAGAAATGTCAAGAAAAATACAGAAGAAAACGGCGACGAAAAAGACCTCAAAACGACCGCAGAACGGGCTCCGAAGGGGAAAAATCCCCCAGGGTCGCAGACCCCTGCGACCATGGCCCATGGTCGCCGGCGACCATGGAGGTCCGGGTCACCGGATTTTCCGCCGGTGACCCGTTTTTCCGTCTTTTTTCGCGTTTCGCGCACTTTGGCCCCTGTGGTTTCCTGAAAATGTGATTTTTAGTGCTTGAAATTGACTCATATCCGACGACATCCGTCAAAATCACGGGTCAACCTCCAAAAGCATAAAATCATCAGTGATCGCTCCAAGATCGCCAACCGGCTGACCAAGAAAGTGCACTTTCTGTCCGACCGATCGTGAAATCGACAAGACAGATGTCACCGGCCCGCTCTTAGCTACCAATGTCTGAAGCTACATGTTCATCCGATGTCGATCAGCATGTAGATCCATCGATGATCGTCGCCAGAAGAATTCCAGAAGACACGGCATGGCCCGCGACTCTTCGACTGCTCGGCGACCAATTAATGTGGTTAATTGACTAGCTTTATTGCAGTCATTAATTCATTTCTTTGGACGGCCCAATCAGAAGCAAGCATTTGGGAGTTACAAGTCAATTGATTCATGGCATTTAAACCATGAAACTCCTCCCATTATGGTAATTAAGGTGATTAAAAGCCCTTAATCTCCATCGGCCAATCAGATTCAAGGAAAAAGGAGTTACAAAATCAAGAAATAAATCTTGTAACTCCTCCCATTAAAGCCATTAAGGCTCATAAACCCTCCTAAATGGCTACCAAAAGCCTATAAATAGGAGAGCATTCCATTGAAATGGAAATCGGAAAAAAGAGGAGAAAATCAGAAGATCAGGAAAAAAAGGGATCAGAAAGAATCCAGAGAAAGAAAAAAGAGAGAAAAAAACTCTGCTGAAGTTCTGCACCGGCCACCGCTACAAGGTGACAAAAGTCCCTTGGGGGGCACCCCCCCCCAAGGTCCTTGCCTTCTCCTGCTGCCTCCAATGGCTTAGACGTGGCTTTTCAGCCCGTCTACTTAGCTTTTTATTGGACATAGGACCTTCTCTTGGTCTTTGTCCTCTAAAAACCTGAGGTTATAGCCAAGCCAAGCGAATCAAGAGCATCTTCTGTTCTCATCTGCATGGATGATGGCGAAGCCCATACATGGCTTGCGACCGTCAATCTGAACGAGTCCCCCACAATCTCCTGAAAAGTTAGATCTTCCTTTTCTTGCTTTTCATTGTAGTTTGTATTTTTCTAAAAGAGACAAAAATCACAACTCTTGTCTTTCATTATTGATGAGAATTGTAAATCGGCTATAAACGCCAAAATCGGCTATAAATGCCAAACAAAATCGCCTTTCACGGCAAATCAAGAAAATGTCTCTTTTCTTAAATATTTGTGCAATGGAAAACTTGAAAGAAGTTGATTTCCTTTTTACTTGCGAAGGTTGATCTCCGGATTACCACTTGCAATTCCAAGTAAAATAGAAAATCTGGCACACCCACACAAAAGAAATGTTGATGCACGCTTCAGGGCCCGCCAGGGCGCGAAAGGGCCGGACCCGACGGGCTCCCACGTTCCGCCGACCCCGGTAGCCGCCCCAGCGGGCGCCTCGGAGCGCGTTCCATCAAGTTGGCACACCCGGTGGGACTCGTTCATTTGAGAACACGGTGCTCGGAAATGAAATATTTGCATATCATACTTTTTGCTCTATGCTTATACTTCTTTTCCGGATTCCTTGGCTACTTTCTAGCTGGTAGCCTATGTTGGATTTTGCATCCTAAGAAAAATGAGATGGGATTTTTTGGAAATTTCTATTTCTTTGAGTTTGTTTCCATTCTTTCTCTTTTCAAAAAACAAAAATCAGTTTTCTTAGTTTGAATTCAAAATTGAGAAACTTTGATCCTATCCTATCGTTCTTTGGTGCTTGCAGAAATGTTGAGCCCGTTCGACTAAGGTTTTGGGCCATCGTTTCTCTTCGATGAGTTCATTAGAGATTTCAAAGAAAAAAAAATCAAAAATCAGTTTTCTTAGTTTGAATTCAAAATTGAGAAACTTTGATCCTATCCTATCGTTCTTTGGTGCTTGCAGAAATGTTGAGCCCGTTCGACTAAGGTTTTGGGCCATCGTTTCTCTTCGATGAGTTCATTAGAGATTTCAAAAAAAAATAAAAAATCAAAAATCAGTTTTCTTAGTTTGAATTCAAAATTGAGAAACTTTGATCCTATCCTATCGTTCTTTGGTGCTTGCAGAAATGTTGAGCCCGTTCGACTAAGGTTTTGGGCCATCGTTTCTCTTCAATGAGTTCATTAGAGATTTCAAAAAAAAAAAAATCAAAAAATCAGTTTTCTTAGTTCTGATTCAAAATTGAGAAACTTTGATCCTATCCTATCGTTCTTTGGTGCTTGCAGAAATGTTGAGCCCGTTCGACTAAGGTTTTGGGCCATCGTTTCTCTTCGATGAGTCTATTTGGGATTTGAAAAAAAAAAAAAGACATAGACCACTAAGGTTAAACCAATTGCGTTCTTTGATCACGATTGATTCAAGAAAAGCCTTGTCCAGAGTGTGGAGACAGCTTGACTGTTCTAGGCAAGGGTCCTCCAAACGGGTTCATTAAGTAATCCTACCCTTACCTGGGGGCAATTCTATCAATTGAGGTTTCATAAGACCGGGTTAGGAGGCCTATGTGTACTCTCTCGTCTTTAAATCTTAAAAATTTTTAAAAAAAATCAAAAATAAAAAAAGAGATTTTCAAAAAAAAAAATCTTAAAAAAAAAATAAAAAAAATCAAAATAAAAAAAAATATAAAAAAATAAAAAATAAAAAAAAAAGATTTTCAAAAAAAAAATCTTAAACAAAAAAAAAAGATTTTTTCTTTAAAAAAAAAATGAAAATCTTAAAATAAAAAAAAAAATCTTCAAAAAAAAAACTCTCGTCATTTTAGATTCAGATCCGAGAAATTGTGGTTCCTTCCCTTCTGGGTACTGGTGCTCGCGGAAATCGTTGAGCCCGTATTCGGATCGGAATACCATCTGCTCTCTATGATGAATCCAATCTTGACATTTCAAAAAAAAAAAGAGAATCCCATCTCGTGGATGCGATCTCCAACATTTGTGCATAGCAATACTGGTACGCCCTTTCAGGGTCTACTGTATCTGTGACCGGCACTTTTGTAACTCCTACCTTATATTCTTCTTATCTCGAGCAAGCCCTGCTTCTCGATAAGTCGAATTTAGGTTTACAATTGCTTCTAGCAGTCACTGGAACGCTCATTCTGGGCTCACCATACTTGCTGTCAGAACAATTGTACCCTCTATGGCTTTTTGCCTTCCTCATATTGCTTGGGTCATGTCCCTTGAGCGATTTGAAAAGACAAAATCATAGAATTCCCCATTTATGATCATCATATTCTTGTGATTACTAATGGATGTGGTCTTGTTTCAGAAATTTTGAAACTAACAATGGCAGCTTCACTGATCATCACCTTCGATGAAAACAAGCACCAACTCATGCTTCAACAGAAGCAAAGCACGCGCACTCATAAGCGCCCTGTCAGCTGCCGAAGCGTCAACTCCCTCGGCAACTCTCTGAACTCCGGGTCGACCTCGACTCCCCGGACCATCGTCTTCGGGACACTGGGACCATTCCCACTTCCCGAAGAACAAGCTGCGCCTGCTAAAAAGCAGAAGATCGCCTCTCAACGTGTCACTCCCGTGACACCAAAGGCGAGCGCCCAAAAGCCCGAAGCCCGCGGCACCCCCGCGAAGCCTCGACCAACAACCAACCAGGTCTACCCTAAGACTTGGTCTCCAAGACCTTCCCCAAAACAAAGAAGGTCTCAAACATCCACCAAGCCAGCATACCTGGCCCCACTCAAAGAGAACCAGTTCTACCCTCTTGCCTACATGAAAGAGGAGAGACCCATCTCCAACCTGACTCCCAAGTCAACCCAGCATGAGCCGGCTTGTTCCCACAGGCCCAAAATCAGATTATGCATCACCAGGCCTCTACAAGCACCTGCCAAGGCCTACACTCCTTCAGTTCGACCCTTCATCTCTACAGGGGCCGAACTCGAAAGGTTTAAAGCTTCGCTGCAACAGGCAAAGGACCGGGTCCGGATCCTGTCCTTGCCTAGCTACAAAGAAGACAAGCTCGGCTGCTGCGCCCGAGGGAGCACATCCTTCATCGTCAGAGCCCAGCCAGAGCTGACTGAAGCTCAAATCGCTCGTCGAGCACACCGCCGTGCGTCATATCGACAAAAGAGACTAGAGAAGCAACGGACCCAGCCTCCTACACTTCAAGTCTCCCACAAATGGGTCGAAAAAGAAAGACCCGACCAAGTTGCTGCCGTCCATATGGTTGGAAAAACCAGAAGACGCCAAAAGTCAGCATAAAAAATCCATGTCCGACGTCCGGTGACCCGTAGCGTCACCGGGACACGAAGACATCCTGAAGAATCTCCTGCCCCTTCAAGCCAAGGACGGGAGAGTAATCCTTCATCAAGCTCTTCATCAAAAAGAATGAGCCCCAGCTCGGTCACCAGGACGATTTCTTCGTTTGAATCCCGAGGGATGAACGTCTTGGCTACAAGTTCTGAGCCACCACCTCAGAATCCACCTCGAGATGATGCGCTCACACGCATCCAGCAGTTGGAACAAGGCCAGCAGAGGATTGAAACTCTGATGGAAAACATTCTCCTTGTCGTCCAAAATCAGGCGAACAATGAGCCTCCTCCAAATCATGACAATAACGAGGAAAATTGTGAAGAAAATGAGTCACGCGCCCTTACCAAAAAGAACGTAGACAGTATCCTCGCCAAAGCAAAAGAAGAGGATATACTCAAGGAGCATGGGATCAAGCCACCATATCCTTTATGGATGGACTCGGTCCCGTTCCCCACAAAATTCAAACATCCTACTCTCCAAACATATACGGGGAAAGGATCGGCCAGACAGCACGTCATCCACTTCAAGATCTTGACGGGAGCTATCGCGGATCAAGATGCACTCAAGATTCGCCTCTTTGCAAGTACCCTAAAAGGTACGGCCTTCGATTGGTACTCCACTCTGCCGGAGAACTCCATTCAGAACTGGGTTATGCTGGAGACACGCTTCCTGACCCACTTCCAAGGTGAGGATCATCCTGTTACTATGGCTCAGCTCTGCAGCCTAAAACAGGGAGAGAATGAGTCAACTTATGACTTCATTCACAAGTGGAAAGCAATGGCGTACAAATGCTCAGATGTACTGCCACAAGCGTCGCTAGTCGACATCTGCCGAAACAACATGAGAGCTAAAATCCGCTCCATGATCATCGGCAATAAATCAAAAAACCTGGGAGAACTCCTCGAAGCTTCCATGGAAGCTGAAATGGTGATCAAAGACCTCAACAGTCAGAAATCATCAAAGAAAGAGCCGACTGCTGTTGCAACCTCTAAACCAAAGAAGAAGGAGGTTCTCAATGTACAAACCAAGTCAGCTCCTCAGCAACCAAAGAAAGCTGAAAACAAAACTGCAGGTAAAAGGCCTGAACTCTCTGATGCCTTCAAAGAACGTGTAGAAAAGAAATATCCGTTCGATGAAGACGTTGAAGAAATCTTTTAGGCTCTCCTAGCAAATGGCAAACTCATTTTGCCAGAGCCCAAAAGACCTGGAGACGTTGGCAAAACCAATGATCCTCGGTACTGTCCATACCACCAGATGGTCTCGCATCCTCTCAATCAATGCTTTGTTGTGAGAGAGAAGATAAACGAGATGTGGAAAAACGGAGTCATCACCTTTGACAAAAACTATGGGACTGCCTCCGTCAACATGGTGTCATGTGGACAAACACCAAAATCACCGAAGAAGAAGATCACTACTTCCTTCATGGTGATAAACAAAATTCAAGTGTCCGAGAAGCTGGTTCCTTTCCCGACACCAGACGGACAACCTATATGGGTACATCCCGATCTCCTGGAAGATGAAAACTGGGAGATCGTCAAAACAAAGCCAACAGCTCAACAGCGAAGGCAGGCTAGGAAACATCTCCTCAGGCTCAAACGGCAAGAGAAGACCCAGCCAAAACAAGAAGTCCATGAAAAGGCAGAGGCCTCCTCTACCACTTCACTCGAGGCAACAGAAACGTCCCTTCCAGAGACTTCAAAGGGGGTAAGAAAACTCACTCTCAGTGATTTCATGCCACCTCAATTCAGAGAAGAAGCTATGCAGGGGGCATCATACTCTTGCAACTCGGTAGTTGGATTCTCCATTGATGGATACGAGTCCAGCGACACCGATGATGGATTCGAGTCCGGCTACACTGATGAGTGGGAAGAATCCCTTGAAACAGGAGAATATCTCTCCGATGAAGAATGGGTTCCTGAAACTCACCTTATGCCAGTAATCTGGTATAACCCTTTGCAACCACAAGGATCCTGGTCTGATGATGAAGAAGATCAAGTGGCTGCACAAGAAAATGCTGTTGAGCAAGCACCCGTCGTTGCTCCAGTGGAAATCAACTATGTTGAGCCACACGGAGAAGACGAAGAAGAGGATCTGGCTCCCATGCCTGATCTTGAAGAATATGCAAGGATCTTGCAGCGTCTCGCTGTAGAACAAGAGCAAGATCGTGTTAACGAGCCTCCTCGCAACCCAGAGCCTGAAGTCCCTGAAGATAATCAGGTACATCCACCCTTAACTCCTGAAAATGGAGAACATTGCTGGATTGACGATCCTCTTACATCCGAGGATGAGTCTGACTCCGAGCAGGCAACATCTCCTATCAGGGCTTCCTGTAATGTAATATATCAGGACTATAGCTCTTCTGAAGCGTCGTCTGATGAGATTACCTACACTCCGACGACGCCTAGCAATGTATCCTCTGGATCTACCTCGTCTCACGTGACTTTCACAGAGATGACACCCTCTCAGGTTTCTTCTCCTGAGACTGTGACTTCAGAATACACATTCTTCCCGACTCATCATCATGAAGAAAACCCAACTTGGGGTGATGGATGGGTCAACGAAGAAGAAAAGCTGCTGGATGTTGTTCAGGACTTGCTCCCGGAAAATGCTCCGTGCAACACAATCACTGAGGATGGCAACTCTGCTGCAGATACATCCCCAGTAGATGAAAAACGACAGCCTCTTGATCCTGAAGACAATCTTCCAAACGAAGATCCTTCTCAAGAAGCTCTCGAAGTTGGTAGAGGCACCCGCTCTGGCCGGGACTACCACAAGAATTACAACCAATCTTCCTTTACTTATGTAAATCCTTCGGAAAAGATGTTGTAAGCGCCCCCAGTGGCAAAAACAATGAACATGCAGGCCCTAAGGAGGCTTTCAAGTGTGACTTGGTTGAGCACTTCAAACACATACCTGCACGTCTTCACATCCTGGATTTATTACGAATGTCTCCACGCACTCGTGATAATCTCATCTCAGAATTACAAAAACTGAATGAGGATGTCGACAAACATGCCCCGCAAGTCCTCCAAATTGAAATGGACTACCGGGTCAAAAACTCTGAAACTTCCTCAAAGGGAGAAAAGAAAACTGAGGGATCATGCATCCAATGCCTCTCGGTTCAAAAGGCAGTCAGTGCAACCATCGCCTTCACTAAGGAAGACCTCCTACTTGGCAAAGCAAGGCACAACCGACCCCTATACTTCACAGGGTACATCAAAGAAATGCCGATACATAGAGTTCAAATCGACCCAGGTTCTGCACTCAACCTTATCTCCACTTCGGCTCTTGAAGAGTTGGGCATCCCACCCAGCAAGCTAAGCCACACATCTGTATCTATCTTTGGATACGATGGGAGCACTCAAAGGCCTATCGGCAAAATCAGGTTCAAACTGCAAATCGGTGATCTTATCTCTGAGGTCACTGTGTATGCAATAAAAACCCCCTCATGCTACAACATCCTTCTCGGACGTCCTTGGATACACGAGAATGGTGTTGTCCCTTCAACTCTACATCAATGCATCAAGTTCGTCGGCGACGACGGCATGGTACATCGCGTCTTTGCGGACAGAAAACCCTTCAAAGGTAAAGAAGTCCACTTCGCAGACTCCCAGATGTATGAAGGAGAAAAAGAAGAAGAGGAAATAGCACCCCCTGCTGAAAATCTCCAGAAAGATAAAGGCAAGGCTCCTCAAAAATCACCGGAAGAAAACAAACCCTCCGGCAAATTAGAAGAGAGTAGTCAATCTCCCTTCGTCATCTCCCTCAAGAATTCAAAACCTTTGGTCATCACGACTAAAGTGAAGAAGGCGAAACAAAAGCCTGGGGGCAAATTTGTTGTCTCTCTCGTGTCTATCATGCAAGACACAGACTCGGACTCAGAGCCAGAAGATGATGCATCGTCAAGCCAAGCTGACACTCAGCAAGTTCAGCCTGCTCTCACTCCGATGGAGACACCTGCTGATGTAGACGATCCTACGTCTGCTACCTTTGTTGTTCCGGCAACATCACCAAAGCAAAGACCGATCTTCTTTCATAGATCGGATGCTTCTTCATCAAGTTCTCTGCTTGAACCTTTCCAAAATGAAGGTATGCCTCAACTATCTCTATATAGTCCTGTGGCACAAGCTATCATGAAGAAAATGGGCTTTGACGCTCAGAACCCAGTCGGTTTGGGAGAAGGCCGCGGTATTCTCACGCCATTGGAGCCCGCCTTGACCAAAAGCCAGCTGGAAGATTGGAGACTCTACGGTCATGTAGAAAAGTCTTCATATGGGTTAGGGTATGATCCCGACACTCCTCTGAGACAGTTGACACAAAAGCTTAAAAGTCGTTTTACCGACCAAGCCTCAACATCTCAAGTCCACGAAGACATCGATCTCCCTGGATATCTCTTTGAAGAGTTACCTGACAAAGATCCAGGAAGCTCGTCCAATTTGTACGGTTTCTCTGATGATGAAGAGGAATCGCCCGATAATACAGACTTGTATTATTCTGACCCAGAAGAACCCTCGTCTCCAAAAGAAATACCAGACTCAACAGGCGATTGGGACTATCTCATAGCAAGCCTTGAGGAGATCACCAATCAAGAAAATCCATGGAAAGAAACAGAGCCTTGGTCTGGTAATGCAGTTGAAACTCCAGAAGGTTTCGTTGAGTTGGAAGCCTCCGAAAATATTGTGGGGGAACCACCTTCGAACCTTCCGACAGAAGATCCTGTTGAAAAGATAAACTTGGGAACACCAGATAACCCACGTCCTGTATTCATAAGCAAGAATATAAAGGATGATGAGTTACCCGAGTATATCGCTTTTCTTCGTGAGTTCGTTGATTGCTTTGCATGGTCCTATGCTGAAATGCCTGGTTTAGACCCCAAAGTAGCAGTCCACAAACTCAATCTTCAAGAAGACATCAAGCCTGTCAAACAAGGCCAAAGAAGATTCCGTCCAGATGTGATGGATAAAATTGAACAAGAAGTTCAAAAGCTCAAAAGCGTCGGCTTCATCCGTGAGGAACAACATCCAGAATGGTTGGCCAACATTGTCCCCGTGACAAAGAAAAATGGGCAGATCAGGGTCTGTATTGACTATAGAGACCTGAATGGCGCTTGCCCTAAAGATGAATTCCCGCTCCCCATACCGGAGGTGATGATTGACAATACCTGCGGATTCGAGCGAATGACATTCATGGATGGCTTCTCTGGCTACAATCAGATAAAGATGCATCCCGAGGATGAAAAACACACATCTTTTCGGACTCCATTTGGCGTGTATTGCTACACTGTCATGCCATTTGGTCTGAAAAATGCTGGTGCCACATATCAGAGGGCTATGATGAAAATATTCCAAGATATGCAGCACAAGACGGTCGAATGTTACGTTGATGACCTCGCCGTCAAAAGCAGAAGAAAAGAAGACCATCTCAAAGATCTTCGGGAAGTCTTCCTCCGACTCCGCAAACACAATCTGCGGATGAATCCCCTAAAATGCTTCTTCGGCGTCTCGTCGGGTAAGTTTCTCGGATTCCTTGTTCGGAAAGCTGGAATAGAACTTGACCCCATCAAAGTCAAGGCTATTCTAGAAATGCCCCGTCCAAGAACCTTGAGAGAACTAAAAGGGCTCCAAGGGAGATTGGCCTACATCAGACGGTTCATCTCCAATCTTTCGGGGAAATGCCGTCCATTCCCTCGATTGATGAAAAAGGGTGCAGACTTTGTCTGGGATGCCGACTGTGAAGCCGCATTTCAAGATATCAAGTCATACCTGACCAAACCTCCAGTGTTAGCTGCCCCTGCCACTGGAAAACCATTCATCTTGTACACAAGAGCTCTTGATCATTCTGTAGGCGCTCTGCTTGCACAAGAGAATGGTGAGGGAAAAGAAGCTGCTCTATACTACCTCAGCCGCATGCTAGTAGGTGCAGAGCATCGCTACTCTCCAGTCGAAAAAAAATACTTGCAGTGATGTTCGCCGTACAAAAGCTACGTCACTATCTGCTTTCCAACACAGTCTACCTGGTCTCGAGGATCAACCTCTTGAAGGTTCTTGTCACAAAGGCAGGTTCTCTCAATGCTCGACTGGCAAAATGGTCCATCCTTCTATCACAATTTGATATTAGGTATGTGCCACAAAAAGCAATCAAAGGCCAAGCTCTAGCAGATTTCCTCGCAGAGCATCCATTGCCTAAAGATTCACCACTCAGAGATGATCTCCCAGACGAACCTGTCTACAACGTGGAGACTTTCTCGCCAAATGCCTCCTGGGACATGTACTTTGACGGTGCAACCAGGACAAATGAAAAAAGAAAGCTGATCTCAGGAGTTGGCATCCTCTTTGTTAGCCCTGACAAATACATGATTCCACACGCTTTCTCGCTATTGGAACCATGCACAAACAATGCAGCTGAATACCAAGCTCTGATCCTAGGATTGGAACTCGCCATCGAATCCGGTATCACCATGCTGGAAGTCTTTGGAGACTCTCAACTGATCGTCAACCAGATGAATCAAAAATATGAAGTCAGGAAGCCTGATCTGCTGCCTTATTACAACAAGGCACAATCGCTTCTGCAAAAGTTTGACATCTGTCACACCACCCACTTTCGTAGAGGTGAAAACATCCGTGCAGATGCCCTGGCTGGACTTGCCGCATCAATGGCGATCCAGGAAGGAAAAAACATGCAAATTACAGTGAGTGAGAGAAGGATCCTCCCTCCTCTTAACACACACCAAGCAGTTGCTGAATGCCACCGAGTGGTTGGAAGTCGGATCTCTATCCTTCAAACTTCAATCGGCGACTGGAGGGATCCGTTCATTGATTACACTATGTTCGGAATCCTACCTGAAGATCCAAAAGAACGGGTAAGCATACAAAGGCGAGCCCCAAACTTTCATTTGGATATTCCTTCAAAAATCCTCTACAGGAAATCATTCAACGGAGTACTTCTACGCTGCTTGTCACAACAAGAGGCCGAAGAAACACTTAAAGAAGTTCATGCTGGTCTTTGTGGAGCCCATCAGGCAGGTCCTAAGCTCTATGATCAGATAAAAAGGTTAGGTTACTACTGGCCTACCATGGTACCCGACGCAATGCAATTTGCTAAGCGCTGCCAACAATGCCAAGTTCACGGAGATTACATTCACATGCCTCCGGAATGGCTGCATCCTACAGCAATCTCATGGCCTTTTGAAGCATGGGGCATGGACATCATAGGTCCTATCTCTCCCCCTTCAAGCAAAGGTCATCGCTTCATCTTCGCCGCTACGGATTATTTCTCCAAGTGGTCAGAAGCATTTGCGTTCAACGAAATGAAGACCTCATCAGTTCTTCAATTCCTACGCACCAACATCATTTGTCGTTTCGGCATACCCAAGAGATTCGTCCATGATAACGGACCACAATTCTGGGATCATCGATTCTACAGGTTCTGCGACAAATACAAAATTCAAAGCTGTCCTTCGACTCCATATAATCCGGCAGCAAACGGATTAGCAGAAGCCTTCAACAAGACACTCTGCAAAATCCTCAAGAAAATGGTCTCTAGTCACAAAAGAGACTGGAGCGACAAACTATCTGAAGCTTTTTGGGCCTATCGAACCACCGTTCGAGGACCAACCCATAGCACACCATTCTCCTTGGTCTATGGATGCGAAGCTGTCGTGCCCCTAGAGGTACAAATTCCTTCTCTGAGGGTATCTCTACAAAATGACATGACTCAAGAAAATAATGCGAAATTACGACTTCATGAGCTGGACAATCTCGATGAGAGACGGCTCGAAGCTCGACAAAGCATTGAACTTTACCAAGCACGCATGGCAGGATCTTTTGACAAAAGGGTCCGGCAGCGCGCCTACAAAAGGGGTGACTTGGTTCTTGCGGTAAAAAGACCAATGGTCTTCGCTCACAAGTCCAAAGGCAAGTTTGAACCAAAATGGGAGGGACCCTACGTCATCGACAAGGTATTCTCCAATGGCGCATATGCCCTCCTAAACATGGAAGGCGACAGATGTATGCTGCCTATCAACGGCAAGTTCTTGAAGCGGTACTACCCTTGAAGACTTACCCAACTGGGTAAGAGCAATGCCTGTATGGCCAAAACCTGTTCTCAGGTACTCGCTCGTCAAACCTACTCTCTTTAGAATTTTCATATCAAATGTCAAAATTTCTAGAGATTCAAAAACAATGCTTACTTTCATCGTTTCATTGTTCAAAAACAAAAAAATCCAAGTTTAGGAGCCTCTCCCTGACTTGACCAAAACTTTCGATCCTTGAACCAAAATTCATGGTTTGAAACAAAAATCCGGATTCAGGGATTTCCACCCTAGTCCACCTTACCTTTTACCGCCAAATGGTTCTAGGTCAAAATTTACGACCCTCGTGTCTTTAAACAAAAAAAAATGGTTTTTCAAAAATCGTGGGGAAACGACATCAAAGTCAGTACCCGCAAAACAAAAATTTTGAAAAAAAGCAAGAATGCGACATTCCATCGACACTTGCACCCAAAATCGCAGGGAAGCGACATTTCGTCGATACTTGCAAAATCCAAAAACCGTGGAGACGCAACATATCAGTTGATATCCACAACCCAAATTTCAAAGGTTCGAGAAAACCTAAAATCGTGGAGAAGCAACAAACCAGTTGATATCCACAACCCAATTTCAAAAATCGTGGAGAAGCAACAAACCAGTTGATATCCACAACCCAAATTTCAAAGGTTCGAGAAAACCTAAAATCGTGGAGAAGCAACAAACCAGTTGATATCCACAACCCAATTTCAAAAATCGTGGAGAAGCAACAAACCAGTTGATATCCACAACCCAAATTTCAAAGGTTCGAGAAAACCTAAAATCGTGGAGAAGCAACAAACCAGTTGATATCCACAACCCAATTTCAAAAATCGTGGAGATGCAACATACCAGTTGCTATCCACAACCCAAAATTACAAATGGTTCGAGAAAACCTCAAATTTCAAAAATCGCGGAGAAACGACATCAAGTCAGTACCCGCAAAACCAAAAGTCTTGGGAAAAGCAGGGAAGCGACGCTTAGTCGATATTTGCACCCCAATTCGCGAGGAAGTGACATTCCATCAATACTCGCAAAACCGAATGAGCAAGGAAGCGACATTCCATCGATACTTGCAAGACCATTCAGCGGGGAGGCGACATTTAGTCGATACCTGCATTTTGAAAACCAAAACTCGGCTATAAATGCCAAAATCCGGCTATGAATGCCAAAACAAAAATTTCCGGCTATAAACGCCAAAATCGGCTTTCATGCCAATAAAACAAAACTTGGTTTTCAAAAAAACTCGGCTACAAATGCCACACAAAAAAAAAACCTGACTCTCATGTCAAAATCGGCTATAAATGCCACAAATTGGCTATCAATGCCACAAAACCGGCTATAAATGCCACAAATTTGCTATCAATGCCACCAAACTGGCTGTAAATGCCACAAAAACACCGGCTTCCATGCCAACCCAAATTTTGGCTTTTACGCCATAAAAATTCGGCTTCCATGCCATCTCAAAAGCGGCTTTCACGCCACAACCAAAATCAGGCTCCCATGCCAAAACAATTATTTGACAAAAGATTTTCACAAAATGACAAAGCTTTTGATCAAATCCCATTTAGCAATCGCTTTCATCACAAAAAGATTTGAGTGAGCGTAGGGAAAACAAAAAAAAAAAGAGTACCAAAAAATACATGTGGTACCAAAAAAAAAGAAAGTGTTCACAAGCACTGCAAAAAAAAGAAGTACCAAAAAAATACATGTGGTACCAAAAAAAAGAAGAATAGTTTCTGCTACAAAAAATCAGGAGCTCAGTCAAAAATGGTCTCCAGCCAAAGCTTCAGCTCCTCAAGCAAACTTTCGGCCTCAGCCGTCAGAGTTTCCAAGGCACGCTTCTTCAGGAACTTGCCATGAGATGCTGGCGAATGCCGTAACCCTTCTTTTACACCGGGAAGCTCTTCCCCAGCAGTTTGCCATCGTTCGTTTTCTAGAGTCCTCCTCTCGAGAACTTGACCGGCATCTGCAACCCTGCGAATCAGAGTACTCTCCCTGTCACGAGCCTCTGTTATAGCAGCCCACTTGGCATCGACTTGTGCCTTCAAATGCTCAAGACGTTTCCTGGCCTCCTCAACTTCCCTATCAAGGACGTTAAGGTCATGTCTCAATCCGATGATGGCTAGCTCTTCCTTGTTCTTCTCCCGAACTAGCTGCTTCTTGCTTTGTGTAGCCTCATTCAGGTCAGACTTAGCCTTATCAGCAGGGTCCAAGAACATCTCCTTGAAGAATTGGTCGTCAGGGAAACCCATGGTCTCAAACCACTTGTCACCCAGTGCAATGATCCTATCAACGATCGCCCTGGCACCTGTGACATCCAGACCAACCTCTTCGGTGTCGGTCAGAATCTCCTGTACATGTGGGATCATGCCAAATCCTGCCTCCAAGTGTCCAGAAAGGAGAGTCTTGACCCAAGAACTCAAAACCCGAGCCAGCACCTTCTTCGCAAATTGAAGAGACGAACTGGATGAAGATTCACCCTTCTCCGTTGATCGGCTGCTCATGTCATGTCCCATTGGAAGAGTAACAAAAGAACTCTTTCCACTTGGAGCCACTGGAGAGGGAATCTCAACACGAGGCATCTCCTCAATCATGTCAGAACTGGTCTCTACCTCCAGATCGACCTCTGGCATCCCTTGCTCTGGTTCTGAAGAAAGCGATGGACTCTCTTCTGTCACTTCAAAGCCTGCAAATGAAACACAAAAAGGTATGAATATGATCCTGTTAAAAAAAATCATCAGGGTCATCACTACAAAGTACCTTCTTCGACGACTGGCGGAACACTCTCTTCCTCCATGAACTCATCAGAAGCATCATCAACATTTGCGTCCATTGATGGTTCAAAGTCATCGGAATCCTGTGGCAAGTCAGCTGACAAGAGAAATGTTAGCAAATCAAGTCGCAGGCACAAAAAAAAGAGAAAACGAAAGAAGTTATACCAATTGGAGATTCCGGAATCATTCCAGAGTCCCTCGGTTCTTCTTCAGATGCCATAACCGGCTCCATCACCGCCTCATCGGTCGGAACCTCAGGCATCGCCAAGTCTTCATCCTCTGCTAAAAAAAAAAAAAAAGCAGCAGCAGGGTGAGAAAACAAATCAGAACATGGAAAGCCCCATGAAAGAAGCAGAAAAAGAAAAAGGAAGAATCATACCTTCACCGATGGTCTCTTCTTCCCGAATCCTCTTCTCCGGAGGTTCGTCAGCTTCCCCTGGCACCTCCTCATTGACAGTGAGAGGGACTTCCACAATAGGAGAGTCTTCGTCCCGTCCCGTGTGACGCTGACTCCTCCTCCTCTTCCTACCTCTACGGGTTCGTTTCCTAGAAGAACCCGCCCCACTATCAGAGTCAGGTTTCTCACTTGACTCCTCACTGGATGGTCTGCTCTCGCCAGTACACTCCGCGGAAGCTCGCCTCTGTGCCGCTTGCATCCAAGCGTCGAGCTCAGCTTCCTCCTGTTCTAGCTGCTCTAAAGCCTCATCAGGTACTTCCCGAACAGCTTCAGAACCAATGACGCCCTGGTCACCGAGAAAGCCTATCTTGTGCTTCTCTCCAGAAAGGAAGGCCCAAACTTCCTCTCGCCGGACGCCATCCGACTTCCCAATGCCTTTTCCAGAAGACAGCTTTACATCAAGCTCCTTCTTGGAAAGCCCCCGATATGCCAAAAAGCTCTCCGCGAACCACTTCATGAAGCCGGCAGTTCGGAAAGTCGACAGCTCAGGATAAGAAATCATGGCAGTAGTGTCTTCAGCACTATAGAAAGCCCATGCATTTCTGCCATCCTGCAAACCCCCAAAACTCTTCACCATACTCGAAGGCACTCCAACAACGCCTTGAGAGAAGCCCAACTGAAGTGCAAAGCGAGAAGGTACATACGGCTGGATGTCGACGAAAAGATGTCTACGGTACACCATCGTGCCGACTCGTATGCTGAAAAGCCACTCCTTCTCTGCATTGGTCAAAGAGTAATGCCTTCCCGACCCTGCTCTGGTAGAGTCTCGGGAGGCACCAAAATCAAAAGCCTTCTTCCGCAACTCCGGAGAAAGCTTAACTGAAGACTGCCCCATCTCGACGTCCCTGAACCGTCGGATCCTCATGCGGGCAAACAAAAGTGATTCGGATACGGCTTTTCCCTTAGCCAATCGAATCATCAGAGGATCATCATCCTGTGCAGCACCCAGCTGGTGGAACCCAGGACAGTGGTATACAAACCACGAATAAAAAATATGGGCTGAAAATACCCTATTCATAGGGAGCCCAAGCCGAACCAAGAAAGCAGCAGCCTGCAGTTCGGTACACAGGTAGGAGTAAAGAGCGGGCACCAAAGCAAGCCGCTCTCCAAACGCCATCTGACAAGCCGGAAATATACAATGCGGCCTGATGTGTGTTCCATCTCCTCCAGCAAAAATAGCCTCACCTAGCCAATAAGTGAGGTAAAAAGCAAGATCTCTCCGCAGTGCAATGTCAGAACAAATGGCATCTGTGCTCGCGAAGAAACCCTTCAACTCTTCCTGCATGGCCGAAGTCTTCTTCCTGTCTTCCCGGGTCATGCTATCAGAAGACTCTTTGCTGTCAAAGAAGTTGAAGAATGAAGAGCCATAACTCTTCCAACTGCTGGACCTGACTTTCGAACCCTCCTTCAAAAAATCATAGAAGGTGACGAGCTGAAAGTATAGGAGCCTGAACTCCTCTGACTGCTCCTCAAGGACGCTGTCAATCGGCATGAACTCCTCATAGAGTTTCCCAAGGATGGGCAATCCAGTAATAGCACTCAACTCCTTCAGAGAAAAACCAATCTCACCGTTCGTGACAACGAAGGTATTGGTCTGAGGGAGGAAAGACTCCAACATAGCCATGAAGGCATCATCGGAAAAAGTCACGGTCTCCCTAAAAGCGCGGACCGCGTCAAAAATCCCGGCTTCCTTCAAAACGGCGCCCCCAATCAGCAAGGTGTGGTCAGTCCATGACTTCCAATCGGAGTCAGCATTGAAACGGCCACGAAGTCGAAAAGGCTTCACCCAAGTACTGCCGTCACCGCTGAAAACGCCAAGGCCCACCGGTCTCAAATCGACCGACGGATAATCAGAGCCCTGGTAGCCGCTGGCTGGCATCAACATGTCCATACGGACAGGTGGCTTCTCCGCATATCCGGAGGGTCCACCAACAAAAACCCCGGTCTTGATCACACTGGTCCTCTTCACCCAGCTCGGAGGATCTTCCCTCTTAGGGCACGTGGGAGAAAGGCTCAGGATCGAGATGGTCCGGTCAAAAGACGACCGGGTAGAAATAGTTCTCTCTTCACCATCAGCTCTGTAAGAGAACTGAAAACATCTCCTTTGGTATGTCAAGTCGTCAGGGACTGCATCTCCAAAGAAGAAGGTAGGCTTGGGCAAAACCCTCAGATCGTCCATAACCCAAGGACGGTTGCTTACCATGATCTTATAGAACTCCTCATCCTTGAGAGCGATCAATCGCTGTCTCATCTCATCACGATTGAGGGAATCGCATTCTTCCAAGTTCTTCTCAATAAACTGGACCTTCTCCCAGGCCTGCTGAACGGCCACATTAGAAGATCTGGCGGATCGACGAGGTACGCTTGTAACAGGCTCTTTACCCTTGTTCGCTCTGGAGGAACCACCTGCAAAGGTCGGAAAAGAAAAAGATCGTCATCAAAATGACAGGATTTCGCTAAAAAAGAAAAAAGGGTCACTTTGTCCCACCAAAAATCTGGCGAAATTTTGGCATGGTTCCGGGGCAATTCCGAAGAAAAGGGAAATACCCCAAAAGAAATAGAAAGTTTGAAGATGGGCTCAACATTGCTGCGGGCTCCGAAACTCCAAACTTTCGAAACCTCAAAATCTCCGCAAAATCAAGAAGGGCTCAACATCACTGCGAGCTCCAAATTCCCAAATTTGCAAAGATCTTCAGGTATGCTATCACATCATGCTACTCAATTCAATTTACAAAAAGTACATGCATGAACATCTAGATTTGCATAAAAAACGCATTATCATGATGAGCACAAAAAAAAAAGAAACTTTCTCAAAAAAAAAAAAAGGGAGAAAGAAAAGAACAAAAAAAAAGAGAAACTTTCTCAAAAAAAAAAAAAGGAGAAAGAAAAGAACAAAAAAAAAGAAACTTTCTCAAAAAAAAAAAAAAAAAAAAAAAGAGAAAAAAAAAACGTGTGAAAGAAGAAATCACGTGGAAAAGAAAAAAAAAAGAGAAGAAGAATAGAAAGAAAAGAAAGAAAAAAAAAAGAGAGAAACTTTCTTTTTTTACCATCCTATTCTCTACATGGAGTTTTCTAGAAAGAAAAAGAGAGAAAACTTACTCGAAGCCATTGATGGAGAAGAAGAAGGAAAAAGCTTGAAGATCCTTGAAGAAGAAGAACTCTTGGTCTTGGAGCTCCCTTGAGATTGTTGCAAAAGAAAGCAATAAGAGCAAGAGATCCTACCTTCCTTTGCTTTTATAGGAGAGAGTAAATCAAAGAAGGAAACAAAGAAGAAAGGTAAGTGTTACTAATTAAGTAACCTTACCAAAAGAGAAGGAATTAGAAAGATTCTTTCCCAAAAAGAAAGATGTCTTTGAGAGATTTCCTCCCAAAATCAATCAAATGAGAGATTCTCTCCAACAAAAAAGGATATTGAAGATTCTTTCCCAAAAAGAAAGATACCTTGAGATATTCTCTCCCAAATTAAGGGAAGATGAGAGATTCTCTCCCATAAAGATATTTTTAGATATTCTCTATCCAAATGAGATATCTTTAGACATTCTTTACAAAAATGGCCCCACATGAGATCTAAGCCATCCTAAAAAGCTTAAGGTCCCATGGGTTAGCCCATATGAGCCAGGTTTGACCACCTAGGCACTAAAAAAAAAAGGGCTTTTAGTCAGAAAAAAAAAATCCCTCTTACCAAGAGCATACAAAAATGGTTCCATGCCTCTTTTGAGTTGATTGAACCATACAAAAAATCCCAAGCCCCATGAGCTTCCAAAAATCAAACCATCCAGCCTCATATACCAAATTGAGCCAAAATCTTGAAATTGACATTCCACAAAAATCCAAACCACTCCAATGGACCCACACAGTCCCAAAGAGTGACCAAAAACCAAATCCTGGTCCCCTGACTTGCCACATACAGCTTGTTAGGTCACCAGACCAAAACCAAAAACCAAATCCTGATCCCCCAACTTGCCACATACAGCTTGTTGGGTCACAAGGTCAAAACCAAAACCCGATCCCCTAACCTGCCATATATAGCTGGTTAGGTCACAAGATCAAAAACAGAAACCCAAATCCACATCCCTGATGTCATCTTCAAAACTTTGCCTCGAGATGGTGTGTGATTCCTTTCACTACCATAAAATTCCCCTGGAAACTCAAAGGCTACTCTACCAAAGGAAAGATTGCTCAAAGACTCTTGGTCAAGACACAAGCTCTCCTTAAAAAATCTCTTCGAGGCACATCGACTACAAAAGTCAAGCAACTCGTCGCTGTACCTCGAGGGGGCATTTGTTGACACCAAAAATGTCACTTTGCCTCTTCAACATCAAGAAAGCTGCATGAAGTCGCAACCTGCCATAAAAAGGCAATGCAACTTCTCCAAAAAATCAAATCTTATCAGAATCAAACAAAAACTACAAGATCCTTCAAGATAGCCAAAAGAAGAGTACACATGAAGTTTCGGGCCAATTCGACAACATTTGGCCTAACTTCACTTCTCCGACAGCTAAACAGGAGCTCTCAGGCGGCGACATCATCGGAGACGTCAAAACTTCGATCAGAGCCTACAGATGACTCCAGCATGTCTCAAAAGGGCTCCATGCCAAATTTCAAGTCAAACCGACAACGTTTGACCCTCCATCAATGCTCGAGCAGCAAAATCAAGCCTCCCGGCGGCGGGAACCACCGAAGCCTTCGCTCATCAAACCAAGTGCATGAGTGGCTTCAACATGCTTCCAAAAGGCTGCACCTCAAATTTCAGGTCATTCCGACATCGTTTGACCAAGTTTCAGCTTCTGGCGGAAAATCAGCAGCTTTACGCGACAAAGTCTTCGGCTTTCCCGGAAAATTGGAAACTTTGCACTCTAAAAATGCAAGGATTCTCATCAGGTTTTCTACAGGGAAATCAAGCCAATAAATGAGAAGAAATGTCAAGAAAAATACAGAAGAAAACGGCGACGAAAAAGACCTCAAAACGACCGCAAAACGGGCTCCGAAGGGGAAAAATCCCCCAGGGTCGCAGACCCCTGCGACCATGGCCCATGGTCGCCGGCGACCATGGAGGTCCGGGTCACCGGATTTTCCGCCGGTGACCCGTTTTTCCGTCTTTTTTCGCGTTTCGCGCACTTTGGCCCCTGTGGTTTCCTGAAAATGTGATTTTTAGTGCTTGAAATTGACTCATATCCTCCGACATCCGTCAAAATCACGGGTCAACCTCCAAAAGCATAAAATCATCATTGATCGCTCCAAGATCGCCAACCGGTCGACCAAGAAAGTGCACTTTCTGTCCGACCGATCGTGAAATCGACAAGACAGATGTCACCGGCCCGCTCTTAGCTATCAATGTCTGAAGTTACATGTTCATCCGATGTCGATCAGCATGTAGATCCATCGACGATCATCGCCAGAAGAATTCCAGAAGACACGGCATGGCCCGCGACTCTTCGACTGCTCGGCGACCAATTAATGTGGTTAATTGACTAGCTTTATTGCAGTCATTAATTCATTTCTTTGGACGGCCCAATCAGAAGCAAGCATTTGGGAGTTACAAGTCAATTGATTCATGGCATTTAACCCATGAAACTCCTCCCATTATGGTAATTAAGGTGATTAAAAGCCCTTAATCTCCATCGGCCAATCAGATTCAAGGAAAAAGGAGTTACAAAATCAAGAAATAAATCTTGTAACTCCTCCCATTAAAGCCATTAAAGCCCATAAACTCTCCTAAATGGCTACCAAAAGCCTATAAATAGGAGAGCATTCCATTGAAAACGGGATCAGAAAATCGGGATCGATCAATCGGGCATCACTTCCAAAGCATCACAGATCCAGAAATCTGAGAGAAAGAAAAAGAGAGAAAAACTCTGCTGAAGTTCTGCACCAGCCACCACTACAAGGTGACAAAAGTCCCTTGGGGGGCACCCCCCCCCAAGGTCCTTGCCTTCTCCCGTTGCCTCCAATGGCTTAGGCGTGGCTTTTCAGCCCGTCTACTTAGCTTTTTATTGGACATAGGACCTTCTCTTGGTCTTTGTCCTCTAAAAATCTGAGGTTATAGCCAAGCCAAGCGAATCAAGAGCATCCTCTGTTCTCATCTGCATGGATGATGGCGAAGCCCACACATGGCTTGCGACCGTCAATCTGAACGAGTCCCCCACAATCTCCTGAAAAGTTAGATCTTCCTTTTCTTGCTTTTCATTGTAGTTTGTATTTTTCTAAAAGAGACAAAAATCACAACTCTTGTCTTTCATTATTGATGAGAATTGTAAATCGGCTATAAACGCCAAAATCGGCTATAAATGCCAAACAAAATCGCCTTTCACGGCAAACCAAGAAAATGTCTCTTTTCTTAAATATTTGTGCAATGGAAAACTTGAAAGAAGTTGATTTCCTTTTTACTTGCGAAGGTTGATCTCCGGATTACCACTTGCAATTCCAAGTAAAATAGAAAATCTGGCACACCCACACAAAGAAATGTTGATGCACGCTTCAGGGCCCGCCAGGGCGCGAAAGGGCCGGACCCGACGGGCTCCCACGTTCCGCCGACCCCGGTAGCCGCCCCAGCGGCGCCACGGAGCGCGTTCCATCAAGCTGGCACACCCGGTGGGACTCGTTCATTTGAGAACACGGTGCTCGGAAATGAAATATTTGCATATCATACTTTTTGCTCTATGCTTATACTTCTTTTCCGGATTCCTTGGCTACTTTCTAGCTGGTAGCCTATGTTGGATTTTGCATCCTAAAAAAAAAATGAGATGGGATTTTTTGGAAATTTCTATTCCTTTGAGTTTGTTTCCATTCTTTCTCTTTTCAAAAAAAAAAAATCAGTTTTCTTAGTTTGGATTCAAAATTGAGAAACCTTGATCCTATCCTATCGTTCTTTGGTGCTTGCAGAAATGTTGAGCCCGTTCGACTAAGGTTTTGGACCATCGTTTCTCTTCGATGAGTTCATTAGAGATTTCAAAAAAAAAAATAAAAAAAAATCAGTTTTCTTAGTTTGGATTCAAAATTGAGAAACCTTGATCCTATCCTATCGTTCTTTGGTGCTTGCAGAAATGTTGAGCCCGTTCGACTAAGGTTTTGGACCATCGTTTCTCTTCGATGAGTTCATTAGAGATTTCAAAAAATAAATAAATAAATAAAAAATCAAATCAGTTTTCTTAGTTTGGATTCAAAATTGAGAAACCTTGATCCTATCCTATCGTTCTTTGGTGCTTGCAGAAATGTTGAGCCCGTTCGACTAAGGTTTTGGGCCATCGTTTCTCTTCGATGAGTTCATTAGAGATTTCAAAGAAAAAAAAAATCAAAAAATCAGTTTTCTTAGTTCTGATTCAAAATTGAGAAGCTTTGATCCTATCCTATCGTTCTTTGGTGCTTGCAGAAATGTTGAGCCCGTTCGACTAAGGTTTTGGGCCATCGTTTCTCTTCGATGAGTCTATTTGGGATTTGAAAAAAAAAAGAAATAGACCACTAAGGTTAAACCAATTGCGTTCTTTGATCACGATTGATTCAAGAAAAGCCTTGTCCAGAGTGTGGAGACAGCTTGACTGTTCTAGGCAAGGGTCCTCCAAACGGGTTCATTAAGTAATCCTACCCTTACCTGGGGGCAATTCTATCAATTCAGGTTTCATAAGGCCTGGTTAGGAGGCCTATGTGTACTCTCTCGTCTTTAAATCTTAAAAATTTAAAAAAAAAAATCAAAAATAAAAAAAAAAAAAAGATTTTCAAAAAAAAAAATCTTAAAAAAAAATAATAAAAAAAATCAAAAAATAAAAAATAAAAAAAATAAAAAAAAAGATTTTCAAAAAAAATCTTAAACAAAAAAAAAGATTTTTTTTAAAAAAAAAAAGATTTTTTTAAAAAAAAAAAAATCTTCAAAAAAAAAAACTCTCGTCATTTTAGATTCAGATCCGAGAAATTGTGGTTCCTTCCCTTCTGGGTACTGGTGCTCGCGGAAATCGTTGAGCCCGTATTCGGATCGGAATACCATCTGCTCTCTTTGATGAATCCAATCTTGACATTTCAAAAAAAAAAAAGAATCCCATCTCGTGGATGCGATCTCCAACATTTGTGCATAGCAATACTGGTACGCCCTTTCAGGGTCTACTGTATCTGTGACCGGCACATTTGTAACTCCTACCTTATATTCTTCTTATCTCGAGCAAGCTCCGCTTCTCGATAAGTCGAATTTAGGTATACAATTGCTTCTGGCAGTCACTGGAACGCTCATTCTGGGCTCACCATACTTGCTATCAGAACAATTGTACCCTCTATGGCTTTTTGCCTTCCTCATATTGCTTGGGTCATGTCCCTTGAGCGATTTGAAAAGACAAAATCATAGAATTCCCCATTTATGATCATCATATTCTTGTGATTACTAATGGATGTGGTCTTGTTTCAGAAATTTTGAAACTAACAATGGCAGCTTCACTGATCATCACCTTCAATGAAAACAAGCACCAACTCATGCTTCAACAGAAGCAAAGCACGCGCACTCATAAGCGCCCTGTCAGCTGCCGAAGCGTCAACTCCCTCGGCAACTCTCTGAACTCCGGGTCGACCTCGACTCCCCGGACCATCGTCTTCGGGACACTGGGACCATTCCCACTTCCCGAAGAACAAGCTGCGCCTGCTAAAAAGCTGAAGATCGCCTCTCAACGTGTCACTCCCGTGACACCAAAGGCGAGCGCCCAAAAGCCCGAAGCCCGCGGCACCCCCGCGAAGCCTCGACCCACAAACAACCAGGTCTATCCCAAGACTTGGTCTCCAAGACCTTCCCCAAAACAAAGAAGGTCTCAAATTTCCACCAAGCCAGCATACCTGGCCCTACTCAAAGAGAACCAGTTCTACCCTCTTGCCTACATGAAAGAGGAGAGACCCATCTCCAACTTGACTCCCAAGTCAACCCAGCATGAGCCGGCTTGTTCCTACAGGCCCAAAATCAGATCATGCATTACTAGGCCTCTACAAGCACCTGCCAGGGCCTACACCCCTTCAGTTCGACCCTTCATCTCTACAGGGGCCGAACTCGAAAGGTTTAAAGCTTCGCTGCAACAGGCAAAGGACCGGGTCCGCATCCTGTCCTTGCCCAACCACAAAGAAGACAAGCTCGGCTGCTGAGCCCGAGAGAGCACATCCTTCATCGTCAGAGCCCAGCCAGAGCTGACTGAAGCTCAAATCGCTCGTCGAGCACGCCGCCGTGCTTCATATCGACAAAAGAGACTAGAGAAGCAACGGACCCAGCCTCCTACACTTCAAGTCTCCCACAAATGGGTCGAAAAAGAAAGACCCGACCAAGTTGCTGCCGTCCATATGGTTGGAAAAACCAGAAGACGCCAAAAGTCAGCATCCAAAATCCATGTCCGACGTCCGGTGACCCGTAGCGTCACCAGGACACAAAGACATCCCGAAGAATCCCCTGCCCCTTCAAGCCAAGGACTGGAGAGTAATCCTTCATCGAGCTCTTCATCAAAAAGAATGAGCCCCAGCTCGGTCACCAGGACGATTTCTTCGTTCGAATCCCGAGGGATGAACGTCTTGGCTACAAGTTCTGAGCCACCACCTCAGAATCCACCTCGAGATGATGCGCTCACACGCATCCAGCAGTTGGAACAAGGCCAGCAGAGGATTGAAACTCTGATGGAAAACCTTCTCCTCGTTGTCCAAAATCAGGTGAACAATGAACCTCCTCCGAATCATAGCAATAACGAGGGAAATGGAGAAGAAAATGAGTCACGCGCCCTTACCAAAAAGGACGTAGACAGTATCCTCGCCAAAGCAAAAGAAGAGGATATACTCAAAGAGCATGGGATCAAGCCACCATATCCTTTATGGATGGACTCGGTCCCGTTCCCCACAAAATTCAAACATCCTACTCTCCAAACATATACGGGGAAAGGATCGGCCAGACAGCACGTCATCCACTTCAAGATCTTGACGGGAGCTATCGCGGATCAAGATGCACTCAAGATTCGCCTCTTTGCAAGTACCCTAAAAGGTACGGCCTTCGATTGGTACTCCACTCTGCCGGAGACCTCCATTCAGAACTGGGCTATGCTGGAGACACGCTTCCTGACCCACTTCCAAGGTGAGGATCATCCTGTTACTATGGCTCAGCTCTGCAGCCTAAAACAGGGAGAGAATGAGTCAACTTATGACTTCATTCACAAGTGGAAAGCAATGGCGTACAAATGCTCAGATGTACTGCCACAAGCGTCGCTAGTCGACATCTGCCGTAACAATATGAGAGCAAAAATACGCTCCATGATCATCGGCAACAAATCAAAAAACCTGGGAGAACTCCTGGAAGCTTCTATGGAAGCTGAAACGGTGATTAAAGACCTCAACAGTCAGAAGTCGTCAAGAAAAGAGCCAACCGCCATTGCAACCTCTAAACCAAAGAAGAAAGAGGTCCTTAATGTGCAAACCAAGTCAGCTCCTCAGCAACCAAAGAAAGCTGAAAATAGAGCTGCAGGTAAGAGACCTGAACTCTCTGATGCCTTCAAAGAACGTGTAGAAAAGAAATATCCGTTCGATGAAGACGTTGAAGAAATCTTTGAGGCTCTCCTAGCAAATGGCAAACTCATTTTGCCAGAGCCCAAAAGACCGGGAGACGTTGGCAAAACCAACGATCCTCGGTACTGTCCATACCACCAGATGGTCTCACATCCTCTCAATCAATGCTTCGTTGTGAGAGAGAAGATCAACGAGATGTGGAAAAACGGAGTCATCACCTTTGACAAAAATTATGGGACTGCCTCCGTCAACATGGTGTCATGTGGACAAATACCAAAATCACCGAAGAAGAAGATCACTACTTCCTTCAAGGTGATAAAAAGAATTCAAACGTCCGAAGTGTTGGTTCCTTTCCCGACACCAGACGGACAACCTATATGGGTACACCCCGATCTCCTGGAAGATGAAAACTGGGAGATCGTCAAAACAAAGCCAACAGCTCAACAGCGAAGGCAGGCTAGGAAACATCTCCTCAGGCTCAAACGGCAAGAGAAGACCCAGCCAAAACAAGAAGTCCATGAAAAGGCAGAGGCCTCCTCTACCACTTCACTCGGGGCAACAGAAACGTCCCTTCCAGAGACTTCAAAGGGGGTAAGAAAACTCACTCTCAGTGATTTCATGCCACCTCAATTCAGAGAAGAAGCTATGCAGGGGGCATCATACTCTTGCAACTCGGTAGTTGGATTCTCCATTGATGGATACGAGTCCAGCGACACCGACGATGGATTCGAGCCCAACTACACCGATGAGTGGGAGGAATCTCTTGAAACAGGAGAATATCTCTTTACCATTGAGCCATGTCACGCATTTTTTGAGAAGGATCATGTGCTCTTGGCATCGGTCCAATGGGACGGACGGTTTGTGTGAATACCGACATCCCCAGGCCACGTTCGCCACCATCATCATAGCGCTCTACTCGATCAGTCTGCCTTAAATATATTGAGCAAAAAGTAAGGCACTCTTTAACAATGTAAGCCTCAGCGATCGAACCTTCAGGCCGAGCTCGGTTGCGAACGTACCCTTTTAGGGTCTTCAGAAACCTTTAGATAGCCAATGATAACAATTACGATTTTCAATGCAAGGCAGTTAGTTGCACTAATACATAAATAATTAATCAATGGTCATCAACTATTACCTTTCTATCGGGTACATCCACCGATATTGTACCGGTCCACCAAGCATGACCTCGCGTGGCAAATGAACCGATAGATGAACCATCACATCAAAGAAAGCAGGAGGAAAAATCCTCTCCAACTTGCACAATATCAAAACTATCTGCTCCTCCAATTTTTTCAAATCATCATGTCTCTGTGTTTTCGAGCAAAGGACTTGGAAAAAGCTGCCTAACTCAAACAATGTTGTACAGATATCCTTATTCAAAAAGCCGCGCATGCCAATAGGAAGGATGCGTTGTATAAGGATGTGGCAATCATGGCTCTTTAAACCAGCTAATTTATCATTTTTCGAGGTTACACACCTCGAAAGGTTCGCCGCATAGCCGTCTGGGTATTTGATCGACTTCAAGAATTCATAAAATCCATCTCTATGTTTTGTTTCCAAAGTGTAAGAGGCATGCGGCTTCACGCTGGATCCATTGCCCCTCTCCACTAGATGCAACTCTGGCCTGATGCCCATATTTTTCAAATCCTTACGTGCTTTCTCGGTGTCCTTGTTTTTGCCCTTTATGCCCAAAATTGTTCCAACCAAAGCTACACAGATGTTCTTCTCAATGTGCATAGGATCAAGGTTGTGTCGGAGTTTTTTGCACTTCCAGTAGGGCCATTCAAATAGGATGCTTTTCTTTGTCCAATTAAGTTCTTCGGAGTCACGCGGTCTTTTGTTATTCTTGCCAAACTTGACCGGCGCAAGTTCTTCTAGCTGATCTAGTACCTTTTGCCCCGGTAAATCCAAAGAATTCTTTTCACGCTCAAGCTGACCGTTGAAGGCCTTGCTTCTACGCCATTGGTGGTTCAGTTCCAAGTATTTTCGATGGCCAATGTACCCAATCTTATCTTTCAACTTCACCCCTAACGAGCTGTCGTTACAAGAGGGGCAAGCATTATAACCTTTTGTGCTCCACCCAGACAAGTTACCATATGCAGGAAAGTCATTTATCGTCCACATTACAGCCGCATGCATTTGAAAGGTCTGTTTAGTGGAGGCATCATAAGTCGGTACACCATGATCCCACAGCTCCTTCAACTCATCAACCAAGGGCCTAAGATATACATCGATATCGTTTCCCGGTGAGCTTGGTCCTGGAATAAGTAATGACATCATCAAAAATGGCTCCTTCATGCACATCCATGGTGGCAAATTATAGGGCATAAGTATGACAGGCCACATGCTATAAGAGGTGCTCATGTTACCGAAAGGATTGAATCCATCGGTGGCTAACCCCAGCCTCACATTACGTGTCTCTTGGGCAAACTCTGGATATTTCTTATCAAATTCTTTCCATTCCACTGAATCAGCCGGATGCCGCGCTATCCCATCGTCAACGCGCTTATCACTGTGCCATCTCATCTCTATGGCTGTCTTCCTTGACATATACAATCTGCGTAACCTTGGTGTCAATGGGAAGTAACGAAGCACCTTATGAGGGATCTTCTTTCGCTTGCCATCATTGACCTTGTACCTAGGCTCTTCACATTCTGGACATTTATCCAATTGAGCATTCTCCTTCCAGTACAACACACAATTGTGTTTGCAGGCATCTATGTTCTTGTATCCCATGCCCAAGTCACGTAATAATTTCTTCGCCTCGTAAACTGAGGCCGGCACCACATGACCTTCAGGTAAGAAGTCCTTAAAAATCTGTAGAACCTTGTCAAACGACTTGTTGCTACACCCACTTTCTACCTTCACATGCAATATCTTGATGACAAACGATAACAGAGTATCTGAGCTTTTGCATCCTGGGTACAGGCCACGCTGTGAAGCCTTCAACAAATTTTCAAAATCATGCACGTCATCCCTCTCTTGAGTATCTTCCTCCAAGTAAGTTCCCCTACGATGGTCCTCTAACAACTCATCATATTCATCTTGATTCTCTTCCAATTCATCATCACTCTCATCTGAATCATCGGGTTGAACTATAGGTTCCCCGTGAAATATCCACCGTAGGTATGTGACCATCATTCCATGAATGTGCAAATGACTTCTCACGGTTGCATAGTCCTGCTTTCGATAGTTACAGCAATCGTTACACGGACAGTTAATCTGCCCCGCCCCGCCCGAATTCGCCTTTGCAAAATCAATAAATGAGATCACCCCAGCTATGTACTCCGCACTAAATCGGTTCTGATAACGTAATATCCAACTCCTGTCCATATCTGACCTAATCACAAGTAATTAGGAATTAGAAATAGAATCTGCTCACCAAGTCACATCATGTAATGTAAGTGGAGAATTGCAGTCACCCATGATAGGCATCTATCTTGAAATATGAATCTGTTATTATCTGTTTTCAGCTTAATTCACATGTTTTCTTTTTCTATAAATATCTATTTGATTTTAGGATGTGGTAAAGTTCTGATTTCAACGTCTATTAAAATCTTTAAAATTGACAAATAACTCATCTTCATTGAGTAAAAGTGGACTCTACTCCAAACATTTACTTCACAATAAGCATCCAAATGTAGTGAAGTAGTCTACTTTAACTTCAACCTAGTTCTCCTCATGTGAAATCCACTTCATTTTACTCCACCTCTCGTTTATCCAAACAAGGCTAACTTTGGAACTTCACTAGTAAAATGGAGTGAAGTAAAGCCTCCAATTTTAAGACAAATCATGATATCAAAAGCAAATATTTTCAAAATTCCATCCTTTTAAAATAAAAAAGTCAAAAGACAACCTCCTTTCTCAATTAAAGGATAAAAAAACCCAGAAAATATCATCACAACTTACTTATATTTTATTCTTTCACCTTCTGAGGCTTTACTTCACTTCATTCTTTCACAAGCAAGTATTCGAGTCCCAACAAGGTCAAAAGCTTGGATCCTTTTTATAGCATGAAACTGTTACATCCATGTATAAGCCTGTATAGTTGTAAGGGTCACAATCCTGTGGGGTTTTAGTTAGGCCCTTTTTTACTTTATTTTGTTAATACATTTATGTTATGTAAACCAATAAAACAATGTTAACATAACACACAGCACACCATGTGATAAAGGATTTTAATTATTTTTGAGTCCCCTAAATTTAAGATCCGAGACCAAATGTCCTAACGAGCATTGAATAGCCAAATCAGTACACCCCAAATCAGCATTTCCGCTAATAAGCTTGATGCCCAAGCACAATCCTAAAACCACGACAAACATAACATATATGGGTCCATGGAAAATGAGTGAGACATGGGCGCAGTTGAAAAGTGTAAAATCATTTGAGTAAGATCCATACTCGATTCACAAATCACAACTGAGAAGGTCCATTCTTTTTGAGTCCTAACTATAACTTCCTCACCAATAATTATTTAAAAAAAAAAATAATAAGACACCATCTTCTTTCTTTCTCTCTGTATATATAAATGTACGCAGAAGGTCATATGTTTATCTTCTTGTTCTAAAGTACTTCTCATCTTATTCTTTTTTTTCCTTTCATTTTCTGTTTTTTTTTACTTGAATCACAAATTAGTTGTAGGCCATTGGGTCTTTGTAAATTGGATGTTCAAGGAGTATCTTTGCTATATTTTCTTCTTTACAGAGAAAAACAAGGAAGAAAAATTAAAACCAAGCTTTGAGATGCCTGTACTTTTGAGAGCATAGGGAAAGTTACATCTAGCTTTCCTTGAAAAAAAAGAGCAAAAAAGAAAAGAAAATTGTAATGGGTCGTGGTTAGGCCTATAATTTATACACCATTTATGTTGAGGCACATCCCAAGGCCTAGTCCAATTTCAACTATAAATGAGAGAGGCTGGACATGGGCCATGCCTAGCATTTTTACAGCTCTAAAAGGGTAACAGAGTGGGTAGTCACAAAAGAAATGTTAATGTTACTAGTAAAAAGCATACAGTTAAAACATAGGAAAAAGCATGGGAAAACCAAGAGTAAGTTGAAAGCTAGTGAGAGAAGTACATTGTCCTAAGTAAGAAGTTAAAAGAGATGAATAGAATAGAATATACATGGATGGACATTTAGACAATAAATTACACAATTATGGGCCAAACAAGTCCAACCATTCCATGCCATTGATATTGTGGCAATTTTCAGGTATAATAAAGAAATCTATGTTCATAAGTTAAGGGTGGGATGATAAAATGGTTCTTACTTAGCCATTTTGGGGCATATATTTTATATATAAATTGTATATCAAGAATCTAAAGATTGATAGGCCAAAGCATTTAAATAAAACCAATTGAAAAGTTAGCCAAAAATAGAGTTACTAATTTCCTTCAATGCAAAATGAAAAGTTATATTATTTTCATTTTATTACTCATCAAAGCCTTTTTTCAATAACTTTAGCTGCTACATTAGTTTCATTTCATTGTTCTAATCTGTCCTGAGCTGAATCCTCGAATAGAGGTTGCATTTTTTTCTCATGAGTGGTTTGTTACAATTTGAAACTAGCTAGTGCAAGTTCTTAATATCCCTATAAATCATTTTGTAGTAGGACCTTCGTTTGATACCCAATGAAAGGATCCTTACATTCCTCAAAAATCCAAGAAGAAAGGGGATTTTGCGGAGTACAAATGTGATATTCTGGGTTTGAAATGAGAACTTAAAATTTTTATTTGTTTTTACAATTTTCTTTTTTTTTAATCATAGCCAAGATTTTTATGCTTAGTTATGGGCTTAACCTATATTTCTTCAATAGTAGTATGTGTTCTTAATTACTAGTGACATGCCTAAATAAAATCTTAAATAGGAGTATTTATAAAGATTAAAAATAAATACTACCATATCATTCATAACAGAAATACAATTAAATTTGAACTTCAAAACCCAAAGGTTTAAAAAAATGAGTAAAATGATCTAATCAGTTTGTCTAGGTTTAGGACCTTGATTTGATTATATCTGAGCTTGGGCACCAATTTAGTATTAATTACAAAATTAAATATGGGCCTTGAAATCAATTTGCTTCCATAATGAGCCCCACAGATTGATCATGCTAAATATTGAAACAAAAATAAGGAAAAAAAAAGTAGCAAAATGCAACCGGTGCCTGGAATATTGAAACAAAAATACAATTAATTTTATGTTTGATTGGATTTAGATTTCAATACATTTGACATAAGTTTTTGGTGGATTACAACTGGATGCCTGGAATCTCATGTAACCAAATCAAAACACACATACTGAAGAACAATCCAATCCAATCCAATCATTCAACCATTCCCTGGAATCTCATGCAACCAAATCAAAACACACATACTAAAGAACAAAAAAAAAATAAATAAAAAATACAAGTAAAGAACAAAGCAAAAACTGAAATACCTTTTTTGATTCTCTGTTACAGAAAATGGCAAATGCTTCTGGAGAAGACAACCCCAAAAGGAGTCGACCCTATGCTGCGTCTGGAGAAACGACCGGAAAAGGGGAACAGCTCGAGCTGGCTTTGAAGAAGACGACCGGAAAAGGGGGCACCTTCCACGAGTGATGGGTTTGCGCCTGATAACTGAGGTGGGTTCTTGGAGATGGAGAGAGCGAGAGACAGAGAGTAGAGAGAGACTGATAGCGAGAGAGAGAAGAGAGAGACCGAGAGACAGAGAGCAGAGGGAGAGAGACCGAGAGACAGAGCAGAGGGAGACCAAGAGACAGAGTAGAGGGAGACTGAGAGAGAGAGAGAGAGAGAGAGAGAGAGACCGAGTGAGCGAGAGATCGCAGAGAGAGAGAGATCGCAGACCGAGAGCGAGTGAGAGCACAGAGAGAGAGAGAGAGGGAGGAACGAGACTGAGAGCGAGAGAGAGAGACCGAGTGAGCGAGAGAGAGAGACCGAGTGAGCGAGAGAGAGCAGAGAAATCGCAAAGACCGGCCGAGAGCGAGAGAGTGAGAGAGCAGAGTGAGAGCAGAGAGAGATATGAGAAAAGGGGTTTTTAGAAAAGATGGGTCTTGGGGGCGGGAGAGGGAAAAGAAAGAGTGGGAAATTAAGAGGGATTTACCGACGTTTTGAAAAACGTCGGTAAAACATTCTGCTTTTTTAAATTAATTCTACAATAATATTTTGCCAACGTTTAAAATAAAAACGTCGCTAAAATGCAATTTTACCGACGTTTTTGGGAAACGTCGGTAAAAATCTCTGATTTTTTCCATCCCATTGTTTACAAGTTAATCCTCTAATAACCTTTTACCGACGCTTTTAATAAAATCGTCGGTGAAAACCTAGATTTTACCGACGTTTTCTATAAAACGTCGGTAAAAGTGAAATTTTTACCGACAAAATAATATACGTCGGTAAAATGTATCCTTTACCGACGAATTTATGAAAACGTCGCTAAAAAACGTCGCTAAAAGTGCAGTTTCTTGTAGTGAATAGATAGTCGTAACTATAGAAAGAGAATGACACACTTAATGTAGATTGGTGCATGCACAACGTAGATTGACAATCGCCCAAGTTTAGACGTGTGCTCACATGTGCGGTCGCAAAAAACGTCTTTATGTTCAAGGAACAAAATTACAAACAACATGCATCTTTTTTGCAAGACTCATGCCCTTGCAACTTTCTTCAATATTATGTTTCAACTTCATGTTTGTTCATCGCCCTCAATAAATCCATTAACCTCCCAATACTAGGGATGTAAACGGGTTGGTTCTGGTATGGGCCCATGGTGCACCCAGAACCAGAATTGTTATGAGAAGGTGGAGCCAGAACTATTCTAGAACTGGTTTCTTGGTTCCAAAACTGGAACCGCTAATGAGATGATGGAACCAGAATCATATATGGGACAAGTCTGGGTCCAATTTGGGTTTGGGTAGAGAATGATGTGGAGAAAAAGCTAGTTTTTAGGAGAGATTCTCGAAAACTGAGGTAATATATCGGCTCCTGGTTCCATGGGTTGGAACCAAGGCAAACCAATTTAGGTCATGGATAAAAAAAAAGGGACTTGGACTGGACCCATTTACTTATCGGGGCCTAAGTAAGGACCCAAATCCGATTTTTAATGGGTCGAAACCTCTAGGTAATCGAAGAATCGGGGACCCATTTACATCCCTACCCATTACCTTTTATATATTAAAAAAAGTAATTAGCAAGCCCCTTCATCGAGTGACTAGAGGCCCAAGGAAAAAAGTGAGGATGAGAAGATGGCCAAATCTCGATCCAAATAGAGTTTCAAAAATATTTTTTCTTCTCAAACCCTTCTCTCAGCATTTCATCATGAAACTAGGGCCCTAAGGGTAAAAAAGGAAGAAGAAGAAAAAGATGATAAATAAACATATTTTAAGTTGCACCACTTAACTGCCATGCTCTTCAATCAAGGGCAATCTAGACAAGGGGGCCTCAAATGGTAGCCACTTTCCAGCATATGGGTTATTTAAGATTAACTTTCAAGAGTTCAGAATACTTGAGGGTTTTTTTCATAAAGTTCTCTTTATTTTAATTTAAAAAAGAAGGAAAAAGATTTCATGTGTAACTTCGATTTTGAGCCTACAGTCTATAGAGAAAAAGGTGGGGTTGCTCAGTTGGATGGGAACCCCACATCTCACCCCGATTGCCCGGGTATTGATCCCACGTGTGTGGGGTTTCTTAGGTCCCACTCCCATCCCCCTTACATAGGGTACTAAAATAAAATAAAATGAAGATGATATTGAGGGCGGGGGGGGGGGGGGGGGGGGGGGGGGGGTTTGTCCAAATTGAGGGGGAGGTGTTGGATCCAAATTGACTGAAGCTGAATGATGATATTTGTTTGTCAATTATGGACAAAAAGGGGGAGAAGAATGGAGCTAGGAGGAGTTATTCAAGCAAAGACAGTGCAAGACCTACAAGTGTTGCATTTTTTTGTGTGCTGAGAATTCAATGTTATTTTTGGGATATTTTTTTTGGTAGATCATATTTGTATTGTCCTACGTAGTTTTGTCCATGAATTTCTAAAGGAGGAGATTGTTATGGATTTCATTGTGTTAGCTAATTCAGGGGTTGGACAAAACTCTGGGTCGATTTGAGTTGTAAGTTTATATTTCTTTTAGAATGAACTGTGGTTGTGTCACCGAAAAACCTGAAACGAAAACTAAAGCAAGGATACAGTTCGCTAGGGCAAACATGGCAACGAAGTCCGGGACAGCATGCAGTCTCGCTATAACGAGACTTCCTGGTTGCTATATCGAACCTGGGAAAGTTGCCTAGTCTGATCTGAATTGCTAATTAGAGTTCAATTCTGCTTGCTATTTTGATTGGGTTCAATTTAGAAAACTCTTGCACGAGTTTTTAGGCTATTTAAAGGGTGTACCTCTCAACCCTAAGTAAGACAAGAAGTTGTTCTCTCTTGTTCCGAGGTGAGAAAACCCTAAGAGAGATTCCTTGTTCTCTAGAGCCATGATTAAGAGATCGGGCTAAAGATTTGCTCTAGAAGGTTTATTGCTTCTACTTCTTTATAGAAGATCTGAGTATCTTGGTTCTCAAGGTGTTGTTGGAGGATCAAGCATGGGGAGTGGTGTGTGGCGGGTAGTCATGGCAGCAAGGAGTGTGCAAGACCAACTACAATCCTTAAGTCGACGTATTAACTGTGAAAGTGAGCTGTGAGTATATCTTGTAACCATGCAATAGTGATTGGTTTTTTTTATCGTGGTTTTTCTCCTTGGAGAGGGTTTTCATATAAAAGTTGTGTTTGCCTTCTTGTGGTGTGTGATTGGTAGATTAGATTGCTAGCTTGCTTTGATTTTATTCCGCTGCATTGATTTTTGGAACTAGCATCCATTCTAGTAGATAGTAAAGGGCACTTTCACATATGCAGACTGCAACCTAGTTCAAGGCTCCACTTACATGTATTTCCATCAAAGGGAGGATGGAAGATGGAAAGGTCTCCTTACAAAGGGAGGCAAAGAATCAGCCCCACTAGACTATATTTTCCCTTTATTTAAAGGCTTCAAAGTTAATGGCTTCTTAACTTTAGATTCCTTTTTTTTTAGGTACAATCCAACAATGAGTAAAACTTCAATAAATGTAAAGTTGGGCCGGAAGCCAGATCATGGGATAAGTCCAAGGGGCTTCATTGATCAAAGGTGGGCCCAAATGGGCCCATAGTGCTAGACTGCACATGCAGTCCACCTGCGGGAGAACATTTTTCCTAGAAACCCATACCTGTACTAACCCGACCAACCCTTTACTGAAACCACTCCTAAAAGGAGTTGGCTGGGGAAATTTTTAAATCCGACCTAATTGCCATCCCTAATCTGAACTTTCAATTTAGCCAATGCTTTGATTCTGTCAACGCTTTATTACTATCCTTTGGGGCCCTTTATGAGTTCAGAGACTGCATGGAGAAAATTGTCCCCACATTTGTGTTGTGAACCATTTCCCCTCTCTTTTAATTCTAAACTTTACTCTGTCCAAGTACTCACACACTCAAACACAAGCTCCCTCACGTCTCTCACCGTCAGGCCAATAGGGATGTAGGACATACCCATGATGCTCTTGGGTCGACCCACCAGTACGCCCAGCCCATCTACCTCAACTAAGCTCTTTGAGCCTGGCCCATCTATTTTCATTTTGAGTTCATTATGGTTTATTTTTATGCTATTTTATGGTTTATGTTAGATGTATTCATCTTAACCACCAATGTGTTTGGATTGTCCGAAATAGTTTTAAGGTTAGTCTTCTATCTATTTAAGACTTGTAATGCCTCATTTGGCTTTATTGAATGACTAATGAGATTTTTATCTAGTGATTTTGAGTTGTCCGAAGGTTCTCACCCCGCAACAGAGAGTTTGGCATGAGGCGAAAATTTTCGGGCAATAACCTATCCTTTCCACCTTCCATCTCTAGTCTCTCCATCTCTACCCACCAAGCGCCTGGTACCCCGCTCTGCATCGAATAGCCTGAATTGGTCTACAATTATTTCAAAGGAATGGAGATACTGAGCTTCCAGTGGATTGGCAATATTGCCAAATCTCATTATTGAAGTATTATATTTTGGATGGATCTCAACACAGTCATTAATGAATAATTTAACATTTTAAATTGACAGAGCACCTCTATGTAATTGAGAAGACAGGTGAGTGAGGCTCTGTCACAGAAGAAAGTCCCCCCCATGGCAGATCCTTTCTCACCAGGGGTCTGTCTTCTTATCCTCCTCTTACTACACCTCTTACTACATATTGTTGTTGCCATCTCATGAGTTTCAGTGCATCAAACCAAGGATATAAGGTGCCCCAGTGTTTGTTATCCATGAGGCCCCATTAATGAACACCCCAGCTGTGAATTGAAGAGCCTCCCTCCTGTTGGTGATGACCTTGAACCCCTGCCAATTCACCCTCTTGTCGGTCCTCGCCCCCGGTCCCCTATTCCCATACTCGGCATAGAACAACGTGTTCAGTGCAAAGTCTCCTTCCCACTCCTTCCATCCTTGTGGCTGGATAAAGTCGCCAAGTTCAGACTCCATCACAACGGTCCTCGCGTACTGTTTCCAAGGTCGGCCCAAGTAGGTGGGGATCTTGAACCTCATGGGATACAGCTGCTTCTCTGGAACAATGCGGCAATTGTGGATCACGATCCCAGTGGGCTGGTGCCGGTCTTTCCTACCTTGGGCTGTAACTGCGTTAAATTGGTTGTCCATGGGCTTCCTCACTATGATCAGGCAGTTCTGTATCACCACAGCCGAATCTCCAAAGATAAAATCGACTGTCCCGGATATGATGCAGTTCCTATAGAACTGGCGATGCGCCTGGGCATAGAGGGTGTCCTGGTATCCATCCATGCGGCAATCGAAGAAGGCAGCCATATCGGACTGGACCCTGAGAGCCACGGCTTGGTGTTTGTTAGGCCCAGCTGTGTTGCTGAATCCCATCGATTTGGCAATGAAACCTGTTCCAATAGCGGCTGGAAGATTGCATATATGTAAATGGTGAGGGATTTGAGTTAGAATAAAGACGCTACTCTATACTAGTATGAAATTGAAGACGATAATAAACAAGAATTAATACACCATGAAGTGTGTGCTCCACCTACAAGGATTATGGGCTGAGGGGTGAAGGAAATGAGGTGAAAATATAGATGGGACCTTGACTTTCCTAGCTATTGAAATAGTAAGGTCATTGTGGGAATCCATTTCCCATCTTCTGATGTCAATTTCAATTAAATAGGAGGTCTCGTCTTTGGTTCTTCATTTTTAACCACTAATAGAAATACAATCCTAGGTATTCAAGTAAATGAAGGGCTTATTTGTTTGAGCACTAAAATATAAAGGAAATAGACACATAGGAATTTATAGTGAAATGAACTCTACCAAAAGATTGTTATTGAGGTGGGGTGAAAAATATAAGGTGGAGATGTAGATATGACTTCACTATATATCCTATGTATTGAATTACTAGGGTGATGACTCGTATTCATTTCTATATCTCTTTTGATTCTATTTCCATGAAGAGAGAGGTCATTTGATACTCATTTTTGTCAATTTACATTTGTCTTCATTTTTAACCACAGTATGAAACTACGTATTCAGGGCCTTAGAAATGACAAGTTAGCAGGTTGATGGTGATGCATGGGTTGGTGGCCCAACAGTGTTTCAGGCCCAACTCACCACTTGAGGTTTGGGTCTGAACTGTCAACCCTATAACTATAAGTAAAAGGATCGAGCCACATCACACCACCTATCTTCTTATTTTACCTGTTAGGCATGTATCGACTATTGTATCTAAAAACTAAAGATTTTGTTTCTCACCAAAGGTGGCTGTTTGGTAGGTAGGCGTTCCATCAGCGTAGTTCTTGCTCCCTGTAACGATTGTTTTCCAGGGTCCATCTCCATACATGAAAACATTGACCATGTCCTCAGTAACCGTCACAGACTCCCTGTAGATCCCTGCCTTGACATAGATCACGTATCTCCCAGAGTGCATCTTGGGCATGGCTAAGAGTGCATCAGAGATCTTCTTAAAGCTCCCGCTGCCATCTTGAGCCACAACCACATGAGGTTTCACCTTCATCTCCATGTTTTTACGATGAACTGCCAAAAGTTTTCGATCACTAGCCGAGAACCAGGAGGGGTAGCCATCCGTATCCATTTCGACTAAGTCATTGGATGACTGCTCAAGGAGGTGGCGTGAAGTCATGGGGCTAAGGTTGAAAGGTATGTTGAAGGCAGAGAGAACTGATGAAATCTCCGACACAATGGCGAGCGCATTGCTAGTGAGTTGGGTGGCATTGAGCAGCCCATTTTGCATTATTGATTTCAATTCAGGGTGAGTGAGCCCATCTGTGCAGGTCTCTTGGTATGAGATAACTGCACTCAACCAGTTCCTGATCTCATTTACCCTATCAGACAGAGTATGCATGTCCTTGTCGCCCACCTCAGAGTAGGCGGCTTGGAGCTCAGCCTCCGCGTATTGGAGTAAATCCTTGCAATCAGAGAGTGCTGCTTGTTGCATGGGATCATTGGTCTTGTTAGCGATATCGCTAGGCAAATGGGAAGCTGATTGGATGTGTTGTAGCGCCGCCTTGAATGCTACCTTTATGAGCTCTATAGGGTCATTGGTGGAGTTGCTGGATGTTGATGGTGATAGGGTCTCAACACATAGATCCTTATAGTCAGTAGGGGCACAAATGTTGGTGACAGCCTTGATGGATGTGGATGATTGAGCGGGTTTGTTATCATGACCGCCCAAGTGGCCTACATTGAAGATAACGGCGATGACTATAACACCTATGAGGAGAAGGATGGATACACCCCCGGCGACCGCCTTCTTCATGTTGCTGCCCATCCTCCTCTCTCTCTCTCTCCCTCCCTCCCTCCTAATGAAGACTGGACTGGAGGGTGGGTGGGTGGGATTGGGGGGTGTGATTTTCTTTGAGCCTGCTCTGCAAGGAAAGGGAAGAGATTGAGGGTGCATTTTATATAAGCCATTGGCCAACCTTTTTTGGTTAATTTTGGAATGGACAGGAGTTGGAAAGCGTGAAATTCGGACGTGAAGACCGAGCAATGACACACAAGTATTTGGCAATAGGAAGGCCTATAGTGGTTTGAGGGAGGTGAGTTTTTGGTGGCTCGTAGAATTGGTCTTCGCAGTCTATGATCTTATCTTGGTGCGTTCTTTCCTTCTATTTATGTGTTGTGTTGGACCCCACGTAAGTATAAGGCCTCTACTCTCTCGCTCGTGAATCTCGTCAATGCTTCTCATAGTTGCATTTTATATTTTCTAACTTCTAGTTTAGGATGTCTGGTAAAAATTGACATGATAATAAGCTTTTCTCTCGTCTCCTCAAACTCCCCCCTTTCCTTTCTTCTTTTTATTTTCTCTACTTTTGATTCAATTCATGAAATTATCCAGTAGAAAAAGATCTTTTAAGTTTGCCCATATATATGGCGAGAAATGCAGTGGAAGTTTGAGAAAGACACATGATTAATGAATATGATTAATAATGTATAAGATTGAATTGATCACTGAATAATCTCAAAGTGGGACCAACTCTTGCTCTAAAGAAATTTGAGGATACCCCTTATATAGGGACAAAACTCATTTTTAGCGTGGCTCAAATTTTTTGAAAGGTGCATCCGGAGTTCCACTCTTCAACTCAACATTTCTCTAAGTCAGACACACGCACGATCTAGATTCACTGAAGGAACATTGCAAAGGATTTGTTAGTTAAACATGGGCCCCACTTCTTTTTTCATATTAATGGAGGGCATCATTAGAGACGTAGGCGGCCCGACATGTTGACCGGCATGGCACGGCCCGGCCCGGCTAGTCCCAGAGGCACAGGTCGTGCTAGCCTAGGGGGGCATATCCCATGAAGCCAAGTGCTTAGCATGATTCGCCGATGGCATGACCCGGCATAGCTAGCAAAACCCAACGCCCCCTCTCATTTCTCTACACTCATCTGCACTCTACTTAAGCAAGCTCTCTCTCTCTCTCTCTCTCTCTCTCTCTCTAAAAGGCACTTGAAACTTGCTCTAAGGCTAAACCAAACCAAACCAAGCCTTTTTCCATTAGGTAAGGTCGGCTCTATGGATTTAACGACGCCAATTAAATCTGTTTAGGGCCATGTCCTCCGTTAGATCCATGTAGGCAAAGTCATATTTAATAGTTTCTTTTCAACTTCTCTTGGGTCTCCCTCTCCCCCTCCTACTCCTGGCAATCTTCATGCTTTCACACCTTTTAACAGGTGCCTCCGTTGGACGCCTTCTAACATGGCCGAACCATCTTAGTCGATTTTCTCTCATTTTATCTTTAATCGGTGTTATTCCTACTTTGCCTCTAATCTCCTTATTCCTAATCATATCTCTCCTTGTGATCCCGCACATCCATCTTAACATTCTCATCTCCGCACCTTCCATCTTCTTTACATGATTATGCTTTACTGCCCAACACTCTGATCCGTATAACAACGCTGGTCTTACCGCAACCTTATAATACTTTCCTTTAACCTTGAGGGGGACTTTCCGATCACACATTTTAGCTCTAAGGCTAAAATGTTCAATTAGTTTGTGAGGTCCAAGATCAGTAATTAAGGAGCTCTCTCTTCCTAGGAACTTCTTGAAGCTTTCTCACTCTCTTCAATGTATTTATAAAATTTATTATTAATGGTAATTTATCTTTGCCCATCTAAGAATTAGTAGAGTGACATAAGGCATGGATTCCACTTCTTGTGTACGAGACCGCCCCATATTTGCCCTGCGTGCGTTTGTGTGGGTTTTAGCGAGTGTCACCCGAGGGATTAATCCTATTGGGTTAAAGACCTCGGAGATACCCACACTATCAAAAAATAAATAATTTTCGGTTTTATTTACTATATACATAGTAATATTATATATAAGTAAGTCTCATCTTCTCCCCTTTCTTAAATAGAATTTCACAATAAATACACTAAACTTTTATACATGATTTTTTTTATAAACTCAGTTTTTGAAAACTGGCTGGACTATCACAAGAATACAATAACTCTGACTTTAGCCTAAATATTCAATTTTTCCACTTGAAAAATGGGTAGACCATCGCAAGAATATAACACTATGACTTTAGCCTAAATATTCGATTGTTGCACATTTGGGAGGAGAGAATAATATAGAGGTGGAAAATCTATAATCTGTTGCCAAGGCCAAACTTCAACTAAAACAGAAATCAACTTAAAGAGTTTGACTTATTTTTTGACAAAACTGATGTTAAAGATTCCACTAAAAACATTGTGCAAAAGGCACAATGCAGACATACTAAAGAATTGTACAGTTGCAAATATATATGTGGCACTGGCCACCTTAATAGACACATAGACAAATGTGTCCCCATACATACTAGGATGGATCCAACATCAGACTCTACTTTCTTAAAGCTCTTCTTCTTACAGTTTAGGAGTTTTTAATCATAATACTACTAATGCTTGGTACCAACTTATAGTTAATCAATTACCATTGCTCATTGTCGAGAATGAATCCTTTGAAGAATTTGTGAGTGAATATTTCACCCCTTTATCTAAAGAAATTCTAAAAATACTGTCAAAACTGATGTGGTAAAAAACATTAATAAATAAAAAGAGACTGTAAAAATTACTTTTCAAGACCTACCCAGAAGAAAGTGTTAATTTCGGATTTATAGACCTCCAAACAAAATATTGAGTATATCTCAATAATTATACATTATATTCATGAGGAATGGATTGTGATAAAAGAGTCATTTCATTCTCTTTTTTTGAGTACCAACATTCTACTGCTAGGATAGGGGCCTATTATCCTAAAGAAAATAGATAATATAATACTGAAAATAAAATTATTTTTATAACTTTAGATATTAATCCAAGCTTCAAGAATAGCATTGTTGATTTAGTAAAACATGTGCTCCAACTTAATATAAATGGGGTTATTTTTTATAATAGATGTGCATGTCACATCTTAAATCTAATAGTACAAGATGGTTGAAGGTTTATTAAGCATATAATAGAAGTTATTATATACATTGTAGTTTATATTTCTTCACATCCTTCAAGAAATCAAAATTGGAAATAACTATGTAGAAGTAGAGTTGTCAAAGGGTCGGACCAAGGTAAGCCCTTACCCTAACCTCATATATGTGGGTTGGGCCTAGGTGAAGTGAAATCCCTCAGAGCTATCGGTGGGCCTATAATACCTAAGCTCTTACCCTACCCTCAAGAGCTAGGGCCGAAAGAGATTATTTTTTTAATATGTATTAATACATAATATTTTCCTATACCACCACCATCTTTGGACCTAATGCTAACCCTCCTTAGATCTAAGAACCAATGCAATGCAAAATTTGATTTTTTTATGCTATTAATGCACAAAACAAATTACTTTGTACTCCTATTAAGATATTATTTAGAATCAACAATAAAAGACATATATTATTTAGAACTAAAAATAATATAATTAAGAGGAATTTACCCGAAAAATCACCTTACCCGGACACTAACCAAAAAAGGCCCCAGTAGTTCATATGACAAGACCACTTTCATTTTTTTATTAAATTAGTTCTCATTTAGCGATGACACCATGCGTCACTCTTTTAAACCCTACAAAACCCCTAAAACCCTATTTTCCCTTTCTTTCTCCCTATCGTTTTCCTCTGTCTAGCAGTTTCATTGCCTCCTTCCTCAACAGCCTGCAATGTGGTCCCAGAAGTCATTTTCCAACCTCCTTTGGATTGAAGCATCATAGATTCAAGCATCCCATCACGTGGAGATATTCTTCTTGTCGTCTTCCCATTGTTTGTTTCCCAAAGTGATGATTTGTGAGGGTTTCTTCAACTTCTTTCCATTTCTTTCAACCTTTCAAAATAGTTCTTGAGATTTTCGAAAGGAGTTGGGAGTTGAATGTGCACTAATTGAATTTTGAAGAGCTTCTGATTGATGTAGGGATATGAAAAAGTGCAGGGGTCTCCGGGATTTCTAGATTGGTCTACTCAAACAATCAACCAACGTGTGCAGAGAAAAACAATATGCAGCGGAAATAAAGTTAACAAGCACACACCACAAGGACACCAAATATAAGGTGGAAAACCCTAACCAGGTGAAAAACCACCGATCTGAACTGGATCAAATCAAGCACTATGAATTTCGCAATTACAAGAAACTCAGATCTCTTCCCTAGATATCCCCTACCAAGGACTGAAGTTACCTTGTGTCGCCTTACGCTTCAACGACTTCACACCGTTGATTGCAACAGATTCAAACCAGCACTTGACTCCTCAGATCTTCTCGCGGGAAGATAATCTTCTACAAAGGATGCAGAAGAACTAACTCTAGAGAACTTGGCAGCACAACTCTTTAATAAAACTCTAGAACAAATCTCTCAATGATAATCTCTAACTCAGCACTTTGAGAGGTGAGGTCTTGACTTTGAAATAACCTTTGAATCCTTTAAATAGCCTTTGGTTCGTGCTTAAAGTTTCCCAACTTGATTAGGATGGAAACAAGCAGTTTGAGCACAATCAGAATATCAAGTTTCCAATTTCGTCCCACTGTCTACACCATGTTCGCTCGAGCGATCTCCCAATGCACTCGAGGGAACTAGCCTCTATTTCAGAACTGGGCTAATCCGTACACCGTTCGCTCGAGCGAATAAAATGGTCGCTCGAGTGGACCCCTCTCTGGAATGATCCGAAAAATCAGCTCAAAATCTTCATCAGACTTCTTCTAATTCCTTCAGGCTTTCTTCATCTTAGTCCTTCCAAACTTCTAACTCCAAAGGTCTTTTCTAAATAAAAAATACAACTCAAAGACCCAAAGTTTTGTTCAACCCATGAATTTAGCCAACACTCAAAAACCTAATAGGATACCTAAAGAGGATGTTGTTGAACCCAAAGTATTTTGGCCTTGTATACTAATCTGAAACTTTGTTGTATGTATTGTTATGTTAGCCATCCTTTAGACACTATTGTTTCGTTATAAATTGCCTAGAAGATTGCTACTAGTAATTCTCTTGATTTTGAGCTTTTCAAATGCAAAAGGATAATGTTGGAAACTTGTTAGGGATCGATTAGTGTAGGTAGTGGTAGCTAAGGAAGTTGTTTGACTATGAAACTTTTGATCTTGTATTCCATGTTTTGTAGTTATGCTTGCAATGAAGCATGCAGAGGATGTATGTTGGTTTCTTTGGATCATGTAGTGCATGTGCACATCATAGCAAATCTAATGAATTTTTTTTCCAAACTCAGATCAGCGTTGACGTCGTCGCCTAACAAAATATGCTACCAAACTTTACAGTTTAAATCAGCTTCGACGTCGTTGCCCAACAGCTTAAGAAGTCTTGCTGAAGGTTAGAATGAGCGACGATGTCGTCGCTCCGCAGAATCCGAGAGAGAGAGAGAGAGAGAGAGAGAGAGAATTTTGGAGGGAAGACCAATTTTGTTTCATAAAAACTACTGGGGCCTTTTTTAGTTATAAACAATATTACAACGTGAAACTATGAGATGGAAGATGTTATTGAAGAACTTAAATAAAATTATGAGAAGGAACATTCAAGATTTCATCAAAATGTAGTTGCAAATAAAGTTGAACGGACAAACAAGACTCACAAAGCTGCTTTGACTCCAGGCGGATAGAATAAAGCTAAAGAAAACAATCGTGGTAGCAATGATTAGACATTAAAACTGAGCAACATACATCCATATAATATCCTTGGCATGATGTAAATGAAATTGCATTTTAAATAAGACATTTGTCAATAAGTAGTTTTTTTCCCAAAAAAAGTTTGCTCAGTGTAATAATTTAAGCAGGGAAAGGACATGATCATTAATTGGTCATAAAAGGGCACCAAAATAAAATAAGCATGAGTTCCCACAAGGTATTGGGAATGTGATAAAAATAAGATATACTACTACAAACAAAGTCTTCAATTATTATGTCACTTATGCGAAGAGGAATGCTGCTTGTCCCGGGACTCATGTCCCCAGGACATGAGTCCCAGGACAAGTAGACTTTTTGTTATGCGAATACATAGAACCAAACATCATGAGCATGGAACCGACTATGAAAGTTCTAGGCACAATGGCAATAGTTACATAGTACAAGTAATGTGCATGGTTATGTTGGTCATCACGCTATTAGTAAGTTTGTTGTAATTGAACTTCTGCCACTTGTAGCCTTCTTTTCTAGTATTAGTACTACACTACGCTTTAGTATAAAGCAATAATATTAACCATAAAAGCTTATTTGGAAAGTCTCATCTGACTATATATACCTTATTCAATTAAATTTCCTTCAAATAGATATTAGACCCTTTTTCAAATAAATTATTTAGTATGTGTTGTTCCAATAAACGTTGCACCTGTTTTCTAAAGTTTCTCTTTCTTTTTACTGTCTAATTTGTTAGGGACATCATCCCGTAAGACCTACCTTTTTTTCACCTGTGGGACTTATGATCGATCTAATCTCGTCACTTTCAAAAGCCCAAATTTGATATTTACTCAACTATGATTCACCAAAGTAATATATTTTCTAGCATTACTATGTACTAATTTACTATTGATTAAAAGAAACGCGTGCATTTATATATATATATATATATATAGGGAAGTGCTCCTATGAGAAACACTCTCACCAACTTTATGAGAGATGGGTGGGGGGCCTCACATTTAAGTTGGGGGTCCTTGCATTTAAGTTGGTGAGAGTGGATATGGAAGTGAGGGCCCCCACCCATCTCTCACCAAGTTGGTGAGAGTGTCTCTCATAGGAGCATTTCCCATATATATATATATATATATATATATATATATTTATATATCTCACCAAGTTGGTGAGAGTGTCTCTCATAGGAGCATTTCTCATATATATATATATATATATATATATATATATATATATATATATATGGGGAACATTCATATGCATCTATCCCTCACCAAAAATGGTGAGGGACACCCCTTTTGGGGGTGTTTCAAGTACAAGAGTGGTACAAGAGGGGTACTTTGTACCTCCCTCTTGTACTTGAAACAACCCCAAAATGGATGTCCCTCACCATTTTTGGTGAGGGATAGATGCATATGAAGATCCCCCTATATATATATAAAAGAACCGTTCATGTAAGGAGGGTCCTTATAGGCTTACGGTGTGGACCACCTAGTGGGGCCCACCTTCGGGTCCCAACTTGTCATGAGACAAAAGAGGATTGAAAGATCCAAGTGGGACCAATCTACATATCAAATTTGAAGTCAATCTAATACATCTAACCCCTTCATCCATGATCCACAAGTTTAATAACTTTATAACAAAAATTGACCCTCAATCCAATGGTCCAGTTCATTTGAATACATGCAAATTCATGGGATTGTGTGCCTATAAGAGGGTTATGTATGTGTGGTCCATTTGGATGGGTCATGAGGTGGGCCTTAGTAGGCGTTCTACATTGTGCGAATCGTAAAGATCGTCCTTATGAGAGTAACTCGTTCGATCAGATCCAAGTTGCTTGTGGGGCTCACCTTTGGTCCATCCAAATGGACCAAACACATAACCCCCCCTAAATTACACATGTCCACCAACTTTCGGTCAGATCTGAGTTTACTAGACCATTGGATTGACTATGTATCGATCTGAATGGACTATTGACCATTAAACTTTTTGGCCCATATGGAGATGATAGAAATTACTGTTGGGGCTATTGCAGAGAGGAGGATGCCAGCGAGTCCTTAAATTCCCCCATCCCCATCCATATGAGAGTCCCCAAGTGGGCCCCACCGCACACTTGAGCTTACCTTATCCTAAGCTTGAGCTTAAGAGAGCTAGCCCCATAATATATATATATATAGGGAGGTGCTCTAGTGAGAGACACTCTCACCAAGTTGGTGAGAGATGGGTGGGGGCCCTCACATTTAAGTTGGGGGTCCTTGCATTTAAGTTAGTGAGAGTGGATAAGGAAGTGAAGCCCCCACCTATCTCTCATAAACTTGGTGAGAGTGTCTCTCATAGGAGTACCTCCCATATATATATATATGGATTCCCTCTCCTCAGCTCATGCTGAAGATATAGTCCGCTCATCACGTGCGAAAGCCTGAGGCGAGCTTAAGTGATTTAAGTGCTCATATGCGTGGAGCCCGCCCAAACAGTTTTCATTTCCCGCTCTCCATCTGAGGAACGATTTGGCCTGGCCTGGCTCTCCACTCTCTCTCTCTCTCTCCAGTCCCCCATTTCAGACGCTGCGCTCTCTCCTCTCTCCCCATTTCAGGAGCGATTGTCATCCTCGCGCGATCGTCATCCTCGCGCGATCGCTCCTCTCCTCAGGCGACTCTCCATCGGTGTTCTTTTTCCCCTATTTCTCCATCTCCTCTCCCTTTCCATTTCGCCCGGCCCTGGAACCCATTTTCTCCGGGGAGGCATCGATTTCTCTCCAGCGGCGACATTCCGGCGAAACAGTCCTCTTCTCCGGCGGCGCAGTCCTCTGCCCTAGGTATGCCGTCTCTTCCTTCTTTCTCTCTCTTTTTTTTCCTCTGTTTTCTTTCTCTGCCCCCTCTCTCCCTGCAGTCTATTTTGGGCTTTTTTGTTTTTAATCTATTATAAATGATTGATCTGAAGTCTGAGTTGGAGATGGGTTAAGGGGAGGGTTTGAATGGCTTCTGATTTCCAACATGCCCCCATGCAAACCCACTTTCTCTCTTACAGTCCGGCTAGGGCTTTGAGATCCTTTAGTGGGTTCTTTAAAGTAAAATAAGAAGGGGAAGAAACTGATGGCTTCGGAGGCCTGGGTATGAGTGGGTGAGGGTTCACCCACTGACACCCAAACAGGATCCTTTTCTTCTACTAGGAAAGAACCTCACATGGTGGCTGACAGAGGACAAAGAATGGGCATTTTGGAGTGGCGAGGTTTTTCAATATATTTTTTTTAAATTGCTGATGTTTGAACTTTCAATTCTAACCCAATGAATAGAGGCTGCCTTTGATCTTCTTGAGCTTGAACTTCACATTTCTTCTTCATTTTGCTTGATTCAATTGCATTGGATTTAGTATTTGAATGTTCAGTATCTATCTGCCTCTTGTATCTTTGCCCTCTCTGTTTGGGTGTTCTTGAACAAACAAACACACACACAATGGAGAGAGAACCAGTTTTCCAGCAATTTTTATATGGATTGTTCATGTTCATAAGAAGGGACTTGGCTGCTCTACAATATGAAGTACTCCCAGTGCAACTGTATCATGTTTCCTTACTCATATAAACTTTTTCTAAGGAATAAAGCTGAAGTTGAAACCCCAGTTGTCTCCATTGCATTCTGGTCATGTGTAATGGCCCACCAATTCCTTTACATCATATTGGTTTCAGTATTCCTTTCTATGATTTATCTATTTGCTTGTTGATGCTGTTCTATAGAAATTACTACAAGGACACAGCCCTTGTAACAAGGTACCATTTAGTATCTGTTTGTTAGGGTCGAGATAGGGACCATGTGGCCCAGTTTCTCATGACTGAACCCTTTTGGATTGCCCCTCTTGCTTTAGGTTTGTCTTTTCCAAAAATAATGCAACCTTCTAGGTGTGCAAGTTGGACCAGGCCTAGGTCGGATAGACTGACCTGACCTGATCAAAACCCATATCTGGGTTTGTGCTTTTCGGGTTCCTGTCGATCTTCAATCTGAAAATCGATCGCAACTCCAATGTGAATTCAGGTTGAATTGTAAGTCATATGAACATGGGGTTAACATGTTGAGATATTTTAAAATGTCATATGAACATGGGGTTAACATGAGCCAAATGGCTTAAATTGGTCCTGGGTCATGGTTACTAGAATTCAGATACTTGGCCATGATGGGTTGAAGTCAGGTTTGGTAAAAGTTCAGGTTGGCCCAACAGGATTTGGGTAGGGTTGCAAAAACCATCTTGATCCACTTGAGGTGTACCTATACTATGGTCTTATTTTATGTGGGGAATATAGGAGTGGTCGATCTTACTTTGTCAAAATTTGTCATTTGAATCCCCTAAATTCTCTCTCTCTTCCCTTTGAGATTTCAAGAATGACCAGCAGTAAAGTGGCTAATATAGCATTTGAAATGTTCCAAATATCACTACACCATTTGGGTGATTTTGCAACATTTGAGATTTCTTATTAGTAACGCATATCTGGCCGTTAGTAAATTAATAACAGATAAAGTTCCGTTACAAAATTACTTAACCGTTACTAAATTACCCGAATTATTTTGTGACGTTTATCAAGATTTTCACTAACGGATAGTCAACCGTGACTGATGTTAAAATGTAAATCGAAAAATTATTGAATTGAGACGAATTCATTACTCAACGAATCACCCGCCGAAAGCCCTTTTTCCTTCGGTTTTCCCTTCCCCCACTACAAGAAAATGCGGATTCAGTGACAACTATTTAGTGAGGGAGGTATATATTGTCACTGAAAGTATCTGATCAGTGACAAGAAATTTTGTCTGTCACAAATAAATCGTCGTCACGTCTCACTAGTGACAAGAAAGTATATTGTCACAAAATTGGACCTTTCAATGACGAGGCATTTTTAGGTCGTCACCGAATGTTGTCACTACATAGGTCTAAATATTTCGAGCAAAATATATATATACCGGACGACTTGGCGTGTTTAGCCCCCCACCTTTTCTTTTTCATTCCCACGTTTTTTTTTCCCTCCCGCGCTGCCCTCACTACTACCAAAAGGACATTTTATATCGGTTGCAAAAACTGCCCTATATCGGTTTTTAATATAACCGATATAATATCTTCAGTCTACGTTTTTTATAGTGGTTAATGTTTTTTTATATCGGTCAACTTTTTTTTATATCGGTTACTATGTAACCGATATAATAATCTCTATATATAATATCGGTTAGCTATATTTTATATCGGTTAGTATCAAAACCGATATTATATAGTTTTCCAAAACTGATATGACATCTATCTTTTTATATCAGGTCTTCTTAAATCACATATTTTTTTTTAATATCGGTTTTGGCCCGCTAAAACTAGCGAAAATTTCGATAGTTTTCCCTTCCCCCTTTTTTCCCCTGCTCCCGCCCTGCTTGTTCGATAGCGTTCCCTCCACTTGTTCGCGCACATTTCTTCTCTCCCTCCATTCTCTTTCTCAAAAACCCGTTCTCCTCTTTTTCTCAGAAATCAGAAGTGGTAGGTTTCCTTAGATCCATTGCAGAAGACAAAAATCCTAGGGTTTAACTAGTTGGAGATCGATTGCAGAAGACAGAAATCCCCTCTTTCTCAGAAATCCTATGTTTTCTTAGATCTCCATCGCTGGCTTGGGATTTCTGATCGTCGCTGCCGTTTGAGCTTCTCGCCATTGTCGGAGAAGACTCTCTCCTCTTCGTTCTCATTTCTCCAGCCCTCGAGGCCCGAGATCGTTTCATCCCATTTCACCTGTTCCGGTAACAATGGCAGAGGCTCCACTCACTACGTCAAAAACACTAAAGCCCGACACCTAAGGTCTTGGTTTACCGACGGACATGGCTTGTCATTCGTTTTTCGACGGATGAATAATACAATCGACGGCCCAAAACCATCAGATTCGTGAAATGAAAAGGAAAAAAAAAAACCGCCCAGCATTTCATTCCTGCACTCTAACCCTATCGACTTTTGGCCCTCTCCCCCTCCGTCTCTCTTCTTCTTCACTCTCCCTCAATCGACGAGCATGGCAGCGGAGATTGACATCTTCTCTCTTCCTCTTTCTCTGCTAATCGACCGGTACGGTAGCGGAGATCGACACCATCTCTCCCTCTCTCAAAATCAACAGGCTGGGCATGGCATCCATCATAGCACTCAAATATGGTGTCTTCGCACCGACCAGCAGCCTAAAAGAATCAGAAGAAGATAAGATCAATATAACCGACCGCTCCTACTGGACTAAAAGAATCCACGCCCTGTGCGCAATCGAACCCCACGTGGACGAAGCTCTCCGCCTCCTCGATCGCCTACGCCTCCGCGGCTACCGCCCGGACTCCCTCAACCTCAGCAGCATCATCCACGCTCTCTGCGACTCCCACCGCTTCTCCGAGGCCCACCGCCGTCTCCTCCTCTCCCTTGCCTCCCACTCCCTCCCCGACCACCGCAGCTCCAATGTCCTCCTCGCCCGCCTCCTCGACGCTGACACCCCCCAATTGACGTTGCGGGTAGTAGACTGCATGATCTCCGCCATCCCCCATTTCATCCCGTCACTGACCAATTACAATCGCCTCATCGATCAGCTGTGCTCCATTTTGCAGCTTGTGGATGCCCACCGGGTGTTTGTCGAAATGTCTGAAAGAGGTCATGCCCCGAAAGTTATCTCCTACACTACCCTCATTAATGGGTTCTGTAAAATTGGCGAATTGGATACTGCCCGCCAGCTGTTTGATGAGATGGTTGCGAAGGGTGTGCGCCGGAACTCGTTGACGTATAGTGTTCTTCTGAGAGGGATTCTTCGGAAGAGGAGGTTTGAGGAAGGTAGAGAATTGATGTGTGAGATTTGGCAGAGAATGCTTGATGAAGAAAATTCAGGGTTCAATAATGCTGCTTTTGCGAATCTCGTTGATGTGCTTTGTAGAGAAGGGCTCTTCCATGAAGTTTTCAGGATTGCTGAAGAAATGCCTCAAGGGGTGAGTGTTCCAGAGGAATTTGCTTATGTGCAGATGATAGATTCTCTTTGTAGAGCCGGGAGGAATCATGGAGCATCAAGGATTGTTTATATAATGAGGAAGAGGGGGTTTGTTCCAAGCTTGGTTTCTTACAATTCTATTGTCCATGGTCTTAGCAAGGAGGGGGGTTGCATGAGAGCTTATCAGCTCTTTAAAGAAGGAATTGAATTTGGATACTATCCATTGGAGCCTACTTATAAGGTCCTTGTAGAGGGTCTTTGCCGAGAGTTTGACCTTTGTAAGGGGAAAGACCTAGTCGAATTCATGTTACAGAAGGAAAGTACTGATAGGACTCGTATCTACAACATATTTATAGGTGCATTGTGTCTTATGGATATCCTTAAACAACATGTTTCTGGTTTTATAGTTTTATTTTGTTGACAATGTTCTACAACACTACCATGCTGTTTCAGAACGTTTCTTCTCCAAAGAAGCTACTCCTCTTGCTCTCAAGGGAGATGGTTAGTGTATTGGCATCAATTTCAATGCTTTAACTTTGTCAACTAGTTTTTCCTTCTTTCCTTTTATCTGTTCTGTCTCTCACTCATAGACTGCTTTTTACCCCAACCTCCAATTTTTAGTTCCATCTCCACCTGATCACACCTGCCATATCACATGTGAGTCGTCATAACTTTAAGGGCAGTTTGCACACACTAATCTGCAAACTGGCTCTTGTAGAAAACCTAAGTTTGCAATATTGTGAAGATAGGAGTCTCTGATCAATCAAGAAAATGTTGATGGAGAAAATGTGTTCTTTCTTTTCCGAAGATTCCAAGCACAATCTTGTTTGATTCTTCGTAGGGCGATTTGGATGAAGAGAGAAGTGGGGAATATAAAAGCACAAACTCTTTCTTTTGTTTGGATTTGTTGGAGTGGAGATAAAGCTTCCTTCTTGGATTGCTAAGGTTTTAGTTTTTATTGGAAAGTGTTCAGTATCTAGAAAAGAAAGAGATTTTGACTGAATTTCTCTCCTGTTTTCAAATACCAGGTCATTGAATTCTACTTGGTAATGGATATTGATGATCTGTATTGCAACACCCAAACTGTAAATCTCCCAACTAACACTCCAAATTACCTAAACTAGGTGGTTAGTAAAGAAGCATCAGTAGAGCATCCAAGATTATCTAACCAATACAAACTTTTCCAGTGAGAAATGGGCTCTGGATGTTCACTTGCATGGTATTGTTGCCAATTAAATAAAAAAAGAACCCTTTATTTTATTCTATTGATTTGTATTCGCCAATAGAAGTCAATGACTTATCATCTTCAGAAGCAAAGAGTCATAGCAAGTTTCTAAATTCTGTGTTCTGTTTCTATTCATCAAGTTTCCAAATCACTATGTGAAGTTGCTGAGTGCTTTTCATCCTTAAAATCACTGGAATTTGCTCTTTTAGGTGATTGGGTACTGGAATTTGCTATTTTATTATCTTCTTTTTCTGAATTGAAGGCATTTCCTCAATAAAGAAATGTGGGTGCCTTTTGTTGCTGGTTTCCAAGTTATATACCCAAGTTATCTTGATTAGCACAATGTGTTACTTCTTTTTCCTTGAGCAGCTTCTGGTATGTGAGACATGCGCTTACCGATTATGCATATCATTTCACTTTTCCTATTATTCACAAGGAGTTTGCTTATGCTTTCTATTCGTTTTGTAGGTCGATGACCTGAATTCTCAAGCAATTAATAATGCAGCACCACTTTCTTTCAGCCTAGGCCTTTTCTCATCAATCTCTGCAATTTTCCTAGGTACAACTGATCCTTCAGAGAAACTGCAATAATTCTTAGGACTCTCCTGTTTTACTCAAACATTTTCTCATTTTTGTGGAGCAAGCAAGGATTACATTTTGGGGGCTCAATTCATTTACATTTTTGCTTTTATTTTGACCTAAAGGAGCAAAATTCAGGGCCAAGGGGTAAAAGTGGTCAATTTGGTAGAAGATAAGGGGGGTGTAAGTGTTTTTTGAGCTGTTTTTAGATGAGTTTTGCTTTGTTGGGGGATTTTGTATTTGGGTTGTTTGTTTAATCTTGATGGGTGTGTCTTAAAAGGATTTTTACATTCCCTTGTCTCTTTTCCCAGTGTCTTGTGGGAACATGGAGGCATGGTCCCTTGTGGGAAATTGGATTCTATGGCATTGGACAAAACAGAGAAAAGAAGAAAAATTAAGAGACTCATAGCTTGTTCTCCCAAGCTATCTGTGTATGTGTGTATATGTGCATGTGCATGTTTGATGCCAAGGAACAGGTGTTGGACTTTATGGGAGTGTCGTCCGCCAAGGTGGGGCCCATATATTGAAGTGCTCACATATTGAAGTGCTATGGTTGAATGGTGAACCACTAATGACGTAGTGGTGAATGACCTTATGGTGTGTTGGGGCATTGAGATGTTTATATGAAGTGTTTTTTTGTTTTTTTTTTTGTTATGTACAGGTACTTAACAGGTTGTAAAAAAAAAATTTTAATGTCACATGTACAGGGGAGACTCTGCCGAAATTTCGAGAAATCTTTTACATTCGATATTGCTATTGGGAACAATCTTTTGAAGTATGCAGTGTGTTAGATTATTTTTTCATTTTCACTTTTTCCAAGTTCTTTGATCTGTGATCATGTGTAAATGAAATGGGCTTTTCTTCTTGATATGTCCTTTCCTTTTCTTTATTGTCTAGCTTTTACAGATGTGGCTATATCTTGGGTTTCATCTATCTACTAGTTGATTTAAACATAATAATTATATTATGCCATGATCTGCTACTGAATTGATGTTAGAACAAGAATCTTGTTTGTATATTGATTAGTTCTTAAATCGATTTTGAGGCTGGTCTTTTTTCACCTATTAAAGCTTGGGTAGAATGTAATTTAGCGGGTTAGTATAATGGACATTTTATTGACTCAATCTCGTTTATTTTCTTTTGTATCTGATGAGTTTGGTCTATTTGTTATCCATTCCTGTTCCTTGTATTGCCAATTTATTGTGCGTCTAATGTTATATGTGTGTTTCTTCTTAGTATACCTCTAGCATTAACTATTGATTTTGATATATATTATTGATATGAATATAAGCTATGCAACATGATTCTTGATCTAATAATATTCTGAACTACTTCTGATGGATACTTCCTTCTCCAGGAGGTTTTTTCTTTATTAAGTACTCATGGAAATGTTTCAAGCGTCACTTTTGAAGATGAGAAAAGAGACTCTGCCATTATACGGTTTGATTGTTCATCAGGAGATGATATACTAGTTTCCAAAATTCAGAAGGGGATGTGGCAGGGAGGAGATGATTTAAAAGAAGAGAAGTTCCCACATTTTTTGATGAATCCAAGAACATAGTAACCAAGCGAATCTACAAGAAATATAAGCAGGTAACTAGTTTTTTATTTTTTATTTTTTATTTTTGCTTTTGTTTTTGTTTCCTTGTACTTAGTTTTTTATTTTTTTTTTTAATCTGACCACTAGTCTTATTCATTTGTATTTGATTAGTTGTCAATTGTGTCATCCAAGCTATACTTCAACATTCTTGATCATTTTAAGTTAGATATGCTATATATGTGCCAAAAAATGCATTGATGTAGATTGATCATTTGCGGTTGGAAGTACTTCTTTGCTTATGGTTCTTTTCTATCAGATAATTGGCTTTTACTAGCAAATACATTGACATTGACATTGAAATGGCTTGCTTTACACCATGATAACTATTGAAAGTGTTGAGAAATCAAGAAAATGAGTTTCTTTTAAAAAATTATTATGATTTTTTAGTATCTTTAGGATTTTTTTATGTGAATTGATGATGTGATGGGTGTTGAGTTAGGGTTTTGAGGATGTGGCTTTCCTTTTTTAGATGGGTGGGTTTGGGAGGTTGGGTAAAGATGAGATCTTGTTTTGGTTGTGTGGGTTTTCTTTGGAGGAGATTTGAGATTTGAGATTTGATGGGTGTTTGTGGTGCTAGTTTCTTGGATCGGTGGATGAAAGTTTAAGCATTTGTAATTAAACTTGAATTCATCTACTTCGTCTGAGATCTCAGGTCAAGAATATATAGGCAAGTCATCTTTATCAACATTCCGAAGCTTAGAATGGGCTCCAAAATGCACATGTGGATACGGGTATATGATCTTAAAGACGTCTCGTACTACTGCCAACTCTAGCAGTAAATTTTGGAAATGTCCAAATATAAATGTAAGCATTTTATTTTCCAAATTAATCTATTGATATTTTTTCTTCAATATTCAAAACATTCTAACTTCATTCATTAATCTGTTTATTTTTTTCTCCAACATTCATTATATCATTATGACTTTGATTGCAGGGAGGAAGAGGTTGTGGTAATTTCATTTGGATGAATGAAATTACTCCTGAATGTATACCGATGCTAACTTTAAGTCATGCCCAAGTTGAAGTGAAAATGGAAGAAATGAAAGACTCAATCAATGAGTTGTCCCTTGAAATACGGCGTCTAAGTGAAAGCATGGAGACTCACATGAAAGGAAGTCGAAGCAAAAAAGGCCTTGCATTTTCTATTGCAATTCTTCTCCTATTTGTTGCGTACATGTGGCGTGGACAGAAGGATGGGCGTGCCTATTTGTCGTATGGGATGTAGACATTGTTCAGTTGTGGGAGGCTTGGAGCTAATTGGGTTTTTTTTTTTCTTTTTTGCTTGTTGAAGCCTTAGGAAGTCTCATTTAGACTATTGGATGCATCAAAGAGTATAAGGTCTAAACTTATAGTAATTGCCTCCTTGAATCAAAGCTCCTTTTTCTTTTGAATTCTTTTTATTATTATTAGTTTGAAATGGTTGTCTGTCTTGTATTTTTTCCAACATGATTCATGGATTGCACATGATTGATGGTATAGATGCCACCGAGATAACCAGGTAACCATGTCATAAAAACAACTTCCTTGTCCCTTGTTTTTATAGCAACTTTAATTCACAGAAATGTTTGTTTCCCTGGCCCTCTCATTAGTCAATGTTGTTGACAATTGACAGTTGATTATTGGTGCTGAAATGTGCATGTTATGATGCTCTGTAGAGAAACACATGTAAGAGAAGAATTAGGAACTTTGTTCAATGTATGGCATCAAGAGCTGATGCCAGTTTTTGACGTTTCCTAAAAATTTCACAGTTTCATGCAACCAATTTGTGCTTATGCAGGCAACAGCATAACATGAATGAGAGCTAAGTCTGTTTGAATAGATATGCCAAATGTGAACATTGGGTGGACTGTTTGCATTCTTATCATGTCCAACATTGGGTGGACAGTCTATTTGGAAAACATGGGATGTCCATCATATCATCCTAGCTCCTTGATATGTGGCCCTCATTTTTAATAATTTTAGAATGTATCTCGTTTATTTATCTATTTCAATCCAACAGTCAACCTCATTCGGATCACTATAAAAATATGGGATCGGTGACACATTTGGGTTCGGGGGTATCTTCCACATGGCAACAAATAAATACTAAAGCTGTGGTTCAAATTGTGAAAAGTGAAAGTCTGTCTTCCTCTTTACCTATTGATGTAACCCTTGGTGGCAAACTACGTGAAATTAGTTGTATCTGCAAAATCAGCTTTCAGTTGTGGTTCTTAATCAATTTACTTGTAAACCATATATCCATAGAGATTCTACAATTGCTGCAACAACTGCAAATGTGATTTTTGATTAAAAAAAAGTAAAAAATAGTTAGTGAACTACTAGTTTATCGAGGCTTGCACAACATTCATTATCAAGTTTTATAAGGAATCAGATGCTGCGGAGACTCTAGGCATCACCAGCAATTGTAACCATGGTGGAATAGTGAAGGATGCTCGTATGTTCTGCTAAGAGAAAATTATTTCTGGATGGACTGTTTGCATTCTTCTCAATCCATGTGTATTCCTTAGTAAGCAATGAATAATAGCACCATAGTTCATCCAAGACAGCTACATATGTGCCAAAAAAAATTGCATCAACTTGTGAGCTATACTGATAAGAACATTAACAGTGTGCCAAAAAAAATTGAATCCAAGACAGCACATGGATTCTGCAATTCCAAATGGGAAGTAACACAAGTTGTGAACATTTATATACTGATAAGAACATTAACAGTGTCAGAGAAAATGTGTAATCCAAATCTGACGGTTCATGAAGCTCAGAATATGGTGGCTTAAAAATTCAAAAATCTGATTGTAGAACCATAAGACAACTTCAACCATAATTCAAATAAGGAGTTAAAAATCCTCTCCTAAATAGAAGTACAACCATAAGACAAAGGTGTTTAAAATCCATCACATTATGAAAAAAAAAGAGACATCTGAAAAAGAGACATCATCCAAATGTAACAAGCAGTCACCCTCGAACAGTAATTGAACGTATGCAATATGGCTTCATTCCAATAAATCTGCATGTTTTTTATCACAAAAAAGAAAAACAAAAAATCAGTCTAAAACAAAAACATATAATAGAAGATTAAAAAACAAAGTAAAAAAAGCAAATACCATGAGCTACCTCACTGAATCCCAAGCGAATGCCATCTTCCGAACACTCACTACTGTCAAGATGAAGACCTCCTCAAGCGAATGCCACAACTACCTGATGCCTTTAAAAACATCCAAACTTTGATAAGCAATAACATGAGGAAAAACACCCAAACTAAATCCAGGCCCTACACATTATAAATAATGGTACATGAAATTATGCAATGCGAAGATTAAATCAAAAGTCAAAAGGCAAATACCATTATAGTTCACTAAACACCTGAATCAGAGCCGTCTGAAGTCTCGCTACTATCAAGATTAAGATCTGGCTCATTGTGTTCATTTTCGCTCCGTAATCTGAAATAATGTGTTATAAAATAATTAGTAAAAATGAATCATAGAGGATAAACTCAATTAAGTCGTTATTGTTTACCTATTCAAAAGCACCGGGCAATTGCGCTTGTCGTGTGATACACCACGTTTGTTGCAACCACGACAAAGACGTCCTTTTGTTGCTTTCTCTTTCGATGATTTTAGCCTCTTTGCGCGTCCTTTTGTAGTAACATGTGGTGGATCATGATATTCTACCACATTGCTGCCTATAATTTCTTGCTCGCTGCACACACTTCTTTCTGATGCATGATTTGATTTGACTTGTCTAATGCTCAATTGCAACTCCGCATGCTTACTAACCAAGACATCATAGCAATCTTTCGATGAGCTCGTTTCTTCAATTAGTGCATTAAAAATACAAGATAGATGATTATGTCTCGCCATAAACGAGTCGGCACAATGAGATCCTATCTCAACTCCATCTTTATCAACAAATGTTCCAACTCTAGCCTTCTTTGTCCATCGCCTCAAAATATAATGCTCGGGCAAATTTCTGATACAAAATTGCCTCATGACAGACAATATATGACGACATGGGATGCCTTCGAACTCAAACTTTTTGCATGAACAAAAAGCAAGCTTCTCCTCTTTCTTCCACAAAACATCTCTTTCAAGTTCATTTTCATCTGTCAAATCTTTCACGGTAAAGTCACACCTGACATCATCTTCAGACACAAGTAATGGAACGATTGACATAGTCATGAATAGTTCATCTTGAAACTTATAAAAAATATTTCTCGTATATATATCAGCCATTTGCTTTTCCATTGAAGAATATGCCTTCAGCTTCGGTCTCCCATTGCTTGTCTCGTAGTCCTTTTTGTTTTCAAGATATCTTAACCGTTCAACGCCTTGCTCAAAACGCAATATAAAATCAAGAAGTGTGTTCTTATATTCCACATAGTGCTTCACAAAGGCATTCATACTTTCACTTCTCTGAGTAGTTGACATACCGGCGAAGAAAGTGTGTTTTAAAAAGGCCGGTACCCACATATCCCGGATATTGAATATTTGTGTCAACCATTCATTGTCCCCAACCTTATATTCTGTTATGATCCTTTTCCATTCACATTCAAAATCAGCAGGAGAGTCAGAATTATGCACACATTTTTTTATACTATCAATCAGGCCTTCATTTTGAATAGAAACACCACCTAAATTTGTTGGTAGTTTGTCCAGAATGTGCCATAGGCAATACCGATGAGTAGTGTTCGGCATGACTTTCTGTATGGCCTTCGTCATTGCCAAATCCTGATCAGTTATAATTCCTTTTGGTGGACCACCCAACAATGCTTCAAGCCATTTATTAAATAGCCATTCAAATGACTCAGCCTTTTCATTTGGGAGGAACGCACACCCAAATAGTGTTGTTTGACCATGGTGATTGCAACCTACGAACGCACCAAAAATTAATCCATAACAATTCGTCTTATACGTTGTGTCGAATGTTACAACATCACCAAAGACACTGTATGCTGTACGGAATGTGTGGTTTGCCCAAAAGACATGTGTTACCTTATTATCTCCATCTCTCTCTATATTATAAATAAAGCCAGGACTCATTTCTTTCCGATTCTCAAAATGTTGAAATAACATATGCCCATCTAGTCCCTTCTTCTTTTCCTTTTTATTTCTACGATGATTTTCAGCATCTTTATCTGTAAATCCAATCTTCTCAAGTCCCCCCGACTGCTTTCCGAACACTATCATCTGTTGGGTGCTTCCAATATTGGCAGACTCAAGTGTATTTATTAATTGTTTCTTTGATTCCGGCACCTCTCGATGCAATCTCAGCATGAATCTCTTATGAGGAGTGGCTGGGGCATGGGAATGCTTAGGAACAAACTTGGACACTATATAACCACCTGACTGATCTTTTTTAATTTGCAACTGAGCCCTACAGTTTTCTCTTGTTTCCATCCGACGCCTTTAAACACATTCCTTATCTTTCCAATGTTTCTCATCTGTTTTACCCTCCTTTGAACAAAAATATTGCTTCCAAAGTACCTCCCCATCCTTAGTTCGAGTCGAATCTTTTCTTACGCTAAACCCAGCACGCTTCGCATAAGCATTATAAAATTCATACACCTCTTCCAAACTATCAAAATGCATCCCCACCTTTGGGGTCACATCCTCTTCAACATCTGGATAATGCAAACATGTTGATGATGAGGAGGTTATTGCCATCTTGAAACTGGACCACAGATAATATGTATTATGGTGTTGAATTGTTCATATAAATCCAAACATAAATAAATTAAAGAAAGAAAGATATTGAGGATGATGAAGATGATGCTGACATAAATAAATGGAGTTTACAGGTGACAGCATTCAAGTTGAAGTTCACATGACAAATATTGAGGATGATGAAGATGATGCTCAAAGTGGTGATGATAATGATGAGATGGATAAGCACCAGCCAATTTCACTAATTGTGGCAGTTGCTAAAGGGAGAAGACAATCAGCTTGGTTACTACCTGAACACAACCCATTTATTTCTTTAGGTTGACAAATATCATATTCAAGCTTGAGCTTAGACAACAGTCATATTATCAAACTGGCAGCTTGGTCAGGAATGCTAACATAGCATGATGAAGCTTTTATGGGCACAAGTCCAGTGGGCAACATTTTGTGGTGTGTCAAGTGCATGAAGAATTGCATCATAGTTAAACCCAAAACCCAAACCCAGGTGGGGCTCATCCTTCTTGCATCCAAGGTCACCCCCCCCCCCCCCCCCCCCCCCACACACACACAAGAAAGCAGTGGGGTAATGTGCTTGTTTTGATGTGGGGAAAAGCATTTCCCTGGGAAATTTTCCCTCAGTGCATATTTACATGTGGAAAGTGGAGACCACTCACAGAATGTCTCTCTACTTTGGAGAGAACCTAAAATCCACATGTGGTATGGAAAAAGTGAGGCACACATGTATGCATCTCTCTATAAGGACATACTCATCCTCATCCAGAGAACTCCAAGCAACAAAATGTTGCTAAGATTCCACTAGTAAACCGAGCAGTTGTCCACATTGCTATCCACCTACATATATGATTATCCAATTACCCTGAAAAGTTCTGTAACCTTACAGTTGATAGGTCATGACATGACAATAGAACCCTCTAGAACTAACCACTAGCACTAAGCACACAATCCACTCAACATGAACACTAAAATTAAGATGCATAGTGTTGTTTTCTTTTAAATCAAGATATACATATAATACAGACCCACCAAACTGATGCAGGCTAGACCCAAGGTCTACCAGCCCATTGGGCTATCCTCCCTCTTCCCTGCACTGCTTCACAAACATTGAGAGAGAAAGTCCTTGGCCCGATTACTGTAGTCGGATTACTAAACCTATCAAATCCTCATATAGGCCTCACAGAATGCCTAATATAAAATGTACGCTTCAATTTCTCTAGATGCTCATAGAGAGGACACATACTCGGCAGGATGCATCATGGATATCATGAAAAGGGGGCTAAAAAAAGAACGAAAGAAAGAAGTTTTGGTTATGTTACCATTCAGGAGAAAAAGCAATCGGTTCTGATTTTCACAGAAAGTGATAATACCTTATAATCATCTACCAGTTACAGAATATTAGCATGATAACATCAAACCCATTAGTTTCCAGAACAATCCCAGAAACAAGACTTTTCTTTTATTTTTTTGGGGATTCCAGGAACATGCAACCCAGTGGCCAGTGGGGTTTGAAGTATTTCCTCTTCTTTCCAGGAGGCTCGAGAGTGACAAGAAACGTTATTCGATTAGAGCAAATATACAAAGGCACTTACAAAACAAATTTTCTTGGGTGAACAACAATATATTCTATGGAAAATATTAAAAAAAAATCAGATCTTCTATGGCTGACGAGATTAGAAAAAACCCACAACCTTCAAAAAAAAAAAAGTAGCAACAACAAAGGCTTCCTTCTATTGGGAAACTAATCGTAATTCGAATGAAATATTTATGCTGGTCAGAAACACCACAAAACCTGATCAATTCATAAGGACACCGTTGATGGAAGTGGAAAGAGAGAAACTCACAACCATCAAATTAAAAAAGGACAACATTCAACAAATATATTTGTATATGTACAGTTCATCAAAACAGGATTGCAAAAACACCTTTTCTTCAAACCCCATCAATAGAGAACCCTTGTATCAGATCAATCATTTATAATAGATTAAAAACAAAAAAGCCCAAAATAGACTGCAGGGAGAGAGGGGGCAGAGAAAGAAAACAGAGGAAAAAAAAGAGAGAGAAAGAAGGAAGAGACGACATACCTAGGGCAGAGGACTGCGCCGCCGGAGAAGAGGACTGTTTCGCCGGAATGTCGCCGCTGGAGAGAAATCGATGCCTCCCCGGAGAAAATGGGTTCCAGGGCCGGGCGAAATGGAAAGGGAAAGGAGATGGAGAAATGGGGGAAAAAGAACACCGATGGAGAGTCGCCTGAGGAGAGGAGCGATTGCGCGAGGATGACGATCGCGCAAGGATGACAATCGCGCCTGAAATGGGGAGAGAGGAGAGAGCGCAGCGTCTGAAATGGGGGACTGGAGAGAGAGAGAGAGAGAGAGAGAGAGAGAGTGGAGAGCCAGGCCAGGCCAAATCGTTCCTCAGATGGAGAGCGGGAAATGAAAGCTGTTTGGGCGGGCTCCACGCATATGAGCACTTAAATCACTTAAGCTCGCTCAGGCTTTCGCACGTGATGAGCGGACTATATCCTCAGCATGAGCTGAGAAGAGGGAATCCCATATATATATATATATATATCGGAAATGTTCTTTTGAAAGTAACTCTCCAACCCCCTAAATATGAGAGCCCTCCCCCTTTACTCTCATAATAGTGTAATGGTTACTCTCATAAGAGGGAGGGAGGGAGACTGAGAGAGGGATCGGGAGAGACAGGGAGGGAGCATGATCGGGAGAGACGAGGAGGGAGGGAGAGGGATCAGGAAAGACAGGGAAGGAGATGGATATGGAGAGGTGAAGGGAGGGGGAGGGGGAGGGAAAGAGAGAGGAGAGAGAGAGGGGAGCGGGTCAGCCGCTGACTACAACTACGACAAAGACGGAATTCCGGCGCCTGGCATGATGACGATGTGCATTGCGGCTCTCCTCTGTTGCCAGAACTCTCGATGAATGGAAGGGGACTAACGAGAACGGGAGGACAAGGGCGGGATTCTGAATTTTTGCCTTATATAGGTAGCTCACGCACCGTTGGATTTGGCCCTTAATCCGATGGCTGCAAGCTTTGCCCGGTTTCAATTATTAAAAGACAAGCTCCACATCACATAAAATGTGCTTTTTTGCGTAGGGGGCGTGTTAGGATAAACACACAAGCCGGCCCATCTAAGCCCAATCAAAGCACAAGTGGACCATCACGGCTATATGATAAGCCTATATCTCTCAAAGATTACCTTTTTTTTGTTATGTAAAATTTGTTGAACTAATTATCTTATCAACGGATCTCAACTCATACAACATCAACTCAAATTTAAAATCCCTTTTTATGAAATTAGCCTTCTGTAAAATACAAAAAATGTAATGTTTCCAAAGATATGTGTACATCAATGTAAATGAAAATTCACAATAATGGAGAAATGCTCAATTAAGATTTTGTTTTGCTTTTATATTATATCCTACATTAAAATTAGTAAGCGTAGAGACTTGAAGAAATAAACAAATACATAAATACCACTAATTTAAATAGTATTTCTATTATCAATTTTTATTAGATCACTCTTATAAGAAAACAGTTGCAAAAATAGATTTTTTTTAAGTTTGGAAAATATATAAATATTATATATATATATATATATATATATGAAAGTTATTTAGTGCACACAGTGTGCACGGAGCATTTTGTAGGCACCTCATAGTGGGGCCCACATGATCATCAATCTGAATAGACTACACACAAAGGGACTCCCCCCTCCCCCGAAATAAATTGATCCCTTTTTTTTGCACATCCATATGGATTTGACCATTGGATCTAATGTGCATACTTTTTAAAAGGGTGGAAATTTATGGCTCATTGATCAAGGGGTTAAGATGATTATTTGGGCCACATATTCTGTACATAGTTTCACATCCCGGTCCCAAAATTACTTGGCCAAGGGTAATCCCCGAGGTGTGACACGCGTACTCCCGTGAGCTTCACACCTGTCAGGTCTAGTACAAGCCATAGCATTCAAGTTCATTACACAAAAGATGATTTCATTTACTATAAAGAAGTAGAGATCATAAAACTTACTCTACCTCACTATTACAAAAGCATATTTAAAGGAAAGTATTTCCCAAAAATATTCTAACAACATAAACATACTATTCAACTTCAAAATCACAAGAGAAGATTTTCTTAGATTGCCCTCAAAAGAAAAGACTCATGATGGTCTCTGAACACATGGCTAGACAACACCTTTAGTTGTCCACTCCTATGGGCCTGCCGGTACCTCATTGGCCTCCTCCTCTCCCTCTGCGGTCTCCTCAAGATCGGGGGCAGGATTTGCGTCTGTAACACCAAGAATGAATACAACGATTCAGCAAAGTATAAACAATAGTTGATCTACATGTGTTGTATTAAACTTAGGACTAATGACAATGATTGAAAGAGATCATATAAAAGTAAATTAGGTAGTTGTGCATCCGAATTAAATCATGCTTATGGAATCAATAGAAATTGAAACTTATTCAATCTAGTTGGTCACCACATTAGCTAAATCCCCTCAAAGAGGGCATACATTTTGGGATGTCACCAGTGACCCGACCAAAAGTTCTCCTAGCTACCCAGTTCTAGAATTCCGGTGCTCCAGACTGTCTACTATGCAACGACTTTAACAATACTAAACCAAGAATCAACCCCGCGGGTATCGTCCCGTTGAAGTTAAGTAGTACTGACTTATTCGAATCAATGAACAATCAGTACTTGAGTAGACTCCACTATTCATTCATTCAATACAATCCAATTCAATCATTTTCCAATCACAATCTACTCAAGACTCCTCAATTATATATTAACAATGTAACGACAATTCAAATAATAATATGAAGGGAGTGCAATCTATGCAGGTGAAGTCATCAATATAGTAATCAATATGCACATGCATTATAATTTAAGAGAGTCAAGGTATATTACTTGCCCATCCTATTCTATTTATCCACCATCTCTCCCCATCCAATCACATGTAGTTTTAGAAGGTCAATGTACTACTATCTTAATTTGGTGCAACATTGTATGAACAAGGTATATTGAATTCATAAACCAACAATACCCATGGTGTGGTGATAGACTCATGAATAGAGTTCATGAACTGATCTTAGCCTGTAAAGAACATTTATGGGATTTATAATTTTCCATTAGTCATCAGGAAAGGTTTAAGGTTCCAAGCTAAGGCCTCACAAGGCCTTTCCATATCCTACAGCCTTATTGATTTAGTGTTTGTCTCACAATCATCATCAGGGGTTGATTATGAAGGTTTTAGGCCCTCGAGGAGTGGAATTAACTCCTTAAATAGTTAATGGGCTCCAATGAGGTCCAAACAGTTTCAAAGTCCTTTTTTTCCCAAAAGAGATAGGCCTAGTTCATTGATCCACATTTTCACTTCCTCTCCCAACCTCTAATCACGAGGATATTGGATCATTAGATTCTGCGTTCCAAGAGCTTTCCAACGATATATGGAACTCCAAAATCTAACGTACGGATAAAAAATTATGGCAATTCGAAAATCTGCCCAAATTCAGTTAATTGTCTGCTAAGAGTTCGAACTCTCAAAAGGAGGTTCGAACGCTCAAGGGCAAGTCGTTCCGGGCCAAAAATCAAAGAAGCCAAGAGTTCGAACTCTCAGAAGGAGGGTTCAAACATCCAAGTATGAGCGTCCAAGTGCGGATTTTTTCGGACATAACCTATAAAATTCTATTTTGCATTGCTTCTCAACTCCCTTTTTTCCCCACCTTTCCTACTAATTTCCAGGTCTTTCCAAAGACCATTTTAACCATGATTTGAGCCTCCAATGCTCTTTTGATAAAATCCATTCCAACGTCTCACTTCCCATTCAACTTCCATTAACATGGCAACTAAGAAACCCCTTTCAATTATAAAAGAGAGACAGGGCTTGAGGCTAAATTGAACAATAAATAGAATTTTCTTGATCAATCACAGATAAAACAACATGCATGAATCATTTATGCTTATACTTGCCTTGAATCAAGCTTTGGACTCTCTTTTCTTGGCTCAAAAGAAAGAAATCCCCAAATTACAAACCCTAATAAGAAAACCACGCAAAATAGATAATGAGAATGCATGCGTGAGACGTAGAAGAGTCCCTTGATTCAATTGTAACCCAAAAGTCTGAGACTAGGATTGAGTTCTCACCAATTCCAGTCAAGGCAGATTTTGAGAATGGAGCTCTTGTCAATTCAATGGTATGGAAAGGTGTAGAAAGAGGTGGAGAAGCAAGATCTCTCCTCCAATCCCACATGCAATCCTCTCTTTGATGGTTTGAGAAGAGAGAAAGAAAGAAGTAAAGAAGAAGGAGTCTTCCCTCACTTGCAAATGACGATGACTGAACGGAGGTTTGAGGTTAAGTGAATACTTTCTCCATTTTATAAAGAAACCCACCTTCTATCTTGTATTTACAAGTAGAGTCAAATGATGGGCAAGATAGCCCATGTGAATTTAATTGAAGACATGTCCAATATGAAAAATGGCAGACTCATCGAAATACACACAATGACACCAAGATGACGTGCATATGATGAAAAATCAGAAAATCTAAAATTACGAAAAAGTCCTTGGTTCAAGCTACCTGTCCATGACCCAAGGTCTAACCCAAAAGCCTAATTAGGACTAATTCACAACAAAATCACTTATTTAGCAACTAAGTATGATTAATTTTAGGAAATCACAATTAATTAGTACTAAACGCGATTAATTCAGATCGGGGTGTTACACATAGGTAGGCCCCAACCAGATTTTTCGATCCCCTCAGCCCATCCCCAGGCACCTCACAATGAGATGCGCATGGGAACGGGGCCGATATAGGAAAATTATCCAGTGCACATAGATAATTTCTTTAGGTGCCAATTTCTATAGATAATTCTATTTGAGAAAGTTTTACAGGTTGATGATTTATTTCAGACAGGGTTTTTAAGTTTTAAATTCTACAGCTTAGAAAATTCTAACGCCTGTTAGTTTCAGGAGCTTTAAGTTAGAAATCAAAGAAATTAAAAGGAACCAAAAGTGAGAATCTTCAAAGAATAAGCTCCCTTTCTATGGGAAATAATTACATTCATAACTTTAGTAAATTAATTTCTTCTATAGAGAAGGTCCCATGTATAATGTTCAGGGCTCAGTTTTTTTGCAAGTGATGAAGTTTCTAGCAATACATGATGAAATGAGTTCCAACCAAAGGATTTTAAAGAGGTGAATGGTGAAAGATGTAACATGGAGATACAGATGGGACTCTTAACTTCCTAGGATTTTTATACCAAAAAAAAAAAAAAAAAAACCTTCCTAGGATTTGATTACTTAAGAGTCATTGCTGAATATTCAGTAGCCATCTCTAATTTATTTTCCATTAAACTATTTGATGGCCATTTATGAATCTCCCTGTTTGCTTCTTCAGTTTTAGCCGCTTTTAGGAACACTTTGCTTTAAATTCCTCGGAATTCAATTCTATGCCAAGAAAAAACAACTTTAATTCCATTCAATTTATGCATCTTTACCTTCGCTTGATGACCAAACACAACCCCAACCCCTCCACCACCCAAAGAGAAGAAAAACAAAACACACACGCACACAAAATTGAGGTGGGGCCGTGGGGGTCTTTTAAACAGACTTGGAGGATGGCTTTAAGCTTTGCTGAAGCAGGGTCGATCATGTTATGAAGAGCACAAGGAAGATATGCTCTTATGGTAACAGCATTCAGAAGCAAAGAGATAATGTATGCTCTCTTTAGAAAAGAAAAAAGAAGAAACAGAAAGATTTCATTTTCTAAATATTAGTGTTCAAGGTAATAGCATACATGAGAACTCTAATTTCTTCATGAGAGAGCTGCAAAATGAAGGCAACAATAAATACTTTCAGCTCAAGTTGTATATGAAAAGTTAACTGGTGTTAACTCAGTCATTTCCTCTATTCCTTCCATTCTCTTTTTGTTTTTCATCTTTAAGAAATCCATCACATAGCACGATCAACCCATAATTCACTGAAGAAAGGATCTGACAATGCATCTTTGGCTGAATCATATGAGTTCAGACTTTTTCTGAGCGAACGAAGATCTCGTAAATCTTTAGCAGTCCGTTGCTGGAACATCACAAAAAAGAAAGTCAGTAACAACTAGATGCAAATATATACTTTAGTTAGAGAACTAATATACAAATCTAAGTGGTAGAACATATTTTGAACTTACAAATGTTTTCTTCAGTAGCAAAATATCCACTAGATATTGTAACCAGAGAACATTCGTCCTGGGGAAGCTGTTCAGTCATAAGAACAAAAATTTTATCAAAAGCCATCCTTCCCTGGAAAACCATAAACCTTACAATGAAAATGATGTGCTATTTTATGCTTAATCTATCAACTAAATAACTACTTAATACCATCTCAAAATTGCTAGCCAGTAATCCCAAAACTAATTGGTGATAGGAAACTGCTCAAACAACTACTTAATACGCCACCCTTGGACGGGGCACCGCCCAGACCCGAAGCACATGCCCGCACAAGACTACAATGCGGCATAGGGCCTTCTTGCCCCGCGCACTTGCGCCCGCACAAAGACACAACGCTACATGGGGCATTTTTGCCCTTCATGGCTTCAAACCCGTGATGTGTTGTCTTTGGTACCATATCAACTTAACAAAGAAAAATTTAGAGAATATGATTTTTCCAGGAAAATTGAGTGCCTTTCTTGGATCAGTTCTATTTCTTTTATATCTTTCGTATTGTCTAATTACAGCAAGCCAAGTACGTTGATTGGGTTGATTACAAGGCATTACAATTATATCCCTTTGATTGGGTATTGCCCAAGTCAACTAGCTAGGATCCTATCCAAATCAGGTAATGTCACACATGCCACTCTAACATAATCAGCAAAACGATTCTTTACCGGGGAGTTCTTTTGGCACCTCAAAAACTACTCTCCCCACCGCACAATAAAAAAAAATTAAAAACTTTTCCTAAACTACCCCTCCGCCCTCCCTCCTCTTCCCTTCCTCCCTCTCCCACCCTCCCAGTCGCCAACGGGGAGGGAGCCCTGGCTGACCGGCCGGCCACCCTCCCCCCTTTCCCTCTCTCCCTCTTTCTTCCTCCCTCCCCTCCCTCCCCCTCTATTTTCTTTCCCTCTTCTCCCTCTTTCTTCCTCCCTCCCCATCTATTTTCTTTCCCTCTTCTCCCTCTCTCCCTTCCTCTCCTTCCCTTCCCTACTCTTCTTCTTCCTCTCCCTCCGCCAGCCCGATCTCCCTCCCCACCGGTGACTTGGGGGGGGGGGGGGGGGGGGGGGGGAAGAAGAGTAGTGAGGGAAGGAGAGGGAAGAAGAGGAAGGGCCAGCCTGATCTCCCTCCCTGCCGGCGACTGGGAGGGGAGGGAGAGGGAGAAGAAGAGGAGGGAGGGAAGGAGAGGAAGGGAGAGAGGGGAGGGAGGAAGAAAAAGGGAGAGGGAGACCGGCCAGTTGCCAGCGACTGGGGGGGATTGGATGAGGGAAGAGGGTGGAGGCTGGGAGAGGAAGGAAAGAGGAGGGAGGGAGAGGGAGAAGGGGGGAGGGGTAGTTTAGGAAAATTTTATTTTTTTGTCTTCTAGTGTGGTGGGGAGAGAAATATTTGTGGTGCCAATAGAAGCCCCCTTCTTTACCTTCTGCTTCATTGAACATCAGTTCCAGGTAGGACCTATCAGCTAGCAATCTAAGCTATTCGTATGGTGGCCCTATTATCAGTTTGGCACTTCACGTATCAGATCATCCAGTTTCTCATATTGGTCGCTTGGCAAGAGACTGTAGCATAGCTGGAACGTGGCTATTGTTGCAACCATGAGGTTATGTTTGAGTCATGTTCTCTATTAGAATAATGCATACACTGTTTACTTGCATCAGTTGCAGCTAATGGATCACGGCTTCTCATTGTAAAAGCACAAAATTTGGCTGGTTAGAAGTGCACACCACGAGCCAGATTTTGCGGTGTTACCCATCCATGAAGGCTCATCACATGAATGATATGGACCAATAAAATGTGAGCCCGGCTTATGCAGTTCGTGGCAGCCCCAAGATGTTTCAGTTTTAGTAGTCTACAATGAGTTCAATCTAATTTTTTTCAAAGATAGGGCATTTGTTTGTATTGTAATCAAGTGTGGTAGGTTTTCTTATCAACAGATTTAATCAATGCACATTTAAATTTCATCAGAATTACCTGCCTTCCCAGCATTCATCAGTTACCTCTTTCATTTTCCGGTATGTTTCAGACTGCAAAAGAAAATATTAATAGGCCAGACAGATGAAAATCAAATAAATTCACAATCCTTATTTCATCATACATACCTGTCGGTCCCCTTTGGGGCCTTCAAAAAGCACCGGATCCGCAGACAAGTCCAGAAACAAAATAGCTTCTCCTGCACAGACCCAGATGAACATCTCATCCATTTTGGACTAGGTGTAAAATGATCTGTGCATATGATTTACAAGCCATACAGTGGCTTAATAAGTGAAAACTGGGGGAGAGGACCACTGATAGATGAGTGGTTTTGTAAAGCACCTTAGCCTGACAATACCAACCAGGGATCGATCCATAGTCATCTTGTAAAGTATTACTCCTTGTACCACTAAAAAAAAAAAAAACCTACTGGGCAATAGAGAAGTTGAGAAACTGGCGCTTATATGATCTACTGTTTTAACTCTTAGGTGCTTTCATTAAGCATCAATACTTATTTATCTGTTTTTCTTAAATAACTAAATTGCGGTCCTATGTATACATATACTTCAGTTGAAACACATTCCAGTGAGATAAAAATAAATTACCAGCTTTGAGATGCAAGATACACTTACAAGATCAATAGGCAGTTTTTCACAAAGAAGATGTGCAAGCATTCGTTGTCTTTTTTTTTTTTTTTTTTTCACATTACATGCATTAAAACATTCTACACATTATATGTATTCTTGCAATGTGTGAGTGCCCCACATTCTGCCTAAGCAAATGTGGTTAAGGGATGGTCGTCTTCTCAAACAAAGCACTGCACAGCTGCTATCCAAATGATGATTTCTTGTGTTCACTTGCCTAGCACATTTGGTAACAGACATCTAAGCGTACTTTATGATGGATCACATAGAACAAAAGTAATGATGATTTCTTCAGGAGAATTATAAGATAGGTCTTCAACCCTGTCTACAAAAAATATCTGACTGACAAGTCATCGTACTTTAGCACATTGCATTATGTTCTAGTTCAGGAGGAAGAAATTAAAATACCATCTGCAGTCTCTAGATTGAAGTAGATTTCCCATGTTCATAGTGAGTCTAGTTCAGATATTACAATTAGAACAAAGCACAAACTTTCTTCTCTGAAGGTGCATCTTAACAGAGGTGTATCTATTCCATTAGGCATTTGGTGCAGTGCAGAAATCTGAAACCACATGAAGCACGCTATACTTTTTTCCACTTCATCCACACCTGAAATTATTATCAAAGCAAATTGTTGATATTGATCTGGCCTAGCGGTAACAAAACAATAACTCGTTTGATGTGATTCTGATTTTTGCACTGCCATACCCCTAACCAAGCATAACAAATAATCATCCATCCTGCCAATATATCAAATCCAGTAGCAAACAAAAATAATAATAATAATATAAAAAAAAAAAGCAATCTTTCTATTTACATAAATTTAAATCCACCATTAGTTGAAGAAAACTGAATACTTCTAACAGAGGAAAGGAACTACGGTTTTCTAATGGGTGGATGCAGAGGAATAGTCACCAGTGTTGATGCGTGAGAGGGTAAAGTCAATTATCGATATTGATAGGCCGAATGTCTTTGTCCACTTTTGACTTCCCTGAATAGTGAACTCTGCCACTGCAGCACCATTCCTAGTTAAAAGGATGTTGCCCCTGCAAGGAGATTACCAAGTTAGCAAATCACCAATGCACCGTGTCACAAGGAAAACTGCAAAACAACATGACTAGATAGCCTTAGAGATTGTAACCAACCAGTGCAGATCACGATGTTCAAACTCAAATGCAACTTCGGCAACGGCTAAGGTAGCTGTAACCTGCAAAAAGGAAAGAACAAGACAATCATGAACTCCACTCTGTATACATTTACGTGGTACTGAATTCCTGGGATTTCGTTGTAAAATGAATTCCAATAAAGGATTATTGAAGAGGTGAGGGATGAATGATATAAGGTGGAGATGTAGATGGGCCCCAACTTTCCTAGAATTTCATTTGCTAGGGTGTTGGCTGGGTATACATTTTCCATCTCCCTCTATTCATTTTCCACTAAAGGGGAACTATCTGATGTCCATTTATGGATCTTCACCTTTGCTTCTCCAATTTTTTGCCACATTAGGAATACATTTCTTAGAATTCCTTGGAATTTAGTTTCATACAAAGAAACAGGCCCGAAGGGTGCATTTGTGTGACAAGAGGATTCCGCAATAAAAAAAATGATTTGATTTTCCATGCAGCCCACTATTCCATTGTTTTGATGCAACAGATTTTCCTTGTGGGAAAGGAAAAATGCAGCCCCAACTTTCCTTTCCCACAAGGAAAAATGAACTGATTTTCCTCGATAGAAAGGATTTTGATTTCCTAAGGGTAGGAATGAAGAATTTCTCTCCTGATGAAACAGAAATCTGCTAAGCATGAATTCACGGAATCCTCCAGTTACAACAAACGAGTTAAATGAATTTGAAAGAAATTGTACTATAGCCTACCTGCACCAGTAAACTTCGTGCTTCATCAAAGTTTGAAAGCACAAAGCCTTCAAGGTCTCTACCACCATCCGCTAAAATAAACACCACATAGCACTGCAACCAATTTTATTAGCTTCAAATATGTAGTTATGTTGACCAGAGGAATGTGACAAATGGGTTCACTTCATCTAGAATTATTATCTATGATGCTGCAGATACTTTAAGATAGACAATCCATATTGAATTGCAACCAATGATTCATTTTTATGCTGGTGTATCCATGCCATATCTCAGCATCGCATATTTTTATACAATACTTGGCCAGAAAGAATCAACCATTCATTCGAGGCAAAAAGGTTGAACAAATGGGCTCATTTGTTAGTGCCCAAAATCATTCATTCATCAGATCCGTAGGGAAGATACTACAGATAACTTTTCACTATCAAATAATCTAAGCCATCTGACTAGTTGATTTTTGTAGTTAAAATGTGGACCATTGCCCTTTTTTTATCTTCTTATCAACATCCATATTCAAATTATCAGATGGCCATGATTCTATAGCTGTCCTCAGAAATCACCATTAATGGAAGGATTCTCTAGGACTCCAAGAGAATGATCTGGACCACTCAAAGTGGGCCCACATGCCCAACGTGATAGCCTGAATGTGGTGTTGGTTCCCTAAGGATGACCAACATTTACTATTCCTTCACCTGACATGATCGACATCCAAATTACTTAAAAGAGAACCTGTTTCTCTGGGAATTCCTTTGGATGGTCATTTTCTGACCCATTCTTTGCATCCCAATCTTCCCATGCTTTGATAAGGGACGCATCATAGGCACCTTGGCATACTCGCACGCTGCAGAGACAACGAACGTCAAATGTCATCATCACCAGCACACAGCAGCCAGTAAATAACATTGTGAAGTATAAACAAACACGGCCTGTTTTTTCATGTAAATTGAAAACATAATAACTGGAAGATTTTTATTTCTTAAAATGGTTAAAATTGAAGAAACAAATGTGAATTTCCAAAAATGACCATCAACTTATCTCCCCTCTAATGGAAAATGAATCAAGGGGAGGTGGGAAATTAATAGCCAGACACCACCCTAGTAATTCAAATCCTAGGAAAGTGGGGATTGAATCTACATTGCTACCTTATATCCTTCACCTCTCACCGCTTTAATAATCCTTCCGTGGAGCTCATTTGACCAAGAATTCCTACATCTATTCTATGCTAGCAAACATAACTCTGAGAAAACTGTATACAAGACGTACTCTTTTGTTTCTATGAAGTTTGTGCAAATGTTTTGATTGTGACCTTGACCCTTTAGGGTGCCTAGAGTCCAGCAAAGTAGGACCTCCTCAAGCAGTTCTGAAGATCTCTGAAGCAAAGCAATATGTCAATCATGATTCGGCTGAATTACAGATGTTTTTGAGACTTGAGAGTAATAACAGGTTTAATACCTTTTGCACTTCCCCGTTCACTAACAAATCTCCATCAATAGGCACTATCTTACAAACAGTTTCACCGGCCCTGAAGGCTTCACCATATGTACCTTCACCGATCTTGACTATACTACTCAGGTCACTGTTTAAGGAAAATTAAAATCATCAGTAGCAGGATAATATTATCCTAGAGAAAAAGATGAAAAGAAATATTTTGACTGTATAGTGTTCCTTCCTAAAACTGTCAACATGCCAATTGCACCATGTTTATTTGGATAAAAATTTAACTAAACATGATACAGGATACACGAAATGTTGATAAATGAACCCTTTGTTCGTGAAAAATAATGAAAGAACATATTCATTCAATCAAAATGTGTAATAACTGCACTTTTCTCCATCAGGTACTGATCTCCTGAAATGAAATGTTTAATGATGAACACAGGTTCCCCGAACTCATCAACTGGGAGAAAGGAACATGTTTGTTATAATAAAAAATAAATATAAATATAAATAAATAAAAAATGCAGATTTCAAGATTCAGCAGGTATGTAAAAGAAACTAAACAATATATTTCTAGTGCGCAAGTTTTGTTTTCAAGATTCTTCTGGACCTAACCCACCAAAGTGCACAAGTTATGCTATGAAAATGATATTAAATTGTACAGAACCAACCAATACTGGGAGAACACTTCTGATAGACTTGATGTAACTGACTGCCCACAAACCATTAGCAGCTTAGCAAATGCATCCCGATAATCCTCACCCAACGATGAAGTTAACGAGAGCTTCTTAATACCTAGATCCTCACAATCAATGTCACCCTCTGCCAAGACTTCTGTACCTTCATGAATGTCTCTTACTGAACCTGCTCCATCTATGTGAATCTTGTTAAGAACATTGATAATGTCGCTTTCTTGTGAATGTGTATGTCTTTCAGTCTGCTTCTCATGAATGGAACTCAAGTAAATGCTTTTGAAAGAGATCTTCGAAGTCCTTTCTGGTGTTTTCTCACTAGAAGAACCTGAAACATCAATGTCAGTGGATCCTGTGGATAAGATAGGGGTTTCCCATATCTTAGCTAGCGAACCAGAAGGCATACGACCACAAGTGAGTCTCTTGGAGATCATCCATCGTTCTAGAATTGAGGACAAATCATGAACAACATGAGCATTTTGAGTGCCCACGGCCCAAGTGCCTAAGTTTTTCGGTGATGGGCTTTCCTCCATCAGCTCAAAGGAGTCAATTTCTTCAAAATAAGCTTTTTCCTTATGAAAATCTGGAGGACGATGTCCAGTTTTCCTCTGTAGCATCCAGAAGAATAAAAACAGAATAAATCAAATCGAACGATACCATTTTATAGGACAATGAAATGATTGCTGAAAATTATAAAAGGTGTGTTCTAATGCCACAGTAGAGTAGTAGACATATGGTTGAAGACTAGGGATAATGAACATACATTTGGAATAGCATTCCTCGGTTTCCTTCTTGCTTCCCTTTGTTTTGGCTGCGGCTGATACACAGTGTCCCCTGAAATTACAATACTTGTCCTCCCCCTGTTAAACACAACTATAAATCTCCAAATGTGCTCCATTACAGACACATATTAGGTAAACAACAATACTCACTCAGCAATCAGCTAAAATTAATGAAATTGCCAGTTGCCACTCTCATTATGAAATCAGTACTGGTTGACAAAAGAGGCAATTTCTTTCATTTTGTCAATGCAAAAGCTTAATACTACACAATGCAGTAAGGTAATAAGTTTTTTTTTTCTTTTGGGAGATATTAGCAGTCTAGTTGTCATCAAATTCCTTAATGAGTGAAACTCATCATCTTTTCACAGTTAAGAAAGCTCAAGGGGACAATTAGCCCTGCAGTTTTGTATATTATTAAATTCTGTGCATCCATGAAACAACAAGCATTGTTGCAAGGACCCCAATTTCGAAATTGAATAAAAAAACAAAAATAGAAACTCTCTCTAAGAAACTACATAGAGATGTTTGGATTTGGAGTTTAAAAGTACACCCAGTTGCAAGTGATTTTTTTTTTTTTTATATATATTTTTGGTTTCCTAGCTTATTCAGACCCATGCACACAATAACCAGCTGAGCAACAGCCAGGACAAAAATTGAAAACAGATGCATATTCATATTCCACCTTGTTTTGGGATTTGAATCATGTCTGGCCTCAGAAAGTCCTTAAAGCAACTTGGGTGGAAAAGCATCCTACCTTCTTGAGATGTTCTATACAAGCAGATAGGCTCTAAAACTACCCATCAAATTAAGGTGTCATAAGTTCTTTGCACCATTGGATGAAAACTCAGTACATGAAGCTAACACAAACCTCAAGGAACGTTTAACCAGCATACATGTAATCACTAATCACTGTTGGATATTATAAAACATCATATGACAAGACTTTCATTGACAAATAGCCATCATATCATCTGGGGTCCCTTTTTTTAGTTCAACTTTCCACTCAAATCATCAATGGAAGTGTAAACAAGAGAGTGCTCTCAAGAGTGATTAATCCTAACCTGATAGACAGAGAGCGCTTCCAGCTAACTCTCTTGCTCGCCACTAGACTCACCCGATTCTCCCTGTCAACTTCATGTCTGTGAAAGAGAACAAAAAAACAAACAAAAACTGGGTTAAAAGCCAAGAATTCAAACAAAAAACTGTCAAAAAAATTGAGTAAAATTTCCACAGGGAAACCTTTTTCAATAGAATTTGGGTTTACCACAAATTATCCAATGGATAAACACCAGTTCCAAACAGAAATTTGGGGTGGCTCCAAAATGGGACTATATCAAGAAGGTTATGGGTTTTCCACCCTTACCATCCCAAAATTGATATCTGTGTTTTTCATCTCCTACACTTTCTAGGAACATCCGGAAATACGCTAAAAAGGTGATAAGGGTTTCACATAACCCATGAAATTTTTTCCAATGTGTTTTTTTTACATACATTGGTTTTGGTATACATCTGTACGTCTGTGCATTCGAGTTGATATTGGTGGGTTTTCTCCGTCTCCCATAGATTACGCCGATTTGGGGACGATTTTCTTCAGAAGCTCCGATTTCAGACCAGAAATTTTCGTTTCCACCTGGAAAAAGAAATTGAGAGAGAGAGAGAGAGTGATGGAATGGGAGAAACACGCAAAGAAAATGATATGAAATGATGGAAGAGAGAAATATCGGCGTTTACTATCTACCTCCTTGGGAAGCCATTGATAGATTGATTTTACAGAGAGAGAGAAATGCCTGCCATTAGCGTTTTGAATTCGTTTTTGGGGGGAAAATGTAGAGAACGACCAAAAGTAACTCCGCTTGTAATTTATTTAAATGAGCCCCACAATTGCGCCCCACAGTTGCGGGCCTATTTGTATGTACGGTGAATTGAAGTATAGTAACGTGAAGTATCAAATAAAAAGAGAATAAAATATAAGGTGTTACGATAGTATTTTATTTTTAATTGTTTGGTATGGAATCTTTTTCACTTTTTATATAGAAAAGTGGAGTTTTTTTGTCTTTTAGTGGAGAAAGGATGTTGCTTTTTTGACTTTTTTTTTTAAAAGATGGGAAAAATTTTAAATTTATGTACTTTTGATATGACCCATTGTCTTTTCTTGTCTGGATAATGGAGGCTTTACCACACCTCACCTCACTTCACCACACATCCAAACACGCCCTAAGAGAACATTGTCCACAAACCAATTAACCAATTGAAAAGGCACATCAATCTCAGTACAAATCCATCCACCTCACATTGGAAGTACTTTGAGTGCCCTCTGCGGGGAGCGCTAAATTTTAAAATAATTATATACGATGAGTGCCTATACAACATAACTATTTATGAGTTTATAAATAATTAATTAATTGGCACAAATATATCTTATCCATATTTTCAAGTGTTAAAAATGGAGAAAAAAATTAACTTTGCAATTTAATCACATAAAATAGACAATAATCAATAAGTCAGAAGAAGTTTCTTTATTAAAAAGATAAATGTTTATCTTATAAAAAAAGACAATGCGCATCCATAATTTCATATCCTGTGTCCAAAATAATATTGATTGAGCTTTAAAATGTATAGTCCACAAAACATATGATAACATCAAACAAATTAAAAAAGAAAGAGAACACTCATCCCAAGTGTGATGCAGAAGTGGTAGAAGTTGAAGGTGGTAGTCTAATATCACCATAATGAAGTGATGCATATTCTCTATCTTCAAGGACTTTTATGTCCTTCTCCAAATTATCATCATTAACAAAATTATCCCAATTTTTATATGTCCCCTCATAATCCTCCATATACCGTCTCAACAATAGATGATTATAATGTACATAAACCAAAGATTATGCACAGTCCGCATTCATCCTATTCCTCTTTACATTGTGAATAAGTCCATAGGTACTCCATGCTCTCTTTGTGCACGATGTGTTCACACTTTGAGACAACACTTTAACTGTCAAACTATATAGCTCATGTGCGGTAACTCCAAACAAATCCCACCATGTTTTTTTTTTATTTTTTTATAGGAAAATCCCACCATGTTACTACACTAATTTTCTATCCATCCTTGATTCCTTGAGGACAACCAAAAATACATTTGCTACTAACAAAGTCACTAAGTTGATGACAAACTAAATATGCTTCATCTAAATCTCTCACCAATTGATCTACTACTGCAAAATAAGGTATCTATATATCTTGATTAGCATGAGGCTTCTTCCTTTTTCTCTCTCGTTGGTGAAAAACTTGTTAACAAATATTCTGAATAACCATATGGTGTAAGCATATATGCAAGAGTATGTAAAAGGTTGATTCATCTTCTCCCATCGTCCCGTAACAAGATTCTGAATAATTTGATACATTTCAACCTTATCTTTTAGCGCGATTTGAATATATATACCGACATATCTTGCATCATTTGATAAACTTCTCCAATAATAGCTTTATCAGAATCACAAAAATGAATTACCTGCCAAATGGGCTTTGTGGATGCCAAGATAGTCTTCAATTGTTTTCAAAATTCATCATCCAATACAACTTCTTTTACCCCATTATGCTCCATATTTGCCCTCACCCTACCTTTCTTGAGTATCTCCCATTCCTCACTCAAAATCAAGTTAATTAAAGCATTCTTTACATGAGCAATTCCTTCCAATACAACAAAATGATGCCCAAATTTGGTCTTCTTGACTTGTATAACATCTAATGATGAAAATATTCGAGATATATGCAAAGCTGAAGAGTATTTTTTTTATATACTTCACAATTCCCTTTACCTTCTCCTAACAATCTCTACTGAAAATTAAATTTGGGTGCATTGAATATGCAATATCTTTTATCAAAAGACTAAAAGCATAAGCAATGCAACCAAACCGAAAGATATGCGGGTGTCTACTCTCAATAATTGTCCTTGATACCTTACATGCAGAGGCGTTCTAAGGCAAAACACGCACAACATTATATGTACCCACTCTTTAAATTGCCTTTAGCAAAATATCAGCCATATATTCACCTGTCTTTTCATCTCCAGAGCAATTTATACCACTAATGAATATTACTTTACCTCCTGATATAGCCATTACATTGATTAATGATTGGTTCTTAATGTTGTCCAACCGTCAGAAACAATTGAAACCCCACATGTCGGCCATTGTTCTATATAAGCATTAGTGCTTGCTTAACCTTTGTCTGCTATCAAGAAGTGTAGTTCTTACTTTTTCTGAACATGGTGGCTTATAGCCCTTCGGTGTATCATTGATGGCCCTTACCATATCAACCCAAACAGGAGACTTTGGTACTGTTAGTATTTTTATGTTGGCTAATTTATGGGTTCGACAAAACTCTTAGTCCATTGAGTTATATTTTCTATTTTTTTAGAATGGACTGTGGTTGTGTCGCCAAAAGAGCTGAAGCAAAGAAAAATCAAGAAAAGGAAGATTTCCAGAAGACACCATCCACGAGGCCCGATCGATCGGACCTGATGATCGGATCGATTGGATGCGGGGTACCCGATCTATCAAGTCCTCGGGAAAATTCCAAAATGCTGCATGGATTTTGTTTCCTTTTCCAAATGGGTTTCCCACTTTGAGTTCTATTCCAAGACACGAATTTGGGGCTATAAATAGGGTATTGCTCTCAACCCTAAGATACACATCAATTAATTCTCTCATTGATCTGAGGTGATAATACCCTTCGAGAGATTCTTTGATTCTCTAAAGCTATTAAGAGGTTGTGCTGAAGAGCTCTGCTCTAGAAAGTTATTGTTGCTTTTACTCTTTTGTAGAAGATTGTTCATCTTGATTGACAATGTGCGATGAGATCAAGTAAGAGGAACGGTACACAGCAGGGAAGTCGTGGTAGCGGAAGTTGTGCAAGAACAACTACAGTCCTTACATCGAGATACTAATTAAGGTAAAGGAGTTGTGAGTATATCTTATAATTGTTCATTAGTTATTGATTTTTGGATCGTGATTTTTCTCCTTGGATAGGGTTTCCACGTTAAATATTGCGTCTGCCTCTTTGTGGTGTGTGATTGGAAGATTGATTAGCTAGTTCTATCTTGTTTATTTGGTTACGTCCATTGCATTGGTTAATTGGAACTAGCTTCTATTTTGGTAACCCGGAACTTTCAATTGGTATAAGAACGGGTTACACTTTGTTATTTTGTTGATCCAAATATTGCTAGAATGGATATGTACAGTGAAAGCACCTCTACTAATAAGCCTCCTCTGTTGGATGGTACCAATTATACTTATTAGAAAGCCAGAATGGTTGCCTTTGTAAAAGCTATAGATCTGAAAGTTTGGAAATCTATTGTTAATGGTTATTCATTACCCACTGTCATTACTGATGGGGTAACTTGTCTCAAATCTGAATAACAGTGGACTAAGGATAAAGGACTGGCTGCCATTTGCAACTATAGGGCTTTGAATGCTATTTACAATGGAGTTAGCATGTGTGAGTTTCGTAGAATTTCTACATGCACTACTACAAAAGAAGCTTAGAGTATCCTGCAGACTGTGCATGAGGGTACTGATACCGTGAAACAATCGAAACTTTAGAAATTATATACTGCTTTTGAAACCATAGAGATAGAAAAAGATGAAGCATTCAATAAGTTCAATGCTAAACTGAATGCAATTGTGAAGATACCTTTACTTTGGGAAACCAATTCCTGAAAATAGGATTGTTAAAAAGATCTTGCAGTCTCTTGCAGAAAGGTTTGATGCAAAGGTTATGGCCATACAGGAGAATAAAAATCTAAATATTCACAAAGTTGATGAGTTGGTTGGAAACCTTCAAACTTTTAAAGCAAACCTTAAATCTAATGGAAAGTCAAAATCCAAAGCTGTTGCTTTTAAAGCCTCCAAAGAATCATACAAGAAAATTACTAGCGATTATGATTATGATTCTGAGGAGATTGAACCCAAAATTGTTGTTCAGTTTATAAAGCAATTTCAATTATTTATAAAGGGGAAGAAAAGTGATTTGGAAATCCCTAAAAATTATGGAAAGGAAAAATCTGTAAAGGGGATTAAATGCTATGAGTGTCATGGGTATGGAAACATTGCTAGTGACTATGGCAATAAAAAGTAAAAAAATGAAGGCTTTCAATTTGACTTGAGATGATGATACTTCTGAGGAGGATGATAAAAAATCTGAGTCTGAGAAGCCTAAAACTAGCAAAAAAATTTTTATGGCATTCATGGCAACTTCAGTTTCTGCTACTCCACTAGTTTCTTCTAATGATGGGACTGATCAAGATGATAGTGAGTCAGAGACAGAACATGACTAGAAAACTAAATATCATACATTATTTGCGAAGACTATAAAGATATTGAAGATGAATGAAAAGTGGCTAAAAGCTGGAAAGAATATGATGAGCAGAATACTTTTTTAAAAGCTGAATTGTCAGAAGCTCTTACAAAAATGAGTCACTTAGAGAAAGAAAACAATTGTTTGGCTGATAAACTAACTGTTGAAGCACATAAGTGTGATTTACTTGATCACAGTATGAAGACCTTGAAAACTGAAAATGTCGACTTGCAAGGAAGACTTAAAATGATGGGCTTCACTAAACTGGATGACTACTAGATCTAAAAAACATGATGACATCCAATGTAGTCAAAAGGCACACACTAACAAGCATAGCATTGGCTACGCTGATGGAGCATCCGCCACTTCAAATGCCAAAGGTATAAACTGCTTTGTTAAAAATTTAGTTAATACTAATCCTGTTGTTAGTGTTGCAAAGAAAACTCTAAAGAAACAGAATGTGTCACGTCTTGAACGTTCACACACTTGCCATCATTGTGAAATCAAATGACACATTCGACTCCATTGCATTAAGCTGCAAAGTTCACCAAAACAAAATCAATGGAAAAAGAAGAAGGAAGAGTCACCAACAATAAAAAAAGTCGTATGGGTCAAGAAAGAAGACCTTTCATCTGTTTTAGTACACACTTTGCTGAAATATTTAAATTTGCAAGTGTGTGTGCCTAATCCTCATCACCTCTGATCTGCAAGATTAAGCCCCCACCCCAATACTGATACGAAGATCTTATTGAGGGAGAGTCAAAATTGAGGCGGAGTTGCAGGATCCAGATTGATAGAAGAAGCATGATGATATTTTTTTTCAATTATGGACAAAAAGGGGGAGAAGAATGAAACTAGGGGGAAGAAGACAGTACAAGATCTACAGGTGCTAAAAAATTTCTTAGTGCTGATAATCTCAATGTATTTTGGTTTTTTTCTTTTGAGTATATCATATGTATTGTCCTATCGAGTTTTGTCCATGAATTGCCAAAGGGGGAGATTATTAGTATTTTTATGTTGGCTATGGGTTGGACAAAACTCTCGGTCCATTGAGTTATATTTTCTATTTATTTTAGGATGGACTATGGTTGTGTCGCCAAAAAAGCTGAAGCGGAAAAAAGAGAAAAAAGAAAAGAAGATTTTCGGAACACACCATCCACGAGGCCGAATCGAATCGGATCTGATGACCGAATCGATCGAATGTGGGGTACCCGATCGATCGGATCCTCTGTTTGATTGATCGGTCATCGGAAAAATTCCAGAATGCTACACATATTTTGTTTCCTTCTCCAAATGGGTTTCCCACTTTGAGTGCTATTCCAAGGCACAAATTTGGGGCTATAAATAGGGTATCGCTCTCAACCCTAAGATACACATCAATTAATTCTCTCATTGATCTGAGGTGAGAATATCCTTCGAGAGATTCTTTGATTCTCTAAAGCTATTGAGGGGTTGTGCTGAAGAGATCTGCTCTAGAAAGTTATTGTTGCTTTTACTCTTTTGTAGAAAATTGTTTATCTTGGTTGACAATGTGCGACGAGATCAAGTAAGAGGAATGGTGCACGGCGAGGAAGTTGTGGTAGCGGAAGTTGTGCAAGAACAACTACAGTCTTTATTTCGAAATACTTATTGAGGTAAAGGAGCTGTGAGTATATCTTGTAACTGTTCATTAGTTATTGATTTCTGGATTGTGGTTTTTCTCCTTGGATAGGGTTTCCACGTTAAATATTGCATCTATCTTTTTGCGGTGTGTGATTGGTAGATTGATTGATTAACTAGTTCTATCTTGTTTATTTGGTTACGTCTGCTGCATTGGTTAATTAGAACTAGCATCCGTTCTGGTAACCTGGAACTTTTAGCTACATTAGAAGGAATTCCATTAGCATAGAAAAATCGGGCAACCATCCCATCCACTTCTTTTCTCTACGTTAGTCATCTTGGATATCGATGGAACAATTGGAATGGTAGGAATAGGTCTTTTGCGTGTGCTACCTCCAAACATTTTCTTAGCTTCTTCTTCTCCTTATTTCTGTTTCTCCCTGTCTTCTTTGTTTATTTTAGATCATGATGGCACTCCGTGTGACTTTTGGTTGGGTAATAGCCCAATCAAGTGGGCTCTTGTTTGAGAGTATGTTCCCACATAAAGATTAACCTTAACCAAAATTACATATCCACTTACAAGCAGTTCCCGTTTTTTTATCTCCAACAATTGTTACATACCTTTTGAGAGGAGTGGCTGTCAAATCTGCATTCTCATCCTCAATACTGTCACTTTGATCAAATGGATTCTGCAGAATATGTACCTCCTCTTTTTCATTCATTTTGGTCTGAAAAAAGAAATAATATTAGTAAATAATAATAGTAGAACAAAAGTATAGATTCTATAAAACTCAAATGGTATGGAGTTAAAACCCTCCTATGGTTATAAAGAACTTATTGTAATTTTTTATATTTGCCTCCTCCCTAAAAAATCAATCATTTACATAATGGCCCCCTTACAAAATATCGTGGGTCCGCCCTTAGCACATCTAGTGTATAATGTTGTCTAATATGAAAACTTTTGATGTAGATAAACATCTTATAATGATGAAGTTGTGGTTTATGATTGTGTAAAAATAAAATATATCACACAATAAATACTTATCTACCAAATTAGCTTACAAACAAAATAAAAGGTAGGATTATAAATTATAAGGGCCTTATTGTTTTTTTAACTCATAAAATAAAGTTAAATAATGTATGTTATGTTTATAGAAAAGTCAAAGTTGTGTAAAGTGAGGAAACACTTTATTGTAATTCATGCCAGTGTTGGCAATTTGCATCAAAGTACATTGTATTTTACAACACTTAAATTATACTTCAGTTTTGTAGAGTTAATTATCATTTAAGTATGTTTTATTAAGGATTGCAAGTCGCAAGCCCATCTTCAATATGAATCAACTCATTGCATTCTAGATGGGCCAGCCCAGTCTCATCAAGATGCTCCAAATCCAGCTCATCAATGTTCAATGCAATCAGCCCAATCTCATCTAGGCCCAACCTATCAAGGTCCAACAGAATCTCAGCACATACATAACGTCCCAGCTCATCATATCATTTGTTCAAACCTAGCATCCACCTCAGCTGATATGAATATTCATAGAGAAAAGGAAGGGAATTTTGTCATAATTCATTCCAACCAAGCATATCTTGATCGTGCACAACGTTCTGGCTTAAACTTATCCTCTCAGTCAATGGTCAAGGATAGTTACAGCCCATCTCACATGATGATTTGATCATGGATAGAAAGAAATCTTCCATTCATGGTAGAAGGCATCATATCCAACCCATCCAAAGAAAATATGCATAAAGAATTAGAAGGAGGACAAATGGATGACACACACATGAGTGGCTTGGACGATCCTGCGTGATCTAAAAAGGTTGTAATTATTTTGCATGATTTGACTTTTATATTCCTCACAAACTTTATAAACTTGAAACAAAGCAAGAGTCAACACTAAGAAAAGAAGTGGACAAGATACTTTCATACAAATTTTATTTCTCTCAAAATTGTGAAATTCTACATGGTATCAGAGACAATCCAGGCCCTGTGATAGTCCATCATGTCATTGAAGTCTTTCGCCTTCTCTCAATTATCTGATCACCTCTTTCTCCTCCTTAAACCATGTCATCATCTTCCTCAAACAACTTTTCCCTTTCACCTCAATATCTCCATCATCTAATTAACATTGTTTCAATCAAACTCAATGCCACAAACTACCTCATATGGAGAAGCCAAATTCTTCCTCTCATTGAAATTATGAAAGTCTCTACTATCCTATACAAGGAGCCACCGGCCGAGACTTTTATGTGTGAAAAGGGTGAGGTGACTCCAAGTGTTGAATTTATCACATGGAATGTTCTCTTCCGAAGTTGGATAACAGGCACTCTCTCTGAAGAGGCCTTGTGTCTGGTCATTGGATGCAAGACGACCAAGAATGTTTGGGATTGCTTGGAAGAAAATTATTTCTAAGCAACCAAAGAACATGAAGTCCAATTAAGGTGACAAATGCAACAAACAAAAAAGGAAACACAATCCTTGGCTGACTACCTCAAGACATTCAAGGCCATTTTCGATGGTCTAGCTGCAATACAAAAACCTGTTGCTGAGGATGATAAGGTTATGTATATGTCACAAGGATTAGGTTCCAGGTATGAAGTTCTTGTTACATCTATGATTTCAAAACCACCATTTCCTTCATATGCACAGTTCATAACAAAATTATAAAGTTATGATCTGCGACTTCAAAATTCTTCTATGGAAGAAAAGAGCATGGATCAATCCATGGCATTTCTATCTCAACGCTCAAATGGTGGTAGAGGGCGTGGAAATGGAAAGGCTGACAAAATTCAAATGGGTATTTTAATTCCCAAGAATGTGGATTTATTCCTGTTGGGCAGCCTTACAAAGGAAGAGAACCTCCTTTCAAACAACAAGCCTATAATAACAGTTTTTCACAAAATGCAAAAGGAAGGGCACAATCTTTTACTCCACAGTCTTATCCCTCAGGTAATCAAACTCAGAATTCTCAAGTTGTAGTTACTAACTATCAAGGTGGACAGAACAAATCTACAAACTATCAGGGAGGATGGCCCGAATGTCAAATATGTGGACAGCGTGGTCACACTGCTTTAAAATGTTGGTTCCTGTGGGATTTTTCCTATCAAGCACAAGAAGACTTCCACAAGCTCTTATGGCAATCTCCTTGACAAATACTCATGATCCCAACATGTATGTTGATAAAGGAGCCAATGCCCACATGACCACTAATCCAGGTATATTGACAAATTTAACCTCTTATCATGGACTAGACAAAGTTGTTGTTGGAGGTGGAAATTATCTCAAAATATCTCACATAGGGGATACTACTGTCAAATCCTCATATGGATCAGTCCCACTTCGTGATGTTCTTGTGGTCCCCTCTATAATAAAAAAATCTACTCTCTGTTAGTCAGCTTACAAAAGATGAGTCTTGTATTTTTGAATTTGCTGACTTGCATTTTTTGGTTGAGGATCGGAAGACAGGCAGAATTCTGGCAACCGGGAGTAAAAGAGGCAATCTTTATGCAATAGATGGAAATATTAGTGCGGCTTTAATGGCAGTAAAAACTGGAAAAGCTCCTGAAGATGTCTGGCGCCAAAGGTTTGGACATCCAAATTTGAAGTTTCTTAAAATTTTAGATTCAAAAAATAATGTCAGTGTTAGTAGTTGGAATAAATTACCTACTCCGTGTACTAGTTGTCAGATGGCTAAGAGATGCAAATTACCTTTTCAAACAAGCAATAAAATCAAAAGTGTTCCTTTTCACAAAATTCATTGTGACCTTTGGGGACTTGCCCTTGTGCATTCTTTCCAAAATATGAAATACTAAGTTATTTTCAAAGATGACTGCACTAGATTTTCATGGCTCTACCCTTTAAGATAGAAATCAGACTTTTTCTGTCTTTTTAAAATTTCAGCGAATGGTTGAGAACCAGTTTTCAACTAAAATAAAGATTTTTCAATGTGATGGAGAGGGAGAATTTCAGTCTAAAGTATTTATCTCTAATCTTAAAGAACATGGAATTTTAAGACATATATCTTGCCCTCATATGCCTGAACTGTTATGATCTAGGGCCTACGAGAAGAGATCAAGCATGCACAAGAGAACACAGAGATTTACGTGGTTCGGGTTTTGGCCTATGTCCACGGGGAAGACTAGAGATATCGCTATGCAATCAGAAGAGGTGTACTTCCTAGAGACTCAGAGTCTCTATTTATAATATCTGCCCCAAACCCTATTACACCCAAACCCTACTTCTAATCACAGTATAAATTGGGCAATTCAGGGGCCTGGCTAACCAAGACTTACTAACTTCTATTGAGCCCTACAAATTAACAAATCTCCACCTTAGCGAACATTAAAGCTGATCTTAATGCACAAAACTCGTCTCACCGTCTCCACCTACCCCTTAGGGCACTCAGGTACTGATGACATTGATCAAGTCTAAGCAATGCTTGAACTTGACTGTTGGAATAGTCTTGGTCATCATGTCTACTGGATTCTCCTCTATAGCAATATTAATCATTGCAATAGCACCCTTGGCGATGACATCTCGAATGAAGCGGGCCCTAACATCAATGTGTTTGGTCTTTTCATGATACTTAGGATTGTGTGTCAGATCGATCGCACTCTGACTGCCACAAAAAATAATTTTCAGTCGTTGATCGATCAAATCTACCTTTGACCGTACAGAATTAGTGTTGTTGCTTCTGTCATATATTATCCCAACATCAGTAGTACCTTTCAAATAACGGAGTATCCATTTCACTGCCTACCAATGGGCCTTCCTAGGGTTATCTATGTATCTGTTAACTACATTAAACGCTTGAGAAATATCTGGCCTCATGCAAACCATGGCATACATGATACTCCCAATTGCTCTAGCATAAGGAACACGAGACATGTGCTCCACCTCTTCCTCGGTTTGTGGTGATAAAGCAGCGGAAAGTTTGAAATTGGCAGTCAATGTAGTGTTCACAGGTTTCGAACTTTGCATACCAAAGCGCTCCAGAACTTTCTCAAGGTACCCTTTTTGTGACAAAGACAATTTGCCCGCTTTCTGGTCCCTTCGAATCTCCATTCTAAGAATTTTCTTTGTAGCACCTAAGTCCTTCATCTCAAATTCACCATTTTATTGAGCCTTTAACCTGTTGATCTCAGACATGTCCTTTGCAGCAATCAAAATGTCATCAACATATAACAGCAAATAGACATACGAACCGTTTGAGTGATTCTTGTGATAGACACAACTTTCATATGTACTCTTGTAATTACCGTTTCCAACCATAAAGGTATTGAAACGCTTGTACCACTCCCTAGGAGACTACTTCAGGCCATACAACGATTTCTTCAGCAAACATAGTCTTCCTTTCCTTGAGTTTCAAACCCCTCTGCTTGATACATATAAATCTGTTCATCTAGCTCGCCATGTAAAAACGTTGTCTTGACCTCAAGCTGCTCCAGCTCTAAATTCAATTTAACAACCATAGCAAGTATAACCCGGATAGAAGTATGCTGCACCATAGGAGAGAACACTTTATTGAAGTCAACACCCTCCCTTTGAGTATAGCCTTTTGCAACCAGTCGTGCTTTAAACCTAGCATCTTCCACCCTTGGAGTTCCTTCCTTTTCTTGAAGACACATTTGCAACCAACAATCTTCTGGCCTTTCGGAGGTTTCACCAGCTCTCAAGTTTGATTCTTGTGAAGAGATTCAATCTCCTCACCCATGGCTACAGCCCATCCTGCTGATTTTTTGCTAGTGACTACATCCCGATATGTAACCGGCTCTGACTCAATACTCTCAGTTGTATTAAGAGCTTAGGCAACAATATCTTTATACCCGTATCTCTGAGGTTGCTTAATCTGCCTCCTCTCTCTGTCCTTAGATAAGCATGCAATCATTTGGAACTGTAGTTTCCTCGTTTGAGCTTTGCATCTCCTCTACATCCTGTCGAACTGGGACATCTGCTTGCACCTTATCCTACAAGTTTTCTGAAGCTTCCTTCTCAAGCTTCACCTATTTACTGACACCGTTTTTATCCTCCACCTTTTTACTGACATCATTCTCTTTTCCAGCAACATGGCACTCCTTCGGTTTGAATATAACAGACTCATCAAATGTTACATCTCTGCTTATAATGCATTTGGGAGATTTCCCATCTAGGCACCATAGCCTATATCCTTTCACACCATCTGTATATCCTAGAAATATGCACTTTCTTGTCCTTGGTTCAAGCTTTCCATCATTCACATGAGCATAGGCAGGACAACCAAATAGCCGCAAGTTGGTGAAATCAGCAAGAGATCCAGACCATACCTCTACAAGAGTTTTACATTTTATAGCTGTTGATGGAGACCGGTTAATCAGATAACAAGCTGTGTTAACAGCTTCCGCCCAGAACTTCCTAGGTAACCCTGCATTAGAGAGAATACACCGCGTCTTCTCTAGAATAGTCATGTTCGTCTGTTCTGGAACTCCGTTCTGTTGTGGTGTTTTTCTGACTATGCGATGTCTCACAATCCCTTCATTCTTGCAAAACTCATTAAAAGCACTATTACAGAATTCCAAGCCATTGGCAGTTCTCAAGCGCTTGATTTGTTTACCTGTCTGCTTTTTAATCATAGGCTTCCATTGCTTGAACTGCACAAAAGCTTCATGTGTGTGCTTTAAAATATACACCCAGACCTTCCGAGAATAGTCATCAATAAAGGTCAACATGTATAAACCACCACCAAGAGACGGAACACGCGCGAGAGGGACCCCAAAGATCAGAATGGATGTAATCCAAAGTACCTTTGGTCCGATGAACAGTTGTTCTGAACTTGACCCTACACTGCTTTCCGAAGACACAATACTCAGAAAAGTCCAGCTTTCCTATTTTCTAACCACACAGCAAATCATGTTTAGTCAACTCATCCATACGCCTCTCACTCATATGCCTAAGTCGCATATGCCATAACTTGGTAGTTTCTGAATCTGAATTTGAGGATAACACAGCTGTAGCACCTTTAATTATACTACCTTGAAGAAAGCAAAGGTCATTCTGCTTTAGTCCCTTCATCACTACAAGAGCACCCTTCGAGATTCTCATAACTCCACCTCTAGCTTTGTAGGTACAATCGTTGGAGTCAAGCGTAGCCAAGGAAATTAGATTTTTCTTCAACTCTGGAACACGCCTAACATCTGACAAAGTTCTCACAATACCGTCATACAATCTTAACTCCCACCTATCCTAACAACCTTACAGGCTGCATTATTTCCCATAAGCACTTTACCATCATTAATAGATTGATAAATGGTAAACCAATTTCTGTAAGGACATAAATGATAGGAACACCCCGAATCAAGAATCCACTCAGTAGCTGAGCTACTAACAGTAACCGAAAGAACTTCTACACCATCAGAATTACTCTCTGCAACTTCGGTTGCAATTCCGGTAATTTCTCCAGAATCAGATTTCTCCTTCCCTTTACGCTTTGGATAATCTTTTCTAAAGTGCCATTCCTTGTGACATTTGAAGTACTTTAATTTTCTAGTTTTTTATTTGGATCTAGATCGGCCTCTTCTATTCTGCCCTTTCTTTTTTGTTCCGCCATGCGCTACCAAACCCTTACCAGAACTGTAATTGTTTTCAATTGCAACCTTTTTCTTCAACTCCTTATCAAGGCTGACTCAACATCTTCCTTAGAATGAATTTCTCAACCATACATCATGGTATCAACAAAGTTCTCATATGAGGGTGGTAAAGAGCATATCAACATGATGGCTTGGTCCTCATTATCGATTTTAACATCTATATTTTCAAGATCCATAATAGCTTTTGTAAAAGAATCAAGGTGGGTCGAAACAGATGTACCTTCCTGCATTTGTAAGGTAAACAATCGCTTCATCAGATACAAGCAATTCGTGAGTGACTTTGTGATGTACAAGTTCTCCAACTTCTGTCATATGCCAGCAGCAGTTTTTTTCTTAAGCAACTTTTCACTGTACACCATCGCTAAAAAATAACAGAATTTGACCGTACGCCTTCTTCAGCAACTCATCCTTCACATCATTTGACAGTTTGTCAAACAAAGCATTCTTTCCTTTTAAAGCTTTTTACAACCCATTTTGAACCAGTAAAGCGTGCATCTTCAAACGTCATAGACCGAAGTCATTATTTCCGTCGAATTTCTCAATCTCAAATTTAGCAGCCATTCTGTGAATCTTTCACTACACCTGCAAAGTTCTCCTCGAGCCGAGTCTACAGGTTCAAACAGATCTTAGATCGGACTACGAAACGTCAAGATATCGTGAAAACAATTTTTAGTTGTCGATCTGTCAAATCTGCCTTTGACCGTACTGAATTGATGACGTCAGCAACTGTACCAGCACCTTTGTCCTTTGGTTCTGGGCTTCTGCACAACGGGTCGTGACAACCTGGATTGGACCCAACCCAGAATCAAACCCAAAGAACCTGGGCTGTTCTTCTTCCCCGCTTAAGTTCTATTATAGAAACAGAACTTCTGTAATCGGACACAGAAGACCAAGAGCCTTTTGCCCTCTTCCGGTCTTCTTCTTTTTTGGCGATGGCACAATGCTGGCGGCACTCCTTCTTCGGTTCCGGCGTGCAAAACTCCAACGATGTGGGTCCAGCAAAAAACAAGATCCCAAATCGCCCTTCCCTCTTCCTCAAGTTCGTTGACAGAAAACCAAGATCAGCGGTCTCCTCTCTTCTTCCTCAAGTCCAGTAGTGGCAAGACTCTTCTCCGGTAGTGGCTGGATTTCAGCAATGATTAGCACTCTGACGAAGCAACAGGGACCCAAACAAAGCCGCCCCTTCTTCACCGTTTCTCTATAACACCTGTAACACGAGAATCTTATTTCTCTTCTTCAGTTTCTTGACGAGAAAATTGTGGCCCACCGAGGATCAATCCGATCCTTTCTCTTCTCAATTCGAACCCTGTGGTGAAACACAAGAGACCGAGATGATCCCTTCCCGAGATCCAACTTGATGGACCTCCAGCGATTGCAACCGTGACACAACCCTTTGGAATCCAATCCATCGAATTTCCTCTGATCACGTGCAACACTCTGATACCAGTTTGTTATGCTCTAGGGCCTACGAGAAGAGATTAAGCACGCACAAGAGAACACAGAGATTTTCGTGGTTCGTCTCTTGGCCTACGTCCATAGGGAAGATGGGAGAAATCACTATGCAATCAGAAAAGGTGTACATCCTAGATACTCTGAGTCTCCATTTATAATATCAACCCTGAACCTTATTACACCCAAACCCTACTTCTAATCATAGTACAACTTGGGCAATCCAGGGCCCGGTTAACCAAGACTTACTAACTTCTATTGAGCCATACAAATTAACATGAACAAAATGGGGTCGCTGAGAGGAAGCAGACATGTTGAAATTGGACTCACTCTTCTTCTACATGCAAACCTACCAAAGGCATTCTAGGTTGAGGCCTTCCTCACTGCAATATATTTGATCAATAGACTACCATCCTCAACATTGGGCATGGAGACTCCTTTTTACAAATTATATGGTCAACATCCTGATTATTCCTCACTAAAGGTGTTTGGATGTCAGTGTTTCCCTTATCTGCGTGATAGAATGGCAAATAAGTTTCAGCCCAAATCTTAACCATATTTGTTCATTGGATATAGCAGCGAGCATAAAGGTTATCGATGTTACCGTCCTCCAACCAAGAAGATTTATGTCTTAAGGCATGTGATTTTTGATGAAAACATGCTACCCTATACTAATGATGCCTCAATGTCTTCCTCTATTCAAGAACCAAGTTCAGTATCAACATATTATGAGTTTTTGAAGCCCCAATCAAGACAGGCCAGTTCCAGTCAGTCTTCTTCAGCAGCTGCTCACATTTCTACACCTATTACAACTAAACAAGGTGTTTTCTTTCAAAGTGAACACCATACAGATGTTGCTCCATTGACGGTTCCCACAACACTTGGACGTTCAGTTCTACCCATGGACCCCAATGAAGTCAGCCATGATATGATACTTGAGACCCATCATAATATACACCAGGTTGTTGAGCCAAACAAGGAGCAGATTGTTGAGCCCAAGGAGGATTGAGACGATGGGCTCACAAAGGACCAGACCGAGGAACCCACCGAGCACCGAATCATTGTCTCTTCTAATTCTCAGCAACATTATGCAAAGAACTACACGGTTGGCTCTGATCAAAGCAGTTCATCTCATCCAGCCCATCAAGGTGTGCATGATAAATCTATTACATCAGCAATTGGGACCTTTAATACAGATGCATGTGGCGCTGATTTGCATCACTCAGATGCTACTCACACCCTCACCAAATCTGCAGCAGTTGAGTCCCTTAACACAGATACATGTGGCGCTGATTTAAATTATTCAAATGATGCCCACCCTCTCACAGAATCTACATGGGGTGGTGCTAGCCTTCCGGGCAACCTATCAATTGAATTACCTCTTGCCACAACATCTGAGCCCATGGCCCACACAACTTCTAAACAAAATGCTTCTAGACGCAAAAAGGCAGAAGGTACTAATGTTTACACTATGATCACTAGGTCCAAATCAAAGGATTTTTCCTCATTATTCTCTCTCCGTGATGGTGATTTAAAGGAGCCAAAGGGCAATGCTTCAGCCCTGAAAAGGCCACATGGGGTTGAAGTAATGAAAGAGGAGCTCAATGCCCTTCAACAGAATGACACATGGTAACTTGTCCCGCGTACATCCAATATTCATGTCATGGGGTCCAAGTGGGTTTTAATTGAAAGATTTAAAGCTAAGCTTGTTGCCAAAGGTTTTAATCAATGGAAGGGGTTGATTTTGATGAAACTTAGAGCCCAGTTGTTAAACCCACTACAATTCACACAATACTTGCCATGGCAATAGTCCAACATTGGCCAATTAGACAACTTGATGTTAAAAATGCATTTTTTCATGGCTACCTTCGAGAAACGGTCTACATGGAACAACCACCTGGCTTTACAAATTCGGAGTTTCTGCTTCATGTTTGTCGACTAAAGCGAGCTTTATATGGTCTAAAACAAGCCCCAAGGGCTTGGTTTGATCGAATCAACCTTTTTTTTTCTCTATATTGGTTTTTTCTGTAGCAGAGCTGACCCATCTTTATTTGTTTTACATTGCTCAGGTGGGACCATCTTACTACTACTATATGTAGATGATATTATTCTAACTTGTAGTCGTACTAATCTACTCCATTGCCTCATTTCAAAATTAAGTTTGGAATTCTCTATGAAGGACTTGGGTCCACTTCATTTTTTCCTGGGAGTAGAGGTAATACCATTTCATGGAGGATTATTTTTATCTCAATCTTGCTATGCTGCTGAGACACTCAACAAAGCAAAAATGGCAGAGTGCAAATTAATCAACACCCTTCTTGCTCCATGGATTGCACTCCTATGAGGGTCCTCAAATTGATGCAACTTTTTATAGAAGTTTGGTCGGTGCATTGCAATACCTTCCACTCACAAGACCAGATCTTTCCTAATCAGTTAATTTAGCTTGCCAATTTATGCAAGAATCCCATTCTTCTCATTTTCAAGGCATAAAGAGAATCTTGCGTTATATCAATGGAGCCATGGATCATGGGCTTCGAGTTTTATCTCAATCTTCACTTAACCTGTATGCCTTGTCAGATGCAGATTGGGCCGATTATCTATTAACTCGTCGCTCTGCAACAAGATACTGTGTTTACTTAGGATCCAATTGTATCTCTTGGGCGGCTAAGAAACAAAACACAGTTGCAAGATTGAGTGCAGAAGCAGAATATCGGGCCTTAACTTCTACAACTTCAGAAATTGTCTGGATCACATATATTCAATGTGACATTAGGCTTTTTCTGTCAAAACCTTTCATACTTTTTTGTGATAATATTAGTGCACTATATACGACAGTAAACCTTGTCTTTCATGCTCGAACAAAACACATTGAAATTGATTATCATTTTGTTCGAGAAAATGTGGCTCTAGGCACATTGATTACACAGTTTGTATCCTCCATAAATCAAGTTGCTGATATTTTCACCAAGCCCTTAACAAAGCAGGCCCATCAATTGTTGCGAGACAAGCTTGGCGTGTTGGCCGCCTCACAGACCAGCTTGAGGGGGAGTATTAAGGACTGCAAGTTGCAAGCCCATCTTCAACATGAATCAACTCATTGCATTCTAGATGGGTCGGCCCAATCTCATCAAGATGTTCCAAATCGAGCTCATCAAGGTTCAATGCAATCAATCCAATCTCATCTATGCCCAAACCTATCAAGGTCCAATAGAATCTCAGCACATACATAACGTCCCAGCTCATCATATCACTTGTGCAAACCTAACATCCACCTCAGCTAATATGAATATCCATAGAGAAAAGGAAGGGAATTTTGTCATAATTCATTCCAACCAAGCATATCTTGATCATGCACAAAGTTTAGGCTTAGACTTATCCTCTCAGTCAATGGTCAAGGGTAGTTGCATCCCATCTCACATGATTATTGGATCATGGATAGAAAGAAATCTTCCATGCATCGTAGAAGGCATCATATCCAACCCATCCAAAGAAAATATGCATAAAGAATTAGAAGGAGGACAAATGGATGACACACACACACGTGATGAGAACTATAGTGGCTTGGACGATCCTGTATGATATAAAAAGGTTGTAATTATTTTGCATGATTTGACTTTTGTATTCCTCACAAACTTTATATACTTGAAACAAAACAATTGTTGACACTAAGAAAAGAAGTGGACGACATACTTTCATACAAATTTTATTTCTCTCAGAATTGTCAAATTCTACATGTTTAAATTTTAAACATCAAGTGTTACTCAGATGACATATCAGCCCCAACATGTTCAACATGATCAGTCCTTGGCTGGGAAGTGGGCCCCACTATAGTTGACCAAACCATCATCAAACTAAATCTCAATATCTCATGTAATTCAACCAACCAAATATAATCTTATCAAAACCCATCTTCAATCAAGACCATACCCTCCCATCATCAAGAACCCCACCATCCAATCTCTACACTACAAAGTAGTGACTACAAACACACCATTCCATGTCAACATAGTTAAAGGTCAAATCAATCTTCCAACATGTCTTGTTTATAACCATATATATATATATATGTGTGTGTGTGTGTGTGTGCGCGCGCTACAAAACTCCTCGATCGTTTTTCTAAAAAAAAGCCCCTCTTTTAGTCAATGAAAGTATGCCACGTGTCATCAGTGATGTACATATCCGGTTCTCTCTCCTAAATATTCTCCTACAAAGGTAAATATCTTAAAATACTAATAAATCACTGGCTATTAGATAGAGGCAGAAACTTCCCTTTTGAGATAGGGGAGTTTTTTAGAATGTTCATATATATATATGGGGGATATTCATGTGCATCCATCCATCTCCATATGGTGAGGGACAAACTTGACAGGGCCCACCTAGAGCCCCATTGATCATTTGCGGGGGAGGCAGATGGATGGAAAGAGTCATATGATGAGCCCATATATCAAGTTTTGGGTCAATCCCAAGTCTCTAATCCTTTTATTTGTGTCCCACAAACTTAACGACTTTATATTAAAGGAAAAAATTTTGACCCTCGGTCCAACGGTCCAATCCATTTAGATTAGTGAAAAACTCAATTGATCCATTGTAATTCAGGGGGTCCCATGTGTGTGGATGGTTTGAATGAATCATATATATATGGGAGATGCTCTTGTAAGAGTAACTCTTACGTTACTGTAAGAGTAAGGGATGGGGCCCTCACATTTATGCTATTGGCATTAAATATGGATGTGAGGGGCCTCCACCCTCTAACACTCTCTCCATATATATATATATATATATATATGGTAAATTCTCAAAAACTCCCCTATCTCAAAAGGGGAGTTTCTGTCCCTATCTATTAGCCAATAATTTAAGAGAATCTATAAAATATCTACAGTTTTAGGAGAATATTTAGGAGAGAGAATGGATAAGTGTACCATTGATGACATGTGTCACACTTTCATTGGCTAAAAGAGGGGCGTTTTTATTGTGAAAAAGGCCCGGGGAATTTTGTAGTGTAACCCTATATATTTTATATAAATATATATATAGCGTCACACAACGCTTAGGCATTTTTTTATGAGAAAACGCCCCTCGTAGTTGGACCCACTGGTATATTCATGGGAGTCCATTGCATGAAAATATCCATGTGAGACGTACCTATATGCAAAATCTTGAGTCTATAATCCTAACCTTTTGATCCATGGCCCTAAAATTTAATCATTTAGAGGCATCATTTTATTATGATTTCAATTCAATGGTGACGAAAAGCTTGATGAGTATCAAACTTGGACTTGAGCATGGGGAGGTAGTGTATGTGAATGGACTAGAATTACTCAACATGGGCTCCATGACAAAAAAAAAAAAAAGGGGTGTTTTTAAAGTGGGGTGTTTTTTAGAATTTCCTTATATATATAATAAGAGTATTGGAGACAATGGTGGAAATTTTATATTGTTTATAATCTTCCATAGCCATCAAGATCATACAAATATGGGCCCCAATGTGAGATAGGTGTGATTTGAAGTTCTAAACATCATCTAATCAACGAGTACAGACTACAAAATTTATATTATTTAAACAGAAGGAAGATGATGGAGTGGATAGATGGAGACTGGAGAGAGGGGGTGGGAGAATAAAAATTAGTGAAACAGCAGAGAGAGGGGGAAGGAGGGGGAGAAGTTGGCTCCTGCTACTAATTAACGGCAATAACCGTGACCTACACTACTCCTTTTTTAGAGTTTCAGTCTCTCTTCTCCTCTTTCGGAGTTTCAGTGTCTCTTTGGTTTCTTTTCTTTTAATCCTCCCTAAAACTAAGGGTTTAGAGTTTAGAATCTTAAGATTTTTGAAACGACCTACCAAATACCAAGTTTCGAGTTTTAGAATTCGTTATCACCTTGGATCAACGACCCAAATAATTTTGATTCACAATTCAAAACTCGTCAACTTGTGCTCCCTCCCTCGTTAAATGGTTGGGTTTTACCCGACTCATGCTCTATCTTCGGTTGATCCGTGCTCCACTGTAGACTACACCTCGATCTCAAGACATTCAAACTGCATCCCGATGATAGTTCCTCTTTGAAAACGCTGATCCACGTTTTTGGAGAGGGATTGAGAAGGTTGAGGACGGATCCGGGCTGGGCATATTTGGTAACAAGAGAGGAATCCATAGATCTGATGATTCTTTACTACTATTGGAACAAGAATTTCTTACTGAGAATTTGTATAGTTAAGGATTTCAATTGATATTGGTGTGTATCAATGCGTATAACTAAGGAAAATATGGTTTGGTGTCTAAATCCACTTAAGAGAGGATTTTCAAATCTTATGGGGGGTGGTGAAAATCCTAATAAATGAAGATTTTCATTCATCCAAATCCTCAAGAATTTACAATTGCCAAACATGGATCTACTACAACTTTATGGAAATCAAAATCTTTTCCCTAAAGATTTGGTTGCCAAATGTGTACCCTCTCCTAGGCTCCATTTTAGAGGAGAGAAAAAGAAAGGAGGAGAGAGTGAACCAATACAATTTAAGCAGATGGTGAGCTACCCTGGGTCACCACATAATGTAAAGAGATATTTTTTTGGCAATAAAATACTTGTTAGCCCAAGCTTGATAGCAAATAGAGAGATTTGCATGACATTTTCTCATCTAGTAGATTTTTCTTATCCTAAGCTTTTTTGTAAATTAAAAAGAGGCATCATCCTAAGCTTTTTTGTAAATTAAAAAGAGGCATCATATGAGCTTCAACTAGAGAGTGGGCAGTGGCCATCGGTTCCTTAAGTTTCAAAATCCCCTATTAGATATGGGAATTTAAAGCGATTTTTAGCAAGGGCCCCATAATAATTTTTTTTATCACAATGGGCCCCAAGGCCTATATCCGGGTTCCACCCTTGTTCGACAAGTGCCCAAGGCAGTGTAAAAATAGTAAAATATTTGTTATTTTATGACTATATGGTATATCGTGTTGCTTTAGTTAGTTTATAAAGCATATTGGGAAAAGATCTTTCATTATTTCTCTTTACGTTGAGGATTTAAATATTACTGGTGGTGAGGTATATGAGATTTCATAGTATTCATATATAATTCTCTATTTGATTTAAGATGGAGTGAGGTGAACTTTCTTTGTCATTGAAGTGGCTTAATTCAAATCTAAGTACTTGCATTGTAAACAGATACTAGCACAAGAACCCATGCTTAGCACAAGTTTGCCCATACAATTCAAATTAAAAAAATCCATGCAATTGGCTGGAGAATAAGTATTGACTTGAGGGCAGTATGGATGTCAAACTGGACGGGCTAGGCCAGCACAACCTGTCCAAATCTCGGCCCGTCGAGGGTAGGGCCGTGCCGTGCCATCCGTGCTCGGCATTCCTCTTTAATTTTTTTTACATACATCTATGTCAAAGGCCGTGTAGGCAAAGGCCCTTGAATTGGACAAGTTCTATTCTAGTGTTAGAATTGAACTCCTAAATAAACAACCTATCTAAAATCTTGGTGTCTAGCAACTCATTTCTAGATCATCGACAGCGCTAGATACCCTGGGAGATTGATAAAGTAGGGCCATTCACATAGATGCATGGCCCAGTGAGCTCATCAATTTTGTGCCCTTTGAAAAGTGGATAAGCGTTCAAGATAGAGTATTTATATGTTGACATCGCGATGTTGGGCCCAACAAGCAATGGATGAATAGTTCATACACATGTCAACAGATGTAAGTATCGGTCATATCATGTGTTTTTATTTTATTTCATTTATAAAAACTTGTTAAATTAAATTTTATTTTGCTTTAAGAAAAATATCATTCACCCCACAATAAAGTAGAGACACTATCAATCATCCTGTCTATAACTATTTGAAGCATAAGGACCACAAATGATTCTTCCTCATAAAGAAGGCGCTTCTGGCCAAATCCATTAAATATCTGGTTTGTGGGCCCTGACCCGGCCTGTAACAACCAAGCCCATTTAATATTTGGTTTGTAGGATGTCTACTAGTACATTACTCAACTAAATTGTGAAAATTTAAATTAGAAAATAGGAAGTTCCACCGGGCTAGGCGGGCCGTGCCCGCAAGCCGACCATTGTGGACAGGTCGGCACATTGCGTGCCGTGCCGAAACAAGCCGGTTGTGCCACATCCCTTGGTCCAGCAAGGTCGATGGCATGGGCCATGCCGTGGGTTGTTGACTAGCGGGTCGACTACGCCATCGTGGGCCGGCCGTGCCCATTTGATATCTCAAAGTGGCGGTTCAAATACATTGCATGATAATAAATTTTCTGAAAGAAAACAAAATGAAGAAAATATATGATTGTACCTATTTTCACAATTGAGAGAGATAGAGTAAAAGGCAAATAGGAGAAGTAAGGTAAAAAAATGAAAAAAAATATATGAAGAAATGGGAACAAGAGATGTGAGTAGAAAGGCAGTTTTGCATAAACAAAAAAGGAAAAAGGAGGAAGTTACAAGAGACATGGTTAGTTACATGAGATTGGTAGTTACATGTGTAGTGAAACATGGGTAGTTATATGAGATGAGATAAGTGTTGCATGGGATAAGAAGTGGACAAACGGTCAAAATCACAATCGAAGGTCTAAATTAGATTGAAAATGCTTTGGCTTTAATATAGTATAATGGTCAAAAATTAATTAGAATACTTAACACTAAGCTCATTGAACATCTATTGAAGATAATTTGAAGTGAAACAATGATCAAGGAAAGTTATCATAAGATCCAACTATGTATTGAAAAATTACGGGTACTCTTTTACAAAGTAGAAAACCTAAAAATGGGATTAACTCTCCCATTCAAAAGTTTTTAATAGCATAAGTCAATTCAATGACTCTATAAGTCAGGTTTTCCATTTTAAGTATAAATATATTTAATCTTCCAAAAAATGGGAGGAGGGGTCTCATTATAGAAAAGAAGACATCCACTCCCTGATTCCAACGTCCCAGTAAGGCGATCAACTATGTCGGAGCATATAACGATCTACAAGAGATGAAAAAAATAGGAGAGACACAATTGAAAAAGAACAAAAAAGTACAAACCCATAAGCCAAGCTAACTATACACAAAGAAGAAATGGTCAAAAGACCCCAAAAAAGTGAAAAACCATTAACAAGAGGGACGAACGAAGACCAACTAACCAAACACCCTATGAATGGTTTAGGTGTAGACAATGTTCTCTCTTGCTAGTTAAACAGACCACCTGACCTTCACAAGGTCACAAGGTGGTATTGATGGATGATGTTCGAGAGAGGGCGTCCCACAGTGAAAAGGCCAATATCATTGATACAATCGCTACCATGAGAAATCCTCAGATTGTTGATCCAACGGTTGAAAAGGCACAAGTCATCAAAGAAATGGTCTAATCACGCTGGATCATCCATCCACCTATGGGAGAAGAAGATAATGACCGATCTAATTGTAACAATGTATGAGATCATTGATTCAAGTGCAAAAATGGTGTGGAACATTGTTCTAATAGTGGATAAAGCTCAAATAATCAAAATAACAATAAAAAAATGTCATTAATCTAATTGTAGAGAAGGCCTCAGATCATCAAATGAATGATAGAAAACATACTTCAATTCTCAATCAATCCACTTACTTCCATTCCACAAAACAATTTAATTTGAAGTTAAAAAATGGGTGATATTTAAGAAGCCGCCTACAGGGGAGTTTACCCAGCTTCCCTTTGGGCTCAGAGGAATTAGTCCAGCCCAAAGGGTTGGGAACCCTCCGATAGCAAAAAAAAAAAAAAAAAAAGGTGATATTTTATTTAAGAAGCGCCAATGAGACATAGAGGGGTACTCAAGCCATAAGAAGCCACAATTGGATGGGCCCTCAATCAGGATGGGGCGAGTGGGGGCCAAGATGATGACACAAATCAACTCCTGCAAATAGTCCGGTTTGGGTGAGAATGCCTATGTTGATACATAGAAAGTGATAGTCACGGGTATAGAAGAAATAAATGAGTTTTACTAAGCGTTGTCGCAAAGAAAAGATCTATTTTAGTTGTTTGGGTTTAGTCTAGTAGTGATTATTATTTAGATTAATGCCAAATTGGGTAAATAATAATTTACGGGGGGTTAGTGAGTGTGAGTGGTTGAATTTGTTGGTGTGTCTCATGCCGTGGTAAAAAAGTCACAACTCACGGTAATCCGTGAGAGACCTCTTAGTAGAATGCTATCCTACATATATTTAAAGTCAGAGCTCTAAAAGAAATTGTACAATATAGAAGTGGATTTTATCAGAAAAAATAGATTACGTGACCACCATACCGAAAATATACGTAATTTTAAGTGTCGTTGCACCAAATCAGTCATTTTGCCCGAAAACATTTTTTTTTATTTATAACATTTTCTACTAGGGTCCCTATTGACCTTCATTTGCAATGTTAATAGTTGATTGAGACCCTGCGGTCCATCCTAACCTTGACAGGTATCAATCGACCTTTATTTGTAATGTTAAGGGTCTCTATCGACCATGCGGTGTATGCTTATAAATGCATGAAACTCATTCCTCATTCCCTACTCTTGGAATAAAAATGATCATGCTCGACTTGCTTCCCCTCCGTAGGATATTCCCACCTCTTGAAGACCATTAAAGCCACATGCCATTATTTGGTGGAGAACATTAAAGTGCATATGTTATTATTTGGGGCAGACCAATGGAAATGTGGAGTTTGTACTTTGCTCTAAAACATGATTTTTTTACTTTTCAAAAACCCTTTTCATAATTCTTAGTTTCATGTCACCATGGCTCGATGGAGGACCGTTGAGAACCACTGTGAATATGCCTGGCAATTGATGTGGAGTCGCAGTCAATGCTGAGGAAGAAGAAGGAAATAAATAAAAGAGAAAATCGAGCTTTTAAGCCCTAATATATATGAACGGATCGAACAGAAGGTCGCTAGGGACCCTGAGCATTAAAAAAAAAAGTTCGATAGGGACCCTAGTAGAGAATATTAAAAAAAAATTACGTTTTCGGGCAACATGACTGATTTGGTACAAGTGTACTTAAAATTACCTTTTTCTGTATGGTGGTCACCTAATCTGTTTTTTCTGATAAAGTTCTCATTAATATAGAATATAAGAATTGCAACTTCAGTGAGACTGCGCAGATAAACATAAATTCCACAAGAAGAATAAAAGCTCGAGAAACATAACAAAAAGAGCCCTTCGGACACTTTGACTCTATAATTAGTAAGGATTGAGAGATTAAAGAGGATTTTGAAAATTGGACAAGAGTTGGATTGTTGAAGTACACACTTGCTTTTAAAATGCTTAACAAACCTACAATGACCTAATAGAGAAGAATATTGACCAATTAAATAAATAATATATATGTAAATAAAAAATGAGTGTATCATGGATGTGAATGTTTTTTTTTCTTTTTTGGTAAAACATAGATAGATAATTTTTTATTCACATGGATAAGAATGTTGAGATAGATGTGTAGCAAATTCAAGAAAAACATAATAAAAAAATAACAAAAGCTCTTACGGGAAGCATAGTCTATAGATGATAAACTAAAAGAGACATGGTTTGGACATGTCATATGCAAACGTGCGCAAGGAGATGTTTCTTTATATGGGTTGATGGTCCATTGGAAAAGGAGGTCAAGTAAAGTGCAACTTATTCGAGGACTGGGACATGACTTTGGTTATTGATGGTCTCCAGCGAACCACTGGGATTAGGATAATCAAACGAACTTGAAACTTCACACACAAAGTGCATCTCATCCGGTACTATCTATCCCCCACCATTTCCATAATTTCAATGGCCCTTCATGGGCCACAACAGGGGGAGGTGGCAGAAAACGGGATAGCATATGTAATGCATATGCCATACAAACATCATGCAACGGCAAAATTCTGTGTCTTCTTCTCCCCCACTACTTAGCTTTTTTGACTTTTGTCATCTTTCTCTTTTCTTCTTACACAATCCATATAAACGGTAAGAAGCATAAAAATCAGAAAGAAAATAAAGAATCTTTCAGTATGAAGGGAACATGGGCTACTTTTAGAAGATAATTCCTTCTAGAATCTCAATTTGTGCATATGACATATTACAAGCGCAGTGCAGATAGAGTTTTAGTTCAAATCGCTGCCACCGAAACTGGCAACGGTCACTACAGACTTCTTGTCTCCATCTCTCTCTGTGGTTGAAACTGGATTTGTAAGTAGTCAACAACGGCTTTGTGGGACCGAAATATCTGTCGGACGGATAGAGAGTGTGTGTTTATGTGCCATTTTTTTTTCTTTTTCTGTCTGACATCTCGACGAATTGAATGGAAAAAACACAATGAGACCTTCGAATTCCATGCTTTTCTCTCCCTGCTAGCGACTCAATCGCATCCCATCACCCAATCCTGATAACCCATCTCAGAATTCCCATGTCCCATCTCACCAATACCACGAAAGACATCTGTTTCTAGGGTCAAGACTTCAATCCCAAAGAACCCATCTTTGAGCTGGTTTGGCTGTGCTTTCTTTTCCTCCACATGGGTTGGGCGACTTGGGCCTGTTTCTGAGATCTGTGATCATATTCATAATTTCATATCACAGGTATGAGAAAAAAAAAGTAGGAAGTTTGGTAAGAGCGTTTGGACGCTAACCCAGATCGCAATTGGGTTGACGTTGTGGTGTTTTGTTGTTATAATGTCAGTAAAGAATACAAAATGATCTTCTTGGACAAGTTGTTATGAGAGAGAATGTAAAAAAAAATGTTCATGTGGGTGCTTTCTTATTATGCTTTTGATCTTTCTTCATCTTTATAATCGAACTGGAAATTAATTTGTTGGGTATGTTGGTAACCAAAACTAATACAAGGAAATGCACATTTCTTTAAGCGAATGAAGTGAAGAATTATTCTATCCTGTGCTATTGATTTCAGTTTCTTGCCACATTTATCTTGATGCGTTTGTTTGTGCTTCCCTTATTCTTTCTCAGGTGATTGAAACACAGCATTCCTTGTTATTTTGGTGTCAAATATTTTAGAATCTGTGGATATGGATCTTTCAAATTTTCATTTAGGTCTGTATAATGTTGTTTGAGGCTCTGTATCTCAAAATGAGAGAATTATTAGTTTCTAAAATTTCCATTCCCTTCTCTGTTAGTTTTTTTTTTGTTCTGAAAGAGAAATTATTAACTGCTATGTGCAGAAAGTTTGTATGTTTAGATTTCCTCTTGCAAAAGAGGAACTTTTAAAGGACATGACATAATTTTTCCTCTTCCCGGTGATGGGAGAGTTCCAGGATTCAAAATGAATTTTCTCTTCCATTTGGCCAAATACAGCCTAAATAATAATCCCTGATTTGGTCATTTTAGTTGTCTTTCTGCTTGCATATATCTAGTGTACTTGCAATTTGAATGTAATTCATCTGCGCTTCACAGTGTTTGCACGTGGCCAATTCTACTCCTGCTGCTTAGCTAAATCAGAAACATATTCGTTTGCTGAATGCTTGAATCTATTAAGATACAATTACTATACAGTTGTTAGTGTGTTCATATAATTAACACATATATCTGCATATATAGTGGTCCATGCTACATGTATGGAAATATGACTGTTAAAGCTTTGGTACAGCTTGCTTAATTTTTATCCTACCTTGCTCTGTTTCTTGCATATCTGTTTTAGGTACTCCCAATTCTTGAATCCCCATCTAATCTTGGTTTCTTTTTCCTAGGCATCTTGGCAATAGAAAAATGTCATCAGGAAGCTCTCTCAGTTTGGAATTATCTGAAAGAACATTTATTTTTGGTCTCAAGGTGTGGGTTTTAATTGGGATAATTGTTGGGGTCTTTATCATACTAATCCTTTCTGTAATACCAATTTGCCTTACTGTCCGGAAGAAATATAAGAGGGCCCTGGAGAAGCTTCCCCTCATCCAAATCCATCCAGCTGTAAAGGAAATCAAAGAGGTAAACGTGGAACACGTTTCAGCTAACAACTTCATGCCCTTTGAAGGGATTCTTCTCACAATTCATGATAAATCTAGCAATAGAAATTCAGATAAGGTTATGATCCATTTGGGCATAGATAAAATAAAGAATGCAGAAAATAGCTGTCAATTTGGCTCGTTTAATTACATGGAGAGAGATGGTGGATCCCAATCAGGCGAAGGAGGAAGTTCACAGGCAGCAATTGTGTATAGACCATCTTCTTCGGCAACTACTACTTCACTATTGACAGGCCTGCCAGAATTTTCTCAGCTTGGTTGGGGTCACTGGTTTACATTGAGGGACCTAGAACTTGCGACCAACTGCTTTTCAAGGGAAAATATCCTCGGGGAGGGTGGTTATGGGATTGTCTATCATGGCCAACTGAGCAATGGAACTCCTGTAGCTGTTAAGAGGATCCTTAATAACCTGTAAGTCTCATCATCTTGTTTTTATGAAATCAACCTGTGCCTGTGCCTTCTGAGTTTCCTTCTGCACATGACATTTGCTACCATTCTTAAATGCTTTAGTTGCCATTCATATTCTTCCTTTTCTAGATTCTCTTTATTCCTTTTGTAAACCTTTGTTTTTTTCCCCAGAGGCCAAGCAGAGAAGGAATTTAGAGTGGAAGTTGATGCTATTGGTCATGTCCGCCACAGAAACTTGGTTCGGCTTCTGGGGTACTGCATTGAAGGCACCCAGAGGTAAGATGTCTTTGTTCTATTTCTCTCTTCTTTTGTTAAATTTTTTATGATATAGTTTCTGGTATCTAAAGGAAGTTTTGAAGTAGATACATGTTTTATTCGAGTGGGTCAAAGATGGAGGTTTAGAGGAGTGAAAATTTTGCCCCTAATGCTTAAAGGGCTCCTTTTGTTAAGTGTGATAGAAATTTGAGCTATGTTGAAAAATACAATCGAACCTGTTAGTTTTGTTTGTCTGTTTCTATTTGGAGCTTTTGTGTCACTCTATTTTTTTGCTTTTTTATTAAATACTACCTCAATGATCCCCCTCTTCCACCGAGAGAGTTCACATGAAGACAACTACATTGCATCCCTAGTCTGTAAATTAGTGCAATGCTATCTAATACATCAGCTGATGCAATTGGCAACTTTTTAAGTTTCTGAGACCTTGATTCATTGTAAATATTTTTTTTCAGGATACTTGTTTATGAGTATGTCAACAATGGAAACTTAGAGCAGTGGCTTCATGGAGCTATGTGTCAAAGGGGATATCTTACTTGGGAGGCTCGTATGAAGATTCTCCTTGGCACTGCTAAGGCGTGAGTTTGTTAATTATAAACTTATGGTTAATATTTTATAGTGTTAACCTTAGGCTATATTCTTCGCCGTGTACTTGATTAAGGAATCCAAAGAATTTCCAAGTTTGACTCAGCCAAATCAGGGAAAGATAAAATGAAGTAGCAGATAAGGTACAATGATATGATATAGATATGTTGCCTATCTTGAAGTACCTGGATATCATAGATAAGTTCTTGTTGATTTCTATGCAACTTGTGACATTCATCAGTGACTTAGGCTGCAATTGCTGCATATCTCTCAGTTCTGGAAGTGGAAATTTTTTTCTTGATCTATAGGACTTTGGAGAAGTATACAAAGGGCAATAATTCATAGACTTCTAGTAAGCTTGATGCATAGCTTGCCACTGGCTTGGAAGAATAACAGAAAGTCCCAAATATTAGTAAGAAATACCTTGCTTCGAAACTCTCCACAATAGCTTACAGGACGTCTAGTTGTCAGTTTTATGCTTACATTGTCATTGACTCATTGTTTAGGAAGAATCTTTGAGTCCCAAATAGAAGAAAGAAATACCTCTCCTTTCAAAATGATGAGGACCACACTTATCCTGTACTTAAGTCTGGAGTTTGGAGTCACTTTAAAGCTGAGTGGATCAGTAATATTTTTAAGAGCAGTTAAGATCCATGGTAGAATTACATAAAGCCCGAAAACTCTCCACAATAGCTTAAGGGACGTCTAGTTGTTGGCTTGATGCTTACTTGGTCATTGACTCATTGTCTGGGAAGAATCTTAAAGTCCCAAATAATCGGAAGAAATGCCTCTCCTTTTAAAATGATGAGGACAACACTTAATCTGTTTTTAAGTCTGGATTGGACCACTTGGCACCCAGTTTTAAGAGACTGGCCAAACCAAGTTACTTCAAAGCTGAATGGATCAGTGATTTTTTAAGAGTGAATAATCTATTTCCATTTCTCCTTCTACTAAGTTAATAGTCCTGGCTTCTCCTCTTTATTGGTTGGGTTTGCCAATTTATTCTTTTTCTCTTGGACTGCATTTATATTACACTTGATGTAATTATTCAAATTTGTTGCAGCCTTTCGTACTTGCATGAGGCAATTGAACCAAAGGTAGTGCATCGTGACATCAAATCTAGCAATATATTGATTGATGAAAACTTTGACGCCAAGGTGTCAGATTTTGGTATGGCCAAGCTTCTTGGTTCTGGGGAAAGCCACATCACAACTAGAGTTATGGGTACCTTTGGGTAAATTTTTCTAACCCACAACCTACCATTGACTTTATCCAGTTTGCTTTATCAGTACATAATTCATATTTTTCCTTACTCTCAGTTTCCAAATCAGTTGACAGTACTACTTGTTTCTTTTATCCCACAGATATGTGGCACCAGAATATGCAAATACTGGTCTTTTGAATGAGAAGAGTGATATTTATAGTTTTGGGGTGGTCCTATTAGAGGCAATTACAGGAAGAGATCCTGTCAATCATGATCGCCCTGCAGATGAGGTATAAACTGAATTCTTCAAGTGATGCTTTTCCAGGTTTCCTGATGATAAGCTAAACAGTGCATTGCTCTTTCGATAATAGCCATTGCTTGATACATTAGTTTTTTTTTTTTTTTTTCCTTTACCAATAGTTTCATGTTGAACTACAAACTTTAAACCCTTAATTTTTTGACTTTCTGTGTTCTTTTGTGTTGAGAAACAAGATTATCATGCACAGGATGCTACAGGGGGGAAACTTATCTCATCGGTTCAGTGTTTCTTTCCCACTGAGTGTACTAGCTTGATTGGAAGTAAATTCATTAATGTGTTAGCTACTGTTCTTGCATTTGACTTGCCTGAGTTACAGGTAAGTCTACAGTTCTATCTTTCTTTATCATAGCCAACTACTGGTAACCTAAGTATTGGGTTAACGAGTTCCAAGGATTCAATTGAAGCCATACTGTCCTAAATCCATGATTTCCAAATTTGAACATTTAGTTTTATGAATTGCATGTGCTTATCATCTTCAACAATACTGATTTTCCTTCTCTCTGCCAACTAAGATTTGGTACCATGATAAGTTAATAAACTTCAAAGCCTTAACATCTCACTCTGATCCTCTCATTGAGTTTGACTTGTCCATTAATCGGAACTTTTTCATGGAATCGGTATGTGTATGTTCAAAGTAGAAAAGGCGGACCTCACAGATGTGCTACCCTGAGAATCAGGTCCAACTCGTTGAAAAAAGAAAGTGGTAGTTCAGTTTTTTTAAAGAGTCCTTATTGGACTTTACTTCTTGTATGGAAATGTTTTCCTCCTTTGCCCGTGGAGAAGACTCTTACTGGCGAACAATGTAGGTTGTGTCCCCTGCTTGTGTGATTGTCTCTCTTCTATATTTGCACTCTCTTCACCGCAACAAACTCCTCACCAGGTATTGAGTAAATACATACTTCCATAACCGTTAGGTAGTCCACACACTACGATTTACCTGATGGGAAGTCTTGTGGGCCACTGCATGAGTACAGTGAGGCCCACTTGATGGATGGCATGAATTTGCCCCAGTCATGCCATCTTAGTGCATGTCACATGTGGAGAACTAATAACTTTTAAAAAGATGACACTGAAATAGGTTCAAGCTAATGCTCTAAGCTGTGTGCACTTCTCTCATTTTTATAGTGTTTTAGTTTGAAAAATACTCTGCACCACCAGTTTTAGTATTTCACACTTGCCTTCTTTATATTACATTTGCTTCATATTTATATCATGCTTTCTTTTTATCGGTGTATATATCATGCCTTTGGTGGCTTTATATGTATATCATGCCTTTGTATTACAAATGTTTGTGTGTATTCACAGGTTAATCTCGTGGACTGGGTCAAAATTATGGTTGGCTGTAGGCGCTCAGAAGAAGTTGTGGACCCAAAAATTGAGACAAGGCCATCAACAAGAGCCCTTAAACGAGCACTTTTGATTGCATTGCGGTGTATAGATCCCGACTCAGACAAGAGACCAAAGATGAGCCAAGTAGTTCGCATCCTTGAATCTGACGAGTATCCCTTTCCACGTGAGGTTTGAATTCTATATCAATTGAGTAAAGAAGTCTGTTTAATTTTGTTTATGGCTACCCAATCATTTGAGTAAAGAAGTCTGTTCAATTTTGTTTATGGATGCCCATGGTTCCATTTCTGTTTTATACTACATGAGATTGATGCTTCTCTGCTTTCAGAAGTTTGAAAGCTTAGGAAGTAGTAAAAAAATGATAAATCAAGAGGTGTGTCTATTCTTTGAACCAAAACTACAACAAAAACCATTGAGAAGAGAAGGACCTATTTGTTTTGTCAACCAAATATACAGCACAGCCTATATTTTGAAACTGCTTTGGCCAAGGGATATTTATGAAAAACAAAAGGCAAATCACTTCCATAAAAAGTTCATTGAAATGCAGACCTGTTGACCATTTGAAATCTTCTTTGTGTATATGGAACATTTTAGGGTAATTGGAAGTCAGAATTGTTGTTCTGTTCGTCCACCATGCGGGAGGGATATGCTCAAAATTGCACGATTGACAACCATCTGTTTTTGTTAGCTGTCCCATTTTAGGGATATGCTCACTGCCATGTCAGGCTAGCTTTGGCCCCAACCGCATATAGCAAAAACGCCCCACTCTAAATGACTCTTCCATTTCCTCTTCTTCAATGACAGAATGGAAAGGGCCATTGAAAACCTCATTATGCCTCCCTTCAACGGTTCTTTTCTCCATGGTTATATAAAGACAATACAGTGGGGAAAAAGAAAACACAGTCGAGAATCCTCGTCTTCTTCTTCCTTTTGGCTGTTATTGAGATCCAGTCCATGTACCCATTAGCTCATTCATCGGCATCCATCCCTAAGCCTATGGACAATAGGGTGTGATTGAGTGGGAGAGATTTCTAGTAAATCTCCTCTAGCCTCTTGACGAATACAAAACCTCATCCTTTGCATGGATCGGTCTCTTGCATTGTAGTGGACTTGTGTCACTTGATCCGAAGCTTCCACAGCGATCTCCAACCATAAGAAAGTTTGGCAGAAGATTGACAACATAATCTTCCAATGTATTTTTCTGCATCTCAAGTGGTGAACTGAAATTTTCCCTTTTTTTCTAAAACTTCTGTTGTCACTTTTAGATGATGCACGGTCTGGGAGTTTGGAAATTTATGTTTTCCAAAAGTCTGGTTTGTAGATTGCTTCTCGTCTCTCTAACTTGTTCTATAGTTCACAGTTCAAAAAATGTTGAGGGTATCAGCTTGTTTTAGATTCAGAACCCAAATACCGTTTATAAAGTTTCTCATCTTTGAGTTATTTGAATCTTCATCTTCTTTCATGAACACCATACATATCTATCTATCACAATTCACAACTTATAATTCTGTTGCAGAGATTTGTATTCTTATGATCTTATCTGAGATAACCTTGCTGAAGAGTCATTTGATTAAGAAGTTATGATATTTCATTTAACATCCATCTATAGGAGATAACTTGCTAAATAGTCATTTAAGAAAGAGCATTTCAAATTTCACAGGACCGGCGAAATGGGCGGGCTAGAGCAGATGGGATTATGGATGTTGAATCCCAGAAGGAAAATTCTGACACAGACAGAAGCAACAATCCTGGATAAGAATAATGAGCAGAAGGGACTGACTGATCATTAAGTGAACCATTTTTAGGCTAGGAAGATTAGCTGGTAAAAGGGGGTAATTCTCAGACAAAGCACAACTTAGGAAGATATCAGGCCTTAAGAAGTTTATATCTTTTCTTTTTCCTTTTTGTAGATGTTGAGTAGGATTTTTTTTTGGGTGGATTTATGACATATTTATGTACAAATTTACATAACTCTGCTGATGGTAATGAGGTGTTCAAGGAGATCTGTTTTGCAAATTTGGTTGCAGAGTTGCTAGAAAAGGATGAAGTGTAGAAATCAATATGCTTGTGTGGTTACATCTATAGACCTTTTAGTATATATAAAATGTATAATATTGTCCATTTTCTTTGCTTTTCAATTCCAAGCTCTTCATTTGGCATGTACAATAATTAGCTTTTATTGGATAAGCTATATTTTGTCCAATCTTGCACACTGTGACCAATCCAACTCCCTCATTCTTCATCCACCATCTCCCACCACTTGATTTGACACTTTGCCCATTTAAACTTCTGTTGAAGTTTGTGGCCATAAACTAAGGGTTAAGGATAACCCATAATCCGATCGGGCTGATTTTCTTGTCCAATCCTAATTCTCGACGAGGACCTGTTCAATCCTGACTTCATGGTTGTGAGATGCATCCAAGTTGGGCCTACAGGGGATGTTTGATTGGAAGGATAATCAACAGTCTTTTTAGTAATTGGTCCAAAGAGCAATTTTCCTATAGATGTCCACCAAAAAATATCTATGCTTCTTAAGGTGTTTGCATAGTGTCACAATCTGTAAATGAAGTTAGTGAATTTCCTTTCGAGAAATTTAAGCTATTAAAAAATTTGGCCCATTCTCTTTTATAGTTTCACAAGATTTCATTTAAATGTTCATAGTAACTTTTATAGAACACTTACAGATAAATATTATGAAAATATTTAAGAGATCATTATGATGGTAAGCCTATTGTATTTGAGAAGAAAGTTTTTTTTTTTTTTTTTAAAAAAAAGAGTGCACTTCTTTTGTTTCCTACTAATGATAGCAGAGGCAAGAAGAAATAAAAATGGGTCATAGAAAAGTTGCATAAAGTGGGCCCACTTATGAAACATACTAACTTGATCATTGAAAATAGGGCATCTCCATGTGTATATTCCCTATCATTTTTCACTCAAACGACCCACCTTCACATTGATAATTTTTAGAAAACTCAGATAAAATATTATACAATTCAGATATTTCATTTAAACCAACATGACTTGGGCCTAGATCATTTTAAATTCAATTTATCATAGAAAATAGGGCATTTTTTGTGTGATTTAGATTGTTTCTAATGGGCCCCACTCAGGATACGGCCTTGGAGGATATGCATTTCGGGCACTATTTTCATTATGCGTAAGTGGGCCCTGGCTTAGCCTCACAAAATCCACTCGAGAGTATAAAAAAAAGAAAAAAATCGATTTGAAAGAGCCATTGAGATATGAGAAGCCTAGTTTTGGCAACTCATGAAAGAGAATAAGGAGTACAACTTTCTCTAAGTAGGAAAGGGGACAAAAAGTTTGTTCCTTCTTATCCTCTAGGAAAAAAACGAAGACAAGATTGCCGTTAATGTTTTCTCAAAGTCACTATTTCTCATAAAGATTAAGGGCATGTTTGTGCTGAAAGAAGTGCTGATCCCAGATGGGTGTCGGAATCGAACTCGCGAAGAACCTTGTGCGTTCCGGTGTGAGATAGACCTGCAAACTCGCTGCGAATACTCTCAGATCTCTGGATGATCAGAAGCAAGGTTCTCATTTCCCTTAAATAGAGTAATTCCTAGGAGTTACTGCTCTATTAGGATACTACCTCTCCTGGAATCCTACATCTCCAGACCAGCGTGGGAAATCTGTCAAATCGGGGGTCTAAACTCAATCTAAACTCTACCACCAAGAGTTTGATCCTTATCTGACTCAACCAGATCAAGATTTGTTGGGAGTTCATTTGCGGCACATCGCCGGGCTCGATCTGGCGTGGGCCCAATGGCATTCGGGCCACACAATTTTCCTAACACGTGCAACCAATTTCTGTGGAAAAAAATCACTTTTTATGTGGAAAAGTAAGTTTTCTAATGTTTGGTGCGGCAGTTTTCCAGGGAGATTAAAATTCGTGGGACCTAAAAGGTTCGAATGAATTCGTTGTATTTCCATATCCATTGATGTATGTATTAATACTACATTTTCAGAGTGTAGATTTGGTTTGATAAGATTTACACATCATTTACATGTCAAGAGATAAGATCTTATTTCTTTCTAAAACAGAAGGTTTGTCTTGTGAGATCTTGCTCTGATTGGGCAAATCATACAGCAATGAAAGGACCTGACCTTGGCATGCTTGGGGTTAGATGAATCAGCCTGGATCAACCCGTGCATTTATCCTAACATGCCCCCTCAAGAGAAATGGATTTTCTGTGACATGAAGCTTGTCTTTTAGCAATTGAAAGCGCACAAAGCTTAACCCTTTAGTAAATATATATAATTGGTCAACAGAACTCACAAAACGAACTTGAAGATCACCTCGAATAACCTTTGCTCTGATGAAATGAAAGTCCACCTCCACGTGTTTGGTTCGGGCATGGCACACCGGATTTGAGGCGAACAAGATAGCACGCATATTGTCACAATAAACAAGGGTGGATTTTGAAGAAAAAGTCTGAGGTCCTACTGACCTAATATAACTCAGTAGTAGTAAGAGCAAGAGACCAATGTTTCGACTCGGTGCTTGATTTGTATACTGTCAATTATTTCTTTGCATTCTATGAGATTAAATTTGGACCAAAAATTATAAGGTATCCCGAAGTAGATCTTCTATCATCTGGATCTCCAACCCAATCGGCATTTGTATCTGTAGTAAGAGTAAAGGGACCTTTGCAGAAGCGAAGACCATGGGTGATAGTTCCTTTAAGGAACCGCAAGATTCTTTTGACAGCCATCCAGTGAGTGGATCTCGGTTCGTGCATATACTGACAGACTTGATTAACTACAAATACAATGTCTGGTCGAGTCAAAGTGACATATTGTAATGCTTCGACCACACTACAATACTCATGTGGAGAGGACAATAGGTCTCTAAAGAACTTCGAGAGTTTGGACCCCGAGTCCATTGGTGATTTTATGGGTTTAGCATCATGCATATTTGTCCGCCGTATCAAATTCCAAATATATTTTGTTTGGGTGAGATACAAGTTTGATTTTACTTGTTGTGCCTCAAACCCAAGAAAATAATGGAAGGGACCTAGATCTTTCATTGCAAAGAGGTGGCCAAGATCAACCAATAACTTTGGAAGAGCACGGGAGTTGTTTCTAGCGAAAACAATGTCATCTACATAAATGAGTAGAACAATGAACTCGCCTCCAAAATTACGAACAAAAAATGATGTATCTACATTTGACCCATTAAAGCCAAGACTCTGAAGACAGTTTGTGAGTCGAAGATACCAACCCCAGGGTGCCTGTTTCAACCCATAAATTGCTTTGTGGAGCCGACATACATGATTGGATTTTGATGAGTCCACAAAACCAAAAGGTTGTGCCATATAGACTTCTTCAGTTGGAACCCCATGTAAAAAGGAATTGTGAACATCTAGTTGGCGAATGGGCTAACCAGACTGAACTGAGATGGAGTGAATCAAACGTACAGTAGTATGTCTTTCTACTGGACTAAATGTATCACTATAGTCTAGGCCCGGCTGTTGATGAAACCCTGTAGCCATGAGACATGAGACGAGCTTTATATTGCTCAATTGTGCCATCTGACCATTCTTTGAGTTTAAAGATCCATTTGCACCCCCATTATATTCTAACCTGATGTAGCTAGGACAAGTGACCATGTACCCTTTCTTTGCAAGACTTCAAATTCAAGAGCCTATGCAATCCGCCAGTCAAGAGATTTGACAACCTGAGAATTAGAAGTTGGTTCTACGGGCGCAATTGTGGTTTGTAAAGCCAGAGGCAATGGATATCACGTGGCAATAAGTCTTTTGGGTTTATAAATTCCATCCGTAGCCCGAGTCCATATCGAATGGGGCCTTTGAGAAATATGGGAACTAGAGGGTGGCTGAACTTGTTGATTCCTAAGTATAGCAAGTTGTGACACATCTTGAATTGTGTCGACTTCATTAGCTAGTTTTGAATTAGTGGGTACATCTAATGCATGTGGTTATGATGCAATGGAGCCAAGCAGCTATCCAGGTTTAATTGTGCCAAATGGTGGAATCAACAGATCATTTGATGAATGTTGAATACCATCGATGTTAGTATTTTATTGTGTTGGCTAATTCATTGGTTGGACAAAACTCTAGGTTCATTGAGTTATATTTTTCTATTTATTTTATAGTGGACCATGGTTGTGTCATCAGAAGAGCTGAAGCGAAGACAAAGAAGAAATCAGAAGAATTCCGAGTGAACCCAAGAGACCCGATCGATTGGATATTGGTCGGATCGATCGGATGAGGTTGACCCGATCGATCAGATACTTTTACCCTATTGATCGGATCTCGGGAAATCTCCAGAATTGGGCTACGCAGATTTGTTTCCTTTTCCAACTGGTGTTTCCCACTTTAAGTCCTATTTGTGTTTTAATACTGAGGCACGAATTTGGGGCTATATAAAGGGTGTTTCTCTCAACCCTAACTGACACATCAAGTAATTCTTTTATTGTTCTGAGGTGAGAAAATCCTATAAGAGATTCTTTGATTTTCTAGAGCCATCATTGAGAGGTTGTGCTAAAGATTTGCTCTAAAAAGTTTGTTGCTTCTATTCTTTTGTAGAAGATTGGTACATCTTGATTCTCAAGGTGCTACTGGATCAAGTGCGAGGAACGGTGCACGACGGGGAAGTCGTGGCAACAAGAGAAGTTGTGTAAGAACAACTACAGTCCTTAGGTCGATGGATAGATTGAAAAAGGGAGTTGTAAGTATATCTTGTAACTGTTCAATAGTTCTTAATTTCAAATCGTAGTTTTTCTCCTTGGATAGGGTTTCCACGAAAAATATTGTGTCTGCCTTCTTATGGTGATTGTTTAGTAGATTTATTTTCTAGTTCTCTTTTGTTTGGTCTTTGCTTCCGCTGTGCATTGGTTATTGGACTAGCAACCATTCTAGTAAGGACACTTTCAATCAAGTGTTGCCTCATCAAAACCACTAGACTTGTCCGCATTTGATTGACCAACGACACCATACCAGAAGCCTCGTTCGAATCATGAGCTACACCCATAGGCATGACATCAGAATTTTTGTTGATGTCAGAGTGCAGCGTGGACCCAACCTGTGCACCCTACGCGCTTGTTAATGGGCCTAGCATAGTGGTTGTAGTAGGAACTTGATTATGATCATTAGACCCATTGGTACCGTCATTCCATTTGAGAGATGGGAGCAATTCAGCAATGGCTTTGCAATAGGTGATAAAAAAGATTGACCCAATACAACTTGATCAACAGTGGGATGCTCATGAGCATTGAAGTTTGTGGAGACTAAATCATCTTTGCGGGTAAAAGGATATTCAAGTTCATCAACAACTACATGACGAGACATATATATATATATATATATATATTCTTTTTGACATTGGGTAATAGCATTTGTAGCCTTTGTAGTTACGGACATACCTACGGAAGACACGTGGTTTGGTGCGAAAAGCTAATTTGCCATATTGATATGGGCAAAGATATGGAAAACAGGCACACCCAAAGTTACGCATATAATACTAAAATCCGGAGTTTTTACAAATAACTTTTCATGATAAAAAACATTATCTAGAACACGAGTAGGCATGGAATTGATAAAAAAAGTAGCAATTTCAAAGGCAAGATCCCAAAATGAAAATGGAACAGAAGAGTGGGCCAAAAGGGCCAACCCTGTCTCAACTATGTGACGGTGTTTTCTTTCAGCCAAGCTATTTTGAGATGGGGTATGAGGGCGAGAAATTCTATGAGATATATCATTTTTACTTAAGACAGAGCAAAACCTATGACTTACAAATTCTCCACCACCATCAGATTGTATTGATTTTATTTTTCTCTCAAACATAGTTCCAACAAATGGTTTAAAGGTGAGAGAAATATCATAGACTCGGAACTTAAAAGTAATTGGAAACAACCAACAATATCTGTTGAAATCGTCAATGAAAATAACATAATACCTACACCCATTTATTGATGGTATAGGGGAATAACTCCATACATCCGTATGAATAAGATCTAATGGAGAAGAAGAAGTACTAGTAGTAGATGAAGTAAATGGAAGCCAAGAGTTTTTACCCATCCAACAAGCTGAACAAACATGTGGTAGCTTTGGTGAACCATGCATAAGGAGAGAAGACGCAACATGATGAATTATGAAGGATGTTGGAAGTAAGTGGGCCTTCTGGATGGGTTTCAAAACTTTTGACCCACTTAATGCATGGATCAAACACCCGAAAAGGCCAAGAACCCAATCCCAAGATCTAAAACCTTCATCTCATGCATTAAGATCATATATCTATAAACAAAAGACAAATCTAAACAAGCATACACAATCAAGAAGATCTACTAAAATAAATGGCTGTAGATCTATACATGAGGAACTTGGTTGCGCTCAAATCGAGAAGAAGTTTTTTATTTCCAAGAAACTCTTTCGCAAATTTGATCTCCTAGGCCTTGTGTTCTTCCACGTTATGACCCTCTTGTAGAGAACTATTCAAAGAGAATGGTGGGATCTCAATTGAGAAGAAAACCCTAGGCACTCTAGTGGAAACCAAAGGAGATGAGAGAGAGAGAGAGAGGAGAAGAAGAAGAAGAAGAAGAGGGCTTGGACGACCAACTCTAGGTGTGTAAGCATGCCTTGGACGTCCACCCTAGCTCTCCTATTTATAGATTCTAAGAACCTCATCTTTGACTATATTTAGAAGTCTCACTTCTAATTCTCTTATGTGTCCTACTCCTGCTTTTCGTAAGAGTCCCAATTAGAATATAACTTTCTCTTTTAAAAGCTAGCATGGGAATCACTAGGGATCCCTTAGATATGGCTCTAACTAAAGCATTTGGACCCCACATCTCATATGAACTCCGGACCCACAATTAAATGCAAATGAGTCCACTATATAAATGCAATTGCACTCTAGTCTTAGAAATATTACAAGGAGACCCTAAAATTTTCAACTACTGGAAACTTGCCCTTCCATCGTTTATATACATGGATCCATTGGAATTAAACTGTCAAACAAATTGGATTAACCTCTTATTATCTTTATGACCCAATTAATCATACTAATCATCGATACCATCCGATTAACTCTTAATCAGGACGGGTTTGCACTTATCGACGACTAATCCCATTAATCGACAGAGGGGATGATTCTCTTTTAGAGGTCAGATTCCTTAATTAGAGACAATATTTGGTTTAAGGTGCTACTCATGGTTCTTTATACATCCAATGCACTAGCACAACAATCCAGAGTTTTTCACTCAGATGGTCGAGACAAACCATATTATCTCATAGCAATTGCAGTGCTACAACCTTTTTAGATGAGATGCCCAGTCCCATCACTGGTTGTGGAATTACTTCAAGTATAAGAGTTGTGACCTATGCCTCCTGTATGTAAATCTCATCCACATACATGGATCACATTTAATATACTTAAGGGCTCTTGTTCATCTAATGAACAATCGTTAATCATGTGCAACCATAATATAAAATCTCATTCATCTCATGAATAAAGCATGATATTATAAATCAATTAAGATAATAAATGAATTTATTCTCATCATCCACTGGATTGAGGACATACAATCTAACAAAGGATGACCTAGTCGATGATGCGAGAGAAGACTTGATACCCGAACACTCAAAAGAGCATAAGGAGATGTAGGCACTTGACTACAACTGCTTGAAGCTAAAGAGGCTAGAGACCATTAATGATCAGTCCATGCAAGAGGGTCGTCCCCGACTGCTTTTCCTTAACAAAAAAGAGCCATGCTACTTGTCCTGGGCGTCATGTCCCGGGACTGGCCCGACTCCACATGAGGAGGGGCATTTTGGTCATTTGGCAAATGACCAAAATGCCCTCCCATGTGGAGTCGGCTTGTCCCGAGACATGAAATCGGGGACAAGTAGACTTTTTGAACAAAAAATCCAAAGTCATCAATTACAAAATAACAGTCATTGTCACGTGTAAACCGAGAAACAGATAATAGTTTGGTGAGTTAGTATGGACATGAAGAATATCACGCAAATAAACAGCTGATCTATTGGAAGGAAACCGAGAATCACCAATATCAGAAATGTGTAAATTATTACCATTACCTACTGCAAGCCCATCTGTACGCACATAGTCAGAGTGAAGTGATACGTTGCTAAGATCCGAGGTCATATGAATTTTGGCTCTTGTATCAATAAACCAAGCTGTTTCACCATGCTTGGTAGTAACCATGGCGTGAAGCTTCTTAGGGGGTTGCTTTCCTTGATATGAAAGATCCAAGCGATTGGAGCAATCAAGAGCAAGATGACCAACCTTGTTACAAATCTGACACATATGGCGTGGCTTTGGCCATTGGGATTGAGAAGATAAAGTAGATGATGATCTGCCATGATTAATATCCTGACTTCGCCCACAGTCTCGTCCTCGACTATGGCTTTGGGAATTGGAAGCTGTATATAGAGCGGTAGCGGGTTGCTCGGTGATAGGAGTAAAATGGTGCGACTCCAATCTTAACTCAAAAGTTAAGAGTTGCCCGAAAAGGTTCTCAAATGTTATAGAAGAGTCACAGTTCACAATAAAGGTGTGAACTACATCATATTCTGATCCTAGGACATTTAGAACTTGGATCTAGAGATCATACTCAGTAACAGGTTGACCAATGGCCTCAGGAGCATCAAAGATACCTTTCATTTTGTCAAGGTAATCTGTAATAGAGAGACCCACTTTTTTAAGTTTCTGGAATTACTGTTGTTTTAACTGCAGAACCTGAGATCTTGATTGAATTAGGTGTAGCTTCTCCAACCTTTGCCAAACCTCATGGGAAGATTCTAGACCCACAACCCTTTGTAAGACCGGGGGGGTAGCATTAATCCAAAGAAGGACAAGTGCATCATGCTCCATCCATAGTTCATAGGCAGGATTGGTTTCAGATGTATAAGTACCATTCTTTTCATTAAGAAATTTTGCAGGACAAATCCTAGTACCATCAACATATTTTAGTAATTTATTCACCCGAAGAACAGGAAGGAACTGGCTCTTCTACAATAGATGATTCTCCTTATCTAACCGAATAGAGACAAGACTAGCAATATTTGAAATTGAAATCACGGCAGAAGAATTACCTAAAGTGGCCATGGTGAAATTGAAGCAGAGAAATAAACAATAACCAAACCTCCGTAAAAGTCTAAAAAGGGCCACACACAAAGAACTATGCCGGTAGCGAGAGAGAGATTAATGGAAGCAGGTGTCTCTGCGTAGTGACGACACAATGCTCAACTAAGCAACATGTCTTGATGTTAAGAGCACTTTTGAAACACAAATCAACACGTATCGTCGGCAGTGCCCAGCAACACATTCCAGCAATGTAGATTAATTACACAGCGATCTGAAGCACAAAACGTCACGTAGGATAGAGCTCTACCAATCCAAGCGGATCGGTAACATAGGGAGCAGAAATACAGTAAAAATATGTGCACCATGACACAGTAGGATTTACAACAAAGGCTTTGTTCAACACTGTTCAAACTGCACTTAAAACTATAGAGAGCATCATAGATTAGATCTAGACAATGAACATCCACTGGAGGAACGAAAAAAAACTCTGATACCATGAAAGGTTTGAGTGAATTCGTCGTATTTCCATATTCATTGATGTATGTATTAATAGTACATTTACAAAGTGTAGATTTGGTTTGACAAGATTTACACATCATTTACACATCAGGAGATAAGATCTTATTTCTTCCTAATACAGAAGGTTTGTGTTGTGAGATCTTGCTCTGCTTGGGCTAATCATACATCTATGATGAGACCTAACCTTGGCATGCTTGGGCTTAGATGGATCAGCATGTGCCCATATCTTAACAGGACCCACATTTTCCTCAAAAAGTTCAGAATTTAAAGTCCGATAGGGGGGTTTCAGGTTTCGATTCCACAGAAAATTCTTCACCCGTTTATAAGCCTTTGTTCCTCGTTGGTTCCTGAAAAGCGGAAGAAAAAAAAAAGCTCTGGCGAAAAAAACCCTCCTTCAACTTCGCCCCAAGCCCTTGTTCAACTTCTCCATTTCCCAAGCCATCAGAAAAGACCTCTAGTTGGACTAAATGTTCCTCAAAATGTAAGATTCGTCTTCCCCCATTCCCATCTCGGACTCTCTCTCCGTGGTGCTACTTGCAAAACCCATTGAAGACCTCTCTTTTTTCTATGCTTGTAATGTGCAAAACACATTCAAGAGACCCTCTACAAGGGTTTGATGTTTGATTATGGTTCAAGTGTAACGCCCCATGATCCGGGCAGCTCGAATCCCGGGACATTAGTAGAAAAGTACCAAAATAATATCACAAATTCAATAAATGAGTAAATGTAAATCTCATATGAGTAGGAAATAAGGGCAATGTCCTACAATTACATTCCACTTTAACGAATTACATCAATGTTTTCAATTAAGCTAATACAAGCCTGGGCTCAATATGGCCAACTAAAAGATAACTAAAAGAAATAACAAACTCTAATGTGAAGGCATCTCAATGCATCCACTGCATATCTCTCCAGTACCCTGCGGCATCGGAGCAACCACCAAGCCCACACACGAGCAAGGGAAAAAGGGTAGGCACCTACAAGCACCAAGAATTGGGTTAGGCTAATGGAACCAAGCAAATAGGTATGTATTGATAACATCACTTGTAATAGTAAATAATAATGAAAGTCATACTTGATTCCATCTATGCTTACACAGTTAGTATTTCAATAATAATAATGAGGATTCCAAGTGTAAGGTATAATAGCGTAGAGTGAGGTGTATAATGATCCATGGGTAATTACGTATGTAACACAGTGTGGACAATTGATAATTACAACATATGATACAAAATGAGAATGAAGCCATTAGTATTGTCACCATGTTACAAATCCGGATAAAAGAGATAGTACCAAGTACTATAATCCCATAATATCATCATCAGCAAGCTAAAGATCCTCCACATCTAACATGTAAATAACAAAGATACTCGTAGTGGTATGAGAAGCATCCTATCGCATCCATATCCATCTAAGTCCATATATGTAAAACAAATAGCTTGTGGACATCAACAATGGGAGGTCATAGCCACCCCATGGTCCTTGTACAACCACGTAACCATATCAATAATAGAACAATTAATATCCATATTTTCATCATCCATAATTCATATCCATAGCCATATCCATCATATCCATCTCAACGTCCGAAGACACCTACTGCACCCAGCTCCCATGTCCGGCTATCTCGGTATCCATCCATACTTACCGTGCTCATCGTATTACACGTCTTAACCATCATAATCATCATAATACTCTCAATCTGAATGCTAGCTTTCTCAGTATCCGAAGATACCTATGGTGCTTGAACACATCATCGTATACCATATGTAGTGTACCAAGTGGGGGTACTCCGAATCCGATTACCTCATCGTGCTTACGTGGGACAAGACTAGGCAACTATATGATCCATGGAGTTTGGGGTGTCGATGTTACTCTCTTATTGTCATCAATGGTTACCAACACATATACTCCACTTCTGCATACACTTAATTAGTATTATCCCATACTATAGTCCATTTATCAGTGTATCTATCATTGTATTCCGATACTTATTAGTCAAAGCTTTTAGTGCAATGCTCTGACCTAAATGCCCAAGTCCGAACTGTGATCCAATAATTGTTAATCCAAGCGTTAAGTGCCATACCTGATCAGTGTTCTAAGTGTCACTCTGAGGTCTTACTGTCTCAATCCAACCTATACCTCCCATCCATGGTATTCATCCATACCATCAATCCATATAATGAATAAAAGCAAGTAAAGGAAGTCTCAACCATATTAAACAACAAATATGACCATATACAATAATCCAATTACAAAGTTCCAAAATTTTGGTACATGGTTTTGTGTGATACTGTGCCACAGGATCCTCATTCAACATAAAACGGAAACCCCTTTTAGGGTTTCATTTGCATTGAAACATTGAAAAGGGGGGGAAAAGAAGATTTAAGGAAGGAGAGAAGGAAAGGAGGGGGAGAATTAAAAAGAAAGGAGGAGAAGAAGAATAGAGAGAGTGAGGAGAAGAGGAAGAAAGCTCCAAAATTGGAAACCATGGCGATGATTGGTGTTGGCAATGATGGACCTGGCTTTTGTCCTCTCCTTCCACCCCGGGGCTGCCGGGGTTCGACAGAGGAGAAAAGCGAACATCAACATTTTTTTTACGGGTATGCCAGATTTTCTATTCTATTTGAATTTGAAGTGGTGATCCGGGATTTCTTCGAGAATTCTTCGGGATTTTTCTTGGATTTTTTCTGGACCCTTTCTTCTTGGAATGACCCCCCTTTTATAGGCTTTTGGTGACCATAAGGTGGGTTTATGAGTATTGATGGCATTGATGCTCCATGATGGGAGGAGTTACAAGTTTTTATTTCTTGATTTTGTAACTCCTTTTTCCTTGAATATGATTGGCCGATGGAGAATGATGGGCATTTAATCACCTTTAATCTCCATGATGAGGGGAGTTTCATGATTTATTGCCATGATTACTTGGACTTGTAACTCCTTTTTCCTTGAATCTGATTGGGCCATCCAAAATAACGGGTTAATGACCGCATTAACTTGACATGAAACGGGTCATTTAACTTCATTAATTGGTTGCCAGGGCATTTGAAGAGTCGTGGGCCATACCGCGTCTTTTGAAATTCTTCTTGTGACGATCGCCGATGGATCCACATGTTGTTTGATGTCGGATGGCCATGTAACTTCAGACATTAATTGTTGCCAGTGGGCTGGTGACATCTGTCTCCGATTGGCAATCCTAGAGTGATCAATGATGATTTTATGCTCTTGACGGCGGATCCGAAATGTTGATGAAGATCAGTCGATTTCAAGCATCAAGAATCAGATTTTCGAAAAACCACAGGGGCTGGAATTCCCGAAACGCGAAAAAGATAGGAAAAACGGGCCACTCGGCAGAAATCGGGCGACCCGGATTTCCAGGGTTGCCGGCGACCATGCACCCAAGGTCGCCGGCGAGCATGGGGATTTTCCCCTTTTGGTCGTTATTTTTCGGTCGTTTCTCCGATTTTTTAATTCTTTCTTTTCTCCTGTATTTTTCTTGACATTTTCCCTCATTTATTGACTTGATTCTCCTAAAGAAAATCTGACGAGAAGCCATGCAAATCGAAGCACAAAGTTTTCTATTTTCCAGAAAGGCCTAAGACTTTCTTGCCGATTTTCCGTCAAGAGTCAAAACTAGGTCAAACGATGTCGGAATTACCTGAAATTTGAGGTGCAACCTCCTAAGTAGTAGATAGGACCAACCATGGGCTTTTATTTGAGTTTTGAAGCCATGTGGAGTCCCGTCGACGGTAGACTTGATTTTGCTATGAGGAAGATGCCGTGCTTTGATGTACAGTCAACCGATGTTCGATCGACTTGAAATTTGACAGGGAGACCATTGGAGTCATTTTGAGATGATTCATTGGCTCCGATTTGAATTTCATGGTCCTGGGAGCTCCGCCGCCGGGAGGTTTGATTTTATTTCGAAGCGTCAAAGTCGGATCAAACATTATCGGAATGACCTGAAATTTAACATGAAGCCTTTTGGAGGTATTTTGAGACCATCCATAGGCTCTGATCGAAGATTTGATGTCTTCGACACTATCGTCGCCGGGAGAGCTGACTTTGCCACGGCTGTTTCTTTTTTTTTTTTTTTTGGCCAAACAATGTCGGAATGGCCTGAAACTTAATGTAGAGAATCCCAGTGGCATTTTGAGGCCACCCGTGTGCTCTGTTTTGTGTGTCGGGGTCTCTGGCTTCACCGCCGCCGGGAGCTCCTGCTCTGCTACTGGAGGAGTGAAGTTAGGCCAAATGATGTTGAAATGGCCCGAAACTTCATGTGTACCCCTCTTTTGGCTATTTTGAAGGATCTTACAGTTTTTATTTGATTTTGACAAGATCTGATGCTTGAAGCGGCACACGCCTGTTTGTGGTAGGATGCAGCTCCATGTGGCTTTTTTATGTTGAGAGTGTGTGAAGAGGCAAAGTGACATTTTTGGTGTTAACAAATGCCCCCTCGAGGTACAGCGACGAGTTGCGTAGCTTTTGGAGTCCATATGCCTCGAAGAGAAATTTGAAGGAAAGCTTCTGACTTGACCAAGAGTCTTGAGCTTTTTTTTTTTTTTTTTCTTTTTCAATCACCTTTTGAGTTTCCAAGGGGATTTTATGGTAGTGAGGGGGATCACGTACCATCTCAAGGCAAAGTTTTGAAAATGACATGGGGGATTTGGGTTTTTGGTTTTTGGATTTTGGTTTTTCCTTTTGACCTTGTGAACCTAAAGGCTTTATGTGGAACATTAGGCGGTCAAGAAGGGTTTTTTTTTTTTTTTTTTTTGTTTTTGACCTTGTGACCTAACAAGCTGTATGTGGCAAGTTAGGGGGTCAGGGTTTGACTTTTGATTTTGACCTTGTGACCCAACAAGTTGTATGTGGCAAGTTGGGGGGTCAGATTTGGTTTTGACCTTGTTACCTAACAAGTTGTATGTGGCGAGCTAGGGGGTCAGGATTTAGTTTTTTTTTTTTTTTTTTTTTTTTTTTTTTTGGCCTTGTGACCTAACAAGCTGTCTGTGGCAAGCCATGGGACCAGGGTTTGGTTTTTTGTGGAATGTCAATTTCAAGATTTGGCTTAATTTGGTTCATGAGGTTGGATGGTTTGGTTTTTTGGAAACACATGAGGCTTTTTTTTTTGAATGGTCCAATCAACTCAAAGAGGCATGGAATCATTTTGTATGTACTTGGTAAAAGGGATTTTTGATTTAAAGCCCCTTTTAGTGCTAGGTAGTTAAACCTGACTCATATGGGCTAACCTATGGAACCTTAAGCATTGAAGATGGCTTAGATCTCATATGGTGTCATTTTGTAAAGAATATCTAAAAATATCTCTTTTGGGTAGAGAATATCAAAAAATACCCTTACTTGGAGAGAATCTCTCAAGTTTCTTTGATTTTGGAAGAGATTTTTTCAAAGTATCTTTCTTTGGGGGAGAATATTTCTCATTCCCTTTCTTTTTGGATAGAATTTCTCAAAGGATCTTCTCTTTATGAGAGAACATCTCAAATCTCCTTTCTTTTTGGGAAGGTTGCTAATTTTTAGCATTTACCTCCTTGGTTTTCTCCTCCTTTCCTCTTTTGGTTTGCCCTCTTCTATAAAAGCAAAGGAGGTTGGATCTCTTGTTGTTATTGCTTTCTTTTTTGCAAAAATCTTCAAGAGTGCTTCAGGATCAAGAACTTCTCTTCAAGTTCTCCTTCTTCTCCATCCATGGTATCAAGTAAGTTTTCTTCCTTCACAAGAAATCCCATGTAGAAATAGAAAACTTTCCTTTTCTTTCTTTTTTATTTTTGCTTTCCTTCTTTTTTTTTCTTTCTTTTTCTTTTCTTTCTTTTCCCCACGTTTTCTTTTTATTTCTCTTCTTTTTTTTTATCCGTGCTCTTTTTTTTCTGTTTGGACAGGTCCGCACGTGGCAGTGGGCCACGGCCTGTGGGTCAGCCCAGAGTTTTTTTTTTTTTTTTTTGAAGAGGTTTTCCTCTTTTCTTTTTTTTTTTTCTCTTTCTTTCCCTCTTTTTGCTCACCATGATAATGAGGTTTATGCAATTCAAGATGTTCATGCATTTTTTTATGCATATTTATAGAAGGCTAGAGTTTGTAGCTCATGACAACATGATTTTTGACTTTGACAAAGTTTGATTGGTTTTGACCAAGTTGGGTTGGAATTGGTCAAGCTTTGGTTAAGGTTTTCCTAGCATCTAATGCATAATGATTTTCTTTGATGTATGATTTTTAGTAAATTGATTTGGAAGTATGATGATGAATACCTGGAAATCTTTTGCAAGTATTGGGATTTGAAGCTCGCAGCAATGTTGAGCCCTTTCCTACTCTTGCAGGATTTTTGAGAAGCTTTGCAAGTTTTGGTGTTCGGAGCTCGCAGCAATGTTGAACCCTTTTCCAATCTTGAGGAGATTTTGAGAAGACTGGCCTGATCTCGCATCAATGTTTGAGTTCAAGCCTTCTTTGAGAATCCTTCATTGACTATGAGCTTGCAGCGATGTTGAGCTCATCTTCAGGCTTCCTATCTTTTTCTGGGTTTTTCCCTTTTCCTCGGAATTGCCCCGGAACCATGCCAAAATTTCGTTATAATCTTTTAGCAAAATTCTGTCATTTTGGTGATGATTGATCTTTTCTTTTCCATCCTTTGCAGGTAATTCCTCTAGGACAAACAAGGGCAAAGAGCATGTTACTAATGCACCTCGCCGTTCTACCAGATCTTCTAATGTGGCCGTACAGCAAGCCTGGGAGAAGGTCCAGTATGTCTAGAGGAACTTGGAAGAGTGTGATTCCCTCAACCGTGATGAGGTGAGACAGCGGTTGATTACTTTCAAGGATGAGAAATTCTACAAGATTATGGTAAGCAGTCGTCCTTGGGTCATGGACGACTGCTTGATCTTTTCTTTTCCATCCTTTGCAGGTAGTTCCTGATGGAACGCGCTCCGAGGCGCCGTGGGGCGGCTACCGGGGTCGGCGGAACGTGGGAGTCCGTCGGGTCCGACCCTTTCGCGCCCTGGCGGGCCCTGAAGCGTGCATCAACATTTCTTTTGTGTGGGTGTGCCAGATTTTCTATTTTACTTGGAATTGCAAGTGGTCATCCGGAGATCAACCTTCGCAAGTAAAAAGGAAATCAACTTCTTTCAAGTTTTCCATTGCACAAATATTTAAGAAAAGAGACATTTTCTTGGTTTGCCGTGAAAGGCGATTTTGTTTGGCATTTATAGCCGATTTTGGCGTTTATAGCCGATTTACAATTCTCATCAATAATGAAAGACAAGAGTTGTGATTTTTGTCTCTTTTAGAAAAATACAAACTACAATGAAAAGCAAGAAAAGGAAGATCTAACTTTTCAGGAGATTGTGGGGGACTCGTTCAGATTGACGGTCGCAAGCCATGTATGGGCTTCGCCATCATCCATGCAGATGAGAACAGAAGATGCTCTTGATTCGCTAGGCTTGGCTATAACCTCAGGTTTTTAGAGGACAAAGACCAAGAGAAGGTCCTATGTCCAATAAAAAGCTAAGTAGACGGGCTGAAAAGCCACGTCTAAGCCATTGGAGGCAGCGGGAGAAGGCAAGGACCTTGGGGGGGGTGCCCCCCAAGGGACTTTTGTCACCTTGTAGTGGTGGCCGGTGCAGAACTTCAGCAGAGTTTTTCTCTCTTTTTCTTTCTCTCAGATCTCTTTCTGATCTTTTTTTTTCTGATCCTCTGATTTTCTCCTCTTTTTTCTGATTTTAATTTCAATGGAATGCTCTCCTATTTATAGGCTTTTGGTAGCCATTTAGGAGGGTTTATGAGCCTTAATGGCTTTAATGGGAGGAGTTACAAGATTTATTTCTTGATTTTGTAACTCCTTTTTCCTTGAATCTGATTGGCCGATGGAGATTAAGGGCTTTTAATCACCTTAATTACCATAATGGGAGGAGTTTCATGGTTTAAATGCCATGAATCAATTGACTTGTAACTCCCAAATGCTTGCTTCTGATTGGGCCGTCCAAAGAAATGAATTAATGACTGCAATAAAGCTAGTCAATTAACCACATTAATTGGTCGCCGAGCAGTCGAAGAGTCGCGGGCCATGCCGTGTCTTCTGGAATTCTTCTGGCGATGATCATCGATGGATCTACATGCTGATCGACATCGGATGAACATGTAACTTCAGACATTGATAGCTAAGAGTGGGCCGGTGACATCTGTCTTGTCGATTTCACGATCGGTCGGACAGAAAGTGCACTTTCTTGGTCGACCGGTTGGCGATCTTGGAGCGATCAATGATGATTTTATGCTTTTGGAGGTTGACCCGTGATTTTGACGGATGTCGGAGGATATGAGTCAATTTCAAGCACTAAAAATCACATTTTCAGGAAACCACAGGGGCCAAAGTGCGCGAAACGCGAAAAAAAGACGGAAAAAACGGGTCACCGGCGGAAAATCCGGTGACTCGGACCTCCATGGTCGCCGGCGACCATGGACCGGCGACCATGGGCCATGGTCGCAGGGGCCTGCGACCATGGGCCATGGTCGCAGGGGTCTGCGACCCTGGGGGATTTTTCCCCTTCGGAGCCCGTTTTGCGGTCGTTTTGAGGTCTTTTTCGTCGCCGTTTTCTTCTGTATTTTTCTTGACATTTCTTCTCATTTATTGGCTTGATTTCCTTGTAGAAAACTTGATGAGAATCCTTGCATTTTTAGAGTGCAAAGTTTCCAATTTTCCGGGAAAGTCGAAGACTTTGTCGCGTAGAGCTGCTGATTTTCCGCCAGAAGCTGAAACTTGGTCAAACGATGTCGGAATGACCTGAAATTTGAGGTGAAGCCTCCTGAGCAATAAATAAGACCAACCATAGGCTTTTGTTTGAGTTTTGAAGCCGTTTGGGGTCCCGTCGATGCTTCACTTGATTTTGCTGCGGGGAAAATGCCGAGCTTTGATATGTGGCCAAACGATGTCCGATTGACCTGAAATTTGACGGGGACCCTATTGGAGTCATTTTGAGACGTTCCATGGGCTCCGTTTTGGATGTCATGGTCCCGGGTTGCTCCGCCGCCGGTAGGCTTGATTTTCTCTCGGAGCATCGAAACCTGGTCAAACGTTGTCGGAATGACCTGAAATTCAACGTGCAGCCTTTTGGAAGCATGTTGAAGCCACTCATGCACTTGGTTTGATGAGCAAAGGCTTCGGTGGTTCCCGCCGCCGGGAGGCTTGATTTTGCTGCTCGAGCATTGATGGAGGGTCAAACGTTGTCGGTTTGACTTGAAATTTGGCATAGAGCCCTTTTGAGACATGCTAGAGTCATCTGTAGGCTTTGATCGAAGTTTTGACGTCTCCGATGATGTCGCCGCCGGGAGCTCCCGTTTAGCTGTCGGAGCAGTGAAGTTAGGCCAAATGTTGTCGAAATGGCCCGAAACTTCATGTGTACTCTTCTCTTGGCTATCTTGAAGGATCTTGCAGTTTTTGTTTGATTCTGACAAGATTTGAATTTTTGGAGAAATTGCATTGCCTATTTATGGCAGGTTGCGACTTCATGCAGCTTTCTTGATGTTGAAGAGGCAAAGTGACATTTTTGGTGTCAACAAATGCCCCCTCGAGGTACAGCGACGAGTTGCTTGACTTTTGTAGTCGATGTGCCTCGAAGAGAGTTTTGAAGGAGAGCTTGTGTCTCGACCAAGAGTCTTTGAGCAATCTTTCCTTTGGTAGAGTAGCCTTTGAGCTTCTAGGGGAATTTTATGGTAGTGAAAGGAATCACACACCATCTCGAGGCAAAGTTTTGAAGATGACATCAGGGATGTGGATTTGGGCTTTTGTTTTTGACCTTGTGACCTAACAAGCTGTATGTGGCAGGTTAGGGGGTCGGGTTTTGGTTTTGACCTTGTGACCCAACAAGCTGTATGTGGCAAGTTGGGGGATCATGATTTGGTTTTTGGTTTTGGTCTTGTGACCTAACAAGCTGTATGTGGCAAGTTAGGGGACCAGGATTTGGTTTTTGGTCACTCTTTGGGACTGTGTGGGTCCATTGGAGTGGTTTGGATTTTTGTGGAATGTCAATTTCAAGATTTTGGTTCAATTTGGTATATGAGGCTGGATGGTTTGATTTTTGGAAGCTCATGGGGCTTGGGATTTTTTGTATGGTTCAATCAACTCAAAAGAGGCATGAAACCATTTTTGTATGCTCTTGGTAAGAGGGATTTTTTTTTTCTGACTAAAAGCCCATTTTTTTTTTTTTTTAGTGCCTAGGTGGTCAAACCTGGCTCATATGGGCTAACCCATGGGACCTTAAGCTTTTTAGGATGGCTTAGATCTCATGTGGGGCCATTTTTATAAAGAATATCTAAAGATATCTCATTTGGATAGAGAATATCTAAAAATATCTTTATGGGAGAGAATCTCTCATCTTCCCTTAATTTGGGAGAGAATATCTCAAGGTATCTTTCTTTTTGGGAAAGAATCTCCAATCTCCTATTTTGTTGGAGAGAATCTCTCATTTGATTGATTTTGGGAGGAAATCTCTCAAAGACATCTTTCTTTTTGGGAAAGAATCTTTCTAATTCATTCTCTTTTGGTAAGGTTACTAATTAGTAACACTTACCTTTCTTTTTTGTTTCCTTCTTTGATTTGCTCTCTCCTATAAAAGCAAGGAGGAGGCTAGATCTCTTGCCCTTATTGCTTTCTTTTGCAACAATCTCAAGAGAGCTCCAAGACCAAGAGTTCTTCTTCTTCAAGGATCTTCAAGCTTTTTCCTTCTTCTTCTCCGTCAATGGCTTCAAGTAAGTTTTCTCTCTTTTTCTTTCAAGAAAACTCCATGTAGAGAATAGGATGGTAAAAAAGAAAGTTTCTCTTCTTTTTTTTTTCTTTCTTCTTTTTTTTTTCTTTTTCTTTTTCTTTTCTTTCTATTCTTCTTCTCTTTTTTTTTTCTTTTCTTTTCCACGTGATTTCTTTTTTTTCAAGTTTTTTTTTTCTTTTTTTTTTGTGGGCCGTACGGACAGATCCGTACGGATCTGGTCCGTACGGCCACGTGGCCTATTTTTTTTTTTTTTTTTTTTTTCTGTTTTCTTTCTTCTCTTTTTTTTTCTTTGAGAAAGTTTCTTTTTTTTTTTTTTTTTTTTTTTTTGCTCATCATGATAATGCGTTTTTATGCAAATCTAGATGTTCATGCATGTACTTTTTGTAAATTGAATTGAGTAGCATGATGTGATAGCATACCTGAAAATCTTTGCAAATTTGGGAATTTGGAGCTCGCAGCGATGTTGAGCCCTTCTTGATTTTGCGGAGATTTTGAGGTTTCGAAAGTTTGGAGTTTCGGAGCCCGCAGCAATGTTGAGCCCATCTTCAAACTTTCTATTTCCGTCGGGGTATTTCCTTTTTCTTTGGAGTTGCCCCCGAGTCATGCCAAAATTTCGCCAGATTTTTGGTGGGACAAAGTGACCCCTTTTTTTTTTAGCGAAATCCTGTCATTTTGATGACGATCTTTTTCTTTTCCAACCTTTGCAGGTGGTTCCTCCAGAGCGAACAAGGGTAAAGAGCCTGCTACAAGCGTACCTCGTCGATCTGCTAGATCTTCCAATGTGGCCGTTCAGCAGGCCTGGGAGAAGGTCCAGTTTGTTGAGAAGAACTTGGAAGAGTGCGATTCCCTCAATCACGATGAGATGAGACAGCGATTGATCGCTCTCAAGAATGAGGAATTCTATAAGATCATGGTAAGCAACCGTCCTTGGGTTATGGACGATCTGAGGGTTTTGCCCAAGCCTACCTTCTTCTTTGGAGATGCAGTCCCTGACGACTTGACATACCAAAGGAGATGTTTTCAGTTCTCTTACACAGCTGATGGTGAAGAGAGAACTATTTCTACCCGGTCGTCTTTTGACCGGACCATCTCGATCCTGAGCCTTTCTCCCACGTGCCCTAAGAGGGAAGATCCTCCGAGCTGGGTGAAGAGGACCAGTGTGATCAAGACCGGGGTTTTTGTTGGTGGACCTTCCGGTTTTGCAGAGAAGCCACCTGTCCGTATGGACATGTTGATGCCAGCCAGCGGCTACCAGGGCTCTGATTATCCGTCGGTCGATTTGAGACCGGTGGGCCATGGCGTTTTCAGCGGTGACGGCAGTACTTGGGTGAAGCCTTTTCGACTTCGTGGCCGTTTCAATGCTGACTCCGATTGGAAGTCATGGACTGACCACACCTTGCCGATTGGGGGCGCCGTTTTGAAGGAAGCCGGGATTTTTGACGCGGTCCGCACTTTTAGGGAGACCGTGACTTTTTCCGATGATGCCTTCATGGCTATGTTGGAGTCTTTCCTCCCTCAGACCAATACCTTCGTTGTCACGAATGGTGAGGTTGGTTTTTCTCTGAAGGAGTTGAGTGCTATTACTGGATTGCCCATCCTTGGCAAACTCTACGAGGAGTTCATGCCGATTGACAGCGTCCTTGAGGAGCAGTCAGAGGAGTTCAGGCTCCTATACTTTCAGCTCGTCGCCTTCTATGATTTTTTGAAGGAGGGCTCGAAAGTGAGATCCAGCAGTTGGAAGAGTTATGGCTCTTCATTCTTCAACTTCTTTGACAGCAAAGAGTCTTCTGATAGCATGACCCGGGAAGACAGGAAGAAGACTTCGGTCATGCAGGAAGAGTTGAAGGGTTTCTTCGCGAGCACAGATGCCATTTGTTCTGACATTGCATTGCGGAGAGATCTTGCTTTTTACCTCACTTTTTGGCTAGGTGAGGCTATTTTTGCTGGTGGAGATGGGACGCACATCAGGCCGCATTGTATTTTTCCGGCTTGTCAGATGGCGTTTGGAGAGCGGCTTGCTTTGGTGCCCGCTCTTTACTCCTACCTGTGTACCGAACTGCAGGCTGCTGCTTTCTTGGTTCGGCTTGGGCTCCCTATGAATAGGGTATTTTCAGCCCATATCTTTTATTCGTGGTTTGTATACCACTGTCCTGGCTTCCACCAGCTGGGTGCTGCACAGGATGATGATCCTCTGATGATTCGATTGGCTAAGGGAAAATCCGTATCTGAATCACTTTTGTTTGCCCGCATGAGGATCCGACGGTTCAGGGACGTCGAGATGGGGCAGTCTTCAGTTAAGCTTTCTCCGGAGTTGCGGAAGAAGGCTTTTGATTTTGGTGCCTCCCGAGACTCTACCAGAGCAGGGTCGGGAAGGCATTACTCTTTGACCAATGCAGAGAAGGAGTGGCTTTTCAGCATACGAGTCGGCACGATGGTGTACCGTAGACATCTTTTCGTCGACATCCAGCTGTATGTACCTTCTCGCTTTGCACTTCAGTTGGGCTTCTCTCAAGGCGTTGTTGGAGCGCCTTCGAGTATGGTGAAGCGTTTTGGGGGTTTGCAGGATGGCAGAAATGCATGGGCTTTCTATAGTGCTGAAGACAATACTGCCACGATTTCTTATCCTGAGCTGTCGACTTTCCGAACTGCCGGCTTCACGAAGTGGTTCGCGGAGGGCTTTTTGGCATATCGGGGGCTTTCCAAGAAGGAGCTTGATGTAAAGCTGTCTTCTGGAAAAGGCATTGGGAAGTCGGATGGCGTCTGGCGAGAGGAAGTTTGGGCCTTCCTTTCTGGAGAGAAGCACAAGATAGGCTTTCTCGGTGACCAGGGCGTCATTGGTTCTAAAGCTGTTCGGGAAGTACCTGATGAGGCTTTGGAGCAGCTAGAACAGGAGGAAGTTGAGCTCGACGCTTGGATACAAGCGGCACAGAGACGAGCTTCCGTGGAGTCTACTGGCGAAAGCAGACCATCCAGTGAGGAGTCAAGTGAGAAACCTGACTCTGATAGTGGGGCGGGTTCTTCTAGGAAGCGAACCCGTAGAGGTAAGAAGAGGAGGAGTCATCATCGCAGCGAGGGGCCACATGAGGACTCTCCTGACATGGAAATCCCTCTTACCATCAACGAGGAGGTGCCAGAGGCTGTCGACGAGCCTCCAGAGAAGAGGAGTCGTGGGGAAGAGACCATTGGTGAAGGTATGATTCTTCCTTTTTCTTTTTCTACTTCTTTCATGGGGCTTTCCATGTTCTGATTTGTTTTCTCACCCTGCTGCTGCTTTTTTTTTTTTTTTTTTTTAGCAGAGGATGAAGACTTGCCGATGCCTGAGGTTCCGACCGATGAGGCGGTGATGGAGCCGGTTATGGCATCTGAAGAAGAACCGAGGGACTCTGGAATGACTCCGGAATCTCCAATTGGTATAACTTCTTTCGCTTTCTCTTTTTTTTTTGCATGCGACTTGATTTGCTAACATTTTTTTCTTGTCAGCTGACTTGCCACAGGATTCCGATGACTTTGAACCATCAATGGACGCAAATGTCGATGATGCTTCTGATGAGTTCATGGAGGAAGAGAGTGTTCCGCCAGTCGTCGAAGAAGGTACTTTGTAGTGATGACCCTGATGGTTTTTTTTTTTGAACAGGATCATATCATACCTTTTTGTGTTTCATTTGCAGGTTTTGAAGTGACAGAAGAGAGTCCATCGCTTTCTTCAGAACCAGAGCAAGGGATGCTAGAGGTCGATCCGGAGGTAGAGACCAGTTCAGACATGATTGAGGAGATGCCTCGTGTTGAGATTCCCTCTCCAGTGGCTCCAAGTGAAAAGAGTTCTTTTGTTACTCTTCCAATGGGACATGACATGAGCAGCCGATCAGCGGAGAAGGGTGAATCTTCATCCAGTTCGTCTCTTCAATTTGCGAAGAAGGTGCTGGCTCGGGTTTTGAGTTCTTGGGTCAAGACTCTCCTTTCTGGACACTTGGAAGCAGGATTTGGCATGATCCCACATGTGCAGGAGATTCTCACTGATACCGAAGAGGTTGGTCTGGATGTCACAGGTGCCAGGGCGATCGTTGATGGGATCATTGCACTGGGTGACAAGTGGTTTGAGACCATGGGTTTCCCTGACGACCAATTCTTCAAGGAGATGTTCTTGGACCCTGCTGATAAGGCTAAGTCTGACCTGAATGAGGCTACACAAAGCAAGAAGCAGCTAGTTCGGGAGAAAAACAAGGAAGAGCTAGCCATCATCGGATTGAGGCATGACCTTAACGTCCTTGATAGGGAAGTTGAGGAGGCCAGGAAACGTCTTGAGCATTTGAAGGCACAAGTCGATGCTAAGTGGGCTGCTATAACAGAGGCTCGTGACAGGGAGAGTACTCTGATTCGCAGGGTTGCAGATGCCGGTCAAGTTCTCGAGAGAAGGACTCTAGAAAACGAACGATGGCAAACTGCTGGGGAAGAGCTTCCCGGTGTGAAAGAAGGGTTACGGCATTCGCCAGCATCTCATGGCAAGTTCCTGAAGAAGCGTGCCTTGGAAACTCTGACGGCTGAGGCCAAAAGTTTGCTTGAGGAGCTGAAGCTTTGGCTGGAGACCATTTTTGGCTAAGCTCCTGATTTTTTATAGCAGAAACCATTCTTCTTTTTTTTGGTACCACATGTATTTTTTGGTACTCTTTTTTTTTTGTTTTCCCTACGCTCACTCAAATCTTTTTGTGATGAAAGCAATTGCTAAATGGGATTTGATCAAAAGCTTTGTCATTTTGTGAAAATCTTTTGTCAAATGGTTGTTTTGGTAGGGGAAACGAATTTGGCATGAAAGCCGGATTTTTGTGGCATTTACAGCCTGTTTGGTGGCATTGATAGCCAATTGGTGGCATTTATAGCCGGTTTGGTGGCATTGATAGCCAATTTGTGGCATTTATAGTCGGTTTGGTGGCATTGATAGCCAATTTGTGGCATTTATAGCCGGTTTTGACATGAGAGTCAGGTTTTTTTTGTGTGGCATTTGTAGCCGAGTTTTTTGAAAACCAAGTTTTGTTTTATTGGCATGAAAGCCGATTTTGGCGTTTATAGCCGGAAATTTTTGTTTTGGCATTCATAGCCGGATTTTGGCATTTATAGCCGAGTTTTGGTTTTCAAAATGCAGGTATCGACTAAATGTCGCCTCCCCGCTGAATGGTCTTGCAAGTATCGATGGAATGTCGCTTCCTTGCTCATTCGGTTTTGCGAGTATTGATGGAATGTCACTTCCTCGCGGGTTAGGTTTTGCAAGTATCGATGGAATGTCCCTTCCTCGCGAATTGGGGTGCAAATATCGACTAAGCGTCGCTTCCCTGCTTTTCCCAAGACTTTTGGTTTTACGGGTACTGACTTGATGTCGTTTCTCCGCGATTTTTGAAATTTGAGGTTTTCTCGAACCATTTGTAATTTTGGTTGTGGATAGCAACTGGTATGTTGCATCTCCACGATTTTTGAAATTGGGTTGTGGATATCAACTGGTTTGTTGCTTCTCCACGATTTTAGGTTTTCTCGAACCTTTGAAATTTGGGTTGTGGATATCAACTGGTTTGTTGCTTCTCCACGATTTTTGAAATTGGGTTGTGGATATCAACTGGTTTGTTGCTTCTCCACGATTTTTGAAATTGGGTTGTGGATATCAACTGGTTTGTTGCTTCTCCACGGTTTTTGGATTTTGCAAGTATCGACGAAATGTCGCTTCCCTGCGATTTTGGGTGCAAGTATCGATGGAATGTCGCATCCTTGCTTTTTTTCAAAATTTTTGTTTTGCGGGTACTGACTTTGATGTCGTTTCCCCACGATTTTTGAAAAACCATTTTTTTTTGTTTAAAGACACGAGGGTCGTAAATTTTGACCTAGAACCATTTGGCGGTAAAAGGTAAGGTGGACTAGGGTGGAAATCCCTGAATCCGGATTTTTGTTTCAAACCATGAATTTTGGTTCAAGGATCGAAAGTTTTGGTCAAGTCAGGGAGAGGCTCCTAAACTTGGATTTTTTTTTGTTTTTGAACAATGAAACAATGAAAGTAAGCATTGTTTTTGAATCTCTAGAAATTTTGACATTTGATATGAAAATTCTAAAGAGAGTGGGTTTGACGAGCGAGTACCTGAGAACAGGTTTTGGCCATACAGGCATTGCTCTTACCCAGTTGGGTAAGTCTTCAAGGGTAGTACCGCTTCAAGAACTTGCCGTTGATAGGCAGCATACATCTGTCGCCTTCCATGTTTAGGAGGGCATATGCGCCGTTGGAGAAGACCTTGTCGATGACGTAGGGTCCCTCCCATTTTGGTTCAAATTTGCCTTTGGATTTGTGTGCGAAGACCATTGGTCTTTTTACCGCAAGAACCAAGTCACCCTTTTTGTAGGCGCGTTGCCGGACCCTTTTGTCAAAAGATCCTGCCATGCGTGCTTGGTAAAGTTCAATGCTTTGTCGAGCTTCGAGCCGTCTCTCATCGAGATTGTCCAGCTCATGGAGTCGCAATTTCGCATTGCTTTCTTGAGTCATGTCATTTTGTAGAGATACCCTCAGAGAAGGAATTTGTACCTCTAGGGGCACGACAGCTTCGCATCAATAGACCAAGGAGAATGGTGTGCTATGGGTTGGTCCTCGAACGGTGGTTCGATAGGCCCACAAAGCTTTAGACAGTTTGTCGCTCCAGTCTCTTTTGTGACTAGAGACCATTTTCTTGAGGATTTTGCAGAGTGTCTTGTTGAAGGCTTCTGCTAATCCGTTTGCTGCCGGATTGTATGGAGTCGAAGGACAGCTTTGAATTTTGTATTTGTTGCAAAACCTGTAGAATCGATGATCCCGGAATTGTGGTCCGTTATCATGGACGAATCTCTTGGGTATGCCGAAACGACAAATGATGTTGGTGCGTAGGAACTGAAGAACTGATGAGGTCTTCATTTCGTTGAACGCAAATGCTTCTGACCACTTGGAGAAATAATCCGTAGCGGCGAAGATGAAGCGATGACCTTTGCTTGAAGGGGGAGAGATAGGACCTATGATGTCCATGCCCCATGCTTCAAAAGGCCATGAGATTGCTGTAGGATGCAGCCATTCCGGAGGCATGTGAATGTAATCTCCGTGAACTTGGCATAGCTGGCAGCGTTTGGCAAATTGCATTGCATCAGCAACCATGGTAGGCCAATAGTAACCTAACCTTTTTATCTGATCATAGAGCTTAGGACCTGCCTGATGGGCTCCACAAAGACCAGCATGAACTTCTTTAAGTGTTTCTTCGGCCTCTTGTTGTGACAAGCAGCGTAGAAGTACTCCGTTGAAGGATTTCCTGTAAAGGATCTTTGAAGGGATATCCAAATGAAAGTTTGGGGCTCGCCTTTGAATGCTTACCCGTTCTTTTGGATCTTCAGGTAGGATTCCGAACATAGTGTAATCAATGAACGGATCCCTCCAGTCGCCGATTGAAGGTTGAAGGATAGAGATCCGACTTCCAACCACTCGGTGGCATTCAGCAACTGCTTGGTGTGTGTTAAGAGGAGGGAGGATCCTTCTCTCATTCACTGTAATTTGCATGTTTTCCCCTTCCTGGATCGCCATTGATGCGGCAAGTCCGGCCAGGGCATCTGCACGGATATTTTCACCTCTACGAATGTGGGTGATGTTGCAGATGTCAAACTTTTGCAGAAGCGATTGTGCCTTGTTGTAATAAGGCAGCAGATCGGGCTTCCTGACTTCATATTTCTGATTCATCTGGTTGACGATCAGTTGAGAGTCTCCAAAGACTTCCAGCATAGTGATACCGGATTCGATGGCGAGTTCCAATCCTAGGATCAGAGCTTGGTATTCAGCTGCATTGTTTGTGCATGGTTCCAGTAGCGAGAAAGCGTGTGGAATCATGCATTTGTCGGGGCTAACAAAGAGGATGCCAACTCCCGAGATCAGCTTTCTGTTTTCATTTGTCCTGGTTGCACCGTCAAAGTACATGTCCCAGGAGGCATTTGGTGAGGAAGTCTCCACGTTGTAGACAGGTTCGTCTGGGAGATCATCTCTGAGTGGAGAATCTTTAGGCAATGGATGCTCTGCGAGGAAATCTGCTAGAGCTTGGCCTTTGATTGCTTTTTGTGGCACATACCTAATATCAAATTGTGACAAGAGGATGGACCATTTTGCCAGTCGGGCATTGAGAGAACCGGCCTTCGTAACAAGGACCTTCAAGAGATTGATCCTTGAGATCAGGTAGACTGTGTTGGAAAGCAAGTAGTGACGTAGCTTTTGTACGGCGAACATCACTGCAAGGCATTCTTTTTCGACTGGAGAGTAGCGATGCTCTGCACCTACTAGCATGCGGCTGAGGTAGTATAGAGCAGCTTCTTTTCCCTCACCATTCTCTTGTGCAAGCAGAGCGCCTACAGAATGATCAAGAGCTCTTGTGTACAAGATGAATGGTTTTCCAGTGGCAGGAGCAGCTAACACTGGAGGTTTGGTCAGGTATGACTTGATATCTTGAAATGCGGCTTCACAGTCGGCATCCCAGACAAAGTCTACACCCTTTTTCATCAATCGAGAGAATGGACGGCATTTCCCCGAAAGATTGGAGATGAACCGTCTGATGTAAGCCAATCTCCCTTGGAGCCCTTTTAGTTCTCTCAAGGTTCTTGGAGAGGGCATTTCTAGAATAGCCTTGACTTTTATGGGGTCAAGTTCTATTCCAGCTTTCCGAACAAGGAATCCGAGAAACTTACCCGACGAGACGCCGAAGAAGCATTTTAGAGGATTCATCCGCAGTTTGTGTTTGCGGAGTCGGAGGAAGACTTCCCGAAGATCTTTGAGATGGTCTTCTTTTCTTCTGCTTTTGACGGCGAGGTCATCAACGTAACATTCGACCGTCTTGTGCTGCATATCTTGGAATATTTTCATCATAGCCCTCTGATATGTGGCACCAGCATTTTTCAGACCAAATGGCATGACAGTGTAGCAATACACGCCAAATGGAGTCCGAAATGAAGTGTGTTTTTCATCCTCGGGATGCATCTTTATCTGATTGTAACCAGAGAAGCCATCCATGAATGTCATTCGCTCGAATCCGCAGGTATTGTCAATCATCACCTCCGGTATGGGGAGCGGGAATTCATCTTTAGGGCAAGCGCCATTCAGGTCTCTATAGTCAATACAGACCCTGATCTGCCCATTTTTCTTTGTCACGGGGACAATATTGGCCAACCACTCTGGATGTTGTTCCTCACGGATGAAGCCAACGCTTTTGAGTTTTTGAACTTCTTGTTCAATTTTATCCATCACATCTGGACGGAATCTTCTTTGGCCTTGTTTGACAGGCTTGATGTCTTCTTGAAGATTGAGTTTGTGGACTGCTACTTTGGGGTCTAAACCAGGCATTTCAGCATAGGATCATGCAAAGCAATCAACGAACTCACGAAGAAAAGCGATATACTCGGGTAACTCATCATCCTTTATATTCTTGCTTATGAATACAGGACGTGGGTTATCTGGTGTTCCCAAGTCTATCTTTTCAACAGGATCTTCTGTCGGAAGGTTCGAAGGTGGTTCCTCCACAATATTTTCGGAGGCTTCCAACTCAACGAAACCTTCTGGAGTTTCAACTGCATTACCAGACCAAGGCTCTGTTCCTTTCCATGGATTTTCTTGATTGGTGATCTCCTCAAGGCTTGCTATGAGATAGTCCCAATCGCCTGTTGAGTCTGGTATTTCTTTTGGAGACGAGGGTTCTTTTGGGTCAGGATGCCACAAGTCTGTATTATCGGACGATTCCTCTTTATCATCAGAGAAATCATACCAATTGGATGAGCTTCCTGGATCTTTGTCAGGTAACTCTTTAAAGAGATTTCCAGGGGGATCGATGTCTTCGTGGACTTTAGATGTTGAGGCTTGGTCGGTAAAACGACTTTTAAGCCTTTGTGTCAACTGTCTCAGAGGAGTGTCGGGATCATACCCTAACCCATATGAAGACTTTTCTACATGACCGTAGAGTCTCCAATCTTCCAGCTGGCTTTTGGTCAAGGCGGGCTCCAATGGCGTGAGAATACCGCGTCTTTCTCCCAAACCGACTGGGTTTTGAGCGTCATAGCCCATTTTCTTCATAATTGCTTGTGCCACAGGACTATATAGAGATAGCTGAGGCATACCTTCATTTTGGAAAGGTTCCAGCATAGAATTTGATGAAGAAGCGTCCGATCTATGGAAGAAGATCGGCCTTTGCTTTGGTGATGTTGCCGGAACAACAAAGGTAGCAGACGTAGGATCTTCTACATCAGCAGGTGTCTCCATCGGAGTGAGAGCAGGCTGAACTTGCTGAGTGTCAGCTTGGCTTGACGATGCATCGTCTTCTGGCTCTGAGTCCGAGTCTGTGTCTTGCATGATAGACACGAGAGAGACAACAAATTTGCCCCCAGGCTTTTGTTTCGCCTTCTTCACTTTAGTCGTGATGACCAAAGGTTTTGAATTCTTGAGGGAGATAACGAAGGGAGATTGACTACTCTCTTCTAATTTGCCGGAGGGTTTGTTTTCTTCCGGTGATTTTTTAGGAGCCTTGCCTTTATCTTTCTGGAGATTTTCAGCAGGGGGTGCTATTTCCTCTTCTTCTTCTTTTTCGCCTTCATACATTTGGGAGTCTGCGAAGTGGACTTCTTTACCTTTGAAGGGTTTCCTGTCCGCAAAGACTCGATGTACCATGCCGTCGTCGCCGACGAACTTGATGCATTGATGTAGAGTTGAAGGAACAACACCATTCTCGTGTATCCAAGGACATCCGAGAAGGATGTTGTAGCATGAGGGGGTTTTTATTGCATACACAGTGACCTCAGAGATAAGATCACCGATTTGCAATTTGAACCTGATTTTGCCGATAGGCCTTTGAGTGCTCCCATCGTATCCAAAGATAGATACAGATGTGTGGCTTAGCTTGCTGGGTGGGATGCCCAACTCTTCAAGAGCCGAAGTGGAGATAAGGTTGAGTGCAGAACCTGGGTCGATCTGAACTCTATGTATCGGCATTTCTTTGATGTACCCTGTGAAGTACAGGGGTCGGTTGTGCCTTGCTTCGCCAAGTAGGAGGTCTTCCTTAGTGAAGGCGATGGTTGCACTGGCTGCCTTTTGAACCGAGAGGCATTGGATGCATGATCCCTCAGTTTTCTTTTTTTCTTCTTTTAAGGAAGTTTCAGAGTTTTTGACCCGGTAGTCCATTTCAATTTGGAGGACTTGCGGGGCATGTTTGTCGACATCCTCATTCAGTTTTTGTAATTCTGAGATGAGATTATCACGAGTGCGTGGAGACATTCGTAATAAATCCAGGATGTGAAGACGTGCAGGTATGTGTTTGAAGTGCTCAACCAAGTCATACTTGAAAGCCTCCTTAGGGCCTGCATGTTCATCATTGTTGCCACTGGGGGCGCTTACAACATCTTTTCCCGAAGGATTTACATAAGTAAAGGAAGATTGGTTGTAATTTTTGTGGTAGTCCCGGCCCGAACGGGTGCCTCTACCAACTTCGAGAGCTTCTTGAGAAGGATCTTCGTTTGGAAGATTGTCTTCAGGATCAAGAGGCTGTCGTTTTTCATCTACTGGGGATGTATCTGCAGCAGAGTTGCCATCCTCAGTGATTGTGTTGCACGGAGCATTTTCCGGGAGCAAGTCCTGAACAGCATCCAGCAGCTTTTCTTCTTCGTTGACCCATCCATCACCCCAAGTTGGGTTTTCTTCATGATGATGAGTCGAGAAGAATGTGTATCCTGAAGTCATAGTCTCAGGAGAGGAAACCTGAGAGGGTGTCATCTCTGTGAAAGTCACGTGAGACGAGGTAGCTCCAGAGGATACATTGCTAGGCGTCGTCGGAGTGTAGGTAATCTCATCAGACGACGCTTCAGAAGAGCTATAGTCCTGATATATTACATTACAGGAAGCTCTGATAGGAGATGTTGCCTGCTCGGAGTCAGACTCATCCTCGGATGTAAGAGGATCATCTATCCAGCAATGTTCTCCATTTTCAGGAGTTGAGGGAGGAGGTACCTGATGGGCTTCAGGGACTTCCGGCTCTGGATTGTGAGGAATCTCGTTGACGCGGTCTTGCTCTTGTTCTAGAGCGAGACGCTGCAAGATCCTTGCATATTCTTCAAGATCAGGCATGGGAGCCAGATCCTCTTCTTCGTCTTCTCCGTGTGGCTCAACATAGTTGATTTCCACTGGAGCAATGACAGATGCTGGGTTAACAGCATCTTCTTGTGCAGCCTCTTGGTCTTCTTCATCATCAGACCAGGATCCTTGTGGTTGCAAGGGGTTATACCAGATTACTGGCATAAGGTGAGTTTCAGGAACCCATTCTTCATCGGAGAGATATTCTCCTGTTTCAAGAGATTCCTCCCACTCATCGGTGTAGTTGGGCTCGAATCCATCGTCGGTGTCGCTAGACTCGTATCCATCAATGGAGAATCCAACTACCGAGTTGCAAGAGTATAATGCCCCCTGCATGGCTTCTTTTTTGAATTGAGGTGGCATGAAATCACTGAGAGTGAAGTTTCTTACCGCCTTTGAAGTCTCTGGAAGGGACGTTTTTATTGCCCCGAGTGAAGTGGTAGAGGAGGCCTCTGCCTTTTCATGGACTTCTTGTTTTGGCTGGGTCTTCTCTTGCCGTTTGAGCCTGAGGAGATGTTTCCTAGCCTGCCTTCGCTGTTGAGCTGTCGGCTTTGTTTTTACGATCTCCCAGTTTTCATCTTCCAAGAGATCGGGATGTACCCATATGGGTTGTCCGTCTGGTGTCGGGTAAGGAACCAACACTTCGGACGTTTGAATTCTTTTTATCACCTTGAAGGAAGTAGTGATCTTCTTCTTCGGTGATTTTGGTGTTTGTCCACATGACACCATGTTGACGGAGGCAGTCCCATAGTTTTTGTCAAAGGTGATGACTCCGTTTTTCCACATCTCGTTTATCTTCTCTCTCACAACAAAGCATTGATTGAGAGGATGCGAGACCATCTGGTGGTATGGACAGTACCGAGGATCATTGGTTTTGCCAACGTCTCCAGGTCTTTTGGGCTCTGGCAAAATGAGTTTGCCATTTGCTAGGAGAGCCTCAAAGATTTCTTCAACGTCTTCATCGAACGGATATTTCTTTTCTACTCGCTCTTTGAAGGCATCAGAGAGTTCAGGTCTCTTACCTGCAGCTCTATTTTCAGCTTTCTTTGGCTGCTGAGGAGTTGACTTAGTCTGCACATTGAGAACCTCTTTCTTCTTTGGTTTAGAGGTTGCAATGGCGGTTGGCTCTTTTCTTGATGACTTCTGACTGTTGAGGTCTTTGATCACCATTTCAGCTTCCATGGAAGCTTCGAGGAGTTCCCCCAGGTTCTTTGATTTATTGCCGATGATCATGGAGCGGATTTTAGCTCTCATGTTGTTTCGGCAGATGTCGACTAGCGACGCTTGTGGCAATACATCTGAACATTTGTATGCCATTGCTTTCCACTTGTGAATGAAGTCATAAGTTGACTCATTCTCTCCCTGTTTTAGGCTGCAGAGCTGAGCCATAGTAACAGGATGATCCTCACCTTGGAAGTGGGTCAGGAAGCGTGTCTCCAGCATAGCCCAGTTCTGAATGGAGTTCTCCGGCAGAGTGGAGTACCAATCGAAGGCCGTACCTTTTAGGGTACTTGCAAAGAGGCGAATCTTGAGTGTATCTTGATCCGCGATAGCTCCCGTCAAGATCTTGAAGTGGATGACGTGCTGTCTGGCCGATCCTTTCCCCGTATATGTTTGGAGAGTAGGATGTTTGAATTTTGTGGGGAACGGGACCGAGTCCATCCATAAAGGATATGGTGGCTTGATCCCATGCTCTTTGAGTATATCCTATTCTTTTGCTTTGGCGAGGATACTGTCTACGTCCTTTTTGGTAAGGGCGCGTGACTCATTTTCTTCTCCATTTTCATCGTTATTGCCATGATTCGGAGGAGGCTCATTGTTCACCTGATTTTGGACGACAAGGAGAAGGTTTTCCATCAGAGTTTCAATCCTCTGCTGGCCTTGTTCCAACTGCTGGATGCGTGTGAGCGCATCATCTCGAGGTGGATTCTGAGGTGGCGGCTCAGAACTTGTAGCCAAGACGTTCATCCCTCGGGATTCGAACGAAGAAATCGTCCTGGTGACCGAGCTGGGGCTCATTCTTTTTGATGAAGAGCTTGATGAAGGATTACTCTCCCGTCCTTGGCTGGAAGGGGCAGGAGATTCTTCGGGATGTCTTTGTGTCCTGGTGACGCTACGGGTCACCGGACGTCGGACATGGATTTTTGATGCTGACCTTTGGCGTCTTCTGGTTTTTCCAACCATATGGACGGCAGCAACTTGGTCGGGTCTTTCTTTTTCGACCCATTTGCGGGAGACTTGAAGTGTAGGAGGCTGGGTCCTTTGCTTCTCTAGTCTCTTTTGTCGATATGACGCACGGTGGCGTGCTCGACGAGCGATTTGAGCTTTGGTCAGCTCTGGCTGGGCTCTGACGATGAAGGATGTGCTCCCTCGGGCGCAGCAGCCGAGCTTGTCTTCTTTGTGGTTGGGCAAGGACAGGATGCGGACCCGGTCCTTTGCCTGTTGCAGCGAAGCTTTAAACCTTTCGAGTTCGGCCCCTGTAGAGATAAAGGGTCGAACTGAAGGGGTGTAGGCCCTGGCAGGTGCTTGTAGAGGCCTAGTGATGCATGATCTGATTTTGGGCCTGTAGGAACAAGCCGGCTCATGCTGGGTTGACTTGGGAGTCAAGTTGGAGATGGGTCTCTCCTCTTTCATGTAGGCAAGAGGGTAGAACTGGTTCTCCTTAAGTGGGGCTAGGTATGCTGGCTTGGTGGAGGTTTGAGACCTCCTTTGTTTTGGGGAAGGTCTTGGAGACCAAGTCTTGGGATAGACCTGGTTGTTTGTGGGTCGAGGCTTCGCGGGGGTGCCGCGGGCTTCGGGCTTTTGGGCGCTCGCCTTTGGTGTCACGGGAGTGACACTTTGAGAGGCAATCTTCTGCTTTTTAGCAGGCGCAGCTTGTTCTTCGGGAAGTGGGAATGGTCCCAGTGTCCCAAAGAAGATAGTCCGGGGAGTCGAGGTCGACCCGGAGTTCAGAGAGTTGCCGAGGGAGTTGACGCTTCGGCAGCTGACAGGGCGCTTATGGGTGCGCGCGCTTTGCTTCTGTTGAAGCATGAGCTGGTGCTTGTTCTCATCGAAGATAATGGTTAAGGCTGCCATTGTTAGTTTCGAAAAAGTTCTCTGAAACAAGACCACATCCATTAGTAATCACTAGAATATAATGATCATAAATGGGAATTTCTATGGTTGTCTTTTCAAATCGCTTAAGGGATATGACCCAAGCGACATGAAGAAGGCAAAAAACCATAGATGGTACAATTGTTCTGACAGCAAGTATGGTGAGCCCAGAATGAGCGTTCCAGTGACTGCTAGAAGCAATTGTAAACCTAAATTCGACTTATCGAGAAGCAGGGCTTGCTCGACATAAGAAGAATTAGAGGTAGGAGTTACAAATGTGCCGGTCACAGATACAGTAGACCCTGAAAGGGCGTACCAGTACTGCCATGCACAAATGTTGGCGATCGCATCCATGAGATGGGATTCTTTGTTTTGAAATGTCAGAAATGGATTCGTCAAAGAGAGCAGGTGGCATTCCGATTCAAATACGGGCTCAACGATTTCCGTGAGCGCCAGTACTCAGAAGGGAAGAGACCACAATTTCTCGAATCTGAATCCAAAAGTGACGAGTTTTTGGAGATTTTTTTTTTTTTGAAATGATTTTTTTTTATTTTATTATTTTTATTTTTTTATTATATATTTTTTTAAAAAATATATTTTTATTTATTTTATTTTATTTTATTTTTTTTTGAAAATTTTTGTTTTTTTTTTTAAGATTTTTTTTTTTGAAATTTTTTTTTATTTTTTTTTTAATTTTTTAAGATTTAAAGACGAGAGAGTACACATAGGCCTCCTAACCCGATCTTATGAAACCTCAATTGATAGAATTGCCCCCAGGTAAGGGTAGGATTACTTAATGAACCCGTTTGGAGGACCCTTGCCTAGAACAGTCAAGTTGTCTCCACACTCTGGACAAGGCTTTTCTTGAATCAATCGTGATCAAAGAACGCAATTAGTTTAACCTTAGTGGTCTATGTCCTTCTTTATAAAAATCCCAAATAGACTCATCGAAGAGAAACGATGGCCCAAAACCTTAGTCGAACGGGCTCAACATTTCTGCAAGCACCAAAGAACGATAGGATAGGAACAAAGTTTCTCAATTTTGAATCCAAACTAAGAAAACTAATTTTTTTTATTTTTATTTTTTTTAATATTTTTTTTTGAAATCTCTAATGAACTCATCGAAGAGAAACGATGGTCCAAAACCTTAGTCGAACGGGCTCAACATTTCTGCAAGCACCAAAGAACGATAGGATAGGATCAAAGTTTCTCAATTTTGAATCCAAACTAAGAAAACTAATTTTTTTTATTTTTATTTTTTTTTAATATTTTTTTTTTGAAATCTCTAATGAACTCATCGAAGAGAAACGATGGTCCAAAACCTTAGTCGAACGGGCTCAACATTTCTGCAAGCACCAAAGAACGATAGGATAGGATCAAAGTTTCTCAATTTTGAATTCAAACTAAGAAAACTGATTTTTTTTTTTTTGAAAAGAGAAAGAATGGAAACAAACTCAAAGAAATAGAAATTTCCAAAAAATCCCATCTCATGTTTTTTTAGGATGCAAAATCCAACATAGGCTACCAGCTAGAAAGTAGCCAAGGAATCCGGAAAAGAAGTATAAGCATAGAGCAAAAAGTATGATATGCAAATATTTCATTTCCAAGCACCGTGTTCTCAAATGAACGAGTCCCACCGGGTGTGCCAGCTTGATGGAACGCGCTCCGAGGCGCCGTGGGGCGGCTACCGGGGTCGGCGGAACGTGGGAGTCCGTCGGGTCCGACCCTTTCGCGCCCTGGCGGGCCCTGAAGCGTGCATCAACATTTCTTTTGTGTGGGTGTGCCAGATTTTCTATTTTACTTGGAATTGCAAGTGGTCATCCGGAGATCAACCTTCGCAAGTAAAAAGGAAATCAACTTCTTTCAAGTTTTCCATTGCACAAATATTTAAGAAAAGAGACATTTTCTTGGTTTGCCGTGAAAGGCGATTTTGTTTGGCATTTATAGCCGATTTTGGCGTTTATAGCCGATTTACAATTCTCATCAATAATGAAAGACAAGAGTTGTGATTTTTGTCTCTTTTAGAAAAATACAAACTACAATGAAAAGCAAGAAAAGGAAGATCTAACTTTTCAGGAGATTGTGGGGGACTCGTTCAGATTGACGGTCGCAAGCCATGTATGGGCTTCGCCATCATCCATGCAGATGAGAACAGAAGATGCTCTTGATTCGCTAGGCTTGGCTATAACCTCAGGTTTTTAGAGGACAAAGACCAAGAGAAGGTCCTATGTCCAATAAAAAGCTAAGTAGACGGGCTGAAAAGCCACGTCTAAGCCATTGGAGGCAGCGGGAGAAGGCAAGGACCTTGGGGGGGTGCCCCCCAAGGGACTTTTGTCACCTTGTAGTGGTGGCCGGTGCAGAACTTCAGCAGAGTTTTTCTCTCTTTTTCTTTCTCTCAGATCTCTTTCTGATCTTTTTTTTTCTGATCCTCTGATTTTCTCCTCTTTTTTCTGATTTTAATTTCAATGGAATGCTCTCCTATTTATAGGCTTTTGGTAGCCATTTAGGAGGGTTTATGAGCCTTAATGGCTTTAATGGGAGGAGTTACAAGATTTATTTCTTGATTTTGTAACTCCTTTTTCCTTGAATCTGATTGGCCGATGGAGATTAAGGGCTTTTAATCACCTTAATTACCATAATGGGAGGAGTTTCATGGTTTAAATGCCATGAATCAATTGACTTGTAACTCCCAAATGCTTGCTTCTGATTGGGCCGTCCAAAGAAATGAATTAATGACTGCAATAAAGCTAGTCAATTAACCACATTAATTGGTCGCCGAGCAGTCGAAGAGTCGCGGGCCATGCCGTGTCTTCTGGAATTCTTCTGGCGATGATCATCGATGGATCTACATGCTGATCGACATCGGATGAACATGTAACTTCAGACATTGATAGCTAAGAGTGGGCCGGTGACATCTGTCTTGTCGATTTCACGATCGGTCGGACAGAAAGTGCACTTTCTTGGTCGACCGGTTGGCGATCTTGGAGCGATCAATGATGATTTTATGCTTTTGGAGGTTGACCCGTGATTTTGACGGATGTCGGAGGATATGAGTCAATTTCAAGCACTAAAAATCACATTTTCAGGAAACCACAGGGGCCAAAGTGCGCGAAACGCGAAAAAAAGACGGAAAAAACGGGTCACCGGCGGAAAATCCGGTGACCCGGACCTCCATGGTCGCCGGCGACCATGGACCGGCGACCATGGGCCATGGTCGCAAGGGCCTGCGACCATGGGCCATGGTCGCAGGGGTCTGCGACCCTGGGGGATTTTTCCCCTTCGGAGCCCGTTTTGCGGTCGTTTTGAGGTCTTTTTCGTCGCCGTTTTCTTCTGTATTTTTCTTGACATTTCTTCTCATTTATTGGCTTGATTTCCCTGTAGAAAACTTGATGAGAATCCTTGCATTTTTAGAGTGCAAAGTTTCCAATTTTCCGGGAAAGTCGATGACTTTGTCGCGTAGAGCTGCTGATTTTCCGCCAGAAGCTGAAACTTGGTCAAACGATGTCGGAATGACCTGAAATTTGAGGTGAAGCCTCCTGAGCAATAAATAAGACCAACCATAGGCTTTTGTTTGAGTTTTGAAGCCGTTTGGGGTCCCGTCGATGCTTCACTTGATTTTGCTGCGGGGAAAATGCCGAGCTTTGATATGTGGCCAAACGATGTCCGATTGACCTGAAATTTGACGGGGAGCCTATTGGAGTCATTTTGAGACGTTCCATGGGCTCCGTTTTGGATGTCATGGTCCCGGGTTGCTCCGCCGCCGGTAGGCTTGATTTTCTCTCGGAGCATCGAAACCTGGTCAAACGTTGTCGGAATGACCTGAAATTCGACGTGCAGCCTTTTGGAAGCATGTTGAAGCCACTCATGCACTTGGTTTGATGAGCGAAGGCTTCGGTGGTTCCCGCCGCCGGGAGGCTTGATTTTGCTGCTCGAGCATTGATGGAGGGTCAAACGTTGTCGGTTTGACTTGAAATTTGGCATAGAGCCCTTTTGAGACATGCTGGAGTCATCTGTAGGCTTTGATCGAAGTTTTGACGTCTCCGATGATGTCGCCGCCGGGAGCTCCCGTTTAGCTGTCGGAGCAGTGAAGTTAGGCCAAATGTTGTCGAAATGGCCCGAAACTTCATGTGTACTCTTCTCTTGGCTATCTTGAAGGATCTTGCAGTTTTTGTTTGATTCTGACAAGATTTGAATTTTTGGAGAAATTGCATTGCCTATTTATGGCAGGTTGCGACTTCATGCAGCTTTCTTGATGTTGAAGAGGCAAAGTGACATTTTTGGTGTCAACAGTTCCTCTAGGACGAACAAGGGCAAAGAGCCTATTACTGATGCACTTCGTCAATCTGCCAAATCTTCTAATGTGGCCGTACAGCAGGCCTGGGAGAAGGTCCAATATGTCGAGAGGAACTTGGAAGAGTGTGATTCCCTCAACCGTGATGAGGCGAGACAGCAGTTGATTACTTTCAAGGATGAGGAATTCTACAAGATTATGGTAAGCAGTCGTCCTTGGGTCATGGACAATGAGCATCGTGCCCAAGCCTACCTTTTTCTTTGGTGACGCAGTCCCTGACGACTTGACATACCAAAGGAGATGTTTTCAGTTATCTTACACGGCAGATGGTGAGGAGAGAACTATTTCTACCCGGTGGACCTTTGATCGCACTATCTCGATCATGAGCCTTTCTCCCACATGCTTTAAGAGGGAAGATCCTCCGAACTAGGTGAAGAGGACTAATGTGATCAAGACCGAGATTTTTGTTGGCGGCCCTTTCGGTTATGCAGAGAATTCGCTTGTCCGCATGGACATGCTGATGCAGGCCAGTGGCTACCAAGGTTCAAATCATCCTTCGGTCAATTTGAGACCCATGGGCCTTGGCATTTTCAAGGGTGATGGCAGTAATTGGGTAAAACCCTTCCGGCTTCGTGACCGTTTCAATGCTAACTCAGATTGGAAGTCTTGGCCTAATCACATCTTGCAGATTGGTGGTGCCATTCTGAAGGAGGCCGAGATCTTCAACGCGGTCTGTGCTTTTAGGGAGACCGTGATCTTTTCCGACGAGGCCTTCATGGCCATGTTGGAGTCTTTTCTTCCATAAACCAACACATTTGTTGTTACGAATGGTGAAATTGGTTTTTCTTTGACTGAGTTGAGTGCCATTACTGGGCTGCCTATCGTTGGTAGACTGTATGAGGAGTTCATACCTATCGACAGTGTCCTTGAAGAGCAGTCTGAGGAATTCCAGCTTCTATACTTTCAGCTAGTTTCCTTCTATGATTTTTTGAAGGAGAAGGAGGGCTCGAAAGTCAAGTGCAGCAATTGAAAGAGTTTTATTTCTTCGTCTTCCAACTTCTTTGATAGAGAGATTTCCGATGGCATGACTCGGGAAGCCAAAGATAAGAATCTGGGTTTGAAGAAGACTTTTGTCATGCGGGGAGATTTGAAAAACTTCTTCAAGAGTACAAATGCCATTTGTCCTGACATTGCACTACGGAGGGATCTCGCTGTTTACCTCACTTACTGGCTTGGTGAGGTTGTTTTTGCTGGAGGAGATGGTACGCACATCAGGCCGCATTGCATTTTTTCGGCTTGTCAAATGGCGTTCGACGAGAGGAAGTTCTGGCTTTCCTTTCTAGAGAAAAGCTTAAGATAGGCTTTCTTGGTGATCAGGATGTCATCAGATCAGGAGCTGTACAAGAGATATCCGGTGAGGTCTTGAAAGAGCTAGCAGAGGAGAAAGCCGAGATCGACGCTTGGATGCAAACGGAACTAACAAAGGCTGCCATAGAGTCCACTGGGAAAAGTAGACCATCTGGTGAGGAGTCAAGTGAAAGTCTTGACTTTGATAGCGGGGCGGGTTCTTCGAGCAGACCGACCCACAGAAGCAAGAAGAAGAGAGAACAACGCCATAATAAAAGACGACACGAAGACTCTCTTGATCTGGAAGTCCCTCTTACCATTGCTAAGGAAGTATCAGGTGATGCTAATGAGCCTCCAGAGAAGAGGAGCCGAGAAGAGGAGATTACTGGTGATGGTATGATCCTCCTTTTTTTTGCCGCTTCTTTTCTCTTGTGAGAGATTTTTGTTTTGATTCGCTGTTTTCTTTCTTTTAGTAGAAGATGATGATTTGGTGATACCCGAGGTTTCGGCTGATGAGACGATGACAGACCTAATTACGACATCTGAGGAAGAACCGAGGGATGCTGGAGTGAATCTAAATCCTTCACCTAGTATGATTTCTTTTGTTTTTCCGTCTTTTTTAGCTGTGTTGTCATTTGCTAACATGTTGCTTTGTTTTCTTGTTAGCTGACTTACCAGAGGATTCTAACGACTTCAAACTATCCATGGATGCAACCTTTGACGATGCTTCGGATGAGCTCATGGAGGCAGAAAGTATTCCGCCGGTCTTCGAAGAAGGTATTTTGTAGTAATAATCTCGATATTGATTTTTGACAAGATCATATTCATACCTTTTCATCTTTTACTGACAGATTGTGAAGCAGTAGGAGAAGTTCCTTCGTCTTCCTCAGGGCCAAAATAGGAGATACTTGCAGCCGATCCAGAAGTTGGGGCTTCTTCTATTAGTTTCAACGCGGCAGGGGTGAAACCTCATGATGAGTCAACTTCTTCACTTGGAAAGAGCTTATTGATTACTCCTCCAACGGAGCATGACATGGGCAGTTGGACGCCGGAGCATGGCGAATCCTCATCTAGGCCGTCTCTTCAATATGCAAAAAAGGTGTTAAAGAGCGTTTTAAGCTCATGGGTCGAGACTCTCTCTTCAAGTACTTAGAAGCTGGCTTCGGCATGATCAAGCATGTGCAGGACATTCTTACCAAGAGTGAAAAGCTTGGTCTAGATGTCACTGGTGCCAGGGCATTTGTTGATGATATCATCACACTGGGCAACAAGTGGTCTGAGACTGAGAGCTTTCTAAATGGCGACTTTTTCAGAAAGATATTTTTGAAGCCTTCCGGCGAGGTCAAATCTGAAATGGATGAGATCTCGCGGACTCGGAAGCAGTTCGTTCGGGAGAGGAACGTCACCGAGCTGGCTATCATTGAGCTGACACATGACCTCCACCGTCTTGATAGGGAGGTCCTTGAGGCCAGGCAGCGCCTTGAGCTTTTGGAAGAACAAGCTGCTGCGAAATAGACTGCTATTGTGGAAGCTCGTGCTAAAGAAGGGACTCTCATTCGCCAGATCGAAGAGGCTGACAGCAATCTCCAGAGGAAGACTCGAGAATATGAGCAATGGAAAATGCTTTAGGAAGAGCTTCCTCGTGCTGAAGATGGGTTGTAGCGCTCTACAGCATTTTATGGAAAGATTTTGAAGAAGCGTGGTCTGGAAGATTTGGAGGCTAAGGCCAAGAGTTTGCTTGAGGAGTTGGATCTTTGGTTGAAGACTATGTTAGACTGAGCTCCTGAGTTGTAAAAAACTCATTTTCTTCTCTTTTTTTTGTACCTCCATGTATAAACATTTTTTGTACTATATTTTTCTTTTGTATTCCCTCATTTCACTTAAATTATTTTTTTATAAAAACAAATTTAAGCAAGAGCTGAATGAGAATGTTTGTTTGAGAATTTGATCAAAAGGTTGTGATTTTGTGAAAATCTTTTGTCAAAGGGTTGTTTTGGGCATGAAAGCCAGATTTTGTGGCGAAAGCTTGGTTTTTGATGGCTTGAAAGCTGAATTTTGGGATGACATGAAAGCCGAAATTTTGAGATGGCATGAAAGCCGAATTTTGAATTGGCATGAGAGCCAGGTTTTGTGGCATAAGAGCCGATTTTATTTGTGGCATGGAAGCCAAAATTTTGGGATGGCATGAGAGCCAGGTTTTGTGGAATGAAAGCCAAAATTTTGTTTGTTGGAATGAAAGCCAAACTTTTGAAAACCAAGTTTTGTTTTATTGGCATAGAATGCCAAATTTTTTATTTTTGACATAAAAGATGGGGTTTTTTTTTTTTTGCGCATAAAAGCTAGGTTTTTTGGCATAAAAGCTTGGTTATGGGCATAAAAGCCGGGTTATTGGTTTTCAAAGATGCAGGTATCGACTAAGGGGTCGCCTCTCTACTGAATGGTATTGCAAGTATCGATGAAATGTCGCCTTCTCGCACATTCCGTTGCGAGTATCGATGAAATGTCGCCTCCTCGCGGACTGGGGTGCAAGTATCGACTGAACGTCGCTTCCTTCCTTTTTCAAAAAATTTGGTTTTGTGGGTATCGACTGAATGCTGCTTCCCCACAATTTTTTGAAATTTAAGGTTTTTTGAAATTTGGGTTGTGGATTTCAACTGGAATGTTGCGTCTCCATGATTTTTTGAAATTTGTGGTGTTTTGAAATTTGGGTTGTAGATATCAACTGGAATGTTGCGTCTCCACGATTTTTTGAAATTTGAAATTTTGCAAGTATCGACAAGGTATCGCTTCCTTGCGATTTTGAAATTTTGGAAATATCGAATGGGGTTCACATCCTTCCGATTTTTGGGTTTTGCGAGTATCGACTGAGCGTCGCTTCCCCGCGGTTTCTAAAAAACCATTTTTATTTAACGACACGAGGGTCGTAAATTTTGACTCAAAACCATTTTTTGTTGTAAAAGTTGAGGCGCACTAGGGTGGAAATTCCTGAGTCCTGATTTTTGTTTCAAACCATGAATTTTGGGTTCAAGGATCGAAAATTTTGGTCAAGTCCGGGAAGAGGCTCCTAAACTTGGATTTTTGGATTTGATTTTTTTTTTAACAATGAAACGATGAAAGTAAGCATTGTTTTGAGAGTTTTTTTTTAGAAATTTCAACATAAGGATGAAAATTCCAAAAGGGATGGGTTTGGTGGGCAAGTACCTAAGAATAGGCTTTGGCCATATAGGCATCGCTCTGACCCGTTGGAGGAAGTCTTCAAGGGTAGTACTGCTTCAAGAACTTGTCGTTGATGGACAACATACATTTGTCACATTCCATGTTTAGAAGAGTGTATGCGCCATTGGAGAAGACTTTGTCTATGACGAAGGGTCCCTCCCATTTTGGTTCGAATTTGCCTTTGGATTTGTGGGCAAAGACCATGGGTCTTTTTACGGTAAGGACCAAGTCACCCTTTTTGTAGGCGCGTTGCCTAACCTTCTTGTCGAAAGATCCTACCATCCGTGCTTGGTACAGCTCAATGCTTTGTAGAGCTGCAAGCCGTCTCTCAACGAGATTATCCAGCTCTTGGAGTCTCAATTTGATATTGCTTTCTTGCGTCATGTCATTTTGCAGAGATACCCTTAAGGAAGGAATTTGTACTTCCAAAGGGACAACAACTTTGCATCCATATACCAGGGAGAATGGTGTGCTATGGGTTGGTCCTCGAACGGTGGTTCGATAGGCCCACAAAACTTCTGGTAGTTTGTCGCCCCAATCTCTTTTGTGAATAGAGACCATTTTCTTGAGAATTTTGCAGAGTGTCTTGTTGAAGACTTCTGCTAGTCCGTTCGCTGCCGAATTATACGGAGTCGAATGACAACTTTGGATTTTATATTTGTCGCAGAACCTGTAGAATCTGTGATTCTAGAATTGTGGCCCGTTATCATGGATGAATCTTTTAGGTATACCGAAGCGACAAATAATGTTGGTACGCAAGAATTGAAGGACTGATGAGGTCTTCATTTCGCTGAGCGCAAATGCTTCTGACCACTTGGAGAAGTAATCCGTAGCGGCGAAGATGAAGTGATGACCTTTGCTTGATGGGGGAGAGATAGAACCTATAATGTCCATACCCCATGCTTCAAAAGGCTATGAGATTGTTGTAGGATGTAGCCATTCTGGAGGCATGTGGACATAATCTCCATGAATTTGACATTGTTGGCAGCACTTAGCAAATTGCATTGCATCAGCTACCATGGTATGCCAATAAAAACCTAACATTTTTATCTGATCGTAGAGCTTAGGACCAGCCTGATGAGCTCCACAAAGACCAGCATGTACTTCTTTGAGAGTTTCTTCGGCCTCTTGTTACGATAAGCAGCGAAGAAGTATTCCTTTGAAGGATTTTTTGTAAAGCATTTTTGAAGGAATATCCAAATGAAAGTTTGGGGTACGTCTTTGAATGCTTATCCGTTCTTTTGGATCTTCAGGTAGGATTTCGAACATAATGTAATCAATGAACGGATCCCTCCAGTCGCCGATCGGAGGTTTAAGGATGGATATCCGACTTCCAACCACTTGGTGGCATTCAGTAACTCTTGGTGTGTGTTAAGAGGAGGGAGAATCCTTCTTTGACACACTGTAATTTGCATGTTTTCCCCTTCTTAGATTGCCATAGATGAGGCGAGTCCGACCAGGGCATCAGCACAGATGTTTTCATCTCTGAGGATGTGGGTGATGTGACAGATGTCAAACTTTTGTTGAAGTAATTGTGCCTTGTTGTAGTAAGGCAGCAGATTGGGTTTCCTTACTTGAAATTTTTTATTCATCTGGTTGACGATCAGTTGAGAGTCCCCAAAAGCTTCCAGCATGGTGATGCCAGATTCGAGGGCGAGTTCCAATCCCACAATCAGGGCTTGGTACTCAGCTGCATTGTTTGAGCATAGTTCCAGTAGCGAGAAAGCGTGTGGAATCATGTATTTTTCGGAATCAACAAAGAGGATGCCAATTCCCGATATCTGCTTTCCTTTTTCAACTGTCCTGGTCGAGCCATCGAAGTACATGTCCCAGAAGGCATTTGATGGAGAAATCTCCATGGCGTAGACGGGTTCGTCTGGGAGTTCATCCGTGAGTGGAGAATCTTTGGGCAATGAATGCTCTACGAGAAAGTCTGCCAGTGCTTGGCCTTTGATTGTCTTTTATGGTACATACCTAATATCAAACTGCGATAGAAGGATGGACCATTTTGCCAGTTGGGCTTTGAGAGAACCTGCTTTTGTGACAAGGACCTTTAAGAGATTGATCCTCGAAATCAGGTAGACTGTGTTGGACAGTAGGTAGCGACGTAGCTTTTGTACGGCAAACATCACTGCAAGGCATTCTTTTTCAACTGAAGAGTAGCGATGCTCTGCACCTACCAACATGCGGCTGAGGTAATATAGAGTAGCTTCTTTTCTCTCGTCGTTTTCTTGTGCTGTAGAGCGACAAAGAGTAATCGGGAGCTCTTATGTACAAGATGAATGGTCTTCCAGTTGTGAGAGCAGCCAACACTAAAGGTTTGGTCAGGTATGTCTTGAAATACGGTTTCACATTCAGCATCCCAAACAAAATCTACACCTTTCTTCATTAGGCGAGAGAATGGGCGGCACTTCCCTGATAAATTGGAGATAAACCGTCAGATGTATGCCAACCTTCCTTGAAGCCCTTTTAGTTCTCTTAAGGTCCTTGGAGATGGCATTTCTAAGATAGCCATGACTTTGGTGGGGTCAAGTTCTATTCCGGCTTTCCGAACTATGAATCCGAGAAACTTACCCGATGAGATACCGAAGAAGCACTTTAGTGGATTCATCCTCAGTTTGTGTTTGCGAAGTCGGAGGAAGACTTCTCGAAGATCTTTGAGATGGTCTTCTTTTCTTCTGCTTTTGACAGCGAAGTCGTTGACAGAACATTCGACCGCCTTGTGCTGCATATCTAGGAATATCGTCATCATAGCCATCTAATATGTTGCACCCGCATTTTTCAGATCGAATGGCATGACAGTGTAGCAATACACGCTAAATGGAGTCCAAAATGATGTATGCCTTTCATCTTCAAGATGCATCTTTATTTGATTGTAGCCAGAGAATCCATCCATGAATGTCATTCGCTCAAACCCACAAGTGTTGTCAATCATCACCTCTGGTATGAGGAGTGGGAATTCATCTTTAGGGCATGCATTATTCAGGTCCCTATAGTCGATACAGACCCTTATCTGCCCATTTTTGTTTGTCACAGGGACGATGTTGGCCAACCATTCAGGATGTTGTTCCTCGCAGATGAAGCCAATGTTTTTAAGTTTCTGAACTTCTTGTTCAATTTTGTCTATCACATCAAGACGGGATCTTCTTTGGCCTTGTTTGATAGGCTTGATATCTTTTTACAGATTGAGTTTGTGGACTGCTATTTTTGGTTCTAAGCCAGTCATTTCAACATAAAACCATGCAAAACAATCAACGAACTCATGAAGAAAAGAGTTATACTCGGGTAACTCATCATCCTTTATATTCTCACTTATGAATATAGGACATGGGTTATCAGGTGTCCCTAAGTCTATCTTATGAATAGGATCTTCTGTTGGAAGGTTTGAAGGTGGTTCCTCCACAATATTTTCGGAGGCTTCCAACTCAACAAGACCTTTTGAAGTTCCAAAGGCATGTACAGACCAAGGCTTTGCTACTGTCCATGGGTCTTCTTGATCGGTACTCTTCTCAAGACTTGCAATGAGATTATCCCAATCACCTGTTGAAACTGGGTCAAAGTAGGGTACTTCTTCTAGAGACGATGTTTCTTCTAGGTCAGAAAACAACGCGTCTGTGTCATTGGACAATTCCTCTTCATCGTCAGAGAAATCATACCAATTGGAGGAGCTTCCTGTATCCTTGACGGGTGACTCCTCAAAGAGATATCCAGGAAGATCAAAGTCTTCATGGACACGAGATGTTGCGGCTTGGTCAGCAAAACGACTTTGCAGCCTTTGTGTCAATTGTCTCATGGGAGTGTCAGGATCAAACCTAAACCCGTATGGAGACTTGTCTATATGACGATAGAGTTTCCAATCCTCCAGTTGACTTTTGGTCAGGGTGGGTTCCAATGGTGTGAGAATACCAAAGCCACCTCCACAACCGGTCGGATTCTAAGCATCTAGCCCATTTTCTTCATGATAGCTTGTGCCATTTAACTATATAGAAATAGTTGAGGCATACCTTCGTTTTGGAAAGGTTCAAGCGAAGAATTTGATGAAGAAGCTTCCGATCTGTGGAAAAAGATTGTTTTTTCTTTTGCCAAAATTGCCGGAACGACGAAGGAAGCAAATGTAGGGTCTTTTACGTCAGCAGTGTCTCCAATGGAGTGAGAGCGGGTTGAACTCATTGAGTATCAACTTAGCTTGACGTTGTGTCATCTTCTGGCTTTGAATCTAAATCTGTGTCATGCATAATAGACACAAAGGAGACAACGAACTTGCCCCCAGCCTTTTGTTTTGTCTTCTTTGCTTTGGTGGTGATTACCAAAGGCTTTGAAGATTTGAGAGAGACAACGAGGGAGAATGACTACTCTGTTCGGATTTGCTTGAAGGTTTGTTTTCTTCCGATGATTGCTGAGGAGCCTTGCCCTTATCTTTCTGGAGATTTTCAGCAAAGGGTGCTATTTCTTTCTCCTTTTCTTCTTTTCCATCTTTATACATCTGAGCATCTGCAAAATGAATGTCTTTGCCTTTAAAGGTCTTTTTGTTTGCAAACACTCGATGTATCAAGTCGTCGTTGACAACGAACTTGATGCACTTATGTATAATTGAAGGGACAACACCATTCTCGTGTATCCAGGGGCGTCCAAGAAGAATATTGTAGCATGAAGGGGTCCTTATTGCATATACAATGACTTTAGAAATAAGATCACTGATTTGCAATTTGAACCTGATTTTGCCGATATGCTTTTGAGCGCTCCTGTCATTTCCAAAGATGGATACAGATGTGTGACTTAGCTTGCTAGGTGGGATGCCCAGCTCTTCGAGTACCGAAGTAGAGATGAGGTTGAGTGCAAAATCCGGGTCGATCTGGACTCTGTGTACTGACATCTCTTTGACATACCCCGTGAAGTACAAAGGTCGGTTGTGCTTTGTCTCGCCTAGCAGGAGGTCATCCTTATCGAAGGCAATTGTTGCACTTGTTGCTTTTTGAACTGAGAGGCATTCAATGCTTGATCCCTCAGTTTTCTTCTTTTCTCCCTTTGAGGAAGTACTTGATTTTTTGATCCTATAGTCCATTTCAATTTGTAGGACTTGTGGGGCATGTTTGTCGACATCCGCATTCAGCCTTTGTAGTTCTGAAATGAGACTATCAAGAGTTTGTGGAGACATTCGTAATAAATCAAGGATGTGCAATAGTGCAGGTATCAAGTTGTACTTGAAAGCCTCCTTCAGGCCTGCATTTTCATTATTGTTGCCACTTGGGGCGTTTACAACTTGAATTCCTGAAGGATTTACATAAGAAAAAGAAGGTTGGTTGTAATTTTTGTGGTAATCCCGGCCAGAGCAGGTACCTCTACCAACTTCAAGAGCTTCTAGAGAAGGATCTTCTTTTGGAAGATCACTCTTGGGATCAAGGGGTTGATCCTTGTCATTTGCTGAAGACATCTCTATGGCAGCATTACCGTCCTCAATGATTGCATTGCATGGAGCATTTTCCGAGAATAAGTCCTACATAGCATCTAGTAACTTTTCTTCCTTATTGAGTAATTTATTGGTCCAGACATCGCCTATGAGGTCGGATTTCTGGGACCAGTTGACCAGATTTTCATTGAAGAAGACTTCATTGGCAGGAACTTCTTCAAGATGATCAGTCGGAAGAGGCTTGAGCTCCGATGTCATAGTTTCAGGAGACGAAGGCTGAGAAGATGATATCTCTGTGGAAGTCACCTAAGAAGATGTAGCTCCAGAAGATATGCTACCGAACGTAGTCTGAGAATCTGAGGCCTCGGCAGACGAAGCTTTAGAGGACCATCATCCTGAACTATCACATTGCAAGCAACTCTGATAGGAGATGCCTCTAGAATGGACTGCTGAGATTCAAACTCCTCTTCAGATGTAAGAGGATTGTCAATCCAATAGTTTTCTTCATTTTCCGGGGTTACCGAAGGAGATATCTGTAAATTTTTCAGGATTTTCGATTCTGGATTTTGATTATAACGAAGCTCATTGATGCGATCCTGCTCCCACTCTATGGCAAGACGTTGTAAGATTCTTGCACATTCTTCGAGATCGGGCATATGAGCGAAATCTTCTTCGTCATCTGTTCCTTGTGGTTCATCAATGTTGGGTTCCACTGGAGCTATTGCTTGTGTTGGATCAACAGCATTTTCTTGAATAGCCTCTTAGTATTCTTCATCATCAAACCAGGATCCTTGTGGCTGTAATGGGTTATACCAGAATACTGGCATAACATGAGATTCGGGAATCCATTCCTCATTGGAGGTATTCTCCTATTTCAAGAGATTTCTCCCACTCATCGGTATCACTGGACTTGTATCCATCCATGGAGAATCCAATTACCGAGTTGCAAGAGTATGATGCCCCATGCGTAGTCTCATTTTTGTAATGAGGTGGTGGCATGAAATCACCAAGGGTGAATTTTCCTACCACCTTTGAAGTCTTGGGAAGGAATTCTACCGTTGCCCCTAGTGAAGCAGTGGAAGAGGTCTCCGCCTTTTCAGGGACTTCTTGCTTTGATTGAGTCTTCTCCTGCTGTTTGAACTTGCGGAGTTGTTTCTTGGCTTGCCTTCGCAGTTGAGCGGTAGGCTTTGTTTTGACGATTTTCCAATTTTCATCTTCTAGGAGATTGGGATGCACCCATATGGGTTGTCCTTCTGGTGTTGGGTATGGGACTAGTTCTTAGGACATTTGAGTCATTTGTATCACCTTGAAGGAAGTAGTGATCTTTTTCTTTGGTGATTTTGATGTTTGTCCATATGACACTACGTTAACGGAGGAAGACCCGTAGTTTTTGTCAAAGGTGATGACTCCATTTTTCCACATCTCGTTGATCTTCTCTCTCACAATGAAGTATTGATTGAGAGGATGCGAGACCATCTAGTGGTATGGCCAATACCGAGGATCATTGGTTTTGCCAACATCTCCTGGTCTTTTGGAGTCCGGCAAGGTGAGTTTGCCATTTGCTAAGAGAGCCTCAAACATTTCTTCAACGTCTTCATCGAACGGGTATTTCTTCTCTACTCGTTCTTTGAATGCCTCAGAGAGTTCAGGTTTCTTACCTGCAGTTTTGTTTTCAGCTTTCTTTGGCTATTGAGGAGCTGACTTGGTTTGCACATTAAGAACCTCTTTTTTCTTTGGTTTTGAGGTCGTAATGGCAGTCGGCTCTTTCTTTGATGATTTCTGACTGTTAAGGTCTTTAATCACCGTTTCAGCCTCCATAGCTGCTTCTAGGAGTTCTCCCAGGTTTTTTGATTTGTTGCCGATAATCATGGAGCGGATCCTTGCTCTCATGTTATTACGGCAGATGTCAACTAGTGACACTTGTGGCAGTCCGTCTGAGCACTTGTATGCCATCGCCTTCCACTTGTGAATGAAGTCGTATGTTGACTCATTATCTCCCTATTTTAGGCTGCAGAGCTGAGCCATAGTAACAGGATGATCCTCACCTTTGAAGTGGGTTAGGAAGCGTGTCTCCAGCATGGCCCAGTTCTGGATGGAGTCCTCCGGCGGAGTGGAGTACCAATCAAATGCCGTACCTTTTAAGGTACTTGCAAAGAGACGGATCTTGAGGGCATCTTGATCCGCAATAGCTCCCGTCAAGATCTTAAAGTATATGACATGCTGTCTGGCTGAACCTTTCCCCGTATATATTTGGTGAGTAGATTGTTTGAATTTTGCAGGGAACGGAACCGAGTCTATCCATAAGGGATATGGTGGCTTGATCCCATGTTCCTTCAGTGAATCCTCTTCTTTTACTTTGGCGAGGATATCGTCAAGGTCCTTTTTGATAAGGGCGCGTGACTCATTGTTTTCCCCATTAACCTCGTCATCTTGATGACTTGGAGGAGCTTCATTGTTAGGTGGACGCTGAAAAGTGAGAAGGAGGTTTTCCATCAGAGCCTCAATTCTCTGCTGTCCTTGCTCCAACTGCTGGATTTGTGCAGTTACGTCATCATGCGGTGGGGGCTGCTCAGCATTTGTAACCAGGATGTTCATCCTTCGAGAATCGAATGAGGATATCGTCTTGGTGACTGAGCTAGAGCTCATTCTTTTGGATGAAGAGTCCGAGGAGTGGTTACTCCAATGTCCTTGGCTTGAAAGAGTGGGAGAATCCTCCTGATGTCTTCGCGTCTAGGAGACGCTGCGAGTCACCGGTCGTCTGAGATGAATTTTGGTTGTCGACTTCTGGCGTCTTCTGGTTTTGCCAACCATATGGATAGCAAAAACTTGGTTTGGTCTTTCTTTTTCGACCCATTTTTTAGAGACCTGAAGGGTAAAATGTTGGGTTCTTTGCTTCTTTAGTCTCCTTTGTCGATATGCCGTGCAGTGACGTACACGACGAGCAGTTTGAGCTTCAGTCAGTTCTGGCTGGGCTTTGGCGATGAAGGATGTAGTCCCCCGTGCGCAGCAGCTGATCTTGTCTTTTTTAAAGCTAGGCATGGACAGGATCTGGACGCGGTCCTTTGCTTGCGCAATGAGGCTTTGAATTTTGCGAGTTCTACACTCGTAGGAGTGTAGGCCTTTGCAGGTTCTTACAAAAGCCTGGTGATGCATGACTTGATTTTAGGCTTGTAGGAGCAAACTAGCTTATGTTGGGTTGATTTGTTTGTTTGGTGGAGGGTAGATTTCTCCTTTTTCATGTAAGAGAGATTGTAGAACCAGTTCTCTTTGAGAGGGGCCAGGTACACTGGCTTTATAGATGTTCGGGACCTTCTCAGCTTTGGTGAAGGTCTCGGGGACCAGGTCTTGGGGCAGACCTGGTTTCTTGTAGGTTGAGGCTTCGGCTTCAGGCTTCTTGATTGTTGCCCTTGGTGTCACGATAGTGACACGTTTAGGGGCGGTTTTCTACTTCTTGGCAGGTATAGTTTCTTCTGTGGGGAGTGGGAATGGTCCCAGCGACCCGAAGACGATGGTCCGGGGAGTAGAGGTTGACCCAGTGTTTTGAGAGTTGCCGAGGGAGATGACGCTTCGACAGCTGGCAGAGCGCTTGTGAGTGCGCTTGTTTTGCTTCTCTTGAAGTTAAAGTTGGTACTTGTTCTCATCAAAGGTGATGGTCAATGAACCTGCCATTGTTAGTTTGGAAAACTTCTGAAACAAGACCACATCCATTACTAATCACAAGAATATGGTGATCATAAAAGGAAAATAACTATGGTTTTGTCTTTTCAAATCGCTCGAGAGGACATGGCCCAGCCCAAGCAAGATGAAGAAGACAAAAGGCAATAGAGGGTACAATTATTCTAAATGTAAGTATGGTAGGCTCAGGGTGAGCATTCCAGTGACTGCTAGAAGCAATTTAAACCTTAATTCAAATTACCGAGAAGCAAGGCTCACTCGAGGTAAGATGATATAAGGTTGGAGATACAAATGTGTAGGTCGCAAATACAGTAGACCCGAAAGGTCGTACTAGCACCGCTAGGCACAAATGTTATAAATCGCATCCTTGGAAAGGACATGAGATGGGATTTTCTTTTTAAAATGTCAAGATTGGATTCATAAAGGAGAGCAAATGGTATTCCAATCCGAACATAGGCTCAAACATTTCTACGAGCACTGAATCCGAAAGGGAAGGAACCAGAATTTCTCAAATCTGAACCCAAAAGTGACAGAAGTTTTTTTTTTTTTTTTGAAAGGTCAAGATTGAATTCATCAAAAAGAGTAAATGGTGTTCCAATCTGAACATATGATCAAACATTTCTGCGAGCACTAAATCCGAAAAGGAGAGAACCAAGATTTCTTAGATCTGAACTCAAAAGTAACTGAAGTTTTTTTTTTAAGGTATTTTTTTTTTGAAGATTTTTTTTTCGGGAAGGGCACACATAAGTTTCCAATTCGGTTTTATGAAACCTTAGTAGATAGATCAGCCCCCAGGTAAGGGTACGATTACTTAATGAACCCATTTGGAGGACCCTTGCCTCAAACAGTCTAGCTGCCTCCACACTCTGGACAAGGCTTTTCTTAGATCCACTTTGGTCAAAGAACGCAAGTGACCTTAGTGGGTTTTGAACTTTTTTTTTTTTGAAAGATTTCTAATGGACTCATCAAAGAGAGCGAATGGCCCCTCCAAATCCAAACGCTGGCTACAAACGATTTCCGCGAGCCATTGTCCGAAAAGGAAGAAAGCAAAGTTTCTCAAATTTAAATCCAAAAGAGAGAAAATTGGTTTTTTTTAAAACAGTTTGAAATGAAAATCCCTATCGGACTCATCAAAGAGAAAAGATGGCCCATTCTCCGATATAAATAATAGTTGCAAACATTTCTGTGAGCTATCAAGTCCGGATAGGAGAGGATCAAACTTTCTCAAAATTGAATCCAAGAAAGAGAAATCAGATTTTTTTTTTCCAAAATGAGAAAGAGTGGAAATAAACACAAAATAGAAATTTCCATAAAAATCCCATCTCATGTTTTTTTTTAGATGCAAGATCCAACATAGGCCACCAACTAGAAAGGAGCCAAAGAATCTAAGCATCACGTTCTTAAATGAACGAGTCCCACCGGGTGTGCCAACTTGATGGACCCGGCTGTTGTCCTCTCCTTCTGCCCCGAGGCTGCCGGGGTCCGGCGAAGGAGAAAAGCGAGCATCAATATTTTTTTTTACTGGTATGCCAGATTTTCTATTCTACTTGGAATTTGAAGTGGTGATCCGGAGATTCGCCTTCACAAGTAGAAAGGAAATCAACTCTTTTTTCTAACTTTACATTGCACATATATTTTTAAGAAATAGACAATTTTTTTAAATGCTGTGAGAGGCAATTTCATTTTGTTTACCGTACAAGGCGATTTTTGTTTGTTTGCCATGAAAGGTGGTTTTGCCGTAAAAGGCAATTTTTGTGTCGTGAAAGGCGATTTACAAATCTCATCAATAATGAAAGACAAGAATTGTGATTTTTTTATCTCTTTAAAAAAAATACAAAATACAATAGAAAAGCAAGAAAGAGAATCTAACTTCTCAGGAGATTGTGAGGACTCATTCAGGTCGACGGTCGCAAGTCGTGTATTGGCTTCGCCATCGTCCTTTCTGATGAAAAATATGGTGCTTTGATTCTTTTGGCTTGGCTCTAACCTCAGATTTTTAGAGGATACAGACCAAGGGGAGGTCATATATCCAATAAAAAACATAGTAAACGGACTGAAAAACCGCGTTTAGGCCATGTTGGATAGAATGAGAGGGGACCTTGGGGGGTGGCCCCCCAAGGGACTTCGATCACCTTGTGGTGTTTCTTACAGCAAAGTTTCTTCAAAGAAGGAGAGCTTGTTTTTTGCAGAGATTTCTTCAAGAATACTTCGAGATTTTTCTTGGATTTTTTCTAGACCCTTTCTTCTTGGAATGACCCTCCTTTTATAGGCTTTTGGTGGCCATAAGGTGGGTTTATGAGCATTGATGCATTGATGCTCTATGATGGGAGGAGTTACAAGTTTTTATTTCTTGATTTTGTAACTCTTTTTTTCTTGAATATGATTGGCCGATGGAGAATGATGGGCATTTAATCACCTTTAATCTCCATGATAAGGGGAGTTTCATGATTTATTGCCATGATTACTTGGACTTGTAACTCCTTTTTCCTTGAATCTGATTGGGCCATCCAAAATAACGGATTAATGACCGCATTAACTTGCCATGAAACAGGTCATTTAACTTCATTAATTGGTTGCCAAGGCATTTGAAGAGTCGCGGGCCGTACCGTGTCTTTTGGAATTCTTCTTATGACGATCGCCGATGGATCCACATGTTGTTTGATGTCGGGTTGCGATGTAACTTCACACATTGATTGGTGCCAGTAGGCCGGTGACATCTGTCTTGTCAATTTCTCGATCGGTAGGACAGAAAGTGTACTTTCTTGATCAGCCGGTTTGCGATCTTGAAGCGATTAATGATGATTTCATGCTCTTGTCGGCGGATCCGAAATGTTGATGAAGATCAGTCAATTTTAAGCATCAAAAATCAGATTTTCGGAAAACCACAGGGGCTGGAATTCTCAAAACATGAAAAGGATCGGAAAAATGGGCCACCCGGCTGAATTCCGGTAACTTGGATTTCTAGGGTCGCCGGCGACCATGGGGATTTTCCCCTTTTGGTCTCCATTTTTCGGCCGTTTCTCCGATTTTTTTATTCTTTCTTTTCTCCTGTATTTTTTCTTGACATTTTTCCTCATTTATTGACTTAATTCTCCTAAAGAAAATCTAACGAGAAGCCACGCAAATCAAAGCACAAAGTTTTCTATTTTCCGGAATGGCCTAAGACTTTGTTGCCGATTTTCCGTCAAGAGTCAAAACTAGGTCAAACGATGTCGGAATGACCTGAAATTTAAGGTGAAGCCTCCTGAGTAGTAGATAGGACCAACCATGGGGTTTTATTTGAGTTTTGAAGCCGTGTGGGGTCCCGTCGCCGGTAGGCTTGATTTTGCCGCGAGGAAGATGCCGCGTTTTGATGTATGGTCAACCGATGTCCGATCGACTTGAAATTTGACAGGGATCCCATTGGAGTCATTTTGAGACGATCCATTAGCTCCGATTTGGATGTCATGGTCCCGAGAAGCTCCGCCGCCGGGAGGCTTGATTTTGTTTCGGAGCGTAAAAGTCGGGTCAAACGTTATTGGAATGACCTGAAATTTGACATGAAGCTTTTTGGAGGTATTTTGAGACTATCCATAGGCTCTGATCGAAGATTTGATGTATGCGACACTATCACCACCGGGAAAGCTGACTTTGCTGCTGCTATTTCTTTTTTTTTTTTTTTTTTTGCCAAACGATGTCAGAATGTCCTGAAACTTGATGTAGAGAATCCCAGTGGCATTTTGAGGCTACTTGTGTGCTTTGTTTTGTGTGTCAGGGTCTTTGGCTTCACCATCGCCGGGAACTCCTGCTCTGCTACTCGAGGAGTGAAGTTAGGCAAATGATGTTGAAATGGCCCAAAACTTCATGTGTACCCCTCTTTTGGCTATTTTGAAGAATCTTGCAGTTTTTGTTTGATTTTGAAAAGATCTGATGCTTGAAGCAGCATTCGCCTGTTTGTGGTAGGATGCAACTCCATGTGGCTTTTTGATGTTGAGAAAGTGTGAAGAGGCAAAGTGACAGTTTTGGTGTCAACAGGCGACAGCGACAACAACGGTTGTGGCAATGGCTGGAACGGCGGAGGCAGCAACATCAGGCGGATGATGGTGGATTCCAGGTGCCAGACCACACCTCAGCTCCTCTCATCTTTCTCTGTTTCTTCTTTTAATTTTTTCCCTTTTGGCATGAAATACTAAATATGGATGATGATCTATTTCTTGCCTTTGTTATCTGTGGATTTATGGTTTTTCCTTTGCAAATCTTCTTGTGTTTCTCTTCCTTCTTCATTTTCTTTTGTTTTTTTTTTTTTTCGATATCAACAGTCCATAACGACCGATATAACGATCTGGCCGATATTTTCCCTATTATTTTGGCATTTTTCTCCTCCCAACCATATTGTTATTATCGTTATATTGCATATAATTTAACGGTAATGACCATTTCTTCAAACCCTGGAATCATGTCCCTAGACCCTACTTTAATTGGCTACATGGGTCAAGGTTAAACCCAGCCCTTGACTCATGTTTAGCCTGACCATCATCGCCCAAATGGAAGGTCAATGTGGCCCAATTGAGTTCAGATCACAAAACAGTTAGTTTCTGGAAAACACTACCTACATGGTATGTGGTCAACCACGTGAGGGGTGAGTTGATGGGGTACACTAGGTTGCCTAGGAACCTTGTCAGTCAGCCTGTTTTAGTTGTGTAGTGTGCACGGTCGGTCACATGAAGGGCTAGTTGATCGACTACATTGGAATGCTTGAGATTCGGTGATCTCAGGTTGTCTCAGTTATGTAGTGTACTCGGTTGACCACAAAAGACCCTGGTCGACGGACTACACTGTGGTGACTCTAGTAGGTCGATAGACATTGTTCTCAGGTGGGGGAAACTACAGTGTCACCGATTGACTCCATGAAGGGCCGCTTAATCGGGTACACACATATTCTGAAATCTCAAGTTTCTGTGTCTTTCTCCTTTCATCCAATTTCCGTTCAAAACCCATCAATTCTATCCCAATCCATATAAATCCCTCTCCATACATGAAATCCCCATCATACATCATCATCTAATCACAAATGGGCCATTGATCTTCCAAATGAGAGTCTCCCATCCATCAATGGCCATAAACATAGAAATTAGGGCTTAGAAAGGGTTATCCACATATCATATCATCAAATTAACATCAATAAGCAGAATTCCATGAAATAAAAGCATTCATGCTATAAGAACATCATTTTCAAGCGTAGTAATGATCGTCCATTGAGATCTAGACATGTTTATTGCCTTGGAGTGTAAATTAGGGAAAAATCCTCTAATGTCTAAGCTCCACTCCTAATCCTCTAGGAACTCTCCAAATGGCCAGATCTACACCTCCTACACCCATTCCCAAGGGGAAAGAAATGCGTAAGAAAGGGGAAATTCATGAGAAAATGCTAGATCTACAAGGAATTGGGGTTAGGGAATGAAGCTTAACATGAGTTAAAGAAAAGAAGGAGATCTAGCAAATGAGAGAGCTTATTGATGATAGACAGTTGGAGCTCAATGAAACCCTCTTGATCTCTTGCATCCTAGATTATGGAAATCCTAGTTCTAGGTGGGAAACCCTAGTTTGAAGATAAGGAAAAGAGAGGGAAGGTGAAATTGGAATGGAGAAGAGGAGGGAAAGAGAGGGGAAATGAAATGAGGGAGGGAGAGGGGTGAATTTCATTGGGTTTGGAGATGGGTTTCATGTATAGAGTTTGGTTTAGCCAAAAGACTGAAATGCCCTTACTAGGAAGCTTGGCTAATGGAGGGACCTAGGGGTGTTTAGGGTATTTTAGATTTAGTTGCACAATTCTCCAAGAGAAACCCCTAGGGAAACATAGAATTACATCGAAGGGCCTCTAGCTAACCAACTAATCCTAATAAATATAATTGACCCCCTAATTAATCTATAAATCGCAAATAGACCACCAATGCACAAACTATGTCTAATTACTAGGAAGTTACCCAGCTACCCCTACTAAATTCCTGAAAATGTGAGTAGTGTTGTCATTGCATTATGACCGTGACTTATCTTCTTATCTGGATGAGACTATTCCCATTTCAAAAAAAATCAATGAAAAGATAAAACAAATGTAATTTGAAAATGGAGTTTTATCTTATCTCTATAGGGATTGGCACATTTAAGGAAGAGTCTGATTGAAATCAAGATTGAGAGTGAATTGCTCTAAATCAGCCTCAATTTCCCAATCAAATCGCCCTAAAATCATATATATTAACTAGCAACCTATTAAATAGTACAATTATGGATAATTACCTATATTTGGGTCCCACTAGGGTATGTCAAGAGGTTGGACCTCACATCAAGGCCCTCTCCTTCTCTATGTTGTCAATGAACTATCCAAGGGCAATCAAAGGTGGGCCATTTCTTGGTTTGATGTTTGCTAGGGTTTTGTATCAAACGAAGATGTTTCCATTAGACAATCAAGCCAAGATGTATACTAGCTGCTAGGATTTTGAGTGTCGGTTAATGCATAGGTTGGATAAAACTCTAGGTCCATTGAGTTGTAATTCTTATTTTTAGAAAAAAAAAACTGTATTTTTGCTCTGAAGATAGAAGCCTGGAAGGATTAGGAGTTAGAAGACTACAAGAATAAGAAGCTAGAAGATTGGTAAGATTAAAGGAAAAAAGTCTTGCAGAATTAGAAGTAGGAAATCAGACAAAATTAGAAGTATGCTAAAGGGAGAAAAAGAAGTCTGATAGACTTAAAAGAAGAAAGCTAGGAGAAATTAGGAGTGCTAAAATTCCGAATCAACCAGAATGGGGTCCGCTCGAGCACCCATGACTTCGCTTGAATGGATGTAGTCAGAAAGACCCAGTCGCCTAACAGAGTTTTTTTTTTTTTACGCTGAAACAAAACCTCATCCACTCGAGCAGATGGAAGGTCCATTCGAGCGGACAAGGCGGAAGAGTCTGACGAAAATTAGAATTGTGTTTCTAATGATGCCCAAACTGCTTGTTTTAGTCCTAATCAAGTTAGGCAACCTTAAGCACGTCTTAAAGGCTATTTAAAGGACTCAAGGGCTAATCTAAAGTTACACCTCACCTCTCAAAGTTCTGAGTTAGAGATCATTATTGAGAGAATACTTCTACTGAGTTATTTGAAGACTTGTGCTGAAGAGCTTTTTCTAGAGAGCAGCTTATTCTACTTCCCTAGTAGAAGATCATCTTCTTGCATAGAAGATTTGAGCCGTCAAGCGCAGGATTGAATCTATTGCAATCAACGGCGTAAAGTCGTTGAAGCGTAAAGCGACATAAGATGTAATCGCAATCTTAAGTAGGGGATATCTGGGGAGGAATATGTGAGTTCTTGTAATTGCGAGATTCGTAATGCTTGATTATTGATCCAATTCTAATCCATGGTTTTTCACCTGCTTAGGGTTTTCCACGTTATATCTGGTGTTATTCTATTGTGTGCTTGTGGTTTTATTTCCGCTGCGTAGATTATTATTTTTGCACACTATTGGGTTGTTTTATTGAGTTGTCCAATCTAGAGATCTCATACCCGAACCTTCAATTGGTATCAAAGCGGGTTGTACTAAATTGTTATGTTTAATCCTAAGAGATTTCTAGAATGGTACTCAATCGAGAAGGGACATCAACTTCTAAGCCTCCTTTGCTTAATGGTTCTAATTATGCATATTGGAAGTAAAGGATGATTGAATTCCTTAAGTCCATTAATAATAATGTCTAGGATATCGTTAAGGAGGGCTACTCCAAACCAACGGTGGTTGCTGATGGACAAACTATTCCTAAACCAAAAGCCCAATGGATTAAGGATAAAAAGCATGCCTCCGATTGTAATAATAAGACGATGAATGGTATATACAATGGAGTGTCTACTGAAGAGTTCCGTGGGATATCTACATGCAAAACTGCAAAAGAAGCATGGGATGTCTTACAGACAGTTTATGAGGGTACAGATACTATTAATCAATCTAAGTTGCAGAGGCTACCTAAAGAATTCAAAACCATTGTTATGGAAGAAGATGAGACATTCAATAAATTCTACGCTAAGCCGAATGATATTGTCAATTCTGTTTTCAATCTAGCTAAATAAATTTTAGAAAACAAGATTGTCAAGAAAATTATGAGGTCCTACCTTTGAGGTTTGATTCCAAAGTCAATGGTATTGAAGAAAATAAGAATATTGACACCATCAAGGTCAACCAGCTGGATGAGAATCTTCAGACCTTTGAAGCAAACCGTTTGGACAAGGGAAAGTCTAAAGACAAATGTATTGCTTTGAAAGTCATCTCAAAATCAAAAAAGAAACTTGAAAAGAAAATGAAGTCTAATTTTGAATCTAAGGTTGAAGATGATATGGCTGAATTTATGAATTACTTCAAGAAATACATGAAGTCAAAACAAGCCAAGTGGAAGAGTTTTAAACCTGAGAAGAAGGATTCAGCTAAAGGAACCATGTGTTTTAAGTGTCAAGGCTATGGTGTGATGGACCCGGCTTTTTTCCTCTCTCTCTCTTCCGTCCCGGGGCTACCGGGAGGCCAGCGGAGGGAAAAAGAGAGCATCAACATTTTTGTACGGGTATGCCAGATTTTCTATTCTACTTGGAATTTAGAAATAGTGATCCGGAGATCCACCTTCACAAGTAGAAGTGGAAATCAACTTTTTTCTAACTTTCCATTGCACATATATTTAAGAAAAGAGACAAGGCTTTTGAATGCCGTAAGAGGCGATTTTTCTTTGTTTGTCGTGAAATACGGTTTTGCTGTAAAAGGCGATGTTTGCCGTGAATGGCGACGTACAAGTCTCATCAATAATGAAAGACAGGAATTGTGATCTTTTTATCTCTTTAAAAAAAATACAAAATACAATAGAAAAGTAAGAAAATGAATTCTGATTTCTCAGGAGATTACGAGGACTCGTTCAGATCGACAGTCGTAAGTCATGTATGGACTTCGCCATCTTCTTTCAGATGAGAACATATGCTTTGATTCTTTTGGCTTGGCTTGGACTTCGGATTTTTAGAGGATAAAGACCAAGGGGAGTCCTATATCCAATAAAAAAACGAGTAGATGGGTTGAAAAGCCGCGTCTAGGCCATGTTGGATAGAAAGATATGGCCTCGGGGAGTGGCCCCCTAAGGGACTTCGATCACGTTGTGGTGTTTATTGCAGCAGAGTTTCTTCAAAGTAGTAGAGTTTCTTTGCGCAGTGATTAGACTTAGGAGATTTTTCGGGAGATTTTTTGGGGTTTTCTTCCTGGATTTCTTTTTTTATTCCTCTTGGAATGACCCCCCTTTTATAGGCCTTTGGTAGTCATTAGGTGGGTTTATGAGCATTGATGGCATTGATGCTCCATGATGGGAGGAGTTACAAGTTTTTATTTCATGATTTTGTAACTCCTTCTTCTTGGCTTTTGATTGGCCGATGGAATATGATGGGCATTTAATCACCTTTAAACTCCATGATGAGAGGAGTTTCATGATATATTGTCATGATTGCTTGGACTTATAACTCCTTTTTCCTTGATTCTAAGTGGGCCGCCCAAAATAATGAGTTAATGACTGCATTAACTTGTCATAAAAAAGGTCATTTAACTACATGAAGTGATCGCCAGGGCGCTCAAAGAGTCGCAGGCCATACCGTGTCTTTTGGAATTCTTCTTGCGATGATCACCGATGGATCCACATGTTGTTTGATGTCAGATGGCGATGCAACTTCAGATAATGATTGATACCAGTGGACTGGTAACATCTGTCCTGTCGATTTCTCGATCGGTCGAACAGAAAGTATACTTTCTTGGTTGGCCGATTGGCGATGTTGAAGCGTGCGATGATGATCACATGCTTTTGATGGTAGATCCAAGATGTTGGTGAAAATCGGTTGATTTAGAGCACCAAAAATCAGATTTTTAAAAAACCACAGGGGCCGGAATTCTTGAAATGCAAAAAAGGTTAGAAAATGGCTCTTTCGACGGAAATCCAGCGACCTGGATTTCTAGGGTCACTGAGCCAAGGTCGCCGGCGACCATGGGGATTTTTCCCCTTTTTGGTCGCTGTTTTTCGACAGTTTCTCGATCTTTTTCGATTCTTTTTTCTTCTGTATTTTTCTTGACATTTCTGTACATATTTTTGGCCTGATTTCCCTATAGAAAACTTGACGAAAAGCCTTGCATATCAAACGGCCAAGTTTCCAATCTTCAGGAAAAGCCGCAGACTTTGACGCGCAGAGCTGCCGATTTGCCGTCAGAAGCCAAATTAGGTCAAATGTTGTCATAATGACCTGAAATTCGAGTTGAAGCCTCCTGAGCAATACATAAGACCAACCATAGGCTTTTATTTGAATTTTGAAGCCGTGTGGGGTCCCGTCACCAGTAGACTTGGTTTTGTTATGAGTATGTGTGGTCAACCGATGTCCGATTGACCTGAAATTTGATGAGGAGCCTATTAGAGTCATTTTGAGATGATCCATTAGCTCCGATTTGGAAGTCATGGTTCAGAGAGCTTCGCCACCGAGAGGCCTGATTTGGCTTTTGAGAGTCAAAGTCTGGTCAAATGTTGTCAAAATGACCTGAAATTTAACATGTACCCCTTTGGAAGCCTTCTGAAGTCACCCATGTGCTCTGTTTGATGAGTGATTGCCTCAGCAGTTCTCACCACCGAGAGGCTTGATTTTGCTGTTTAAGGGTTGATGTGGGGTCAAACGTTGTCGGTTTGACTTGAAACTTGACATGGAGCCTTTTGGAGGTATTTTGAGACCATCCATAGGCTCAAATCAAAGATCTGATGTCTTCGACACTATCACTGCCAGGGCGCCTATTTAGCTGCCGGAGGAGTAAAGTTAGGCCAAATGATGCTGGAATGGCCCGAAACTTCATGTGTACTCTTCTTTTGGCTATTTTGAGAAATCTTGCAGTTTTTGTTTGATTCTGACAAGATTTGACGCTTGAAGTAGCATTGCTTGTTTGTGGTAGGATGCGGCTTCATGTAACTTCTTGAAGTTGAAAAGGCAAAGTTACATTTTTAGTGTCAACATAATCGCTATGCTAATGAGTGTGCCAATATGAAAAAGGGTCCAAAGAATAAGGCTCTCAATACAACATGGGATGAAGAATCTTTTGAAGAAGAAAAAGATTCTGAGGTTTATTCATCTGAAACTGTGAACGTCAAGTTTGTCGCTTTAATGGCTAAGTCTCTATCTGACAATTATACTAATGAAGATAATGATGAGATGTCATATATAGAGAAAGATTGGGAAGAGTTGTACCAAACTACGTATGTTGATTGTGTAAAAATGACCAAGTATGAGACTAAGGTCATGATCAAGTTAAAGGCCGCTCAAGAAGAAGATTTTGCAATGAAGATAGAATTAGAGCATGCAAATAAGAAGACTAATCTCTCGGGAAAAAGCATTACTTAAAATTCGACTACTGAGAGTAAAACACTTGAGAAGGTTGTACAAGAGATTCAAAATCTGAAAACTGAGTTGCAGAGTTTGAAATCTTAAAATAAAGATTTGCAAGGGAGGCTGAAGATAACTATGTCCGAGCTAGAAGTTAAGCAGGCTTCTCTAAACAAGATGAACACTGGGTTCGAAGACTCTTACAAACATCTTTTGTAGTCAAAAGTCTCCTTTTGATAGAAGCGGTCTTGGCTATGATCATGGTGCATCCACTTCCGGTGCTAAAGGTAAAGTAGTTTTTGTTTCAAGTGTTGCACATACTACTACACATACTGCACATATTCATAATGTGATGAGTAGTTTCAAGAAAAAGCATGTGTCACGCACTGCACGCACATCCACGTGTCACCATTGTGGAATGAAAGTGCACATTCAATCCCATGACAAGAAACTGCAAAGTCTACCAAAGACGCAGCAATGGGGGAAGAACTTTTCTCCACCCAAGACGGCTCAAATCTAGGTAAGAACGTCTGATTTACCTAAGGAGTTTGCTTACACTCTACTGAAAGATCAAACTACACAAGTGTAGGTGGGTACAAAAAATCCCTGATCAAGGAGATCAAGCTCCCACCCCCAGTCCCACTATGAAGATACATTCAGGGGGAGTTGCAATTGAGGGGGATCTACTAATCCTAATTCTCAAATTTGTTACATGTTGATATCATTAGCTTTGTCAATTATGGACAAAAAGGGGGAGAAATGTGACTAATCAAGGGGAAGAAGAAGAAATTCAGAGGAAGCCGAGACAATGCAAATCTACATGTGTTGATTGCCAATTTTTGTGTTGATAGTCAATTTTAAAAATTCATTGTATTTTGGTTTTTTTTTTTTAGTTCTATTTTGTATTGTTGTAGGGAGTTTTGTCCATAAATTGCCAAATGGGGAGATTGTTAGGATTTTGAGTGTTGGCTAGCTCATGGGTTGGACAAAACTCTGGGTCCATTGAGCTATAATTCTTATTTTTAGAAAAAGACTGTGTTTCTACTCTGAAGATAGAAGCCTAGAAGGATTAGGAGTTAGAAAACTGTAAGAATAAGAAGTTAGAAGACGCGAAAGATTAAAGGAAGAAAGTCTTGCAGAATTAGAAGTGGGAAATCAGACAAAATTAGAAGTATTCTAAAGGGAGAAAAAGAAGTTTGATAGACTTAAAAGAAGAAAGCTGGGAGAAATTAGGAGTGCTGAAATTCCAGACCAACCAGAACGTGGTTCGCTCGAGCGCTCATGACTTTGTTTGAGCGGATGTGGTTAAAAAGACCCAGTTGCCCGACAGAGCTTTTTTTTTTTTTTTTTTGCACTGAAACAGAATCTCATCCAGTTGAGCAGATAAGGCGGCAGAGTCTGATGAAAATTAGAATTGTGTTTCTAATCATGCCCAAACTACTTGTTTTAGTCCTAATCAAGTTAGGCAACCTTAAGCACGTCTTAAAGGCTATTTAAAGGACTCAAGGGCTTATCTAAAGTTACACCTCACCTCTCAAAGTTCTGAGTTAGAGATCATTATTGAGAGAATACTTCTATTGAGTTATTTGAAGAGTTGTGCTGAAGAGCTTTTCTAGAGAGCAGCTTATTCTACTTCCCTAGTAGAAGATCATCTTCTTACGTAGAAGATTTGAGGCGTCAAGCGCATGATTGAATCTGTTGCAATCAATAGCGCAAAGTCGTTGAAGCGTGAAGTGACATAAGAGGTAATCACAATCCTTAGGTAGGGGATATCTGGGGAGGAATCTGTGAGTTCTTGTAATTGCGAGATTCATAATGCTTGATTATTGATCCAATTCTGATCCGTGGTTTTTCACCTGATTAGGGTTTTCCACGTTATATATGGTGTTGTTGTATTGTGTACTTGTGATTTTATTTCTACTGCGTAGATTATTATTTTTGCACACTATTGGGTTGTTTTATTGAGTTGTCCAATCTAGAGATCTCATACCCGAACCTTCACTAGCATTATTTCTCTTAAATCAGTTGATGAGCATTTCTTTGCCCATCACTCATATAGTTTGATGTTGGAGGTCATTGGTTTTCACAAGGTTTCCACAGCTGCATCAAACAAAAAAAATCACCATTTAATTGAAGCGGTTTTTTTCACACTAAACATAGATTTGATACTTCAATGGAAGTTATTTTCTATGGCATCTATCTCCCATAGATTTTGGTGATGTGACAATTTTATCTTTCCACGGAAAAGGCCTCTACACAAACTACACAAACGTGCCCTAAAGAATTTTGAAGAAGGGAAATGGGCATAAAATTGAAAAGCCTATACCCATTTCTGGCAATTTGTGTAGAGCCTTTAGCCGTAGAAAGGAATTGCGACATCTGGCACCTTCCTCAGCATTTAAGGCAGCAACAAATTAAGAAAGGAGATCCAGATTTTAACCTTCTTTTTCGTAATAAAGGGGTTTAAAAATCTGATGAAGCAGCCAGGGTCACAAAGAGGTGTCGCAGTTTCATGGCTCTATGCAAGTGCCCACAAATTTCTCAACTCTGACCTATGCAAAGAAAAAATTGAGGGACTCATCCCCTAGTTCCGCCTCTGCTTGGGTGGTACACTGCACTACTTTATCATATAAATAGCTCTCTACTCAAACAGACAACTGTTGTCCATTCACTTGTTAACCATTCTCGATTGAGTTAAAGTAGACTAGTAACTCAGGCAAAATAAAAATATTTTTTAATTTAATATTTTCTTTAGAATATTATTGATAAATGAAATAAAGAGGATTTTTCCAAAAAAAAAAACAGATTAGGTCACCAGTGGTCTCAAAAGATCATTTTAACGGACGTTGCACCAGATCAATCATTTTGCCTGAAAAGGAGTTTTTTATAGCACTTTCTACTAGCGACCTTAGTTTTATAACGTTAAAGGTCACTAGGGACCCTGCAGTGTATACAAAGTAGATAATAATAGGTTTTTTGTCTTCTCTTTCGTTGTCAAAAGGTTATTTTTTCTTCACCAAATCATTTGCACCCAGGCACCGACGCTGTGGTCCCCTCCAACGAGATCTTCTCCTGCGACTCCTCTTCCTCCTACCAATTGTGGTCTCCTCCCACATCCTTTATGGAAGGTATGTGCTTTTGGGTGCTTCCATTTGGCATTTTCTGAGTCGTCTGTGACGTTAGTGTCGTCTAAGTCATGCCCTTATTGCGTCTCCATGCCTTTTGCTTTGGTTAATGTTTCCTCGTGGCAGACATCTACTCTCCACTCGAGAATCACCTTCTAAAAGGGTTTCTTTGTCTTCCTTGTGTAGCATTATCTGATAGCAAGAAAAATGCCCTAAAAATGGCTTTAGCCCTTTCTGAAAGACAATGGGTAGAGAACCCTAGAGAGGTGGATTCTATTATTTTTGGTTCTAAATCGCTTGCAAAAGACAAATGCACATATAAATCAAGTTCTTGAATTGGGTCTTCAAGTTCATCACTCTAATCTCTATTCAAACTAATTATTTCAAAATTTTGTTGAATGGCATGGTTCATGTTTATTTTTTATTTTGGTTTGATGGTTATATGAACGTTTTTAAGCTATTTTTTTTAATTTCGGTGGATGGTCTAAATAAAAAATAGCTAGGGAAGTACTAAAATTCTTTTGTACATTACATTCTCAATGGTCACCCACTTGTATACATAAAGTTGTCTCAAATAAAGAAACTTGTTTTCCTCTTATTATGTATATCATTTAGAGAGAAAGGGCATTAAAGGCATTTTTTTCATTTTTAAACAAATGGCTCTGTAACCACTCCTTATTACAAAGAAGTATAGTGGTTGTTGCAATGGCAGTCCACAAATTCATTAGGAAAGAAAGTGTATATTCTGTTGGGTCATCTGTAAGCACTAAGCCCCCTTTATGCTTTGTCGAGTCCCTATTTGTCTCTAGTTGTTTTCAGTGTTTTGGTGTCTAGGCCTTCTACTTTTTTATTCTTGTGTTTTGCTGGGTTATGGTTGTGGGTTTTTTTTAACCTTTCAGTGTACTTGTCCTATGCTGAGAAGCGCTTTAACTAATAAATTATTATTTTGTGGCATCATCGTTTATGCCAGCAAATGACTGGTTGATGACTCCAAGCTTTTGGTAAAGATGGATTCATGGAAATTATAGAAATAAGGAGTTTCGTTTGTTTGATTTTGAATTTTGTTTGATGACTAGAATTGTGAATTTGGGTAAACTGGGAAAGGCAATAGAAAACTTCTGTTTTAATCAAGCAATTCAATTTGGAAAAGTAGAGTAGCAGGTTGATGAAAAAGGGTGACCTTGTACCTTTCAGCTTCTAAAACGCCCTAGTTTTTTACTAGCAACTGCTTTTCCCTCCCAACTCAAATTGTCCCTCTTTCAGTTTCAGGTCTTACCTGTGAAGTTGTGTATCCTGATTTGGGATGTAAAAATGGAAATTCCATAGCCCAGGTAGAGTGGATGATGAATTTTTGCTTGAATTTTTTGTTCATATCTAATTACTTGATTAATACCTTTGCCAGATTTTATTACCGATTCCAAGCCTGGATAAAGGAGGGAATATGTCAATTAGAGTGAATTTTGTTGACAGCCAGTGTTAATTTTTTTTTTTTTTGAGGATTTTACCAAAAAAAAAAAAAACAGATTATGCGACCAATGGGCTCAAAAGATCATTTTAATTGACCTTGCACGTATTTCTTCAGTATGTGAAATGCAGTTTGAGCTTTTTATCATCAATTGTTGTTAGGTTGGGACCACACCAACCACCTTTCTAGTACTAATCTGTTCTGAATATTTATTGTTGTACGGTTGTGTCTCACTCTCACAGTTGCAATTCCTTCACATTAAATATATGTTATAATATTTCTCTAAATAAGGAACCTATCTCCAAATAACTTAGTAATTATATGGTGTTTCATGTTATTTACTAATTTTACGTATTAGGGGGTTTACCTATGTTCTTAGCTTGAATGGCTTCTGTTAGAAAAACAAACACCTTCAACAGTTCATTCACATTGGCCATTACTTTAAACAAACACCTTCTGTGGAAAGTCTCAACGAAATTGCAATAGATCAATAGGCCGCTATAATGAATACCCAACTTCCCCCTTCCACTTGTGTAGACTGAAAGTAATGCTTAAACAAACAAATTAAATAAAACGTTATCTTTTTCCCTCTCCAAATAAATGCATTCTTTAAATTCAGCAGCTTAATTAGAGTCTACACATGGATTGAGCCCGACCCTCTTCAAGTTTATAGCAATATAAATCTGCTATGGCCTCTTTGTAATGGTGATGATTACCTTTCCATATGCATATACTCTTTTTTTTTTTTTTGTCAAAGGAAGGAAAGAATTAGGAATGATTGAGGTAATATTGTTATAGGTTAATATTGTTGCTTTTGATTTTAACTTGCAGATGTATCGAAGAGCGACCATTATCATTAGAACGTTTGCAATAGTTTCGTGAGTACAATAGCTCAAAAGGCGACAATTATCATCAGAACATTTGCTATAGTTTCGTGAGTACAATACCCAAATGTGGTGTTCCTATTATCCATGAATTGCCATTTCACATGCTATTATTTATTGACTATTTTTCCTATTCAATTTGTAAACAGAGACTGTGGTTGACACAACAATTTGAAGATTACGAATGGGGTGAGCCTTGGTTTTGGACTTCTGTGACAAAGACTGATATACCATATCAACAGAATGGGATGGACTGTAGTTTCTTTGCAATTGGATACGTAGAGCACTGCATACACCGTCGCCGGATAAGGTTCACCCAAGTTGACATTCTGTATTACCGACGAAAGATCTTGGTTGAGATCTTCAAGAGAAGCTGGCTGCTGAATGCTGATAGGCTTCAACTCCCCAACCTCCTAGCTGTGTAAAGTTCTGTTACGGATGAAATCAAACCCTTAATAGTATTTGTTTCGCTGAAATCGTTGTAATAAACTTATTCTTTTGGGTAAAAATACTGTAATGAACTAATTGTTTGGAACAACAAATTTTTTTTTTTTTTTTGAAGTAAAATTTTATGTATGATGTAATGAACTTGTTATTTTGGGTGAAAATGATATCGTGAAATTCTTGTTTAGCTGGATCTTGTTCGTTGAAGTTGAAGTTGATGTATGATTTAATAAACTTGTTGTTTTGGAAGAATGGACATCACTATACAGGGCAAGCATGAGTCCATAATTGTAAAAAAGAATTACTTGCTGTTAATTCACCATGAATTAAAAACAGAAAACCTTCCCAGCGTCCTCATCGACTTATATTTGTTATAGATAAGGGTCCCACCCATGAGACCCATACGACAGCATCGAGATCCTTCCCAGTGTCCCAGCGATTCAAGTTAGCTATTTGCTAAGGGTCTCTAATAACCCATAAAACAACATTTGTTTCCTTCCCAGTGTTCCTAGCAATTCAAGTTAGTTATTTGCTAAGGGTCTCTAACGACCCATAAAACAACATCTGTTTCCTTCCTAGCATCCCTAGCAATTCAGGTTAGTTATTTGCTAAGGGTCTCCAATGACCCATAAAACAGCATCTGTTTCCTTCCCAGCGTCCCTAGCGATTCAGGTTAGTTATTTGCTAAAAGTCTTTAACGACCCATAAAACAACATTTATTTCCTTCCCAGCATCCCAAACAACCTACATTAGTTATATATATGGGTCGCTAGGGACCCATCGAACATCATCTGTTTCCTTCCCAGCGTCCCTAATGACCTATTTTACTTATAAATAAGGGTCCCTAGCGACCTTTACATATTAAAACATGGTGCATATCAGAAATAGTTTTGATGGGCAAATAAGGTCCATTCCAACATAAATATATGCAGAGGGATATCCAACTTGAATTGGATTAATTAATTGGATATCTAACGAAGTGAGGGAAATTATGATGTTAAAAACAAGCAAGAAGAAGCCAGATGGATCATTACATCTGAAAAACCTAAAATGTCATTGACATGTCATTACATTTCTTCTGATTACATTACTGTTCGTATGCATAAAAAAGCCATAAAAAAACATGTGAAACAAAATGTCAATTACATGTCATACAATTTGTCTTCTTCATTTGCATAAACAAAACCCATCAAATTACATGTGACATAAGACAGCAAAAAACAAAAAACTGGTTCCTCTACTGAACAACGGGTGGATTACAGCAGGTCCCCTAATTGTGTCCCCTCTCTTTACAGTTGAAGCATGTTACAACCCTTCTGACACGGTTTCGATCTTCCACCCAAACCCTATTCTTCTTTGGCCAGCCTGGCTGCTTACTTGCTAATGGGGGAAGAGCGCATTCGCAAGGGCACGATTCCTATTGCTTTCTATCATGGGTGGCATGTAATCATATGGATCGATATTTCGAACTTTCATTGCAGCCATAGCATGTGAGCATGGGATTCCCATTACTTCCCATCTACGGCACAAACATGATCTGCACTCAAAATTGACGACATCGGCGTACTCAGTTGATTGCACTTGAAACTCTACCAAACCTGCGACACGAACGTGCAGTCTGTGAGATTCTTCCATTTCGCTACACAAGTACTTCTCTGAACATTCCCTTTACATCATTGTTATCATCAATGTCTATCAATGAAAAAAAACTTCCGTTCTGAAGAAGGTGCTTTATACATAAGACTTCCATACTTGCTTCCCAGTTTGATGCTTCGAGTGCAACATTCACAAGCTCACTATATGTTATGGTTTTCCGGAGATGCCTCATCTTCTGTCTTCCGCCAATATATTGAGGACTTTTGAGATCAAATTGAAAATCACCATCATAATTATGTAATATTGTCAGGACATCAACATCCGAAGTAATACTGCAACATTAAAAATTTTAATATTAGTTGGTTAAATCGATATTAACAAACATGCTTCAATGAACATATCCAATTTGCAAGAAGAACATTTGTTCAATACCACAAGTCCACTTGGAAGTTGACTAATAAGTAGGGCTATTCATTGGCAGTGGTACAATTATTTCTGATACCATTGATTCAATTAATCTTACTAATTTTACAACAAACCCAAGTGGTAATCAAAGAAAAAGCATTTTTATCATATATAATTCTCTATGTTCTTTCTAATCACATAACTCATTTCAAATCATTTTCTCCACATTATCTACGATTTTCTCTAAAACCCAAAGTTCCAATGTATACTGACATTTCTTTTGGTCTATATTATTCTCACATCAATGTTAGTAAAAAATAAAAACATAAAAAATCCTATCAAAGATGTTTGCACACAACCTCTATCTTGGCCGTGATAAAAATACAACATTTCTTATTCTTATCATGGCAAAAGCATTTATATTGGAAAGGAAAAGGAAAACACAAACACTTTGATTTCAATTCTCTATCTGTCTATTTTTTTATGATGGGATGCTGTGAGGGAAGAAGACGATGAGATGCATGCAGAAATGGTCACATGAAAAGGGTTTATCAAAAGTAGAAAATCATGTTTTAGGGCAAAGTACAAACTTCACCTTTCCATTGCTCTGCCCCAATCAGTGTATCATATGAACTTTAATGTTCTCCATCAAACAAAGGTATATGGCTTTAATGGTCTTCAAGAGGTTGGAATGGCCTATGGAGGGGAAGCAAGTCGACCTACATGGAGACGCAATAAGGGCAAGACCCTAACAATAATAACGTCATAGACGACTCAGAAAATGCCAAAGGGAAGCATCCAAAAGCACATACCTTTGACGAAGAGGATGTGGGAGGGGACCACGGTTGGTAGGAGGGTGAGGAAGAAGATGTTGGAGGGGACCACAGTGTCGGTGCCTGGGTGTAGACGACTTGGTGAAGAAAAAATAACCTGTTGACAACAAAAGAGAAGACAAAAAAAAAAACCCTATTTTGTTCTACTTTGTATACATCGAGGGTTCCCTAGCGACCCTTAACGTTATAAAACTAAGATCGCTAGGGATGCTAGTAGAAAGTGCTTAAAAAAAACCACCTTTTCGAGCAAAATGACTGATCTGGTGCAGGGACGGTTAAAATGATCTTTTGGGGCCACTGGTCATCTAATTTGGTTTTTTTTTTTTTTTTGGTAAAATCTTCTAAAATAAATATATAAATATATTATTACAAAAAATGGCTCGGGTCATCCCAACAATACGTGTTTAGGAAAAGAAGCAATGGAGAAATGAATAGAGAAAATCTTTTCTTAATAACCCAAAATAATGTGTAACATGAACCGATAAGAAAAATAAAAATAATAATAAATAACATATATTATCCATTCACGTGCGCATTTCATGAGGCTAAATCACTAAAAATCAATAAATGAACCTCAAGAAAACACAATGTGTCATGACCCAAATTTCGAGGCCCTATCGGGTATCCGGATCATGACTAGTTAGCAATATTCACCATGCATTCATCAAATAAGTTTCATAAGGAATCAGGCATTTAGTTCAAAATTTAATTCCAATTATAAATATCAATGATCTCTGAATAATCGAACTTATTATATCTTGACTCAAATCAATAATGTGCTTTAAACATTAAATAAGTTTTCCTAAACAAGGACTAATAATTCTATCAACTATTTAAGCTTTTCTCGTTCTCTCCTTTCAGCCACGCATGCCGAAATTTACATGTTGATCGTCATTCCACTTGGCCCACCCGCAATATGATTACCTGAAGGGGACGACACAACATCAGTATTATTGGTGAATGAATTTACCTAATTACACAAGCCGTATACAACATAATTTCACATAATCATCAAATTTAAATCAATAAAATAATTATCATTAAAAGTACATCCATATACAAATCTGTGCCCATGCACATTACCACGCCTTAAAGGCTTATCGTATAGATGTATACCGGTCACCATGACCCTGTCTCATCAGACACGTCCACTAAGGACCAACCGACACAATGGCCACTCATGTCCACTAAGGACCAGCCAACACAACTACCATCAATCATCCGGACACAAGTCCAACATCCCAAGTCTGGGATCCAATGCACAATATCTCATAATCACATGGCCAAAATTCATTATTATTACTAATTTACACTTTTAATAATGTGTATCAAACCCCCTACACAATTTACTGTTTATTGCCCCACTTCTACTCATAATTGGTATCAATTGATATAGGGGTGGCCCACACTAATTTATAACCACATCATTATACAATATTAATTAATCACAGTCATTTGATCAATCACGATTAATTGATCACAATTCATATAGTTCTAGATTCTAAGAAAAACCTTAATTCAGTTAAGTGAGAAGGTTATACTGTAATATCACCAAAAATCCAGGGTTGATTCAATGGATAAACACCTTTCAGGCCTCATCCACACACATACAATGCCAAAACCTGTAACTTACGCCTGCATCATCTTGGTGTAAAATGCAATGGGTCCCACTGATCAATTCATGATCAGACTTTATATTCTAGGTCGCCCAAGGGTAAGCTGTATTACTAGTGGATCTGATTCATCATCAGACCACTCATAGGGGCCCATGGATCAAAACAGTGGCTGTCCAGTTTCACATAATCAATTCACCTACTATCCTAATATTCACTGAGTGTACGGTTAGATGGGGCCCACTCTCTAGGGGTCCACCACCACAAGGGTAGCCAGGTTTCCCTCTCAGATGTGTGGTTATGATCTTTGATCAAATCCCTTGATGGGTCCCACAGTGCATGTCGACATTCTACCCAGTTTCTATTACATTCACACCTAAGTTCTTTTAATTCTATTGGACAGTGGGACCCAATGGTCCAAAACCCAGATATCCCACTACACTAAGGTCACCCAAGGGTCCCACACTCAATGACCGGAGCTGATTTCCAATCAAGTGTCCAGGTGGGTCCCAAATGGCCTGATGACAAAGAGTTATAAATTCCTACAACAATCGCCCCTATTTCATCATACCTATTGAATAAGGGCACAGATGGGGCCTACTCCTCATAGGTCCAAGTCTCCTAGGGTCGACCAAGGGTCCCCTACAGGTTCCAAGGACCAGGTCCTTGATCAAGTGGGCCAGGTGGTCCCACTACTCAAAACGCCAATTCCCTACTGTCACCCAGGTTCTGCCATTCACATTCAGATTTGATTCTGGCCAGTTCTAAGAGCAGTATATCTTATAAAGAGAAACATTCTCTAACACCTCCACAACTCATGCTACCAAATTCACCTGAATCCTCCATCCGAGAAGGCATGAACTGTTCCTCGTGAATGGGTTTCATGCATTGACAATCTCTGTAACCATTACAGAAACCAGTCACACAACCTAAATTCACTAGGCATCCAATTAATTGTTAAGAATCAAGAGGAAGATCCACTCACCTATGGTAAACGATTGTTGCCTTTGCAATATATGAATGCGAATAAGACATCAGTCAGTCTTCCTCTCCTTTTCCTAAATTGCAGCCCACAAAGCTTTCTCAGAATTTCTCCAAGGAAGAATAATAGAACACTATCATAATGGTCGTTGGTTTGCATATATATATATATATATACACACACACACACACAATAGAGTCCTATTTATATTCTTATACTTCCTGTTCCTCTTTCTAATTAAAGTTATCATACAACTCCTACTCCTTCTAAAACTCATTCACGTGCAACACTACTAATTCTATAATAAGTAATCCACTAAGGTTACTACTTGGGCCAGACTAATCCTGGGTTTCAGATAACTCAAGATATTACACAATGACAAATGCATCAAGCAAAATCAATATATTGAGTTTTAGATATATTATTCATCTATGAAAAATTGTTTCAATGAAGAAAAAACTTTTTTCAATCTTCTTATTCGAGGAAAAAATAGTAAAAAAAAAAAAAACATAACTCATGAAGTTTTTGCCACTAAATATTAATGATTATCGATGACATTTGGAATTTAATATATATAACTCCAACTCCTAGCGATGCCTCAAAGAAGAAATGAGCATGATCAATAATATGCATTCACAAATGCATATTATTTTCTTTTTGGGCCTATTTGTTTCCCCATTGGTCATCCAACTCCCTTGGTCCTCCTTGAATCAAGGTTAATTTCTATGAATAAATTGCATGTGGTTGGCCACTTCAAGTATACTTCAAGCCTTTGTGAAGTGAAATATCCCATCCCATGTGGGGCTTAGGGATTTATTATAAGATTTCCATCTGTGATAATCTCAGAGCTTCATGCATATCATTGGGTTATGAGTTTTTTATGTGATTAATGACATATGGTGGGCCACTTCAATTAAGCTTCATGCCTTTGTGAAGTAGCAATCTCACATGTGGAGCCTATAGTACAAGCCGTGTAGTCAATTAGAAATCAAAAGGTGTGGAAACTAACAACAATTGCATACCAATAATTATGTGGGGCCCACCTTGTGGATCTCAATCACATGTATGGTCCATATGCTCCTAGTGAATGCAGGTGTGCATCAGGGTGGGCCTAGCATAGCAGTATATAATGTGTATGAGAATCCATCACATGGGTGAATCCGACAGTTTAAAAAGTTAATACTAAAATCATAATGATAAGAGCATTGGTTAGACAGATTTTAAGATGGTTGAAGATTATATTAGAGAGTGATTTGAGGATTAAGATAAGAAGATAAAATAGAAAAGTTAGGAAAAGAGAGATTTTAGGGGAGGTTAGAAGGATTTTAGAAATGTAGGTTTATGAAACCATAATCTTAATTTAAATGAATAGATTTAGGGAGGAGATTTGAGAGGTGTAGTGGCCCACATTAAACCCAAAACACTATGTGTTTTTATAAGTATTTTTCTTAGAGGATAACTCACCTAGTGATGATGTGGCACCGCTCATAGCCCTCCTCTACGTTTGAAAAGAAAAAGAAAAATAATAAAATAAAATAAATAAATAAAGGAAATCAATCCTTTAATTAGTTTTTACTTTCCTGTAAAGAAATAAGGTACAAATCAAATCAAAGATGCCATCATTCTTTGGAGCATCTCAGTGTAGATGAATCGATTCAGAAATTAAGAAAACTAAAACTGTATTACCATTCTTATGTACATCTGAACCATGGATCTTACATACTAGTAAACAAACCTCCACAAAAAAGCCTAATCAATTCCAACATAAGATTTTGTCAAAGCAAACTTGTAGGCTCCACGCTCGTGCTCAACCTGGGCCCTAATAAAGATAATTTTTATTTTATTAAAATTAGATATATTTTATTTTATATTAGTATAAATAATTAGAGAGAAAAAAAGGCATTAAAATCTTACACCTATTGATGACAAAAGGTGCCTAGGATATAAAATTTGCTTTAAAAAGAAAGACAGACGATTAAAAACCTTACCAATCTAAGTTGTGCCATGATATAAAAACTTCATTAAAAAAAAACTTAACAGATGAAAAAAACCTTACCCATCTAAGTTGATCCAAATCTTAAAAAGAGCTGACAAATAATTAAATGAAATGGTTCATCTAAAAATGAGATCCCCTTAGTTTCAAAAAATGAATGTAAGTTATTTAAAATCAATTGCAAACATAAGAATCATTTAGTGAACAAGTTAATGGCCATCTACGATCTGGTGGGTCCCATGGAGGGGTGGCCCCATGTAGATGCATAAGTGCAAGGTTTAGCAAGTTTTTTTATTATTACAGACCTCACTTTCAGAAATTGTCTTCCTTACATGCTATGTGGGCCCACTGCATCACTCACAAAATCGTTGAGTAGAGATTAGAGAGAGAAAATTCGGTTTGTGGATGAGGAGGAGATTAGTAAGGTTAGGGGAGAGAATTTCGTTTGTAGATGGGGAGGAGATTTTATTGCAATAGAAAGAGATTTTAGGGGATATTGATTGAGAGACTTTAGGAGATGGAAGATATGGATAGTAATACTTTTGGAGAAAAAAATAGTGGAATGTGATGAAATCGCTCCTTGTTGTGAAAGGGGGGAGACCAAGAGAAAGAATATTAGAAGGAGAAGAAATAGAGTTTTCTATTATCTCATTATGTGTATCCAATACAAAGGTAGAGATACCTATATATAGGCAAAGTAACCACACAAAAGAGGAAACCAAAATCTAACCCTAACTCATCTTAAGTGGGCATCCACCTAAGATCCATATCTTATAACACTCCCCCTTGGATGACCACCATTTAATAACAATTGCCTCATTAAAAACCTTGCTAAGGAAAAACCAAGTGGGAAAAAACCAAAGCGAAGGGAAAAAGAGTACAACATTCTTCAAGATCATTGAACTGGTGTTAGACATGCATAATGCTGCCTCGTTAAAACCTTAACTAGGAAAACCCAGTGGGATAAAATCTAGATAAGGAAAAAGAGTACAAAGCACAAATGTCCATGGGTAGCATACTTCAGGATGCTCAATGATAAACCACTCCCCCTGATGATAGCAACCATTTACATAGTTTGATTCTGAACTCTACGCATACCAATCTCATATACAAACTTCTGTAATACTGTTTTTGGCAAAGATTTGGTAAACAGATCAGCCAGATTGGTACTCGAATGAACTTGCTTGACTTCAATTTCATTGTTCTTCTGAAGTTCATGAGTGAAGAAAAACTTCGGTGCTATATGCTTAGTCTTGTCTCCTTTAATGAAACCTTCTCGAATCTGTCTTATGCATGCTTCATTATCTTCATAGATAATATTCGGGATACCTACAATAGAAGGTAATTAACAAGAACTACGAACATGCTGAATCAAGGATTTTAGCCACACACATTCCCTACTGGCTTCATAAAGAGCCAAAATTTCAGCATGGTTGGAGGAAGTAGCTACCAAAGTCTGTTTAGTAAAACGCCAAAAAATGGCGGCATTACAATTTAGAAACACATAACCTGTCTGTGATCGATCCTTATGAAGATCAGAGAGATAACCTGAATCTGCATATCCTACTAAACTGGAATCTTTATGATCGTAAGCATAAAATATTCCCAAATCAGTTGTTTCACGCAGATATCGTAGGATGTGTTTAATATAAATCCAGTGCCTTTGAGTTGGTGCTGAGCTATACCTGGCAAGTAGATTCACAAAAAATACAATATCTGGTCTAGTGCATTCTGGCAAGTACATCAAAGCTCCAATAGCACTTAAGTATGGTACTTTGGGACCCAATACATTTTCATTTTCCTCGATGGGACGGTATGGATCTTTCTTTATATCAAGAGACCGGACAACCATAGGGGTGCTTAATGGATGTGCCTTGTCCATACCAAATCGTTTTAAAACCTTCTCGGTATAGTTAGATTGATGGACCAACATCCCTTTAAAATTTCTCTCGATTTGCAATCCAAGACAGAATCTCGTTTTTCCAACGTCTTTCATTTTAAACTCTTTCTTTAAATAATCAACAGTTTCCTCGAGCTCTTCTGGAGTCCCTATCAAATTTATGTCATCCACATAAACTACTAATATTGCAAATTCCTTCAAGAATTTCTTTATAAATAGACACGGGGAAATGAGATCGTTTGCATAACCCCTTTTAGACAAGTATTCACTAAGACGATTGTACCACATTTTTTCGGATTGCTTCAGGCCGTACAATGATCGCCTTAATTGGATTGAGTACGTACTCCTTGGTTTTGCTTCAGGCAAAGAAAATCCTTCCAGGATTTTCATGTGAATTTCTGTGTCTAAGTCCCTATACAAGTAAGCAGTTACAACATCCATGAGTCTCATTTATAGATTTTGAGAAACTGCTAAACTTATCAAATATCTGAACGTCGTTATATCCATAACAGGGGAGTATATTTCCTCATAATCAATCCCAGGTTTCTGCAGGAAACCTTGTGCCACTAATCGTGCCTTATATCTCGTAATTTCATTCAGCTTATTCTTTTTCCTACGAACACCCACTTGTAACCTATAAGGTTAACATCTTTTGGGGTTTGTACTATAGGTCCGAACACACCACGTTTGTTAAGAGACTCTAACTCTATTTTGATGGCATTTTCCCATTGTGGCCAATCTTTTCTTTGTCGACATTCATTTATAGAACGTAATTCTGTGTCCCAATCGTTATCATCATTTTCCTTTGATATTTGTGTAGCTACCGCATATGCAAATGCGTCATCGATGATAATCTCATTTCTCATCCATCTCTCTCTTGAATAATTGTAAAGTATAGAGATCTCTTCATTTTCCAATACAGGTGCCTCTTCAGGGGCTTCCAAAGTCTCACTAGGGACTTCCATTATTCTAGGGAGAACGGACTTTTCCATAACCTCTTCAGGAGCGTTATGTGCCTCTTCGGGAGGAACCTCTTCAGGAGCGTTACGTGCCTCTTCGAGAGAATATGATGATGATTGCTCATTTCTCCTTTTCCACGGAGCTGGGTCCTTTGAACCTATAGGTCTGCCATGCTTCTGGCGTATCGCAAATTCTTTTGGTGTCGTATTTTGGCTTTGTCCTACAGGGACATTAATCCAGGCAGGTGCATTCATAGCTGGCATAAGTGACTTCGTCACCTTTGCTGCATCGTTAAATACATCAGGTAATTTATTTGCAATTTCTTGCAAGTGCACAATTCTCCGTACTTCATTCTCACATTGTGAAGTTCGGGGATCCAGATGAGAGAAAGTGAAAATATTCCATGTTAATTCTCGCCATTCTTCAGGAATGGTTTGTTCTACAAGAACAATACGTTTTTCATGAACTATCTTATCTCCCCCTAACGGCAGGAAGATTGTCTCATCGAATTGACAATCATGAAAACGAGCAATGAAGACATCTCCTGTCCTTAGTTCTAGATATCAAATAATCGAAGGAGAGTCATAACCTACATATATTCTCAATCTACGTTGTGGTCCCATTTTAGTACGCTTAGGGGGTGGTATTGGGACTTGAACTGCACAACCAAACTTACGCAATTGAAAAATATTGGGTTGATATCCTGATATAAGTTGTGCAGGAGAATATTGATGCTAGGTCGTGAGCCGAAGTCGAATTAACATTTTTGTATGTAACACAACATGTCCCCAAGCACTAACCGATAAGTTGGACTGCATCAGCAGAGTCCTAGAAATAAGTTGGATGCGCTTGATCATGGATTCAGCTAAGCCATTTTGGGTGTGGACATGGGGGACAGGATGTTCGACTACAATTCCTATAGACGAACAGAAATCATCAAAAACCTGTGATGTAAATTCACCTGCATTATCAAGTCTTATAGACTTAATGGGATAATCAGGGAAGTGAGCCCTAAGTTTAATAATTTAAGTTAATAGGCGGGCAAATGCTACGTTCCTAGTTGAAAGTAGGTAAACATCTGACCAATGGGTGGAGGCATCGATCAAAACCTTAAAATACTTAAAAGGTCCACGGGGGGGATTGATGGGTCCACAAATATCATCCTGTATCATTTGTAACAAGGATGGGGATTCGTGTGCAACTTTAGTAAGAGAGGTCGAGTGATGAATTTCCCTTGTGAATATGGGATACATAAGTATCCACTAGGTATGGTCAATTAATGGTTCTCTAAGGAATGCCCAGAAGAGTTATCTATGATTTTTCTCAATATAGTAGCCCCAGGGTGACCTAACCTATCATGCCAAAGCTGTAAAGCCTTAGGGTCACTGAGCTTCGGGCTCAACTTTGTTGTTTTGCTCATAACAGAATATGATTCAACATTGGAGATTGTCGTGTAATATAACCCTGAAGAGAGTGCACTTAGTTTTTCTAGTATTTGCTTCTGGCTTCCAATACTAGTAACGATGCATAGGTATTCCTTGTTACCTTCACTTACAGTCTCAATGTGGTACCCATTCATTCTGATGTCTTTGAAACTAATTAAGTTTCTTCGGGAACTTGTTGAGAATAAAGCATCTTTAATGAATAGATGGGTACCATTAGGTAACATCATATGGGCTCTTCCGGAGCCTTCAATTATCTATACAGGTCCAGCTATGGTGGATACCTTTCGTGGAATGAACATCAATTCTGAAAAAAAAAAATTGATTTTTCAGAATGGTGTGTGTTGTGGCACTATCTACCAAACATAGATTGTCCTCAGTTCCATGATCTATACCTTAAACAAAAATAATAAAAACATCATAACTATGCAATCATATGATTAAAATAATTAAAAAAGTCACCATAAATTAGGACATAAATGAAGTTTTCTATCAAAAGAAAAAAAAATCTAAGAAACATGCATTTCAAATGAACTAAAAGGAATTTAAGGTTTTAATGTTCAAAGAACCATGGGTCTTGTAGACCGTGCCAGGGGGTGCCCCCAAAAGATTATTAAATGCCTCATTTTTCAGATGTTGGTTATCTTCATCCTCAAAGAAGTCACGAGTCTCTAAGTTTGTGATGTCAATTGGAGGACTCTCTAATGTCATTATATCCCAATTCCAGCCTTCTAGATCATTTGTCTCCGCTGAATGGACAGAGGCCTTGTATGCTTTGTATCATTCCACCACTTCCTTTGGTGCACGGCAAGTGCGTGACCAATGCCCACTTCTTCCACATCTATGGCACATGTCATCAAGACGGTGGGAAAGATTTGCCGGTGAATTTTGGTTGTTCTTATGTTGAGGGTCAGACCACTTTTAGTATTTTTGAATTTTGGTGAATGACCTTTAAAACCACCTCGCCTGGAGAAGTTATGTCCACCTCTACTGGAGGATTTATGTCTGCCATCCCCCTACCTCTGCCTCTGTTTGAGTTTAGACTGGCATTTGCTTCAGGAACTGCCAAAGATTCAGTTGGTCTGGAGTTATGATTTTTCATCAATACTGTGGAATTTTGTTCAGCAACTAGGAGGCATGAGATAAGTTCTGACTATTTGGAGAAACGTCGCTCTCGATACTACTGCTGCAGGAGCACATTCGAGGCATGAAAAGTGGATAACGTTTTCTCCAACATCTGCTCCTCCGAAACCTTTTCACCACATAATCTTAATCTGGAAACAATATTGAATAGAGCAGAGTTGTATTCAGATACTGTTTTATAGTCCTGTAACCTCAGGTTTAACTATTCATTCCGGGCAGCTGGCAGTATGACCATCTTCTGGTGATCATATCTATCCTTCAGGGATTTCCATAGGCCTGCTAGGTCTTCCTCAGTAAGGTATTCATGTTTGAGGTCGTCATGTATGAGGTGGCGTAGAAAGATGAGTGCTAACGCCTTTTCCTCTGGGGACATCTTGTTACCTTCCTTTATGGTATCTCCTAATTTCTTAGATTGCAAGTGGATTTTAGCATTCAGTTGCCAGGATAAGTAATTGTCCTCATTTATGTTAAGGGCTTTAAAGTCAAGTTTAGCCAGATTTGACACATGCAACAACTGTAATAAGAAATATATATTAAGTTAACCGTATGTAGATAATCAATAAAGTAAAAGGAAAAGAAAAAAAAATGAAATATTAACATCAGAAGTAATTAAGGAACGAATTTAAAAGGAATTAGTTAAAGAAAAGTTAGAACATCAGGTTCACAACTTTGAGAATCAGAACTACTGGTTCTGTCAAGACTTCAGGCTTGATTTAGAACTTCAGGTTCATAACTTTTGATATTAAAACTGCAAGTTCTGTCAAGACTTCAGGCTTGATTTAAAACTTCATGTTCATTAGAACTGCATGTTCTGTCAAATCTTCAAGTTTGAAATAGAACTTTTGGTTCTAACAATTGATCAGAACTTTTAGTTCTGTCAAAACTTCAGGTTTAATTTCATGGCTTTATAATTTTATGGATATGAATCTGCAGGTTCATATCAGTTTTCCAACTTCTAGGACTGCTGGTCCATGGATAGATGAACTTCAGGTTCACTTTTAGAACTTCTGGTTCAATTTATAAATTCATAAATTTAAATTTAAAATAGAATAAAATATGCAAGATGATTAACAGTAAACAAAATACTATAAATATTATAAACAAGCATTATAAATTGATTTTATGCATACTAATAAATTTGACTGTAGTTTAGATACCACTTACCGTAATTATAGTAGAAGAAATTTCTGAGCGTTGAAATACTTTGTCCAACAATATAGTAGTTGCCGTAGAAAACGCTGCTGGTTTCTACGTGAACAGAAACCAGAAAAAAGAAAAGAGGAAAGGACTTTGTGTTGCCCGAGTCCCGAGGAGGAGGAAGGCTTGACTTGGTTTGTTAAGCGCACGCAAAACAAAAAGCTACTGCTTACAAGTTATAACGTGTCTTCCTGATTCTAAACTGAGCAAAGCCTCACCTTGCTTACTTCCACATACGCAAACCGAAGCAGGAAGTCAAAGACTTTGGTTTTTTTTTTTTTTTCTCTTCAAGCACGCAGAAAGGTTTTTGGAAGTCTTTGAAAGGCTTTTGTGTTTCGTGCTAATAACGTGTTGTGAAAGGGGGGAGACCAAGAGAAAGAATATTAGAAGGAGAAGAAAGAGAGTTTTCTATTATCTCATTGTATGTATCTAATACAAATGTAGAGATACCTATATATAGGCAAAGTAACCACACAAAAGAGAAAACTAAAATCTAACCCTAACTCATCTTAAGTGGGCATCCACCTAAGATCCATATCTTATAACACTCCTTAAATCACTGTAAGATTTTTGTGTATATTTATTAAAAAGGAGAACTCCCTTGATGCTGACGCGGCACCCCTCACAGCCAACCTCTCTATTTGCTTTAATATATAATAATTTCATTTTCAAGGGGATAAAAAATGATCCATTCATGTAACGAGTAGGATACAAAATGGGCGTACATAATGTTTCTACTATTATTAATAGGGAGAAGTACTATAACAACTGAGACTTTTATTTGGCATGTGATTATGACCACATCGAAAGAAGGTCTGTATAATTAATAAAGTTAATACAGGTCCCAGATAAATTGACTTTTGTATGGCAAGTTATAGAAATGCAGGATCTCTCACTCTCAAGCTTGATGAGCTTAATAAAACTGATCAAGACCCCCACATTTGACTTTCACATGGCAAATTATAGAGTGCGGGGTCAAGCCAATTTAAGCTCATATATTAAGGGTCCATCATTTTGTTTCTGCATTGGGATCTCGAGCTCAGGCACTTTAAACTTACATACTTACGTCTCTTATCAGTTGAACTATACTTATGTGAATTTAGAGCCTATTTTGATAAATGAAGGGTGGAGTAAAGTCAACTATAGCTATGTAAATTTGAGGCCTATTTGGATAAATGAAGAGTGGAGTAAAGTCAACTATAGCTATGTAAATTTAGGGCCTATTTGGATAAATGAAGAGTGGAGTAAAGTTATGTAAATTTCACATGAGGAGTGAAGTGGATTAGAAGTGGGTTGAAGTTAGGGTAGGGTATGTCACTTCACTTAGTTTGGATGCTTGGTGTGAAGTTAAGATTTAGAGCAAAATCCATTTTTACTCAACGAAATTGAAGTATTCAGGATTGAAGTAAAATGAAGTAAATGTGGCTGAGAATAATACTTCATCTGTTGGGCCAAACTCATCCAAACAGGATAGAGTTGAGATTTTAAACCGTTAAGACCCATTTAATTTTGCTCTACTTTATTTTTTTGCCTATCCCAATGAGGGCTGGTAGGGGTCATAGACCCCCTTAAATTGTATGTATATATATATATATATATATATATTAGAATATTTTGGATTTTTCCTACATTGGCCTCTAAAATTATTTTTTTTTCCCAATTGCCCCTCCAGGTTATATTTTCCGGTTCCGTCACTTGACAAGGGGTCCATTGGTAGACGGTGAGGCAGAAAAAAATCACTCATGGGATGACCATAGCCATGTGAGAGCTAATTCCCAATCATTGTATTTGTTCTAGTTCTAGCCTATGATCCATGTATGGGTCACAACGATCCGAATCACTGGTTAGTCATTTTCCTTATTCTGGTTCATTCTTCAATTTGTCAAATGAGTTGAAATCTTGTACTACTGAATTATCTGGTCCTATGGATAAAGGCATGCGGTGAAATGCGACCCATGAACCACACTAGCTGTGAATATGACTCAGCAACCCTCATTGATACCATCATGTCTATCACTTGTTCTGTTTTAGAGCATTAAAATATCAACTCTTCTTGTTTTAGAGCATTTTAGCAGTGGGTAAAATCTGACATAACAATAATAAGAGGAAAAAAAGCATAGGCAAGCTTCGGACCCATTAGTTTCTTTTTTATTAATTGCTAAGTTGGGCTACTTGGTTTTTTTATCGGTAACCATAATAATCGACATTTAGAAAAAAAAAAATCCTCAGACACTCGAAAGCTCAAAATGAAGCCTCAAATTTCCTATAGAGCCGGAGTATGTCGTGCCTATTTTAGATCTTCTTGATCCAAAGTGCCCTTGAAACGACGAACTTGTCAATTCCCTGTAAAACTCATTTCAAATTGACATGCTCATTACTTCCGAGTATTTGAGGGTTTTATATATATATATATATATGTATATATAGGGAAGTGCTCCTATGAGAAATTTATGAGAGATGGGTGGGGGCCCTCACTTCCATATCCACTCTCACCAACTTCAATGCTAGGACCTCTAACTTAGAAGCGAGGGCCCCCACCCATCTCTCATAAAGTTGGTGAGAGTGTCTCTCATAGGAGCACTTCTCATATATATATATATATATATATATATATATATATATATATACACATGAGAACAGCTAAATGCACATTGATTTTTACTCTCCATACACTACTACACTTTTTTTATGACCATTATAGCCGTTGTTAAATTATCTCTCTCCCTTCCCAACTTCTTTCCACACCCACCATTATCCCCTCTAATGGAACCGCCGGAGGGGGAGGGGGAGGGGGATGGGGACGGGGAGAGGGAGGGAGGGAGACCAAAAGAGGGAGAGCCAGTGTGAGATAACGAAATGGAATGTATAAGAGCAATAGAACCTCATTTGAGGCATGGAATGGTCTTTGGAGTGTCTTGGAAGGGAAGGAAAATCCTTAGAATGAAGAGGGATTTGGAAACTAACTGAACAGAGCCTTCCTAGACTTTGGTATTGGTATTGACGTTATTATTTACCTCAATGCATGAACCAAACTATTCGCCAGATTGTTATTGCAAATGATATATTCTTATCCTTCTATAAATTCTGAAGTATATTGATTTGATATTCGAACTGAGTAAGTATAAGAATGGATTTGAATAGAATCAAATCAAATTGAATAGTCTTACTCAAGTATTATTAATTGATTTGAATAGTTCGACACTACTTAGCTTCAACCTTATGATACTTGACGATGTTAAATTTAGTTTAGTTAATTGAAGCCATTGCAGTAGGTCGTCTAAAGCACCGGAACTCCATAACCGGGTAGCCAGGAGAACCTTTGACCGGGTTACTGGTGACGTTCCAATACGAATTGCTGTCAAAGTAGGAATGATAGAACCGAAGTAGTAGCCCACTAGAAAATTAAGTCTCTCGATTTATTATTTGAAAAGCACGATTAATTCATAATGCACAATTTGCCTAGCTCACTGCTTATGGATCTCTTTTAATCACTCATTTATAATTCGAATTTGATACAACATGTATTAATTGGTAATTGCTTATACTTTGCTAAATTGTTATATTTACGGTGCTACACTTGGTGTCACATATTCAGTTACAAAAATTGCGCCTGCGGGAATCGAGGAGGCTAAGGAGGAGGACTAGTACTTTCTCTGAGATTAGAGTAATGAGTTAAAGAGGACATCTTCTAGTCCTTGATTGTCAGAGAGCGTACAAGAATTACAATTGGGTTTGAGAATAGATATTGCATTATGTTATCTTGCATTTATTTTACAGATATGGATACGATCAGTCGTGATTTGCATTGTCTTAGGATCATATTTCCTTAGGGCACGTTTGTGTACAAGCCTTTTCTATGAAATAAGGAAATTGCCACATCAGCTAATTCTTTGGTAAATGAATACCAAGGAAAATGGTTTCAATGGAAGTTAAAAAATCATGTTTAGTGCAGTTTTTCTTTTCCACAGTGAATTATGTTTGGTGCTGTCTTGGATTCCTTAGTTTGGACCCATTACACAACCCATCATCTCCTCTGTCTCATCAATTATGTGCCACCATCATCATCAAAATAGACGCCCACTGCACAACTCATCGCCAAATCCATCATCATCTAATATGGGCCCAAATTAATCCATGATCCTGAGAGATAATCATCAACCTGGCCATCGACCTAGCGATCTTCACCATCACTGTCTGTCTTTACTCCACCATCATCACACTGTTGTAGCCCTCTACTACACCACCATCACCTAATTCGCTCCACCACCATCACTATCATTGCAATCCTCTGCAAAAGTCACCATCATTGTCTCAACTCCACCATCACCTGAACCAAGCTCTGTTTTAAACCCTTGCCATTTTTCAAATCTCCATCAGAGAGGAGCCCAAAGAGAGGGAGAAAGGGACAGAAGAAACTAGAGAGGAAGATCGAGATCCCATCATCGTCTTTACTCCACACATCACATGAACCAATTCCTGTTTTGAACCCTTTCCATTTTTAGAATCTCAATCAAAGAGAAGAGCCCAAAGAGAGGGGGAAAGGGAGAGAAGAAACTGGAGAGGAAGATTGAGATATAGTGCCATTTAGAGATGAGGAAGATGGAGCAGATAGAGATCAATGTGCTCAGGTTTCGAACCCATTTTTTTGTTTCAGAAGCTCTCGATGGTGGTTCCTCAAGGAAATGAGCCTCATATAGTGCACGCGCGTGTGTGATTGGGGGGGGGGGGGCGGCGGGGGGCGCAGGCACTTTTCTACGGAAATGGAAGTCCAATGGCCCCCCATGGGAGCTCAATTTCCACACTTATCAAGGAAATTGATGACGTTGGCAGAAATGTGATTCCACAGAATTGTACTGCATCAAACACAAGAAAAATCTATTTTCTTTTGAAAACCGCCGCTTTTTCTGCGGAAATGTGTTACACAAACATGCCCCTTAATGTTAGACTTTGTAGCCACCTAGCCTTTACCTACTATTTTATGTAGGGGCTTTGAGTTCTTAATTTTGTTAAATGATAAATCTTACTGTGTATTATGAGACCTTTAATGGACCTACATACTTTGATACCAATATTAATATAGTCTTTCGCCCAAAATGTACAGTGACATGTGCCATCGGTAAATCCTCCCATGCTTGAAGTGTGATTTCTCCTTTTGTGAAATTTGGACTTGGTCTGAAATGTGTAGGAATTTCACAGGAGTACGCATGTCACGTCTCGAAAATTATCCTAATCAATGAAATCTAGTTCCGGATTGTGGTCAAGGTACTTAATGGTTTTGATCAACTATTCAATGCAAATTTATCTTCTATCCTACATAAAAAATAGGGTCATTTATGCAGATACAGTTAGGCGCAAGACTGCGAGAGTATGAATTCACCATAGTTCTGAGGAGCAAGAATAACTCTCCAGTAAACGGACTCCCGGCATAAATCGAGGAAGTTCTCCTTGATGTTTCCGTTTCCATTTGCATGCTAATCCTACGCAACACTCCTCTTATCCTACGCACCTCTGCTTTTCCCATTTTTCTCTCTTTGGGGAAGAAACAACTGCCAAAGAAGGTGAGTTTCGCCCTAGAATTTAACTTTCTGTTCTCTTTTTCATTGAAATCAACCGAGTCATTGATTTGTTCAATCGGATTGAAAGATCCTACGGATTCTGATCGATTCAAAGAACCCATTTTCTATAAAAAAAAAATACTTTTTTCCCTTCTTAGGCTTTAAGATCAAGCAATTTTATGTGTTTTGAAAACGTATCAAGTTAACATGGAATCTGATTTTTGAGGATTTTTTCCTGTTTAAGAAGATCGTCGATGTGCTTGATTTTACTGTAGAAATTATTGCTTTTTGTTTCTTCTTCAGAATATTCGTTTGATGTTTGAAGGTATGCTGCAATTGCTAATGATTGTATTTTGTATCAGATCGAGCTGTAGGGTTTGATATGTTTGTTTATCATTTCTTGATTTTGCTGTATCTGATGATGCTTATCCTAGCGCGTATATGAATTCGGCTTCTTGAAATGGATTTTATGTTGTTGTTGTTGTTCTTTTTCACTTCAAGTGAGCAAGGAATTGAATTTAATGAGATCTCATGGTAGGGAGGGTTGATTGGGCCTCAATTGACGACTTTATTTGGTCAGTTTTCATAAGACTGCGTTGTCAGCGAGTATTAACAATTTAACATTATATGGACCTTTCTTTCCTAATGAATCCCTGAGATCCTAAGCTTTCATTGAGTGCTTAATATCAAATAAATTGGACAGTTTGTGGAGGCCGCATGTTTGATCACATTTCCGACTGAGTCACACTTGTTTGGGGCTAATATCAGCCACGCATAAGTGCTTTTTTCTAATGTGCAAGCATACAGTAGTAGAGATTAGTGGGCTAGGATTTGGTCATGTACAGTGGCTAATTGCATTCATCAAGCATCAGTGTGTCCTTGGGCCACTGGTTTTTTGAGTTGTTATTTCTAAATCCATGAAAGATCCATCCCATATATTATCTTTACGGTAATGGAGTTTGGTAACTTGCTGAATTTTTCCTGGGGTGCATTTACAATGAATTTTGTGATTTTTAAAACTGGAGTCAAGGTTTTAACCCACGCCCAGCTTATGTCAATATGCAAATTTTGTGGATGGAGATCAATTATTCGGGTGTCCTTATATCCCAGGAATGTGTAAATTCTCAACAATGGCAGTGTGAGAGAGGGATGGGGGGGGGGGGGGGGGGGGGGGGGGGGGTTGGGGTTGGGGGCTCTATAAGTTGTGCTTTGAGAAGGCTTATGATATGGTGTATTGGGGCTTTCTAGATTATATGCAAAGTTATGGGTTTTGCGAATTGGGACAATTGGTTCTAAATAAGGATTTTGGATTTGATTGTGTTTCCTCAACTTTGTGTGTGTGTGTGTGTGTGTCTTGAAATGCTTATATCCCTATGATGCAGCCCCGGATCCATGAACGAAAGCGGATAAACTCCATGACAGAGTTTTCCGAATCCTAGATGGATTCAAGCGAGGACCAACTCCACAATGGGGGTTGGACGAATTCCTCATGGAACTTAACATACGCGAGCGAGAATTCTTCAATCGAAGAGAAATACTCACAGCCATAGGCAAACCCATAACGATTCTTTATTGAATATTGAAAACTTTCTCTCCCGAAGCAGGGATTACATATTTATAGGAAGGGTTGGACATCTACTTTCCTAAACATTAAAGGAAACTAAATCTCTTAGGGACTTTCCATTAGTGATATAGTAAAAGGGTGATTCCATTTCTTCTATTCGATGGTTTTCAGCTCCTTCTCCATTTCCATAATGTATTGTAAATAGATTTAAAGATATACGTTGCACTGCTTCTAAAGAAATATGTTGCATTGCAAATTAAATGAAAGAAATACATTGCTTCTCCTAGAGATTTTGTTTTCAAGCATACATAGAGGAATGCCAATGCATTGTCAAACAATGGTGCACAGCACTGATCCTTTTATTGATGTATTTGGCCGTTTCAATGTCATGTTTGGTTAGTGAATTCACGTATCTTAAAAGAAAAAGAAAAGGATGTCCTGACAGTAGAAAGTTTGGACTGTTTGTGTTAGAATATATCTCAACAATGTCAAGTGAGCTTTCCTTTACTAATCCAATAATTTTCCTAAATTTCAGGTTGAGGGGTTGTCAAGTCTGCAAGTTAGCTCCTTTGATAATTAAGCCATGGGGTGCTTTGGCTGCTGTGAGGATGATGAGACACAGAAAGCTGCTGATACTGGTTTCCCCTTTGTGGCAAACAATTCAGCAGGTTATCTAGTGGTCCCTAACCTATACTCTTGTTTTTATGAGTTCATATAATCATGTTTATGTTGCCATGTGCATTTTGTGTACTATATTTCTTGCATTTATGATGATCCTTGTCAAGTCTAAGGAGCATGGATCTGTTTTGTCACTCTGTCACAATGCAGAAACTGCAACTGATGTGTGTGAGACCTTACTTGTAGATCTCTAAGCTTCTTCAATTTACTTTTTAAGTGTTCATTTGCCTTTGCTTGTGTTTGTTGAAACCTTGCCTCAGACAGTTCGCCATGTAACTGAGCAGAAATTATATATGCAGGCAATAATGGACCTTATCATGCCAGCGATCCTGCTCCTAAGGGTGCTCAGGCTGTAAAGATCCAGCCTATTGCAGTTCCTTCCATTTCTGTTGATGAACTGAAGGAAATAACGGATAACTTTGGGCAGAAGGCTTTAATTGGAGAGGGTTCATATGGTAGAGTGTACTATGGTGTTCTTAGAAATGGGCAAGCAGCAGCCATAAAAAAGTTAGATTCCAGTAAGCAACCAGACCAAGAGTTTCTAGCACAGGTTAGCTGTTTACGTAGAGGCGCTTAAATTTGATGAGACTTTAATTTCTTGATGTCCTGGTTTAATACTTCACTAAGTATTTGCAGATCTCTATGGTATCGCGACTGAAACATGAAAATGTTGTTGAGATGGTTGGATATTGTGTTGATGGAAGTCTCCGTATTCTTGCTTATGAATTTGCTACTATGGGATCCCTTCATGATATTCTTCACGGTATGATGGATTTATTAACTTTTTAATTATTTGATGCATGTAGCTGCCACAGATCGACTGCGATGGTATTCTTTATTAAGTGTATACTGGATTCTTTGAAAATTTTTGGTAGCTCCTGCTTTTTTTGTTCTAAAATTATTCTCGTGTTTGAATGTGTACTTGGACAAGTTGAGCATGAAAATGCTTCGCAATATTATAAGAAAAGATTGAATACTACTACATTGTCAAAGAGCCCATAAAAATATTGTAAGATATGATGGTCATTTTCACTGAACATTTCCTTATTAAATTTTGAAAGCACAGATGAATGTTAAAATTTTAAATGATCAGATATTTGTTTTTTATTTTTTGTTAATGAAATCATATAATAATATACTGCCATAGCCTATTGGACTTTGTATGCATTCGGTATTTGATAAGCATTATAACTCTGTAATATTAGCGCTTCCAAAGGCAAAAAATATCTTTAACTAATTTATTGCATGTATCGTTACTCCATTTGACTAGTAGAATGGATGGATCCTAAGAGCCTTTTTCATTCAAAAGGCTGTTTGTTTGTGTCCCCACCTATTCTTAACAATAGTTTGGCTAAAGGAATTCTGTTCATCAGTTTCGTTGGCTTCCACTTACAAGAACCATAAACAACCTCAAAATTTTAGCTTTATTTATGACAGAATCAGGGCTCTTTTTTCTACTTCTATCGTCTTATCTGTGCATGCTGGTAGAGAAACAAATGGCTCAGTTGATTTGTGATTGCAAAGGAAGGGTTTGATTCGGTATTGATATTTGGAGGGTTTTCTTTACCAAATTCATGATGGTCTAGTACCATCAAAGCTTTGATTGGTTTGATTGCATTTGTGTCAAGCTCTTTACATTATGTTCCAAACAATAACATAAATCTTTGTTACTTATCAAAAGATAAAAAAGGGTCAAATCGCATTTCTTTTTTCTTTCTATTTCTCTTATTAATAATATCACCAGACCTGTCACCTTTAAAAGCTTTAAAACCTGCAAGCGAAACATATATAATCTAGTGAGTAATGGAAAGTTATTATTCAATTTGTTGTTGTAGGGCGAAAAGGTGTTAAAGGAGCACAACCAGGTCCAGTTCTATCATGGGCACAACGAGTAAAAATTGCTGTAGGAGCAGCAAAAGGACTTGAATACCTGCATGAGAAGGCAGAGCCTCACATAATCCACCGTGATATCAAGTCCAGTAATGTTCTATTGTTTGATGATGATGTTGCTAAGATAGCAGATTTTGATTTGTCAAATCAAGCTCCTGATGCAGCAGCACGCCTTCATTCCACTCGTGTTCTTGGAACCTTTGGTTATCATGCTCCAGAGTAAGACTTTTTGGATCTTAAAACCAATTCTTGTAGATCTCTTTTCCTACTACATTGTTAGATGCATGTTAGAACTTTGCATGCAAGTTATCTCTTCTTATATCCCTATACTGAAATGTATGATTAAAACCCCACCTTCACTCACGAGTTGCATCATCTTATGTGTTCCGACAATGGGTGGCAGGTATGCAATGACTGGGCAGCTAAGTTCAAAGAGCGATGTTTACAGCTTTGGTGTTGTGCTTTTGGAGCTCTTGACTGGTCGCAAACCTGTTGATCATACATTGCCACGTGGGCAGCAGAGTCTTGTCACATGGGTACAAATTCTCATTTATTTTTCCTGTCATTTCTAGAATCCTTTACTCATACTTGTTCATTGTGTGAAGGGAGGGGTGAACTATAAATCATCTGTTCCTTCATTGTGTGGTTTCTTCAAAGCTGTGCTGCCACTTTATAAAGTAATGTGGGATATTATGGGGTCTTTCCAGCTCTTTTCATGATTTGGTTAGTACTTAACGTTTGGGTCAGTTTCATGGGTGTGGTTTGTTGATGTGGAGAGGCATTCCCTTTGCAATTATGTGGTCTATTTGTAAAGAGAGGAACAATAGAATTTTCAGGGATTTTCTCCATGTTGATGCACTTCTTTTAGTGGTGGATTTGAGAGTGGCAAAATGGCTCTTGGTGAGGAAGGAGTTTATTAATGTTAAAATTGATGAGGTTATTCATAATTGGGAAGCTTGTATGAAATGTGGCCCAACTAGGGAGAGTATAGCGTCTCTTTGGAATCCGCCTCCTCTTGGGTCCTTGAAATTCAATGTTGATGTTGTTGCTTGAGGCAAATTCGGTCTAGCAGGGTCCAGAGGTGTTCCCTGCAATCATAGGGGGTGAGGTCTTCTGTTTTCAATGAATAATGGGGTTAAAGAGTCTAACGAAGTAGAGGTTTTGACCAAGGATGAAAATAGCGGTAGCGGCGGGCGTAGCGGCCCTCCACCAAAACGCTATGTAGCGGGCGCTACGTAGCGTAACGGAGCTACGTAGCGGCGTAGCGGTGTGATTTGAAAAAATCATCAAAAAAATCTGAAAAATTTTATAGAAAATCTAGAATATTGGAAAATGAGAGAAAATGTTCTTTTTTTGAAAAAGTAACTGAGGTAAGGGAGCGTAGCGGTCCCCTCATTGTATGAGGTCCTATATATCTGTGAAACCTTGAGGAGAACTCTCCATATCCACTATAATTCGGCGAGATCGTGTGATTTTTGGTGTTCTTTTAAACATAAAAGGGTAGAAGAGTTGCATAAAAAAGTTATTTGGAGAGAAAAAGAAAAGAAATAATATCATTATACATTTTGAAATTTTTTGAAAGGTAGGAAAATTTCACACCCCGTAGCGGCTCCGTAGCGGACCGTAACTGCCGCTACGGATGTGAACGGCGCTAAATGCTCACCGCTACGCCCGATATAGCGGCCGCTACGCGCTATTTTGATCCATGGTCTTGACCATGTAGGAAGCACTTTGAATCTTAGCAAGTGCCTTCCATCCTAGTTTGACAGTGGAGAGTGATTCCCTTCATGCCGGCCATTTGGTGGGTGAATTTAGGCACTCCAGGTCCAAGGAAATTTCAATTTTGCTTAAACAAGATCAAAGCTTTTACATCTTCAGGTGGAATTTAGTTAAGTGGATCGATCCATGAATGGCATGGTGAGTAGATAGAAATGTAATTTGTGATTTGCGGCATGGGTATAATGCTTTTATACCTGCAGGGATGTTATTGTTCTTTGGTTTTCTTTGCTTTTGTGTATGGTTATCTTTTCCTCAATGAATATTTACTGTTACCCATCCATACACACACACACACACACACACATATATACACATACATATATATATATATATATAATGCCTTAGAACTTAGAATCTCTGAAGAACCATGTACTAGTATGAGTGATCTCCCAATTAAACTTTTTTTAACAGCTAATCATAGCTTGTCCAAACTATATGGAAATTTTCTCTCTTTTGTTTCATAATGTATTCATACATCTTTCATGGTCTTTAGGATATAATAGTAATAATATATGATCAAATATAGATATTAGTGAGTGCATGCTATTTAAGTCAAAATTGGTAGGATACTGCAATAGCAGGCTCAGCATCTGTAGCCATTTCACACCCTCGGAATTCCAATCTTCCAGCCCATGAAGGATCCCTGTATCATAGGATCTTTAGCAGCAGCCTATTTGCATGATATTGATTTTTCTTGGGTTGAACATGTGTTCCTGATCTCTATAGGCAAGCTGATGCCTGGAAATTTTGGTACATTTCAGGCAACACCAAGACTTAGTGAAGACAAGGTAAAGCAATGCGTTGATACAAGGCTAGGAGGCGAGTACCCTCCTAAGGCGGTTGCAAAGGTAATCACAATACTCTCAGCTTACTTTCTTGAAGTGCTTCAGATTTTTTTCCTTATGCTATGTTATCTAACTTCACCATCATGTTTGTCATGGGTTGCAACATGCCTTTATTTTCTCAATTATCACATACATAAATTTGTCCAAAACACATGATGTAGGACAGAATCATGGGTTGACCATCCTTTGGACCCAGCCCATTTATTTTTATTTTATATAAAGTTTTAATGATGTTTTAAGTTGTTTTTAGTTGGATGTTTTAATCCTAGCCATCAATGTGTTTGGATGGTCAGGGGTGGTTTTAGGGTTATTTCTTTACTTATATAATGATGCAAAGCCTATTGGCCAAAGATTAAAATAGCATTTGCGACGGATGTAAAAGAGATTCTTTTAGGTTAAAAAAAAAGAGGTAACAAACATTTGAGGCATCATCTAGTTTAGGATTGTCTTCTTAGTGCATACATTTTAGTTTTTTGTCAAAAAAACTTTGGATGGAGAAAAAAATCCAAATTAATAAATAAATTTTAAAAAGAATCCATTTAAGACTTTTTTTTATGCTTAAAGAAAACTCTATAGCAAATTTGTGGATGAGCACATAAAATATAGTTGGTTTTGTCCTTCTTGGTTTTGTTGCAAATTGCTATGGAGTGCATTATGGGTTAAGTAGGAAGGATCATGGATAACAAGCTACATTACAATAGAATGTTTTGATCCTTCAGAGTCTGAAACTGGTGTGAATTCAAGATTGAAAAGGGTCAACTAGGTTTGATAATAGCGGTAGCGGCGGGCGTAGCGGCCTGCCGCCAAAATGCTACGTTGCGGGCGCTACGTAGCGGCACAGCGGTGCGATTTGGAAAAATCGTCAAAAAAATATGAAAAATTTCTAGAAAATCTAGAATATTGGTAAATGAGAGAAAATGTATTTTTTTTTTTGCAAAAGTAACTAAAGTAAGGGGGCGTAGCGGTCCCCTCACTGTATGAGGTCCTGTATCGCTATATAAATAGAAAATAATAGTAATGATCATTTTTTTCACATGTATTCATGTTGCTTAGTTATGCTAACTTAGAAACTAATGAAATGCTTATAAAAGAAAAAACTATGTCATGAAGTCAAGACTTAAAAGTACCTAGAGAAAAAAATACATCTACCAAAGGGGGTGTCTAATAGGATGTACTTAGAGAAGAATCATTGAGAAGAACTCTCTGTATCGACTGTAATTCAGCGAGATCATGTGCTTTTTGGTGTTCTTTTAAACATAAAAGGGTAGAAGAGTTATGTAGAAATGTTATTTGGAGAAAAGAAGAAAAGAAATAAGCCTTATTATGCATTTTAAAAAAAATTGGAAAGTAGGAATTTTTCTCACCCCGTAGCGGTTGTATCGGGCCGTAGCGGCCCCGTAGTGGACGTAGCGGCCGCTACGGATGCGACAGCCGATAAATCGGCCGTAGCGTAGCGGTGGCGGCCGCTACGTAGCTATTTTCATCCATGCTAAGGAGCTATATCCAATCCAAAGTGCCATAAAGTCATTATCCCTGGGTATTTATTGCCTTGTTTGTATTCTCCAATCAATTTTGAATTCTAGCTAAAATCTTCTAGAATTATTTCCTTGATGGTATAATCTACGTAAATGTGGCATCTTTTCCCGAGGTGTTGTGTAAGGATGAAGAGTCAAGGAAATATGAGGCTTAACAAAACTCTGTCCAAAAGTAACTTTTGCATTATTTGCTTTCCATTTTGCAGCTTCTTTTGGGTCAATAGGTACAACAATCGATTCATCAATAAAGCTCCGTAATTCTCTACCTTCTGCATAAATTTGAAATTTATATTCCAATACTAATAATAATAATAAGTCCCCTTAACTTTAATAGATAAAACCTCACTTCTATCTGCCATTATCTCTACTAAGATGAAGTCAAGACTAAGAGTTCAATAAAGAAATCCAGAAATGCTATATGAGAACTGGCCAAGAATAGAAAAGAGCTGGAAACCCAAATCTAAACCTATATCCAAATCCACTATATCCAAATCCAATAGGTTTAGTGTCTATTCTAATTTATGTGAAGAGTACCTTTTAAACTCAAGTTGAGTCTTTTAACTTGTGAAGAGCTCTACCAAGATGCTGATGAGATATTGGAGATGATTTGTCGGCATCATGAATTTGAATTGGAAGGCCAAGATCTATCAAGATCTTACTTTTACAAAGTAATGCAGAGATCTGCCAAGATCTTGGGATGCGACCAAGAACTTTGCAAATTCAAAGCTCTATTAACTACAAATGATCTGAGTTCAAAGGTGTTGATATGCTGCAAGGTGCCAAGATCTAGGAGTCGATTGTAGTTCGGAGATCTTTGACTGAGAAAGGTTTGATACTAGAAATACTTCTTTCCTCTTTCCCTTTTCCTGGAATGGAGTCCGATGCAATTAGATCTTAGAACCAAGGTGGTTCTCAAAACTGATTATGCTTTGGGAGAAAGAAGGTGCTTGTAGTAGATGCAAACCTAACCCTAGAAGATAAATAAGATATAAAAGATGACGCCAAATGTGCGAGAGATTGGTAGATCTCAGAACTAATTGTCGAGATCTTTTATTGTGACCTTATAGAAGACGACCTACTCTTGAGAGACTTTTGGATATCTCTCACAGAGATGGCCTTGTTAAACAAGATTGCTTTGATGCCATGACAATTTCGGAATTGGCATGAAAATAGTTGTCCCTCTTTGAAGGAGTTGTGTGTTTATATATTAATGTCCTCAATGTACAATTACAAGAATACCCTGCTAAGGAGAGGTTTTAAAGAGAGATTATGTTTAAGGGTAGATTAGGAAGAACTAATTTACAAGTGTAATAATCTCCAGATTCCCTATCTTTGAGTTAGTCTTGTAGAGGTATCATGCTTTGCCGATGTACCAGAATTGGTACTCTCTTCAGATCTTATTCTTACTAGGTTTCCCTAGAGAAAGTCCTTAAGATTTGTTAGGTTCAGCTTCCTAAAAGTGCTTTTTGGGTTTTTGGCTTTTGAAAAGCTCAAAACCCTTAAAAGAGCTCATTTGGTAATTAGTTTTTTAAGAAGTAAATCAAAATTAGCTCTTTGAGAACAACAAGCCTCAACAAACTGTGCTTTCAAAAAGCTCTTTTTCACTTTTACGGGAAGTGAGAAATTTTGTTTTCCACTTTTCTTTTCCATTCATGGGGTCTACCTATGAAATCTAATCCACTCAAGATCAAGATTGTCTTGTGTATTGGTATCGGGTCCTATCTCACTCTAATGTAAGTTAGTCAAAGTGATTAAAATACACAAAACTAAAGAGGGCAATGATAGTTTTTTTACATGTGATAAATATAATGAGGGTTGATAAATCTAGTGATGGGCCAAAAGTAGATTGGAGTGAAATTTCTCCCCAAACCATTACAAGAGTTCTTTATTTTGAGTAATTTGGATGTAGATGGACCCTATTAATAGATTTATAGGCTAGAACATGGAGAATCAAATGATGTAAGTCTTGATTCATATCTCATTTTCATATGAGATAATGATAGCGGTGATGCTACATAACATGTGCCTTGTGACACAGATAGGATTTTATCTGAGGCCATTTTATACCTATAAGTTTTTTATATATTTAGTTCAATATGCTAAAAGCTTATAAGCACATGATGAAACAACTTCGGGTACTTTAGTGTTAAAAAACATATACAAAATTTGCATTAACCAAATAACCTTTTCTTCTAAAAAGTTTCTTTAAAAAGTAACATTCGACAAGCTACTTTTAGGAAAGCACTTTTGACTTAAGTTTGTGTGTTTGGTTGGTTGTTTGAAAGTCAAATGTGCTTTTCCTAAAAGTAGCTTTCGAAAATCTACTTTTTCAAAGTAGGTTTTAAATGAAAAGGTTGTTTGGTCAGTGCAAATTTTATATATGCTTCTTAATTGCAAAAGTATCCCAAGTTGTTTGGCTGGGATACTAAAAAAGAAAGTTTTAGCATATTACAACTAAATAATATAGCAAAAAATTATACAATATACAAGCCTATCCTAAGTAAATTAAATGTCCGCACAAAAAATCCTTTGTAGTACAAAGCCCATGTTATGGGGTATTACCGTTATCATTATCTCATAAAATAATGAGGGCATTCGTCATTATGTATGACCCATCTACAAAATTTGAGTTACCCTAAAACTCTTATAATGTTTATGGGAGAAATTTGACTTCAATCAAAGTTTGGCCCACCATCAAATTTATCATATATTAAATAGTCATTTTATTTCCTTTGATTTGTGTATTTTAGTCACTTTTGAATAATTGATCAATCTGCTGATTAGACTAATTAGATTGGAGTGTCATATGAGTTGACAACAATACACAGGATGATATTTATCTTGAGTAGTTTGGATTTCATGGGTAGACCCCATGGATGGATATGTTCATTAGAGAGGGATGATTTCTCTAAGACTTTTCACCACTTTTTCTTTTTGTGGGATGGGATGGAAGAAAGAGAGAAAAAAGGGAAAGAAAAAAAAAAAAAAAAAAAAGAAAAAAGAAAAAACCCTATCCTCCTCTTTTTGCTTCTTGCCACACTTTCCCTTACTTCCCGTAAAAGTGAAAAAGTGTTTTTTGAAAGCGAAGTCGGTTGTGGTCTGTTTCTCTAAAAAGCTACTTTTGGCCTTTGCTTCTTAAAAAACCATTTTAAAAAACTAATAACCAAACAACCTTTTAAGGGCTTTTGGACTTTTCAAAAGCCAAAAGACCAAAAAGCGCTTTTAGGAAGTCCAACACACCCACCCTTGAAACTAATTATTGTGGCCATTGTTGTAAGTATCCTACGATTCGTATCCCGAATCCTAAGGAAAACGATTTGTATCTATTCAACAAATCCCATTTACAGATGAATCTTAGGATCTAAGGGTGAATCTTCTGATTCGATACTTATTTCATCGAATCTTGTGATGCAAACGATTTGGCTAAGTGAGAATAACTACAACCAATAAGTTAGTAATCTTTTATTATTCTTTCTTTCTTTCTACATTTTTACTTTTAAAAGGTTATTTAGTAGTTAAAGAAACTTAAGGATTTTTTTTGGCTTTGGAGAGGTTTTAGAGATGAATAAACAATATGCATTTCTATATCTTCTTTTTTATATAAAAAAAACTCCTTCTGTAAGATTGATGGTTTGGATTTAATTTTTACTTTTATATTTTGATTTAAAGATAACAAAAACTAAATATGTATATTGATAACTTAAAATTATTTAACTATTTACAGATATTGTTTATTGAGCAAGGCTCTCCTAAGCTTAAGCTTAGGATAAGATTCCGTAAACTAACACTTCTGGGGCCCATCCTTGGTCCATCCAAATGGACCAAACACACAAACCCCCTAAATTGCACATGCCCACCCACTTTTGGTCAGATCCAAATTTACTAGACCGTTGGATTGACTATGCACCGATCCGAATAGACCATTGACCATTAAGCTTTTGGTGCTTAGATGGAGATGATAGAAACCACGGTTGTGGATGATTTTTTATAGGAAGGAGGGTCCTAGGGAGTCCTTGAAATTCCCCCCACCCCCCATCCCCATATGGGTCCCTAAGTGGGCTCCACCACGCAATTGAGCTTATTTCAGCTTACCTTATCCTAAGCTTCAGCTTAGGAGAGCTGGCCCCTTGTTTATTATATTAATATATGTCATGTTCTTAATATGATTATATGATGTACTTATTTTTCATTGTATTTATACTGCTATGAATGGGAAAATGGATGAATTATGAGTAGCTACTTTTTTTTTCTTTTTCTTTTTTTCTTTTTACTTATTTTTCATTTTATTGAAAATAAAAAAAAAATCCTACGGCTTGCGATACGATTCACAATTCAATTCATTGGTATGAACGATTTGTGATACAATTCCAATTTTTAGAACTATGATTGTTACAACATTTGACATCGTAAAGCCACAAGGTATAACCTTCAAAACAGTTGTAAAAATAAAAAATTAAAAAAAGAAGAAGAAGAAGAAGAAGAAGAAGAAGAAAAGGCATATGCTATTTTTTGCTAGTCATTGTCATCTATAGTGTTTAGGAGCTTCTCTGAAGGATGATCGTAGCTAGAAGCTTCCTTAAGGTCGCATTTGTATACACAATTTTCCATGGAAAAAGCGTGGAAAGTGGAAAATGTTTTTGTGCTGCAGTAAATTCCATGTTTGCTGTCCCTTAGGGTACGTTTGTGCGACTTTTTTCTACAGAAAAAGCATGGAAAGTAGAATAACTTTTCTGTGCTACAGTAAAGTTCACATTTGGTGGGGCTGCTTTTCTACAGTGAAAATGGAAAAATAAACTGAATTTTCCGTGCTTTCATGGAAAACCCTATCTGATGGGGGAAGGTCAGACTTGGTTTTCCGTAGAATGTGGATATCTCCCCGGATCCGGTTTTCCGCAGCTCCGCACAAACTTGCCCATGTAACACTGTTAGGTTTTAAATACATGGTAAACGCATCACTTTTATGTGCTTGTCCATTTTCCATAGTTTAGCGCAACATATATTCCTCAAGAAAAAGTTTTTCCATAGTTTAGTGCGACATATATTCCTCAAGAAAAAGTTAGAAAAAGCAATTAATTTTCCAATATGCGGTAGAAAGCCTTTTCCTATGGGAGGGGGATCGAAAGGCTTTTCTATTCAGCTCAGCGGGGAAGTAAAACTCCACTCAGCGGTCTTTTGTTTATGTTATACAAATGTGCACTCAGAGAAATTTGAATGATGTATTTAGAAATAATGGTCCTACTTATATCAAGGTGTTTCCCACAGAAATTTAACCAAAAGAAAGTTACATATTCAAGGAACTAGAAGGTGTTGACCAATAATAACATTGAATGTAGTGCTCATCCAACACAGACATGGCCTGCCGTTGGCTGGAAATGTTCTGTGCTTTTGGTGTATGAGCACAGACTTGGGTCCTTTCTGGCCCAACAATTAAATAGGACATGCCTGGTCCTATGCTTGAAGACCCAGCTGGACGTATTTGGCATTAAGGCGGTGTGTATTTTGCAATTTGCTAGAGTCTGCTAACTTTCAGGCCCATGGGCTGAATATGGGCCTAACTATATGGGGCAATAACTGAAAGGTTAGGCTTGGACAAGCTTTGGTCTGGCCCAACCAAGCCCATCAACACCCCTATGTGATTGAAGCAGTGAAGAAGGATCTGATAGACTTTTTTTTATTTTTATGAAAAGTGACTATTTATAAAAATAAATGATACAGTATAGGAGAGGTATATTGTAGCAAAATGAGCAAGGAGCCAAGTACCCAAAAAACAGGAGGACCATAACCCCAGCCCAAGGAAAACAAGGCAGATGCTAAATAAAAGAAAGCTGAAAAGCAAGGCCTAGACCAAAATATGGACCCAAGCCCTACCCACAAAAAACCCCAAATTGGAAAGACAAATTTACAAGGATACAAAATAACATTCAAATCACGGCTAGAGAAACCCCCCCTTTTGCTAGATTATCCCCTTCTGAATTAGCGCTTCGATCACTATGAGAGAAGGAGATTTGGATGCCTTACACTAGATCAAGAATCTCCCCAACCACACCAGCCACCTTCCAAGGCGCTTTTGCAACTCCCGAAGCCCACTGGATTGCACAGATGGAGTCCCCTTCAACAATCAAATTCTGAATATTCAATCTCCTTGCCTCTCTAATCCAAGTCGTAATGGCCAGAAGTTCTGCGACATTTGAGGAGTTGATACCGGCAAGCCTAGAGAACGAGAGAATGGGGTTGCCTACATCATTCCAAATGATGCCTCCCACACTAGCTACACCAGGGTTTCCTCGGGCACTTCCATCAAAGTTTAGTCTCAAAAAGTTTTAGTTTTTTGGCGGGGGGACCCATCTTTGACTAACATTGACGATTGCTGGAGAGGAGCCCGACACTTCTTTCCAATTCTTTTGAATCACATCCACTGTAAAATCTAGGGAGGAAGAGGAGAGACCCAATGAGTTACCAGATTTTTTATCTTGTCCGTAAGGAGAGTCTCGTTGGTAGTTTTATCTTGAAAGCATCAATTATTCCTCTGCTTCCAGATCACCCATAACGTAGCCACAAAGGAAGATTTCCACATTATCCGACCTCGACGAGACTCAAATCCCAATTTCCACAATTTGAAGAGATGAGATAGAGTAGAGGGAAGAACCCCACTTACGTCAAACCCTCCAAAAACAGAATTCCAAAGGAGTTGTACCATCCTATATTTTAGAAAAAGTATTTATGGTTAAAGTACCTCCCAGTAAGGTTACCGATGAGAAGGCAAGGACCTTTGGAGGGGAGGGAGGCGCTTTGAATTTCCATAGCTGGGCAATACTGGAAACACCTGAATCGTCGCTATTGAAAGCCTCAAAACAAGTGGCAACGAAGAAGCTACCGACCGTGGAGCGAGACCATGTTTGTGCTTTGAATTTCCATAGCTGGGCAATACTGGAAACACCTGAATCCTCGCTATTGAAAGCCTCAAAACAAGTGGCAACGAAGAAGCTACCATCCGTGGAGCGAGACTTTGTCCTAACATCTCTTCCATCCATAGGGATATAGAAACCCTCAATTAGGAAGAGGAGTGAGCAAAATTGACCCTCTTCCAATAGCGTGAGGTTTCTTCTGAAAACAGGTCCCCATATAAAATTATCTCCTACACGCTCCACATAATCCTTCACAAGGGCTCTTTTATTCTTTGCACAATGGAAAAGGTCCGGGAATTGAGATGCTAAAGGAGAGTCCCCAATCCAAGTATCCAACCAAAAGAAAACAGTATCTCCCTTTCCCACATGCACGCCATAACCATTTTGCAAGAAGACCTTGGTTCATAGTGTTAATTGGTCTGATTCCCAAGCCACCCCCTTTTTTAGATTTGCAAACAAGATTCCATCTCACTAAGTGATAATTTTTCCTTACTTTGGAACCTCTCCACAAGAAGTCTCTCTGTAATTTCTCCATGCGTTTGATAATCTCCATTGGGCACTTGAACAAAAATAAGAAGTATAAGGGCAAATTGGGGAGGACCGATTTGATAAGGGTGATTCTTCCTCCTGGGGATGGATAGTTTGCCTTCCATAGAGCGGGTCTCCTTTCTGACCTTTCAACCACTTGAAACCACAACTGTTTTGGTGGAGCGCAAATGCAAATAGGCAACCCCAAGTAGGATGAGGGAAGCGTACCCACCTTGCAACCCATAAGTTCTGCCAAGGTTAGGAGACAAGTTTGGGGCACTCTAACACCAATCAATTCACTTTTGAAGAAATTAATCTTGAGCCCCGATACAGCCTCAAAGCACAACAAAGTCGCCTTAACATTCTTGATTTCCTCCTCATCAACATCACAGAAGAGAAGTGTGTCATCATCAAACTGCAAATGGCTGACTGTTGGGCCGTTACTGCTACACCTAAACCCTTTAATAAGGTTCCCCATTGGCTGTCGTTTCAATCATAGGACTCAAGAAAGAAGCCTTTTGGAGAGTCATTTACCAAAATAGAGTAACGAGCCAATTGAAGACATTCCATAATCCACGTCCTCCATCTCTGTCCCAAACCCATCCGACACGAGATATTGAAGGAAATCCAAATCTACCATATCATATGCCTTTTCGAGACCCAACTTGCAAATAAGGCCTGGTTTTTTTCTCAAGGTTCCTAGAGTGAGTACACTCATTGTCAAAGCCAGAAGGAGGAAGAAAAGATGAAATGTTTTGTGAATTCGATGATCCCTCTTGAGGGTCACAATCTTCATTATATAGATACATTGTTGCTATATAAGTTACAGTGATTGTAGCAATTATCCAGATTACAGTCATTCTAATATAATTATAATCTAATCATATCTCCACATAAGGCAATGAATAAAATTACATAGATGTACACACGTGGCTTGTTTTGACCAACAAGTTGGGCTTTAGTTGTCATGGGTTGTGACCCACTGACCCAGACCCAGTAATCCATTTAACAACCCCCTCAAATTGATGTGGGTGAATCAACCAGCATCAATTTGCCAACTAAGAATTGGTGCCATAGCCAAGGAAGTCCCTTGGTAAATATATCTGCAATTTGAAGTCCTGTAGGAACAGGAGGGAGAGTAATAGATTCACGCACAAATTCATCACGTATGTAATGACAAGCCACTTCAATATGTTTGGTACGTTCATGGAAGATTGGATTTTCAGTAATTCTGATGGCACTGGTGTTGTCAGCATATAGAGGTGTAGGACCAGATTGAGGAAATCCAAGCTCATAAAGAAGACCCCGAAGCAAGACAATTTTAGAGGTGGTGGCAGACATAGTACGATATTATGCTTCTATGGATGATTTGGAGACTTTATCTTGTTTCTTACACTTCCAGGAAATCAACGAGTCCCCTAAGAACATGCACCAGCCCGTGGTAGACCGTAGACTATCAGGGCAACCAACCCAGTCAAAATCGGAGTAAGCAATGAGAGAAGTCGAATTGCCCACGGGAAAGAAAAGACCACGAGATGGTGTATGTAGAACATACCGAAGAATGTGTCGAATAGCAACGAGATGGAGATGGCGTGGTTGTGTCATGAACTGACTAACCAGATTCACCGCATATGAGATATCGGGCCTAGTGATAGTTAAGTAGATCAAGTTGCGGACTAAACGACGATACATTGTGGCATTAGGAAGAAGATCACCCATATCGTGTGAGCTGAAGATCAGCCTCAACAAGTGTATCGACAGGAGTCGAATTTTGAAGACCAGCCGTCTCAATGAGGTCCATAGCATATTTGTGTTGATCGAGGATGAGACCTTTCTCTGACTGATGAACCTCAAGGCCTAAGAAGTATGTGAGTGGCCCTAAATCTTTCATATGAAAAGATTCATGTAAGGATGCTTGTAGATGGGTGATCATGCCACAGAATCTGTCCCAAATATGATAATATCATCCACGTAAACCGATAGGACAATAATCCCATTTGAGGAGCGATGAAGAAACATAGAAGGATCAGAGGCACTTTGAGAGAACTAAAGATGAAGGAGGGCATCCCTAAAATTTTCAAACCAAGCGCGCGGAGCTTGTTTAAGACCATATAAAGAGCGTCGTAAGCCCGCACAGTCTCCTGCCGAGTCCCCCGTAATTCCTTGGGGAAGTCGCATATAGACTTCTTCCTTGAGATCACCGTGAAGGATGGCATTCTTGACATCAAATTGGTAAAGAGGCCATACGTGAAAAGCAACAATTGCAAGAACAGTACGGATTGTTGTCATTTTTGCAACCAGAGCAAATGTTTCTTCATAGTCGATGCTATATTCTTGTCGGTTGTCCAATGCTACTAATCGTGCTTTATAGCGATCCAACGAGCCATTAGCCTTGAGTTTGACTGAGAAAACCCATTTGCAGCCGATAGGTTTTGCAAATGAGGGACATGGAACAATATCCTAGGTATGATTATCCTGCAATGCAGCTAATTCTTCGTGCATAGCCTTTTGCCAATAGTCATGCTTCACCGCCTGTGAGTAAGAAGTAGGAATAGCAATGGAGGAGAGGGTAGCAAGTAAGGATGTGTGAGTGAACCCATATTTTTCCGGAGGCTTGGAGAGACGAGTAGAGCGTCGAAGCTGAACTGGAGATGAAGCAATATGTGATGTAGTGGGGGCAAGATCAGGTGCCGGCGAGGGAACCAGAGGGGGAGGCAGTAATGAAATATCCTTTTGTCGATGTCGTTCATAAACAATGAGTGGAGGCGAGATTGTGTTAGAAAAAGCAGGTAGATGAGAAAAAGAAGGTAAAGGCGAGGAATGGGTAGAAAAAAAAACGTTGATTTAAAAAAAAAGGAACATTTCGGGAGATGCGAAGGCGGTTGAGCACATGATCATAGCAAATGTACCTTTTTGATGAGATGCATAGCCAAGGAATGCACATTGAGCTGATTGAGCAGTTAATTTTGTTCGTTCAGTAGGAGGAAGATGAACAAAACACACACATCCAAAAATACGCAAGTGGGTATAAGTAGGATCTGTATGAAAGAGACGAAAGTATGATGTTTGATTGGCGAGGCAATGAGATGGTAAGCGATTGATTAAGTGAACCGCAGTGGCTAAAGCTTTGGGCCAAAATTTTGCCGGAACGGATGATTCTAAGAGAAGGGAACGAACAACATCAAGGAGATGTCTATTTTTTCGTTCAGCCACACCATTCTGTTGAGGAGTGTAAGGGCATGATCGCTGCGATAAAATCCCATGTGTTTACAAATAAGTTTGAAACTGGTGGGACATATTCCCCTCCGGAGTAGGATCGGAGAATTTTTATGCGAGTAGAAAACTGATTTTCAACATAAGCCATAAATTTTTGGAAAGCATTGAAGACTTCAGATTTAGAATACAAGAAATATACCCATGTGAATCTACTATGATCATCAATAAAGGTGACAATATTTGAAATGTGTGTGAGAGATTACAGGAGTAATCCCCCAGACATCACTTGAATAATGTCAAAGCAATTTGAAGCCATAGTAGATTTGGAAGAAAATGGAAGGACTTTGCTTTTTCCAAGTTTGCAAACAGAACACTCATTAGAAATGTGACTAAAAGAAATTTTATTTTCATTAATGCGACATGTGTTCAACATTAAAGATAACAATTTTGAATGAGGATGGCCTAATCTATTATGCCAGAGTCCCCAAACATCTTAAGGAGAAAAACAAGAAAAAGCAGAGATCTATTTATTATGAGAGATAGGCATAACAAGAGGAAACAGGCGTCCACACTTAGGCCCCTTCGCGATCACCGTCCCCAACACTTGATCCTGCACAACACAACCAGATCGAGAAAAGGAAACATTACAATTATTATCCTTCTGGCTTATGTGGGTCACAGCCCTTTTGGCTTATGTGGGTCACATTTCATCTTTTCTTCCTCCTTCTGGCTTTGACACTCATTAGCAATGAGGACCCCATCCAAAATCTGTCTCCCCTTGAAGAAGGCTCCTTGATTTATGGTGATTAAATTGGGCAGCACCTTCTAAAGACGAGTTGCCAAAACCTTTGCAAGGATCTTATAAATAGACCCAATCAAACTAATGGGGTGGAAGTCCTCGATACAAGTAGCTCCAGACTTCTTAGCAATAAGTGTAATGAAGGTGGCTTCTAAGTGCCCACAGAGTTTACCTCTAGCATGGAATTCTCTCATAAAATCTAACAAATCTTCTTTGATAACTTCCCAGAACCCTTGGAAGAAATCCAATGGAAAGATATGATAGATTAACAGATTATAACTTTAGATGGATATGCTCCATTTATGATGACACAGAGAGCTCATAAACATAGTTGTCAGTTTCATTTTTGACCCTGTTTTGCTTTGACTCCTTATTAAAGTGTTTCAGTGCTTTCATAAAAATAAATAAATAAATAAATAAAATGTGTTTTGGACGTTTTGGCATTTCAATGCTTCATTTCATAGGTTTTTTTTTTTTTTTTTTTTTTTGAACTATTAAAATTTAAAGGATTTTACCAAAAGAATCACGTTAGGTGCACACTGCCAAAAAAGCGACCCCCATACCCACCCCCCCCCCCCCCCCCCCCCCTTCCTTTTTTTTGTTTCTTTTCCTTGTGAAATGAGAGAAGGGTCAATATCAACCCTTCGCGTGTAGGAAAAAAAAACAAAAAAAAAAAAAAAAAGTTTCCGGTCATCTTCCTCTTTTCCTCAAACCCAATTTGATGGAAAAGACCAAATGAAGAGAAAAGGCCATATCGGTTTGGAGATATGATTTTTTAGATAATATGAGGATTTCCTCGGAGGAAGAAGAGGAGATTTGCAGGTTCCAGTCTAGGATGTCTTCATCCCAGACTGGAACCCTTCATCCTAGACTGGAACCCTGCAAATCTCTTCTTCTTTCCTCTGGGGGAATCTAATGTCCTCTTCTTCTTTATCCTTAACTGGAACCCTGCAAATCTCCTCTTCTACCTCCGCGGGAATCCTCATATTATCTAAATAATCATATCTACAAACCGATATGACCTTTTTTCTTCATTTGGTCTTCCCCATGGGGTTCTTCATTTGGTCTTCCCCATGGGGTTTGATGCAGGCCCTAGGATTAGGGCTTGCGTAGATGCTGAAGCACGTGTCAATAGACACCTCAAATTATCTCCGCAAAGATTTCTAACACAAGGAAAACCTCTCTAAGGGAAAATCCCAATTTTTACTCAATTCCAAATCTAAGATTATCATCTCCACGATGCAATATAAATAGGCAAAGTAAACTTAGGGCCTAAGAAAATCCAATCTAATATTAGAAACTATCCTAATCAAACTAGGAAACCAAATAAATCAGAATGCTAGTCTTAATTACAATAAAATTAGGAAGCTACTAAAAATAAATATCCTTAAAACTATGTTGGGTGGGACTAGTGGAGTGGTAGCCTGTTCTGCATCATTCCCCCTAGGTTGAAAGAAGAGTTCGACCTCAAACTCGGGTCTTCGTCAAGTTGCCTTTGTATATATGATGTACTTGAAGCACCTCTTTTGTAGCATGGGCCCTTGATTTCTTGTTCGGTGATTCTGGCTTCTTTGGATAGAGTGTAACTTCCTTCTTGCCATGTCTGAATGTGTACGTGTTGTCTCGCATCCCATGAGTTCCATTCTTGTCATACATCTACGGGTGACCTAATAAGATATCTCCACTGTCCATTGGTAATACGTCACACCAAATTATATCTTGATAATCATCACTAACTGCAAAAGTAACTTGACATGTATGTCGCACTTGCGCTTCATCTCCTGTCATTAGCCATTTGACACAGTAGGGACGATTGTGCTTGTAAACCTTCGACTTCAAGCGATCAACGAGAGTTTAAGAGATAATATTCTCACAACTTCCACCGTCAATCACAATTGTACAATTTTTGCCCATGTATTGTACCTGTGGAATGAAAAATATTTTTCCGCAACCATTTCTTCTCAGTAGTGGGTATAGACTCTTGTTGCACCAAGAGAAGCGCACCATCTGTTTCAGCTGCTATTTCCTCCACTTCATCGAATTCTTCACTTTTAGGATCATCTTTTGTGTTCGGTTCCTCTTGTGCACCTTCCATTAAGTTTATTCTTTTTTGACATTCAAACGAACGGTGTCCCTTTTGCTTACAATGAAAACATATGAATCTGTTCTGATCTTCAAACTTCGAGGAAAACTTTTCTGAGGAACTAGCATTTGGATTAAAATCAGACTTGATAATTTGGAATCCCCTCAACTTTGATAGCATGCCGAACAATCTCATCAACATTGTCAAAATGCTTGAATGTGAGGATATGTTGTACATTAAGTGTAATCCTTGCAAGAGTCTTGCATTTGAACCATCATTGCGGATAGTTGATTTACAGATACCGATAATTCCACAACGGTTCCCTTCAAATCAATATCATTATTGGAGGAAGACTCCACTTCTACATGCTTCTTGGGAGGCCTTTTTTTTTAATGCAAATTTAAAATTTTTGACTGACCTGATGTGTAGATCTGCCTTCTACGAGCACGCTGGCGAAAACGGATATGAAATTTGACGGTGGATGACTCCGATATCACCAAAACAGTATGATCCCTTGATTGGTCAAATCTAACTGTTGACCAGATTATGCTGCAGTTGTTAGCTTAATTATGCTGGTCGGACCTGATCTCACCTGACCTGAACTGAAATTCTGGCCCAACTAAGAGATGCACTTGTCTCGACAAAGACACGTGCTAAAGCCGTTCCCTTGTCTAGAAAGGGAAAAAAAGGGGTTGAAGCTTCCTTTCTGCTTGTCTTCAATGAGACGAAGGGAGTGGGGAGAGGTGGGCGATGGAAGAGGAGGGTGATGACCAGCAGCGAGGAGGTGCTTACTGCTGGACGACCGTGAGGCACGGTACTCCGCGGTGATGACTCGGTGCGCGGCGAACGGCTGAGACAGGCAGCGGTCCCGTGGTGCACGGTACACGTCTCTTTCCTCTTCTCCTCCTCTTCTTTTTCTTCTTCTTCTTCTTCTTTATGCTCTTTCTTGTTCTGCTATAATGTGTTGCTTATTTTTTTTCTATTTTTCTTTCTTTTCTGGGTTGGGGTTCAGAACTAGAAGAGTGTGGCGATGGGCTGGGTTGGGCAGATTTTACTGTGGCTGGGGTTTTGGTAGTGGATGAGGTTTGGAGTTTGGAAGGGGTTTTGGTGGTCTGGGGTTTCCGGCGGGGGTTGTGTTGCTGGACGGAAAACGGGATATGGATGTTACGGACGGATAGGCTCCAATCGGTGACCGGAGGGTGATCGGAGCGTTGTGGATCTTCGCTCTGATACCAACTAATGCAGGCCCTAGGGTTAGGGCTTGCGTAGATGCTGAAGCACGTGTCAATAGACACCTCAAATTACCTCCGCAGAGATTTCTAACATGAGGAAAACCTCTCTAAGGGAAAATCCCAATTTTTACTCAATTCCAAATATGAGATTATCATCTCTACAATGCAATATAAATAGGCAAAGAAAACTTATGGCCTAAGAAAATCCAATCTAATAATAGAAACTATCCTAATCAAACTAGGAAACCAAATAAATCAGAATGCTAATCTTAATTACAATAAAATTAGGAAGCTACTAAAAATAAATATCCAACTATGTTGGGTGGGACCAATGGAGTGGTAGCCCGTTCTGCATCAAGGTTGTGTTTGGGGAAGAGAGGAGGAAGATGACTGGAAACTGTTTTATTCACTTGCGGAGGGTCAACCGCAACTAAAAGGGCCCTTTGGTATAGTGTACGCCTAACATGATTTTTTTGGTAAAATCTTCTAAAATTTATTATATATTTTCAAAACTAGTAAAAAGTGAATAAACTACATGCTTTAAGGGAAAAAATAGTTCAAAATTATAGTGAATGGGATTTATTTTTTTTTCTTGTGTGTGTGTTTTTTGGTTTGTTTCGGGTGGGGGTGGTATAAAATATCTTCCCATTCATAGATGATTTCCCTCAGTGATTTTTGTCAAAAAAAAAAAAAAAAAAAAACAGGGATGCAGAAGATTAAGAAAAGGGCATCACACTGGCCCTTTTTGGCTGAATTTGAAATCAAGACACAGATTCTGTCCAAACGGGGCCTTATTCTGGACCAAGTATTTTATGGAGTTTTTTTATTTTTGGTTTGGTGAGTTAACTGAACCAGATAGTTTTGTCCAATTCATCCAAAACAAACCAAATTTTACTACTAGGCTCACAAAGTCACCCCCAATAGATTGGATGAAACTGTGTTGACAGATTCCGGACCACTGATCTACCTATAATAAAAATGTAAACTACGGACTTGTGAAAATATAACTTTTAAGATATAATTGCTATATAATGTTCTGGACAAATCTGAACGGATTGCGGATCGTTAATGTAAGAATTACATAAACAGATTTAGATTTGTTGTCTGTTGAGACTGAAATTGTTTATTGCTTTAACTACATCAACTTCCTGAAATTAAGAGGCTCAAATGCTCTAATCAAGCCATTGCTTGGTATATGGCTTCTTTCAGTCTCTCCACTTCAAAGTTCATTTCCTTGTCATTGTTGCATCTTTTGCATGATCTTCTCACATGCTTGTTTCATTGTGGGCAGTTCTAAATCAGCCGTTTGTATTTTACCTGAAGCGGACCAATCAAACCTTTCTTGCTGTAATTTTCTCATTTGATTGTTCTTGTAAAATTATCAGTAGAGCTGCACACAGTGTTGCTGTTCCTTTTTCCTGACAAACTTTCATATGAGAGAAGCAATTATGGTTTTTTTTTTTTTTCATGTTAATAAATCTCTACATGAATAATTTGACCAACTCTCTCTCTCTCTCTCTCTCTCTCTCTCTGTGGAATTTCATACGAAAATAGATGGCTGCAGTTGCGGCGTTGTGCGTGCAATATGAAGCTGATTTTCGGCCTAACATGAGCATTGTAGTTAAAGCTCTTCAGCCTCTGTTACATGCTCGGTCCGGACCTCCAGGCGAGACACCTCACTAGTGTGTGTTCTTGATTATTGCTCTAGACACTGGGAAATGGGTTGTTTGATATCTGGGTGGCTGTAGATTGTGTATCATTTCTTGATGTATTTTCCATCATATTAGAACGAGAGCGTTTTCCACTTCTGAAAGTGAGAGGTACCAGGGCTTCTGTTTTCTATAATTTTCAGTTATGCAATTCTCAGGTTTGCATTGCATTTGCTTTGGAAGTGTGATTAAATTCTCCTTATTGTATTGTTGTCTTCTGAAAAAATAAGCTAAATCTGGACTCAGATATTGTTTTGTTCATGACCAAATATATGAATGCCTGTGCAGTTTGGCAAAACGGATCTCTAATTTCTGGCCATGCCATCTTTCTCCCTTCATCATCACATTCCTTGAGGCTACCAATTGGACAATTATGATTCTAATGATGATTCTATTTGTGATCTCCAGCTCCATCTCTATCTCCATCACCGACCTAATACGGGGTGACCAATGGCCCTACAAGCACAGTGATAATGTGATGTCTGTCCAATATGCTTTGCGGGGCTCTGTGTGACCAGATATGAATCACACTATGTTGGCTTTAATTTAGACTTATATTTCATGGTAATAATTTTGAGGTGGGCCCTGCGAAATGTGTTGGAATAGACTATGTTACTGATTGGACTGGATCACTTATCACCGATAGTAGGCTTGTAGTCTGTAGAGAGCTGGTCATGGAAGTAACCCAACGGACCATGTCTAATGGAATGATTGAATTTGCCTGTACAAGGTGATTTATGGCAGATGCATAATCCTAAAGACGGGCTTGTAAGGAACGCTTGGCCTACACATGTTCCAAATTGGTTTAATAATCTCGGCCTAGAAATCTTGTCTCACTCCGCTGTTGAGTTGTGTTCATTTACGGGATGTTTGTGTAATCCATTTCTGCTGAAAAGATATTGGTTTTCCCCGAAAAACTGATTTTTCATGTGGTGTTGTATAAGTATGTGGAATTGTTTTTTCGCCACGATGGCAATTTCCTTGAGAAACCTGAAAATGGAGTTTTTTTTTGGGACTTCATTTGTGCAGAAAAGCACTCATTTCTGCAGAAAAGGGCCCCCCAAGGGGATCCTCTGAGGGATTTGACCCATGTTGATTGGTGCACCTGTCACTGCGGCCAGCCTGCCCTGGGGGGACCGTGATTGGTCCACCTACGCTGAACCCCACCTCCATTTTCTTACGAAATCACTGATTGAATGTGAAACGAGAAGGGTTTTGAAACCCCAACACATAATTGATGAGAAAGAGGAGTTGATGGATTTGAGGATGGTACTGCAGTGGGAGTCTAGATGGTAGCTAGGTACGGATATGGTCTGATCCAAGGAATTGGCTAGGGGTGTAACGGTTCGGCTAACCGGTCAATTTGGAAAAACAGTTAACCGAACTATAACCGCGGTTTTCTGTCTTTTAAAACCGTAACCGTATCCATAAAAACCGTAGAAACCGTAAATGCGGTTAACCGTATTAAATGATTTGGTTACGGTTAATAACCGTAGAATGCCTTCCTCACATAAGGGGATAAATGTGAATGATTGAAGATAAAATGACACATAAGGAGCAATTAAATAAAAATCCCATTGATCAGTAATCTTTATTATACGGTTAACCGTACGGTTACAGCTCCTTTTTTTTTTTTTTTCTTTTATTTGTAAACGGTACGGTTAACCGCATACAGTTAACCGAACCGTATTATACGGTTCAGTTCGGTTAATAACCATGAATTATTATGGAAAACCGTAATCTAACCGAACCGTGCGGTTTTTTTATTTCATTGACCGTAACCGTAACCGAACCGTGAAATACGATTATTAACCGCGGTTCGGTTCGATTCAGTTAGATAGTTTTCCCTTGTTTTTTACACCCCTAGAATTGGCAGCCTTGCCTAACATAATTTAGACCAATTCACTGAGGAAAAGAAAAACGGCACCAAACATGGATTTTTTACTTCAACTGAAATGCTCTTCACCAAAGAAGTTGCTGACGTGGGCACTTGCCTCACTCCGTGGAAAAGGCTTGTACGTAAACATGCCCTTATGCTTTCACATAAGGAAAATTTTCAGAAAGGTATAAACTTTTGGCTCATTTTTGAAAAAGTATATGAAGATTTGAGTACTCCAAGAAAGTTTAAAAGTTTTCCACAATTCTTTCAATCAAGTCCTCTCGATAATCTTTTTAATAAATGACAAAAACACCCTTCCCTTATGAAGGTTTTTGTCTTTTTCTTAACCTCTTCCGTCTCTAAAACTGGTCATGTTGATTTTGATGCTCATAACCATTTAATGGATCTAGTTTTTTAGCCATTCTAAATCCCCTATTTTTAACCATCCATGTACAACGTTAGTTGAAGTGGGTCCCATTAGGTTGTTTAGGTTAAACTTGGTCATTTGTTTTAAATGATTTATTAAAGGAAGATCTTGAAAAATGGCATAGGGGTGTTTTAGTCATTTCTCAATAACTTTTTATGGAGAGGAATTGATTGAAAGAATTGTAGAAAAGTTTTACACTCTTTTGAAATATTCAAATTTACTTTTTTGGAAATGGGCCAAAAGCTTAATACTTTCTTGAAATTTTCCCTATAAGGAAAATGCTAGGGAGACGAAGCTCCTCCCCTCATTGGATCTTTCTTTGTTGTTTTAAGTTGAAGAGAGAATTTAAAGGAATTCCAAATTTAAGATGCCCTCTTCTTATTTTATTTCCATTTATCCCTCTTATTCTTTCTTTGTATATCCTCCTTTTTATGGGACATATCACAATTTAACTCCAATGTGAGTTTGTCCCACTATAAGGTTGAACTTTTATTATAATATAAATAAAGTATTAAAATAATTAATTTATTTTACACTGCCCACTATATCGTACATGTAAATGAGTGTAGTCTCTTTCAATTCAAAACATTAAATTTATGAAGCTCAAATTAAAGTCACTTCCAAATAAAGTATAAAATCATTTTTTTTAAATTAATTTATAATTCTCAGTTTAAAAAATACAAAAGTTTATCTTTTGATGCATGGGATGTGGTTTAGCTCATGGGGTCAACTTGTTTTTCCATTTGAACCCCATTTTTTGTTGAATCCAGACCTGTTATATTCAAATTGCATACATGTGCTTATTTAGATCACAAAACTTGATTTAAAATATGTCTAATCAGACAAAAACCTAATGTTTTTCAATTTTCTTATCGTTGGTTTTTGTTCAAATCCATATAGTTTTTGTTCGAAATACATAATCCATTTTGAATTGAGTCAAAATATTGGACATTAATCTGATTTTTATCTTTTTTCTCTTTTTCTATTATAAAGTGTAAATGCAACCTTTTTATTTTAAAAAGCTCTTTATACTTTACTTGGAAATGTCCTTTCAACCTTTAAATTTGGGCTCCAAAATTTCAGCATTTTGGATAAATTACATGATTACATGTTCGTAAAAATGGGCCCTATGCTATTAAACAGATATATTTTTAATTGTTTTGTTCATTTTTTTATAAAAGCTCAATCTTATGATGGACCAAACTCATCATATTATGGTAAAATTTGGTCATGGCCTGTAAAAGAGGGCGCACATTTTAACTGTTTAAGTTTTTAATAGGCATTCTAAGATATAGAGACATAGAGTGAAAAAAAACTGATGGCTTCAGTTTTAATCAATTCATGTTAAGCTTTTCACCTGAGTTATTCCGACAAAAAGAAACTCATATGAGATGGGGATAGGGCTCAATTCGTGATGATGATTGGAAAAGTCATATGAAAAACAAAATGTAAACAGAAGGATATATACAAATTGATTAGAGATAACAGTGACTATGAAAACAATGATATAGGTTTCAAGAAACATTACTTGATATAGGTTCAAAAATAAAAGAAAAAGGAAATATACTTAAAATAAACAAAACTTGTTCTTTAAAACCGTATCTCATTAAGCTGAGTCAACTTGGTTATATTACTAGATGGTGTGGCCTGGCCAATTATTGATACTATTGTTATTCTATGTTTTTTTACTGGCTTATGAATTTAGAATCTTGTGTGGTTGGATACTTTCAGCTACAGAGATGCTTTTTTTGTAGAAAGGGCATCCAATTAGTAATCTCATGATATAATGAAATCTTTATCTTTTAATTAATGGTGTTTAACTCCTTCATTTGTATAATAAGCCCAATGCATCTGCTTACAGACAAATTGAAGCAGCTTAGCCATTATACTGGAGGAAGCAGCCATCCTTGCTAGGCCATGGCAAATCTGGCTCTGATTTCAATTGTGCTCGTCTCTTCTTTTCTGCTGCCTTCTTGCACATGTTTAGGTTGCTCTTAGTGTTACTTTTACAATCCCTATACAGGTTTTGCTAATGTAATTTTAATCACAATCATCATAAAGTACTTCTATTTTTCATCACAAAGGCCTTCAAATTAGATTTTGTGTCCTTTTGACCTCTTCCCATGAAAGATGGAGATATACTTCTTTTTTTTTTTTTTAATAATGTGTGTATCCCGAAGGGCTTTGATCTGACAAGACTAGTCCCAAGGGTATGTGGCAACTGCTAAACCCACACTAGGCAAATCTTAGAGCAGTTTGAACACAAGTCGTGGACAGCAAACCCATGCCTTACGCCACTCCACTAGCTCCCAAGTGGGAGGAAGATGGAAATAAAGATAGAAATATATAATCTCAGTTTTTTAAAGAGAACCCCATAGATCTATTTTCTATATCATCATCAAAGCATTTGTATCAATTAAGTTGGGTCAGCTATAAGAATTATGTACTATCATTCTAATTGTTTTTTTTTTTTTTTTGGCAAAATCCTTAAATAGGTTGCATTTCTTCGTAACAGTTCGTATCAATCCCTGCTGCTTTCATCTATATCATCTTTCTATATATTTAACTAGAACCTAATCATCACCATTGCCAAGGGAGAGAGATATGTGCCACAAATTTATTTTTTTTTTCCTCTCCAGAAATCTTTGTGTGTTTTTACATTGAGCCTCTACAATTTTTTCCTTTAAAATGATGTTCCTCTCAAGGAGGACTTCCTAGGGCTACGTACCATTGATTGCAGCTCCATTTCAGGAAAGGAGTTGAAAACATACAACATGACCTAGAGAAAATTTTGATAAATATTTTTTCATTCTAGGCTAGCGTGGCAAATGCCTAAAGCAGAGGTGCCTAGGTGAAGGGTCAAGAGTGAAGGTTTAGAATGTACCATTATATTCATCATAAACATTTCTCATTTCTTCTCAAGATGAGAAAATTTTGATAGATCCTAATAGTCTCTACCTTATCATATTCACTTGGCCTTCAGATAGAGCCCATCTCCTAGGGAAGGCTGTTTCTCTTCAGTAGTTGTCAGAATTTATCATATTTTTATTAGATGTGGTCTGCTTCTGATAAATTTTGCTTTCCCATGCCCATGCAGAGTCGAATGCTTCCAGTAAAAGTGATGTTATGGTAATTTCTTTCATTCGATGGAAGTAATTGTTTTTTTTTTTTTCTTCTTTTTAAGTAAGATACTTTGCAGTTTCTACAGTGGGAAGTTCTCTCTAGTTTTTTAAGGGCATGTTTGTGCCGCCACGCTTTCATGGAAAGGCGTAGAAAATCTGGCTGTTTTATCTACGGTGAATTATTTTTACATCGCAGCCAATTTTCCAAGAGGAAAAGTACAAAAATGAGCTTATAGATAGAGGAGGGTTAGCACAAAGTTTTATGTGGAAAAGCCTATTCTATTGGGAGGAATAAAAAAAAATAAAAAAAAAAGTTCTTGGAAGAAGAAAATGTCCACAAAACCAGTTTTCCATAGATGTAACACAAACGTGCCCCAAAAGGATATAGATCCTCCAAAAGCTTGGCCTACTACAAAAGGTAGTACAAAGTTCATTTTTTATTTATTTATTGTGAAAGCTATATAAGTCTTGATTGTTTAAAAGTAGGATATATGGTAGAGTTTCTAGGTATAATTAGAAAAATAAATGGAGGATTAGCCATCTCAAATCTCAAATCTATTTATCGTTTTTAGTTATCCGATTTAAGGTAATATAATAAATATTTATTTCATCGTCTTAAATGAGATAGTTGGCAACTTTCAAGAGAACATAGATTTTTTGGAGGGCAAATGTCCAAAGCCTCATCCATCCTGTAAATGTTGGATCCTGTAAACTTTGCTACATAATGTGCTTCATCCGACTCCACTATGCAAGGTAAGTAATTGAATCAGTGTGTAGATTCCTGGCTTGCCATCGGATGAGTCATGTTTTTCACTCACAAACTCCTTGGAGTCATGTCACTTATGCCGAGTCATGCTCATTCATCTTGCTAAGTTCATTTGAAGGGTTCCATTTAGGAACCTCTTTTTAAATTCAGTTACCATTTCAACCACTGCTTGGCTGTGCTTTCTTGGATTTCTTGGATTACAGACAGAAGATAAGGCTCCAACTTTCTTGGAGTCTTCTTGAAGCCTTTCTCTACTCCCTGCAGCTTTTTTTTTTTTTTTTTCATTCTTCATTCCTCTCTATGTTTCCAATGGTGCCATTACTTTTTTTTTTTTTTTTTTTTTTGACACATTGGTTTTTGGGTATATTTATTTTTGGTAGCAGCAGCCAAATTATGGTGATTGCGCAGGGAAATGGTGCGTGGCAAGGGACAAAGCAAGCGAAGAAATCTTGCAGAAGAACATAGACTACTGCTGCTCTACTCCGGGTGTGAACTGCCAACCTATCTGGGAAGGGGAACCATGTCACAGCCCCGACACCATCGCTTTCCATGCCCCTGTGGTCATGAATCTCTACTACAAGTCTCGCCTCTGCGTTGACTGGGGATGCGACTTTGAGGGCACTGGTATTATCACTCTTCAAGACCCATGTGAGTCTCCCTCTCTATCATCATCATCATCATCATCATCATCAAAGCCCTATTCTAACTATATTGGATCAGCTATGTGAATTCTATTTCACCATTCAATTCTGTGGGGTCAGACACTCACTACTCTGCCATCACTAACTTATTTTCCAGTTGGTGATCCAATCATCCAAACCAACCAGTAATCTGATGACCCACATCGGTTAGAGAATGATGATAATATAGCACAATTTTTTATTGAACTTATATTATTACAACATTATCTTGATTGGTAATAGTGTGTTCATTTTTTCTTGCAGCGGTTGGTACTTGCAAATTTCTCTGAAGCTTCAGTTTAAGGGGGGTGAGGAAGGGACAGACGATCCCTGTTACAAGCAATCTAAATAAAAGGAAGACTAGAAGAATGTAATGCTGCCGCTGTCTCAGAAACTAATGTAATGCTTCATATTAGGATTATGTCAATCTTCTTCTTGAAGAGCACAAAACTAAAATGAATTATTTGTTCAGGTGTTCAAATGATGGATTGGATGTCCAGGTCTGATTTGGTTGGAAGACTTGTAAAAAAGTCTGATTAAGCATGGTTACAATTGCAGAGTCAATACTTAATGCCATGGATGTACTTCCAACAAAAGATTGGATGATAGATCATGGATTTTTAACCACCTCTTTCCCACAAGAAAAAAAACACTGCATAGTAAAAATCTGAAGAGCCTCATACGTTGCCAGGTTCCAGATTTAAGCTCGCCCTGCTTCCATCATTTGCAAATCTTCCTCCTGCATCTGTAGTGCAGACATGAAGTTTATTTGCTTTTAAGAGCCTAAAAAACAAGCAAATGACAACCGTAAAGGACAACAAAAGGCATTCGGGAGCGAAAATATGATGGTAACTATGATGATTCCATTCAGCCAAATACATAAATAGACCATTCTATAAGGAAGTACATCCACACCCACCGCATGCAAGAGTCATGGGAGAAGCCAATCTCACCCATCTTTCCTAGGCAGACAAAAAAATCCATTTTCTCACTAACATGCCAAAAAGAAACATATAACTTTAGGAGATCAAGGGGGTAACATGTCAAAACAGAAGTATTGAACTCTAAGACAAGATGATAAGTAGTAGAACACTGGAGGTGGCATGGCAAGAAGATGAGAGTCACAGGCATGAAGTTCCATTAAAGAAATTCTAAGCAGTGGCCTTGTCCTCCCACTTAAGGGGCTTCACCACTTCCCAGGTGAAGTCAGGGTCATCCCTGCCAAAGTGCCCATAAGCAGCAGTCTTTAAAAACCTCCCATTGCCACCCTTCTTAAGATCCAGGTTAATGGAAATCATTCCCGGCCTGAAGTCAAAGTTTTCCATCACAATCTTTAGAATCTCCTTGTCGGGTATCTTTCCCGTGCCAAATGTGTCCACAAACACTGACAATGGCTCCGGAATGCCAATGGCATAAGAAACCTGCACAATGCACCTTCGGGAAAGCCCACTGGCCACAATACTCTTGGCCGCCTGCCTCACGATGTAGGCACCACTGCGGTCCACCTTGGTCGGGTCCTTGCCAGAAAAGGCACCTCCTCCATGTGCACCCCATCCACCATACGTGTCAACAATGATCTTGCGCCCAGTAAGCCCAGCATCACCATGAGGGCCACCAATCACAAAACGGCCTGATGGGTTAAGGTGGAAGACGGTCTTCTCATCAAGGTACTTGTCAGGGATGACAGGCTTGATCACATGCTCCTTGAGGGCAGCAGCAATCTCATCATTGGTGACAGTTTCATCATGCTGGGTGGAGATGAGGACCGTGTGGACCCGAATGGGGACCATGGCGCCATTGTCGTTGAAGTACTCAACAGTGACCTGGGTCTTTCCATCTGGTCTTAGCCATGGACAGGTTCCACTCTTGCGGACCTCGGTGAGGCGCGCACCAAGCTTTGTTGCAAGGACATGGGTGAGGGGCATCAACTCAGGAGTTTCATCTGTGGCATAGCCGAACATGTGGCCCTGGTCACCCGCACCAATCTCTTCTGGGTTCTTGGTGAAGTGACCATGGACAGCCTGGGCGATTTCAGAGCATTGCTGTTCAATATTGATGAGGACCTTGCAGTTGTCAGCATCAAGACCGACATCCTCAGAGACAAAGCCAATTGCTCGACAGGTATCGCGGACAACCTTCTCGTAATCAACATTGGCCTTGGTAGTGATCTCACCAAAGATCATGACCAAGTTGGTCTTGGTGCAAGTCTCACAAGCAACCTTGCTTTCAGGGTCCTGAGCAAGGCAGGCATCAAGCACCGCATCAGAGATCTGGTCGCACAATTTGTCAGGGTGACCCTCGTTAACTGATTCAGAGGTGAACAAGAAGGTCTCCATTTGATCTCAAAACTGTACAATCACAATCAAAACGGAAGTTGCAATCAACAAACAAAGAGATCAACCAAACGTGGGCTTAGCCTACTTAGTCATCAATAACATGCAGTATATACTTAACACAGATGAAGCAGATATGCATACAAAAAGGAAACAGGTATCCAAGAAAATTAAGAAGAAGAAGCTAATTTCAAAAGAAAAATACCATTTAGGATAAGAAGATTATACAAAACTCATAGATCATGTTAACCCATAGTGAATATCACCTTATAGAGATATGACTAGCATTCTTTGAAGTTCCATGCTCTAGTAATCAAGTAAATGAAAGACGGAGGCAAGAATCCTAGGGATTGTTGGACGAGAGAGAATCACCGGAGGAGAATCCCCACTAAGTGGAGAAATGAAGAGATGTCTACAAGTGAATATAAGCGAAGAACGCAATGGAAAATCCAGACAATATGTTTGAAGTGCAATTATGTAAGTAATTTCTATCGTTCAAGTTAGATAGAAGGATAATCCAGAAAATCCTTTTACAAAATGCCCTGCAAGGGAGATGTTTGAGACATGTGAGATTATCGAATTAAGCCCATTAATCATCAATACCTTGTGAACAGAGATTCCGATATCCATATGGGAAAAACAGGCTAGCTTGACGATGATGTTCATTATTAACAAATGAGAAAACATGTTTCTCAATGTTGATCCATGCTACTTAATCATAATTAACTGTTAGCAAGTGCATTTGCCTAAGAGATTGAGGCTGGATTAAGTCCTCAATGAGTCCAATGGAAAATAAAGTGAGGTGTATAACTCAGGACTCACCGATATTAGTGTGGAAGAGAAATCACTTCCTATGAGCATTTGGGTGAATTTTCTTAAGCACTCATGAAACCCAAGTTAAGCACATGGCTGCAATGTGCTGGCTAATGAACTCCAAGGTGTGGATATAACGCGCAATACTTCTAGACCATAATGTGTGCAATATTTGGCTTGTAAAATTCTTGGCATTTGAGATACAGGCTATGCACACAAGCAAGCTGTGACAGGAAGGTATAACATTTTAGAAAAAGAGAAGATTTTCTGTGGAAAAGTCCTTGTCTCCCTTAGGGATCGACTATCATTATATAGAAATCAATTGGCCACAATTACAATCAATGTACAATCAAAGAATGAATCTAAATGCTAATTACAGCACAATCAGAATCTATAATGGTAATATACAGTCACCCATATTGAGGATATCTCTGCCATAAATGGAGTGGATCCCAAGAGTTGATAGTAAGTGGATAATGGACTTGGGTTATTAACCTAGGTCCATTGGGTCACTTTGACAACCTCGCCTCCCCCCACCCCACCCCCACCCCCCCCCCCCCCCCCCCCCCCCCCCCTCCTCCCCCCCTCTTCAAATTGACGTGGGTGAGAATTAAACAGCAATATGGAGACGAGGAAATCACACCGCGGACAAGGGAAGGCTTTAGGCATATCTCTTCTCGAAGTAACTCCTGAATACAAGTATCTAAATGCGGAGAGGTCTCTCTATTCATCAATGCTGCACGGACTTATTCAAATTCTGGTCGCAAGTTCATTAAGAACTGACTAATATGTGATTCTTCTTGCACATTAATCACTTCAGCATGTGCAAACTGGACACATTTTCAAGGATCATTGAATCCTTTTCGTTCCACAAAGAGAGAAACCCATTGTAATATTGTTGAACAGATTTATCACCTTGACTGTACTTAGCCAATTCTATGTCAATATAGTATTTTCGGGCTTTGTTTGTTTGGTGATAAAGCGTTTTCAAATGAGTCCATATTTCAGAAGCCTTTTTGTAAGAATGCAGAGACAATGAAATAGAAGGATCTATAGAGTTTAAAATCCATGTGACTACTTTGGAGTTACTTTGACCCCAAGTATGCCTTTCGTTAGCGTCTTTTGGCTCGGTAGTTGTTCCATGCAAAAACTCAGCCAGCCCTTTTCCTTCGACGAAGTGTTGGAGATGGAAGGACCATCCGACATAGTTGGTAACATTGAATTTGACAGGAATTACATCAATCTTATCCATTTGGAGTAAGGATTTCAGAAAACCAGTTCACAAAGGAAACAACCGTAGTGGTCTTTGATCAATAATGTAGGTCCCAAATGATGTTGATATGTAATTACAGTAGGTGTGTACAAAAACTCATCCACATCCAACGATTGAATAAAGAGATTTCCACTATTAATCAAAGCAGTTCAAAAAAAACTGTTAAAGCAGGAAAGAGGTCTGACACTAACCTTCTAATGCCCAAAAAATGCAGGAAATCTCAGAATAATTGGGTGACCCTACTACAGATGATGATGAACAAAGACAATGGTGATTGTTCTTCGGTAGAACCCAGAAAAGCTTAAGGGTCTGTTTGGATGTATGGTGAATTGAAGTATGGTGAGATGAGGCATCAAATCAAGAGAGAATAAAATATAAGGTGTTATGATGGTGTTTTGTTTTTAATTGTTTGGTATGGAATCTTTTTGACTTTTTGCAGAAAAGTAGAGTTTTTTTGTCTTTTAGTGGAGAAAGGAGGTTGCTTTTTTAACTTTTTTTTGAAAAATTCGGAGGGAATTTTGAAATTATGTAATTTTGATATGACCCTTGTCATTTCTTGTCTAGATTCACTTTACTTCACTTTAACTACTTAAGTGCCAAACATGCCATAAGAGAAGTCCAAATCTATCCAAACAGGATAGATGAATGTTCCACGAAGAAATCACCCCATAGTTGATTACTAGAAAATCGATTTGCTAAAGATAGTAGATCTGAACTCAGATGGAACAACAGTAGATGATGAAGAAGAGTGACGATGGTGACTGTTCTTCGGCAGACTCCAGAATAGCTTAGGAGAAGTCTGAAGATAGATCCTCTTTATAGATTCAAAAGACAGACCCAATGTTTGTCAATACCCAACAGCACAACTTTAGAGAGCAAACCCAGATCGTATCAGTGCTCTGATACCATGACAGCAAGGTATAACATTTAGAAGAAGAGAAGATTTTCTGTGGAAAAGTCCTTATCTCCCTTAGGGATCGACTATCATTACATAGAAATCAATTGGCCACAATTACAGTCAATGTACAATCAAAGAATGAATCTAAATGCTAATTACAGCACAATCAAAATCTCCTAGAATGGTAATATACAGTCACAATACAGTCACCCATATTGGGGATATCTCTGCATAAATGGAGTGGATCCTAAGTGGATAATGGACTTAACCTGGGTCCAGTGGGTCACTTTGACAAGCTGCACTTAGCCTGGGGTTGGATCCCAGAAACAAGTTACACAGGCACTCATCCAAGTTGAGCGTCCTCTGCGCATTATGCACACAGAAGTGCAGAGAGGGGTGCACAAAATGGTTCATTGGGGGTCTTGGGGTGCTATAATCCTCACATAGTAAGTGCTTGTTTTGCTAAAATTTTCTTCAAAAAAAAATTTGAGTGTCATGTTTGTGCTGTCTCTTCTCTGCGTGCGCGTTACTGAGATTTACTAGAGCGCTCTCAGTAAGTCGTGGGACACATGGTCCACTATTCAGCAAGGCTAAGGGAACACTTATAATAAAACCCTACCTTTTGGTTTTGGCATTAACTCTGCCATAGTTCCACGTCTTCCTCTCTGTTTTGTGCAAGTTAACTTGGCTGCCTTTTCTGCTTCTAAAACCAATAAACAACGATCCCTCGGCGAACAACAGTGAGTCCTAGAGTTCTAGTCCGACTTAAAAGTGAGATTGTGACTGACCAAAATCAACACCACAAAAGACGGTGGTTCTATCTTAGGTTGCTTCTGATGGAACTTTTCACATTTACAGATTCTAGAGAGGCAGAAGTCATCCTTAAGACAGCATTCACTGTGTACAATGGTTCATATTCATCTATGCTTCCTAAAAACATCCAGGTCGAAATACGGTTTCTAAATTAAGTTCCAGATTGGTCGATGCAGCCTACGGGAGTGGCATTCAAACAACTGATCACAGTGCCATGTATTTTTTTTGTTAGGCAACACTGCCATTCTCATAACGTCGCCACCACCTCTCAACCGACCTTTTCATATGGGTACTGGGTCACCTACACAGCACTTATTGGTTAGGACAGATGAAGAAGCTAAACAGAGGAATATTTGAAAACAGAGCATCTCTCCAATTCAACCTTGGTCATCAGCCATGTCATGCTAAGGTCTCAAACAACTATCAAGTAAAAAAAAAATAGGAAACCACTAGCAAATACCATACAGAAATAAGGAAAAGGCCCACTAACTAAATTGACTTCAGAAAGAAAGAGCACATCTCAACTAAATTCTACCCACCCCAAGAAGCAACCACAACAATCATTCCCTAGAGAGAGAGAATGCACCTGGAAGATGAAGCAACAGCTAATCAGGCTTCCGCTAATTAGGCTTGGGAAAAGGGCAAGCTAAGTCTGCTCTCTTTTTCTTCAAGTTATTGTAATTGAAGGAACCCTAGAAAAGTTTTGGGTGGCCCCGCCTGGCTTCCTGAATGTATTTATAGATAACTTGTGGAACAATTCTTTAAGCCAACTTGCATGAGAGATATCTGTAACTTTAAATGAGAGATTAGGTGGGCCCTCGCATCCATATCCATTATCATATATATATATATATATATATAAATATGTATATGGGGGATCTTCAAGTGCATCCATCCCTCACCATTTGTGGTGAGGGACACCCCTTTTGAGGAAGTTTCAAGTACAAAAGAGATGTACAAAAGAGATGTAAATTTCCCCAAAATCGATGTCCCTCACTACAAATGGTGCACTTGAATATTATCCTATATATATAGATATATATATATATATATAACCCAATGAGTCTTTTTTTTTTTTTTTTCCTTTCCTTCTTTTCTTCTCTCCCATCACTAACTAGTATTCTCCAACTGAATTTGGCCATCTGGTTGAGTAAAGACCTAACTATATAAAATATTTAAAAGACAAAGGCCTAGGGGAAATGCAACTAAAGAAGAAGAGGGGAAGATAAAGAGAAGTGGTTCTAAGCTTGGTGGGGAATAAAATATAAAACAAAATTTTACCTGGTCGAGAGTACCACTTAAAATCACACTCCACTTGCTTTGAGGGCCCAAAATGATTGGGCCATGTTTCTTGTCACAGTTACAAGACTAATGCTAGCAAGGATGAATGAATTGAGATCAAACTATTCCCAATCCATTGATACCCCGGCCACAAATACAGGTAAGGGTCAATCCCTACGTTTTTATAGATAGGAACCTGGATAATGTGTGTGGGGGTAATCTCAGGCCCACACAAAATATTGGCCTAAGCGCCTATTTATTATCACTTGTACATGAAAAAGTAGACCCACTTCAGGATTTTTTTTTTTTTTTTTTTTTTCCATCCTACTGGTGAGGGACATTTCAAGATTCCTTGTGAGGGCTTCTATTATATAAAGTTTTGATTTTAGTTCCTTTTCTTTTCATAAACACTTCTCTCATTTTTAGTAAAAATTACCATTTGTATATGAACTTGATTACTTTTTTGCAGTGTTTTTCTATTAATGATCTGAGGGAAAGCCCAAATTTTTCAAAAGTCTGTGGGTAATGATTCTCTATCATCAAACTGTTGGAGCTTATTTGTTTACTTTGCATTTAGTAAATTGAGTTGATTGCAAATCTTTACTAAATAAATGACAGTGCCGTCTTGATTTTTGGGCACACACCTTGTTCCCACCCTGCTTTCCCTTTTTATTCTGATGCCTATTGTTCCCTTGGCATTTGGCATGCTGATGCTGATGCCCAACAAAGGCAGCAATTGAGAGACCCTGGGGGCGTGTTTGAAACTTAACTAGTTTAAGTTAAGTAAAGTGAGTCCAGCTAAGAAATGACAAGAGGTCATATCAAAAGTACGCAATTTCAAAATTTCCTCCAAATTCTTTAAAAAAATAAAAAAAAGCAACCTCCTTTTCTCCACTAAAAGATAAAAAAACTCCACTTTTCTATGCAAAAAGTCAAGAATATTCCATACCAAATAACAAAATACAAAACACCATCATAACACCTTATATTTTATTCCTTATTGATTTGATGCTTCACCTCACCATACTTCAATTCACCATACATCCAAATAGGCTCTGAGTATTTTCTAGCAAAAGCCTAGTTAGCCTGCCTGAGTGCTTGAAGAATATCAAATACTTTACATCTATCATCTACTGGTCTATCGATTGCGGCGCGATTGTCACAATATTTCATGCTATGAATTGGTAGCAGAAGCAATACGATATGCACTTTGGACCCAATAGTTATTTACTGTTAAAGTCGATCGGGACATGGACAAAAATTTAATAGTAAAAGGGCTACGTGTAACCAAGGTGGAAAAACATTGAATTCAAAAGTGAAACCCAAACTATGCTGAAGAAAATAGATGAAAAAAATTAAGACAAAGCAGGTATCATGATAATCTAACAACCACTTATCTTCCAAAAATTCATATATATATATATATATATATATTTACCGTGATTCCAAATTAAATTCTTCTAGAAGATTCTTTTCAAGAATCGATCTTATTAAGGGGGAGGTGTTAATTATGTTTTCCAAGTATGTGGATGTGTGCGATTCCAATGAAGCGGATGTGCTAGCCATTCTTGAAAGTCTTCATTTGTTTTCTAGTAGATATGATGGTACGCTTATTATGGAAAGTGATTCTTCTAATACGATCTCATGGGTATCTAAGCGGAAGACTAATCCTTAGAAATTACATTTTCACCTAAATGAAATTAGAGAATTATTTGTTGGAATCAATGTCTCCTTCCGTCATGAGGTTAGATTGGCTAACTCCATTGCAGATGTGTTAGCCAAGTAAGGGGTTAATAGGTTGCTTCCTTGGGTGGGTGTGATTATGTAATTGGTTGATAGGTTGCTTCCTTGGGTGGGTGTGTTTTTTGTCAGTAGGGTTGGAGGTGGTGCATTTCTCCTACACTTCCTCTTCCTCTTTTTCTTTGGTCTTTTGTACTTTGTACCTTCCTTTCTTTGAATAAAATATTTCGTTACCGTTCAAAAAAAAAAAAAAGAAATCAATCTTATAATTTGAGTCAAGTTTATGAAAAACAGGAATAGAAGAGTCAAAAGCCACCTCAAGTGGTTGACCTTTACCACCATAATATTATTGAGGTAAAGATGAGAACAAGGTAGAAGAAACTATTTAATGATATATATATATGGGGGATCTTCAAGTGCATCCATCTCTCACATTTGTGGTGAGAGACACCCTTTTTGGGAAAGTTTAAAGTACAAAAGAGAAGTGAAGGTGGTGAAGGACGGCTGCACTTGAATATTATCCTATATATATATATATATATATATATATATATATATAAAGACATTCATTGCAAAATTTAAAAGGATTAACGATTGAAGTTTATAAAGTTATATTATGATTTAATAGCATGCCATTTGATTATTGTTGTTGTTTAATCGTTTAGTGAACCGCTATGCAGAAAAAAGAAATAGCAGGATGTAGTGCATGCACTTTAAAAGGATTTACCAAAGAAGTCTCACGACATTAACACGGGCATCATCGACATCTTCACCGTTTTGGTTCTTTATTTACATGTTTTGAGATATAACTATCAATATGAATTTGATGCGATGTTGATTACTTAATTATGCTTGGAAAATTATGGCTGCACTAGACATAACCTATGTACTTCTTTTATTATAACATGCAATTTTATCTAGTATTGTGGATCTTTGATAATTAACAAACCTTATATATGCATATGATTAGATTTTTACAAACTTCATTTTTTATTTTCATTGGCCACGCACATGTCTCTACCGGTTCAGCTACAGATGAACATAATAATATTACTTTATATTTAGAAATCTCATAGATAAATTGCAAAAAGCCCCTTGATTTTATAGGGAATTTTAGAAATTTTTTACATTGGCCCCTCCAAGAAATCTTAATTTGTTTTTCTATTGGCCACCTTAAGGTAAGTTTTCTGGTTCCGCCACTACATATGTGATTGAACAATAAAATAGGACCATGTCTAATAGCCATAACACAAGACCTCTCTATATATTGTTTAGAGGATTTTACTTGAAAAATCTCAATTCAGTCATTTATCGCGAAAGGTCCTCACAAATTATGTAGCACTAACGATGTCCTCTCGCCAATTTTTTATACTTTTTTCTGTGCGACGCTAGCGTCGCTCATCAGAACATCTCTTATTGTCTTCTTCTTCTCCTCCTCCTCCTATTTCTCCATTTGGTCTACATGAAAGACTCTCACCTAACCCACATCCAGTCGAATGGTGGGGATGCAGTCTACTAGGAGACCACAATTGAAGAGACAGAGGCACTCAAACTATGCTCCTTTGCACCATTCAAATTGATCGACGGCCCTAAGTTCAGGGGTGCGATGCAGTAATAATCTCGATTAGTCCGAGGTTGATCTACAGGGAATGAAAGAGAGGCAATTAACTTGCACCTGTCTTATGAAAAATCTAAGAACTAGTCCAAAAGAAGCTATACAGATCTAATCTAATATTCTGAAAATTAATAATAATTACAAGAATTACAATTAATTAAAATTTCCTACACTAAAAAGACCCAGGCTAAAGATCCTAAACTAGTAGATTGCATCACCATAAGAAGAATTAAAAAACCAATTGCATATATAAAAAAATCAGAAAAATCAGAGATTAAAAATAAAAAATCAGATTATGGATCTTCGTAATTCAAGCATCCGGATCCATTGATCTAAGCATTAAAAATATGTATGGTGTAGATTCAATCTCTCACATAAGGATGACCAAGGTGCGGTTCTAAATTGTTAGTTTAATGAGAGATTTCACAAGACTCAAGGCTCCTACCACACATTTTCATTACTATAAGCCCCTAAGCATTCGCTATTTCCGGAAAAAAATAACGAATCCCAAAAACATTAGACAATGAAAATAAAATTAAAAATTAACAACAAGAAAAAACACACGTTTTTATTGAAATCAACCGTCCATAGATTTAGTCAACGATACAACTTCTCCTCCTTCTTGAATTACAAAGATAATCTCACCTCTCCATCTTCATCTTCTATCTTTTAAAGAGATTTTGATTTTAGCCCCTAAGTAGAAAGGAGAGAGATGGTGAGGCTAGGAGAGGTAAGAAAAATTAAAAAATGGGGATGGAATTGTCTTGGACGTGTGCAGTGGAGATGAGATGGTGGCCGGTTGCACCCCTTTGCGACGTCTAGCACATGGGTATTTTATGGTGTTTGGAATTCTTGCTTTGCAAGAAGTATTTGGTTTTGGAAAGTTGTTCAACTTGGAGTCTAAGTTGTAGTGGGTTTTGGAAAGATCTTTTGGAAATTTGAAATTACTTCCACCTTTGTTTTTTTTTTTTTTTTTTTTGCTAACAAGATGTTGGAAATACTACAGAACGCTGTTAAACAGAATTTAGATTAAAACAATTGTACCCGATTGTTGAAGACTGCAACTGTAATTTGTGGAAGACAAAGAACAGCAACGGCAGTAGATTTGTAGCCGAGGCACGTCTGATGACGCTCTCTTTAGGACGAGTTCCGCCCCTTCGGATGAAATCCAGGTGTGAAAGGTTCTCAGCAGAATTGCTCCCAGGATACAACGGCCAATCTTCAAGTCCGATCGCACAAGCAGCCTGAAGTCTAGACTCCTTTTTGGATTACTCAGAAGAAAAGCAGAGGAACAGCGAGAAAGAAAATCATTTTTCTATATATATCAAAACGATGATGGAGATGCCCTAATATAAACAGATACAATATGTTCCGTTGGGTCTTTAATCCCTAACGTTAAAAACATTAAGGCCATATTTAATCCCCAACGTTCAAATCATTTTATTTTAATGAAAAAATGGCAAAAGGTTGGCATTACTACATCAGTAGATGGGTCCCCTCAAGGCTACCTGGCCTGGATCTGCAACCCCCCTACGCGTGATATACACGCAGGATGAACGTCGCATACGCACGCCCGGTTAAACGTTTTTTGGACCAACCACCCCGAGTTAAGTCCGACTCCCGTGCGGCATAGGGCCCATGGCAAAATGCTCCAAAAGTCTTTAGCAAGTATAGGAATGAAAACACTTATAAAACCTCTTCAAAAGTTGGATTTGAAAAATGTGGGATGACTTATTTTCAACAACCTACACTACCCATAAAACAAAAAAGCAAAAGAGAAAAAAGGACAAAACACCTTTTACAAAAAACACCTTTAGAATTTTTGAAACAAACAAAAAACCCAACAAACTCTCCTCTGTTTCAAAATATTCAATGAGCATCTCACTGGTAACGTGACTGGACTTGAACCTCACCGTTATGACATAATTTCAAACATTTAGGAGTTGGAGTGAACAAAGTCTTGAACTTCAACTCTTTGTATTGATTTAGAATTATGTCAAGATTTGACCTTGAAGTCATAAGGTCAGCACTATATGACTATGTGCTATATCCCGGATTTCATGAGTGCTCTAGAGAATCTGCCCAAATTCTCATGGGAAGCGGCCCCACTTCCACACTCATATAGGTGAGTCTATCAAGAGTGCTCCTATAACTGTGCACCCCACCATATAGGCTATAGATTTCATTAAGAATTAAATCCAACCTTATTCGCTACAGGTAATGTACCAACTATTAAGTAATCTCACACAACAGGGATGAGTACAGAGTAAACATACTCTACATTTCAGTACTTCACATCATCTAAATAGCTTGTTTTTCCCATTGAACCTATTTCTCGGGATCTCCGGTCATTAGGTTAGGTTCACGCTATTGATGATTTATGGGCTTATTAAGACCCATTCCTTTAGTTGTTTCTTTTATTTTCTCCTTTGCAAGGCTTTTTGTTAAAGGTTCTGCGAGATTATCTTTTGATCTCACATAATCAATTGAAATTACTCATCCACCGAGTAATTGTCTCACATAGCTATGTTGTAGTCGCACTTGTCTAGACTTTCCATTATATGTGGCATTTTTTGCAGTAATAATTGTTGCAGTGTTATCACAATGAATAATAATAGAAGGAATTGGTTTAGTCCACAAAGGAATATCAAATAATAAATTTCTAATCCATTCAGATTCCATTGCAGCAACTCCTAGAGCCAGGAACTCTGAATATTTAATGGAATGATAAATTACAGTTTGTTTCTTTGATTTCCAAGATATTGCAACACCTCCCAAAGTGAAAATATATCCACTTGTAGACTTAGAATCATCTAAGTTTGAATTTCAGTCAGCATCGCTGTAACACTCAACTACAGGTGGATAACCAGAATAACACAATGCATAGTCTATAGTATTCTTTAAATACTTAAGTACTCTAGATACAGCATTCCAATGTTCCACACCAAGGTTACTGGTATATCTACTCAATTTACTGGCTGCATAAGCTATATCAGGATGAGTACAATTCATACCATACATTAAGCTACCAATTACACTAGCATATTCAAGTTGAGATACACATTCGCCATCATTTTTCACTAATTTAATACTTGGATCAAATGGAGTAGACACAGGTTTACAATCAAAATGATTATATTTTCTAATATTTTTTCAATGTAATGTGATTGGGATAATTTAATTCCAGAATCATTTCTTATAATTTTAATTCCCAATATAACATTTGCTTCTCCCAAGTCTTTCATATCAAAGTTATGAGAGAGAAGACTCTTTGTTTCTTCTATGCTTTCCATGTCAGATCCAAATATTAGTAAATCATCAACATATAAGCATATAATTATTGTTGAACAACCATTAGATTTATAATAAATACATTTTTCAGCCTCATTTATTTTGAAGCCATTAGATAGAATTACCTCATCAAATTTCATATGCCACTGTTTAGGTGCTTGTTTTAGCCCATATAAGGACTTTATTAATTTACACACCTTATGTTCTTGTCCATTTATGACATGGCCTTCTGGTTGTTCCATATAAATTTCCTCTTCCAAATCTCCATTTAGAAAAGCAGTTTTTACATCCATCTGATAAATTATCAAATTATGAACTGCAGAAATAGCTATCAATATTCTAATAGAATTGATTCTAGATACAGGTGAATAAGTATCAAAGAAGTCTATTCCCTCCTTTAGCCTGAAGCCTTTGGCTACTAGCCTGGCTTTATATTTCTCTATTGACCCATCTGGCCTAATTTTTTTCTTAAGAACCCACTTGCACCCTAAAGGTTTAGTACCTAGGGGTAAGTCAGATAATTCCCATGTATTATTGGCTAAAATGAATTCAATCTCATCATCTAATGCTCCTTCTAAAAGGAAGCATCATGGGCAGTTATAGCTTCCTGAAAAGTAGATGGATCTTCCTCTACTAGATAGGTTTCAAAATCAGGACCAAAACTAGTAGCAGTCCTAAGTCTCTTAGAGTTCCCTCTTCCTCAGGAGTTCCTAAAACTCTTTTGGGTGAAGAAGGTTCTAATGTAAACTTAGTCTTAAAAGGAAAAAGGTCTTCAAAAAAATCTGCATCTTTAGACTCAACTAGACTTAGGTCTTTTAATTTAATGAATCTGTAGGCAGCACTATCTTGAGCATAACCTATGAAAACACACTCCCATGAGTAGGGTCCTAATTTAGGCCTTTTTGAATCTACTATCCTGACATATGCTAAACACCCCCAAATTTTAAAATATCTAAGGCTAGGCTTTCTCCCTTCCCAAATCTCAAATGGTGTTCTATTAGTTTTAGAATGTAAAACTCTATTTAAAATGTAACATGCAGTCAACAGAGCTTCACCCCATAAATTTTTAGGACTACCAGATGCTATTAACATAGAGTTAACCATTTCAATCAAAGTCCTATTTTTCCTTTCTGCTATACCATTTTGTTGGGGTGTATAAGGAGCAGTACAAGTTCTCTTAATTCCTTTAGATTCACAATAGTCTAAAAAATCTTTTGAGGTGTATTCACCACCTCTATCACTTCTGAATGTCACAATCTTTCTATTCAATTTATTTTCAACTTCAGTCACATAAATCTTAAATTTAGATAGCACTTCATCTTTAGTTTTTAGTAAGTATACATAAGTATATCTCGAACAGTCATCAATAAAAGTAATAAAGTAATATTTACCACCTCTAGTCATAGTATTACTTAGATCATATATATAAGAATGAACCAACTGAAGTAATGTAGATTCCCTTTCTCCATGCTTAAAAGGTTTCTAGGTAATCTTCGATTGAGAACATATTACACATTTTTATATTCACCATCATATTTATCAATTTGTCCATTATTACTCATATTTTTCATAGTTCTGAAATTTATATGACCTAATCTACCATGCCATTCATCAACTGAAGCAATAATATAAGCAAAAGAAAATGCAATATTATTATTGACAACATTCAAGTTAAACATACCCTCACATGCATAATCCTTACCGACAAATACACCTTTCTTGGTGATTACAAATTGGACGGATTCTATTACCTGTTTAAATCCAGCCTTATTCAGAAGATAACCAGACACAAGGTTCTTTCTCAATTTTGGTGCATGGAACACGTTCAGCAAGGTCACTGTCTTCCCGAAAGTGAACTGAAGTTCAACCTTCCCTTTACCGATTACTTGAGTAGTAATGATAGTTCCCAGAGTGAGCTTACAATCATTAGTGACCTTTTCATAGGTCTTGAATACTCCTCTATCAAAGGTGACATGAGTGGTTGCACTAGTATCAATCCACCATCCTTCGCTCTTTCCTGTGCTGGCGACATTTACCTCAAAAATAACAGCAACAAATTGATCATCTTTAGTAACATTAGCTTGAAGATTAGTTGTTTGAGATTGTTGCGGACATTTCTTTCGGTGACGACATTCCCTTGCAAAGTGTCTCGGTTTGCCGCAAACAAAGCAACTGCCTTTAGCCCGTGGCTTGACAGTCCCTTGATTTTTATTGAACCTTTTGTTCTGGTTTTGCTTCGAATTCTTTTTCTTAAAGGATGGATTATTCTTTTTATTCCTACCTAGATGTTGATCAAACTTCCATTTCTTTTCATAATCAACTTGGGATTTAGATTCAGCTAAGTTGATCTTACCACCATTCTCAGCCAAATCCTTTTGATCACTAATCCGAGCTTCTTCCTCAATTTTCAAGTAGCGCTGAAGGCGCTCCAAGGAATAATCCTTTCTCTTGTGATGAAGGGTTTTTTGTATGTCCTTCCAAGTGGATGGTAATTTTTCAATGACTGTAGCCACTTGTAAATGTTCATCAATTCGGATTCCTTCTTTAACAATTTCATTAACAATGGTTTGTAAGTCAGGTACTTGAGGAAGAATAAGCTTGTCATCTACCATCTTAAAATTCAAATAGCGACCAACTGCATACTTCTTAGCCCCAGACTCCTCTGTTTTATATTTACTGTCAAGAGCTCTCCAGAGTTCTTTAGCAGATCGGGCTTCAGAATACATGTTGTAAAGATTATCTGCTACCAGGTTCAGAATGTGGCCTTTGCACAAGTAATCATGCTCTTTCCATTTCTTCAGTGCATAAGAGCCTCCTGGTCCTTCTTCACGTTCAGGGCATTATTCGGTAAGGACATAAGCAATTTTCAAAGATGTCAGCAAAAATAAAACTTTCTGCTGCCAACATCGAAAATTAGATCCATCAAAACTGTCCAACAGAACTAGGTCCTAATTCATGAATTTGATAGCGGAAGTAGCCATGGTGTTCGTCCTAAAATTGTTGGAAATACTACAGAACGTTGTCAAATAGAATTTAAATTAAAACAATTGTACCCGATTATTGAAGACTGCAACTGTGATTTGTGGAAGACAAAGAGCAGCAAAGGCAGTAGATCTGTAGGCGAGGTACGTCTGATGACGCTCTCTTTAGGACGAGTTCCGCCCCTTCAGATGAAATCCGGGTGATAAAGGTTCTCAGCAGAACTGCCCCCAGGATACAACGGTCAATCTTCAGGTCCGATCGCACAAGCAGCCTAAAGTCCAGTCTTCTTTTTGGATTACTTAGAAGAAAAGCAGAGGAACAGCAAGAAAGAAAGTCGTTTTTCTGTGATGCCCTAATATAAACAAATACAATCTGTTCCGCTGGGTATTTAATCCCTAACATTGAAAATCAGGCAAAAGGTTGGCATTACTATATCAGTAGATGGGTCCTCTCAAGGCTACCTGGCCTGGATCTGCACCCTCCTACTTGTGATATATATGCAGGATGCGCGTCGCAGACGCACGTCCGGTTAAACGTTTTCTGGACTAGCCACCCCGGGTCAAGCCCAACTCGTGTGTGTGCATAGGGCTCATGGTAAAATGCTCCAAAAGTCTTTAGCAAGTATAGGAATGAAAACACTTATAAAGCCTATTCAAAAGTTGGATTTTAGCAATGTGGGATGGCTTGTTTTTAACAACCTACACTACCCATAAAACAAAAAGGCAAAAGAGCAAAAGGACAAAACACCTTTGACAAAAAACACATTTAGAATTTTTGAAACAAACAAAAAACCCAACACAAGACTCCTAATTTTAGGACTTTCCTTTGCTTCAATATCTCCTTCATGGGCCCACTTTGCACTTTGAAAAATTAATCAAATCTGAGTTTCAGATTTTTTTGCAATAATTGGAATGGGGTGGACCCCCCTTTAGGTAGGGGTGTACATCGGGTTTGGAAACCCAGTCCAACCCGGTAACCTGACCCGGCCCGAACGTATTCAGGCGGGTGGAACATGGTCTTAGACCGGGTCAGGTGAGACCCGACCCAGAACATACTAATCCGGACCGGGTCCCGGGTTGAGGAAGTTTTGTTAATCGGGTTATCAGGTGACCCGATAACCCGGTTATAAAAAAAAACGTTAAAATTTTTTTTTTCGCATAAGCATTCAGCAAGACAGCTAACCTGGAAACAGAGACACAGAGGACTAGAGGAGGAGGTGGGGGTGAAAAAGTGAGAAGAAACCCTAACCCTAGCAGTAGCCAGTAGCAGATGAGATTATGAAGGCTCTCCGACGAACCCACACGTCTTCGTCGACGTCGTCTTTATGTGGGTGGGTACTTTAGTCTCGCCATTCCTACTGCGAAGGACCGAAGGTACTTTTTGTTTTCATCCTCAAGATTTCTAGGGTCATAGGGTTTCCAAGGTGCTTGATTCGTTTCATTTTGATGGTTCTAGTGTTTTTAGGGTTTGTTTGATTGATATTTGGAGTCTGGATCTGTTTCAAGTCGTGATCTTTTATAGGGTTTAGGGAATGCCATTTCGTGTTCTTCATATAGACAGATTGAAGAATAGATCTATTGTTTAGGTTTTTTTTTTTTTTTCGTTTGATTGTTTTTACTTTTTAGGGTTTGTGGAGTTGCAGCGTCATTGGTTTGAGGTCCTTTTGTTTTGGTTTTTGATGGAGAGTTTCGGAAGGGAATTGGAGAAGACATTACTAAGGTTGCAGACCCTTTTGGATTTTCTTGTCAGCTAAAAAGTAATCCCTTTTTTTCTTCTTCCTGTTGGTGCTGATTATGTCACTGTGGTTGTTGTTGTTGTTGTGAATTTGGTGTGTTTGGAATCTTTGGATTTTTGGAGTGTGGAGTTCGTTAGATGGTGATTTGGTTTAGGCATAAAGGTTGAAGCTTTTTTATTTTTTTTAATATTTTTGAAGGTTTTGTTTGCACTTTATAGTGCCTTACTGCCTTTAGCATGTCTATTGTCTGATGATGATGTGAAATGGGTTTTTGTTAGATTTCTGATATGGGTTTTGTTATGGAGTCTCCTGACTTTGTTTGGGTTTTTGTATCACCTTTTTGTCAGGCAAAGATGGAGTCCACTTTCATGAGTTAATTTTGTTGCTCTATATCTCATTCTGTAGAAGAGATGTGCCATTTTCTCTTCTCTTGTTTTTCTTCCTTTCTCTCTGTTTTTTGCACCATTTCAAAGCTCATTTGCATCATTTGCAAAGCATCATTTGCAGAAGCATCATTTGGCATTTGCACCATTTGGTTTTTGCCTTATTGTTATTGCATTTGTTAATAATGTTTCCTTAATAGGACTTCAAATTTAACTGTAGTTTTTGCCTTGAGGAATGTACATACATTGATACATCATACACATGGTTATATTCTTTTGTTATATGCTATTGAATAGAATCAATAGATGACTAAAAGAAAGAGTAAAATGCCCCCTCCTACTCCACAAAATGCTGTTGAACCAATTCCGAAGAATCCGGACACATTTGTTGAGAGTTTAGACTCAGGTTCTAAATCGGAAGAGGATATTCAAGATCAAGTGAAAGATACTTCCTCATCGGCAACCAAGCCTATAAGTCATAAAAGGAGGAAGAAAACATCACTTGCTTGGGAGCATTTTAATCCTGAAAAAATTGAAGGAGAATGTCTAAAAGCAATATGTAAACATTGTGGTGAGAAGTACATGGCGGATCCAAATAAGCATGGCACCAAGAACTTGAAAAACCATGTTCAAAATTGTAAAGTTTTGAAGGAGAAGCAGAAAGGCCCTATGGACAACTACACAATATCTTATGATGTTAATTCATCGGTCAATGAGATGAAGCTCCACAAATTTGATCCCAATGATATTCGGGAGGCATTGGTTGAGTGGATTATCTGTGATGAACTACCATTCCGTATCGTTGACAACCAAAACTTTCAGAAATTCATCAAAACTTTGGAGCCTAGATACGATGTTCTATCTCGTGTAACAGTTGCAAGATGGGTCTTCAGAATGTTTGTTAAAGAGAGGGAGAAGTTGAAAGATCTTTTGAAAGGTGACATTGGCCAGGTTAGCTTGACTACTGATATGTGGACATCTTCTAATAATACCAGTTATATGTGTGTAACTGGTCATTTCATTGATAAAAGTTGGCAGCTCCACAAGAGGATTATTGGCTTTAGGATGGTTGAAGACCATAGTGGCGCGAGTATTGGGAAGCAACTGGAAATAATCACTAATTAGTGGGGGATTGAAAAAATTATGTGCATCGCTGTTGATAATGCTTCTGCGAATGATAATGCAGTTGATTGGGTGAAGAAGTTTGGCTCTAGGCATCTTTTGGGAGGAAATCATTTGCATGTTCGTTGTTTTGCTCACGTTTTAAACCTTATGGTGAAATATGGGCTTCAACAATGTGATGAATCAGTTGAATGGATAAGGACTGCTATGAAGTATGTGAGGTCCTCTCCCAAAAGAATATCGCAATTCTTCGAATGTGCTAAAACTGTTGGAGTTAAATCTACTAAATCTTTATGTTTTGATGTGGCTACAAGGTGGAACTCTACTTATCTAATGTTGCAAGTTGCTGTAGAGTTTGAGCTTGTATTTGATCACATGGGACTTGATGATATGAGTTATAAAAATTCTTCTATGGTTCGAAAGTGCTTGGTGCTCCTACTTCTGATGATTGGGAGAATGCTAGGAAGATATTGCCTTTGTTGGAGCCTTTTTATGATGCTACCACCATACTTTCTGGTACTTCATATGTCACGATCAACCAATACTTCTATCAATTTGCAGCTATTCGAGAGCATTTGCACGGCTTTTTAGTGGGACATGATACAATAGCTGCTCATATAGCCATTGAAATGAAGCATAAGTATGACCAATACTTTGGTAACAATTTGAAGATCAATATGCTTGTTTATGTTTCTTTGGCGTTGGATCCGAGGAGTAAGATGGAAGTTGTGAAACAAGGTTAGGAGAAAACATTTGACTTGTTGAAGGCTAGCGAATTGTACGAGGAAACTCTTAAGTTATTGAAAGAGTTATTTGAAGAATATCGTCTATCTTTGTCGGTTCCACAAATACAGTCATCACATTCTTCACAGGAACAGGATTCACATACAACTGGCGGTTCATGTTCAACAGAGGTTAGTAGTAAAGCTATTAAAAGTGTGAAAGCCATTGGTATGTGGAATTTTGTACATAATCGGTCTGAGTCTACTAGAGTGAGTGCAAAGACAGAGTTGGATAAGTATTTGGATGAACAACCTAAAGATCCAACAGACGACTTTGACTTATTGTTATGGTGGAAACTTATGTAAGGTCGATTTCCCACCCTTGCGAAGATGGCACGTGATCTGTTCTCTATTCCTGCTTCAACAGTTGCGTCAGAATCAGCTTTTAGTACCGGAGGACGTGTAATAACAGATCGGCGCAACTCTTTATTGCCAAGAACTGTTGAAGAACTTATATGCACACAAAGTTGGATTAAAAATGTTGTTGCGATAGATTCCGACGAGTGAATGTTCATCGTGGACCAGGAAATAACTCAAGCTTTGGAGAAAGCTGCTATGGAAGGTAATTAGATTACACTCACTCAAATCATTATTGTTTTTTATTAATATGTAATGCATAATTTATCTCACATTTCAAATTTTCTAATGTCTATGTAATTGAATAATTGATTGTTGTTTACTTGTTTAGAATTTGATGGTGCCACTCAAGTTTCCTCCACATCAGATGCAGTCAATATTGGAGATTGAAGAACAAATTATGTAAGTTTTGTTTTCAATTTTTCATATATGATATATGTAATACTTGAGTTCTAGTTCCTGCAACACTATAAAGATAAGAACAACAAGAATACTGAGCTGTTGCATAGTCCAAGGTTACCCATTCTTCACTTTGTACTGGAATAGTGGAATAAAGTGTAATAGTTGCACCTACACCTAATGCTGAATTTTTAACTTTTGATGATCAATATTTTATTTTGCAGGAGGCTAGATAGGGAGTTCATGATGCAGGTGCTTAGTGCTTAGTAAGCACTACTTACTGCATGAGATGGCCATATATCTGTTTGTTCTCATTATAGCATGGGAGTTGTTGCTAGTGCTGTCTGCTGGTGGCTGGTGTTTGCCTGCCTGCCTGCTTGGTGCTTGCCTGCTTGGAACCTTGGACTCATATTTTATCATTTTATGTCTCAACAGTGTTTTACTTATGACGGTTGATATGTTATTGTCTAAAACAATTAGAAGTGTTGTTGAAATTAGGATTTGTGCAGATCTGCCAAAAACTATAGGCCAAAAAGATGTCATTTGCTGAGATTGAAGTATACTTGTAGGATTTGCTTCAAATTTCAGATATTGGGTTGAAGTTGTAAACTCTATAGTGGATATGGTATGCTAAGAGCTAAGTAAGGGAATGAAGACTTACACCTTTTCCATCCATTTCACTTTCTTTTGCTTTGTCATTTGCACATTTCTCTCCAAAATTTCCCGCACTTTTTTATGCATTCCAACTGCATTGGTCATTTTCAATTGTAACCGGGTTACCCGGTAACCCGACCCGGTAACCCGGAAAACCTGGTAACTCGAACCCGGCAAACCCAGTTATATATAACCGGGCATTCAGTCGGGTTCCCAGAGTGCATAAAATAATCGGGTCGGGTCAAACCCGGTCCGATAACCCGTGACCTGACCCGATGTACACCCCTACCTTTAGGCATGCACTTCCCTTAGACGTCCTTGCATGTCTTGTAAATCCTCTTTTTGTCTTCTTTCTTCTTTCCTTCCTTGATTTCTTGCTCCACAGGGTCATCTTCAATTCTTTCCTTTTTAATTTTTCTATCAAATTGTAATACCTGGGCTAGATTAGGCACAGATTCGTCTGGCCCATAAGACAATAGGTTGGGTTGGGTTGTAATAGTTATCTTTTTTAACCTGCCCCAACCCACTAGAGCCTTTTGTTTTGGTGAGGGTGTTAGAACGATATTCCCCTGAGGAGGGGGATTCCTTCGTAGAACCTAGGGATTGGCTCCAACGACTGGAATCTGGGGTTATCCCTAGATTTCTTTTACCTTCTCTTTATTAGTTCTTCTCATTTCTTCCGATGCTTTCATTGATTAAAGAAGAGGAGAGAACCAGAGTGGAGAGGATTTCCCTGGAGGATCAACAGAGACCTGCAGAACTCGTGGGAGGATAGAAGGGACTCGTGGGAGGATAGAAGAAGCCGAAAAGCCTAGTGGATGCAGTACTCGAGATCCTACATCAACCGCGCCACGATTTGCTACACTAGGAGGTGAGTAATATTTTAAAGTATACAGAAAATTATGGATGTTTGGGTTCTATGTTTCCGTTGATCATAACCCAAAAATGGGATCAAAGAAGATTTGATTATCGAAAGATGTTGAAAATAGTATGATAACATTATCAACAGATCTGGTCATCGACAGATCAGGTTATCTGTGATCCCCTCATCAAAATAGTATTAGATTCCAATCATTTTTATCTATTGCATACTATAATTAGATCTCTTCTTCTTCATATATATCTTAATTGTGGAAGAAGGAATCAGATGAAGCCCAAGCTATATATAGTCTGGTTCCAAACCAAATCGACAGATACAAGATCTGTCGATTTGGGTTGTATGATCACATGGCCCATCTGATCAGGGATCACTCCCAGGGATCAGAGAGCACACCCTTGGGCGACCAAGGTGTAGTTGGTTTTTTTTTTTTTTTTTGAAACTGGGCCCCACCAGGCCCCAGTTGAGTCCAAACAGTTACTGCATCGTTAATTTGGAGGATTTTGGATTTTTAGTAGATCTGGTAGTGGGACTAGGTGGGCTACTTGATCCAACATCTGACCTAGGGATCTGGTAGCAGACCCCTGGGCGATCCTAATGTAGGGGGACATATGTGGAAGTGGGTCCCATCTGGCCCCATCTATTTAATTATTTATCACAGAAGACGTTAAATCTAGGAAACAGAGAGTTGGTCGACAACTGCATTGGGGCCCACTAACTAAGCCAATCATAGATTGAGACCCCACATTTCGAAGAGGGCCCAGTGACGATCTGGATGGTGGTGGTCCCATGAGACCTATGCCACATTTGACTAGTTATCCAGAAGCTTCAATTTTGTTAACCATAAGGGTTGTATATGAATTTTATTGAAATTGTGGGACCCAATAAAAATGTTGACGGAGAATCCAAACCACTAGTATGACAACTTAGCCCTAGGCGACCTTGTATGTTAGGGCTAATCTTAAATCAGTGTAGTGGGACCCACTGGATCTTTATCCCATTATGTTTAGGCAGAAACAACATGAAGTATAAATGTAACTGTTGATCTGATGGATGATCCAGACCATACATCTTCTTTGATGGGCGATCAGGATGATCCTGTACCCATGTGGGTTAAACCACTAGGGACCCATTATCTCTTGTCACCCAAAGCTTCAAGCGTGACATCCATTTGATGAAAGTGATGATCTGTGCTTCATCATTATAAATACTGTGATGGTTACTGTTGAAATGAACCTGATACTTTCCTGAACTCTCCAAAGGATCCTCTTATAATTGTTTATATATAGATTGTCTATCTGAACCATGCATCTATTATACATACTGATTCTATTAGGGTCTTATATCTTAGTATGGGCCCTGTTTAGATGGTATAGTTCAAAGTCAAAATATATTAGTGTTAACATACAATTGGTAGTTCAGAAGCATGTTGTTGACTTATGAATTGAATTTCCCAGTCAATGGGAAAATCTTAGTTTTATTAGCAATTCTTATGTACATAATGGGACATGTTGTGAGAATATATGATCTAAGATTATAAGAGTAGTACCACAAAGATGGGTACCAAATGTTGAATTTAAGTGGGACGTATATAAACCCGAATTATGTGGAACTAGTCTTATAATAACATAATTAGCGTGTATAATTCTATAATAGTGCTACCGAATGCATATAAAGGACTAAAGAACTTGTAATGAGAGCACTTTGTTATGAACATCATATGAAATGTTAGTGAGGATCCCTACTTTTGGATATTGGACTGATTAGTGAGCCCCTTGCGAGCCAGGAGGAATAAGGTTGGACAGGGACTGAAAGACTGGTTTTGAAATTAATCTCCTTCGGAGAGTTTTGAATGAATTATGGAAAGGACTTCCTTTTGGGAAGGGTTTGAAACTCTGAAAACCCTTACGGTAGAGTTCCATTGTATGATAAGAACCCGTAATTGGGATTGCCAAACTTACCAATATTAAGGGCTGAATATGAAACCTCCTTAAATGATAAGAAAACTCTATATGAAATCTGTCACCTCGTGAATTCTTCTGCGCTTCTGTTAATGCATTATATTAGTAATGACTTGTGTATTTGGAATATTATTCACCAGTTATCTGATGAGTGGTTTGCCCCACTTCAAGTGCGCAATGTTTGGGGGAGCTTGGCAACGATGGGAATCAGCCATTGGACTTCAATATGCGTGGCTGATGGGACAGCGTATAATTGTGATAGAAGAATAATACTTAGAATTTTAGTGACTGTTTACTCTTTAATGATGTTGAACTTGTTATTACTTCACTTCTGTTTAATTGATCTTTTAAATAAATTGAAATTAAATGCATTGCTCAGTTCCTTGGCATTACTTGATTTATGTGGCGACTATAATTTCCTTATAGTAAGGCCCCGAGTCCTGATGAGATCCGGGATTCGGGGTGTTACACAAATTCTTCTCAAAGCGGGTCCACAAATCTGAATTTTCCCTGCACAAAATCAAAGAATAATTTTTTATGAGGGAAAGAATAATCTATGCATGAGGCCCAATTCTACAAGTATGTGTGCGTATAAATATACCATGTTGGTTGAAATTTCGCAAATTATGTAGTGGTGTAAAGAAATCATGCATGTTTACATGTGAATCAAAAATAATAAAAAGGAATAATTTCATATGAATATACCATGTTGATTGAAATTTTGCGAATTATGCAATGGTGTAAAGAAATCATGCATATTTACATGTGAATAAAAAATAATACAAAGGAATAATTTCATAAAAATCGTGCGATTTTATGAACTTAAACCAATTTTCACATGAAATACACTTTTGAACACCATGATGCATGATTTTATGAAATCTAATGAATTTAACCTAAATAATTTCATAATTCTATATGAAATGATGACTGGGAAATGCAATTTCATGGACTTATCACAAACGAAAATAAAAACACCAAAATTGAAGAGAGAGAGAGAGAGAGAGAGAGAGGAGCTAAGCCCTCTGTTATGGTAGTTGTAGGCGAGGAGGCGAAGCGAAAGGCATATTCATCAGTACGAGAAGCCGCAGTCGCCTCGGAAATGGCGCCCCTTGAAATAGCTGCTCTAGAACTCTTGTCAAGAGGAACGTACACTCCTCCAAAAGCTCTGCAATGATTGACACCAAAAACATATTTTTTCTATGATCTTCTAATTTACACAACAGCTTCAAAGAGATTATAGGGGAGACCACCATTTGACTGGATGCGGGTTAGGTGGGAGTCTTCCATGCGGACAAGATAGAGAAATAGGAGGAGGAGAGGAAGAAGAAGACATTAGGAGATGTTTTGACGAGCGACGCCAGAAAAAAGTATAAAAGAAATATAAAAAATTGGCGAGAGGACCTCATTCTACACAATTTACAAGGACCTTTCGCAATAAATGACTAAATTTTGAGATTTTTTCGAGTAAAATCCTCCATTGTTTATATAGGATTCTTTACATAATTCTGGAAAAATCTCTTCCTTTCTACTAACGATGCTGACTTTCGTTGATCTTGCATGTGGCTGACATCAGATTGGTACAAATTTGTAAAAGTAGATTCCAAAGACAAAATAAAACTTTGAAAACGTCAAAGTACGTGGCATCATTAAAACAAGGATTTTGGATGGAACTATTCCATGACATTGGTAGAAATTTTATACAAAAAACATTGGACTTACAGTATCGGGCCCAGCTTCTTACTGGTATGAAATTTCATAACACTTGCATTTAATTTATAATGTTTCCACCACAATTCAGACTATGCATTCCATTAAGATCATTGATACAACCTATTGAAAGGAACACAAGAATAATTGCATTTAAAAATTGCATCTCACAAGGGCAATTGCATTTAAGAATCATTGCATTTAAATTATGATCAAACAACAATGCAGCGCACGGGCCTTCCTGCTAGTTGGTGTTATGAATCTCTTTTGTTAATTCTTCTTTGTCATTTGTAGGTTTTTTTTTTTTTTTTTTGGTATGCTTGCATAACTTTCTAAGTGGCCGGTGGATTATCTTTGCTCTCTGCGTTTACTTTCTTTTGTTGCAGTAAGATTTTCCTTTATACCTAAGAGCACGTTTGGTAACATGCGAGGAATTCATAGATTTGATGATCTCTCACTACCACTGGAACAAGGACTCCTCGCTGGAGATTTGTATAGTTGATGATTTCATATTGATATTAGTGTGTATCGATACATATAGCTGAGAAAAATAGGGTTGGATGTGCATATCCACTTAAGTAAGGATTTTCAAATCTTATGGAGGGTGATTGGATCTGAAAATTCTAACAAATGAAGATTTTCATTAGTCCAAATCCTTAGGAACTTACACTTTCCAAACACGAATTTACCAATCTTTTTCCTAAAGATTTGGTTATCAGACGTGACCTAAAAATAAAAATAGATGTGTTGAGTGCTTCAAGATTTTTTACAAAATTCATGTTGATCTCCCATTTAATGGGTTGTAGGACCTTTCACCTCTTTTTTGATAATATAATAACAATATAATTTTCTCTAATAGACATGAATGTCTATTATAATTAGATACCTTTTTACTTTCTATTGCAAATTTGGTTATCTAATTTTTATAATTTGTTTAAAGCAACCAGATAAATCTTCAAAAAGTTTATTTGTGCTACTTCTACTTTACAAAAGATTTATAGGATGGTTCTAGGAGTGATATTCTTATTCAACGTAATCCTACTGTTGTAGATACTTTGTAGTTGTTCAATGAATAGTTTCGTTTTAGTAAAAAAAAAAAAAAAAAAGAGAAAAAAAACATGTTAATCTTTCATTACAATATAATTTGTCTATATAACTCTTCAAATATGTTATGTTTGTTTTTTCTAATTGAATCAGATATACCAAACACTCATATATATTCCTAAGACTTGCCAAACCAGCTGTGGATCCATTACCTCATCCAGGGTGCCCAACAATTGACCTCAAGGGGTTGATGCTCTAAATCCGGGCCTGGATTTTAATTTTGGGCCATGAACTGAATGGGCTGGGCTTCAAGTAGCTTTGGGCCCAGCCGCCGTTTGATCATCCTACATGCATATGTGGACAGCATCTGGACCGTTCTTTCATTCCATGATGTCTTAAACAGTGACAAAAAATCACTAACCATGCAAGGTATATGGACTCTCACACTCAAAAAGATCTAAATGATTCAAGGCATTTTTTTTTTCCGAAGGGCGGGTTCCAACCCTTTGAGAAGGATTATTCCCTCCGAGCATCGAGAGAAGCCGGGTAAAACCCCTGTGGTCTATAAGTGGTAGCTCAAGTGGACTCAACCTTTGGTTCCTAAAAAGGGAAGAGCCGGGGGTCATTACTAAAACCCCTAGCTTCAGAGGTGAGAGGCACCGTAGTCTTGACCTCTTGGTTCACCCCTCACAGGCTCAATCTATCTCGTTTTGGACCCCACAAGCACACAAATCTCTGTGCACACGCGGGACTCGAATAATTTCATTCCACCCCGGCAAAACCCTAATCCCTGCAGCTCCCCTCCTGTCTAATATAAAACCCCAGAGACAGAGAGAGAGAGAGGCTACAACAAGTCTTTCGTTTTCTCTTTCCAAGATCTGCGAGGGAAGCAGCGATTCTTCTTCTTCTCCAAACAATCTGATCCGCAGCCATGGTAACTTCTATCTTTCTCCAATTTTCCTATTCTAGGGTTTAGGATTTAGGGTTCAGGGTTTAAGTTTCATGACAAAATGCTGCGTTAGAAGGATTGACACAAGCTTGAAGCTGTGTCCAAGGAATCTCCTGGTTGTGAAAACACAAATCCTAGGAAAATCTCATTTCCTTCTTCTTTTATCTGTTTGGGTGTGACCCATAACCTAGGAAAGTTGGGTTTTTCATCTTTTGAACTGGCCAGTGAAAATGGGTCTATGAATACAGACCACATGAATTCATTGACAACACAAGTAGTAGGAAAATCTCATTTCCTTCTTCTTTTCCCTGTTTGGGTATGACCCATAACCTAGGAAAGTTGGGATTTTTCATCTTTTGCACTGGAGAGTGAAAATGGATCTATGAATACCGACCACATGAATTCATTCTCCATGTCGATTCTTGGGGTAGTGTGATTCTTTTGAATTATTGCTGTTCTGGTCCTTACGTTTTGATTTGGTGTGGTGGGTTTACGAAACAGTCGAAAAGGAAGACAAGGGAAGTGAAAGAGGAGAATGTGACACTTGGGCCGGCTGTTCGAGAGGGAGAGCATGTTTTTGGTGTAGCCCACATCTTTGCATCATTTAATGACACTTTCATTGTAAGTGATCTCATTGCTTCTCACTTTTATCTTCTCTTTTCCTTCAATTAATTACCCTTTCAACTGCTGATGGATTTCTCTTAAATTGTAGCATGTAACTGATCTGTCTGGAAGAGAAACAATGGTTCGCATTACTGGTATGTAATGAATGAAACCTTTAATCTGAAATACTTTTGTGTTGTCATCATTACCATGTGGAAGAAACTGTAGATCACACTTTGAGATTTGGTTAATATCATGCTCTTGATTTGTTATCATTTGTTTTGATTATGCGTCAAATGAATTCATGGTTTGCGAAGGTTGCTAACATAGGTATGATATGGCTTGGTGTGGTACTATGATACAGCCTTTCCCTTGAACACAAGATTTTCCAAGTGTTGGGGTGGTACTCCTATTGGAGTATTGACATTATTTGGCCCAAGTCTCAGAATAGCTTTTGTGCTGTGCTGGTAGTTTTGCCTCGATGTGAATGTCTCTTATGGACCCTTGGGCAACAAACACTATCCAAGGGGTGGTAGGTTATCCATCTAGCATTTCAGATGTTGCTAGCCATCAGAAATGAGTAAAAGGACAACCAATGCAGACATCAATGAGCGGGTCCCTATCACCTCCTTGGTTAAGAATGGGCTTATTTTTTGGTAGGTTGCTTATGCACACACACATCGTTTATTTGGTTGGACTGTAGCCCGCCGACTTGCCACATCTCCCCCTTTGACAATCATGAGTTCTCGTACACAAAGGAGTCATTGGGCTATCTTTATATCTTTCGTTGAAGGGATAACACAATAATTGTTACCATAGTTTTCAAAATTGAAATTGTATCGTAAATCATTCATACCCATGAATTGAATCGCGAATCATATCTCGAATTGTAGGATTTTTTTTTAATTTTTCTAATAAATATAGAAAATAATTAAAAATTAAAAGAAAAAGAAAAAAGTAATTATTCACGACCATCCATTTTCCATTTATAATGGTTTAAATATAATAGCAAGTAAGTCTATCATACAATCATATCAAGAACATCATGACATATATTAATATATATGTGAAATAAATGATGTGTAAATAGTTAAATAAGTTTAAAGTATTAATATATGTGTTTTTATTATTTTTAAATTAAAATATAAAAAAATAAAATCCAAACCAACATTCTAATATAGTAGGATATTTCTTGAAGTCAAGAAAGTGTTCATGAAGAAAAAAACCAAAATAGATTAAAAAAGATGTTATAGACAAGCACCAAACATACAGTCAAATGCTCTAGTTAAATGTATATTTTTTATTCATCTTTAAAACCCTATCAAAGCTGTAAAAAATTCTTAGGGGGTTTCGTTAGCTACTAAATAACCTTTTAAAAATAAAAATGTTAAAAGAAAGAATGAATAAAGAAAGAAAAGGGTAAAATATTATTAGTATTAACTTATTGGTTGTATATTTTCTCACTTAGCCGAATCGCTTGAATCGTAAGATTCGATGAAATGAGCATCGAATCATAAGATTCACACCCAATTTCTAAGATTCATTTGTATATGGGATTCATTGCATAAATATGAATTGTTTTCCTTAAAATTTGGGATACGAATCATGGGATTTTGATAGCTATGAATTTTACACTTGTTTCTTTTTATTTATGCAGGTGGGATGAAGGTCAAGGCCGATAGGGATGAATCTTCTCCTTATGCTGCCATGCTTGCAGCACAAGATGTGGCTCAACGATGCAAGGTGCGTGCCATAGACCCATCTGGTGCATACAATAGGACAATGCTGTCACAAATTATTGAATTCCATTTATCATCCTTTCCTGCGTGATAAGACTATAATATTGACCCTTAGATCATTGCTTTGTATGTATGTAGTGATCTTATGAATTGGAGAACTAATGAACCTAAGAAGGATTTTGTTCTGTCACTATTGGCTCATTTGAAGAACTGGATTCCAAATTTTTCTAAAATTTTTAGAGTATCTAATCTTTTTAAGGGTCATCAAAGTTCCTCCAGGGGGAGACATACTAGGTAGATGGGGGCCCTAGTTGGAACTGGCATATATCATCTGGTTGCATCTTAAGAATTAGATTAGTTAGGGTAGCTTAGGAACGTAAATTAGGATTGGAAAAAAAAGAGACCAGTTTCTCCAAGATGAGACTTTGAAGTTTTGGTGAGGCCATTCCTTTGGCAGTGTTAAAAATGCTTTTACTATGAGGCCAAAAATAGTTTATTCTTCTGAATGAATATTGGTGACATTGACCGTGTCTTCTCTTTTTAGGAGCTTGGAATTACTGCTTTGCACATTAAGCTTCGGGCCACTGGTGGAAACAAGACAAAGACACCGGGTCCTGGTGCTCAATCAGCTCTTAGAGCCCTTGCTCGATCTGGAATGAGAATTGGTCGCATTGGTAAGGCCTTTCACTACGAAAAAGTTTGTCCTTTTTTTTCTCATGGGTGCAAGCCCAGCCATCAATGTGAGTTTTTTAATTCAGTTTAAGCAATGAAGTTTTCTTTAATTGTTATCAACACATTTTTTCTTGGGCGTTATCATCATCATTGTTGTTGTCCTCACTGTCATAGTAATATGTACTGTTTTTGTCATTCTTGCAGTGTCATGCATTGCATGTCTCATTTGCTGGTTGAATCTAAATTGTAATAACTGCAGGCATTGATGAAACTGAGAAGGGAGGGAGGGTAAAGGAGTAAAAAAGTAAAATCTAAATTTCCAAACTAAATTATAGACCACCAGTATTGGTTTCTGTTTATGAATTGAATATTAATGTTGAAAAAGATTTCGCTTTAATTTTAAAAAAAATAAAATCTAAAGAATCATATTAGGACATGTGGCCTTGTCACTTATTTGCTTGCTTGAGGGGGTTGCTTGCATATATGCAACCAGGGGCTTTAAACTATGGGAAATACCTTGAACATGCAGTGTAATGACCATTTTTAAAGTGTTTTGGGATATGGGTTTTTATTTTTACTTTGCCATCAATTCCTTTTTAGGTTTCATTTCCATTGTTTTAAAACTTGGTTGAGTCGCTTAGATTTCAATGGAATGACCACATGAATAGTAGGAAGTTCTTTAGTGCGTGTTTGGCACTTAACTAGTTAAAGTGAAGTAAAGTGAATCCAGACAAGAAATGGCAAGGGGTCATATCAAAAGTACACGATTTTAAAATTCCTTCCGAATTTAAAAAAAAAGTAAAAAAAGCAACATCCTTTCTCCACTAAAAGACAAAAAAAACTCCACTTTTCTATATAGAAAGTCAAAAAGATTTCATACCAAACAACTAAAAACAAAATGCCATCATAACACCTATTTTATTCTCTTGATTTGATGCTTCACCTCACCATACTTCAATTCACCATGCATTCAAACAGGCCCTTAGGGTATTCCAATGCAAGTTTCCGTACATTTGCTTTTGCAAATTTCTATATTAAACTTAATTTGGGAATTTTTTATGCCTTTGCATTGGATCAGTTGCATTTGCACCATTTCTTTGCAAGTAACCTGATTGTAAGTAAGACAATTTATTGACAAGGTAGACAAAAGCTCTCAACATAGTTGGAAGGTGCTCATTGGCCCGACTCGACCCTAGCTGAGTCACTTTGTAAAAACCCTGCTCATTTCTGTCATTGTTATTTATTTTTATTTTTTTGGGATGTTGTTTCCCTGAAATTAACACTCTTCTATTTTTCTCTGAAACACTGCACTCAAGGATATTTCATTTGAAGGACCACATGATTATTAGGAAGTCCTTTGGGGTATTCCATTCCAAATTTCTGTAGATTTGCTTTTACAAATTTCTATTTTAAATTTATTTGAGATTTTTCTGATGCGACTAGAAATGCACCATTTCTTTACGAGTAACTTGATTGTTACTGGTAAGACAATTCATTGACAGAGAGTAGTGGTAGGACAATTCATTGACAGATAGACAAAAGCTCTCAGCATAGTTGGAATTTGCTCATTGGCACGACAATGATGATGCGGGTTCAAGTCATGTTACCTAGAAAAAAATTTATGTAGTGGCTATATTTACACAATGAATGCCTAACTTGTTTTTTCCTATTTGTTCCAGAGGATGTGACTCCAATTCCTAGAGAAAAATGTATGTAGTGGCTATATTTACACAATGAATGCCTAACTTGTTTTTTCCTATTTGTTCCAGAGGATGTGACTCCAATTCCCACTGATAGCACCCGCAGAAAGGGTGGCAGAAGAGGGAGGAGGCTGTAGAGTGTGGCAGAAGAGGGAGGAGGTTGTGTTTTGGTTAAGGACCATGTTTTTTTTGTTTCAATGGCGATTTAGTCGTCTGGACATAATTTTTGTAGTTTTGATTGTTGGATGTTGTGTCTGAGATTTCTGAATGGTTATATAGACTAAACAGGTGCTTATGCATTAGTTATGTGTTTATTTTCAAATTATGGTGTCAAGCTAAAGCTCGAATTGGGGATTTGAAACCAACACCAAGACCAAAACTCATTCCTTGGCTTCTTAATCCAGTCACTCTTGTCGCTTATTTATGAGCTTGCAGCAAGAGGGGTAATGTTTTGGCCAGGCGTTGGATTCCTTTCCCTTGTTAAGGGGTTTGATTGCCAGTTTAATTAACTGAACAGTAGCCAGCATTCCCATGGAGATAATGAAGTGATTGCGGAAGAAATAACGAGAGCCACCTCCTACACCAACTCTCCTTCAAACATCCTATGGGAGTGCGGCTAGGACGTCGGAGTGCACTGGATTTTATCTTGCTTGTTAGTGAGGTGGTTATGCTTTTGTTACCCTACCAATGCATGCTTAGAAACATGTCCCTATCTTTTAACGTTATCTCTGTAACTCACTTCCAATAATAGCAGCACTTCTCTTCCGCAAAATCGAAAAAAAAAAAAAAAAATGTGTGTTTTTGCTCAGCTGTCTCTCTCATTCAGGACAGGCCAAGCTTTGGGCTCTCTCGTACTCAATTCAAGCCTGGCCCTTATATTAAATGGGCCATATTGCAGGCCAGGCTTGGCCTGAGTCCTAAAGCTCAACACTTACGCCGGGCCCAGTACATGAGCACCCCTATTTGCGAATAAGACATGAAATTTCTGGTTTTGGGGAGGGATTGAAAAATTGAAAGTTATTTATACTCTTGAAATGGATCGGGTCTTTGGTCCGCAAGTTAGAACTGAGGTGGTTTCAAAATTGGACCTGTTTGGTCCCTAGGCACGACAAAAGGATCCGCAATTGGACCCAATTACTTATTGAAACCTAAATGAGGTTTCAAAACCAATTTTTCATGGGTCGGAACCTCTTTCCATCTAGGATTGCAAATGGGCATCCGATTCTCCGATTATTTGGTCCACAGCTTAGAAATGAGGTGGTTTCAAAATTGGACATGTTCAGGTCCTATGCATGACAAAAGGATCCGCAATTGGACCCTATTACTTATTGAAACCTAAATGAGGTTTGGAAACCAATTATTCATGGGTCAGAACCTCTTTCCATCAATGATTGCAAATGGGTATCCGATTCTCCGATTATCCGGAAGTTCCAACCGGTAAAAAACCAGGTCTGGAACCTATTTTAGGTTCTGATTCATATACGGGTCTGGGTCCGGAACCTAATTTAGGTTCTGATTCATAAACGGGTGCAGTTCTGGGTCCATATAGGTTCCGATCCGTGGACCTGAGACCTGGAATATGAGCCTTTTGATATTTCAAATTGTACCTTAAAATCAACTTTTTTTTTTTTTTTTTGACATTTTTATGTATAATATTAAAGGTAGTAGACTTGATGCACTATTATAAGCTTAATAATATGCTTATTTTAAGAAAAATGAAGAATAAAGAGAAATTAGAATCGATTTTGAAACTAGATTCCAGTCCTCTAGGTGGATCTGGTTTCGGGTCAAAATCGGATCTGGAACCAGAACCGTTATTTGGAAACCAATCCGGATCCACTATGGTTTCGATCCGGAACTGTTCCGTTTGCAACCCTATTTCCATCTCTATTGTAAGCTGTAGAATAGGACACCTCTTATAATCCCTGTAGAAACTAAAGCCTAGGCTTGTAAGGAAAGGTTGTTGAATAAATATGTTTACATAGAGTTTAGGTGCATGAGAAGATAAAGAAAAGATAGGCGTAAGGTATGTTTGGGTAACACTTTTCCGCAAAATAGTAGACGGTATTCCACGGAAAATCTATTTTTCATGTGTTTGGTGCGGAATAATTCTACGGAAATGCTTTTTTGCCTCGTCTGCGTTTTCCTTGCTAATGTTAGAAATGAGTTTCTTATGGAGGTATGGGAAATGGATTTTCTTGGAAAAATTCTCCCTCTTTTCCCCACTCTTGTCCATTTCAACTCAAAACCCTACAACTCTTTCATTTTTTATTTCTTTAAATAAATTATTATTTGACGTTGAATTTTCTTCAAAAAAATGTTTCACCAAACAAGGAAGTTTGATTTTCTGGGCCTGTTTGAATGTACGATGAATTAAAGTATGGTGAGGTGAAGCATCAAATCAAGAGAGAATAAAATATAAGGTGCTATGATGATGTTTTGTTTTTTGTTGTTTGGTATGAAAACTTTTTGACTTTTTGTATAGAAGAGTGGTGTTTTTTTTTTTGAGTGGAGAAAAGAAGTTTTTTTTGTTACTTTTTTTGAAAAAATTCGGAAGGAATTTTGAATTTGTGTACTTTTGATATAACCCCTTGTCATTTCTTGTCTGGATTCACTTTACTTTAACTTAACTAGTTAATTGCCAAACATGTCCGAATACAGTCGCACCAAACAACATTAGCATCAATTTAATGAGGAAAAAAAATTCACACCAAACATAAAATTTTAAATTTTGTGGAAATCCTTTTCCAAGATTTCCATTTCTATAGAATTGGCTGACATGACAATTTTCCCTTTTCACGGAAAGGGTGTGTACACAAATGTGCTTGAACAAAACATACTCCCTAATGGACTACTTTTCTCTTGATTTGCTGAGGCACAAATGTGTAGTGCTTTGGAAACTCGGATACGCAGAGAAGGTTTTCTGCGTTAAAATTGATTTGTGTGGAATCGCATAAAAGTAAAACATTACTTTCATGGCCACATCAGATATGGCTTTTACCTTTACTGTAGCACAAAAAAAATCCTTCTCTTGCTTCTAAAGGGAGAATTTAGGCCCTGTTTGGCATCGCCCTTGAAGTAGGTTTACTAGTTCAGATTTAAATAGGTTTACTTGGCCAATGCAGCCTAAGCCGCACGATGAATTTGCTTTTGACTTGTTGGGTTGGGTCAGAATTTGTCATTCCTAAATTGACATGGACGCTCCGCCTACAACACTTGCTAAAAAAAAAAGCATTCCATTGATCGAAGCCATTCATTAATCTCCACTCTTCAATCTTCGCCGTCTATCCTCTTGCTCTTTTTGAAGTTATTATATTATAACCGAGACTCTCCACCGCCTCTCCCGCTCTCTCTCTCTCTCTCTCTCTCAATAAAGAAGAAGCCTATAGGCTATAAATATTGGAGCAGCAGCCCTGTCTCAATTTCATATTCCATCCCAGGGCTCTGGGTTTCCAATTTAGTTACATAGGTTTTTCAATCAGGCAATTGAATTTGGTTACTTGCAAGGTGCTTCAAATTTGAAGATGGTTATGTATTTCGTTTCCTTTTATCTGGTTTTGATCGACTGCAATGAGTTCTGGTAGCAATTTATTGTAGGCTTTCTGCAATTGTCTTTTGTTCTTTTTTGAATTTTAGTAAGAGAAGATCAATGTCTATTTTCTTGTGATGGTTGAGTTTGAATTGCACAACAGGAGGGACGGTGGACGGTGGGATCTTCTTCCATCTTTTGTGTGATGGATGATTGTGGAAGGGGGTTTGATGTTTCTTTTTGAGATGTTTAAAATCTTGTTTCAGATTTTGTTTTGAGGAAGGAGAAGTGAAGTGATTCCTGAGTGAGTTGTTGTTTTATCAAATTTAATTTGGTCATTTTTCTTTGGTGATTGATGTTCGCTATTTATTTGAAGTTGGAAGTTTCAATTCTCAGCCAGAGTATCACTATGTTCAGATTGGTGCTTTGGTCAACAACTGAATCATCATACTATACGAGGGGTTTAGGGCTATACAAAAAATCTGGTATCACCGCAAAACCAAACCAACCGAACCGGGCGGTTCGGATCGGTTTTTAATAGATCAATTCGATTAACGGTTTGAAAATTATAAAAACCGCTTACATTGGTCGGTTATCGGTTTGAGCCCACGGTTAACCGCTTAAACCGAACCGACTATATGCAGTAACTTAATATTGCTTTTTTACTATTTTAGCCTTAGGGTTTTGTTTTTTACTACTTTGAAAGTTACATTCCACAACTCTATTCTTATATGAACTCAACCATCAACATTGTCTCAGTGCATATTCTCTAATTTCTCAAATGCTTTTTTATATTTCATTGCAGATGGAGGGATTACTGTACATGGTGTTTTTCGTTTCAATGAAGCTTTTATAAGAAGGGGTTTTTGTCTCACATATTCAATGTGTTAAGAAACCTTTATTTCTGAAAAATACAATGAGTTCTGATATAAATTCCGTTTCTGTGTGACTTTTCTTATTATAATTCCAAATGGTATCATGTGGAATGAATGTTTCACTGCAAGCTGGTTATTTTTTTTACTTTTATTATTTTTTTTTTGCGTTTGCGTTTAGTCCAAACTCTCTTTTTGGAGTGGAATTATTTTTTATATGCGTTTAGTGCAGTCTGGAATGTTGGATTTTTATGTATGCACTAAACATTGGAATAAATGCAATGGATGAGTATCATCATTTTGAAATTTCAATGTCTAATTTTCAAAAAAATAAAAAATAAAAAATAACGTTTAACCGACCGAACCAAACCGAATCGTTTGGTTCGGTTGGGTTTAAGCCCTCTCCATCGGTCGGATCAGATTGGTTAATTAAAAAACCAACAGGTTCGGTTTAGTTGTTGGTTTTTGTGTTAAATCGATCCGAATTACCCATGTATAGCCCTAGAGGGGTTATATAGTCCACACAATTGGAATTTGAAATATCATAAGCAGCAAGTTGGAAAGGTTTGTTTATTCACTTGTTTATTACCATTATTATTATTATTCTTTTTTTTTGACAAACTAGTTAGCTAGATTTAATGAGGGCCTATGTTGATGGTTCATTCAGGAATGGAGATATACTATTGTTCTAGCATAGAATTGTTGCTAGCGGCTGTGCATTTAAGAATTGGGATCCTTACACTATGTTCGGGAAGGGGGTAAAATGAGGGGAGGGAAAAAAAAGAGGGGGAAGTAAAAATATAAGGTTTTTGAGAAGGGGGGAGGAAAAGTGGGGGAGGAGAATCTGGAAATAAAATTTTGAAAATTTTACCTCTAAATTTTTTCTTAAAAAATGGGGGGAAAGAGAAAGACAAACAGGGGATTTTCCCTCCCCTCCCCCTCAAACTAACCCTCTGTTTGGGAAGGGGGAAAGAGGGGGGAAGGAAAAAAAGGAGGGGAAAGTGGGGGAAAAATCTTTTTGGGGGTGTTTGGGAAGGAGGGGAGGAAAAGGCGGGGGAGGAAAGAGGGGGGAAAATTTTTGTCTTCTTGTGGCAAAATTTTTTCCCCCAAAAATGGGGGGAAAATGAGGGAGGGGAAGGAAAATAAGGGAAAAAGTCCTTTTTGTCCTTTTTGGTCCTTTGTTGTCCTTTAGAAACTTTTATAAAAGTAAGGGCAAAATAGTAATTTTTCATGTACTTCACAAACAAACAAAATCCTACTTTTTCACTTTTCTTCCCCCTACTTTTTTACTTCCCAAACAAGAGGAGGTAAAATTAATTTTCCCTCCCCTCCCCTCCCCTTCATTTTCCTTCCCCTCAAATTTTCCCTCCCCTCCCCTCCCAAACACACAGTAAATAAACAAGTGGAGGGAGAAGGAAAATCCTCCTCTCCCCTTTGATTTTCCTTATCCTCAAATTTTCCCTCCCCTCCCCTCTTCCCTTCCCAAACACAGCATAATACTGTCTTCCATTCCAGGTAGTTGTTCCGTTTCGTTTCTTCTCATATTTCTCTTCCATGTTGTATAATATGCTGCAAAGAAGGATGGTACGACTACGACCGCAGGAGTAGGAGACTCCTGCTTTGTTTCTTACTGTTCATTGAGGTATTTGATTTCAGCTACAGGTGATTGCCACTATGACAATCGTTTCAAGGGAATAATTTATTGTTTCTTCTTGATGTCTCTTTTATATTCAGCTGTTTCGTGTCATGCTGATGAATCTGGATTTTCGGTTATTTTCCTTTGGATGGTGCAGAGAATTATAAAAACGATGGCTAGGGTTGGGCGAAGATCATTCAGTGGATGGGTTTTGGTATTTACTCTTTTAATTCTATTTTGCAATCAAGTTTCCAATCCAGTCTCATTTTGTTCTATTTCTCTCTTCGGGTTTTTTTTTCCACCTCTATATAACTATTTTTTTTTAATAGAATCTTGGTTTGTTTTCCTTTTTTATCCTCTTTTAATATGCCGGTTTTTGACCTGATATTTTTTGATCATGTAAGACTACAATCACCATCTAGTGCAGTGCTTTTGCATTAAGATGTGAGAGGAAATGGAATCCTTCCTGATGATATTTTGGTAGAGGTTGGTTCTATAAGAGCTAATCTTATTGCATATGGTATAAACTGGAATTTTGATCTCCATTTTATCTTTGTATCTATTTTTTATGGGGGAGGATATGCAATTTCCAGTGATCCTTGCCATAACAGGGAGATATCAGCTATTTTTTAGAGGGTTGTTTTCTTGGATTTGAATTAGTCTTTTGAAATGTCTATGCTAATGTTCGTGGAATTGGCAGTTTGAATCCGCTTTTCCAGTAGCAAAAATGCAATATGCTCAACTGTACATTAGTCGTCGTTTCTTGCATTCATGAGGTTTATATCAGTCGCACGTTGATGATAGAACTTGTTCATTTGTTCTCTTTATGTACGATTATGCCGCTGATTTGGGATTTGGATGTTATAACTTACAAGGAATGCGTTTGGCATTGTACAAGCTGGCAAAGGAATTGCTAATAGAAAATTGGTTTGAAACTCTGCAATGATTAATTTATTTAAAGGTTTCTATCCAACAGCTGAAATTCTTAGTTTGTGTTCAGTATATAATTGTTCTTCTATACCAGATTAGCAAGATTTTATGGGCATCTCTTTTTGATGGTTGAAGATAGCATGTGAGAGGCTGAACCTCAGGAAAGGCCGGGTGTTTTGCAGCTTCAACTGTGTATTTGTTTTTAGCCTTTTTCTTATTCTCCTGTTTTACTCGTTCATGCTTATGGAAAAATCAGAAAGGACAATCTGAAATTGATTCAGAATGGTTTGTTTTGTTGATGCTCATTCCTTTCTAGTTTTCCCCCTTGATGATTTCTGTAATGAGGGTAAATTATCTTTTTCCTATTGAGTTTCTTTCTATGTAGAGGCCAAAATTCATTGGGACTTTTTTAATGAAAACAAACTGGGTTTATTCTTTTGTTATGGTATTTTCTTTTGTTATTTCAGTAGGTCTGTGGTCATGGGGTTTATTAAAAAAATTATCACGATGGTAAATCTCGCCTAGGTTCACTAGATAGTGTGATTTTTAAAGAGTTCAATTGTTTGGAGAACTTGTTTCGACTGAAATGACCAAAATGAATGACTAAAACGAAGAAGGCAATGGTACCTAAAAAGGGGGTTATCTTTTTATGTTTGAAACTATTCAATTATATGTTTATTAACTTCTCTTTCTATTTTATATAGAGTCGTGTTATGGCTTCTCTCTTTAGGATTTTTAACTATGGTTGTGGTTGAAGTGGTCTCATTGGTGAATTTGGTGATTGATTTTCTTAGTTGCCTTTCTTAATATTGAAATGAAGCACTGATCATGTCCACTAACTTTTGTCATCATACTTGTTTTAGGTTTTATTTCAAGCCTTTATAACATACAACTCCGCTTAAGGTTCTGTTTTTGTAGTTTTATGTTCTCTCTCTATATCTGTTATTAACTTATTATTATTATTATTGTTTTTGTCTAAGTGCATTTCTTAAGTAGGTGCTGAAGATTGATCTTTGATTTTATAGGACCACTAAGCTTGTTCACCTTTTAGATTGTTGAAGATTATGTTGGCCCAATGTTCAAATTTACTGATTGTTGGAAGTTGTTTTTAGTTTTTTCATTCTTTTTATCCCTGAAAAGATTCAAGACGCTTTTATTATATTCGCTTGTGAATATTTGATGAGTGATTTGTGTTCACTTTACTCTCCTTTTTCCATCCTTTGGTAAATTATTATTATCATCATCTTCTATTTTGCTTTTGAAGTTTAGGTTGGAAGTTGGTGGTTAGAAGGATGGTATGACTACGAGGCAAAGGCATAATTCCTGTATTGTTTCTTATTGTTCGAAGAGATATTTGATTTTAGCTAGTACAAATGGTTGGCACTGTGGCAAGAATAAAGAGAGATTTTTGATAAATTTGAAATATTACTGGTCGAGGCAATCTGATATTTCTCCTTGGTCTCTATCTCTCTCTCTCTCAGCTTTTCTGTTTCATGACGGTGAATCTGGATTTTCGGTTATATATATTTTTTCTTTGGGTGGTGCGGGTTTATAAAAATTATGGCTATCAGAGTTGGAAGATCATTCTGTTTATGGATTATGGCACTTACTCTACCAATTCTATTTTATAATATCGCAATCAAGTTTTCACATCCAGCATTTTGACGGAAGATCATTTGGTCAATGGATTATATAGTACTTACTCTGCCAATTCTATTTTATGATATTTCAATCAAGTTCTCACATACAGTATCATTTTATTAATCTCATTTTATTTTATTTGTTTCTTTGGACATCTTTTTTGGCTGTTTATGACGGGGTTTTGATAATAAAATCCAGTTTTCTTTTTCTTCTTCGATACACTTCTGATGTGCAGGTATTGAAAATATTGATTTTGTAAAAGATTGCTTTCACCATATACTGTGGTCGTTCATATTACAATGTGCAAGGGAATGGATCCTTCCTGATGATACCTTGGATGAGGATTTTGGTTCTACTTAAGATGCATATGGTATAAATTTAGATTTTGAGCTTAACTTTATCTATTTTTAGGGGGAGGATATGCAATTTCAAATGATTCTTGTCATAAGATGGAGATGTAAGCTATTCTTAAGATGGTTGTTTTTTTGAATTTGAATCAGTCATTTATAATGTTATGTGGTTATTCATAAGGTTGGTAGTTCGAATCCTCGACACACGCCTGGTTTGGTGCTTTTCCTATAGCAAAAATGCATTTTGCTCAACTGTACATTAATTGTAGTTTTTTTTTTTTTTTTTGCATTCATGGGGTTCATATTGGAAGCAGGCTGATGTTAGAACTTGTTCAATTATTTTCTTTATGTATGATTATGCCGCTGGTTTTTTAGTAAAGCTTTGGATGCTAAAAGGAACATGTTTGGCATCTTCTTACAAGTTGTCAAAGGGCTGATTGGAAATTGTTGTGGAACTTGACAATCATTAATTCGTTTAAAGGTTTTCTATGCCACAGCTGAATTCTTAGTTTTTGTTTTGTATATGCCTATATTGTTGTTCTTCTATGCCAGGTTAGCAAGATTTTATAGGAAGCACTTTTTGAAGATAATGTTGATCTATTCGTGAGGGCTGAGCATTAGAAAAGGCCATGTGTTTTGCGGCTTCTATTGACGTGTTTGTGTCTAGGTTTTCTTTTTTTTTTTTTTTTTTTGGTTCTCTTGCATTACTTGTTCATGCCACAGAAAAGTGAGAAAGGACGATCTGAAATTGGTTTGGAATGATTTCTTTTTTTATGCTCGTTCTTTTCTGGTTTTCCCCCTTTGATGACTGTTTGATGCTCAGTTGAATTACTGTAATTAGGGTGAATTATCTGTTTGCAACTGCTTTCTTTCTAGATGCCCTGGAGTTTCAAAGAGGTTAACATTCGTTGGGATTTTCTTATGAATAGAAAGAGAGGGTTTGTTCTTTAGTTATGGGTTATTTTGGTGTTTTGGTGTTTATGATGTTTTAACTATCGTAACACTGAATGTTCTGCCCTAGGTTCACTTTGTAGTGTGGAGTTCTAAAGAGATCAATGTTTGGAGTAGTTGTTTTGATTAACATGAGATAACCACAGAGAATGATTAAAACAAACAAGGCAATCTAGGTAATCTGGTTTCTCAATATATGCTTAATTTGGTGCTTTTGTGGAGGAAAGATGTATGGCATCAATGGTAACTTTTGGCACTCAAGAGTGCCAACATCTCAGGAGTGGATGACGAACCGTAACTTATTCGCTTTTGTACTATATGTTGATGTTTAAGAAGTGGAGCTCTTGATGATAACTTGAACGCATTTGGCATTTGTCCAGCCTATCAAAAGGATTGTTACTGAGATTGGTTTATTTTTCAACAATCATCAATTCATTGAACCTTTCCTGTGTCACTATTAATTCTTGGTTTATCATTTAGTATTGGTATATTTAGAGTCGAAGTCTTGAGCTTTTAATTTTTCCATTGGTTTGTTTGTCCATGTTTTAGGTGGAAGATACTTATTCCAAGTGATCTGATCATCAGGAGTGGATCTTAACGATTCTTGAGGAGTTGTTCTTCCGGGTTTGAATCAGTGTTTTGCAACTTGTGTCGATGTTTCTAAAATTAGTAATGTGGTTTTCCATTTATCTAGAATTTGGTGGATTTCTTCTTTGGTGCATATTTTTTTTTCTTAAATACATTTTCCTTGATGTCTGCTCAACATTCTGATTTGTTAATGTCGTGATGTTAAATTATCACTTTTCTGTAGGTTTATCTCTTGGTGCAATGAAGAAAAAGACATCAAACTTCATACGTTCCCTTTTTCAAAAGAAGCATGGTTCTTCCCTTTTTATGGCATTTTTATGCCTTTTCGCTCAATGATACCTACATGTCCAGTTTAAATGGTGTATATGGCATTTTACATCGGATTGGGTCGCGTAGGGTTCTAAAGAGAACAAAATTTAGAGAGATCCTGTTAAAGATCTTGATGAAAATAATGGATCATAAGAAGTAGGGCATCTTTCAAGATGGATACGAAAATATAGAGAATTTTGTATTTTTGGTAGAAATACACTATTATGCCTACTTTTATGTGTTTCTCTATCTCTATTACATGGGGTTCGGGTCTGATTTATTGATTGCTGAACACTCCCAAGTGCAAGGGTGCGTAGGGGTATATACCGGTGAGTACGGGGTTGTAGCCACAGGGAGCAGTTTCAATTAAGCACATTCCAACGTGTTCTAGAACTAATTCTACCATAAATAGAACTAATCAAATTACAAAAGATTACTAAAAATCTGAATTTAGAGTTCAATTACAACTTGTCAATAAATAAAAGAAACCTAGTCTAATAGGAAACCTAAACCATGCAATCCTAATTGAACTAGAAAATGCAAAAACATAAACTAAATCAAAACAACCAATGAATAATGAGATAAAAATTCAGAATTAATGACTGAAAAATAACTGAAAACAAAATTGGTAAAAAGGTTGTGGAAAAGGTATATATTTCAAGACCTTGGAACTCCGCTAATGCCTAAGCATTGAAAATACAAATACGGGCGACTTGGCTTCTAAAGTGAGTTGAGCTAATCAATAAAAGTAGTCTTCAAGAGAGTTGAGCCAATCAATAAAAGCCTTCGGGTTGAGGCGCCCATAGAAATCAGCCACTTTAGCTTTGACTCATTTGGAAAAATCATGTTGAGGTGCAAACGTCGAGAGGATGATCGAGAACTTGTCAACCTCTATCAAACTGGTTTGCGCCAAGAAATTAAGCATGAGGTCCTCATGCATGATTTTGATACAGTTGTTGAAATCTAAAACAATGTAAAAAGAGTTGAATTGGAATTAAGGTCACCAAATATACGAGACGCTTCGGTACTCAAATCGGAGAGTCCGTGACTCGTAGAGTTCTTAATTCCCAAAATAATCATGCTCCACCACAAGGTTATTGCCCGGCTCTAGAATAACCATGCTCCATCACAAGGTTGTCGTCTACCACAGAGGCAGCAGCACAGCCGGCTTAATCAACATCCTTTTACACAAAACCAGTGGGGTCCCGTGCCACAGGGACGTGGACCTCCAAGACAGGATCGGTGGAATGACGGTTGTTGGCGTTATGGTCAACCTGGTCACTTTGCCAATGACTGGCCACTGGGTCGAAATCTTTATTATTGTGAAGAATAAGCCTATTATGATGATGAGAAATATGATGAACACATTAAGATGGAACCACGCCTTAAGAATCCACCAATGGAAGAACGGTCAGATCCTCTTCCTAGAGCCACCACCATTGCAAAAGAAGGCAGTCCTTTACTTATCATACGCCGACTTCTCACCACCAATGAATAGGAAGAAGAAGATAAGCAGAAACCTTCAATCTTCCGGACACGTGTGAGATGCAAAGGTAAGCTGAGCAATTTAATTATTGATGGAGGGAGTGCTATGAATATTGTTGCACAGGAAGTGATTGATAAATTTAAATTGCCTACTGAAAAGCACCTGAAACCTTATAAGGTTGCATGGGTAAATGATCATTCCATTCCTGTGACTCGCCGATGTTTGATTCATTTCAAAATTGGCGCTTATGAAGATGAAATATGGTGTGACATAATTCCTATGAACATTGCTCATATTCTTCTTGGTTGGCCTTGGCTCTTCGATTGAGAGGTAATTACTGATCAAAAGAAGCATGTGCATTCTTTCAAGTGGAAAGAACAAATGGTGGACCTTCTTCCATTGCCACCATTAGCATTTTCTCCAGCTGCTCCTACTACTACATCCAATTCACATGTTCTCACTATGCATAAATTTGAGGAAGAAATCAAAGAGCAAAATGTGATGTTTACATTATTCACTAAGCAAGTGCAGGAGCCTTCTAAGAATCATATTCCTATTGAGGCTCAAGCCCTTATTCATGAATTCTCCGATTTGACTTCTGAAGAACTACCAAAAGAGCTACCTCCAATGCGATATACAACATGCTATAGACTTAGTTCCTGGGGCATCTTTGCCAAATCTACCTGCTTATCGGATGGGCCCAAGTGAACATGTCGAGTTGAAGCGTTAAGTTGATGACTTATTGCAAAGGGGATACATCAAGGAGAGCCTAAGTCCTTGTGCTGTTCTGGACCTCCTTATAGCAAAGAAGGATGGAAGTTGGCGCATGTGTGTGGACAGTCGTGCCCTTAACAAAATTACGGTAAAGTATCATTTCCTATTCCTCAGACAATATGTTAGATATGATGCATGGATCCACTATCTTTTTCCAAAATTAATCTGCGCAGCCGCTACCACCAGATTTACATCCGACCGGGTGACGAATGGAAAACAACATTTATAACAAAAGATGGTCTTTATGAATGGCTAGTGATGCCATTTGATATCTCTAATGCACCAAGAACTTATATGCGTGTGATGACCCAGCTATTGCGCCCCTTTCTTGACAACTTTATTGTTTATTTTGATGACATCTTGATATACATCAAGTCGAAGAAAGAGCACATTGACCACTTAAGGCTTATTTTTTAAACCCTGCATCGTGATAAATTTTATATCAACCTCAGGAAGTGTGCTTTCATGGCTGATTCTGTTCTTTTTTTTTGGGTTATGTCATCACTGTTCGAGGTGTAGAGGCGGATCCTGCCAAGGTGAATGCTATTATTGCTTGGCCCACTCCGACAACTATATATGAAGTTCGAAGTTTTCATGGGCTTGCAACATTCTACAGGCGTTTTATCAAAATTTTCAATAGCATAATGGCTCCCATTGCTGATTGTATGAAACAAAGGGCATTCAAATGGACTAGTGCTGCCACCTGTGCATTTGAACAGATCAAACGCAAGATGGCAGAAGCTCAAGTTTTGCACCTTCCAAATCTCAATATAATTTTTGAAGTTCATTGTGATGCAATATCTAATGTTGGTATTGGAGGCATGCTTAGGCTTGAAGGTCATCCTCTCGCCTTCTACAATGAGAAGCTAAATAAATCCAAGAAGACATACTCTCCTTATGATCTCGAGCTATATGACGTAGTGCAGACTCCTCGTCATTGGCGACACGATTTAATTGGAAAAGAGTTTGTTCTATTCTCCGATCATGAAGCCCTCAAGCACTTACATTCTCACCAGAAATTGAGTGCACATCGTGCAAGGTGGAATTCCTATCTTCAGGAATTCACTTTTGTCATTCGACACAAGGCCGGCAAGGAATATCAAGTTGCAGATGCATTGAGCCGCCGTAAGTATTTATTAACCTCCATGTCTATCAAATGTTCCTGGGTTTGAAGAAATTCGTCGAGAGTGTTGAGGTCAACGTCCACTCTCACTCTTGAGCGGTCATGATTGTGGTTGAGCCCTCACCCTCACCATAAAACTATTGTTGTGCCATTTCCTATCACTAATTGGTTTTGGGATAAGTGGCAGCTCAATGGGGTGTAAGATCCTACAAGTAGTATCAGAGCCTGGTATGTCGTGTATTCGAGTCACGGGACACGCGTTTTGCGAGTTAGTAGCAAGAGTCGCGGCGGGTGTGCCGTTGAGGGAGGGATTGTTAAGGTCAACGTCCACCCTCACTCCTGAACGGTCATAATTGTGGTTGAGCCCTCGCCCTCACCATAAAACTATTGTTGTGCTATTTCCTATCACCAATTGGTTTTGGGATAAGTGGTAGCTCAGTGGGGTATAAGATCCTACAAAGAGTATCCTGTCGATAAGGATTTTGGCCACATCAACACTGATATTCTCAATGGCGAACTAGCTTAACATTCCCACTTCTGTATAAACGATGGATATTTGTTCTGCGGCACAAAACTATGTCAACCAGCTACCTCCATCCGTGAACATATTGTGCGGGAATTGCATGGTGGTGGGTGTAGCGGGGGCACTTAGGCCGTGACAAGACCCTTGACCTTGTTGGTGACAGGTACTTTTCGTTTTACTTGTTTTACGAAAAGGGGTGGTATATTGTGGGCAGGCTTCGAATCAAGCTGCATTTGGAAGCTTTTGTTGGTCGATATAGTACTGTCATTTAATATGTATACAACTAGCTGGTATATTTGTGGGCAGGATTCTCTGTGTGCGATGGATAGTTGGTGTACTAAAATGAGGTTGAAGAAAGGTTTGGCATTGATCTGAATTTTTATCTTTGGTTCACATTTTTGTTTCTTTTTTTTTTTCCCGTGATGTCTGTTCTACATTAAGAGGTTTGTCATTGATCTTGAATAGGGTGTTCTTCTTCTTTGATGCACATTTATTCTTCTTCTTATTATTCCTTGATGTTTGTTCAACATTTTGAAGTGTCATTGTCATGATGGTGAATTATCTGTTTCCTATAGGTTTCTTGCTTTGTACCATGGAGTTCTGAAGTGATCAAACTTTAAAAGTTTCCTTCGTCCAAAGAAACATGGTTCTTTCTGTTTTATGGCAGCTCGTTATTATGCTTTCACTCAACGATTCCTTTATGTCTAGTTTAAATGGTGTATATGGCTTCACACATCAGATTGTCTTGGTGGCACTTGGTTCTACTCTTTAGAGAGATCATCTTGACAAACTTGACAAAAATGAAGGATCAGAAAAAATAGGGATTTTTTTTTTATGAAACTTATTCTTTTTGGGTTTGTGTGTACATATATATAAAGGAGATATATATGTTTATGTTTCTCTATCTTTATTACATCGAGGCCAGGTTTTAGGAATTGGAGCTCTTGATGTCAACTTGGATGCATTGGCATTTTTACATACGCCATTAGAGGGATTCTTCATCGGAAATGAGTTAGTAATCGACAATCATTGATTCAGTGATGGGTTTTCTACTCTTGGTTTATCATTTAGTATGATATAATTAAAATCAAAGTTCTCACTTTCAATATTTTCATTTTTTTTTTTTTTTAATTTTTGGTTTTTAGGTGGAATTTACTCATTCCCATTGATTCTTGTCATTAAAGGAGGATCTTGGAGATCCTTGAGGAGCTCTTGGGTTTGAACTAGTGTTCTGTAACTTGTGATATTATTTCTGAAATTTGGTAATCTGGTTCTTCAACATATGTTCGATTTGGCTATTAGAGGGATTCTTCACTGGAAATTAATTTGTAATTAACAATCATTGATTCATTGAAGGGGTTTCTACTCTTGGCTTATCCTTTATATGATATAATTGAAATCAAAGTTTTGAACTTTCGATGTTTTCATTGTTTTGTTTTTCTATTTTTTAGGTGGAATATACTCGTTCCCACTGATTATTGTCATTAAAGGTGAATCTTGGCGATCCTTGAGGAGCTCTTGGGTTTGAACTGGTGTTCTGTAGCTTGTGACATTATTTCTGAAATTGGTAATCTGGTTCTTCAACATATATTCGATGTGGTGCTTTCCAGGAGCAAAAATGTATTGTGCACAGTTTAACATCAATGGTGCTTTAGTGATTTCATATCATGAGTGGGTGATGAACTATATATATATTTTCTTTTCTGTATTATTTGTTGTTGATGTTCTGGAAATGAAGTTCTTGTGTTGCTTACTTGAATGCTTTTGGCACTTTTACAAGTGATATGAAAGGGATTCTTTACCTGAATTGGTTAAGATTCGACAATCATTGATTAGTTGAAGGTTTTTTTTTTTTTTTTTTTTTGTCACAATTAATTCTTTGTTACCATCTAGTATGCTAATTCGAATCAAAGTTTTGACCTTTCAATTTTGTCATTGTTTTATTTATTTATTTATTTGGTGAAAGATACTTATTTCAAGAAATTCGTATCATTAAAGGTGGTTACTGATTTTTGAGGAGGTGTTTTCGTGTTGTATTTGAAATTGATAATCAGGTTCTTAGAAATATGTTTGATTTGGTGTTTTTTAGGGGAAAAAACCACATTGTACTTTCTGTAACATCTAGAGTAGATTTTGGCACACAAGTGATTACATGGGTATCATATCAGGATTGGGTGATGAACTGTTATTTATTTGCCTATTCCCTTATGCATGATTTGTTCTTGATGTCCCAGAAGTGGAGCTCTTGACACTGATGAATGCATTTGTCATTTCTACAAGCGCTATTGAAGTTATTCTTGATCGGAAATTATGGAGACAATTGAAATCAAGATAGGCAGCTTTTATGGAATTCTCTGAACTCCGGCTCTGGTTCTATTAATTCTTCTGGTCATGGGTGACTTCAGCTAAGATGGGATTCTGAGAAGGGGAGGAGCTATACCTAACATGCTTTCAATGCGAAGCTTCAGCAACTGTATTGGCAGGTATAGTTCTTGAACAATTGCACCTTTCTAGTCAAATTTTCTCTTGGTCTAACTGCTCCTAAGGGAATAAACTCATCGAGTGTAAATTTGATAGTGCCCTAATCAATCACAACTTCCTCCAATCAATCCAAAACTTTGAAGGATGTCTTCTCTACCCTGGCCTGTCTAAGCCCTGCCTCATTCTCATTAGCACAAAGCAGCTTGCTAGGTCCAAAGCTCCATTTTGGTAATTTTAGGGTACTTTGGTTGCACTTATTAAAGTGGCCTTTAGGGCTTTTTATGTTGAAAAGCCTAAGCGTCATTAAAAAGAATGTTTGGTTATTGAAATTTTAAATGGACTTTCTCAAAAGAAGAAGTTAAAATTTCCTTTCTCTGAATAAGTAACTCGCTGCCCACTTCACGATGAGAAATTGCTTTGTGATTTAAGCGGGAAGCGGAACGGAAAATAGTGGGAAGTCACAGGGTTTCATGCATGCCTCTGAATGTTTTGCTCTACTCCATCTTTCTCCTCTGAGGCTTGTCTGATCCCTTTCCCTGTAAGAGAGGAGAAAAAGTCAAACTCATCTTCTCCAACATGTTTTCTTCTCTACGCTTTCTCCACCTCACTCGTTCTCTCTCCGCCTCTCTTGTTCTCCCCCATCTCTCTCATGCGCCTTTTCTCATTTCCATTATATTGTGAATTTTCCACTAATGGAATCGTCTAACATTTCTATAAGTAATATTAGGGCTGAAATTCTGGATTTCCCTGTTATATGATGCATTGATGCTTTGGAGTATTCTGTTTGCACATATTTGTCTGTTGAATGGTCCGTGATGCCCTGTTTCACCAATCTGAATAAAAACAAAAATCATGGCCACTTTCATTATCCTGTCAGTCCCAATTAGTCACAGTGGCTGCCCATTTTCCACCCAAACCGATGTAGAAACCTACACTCTGCAACCTTTCAAACTCGAATCAACCTTTCAACCTTTCAACCTACATGTAAGGGGTCTCTAAGGCCTGGTGTATTTGCTTATAGGTTTCAATTCACCTAATGGCCGGTTCTCCTGTCGTCGATGGCATCGCGGGCTCTGGTGCTTGTAAGCCCTACTTGCCAGGGGATGAATATTGGTCTCCTGGAACTGAAAAGATAGGGTATTATGATTCTGAAGAATGGGCAGAGTTTTACCTTGAGCATGAATCCTCCTTGTCTGCTACCTATGACTGTGTCTCTTAATTCGAGGAGATGATGGACAAGCACCTTGTGGAGGTTAGGTGTGGAAAATATGACTTATTGGTCATGAAGTATAAGGGGATTTGTGTACTGTACAGAGATCTATGTATTGTGGGGAGCATTGCTCTCAACCGATTGCACGGCTATAATGGGCTCTTGGAAGACCTGCCAGCCTTTTATCAGCGATGTGCTCCAGTCTCTCGTGGGGTATGCTGGATCTTAGGGCAATGTTTGAAGTCTGGGAGGCTATGAAGGCTACTAACAAGAGGGCTGCTATTGATGACTTTAACACATTGCACAAGTGAATGGACCAGCTGGAGCTTATGGTTATGTCTTGCCCACATGAAGCTGAATCATCCGTTTCGAGGCGTTATGGAAAATATTTCGAGATATAGAGCACTACTCTCTCAGCACTCATCCACCCTATGTATATGGTTTAGCTAGATGACTTAAGGTGGATCCGGGAAATCTGTGATGCCTTCCGGAATCCTCCAGACAATTTTGACGAAGTACAAGGGCAGCGTGAAGCTCATGTCGCTGGAATGGAAGGACAGATGGCTCGCTTCCCTTCCTTTAATGGGATGGTCCATCCTCTCTAGATGACTCATTAGGAGTCCCTATCTTAGGCTAGATTTTGATTGAGAGGTTGGGTCGCTAGGATCAACTAGGTTTATTATAGGCCTCATTTAGGGTTTGGGGGCAAAAGTTGTTACCTCTTTCAATTTCTTTTCAGTTAGGGATAGGTTTGGTCAATTCAGTTCAACACTGTACTCATTGTTCAAGGGCTTCTATTGGGCATTTAATAAAAGTCAATTTAAATTTTACTCGCCTTCTCCGCTTTATTTTTTTATTATGTGGTGATGTTCGGTATTAAATGATGATGATGGTTGTTTATTATTATGATGTCAGTGACGATGAGTTATGAGATTCGATTATGAATTATGATGATGGATTATGATGGTTACTATTTATTATGGATGTTTGATTATGGTGGTAGTCATGATTATGAGGCTATGCTTGTACTTCTTAATTCTTCCTTTGTTATTTTTATTTTTTTAGTCATAATTATTATTTTTGTTTTATTTTTATTGAATGTGTGTGCACCTTCCTTGGCATATAATGAGGTGGGGTATGTGGGTAAATGCATCGATTTGGATTTCTGAAACGATGCATGAACAATTGATGCATGATACATATCTATTTATGAGTCCATAGCATATTTCAAATTGAATCAACTTACCTGTTTGTCTCGTTTGTACTACCTTTCTCGGTAGGTTGAAATGGATCATCGCCGTGCTACTGATCAACACGGAAGGATATTGCCAAGGCCACGGGTTGATCCTCTACCTCCTTTGCTCCCTTGTCCTATTGGGCCTCGTTGCTGCATGCGCCCACGTCCGGCGAATGCTGTGGATGCTGTGAATGACTTGTGCCGCCTTTTTATTGATTTACAGGTCCTGGTTTCGATTTCTTCTCGTCCAGTTGTAGAGAATCCCATTGCCACTCAGTTCAGGGTTTTTGATAATCGATTTGTAGAATCCTTGCATGACCTAAGAGGAATGCAATCGGTTGCTCATAAAGTGAAAGAATATATGATGGGCACCATCGGGCGCCTTAACGAGGTGGGGTCTCTGATGAGTTCGGGCGCCTGATGGTGTTTGTTGGGGAGAGCAAGAACAAGGTCTTCAAGTGGTGAGTTAGGACAACAGTCAAAAGTCTAGTTTGAGTCATGGGCATGGTGGCCTCTTAGGTGTTCACTCTTATTCATGATGTTATCCAGTAGGTCGAGTCATATGGTGTTGAGGTTGGTTCAGGTCAATATAATTTCAGTCTGAGTCAAGTCAAGGTCTTGTCTAGTGTCAAGGTTGGTAGTCGAGTTGAGTCGGACGAATTTTTATTTATGTTCAAGGTGAATCATAGTTATTAATAAAACTGGATTTTAGTTTAACTTGTGGTTGGATTATGTTTTAATTTCATTTCCATTGATGTTAGGTTTCATCTTTAAGGGACCTCTCTGTTTTGTTTATTATTATTATTATTATTATTATTTCAGTTCTGCTCTCATTTTTATTTTCCTAAAAAAACCATCTCTCATTTTTTTTTTTTTAATTTCTAAATCTCTTGGGCGAGAGACACAAGGCCGTGTTTCAGGTAGAGAGGGACCCCACCACGTGATGGGGCTGGGCCAATCTGCGCCCAGCTTTGTGTGTTTTAGGTCACCACGGCTGTGGCCTTTTCCCTCTTTCTTTTTTCATTCTTTCTTTCCCTCTCTCCCCCTTTCGTTTCTTTCTTTTGCGCGTTGCTTCAGGTGGAGGCAAGGGAGAGTGAGGAGCAGAGTAATAGCAGGGGAGTGGGGAAAAGGAAAGGAGGGGAGGAAAGAACCAGGAGGCATGTGGGTTTCATTCCCTTTCTATTTCTTCTATTTTCTCTTTTCTTCTCTTTGTGTTTTGTTTTGTTTTGTTTTGTTTTGTTTTTTATTTAGCTTTCTGCCATGGTTTCGGGTAGGAATCGAGCAGGCGGCAGGGAGAGTAAAGGGGGGGAGAAGAGGGAGCTAAGCCTTGGCCCAGGTATGTGGGTCCTGCCCTTTCTTCAGATGTATGTATTAAACTAAGTTGGTGGCCCCTCAAAGAGCTTGATTTAGAAAGACTTGTAGCCAAACAAGCAAGTGAATCACACTTGCAATAACTATAGCATTGGAAATAGCAACATGACGATGGAAAATTTTGTGGGCTTAAGGGAATCAAATTCTATATATATTGAACGTCCATAGCCTCAAGGGAGCATCTCACGTGGAACACTCTCTCTCTCAACCTTTCTCTCTCTAGAAAAAAAAAATCTGTGGGTATTCTGGAGCCTTGTTCCAAAACTAGATTAGAAGAGTGAGAGAAAACTATAATTGCCATGAAGTTTTCAATGAAAATCACATTTTTTGCAATGGAGTAGATTCTTTTTGATCGGAGCACAAAGTGAAGCTAAGTGATTTTATTTTTGTTCTATGTCTTTAATTTAATTTTTATGTCCCTATGATGCATGTTGAATAGAATAATAGACCTACCTTTGTGCCATAGGCAAACATCCGCGTTATATTTTAAATAAATTTCTTTTTGATCAGTTAATCTTTTTTTTTTTTTATAGAATATACGTAGGTTTATATGACTTTGATATTTTATACTTAATTTGTTAACTGACGCTCAAAGTAAATTTTTTGAGGTGATGGAATTTTGGGTTCTTTTGCTTAATAATTGAATTTAAAAAAAAATATCTTCCGGATCAGAAACATTGAGTTGTTTCTGATCTGAGTTATTTGCAAGACAAAAGACTAAATTAAAGTATGTGGGTTGAGAATTGAAATTAATTAATGAACTCTTTGTTGCTCTTATCTACCTTTATTATTATTGTTACTGCATAGTAGCATTATCTCTCATTCAAATCTTGATATATTTTTATTTTTATTATAAAAAAATCAAATTTTAATCTAAAAACGATATTTCAGTAGTGCTCTATGTGGGATTCGACTTGTACTTGCCACTGTTTAAAAAAGACAGTTGTGCACTTACAGTATTAAAAGAATGAATTTAAATTTACATCAAGTTTTTAACGCTATTGCCAGGGAGCCAAATCTAAAAAAAAAATAATTAATTGAACCTGATTTTTTAGGCGCATTCACATTTGTCATTAGGTTGCATCGTTAAGTGTTTAATCATTTAGTTCAATTTCATAACTTTGTTTGCAATTAATTTTAGTTTATTTCTTTTTACTTTTCTGAAAATTTTTTTTTGAATTTTTCTGATTTTTCTAGTATTTTCGTAATTAAAATAATAATAACAAAAAAATATGTTCTTTTTAGGATTTTTTTCTCGAATTACAGAAAATTAATTGAAAAAAAAACTGATATTTAGATTTGATTAGATTTGTTTGTGTTTTTCTTGGTTTGATTAGATTAGCTTTAGTTGAACTTTAATTTGATTAGTTTATATAACTTTGCAATCTTTAAGATTTTACTTTTAAATTAGAGTGTTCATAATCTATTTCTTTGTTTTAGATTAGGGTAGTACTTCATTTTAGGAATTACTAACAAGATTTTTTTTTATTTTGGAAAGTTTGCAATGTGTGGGGATTTGATCAAAAAAGGGAAACTGCGAGGATTGCTATAAAAAACGGAGATCCTTTGCACAAAATAAGATTTGTGTGGCTTTACTGTAAGATCTTCTTTCCTTAACCCAAGAATCTTTTTCTGCAAGTGGTGCTTGATTGATTTAAATTTTGCAAATTGTGACTGCTTGCGTGGCACACCAAGTAAATTGGACTGACACACTTATAGTTACGGGCAATCCACCCCAAAAAGATAAAGACTGGATTTCATCACCAGATCTTTGCCCATTTAGGTTAACCATCTCTCACATTAAGATCCTAACTTTAATTCAAATCAAGTAGCAACAAGACCATAGGACTCGAGCTCATTAGGACGAAGACCACAAAAGGTTGCACTAATTGCGCTCTTTGGTCAAGTTGATGTCTCGGTAAGTCTTGTCCTCCAAAAGGTGATAGTCTCTGCTCTAAGAGTTTGGTTCTTAAGTGGGACTCTTGCCAAGTGCATTGTGACACCACCACTCATCCTGGGGACTTACCTAGTCAATTTGGCTTCATAAGACCGGATTGGAGGCCTTAGTACACTCTTTAAACTAGTTAGGTGCTGTCTAGTGAGTTAGGCTAACCCTAAGATAATTTCTTGTGCTCAATCTTTGTGCTTGACTGCTTGTGCATCATTTAGTAAGACTATTAGGGCCTCGCATATAGATTAGGCTTGCTTAAGGTTGAACCCGATGCATGTGCTTTAGACCTGAGAGAGAGAAACTGTGGGCACACAAGAGTACTTGTTAGTCCGGATAGAGCCCGAATTAGCCTTAACCATTGTCGGAAAGTCTTCCATCTTTGAAGAAATTGTTAGGATGGCTGATCAAGTGGACCCACCCATGACTTTGAAGGTCTACATGTACCCCACCAGGACAACTCAACCATCCTGCATCACCCTGCCACAGACCAATGCCATATTTGAGCTGAAATCTGGCATGATCCAGATGCTCCTAGTATTCCGTGGGCTAGACCAGGAAAACCCATATCAACCTGTTAGGGAATTTGTGGACATTTGTAGGACCATGAGAATCAATCACATGACTAAGGAGACTCTTAAACTTAGATTATTTCTTTTCTTCCTAAAAGAAAATGCTAAAACTTGGCTTTATGCCTTACAGGCCGGGTCTATCACTACATGAGCGAAGCTAGTTGAAGAATTTTACAAAAAATTCTACTCCAAACAGAAAACCGCTTCGATTAGGCAGCCCATCAATGGGTTTTATCATATGGATGGGGAGACACATTACAGTTATTTGGAACGGTTCAAGGACCTCTTAATCCAGTGTCCCCACCATGGATTTGAAAAATCTGATTGGTCTAGATTGTGTATGAGAGTTTGGATTACCCTACTAAGCAAATTGTGGAAATTTTCTGTAGTGGGAACTTTATACAGAACACAGTGGATGAAGGATGGACATTTTTGAAAGAAACCGCTGAAAACACATTGGAGTAGGCCCTTATCAAGAGGGAGCCCATCAAACCTACCATTACTGAAAAGGTGGGGATGTTCAAGATTGAACCCAAAATTGAGGCAGAGGCCAAATTGGCTACACTGGTGAGGAGAATAGAGGCCTTAGAGCTGAACTAAAAGCGCACTCCAAACACTTTAGAGTCATTAAGATATAATCAGGCCATGAATGGAGGGACTGGCCCAATAATTTTGGGTCAGACTGAGTTTGTTGAGGAGGTGAATGCGCTTTATCAAAACACTCGTTTTGATAGTCATCAGAGGTATGACCCATACTCCATCACATACAATCCAGGTCGGAGGGATAATCCGAACTTTTCTTGGACCAAAGGCCCAACTCAAGGTGGCCCATCTCAGCCTAATCAATCTCAAGTCAATGCCCCACCCGGTTTCCAAAAACCCAACTTCAACCCCAGTCCATTGACCCAGAGGGTAGATTCTTTAGAAGAGGCCATGAAACTCATGTCTCAAACCACGGCCCAATTGTCTTAGAGTGCTGCTTAATTCCAGCAGACCACTACTCAACTTTTGAATGGCCACACTCAAACCCTTATAAAATTGGAATATCAAATGGGCTAACTGGCCAACTCCATCAGTGCCAGAGACAAGGGAACCTTCCCTAATCAACTCGAACATAATCTCAAGGGCCTAGTTGTTTATGATCCTCAAGGAAAAGGCCCGGAACAACTCAAATCTATAATCACTCTTAGGTCAGGTACACAGGTTGATAACAAGGTCAAACTACCCAAGGAACCTGAGGAAGAATCAAGTGAGAAAGTGGAAACTGAGGAACCAAGTGTGAATGCTGAACCCATATTAAAACTAGAGAACCCGGTCAATGCTGATCCATCACCTAGTGAGCCCACTCTTAGGACTTATGTTCTCAAGGACCATCACCTAGTAAGCCCACTCCTAATACCTATGTTCCTAAGGCATCATATCCACAGAGGCTAGGCCTAGCAAAATTAACTATTCATTTGGATAAAATGCTAGAAGTATTCAAATAAGTGAAGATTAATATCCTACTACTTGATGCTATCCAACAGATTCCGGCCTATGCAAAATTTTTGAAGGACCTTTGCCCTTTCAAAAGGACTGCCAATGTGCCCAAGAAAGCTTTTCCAGCACGACAAGCTAACACAATCATTTCCTGTCCAACATCAATCAAATATAAGGACTTAGGGTGTCTTACCATTTCTTGCCAGACAGGGGACCATCACATAACCCTTCAAAAGGACTGCCAATGTGCCCAAGAAGGCTTTTTTAGCCTCACAAGCTAACACAATCATTTCCCGTCCAACATCGATCAAATATAAGGACTCAGGATGTCCTACCATTTCTTGCCAGATAAATGACCATCATATAGAGAAAGCTTTGCTAGACTTTGGTGTAAGGTGAACCTTCTTCTGTACTCTGTTTATGAAGAATTAGGTTTGAGGGAGTTGAAAAGGACACATCATGTGACATTGCAATTGGCTGATGCATCGATTCGATACCCCAAGGAGATAGTCGAAGACGTTCTTATCAAAGTTGGAGACTTTGTGTTCCCTGTCGATTTTGTTGTCTTGGATACCAAACACACATTTGGGGCTGAACCCAAAATTCTAGTCATCTTGGGGAGACCATTCCTAGTCACTTCAAATGCCTTGATCAATTATAGGAATGGAGTGATGCAAATTTCTTTTGGGATCATGACGTTCAAGTGAACATTTTTAATGTCACTAAGCAACCTCTTAATGAGGATGATGGGGTTTTTGCAGTTAGTTACATTCATGAATTGGTGGAAAATCATTTACCCCATTTGAAACTTGAAGATCCACTAGAGGCTTATCTGGCCCACTTTGGAAGTGATTTTGATGTAGATAGACATATTGAGAAAGTCAATGCATTTTTAGATTCAACCCCATCCATGGATTGTTCCAGGTGCCAACCAAAGCATGAGATTCTGACTCCATCTACTTCCCCACCTGTCCCATCGATTGTAGAGCCCCCTAAGTTAAAACTCAAGCAGCTGCTAGATACTTTGAAATATGTGTTTTTAGGCCCACTAGAAACCTTTCAGTGATTATAGCTTTAGACGTGGATCCTGTCCAAGAGAAAAAACTCATGAAAATTTTGGATGAACACAAGAAATCTAGAGGGTGGCCCATGATGTGATCAATATCAATCATAAAATACCGCAAGTGCACGGGTGTCTAGATAAGACAATGGCAAGAACGGGTCGAACCCACAGGTAGCTATTAAAGAAACTTTTAAATTAAGAAAACTAATTAACTAACAATTTAAGAAAAGTTTTGAGTTTATATTTAAAAATTAAGCAACTAATATAGAAATTCGAAATCTACCAATTAATGAAGATGACTAGAGTATAGGAATCCAATAAGCATCCACCAATTATTTATCAAGTAACCCTAACTTTTTCCAATTTTTACTTCAAATCAAAGACAAATCAATGTTTTTAATTTGGAAAATCTAACTTTTAAAATCCCTTTTTAATTATAAAAATTCAAAACTCAAGACTTCCTCCATCTCATAAAAGAATAAAAATAATTTAAGCACCACCCATCAAAAGTAAGCATAAACATCAAAAGATCTAAATCCTAAGCATGGTCTATCAAACCTAAGCATGAGTAGTCAAAAATTAAATTTTATTTTTAGAAATAAAAATAGAGATTTGCCTAGGGCACGAAGACAAGCCTATTAATCATTAAGCACATTATCATGGAACACAAATTAGAATTACTAAGCAAATAAAAAGACGATTACTTACCTTCATCCATAACTCTAATCAAGAAAATTAGCCCGCCATTGCAAAGAATGCTTCTTGATTTATCGTTAAAAATTGCATCTTTACAACTTCTCCTTCACAAATTTCCTCCTTCAAAATAAATCCTTGGACATGGCCCAAGGCTACCAAAAATAAAAATAAACTAATGGAAAAGAAGAAAGGAAGAGAAAAAGAAAGGAATAGGAGAGAGGGAGAGCTTTGGACGTATGGAATGTGTTATGGGTCTCCATCATGCCTCCTTTTATACTTTTTGCAAACCCCTTTTAGTAAAGAAGTACCATCCTTTTAGGTATCTTTTTCCTTATTTGTAGGGATTCTTTCTTGTTCTCCAAGCTAACTTCTTTATTTAAAAAGACTTTTAAATTTGAGAGATCTCCTTACCTTATTAGGTTTCTTGATGCATACACTTTCCTTGTACAATTCCAAGAATATCTCTAAAAATTGCATGATGATGTAAAGGGAATAAACTTCCCAAATATTGAGATTTTTTTGCAATTCCCGCCTAAAACCGTAGCAGACAACTTCCGAAGGTCATATCTCCCTCAATATAGCTCTGATTTTGGCAATCTTGGCTCCACGGATATCTACTCGAAAAGAGCTTTCCAACGGTGGCTAGATTGCGACGATCCGACACTCGGTTTGAGAGTTATGGCCATTTTAAGTTGCTGTCCCTGAAAAATCCGGGAATAATTGTGCAAAAATGGAAGCTTTTATGTTGGCATGCAATGGGGTGTGTGGGGCCCATTGTGGACTTCCAAGCATGCTTGGACTCTCTATTTGCTTGCTTATTTGAATTCTCTCTTCTCAAATTTCATCAATGTAGGTTCCATGTTGATTTCTCCTACAAATTGAAAGAGGAAATTTTGACATTAATCATATGTAAGAACATAATTATGAACCATGTATGGGACCCTACATTCCTAGTGATGCACCAAAATGACCAACTTTCTAAAAATAGCACTTGGTGCCAAAAATAGCAAGATATGCATTGATGAAACCAAAAGCCTAATTTTGGGGTGATAAATGAGATGAGAAAAAATTAATTTCAAAAAGTCATGCAATTTAATGAATTTTGACCAATTTTGACCATTTCTCCAAAAATACCCTCAAATGCATGTAATCATGAAATTAAATGCAATTCTATGTAGTTAAACCTAATTAAGTTCACAAATGCTAATGAAATGATGACTTAATGACCTAGTTTTGTGGACTTATCACACTCCCCAATCAGCCTTTTGCTAGTCCCTTAGCAAAATAAGCGACAAGGAAGAAAACACATAAACTAATCATACAGTAAACAAACTAATGTAGAAAATAGAAATGAAAAACATCACTTTTGCTGGTACTCTCGACTGCATTTAGCGTATGTAGTAAGCCCTTAAACCCCTAGGTTCCCCCTAGTGGACGAGTTGTGCCTCGTGAGGGTTTGCAGTGAATAGACCCACAAAATTCTTTTTTTTTTTTTTTGCAAAGAATGTTTAAAACTTATCAAAATCCAGGGAAACTTCTTCCAAGAGAAAATTTATAGACACTGACTATTCTTCATTCTCGGAATTTTCAAGGACAAATCTTAAATTCGGTTCACAAATCCCATATTCTGGTCAGAAATTCTCAAAATCATGCTAATTGATCGTGCACGGTGAAGAGCATGTATACGAAATAAGCATCAAATGATCCACCAATAATTTTCGTAAAAATAATTAATTATTTTTTTAAATTGAGTTCAGGGCCGCCTAAACGTATAAAAAAGACACAGTCTTCCTCTCAAGGCGATAATGACGACTTTCGCACTACTGTTTTTTCAAAGGGCGCATTTTTTTTCTCTCTCTCTCTTTTTTTAACACACACATGTGACTGTGCAATGTCTAGGTCCCTTAAGCTTTCTAATTAACCCACGTAACGAGCATTAGGCCAATGACTCCCAAACCAGATGGCTTTAGGGCAGTAGGTATGAAAATACCCCTAAGGGCTTACTAACTCGGGTTAAAAAGGCTACGAACCCAAACTAGTCACAAATTTTTTTTTCTTTTTTTTTTTTCAAGACTTTAACTAAATACTTTTTTTTTGTGGTCCCCAACAATAGGCAGCCCTTTTCATGTATCCACCCGTCGAACCATGAAGCTTTGTACACTAAGGGTCGATTTTCCATTTTTTTTATCAAAGAAAAATGAAAATCATAGCTTCACATTCAAAACCTTGAAAACGTATACAATCTATGTAAAAGTGAGGGATCGAAATTCAACACTTTTCCAAAAACTTTTTCCGTAAATAAAATAGTGAACCATTGTTTTCTTTTGCCCAAAATAAATATCTTCAGCCAATAAAAATTCTCTCAGATGTTTCCCTTTAACAATTTTTTTTTTTTGCTAAAAAAACGAAAAAGAAAATGTAGAATGAAAATTGAACAAATGATCACATGTCAAGTTCTAACTCATACCCCCAAACCTAAATCTAACATTGTCCTCAATGTTATGAATGCATGTGTAATGTGAAATTGAACAATAAGGAAATTTAGAACATCTTACCATGTGGGGTGATTGCAAAAGAATGTGATCAACCAGCTCAATTACCTTCCAAAATTGGGTTGCCTCCCAAACAACGCTAAGTTTAATGTTTAATGTCGTCAGCCCAACATGACAAAAATGATTAGTCCTGGTAAATTGGGTCTTCTAGAAGGATATCCTCAATGTTTTTATTCTTCAATTCCAGAAACGGTTTCAACCGTTGACCATTCACTTTGAAAATATCCCCATTCTTGGGATTTTCAATTTCCACCGCACCATGAAAGTAAACAGTCCTGACAATGAATGGACCAGTCCACCAGGTTCGTAACTTATAGGAAAACAGGTGTAACCGGGAATTATACAAAAGGACTTTCATACCTAGTTCAAATGATTTCCTTAAAATTGACTAATCATGGTTCAACTTCATTCGTTCCTTATAGATCTTGGCATTCTCATAGGCATCATTTCGAAGTTCTTCTAACTCATTGAGTTGCAATTTGCGCAGATTACCCGCAGTGGGTAAGTCAAAATTAAACTTCTTAATGGCTCAATAAGCTCTGTGCTCCAATTTAACAGGCAAGTGCCATGCCTTACCATAGACCAACCTATATGTGGACATCCCAATAGGTGGCTTATAAGCGGTTCGATAGGCCCACAGTGCGTCGATCAATCGCAAAGACCAGTCTTTCCGAGTGGGATTGACCGTCTTTTTCAGAATTTGTTTAATTTGCCTATTTGAAATTTCCGCTTGGCCACTTGTTTGTGGGTGATAAGGTGTAGCAACCTTATGGGTGACATAATATTTTTTTAACAAATGCTCAAAGGGACGGTTGCAAAAGTGAGTGCCTCTGTCACTAATGATCGCTCTAGGTGTACTAAGGCGAGAAAATATATGATCTCTCACGAACTTAATCACCACATGGTGGTCATTCTTCTTTGTTGGTATCGCTTCTACCCACTTGGAAACATAGTCTACAGCCAGTAAAATGTAAAGATTTCCAAAGGAATTTGGAAATGGCCCCATGAAGTCAATTCCCCATACATCAAAAATTTCCACTATAAGTATAGGATTCAAGGGCATCATGTTCCTTCGATTGAGCTTGCCAAGCTTTTGACACCTTTCACAGTTCAAACAGAATGTGTGGCAATCTTTAAAGATAGTGGGCCAGTAAAATCCACACTGTAAAACTTTTGCAGCTGTCTTTTTCGAACTAAAGTGACCCCCACAAGCATGATCATGGTAAAAGAAAATGACCGAGTAATGGTCATGATCAGGAATGCATCTCCTGATGATCTGGTCCGGGCAATACTTAAAAAGATACGGGTCATCCCAGAAAAAGTACTTGACCTCAGCTGGAAATTTTGATCGATCTTGTTTTGACCAATGGGTGGGCATCTCCCCTATAACAAGGTAATTGATTATATCTGCAAACCAGGGGATTTGAGAAATACTGAGCAATTGTTCATCAGGAAGATTTTCATTCAGTGGGACCTCATCCGAAGGCTCTAAAGGTATCCTCGAAAGATGGTCTGCTACAACATTCTCACATCCTTTTTTATCTCTTATTTCCAAATCAAACTCTTGTAGCAGAAGGATCCACCGGATCAATCGGGCTTTCGCATCCTTTTTTGACATAAGGTATCTCAGGGCTGCATGATCCGTGTAGATAATGACTTTAGACCCTATTAAGTAGGACCAAAATTTCTCTAAGGCAAAAATTACAGCTAACAATTCTTTTTCAGTGGTTGTGTAATTGAGCTGTGCATCATTGAGGGTCCTCCTAGCATAGTAAATCACATGAGGTAGCTTTCCAACCCGTTGAACCGAAACAGCTCCAATAGCAGTATCGGATGCATCACACATTAGCTCAAATGGAATGGTCCAATCAAGTGGCTGAATTATAGGGGCTGAAGTTAGTTCCTTTTTTAGTCTTTCAAAAGATTTTAGACACTTTTCATCAAATTCAAACGGGGCCTCTTTTGTCAACAATTGGCACAAAGGTTTAGCAATTTTACTAAAATCCTTGATGAATTTACGATAAAAACCAGCATGGCCTAGGAATGATCGAATCTGCTTAACTGATTTTGGTGGTGGCAATTTGGAGATCAAATCAATTTTTGCTTTATCCACCTCAATTCCATTATCAGAAATAATGTGTCCTAGAACTATGCCCCCTTTTACCATAAAATGACATTTCTCCCAATTTAATACTAAATTCTTTTCTTTGCATCTTTCAAGCACAAGGGACAAATGATGTAAGCACTCCTCAAAAGAATTGCCAAAGACCGAAAAATCATCCATAAAAACCTCAATGAATCTTTCTACCATGTCAGAAAATATGCTCAACATGCACCTTTGAAAGGTGGCTGGTGCATTGCATAGCCCAAAGGGCATGCGTCTGTAAGCGAAAGTACCAAACGGACATGTGAAGGTGGTCTTTTCCTGGTCCTCGGATGCAATTGGGATTTGATTATAACCAGAATAACCATCAAGAAAACAATAATATGCATGACCGGCTAGCCTCTCGAGCATCTGATCCATGAATGGGAGGGGAAAATGATCTTTTCGAGTGGCTGAGTTCAACTTCCTATAATCAATGCACACCCTCCATCCAGTCTGTATCCGAGTGGGTACCAATTCATTGCCCTCATTTTGAACCATTGTTATTCCAGATTTCTTTGGTACCACTTGAACCGGGCTCACCCATGCACTATCAGATATGGAGTAAAGCACTCCTGCATCGAGTAATTTTAAGACTTCCGACCTTACCACTTCCTTCATTGCAGGGTTTAGTCGCCTTTGTGGTTCACGAGAAGTTTTTGCATTTTCTTCCAAATGGATTCTATGTTGGACCACAAATGAGCTAATTCCTTTAATATCTGCAATGGACCACCCTATAGCTTCCTTATGCTCTTCCAAAATTTTAACGAGCTTTTTCTCTTGGACATGGTCTAAGTCTGAAGCTATAATCACTGAAAGGGTTTCTAGCGGGCCTAAAAATACATATTTCAAGATATCCGGCAATTGCTTGAGTTCTAACTTAGGGGGCTCTACAATTGATGGTGCAGGTGGGGAAGCAAATGGAGTTAGAATCTCATGCTTTGGTTGCCACCTGGAGAAATCCATAGATGGGGTTGAGTCTAACAGTGCGTTGACTTCCTTAATATGTTCATCTACATCAAAATCACTTCCAAAGTGGGCCAGACAAGCCTCTAGTGGATCTTCAAGTTTCAAATGGGATAAGTGATTTTCCACCAATTCATGAATGTAACTAACTTCAAAAACCCCATCATCCTCATCAGGAGGTTGCTTACTAACATTAAAAATGTTCACTTGGACTGTCATGGTCCCAAAAGAAATTTGCATTACTCCATTCCTATAATTGATCAAGGCATTTGAGGTGGCTAGGAATGGTCTCCCCAAGATAACTGGAATTTTGGGTTCAGCCCCAGATGTCTATTTGGTATCCAAAACAATAAAATCGACAGGAAACACAAAGTCTCCGACTTTGATAAGAACGTCTTCGACTACCCCCTTGGGGTATTGAATTGATGCATCAGCTAATTGCAAGGTCACATGGGTCTGTTTCAACTCCCCCAAACCTAATTCTTCATAAACAGAGTATGGAAGAAGGTTTACACTTGCACGCAAGTCTAGCAAAGCTTTCTCTATGTGATGGTCCCCTATATGGCAAGAAATGGTAGGACACCCTGGGTCCTTGTATTTGATCGGGGTTGGATAGGAAATGATTGAGCTAGCTTGTTGGGCTAGAAAAGCCTTCTTGCGGAATTTGTTGGATAGCATCAAGTAGTGGGATATTAATTCTTACTTGTTTGAATACTTCTAGCATTTTATCCAATTGAATAGTTGATTTTGCTGGGCCTAGCCTCTGTGGGTATGGTGCCTTAGGAACATAGGTCCTAAGAGTGGGCTCACTAGGTGATGGTTCAGCATTGACTGGCTTCTCTGGTTCTAATATAGGTTCAGCATTCACACTTGGTTCTCCAGTTTCTACTTTTTCACTTGATTCGTCCTTATGTTCCTTCAGTAGTTTGACCTTGTTATCAACCTGTGTACCAGACCTAAGGGTGATTATGGATTTCACTTGTTCCGGCCCTTTTCCTTTAGGATCATGAACAACTTGGCCCTTGGGATTAGGTTCGGGTTGACTAGGGAAGGTTCCCTTATCTCTGGCACTGATGGAGTTGGCCAATTGGCCCATCTGATATTCCAATTTTGCAAGGGTTTGAGTATGGCCATTCAAAAGTTGAGTAGTGGTCTGTTGGAATTGAGCAATACTCTGGGTCAATTGGGTCGTGGTTTGAGACATGACTTTCATGGCCTCTTCTGAAGAATCTACCCTCTGGGTCAATGGATTGGGATTGAAATTGGGTTTTTGGAAACCGGGTGGGGCATTCACTTGAGATTGATTGAGCTGAAATTGAGTGGACTGAAATGGGCCACCTTGAGTTGGGCCTTTGGTCCAAGAAAAGTTTGGGTTGTCCCTCCAACCTGGATTGTAAGTGTTAGAGTATGGGTCATACCTCGGACGATGATCAAAACGAGAGTTTTGATATAGTGCATTTACCTTCTCAACAGACTCGGTCTGATTATATCTTAATGAGTCCAAAGTGTTTGGAGTGGGCTTTTGGTTCAGCTCTAAGGCCTCTATTCTTCTCACAAGTGTGGCCAATTTGGCCTCTGCCTCAATTTTGGATTCAATCTTGAACATCCCCCCTTTCTAGGAATGGTGGGTTTAATGGGCTCCCTCTTTATAGGGTCCCACTGTAATGTGTTTTCAGCGGTATCTTCCAAAAATGTCCATGCTTCTTCTGTTGTTTTTTTGTGTAAATTGCCCACTACAGAAAGATTCTACCATTTGTTTGGTTGGGTAATCCATGCCTTCATACACAATTTGGACTAATCGGATTTTTTCAAATCCATTGTGGGGACATTGGATTAAGAGATCCTTGAATCGTTCCAAATAACTATAAAGTGTCTCCCCTTCCATTTGTTGGAATCCATTGATGGCCTGCCTAATCGAAGCGGTTTTCTGCTTGGAATAGAATTTTTTGTAAAATTCTTCGACTAACTTGGCCCATGTAGTGATGGACCCGGCCTGTAAGGCATAAAGCCAAGTTTTAGCCTTTTCTTTTAGGGAGAAAGGAAATAATCGAAGTTTAAGGGCCTCTTCAGTCATGTGATTGATTCTCATGGTCCCACAGATGTCCTCAAATTCCCTAACATGTTAATATGGGTTTTCATGGTCTAGCCCAAGGAATAGTAGGAGCATCTGGATCATGCCAGATTTCAGCTCAAATGTGGCATTGGTCTGAGGAAGGGTGATGCAGGACGGTTGAGTTGTCCTGGTGGGTTACATGTAGTCCTTTAAAGTCATGGGTGGGTCCATTTGATCAACCATTCTAACAATTTCTTCAAAAATTGAAGACTTTCCGACAATGGTTAAGGTTAATTAGGGCTCTATCTTGACTAATCTTTTACTCTTGCGTACCCACAATTTCTCTCTCTCAGGTCTAGAGTGCATGCATCGATTTCAACTTTAAAGAAATACAAGCCTAATCTATATGCGGGGCCCTAATGGTCCTACTAAATGATGCACAAGCAGTCAAGCATAAAGATTGAGCACAAAAAATTATCCTACAGTTAACCTAACTCACTAGACTGCTCCTAACTGGTTTAAATAGTACACTAAGGCCTCCAATCCGGTCTTATGAAGTCAAATCGACTAGGTAAGTCCCCAGGATGAGTGGTGGGGTCACAATGCACTTGGCAAGGGTCCCGCTTAAAAACCAAACTCCTAGAACAGAGACTGCCACCCTTTGGAGGGACAGGACTTACCTAGACATCGACTTGACCAAAGAGCGCAATTGGTGCAACCTTTTGTGGTCTTCGTCCTAATGAGCTCGAGTCTTATGGTCTCGTTTCTACCTTATTTTAATTAATATTTAGGTTCCTATGTGAGAGGTGGTTAAACCTAATTGGGCAAGGATCTGGTGATGAAATCCAGTCCTTATCTTATTGGGGTCAATTGCCCTTAACTAAGTGTGTGTCCAATTAGATGGTGTGTCAATCAAGCATTCACACTTTGCAAAAATTAAATCATCCAAGCCCCACTTGCAAGTAAAAGATTCGTGGGGTAAAGTTTAGAAACTCTTACAGTGGGTCCACGCAAATCTTTAAACTGTGCAAGCTTAACCTGTATTGTTTTAGCAACTTTGCAATTCTGAGAGCAACTTGTTTGCTTAAAAGCAATCCCCGCTATTTCCTTCCTTCTAGAGTCCTTCAAAATTCAGAATGTAACCTCAAAGAAAACAACTAAAATGTTAGATCTAAATAATCTACTAAATATAGCTAACAATTGTCAATAAAACTCCTAAATTGAAAAATAAACCTAATATAAATTTCACAACCCTAAACTACTGCAATTTGAATGAAAGATGCACTTCTAAAACTCCTAATGCAGTCCTAAGTTAAATGGAGACCTTCTTGTCAAGTGCTGAAAAAAATCTAAGTGTTGAGACCTGTTGTACATGCCCAAGTTTACAGATCTGTACGACCCACTTGTATTAATAAAAAACTGATAGCAATGACTGGGATGTAATCTCCTAATATGCAAGAAACAAAAAAAAAAAAAAAAAACAGAGACTAAAAAGGATAAAAGACAAAGAAGTTATGCTATAATGAAGTTGGCTACTTGAACCAATTTTTTTACTTATTGCAAAATCTGCCTGACTGATTGGCCCTATTCACAGTACTAAAAGTTGGACTTCCAAAACGTATTTTTTTCTGAAATTCTGATGGTTCAAAGTCAATATACCAAAGTCCTATCCACCCAAATTTCAAGTCAAAAGGAGTTCGTTTGACTGGTTTTCAAAGTGCGAACTTTTGGAGAAAAACCAAGTCAAATCTGTCGAAAAAAATAGTGCTGAAATTTGTATTCTATGTAACCACTTGAAATCAGTCCGAAAATTAATTAAAGAACAACAACAAAAACTTGAAAAATAGCAACCACAATCTTTAAGAAACACTAAAAATAAACCAAATGCAAGTTATGAATGCAACTAACTAAAAAGTATGCTATGATATGAACAAATAATGCAAGAAATCTTAACTAAAAGATTCTTTTCAAATTGGCTCCCCGGCAACGGCGCCAAAAACTTGATGTGATCAATATCAATCATAAAATACCGCAAGTGCACGGGTGTCTAGATAAGACAATGGCAAGAACGGGTCGAACCCACAGGTAGCTATTAAAGAAACTTTTAAAGTAAGAAAACTAATTAACTAACAATTTAAGAAAAGTTTTGAGTTTATATTTAAAAATTAAGCAACTAATATAGAAATTCGAAATCTACCAATTAATGAAGATGACTAGAGTATAGGAAGCCAATAAGCATCCACCAATTATTTATCAAGTAACCCTAACTTTTTCCAATTTTTACTTCAAATCAAAGACAAATCAATGTTTTTAATTTGGAAAATCTAACTTTTAAAATCCCTTTTTAATTATAAAAATTCAAAACTCAAGACTTCCTCCATCTCATAAAAGAATAAAAATAATTTAAGCACCACCCATCAAAAGTAAGCATAAACATCAAAAGATCTAAATCCTAAGCATGGCCTATCAAACCTAAGCATGAGTAGTCAAAAATTAAATTTTATTTTTAGAAATAAAAATAGAGATTTGCCTAGGGCACGAAGACAAGCCTATTAATCATTAAGCACATAATCATGGAACACAAATTAGAATTACTAAGCAAATAAAAAGACGATTACTTACCTTCATCCATAACTCTAATAAAGAAAATTAGCCCGCCATTGCAAAGAATGCTTCTTGATTTATCGTTAAAAATTGCATCTTTATAACTTCTCCTTCACAAATTTCCTCCTTCAAAATAAATCCTTGGACATGGCCCAAGGCTACCAAAAATAAAAATAAACTAATGGAAAAGAAGAAAGGAAGAGAAAAAGAAAGGAATAGGAGAGAGGGAGAGCTTTGGACGTATGGAATGTGTTATGGGTCTCCATCATGCCTCCTTTTATACTTTTTGCAAACCCCTTTTAGTAAAGAAGTACCATCCTTTTAGGTATCTTTTTCCTTATTTGTAGGGATTCTTTCTTGTTCTCCAAGCTAACTTCTTTATTTAAAAAGACTTTTAAATTTGAGAGATCTCCTTACCTTATTAGGTTTCTTGATGCATACACTTTCCTTGTACAATTCCAAGAATATCTCTAAAAATTGCATGATGATGTAAAGGGAATAAACTTCCCAAATATTGAGATTTTTTTGCAATTCCCGCCTAAAACCGTAGCAGACAACTTCCGAAGGTCATATCTCCCTCAATATAGCTCTGATTTTGGCAATCTTGGGCTCCACGGATATCTACTCGAAAAGAGCTTTCCAACGGTGGCTAGATTGCGACGATCCGACACTCGGTTTGAGAGTTATGGCCATTTTAAGTTGCTGTCCCTGAAAAATCCGGGAATAATTGTGCAAAAATGGAAGCTTTTATGTTGGCATGCAATGGGGTGTGTGGGGCCCATTGTGGACTTCCAAGCATGCTTGGACTCTCTATTTGCTTGCTTATTTGAATTCTCTCTTCTCAAATTTCATCAATGTAGGTTCCATGTTGATTTCTCCTACAAATTGAAAGAGGAAATTTTGACATTAATCATATGTAAGAACATAATTATGAACCATGTATGGGACCCTACATTCCTAGTGATGCACCAAAATGACCAACTTTCTAAAAATAGCACATGGTGCCAAAAATAGCAAGATATGCATTGATGAAACCAAAAGCCTAATTTTGGGGTGATAAATGAGATGAGAAAAACTTAATTTCAAAAAGTCATGCAATTTAATAAATTTTGACCAATTTTGACCATTTCTCCAAAAATATCCTCAAATACATGTAATCATGAAATTAAATGTAATTCTATACAGTTAAACCTAATTAAGTCCACAAATGCTAATGAAATGATGACTTAATGACCTAGTTTTATGGACTTATCAGTCCATTACAGATATAAAAGGAATAAGCCCATCCGTGGTCCAACATAGAATCCATTTGGAAGAAAATGTAAAAACTTCTCATGAACAATAGAGGCGACTGAACCCTGCAATGAAGGAAGTGGTTAGGTCGGAAGTCTTCAAATTACTTTATGCAGGGGTGCTTGACCCCATATTTGATAGTGCATGGGTGAGCTCGGTTCAAGTGGTACTAAATAAATCTGGAATAACAGTGGTTCAAAATGAGGGCAATGAATTGGTACTCACTCGGATACAGACTGGATGGAGGGTATGTATTGATTATAGAAAGTTGAACTTAGTCACTTAGAAAGATCATTTTCCCCTCCCATCCATGGATCATATGTTCGAAAGGCTAGCCAGTCATGTATATTATTGTTTTCTTGATGGTTATTTCGGTTACAATCAAATTTCAATTGCACCCGAGGACCGAGAAAAGACCACATTCACCTGTCCGTTTAGCACTTTTGCTTACAGACGCATGCCCTTTGGACTATGCAATGCACCTGCCGCCTTTCAAAGGTGCATGCTGAGCATATTTTTTGACATGGTAGAAAGATTCATTGAGGTTTTCATGAATGATTTTTTGGTCTTTGGCAATTCTTTTGAGGAGTGCTTACATCATTTGTCCCTTGTGCTTCAAAGATGCAAAGAAAAGGATCTAGTATTAAATTGGGAGAAATGTCATTTTATGGTAAAAGGAGGCATAGTTTTGGGATACATTATTTGTAATAATGGATTTGAGGTGGACAAAGCAAAAATCGATTTGATCTCCAAACTGCCACCACCAAAATCAGTTAAGCAGATTCAATCATTCCTGGGCCATGCTGGTTTTTATTATAGATTCATTAAGGATTTTAATAAAATTACTAAACCTTTATGCTAATTGTTGATAAAAGAGACCCCGTTTGAATTTGATGAGAAGTGTGTAAAGGCTTTTGAGAGACTAAAAAGGGAACTAACTTCAGCACATATAATTCAGCCACTTGATTGGACCATTCCATTTGTGCTAATGTGTGATGCATCCGATACTGCTATTGGAGCTATTTTGGGTCAACGGGTTGGGAAGCCACCTCATGTGATTTACTATGCAAGTAAGACTCTCAATGATGCACAGCTAAATTAGACAACCACTGGAAAAGAATTGTTAGTTGTAATTTTTGTCTTTGAGAAATTTCGGTCATACTTGATAGGGACCAAAGTCATCATCTACACAAACCATGCAGCTCTGAGATACCTTCTGTCCAAAAAGGATGCAAAATCCCGATTGATCCGGTGGAACCTTCTGTTACAAGAGTTTGATTTGAAAATAAGAGATAAAAAAGGATATGAGAATGTTGTAACAGACCATCTTTCGAGGTTACCCTTAGAGCCATCAGATGAGGTCCCACTGAATGAAAGATTCTCCCATTACTCGGTCGTTTCATTCTGCCATGATGATGCTTGTGGTGGCCACTTTAGTTCGAATAAGACAACTGCAAAAGTTTTGCAGTGTGAATTTTACTGGCCCACAATCTTTAAGATTGCCACACTTTCTGTTTGAACTGTGAGAGGTATCAAAAGCTTGGCAAGCTCAATCGAAGGAACATAATGCCCTTGAATCCCATACTTGTTATGAAAATTTTTGATATGTGGGGAATTGACTTCATGGGGCCATTTCCAAATTCCTTTGGAAATCTTTGCATTTTACTGGTAGTATACTATGTTTCCAAGTGGGTAGAAGCCATACCACGAAGAAGAATGACCACCATGTTGTGATTAAGTTCGTGAGAGATCACATCTTTTCTCGCTTTCGTACCCCTAGAGCGATCATTAGTAACGGAGGCACTCTCTTTTGCAGCTGTCTCTTTTAGCATTTGTTGAAAAATATTTTGTCACCCATAAAGTTATTACACCTTATCACCCATAAACAAGTGGCCAAGCGAAAATTTCGAATAGGAAAATTAAACAAATTCTGAAAAAGACGGTCAATCCCACTCAGAAAGACTAGTCTTTGCGATTGATCGATGTACTGTGGGCCTATCGAACTGCTTACAAGACACCTATTGGGATGTCCCCATATAGGTTGGTCTATGGGAAGGCATGCCACTTGCCTATTGAATTGGAGCATAGAGCTTATTGGGCCATTAAGAAGTTCAATTTTGACTTATCCAATGCGGGTACTTTGCGCAAATTGCAACTCAATGAGTTGGATGAACTTAGAAATGATAAGAATGCAAAGATCTACAAGGAAAGAGTGAAGTTAAACCATAATAACTCAATTTTAAGAAAATCCTTTGAATCGGGGTATGAAAGTCTTTTTTTATAACTCCCGATTACACCTACTTTCAGGGAAGTTACGAACCCGGTGGATTGGTCCGTTCATTGTCAAAAATATTTACTTTTAGATCATTCATTGTCAGAAATATTTACTATCATGGTGATGTGGAAATTGAAAATCCTAAGAATGGGGATGTTTTCAAGGTGAATGGTCAACATTTGAAACCGTGGTTGGAACTGAAGGGCAAAAACATTGAGGATATCCTTCTGGAAGACCCAATTTGCCAAGACTAATCATTTTTGGTCACGTCGGGCAGGCGACATTAAACTTAGCGTTGTTTGGAAGGCAACCCAATTTTGGAAGGTAATTGAGCTGGTTGATCACATTATTTTACAATCACCTCACATGGTAAGATATTCCAATTTTTCTTATTGTTCATTTTCACGTTACACATGCATTCATAACATTGAGGACAATGTTGAATTTAGGTTGGGGGTGTGAGTTAGAACTTGACATGTGATTATTTGTTCAATTTTCATTCTACATTTTCTTTTTTGCTTTTATTTATTTTTTATCAGATTTAAAATTTTTTTTTGCTATTGTTAGATTAGAGGGAAACTTTCGAGAGAATTTTTTTGGGCAAAAGAAAATAATAGTTCACTATTTTATTTATGGAAATGGTTTTTGGAAAAATGTTGAATGTTGATACCTCACTTTTACATAGGTTGCATACGTTTTCGATGTTTTGAATGTGAAGTTATGATTTCCATTTTTCTTTGATAATTGAAAAAAAAGGGGAAATCGACCCTTAGTATGTAGAGATTCCTAGTTCGATGGTTGGATACATGGAAAGGGCTGCATATTGTTGGGGACCGAAAAAAAAGTGTTTAGTTAAAAGTCTTGAAAAGAATAAAAAGTTTTGTGACAGTTTGGGTTCATAGCCTTTTTAACTCGAGCTAGTAAGCCCGTAGGGGTATTTACATATCTAGTGCTTTAAAGCCATCTGATTTGGGAGTCATTGGCCTAATGCTCATTACATGGGTTAATTAAAAAGCTTAAGGGACCTAGGCATTGCACATCACATGTGTGTGTTTGAAAAAAAAAAAGAAAAAATAATTTTTTGTGGCCTTTGAAAAAACAATAGTGCGAAAGCCGTCATTATCGCTTAAGAGGAAGACTATTTTTCTTTGCTAAGTTTAGGCGGCCCAGAATAAATAGAGGATTATATCAGCTGAACCATGCGAGTTGCACGTGTTGAGCTAGTCCCATGAAAAATAAATCAGCCCATTTCCCTTTTGGTTTCACTTTTCATTTTCCCCCATTTCCAAACTTAAGCAGAGCACTCCCACTCTCGTCTCTCTCTCTCGGTCTCTTAAAAGTTCGTGCAAAGCTCTCCCAGGTCGTCATCTCGTCGCTCGATCTCTCCGACGAAGGCAGCCCAGTTCGCGCGAACTCTCTGACTTCTCTCCTGGTCGTCATCTCGTCTCTTTATCTCTTTTGGTTGCGCGAGCTCTCTGACGATTGCAACCCACTTCTCCCTCTCTCATCTCTCTCTCAACGGGCCGTGCGACCTCTTCGTTCCAACTCTCATCTCCTTGTCTCTCTCTCTCCCAGTGCGACGCCAAGGAAGAAAAGACCCAGATTGACGAAGCCTCTCTCTCCCTCTCTGGACTGCGCCGAATTGCAGAGCCCAACCTCGGTGAGATGTTTTTAAACTCTATTTTTCTTCTTTTTGATGTGGGGTTTGATGCATGTTTCTTTGGATTGAAATGGAACTGTGGGATGGTTTTACTGTTGATGCTGACACCGATTTGAGGTTGAGATTTGAAAATAAAAGTGATTTTTTTTTTCTTTTGTGACTGTAATGTCATGCCAATCAATCTCAACCCCACCACCAGTGATGGCTAACAAATGACATGTGGATATATGCGTCGGAGCTAGTAACTAATTGATTTGAAAATTCAGAAAGAAATAGAAAAAAAAGAAGCACATAACAAAACAAAAGAAAAAAGACAAACTCTGTTTTTCTAAGGTTTTGAATAGTCACTGAATACTCAAGAGTTTGTCCCCAGATTTGACCTTGTTCCTATTGGCCTTGATAGAAATTCACGACATCAAGTAATGTGGTGTCCACCTCAATACTTTGTTTGTCTGTGAGGATTTATGATAGAACTTAGGTGAATGGAAGAATTAGGATGAAACTTGTTTTCTTTTTTTATACTTCTTTTTTTTTATATGTCCAAATGGAAGAATTGACATGCTATTTGAAATAGTTTGGCGGTATGGATTCTGTTCTATTATGCAATGAAATAGGATTTATGCAATGAAATAGGATGAAAATATGGCCATGTTAAATGCCAGAACTAACTTTTGTTTTAGACCAATCAACACATGTTTGCTTCAAACAAATCCAGCTCTAATTCATGACCATGTTTTTATTATTTGTCGTCCAAATTACATATGGATGTGAGCTCCTCATCATCACCTTTTGTTCGTTATCCGGTTGTAGATGAAAACATGACACCAAAATTGGGCATGCATTTTGCTGTAAGTGTCTATAGTTTAGCATTTTATTACTAATTATATTTTTTCACTTCGAGAGGAGATGAGAGTCGTAGCGAAGAGGTGATGACCGGGAGAGTGGGAATGAAAATTGAGATGACGACCGGGTGAGAAGTCGGAGAATTCGCGCGAACTGGGCTGCCTTCGTCAGAGAGATCGAACGACAAGATGACGATCCGGGAGAGCTTCGCCCGAACTGGGGAGAGAGAGAGAGAGAGAGAGAGAGAGAGAGAGAGAGAGAGAGAGCTCTGCTTATGTTTGGAAATGGGAATAGGTTTGGAAAGGGGGGAAAATGAAAAGTGAAACCAAAAGGGAAGTGGGTTGATTTATTTTTCGTGGGACTGCGCCAACACGTGCAAGTCGCATGGTTCAGCTGTTACAATCCTCAACTGCAGTTGAGGAGAGCCACTCCCATATATATATATATATATATATTTCACGAAAATTCTTGGTGGATCATTTGATGCTTATTACGTATACATACTTTTAACCGTGCGTGATCGATTTAGCATGATTTCAAGAATTCCTGACCAAAAGATGGGATTGGTGAACCGAATTTAAGATTTTTCTTTGAAAATTCCGAGAACCGAGAATAGTCGGTGTCTATAAGTTTTCTCTTAGAAGAAGTTGGAATTTTTTAAAAATATTTTTCTTTTGAAAAAAAATTAAAAAAAAAAAAAGATTTTTATGGGTAAATTCACTACAAACTCTCACGAGGCATAACTCGTCTAAGAGAGGGAACCTAGGGGTTTAAGGGCTTGCTGCATACGCTAAATGCAGTCGAGAGAGTCAGCGAAAATTGCAATTTTCTTTTTGTTTTTTTGCATTTGTTAGGATAGTAAACTTCTCCTTTTTCAGTTATTTTGTTCAAGGACTAGCAAAAAGCTGCTTTGGGGGTGTGATAAGTCCACAAAATTGTAGTTGTCATCCATCATTTTATGTTACTTTGTGGACTTAATTAGGGTAATTTGCATTCAATTTCGTTGAATTTCATAATTCCATGCATTTGAGCATCCAAGTTGGAATTTTAGTCAAAATCATTCAAAATCATCAATCTTGCATGAATTTTATGAAATCATTGGTTTATATCATCTTAGTGTCACACAAATTAGTTTTTTGATTCTAGCATCATTAATTAGTTCATGGAAAATCATCTAGTTTGGTGCATTCATGTGCATGATCTCATTCGAGTCCCGTGCATGACATTTATGAATTTTATACATATTATGGCTGATTTATTCTTTCTATTATTCTTGCAGGGAATCTTCAATTTTTTTGGGACCCCGCCTTGAAAAGCAAAAAAGAGAAGGAATTCGTAGAGGACGTCCAAGCCATGCCAAGTCAAGATTTCATGCCCATGCAGGCCCACTCTCATGTGAAGGAAAAAAATTCAGATTTCGGGGCCCGCGGATAGAAGAAAATTGATGAGAAATAAAAAGGAGAAAAATCCAAGAAAGTTTCCAAATTGCAGTACACGTCCATACAAAGGATGTTCTTAGATTTGCATGCCTCATGTGGGGCCCATCATGTGTTCCAATTTGCATGATTAAATCTGAATCTCAGATTTAGAATTTTTCAAAACTAAATGTTGGCCCAAGGTATGTGAAGTTGCAAGATGAAAAGGAGATCAAATTTAGGAAGTCTTGTCCAAAAAATAGAAGAAGCTAAAATCTCTCCAAAAGTTGTTAAGAAATCCACCTTAGCCTGGCATCTAGGAGAAGAATTTGCAAAAGAGTAGTAAGTCAAGAGATATTCAAGGAGGACACGTTGGAGTATCACTTAGGCTTGGAAAGCATCACGAGAAACAACGTTCTAGCAAAGTGATTATTAGGAAAGTCTTTTCTAAAAGAAATTATAAGAGATTATTGGTGGGCCATGGTAAAAGAAGAGATGGTTAGATGAGTTTTTTGGTGGCCACTCAAAGAGCTTGATTTAGAAAGACTTGTAGCCAAACAAGGAAGTGAATAACACTTGCAATAACTATAGCATGGAAATAGCAATATAACGATGGAAATTTTTGTGGGCTTAAGGGAATCAAATTCTATATATATTGGACATCCATAGCCTCAAAGGAGCATCTCACGTAGAACACTCTCTCTCTCTCTCAACCTTTTCTCTCTCTAGAAAAAAAAGAACAATATGTAGGTATTTTGGAGCCCTGTTCCAGAACTAGAGTAGAAGAGTGTGAGATAAAATTGTAATTGCCATGAAGTTTTCAATGAAAATCACATTTTTTGTAATGGAGGAGTAGATTCTTTTGGATAGGAGCACAAAGTGAAGTTAAGTGATTTTATTTTCATTCTTTGTATTTTATTTAATTTTTATGTCCTTATGATGCATGTTTAATAGAATAATAGATCTACCTTTGCGCCGCAGGCAAACCTTCGCTTTATATTTTAAATAAATTTCTTTTTGATCAGTTAATCTTTTTTTAATAAAATATACTTAGGTTTATATACCTTTGACATTTTATGCTTAATTTGTTAACCGACGCTCAAAGTAATTTTTATGAGGTGATGGAGATCTTGGGTTTGTTGACACCAAAAATGTCACTTTGCCTCTTCAACATCAAGAAAGCTGCATGAAGTCGCAACCTGCCATAAATAGGCAATGCAATTTCTCCAAAAAATCAAATCTTGTCAGAATCAAACAAAAACTGCAAGATCCTTCAAGATAGCCAAGAGAAGAGTACACATGAAGTTTCGGGCCATTTCGACAACATTTGGCCTAACTTCACTTCTCCGACAGCTAAACGGGAGCTCTCGGCGGCGACATCATCGGAGACGTCAAAACTTCGATCAGAGCCTACGGATGACTCCAGCATGTCTCAAAAGGGCTCCATGCCAAATTTCAAGTCAAACCGACAACGTTTGACCCTCCATCAATGCTCGAGCAGCAAAATCAAGCCTCCCGGCGGCGGGAACCACCGAAGCCTTCGCTCATCAAACCAAGTGCATGAGTGGCTTCAACATGCTTTCAAAAGGCTGCACGTCGAATTTCAGGTCATTCCGACAACGTTTGACCAGGTTTCGACGCTCCGAAAGAAAATCAAGCCTACCGGCGGCGGAGCTCCCCGGGACCATGGTTTCCAAGACAGAGCCTGTGGATCATCTCAAAATGACTCCAATAGGTTCCCTGTCAAATTTCAGGTCAATCGGACATCGTTTGACCACATATCAAAGCTCGGCATTTTCCCCGCAGCAAAATCAAGTGAAGCATCGACGGGACCCCAAACGGCTTCAAAACTCAAACAAAAGCCTATGGTTGGTCTTATTTATTGCTCAGGAGGCTTCACCTCAAATTTCAGGTCATTCCGACATCGTTTGACCAAGTTTCAGCTTCTGGCGGAAAATTAGCAGCTTTACGCGACAAAGTCTTCGGCTTTCCCGGAAAATTGGAAACTTTGCACTCTAAAAATGCAAGGATTCTCATCAGGTTTTCTACAGGGAAATCAAGCCAATAAATGAGAAGAAATGTCAGGAAAAATACAGAAGAAAATGGCGACGAAAAAGACCTCAAAACGACCGCAAAACGGGCTCCGAAGGGGAAAATTCCCCCAGGGTCGCAGGCCCCTGCGACCATGGCCCATGGTCGCCGGCGACCATGGAAGTCCGGGTCACCGGATTTTCCGCCGGTGACCCGTTTTTCCGTCTTTTTTCGCGTTTCGCGCACTTTGGCCCCTGTGGTTTCCTGAAAATGTGATTTTTAGTGCTTGAAATTGACTCATATCCTCCGACATCCGTCAAAATCACGGGTCAACCTCCAAAAGCATAAAATCATCATTGATCGCTCCAAGATCGCCAACCGGTCGACCAAAAAAAGTGCTCTTTCTGTCCGACCGATCGAGAAATCGACAAGACAGATGTCACCGGCCCGCTCTTAGCTATCAAAGTCTGAAGTTACATGTTCATCCGATGTCGATCAGCATGAAGATCCATCGATGATCATCGCCAGAAGAATTCCAGAAGACACGGCACGGCCCGCGACTCTTCGACTGCTCGGCGACCAATTAATGTGGTTAATTGACTAGCTTTATTGCAGTCATTAATTCATTTCTTTGGACGGCCCAATCAGAAGCAAGCATTTGGGAGTTACAAGTCAATTGATTCATGGCATTTAAACCATGAAACTCCTCTCATTATGGTAATTAAGGTGATTAAAAGCCCTTAATCTCCATCGGCCAATCAGATTCAAGGAAAAAGGAGTTACAAAATCAAGAAATAAATCTTGTAACTCCTCCCATTAAAGCCATTAAAGCCCATAAACTCTCCTAAATGGCTACTAAAAGCCTATAAATAAGAGAGCATTCCATTGAAATGGGGATCAGAAAATCGAGATCGATCGATCGGAAAGAATCCAGAGCTCGTATCCAGAGAAAGAAAAAAGAGAGAAAAAACTCTGCTGAAGTTCTGCACCGGCCACCACTACAAGGTGACAAAAGTCCCTTGGGGGGCACCCCCCCCAAGGTCCTTGCCTTCTCCCGCTGCCTCCAATGGCTTAGACATGGCTTTTCAGCCCGTCTACTTAGCTTTTTATTGGACATAGGACCTTCTCTTGGTCTTTGTCCTCTAAAAATCTGAGGTTATAGCCAAGCCAAGCGAATCAAGAGCATCCTCTGTTCTCATCTGCATGGATGATGGCGAAGCCCATACATGACTTGCGACCGTCAATCTGAACGAGTCCCCCACAATCTCCTGAGAAGTTAGATCCTCCTTTTCTTGCTTTTCATTGTAGTTTGTATTTTTCTAAAAGAGACAAAAATCACAACTCTTGTCTTTTTCATTATTGATGAGAATTGTAAATCGGCTATAAACGCCAAAATCGGCTATAAATGCCAAACAAAATCGCCTTTCACGGCGAACCAAGAAAATGTCTCTTTGCTTAAATATTTGTGCAATGGAAAACTTGAAAGAAGTTGATTTCTTTTTTACTTGCGAAGGTTGATCTCCGGATTACCACTTGCAATTCCAAGTAAAATAGAAAATCTGGCACACCCACACAAAAAAATGTTGATGCACGCTTCAGGCCCGCCTGGGCGCGAAAGGGCCGGACCCGACGGACTCCCACGTTCCGCCGACCCCGGTAGCCGCCCCACGGCGCCTCGGAGCGCGTTCCATCAAGCTGGCACACCCGGTGGGACTCGTTCATTTGAGAACACGGTGTTTGGAAATGAAATATTTGCATATCATACTTTTTGCTCTATGCTTATACTTCTTTTCCGGATTCCTTGGCTACTTTCTAGCTGGTAGCCTATGTTGGATTTTGCATCCTAAAAAAAATGAGATGGGATTTTTTGGAAATTTCTATTTCTTTGAGTTTGTTTCCATTCTTTCTCTTTTCAAAAAAAAAAAATCAGTTTTCTTAGTTTGGATTCAAAATTGAGAAACTTTGATCCTATCCTATCGTTCTTTGGTGTTTGCAGAAATGTTGAGCCCGTTCGACTAAGGTTTTGGACCATCGTTTCTCTTCGATGAGTTCATTAGAGATTTCAAAAAAAAATTATTAAAAAAAAAATAAAAAAAAAATCAGTTTTCTTAGTTTGGATTCAAAATTGAGAAACTTTGATCCTATCCTATCGTTCTTTGGTGCTTGCAGAAATGTTGAGCCCGTTCGACTAAGGTTTTGGGCCATCGTTTCTCTTCGATGAGTCTATTTGGGATTTTTTATAAAGAAGGACATAGACCACTAAGGTTAAACCAATTGCGTTCTTTGATCACGATTGATTCAAGAAAAGCCTTGTCCAGAGTGTGGAGACAGCTTGACTGTTCTAGGCAAGGGTCCTCCAAACGGGTTCATTAAGTAATCCTACCCTTACCTGGGGGCAATTCTATCAATTGAGGTTTCATAAGACCGGGTTAGGAGGCCTATGTGTACTCTCTCGTCTTTAAATCTTAAAAAAAAATTAAAATCAAAATAAAAAAAAAATAAAAAAAAAGATTTTCAAAAAAAATCTTAAAAAAAAAAAACAAAAATTTTCAAAAAAATAAAATAAAATAAAAAAAATAAATAAAAAAATATTTTTAAAAAAAAAATAAAAAAAAATAAAATAAAAAAAATCATTTCAAAAAAAAAAATCTCCAAAAACTCGTCACTTTTGATTTCAGATCTGAGAAATTTTGGTTTCTTCTTTTCTGAGCACTGGCGCTCGCGGAAATCGCCGAGACCGTGTTCAGATCAGAATACCATTTGCTCTCCTTGATGGAACCAATCTTGACATTTCAAAAAAAAAAAAAAACTCGTCACTTTTGGATTCAGATTCGAGAAATTGTGGTCTCTTCCCTTCTGAGTACTGGCGCTCGCGGAAATCGTTGAGCCCGTATTTGAATCGGAATGCCACCTGCTCTCTTTGACGAATCCATTTCTGACATTTCAAAACAAAGAATCCCATCTCATGGATGCGATCTCCAACATTTGTGCCGAGCAATACTGGTACGCCCTTTCAGGGTCTACTGTATCTGTGACCGGCACATTTGTAACTCCTACCTTATATTCTTCTTATCTCGAGCAAGCCCTGCTTCTCGATAAGTCGAATTTAGGTTTACAATTGCTTCTAGCAGTCACTGGAACGCTCATTCTGGGCTCACCATACTTGCTGTCAGAACAATTGTACCATCTATGGCTTTTTGCCTTCTTCATGTCGCTTGGGTCATATCCCTTGAGCGATTTGAAAAGACAACCATAGAAATTCCCATTTATGATCATTATATTCTTGTGATTACTAATGGATGTGGTCTTGTTTCAGAACTTTTTCGAAACTAACAATGGCAGCCTTAACCATTATCTTCGATGAGAACAAGCACCAACTCATGCTTCAACAGAAGCAAACCGAGCGCACTTACAAGCGCCCTGCCAGCTGCCGAAGCGCCAACTCCCTCGGCAACTCTCTGAACTCCGGGTCGACCTCGACTCCCCGGACCATCGTCTTCGGGACACTGGGACCATTCCCACTTCCCGAAGAACAAGCTGCTCCTGCCAAAAAGCAGAAGATCGCCTCTCAACGTGTCACTCTAGTGACACCAAAGGTGAAAGCCCAAAAGCCCGAAGCCCGCGGCACCCCCGCGAAGCCTCGACCAACAACCAACCAGGTCTACCCTAAGACTTGGTCTCCAAGACCTTCCCCAAAACAAAGGAGGTCTCAAACCTCCACCAAGCCAGCATACCTGGCCCCACTCAAGGAGAACCAGTTCTACCCTCTTGCCTACATGAAAGAGGAGAGACCCATCTCCAACCTGACTCCCAAGTCGACCCAGCATGAACCGGCTTGCTCCCACAAGCCCAGAATCAGATCACGCATCACCAGGCCTCTACAAGCACCTGCTAAGGCCTACACTCCTTCGGTTCGACCCTTTATCTCTACAGGGGCCGAACTTGAAAAATTCAAAGCTTCGCTGCAACAGGCAAAGGACCGGGTCCGGATCCTGTCCTTGCCTAGCTACAAAGAAGACAGGCTCGGCTGCTGCGCCCGAGGGAGCACATCCTTCATCGTCAGAGCCCAGCCAGAGCTGACCAAAGCTCAAATCGCTCATCGAGCACGCCGCCGTGCTTCATATCGACAAAAGAGACTAGAGAAGCAACGGACCCAGCCTCCTACACTTCAAGTCTCCCACAAATGGGTCGAAAAAGAAAGACCCGACCAAGTTGCTGCCGTCCATATGGTTGGAAAAACCAGAAGACGCCAAAGGTCAGCATAAAAAATCCATGTCCGACGTCCGGTGACCCGTAGCGTCACCAGGACACAAAGACATCCCGAAGAATCTCCTGCCCCTTCAAGCCAAGGACGGGAGAGTAATCCTTCATCAAGCTCTTCATCAAAAAGAATGAGCCCCAGCTCGGTCACCAGGACGATTTCTTCGTTCGAATCCCGAGGGATGAACGTCTTGGCTACAAGTTCTGAGCCGCCACCTCAGAATCCACCTCGAGATGATGCGCTCACACGCATCCAGCAGTTGGAACAAGGCCAGCAGAGGATTGAAACTCTGATGGAAAACCTTCTCCTTGTCGTCCAAAGTCAGGCGAACAATGAGCCTCCTCCGAATCATAGCAATAACGAGGGAAATGGAGAAGAAAATGAGTCATGCGCCCTCACCAAAAAGGACGTAGACAGTATCCTCGCCAAAGCTAAAGAAGAGGATATACTCAAAGAGCATGGGATCAAGCCACCATATCCTTTATGGATGGACTCGGTCCCGTTCCCCACAAAATTCAAGCATCCTACTCTCCAAACATATACGGGGAAAGGATCAGCCAGACAGCACGTCATCCACTTCAAGATTTTGACGGGAGCTATCGCGGATCAAGATGCACTCAAGATTCGCCTCTTTGCAAGTACCCTAAAAGGTACGGCCTTCGATTGGTACTCCACTCTGCCGGAGAACTCCATTCAGAACTGGGCTATGCTGGAGACACGCTTCCTGACCCACTTCCAAGGTGAGGATCATCCTGTTACTATGGCTCAGCTCTGCAACCTAAAACAGGGAGAGAATGAGTCAACTTATGACTTCATTCACAAGTGGAAAGCAATGGCGTACAAATGCTCAGATGTACTGCCACAAGCGTCGCTAGTCGACATCTGCCGAAACAACATGAGAGCTAAAATCCGCTCCATGATCATCGGCAATAAATCAAAGAACCTGGGGGAACTCCTCGAAGCTTCCATGGAAGCTGAAATGGTGATCAAAGACCTCAACAGTCAGAAGTCATCAAGAAAAGAGCCAACCGCCATTGCAACCTCTAAACCAAAGAAGAAAGAGGTCCTTAATGTGCAAACCAAGTCAGCTCCTCAGCAACCAAAGAAAGCTGAAAATAGAGCTGCAGGTAAGAGACATGAACTCTCTGATGCCTTCAAAGAGCGAGTAGAAAAGAAATATCCGTTCGATGAAAACGTCGAAGAAATCTTTTAGGCTCTCCTAGCAAATGGCAAACTCATTTTGCCAGAGCCCAAAAGACCTGGAGACGTTGGCAAAACCAATGATCCTCGGTACTGTCCATACCACCAGATGGTCTCGCATCCTCTCAATCAATGCTTTGTTGTGAGAGAGAAGATAAACGAGATGTGGAAAAACGGAGTCATCACCTTTGACAAAAACTATAGGACTGCCTCCGTCAACATGGTGTCATGTGGACAAACACCAAAATCACCGAAGAAGAAGATCACTACTTCCTTCAAGGTGATAAAAAGAATTCAAACGTCCGAAGTGTTGGTTCCTTACCCGACACCAGACGGACAACCCATATGGGTACATCCCGATCTCTTGGAAGATGAAAACTGGGAGATCGTAAAAACAAAGCCGACAGCTCAACAGCGAAGGCAGGCTAGGAAACATCTCCTCAGGCTCAAACGGCAAGAGAAGACCCAGCCAAAACAAGAAGTCCATGAAAAGGCAGAGGCCTCCTCTACCACTTCACTCGGGGCAACAAAAACGTCCCTTCTAGAGACTTCAAAGGCGGTAAGAAACTTCACTCTCAGTGATTTCATGCCACCTCAATTCAAAAAAGAAGCCATGCAGGGGGCATTATACTCTTGCAACTCGGTAGTTGGATTCTCCATTGATGGATACGAGTCCAGCGACACCGACGATGGATTCGAGCCCAACTACACCGATGAGTGGGAGGAATCTCTTGAAACAGGAGAATATCTCTCCGATGAAGAATGGGTTCCTGAAACTCACCTTATGCCAGTAATCTGGTATAACCCCTTGCAACCGCAAGGATCCTGGTCTGATGATGATGAAGACCAAGAGGCTGTACAAGAAGATGCTGTTAACCCAGCACCTGTCATTGCTCCAGTGGAAATCAACTATGTTGAGCCACACGGAGAAGACGAAGAAGAGGATCTGGCTCCCATGCCTGATCTTGAAGAATATGCAAGGATCTTGCAGCGTCTCGCTCTAGAACAAGAGCAAGATCGTGTTAACGAGCCTCCTCGCAACCCAGAGCCTGAAGTCCCTGAAGATAATCAGGTACATCCACCCTTAACTCCTGAAAATGGAGAACATTGTTGGATTGACGATCCTCTTACATCCGAGGATGAGTCTGACTCCGAGCAGGCAACATCTCCTATCAGAGCTTCCTGTAATGTAATATATCAGGACTATAGCTCTTCTGAAGCGTCGTCTGATCAGATTACCTACACTCCGACGACGCCTAGCAATGTATCCTCTGGGGCTACCTCGTCTCACGTGACTTTCACAGAGATGACACCCTCTCAGGTTTCTTCTCCTGAGACTGTGACTTCAGGATACACATTCTTCCCGACTCATCATCATGAAGAAAACCCAACTTGGGGTGATGGATGGGTCAACGAAGAAGAAAAGCTGCTGGATGCTGTTCAGGACTTGCTCCCGGAAAATGCTCCGTGCAACACAATCACTGAGGATGGCAATTCTGCTGCAGATACATCCCCAGTAGATGAAAAACGACAGCCTCTTGATCCTGAAGACAATCTTCCAAACGAAGATCCTTCTCAAGAAGCTCTCGAAGTTGGTAGAGGCACCCGCTCTGGCCGGGACTACCACAAGAATTACAACCAATCTTCCTTTACTTATGTAAATCCTTCGGGAAAAGATGTTGTAAGCGCCCCCAGTGGCAACAATGATGAACATGCAGGCCCTAAGGAGGCTTTCAAGTATGACTTGGTTGAGCACTTCAAACACATACCTGCACGTCTTCACATCCTGGATTTATTACGAATGTCTCCACGCACTCGTGATAATCTCATCTTAGAATTACAAAAACTGAATGAGGATGTCGACAAACATGCCCCACAAGCCCTCCAAATTGAAATGGACTACTGGGTCAAAAACTCAGAAACCTCCTTAAAAGGAGAAAAAGAGAAAAGCGAGGGATCATGCATCCAATGCCTCTCGGTTCAAAAGGCAGCCAGTGCAACCATCGCCTTCACTAAGGAAGACCTCCTACTTGGCGAAGCAAGGCACAACCGACCCCTGTACTTCACAGGGTACATCAAAGAAATGCCGATACATAGAGTTCAGATCGACCCAGGTTCTGCACTCAACCTTATCTCCACTTCGGCTCTTGAAGAGTTGGGCATCCCACCCAGCAAGCTAAGCCACACATCTGTATCTATCTTTGGATACGATGGGAGCGCTCAAAGGCCTATCGGCAAAATCAGGTTCAAATTGCAAATCGATGATCTTATCTCTGAGGTCACTGTGTATGCAATAAAAACCCCCTCATGCTACAACATCCTTCTCGGACGTCCTTGGATACACGAGAACGGTGTTGTCCCTTCAACTCTACATCAATGCATCAAGTTCATCGGCGACGACGGCATGGTACATCGTGTCTTTGCGGACAGAAAACCCTTCAAAGGTAAAGAAGTCCACTTCGCAGACTCCCAGATGTATGAAGGAGAAAAAGAAGAAGAGGAAATAGCACCCCCTGCTGAAAATCTCCAGAAAGATAAAGGCAAGGCTCCTCAAAAATCACCGGAAGAAAACAAACCCTCCGGCAAATTAGAAGAGAGTAGTCAATCTCCCTTCATTATCTCCCTCAAGAATTCAAAACCTTTGGTCATCACGACTAAAATGAAGAAGGCGAAACAAAAGCCTGGGGGCAAATTTGTTGTCTCTCTCGTGTCTATCATGCAAGACACAGACTCGGACTCAGAGCCAGAAGACGATGCATCGTCAAGCCAAGCTGACACTCAGCAAGTTCAGCCTGCTCTCACTCCGATGGAGATACCTGCTGACGTAGAAGATCCTACGTCTGCTACCTTTGTTGTTCCGACAACATCACCAAAGGAAAACCGATCTTCTTCCATAGATCGGATGCTTCTTCATCAAACTCCATGCTGGAACCTTTCCAAAATGAAGGTATGCCTCAGCTATCTCTATATAGTCCTGTGGCACAAGCAATTATGAAGAAAATGGGCTATGACGCTCAAAACCCAGTCGGTTTGGGAGAAAGACGCGGTATTCTCACGCCATTGGAGCCCGCCTTGACCAAAAGCCAGCTGGAAGATTGGAGACTCTACGGTCATGTAGAAAAGTCTTCATATGGGTTAGGGTATGATCCCGGCACTCATCTGAGACAGTTGACACAAAAGCTTAAAAGTCGTTTTACCGACCAAGCCTCAATATCTAAAGTCCACGAAGACATCGATCTCCCTGGAAATCTCTTTAAAGAGTTACCTGACAAAGATCCAGGAAGCTCATCCAACTTGTACGATTTCTCTGATGATAAAGAGGAATCGTCCGATAATGCAGACTTGTGCTATTCTGACCCAGAAGAACCCTCGTCTCCAAAAGAAATACCAGACTCAACAGGCGATTGGGACTATCTCATAGCAAGCCTTGAGGAGATCACCAATCAAGAAAATCCATGGAAAGGAACAGAGCCTTGGTCTGTTAATGCAGTTGAAACTCCAGAAGGTTTCGTTGAGTTGGAAGCCTCCGAAAATATTATGGAGGAACCACCTTCGAACCTTCCGACAGAAGATCCTGTTGAAAAGATAAACTTGGGAACACCTGATAACCCACGTCCTGTATTCATAAGCAAGAATATAAAGGATGATGAGTTACCCGAGTATATCGCTTTTCTTCGTGAGTTTGTTGATTGCTTTGCATGGTCCTATGCTGAAATGCCTGGTTTAGACCCCAAAATAGCAGTCCACAAACTCAATATTCAAGAAGACATCAAGCCTGTCAAACAAGGCCAAAGAAGATTCCGTCCAGATGTGATGGATAAAATTGAACAAGAAGTTCAAAAACTCAAAAGCGTTGGCTTCATCCGTGAGGAACAACATCCAGAGTGGTTGGCCAATATTGTCCCCGTGACAAAGAAAACTGGGCAGATCAGAGTCTGTTTTGACTATAGAGACCTGAATGGTGCTTGCCCTAAAGATGAATTCCCGCTCCCCATACCGGAGGTGATGATTGACAATACCTGCGGATTCGAGCGAATGACATTCATGGATGGCTTCTCTGGTTACAATCAGATAAAGATGCATCCCGAGGATGAAAAACACACTTCATTTCGGACTCCATTTGGCGTGTATTGCTACACTGTCATGCCATTTGGTCTGAAAAATGCTGGTGCCACATATCAGAGGGCTATGATGAAAATATTCTAAGATATGCAGCACAAGACGGTCGAATGTTACGTTGATGACCTCGCCGTCAAAAGCAGAAGAAAAGAAGACCATCTCAAAGATCTTCGGGAAGTCTTCCTCCGACTTCGCAAACACAAACTGCGGATGAATCCTCTAAAATGCTTCTTCGGCGTCTCGTCGGGTAAGTTTCTCGGATTCCTTGTTCGGAAAGCTGGAATAGAACTTGACCCCATAAAAGTCAAGGCTATTCTAGAAATGCCCTCTCCAAGAACCTTGAGAGAACTAAAAGGGCTCCAAGGGAGATTGGCCTACATCAGACGGTTCATCTCCAATCTTTCGGGGAAATGCCGTCCATTCTCTCGATTGATGAAAAAGGGTGTAGACTTTGTCTGGGATGCCGACTGTGAAGCCGCATTTCAAGATATCAAGTCATACCTGACCAAACCTCCAGTGTTAGCTGCCCCTGCCACTGGAAAACCATTCATCTTGTACACAAGAGCCCTTGATCACTCTCTGGGTGCTCTGCTTGCACAAGAAAATGATGAAAGAAAAGAAGCTGCTCTATACTACCTCAGCCGCATGCTAGTAGGTGCAGAGCATCGCTACTCCCCAGTCGAAAAGGAATGCCTTGCAGTGATGTTTGCCGTACAAAAGCTACGTCACTACTTGCTTTCCAACACAGTCTACCTCGTCTCAAGGATCAACCTCTTGAAGATCCTTGTCACAAAGGCAGGTTCTCTCAATGCCCGACTGGCAAAATGGTCCATCCTTCTATCACAATTTGATATTAGGTATGTGCCACAAAAAGCAATCAAAGGCCAAGCTCTAGCAGACTTTCTCGCAGAGCATCCATTGCCTAAAGATTCTCCACTCAGAGATGATCTCCCAGACGAACCTGTCTACAACGTGGAGACTTCCTCACCAAATGCCTCCTGGGACATGTACTTTGATGGTGCAACCAGGACAAATGAAAAAAGAAAGCTGATCTCAGGAGTTGGCATCCTCTTTGTTAGCCCTGACAAATACATGATTCCACACGCTTTCTCGCTACTGGAACCATACACAAACAATGCAGCTGAATACCAAGCTCTGATCCTAGGATTGGAACTCGCCATCGAATCCGGTATCACTATGCTGGAAGTCTTTGGAGACTCCCAACTGATCGTCAACCAGATGAATCAGAAATATGAAGTCAGGAAGCCCGATCTGCTGCCTTATTACAACAAGGCACAATCACTTCTGCAAAAGTTTGACATCTGCAACATCACCCACATTCGTAGAGGTGAAAACATCCGTGCAGATGCCCTGGCTGGACTTGCTGCATCTATGGCGATCCAGGAAGGGGAAAACATGCAAATTACAGTGTGCGAGAGAAGGATCCTCCCTCCTCTTAACACACACCAAGCAGTTGCTAAATGCCACCGAGTGGTTGGAAGTCGGATCTCTATCCTTCAACCTTCAATCGGCGACTGGAGGGATCCGTTCATTGATTACACTATGTTCGGAATCCTACCTGAAGATCCAAAAGAACGGGTAAGTATTCAAAGGCGAGCCCCAAACTTTCATTTGGATATCCCTTCAAAGATCCTTTACAGGAAATCCTTCAATGGAGTACTCCTACGCTGCTTGTCACAACAAGAAGCTGAAGAAACACTCAAAGAAGTTCATGCTGGTCTTTGTGGAGCCCATCAGGCAGGTCCTAAGCTCTATGATCAGATAAAAAGGTTAGGTTACTATTGGCCTACCATGGTTGCTGATGCAATGCAATTTGTCAAACGCTGCCAGCTATGCCAAGTTCACGGAGATTACATTCACATGCCTCCGGAATGGCTGCATCCTACAGCAATCTCATGGCCTTTTGAAGCATGGGGCATGGACATCATAGGTCCTATCTCTCCCCCTTCAAGCAAAGGTCATCGCTTCATCTTCGCCGCTACGGATTATTTCTCCAAGTGGTCAGAAGCATTTGCGTTCAACGAAATGAAGACCTCATCAGTTCTTCAATTCCTACGCACCAACATCATTTGTCGTTTCGGCATACCCAAGAGATTCGTCCATGATAACGGACCACAATTCCGGGATCATCGATTCTACAGGTTTTGCGACAAATACAAAATCCAAAGCTGTCCTTCGACTCCATACAATCCGGCAGCAAACGGATTAGCAGAAGCCTTCAACAAGACACTCTGCAAAATCCTCAAGAAAATGGTCTCTAGTCACAAAAGAGACTGGAGCGATAAACTGTCTGAAGCTTTGTGGGCCTATCGAACCACCGTTCGAGGACCAACCCATAGCACACCATTCTCCTTGGTCTATGGATGCGAAGCTGTCGTGCCCCTAGAGGTACAAATTCCTTCTCTGAGGGTATCTCTACAAAATGACATGACTCAAGAAAGCAATGTCAAATTGCGACTCCATGAGCTGGACAATCTCGACGAGAGACGGCTCGAAGCTCGACAAAGCATTGAACTTTACCAAGCACGCATGGCAGGATCTTTTGACAAAAAGGTCAGGCAACGCGCCTACAAAAAGGGTGACTTGGTTCTTGCGGTAAAAAGACCAATGGTCTTCGCACATAAATCCAAAGGCAAATTTGAACCAAAATGGGAGGGACCCTACGTCATCGACAAATTCTTCTCCAACGGCACATATGCCCTCCTAAACATGGAAGGCGACAGATGTATGCTGCCTATCAACGGCAAGTTCTTGAAGCGGTACTACCCTTGAAGACTTACCCAACTGGGTAAGAGCAATGCCTGTATGGCCAAAACCTGTTCTCAGGTACTCGCTCGTCAAACCCACTCTCTTTAGAATTTTCATATCAAATGTCAAAATTTCTAGAGATTAAAAAACAATGCTTACTTTCATTGTTTCATTGTTCAAAAAAAAATATCCAAGTTTAGGAGCCTCTCCCTGACTTGACCAAAACTTTCGATCCTTGAACCAAAATTCATGGTTTGAAACAAAAATCCGGATTCAGGGATTTCCACCCTAGTCCACCTTACCTTTTACCACCAAATGGTTTTAGGTCAAAATTTACGACCCTCGTGTCTTTAAACAAAAAATTGGTTTTTCAAAAACCGCGGGGAGGTGACACTTAGTCGATACTCGCCAAACTCAAAAATAATCGGAAGGATGCGAACCCCATTCGATACTTCCAAAACCTCTAAAATCGTGGAGACACAACATTTCAGTTGATATCCACAACCCAAATTTCAAAGGTTCGAGAAAACCTAAAATCGTGGAGAAGCAACAAACCAGTTGATATCCACAACCCAATTTCAAAAATCGTGGAGACACAACATTTCAGTTGATATCCACAACCCAAATTTCAAAGGTTCGAGAAAACCTAAAATCGTGGAGAAGCAACAAACCAGTTGATATCCACAACCCAATTTCAAAAATCGTGGAGATGTAACATACCAGTTGCTATCCACAACCCAAATTTCAAATGGTTCGAGAAAACCTCAAATTTCAAAAATCGCGGAGAAACGACATCAAGTCAGTACCCGCGAAACCAAAAGCTTTGGGAAAAGCAGGGAAGCGACGCTTAGTCGATATTTGCACCCCAATTCGCGAGGAAGCGACATTCCATCGATACTTGCAAAACCTAACCCGCGAGGAAGTGACATTCCATCAATACTCGCAAAACCGAATGAGCAAGGAAGCGACATTCCATCGATACTTGCAAGACCATTCAGCGGGGAGGCGACATTTAGTCGATACCTGCATTTTGAAAACCAAAACTCGGCTATAAATGCCAAAATCCGGCTATAAATGCCAAAACAAAAATTTCCGGCTATAAACGCCAAAATCGGCTTTCATGCCAATAAAACAAAACTTGGTTTTCAAAAAACTCGGCTACAAATGCCACACAAAAAAAAACCTGACTCTCATGTCAAAACCGGCTATAAATGCCACAAATTGGCTATCAATGCCACCAAACCGGCTATAAATGCCACAAATTGGCTATCAATGCCACCAAACCGGCTATCAATGCCACAAATTGGCTATCAATGCCACCAAACTGGCTGTAAATGCCACAAAAATCCGGCTTCCGTGCCAACCCAAATATTGGCTTTTACGCCATAAAATTTCGGCTTCCATGCCATCTCAAAATCGGCTTTCACGCCACAACCAAAATCAGGCTCCCATGCCAAAACAATTATTTGACAAAAGATTTTCACAAAATGACAAAGCTTTTGATCAAATCCCATTTAGCAATTGCTTTCATCACAAAAAGATTTGAGTGAGCGTAGGGAACACAAAAAAAAAAGGTACCAAAAAAAATACATGTGGTACCAAAAAAAAAAAAAGAAAGTGTTCACAAGCACTACAAAAAAAGAGTACCAAAAAATACATGTGGTACCAAAAAAAAAGAAGAATGGTTTCTGCTATAAAAAATCAGGAGCTCAGCCAAAAATGGTCTCCAGCCAAAGCTTCAGCTCCTCAAGCAAACTTTTGGCCTCAGCCGTCAGAGTTTCCAAGGCACGCTTCTTCAGGAACTTGCCATGAGATGCTGGCGAATGCCGTAACCCTTCTTTTACACTGGGAAGCTCTTCCCCAGCAGTTTGCCATCGTTCGTTTTCTAGAGTCCTCCTCTCGAGAACTTGACCGGCATCTGCAACCCTGCGGATCAGAGTACTCTCCCTGTCACGAGCCTCTGTTATAGCAGCCCACTTCGCATCGACTTGTGCCTTCAAATGCTCAAGACGATTCCTGGCCTCCTCAACTTCCCTATCAAGGACGTTAAGGTCATGCCTCAATCCGATGATGGCTAGCTCTTCCTTGTTCTTCTCCCGAACTAGCTGCTTCTTGCTTTGTGTAGCCTCATTCAGGTCAGACTTAGCCTTATCAGCAGGGTCCAAGAACATCTCCTTGAAGAATTGGTCGTCAGGGAAACCCATGGTCTCAAACCACTTGTCACCCAGTGCAATGATCCTATCAACGATCGCCCTGGCACCTGTGACATCCAGACCAACCTCTTCGGTGTCGGTCAGAATCTCCTGTACATGTGGGGTCATGCCAAATCCTGCCTCCAAGTGTCCAGAAAGGAGAGTCTTGACCCAAGAAATCAAAACCCGAGCCAGCACCTTCTTCGCAAATTGAAGAGACGAACTGGATGAAGATTCACCCTTCTCCGCTGATCGGCTGCTCATGTCATGTCCCATTGGAAGAGTAACAAAAGAACTCTTTTCACTTGGAGCCACTGGAGAGGGAATCTCAACACGAGGCATCTCCTCAATCATGTCAGAACTGGTCTCTACCTCCGGATCGACCTCTGGCATCCCTTGCTCTGGTTCTGAAGAAAGCGATGGACTCTCTTCTGTCACTTCAAAACCTGCAAATGAAACACAAAAAGGTATGAATATGATCCTGTTCAAAAAAAAAATCATCAGGGTCATCACTACAAAGTACCTTCTTCGACGACTGGCGGAACACTCTCTTCCTCCATGAACTCATCAGAAGCATCATCAACATTTGCGTCCATTGATGGTTCAAAGTCATCGGAATCCTGTGGCAAGTCAGCTGACAAGAAAAATGTTAGCAAATCAAGTCGTAGGCAAAAAAAAAAAAAAGAGAAAGCGAAAGAAGTTATACCAATTGGAGATTCTGGAAGCCTTCCAGAGTCCCTCGGTTCTTCTTCAGACGCCATAACCGGCTCCATCACCGCCTCATCGGTCGGAACCTCAGGCATCGCCAAATCTTCATCCTCTGCTAAAAAAAAAAAAGCAGCAGCAGGGTGAGAAAACAAATCAGAACATGGAAAGCCCCATGAAAGAAGCAGAAAAAGGAAAAGGAAGAATCATACCTTCACCGATGGTCTCTTCTTCCCGAATCCTCTTCTCCGGAGGTTCGTCAGCTTCCCCTGGCACCTCCTCATTGACAGTGAGAGGGACTTCCACATTAGGAGAGTCTTCGTCCCGCCCCGTGTGACGCTGACTCCTCCTCCTCTTCCTACCTCTACGGGTTCGCTTCCTAGAAGAACCCGTCCCACTATCAGAGTCAGGTTTCTCACTTGACTCCTCACTGGATGGTCTGCTCTTGCCAGTAGACTCCACGGAAGCTCGTCTCTGTGCCGCTTGCATCCAAGCGTCGAGTTCAGCTTCCTCCTGTTCTAGCTGCTCCAAAGCCTCATCAGGTACTTCCCGAACAGCTTCAGAACCAATGACGCCCTGGTCACCGAGAAAGCCTATCTTGTGCTTCTCTCCAGAAAGGAAGGCCCAAACTTCCTCTCGCCGGACGCCATCCGACTTTCCAGTACCTTTCCCCGAAGACAGCTTTACATCAAGCTCCTTCTTGGAAAGCCCCCGATATGCCAAAAAGCTCTCCGCGAACCACTTCGTGAAGCCGGCAGTTCGGAAAGTCGACAGCTCAGGATAAGAAATCGTGGCAGTAGTGTCTTCAGCACTATAAAAAGCCCATGCATTTCTGCCATCCTGCAAACCTCCAAAACGCTTCACCATACTCGAAGGCGCTCCAACAACGCCTTGAGAGAAGCCCAACTGAAGCGCAAAGCGAGAAGGTACATACGGCTGGATGTCGACGAAAAGATGTCTGCGGTACACCATCATGCCGACTCGTATGCTGAAAAGCCACTCCTTCTCTGCATTGGTCAAAGAGTAATGCCTTTCCGACCCTGCTCTGGTAGAGTCTCGGGAGGCACCAAAATCAAAAGCCTTCTTCCGCAACTCCGGAGAAAGCTTCACTGAAGACTGCCCCATCTCGACGTCCCTGAACCGTCGGATCCTCATGCGGGCAAACAAAAGTGATTCAGATACGGCTTTTCCCTTAGCCAATCGAATCATCAGAGGATCATCATCCTGTGCAGCACCCAGCTGGTGGAAGCCAGGACAGTGGTATACAAACCACGAATAAAAGATATGGGCTGAAAATACCCTATTCATAGGGAGCCCAAGCCGAACCAAGAAAGCAGCAGCCTGCAGTTCGGTACACAAGTAGGAGTAAAGAGCGGGCACCAAAGCAAGCCGCTCTCCAAACGCCATCTGACAAGCCGGAAAAATACAATGCGGCCTGATGTGCGTCCCATCTCCACCAGCAAAAATAGCCTCACCTAGCCAAAAAGTGAGGTAAACAGCAAGATCTCTCTGCAGTGCAATGTCAGAACAAATGACATCTGTGCTCGCGAAGAAACCCTTCAACTCTTCCTGCATGGCCGAAGTCTTCTTCCTGTCTTCCCGGGTCATGCTATCAGAAGGTTCTCCACCGTCAAAGAAGTTGAAGAATGAAGAGCCATAACTCTTCCAACTGCTGGATCTCACTTTCGAGCCCTCCTTAAAAAAATCATAGAAGGCGACGAGCTGAAAGTATAGGAGCTTGAACTCCTCTGACTGCTCCTCAAGGACGCTGTCAATCGGCATGAACTCCTCGTAGAGTTTGCCAAGGATGGGCAATCCAGTAATAGCACTCAACTCCTTCAGAGAAAAACCAATCTCACCGTTCGTGACAACGAAGGTATTGGTCTGAGGGAGGAAAGACTCCAACATAGCCATGAAGGCATCATCGAAAAAAGTCACGGTCTCCCTAAAAGCGCGGACCGCGTCAAAAATCCCGGCTTCCTTCAAAACGGCGCCCCCAATCAGCAAGGTGTGGTCAGTCCATGACTTCCAATCGGAGTCAACATTGAAACGGCCACGAAGTCGAAAAGGCTTCACCCAAGTACTGCCGTCACCGCTGAAAACGCCAAGGCCCACCGGTCTCAAATCGACCGACGGATAATCAGAGCCCTGGTAGCCGCTGGCTGGCATCAACATGTCCATACGGACAGGTGGCTTCTCCGCATATCCGGAGGGTCCACCAACAAAAACCCCGGTCTTGATCACACTGGTCCTCTTCACCCAGCTCGGAGGATCTTCCCTCTTAGGGCACGTGGGAGAAAGGCTCAGGATCGAGATGGTCCGATCAAAAGACGACCGGGTAGAAATAGTTCTCTCCTCACCATTTGCTGTGTAAGAGAACTGAAAACATCTCCTTTGGTATGTCAAGTCGTCAGGGACTGCATCTCCAAAGAAGAAGGTAGGCTTGGGTAAAACCCTCAGATCGTCCATAACCCAAGGACGGTTGCTTACCATGATCTTATAGAACTCCTCATCCTTGAGAGCGATCAATCGCTGTCTCATCTCATCGCGATTGAGGGAATCGCACTCTTCCAAGTTCTTCTCAACAAACTGGACCTTCTCCCAGGCTTGCTGAACGGCCACATTGGAAGATCTAGCAGATCGACGAGGTACGCTTGTAGCAGGCTCTTTACCCTTGTTCGCTCTGGAGGAACCACCTGCAAAGGTTGGAAAAGAAAAAGATCGTCATCAAAATGACAGGATTTCGCTAAAAAAAAAAAGGGGTCACTTTGTCCCACCAAAAATCTGGCGAAATTTTGGCATGACTCCGGGGCAATTCCAAAGAAAAAGGAAATACCCCGACGGAAATAGAAAGTTTGAAGATGGGCTCAACATTGCTGCGGGCTCCGAAACTCCAAACTTTCGAAACCTCAAAATCTCCGCAAAATCAAGAAGGGCTCAACATCGCTGCGAGCTCCAAATTCCCAAATTTGCAAAGATTTTCAGGTATGCTATCATGCTCAATCTACAAAAAGTACATGCATGAACATCTAGATTTGCATAAAAACGCATTATCATGATGAGCAAAAAGAAAAAAAAAAGAAACTTTCTCAAAAAAAAGAGGGAGAAAGAAAAGAAAAAAAAAAGAAACTTTCTCAAAAAAAAAAAGAGGGAGAAAGAAAAGAAAAAAAAAAGAAACTTTCTCAAAAAAAAAGGGAGAAAAAAAAAATCAGGCCACGTGGCCGTACGGCCCACAAAAAAAAAAAAAAAAAAAAAAAAGAGAAAAGAGACACACGTGAAAAAAAAAAACAGAAATCACGTGGAAAAAAAAAGAAAAAAAAAAGAAAAGAAGAATAGAAAGAAAAAAAAAAGAAGAAAAGACAAAAAAAAGAAGAAAGAAAAAAAAAAAAAGAGAAGACACTTTTTTTTCCATCCTATTCTCTACATGGAGTTTTCTTGAAAGAAAAAGAGAGAAAACTTACTTGAAGCCATTGATGGAGAAGAAGAAGGAAAAAGCTTGAAGATCCTTGAAGAAGAAGAACTCTTGGTCTTGGAGCTCTCTTGAGATTGTTGCAAAAGGAAGCAATAAGAGCAAGAGATCCTACCTCCCTTTGCTTTTATAGGAGAGAGCAAATCAAAGAAGGAAACAAAGAAGAAAGGTAAGTGTTACTAATTAGTAACCTTACCAAAAGAGAAGGAATTAGAAAGATTCTTTTCCAAAAAGAAAGATGTCTTTGAGAGATTTTCTCCCAAAATCAATCAATGAGAGATTCTCTCCAACAAAATAGGATATTGAAGATTCTTTCCCAAAAAGAAAGATACCTTGAGATATTCTCTCCCAAATTAAGGGAATATGAGAGATTCTCTCCCATAAAGCTATTTTTAGATATTCTCTATCCAAATGAGATATCTTTAGATATTCTTTACAAAAATGGCCCCACATGTGATCTAAGCCATCCTGAAAAGCTTAAGGTCCCATGGGCTAGCCCATATGAGCCAGGTTTGACCACCTAGGCACTATAAAAAAAAAAAAAATGGGCTTTTAGTCAGAAAAAATCCCTCTTACCAAGAGCATACAAAAATGGTTCCATGCCTCTTTTGAGTTGATTGAACCATACAAAAAATTCCAAGCCCCATGAGCTTCCAAAAATCAAACCATCCAGCCTCATATGCCAAATTGAGCCAAAATCTTGAAATTGACATTCCACAAAAATCCAAACCACTCCAATGGACCCACACAGTCCCAAAGAGTGACCAAAAACCAAATCCTGATCCCCTAACTTGCCACATACAGCTTGTTAGGTCACAAGACCAAAACCAAAAACCAAATCATGATCCCCCAACTTGCCACATACAGCTTGTTGGGTCACAAGGTCAAAACCAAAACCCGATCCCCTAACCTGCCATATATAGCTGGTTAGGTCACAAGATCAAAAACAGAAACCCAAATCCACATCCCTGATGTCATCTTCAAAACTTTGCCTCGAGATGGTGTGTGATTCCTTTCACTACCATAAAATTCCCCTGGAAGCTCAAAGGCTACTCTACCAAAGGAAGGATTGCTCAAAGACTCTTGGTCAAGACACAAGCTCTCCTTCAAAAATCTCTTCGAGGCACATCGACTACAAAAGTCAAGCAACTCGTCGCTGTACCTCGAGGGGGCATTTGTTGACACCAAAAATGTCACTTTGCCTCTTCAACATCAAGAAATCTGCATGAAGTCGCAACCTGCCATAAATAGGCAATGCAATTTCTCCAAAAAATCAAATCTTGTCAGAATCAAACAAAAACTGCAAGATCCTTCAAGATAGCCAAGAGAAGAGTACACATAAAGTTTCGGGCCATTTCGACAACATTTGGCCTAACTTCACTTCTCCGACAGCTAAACGGGAGCTCTCGGCGGCGACATCATCCGAGACGTCAAAACTTCGATCAGAGCCTACGGATGACTCCAGCATGTCTCAAAAGGGCTCCATGCCAAATTTCAAGTCAAACTGACAACGTTTGACCCTCCATCAATGCTCGAGTAGCAAAATCAAGCCTCCCGGCGGCGGGAACCACCGAAGCCTTCGCTCATCAAACCAAGTGCATGAGTGGCTTCAACATGCTTCCAAAAGGCTGCACGTCGAATTTCAGGTCATTCCGACAACGTTTGACCAGGTTTCGACGCTCCGAAAGAAAATCAAGCCTACCGGCGGCGGAGCTCCCCGGGACCATGGTTTCCAAGACAGAGCCTGTGGATCATCTCAAAATGACTCCAATAGGTTCCCTGTCAAATTTCAGGTCAATCGGACATCGTTTGACCACATATCAAAGCTCGGCATTTTCCCCGCAGCAAAATCAAGTGAAGCATCGACGGGACCCCAAACGGCTTCAAAACTCAAACAAAAGCCTATGGTTGGTCTTATTTATTGCTCAGGAGGCTTCACCTCAAATTTCAGGTCATTCCGACATCGTTTGACCAAGTTTCAGCTTCTGGCGGAAAATCAGCAGCTTTACGCGACAAAGTCTTCGGCTTTCCCGGAAAATTGGAAACTTTGCACTCTAAAAATGCAAGGATTCTCATCAGGTTTTCTACAGGGAAATCAAGCCAATAAATGAGAAGAAATGTCAGGAAAAATACAGAAGAAAATGGCGACGAAAAAGACCTCAAAACGACCGCAAAACGGGCTCCGAAGGGGAAAATTCCCCCAGGGTCGCAGGCCCCTGCGACCATGGCCATGGTCGCCGGCGACCATGGAAGTCCGGGTCACCGGATTTTCCGCCGGTGACCCGTTTTTCCGTCTTTTTTCGCGTTTCGCGCACTTTGGCCCTTGTGGTTTCCTGAAAATGTGATTTTTAGTGCTTGAAATTGACTCATATCCTCCGACATCCGTCAAAATCACGGGTCAACCTCCAAAAGCATAAAATCATCATTGATCGCTCCAAGATCGCCAACCGGTCGACCAAAAAAAGTGCTCTTTCTGTCCGACCGATCAAGAAATCGACAAGACAGATGTCACCGGCCCGCTCTTAGCTATCAATGTCTGAAGTTACATGTTCATCCGATGTCGATCAGCATGAAGATCCATCGATGATCATCGCCAGAAGAATTCCAGAAGACACGGCACGGCCCGCGACTCTTCGACTACTCGGCGACCAATTAATGTGGTTAATTGACTAGCTTTATTGCAGTCATTAATTCATTTCTTTGGACGGCCCAATCAGAAGCAAGCATTTGGGAGTTACAAGTCAATTGATTCATGGCATTTAAACCATGAAACTCCTCCCATTATGGTAATTAAGGTGATTAAAAGCCCTTAATCTCCATCGGCCAATCAGATTCAAGGAAAAAGGAGTTACAAAATCAAGAAATAAATCTTGTAACTCCTCCCATTAAAGCCATTAAAGCCCATAAACTCTCCTAAATGGCTACCAAAAGCCTATAAATAGGAGAGCATTCCATTGAAATGGGGATCAGAAAATCGAGATCGATCGATCGGAAAGAATCCAGAGCTCGTATCCAGAGAAAGAAAAAAGAGAGAAAAAACTCTGCTGAAGTTCTGCACCGGCCACCACTACAAGGTGACAAAAGTCTCTTGGGGGGCACCCCCCCCAAGGTCCTTGCCTTCTCCCGCTGCCTCCAATGGCTTAGACATGGCTTTTCAGCCCGTCTACTTAGCTTTTTATTGGACATAGGACCTTCTCTTGGTCTTTGTCCTCTAAAAATCTGAGGTTATAGCCAAGCCAAGCGAATCAAGAGCATCCTCTGTTCTCATCTGCATGGATGATGGCGAAGCCCATACATGACTTGCGACCGTCAATCTGAACGAGTCCCCCACAATCTCCTGAGAAGTTAGATCCTCCTTTTCTTGCTTTTCATTGTAGTTTGTATTTTTCTAAAAGAGACAAAAATCACAACTCTTGTCTTTTTCATTATTGATGAGAATTGTAAATCGGCTATAAACGCCAAAATCGGCTATAAATGCCAAACAAAATCGCCTTTCACGGCAAACCAAGAAAATGTCTCTTTTCTTAAATATTTGTGCAATGGAAAACTTGAAAGAAGTTGATTTCCTTTTTACTTGCGAAGGTTGATCTCCGGATTACCACTTGCAATTCCAAGTAAAATAGAAAATCTGGCACACCCACACAAAAAAATGTTGATGCACGCTTCAGGCCCGCCAGGGCGCGAAAGGGCCGGACCCGACGGACTCCCACGTTCCGCCGACCCCGGTAGCCGCCCCACGGCGCCTCGGAGCGCGTTCCATCAGGGTTCTTCTGCTTAAGAATTGAGTTTAAAAAAAATATCTTTCGGATAAAAAACGTTGAGTTGTTTCTGATCTGAGTTATATACAAGACAAAAGACTAAATTAAAGTATGTGGATTGAGAATTGAAATTAAATAATGGACTCTTTGTTGGTCTGATCTATCTTTATCATTATTGTTATTCGTTCATCTTGCATAGTAGCTTTATCTCTCATTAAATCTTGATTTATTTTTATTTTCATTATAAAAAAATCAGACTTTAATATAAAAAAAGATATTTTTGTAGTGCTCCCTGTGGGATTCAACATGTATTTGCCATTGTCTCAAAAAGACAGCTGTGCACTTGCAGTAATAAAAGATTGAATTTAAATTCACATCAATGAGAGACCCTTACATAATCTGTTTTTATTGCAAATGCAAATAGATGCTCAAAAGTTCCCATGAGATTAGGGCCTGTTTTACCAAAAAGAAAAGAAAAAAAAAAAGAGATTAGGGCCTGAATCTTGGGCCCTAAAAACGTCAATTTTAGTGCCAATTTTATATCAGCGGTTCTAATTATCCACGGAGGTATCATTGCTCTTCTTTTTCTTTGCCCCATAATTTGTTCCATAGATTTACTCACCTTCTCTATTTCTCATTCCTTTAAATTTTTAAGAATGACATTTATGAGCTTTACACTCTGTAAAAGTTTGTTGAGACTACATAATATTATACGAAATTTTGCATATAGTCTTCAGCTTTATGTGTATTTAGAAAGCTAAAAATTCGAAAACAGAAGGACTACACTGCGCAAATATCTATTTTACTTCACTGCCCAGAAGTACCACATCTATATGTGATGACACGTTAATATTCTTTCTTCTGTAAATCTCTAAATTTCTTTCACTAGATAAGTTCTATTTTACTTCACTGCCCAGAAGTACCACATCTATATGTGATGACACGTTAATATTCTTTCTTCTGTAAATCTCTAAATTTCTTTCACTAGAGAAGTGGTCTAGTTGCATGCTTGCACGAACATGTGAACTACCATTTGTTTCCAATGTGTAGATAGAATGTACTATGTTGAATCAAGAACACTAGGTGATGGTGCACAAATTGATTTCGCACACCACTGGTCAAATGATTTGTAATTAATGCAGTAATTAGAGAGAGACGACACGAATTATAGTGGTTCGGTCAGCGTGACCTATGTCCACTTCAGAAGGGCAGAGGTTGCCGGATATTTTTATATCTCAAGTATGCAGAGGTTACAAGCTATAAGAATATGAGAATTGGAGTGTTTAGAAGAGAAAGATTTTCTTGCCCCCCAAGGGCTAGTGGGGCTCTTCTATTTATAGTCTTCCCCTAACAGATGGGGAAAACTTTACAGTAACGTAATCTCTACTTTGATGGAGCCTTCGAATTATCCTCGATGGACGAGGCGGTTAGGATATCCTCCGCAGGACTTGGTAAAAGCGGGATGAGGAATGACCATTTCCAAAGCGATGATGGTTGCCTTGACGTGGCCAGGCCTTATGGATTTGGGCCTGGACCTCATTGGACGGGGGGGGGGGGGGCATTTTGAATATCGAGGTTTCTTCTCTATTCGGGGGGGCATTTTGAATATCGAGGTTTCTTCTCTATTCCAAGAATTTTTTCGCCTTCCTGACTTTGCCAGTCTCTTCTTTTTCTACTTGGGTTTTTAGGAGAGTCCTTTCAATTTGGGGCTTTTCTCCCTTTGAAAACCCTAAGCTATAAATAGGTTTTCTTCTTCCACTCTACCCACTTTCATTATTGTGAGATTGGAAGAACCCATTCTCTGTGGCTTAGAGAACTCAAGTCTTCCCCATTCCAAAGAATCTTTGATACAATGGAGCATTCAAGTGAGGAAGAATCAGCCCGTGGGAAGAAGACGATGGGGATCAACTTGCAACCTGTAACAAAAGGCGCCACAGGCACTGGCCAGTAGCATGCAATGGGCGGCCATGCCGCAGGTGTTGGCCTGGGCGCCCCAGGCCCTAGGCTACAACGTCCAATGGGCTGCCAGGCGGCTGGCCTGCAGCGTGCAGTGGAGAAGAAAAACCACCAGGGGGCTGATGTGTGGCCTGCAACGATGGATATGGCTGGTGCATAGCATGCGGTGGAGCGGCCTTCAGCGTGCAGTGGAGCGGCAACTGACTCGCAGCCTGGGCGGCGAGGCGGTTGCAGCCCGGGCGGCCGGCCTAATGGCGGCAGCGGGGATGGCAACCCCCGCGGGGGCGGGCAAGGCAGCCCGGGCGGGCGGGGCGCGGGCGCCGGCGTGACGGCGGCAGCAGGCGTGGGCGCCGCAGCCCGGGCGGATGCGGGCGCCGACGTGACAGCGGCAGCAGGCGTGGCAGCCCCCGCTGGCGTGGGCGCCGTAGCCCGGGCGGGCGCCAGCCTGACGGCGGCAGCGAGCATGGTAGCCCCCGCGGACGCGGGCGAGGCAGCCTGGGCTGGCACGGGCGCCGGCCTGATGTCGGCAGCGGGCGTGGCAGACCCCACGGGAGCGGCTGCCGCAGCCTAGGCGGGCATGGGCCCCGGCCTGACGGCGGCAGCAGGCGTGGCAGCCCCCGCGGGCGCAAGCGAGGCAGCCCGGGCGGGCACAGGCACCGGCCTGGCATCGGCAGCGAGAGTGGCAGCCCCCACGAGCGCAAGCGCCGCAGCCCGGGCGGGCGTGGGTGCCGGCCAAACGGCGGGGCGGGAGCGAGGCGTGTGGCAGGCGGCCCTGCTGCTGGTCCGCTGCGCACGATGACCGGCACCCGTGGGGCTACTGATGGGCGAACGGCTCGTGCGACGGGCGAGCAATATGAGACGAGAGAAATGGGAGATAACCCTCCTAGCAATGTATCAGGCAAAACTTTACGTCCTCGCAGCAAAAAGTATCGAGGCAAAGTTGTTGTTGACGATGACGGGTCCAAGGTGAGCACTCTTTTTACTGTGCTCAATACTGATGGTGACATTTTGAGGATTGTTGTTTCTTACCATATTCCTCCCACAGTATTGTGCCGCCGGGCCGAAATGGATGAGCCTGCTTGTGACGACTCCTCTGGTGACATTGTCATCTATGAGGAGATGCTTGAAGATAGGTTGAGATTTCCCATGTCCTCCTCCATTTACCACATTCTCCATTACTTTTCATGGACCCCGGGGCTGTTAGCACCCAATGGCTGGAGAGTCCTGCTCGGCTTCCTTGCATTGTGGAGGACGGTATATCACGAGGATGCTTTTCCTGGGGAGTTTCATGCTGCCTACAACTTGAGCGAGTCCCCAGCCCCTAACAGGGGATGGTACTATTTTACCCCTAGGGGTGGCAAGTTGCTTACAGTATTACGTTCCAACTGCCACAGCTGGAAATCTCGTTTTTTCTTCATTTGCGGAGAGTGGGTCTCTGAGACAGATCGGGCTTTGGTGCCAATATGATAGGGTGACGCCAAAAAACTCGATACACCCTTTAACTGCTCTTTCTTTTTTTTTTTTTTTATGTATATGCATGTATGTGCTCACTGTCCTTTTGCAGATCCGCCAATGCTCTCCATGGATCAGGAGTGGAAGCTGCAAACTGTGAGAGTTTATCCTAAAAAAGACTTGGGAGTTCTCCTTCCCAAAGAGAGTGGTAGGACTAGTGGACCCCCTCCGGAATCTTCTTCTTTTGGTAGGACTGGTGAACCCCTTCCAGAATCTTTTTCTTTTTGTAGGACTGGTGGACCCCTTCCGGAATCTTCTTCTTTTGATTGGACTGGTGGACCCCTCCGGGATCTTCTTCTAAAAGAAAAGGTACGTCACTTCTGCTGGAGCAATAATTTTTTCGTTTACTTGATATTCTGTATCCAAGTAACACTTTTGTTTTTGCAGCAATAGACAGAAAAGTGATTGGGTCCTGCCTCTCTGGTAGGAGCACTCCTCCCTCCAAGGCGGCGAGGATAGATAACGCCTCCCCAGGGACCTCTCCACCAGTGACTCTCGAGGTGAGCTCTCCTCTACCAACCCCTCCAGCAGGGCCTCGGGTGTGTCCCCATCAGGGGACCTCTCCCATGGTGCCTCCCCAGCTAGCGACCTCGTCAGCTAAGACCACTACTCCAGAGTCTTTCTCTCCGGCCACGCCTTTGCCCCTCGTTTGTGTACTCCTCGCTCGGGAACTTCTACAGGGGTACCGACTTGGGCTGGTCCCATGCTGGGCAATCCGCTAGTCATCCGGGAAAAGCTCGGGAGGTTTGTGTTTCTGCCCGGGGTTACTCAGATTAATGCTTTGGGCACCGAGGGGGTCATCAACATGTTTTTGGAAGGTCTGGCTCAAGTAAGGGTCTACTGTCCCCTTTTCTCCAGACTTTCATTTTTTATGCATGCACTTTATTATTTCCTTTGTCCCTTATTTTTTCAGGCCTCCACTGCATCCGTCTGCTTGCTGTCAAGGGCCCGATCTCATGGTCAGTTGAAACAGGACAATGAAACTATGCAAAAGGAGCCCTTCGCTGCTCAAGGAAAGATTTCTGCTCTTGAAGCTGTTGGAAGGGCTTCCGAGGCTGATCTTACAGCTGCCCGCGAGAGGGCGACTAGGCTTGAGACTGAGCTCTCAGCAGCCCATGAGAGGGCGGCCAAGGCAGAGGCTGAGCTTGTGAAGGCCCACGAGAGGGCTTCGCTCAATAAGGCTGAGCTTGCACAAACCCGTGAGAGGGTGATGCTCAGAGAGGCTGCCGTGGAGGCAGAGATGAAGGCGGCACATGAGAGAGCTTCTCAGGCTGAGGAGAGGGCTACCCTAGCTGAGAGGGACTTAGCGAATGGCCTCGCTAATGCCTTCATTGACGGCTATGATGAGCTCCGAGGGAAGATTTCTGTTGCTTTCCAGATATTGACCTCTCTGGCTTCGTGCCAACTAAGGCGCCTGATGATGGCAGTGGAGGCTCTGATGATGCCGAGGATGACTAGGAGGAGGATGAGGAGGACAGCTACAAGAGTGATTAGAGGGTAGGGGACTTTTGATGTGTTGTTTTTTCTCCATTTTTTTTTTTTTTAGAAAGGCAATTTATAGCCTAACTTTTGGAAACTGAATGAAAATGCAAGGATCTTTTTGTCATGAAATGTAGAACATTTTATTCATCCATTGCTTATTGTCAAACAACATTAATCTAAACAAGGTAGAAAAATCAACCCCCACTACTCTGACTCTCCTAAAGTGTCATTGGTAGTACCTTTTCAAATGTTCCGCGTTCCACGGATGAGGTAAGACCTTTCCCTCAGAATTCTAGATCTTGTAGGTGCTTGGCCTCACCACTTCTGTTATGAGGTACGGCCCTTCCTAGTTTGGTCTCAGCTTTCCTTTGCGAGAGCCCTTTGTGGCGAGGATCACCTTTTTGAGGACTAGGTCTCCCGGTTGAAAGGAACGAGGCTTTACCCTCGAGTTGTAGTACCTTGCCATGCGTTGTTTGTACTCTGCGTTGCGGACCACAGCCATCTCCCTTGCCTCCTCTACCAAGTCGAGGTTGATGCGGAGTCCTTCCTCGTTGGTGACGGGGTCATGGAGGTGGACCCTTAGGGAATGTACGCCTATCTCGACAGGGATGATCACCTCAGTCCCAAAAGCGAGAGAGAAAGGGGTTTCCCCAGTAGGAGTTCTTGGCGTGGTTCGATAGGCCCATAACACTCCTGGGAGCTCGTCGACCCAAAGACCCTTCACTCTTTCGAGCCTTGTCTTTAGGTTGCATAGGACCGTTCTTACCATGACTTCTGCCTGCCCATTTGCCTGTGGGTGTGCCGGGCTGGAATGAGGATGCTTTATCTGAAGGTCGGAGCAAAAAGAAATGAAGAACTTATTGTCGAACTGCTTGGCATTGTCACTAACAATGGCGTGAGGTATCCCAAAGCGGCAAACTAGGTTTTTCTAGACAAAATCTTTTACCTTGGAGTCTGTTATTTTTGCTAGGGGTTATGCCTCTGCCCATTTTGTGAAGTAGTCGACGGCGACTACTACAAACTTACATTGTCCTCTACTCAAGGGAAGGGGGCCCAGGATGTCAATGTCCCATTTGGAGAAAGTCCATGGACTCAAAATGGTCGTCAGCTCCTCCAGTGGGTGCCTTGGCACAGTGGCGAAGCGTTGACACTTGTCACATTTTTTAGCAAATTCTTTGGCGTCCTTTACCTTGCTAGGCCAAAAGTAACCTTGCCTAAGCGCTTTGTGGGCGAGGGAGTGTCCGCCAGAGTGATTCCCACAAATTCCTTCATGGATCTCCTGCAGGGCATAGTCAGTTTCCTCGGGTGAAAGGCATCGCAGCAATGGTAAGCAGTAACCCTTCTTGTAGAGGATATCTTGTAAGAGAGTGAATTTGGAAGTTCTCATCCTAAGCTTCTTGGCCTCAAAGGGATCATCTGGTACTGTACCTTCTTAAAGGTACGCCCTTATGGGGTTCATCCAGTTCGATTCGACCGTTGTATAGTTGATGTTTGTGGTGTCCACATCCAACTTACTCGGCTCGAACTGGTGCCCGATGAGAGTTGGTTCTGCAGATGAGGCGAGCATGGCGAGTGCGTATGTGGCCATGTTATCCCCTCTTGGGATGTGACAGATTTGGAAGTATTGGAACCACTGGATCAATTTCTTCACCATGCCAAGATACTCCTGCATTCTTGCTTCTTTTGCTTCAAACTCACCATTTACTTGATTGACTATCAATTGGGAATCACTGTAGGCGGCGAGGTATTGGGCGTCCATTTCAACCACCAATCTCAGGCCAGAGAGGAGGGCCTCATATTCTGCTTCATTGTTAGAGGCAGTAAAGTGGATCTTTACTGCATACTCAAGGGGTGTACCATCGGGGTTGATCAAAATGAGGCCCGCTCCACCTCCCTCACTGGTTGCTGAGCCATCAACATAAAGCTTCTAGAGTGGTAGTGAATTGGAGATCCCAGTAGGTACCTGGGTGCCAGTCTGGGAGTCGGAGATTGACTGGGCTCCTGAGGTAGCAGTCTCTAGGGGTGCCTGGGGGCCCAAGGGAGATGTCTGGGCGCCTGGAAGTGCTTGAGGGCCCAGAGGAGATGTCTGGGCGCCCATGGGAGATGTCTGGGCGCCCAGAAGGAATTCCTGGGAGATGTCTGATGATGTTTGGGCGCCCAGGGGAGGAGCTTGGGCGCCTGGAGGTGTCTGGGCGTCCCTCCGGGTGTCCTCGACGGGTGGCAGATTGGCTTGCACGTCTGGGCTCGATGGCAGCAACGTGGTAGGCTCATTTGTCTCCCCCTCTGAATGTGTAAACTCAGACACAAAGTCTGCCAAAGCTTGTGCTTTGATGGCCACCCTTGGTTGGTACTGGACATCGAACTCGCCCAATTCCGCTGCCCACTTGAGGAGTCTCCCGGATACATCTGGCTTTCCCAAGACTCTCTTCAAAGGCTGATTTGTAATCACAACAAATGTATGGCTTTGAAAATAGTGCCGCAGGAGCCTTGCCGTCGAGATGAGGGCGAGCGCCAGTTTTTCTAGCCCCGAGTGCCTGATTTCTGCTCCTCGGTATGCTCTGCTCACGTAATAGATGGGCTTTTGCACTCCATCATGGTTTCTGATGAGAACAGAGCTGACTATTGAGGGGGAAGTAGAGAGATACAAATATAATACCTCGCCCGGTGTAGCATGTGAAAGGAGAGGAGGTGCGGCCAAGTAGGCTTTAAGTTTCTGGAAAGCCTCCTCAGCTTCAGGTCCCCATTCGAAAGCTTTTCGGAGGATTTTGAAGAAAGGCAAGCACTTGTCTACAGACTTGGAAACGAACCTGTTAAGTGCTGCAATTCTTCCATTGAGGGGTTGCAACTCCTTGGTGGAAGAGGGCGACCTCATGTCGAGTATGGCTTTGATTTTATCGGGGTTCGCCTCAATTCCCCTCTGGTTGATCATGAAGCCTAAGAATTTTCCTGATCCTACGCCAAATGCGCACTTCTCAGGGTTCAACTTCATGCGATAGGACCTGAGAACATTGAAAGTTTCTTAAAGATGGTCGATATGATCTGCTGCTGCGAGGCTCTTCACCAACATGTTGTCCACATAAACCTCCATTGTTCGCCCAATCTGGGACCGAAACATTTTGTTCACTAGTCGCTGGTAGGTTGCACCTGCGTTTTTCAGCCCGAAGGGCATGACTCTATAGCAGTAGGTTCCCTTTGGAGTGATGAACGACGTCTTTTCCTCGTCTGGGGGGTGCATGCTGATCTGGTTGTATCCAGAATAAGCGTCCAGGAAGGTGAGCAGTTCATGTCCTGCTTGGCGTCGATGAGGAAGTCAATCCGTGGCAGCGGATAGCTATCCTTTGGGCATGCCTTGTTGAGCTCAGTGAAGTCGACGCAGAGGTGCCACTTCCCATTGGTTTTTGTCACCATCACCACATTTGAGAGCCATTCAGGATATGCTACTTCCCTGAACGCCCCATTTTCTATTAGCTTCCCGACCTCCTTGTCCATCGCTTGGGCCCTTTCAGTGGAGGCGCCCCTTAGCTTTTGTTGAACAGGCTTGTGGCGAGGGTTGACATTGAGGCTGTGAATGGCGACCTCGGGATCAATTCCTTCAAGGTCCGCATGTGACCGTACAAAAATGTCCATGCTATTTCTCAGAAAATCTGTTAACTGGCGGACCAGATCCTCTGAAAGAGAAGAGCCAATGTACACTCTTCTATCAGGATGCTCTTCATTTAAGACCACAGGGTTTAGTTCTTCAACTGGTTCTCCTCTTTCTGTAGTGGCGGCATCCCTCAAGTCCAAGATTTCAACTTGCAACGCCTCCTGCGTTTTCTTGGCCTTCATTGAGGAGACGTAGCACTCTCTTGCTGCTACCTGGTCCCCTCTGACCTCCCCGACTCCATTTGGGGTTGGAAAGCGGAGGATGAGATGATAGGTGGAGAGGACGATTCTTAATGCGTTAAGAGCAGGTCGCCCTAGTATGATGTTGTAGGCTGACGGGCAGTCTATCACTAGGAAGTTAACCATTGTAGTGGAGCTTCGGGGTGCTGCTCTGGCTGTGACTGGCAGTGTGATTGCCCCTAGGGGATACACTTTCTCCCCTGAGAACCCAATGAGGGGGGATTTGACAGGCTGCAGTCTCTCCCGGCCCAGTTTCAGCTTGTCATAAGCTTCTGCGAATAGGATATCTGCAGAGCTGCCGCTATCCACCAGGATCCTACGCACCTGGAAATTGGCGACGGTCATGATGAGCACCAAAGGTTCGTCATGGGGGTGATGGATCCCTTCCAAGTCCTTATCTGAGAAGGATATGGTCTCGCTGACGCCGTGCCTGGGAGCCTTGGATGGGTGTGCTTAGTCAAGATGCCTTGCTCTTCTGGCGTGGGCCTTCATGGCGGAGAGTGACTCCGCTAATCCTCCCGAGATAGTCCGGATTTCCCCAATGGGTTGTTGATCCTCCTGATTGTGAGGCGGTGGTGGTGCTTGTCCCCGACCAGCCACATATTGGCGCAGGTGACCATGCTGAATGAGATACTCAATTTGCCTCTTGAGGTCATAGCGGTCATCAGTGTCATGGCCATGGTCGCGATGGAAGCAACAGTATTTGGTCGGGTTCATGTGATTCGGAGGAGACTTCATCTTCCCAGGCCATTTTATGGCGGGGTCATCTTGGATCTGGAACAAAATGTGCCCAACAGTAGCATTAAGAGGAGTGAATGCTTGTTGGTCTCTCTACGGAGTAGGACCGAGTCAGTCTTTGACAGGTATCCTCTTTGTCCTGCTTCGCTTGTTGCTTGTCTCCTTCTTGTCGTCTCTGTCCCGCTCCTTCCCCTTGTCCCCTACTCTGGAGGACTCACCTCGCCTGGCCCTTGTGATGTCTTCAGCATTCATGTACTTCTGGGCTTTTGCTAGCAGCTCCGGCATGCTCTTTGGCAGGCACTTCATTACTGAGAAGAGGAAGCTCGACGAGCAGAGGCCTCCCAAGAAGGCTGTTATGGTCACCTTGTCGTCGGGTTCTTCGACTTGAAGTACCTCCTCGTTAAAATGAGTGAGGTAGCTCCTGAGGCTTTCATTTTTGTCCTGCTTTATGCTGAGCAAGTGTGTGGCAGGCTTCTGGTGGCGGCGCCCTCCGATAAAATGTGACACGAAGGACTTGCTCAGCTCCGCAAAGGTGGCGATAGAGGTTGGGGAGAGACTGGCAAACCATTGCATGCGGAACCCTTCAATGTGGTTGGGAATGCCCTGCACATAATCTCGTCGGGGATATTATGCAGCTGCATTATAGTTTTGTAAGTTTGTCCAATGGATTCTTCGTTCCATCAAAGGTCTCCATGGATGGCATTTTGAACTTCCGAGGAAGTGGGTAGTTCACCACGTCGGGTTTGAATGGTGTGTCCGTTCGCCTAACTAGGTAGTCCACTATCTCTGGTACCTGCGCCTTCATGGCGTTGAAGACATCACCCAGCTGATTTTGCATTTCTCTGATCTTCTCGTCCCAGCGATTGGGGGCTTTCCTGGACTGATCATGGAAATAACTCCCATCCTCCATGCTTTGGTTTTCACTCTCCCCCACTTGGAAACGAGGATCCTCCCCATTAGAAGCAGAGGGAGGAGGTGGGAGTCCTCCATGATGTGCTCCCCCCGGAGGTGGGGGTCCTCCAAGATGGGCTCCACTCGGAGGTGGAGATCTTTCATGATGGGCGCCCCTCAAGGGGAACTCCAAAAGGGGCGCCCTGGCCTGTATGGGCGCCCAGATGAGGAGCTCCCCGGCGTGGAGCTCTTGGATGCCCTGGGCGTAGCGCTCCTTGCAGTCCTCCAAGTGGTACTCCTCCAAGTTGTACTCCTCCTTGCCCTGCGAGCATGAGTTGCAGGATCTGCTGGTTTTGAGTCACCAGGTGCTGCATGGTCTCCAACATTTGTCGAGGGGTGGGAGCAGGAGCATTTAGGGCAGGATTGGTCGGTGGAGGAAGATCCTCGCCCTCTCGCGAGGGATTATCTTCAGGTCGATTCATCGATCTAGTGGTGATCACCATAAGTTTAAAAGAAGAAGTCTTTTGAAGTGAGGACTTTAGTCGTTCCCACAGATGGCGCCAAACTGATAATGCACAAATTGATTTCGCACACCACCAGTCAAATGATTTGTAATTAATGCAGTAATTAGAGAGAGACGACACGAATTATAGTGGTTCGGTCAGCGTGACCTACGTCCACTTCAAAAGGGAAGAGGTTGCCGGATATTTTTATATCTCAAGTGTGCAGAGGTTACATGCTATAAGAATAGGAGAATTGGAGTGTTTAGAAGAGAAAGACTTTCTTGCCCCCCAAGTGCTGGTGGGGCTCTTCTATTTATAGTTTTCCCCTAACAGATGGGGACGACTTTACAGCAACATAATCTCTACTTCGATGGAGCCTTCGAATTATCCTCGATGGACGAGGCGGTTGGGATATCCTCCGCAGGACTCGGTAAAAGTGGGATGATGACTGACCATTTCCAAAGCGATGATGGTTGCCTTGACGTGGCCAGGCCTTATGGATTTGGGCCTGGACCTCATTGGACTAACTGGGTCTTTATAAGTTTAAGCCCTGGCTCAGTATGGATTGGGCCACTTGGGCCTAACCCATCACTAGGTAACAGTGTTGTGTATCCACTTTTAGATTAGAAGCATCATAGATAAAGCTAGGTATACATTCTATGTTGGGTTATTTTATATATAGCAGCTTCATTTTCTGAATACCGAGAGTACTATTCACACTTTCATTCAGAAGAATAATCTTTGTGCAGGTGGAACTACAGGTGGGTTCAAAAGATCTTTCTTTCTTTACTAAAGTCTGCTGTCTCTCAAGGTGGGAACTACATGCGAGTTCAAAAGATCTTGTTAATCGTCAGTTGGGTAACACTTTCACTACTAAGGGAATGTTCGAAAATGGGATGACCCTGACTACAGTAATGGGTGAGGGCATCCAGAGTGACTCTGGGAAGCAACAAACTCCTTTTACTAGTTGGACAAGATGTACCTTACATATGATTTTTTTAGTACTGTAATAACTAACTTTGACATTGATGAAGGATTGAAATGCATAAGTAAGCTTTGCAGATAAACAAGTGGGCCCAGATTTGGGGGTGTGGGTCATGCAAGTGCTATTCGTTTTTGGTAATTGGATTTTGTATATCAGATTATGATGCATGATGCAAATGGATCATCATGGTATGTGTACTTATTTAGTTCCTACTTATTACTTATGACTGTCTTTATATGGTTTGTACAATGATGACCTAACTATTTACCTTTCTTTGTTTTGTAGGGAGCAGATAGATGACCAGGCAACAGACATTTCATTTTTTTACAGTTGTCTCAAATGATATAATGTTAAATAGTGTTGTACTATGATAATGATTTGTAACATTTTGGTTATGTAATAAACAAAGTTTGTAATTTAAATTGTTAGAAATATTAGTTTTAGTAATTCTTGGTAGACTTTGGTTGCAATGCTTTAAATAGGTATATGTACATGAAACAGGTTGATTTACAGGAAATGTAATTGATCAGTTTTTCAAAATGTATTGGATTTTTTTTTTTTAAATACAACTTTTAGCGATTAAAGACTTATCTTGAAATGGCCTTTGCTGATGAGTTTATTTTGTTGTTCTTTGATTCCATGGCTTCTTTTTTCTTGTTCATTCCCTTGTTCATTGTGTCTATTGTATGTCTATGGTGGTGTTTATGACTTGCTACGATGACTTTGTTTCGTTGCTTGCAATGTTATATATGTTGCAGACATTGTTGTATATTCATGTTGGAAGTGTGGTTGATGAATGACGATGGTTAATGAACGCATTTGAGAATGAGAGTTGATGAATAGTGGTGGTTGAATGAATGGTGGTAGTTAATAAATTTGTGGGTTCATTTGTAGTTGGATGTCTATACTTTTGAATGAATGACGGTGGTTGAATGTATACATTTATTGGGAAGGATCAACTACAGGTGGTCTATACACAAACGTGCCCAAAGTGTTTATATGGATATTGTTTTAACACTACTTAATAGGTTGGAAAAAAAAATTGAAAATGCCCTCTCGTCAAGGGGAGACTATATCAAAATTTTCAAATATGTTTTTCCAAGTTTAAACAGTTTATATTTGTCATTGTTTAGGATAGGAGGTGGGTTAAATTGGAGATGGTGGTTTGAGATATAAGATATGATGGGTGGTAGTAATGAATTTGAGATGGAGATAGTCATCACTTGTTTATCATTATTTTTTTCCCCACATATTTCTCTCATGTTACCAAATGTGGGTTTGAAGGAATCATCTTTGATTACTCTATGCTAGCTAAACGTGGAATGCAATGAATCCTCTCCCTCGTAAATCATTTATGAAGAAAGTCTAAATCCATTGCACCAAGGATTCATCTGATGGGAGGATTCCTTTCCCATTACCAAACGTGCTCTTTTAAGGATATTTTGGATCCAAGAGAACGATTCCTCTTTGTTTACCAAACGTGCCCTTTAGGTTCGTACAATGGACTGCGTGAACGATCAATGTAAACCCTCCCACTATCATTTGGGACTCATCTCTGCAATTTGAAGTTCGGTCAACCCCTGTTGATGAAACTAAAGTGCACTCAATAGAGCCGTTGGTCTTTTATACGTGACCAATTTGATGGTGATCTGGACTTTGATTGGGACAAAACTCAAACCAATGCAGAAGCATTAGGAGTCATTTTTTGTTTAGCACTTTAATTTCCAAAGTGGCCCCACTGTTAGGCTTGCATATAGCATAAGCCAAGTAATTGCTAATAACAACTAAAAAAACTATTTGTAAACACAAGATGCCCAAGTGGAAACGGTCATCTCATCTCACAGGCTCCTATGGATCATTTTTTGTAAAATGTAAGTAAGCTTTTATTTTAATAAACATAAAATACAAGAGAGTGAGTTATCAACATAATCCAATGGGGCATACCCATCATAAAGCACACAGCCGGGGCAAAAGGTAAATCCATGACTATGCAAAAGAAGCAAATAACACTTGAAGATCATTGGGAGACAATCGCAAAGAGGCACCATACATAGCATTGAGCTTTCTATTAAACCGAAGAGATTTTGAAGTAGGAGCAATAAGCTGAAAACTGTGAAGTATTTTGAGGGAATCTATGAAGGGCACGTTTGACAACAGTCCGTGCTAGGGAATTCCTCGGGCTTTAGCTAGGAACCGATCCCCACCAAGATCTCCACCTCCGGATCAGTTGCACAGGTAGTTTCACAAATTCTGTACCCTTGTCCCAACATATATAGCAAATAAGAAATTCACAAAAAAACTTTTGGAGAGTCATGTGGGTCCCACATGATCAGACGTCTAAAATGAGTGGTCCTTACATGGTGGATCATGTAATTAGAGAGAGAATCTTCTCCTATGAGTGGACTATGTATGCATCTACTCTATGGGGTGGGCCCGCCCACCTTTGATCACTGCACCCCTTTCTCATTCTTATCACCCATGATCTAACGTAGGCATGTCAAATGGGCCGTGCTGCAAGGCATTTACCCTAGTTGCAGGCCGTGCCTGGAGTAGGCTGGACCGTACCGTGCAGACCGTGCTCGGCGCACCTCTATAATTTTTTTTCCAATTAATTTTCGCATTTCCGGTATTAAATTTAAAATTAAAACACAAACACTTATGTTAAATAAGATGGTTATTTCACGGCAAAGGGCCTCCTTTTTTTTTTTTTGCTAGAATTTAGGAATGCATGGTCAAATTAACCCAAGACTATTAAAGATGTGAGGGTGATTGATATGTGATGAACGGTGAAGGAAAGAATATAGACATTTAGATGGGACCTAGACAGTTGGATATTCATTTGACATCTTCCATCGATTTAATTCCAATAAAAAAGAGGTTTATGATTATTTTGAATATTTATTATTGATCATTCATTTTTAAATACTTATAAAAGTAAATAGTCTTAGAATTCCTTGAAATTCAATTACATGAAACAAACATGCCTCCTACATGAATAGTTACATTTGTAGATAGTCTATCCAACTATTTCCTCCCCTATCTGTGAATTGTCGCTACAATCAACTCGAGACTCATCCAATTGGATTGCATCTTAAGAAATATTTTATTAAAAGGTGATTAAATTTTAAGGATATTAAATCAAATATTAGGATAATCTAAACGAGCTAATCATTTGCCTCATCCTTATTTACAACAAGACCTTTCCATCTCCTCTACCCTTCCGTAACATGCATGAACGTGACCGGATATGAAGAATATATAGTCCATTTGCCGGAGAAAATTTTCCATCACTCTCCTGCATGAAAATCTCAATCATCCATATTAATCATTTGTTAATAGAGATGCTAATGAGAAATGATGGGCCTGGTTGAAGGTTGTGTAAGCCCAACGATCTTGTATTGGGCCTAATATTTAGGCCTTAAACCTTTAAAGGCCCATCGGTAGGACAGGTAGGCCGTGCCCTATGGGCCTGGTGGGCCGACCGTTATGGACAGGTCAACCCGTAGCGTGCCGTGTCAAAACAAGCCAGCCGTGTCAATTCCCTCAGCCCAGCACGGCCCATGGTACATGCCATGCTTGGTGGGCTGTGCCATTGACAGGGCCTTTGACTGGCAGACCGGGCTGAGTCAAAACGGGCTAGCTACTAAGGAAACCTTTACTCATTGTTAGATTGAATCTAAAAAAAATAGTACTTATGGTTCATAGACCATTTAACCATGTTACATCAAAGGCAAGGACAATCTTATGGTGATGATTTCCTGCATAATTCTTATCCATGAAGAGAACTTTCCATCCATCCAAACCTCAATGAAAAGAATGTATCTAAGAGGACCCCTCAAGCTGGACTCATATTCACGGTATCCATAGGGCGGACCCAAGAATTCTTCCTTGGAGGGGCCACGGTGTGGAGAAAAATTTTTGGGAGGGCCACATATAAAAAATGAATATAGTTTTCAATATATATAGGGGCTTTTCTAAAAATTTTGAGGGGTCCATGTAGAAAAAATTAAAAAAAATTTGAGAAGCTAAAGGGTTTTTTTTTGGAATTTTTTTTTGGGGGGGGGGGGGGGGGGGTGGGGGGCTGCCAGCCCCCCACTAGTTCCACCTAAATTATCTTACTCGTTAAAGAATATTGTTCGCAATTAGAGGCCCTTTCTTTGTTTATTTTTCTTGGACACGTTTGTGTGACTAGTTTTCCGTAAAAAAAAAGTATGAAAATCGAAAACACATTTATGCTCTACAAATAAAATTCACATTGAGTGTGGCCACAAAAAAACCCTCACTGACAGTGGGTTTTGGGTTTGGCTTTTAGTAAAACATGGAAAATATTCCTCGGAGATTTGGTTTTCTGCGATGCAACACAAACGTACCCTAAAATTACTAACCCAATTTTATATATATATATATATATATATATATATATTTCCATTTAACTTGGGAAGCGCTACATAGTGCTCGTGCATTTTTTAGGAGAAAATGCCTCTCCTAGTTGGGCTCACTAGGATACATGATGATTATGATAGTCTTTTGGATGGAAAGATTCGTATGAGGCATACCTATATATAAAATCTTGAGGCCACAAGATTATCTTAATCTTTTGATCTATGACCCTAAAGCCTAGTGATTTAGAGGCATCATTTTATCATGATTTCATTCCAGCCGAGAGGAAAAGTTGGATGAGTGCAGGGTAGTGTGTGTGAAAAGACTAAATCGACCCAACATGGTCCGACGAAAAAAAAAACCAAGGACGGAAATGGGGCGTTTTTGAAGTGGGGTTGTTTTTGCGAATTTCCCATTTAAACTGATAACCTCATGCAATTCTTTCGCGGCCGGAAGAGATTCGTGAAGGAAACCGTATACTAGGGTTATAAGTTCTGTCTCCTCACTTTCCCGTTCGATCACGCATCAAGAGCAAGAAGCTGCGAAAAGGAGGATGATAAACAATCAGTTGACCGCCCATGAATTAGGTATTTGTTTAATTTGCTGCATTGCTCGAATCTTACTTCATTAAGTTTAATCTGTAAAATCATATGAAATCTCACAGTTTCAACTGTAATTAAAGAGGCACTAATGCAATAGATATAGTAGTCCCATGCACCCACGAAACAAATATGCTTAATGATTTCTTCTATAATTGGTGCAGTTTTACTACAAGGCTACTAAAGATTCTATGTTCCATGAGCTTTGGCAAACTTCAGTTTCTGTGTCTTTTTGGTGCTCTCTCTTCTTTGAGGGCTTGTTTATTTGCATTAGATTAGATAGGAATTGAATACTTAGGAATTCTAAGTTAAATGAGCTCCATGATGGGCTTTGAAAGAGGTAAATGGCGAAGAATATGAGGTGAGGAAATAAGATGGAGATGTAGATGAGACCATGGCTTTCCTAGGTATTGAATTACTAGGGGTGATCACTGGGCATCATCTGATTTGATTCAAGCATGAATTATCTCAATTTCTATGTATTCTAATACAAACAAACAAGACCCTTGGGGTTTTCTTATTCACTTTCTTGGTGTAGCTGTGCACGAGATGTAGAATCGAGATCCTTTCCAAGTGGGGTTCCATCTCTCTATATAAAGAGATAGGATTCTGTGTTTTGGAGATAAAAATCAGAATGATAAGAGATCTTAGAAGATTTTAATTTGAATAAAGTTTTATTAGCGCAAAAACCCGTGTTATGAACAGGTATACCCATATAATGCAAATTAAACAACAATAGATAAAAAATAAACAATCTATGTTGTAAATTAAACATTCATAAACTTAAACATCATTTGCATACAACAACTAAACATTAATAAATTTATGTAAATGTAAACGATTAACTTAGGAATGAACATCACGATAAAGTCTTGACTACTCAAGAGACTAAATATTAGAGACTTTAAAAGAGGGAATAAATATCAAACACTCAGATTCATAATTGATTTCGCTTATCCTTGTGTAATTAAATAAAAGCAAAAACCATGTATACCACACAAAAAGCAAATGGTGCACCCCCTGCTTGCACCTTCCTCCCTGAGCTTCCTCCTCAGAATTCTTTGCTTGGCTTAGTGAAGTAAAGGAGCAAATGGAGAGTGAAATGAGTGGATGATGAGAGAGGAGGGAGTGCATGAAGAGGCACGTTTGTAAGAAGTAGGGTAGATGAGAGTTGCATAAGTGGGAGAGTACATGAGATGGAAGCGGGGAGTGAACATGTTAACAGTTGTAAAAACTCGAGAGAACTTGCAGTCAAGATTAGAAAGTACTGTCAAAATTAATTATATCCAAAATCCTCTACTTCATAAAACAAATATATATATATATATATATATTAATGTGCATAGGTTCTTTATTAGCTTATATAAATTGAGGGGGTGAGAGGATTTCCTGTCGCAATGATCTTACAGTATATTCTGCCCTCAAAGGGTCTTTATTAAGGCTAATTGGATAGAAACTGATAGAGGCTTAAGTAGTTAAAAGCTTGCTACACCCAGCTATTGGGCCCTGTTTTGTCCAGGCCCATCGAGATCGGTTTGGAATGCTTGGGCATGTTCTGGTTCACATTGATCAGACCCATTCTTACTCACCTTGTTCCTTTTTTTATCACGACATGATTTGGTCCATTCAACCAGAATCTATGGTTTGGACCAGACTTGATCAGGGTTGGATTATGCTTAAAAGGCAGCAATGGCAGTTGTTTGGCCCATATTAAGAAGCTAGATCTGGTCCACTTGAAGACCAAACTAGACACTTTTGCTTTAGTTGGTATATCTAGATCTCTCTAAAGTTGTTTAGGAATGACTATAATGAGGACTAGATAATGGCCTAACTAAAGTTGACAAGATAAGCGCCCACTTAGCTATAAAATATGCCCCAATAATTACTTAGTGTGGCCTAGTGTGTCCATTCAAAATATCATTGGGCATATAATTTGGGACACAAGTATGACCCAGTTATGTCTCAAATAAGCAAATCTACTATTTCCCCAGGAACAACTGACAAATGAATAATAATTGTATCATTGGAAAACCATGGGGCCTAACCATGGTCATAAATTGTCAGAAGACTCCATTTGAATTAATGATGGAATTAAGCCCAAAGACTGTTGACATGCCATTGACGATATTATAAGGCAGGCTAAATTTACCATATAATCAGTTAAAATCCACAAATTCATTTCAGAAGCCACAAAAAGACATCATAGAAATGGCTCTTAAAAGTATTACCTTGTTCCCTGTAGTTGAAATCAATCATGATTGCTTCTTACTTGTTTTGTGCACATACAGTAAACTGTTAGAGCAAGATGTTAATGTTATAACATTACAGTTAAACCAATAAATAGGAATTCAAGTTGCATTCGATTTTCCTCCATTAATTAGTTAGATGGGACAATCATGACTCATGCCTACTTGTTTGAATAGAATACATAGGATTCCATGTTCAAACGAGCTCCGCCAAATGATAATTAAGGAGGTGAAGGATGAAGAATATAAGGTAGACTTAGGTGCAATCCTCACATTCCTATGATTTGAATTACCAGTTTGGTGGCTAGGTATTCATTTCCCACTTACCCTTGATTCCCTTTTCTATTAGAATGAACGTAATTTAGTGGCCATTTTTGGAATCTCACATTTGTTGCTTCAATTGTAACCATTTTTTTGGAAATGGAAGTCTTACAATTCCTATCTATTCAATTAGAGGAAACATGTAGGGTATGGTCATAAAAGCATTTCAAAATTCTATCTAGAACCTACTGGTAGCTCAATGGAGAATGGTGAGGCATCTCCTTCTCCACGTGCTCAGATGGTTAAGGATTTGTGTAGGGGTGCATGTGGCGCTTACCGAAGCAATGGAAAAATCTACTTAGTAAAGAGAATGGTTCCTACTTTGTTTTTTCCATTGTTTCCTTAAAACGAGTTTGCTCAAAGCTTTTGGTTTTGTAGGTACAAATGAGATAGATAAACTTTCAGACTCTCTCCTCATTTCCATCATCAATGAGCTACCCATCAAAGATGCCGTCGGAACAAGCGTCTTGGCACACAAATGGAGACACTTATGGAAGTGGATTCCTTCCCTCAATTTCAACCATAATTTGGGAAAAAAGGTAGGTCAAAAGTCTCAGAGATTGGCTACCATTGTCAAACATGTCTTCTCATCTCACTTAGGACACATATCCAGCTGTCAAATCCTGCATTATTCTTACACCTGTGAATTAGACATGGCACAATGGTTAGAGCATCTGAGTAAAAGAGGTATACACAAGCTCGTTCTCACTTGTGATGATGAAAGTGTATCGACAAACAACACATGGGGATGGGGATGCCTTTATTCAACTGTTGTCCATTGCAATTCTCTACAAGAACTGGAATTAAGGTCATGGTGGTTGATGAATGCTACTCCTTTGATGGGTTTTTGTAACCTTAGAACTCTCACACTTAGATCTGTTGTTCTAACAGAAAAATCAATCATGGATATCATTAGTAATTGTGCAGTTTTGGAGTGGTTGGCTCTGCTGGATTGCAATATTTTTTCCAGTGTCAATATTCATGCCCCAAAGCTCTTGGTCTTAGAACTCAAGTGCTTGTCTTGCTTAAACATTAATATTGATGCTCCAAGTCTCAGAACCTTGGCAATATCCTCTGTAAGCTTTAGGTCAATTGATATCAATGCTGCAAGTCTCACAACCTTGGCAATATCCTCTGTAAGATTTAGGTACATTAAGCTTGAAGTTCCCAATATCCAGATTTTTCGTACTGATGGTTTTTTCAAGGGACACATGGATTTCTGTCGCAATGTGTTGGTCTTTATGGGGTAAGTTTTTCCATTTCTCCAATGATAGATTCATTCAGTCCGGGTTAAACTAAAAACCCATTGCTCAACTTCTCCTCTTTTGATTTTTTGATGGGGTCAGATGTCTGGCAAAAATTGGTTTAAGAATCTACGAAAGTTATTCATCGACGTGCAACTGACCAACATAAGGCATGGCATTGCACTTGCCTTTGTGCTTAAAAATTGTGTCCGTATACAAGCATTGCACCTTGAGGTAAAGTTTAATTACTGTTGTCTTCCTTTCTTTCTTTTCTTATTTTTCTTTTTTATAGCTAATATGATCATTGATGAGTTGTGCTTATTGTTTGTGCAAACGCTTTCAGATTGAACGATATTCTGCTCAATACAAATGTGAAAGCTCTTCAACTCTGACGTGGCTTGAATCCGGCTACTGGTTTGAGCAGGATGAGAATGATCACTTTTACTATGAGCTGAAGACAGTGACCATGAATCGTTTCAGGGGAGAGCCTCTTGAATTGGACTTTGCAAATCATCTGATAAAGAAAGCACCGAAGCTTCAGATGATGATAATTTGTTGTGACAAACATTGTTCGGAGTTACATGCTCTAGCTACAAGAAGCCTGTTGTTACGAGCATCTTTGCAACTGAACATAGTTATAGAATCCGCCCCAAGTAGGACCAGGTAGGTGGAAGTTCTCTAACTAGTTATTCAATGATTCAAGCAATTGCTTGGCACAGGTTTAGGTCATTTAATAGCTATATTGACTTGAATTTAATTCTTTTGAGGTATTTTTTTTAATTTTGTAATTAGATGTTCTATTTATCCATCATTACTTGATTTATACTTGATCAACGGTGGGATCAACTCTGATAGGAGTGAATTTGTCTGAGTGCAAATACAAGGGAGACTGATTTTGAGTGGTTTGTATTTAAAGGTGAGCCTCACCAAGGGATTTGTACGCCAGGCTAGGCCTGATTAGAGGACTGGGCTCATTATTTTTTTTATTATTTCTTTTTTCCCTACATTGGACGCTTTTACTGGTGCACTTTCACTCACACACCCAGGTCCCTTGCTAGCTGAGCTACAACTTGAGTACCGGGTTTACTTGTGAGTAGTGTCATATGGGCTTATGTTCTCGGCAGCATAAATTTCTGTTAGAAGAGCGGTCTTGTGTGGTTTAAATCATGCTATATGACTGTGTGAAAAGGTCTAAATGCAGGCTTATTGTAAGCTCCTGTTTGGCATCTCTATTTTTTACCTCTAATTTTTTAAATCTCTAAATTAGTTAGAGTTTTTGAAAATAGAGGCGTTAAAGTGGCTTCTAAGCTCTACCCACATTAGAGAAGTAGCTGCCCGCCTGCCCCCAAAAGCATGCATTTGAAAAGTAGAGGCAGATGGGCATTGTTAAAGTAAAATAAGATCCAAACCGTTGGAAATGTTCACAAGATCAAACATGGCTATGGTACGAAATTTAAGCTCTTGGTTCATCACCAACCTCAAGATATGTGCAAAAAAAAAGCTATTCAATAAAATTTTTTAGATTTTGTGGGCCCCAAACACAAGATCCAAACCATTAGATCTCTTTGGAAGGCTAAACATGGCTATCGGATCAGTTTTGAAGGCTTGTTACCTTGTGGGTCTCGAGATATTTGCAAAACAAAATTAGCCATTGATGTAACATACCTAATTTTGGATTAGTCCATGAGCAGTCACGTGTTTCTCCTTTTTTTTTAATATTTTTGGGATAGCAAATCACAATGCAAACCGATGAAATTGTTTAGAAGGTCAAACAGCAATAGGACCAAATCTCATTCGTTGGATCATCACCAATCTCAATATATGTCAAAAAAAAGTGAGCCATTTGATAGTATTTTTGGATTAATGGGACCGAAACACAAAATCCAAATCATTAGATCTCTTTGGAAGGATAAACATAGCTATAGGGTTAATTTTCAACACTTGATACCTTGTGGATCTCAAGAAATTTGTAAAGAAAAAAAAATAACCATTGATTTAAAATAGATCATTGCATTACCAAACACTCCTTTCGATTCTAGCCTCTTTTTTAAATGGCTATATTTTGATGGGTTTATCTAGAGAAGAGTAGAGGTACCAATCAAGCCCTAAATAGGAGCTAAATTGGTGTAGGGCTTGTCAGTTTAGTTAAGCCATATTTAGGTGGAACTAAACTGTATCTAAGAGTCCGGATCCTGTGAGGATTTACCCCCACAGTGACCGTGAGTGGACCTATAACGGTCCGCCCTTATGCCCCACGGTGACATGTCGGACCATGGTTGGTCTCACGGTCACCATGGGTCAAAACCCCCAGAAGATCCCGATTCATGTATCTACAGCCATGTTTACTTTGTAATCAATTTTACAGTGAGGATGTAAAAGCAACTATTTCTTAGTGAATCCTATTTATCTAATGAGTGTTTACTTGCATAAAAAGCAAGTAACTCAGCTGCTAAAAAGAATTAGCAGACGTACTTGGCTGAAACCGAACAATTTATGAGAGAACTAGTAGTCTAGTACTGGATGGTCACGTGGTACTTAGAAGACCACACGCCAAAGAGGAGTGGACCCCAACTAGTAAACCAGGTAATTACTAATTACTAATTACAAACTCCTTCCTTTGTTCTGCTTTCCTAAAATTATACTTGGGATACTTGGGGCTTTTTTGTGGGGCCCAATTGCGGGCCCATTTGGGGATGGGACCGGGGTGGATGGAAAGATCTATGTGAGACTACACCAAGTATCAAGTTTGGCCCCAAACCCATGCCCCTAACCCCTTCATCTGTGGCCCACAAGTTTCATGACTTCATATTCATTTTGCATATACCCCCCTAAGGCTTGTAAGATTTATAAATAGGCCCCTACCTTCTCATTTTAATACCTTTTGTGTCCCCAAAATCAGTAGCCAACCAACTATTAAAAGTTTTTAGCGTGAAATGACACATTTGCCCATTTCTCTATCCTTATATGCTTAAATTCAAAGGCTTGAATTTATTTTTCTCTAAAACTTGTAACATTGATAATTACATTAGTAGGAGAGAATAACCGTATGTAAATTTATTTTTATCAATAGAGGGCCTGTTTCATTAAATCCAAATCTACTATAATGACAATCAATGCATGTGCTTATAATTAGTTACAATTGATCCAATCCATGCATGACCCACCTTTAAATTGATAAAAGTTTTAAAATACATAATTATGCTTCATGTGCATGAAAGAGTTATTGAGAGAGACCGTTGCGAATTGAGATACAATAATGGAATTTTGGTAAATAAGAATATACTCAAATTTGCTTAATTGATAAAAGGGCAAAGTTGTCATTTTTAGAAAAGTTTAGCACAAATCCCATGGTCATTGCCCATTTTCATTAGAAATACTAATTTTGGGGACATGAAAGGAATTGAAATGAAAAGGTAGGGGCCTATATGCAAATGCTAAAACCACAGGGGCCTATTTACAAATCATCTAAACCTTAGGGTGGTATATACAAAAAACTCAAAAAATATTCAACCCTCGATCCAACGGTTCAGTCCATTCGGATGTGTGACAATCCTTGGAATTAGTGACTATCAGGAGGTTCCCTATTGGTTGCTAAGTTTGGATGGGCTGCTAATTGGGCCCCGCAAAAAAGTTCTCATATAATAGGTGAGAACTAGTTCTCACTTGAATATTTCCCTTTAGCTAGTAACCTGATGCAATTAGATTTCATAATAGGCATAGAATTGTGAAGAAAACTATAATAAATAGGGGTTATGAAGTCTATCCTAATTTTGGTGTTTCAGTAGGATGAGCAACTAAGATAGGAGTTTAATAATCCCCTACTCAATGCAAGAATTGTTCAAAAGACAGGAATGTTGATTGGCCATAAATTGGGTATGTGTTTAATTCACTGCATTTGTTCAAGTCTTATTTAGGTTCAGTTCGATGTATGTTGCACCTTTTGTTGAAACTCCAATTTTGTAGTTGATTGAGAAATTGGAGCACAATTTAGATTTTAGCTTTAACCCTATTTTGACTTGAGAGAGATTTTAGGGATGTTAGATAGATAGGGAATTTGAATGTCTTTTATTTTTTTGGAAAGAGTCTACCAATTTCTCTCTTACCAAATCCAATTTTTGAATCAAGTTTGATCCTCATGTTTCCTAATAAAAATGCCTATTTGCATTGTTCACTGTTGGTTTCCTCTCTAAAATCTCTCACACTACTATCTATCTCTAACTCCTCTCCTAAAATCTTTCTTGTTCGGAATACACAACAGTAATAGCCAAATTATTTGTCCATCAGCCTCCAAATTATTAATTGATCTGGCAGAGGGCCACTCACATAAACATGGTCCTTGGATTTCATACGTGTCCTTGTCATGCAACAATAGATAGGCCCAGCTAAAGGCAATCCTTGGATGAATGATCCTTTGATTTTATGATTTTTGGAAAGTCGAAACAAAGCCTAAAAGTTTTATTTTTGTTTAGTGGATCCTTGAAACTCAATGTGGGTGTTTTGGCGTGGTGATAACACACGTCTTTTACGCATGGGATATGTAAATACAATTTACACATATAAATGATGAATATTTAAATTCTAAGTATGCAATATTAACCCATGCATCTCACAGGTTTATGCTAATATTAATCAAAGTTTTTAAAATAAATATTTTGTGGCTAAGTTCAATCATATTAAAAGTTTCACAAATTTGTTATGGTTAGATAAAATTGCATTTATACATGATTTTTGAATGCCATAATGCTATATAAAATACATTCTTCCTTTTCTATTACATTCATATATACATGTTTAAAGATTTTAAAGTATTGCAATAATAAATAACTTTAGAAGAATCATTGAGATATTGGAAGAAAACTGAAATAATAAGGTAGTGAACTCGTTAAAAGTTGATCTAGAAAAATCATTGAGATATTTATCTTATAGATTGTCCCTTAAAATTCTTACTATCAATATGTTTTTTGTCTTACAAATTTTGTCCCTTAAAATCATTGGAGCCACTTTTATTTTCTAATATATTTTTTGTCTTAATCATTGGAACCACTTTCAATTGTCTTACAGAGTCTGTACGTAAAAATCATCCATTTTAAGACCTTTTTTATTATTACTTTTCTAATGCGTTGGACGGGGGTTTCAAACCCAGAACCTTTTTCACGGAAATGCCCCAACACCAAACCGTCCGCTTTTGGGTATTCTTGGAAAGTGCATGTGTTTTGGTATTCTCCATTTCCTACTTTAACTGGCGATCATGCAAGATGCGTAAATAATTATAGACACACATGACTGATGCGTAAATGTTGCGCATATTCACATATGTAAATGGATGTAGACAAACGACCCCTTAGACTTAGGGATATGTTTGGTTAGGGACATAGGCGTACATACAAGAGTATGTGTGTTTTGGCCCTCCACGAAGCACAAGGAAAAAACAATCTCATGTTTTTTTTTTTTTTGCTAAACCAAATTCTCATGATTTTGGATATATCGGAAATCATTGATTTCAGCATTCATGGACCTTCTTTTTTTCAAAAAGTTTCTTGAGTTAGGGATGTCATTAGGAAGTTCTTGTTGTATCATATTAGCCATTCGAGTGGGTAACGTAGGAACATGTTTTTTTATTTAAATGATAGTTTTTCCTTTATTTTTAAATGTCAACTTTGAACATAATTTAATAGAGGTTTGTAGCAATTGATTTTTTCTAAAATTTTATATTCATGTGGGAAGTTTTTTTATTTTTAAGATCTAATTTTCTAGAAGGGAAATTTTGAGTCACAAAGTGTTGGGAAGTCTTACATCCCATATTGCCTAGGTAATAGGATTGACATGTCTTAATATACCTGTATGGGCCTTCCACCCATCAGCTTAAGCTTTTGGGTTGGTATATTGTTTCTTACAAGGTATTAAAGTGGATCTCGATTCCGTTGTTCTTGTGTAGCCCACGTGACAGGCCTGTCCATGAAATCTGTTGGGCCTCACGTAAGGAGGAGTATTGGGAAGTCTCACATCCCACATCGCTTAAGTAATAGGCTTGACATGTCTTAATATACTTGTATGGGCATTCCACCTATCAGCTATTTGCTTCCAACAAAGTCGGATTTTTCTTTAGTTATAAACTAAAGACATTGAGAGTTTTATAATTAACTTAGATTTATTAAGAAAAATATCATATTTTAAACTTCTAACACTTTTTTAAAACAAATTGCACGGCCATGTTTTGCTAGTATCTTATGACTTCTTTTTTATGAGGGAAGTCTTACTACATGGCTGTTAAGATTCTAATTTCCATGGGCTTTGCCAAACTTTAATAGACGGTTTTTCTCGTTTCTATGTCCTGTTGATATTTCATCTTTTTTTAAAGGGGCTCCTCAACACCCCTTGAATAAGGATTCATCAATGGAGATATGTATGGCTAAGGTTTTCATGGTTTTCATGTTGATATTATTGCATATGGATGCATATAGTTTGAGAAGATTTGGCTATTGAGAAGATTTGGCTAGGGTGGATACAATTCATAAAAGCAAGTATCTCCAAATCCTACAATGACAGGTTGGACTTGAGAATCCTCAAAAATAAAGATTTTTATTAGTATAAATCCCAAAGGATTTGGTTGCTAAACATGACCTTAAAGAATTATGAATTTAAAAAGTGGAACTCCATAGTGGAGCCCACCTATTAAAAATCAGAGCCACTCAAAATTAAGGTCCTTCTTATATCTTGGGTATCCCAAATCTTATCCCAATAGGAGTTAGTCCTACCTTAAGATTGACTGATTGATAGAAGATGTGATAATGATTAATGCATAAAAATTTTGTTAATCCGTCTTTTTTTTATCAAGTGATCAATCTTATGGTGGGACATATTGGCAAAAATTTTGGACCACACCTAATAACCCCAAAAATTGGGAGAGAATTTATTTTGAGCGGCTTAGATCTTCCATGGGTTGACCCCATTGTGGAGTTTCAATCCAATAAACTATGATCTAGATTCGTTTATAAGTGGCCTGACCTGGGAAGCTTACAGCTTTATTGTGCGCATGCCTTCTTTATGGTGGGCTGTCTGTTGAGGGCCCATAGCTCTGCCCAATGGGCCCTTACTGATGAACATATACTGCTGGCCTCAAAAGGTATTTATTTAGGTTGATTGCATAGAACTTAATAGAGGGGATAATGGAGTTGGATGGGAAATTTTCTCATTTATGCAAATGTTCCCATCGAATAGATGGATGTCCTAAAAATCCACAAAAAAGGATGGCTTGGGATTCCAATGTCCTGCAAGAGGATTTTTTTGGACCCCAGGCTGTCTGGGCCCATTGATATCTGTTTGGAATGTTAGGGGTTGTTTGTCTTTTACACATGGAATATGTAAATACAATTTCCATATGTAAATAATGAATATTCAAATTCTAAGTATTAGGGGCTGTTCAGATATGCCCAATCTATCATGGCCAGATGATGGCCTAATCAAAGTCGATAAATGTCCACTTTTCTCTAAAAAATAACCCGGTAATTACTTAGTATGGCCTAGTATGTCCATTCACAAGATCATTGGACTTGTCAAATTTGGGATACAAGTGTGACCTAATTATGTCCCAAATAAGCAAATATACTAATTTTCCCAGTGACAAATTCACTATACTTGTATTATTGCAATAGTATAGGCCCAAACCATTTTCATAAATTGTCAAAAACTGAAGAACAACCCTTTTGAATTAATGATGGAATTCTTTCCAAAGAATGTTGACATGCCATTAGTGACATTGTAGCCCCAAAAGACATTATTGATATTGCTATGAAAGTATTGCCTTCATGTGGATTAATTGATAACTAACATGCACTCTTAAATTGGCCATTATAGTTGATATCATTGATGGTTTTGTTTCCTGTTTTATGCACATATAGTAAATTATATTAAAGCAAGATGTCAATGTTATATAAGACCAATAAATAGTAGGGGCATTCGGTGACAAGTCCCTCAACATTTCATTTTATAGCCTTAGATTCACAATCTTTTTTCATAGTGTAGTAGGTTCTTTTTCCAAATTAGAAGACCTAAAATGTCTAAGTTACCCTTTCTTTAAAAGTTCTTATTTATTTAATGATAAATCATATCCCATGATTAGTGGGATATGCCATTAATAATGGTCAACTACCATTGACAAATAAAATTCAAAAACACAAATAGATTTTAAATTTTCAAAAACTTGAATTCGGATCCTCTTAGAAGATTTGAAATTCAAAAATTCAAAATTTGCAAAGGATTCTCTGAAGTTGCAGAATAAGTTTGAATAAGAGAATCTGAACAGATCTCGGTGATCAAAGAGGGCCCACACCGGATTGGATCAATTGAAGGAAGAAGAAGAAATTGCAGCTCCAGCCAATCAGAATCACAGTCTTCCCATTGGAAAAGGCTGCCAGCACGCTTGCCTGAGAAGTTTGAAAAAACTTACATAAATTTGACAAAAACTCAAATAAATTTGACATAACTTAGATAAATTTAACAAAAACTGGGATAAATTTCGTAAAAACTAATATAAATTTCACAAAAACTCGTATAAATTTCGCAAAAACTCAAATAAATTTTGCAAAAATGTAAATAAATTAAAAAAAAACTCAAATAAGTTTTGCAATAACTCAGCTAAATTTCTTTAAAGCTCAGATAAGCGGCGGTCTCCGGGCAGAGACTGCCCTCTTTCTCCAGCAACGGTGCGAAACCAGAAATCTTCTCATATCTTCATTGCCTCTGTCCCGACCCCGATTTTCTCTGCAACTTCTAGGCGTCTTCTCCGCAAACTCAGATTTGTGTATTCCTCGTTGGAGATCATGCACCGTAGCAAAGCCCCAGACCTCCTCTTGTTCTGGACTCTGCATCAGTAACAAAGAGACGACAGTCTATTGTCTTCCTCTTTGCCAATAATGGAGCAACACCGACTACGGCTGCAGCGACCGGCATGTATTTAGTCCGGTAAGATCGAGAAACCAAGAACCTCCTGCACTTCGATCTTCTGCAAATAAAGAATCAGAGAGAACCTTACCCTAAAATCGAGGGAGAATGAAAGATTTGAAATTTTAAAATTTAGAATTTATGCCTAAATAGCTAAAAGGGTAAATTAGTCATGAAAATGTCTGATGTGGCATGCTAAGGGACCTCCGCCTGTATTAATCTCATGCACAAGGGACTCTAGGCCTTAAACGATAATATTATGTACTAGAGACTTTATAACGCAATACTCATAGATCTCTCGCTAATTTACCCTAAATAGTAATTTAAGCTGTACTATATTTCTCTCAATTAAAAAGCTTGTTAGGTGGAATTGATGATGATCTTCTGTCATGATTCATGCCTATATGTGTGTATAGAATAATACATGGGAATTCATGGTCAAATTATGCAACCCTCAATTTTCTTTGGATCGATTTGAATTAACCATGGCTGTATCTGAGTATTCATTTCCCACATCTCATTGATTCATTGTCTATTACAAGGTTGATAATCTGATGGTCAATTTTGGAAATTTACGTTTGTTGCTTCAATTGAGACCATTTTTCCAAATATAAGTCTTACAATTCCTATGTATTCATTTTACATTATGGGCCTGCTTGTTTGCAATTAGAACACATAGGATTCATATCATAAGTAGTTAAAAATGAAGATCAAAGGTCAATTTTCAAAATAGAGCATCAGATCACCTTTTCTTTTGGAAAATAGAGGAAAATAGAACTAAAGGAAGATAAAGGTGAATTTCCAAAAAAGATCATTGGATCACCTTTCTTTTTTGGAAGTAGAACTAAAGGAAGATAGGAGATGAATACACATCCATCACCGTAGCAATTCAATACTAAAGAAAGTGAAGATTCTATCTACATCTCCATCTCCATCAGTGAAGATTCTATCTCAATCTCCATCTCCATCTCTATCTCATATCCTTCACCCCTTATATGTTTTACAATCCTTTTATAGAGTTCATTTTACCATGAGTTCCTATGTATTTTAATGAAAATAGATAGGCTCTAAAGAAACAGCATTATCACAATATAGTAATAAAACTATTTAAAATATCTAACTAGAACCCACTAGTAGCTCATTGGTAAGGCATCTCCCTCTCTGCAGGCTCAAATGATTAGAAACTAAATAAAATAGTGCTCTTATCTTGGAACACCAAGTCTTTCTTTGCTTTGTAAAGAGAATGGATCCTTTGTTTTTGTCATTATTTGCCAAAGTGAAAAAGAGCTTACTCCAAGCTTCTAAACTTATAGGTGCAAACGACATAGATAAACTTCCAGACTCTCTTCTTCTCATTTCCATAATCAGTCAGCTTGCAATTAGCCTTGTCGTGCAGATGGAGATAAAATAGTGCTCTTATCTTGGAGCACAAGCTTGCGCTCACTTGCCATGATAGAAGTGATAGGCCAAAAGACACATGGGTCCACGTCCAATCAACTATTATCCACTGTAGAGAGTCCTGGAATTAAGTTCATGGGAATTGGTGGATGCTACTCCTTTGATGTGTTATTGCAACCTTAGAACATTGACGCTCAAATCGGTTCGTCTAACAGAAGAAGCAATCATGAGTATCATTAGTAAATGTGTAGCTTTGGAGTGGTTGGCTCTGTTGAGTTGCAACATTTTTTTCAGTGTTGAGATTCATGCCCCAAAGCTCAAGGGTTTAGAACTCAAGTGCTTTAATAAATTGGAAAACATTGATATTAATGCTCCATGTCTCATGACTTTGACTATGTCCTCTCTAAGTAGGGCCGGCTCGAGGCAATATAAGGCCTAAGGCAATAATCCTAAATGAGGCTTTTTTCTATTTTCTAATATTATTATAAATATTTTATATAGAATCTATTTTTCTTGCTTTTTGTGATGCCCTCAAAACCCGTGCCCAAATAACTCATTCTCGTAACCACGTCCAACAGCTCTCTCACTTTTAATGATATATGAAAGGGATTTGATCAGGTGAGAAGTGTTCTCACCAGCACTGTACGAAGTGGGCTCTTGACCGTTGGATCGTGAAGCTTATCCAACGGTGCGGGCGTAGCATATTTAAAGGCCCAAAAATTATGAAAAACCGTCCATTCCCCTCTTTCCCGCTCGTCTCTTTCCAGAGATGAAAACAATCCCTACCTTTCTCTGCTCTTCCGTCTCTCTCTTCCTTTATCTCTTCTTCTACTCTCTACCGTCGACCACTGCTCCCAGTGCCCCATCTCGTTTCTTTTTCAACAAGGACAATCGGTCTCCCCCATCATCTCCGGTCATCCTCGACGCCTCACGGTCTCCCCCATCATCTCCGGTCATCCTCGACGCCTCAACTTCGACCGAACTCTTCCCCTTTTCTTTTCTTCTTCGACGAAAAAAGAGGGAAAAGCTTGTCTGGTTTGACGGCTGCCTTCTTCCCCTACGCGGATCGTCGCTGTCGTCCAAAGCTCTCCAAATCCCTCAATCGCTCCTGCTCCTAGGCCCTCCAAATCCCTCAACGAAAAAGGGGAAAAACCTCTTCCTTCCCTGGTTTGACGGTCATCTTCTTCCCCTTCTCATCTCATCTTACGCCAGTCTTCATCCCCAGATTTGCTCCACCACGAGCCCCAAGGCTCTCAACCTCAGATCTGCCTCATCTTCTCCAGGTGTCTTCCACGGTCATCTTCCTCCCCCTCAGATCTGCTCTTCTGCAAGTCTGGACTCAGAATTGGCGAGCTCGAATCCTCTCCACCTCATTTTCTGCTAGGAAAGGTAAATCATCTCTTTCTCTATTATTGTGAACTTTTTTACTCTTTCATTTCAGAACCGTGGGTATGAGCTGATGAAGTGGGAAGATGATCACCCATATTAGGTAAGGAACACCCATCCATAGATCATGCTGATTGGTAGCAAATGAATGAAAGCCGAAACTAAATAATGGCGAGCAGTCCATAATTGCTTTGAATTTGTAGGATAAAATGTGTAGTTGGTGTGAAGCTGCAATTTTCGAATGGTGGCATATTCAGTGGGTGGTGAATCAACTGGATAGACAGTTCTTGCGCTGGATGAACTGAATTGAATTCTTTTATTTCTTTCAAAAACCTTGATTGAGTGTTATTTTACAATCCCAAATAAAAAATCAGGTGATTATTTCCATCTGATTTTTTTTTTTAAATCATAGAAATTTTTTTAATTACTTGTCTGAATCCTAGTTATTTTTATTTAGTAGCTTTCTCTCGAGTTCGACTTACTGCAAACAAGCGTGGCCATGTCATCGTCAAATTCTAATTCCAATCAATGGGTGCCAAAGTGCTCATGTGGTGATATGATTAGTTTGACCTCTCATACAATATCTAATCCAAATAGAAAGTTTTAGAGATGTCCTAATTGGAAAGTAAGTGTTTCATATGGTTTTTTTAGCAATAATGCTATGATGTACTGATTAGAGATAATTTGTGTTGTTTTGTTTTTTTTTTTTATTTTAATTTTTTTGCAGCATGAACATGGTTGCGGAAGCTTCAAATGGAAAGATGAAATTGACAATGAAAAGAATCTAGCATATATGATTGAAGATGTGAAAAATATGATTGGTAGTATGATGGACAGGCAGAATGAGATTTTATGGGCAGCAGTTGAAGAGATAAAACATGCATCTGAAGAAAGGAAGAAATTAAATAAAGGAATTTGTCTAGTGATGTTTTTGTGTTGTCTTATAAGTGTAATTTGCATGTTGAAAATATTATGTTAAAATATGTCTTTAAGAATTGGAGGAAGGAAGAGTTGAATGGATGTTGTATATGTTGACAGAATTTAATCCAATGGATGTTGTATATGTTGACAAAATTTAGTCCAATGGATGTTAGCCCAAGCGTATATATGGTTATCCTTTCATGTTTATTGTTCTCTCTTGATTTTTGACATTGTAAGTCATATTGGGTGCTATTTCAAAGAAATGCATATTACACTACAATATGAATGAACACCACCTTTTAGACAATCAACACTATTAGAATCAGATTTACTACAGCTTCTGACTAGAATCAGATTTATTGGCACAACATTTCCACAAATGTGCTCTACCTTGCTGAGTGCCCCTGTTTAGGGAAGTTTTTAGCCCACTTCCCGATGGATTTTTTGGTTGAAATTCGGGGCTTTCGAAGTCCATATATTGAACTTAAAATCTGCTAGTTTTCAATTAATTACGACCACGTTTGCTATGTTTTAAACTCGGGCACTTTTTTAACTCGGTTAAGAAAATCTGCGCAAACCTTGCTGAGTACCCCTGTTTAGGGAAGCTTTTAGCCCACTTCCCGAGGGATTTTTTGGCTGAAATTCGGGGCTTTCCAAGTCCATATATTGAACTTAAAATCTGCTAGTTTTCAATTAATTACGACCACGTTTGCTATGTTTGAAACTCGGGCACTTTTTCAACTTGGTTAAGAAAATCTGCGCAAACCTTATTGACTGAGCCATAGTAATTAACACATTTGCGATTAACATATGCAGTTACATGGAGGCATGTGCAGAATACTTCCCAGAATTGTTTGTAAAGTGTTAGGAATTTTTCCAGCCTTAGAGGCAGCACAACCAATGAGCAAGTCTGGCATACAGGCACTTTGTTCATTGCATGTGGCTCTTAAGAGGGCCAAGAATCATCTTCATTGCATGTGAACACCTACTAGAAAATTAGCCATGACTCTCTCAATACTAGTCAATATCATACAAACTTGAGCTCAGTAGAAAATTAATTTAATGAGATTTCAAAAGAAACCAATGTCAAATGATTTTTGTCAAATCATTTTTACATCATTTGATATATAAATCCAACCATCATTAAAAAAGAGGGAAAATAAAGTCACTGTGCGCCCATCCATCAACCAGGCTTTAGTTAACTTAATTGAGACTTGGGATCAAGTAGATTCTATGTATATAAGCTGCATCAACAACTGATACGAAATTGATGTAACAGTTCACCCAGAGACTCTAGTTATATAATTTATCTACAAAAGCTTCTCCTCCTCTTCCTCTTTCTATGCTGGGATCAAGGGAATACTAATTAACAAACAAGAGAAACAACACTGACTATCACTATTGCGGGAGTGAGACCACAAACAAGAGAAAGCACCAGCTAATTTATTGCCGGGAGTACTCTACAACACAGGAGGGAGGCTTTTGCCACTGAGATCTATGCTCATTAATGTTATGCCCTGCCTGCTAAACTGCTTTCTAAGTCCAACAGTTAAATCCAAAGACCGGCCATCCTAGCAATTAAGCTTTGGGCATTCTCAGATCTGATTTGGCATATCCCACATACATTTAGAAACAGATAAGCAAAGCATTTTGTTATTCCAACCAAATAGAGAACATCTGCATGAATCAAAACAACAACGCATCTTCTCTGCGAATGAAAAACACAGAAGTAATCTACATTCACCAAAGGACAGGCAGCAAAACATCGATTGTATAGAGAGAGGAAAACCTGCAAAACTTTAGTCGAGCAACTAGAATCACATGGGAATGGCTGCTGTGAGAGTGTTGTGACATCGATGGGGATAGACGTCCCTGTCTGCCATATGCCATGAAACTCAGATGGGGATGGTTGCTCCGAGGTGGTCTCAACAGGGATGGCCGCTGTATCAAACCATGAGCCTGGAAACTGAGATGGGGATGGTTGTTGTGAGGGGGTCCAGACTTGGAGCCGCAGTTGGAGAGCTGGGTCTTCAGCATCCATTTGGAGGGCTTTGGACAACAGCGACGATCCGCGCAGGGGAAGAAGACAACCGTCGAACCAAACAAGCTTTTCCCTCTTTTTTCGTCGAAGAAGAAAAGAAAAGGGAAGAGTCCAGTCGAAGTTGAGGCGTCGAGGATGACCGGAGATGATGGGGGAGACCGATTGTCCTTGTTGAAGAAGAAACGAGATGAGGAACTGGGAGCAGTGGTCGACGGTAGAGAGTAGAAGAAGAGATAAAGGAAGAGAGAGACGGAAGAGCAGAGAAAGGTAGGGATTGTTTTCATCTCTGGAAAGAGACGAACGGGAAAGAGGGGAATGGGCAGTTTTTCATAATTTTTGGGCCTTTAAATATGCTACGCCCGCACCGTTGGATAAGCTTCGCGATCCAACGGTCAAGAGCCCACTTCGCACAGTGCTGGTGAAAACATTTCTCACCTGATCAAATCCCTATATGAAAAGGTGGCAACTTGGGATGGGCATGCCTATCTTATAACCAATGACTCTCTCTGTGCCTTTAATAATACATGAACAGGTGGCAACTTGAGATGGGTATGCCGTTTTGGGGAGAGAAAAAATGTACTTTTGTTGATATTTTTACAGGAATCGAGGCCTTGAAAATTGAATTTTTAGGATATTGATTTTGAGGCTGAAATTTTTGGGGGCCTCAGATTTTTGGGGGCCTTAGGCAATTGCCTTGTTGGCTTAAGGGTTGAGACGGCCCAGTCTCTAAGGCACGTGAAACCTAGAATGCTAACATGGATTTTTTGTGACGATGTATTGGTCTTGATGGGGTGAGCCTTTTCCATTTCTCCCTTAGTCCATATTAAACTAAAAATCCGATTCTCAACTCTAATATTGTCTTTGATTTGTTTTTGGTATCAGGTATCTTCCAGGAATCTGTTTGAGAATCTGCGACAAACTATTCATCAATGTGGAACCGACCAACCTAAGTCATGATGTTGTGCTTTGTTATGTGCTTAGACATTGCATCCATATACAAGTGCTGCAACTAGTGGTAATCTTCAGTTACTTTTTTCTTCCATCCTCACCCCCACCCACACACGAACATTGATGAGTTGTGCTTACTATCTGTGTAAATGTCTTCAGATTGAAAAATATTATGCTTGGGACGAAAATGAAAGATCTTCAAATTGGTCATGTCTTGAATCTGACTACTGGTCGAGATGGGATAATTCAATTGATTATTCTTACAATGACCTTGGGGCAGTGACAGTGAACAGTTTCACGGGAGAGCATATTGAATTGGACTTTGTGAACTGATAATAAAAGCACCCGTGCTCCAGAGGATGACAATTCGTCTCCATAAATATTGTTCGGAAGCACATGAACTAGCTAGAAGATGGGCATCTTCGAATCTGAACATAGTTATAGAGCCCACCTGAAAGTAGGGCCGGATCAGTGGAAGTTCAACAAAAGTTATTCAATGCTGCAAGCAATTTTATGGTTGATGCTAAAATATGAGATTATGTTCATAATCTCATTCATAACATTGGTTATTTAGTTTGCTCTCTTCCTCTCTAAGAAACTCGAGAAGCAGTTCATGCACTTTCCCGATGTTCTTGTTTGTGTGTATTTATAGAATTAGAAAGAAATGTGTTTCTATTTTCAAATTTATGCCATAATAGATTACCAAGAGGTAGATGGTTATATGAATTTTCCTTTTTGTACGCGCAATCAATAAAATAGTTATACTTCACAACAAAAGAAAAGGAAAAGGAAAAAGAAAAAGAAAGATAATGATAAGACCCTTCAATCTTTTAAGCACCTATGATCAATCCAAATTCTAATCTCTCAAGGTGTATTTTAGCACGCCTCCCAATTTTGATTCTGATTGAAGTTCCCTCCACCTTCTTACTCACCAAAAGTATGAGATATATTACAACGATGTGTGGAACTCACCGTGGGGCTCACCTACTGATGCTCCAAATCATTAGAGTTGTATGAACTCCCCTCTAGCAAAATTTACTATAATTTTACGGATGAGATTCGAACTTGCGACCGGTTAACTCTGATACCATTTTAACTTAGCGTGGAGGTGCTATTAGAGGATGTGAATAATTTTCAATGGAAAAATAGTATTTTAATTACCAAGTTAGGTTCTGGTTGGATTGATGGGTCAAAGAGTAGTTTGTTGGATTGGGTCCGCTTTGGGTTGGTTAATAGGGTTTAGGGTTTTTATATGTTCCCACGGAGTAAACTATATAATATATATAAGGGTTAAAAGGTGTTTAACCAAAAAATAAAAACAAACCCACCTAATTTCTGTGTTCCGATACGATGAGCAAGGAAGAGATGAATTTAATCATTCCCTGCGCAATGGAAGGAATTGCTCCAAACCCAAGAAAGTTGACCGACCATGAATTAGGTATGTGTTTAATTTATTACATTTGTTCAAATCTTATTCAAGTTAAGTTCGATTTATGTTGTAAAATCATGTAGCCACCAAAATAAGCATCCTCTCCCCAAGTTAAAAATGCTCACTCCTGCATCAATCAAAATCTCAAGATGTCTTCTTTTATTTGGTGAAGTTTTTACTGTTACAACTCATTAAATTTTTTTTTTTTTTTACTGTTTACAAGTTATTAACAAGAATCTATTTTGCATGAGCTTTGGCAAACTTTGGTAGAGAGTTTTTCTGGTTTTTGTGTCTTGTTGCTATTCCATCTACTTTTTTTGATGATTTTCTTCTACCCTTTTTTAATGGTTTGTGTCCATTAAGATGCATGCATAGTGGGAATCCTTTCCAAGTTGGGTTATATTTCTTGATAAAAAGATAGAATTCTGGATAGAAAGGAACCTAACTCAAATGATATTGTAACTGCAACAGCCTTTTTTGGTTCATAGAAATAGGGCTTGATGTTGAGCAGATGGTGCAGGACGGCAAAGATTTTTATAGTTCACCCACAAAAAGGTAAATGAGTGTTCTTTGTAACGAGTCTGGATCCTCAGGGCTTTTATTTTTTTATTCTATTAGGGGACGTTTGGTAGCTGGTGAAGATTTGTGCAGATATAGATATGAGGATTCCTCGCTACCCTACTCGAAAATGAGGATTTTCAAATCCCATGGGTGCAGGTTGGATCTAAAGTCCTCAAAAAATGATGATCTCCATTGGTCAAAATCATTGGAGATTTACAATTGCCAGACATGGTTTTTCCATGTGGAAATCTTTTCCCCGAGAATTTGGTTGCTAAACATGACCTTAGAGGGTGGAACTCGATAGTGAGGCCAACCTATTGAAAATCAAAACCCTCTCAAAATAAAGGCCCTTCTTGTATATGGGGTATCCTCGAATCTTATCGCAATAGGAGTTATTCATACCGTAAGATTGACTCTTTGATAGAAAATGTGATAATAATTAATGTATAAGATTGTATTAATCCAGTTTTTTCTATTAAACCATTTGGTGGGAGATATTGATGTAAAAATTGGGATTCTGTGTAAAGTGGGAAAGCCTTTAATATCGAGGGGCTTGGATCTTCAATAGGTTAGCCCCATTAAAGAATTTATCTAATAAGTTTTAAAGCATAAGAGGATCTAGCCTCCTTTACAAGTGGCTTGACCATTTCTGAGAACAAGGTGGTTGACCTGGGAAGCTCACAGCTTTTGAGGACCCACAGCTATGCCCTCCATTCAATGGACCCACTCTTGCCTCAAAGGGTCTGGTTAAGGTTGCTGCATGTTGGGGTTCGCTTTGGAATGTTTGGGTGTGTTTGGGTCATGATATGATTTGGTCCATTAAAGCAGCAACTACAGTTTGGACCAGATTTGAACAGGGCTATTATTATCCTTTCAAGGCAGCAGTTAGAGTTGTTGGGCCCATATTATGAACAACATCTGGTCCATTGTAAGGCCGACTTAGACCATTTTGCTTTACTTGGCATGTTTGGGTGGGTCTAAAATTGTTTAGGAACAACCATAATGAGGGTTAGATAATGGCCTAAATCTTCACCATCATCAAAAGCTTATACCAATTATGTCGGCGTTGGCTACATGCATTAACCTTGATAAATGCCCACTTATCTCTAAAATATGAACCAATAATTTATTAGTGGCCAAATATGTCCATTCAGCATGACCCAATTATGTCACAAACAAGCAAATATACTAGTTTTTCCAATAACAAATGCATTATAATTGTATTATTCCAATATTGTGGGCCCTACTAATTGTCAAAAACACCCTTTGTGAAGTAATCATGAAATTACGCCCAAAGAATGTTGTTATGCGATTAGCAATGCAAAAGAAATTATAGATATTGCTCTCAAAGTATTGCCTTGACATGGATTGATGAGTAACATACACTATTAAATTTACAATGGTAAATTGACCATTACAGTCGATAGCATTGATGAATTTTCTTGGTACCCAGCTTAGGGGTTTGGAACCCCAGCCCTCAGGTGAGGGAATTATACCTCGGGTGAGGTGAGGGAACCCTCAGGTGAGAGAAGGTGGCATGCCCAGGGTTCAAGCTCTGAGCAACCAGGTAAGAAATAACGCCTCTTACCACTGAGGTAAGTGGCTGTTTTTTATACTATTGATGACCTCTTTTTTTTTCTTCACATGTAGTAAATTGTTAGAGCAAGATGTTAATGTTATAACATTACAATTAGACTAATTATTACAATTTTTTGTTAGATATGAATTAACTATGGTGGTGGCTAGGTATTCATTGCCCACATCTCTGTGATTCATTGTCCATTACAAGGGTGATAGTTTGATTGCCAATTATGGAGATTTACATTTATTGCTTCAATTTTTACCATTTAAATAGAAATCTTACAATTTCCATGTATTCAATCACATTAAGGGACTGTTTGTTTGCATTTCATTACATATGAATTGAATACATAGGATTCATACCATAAGTTGTTAAAAATGAAGATAAAAGGTGAATTTCCAAAAAAGAACATCAAACCACTTTTCCTTTTGAGGAAAAAGAATCAAAATAAAGTAGGAAATAAATACCCAGCCATAACCCTTGTAATTTAATATGTAGGAAAGTGAAGGTTCTATCTACATCTACACCTCATATCCTTTACCACTGTATAATTAATAATCCTTTGTTAGAGTTCATTTCACCATGACTTCCAATATATTTTAATGCAAACCTGTAAACAAACAATCCTTTATCACAATATGGTCATAAAATCCATTTAAAATTCTTAGCTAGAACCCATTGGTAGCTCACTGGTGAGGCATCCCCCTCTCCACAGCTTAGATGTTCATGGACTTATGTAGGTGATGTGTGGGTGCGTGAGTATTTATTGGAGAAAAGAAGTAAAAAAATTGAAAAAAAATATCTTGAATAAAATAGCACTCTTATCTTGAAACACCAAATCTCTCGCTACTATGTAAAGAGAATGGATCCTCTGTTTCTGTCATTGTTTGCAAAGGTGAAAAGTAGTTTACTCAAGGCTTCTGGTCTTATAGGTGCAAATGAGATAGATAAACTTCCAGACTCTCTTCTCATTTCCATAATCAGTAAGCTTGCCATCAAAGATGCTGTGAGAACAAGTGTCTTGTCGTGCAGATGGAGACATTTATGGAAGTGGATTCCTTCCATTGATTTCGATTTCGACCATCAGTTGCAAAACAATAGATACTACTCACAAGATGAACCTTTTTATGTACTGGCCGAGAGATTGGCTACCATTGCCAAACATGTATTCTCATCTCACTTAGGAACCATCTCCAGCTGTCAAATCTTGCATTATTCGCACAACTGCCAATCCAATATAGCTCAATGGTTAGAGCATTTGAGCAAAAGAGGTATACAAAATCTCGTGCTTGCCTGCCATGGTAGAAGTGGAACTCTAGAAGACACATGGGAACGCGTCCAATCAACTATTATCCACTGCAGTTCTCTACGAGTCCTGGTAATAAGTTCATGGGAATTGATGGATGCTACTCCTTTGTTGGGTTTTCAAAACCTTAGAGCTTTGATACTCAGATCTGTTCATCTAACAGAAAAAACAATTATGGATATCATTAATAAATGTGTAGCTTTGAATTGGTTGGGTCTGCGGAGTTGCAACCTTTTGGACAGTGTCAAGATTCATTCCCCAAGGCTCAGGGAGTTACGATTCTCATGCTTGTTTCACTTGAAAAAGATTGATATTGATGCTCCAAGTCTCACGACCTTGACACTCAGATCTGTTGATCTAACAGAAGAAATAATCATGGATATCATTAGTAAATGTGTAGCATTGGAGCGGTTGTTTCTGCTGAGTTGCAACATTTTTTACAGTGTCAAGATTCATACCCCAAGGCTCAAGTGGTTAGAACTCAAGTGCTTGTTTCACTTGAAAAACATTGATATTGATGCTCCAAGTCTCACGACATTGGTTATATCCTCTGTAAGTGTTAGAATGTTTATCAAACTTGAAGTCCCCAATATCAGAAATTTCCATATTGATCATCTTTGCGAGGGAAGGATCAATGAAATGGGAACCATTACAAACAAAAAGCTTGAAACCTGCGATGATAATATGGATCTTCTGTCACGATGTGTTGGTCTTTATGGGGTAAGCTTTTCCATTTCTCCAATAATAGATTCATTCAATCCACATTAAACTAAAAGCCCACTTCTAAACTCTTCTCTTGTGTTTGATTTGTTTTTGGGGTCAGGTATCTTCCAGAAATCAGTTTGTGAAGCTGCGAAAACTATTTATCAATGTGGAACTGATCAACATAAGGCATGGCATTGTGCTTGGCTATGTGCTTAGAGATTGCATCCATATACAAGTATTGCACCTTGAGGTTATCTTCGGCTACTTTCATTTTTTCCTTTTCTTTTCCCCCTCTTTTTATAACTAACATGATCATCAATAAGTTGTGCTTACTATTTGTGTAAATTTCTTCAGATTGAACAATATTCTGCTTGGGACAAAAGTGAAAGCTCTTCAAATTTGTCATGGTTTGAATCTGGTTACTGGCGGAAATGGGATGAGATTGATTATTTTTATTATGACCTCAAGACAGTGACAATGAATGGTTTCATGGGAGAGCCTCTTGAATTGGAATTTGTAAACCATCTGATTACAAAAGCACCAGGGCTCCAGAGGATGAAAATTCATTGTCATAAATTTTGTTCGGGGGCACATGCACTAGCCAAAAGAAGAGCATCTTTGAATCTGAACATAGTTATAGAGCCCGCCGGAAAGTAGGGCTAGATCAGTTGAAGTTCTCAAACAAATTTATTAAATGTTTCAAGCAATTGTTTTGCACAGGTTCGTTATTTGATAGGTGATATGCTAAAATATAAGATATAGGAGGAGCTATCCATATTGACTTGAATATAAATCCTTCTTTTTTCTCATCATTACTTGATTTCCATGTGATCAATGGCTGGTCAACTCGGGTATAAATAACTTTTAGATGGTTTGTATTTTATGTGCCTAGCTAGACCTCAAAGGACCGGTTTACTTGTGAGTGGTGTGATCTGGGTTTTATGTTATGTGTGTTGTGGAGTGGGCTCCACCCAAAAGGAATATTGAAAAGTATTTATGCTGTCTCTAGTAATGTTTGCGGTTTTGGTAGGAATGGTTAGCTAAAGAAATTTAAAATGGTATCAAAGCCTACTGGTTTGCTAATCAATCCGGCCTTACCAAAACCTTGAGGTATTAGTAGAAACAGCGGAATTACTTTCATGGCCAAAGGCCCGGCAAAGACATCCGAAGAGGGTCATCCGCACAATTTCCATGTCTTTGGACCCCGTAATCTATCCTTCCTGAACTGGGAGACATATAACAAGTTCTAGCTAGGAAGACCCATCTTGAAATTCTCTCTTTTTCAATGGGTATTCTGAGATTCAACCATTTGGGCTTTTGAAGGGACAAATGAAATAGCGGCCATGTGTAATTTGTACATTTCTAATGGGGATAAGTTTTTCTGGGGTTTGGAATTTGAATGGCTTTTATTCTTGAAATTCTTGATTTTTATTGGGTTCTTAAAGAATCTTATGGGTCTGCATTGTTGTAGAATTCTAGGTGTCTTGCGAACTTTATGGGTTAAATTTCTTGATAAGATTATAGTGCAGAAAGATGAAATTGGCCTTAGTTTTGGTCTGCATTATATGGAATTGGATATCCATTAACATCAATTCCCATTGAATTGGTCGTGGGTGGTGTTACTTTCCCCTTTTTCAAGATCAAATGAAAGTTGGAAATGTACAAGTCTGGCTCCTAGAGATTGTTTGGAGTTGGATTTGTAGGGACTTCTTTCACAGCTAAAAAAGTACAGGAATTAAATTAGACTTTTTTAAATTCATAAGAAAACTGAGATTCACAAGAATGTTTTTCATCCAACTTTATGAATTCATCTATTCTTAGTTCATGAAAGTTACTATAGAATTATCTTGCGGCTTGAAGTTACGTGGTCGTGTGGTTGGATGATCCAAACTGTCAAACTGTTGGTCTGATTTTTTTAGACGCCACCTTGTAAAATATTTTGAGATAACTATCTGGAATAACAGGCTCGGTATTCTGTTTCTCTGTTTTCTAATTGTAGTCGTAATCAGACCATCTCTTGATTTTCTTTGAACTAAATGCATGGTGTTTTGTAGTATATTGAGACAAAGAGGTTAATGTAACAACTGTTCCATTCATGGAGTTGTGTGTTTTTATGTTGCATTGCCCACAACATCACCATTTGGTTTTAATCTAAGAAGACTCAAAATTGGACCTGAATTGTGTTCATAGTTATAAGAATGATCCTAGCTAATTCTACAGGAATGATTGCAACTACAAAAGAACAGTAATAGCCTGCTAACAGAAATGCAAAGATGTAGACCACCCCATTTAAGGTGAGGGTAGGTAGAGCCATTAAAGGCTTAGCAGAAGATCCCACTCAAATTTGAGGTGGATCCAAAGAAGCCTTTTGGTATTGAGAATGGAAGGGGATGATTTACCAAAACAACAAAATTCCTTGAGCTCCAAGGCCAATATATGGTAGAGAAGAAAGTACATTGCTTTGCATTCTTGTCAGCTGAGAAGGATAAGGATTTGCAACAGGAGGTGTCCAGCAATTTGGAGAATCCGTCAGCCAAATCTGACCAGCAAATGAGGCAACAGAAAAATAAGTGCAGGCCATCCTCCTCTTCCCGAGCCCAGACGTTGACGCCAATTTTTGGGCCCACCCATCAGACATGGACAACTATGATAATGCAATCCTTTTTTCCTATAATATATATATATATATATATGAGGATTTTACAAAAAAAAAAAAAAAAAAGATTAGGTGACCAGTGGATACAAAAGATCATTTTAACCGAGCTTGCAAAAGATCAGTCATTTGGCCTGAAAAGGTATTTTTTTAGCACTTTCTACTAGCGTCCCTAGCGACCTTAATTTTTTAAGGTTAAGGATTCTTATAAAAGTAGCTTAAGAGTAGCTTCTTATCAAACCTACAAGAAACGACCCATAGGAGTAAGTTCTTGTCAAACTTTGAAATTTTCACTCTCCAATAAGAGTAGGTCCCATAGAATTATATTTAGCACTTAAGCACGCCTATAAAAATGAAAATTATGTGGGCCATTCAAGAAACGTCGAACTTTGTTTCTTTCTTTGAATTCTATAACATCAATCCATGTTTCGTTTGATTCAAATGATTTGAGGAGGAGGAAAAGCAGGACTGGCCAAGCAATAAATGATTTGAACGAAGAGCAAAACTAGGGAACTATTCAAACATTAACTCATCTTTCCTTGGAATTAGGTTTTCTAAAAGTAAATGAGAAGTCCACCCGGCACAATTGCAAATTGCAATTCGTGGAATGGAGGGGGTATTTTTTCTCTCCAAAACGCCTGGGTGCCATGTAACGTGCCCCATTTGGATGGACGAAGGGTGGGCCCCACGCGATAGAATAAAATTCCATAAGCTCACGCTTATGGGGCCCACCCTTTGTTCATTCTAAATGGACCAAACACACGAACCCCGTGAATTGCATATGTCCACAAACGTTCTGTCAGATTCAAATTTACTGGACCGTTGGATTAACTAATGGGTTGTTGACCATTAAACTTTTGGGGCTCAAATGGAGATAGAAACCACGAATGTGGCTGACTTTTTGCAAAGAAGAGGGTCCCAGGAAGCCTTGAAATCCCCCCATCCCCATCTCCATGTGGGTCCCTAGGTGGGCCCATTAAGTTTATCCCTCACCATATGGTGAGGGAAGGATCACAGGAACATGTATATATAAAATCTAGTCCCTCTTAAGTTTGTATCTAAAATTAGCTTGGCTTTTGATCAATACACTATTCTCCACTTGGATTATCCAAACAAACTCGTATGATAAAAAGCTTTGAAGAGTTAAAATTAAGGGATAATATCATTTGATTAGACTGATATTATTACTACAGTTGGGGATAATTTAGGGCAAACTCGCCTACATCCACACGGGGCTGTGAGTGTTTTGTTCGATTTCACTATGTAAGAATTGGGCTACTAATTATAAGCATTCCAAACCCTGTAACACTTAGCCTACTCTCTCCCCACATGTCTCAATTTTTCTCTCACAGCCTCTCCCCTTGGAAAAAAATCCAACACCATGGGAGAGAGAGCTCTCACCTCTCTCTAATCCACTGCTATCCTATCCATGTTTTTGCACAGTTGCACCCTTTATTTCTCATGAAAGATTCTAAAAAAGAAAAGAACAGGAAAAAAAGAAGTAATAGATGAAAGATAAGAGGAAAGATAAATCCTCATGCTGTTAATTGTTATCATCCCATCAAATTGAAGAAGTCGATATGGAAACTTACAGGAAAAAAATGCATTACAAGCCACAATCTCGTAACCGAGGAGAGGAACTATAATTAAATGGCTGAAATTGGTAGTAGTCATCCTCCCTCTGGTATATAATATGTACACACATTCTCAAATTAACCGTCAGAAACAAATGCACCTGATCTCTCACGATGAGAAAAAATGGAATCAAGATGCTAATATGACCTTATATATGCATTGGGGAACAACTTTGGGAAAATCGAATTCTTCCCCTTCACAACAAGTGCATATATGCCATAACAGGGGATGTGAACCACTGATAGGCAGAAGTACCTGAAAGAAAAAGCAGCTGTTAGTTTCTTATGCTGGAAGAATGAAAGAAAAAGGATGATGATTTTTGAAAAGGCTGAAATTTACCATAGTGGTGCCCAGGGAGTTGAGAGTTCAAGAAAAGGGTAAGGCCACCTGATAGAAAATTTCATTAATCACACACCGCGATAAACTCAAACTGGAAGCTTTGAGCTTTCATTCATTTACATCACATTTAAGGAAAACACTATATATTTAGATTAAGAACATATAATGCTTACAATGAGTAGCCGCAGGCGTGAAGAACCCATTGAAAGATGACATAGAGACAGCTCCATAGCACAAAGTATCCCATTCGGAACCATGGGAATGGCTGGCATCAATAATTCAATTCATAAGAACTTAATCCAAAAGATTACTGTGTTTGGGATACAGAAAAAAAAGAGTAATCTCCTTGGCCTGGTTCGATGGATACTTGATCCAAGCCATTGATCCAATACTCTCCAAGACCAATTGGCTATTCCACGAAGCCACGAAATCACCCTGGTGGTGAAACACTTGGTCTACCATAGTTGGCTTGTGATAGACTGAGTAAAAGAAGGCAATGGTCCAAATTCAAAATGGTAATGCAAAGTATTGCATGGCCAGGATCTAGCACTCTTGGCTGTTCTGGGGGTATGTTTTTTACAGCATGGGCCAATTGGATTGATGATCTCTAGTCTGGATCACCAGACATGGACCTCCACTTGCTAAGAAAAAAATAGCTATTCATAATCTTGGGACTGGTGGAGTTTTAAAGAACTTGGAAACTTGAGCAATTCAGAAGGTCAATGAGTCGAGTAACTCAGGCAAGTGAGGCTGAGTATGCAGTTGGGTTCATTCTAGTTGCTCCAATATGTAACCTACCTAGTTGCCTTGAATTAGCCCAAGTTAGGGAAAGTCAGAACTCAAAACAAGTTTTCAAACTATGGCTTGGTATTAATTCCTCTAGTATGTATAACAGGAGTAGTGTTACTTACCATGCTATTGAGAGCAGTATCCAGGAGAAGAAACACAGCATTAAGACTATGCATGCACCCCATTAACTGCCAAGAGAGTTCAACAGAACCTTAGAGGGTATAACTAAACTAAAAGGAATTGATTCCAAGATACAGACGCACAGGTAGGAAAAATGACGAAGCAGCTGCTGGAAAATTGAACACTACTGCTTTTATAGTTTTTCTTTCTCATCCTGGTTGAGTGAGTAGTTTCAAATGACAATTACTTTTAGGTCTATAGTTTTTATGTTTTTGCCACAATGTATGGAAGAAGATGAAAGCTTTGAGGAAGCATCCATGACTGAAATAGATAAAGCTAAGCTTAAAAAATTGCATTTGGTATCATATGGGTACTGTAGTCATTTGATAAGTCACCTGAACATTTTTAAGTTAGACTGGTTGGCTAAGGATTTTTAACAAAAGAATAGGGAGTGAAATCTCAATGGATGCCAACTATTTGCATTGAAACAACTGTCATTTTATTATTCTTGAATTGTGAATCTGATTGGAGGAATGCTTTTTGTTAATGTGGACTGAATGGAAGAGAAGTTTAGTTTTACATAGTGACTTGGTAATTTCCAATTGCTCGTCGTCTAGGTGAAGCGTGCCTCTTAAACTAATTTAAAAGGGGGCCTGGATATATGTGTTTGATTTATTTAAATATGGTCACCAATGACAAGAGCCCATGGCACAGTTGGTGAGTCACTTTGTCGCAACCAGAAAGTTGCGGGTTTGAATCATGTTACCAATGGGAAACAGAGCAGGGTCATACATATCTCAAGGTTCAGCATCAACAGTCTAGTCACACATGATCATATCAGAGATGAAATATCTATCAGAAGTGTCTTGTAGTCTTATATTTCTGACCCTTATTTAATTATTTTTTTTTTCAATCACCCTAGAAAGATCATATCAGAGATGAAATCATCTATCTGAAGATTTGTTTTATATTTCTGACCCTTATTTCATTGATAAATCACACTTGGTTTAGTTTTATCAAGTAAATTTTTACAGTCACCCTAGGGTTTGCTAAGTGCAGGTCTCAAATCTGGTGTTCCTATACTATTTTGGTTCTGATAAGAACTAAATGGTTCCTAAAAGTAAGATGGGGACCTTAAAGACTAAAGAGTGTACATGGGGATTCATGGTTTACCCCAGTTTTAAAACCAGTCAACAGCAAGAGATTTTCATACTTCCTGACAGTTTTGCAATTAATTAATTCATCTTAACAAAACATGGTTATAATATATGCTAATTTTGGGGAAATCTAAACCTGGATGGCTGCACCATGCATTCGAATTAGGGGGGATGGGGGTAGCAGGCTGACTGCAAGTAGCATCTTTCTAGGAAAAGGTACAACAATTTAGAAAAGATTGTACAATGAAGGATGGGGAGCATCAAATCTTCCTAATGAGATGATTTTCATTTGTACAGTAGGGAGGGTGGCAAGCCATTTTTCTGTGGAAACTCTGTTCAATGTGGGGGCCACATCCATGTAGTCAGATACCCACAGGTGGGAAACCATGGGGAGCATCCCACTTGGTCTCTATTTTTCACTTCAAAATAGGGGATATGGAAACACTTGGATTTCAAGTCAGTAATATCACTCAATTCTAGATTGATTAAGATGCCTGTGGCATAGGATTCCTAGAGTGTGAGCTTCCTCAGATGAATTAGGATTGATAGATTAGGAGTGCAATTGAGGGTTCATTATATAGGATCTTTTTTTGCTCTCCCTATCTAGATTTTGCACAAGAAGGGCATTCCTCTAGTACTGAGGGTGGAAAAGGAGAAGAACCAGCCCAAGGTTGGTCTGATAAACAGACAGCCTAGAAACCCATATATGGATCTATTTATCTTCCAAGATTGTCCACCTCATGCCTTCTACAGGAATATACAAGTTGTATGACAAATGTCACCTTGAGGTCTACCCCGTTGTCCACAAGAGGCTGTGGCACAGTGGAAGGTGCTCACTACTGTAACCTTGAGGTTGTGGGTTCACGTCGTTACCTATCCAGGAAAAAAAAAATGTTCTCCTCGCTATCATTTCTGCAACTACACTTTCCTATATGTTCATAGAAAAGGAAGAATATCATATTCCCATCTTACTACGTAATGACATTCCATTTTCAAAAAGAGGAAAAAGTATGTGATACTCTATCTATTTACAATAAATGGCTACCTGCCCAAGCTTCTTATAGGCAAACACCTTCAAGTTTATTTATTTATTTATTGGCTAGATTGGGTCAGTATTACAGGACATGAGGGATAACCTAGCCCCCCAGGATCAATCCCTGGATGGCTACATGAGATGAGACACCTCTTTCCACCAGGCTTTCTGTAAGGTCCCGTCCCGAGTTAATCAAGATTAACTCTAATAAATTGAGGTTCATGCTAGTTAATCATGTTTAACTAGTTTAATGGTACTTAATGACTAAGCTCTATGAAGTTAGTCCCAAATGAATGTAATGAACTGATAATGAAGAGATTAAGTACCAGCGTGTAAAAGTTGAGCCCCGGAAACCACCGGGATTGCTTCATCCATTGAGAATCCCTAAATGGAAATGGGAGCACATTACAATGGACTTTGTATCGGGTTTACCGAGGACGAGAAAGCAACACGATGCCGTATGGGTGATCGTTGATCGTCTTACAAAGTCTGCATATTTCATTCCAATCAGAAAGGATATAGGATTTAGTGAGATGTCTAAACTGTTTGTCAAAGAAGTGACTCGATTGCATGGAACACCGGTCTCGATTGTCTCCGATCGGGATAGCAGGTTTGTGTCCACATTCTGGAAGTCATTTCAAAACTCCTTTGGCACTAGACTTTAGTTTAGTAATGCCTACCATCCACATACAGATGGGCAGTCAGAGAGGACTATACAGACTCTGGAAGATTTGCTTCGTGCCAGTGTGATTGATTTTGGGAGTGATTGGGATGACCATTTAGCATTGTGCGAATTTTCTTACAATAACAGCTATCACTCCAGTATTGAGATGGCACCGTTTGAGGCATTGTATGGTCGAAAGTGTAGGACCCCAGTTAGCTGGGAAGAAGTTGGAACTCGAAGTTTCCATGGTCCTACGATCATTGCTGAAACAGCAGAGAAAGTCCAGAGAATACATGATAGACTGAAAGTTGCTAGATCACGGCAGAAGAGCTATGCTGACAATCGTCGGCGTGATCTAGAGTTTGCAGTTGATGACTTAGTCTTTTTGAAGACTTCTCCAATGAAAGGCACTGTTTGATTCGGGCAAAAAGGGAAGCTTTCCCCGAGATTTATTGGACCTTTCAAGGTCACGAGTTGAATTGGGAATGTGGCTTATCGCCTAGACCTCCCGTCAGAACTCTCCGGTATTCACAATGTATTTCATGTTTCTATGCTTCGGAAGTATGTGCATGATCCTTCACATGTCATTCGTCATGAACAGATCGAAGTGTTGCCTAACACCGCATATGTTGAGAAGCCAATTCAGATCATAGATACAAAGGAGGCAGTTCTGCATACTAGAACAATCAAATGGGTCAAGGTCCTTTAGGATCATCATGAACCTAATGAAGATACATGGGAGCTTGAGGAGCAAATGGCTTAGAAGTATCCTGAGCTATTCTTCAGGTACTTTTAATTTGAATTGAATTGTTAAGTTAATTTGCATTGATTTGAATTGCATTCGGAGGACCGAATGGTTCAAAAAGTTGGGATAGTTGTAAGGTCCCGTCCCGAGTTAATCAAGATTAACTCTAATAAATTGTGGTTCATGCTCGTTAATCATGTTTAACTAGTTTAATGGTACTTAATGACTAAGCTCAATGAAGTTAGTCCCAAATGAATGTAATGAACTGATAATGAAGAGATTAAGTAAATGGATTGTTAAGGCTAATTAACCACGGTTAATTGAACTAATAAGAGTTTATGACCAAATGATATGGAATTAGCCTCAAATGAGTGAATTAGTCTTAATGGAATGACAACGAATGGAATTACATGGTTTAAATTGAGTTTTAGACTCAAACATTGAAATGAAGGACTTTTGTGTAAATACGAGTTTTCGCGTATTTCGTCGAATACGGAAACTCTTGATACCAACACGTGTATCTTGAAGAGTACGTCAACTTTCGTAATAGGCTCGAAGTCGTTTGACGAGGATCCGATCAAATGACCCTTCATTTGACTCGAATTGTAATTTAGTGGAATTGATGGACTTTAATGCAATAGCATAGCTTATATAAGCTAAAGTATTCCAAATGAGATCATTCTTCTCATTTCCAAACCCTAGGCACCTTCCTTCTTCATTTCCTTCTTGCTTTTCTCTTCTTTCCTTCCAATCTCACTCAATCAAGAGGTAAACAAGGAGTTTACAAGTGTTTTCAAGGAGTTTTCATCCTTCACTTCATCTTCCCCAGCTTGGTTTTCAGTTTGTGGAAGTGTGAAATTTGAACTCAAGGTTTTCTTCTTGGAACTACAAGCTAAAGAAGGTTTATTCTTCATTGATCTTCACAAAAGGCAAGTACAAGTGTATTCTTATGATTTACAGTGTTTTAGAGAGTTTGGAGTCCATTTGGCTCAATTTCTCTAAGTTTTGCTTCAGAAAATCCGAAGTTCAGAAATGAACTTGTGAGCATGTGTCGGTCAGCTGACACCTGACCGACAACCTAACCGACAGCTCCGGGAGCTGTATCAGAGAGTTTTCAGCTCTCTGGAATTCTGACCGACCTTATGTCGGTCAGCCTACATAGTAGTGTCGGTCGACCAACGGTCAACCGACGGACTAACCGTCAGATCTGGAAATCTGTGTCAATGAATTCCAGCTCTCTGGAATTCGAACCGACAATATGTCGGTTAACCGATATGATATCTTCGGTCAGCCGACACCTGACCGAGGCCTGACCGACAAATGTAGCAGAGAATGGACTGGAGATCCAGCTTCTGGAACTTGAACCGACAAAGTGTCGGTTAACCGAGAGGTCAACCGACGTTGTATTGTCAGTCAGCCGACAGGCCAACTGACAGCTGAGATGAGCTCAGAGAGAATGGTCTAACCAAAGCCTAATTTCTGCAGGTTGTTATGGTTAATGTCTAAACCTACATAGGTGTTAGTGAAGGTCGTCCTAATGTACAAATCAAATACGTAAAGTGATATTCATCGAAAATAACACGTACATTGGATAACTAACGCTTCACTCAATTGTTTGGTTTAGAAGTGTGTGAAGTATGTGTAGAATTAAGTAGAAATGAGTAGAATCCTTGAAGTGACACAGAGATGTACTTCATTCGCATAGTGCACGAAATGATATAATGTACCACGAAATGACAGAATACACGAATTAAATTAATGAAATGAAATGAAATGAATCGTCACTAAATGTGACAGTAAATTGAATAAATGAATGATTCCTCCCGCAGTAGATGTGAGGGGCGTTCCGGAGCCTCGTGGAATGCCAGTGCTCTCTGATCAAGACACTGGAAAATTTCCACCATTTGTGATAAGTCATGTAATGAAAAGTGAAACAATCTTGAAGCCTCGGCCCTGGATGGTTTACCCTTCCGCCTTGTGCTTAATTAACTTGAATAAAGGAAACTGGAACAATATTGAAGCCTAGTCCATGAATGGTTTGCCCTTCCGCCTTGTGCTTACACTGCTTCCGTTGGAAGACACGAAATGAACGAAATGAAAAGATATGACTTGGCATAGGTATTTATGATAGAACTGTTTAAGTTCTTATATTGTTACATTCTTGTATAGAATTGATAAATAATATGAAGAATCATGAAAATGCATGTATCTTGTTGAACCTTCGTGTTCACGTGTTATTGATGATGTCACAGGCCCAGATGCCCGTGCCGGTCCTGCCGAGGCCGCCCCGCCTGCGGAGGAGGCCCGTCCGTTACCTCCAGGAGGTTTAGCGGAGTGGGCATAGTTCGGAGGGCGATGTAAATGGATACTTTTGTAATAGACAATTTGGAATTGTAATTAAATACCAACTGCATTGTATTTTAAGTATGCAGTGTTGGTTTTAGTAGATCGTGAATTGTGTGTATGAACTTTACGTCTGATGTAAAGTTAAGTGTAGTCAATGTATATATATACATGTTTTCCGCACAGTGTACATTGATAGGTATTATGTTTTGATATCCCTTGTGAGTTTTGTCTTAACTTCGGTTAATTCAGGATTTACGGGAGTAAGTATGGTATCGCGACTCGGGGGTCCGTCCGAAGGAATCCGATCTCGGGCCCGGGTCGTGACACTTTCTCTTGATTCTCCCTAAAGTATATTATACTAAGTAAAGTTTTTATTTTCATAGATCTTGACAACATAAATTGGCTTTATTTAAGTTCTGTAACCTTCAGGAGGAGAAGGATGGAGCAAGTAGAACTCACCAGGTTTAAACTGAAATGTTGGATAGACAGAAATGGAACTATAAGACACCAGAAAACAATATCTGTCAGCATCACAGCACCTGCACAAGTCTGCTCAAATGAGCAAAAACAACTTCAATTTTGATACTTAAGCAAGAATCTATATCCCACCTGAAGAATCTCTCAACAAAGAAAATTTTCCAAGGTAGCTGCAGAAACATGCTTCTAATGAATTCAGCGTTAATTCTTTCCCATGATATCAAATAAAGCATTACATACATAATAAAAAGCACCCATCACAACCTTTAAGTTATACTGTGACCATGAAATGAAGTATTGGTATGGACATAGCTAATAGTTTCAGAACACTAGAACATAGATACAAGTAATGTTGTCCAATATAAGGGAACTCTATCAATGATCATGCCTTTCCAGAGATAAAATCAATTAGAAAGGAAATGAAGAGCAAACAGTTTCAGAATATAGTGACTTCTATCATTTCTATTTGATTGGTAGTTCATATTATATTCATATACTTTTGCAGCATACCTACAAATATATACAGAAAAAATATGATGCTGGATGCATCACAAATGATGTAATATACCAATTGTATTAATATATTCGAGTATAACAGAATACGATTGAAGCCATATCTCTTTATAATTTCCTCTGCAAACCATCACTTGGCCTAAAGAAATATCTGGCTACCATGGACTTGGAACTTGAGTCAAGGCAATGATGGTTTCACTCTATTTCTGTCATTAGGCATATATCCCTGTGAGTCTATAAAATGTGGAATGGAAAGCTACATTAGTTCAAAGTTTGGACTGACTAACCTGATAAATGGTCTGCAACAGATATCCCCAAAATCTGGCTTTTAGCTCTACCTCCTCTTGCTCAAGACAGCTTTGCAATTTGATGGAAGCTACTACTTTGTTTGTTCCGAGAGTATTACTAACAGATTTACTTCCTTCTAGATCTGCTTCACATGAACGATTGCCTTCCTCATTTGCGACTGGAAGGCTTGAGCATATCCGGCACCCATGAATTGATATCAGTGACCCTAGCTACAACCAGAGATTGTCAAAGGTAAAGTGAGAAACGATTTAAAATTTCTCCCAACTTCACTTGCTTGCATTCAAAACCTACCCAAATTTGCAGTTCCCCTTTTATCATGTTTGGAATAAGTAGGAGTCATTTTTTTATTTAGATGGTATACATCTCATAATATATAACTAGAATCACTGTCATCAAATCCTGTCTCTTAAAAATGGATAAGAGGGAAAGAGCAGGGCATACCACAAAATAGATAATGGTTAATGTAAATGTCCACCTGCAAATCAATTGCAAAAGAATTGGATATTAGACAGTTGTTGTTACTTGTTACTAGAGATCTTATTTACATATTATGCAAAATTAAATCTAAAGTTCAATTCAACAAGAGTGCATCATTATGTAAGTGCATTGTGAGAGCGTCAATTCAATAGTAAATATCATCCCTTCTACTATGCAGGGCAGATATCAGAATCACAATTAGTGGAACATTCCATATTTTCCAGGACTGCTGCATCAATGCTATGATTGAAATGATACTGATTTGGGCCAAAATCTTTGAAAAGAGAATCCCATTGTGTAGTATTTAATCCAGCTGTCTGCCTTCATGAAAGGTAGGCCTGCTGTATGGATTTTGACCTGACAACTCATGATACATCCAGTTGAGTTTGAGGATCAACATTCAGTTTAACATGAGCAGATGTGCACATGAAGCAATTGCAAGATAGTTTCTACTCCATGAGATCAAAACTAAATATGGGCTATGCTGTTGAGATCTTTTCTTATAATGTAACACCATATTCCATGTTTAGTACCCCAGATCCAAATCATGCCTCATGAAGTAACCCATATTCTGTTTTTCCAACCCTTGCTACCCCAGATCAGTATCATATAAACAATGATTCAGGTTAGAAAGGCAGAAACATAATCCCACCTAACACAATCTCCAATTGCTGCACTTCATGAACTGCACATGGAATGGATAATTGTCCATACAAGCTTATTATTCAGATCCCTCGCAAAACCAGTGCGATATCCAAATGCACTTTCAAAGGAAAATAGAGTTAATGAATGAATATTCATTCATCACCATCCGTAATAATAGATTAAATATGAGTTAGAAGCGTTCTTACTCCGTGTAGTAAATGAAGATGGTCGCATCGTAGCGACAGATATCCCAGGCCAAAAACCCAGCCATGATGCAGGCAGAGGCTAGCCGGGTCACCAGGAGCCATTCAGGGCGCACCCCGCGCCAGCAACTCATCCACAGCTGAAAGGAGTTCACATGGCCGCTTCGCATCACTTGCAACAACTCATTTCCATTGCTTTCATTGGCCAACAAGCTCTCATACCTGGGCTCATCCTCGCGCTTTCCAGGACCCTCCCGCTTCCTCAGCACCCACAAGGCTCCCAGTATGGCTGCACCAACTATGCCAAAGCACACAAAATCATACCAGTGGATCACTAGTGCCATTACTACTAGATCTGCAATTAAACAACTACAATCAATTGGAGATTTTGATTCCAATCTCTCTCTCTCTCTCTCTCTCTCTCTCTCTCTCTCTCTCAGTTGCAGTTGTGTTTGGTCTGTTATTGTGAGTCTTCTCTTCTGGAGGATGCGTGATGGCAGCTGGTAGGTTTGACTGTAAGGTAGTTAAAGTCACGTTGAGTTTCATCATTCCCTGTCGTCAATTGGTGGCAACAACAAGCATCCGGATCCTTTAATTTTAAACCTGATATTTGAGTCATCCAAACCATACAAGACAGATCAGACTTATTTTGACTTGGAGTCAAATCGACTTGGTTATTATTATTATTATTTGACTTGAGTGTGAGTTTTAGAGCAAACGTTGGACGTGATGGGAACGCGATTTGTTTGATCAAGCCGTCATGGACGGTTCAGATTGAACAACCCATGTGAAAATTTTCATTCCCAACTTGGGCCCATTTTGGTTGGTTTCGTTCAGTAATTAATATTTTTTTCAGAAAAAATTGAAAGAGCAAGAGGCTTTTATGTATTTTTTTTTTTTTTTTTATAAATACCAACAATCCAATTCATTTGGATGGGTGTCAGACTTGAGATCGGTGACCATTAGGAGGATCCTTGTTTTATGGTCAAATCGGATGGATCACCCATTAGGCCACACTAGGTATTTAGGCACATGGTACTCACCTTATTGCAAGCATCGGTGCTCTTTCACTTTTTAAAATGAAATATTAAATGTATCTATCACCTAATTTTGAATTTACTGAATCATTTCAGTTTGGAGCCAAATCGAAACGGCGTCCAAAACAAAATTGACTATTATGATCATGGTCGCACTGTTGGACATCTTGTTTCTATAATAAGTGTGAGAGATCAACAACATGGATCTGATGAGATCCATACCCATCTAGTGTTATGTTTGAGAATCAGGCTGGTAAACTCATCCATCCAAGTGAACGTCGAAACATCTCAGTGAGTGATCTTTGTCAAGAGTAGGGATCGTGTGAGTGTCTCCCACATGCGTTTTTCTATACTGTGGGGCGCACTTAGTGGTAAATTGATTATTCGAACCGTTCAAAATGAATATCACTATATACTTCAAATGAACGTCTTTTGTTTCTTAATAAAAGAAAAGAATAGAAATAAGAGTTATTCCTGCCCTAAGATTGAACAAATGACTGCTATTATAATTGATGCATAGTAATTAATGCATATGATTATTAATGTATAAGATTCTGCTATTCATATGACTAAATTGATTTTTAAAAATGAAAATTTTACAAGGTCTATATGAATGTATATGTTTTAAAAAGCCGAGAATTAATCCTCGACACATGCAAACCATCTTATCCATATGCACATGGTATATTTATAGTCAACGGCGGACTTACCTTATGCGGACCTGGGGCGCCAAAAGATGTTAAAAGTTGTATGTGCCATAGGGCTCATGCTCCATTCCTATCAAGTAATCGCCCCACCTCAGGTCACCAAAAACCCATTGCTCTCGGTCTCAAAGATCTTTCGAACGAAAAATCTTGAAACCCTTTGCTCAATCGCTCTCCTTCTTCCACTTCTGGTGTTGGAAAATTATACTAAGAACATACTTTTATGTATTTGTCTTTGACTGGTTCATTTTTTATATATTTTGTCTTCTCATCTAACTGAGATTTTGTATCGGCAAATGGTTGCATTATTAATTATTATGCATGTGAGTGTCCTTTATTTTATAAAGTAGACAAGTTAGTGTGTAGAGTTTTACTTACACACGGAAGACTTATTTGTCAATTCTTATATAATATAAGTTATTGTTTACAATCTAGATGGATTTGGACACACCATTGGTACGATTGTAACATGATGTTTCATCAGGCTTGTCTTGGCCACGAGAAACGGTATAGTTTCGATTCATATGCTACTACACTTTGTGTGTATTGAACATGACAGTGTTTTTGAGTTTATTGTCTTTATACTGACTATATAAGATGATGAACATCGAAATAGTTATTATGTGTGCTTGTACTCTTAATCCCGACATGAATAATAGACACATACATTTAATGTTTAGCATTTTGATTTACAAAGGAATGAAATCTTTTATGGGTCAATAATCTTAGTAAATTGGATGACTACACTGCGTGTATGGTGGATATTAGTTTATTGACGGAATCCACGTCCCGTAATAGGGATTGATGATATCCCATTGATGAAGATTTTAAATTTTGATTATGTCAAACCCTGCAGGTGGATTTTGTGTCCGACATATCAAATAAGTTAAGTTTAAGGTCTCAAGGAATTATAAAAATATCGATTAAATTAATATAGATGTCAGTAATTATTTTATTGATGGATATCTGAAATCTTAAAGTGGGGAGATTAATAAGCATTTAATAACAAAAAGCTCGAAATATTATTTTGAGAATAAGGACATGAGTGCAATTACAATTCTTTAGTGGACCGAATTGTAATTTATGGAACTAGGATTCTAATTTGGATCGAATTAGGGTATCCCGTTTTCATAAGAAGCCTATCCTTGTTTCATTCTTAAGGTCCCTATTGTAGCCTATAAATATGCGCTACTGCTCTCTAAGTTAAATACAGGAAAAACAAGAGAAATCTCGTTTTGGAGAGCAAAGGAGAACTCGCAATTGAGGCCCACTCTCTGGTGTGAGTTTGAGCATATAGGAATACAGAAGAAGATCTTGAGATTTTCGGGTTACTGTGAGACCGAAACTAAATTAGAGAGATCTTGTAGCTATGTTTTTCTGAAGTTTTTTCCGCAGTGATTTGTACACAATATCTAGATATCCGATTTCTACTTGTTTCCGACAACTTCAAGGTCATGCAGTTCGGTCTCTACACAATTATATAGTATAAATGTCCGCCCTCTCACCGTACCTTTGCACAATATGTGGGGGAGCAATATGTTTATTGGTAGTGGGATATGAGTTCTTTATATTTGATTTTTCAAAAAAATATAAATAAAAAATAATGTGTTTAAACCATGTAATGAGTGGAGATTATTGGTAGTTGATGTTCGTTTTGATCTTTTTAATTAACCATCATTCGTCCCATCCAAGTAAAAATCCTGGGTTCGCCGCTGCTTACCGTTACTTACTATCATATGGTGAATCATATTTAAAAAATAAAAAAATTCTTCATATGTTGGTGGGCCCCGTTTGTCTGCCAATCAAATTCACATGGAATTTCTATGAAAGATTTTCAAATACTCGTATTGGATAAGGACAGACCTCGTTTGCCCTCCACATCTCTCTCTCTCTCTCTCACTCAAAAATCGAATGGAAGGATGCATGGCGACCAAAGGCTCCAACGATTCTGGTACGCTTTCCATCGGTACGTTATATTATCTCTTGCCTTTCTTTCTCTCTTACCTTCAAGAATCCGTTTTTCTGCACTGCTTTTCCCTTTCCGTGCCTTTTTTTTTTCCCGTTTCAAAGGACCATGAGAAAGTATCAAACGTTCAGTACCCAGCTGGATGGTGCAGCAGCTGAAATGCAGATACTTTCCCCACCATTTATAGAAACCATTGCATTTGATTTCAGATTACGTTTTGTTTGTTTTCTTCTTTCCTTTGTGTGATTTCTACTTAGGGTTTGATGAAAATCGCTTTGTGGGTTGGGTAAGGAAAAACAAAAAAAAAAAAACACACCCAATGGACCTTTTGGCGAAATGGGTTTTGCTTAGCATCAATTGAAATGTGCACCAACAATGGGTTTTCCTTAAAACCCATAGTCTAAAACTCTCAAAATCACACTTGAATGGATGCCCCAACCGAGTTGGTCTGACTTTAAGCTACAAGTCTTGAATTGGGCTTTCAGTATTTTACAATTTGAGTAGGTACGAGTGTGTGATTTGCATATGGATGTGATGCAGTTCCAAGTTTTGAGATACTTGAATCACGGAGTCCGATTTCAAGTTGGCGAGACACTCTTGAAAACTATGGATAAAACATATTTTGTGCTATATATATATGCCTGAGATCCCCATTCCCTCTTCCCAGTAGTTATAAAACGTATATAGAGTTTACTGAAAAGTCACTGTTTCCTGGTTACAATTTGATGTGGGACTTTGACTGTTATATGAGACAACTGTTAAAATCTGCCTCTAGAAATTCTCAATGTATAAAATTAGAGTCTTGTCTAAAACTGTGGTGAGGGAAATTTCATGTAGATATAGGTAAAAGTGGGTCAGTATGAGACTGAGACTTGAGAGCAGATATTTTTAGGAATTATGAAAATGTAAGTAAAGACTAGATTTGGACAGGACGCCAGACTTTCACCCCATATTTTCCTAAAATTCTACGGTGCTTGCCCTTATAGTTTTCAAAATCGAAATCGTATCGCAAATCGTTCATACCCATGAGTCGAATCGAATCGAATCACGAATCGTATCGTGAATCGAAGGATTTTTTATTTTTTCTAATAAAAATAAAAAATGTAAGTCTATCATACAATCATATCAAAAACATCATGACATATATTATTATATATATATGAAATAAATGATGTGTAAATAGTTAAATAAGTTTAAAGTATCAATATATATATATATTCTTATCTTTAAATCAAAATAGAAAGATAAAATAAAATCCAAACTGTCAATCTTACACGGTAGGATATTTCTTAAAGTTAGGAAAGTGTTCATGAAGAAAAAAAAATCAAAATAGATAAAAAAAAAGAAGATATAAATAAGCACCATACGTACATTCGAATGCTTTAGTTAAATGCATGTTCTTTATTCATCTTTAAAACCTTATCAAAGCCGTAAAAAATTCTTACGATGTTTCGTTAACTACTAAATAACCTTTTAAAAATACAAGCAATAAAAGAAAGAGATAATAAAGAAAGAAAAAAAATGTAAAAGATTATTAATATTGGCTTATTAGATATAGCCATTCTCACTCAGTCAAATCGCTTGAATCGTAAGATTCAATGAAACGAGTATCGAATCGTAGGATTCACACTTGAATCTTAAGATTCATTTGTAAATGGGATTCATTACATAGATACGAATCTTTTTCCTTAAGATTCGGAATACAAATCTGGATTCGGGATACAAATCGTAGGATTTTGATAACTATGCTTGCCCTTTTTTTTTTTTTTTTTCGTAGAAAAAATAAGTGAGATTCTTTGTTGTTTAGTTTTTAGTTTGTACAAGTGGGATTCATGGTTTGGTGATCCAAACTCCAGATACAATTGGCCCAACTGTGGATGGAGCATACACAAAAGGACTGTAGGAAGATCCTTGGTATCCAATATTGCATGTGATCATCTGTCATATACATTTATAATCAAGGATTCAAACTCCAAACTTACTCGTAAAAAGAAAAAAAAAAGGGTTACTGTAGTTAACTTTTTAGCACATATCTGAAGTAGCTTCACAATACTTCTAATTATGAATCCATTCTTGACATTTTAAAATCCTATGTTGTTCCCATTTATGTGAATATATTATACAACGTATGAACGATGTGGAAGGAAAATAATTGTGCTAGTGGTATTGTACTTTACACTCTAAACTAAGGGCAGTTGCTTCAATCCCTACTAAAAACAAGGCCACGTGTTAAACTAAATGAAAGATGAATCGGTTTGTTGTGCATGTGTGTTTTAGCTGGTTAAATAAAACATTCTTGCATCCATGTACTAAATAGAACTATTACTTTTAAATGTTGTTTTGTCTATTGCCTATTGTGGTTTGCCTTAGAAAATGTTTCTCGTATCTGAAATATTGTTTGTTGTAGTTCATCCAGGAAACGAAGATAGATCTTTGGTTGACACTGTGCAAGAAGTGGAACTAGTCCTTAGTCCACAGGCACAAATTGAGGAAATTGGTGAGTGAATCAAAGTTTCTGGTTGTGCATTTGCAGTTATTTTCCTCCTTTTTCCCTATTTCAGTTCTTTTAGTTCTTACTTCTTCTGTATCTGCTGGTAACACTAAGGATGCATTTGGATGTATCCAAGCCTAATTATCCCTTATGATGTGCATTTCAGGAAATATGGAAATCAGACATCATATTGGGTGGGGTTGTTTGAAAATTGGCGCCATGTGGACCCTGCACATGCAGCCAAAAAAAAAAAAACTGTACCCATGTAGACAGCAGTGAAGGCTTTTTGGGCACATGTGCAGGGTCCTCAGGCTTTGCCAAGTGGGGTAAAGCTAGGATGCATCTAACCCATACCAAGTTCTAAGGAAAGGAATGATAGAATATTCAAGGTAAAGGACCGGTCACGCATTGAAATGTGTGAGCTAATCAAGGTGAGGATACAGAAATGGGCCTCTTCAATGAAGGATTTGTTATTAATGTTGTAATAGATTTATTAGGAAGTTGGGAGGCACATATGAAGGTTGAGATGCCAAAAGAAAATGATGAGGAAAGGACGCTCATTAAAATGTGTGAGCTAATCAAGTTTGCAGGCAGTACTATAAATGATTTATTTGGAATTTGGATGGGATGCACAAGTGGGCCTCCTCCAACCGGATAACTTTAGTTCAATTTTGATGGAGTTGCAAGAGGTTAGCTGGGAAAATAGGAGGAATTTATCATGACAGCAATGGTTCAATGGAGTTAGTCTTTTTGTGATCGGTTACGATTAAGGATTCTAATGAAGTGGAGGTTTTTGCAATTAGGGAGGGAATGAAAATTTTTAAAAGCTTTTTTCGATTCGATTGATAGTGGAGAGCTACCATGCTAATGCTATAAGTTGGGTGGGATTGGGTGGTGAGGGTCATCCTTGGGGATTGAGTTTTATTTCTAAATGAGATCAAAAGAATGTTGCAAGCTTATAACAGTAGATCATTTTCAATAATTTGAGAAGTGCTAGTGAGCTTGTGTTTTAATCCTAATAAGTTGGCTGACTCATCAGCTAAACAGCTAGTTGATACAATTGATACATTTGCAGAGCTTGTGTTTTAATCCTTTTGCATCTTTTTCTTTTCTTTTTGTTGCTTCGGAGACTCTTGAGTAGACTTTTATCCTTAAAGTACAATTTACTGTTCCAAAAATAAAGAGGGAAAAAATCCATACTAAGTTTTGGCTAACTATGACATGCACATTATTTCTTTATCAATTTCTTTAGCTCCAAATTGTTTAGATGTACAAGTCATGCATCAATACTTGGCTACAAAACACATACATGGCTCGAAAAGTTAAAAACCTTACTACTGCTTATACCCTTATACCTTCTCATTGTTTTTTTTTTTTTTTTTTTTAAATATATATAACTTATATCCTTTCACTGTTTAGAGCACAAATATAAGCACATGCTACATGGGCACTGTCTTTATAATATGGTTTACCTGATTTGAATTGATTCTTTTCCTCTCCATATTTGCCACTTTAATTTGTTTCTACTTGAAATACCTTTACTGCAAGTACCCTACGTCTACTCATCTGGTTTTTGCAGAAAGGAAAGCCAGGGTGAATGCTGCATGGGAGCAAATGAACAGTGGAATATCTCTAAAGAAGATGCCCCAGTCTTCTATTAAAAAGCCATCTTCTACTGGGAACAAAAAACAACAGAAAGCTTACCCTGTGAGAATGCCTTTCTTCTCCTACTTGTGATAGCTGTAAAATTCTTTGATTTTGTGTATGGGAGATATTAACATACGTTTTATTTTTTATTTGATTTTCATATTTTAATAGAATTGGATGGCAGTCCTTGGTCTGGCACCGAAAAAAGCATCAGCTGGACAAGACATGCCACAGAAGAGAGTGAGTACTCTACAAAATGGCACCACTGAAGAAGCCATACAGCTTGCTGCTGCAGCTCTATCTGCAGTTAAAGATGCTGCTGCAGCTGCTGTGGCAAACAAAGGGAAAGTAGAGGTAAGCAAAATCATATGAAATATATTTTCTGTCTTCTAGATCAACAAAAATCTTAGTTTATGGACATGACTAAAAATGAAAGTCAAATAAAAACTCTGTTCTGATTAAAAGCTACATTTGTTTTAACTTTTTGGTAAACACTCTCTCCCTTGGGGAATGGGCTTTTTGTTGTAATGTTCTCCAAATATAGAATTCCTATCTGATCCTAGGGAACAAAATTGTATTTATACTCTTAGGATTCATCTCTGAGTTCTATGATTTGATACTTGTTGTTTTGAATCCCACGATTGAGGTGATTCATCAGAGCAGGAACAAAATAGCCCTAGGACTACGTTTAATTTTTTTTAATATCTCTCTCTCTCTCTCTCTCTCTCTCTCTCTCTCTCTCTCTCAGCCTTTTTCGTTTTTGTTTTCAATAATCAATTCTTTAACATAAAGCAACATTTCCTAATCATGCATGGTTGATTTGGATTTTATTTTTTTTTGGATTTAAAGAGAAAAAAAATGCAACTGGTTATTTTCCCTTGTAGTGCTAATATGTTAAACATATTCAACTATTCACAATGTCAAATATGATCTATTTGATATGCCTATATTCGTCATCTGATTATATCAGTCTTATTTGTCACTATATTGATTTTGCTACATGGAATTTCTTTTCTTTTCTTTTCTTTTTTTGTCTTTTTTCCCTTAATGATAGCTTCATTAATACAGAAAGAAAAATATGGTATAGGAGGATATACTGAAAACCTGAAGAACAATTATTGCTACTACGGATGGATAATGAATGGCTACTATTTTCCTTATTTGTATAACTTCTTATACTTTTTTCATTTTTCAGAATATCATACGATTCATATTTCACGATTCGATTCAATGTGATCCCTTGAACTATTTATATACAGTTTCGAATTTCAAAACAATGCTAATACCACAAACTGTGAAGTCATTCAATGATTTTCTCAGCTAATTTAATCTTTTTTTCTTTGATTTCCCGTGAGAATTATTTCAAAACACAAATAATCAGGGGCTGAGTCAGGGGGCTTGAGGCCTTGAGGGTTCTCATGCTACCGCGAGAGAAATAGAATTCCAATGTGGGGATCACCCATTGAAAATCCAAACTGCTAAAAATGAAGACCCTTGCATTTAGTTGTCTGACTCTAAATTTTATGTCAGTAGGAGTTGGTCCCACCATAAGATTGGGCATATGGCATTCATGATCATATACTTGATCTTATGATGGGGCCAACTCTTAATAGAGTAAAATTTCGGGCAGGCTGACTTAAGGGCAAGTTTCATTTTGAGTGGTTTAAATATTGAAGAGGTGGGCTTCACTCTAGAGTTTCACACCCCTCACAGGAAGCGTGAAAGAATTAGGCAACTAGCCCCTCTCTTATTCGTCCTCTCTAATCATCTTCAAGTCAACTAAATGAGTACCATCCAATTAGAGTTTCCTTTGAATATCCTATTTAATCTGCTTTTACTTTCAAAATCTTTAAAATGGGTGGAAATAAATATAAAGTTATATGCATATGCACTAAACAATGTATTGAACTCTACAATGACAAGGTAACAAATTTTACTATTCAAAAAAAAAAAAAAAAAAGATAACAAATTTTATTCATGTGTGTAATATGTACAAAGAGTGATTTTCTCCCTTTAGAATAAAGGAGGTTGTGAGACAAGGAAGTGAAGCTACAATCCCACGGAATATATCTAGCATTCCATGATACATAATAATGGACCCCTCTCTACTTTCATTTAGCAAGTTTATCTACTTCTTTATCATTCTCCGTTGGCACATAGCAAAAAGGTGCATTTAATGGCTAAATATCCATTAATGTTTAGAACATAAAAAAAAAGTGCCACAACTGACTGACTTTTCCTAGTGCCCAAGTAATCTCGTTTCTTGTATCACCTTCCACTAAAACTGGGCCATGTAGGGATGCCGCGTCTATGATTTCTATCATTTTAAGCCCTCATCATTTGGATCTGACTTTCTTGAATCTCCACTTAAATCTCATTATGACCGGATCATGAGTTGCTTTTTGACAGTTTGGTAAGCCCATGACATCTATCACAAAGCAATTTACTCTACCTTGCCTTTAGCATTTGTTTGAAGTTAGCCTTGGACCTTATTCTGCTTCGAAACACCTTCGGAGAGTTGCTAAAAAAAGGCAAAAATGGGAGATTATAATCAGACAGAGAATACGTGAAATATTTTAGGGCTTCCACTTTGAAATAGTGAGCACTGCAACGTTGATGTCATGGGTTTGATCCCTTCTATCCTAATAAATAGTTAAATACATGGATCTCTTTCCCTTGGGTTTCAGTCTGTTTGCTGCATATCTATTTTCGGATGGGATCTAGAGCATTTTGTCCAGTTTGTGGATGGGAATGGATGGGACTAGTGATGGTGGTGATGAGTAGGCAAGGATGAGGAATATCGAATATCGAATCCGGGTGGATCGATCTTCGACTATGATACCAAATGATGCGGAGCGGGGTACCAGGAGCAGGGCAGGCAGAGATGGAGGGAGGAGAGTGTAGTTTAGGCTTTCGCCTAAAAATTGGTCTCAGGCCAAACTCTTCATTGCGGGCGAGGAAAAAGAGAAAATTTTCATTCATTATTTACTACTGAAGCCAAGAAGCCTTAGATCACTTATATGAGAAAATAATAAAACCTAAAACTAATCTGGACCATCCAAACACATTTATGGCCAGGATTAAAACATCCAACATAAACCATAAAATAACATAAAATAAAACTCTAATGAACCAAAACATAATACTAGATGGGCTGGGCCGAAAGAGCTTGGTTGAGGTAGATGGGTTTGGTCCGTTGGTGGGTTGGCCCATGGGGGACTGTGGGTCTGCCCTCCATCATTAATGGTGTAGAATGACTTTTGCAGGTTTATCCATCCAAGTCCAGGAACAACAAAACAAACAATTTTGTATGATGTTGTCAACTCGGCCTACTTTGCAGTTTTTACATAGCCAAATCAAGTCAACTTGGCTGAACAATAAATACTCAGTTTCTCTCTTTACCTTCTTGCATCACGCCATTTGTTTTGTAGAGAACTTATATTTCCCTCTTTTATTTATGTGCCACAGATCACCGAGCTTCGAGACTTCGCAGGCGAGAACATTGAAGTGAAGAAGTTTGTCGATGCGAACTCAAAGGAGGCAGCTGAGAAAGCAGCAGGGCCACCTTCTGGCCTCGATGCTGTTCTTGAACAAATTAAGAAAAAACCAAAGTACAGTGTACTTAACAAGACGAAGAAGGATTGGGGCGAATTCAAGGAGAACAAGGGCCTGGATGATGAATTAGATGCATATAAGAAGAGCTCCAATCAGTATCTGGAGAAGGTTTCATTTCTACAGAGAACCGATCTTCGTGAATTTGAGCGGGAGAGGGATGCCCGTTTAGCCTTGCAGGCAAAGAGGAGGCCTGACTTGCGCGAAGACTAGTAATCTATCTGACCATATCTTTGATTCCAATTTTTTCCATATGGAATAGGTGGACTAGATGTTATTTGGGTAAGGCATAGCTCTCATGTTCTTGGAGATTATGGGTGTTGTGTATACGGGTGATGCTAAGACCATGTGTTTGGGTACATAAGATGTCAGCATCATTACTACGTTTTCTTTCCCTTTTTATGTGGGGCTCTAAAAGGTTCTTGTGTGGAATTTTGTATGTCAAAATTTTGGAACACCACACCATCTTTTCTATGCTATTAAAATTACAAAAGCAATTTGGCTTCTTTGGTGGAAAACAGAATTCCATATCCACGGTGGATTGATGATGGTGTAATGTTGATGATTATAATAATTGCATCCGATTTCAACTTGATTTGATGATGGTCACAACCACGGAATCAAGAACATGCAAAAATAAAAGGTCCATGATCATAGTTGATTTGTAGTATGTGCATCTTTGCATCACGTGTTGATTTTTTCAAAAGCATGTTTCAAATGATAAATCTTTCAAAAGATATAGATTGATCCATAAAAAAAAAGAATTTTACTAATATGCTTAATTTAAATAATTATGTTTAAAAAACATGGGAAAAACCTCTGCAAAGCACTAGTGATCATGATAAGGCAAGCTTTCCGTTCTTAAATATCTAGTTGTGCCTAGCTTATGATCAATCCAAGTGGAACATAAAACAGGGGCCCCTTAATAGTCACCGATTTTGGGTTTGGCATCCATCCAAATGGACTAGACTGCTTATGGACTATATACTCTTTGGGGCGAGGTTGGCATCTTTAAGTGGGCCCCGGGTGGACCTTGTAAGAAAATGTGCTCAATTTATCGTTAGCATGGTTGCTCATGAAATAAAACTTAATTTTGAATATGCAAAGTTTTAAAATAAAACATAATAAGACTCAAAATTAAAAGTTCAATGCACACACCAAAGCCCCAAATTTAACAAACATGATACCGAAAGTATCAGAACTTTGGCGTTGTGCCATTTGGATGTTCCCATTTCCGATGATATGAGGTTGTGAAAGACATGTTTGGTGTGTATTAGAAAAATATTTCAAATTTTGATCTCGCTCGAAGGAATTTCAAAATCTCCACTCGTTGAGTCTCTCTCGCTTGTGGCTCCCATCTAGAAGGACGTTGGGTCTGATGAGCATCCGGGGGGGGGGGGGGGGGGGGGGGGGGGGTTCTAAAGGACTGGGTATGCAATGGTGCATTCGAAAACATGCAAGTCATGATCTTGAGTATATAAGTGCGGCCTGGCCTTAACCTCACATAAGGCCTTTAAAAAACATGCGGCAAAATTGGATTGAAATTCCATGAGCCGAAGCGGACAATATTATGTGAACAGTAGGCTCAAGTCGTTACAAATGGAAACAGAGTAAAGGACAACTCTATTTTTCGGGTTGGCATAAGAAAGTCGGAATGAAATAACATTTTTTAAGAAACAACTTGTAGTACAGTTGTTTCCTACTTCATCTTTTGCCTTTTAAAGCATTCCATTTAAATACAATAAATCCTCTCACTTATCCTAAAAGTAGGTGGTAGGCCCCATGTTCACAATTTCATAAAAGGTGACCCCACTTTATAATTCCTAAAGGTGAGCCACATGGTCACAACAACAAGAGGTGGGCCCACAATATAATTTCTATAATGACGGGACCACAATGTAAATCCTATGAATGTGTGCCTCATGTTCTAATTTCTTAAGATGGGCATCAAATTGTAATTTCTAAAGGTGGATCTTGTGTCCACAATCATAGAAAATGTGACACCACTTTATCATTCTTAAAGGTAAGTCATATGATCACAATCACAAAAGGTGGAGCCACATTGTAAATCCTATGGATGTGGGCCCACATTGTGAATCCTATGAATGGGGCCCCATGTTCTAATTTCTAAAGGTGTGTATCACATTGTAGTTTTTAGAGGTACGTGGGTCCAATGTTCACAATCAACAAAAAAGATGGCTCCATATTATAATTCCTATAAAGGTGAGTCCACATTGTAAATCCTATAAATGTTCCCCCGTGATCTAATTTCTAAGGGTCACCAAATTGTAATTTTAAAAGATGGATTTTGCGTCCAAAATCACAACGAATGTGCACTTTGTAATTTCTAAATGTGGGCCACATGGTCATGATCACAAAAGGTGGACCCACATTGTAAATCCTATGAATGTGGCCTTCATATTCTAATTTCTAAAGGCGTATACTACATTGTAATTTCTAAAGGTGGGTCTTATATCAACATTTACAAAAAGGTGGCCCCACAACCTTAGGAATATGAGCCCCATGTTCTAATTTTTAAAGGTGGGTACTACATTGTAACTTTAACAGGTAGGTCCCATGTACGATAATAATAGTGTTGAAACAATAAAATGTAGGTCCCACATTGTAAATCATATGATTCTCTTGCTTCACTTTTTTGGAGCAAAACTTTTATAATATTACCAAATAAGTTCCGTATACCATATTCTCAGCACACTAATTTAATATCGGGAGATGTTCTTGTGAGAGTTTCTCTCACAGTACTATGAGAGTAAGGGTGGGGCCATCTAGGGCGGATGTGCCACGGGCCGTGCCTATTTCGTGTTGGGCTGTGTCGTGTCGTGCTCAATGTGCCTCTTGTTTCGGTGTTACACTTATGTCTCTTTATTTTCAGTCTAACTCTTAAAACAAAAAATTAAAACATATACAATGAGAAGAGAATGACACGCATATTTAAGTGGTTGGTGTTGGCATGTAAATTTTCACTTTACTAATTTTCTAATCTTTTTAAGGCAAAATGGTAATTTTCCATTGGCTGCTGGAAAAGATCGGATAGTACATTGAATTTTGATTGTTGGCTGCCGAGATAATGGAAGACTGGTCATTGATGATTATTGGGCACAATACAACGGTTAGTGATTGCACACCCTCATTGGCCGATCAATATAGTAGATCACCGGCTGCTATAGACTCTACAACCGCCAACCAGGGGCGGATCCAGGACTTCTAATCTGGGGGGGCTGCACTTAAGTTACACTAAAAAAATAGCAACAATGTCTCACCAAAAACTATAAAAAATAGCAACAATGTCCTACCAAAAACTATCTATGTACTATCTTCATAATTCATTTTCGACAAGCATCATACCAAAAGAGTGATTATTTTTATTATACTACTCAAAATCAACAAAAAAATGTCTTCACAATAGATCTTGACAAGTATGATAAAAGACAAACAAAAGTTAAAACATGACACTAGTGAAATCTTGACTTGTGTGGCTTCTTATCAAATTCATCTATTACCAACTCTATGTCGACTTCATTAGCAAACTCTATTTCGATGTAAATAACCATGCAATCCGCGAGAAACTCGTCATCCATCTTGTTACGAAGTCGTGTTTTGACAAGTTTCATAGCTGAGAAGGCTCGTTCAGCAATCGCTGTGGAAACGGGAAGAGTCAAGACAAGGCGAATCAATCTATCAATCAAATGATAAATAGTTGACTTTTCTGTTTCAATTAAAGCTCGACATAACTCAGAAATGGTAGACAATTTCTGAAAACGGGGATGACAATGCACATCAAGCTTATAATGTTGCAATTGACTTCTCAAAATATGTATCTCTTGCTTCGTGAAGTCTTCACAATAAAACTTCTCGGCGAGCTTGCAGATATCATCAATATGAAAGTAATTAAAAGCATCTTTCGGGTCCAAAGCCGAACTAAGAGAAAGAAGCTCAATTGCCTCCTCAGAGAATCTACTCTTCAATTCCAGCAACTAGAAATCTATTACAGCATTGAAAATATCAACGCGATAATGATGCTCAACTGTAATAAAATCATTCTGTTGGCAAGAACGGCGTGTACCAATCATATGACGAGAACTCATATCAGGAATATCAATGTCATGTTTTCTGCAAAAAGAAATCACATCCTCAAGGAAGCTACCCCAACCTGTTTCTCTCAACTCTTGAAGAAGTTCATTCGTACTTGAGACTAAACCCATGGCATTTAGAATGTCTTGTGACTTTACTTGCAAAGCTTTACATAGTATATTTGTGATTCCCATAGTCATATGCAATAAATGAAACATAAAGACAAATTCAAAATTTCTCATAGCAACATAAGAACCCTTAGCTTCTCCACGCATAGTGTTACTAGACCCATTCTTCATGATGATTTCAAGAACCGTACAAGTTGCATCATACATCTCTATCAAGCTACAAACAGATTCATAGTGAGAGCTCCATCGAGTATCTCCAGCTCGCTGCAATGTGCGAACTTGATTAGCACCCCGTCCACTATCAAGCACAGCACTTGCCAACAAATTATCGATTTCTATTTTTCGAGCTTTCTCCAACTCTTTCTTCCGCTTAGGCGTAACATGGAGATTAACAATGGATGCCAACTTCGAAAAGAATAACCAAATGTCTGGCACATCTTTAGAAGCTGCAACTAATGCAAGTTGTAGTCGATGCTCAAAACAATGCACATAATATGCATAAGGACACTCCTTAAGTAATAGTGCTTGTAATCCATTCCATTGACCACGCATATTACTGGCACCATCATAACCCTGGCCTCTCATATTTCCAATAAACAAATTCTTGTGAGCAAGAACATTGGAAATCTCTTCTTTCAAGGTTAACACGGAAGTGTTTTCAACACCAACAATAGCAAAAACCTTTCTCTAACAAAACCACCACGATAAAAAAATCGTAGAATAATGGCCATTTGTTCTCTATGTGAATTATCTTGTGCTTCATCCACAAGGATACAAAACTTTGCATCACCAACATTTTCGCGTATTTTCTTTCTCACATTTTCGGCAAATATATGCAAAAGTGTTTTCTGAATACCATGTGAGGTATACTTGGCATTTCCTGGACAATCACCTACTATTTCGGCAACTTTCTTGTTCAAAATTCTCGAAAACTCGAACATTGCAATGAAGTTTCCACAATTCTTTGATTTCTTCGATTCATCATGTCCTCTAAAAGGAAACCCTTGTAGTGCAAGCATCCGAATACATTGAATAACATTTCGGAGAAGCAACCGATTATTTGCAATTGCTTCTTTAGAAAGTGTATTGAAAACACTATCTATATGTCGAGAAGGATTCATTAGATTCTCACAATACATTGTCGCCGACCTATGTGGAGAACAAAGACCACCTTCATGTTTCAAAAAAGGACACTTCTTCCCATTGTTAACCTTCTTCCAATTCTGAAACCCATCAATGGTAAATACCGGATGATTCGGAGGATTTGTTTCAAAGAGAAAGCAATAAAAACAATATGCTCTATCCTTGTGGAGTGAATATTCTAGCCAAGGGAATAGTTTGTACCAATTAGCGTTGAACCGTCGGCCTTGCTTTCCAAATATGGTCACCGGATAATCTTTTTCTTTCTCATGAGTAGGTCGACAAGGTCCCATTCTAAGATAAGCTACCCGAACTTCATCATGTTTGTTAAGCGGGTATTCATATATAGCAATGCGTTTACCCGGATCACATTCAAATGAAGAAGTGACATCAACTTCCATAGGTGCAACTTCTTGAGCTTTGGAAGAATGTTCAACTACGACTCTTTGGACTTGAGAAGAAGGTTCAACTCCTTCAATTTCAACAACTTGAACTTTGGTAATGGTAGGACGTCGCTCATCCTCATCAAGTTTTGAAATATCAGGAATAGATGTGGAATTCGTTTCGCCACTTTCAGATTTATCAGCTTTTCTCTTATAGAATGATAGAAGAGTTCTTGGCTTTTTGGGCGCTTGATGATGCGACATTATAACCTAAGATAGTAAATAATCATCAATATACAATACATAAGACTAGTGAAAAAAAAAATTCCTAGGTTTTTCTTTTTTTTCTTTTTTTTTTTTTCAGCTCCTAATGAACTATTGAAGTGATGAACAGAGATACTGTAAATGGGAAACCCAATCCCATAACGTGGCAGAGTTCATGAAAAGAAAGGGCAAAAGTACTGAAGTAGTGGTTTCCATTCTCAATTGTAATTGAGTGTTTATGATGTTGCACAAAGAACGAAAGTGGAGATTCAATTTTGGATGTTGTTATTCATTTCTGTTCCTGTTGTATGAATGTAAATGGAATTTAGCCCATTTATTTGGTGCAATGATTATATTGCTGCACATAGAATGGAGGTGGAGATTTAACTCTGAATGTTGGTTGGATTTGTATTGCTGTTGTATGTATATAAATGGAATGTATCAGCAGATGCTAGAATGGATATGATGCTGCACAAGTTGTTGTGAGTGAATTCCATAGTTCTCGGTTGTTGGGCAAATGCCATTCTAAAACAAGGGGGGACCAGGATTAAATTGGTTTCTTATGTTTGCTTGAAAATCTCCACATCACTGCACAGGCGTTCACTATTTTCTGTACAATAACACCCTCGACCACTTTTCTATTTTTAGAAGAAGCTGATGAATACAGACTTCCTATTCATGAACAGAATGTCAAAAAAGAAACAGAGTGAAGTTTCTGGTTTGACTTCTCTATTTTCATTGTTCTCTTTACAGCACACCCTCCCAAGTATTTCTCAACTGAGATAACCTTCTCAAAGTGAGTCGGACCCTAGCTAGTATTCCATTGTTCTCTTTACATCACATGGCACACCCTAGATTGGTTGAGGTGGTTTTCACAAAGAGCAAATCTTTCTCCACAAAGATGAAGAATAGAAAGAAACTACAAAACCTCCATTTCAAAAAACCATAAAAGAAGAACAGAAAACCAGAAAATGAACAAACCCATGTAATAAAAACACCCCCAAATTCGTACCTGAGATCCGGAGGCAAAGAGAGAGTCGCCAGAGATCGTCGTTCTCTCCGGAGAGAGTCGCCATCAACGAATTCGCAAACCAGCTACTGCCTACTTGGAGCAACGGAGGCAGCCTCAATGTTAAAATGGGTGAAATCTGAAATCAAATGGGTGGGACTGAGAGAGTGAGAGGTAACAGAGAGACAGAGACAGAGAATAAGAAAAGGGTTTTGACTTTTGAGACTTGAGTTGAGTTGTGACTTGTGAGACCGGACCCCAAAAAATGCTTTAGCTTTTTAAAATTTTTTTTTCTTCCTTGGCTCAGTTGGCTGGGCACTTGGGATTGGGAAACTAGTTTTTTTTTTTTTTTTTTGCTGAAAGCTTGGGGGGGCTGCAGCCACCCTCTGCCCCCCCTTGATCCGCCCCTGCCGCCAACAAATGTGTGCTCTCAATAGCCGGTCGGCACAAAGACACTAGCCGCTGGGCGCTCTTTAATGGCTGCTGCGACATCCCTCAAACAGCCAACAGATGCCGCACCTGATTAGTCGCTGGGCACAGTTCTTGTGCTTCAATAGCCACTGGGCATTGCGAGGTCACTCCAATGACCGGTGAGCGGTTAGCACCCACAATCTCCTTTTTTGACCAAGTTTGATGGCTGCTGGACGCACAGAAAGGGCTGCTGGATGCACAGAAAGGGCAATTGCACCCCCTTTACACCACTTCCTAATTAAAAATACTCCCTACTCCCCCACGATTTCTAGCAATTACAATCCTAAAATGGCTATAAAAGGGACATTGAAAGCAGTTTTCTTCACCAAGGCATTCATGGAAAAAGCCTAGAGATTCCGCTGCATTCTGTCCAGAAGGTTCATCCTACTTCCTTTGCAAGGTAACTAGTAAAACCACATGCTATGCATGAGCCGACCACGGAACCACCGAATGCACAGGCTAAGACTAATTATTTTTAATAAATGTTTTAATTAGTGAACTCGTGAGTCCTTCTTTTTGTTGCTAATTTGATCTTTATGTTTTTTTTCCTATTTGAGGCCCACTTTCTTGAACATCTGTGACATTCTCAGTTGTGGGACCCATGTGGCCTACCATATGTAGAAGTGAACCCAACTAAAATTCAATTGAGCCATGGGCGACCAAAATGGTTATGGGTTTGGCTCAATTCAGGTCCATTAAGGGTTTGAAAACCCAGATAAAACAGAGAGCATGTTTTCTATCAATTGCATAGAACAATCCCCCCCCCGTTTGCTTTTTTCTGTCAATTAACAAAACAGCCCCTTGTTATGTGATCTTATTAAATATTTGAGACTGTTTGAGGCCCACTTTCTTCATGATCAGTTCTCTCATTGAGAGATTTTAGGATAATTCAAAGGAAGTAATTTCCTTTTGAGTGCAAGATGATTAGATAAGAATGGGTGTGTTGTCGGTAATAGGGGGATCTCATTGAGATATTTTAGGATAATTTAAAGGATAATTAGATAGGGAAGTAATTTCCTTTGAGTGCAACTACTACATGGGATCCCGAGAACACCATTTGGTGAGCCACGTGTCCCTCTCCGAGAAAAAAAAGGAAAAACACAAAAAAAAAAAAAAAGATTTGTAGATGAAGCAAAATGAGGAAAGGAGCAAGGTAAAGATAAAGATTTGTTCTGGTTAGTGGGCCCATAATGATACAATGCTAACCAAGTGGCCAAGAATAAAAGAAATTAACAACACTAAGTTGCATGAATTTAGGTTAAGATATTAATTTAATTAAAGTCAAATTAATGATGGAGAACGTATCAATCGCTACCAAAATCATTGTATATTAAAATCTAAGATAATAATACTAAAAGTACTATAACATAAAATTAAATTAGCATATTTAACTACAAAATCATAGGTGGGACCTATATTGGATTTAAGAAAATTGTGCAGGAAACTCAGAATGCGAGATTCCAGATCATCTTGAACTCTCATGTAAATGGCATAACCACAACGTAGGCCATAATTAAAAAATTAATAAAATGTTAATATAAGAGAGGAAGATATTTGTTTCTTAGTATTATGTAATAAACACCTATAGAATTCATGCAAAACAAAAAGGGATTAATATGTGATCGTTACAAATTTAAAATGGAAAAATAAAAAAGATACAAAAAGAAAAATTATAAAGTTTGATCCCATTTAATATCAACCTGATTCAAAGTTTGACCATGTCATATAGCTATAAGCAAACCAACCAAAATTTTTTATGCACCGGTAATAATAGATTTTTTTGAAATTGTAGTCCATAAAATAAAGTTTTATATTTCTTAAACATAAGCATGAAATTAAAATTTTAAAAATATACAATAAGAAAGATACAACAAAGGATAGTAGATCTGGAAATTAAAAAAAAAAAAAATCAATGCCTCATCTTGTATTCTAATATTTTGATTTTCTTGTATGAAGTAGGATAAAAGATTACCTTAGTCTATGAAGATGATGTATTTGTTGCTCCTCTTTTTGCAATAGGAATACGGTTCCAGCCTGTTTCCAACTTCTCGTATGAGGTGCGAGGTCCTCCTTTTCTTTGAGCTTTGATGTTCTGATGATAGTTAATAGTATATCTGGAAATTAAAAAAAAATAAAAAATCAATGCCTCATCTTGTATTATGATATTCTTGTATGTAATAGGAGAATATATTAACTTATTATGTGAAGATTTAAAAAAACAATTAACTTGATCCTATGAGATGCACATGCAGAGATTTTTTTTTTTTAATGCAGTTCTGTTAGTTTAGAGAAAGGATAGTGGAGAGTGGAGAGAGAGGAGACTTGCCATGGATGGAGATTTTGATAGTTGTGCTGATGTATTCTCTAATTCTAGGATTTTTAGTTTGGAAGACTGTGGTTAACTGAAGGCAAACCACATTCCAATAAAGATATAGATGAGATGCACATGCAAAGAAATTTTTTTTTTTTTTTTTTTGGAGGAAGTTATACGGTTCAATTAGTTTAGAGAGTGGAGAGTGGAGAGAGAGGAGACTTGCCATGGATGGAGATTTTGACAGCTATGTTGATGTATTCTCTAATTTTAGGATTTTTAGTTTAGAGGACTGTGATTAACCGAAGGCAAACCACATTCCAATAAAGATAAGATGGCAATCAAGCAGCAATTCTAAGCTTCTTTGTGGTCCTCTAAAGTCTTTCTTTATTTTCTTTACATGAGAGAGCAATGACAGTGATGTCTCTACCGTTCTAATGTGAATATCTCTTGGGATCATTCTTTCACTAAGTGGCTATAGATTACAAAGACTGATAAAGGAGGCTACATTCAAGAATGTGTGTTAGTGTTCGGTTACCTTCTTTCAGTCAGGCCGAGCAGGGTTCTCAAAGACAACAGCTCTCATTTGTCTTTATTTTCTCGTTAAATTCTGCATTTTACACTCTCTTTTGTATTCCATAACCTAAGCCTGACTAGGGGGTTTGAAAGTTTGTCTGCAAGAATGGTTACTAGTTCCAACAAACTAATGTAGCGAATGTAACCAAATAATCAAGATAGAACTAGCAAAAACTATCTACCAAGCAATCACCACAAGAAGGTAGACACAAACTTAATGTGGAAACCCTTATCGGGAGAAAAACCAATCGCTATTGAACGGTTATAAGATATACTCACAGCTCCTTTATCCTAGTCAGTACGTCGACCAAAGGACTATAGTTGTTCTTGCACAACTTCTCCTATTGCCATGATTTCCACGCTGTGCACCGCTCCTTGAGCTTGATCTGTTTTTAATCAACTTGAGAACCAATATGAACAATCTTCTACAAAGAAGTAGAAGCTTCAAACCTTCTAGAGCAGCCCTTCCAAACAATCTCTCAATGGCTCTAGAGAAAACAAGGAATCTCTCTTAGGATTATCTCACCTTAGAACAAAAGAGAGGAACTTCTTGTCTTTTGTACCTTAGGGTTGAGAGCAACACACTATATATAGCCACAAATTTGTGCCTTAGAGTTAAAACACAAATTGGACTCAAAGTGTGAAACAAAGTCTCAAAAGGAAACAATTCCATGTAGCTTTTCTTTAGACTTCCCGCCATCCGATCGATCGAAAAAAGGATCCGATTGATCAGCCCTCATGGATAACTAAGGCAGTTCAGCATCCGATCGATCAACCAGAGGATCGATCGATCGGTCCTCGGTGGTTCACCCAGATTTCTTCTTTTTCTTCGCTTCAGCTCTTCTGACTAGACAACCACAGTCCATTCTAAAATAAAATAGAAAATACAACTCAATGGACCTAGAGTTTTGTTCAACCATGAATTAGCCAACACAATAAAATCCTAACAAGGTTGTATAAAAATTTGTCTTAGTCATTAACAAATCGTGTGCATTAAAAGCACAATATTCATTCAAAACAATTTTTCTATCAATTGCCTTATTAACAAATCATACATAGATTTCTATCTATGTCCAACATCTGTGGCTATTTTATAGCTGATACATTATGCCTTGCACATATTCTGGAATATAATTGTCTTCTTCATACAAAGTTGAAAATATATTTAGCAGTTTTTTTAGCTTTTTCTGTTTCACTTATATTATGCTTTAAACCAACTCCTACAATGAAATTTAAGATGTGACATACAAATTTATTTTAGAAGATATAACCCCTATCAAAGATACAAGTGGCATCTGCAATTTCATTAGTTCAATAGCCACTGTATTTTTTGTTGCATTACCTATTGTTACAGGTATAACTTTATCCTTAATATTACATTCATTTAGTTTTTCCAAAATAAGGGAACTTATTTTAGTGCCATTGTGTGGCCATTCAAGTTTGGAAAAACTAATTATACTTTTATTAATAACCCATTTTGCATCTATGTTATGGGTGGTAATACAAAAATAACTATCGTCTCCTCTATATGGTCATATATATGTAGTTATAGCTATTCTACCCAGAACGTCTGCAAAGTAATTTTCAATATTTTCCTTCTCACTTTGCCAGAGTCTAATAGCATCATTTCTAGTAGTATTTCTAGAAATTTTTTTAAATTGAGGGCAAAGGTTATTTTGGATAAATTCTTCAAAAAACTCATTTTTAGTGAAAACAAATGGTAATTCAGCTAAGATAGTCATTTTAACAAGTGGTTGTCTAGCAATAACAACATTAAATGAAAAAAAAAAGGCCCAAACTACTACCACCGGTAGTAGAAATTTGCCCCCCCACCCCCCTAAGCTAAGACGCTCATTTTAACAAGTGGTTGTCCTGCAATAACAACATTAAATGAAAAAAAAAAAAAAAAAGGCCCAAACTACTACCACCAATAGTAGAAATTTGGGTGTGTCCCCCCTCCAATCCCTGGCTTATGTAAGGGTTCACATTTTTTCCTATGCCTTATCAAATGGTTGATACTCCAAGATGATTTGGCAGTATACATCTTACCACAGTAATTACATTGTGCCTTTTGGACCTCATTTCTATCTTCAATAACAATGTATATGCTTGCCAAACATGAGAAGTTCTAGTTCTCTTGGATATGTTCTATGGGAACTAGTGGGTTGTATTGGGACTTCACCTTCTTCTTCCTCTTCTAATTCAAGAAAATCATTTTCTTCTCCAAGATTAACCGAAGAAGATTGTGTGGGAATTCTTCTAAAAGATTGTCCAGTCATATTTCAAAACTGAAACTTGAAAGAAAAAGTTATATAGTAATAGTAATATGTTATGAGATATGGATCATGGGTGCCCACATAAGATGAGTTAGGAATAGATTCTTATTGTAATTAAGTTATATATTAATAGTAATATGTTATGAGATATGGATCATGGGTGCCCACATATGATGATTTAGGAATAGAATTTTATTGTAATTAGGGTTCCTCAATTAGGAGGTTACTTTGCCTATAAATAGGCCTCCTCCCTTGTATATTTATATACTTGAGATAATAGAAAAGCTCTCTAATCTTCTCTCTAAACTTCTCCTTTTTTCTAACACGTTATCAGCACAATGCTGTAAAGAAAAAAAATCATCTTGGTGCACAAAAGAAAACATCCCATCTTACTTATCTCTCACTCAGCATCGAGAAGCGTGCAACAGAGAAACCCACGCCCACCCATAGGATCCCATCTTACTTTTCTCTTACTTCGCCTCGGGAAGCGTGCAAACAACAAGTCACCTTGTTGTTACTCTCGTTTCTAGCCACTAGGAGTCACGTCTTGATGCTTTTTCTACTACACATGTTGTCTAGTATGAGGACGCGCGCTAGAAGAGTTCATCTTATTTTCAGGTCAGGCTATAACTTCTTCATCCGACCTTCTATTGACGAACGGATTGATTCTGCGGATTCGTGGTGATGAGCATTACCTAATAGACGCAACATATTAGAATTTCAAAGGTTCAAAAAAAATTTTGGACTACAGTCATGGTAAGTGCAATATAAACCATAGTTAAATCTAATTTATTAGAATGCATGAAATTAATTTATGATAGTTATTTACAGTAATCATAGTGTTTGGTTACTGTTCATCCTCTTGCATGATTTATTTTTTAATTTAAATTATCAATACTATGAATGGATCACAAAATAGAACCAGAAATTCTAAATTTGAACCCGAAGTTCACCGATTTATGGACTAGCAATCCTAAAAGTTGAAATATTGATATGAACCTGTAGATTCATATTCATAAATAAAAAACTAGAGTTTTTTGTTCAAATTCAAATAAATTGTAAGGCTATGAAATTAAACGTGAAGATTTGACAGAACTAGAAGTTCTGATCAATTGCTAGAACCAGAAGTTCTATTTCAAACCTGAAGATTTGACAGAACCTGCATTCTAATTTCATGTATTATGAATTTGAAGTTCTAAACCAAGCCTGAAATCTTGAAAGAACCAGCAATTATGATTATCAAAGTTAAGAATCTAATGTTTTAACTTTTCATTTGCCAATTTATTTATCATGATTAATTCCTTTCTTAATTTAATTCTGATGTTTAGGTTTCATTTTTTTTTTCTTTTTCCTTTTTTCTCCTTTTCCTTTATTGATTATCTGCATACGGTTAACTTTATATATATATATATATATCTCTTACTACAGTTCTTGCATGATGTCAAATCTAGCTAAACTTGACTTTAAAGCACTTAATATAAATGTGGACAATTACTTATTCTCGTAACTAGATGCTAAAATTCATTTGCAATCCAAAAAACTTGGAGAGACCATAAAGGAAGGTAAAAAGATGTCCCCAAAGGAAAATGCGTTAGCCCTCATCTTCTTGTGCCATCACATACATAATGACCTAAAAAGTGAAAATCTAAATGAGGAAGACCCAGCAGGCCTCTAGAAATTCCTGAATGATAGGTATGATTACCAGAAGATGGTCATACTACCAGCTGCTCAAAATGAATGGTTAAACCTGAGGTTATAGGATTCTACTCTGCCATCTTCAATATTGTTTCCCGTTTAAGATCATGTGGTGAAAAGGTTACAGAAGAGTAGATATTGGAGAAAATATTATCCAACTTTCATGCCTCGAATGTGCTGTTACAGTAGCAGTATTGAGAGCAATGTTTCTCCAAATATTCAGACATTATCTCTTGTCTCCTAGTTGCTTAACAGAATTGCATAGTGCTGATGAAAAACCATAACTCCAAACCAACTGGATTTTCAGCAGTTTTTGAAGCAAATGCCAATCTTAGCTCAAACAGGGCAGAGGAAGGGGGAGTGGAAGACATAAATCCTCCAGTAGAGGTGGAAGAAATAACTCCTCCAAGAGAGGTGGTTTTAGAGGTCCCCACCCCAATTAAAAAATCACCAGAAGTGGTCTGCTCCTCAGTAAAAGAACAATTAGAATCAGAATCCATGGGCTAATCCTCTGCACCAATATTGATGACACGTGCCATAGATGTAAAAGAAGTGGACATTGGTCACGCACTTGTCGTGTACCAAAAGAAGTGGTAGAACAATACAAAGCATACAAGGCCTCTGTTCATTTAACAGAGACAAATGATCTGGAAAGCTAGAATTGGAATACAATGACACCAGAGGGGCCTCCAATTGACATTACAAACTTGGAGACTCGAGACTTCTTTGAAGATGAAGACATCCAACCTTTGAATAATGAGGCATTTAATACTCAATTAGGAGCACCCCTTGGAATGGTCTTGAAGACCAATAATTCTTTGAACTTAAAAAACACAATTTTTTTTCTTAGTTCATTTGAGATGCATGCTTCTTAGACTTTTCCTTTATGATGGAGATCTTTATTTTCATTGATGTCCTAGTTTATGGTGAATGGTTTAATTACTTCATTTTTATCATGTGATTACATAGTTATATTGGTTTATTATTTTGTTTAAGGTATGGATCATGGAACTGAGGACAATCTCTGTTTGGTAGATAGTGCCACAGCACACATCATTTTGAAAATTTAAAATTTTTTCTTAGGATTGATGTTCATTCCACAAAAGGTATTCACCATAGCTGGACCTGTGCAAATAATTGAAGGCTCCGGAAGAGCCCATATCATGTTACCTAATGGTACCCATCTATTCATTAAAGATGCATTGTCTTCAAAAAGTTCCCGAAGAAACTTGATTAGTTTCAACGACATCAAATGAATGGGTACCACATTGAGACTGTAAGTGAAGGTAACAAGGAATACTTATGCATCGCTACTAGTATTGGAAGTCAGAAGCAAATACTAGAAAAACTAAGTACACTCTCTTTAGGGTTATATTACACAACAATCTCTAATGTCAAATCACATTTGGTTATGAGCAAAACAACAAAGTCAAGCTCGAAGCTTAGTGATCCTAAGACTTTAAAGCTTTGGCATAATAGGTTAGGTCATCTTGGGGCTACTATGTTAAGAAAAATCGTAAATAACTCATTTGGGCATTCCTTAGAGAACCATCAATTGGCTATACCTAGTGGGTACTTATGTACCCCGTGTTCACACGGAAAATTGATCGCCAGACCCTTCTTTTGCTACGGTTGCATACAAATCCCTATCCTTTCTGCAAATGATACAATGTGACATTTGTGAACCCATAAATCCCCCTAATAGACTTTTTAGGTATTTTTTTATTTTGATTGATGCCTCCACTCGTTGGTCGAATGTTTACCTACTTTCAACTAAGAATATAGCATTTGCCTGCCTATTAATTCAAATAATCAAACTTAGGTCTCACTTCCCTAATTCCCATTAAGTTTATAAGACTTAATAATACAGGCGAATTTACATCACAGGTTTTTGATGGTTTCTGCTCATCTCTAGGAATTGTAATCGAACATCCTGTCCCCCATGTCCACACCTAGAATGGTTTAGTTAAATCCATGATTAAGTACATCCAACTCATTTCTAGGACTCTGCTGATGCAGTCCAAGTTATCAGTTAGTGCTTGGGGACATACTGTGTTGCATGCATCAATGTTAATTTAACTTCGACCCACGGCCTATCATTAATATTCTTCTGCACAACTTATATCAGGACATCAACCCAATATTTCTCACTTGTGCAAGTTTGGTTGTGCAGTTCAAGTCCCAATACCACCTCCTAAGCGTACTAAGATGGGACAACAACGTAGATTGAGAATCTATGTAGGATATGACTCTTTCTCGATTATTCGATATCTAGAACCAATGACGGGAGATGTCTTTACTGCTCGTTTTTCCGATTGTCAATTCGATGAGATAATATTCTCGCCGTTAGGGGGAGATAAGATAGTTCTTGAAGAACGTATTGTTCCAGTAGAACAACCCGTTCATGAAGAATGGCGAGAATTAACATGAAATACTTTCATTCTATCTCATCTGGATCCACAAACTTCACAATGTGAAAATGAAGCATGGAGAATTGTGCACTTACAAGAAATTGCAAACAGATTACCTGATGCATTTAATGATGCAGCAAAGGTGACAAAGTCACACGTGCAAGCTATGAATGCGCCTGCCAGGATTAATGTCCTTGTAGGACAAAGTCAAAATATATCAGCAAAAGAATCTACAATACGCCAGAAGCGTGGCAGACCTATAAGTTCAAAGGACTTAACTCTGCGGAAAAGGAGAATGAGCAATCATCAGCATGTCCAACCGAAGAGACACGTAACGCTCCTGAGAACCTCCCAAAGAGGTATATAACACTCCTGAAGAGGTTATGGTAAAATCTGTTCTCTCTAGAATAGTGGAAGTCCCTGATGAGACTTTGGAAGCCCCTGAAGAGGCACCGGTACTGGATAATGAAGAGATCTCTGTACTTTACAATTGTTCGAGAAAGAAATGAAATAGAAATGAAATTGTCATCGATGATGCATTTGCATATGCGGTTGCTACAGAAATATCAAAGGAAACTGATGATGATGACTGGGACATAGAGCCATGTACTATAAATGAATGTCAAAAGAAATGATTGGCCAAAATGGGAAAGTTCCATCAAAGCAGAGGTACAACCTCTTAATAAATGTGGCATGTTCAAACCGATAGTACAAACCCCAAAAGATGTTAATCATGTAGGTTACAAGTGAGTGTTTGTAAAAAAAATGAATGAAATGAATAAAATTACCAGATATAAGGAACAATTAGTGGCATAAGGTTTCCTACATAAACCTAGGATTGATTATGAGGAAACATACTCCCTGTTATAAATATAACAACATTCAGATATCTGATAAGTATAGCAGTTTCTCAAAACCTAGAAATGAGACTCATGAATGTTGTAACTGCTTACTTTTATGGGGACTTAGACATAGAAATTTACATGAAAATCCTAGAAGGATTTTCTTTGCCTAAAGCAAGTCCAAGGAGTACATACTCAATTCAATTAAGGCAAACATTGTACAGCCTGAAATAATCCGGAAGAATGTTGTACAATCGTCTTAGTGAATACTTGTCTAAAAAGGGGTATGAAAACAATTCTATTTGCTCGTGTCTATTTATAAAGAAATTCTTAAAGGGATTTGCAATAGTAGCAATTTATGTGGATAAAATAAATTTCATAGGGACTCCAAAAGAGCTCGAAGAAACTGCTAATTATTTAAAGAAAGAATTTGAAATGAAAGACCTTGGAGAAACGAGATTCTGTCTCAGCTTGCAAATCGAGAGAAATTCTAGTGGGATGTTGGTCCATCAATCTAATTATACCAATAAGTTTTTAAAACGATTTGGTATGGACAAGGCGCATCCATTAAGCACCCCCATGGTCGTCTGGTCTCTAGATATAAAGAAAGATCCATACCGTCCCATCGAGGAAAACGAAGAAGTATTGGGTCCCGAAGTACAATACTTAAGTGCTGTTGAAGCCCTTATGTACTTGGCACAATGCACTAGACCAGATTTTTCATTTTCTGTGAATTTACGTGCCAGATATAGCTCCACACCAACTCAAAAACACTGGACTGGTATTAAACACATCCTACGATATTTGTGTGGAACAATTCATTTGGGAATATTTTATTCTTATGATTGCAGAGATTCTAATTTTGTAGGATATGCTTATTCAGGTTATCTCTTTGATCCTCATAAAAATCGATAACAGACAAGTAATGTGTTTCTTAGTGGTAATGCCTCCATTTCTTGGCATTCTACTAAACCGACTTTGGTAGCTACTTCTTCCAACCGTGTTGAGATTTTGGTTCTTTATGAAGCTAGTAGGGAATGTGTATAGCTTAAATCTTTAATTTAGCATATTCATAGTTCTTGTCAATTATCTTCTACTACAAGTATCTCGAACATTATTTATGAAGATAATGAAGCATGTATAAAACATATTCGAGAAGGTTTCATTAAAGAAGATAAGACTAAGCATATAGCACCAAAGTTCTTCACCTATGAACTTTAGAAGAACAATGAAATTGAAGTCAAGCAAGTTTGTTCGAGTAACAACTTGGCTGATCTGTTTCCCAAATCTTTACCAGAATCAGTATTCCAGAAATTTGTATATGAGTTTGGAACGTGCAGAGTTCATCATCAAACTATGTGAATACTTGCTATCATCGGGGTGAGTAGTTAATTAGGGGGGCATCCTAAAGTATGCTACCCAGGACATCTGTGCTATGTACTCTTTTTCTTTTTCTAGGTTTTAGGTCTTATCCCACTGAGTTTTCCAATGTAAGGTTTTAACAAGGCAGCATTATGCACATCCAACACTAGTTCAATGATCTTGAAGAATGTTCTACTCATTTCCCTTCGCTTTGATTTTTTTCCCATTGAGTTTTTCCTTAGCAAAGTTTTTAATGAGGCGATTGTCATTGAATGGTGGCCATCCAAGGGGGAGTGTTATGAGATGTGGATCATGGGTGGATGCCCACATAAGATGAGTTAGGATTAGAATCTTATTGTAAGTAGGGTTCCTCAATTAGGAGGTTACTTTGCTTATGAATAGGCCTCCTCTCTTGTATTTGTATATAATTGAGATAATAAAAAAGCTCTCTAATTTTCTCTCTAAACTTCTCCCTTTTTCTAACATAATAGCCTTCTTTTTGTGATAATTAATATAAGAAATGGGACAAGATTAGAGTAAATATAATATATTATAGACTTATAAATATGGAATCTCAAATTTAAATGAGATAAATACCTCTAAAATTTTGAAGGCTCCTTTAATCTTGTCTCTTGATGGCTTGATCTTTGGCCCTTCAAAAACTTCTTAGAGATTTAGAGTGCGAGAGTTGAATGCTTTGAGAAAGAGTTAGAGAGTGTAGAGCGAATAAGAGAGTTGTGTGATATTGGTGAGAAATGAGAATGGGAGGGTGAGACTATCTATAGACTTTTAAAAATTCAAAAGGACACAAAATACCCATTTACATGATCATTTTATGGATGTTGGAGGGGCAAAATAGTCTTTTTTTAAAATGTTCTTTTTTTAGGGACAATTACCGCACGGACGGTCTTAAAGCTGACAATTGCCCTAGAACAGTCCAAAAATATATATTTACCACAGAGCTGTTCGATCCGTAGGATATCACAAGCTGCGCTATCCTAGGGATGTAGGATATCCCATAATCACTTGAACAGTCTGTGTATTTATTTGTTTTCCTTGACTGTGGGACCACCAAACCACCATCCAAACCGTTGGATAGCTGTATGAGTGTAAGAACTAATATCGCACCAAATTTGAACCGTTGATCTATCATGGTTATCGATAAATCTATAAAAAAGTCATATTGTTTTACAAATTATAAGCCCATCCAAACCGTTGGATAGCTGTATGAATGTAAGAACTAATATCGCACTAAATTTGAACCGTTGATCTATCACGATTATCGTGAAATTTGCAAGAAAGTCATATTGTTTTACAAACTATAAGCCACGTTTTTTTTCTATCACGGTTATCAAGAAACTTGCAAAAAAAAAAAAAGAAAAAAACGTGGTTTATAATTTGTAAAACAATATGATTTTCTTGCAAATTTCTCGATAACTGTGATAGATCAACAGTTCAAATTTGGTGCGATATTAGTTCTTACACTCATACAACTATCTAACGGTTTAGATGGTGGTTTGGTGGTTCCACAGTAAAGGAAAAGAAGAAAAAAAGGTCTGTTCAAGTCTTCCTGCTTCTGATTGTAGGATACTACGGATCGAACAGCTCTACGGTAAATATATATTTTCCTACTGTTCTGGGGCAATTGTCAGCTTTAAGACCGTCCGTAGGTAATTGTCCCTTTTTGAAATAGTCATTTTTTTCAACGTTGGACACGGGCCGGGCCCAACCGTGGGCCGTGTCATTGACCGGGCTAGGCTGAGCCACGGGCCGTTGACTCACTTAATAGGGTTGTGTCGTGCCATGTTGGCCCTGCCCATTTGACATCCCTAGGGCCCTCGCATTCATATCCAATGCCAAGAACCTAAATGCGAGGGCCCCCACCCTTTTCTCTGGTAGTACTGTAAGAGTAACTCTAGCAAGAGCATCTCCCTTTAACATAATACTAGTACATTAACCCGTGCTCAAGATGGGTATGCCCATGCATTGCAAATTAAAAATACAAAAAGTCTAATTGTCCCGAATTCGGGACCGAACATCCACGTGGTACACAGTTGTGCTACATGGGCATTGATTTTTCGGGGAGTGGGAGAGAGAAAAACACTGCAGTGTTATGTTCGGTCTCGAATTCGGGACATGTAGCACCACTGTTAAAAATATTGATAGATTAAAAAGGTTATAAGAGTACCTCTCTCCGTGGAGCAATATTGGAAATAAAAGAATTGGATTTGAAAAGGAATAAAAGAGATAGGTAGAGGCACAATAATTGGGGTCGAAAAGAAACAGAAGAGATAGAATGAGAGATTTTACAAAAAAGACCTGAGGTGATTGGTACGATGAGATGAAAATATGAATCGCTAATTACATGAGATAAATAGAGATAAGTAGCAGGGAGAGAATACAGAACATTGGAAAAAAAAACTGCTAGTCACAGTTACAACTGACATTCAAAATTAAAGCCAAAATGGTTGGCTTTATGTAAGGCTCCGTCCCGAGTTAATCAAGATTAACTCTAATTGATTGGAATTAGTGCTAGTTAATCATGTTTAAATAGACTAATGATGGTCAATGACTAAACTCAAGGAGGTTAGTCTCAAATGAACTTAATGAAGTGATAATGAAGAGATTGAATAAATTGAATGAGAGTTAGGCTTGAACTAAGAGAATAAGACCTTTTTCGTAAATACGGATTTATACGTTTTTGTCGAATACGGAAACTCTTGATACCAACGCACGTATCTCGACGAGTACGTCAACTTTCGTAATAACTCGAAGTCGTTTGACGAGAATCCGGTCAAATGACCCTCCATTTGACTCAAATTGTAAATAACCTTGATTGGGTGGACTTTAATGCAAAAAGAGGGCTTATATAATAGGGATGGGTTCCTTTGAGTTCATTTCACCTAAAATCCATTGCAGAGAAAGAAAACCCTAGGCAGTATTCATCTTCTTTCTTCTTCCATTTCTCTCCATCTAGAGTGAAGATTGGAAGCTTAACAAGTGCTGGGAGTGAGACTTCATCTTCTCCATCTCCTTCCTCATCTTGTTTCCGTATTGGAGTGTTGAAGCTTGTGGGAGAACTCAAGAATCCCTTCTTGGAACTATCATTGAAGAAGATTTCTTGCTATTTGACTTAAGAGGCAAGTATAAATGCATATCTATGATTCAAATGCTAGTTTATAAGCTTTCTTGAGTTATAATGAATGGGTTCTCAAACCCTTTTTCCTTGTTATAGAATGGTTATTGTTAGGGATTGAATGGGAATGCTTAATGGTCATTCCAAGTGTATTTTTTCTTGAATTTTATAGTTCATTGAAGAGACTAGAGTTTGAGAGACTCAGTTTCAGAAATTTGCTTCTGAAGTTCTGAAGCTCGAAAATGTCATTCTAGGCGAATTTCAGCTAGCCGCGAGGCTAATCGTGAAGCCAACCGTCAAAATCTGTAAAATGGGCGAGCTTCTGGAAAGCTAACCGTCAATTTTCGGTTAGCCGAAATTTGAATTTCGGCTAGCCGTGAGGTAACCGAAATCTAGTTAGAATTTCTGTAAAAAATGTCAGCTTCTGGAAAGCTGACTGTAAGCTAACCGCGAAATGGCGGTTAACCGAAATTGAAATTTCGGCTAGCCGCCAGCCACATTCCAGCTAGCCGCCGACTGCATTTCGGCTAGTCGCCGGTCAAGTTCCGGCTAACCGCCAGTGAACCTGATACTGGCCAAATATTAATTGTGAGTAAAAATTTGGCCAATCGATCGGACCGTCGGGAGTGGATTTTGAAATCGTGGGTGAAAATTTTGGGAACCAAACGCACACATTAAGCATATAAATGTGATGTCCATCGAGGATAACACGTGCATTTGGTATCCAATATTCACACCTAATTAGTTGTCTAGATTTGAGATAGAGACAGGAAGAACTATAAATGAACCACTGAACAATGAATGTAATGAACCACTGAACAATGAATGTAATGAACCATTGAACAATGAATAAATGCAATGAGTTAATGATTAATCCTACTGCAACAGATGATTGGGGTGTTCCGGAGCTCCGTCGTGATGCCAGTGATCTCTGATCAAGACACTGGTAGATCCCACACATAGACTGAACAGTCATTGAATTGATAAGCCGCCTAACAATATTGGACTGAATAGTCCCATAAGCCATCTAATGAAATGAACGAAATGAATGAAATGATAGAAAATGAATGAATAATGAATGAAAGGAACTGACTAACACTTCCCTTAGGAAGAAACTGAATTGAATGATGATAATACTACTATTGTAGTTGAAATTAGTCATTGATTATTGGTTATCTGCACTGTACAGGATTTTATACTGTTCTAGATTTAATTATCTAGAGTTATTACATTGAGATATGAACAGATTTAGCATGAAATGTCATAGATCTATTTATACATTGCTGAACCGTCGTGTTCATAGTGTTATTGATGGCATTACAGGCCCAGTTGCCCGTGCCGGTTTTGCAGAGGCCGCACCACCTGCGGAGGAGGCCCATCCGATTCCTCCAAGAGGATTAGCGGAGCGGGCATAGCTCGGAGGGCGATCGAACTTGGATATTTTGATTAATATTTTTGTAGTAAATCATTTTGAGATGTAATTAGATACCACATGCATTGTATTTTAAATGTGTAGTGTTGTTATATGTTGATTGTAATTTTGTATATGTGAACTTTACTTTTAATGTAAAGTTACTTATTGTCAATGTATATATGTATTTTTGCAAAAATGTACATTTGACAGGTATGCAGGTTAGATCCCTTGTGAGTCTTGTCTTAGCTTCGGTTAATTCAGGATTTGCAGGAGTAAGTATGAAGTCATCGCGATCCGGATTAGTCTCGTTCTCGGGCCCGAGTCGTGATACTTTAATATATTATAATTGAAAAATAAGTTTTCCCTAACATTTTATTATGAGATGAAAGGAAGGAACGATGGATGGTTTGTCTACGATCACTACGGATGCAGAATAAAGTATCTAACAGAACAAACAAGGACGCTATCCACACCTGGAAAGTGGCGTGTTTTGCTTTCGCCGAAACGATTTCATGCATTGCCATCAGCAGATAGCTAGGACCATGACCGTTTGTATGTATCTGTAGCAGGTTTACTTTTAATTGGTTACCATCTCACGTTAATTGGATGTCCAACAGGTGCTCCCACCTTTCTCAAGTAGAACAGTTTGAAAACTCATCTATCCTAGATGCCGCTTCTTCCACGTCTCCTGCAAATTAGAGGTTTCGTACATGTATACAGGTGGTGTGTTTATTGGTGATGCTTCTTCCCCGACTCCACTAAATACCCTTCTCTCTCTCTCTCTCTCTCTCTCTCTCTAGAGTCTCTACTTTCTTGGCCACAATCAATGTCTTCAGTTACAACAATCCTTCCCATCAGTTCAATACCTGCTTCACTGCAGGCCCATACAATCATAACAACACCACGACATGAAGGCTTCACTAATGCCATTTTCATGTCCTCAAAACCACCTCTCATCACTCACCTTTTTCTTAGAAGAAGAATTTCATCTGGGGTAGTGAAGAGAATATCCATCTCAAAAGCCATCAGACCTATTTCACCTGCCATGCAATGGCAACATTGCAGGTAAACCAACAAGCCCCTCTTTTGTTTCTTCTTTTGATAGCTTTTTCATCATCTAAAGTCTTTTCTTGTTTCTTCTTCTCTCTCTGGGCATGCGTTTTATTTGGAGGTCCTAAATTGAAATGGGTTTTTGCCAGAATCAACCAACTAGCATGATTTTGTTGTTATCTTATTTTCAAGTGCTGTTGTCAGTTTTTAATATTTTGTTTCAAAAGGTTAAAATCCATCTTGGATTTCAGTCATTACTTCTTTGTATCATGATACGATCCACTGCCACCAGGGCCACCACATACGGCCACTTTCTGGATCAGAAGGATGTATGATGAATCGGACCATCCATCACGTGGGACCCACCTTTGATAGCCGCCAATCAAACTTTGCCTCGTCCCCTCATTATTTTAACAACCCAGTCAATAGGAATAGGAACCATTGCGATTTGTTGTTTTTTTTTTTAGACCACCTAGATCTCAATCATGTATGTCATTTTTTTGCAGCTTTTTGTTGTCATATCCTGATGGGGCCCACAAGTGATCACATGTGTGTCGGCCCCAACCAATTGATTGGTACTCCCTCACGCACGGGAAGAAAGTGAAATGGCGGACCTAGGATTTTCATTTGTGTGGACAATTCCACTAGCTAGAGTTAAAGTACTAAATTTTCAATTGCGAGTTTTTAGCATACACAGCAGAGCAATCATGACATTAATCAAACATTTTCCATATGAGGCAACGAATACTCAATGAGTGCTACTGCTGAATGCGTTGAGGTTTAATTTTTTCTCTTTTCTTGTGTGATAAGTAGCTTAAATCACATGAAATATAGGTCCCACCAATGATTCGATCTTATATTTTGACATCCATAAATAATCAAATGCCTGGAATTTAGTGAAAGAATTATATAATTTGTATGAGAACCTTAACTCATGCACTCTTGTAATTTAATTTGTTAGTAGATGATCACTGTCATTTCATGACCATACCTTTTCTTTTTCTTTTTCCGTCAATTCGTGAGCTTTGCTGGAAAAAGATGAACACAGGAGAAGCATAATTACAAAACTGAAGGCGCTTGGAAGTTTAATTTGATCATTTTGGATGCAGGGTAAAGGTTGAAGTTGACGTTCCTTGTTCAGTTGCCTACAGTTGTTATAGTGACCGCGAAGCAACTCCACATTGGTTGCCTCTCATAACATCTGTAAAGGTGCTTAGAGTATGGAGATATTTGCCTGTTTATAAGAGATCTATGTGCCATCAAATCATATAAAGCTCCAAGAACTTGTCATTCTTGTCATGATAATTGCAATACAACAGGGCATTTAAAATTGAACTCTTTGTGTTTCTTGAAATTTCTTTTGACAACACATGCAAGTTTGAAAGTTATTTTTCAAGCTTTCACACACCTGATCTTAGTTTATGATGGCCTAAAGTACACATATGACACACACTCTTATTACACAGAAGGTCTGGAGTCTGGACACAGTACAATTTCACTGATGTGGCAGCTTCAAAGGGAAGGGCTCATACAAAACAAAAAGGGTGTGACTTATGCACAAGTCCTTAATTCAGTCATATGGTGTTAAGTATCCTTCTTTGGCTAGGAAAGTTTCATAATCAAGTTTGTTTGAGATCAAGTTGTATTAACAACTTTATTAGAAAATCTTTTGAGTGTCCTATTTTTGTTAGTAATACAGGTTAGTAGTAGTTTTCTTTTTGTTCATTTTAGGAAGTACGAAGTGTTCAGTGACTTCAGTCAACAAAGTCAAGTATTGAATTGTAATTAGGACTTTTTATCCTAACCTGTTACAACCCTAGAAAAGCCTTTACATTTTAATTTGATCATGAATTGTTGTTGTTCTCCCATATGGAGTATAGACAGCCTTTTGCTTTGTTGTGTGGTACTGGTGTGACTCCATGTAGCCCATTGGTCTGACTCAGAGGACAACTGGGTGAAACTCCTAGTTCCTATCCAAGCAGAGGAAGCCTATAAGTGGGACTATGGAATGCTTGGAGAGAACCTTCTCCACCATGGACAATATTCACCTGCGCATAGTGTGTATGCACGCCATGCATAACGTCTGCGTCCAAGAGGTGGGGACCACCCATGAGTAACCTGTGACGGAAGCACCGGCGCACAGTTCGTCCCTGTCCCTCCACCATATGTTTGTCCTAAGCATTGTCAAGGGAGAATTACTGTCAGACAACATTCAGATTAACATTTGTTTCTAAGTACTTTTTTTTAAAAGTTGTAATATTAAAGAAGACATCTTTTTGTTGAGACATTCCTTAGAAGCATCAGTACCATGGAGCATAGTTACAGTTAGCAGTAGTAGCTATGGGCTGGGTATGGTTTCCTCTAGAATAGTAGGCAGCAAAGACACTTGCTATGAGAATTTGACAACAGTTCCCACCCCCTTGGTAAACATGGGTTAGGATGTCCTCTAGAATCGTGAATAACAAGATGCTGTGTTGCCATGAGAAATAGGCAGCAGTTCCTAGTCCCACCCTATTAGAGAGACATCTTTAGGCGGTGATGTTAGTCCAAAAGTCGTGCTAGTGTTCTTAGGTATAATGCGTACAATATGATAATACGATGATAATTATTGCAGGCTTCCAAGATACTAAATGGAGAGGGGAGAAGGGCTAGGGACACAAGGATGAATTTTATCTTTTCTACAGTAAAAAGATAAATAGTGGAATGCATAAAGGCAATCATTATAAAGGTCAAGAGAGAATGATTGGGCTTACAATATTTAAGGCAATGCCAGTACTAAAAGGATTTAATTGTAGCATAGAACCCTCTTTGGCTAATGATTACTCTGTGTCATGAGCCACTTCCTCTCTTTGAATGAATAAGATATCTTACTGCAACACAGTAAATGGAATCTATATTGAGAACTGGATGTTTAACACGTGCCAAAGCTATGAAATGAATCACCATTCACAGCAGAATTGCCGGAGTGAATTGAACTGAAAAGAATGTGAGATGCCTGGATTGAGAATTCATGTTAACACATTTCATCTTTCTCCCTTCCCAATCCAACTGTGTTTCTGCTGTAACTTAAGAACAATAATGAATATGTTAAACAAAAAAGGGAAAACCCATAATTTTTTAGGCTTTCCTCTTGCTTCTTGATGTCGGATGAACAAAGAAAATTCAAATTGCATGGTATATGAGACATGCGACAAGAAGACTACATCTCTAACTTCACTAGCATAATCCCAACGAATTACTTAAGTTTTCCTAAATCCCTTGTCATGAATTGTGATTTAGCTAGGCTTCTGCAGTTGCCCCCTGAAATTCTGTAACACTTGAGTTCTACATGCTTCTAGAAACAATACGAGAGTCCTTCTGATTCCTTTCTTTAGCCATTGTCTGACACATTGCCATTTTGGGAACCAAGAATTTTCACCTGGTTGTGGAACCATATCTGAAGATCGCTAGAACAAAATCTCTCTGCTCCTAAGATTCAGTGGATCCAAAAAATACTGAAGATATCTTTCTTTTTTTTCTCAATAACTTCTATAGAATGAAGAATTCATTTTGTCTATAAATTTTGATCTCACAGTCACATGCTTAACTATTATAACCAACAGGTCTTAGACGACAAGCCTGACCTTTCACGTTGGTTGTTGGAGCATAAAGTCCTTGGTCAAAAGTTTGAATTTTCCTGGCTTGCCAGGAATTTGCAGGTAATAATAATGATCTTATTTCTCTTCTTGCTTCCTCCATAGTTTATTAAAATGGTATGCTGATGGTTTCCTTAAACATGTTCTTAACTTGCAGCCAATCCCAAATCATAAGATTCATTGGCAATCTCTAGATGGTGTCCGTAACAAGTAAGCTTATTCTTACTCATAAATCCTAAGACATGCAATCATTTCAGAAATTAACCCTACAGCTGATTTTTTTTTTATTTTATTTTACTCCAGAATTACTCTCTCCATTTATAGGATTTTATAGAAATCAGGCTGTAGTTTAATATTACTGTTTGCCGGCATTGCCACACCCCTATGGAAATCCATCATTGTCATTTATCATCTAATTTATATTAGCATAGATGGGGCCTTTCAGGAGTGTTGCTCCTTACTAAATCCTGCATGTGAACACATTTTTTAATGAATCATTCTAAGGAAAAAAATTTCTCCTTCTAGATGAGAATCTGAGCTTGATGAATGGATGTTTGGCTGATCTAATGAAACTATACCAGGGTCATTATCATCATAAATGCCCTATCACATTTGTATTGTTCCAAGTGTCATTAACATGCCTCATCCCTTTTATTTAGAACCAGCTTTGGTGCTTCTATATTTCCACACAAGCCTATTTAAAGCCATATGCTCTGTAACTCCACGATATAAAACATTTTTCTGCCTGCTTCATTCTTGGTCTCTATTGATCTCCCCTTCCTTTGGTTTCTTAAACTGGAAACAGTTAAAACACTTCATATGAGGGCAGTTTCAGAACTTAAAACACTGTACCGAGGGCTGTTTCTGATCTTCTGATTACATGCCTAAACTGTTTCAACCGGATAAAACAAATACAATGTCTAATTTTCTTTTTATTTTTTATTTTTTATTTTCAGCATTTTCTATGTTTTCTAAAGTAGCTCATGTTTAGAATTTAATGAACTTAATTGTGTTTCCATTTGCAGAGGAAGTGTTAGATTTTACCCAAAAGGCCCATCATCATGCTCAATAGAAGTAAGTATTCTTGATATGATATCTGGATCTCTTTATTACTGTCAAAAAAATTTCTTTGGTGAAGTTTTCTGTCAAATTCTCTAGGGTGTGTTTGTCTGTACTCCAAAACTCAAATGGTTTGAATATTTTGGCATAAATCATGGCTTTCCAACTGAAGTCCAGATCTTATCCATAAATTATGGTTTGAATATTTCATCTTCTACCATAAATTATTATCAGCTTCCATACCCATAATTGAATTTGGTGGAAAAGTTTATTCCAACAAATTTGTATTATGATTCCTATACATCCACGAACGGGCAGTGGAACAGATCAACAGACAGCCATCCCATCTTCCCATAATATTCAAACAAATCTTGGTTTGAGTCTGTCTAAACACACCCTCACTGCTATATTTCATCCTTTTATTGGCGATCTTTTCCGAAAACAAATAATGAGAAAAGAGAAAAGAGGCCCACAATTGAAGTAATTTTTCCATTTCAGCTAAATGTTTCATTTGAAGTGCCTCCAATTTTAATTCCAGTTTCATCGGTAAGTATCCTGAACTTAACATAGAGTTTGTGTTTACTTCAAGGTTATTTCTTTGAATACTGTATATTAATTTTTTTTCTCTTATATATGAGTTTCTCCAGACATTGAGACCTTTTCTTGAAGGCATGCTACTACATGGTTTGGAGAGATTTGGAAAGGTTGCAAAATATCGTCACAGAAACAACCACAAGGTTTAAATTATGCACGAAGACATTATAGTTTCATGTCAATCTGTCATTCAATATTTCAACTTAATCATTTTTACAATACGTCGAAGAGATTTCTAGAGCTCAAAGCTAAGTAGAAGTGGAATTGATGCCCCTATGATCTACCTGTTTCCTATTACATTACTTTATGAATATACAATAGTTGAAAGAAATAGTACTGTTGGAATACCATGAATTATAGATAGAGTCACAGTCATCAAAACTAAAGTTTCTGTTTTGATTCGTCGGAAATTATGATGAAAAAGTCCCTTTTTTTTTTTTTGGTAAAACCTCAGGCAAATACAAGTTCCTCAATTCAGATGATATTTGGGATTTTCTGAAAGGATCTGTTTGCTAGTTCTTATGGAAGATATCCTTAAAAATTAAGCTTATTATATGGAGGGACCAAGCTTCAAGGATCAAAGGTGGAGATTTCCCAAGGACTACCAAAATGGCTGCCCAAACCCATCCCTATGAAGTTGCATTCTAAAAATTGGGTGCCCCACTCTAGATCTCCTCTTGTAAGTTGTAACCCTGCATTTTTTTTTAACTCCTTCAGTGCCCCCTTTTTATAGTTGGACTGATTGATACCACTCCAATTGTAGGATCACAAAATAAACCTGGCCCTTGAAGACCCATGCATTGGATCCAGCCCATGGACAAATATACCTATAGTATGACTGTAAGATCCAAATAATGGACCTCACCCATGAACAGGTTCATAATGTGGGACCCATCTCAAAACTGCACTTCAGATAAAAGCCACTTTTTTTTTTAGATGGATGCTTTATTAAACTGAAACTCTGAAGTACAGTAAGATAAGTAGTTTAGAGTTATTCCTGTGAGTATAATATAAAGCAAAGCTAGAGTGGTTGATGTGAATCGGAAGAGTGGCCTTAAAAGTGGTCAGCAGGGGTGGGCCCAAGGTGGCTAATTCGTCTGCAACCTGTTTTGCTGACCCACTAGGAAACATGGCAGACCATTTTACTTATTCCAGCCCCTTCTGCAGGGCATACATTTCTGCTTGCGGTGGATTTGATGACTGCATTTGGCCTGCATAGGCTGCAATCAGGGTTCCATTGTGGTCCCTGATGAAGTCCAAAAAGGAGATTACATGGATTCAAATTACATTTCAGCTTCAGCAAGATTTTTTGGACGCCAATAAGATGATCCAATCAAATATGTAAACTAATAAGGAACCTATCTTGGTAACACAAGTAACAGAACTAGGTAATTAGGACATCCCATGATACATAAAGATGTATATTGTTTCTTTTCCTACTGAGTATATGGAAATGGATTTGCAAATGCTGCCCAACTAACGCCACTTGAAATAAAACTCCAGGGGGTAGCTCAGTTGGCATAGGACCATGGTTTGCCCCCGGAGGTTGTAGGTTCGAAACTGCACTACTACACTGGCCCAAAGGGTTGGGAACCCTCCGATAGCAAAAAAAAAAAAATTTAAGTTGAAATTTTTTTTTTTGGTATATAGATCACACTATTTTCTAACCGGGGCCACAGTGGTAATGGCAACCGTTAGGCTCAGTTTAGGTGGACCTTGGGCCTATCTTTTCTCAATCCAGTAGTGCAATTAGTGGCTTGGATAAGTTATCAGGAAATGCATGTGTCTTCCGTAATAGCGTGTTAACTAGATGACTAATGACAATTTATATATATTAAAGCAAAGGGGGAGGTGAGCTGTGAGGGGTGGCACGTTAGCAACAATGAGTTCTACTTTTAAAGAAATATATAGTTTTAAGGTGCCACATCACTTTTGGAGGAGAGTGCCAGCCAAGTTTAGCAATTAGCCTTAATCCGTTTTTCAGTCTATCCATATCTCTTCCTTCTTATCATTTTTTTTTTTTTTTAATTTGTTATTAGGGATTGATCCTTAATTATTCCCCCCCCCCCCCCCCCCCCCCCCCCCCCTCAGCATTTTGAGATCGTAATCTTTTCCAGCGTAATCTCAATGATAATTTATCTTACACTCCCCAAGCCATCAGAGTATTCCCATTTTCTCAATGTAACCGCCTCTCATCTTTTCAAAATTGAGCGAGAAATCCAGATCAAGATCAAAACAGTAGAAAATGCTACCCAATGCTTCATTAGGTCCTTCTTTGATGTAAGCCATGATAAATTTCTTTTATCCTCTCTTGTTCTTCCCTCTTGATTCTTCTTCTTCATATTAGATTTTCGTTGGATAGCAACAATATGAGAATCTAAACCGTTGATCGAGTTGGATTTGATGTGGATGGAAAGCAAGTGAATGTTTTTTCTGTACTCCTGAATGGATGAACAATTTCTTCCTTTTATATGTACGGTTGAGATTTTTAAATGGCATAGGCCTTACTTTAGGGATGTAAATGGGTACCCAATTCTCTGATTACCCGAAGGTTCCGACCCATTAAAAACCGAGTCTGGGCCCTTATTTAGGCACCTTGGTTCGGACCTATGGATCTGAGACCCGACATGTTACCTCCATTTTTGAAAATCTAATCCTAAAAACCATCTTCTTTTAATATGATTCTCCACCTAGACCTGGACCCGGATCCGAATCCAGACCCATCCCATATATGGTTCTGTTTCCAGTTCCGGAGCCAAGAAACAGGTTCCGAAACGGTTCCGGGTCCGGATCCGGTTCCACTTTCTCCTTAACTGTTCCGGGTCCACCATAGACCCGGACCGGAACCGACCCGTTTACAACCCTGGCTTACTTGGTGATGTCATTGATATGAGTGCTGGAGTTTTCATTCCACTTGTTGGGCTGAGGTTGAAGTTGGAAAACAGGACTCATGGCATATTTGGGTTTGGGTTGTTGGGAGATTGTAAATTAGAGTCAATTTAAACATTAAAAAGAAGAGAGCTTCATTGGATGTTGCCTGTCTTCTGGTTCCATGCCATAAAATGAATGGCCATGTTTGATATAGAAGAATTTTTTGGGCGATATCAGTCACCTGATAGAAGATGACTTTTATGGTATAACCATTTTCAAAAAGTCAGATAAATTGGATGTTGCTAGCATATTTGTTGAGGCAAATGAACGGTCAGCAGGTAAATAGCTAAGTGTCTAGCTACTTTGATTTTTTGTTTTGTCGTTTTAAATGGAATAGTGTGACAGTTTTTTTGACATGTATGACTATGTGTAAAGGCTCATTTATGGGTTTGAAAAACCTTCCATGTGTTCTATTAGACAAGATGCTTGTCAGTCTTGCGGCGAAAGCCGTAGAGGATCTGATCTTGTGAGAAATCTATAATTGTGCTTAAATTTTGACAAATAGTATTATAAAAGCTTAAACAACATACAGCTATATTGACATGTCAAATATTTCATTCTCAAGCCGGAGGGAGGCGGGGTGGTGCCCCTCCTCAACTTCTTTAGTTCATTGCAATTTAATACATGGGCTTGGTTTTAAAATATTTTGATTTTTTGCCATTTTGTCCCTCATTTGTTTTTTCCTTCTATGAAAGGTGAGAATTTGAAAAGTCTCAGGTTAGTTTTGATATATATATACACACACACACTTTCGGTTTTTTTTTTTTTTTGCTTTCAAAAGATGAATAAATCTTTCTCTCAATTTCTCTATCTCTCCTCTCTCCAAATTGGAAGTCTTTGTAGCAGCTCCACAACTTTTTTATAAAAGCCTTTCTCTTAGACAAGTTGAATTTGGGCATCTAGCTATCATTTAAATTCAAATAGGAGCTGGTCCCACAGTATTTGAGCATTGTTTAAAATAGGATGTGTAGAATCTTATAGTAGGATCCATTAAGATTGAAGTAAAATTTAGGAAATGACTACTTAAGAGAAGGCTTTTTACTCTAAGCATAATGGATATTATATTACACCTTGACTTTTCACTAATTTTATAATATTAGTTAATAGCTATCAATAGTGTGCTCTCAACCATCCATGTTGACCAAAAGCATGATAGCACATTAAGCAATCACAAGTAACCAATCAATGAATTTTAAACCATCCATATCTACCATAGATAATGTGACCCATTAAACGATAACAAGTGAGCAATCAACAAATTTGGTATTTGTTTACATGTGATCAATCTGACATATGCCCTACTTTTTAGAATGAGATAAAGCTCTTAGTCCTAAAACAAAGAGTAAATTATTATTTTGAGTGATTTAGATTCATCATGGCGAGCCCTATTTTCCTTGTAATTTAACAGTCCTCAAAGTTTTGAAAATCATGTCTTTCAATCTATTGAAGTATTTTCAAATTTAGAGATTCTTCTTTAAAATTAGTAAAAATACTCTTCAAATAAATTTATTTATTTATTTTAAAATTATCATCATCATTCTTCTCTTTTATATAGTTCTTTTTTATGCAATTACAAAGTATGATGACAATAACATGCCAATCTAAATTTTATAAATAAATTAATTTACTCTTTTTATTAAATAATATACTTATTTATTTTTCTTTATTCTTTAACGATAATATCTTAAAGAAATCAATAAAATTAAATACATTTTTATTATTTAGCCCGGGCTAAGCACAGGCCATTGTTGCTAGTATACATTTACATCCTTCATTGGAAACATGGGATGTCCACAAGTCATTGAGAAGGCTCCACCTAATAATTAAAGTCAATGTTTGAAAATATCCTTGACAAGGGCTTCACATAGTTGATTTTATTTCGGAGCCAATTAAGACAACATCTCAACTGTTCGATTTGCCGGTAATGACAAGAGTTCAGGCAGTTCCAAATATTTGAAAGTTAAGTATCTTGTCATGAAAGACAGTGAATGAAATCGTCTAATGTCTATTGAGGGGATCTCCATAGATCTCATTATTGCAGATTCTTTGACCAAGGCATTGTCGCTAAAAGCATTTAAGAAACATGTCACTGACATGGGGCTTGAGAATTTATCGTTATAAGGAGGATTTCCGTTTGGTGGGGCAAAACTTTTGCTAAACTTTGGTAGACTTTTTTCATATTAAAAATAGTAAAGAGAAAATGTATGGTATTTAAATATACAAAAAATGCTTAATTGAATCAACTAACATACTTTTTTCTCATGAAAAGTCTATCTTAACTCTAAAATAAAGTTTTTATAATTGCCCTCAACGATTCTTCATATTTTGAAAGCGTTGGATGATTGCTTAATTGTTAGTGAGCAAATTGTGGAACATAGATTTCTAGCTCAAACGTACAATGAATAATAGTGAATGGGTTCAAATTAGTCAAGATTACGCTATGCATATGCAAACCACGTCTCCTAAAACCCGACCCACAACCAGAATTGGATGAAAACTTTCCTCCAAAATTGGAATTGCAGAGGGCATAAATAAATATACTAGCAAAATATGCCCATGCAACATAATTTATAATAAAAAATATATAAAAGTACATATATAAATTTATAGTTCAAATATTATAATTTATATATTTAAAAATAAAAATGTAGGAAGATCTAAACTTAATATCAAAAGTAATTGAAGTTAAAAAAATGAAATGAATGAAAGATTACCTGAAATTTACAAAGAAATAAAAAATGAGAATATAGTAAAGAAGAGAAAATCTTACAATGTAAGAAAAAAATATGAATCATAGAACAATATCATTCAACTTTCCAAAAAGGAAAAAAAACTAAAAATAATAAAAAGATTGAGAAGAAAAGCATAATATCTATCAATTTTTTATAATAGAATAAGAAGATCGAGATTTTTGGTTACCAATGCTTAAATTGAATAATGTTGTAGTATATAGCAATCTATTGTGTCGATGGGTTGCAATGACGTTGTTTCCTTAATAAATTTCATAACATTGTTTCTAAAAAAATTGAAAAAGGCTAACACCAGTGTAAGATTCTCCTTTAGCTTTCTTATTGTAAATTTACTTGGTGCACTATTCTTAAAATAATTTATAGCTTATTTATATTAAAATGGCATTATGTATATCGAAAAACGTCTTAGAAGTTAATCATAACCATTGTTTATTATTATTTTTTTACTTGGACATCCCACGTTCTAGACATGCAAAGTTTTTCTTTCATTAGCAAATTTTAAACAGTCATTGTGCATATGACAGAACAGGTTTACCAATTGATCAATTAGTGGTTGGCAATAGCATTTTCATACAATGTGAGCATTTGACATGCTGAGTATCCAATTCCATAATCAATTAGAATTGCATATATGTACAAAAAGTTAAAAAAGTGTATATATGTTCTACAAATCACTGAACAATAAAAGAAATTAATGAAGTATTTGAATTCTTTAAATAATGTAAAACATGATTATAATAAAATGGCATTAAGTATATAGTAAGAGGGTAATATAAAACCCTATAGACTCTAATTTATTACAGAAAATTGCTCATAAATTTAACATTCTAAGAATTTAACTAATATAGCTTTGAAATCATATGCTTGGATTCAATATTGTAGTCAATGTATGCTATTTTTGTCACGATGCATGATTGACTTGGGTCTAGATGCTCTTTTTGAGCCACCTTTTAAGTAAAAAATAAAGGACTTCCAAAGCACTCCTTTAATCTTTGATGCTATCATTTCGCCTTCATTATCCTACATATAAATAATGATAGTGTTAGTTGACTCATGTAAAAACTTATTAAATACTATTGAGTATAGAAAGTTACATTTATTATCATTGTTGTCAACTCATCTTTACCTATACGTAAGATGTGCTCAACCTCTTTGTCAAAAAGCACAATGTTCAATGTGTCAGTAGGATCGATCACAGTAAGACGCATGATGTATCTATCAAACATTTTATATGTTAATTAGTAGATAATTTTATACATTGATTGATTATAAGATAATAGTAAATCTATGAATAATATAAATTTACCTTGTCTTTGTATTGGGGTTTGAAATGTTGCAACCTTGTTTCCATCAAATAGTTTGACCTTTTTACCACATTTAATGCACCCCAAGTACCAGATTTTTTTGATCCATTTGTGCTCTAAATATTGTTTCCTTTAGTTTGGCAACTCTACTAATAGAGTCAAGTAAGGTAAAACCCTCATTTTTGAAAAAAAAAAGTCCCATCTAAAGCAATTTAATTCAAATTTCCCACCATATTTTTTTTAAAAAAGTCAAAAAGTAACATCATTTATCCACTAGAAGACAAAAAAACTCTACAATCAATACAAAAAGTCAAAAAGATTTCATAATAAACAACTAAAAATAAAATACCATCATAATTCACTTATATTTTATTCTTTCTTCAAAATAATCTTTACTCCACTCAGCTCTATTAGTAAAGCCCAAACAGCAAGGCCCAATGTATTACCCTAAGAAAAACTAAATAAGTTTTATATTTTTATAATGTTTGCAATATAAAAGTTGAGTGCCCATACCGATTGAAGTAAATCTGATTTGATGTTTTTCCACTCTTTAATAGTAATCATTTTATCTACTAATGGACTATGATGATCTGCATCTTAATTTGATAAAATAGTGGACAATATCATATGTGAAGGACGTTTTTCTATAAAACCTTCAGATGAGAAAAGTTTATGAATAATTAGCAAATGACACATATGTTTAATAAAAGAATGCTATAAAGTATGAATTTTACCATTAGCGAAGTTCCTGAGCTTCAGAAATGGTCGACTTGAATATTATCTTTGTCCTGTAAGATGATGAGAGAAATAAATTTCCTAAATTAATTTCATTGCATAGTTAGAAAATAAAAGTTGTAAATATTAATGTCTAAAGAGTAACACTTAGTAGTGCTTACCATTAAATTCTTTAACTAATAATGATGTTACACTGAGGACTTCTCCTATATTCGTTGGATCTGAAAGTTGTTTCTTTTCAATTGATATAATATCTTCCCATAAAGTTAGTCTTATTGACTTTTCACTATAAAATGTGTTTGAAATAATTGGGCAAGGAAAATATAGTCAGTAAGAGATGATTATAGCTCAATATAAAGATTGTAATTACGTGTTTAACATACATTTTTGTTGGGATTGGTGTATGCCCTAAAGCCCACTAGCTGCTTTTTTCTCTCTGTTACTGGATATTTATTGGTTATATATATTGGAATGATTCTTTCTCTATAAACATGTGTATATGTATGGTTGTGTGTAAGGCCCATTGTTTTCTAATAATTGAATCAGGTGTGAAGTGGCTTCACACAGATAGGTCTGATTCATGGATATTGGAAACAACAGATTTGTTCATAACTGAAAGATGGAGTTGGGCACTTCATCTTGGTTTAAGTTATAATGAGATACTCTCCTATATAGGGTGACATACCTAAGTCACGGGAGGGCTTTCCCGGATCTATCTCAGTAGTGCATGTGTCATGCATTGAACAGGACCATTGTAGGTGTGATCTCTATAATAGTACTATCACAGAGAGAGATCAAATCACCTCATGCTACTAAGTGACCGGTGCTCTTAATCTTGAGCATTTGTGGATGAACTGACGAAGTCAAGTTCTTGTGCTTTAATTCACTATGGGTGAGATTCTTTTCATGGGTCAACAGCTCTGTGAGTTAGGTACTCGGGCTCGATCAGTTGGGACATGCAAATGTAATATAGAATCTATGCCATCTACTGATGGATTGATCGTCCCCTTAGAATTATCCGATTGATCATCAAAATCTAAGATCTTAGTATATGGATGTTCCATATTGATATTGAACTTGTGGGTCGCTCCCGGGATCAAGAGAATAATATCAGGATGATGATTAAGTCAAGGATATGAAGTTCTAAGGTTTAAGATTTAATCGAGAAGGTTGATAGTACATCGGATAACCTGACTCGATTGAGGATGTTACATAGAGGGGCATTTAGGTCATTGCACTTGGTAGGTCGGAGACAACAGTCAATTTATGACTTGCTTTTTTCATACTTAATATTTGTCCTTGGAGTGCAACCATAACTCTCTAGTGGAATGAGTTAAGGTTAAAATGGTCTTAATGTTGCTATGGGTTTAGCATGGACATTTTGGTCATTTTGGGAGCCAAGGGCAAATATGTCTTTTGGTCCCTTCTCTAGTCACTTTCCTATATTGGCATGGTTTCCTAATTTGATTAGGAGATGAGGTTGAATTATTTTATGGAAAAATAATTTTGAATTTAAATTCAAATAGGCCTTGATGGCATACATGAATTTAATTCTAGACAAATTATGGACATGTGGGCCATAGTGTGTGCCATAGCATGTAGGACGTCCAACATAGGGATTTCTTAGTGTGGGGTCTCCAACTTTGAGTAGGTCTCTCTACTTGGAAGGTTGGACTCCTCCTTGGATAAGTATTCCTATAATAAAGTTTCCCTTTTTTATTAGAAACTTGAGATTAGTAAGTATTGCTCAACTAGAATTACTAATTGCTAAGTTTAAGGGATATTCATCATAGTTTCCTTTTCTAATTTGGAATGTTTCTAAGAGGAAATTAATCTTAAGATTGAGCTTTCCTTTTAGGACTTCTAAGAGAATTAGTAGGAGAAACATAATGGGAAAGGATTCTTGGTGATCTACATAAAAGGAGGATGCTCTCCTTTGGGCGTGAATTATAAGAAGGGAGCCCCACACGTCCAGCCACTTTTCTCTTCTTTCTTGAGGAGTTTTCCATAGAATTCCATTCTAGAAACTCATCTCAAAACCTAGATTAAGGTTCCACCACCTTAGCCAATCAGACTAGGATCTTGAGATAGAAGAGAAGATTAGAAGAAGAATAATTCCTACAGAAATTCCAGCAGCATAGTAGCTGATTGCAGACCTGATCTTGTCTCTTTTGCATCAGATTTTCAGAGGTTTAAAGCTTGCAAATCTTTGAGGTAATAGTCTTCTATAATCTCCTTTTAATTAGACACATGTTGATTATGATTTCATGGAGTTTATACGCGATTCTTTATGGTTGATTTCCGCTGCATAGTGCAGAAATCTATGCAGCGGAAATCAGATTTTTAAAAATCTGTCATACTTTGCATCAGCCATAGTTGTCTCTATATGATAAGTTTCAGATCTGAATCGCGGTTTCCTTCAATTTTATCACACAAAGTAATTTCCATTTTTTGAGAAATTGAATTGTCTCTTTTTCTTATTGTTCAAATTCGAGTCATATCCGTAATAATTCCAACAAAATCTGCATAGAGGATAATAAATAATGATGATATTAATAAGTAGTTAAATAAGTTTATAATTATAAATATAAAATTGTTAACTTGATATTGATGATAGATATTAAAGAAATAAATAAATACTGTAATATTTCTATTTAGCTCATTAGAAGTACCTGTTAGATTTTTAATATTATCGACCAATTGTGATAAATGGTCAAAAATTTTAATGTAATAATGATCATGTGGAATGTTGTTGCAATCTTCTACTATTTCATTTACAATAGCATTTTTCTTCAGAAATAATTGATAATCGCTAGGCAACACTTTGTATGTAGTTGGAGAATCAGATACAGCTACACGATCGATAGAGTACACTGTGCCTTGTCTTAAGTTTGGTCCGAACAAGTTAATTTGATCATTTTGTAAGGTTAGTTGCATTTGATCACCCTGCAAATCATTTAAAAGTTTATTTTTTAGATAAGATTAAATTTGATTGAATGTAAAATGTCAATTCATGAATTACAAGGTACCTGTTCATCAATGAGAATTAGTTTAAGAACCTTTTTCCGCCCATAAGCATTTTGTAATTCAAATGCTTGCCATATTCTGCATACTCTTACCTTTAGTTTCCAATGGAGTTCATAGGGGTTGAGCCTATCAAACGTATGATAATCTGGACATTGCATTATATGCTATCTGAGGAAACAAAGTATTAGAGCATAAATGTAATTTTAATAATTGATATATAGATGCAATATATTTAAATTGCAGGATATTTATATAAATTAGTTAATTGAAGCTAATAAATATAATATAAATCATGAAGATGTAAAAGAGTACCATTAATTTCTTAAAACTTCAGCAAGAGCCTCCTTATATACAACATTTTTTGTATATCCATGTGGTTCTTTTTCTTCATTTAAAAGTAATATCTTTAGACTTGACCTTGATGTAACTCATGAAACTGCCACATATAGCTATTCATGTGAAAAAATTGGTTTTGGAAGGTATAAATTGACTTTTGACAATGTTTGCCCCTGGCTTTTATTAATTGTCAAAGCGAATGCAAGACGGACTGAGAATTGTCTCCTTTTGAATGTGAAAGGACATTCTGTATCAGTTGGTGACATTATAATTCGAGGTATATAAGCAATTTCACCTATATTGCGACCTGTTATGATCTCTGCTTCAATTACTCTATGTCCAAGTCGTCTAACAATAAGTCTTGTTCCATGTCACAAACCAATCGATTGATTCAAATTTCTCAACAACATTATTTGTATACCAACTTTTAGTCCGAGAGAGTGGTTTGGAATCCCACTAAATTTTAATGTGTTTAGAAATTTTGGTGTGTATAGAAGGTTTCGCTCAACATCTTGATTGTCTGTAGTGCTATCCAAGCTAAAGTATGTCAATTCTTCTTCTGATAGCATATCGAGCATGGTTTAATTTATCTCATCAACATCATTATTTGTTGGTGCTAAAATTGGACGTTCTTGGAGATAAGAACAGTTAACACCTTGGCTTAAATAGTCATTATAAACGTATCGTATCAAGCCTTTTGCATCTTCCATTTATTGCGAATGGTTCAAATTTTCATTATATGGGACCCATGCATAATGCGTTATCGTTGCATTGAGACTCAGCCCCCTTTTTTTTTTTTTACTTGATGAGAATATCCTCAACTGAAAAGATTAGTAAAAATCTAAATTCAAAACTGAAATTGAGAGTGGAATTGCTTCAAATTAAGGCTCGATTTCCAAATCAAATCGCTCCAGTTTTGTTTTTCAATGAAAAAAAATTGAGGACTAACCAATTTAACCTTGAGCTTGTCAACTCAATCAACAAAATGGGTTAACCCTGAGGGGTAGTTCAGTTGGCCTAGGACCACAGTTTGCATTCGAAAGTTGTGGGTTCAAAACTGCACTATCATACTGGGGCCACAGAGGAATTTTATCCGGCTTTCTCTTGTAGGCCCGTAAGGATTATTCTGACCCAAAGGACTGGAAACTTACATTATCAAAAAAAAAAAAATCAACAAAATGGGTCGACTTCCATACATTTTTTATGCTCATTTTGGTTTATAGGTTGGGTTTGGGGTTGGGGTTGGGGTTGGACTTCGGAGTGCATTGAGTTTGGACCGTTGCCTGTACTACATAGCCGGGGCCTGTGATCGCACTTGGTCAGACCCACTTCTGGAAACCCGCGAACTTGGAAACTGCACCGCTCCCGCACCCGACCCATTCTCCAATCCCCGATCTCCAAATCTCACAAAATCAAACAGTTAGGTATGATAAGGTTCTTCTTAACAAAATCCAGAGCAAAACGTGAAGAAGCCAAGATTGCAAGAAAACGCAGCGAAAGCACGGAGGGAAGAAAAGAGAAAAAAAACAAAGGGCAGACTTCGACGGTTGTTTCTCTCTGAAAACAAAGAAAGCCTAGTAGATCCGGAGGAGAGGAGAAGATGAACGATGCAGATGTCTCCAAGCAGATCCAACAGATGGTCAGATTCATCCGCCAGGAAGCCGAGGAGAAAGCCAACGAGATCTCCGTCTCCGCTGAGGAGGTAGAAAAACCCCAATTTCTCTTTTCTTTACATGATTTCCATATCTTGTTTGGATAAGATCATCTGTTGATTTCTCTTAGAACTGTGTAAAAAAGTTTCTATTTGAATTGGGTGGCTGTTTTCATTCGCCTTCGCCTTTTCTAATAATATAATAATGTATGTGATTGGTGGCTTAGATCTGATCTGGTTTTTTGTTTGTGCTTTGCATGTTGAATTCTAGGTTTTGATGGAAATTGATAATTGGTTCGCATTGGTTGATCACGAATGCATAGATCCCACTTGTAATTCAAATCCTAGGAAAGTCAAGATCCCATCTACATCTCCACCTCCTATCCTTCATCCCTCATCTCTTCAATTGGAGCCCATTTGACCATGAATTCCTATGTATTTATATCCATCCAAACAAACAGGCCTGAGGAATATTTGAGAATCTGATGAGGAAAAGGAGGATTTGAAAAAATGTTAGAGAAATTTGAATGGATAGAAAAGCTGAGAATGAAATCCGCAAGGAGTGCGAAATGAGATTTCTGTATGCTCCTCTCTATACTTAAAACAGAAAGCAAGTGAACTAGTGTTGTTTGAAACAACCTCAAAAAATACATTATACTTTTTGATTTCGAAATCTGATCTTGTTTGAAAGAACTACATAACACTACATCTTTCGGATTTTCCAAATCTAATGCCAAATGCAATAGTGACCATCCCTGTCAATAGTGTCAAAACTCAAAATAACACTTTTGAGCCGCTGAACTTAGGTCGACAAACATGCATGCATGCATGCTTAAAAGTAATTTGTTGTAATCATCTTATCGAAGCCTTGTCCCATCTATTTGTGGTCGTGTGAGTCCACTTTTCCATTCCACCCTATGTAAAGCCGGATTCCCTCTCATTCCATTATCTATCATGTCGTTTCCTACTCTACTACATTCAAGGTTTTTATCAGTCTCCCCCTCCCTCAAGTTCCGTCGACTTTTAAGTCGTTACCCTTCAGTGCATTGTACATGCACAAATCATCTTAAATGACATTTCTTGATTTTCCTTTCTCTCAAGGGATCATTTTTGGGCCATCAGTTTTCATAGCTGCTTAAATTTTTCTCTTAACTTACAATTTAAAAAAAAATAAAAAAGTTTTCCTCCTAAATCTTTGTTGCAGTTGCAAACACAATTTAATTTTCTGTATATTCTTTTTTAATAATTTTTTTTTTCTACAGGAGTTCAACATTGAAAAGCTGCAACTTGTTGAAGCTGAAAAGCGAAAGATTCGACAAGAGTATGAGAGAAAGGAGAAACAAGTTGATGTTCGTAAAAAAATGTAAGTGAAAAAACTACTAGTGTTCAATATTAGCATTAAACCCATAACGTTTTCAAGTAAATGATTTACTCCATCTAACAGAAAGTAATGCAAAGTTAACCCATTTTGATTGTGATATGAGTGTGCTTTCAGCATCTTCATACCAAATAGGTGTGATAGGGAAAACCTCGAGAAGTAAAAGAGATAATTTGAAACTAAATTGCAGACTTTGAGCAGTGCCTATAAGAGGTTTAGCACTTGGCATCGTACAAGTCAATTGTCCTATTCTGATCGATACTCCTAATAAATAAATAAAAAAAATCACTCATTAATAGAATAGGGAACCACTGAAACAGAAAGGTTCTTTATTCATCACATAATCTCAAGAATGAAAAAAATTCCTATTATATATATAGATATATATTATGGAGTCAGAGGAATATATATGTATCTATACAGTCAGAGGAATATATATATCTATACATACATACATACATACATATATATATATATATAGAGAGAGAGAGAGAGGATTCTGTTTTAAACTACAGATGCCCTATAAGTCCTAGCCCTCCATTTTCTCTATTTCTTAGAGCAAAACCTTCCTTAGAAGCAATTAAAATCCATAGAAATAGATATTCTAATTTGTAAATCCTGAAATGGTCTTCGAAACAGGTAGTGAGCCTCAAAGAGGCTTCTAACCGGAAAGTTATTCATATCATATATCGAAATGGCTTTACTATTCTCTTGATTTTTCATTTTCTTAAGAAAAGCATTTTAAATACCTGGAAATCAACAAATAGTGCTTTCATTTGGAAGCATTTCATTGACTTATCACTGTACTAATTCATGAAATGTGTACCTTCTAATGCTAGTTTTTTGTACATCAAGTCATTAACTTCTGTAGTAGTGTCATAATTTTTTTAATAACCTGTCACTACATTGGGAGGGCTTACATAATGACCATTACAGTGTTGGGAAGTCTAACCTGCAGACCGCACTCTAGTGAAGGCATGCAGTGCACAGGCATGTGATGTGATGGTTTCTGGTCTGAATGGAGATAAGCAATCAAAGAAAACCTCATGTTTTGATGATCTTATTTATTCGATCAGTAACCTACAAATTGACAGCACAAATATTGACAAAACTTTCATTCAAAAAGAATGTCCATCGATCAGAATTGTGAATCCACCCATTTGAAATGATTGATGTCAAGTCATCCATCCCTAGCAAGTGCCACCCAATGAGCCTGGGCCAGGCCAGGGACTATTGCACTGCATATCTAAATTTTGTACAGCATTAGATACCCTGAGCAGTTCTTTCATCTAACACCTTTTGCCCCTCAGGCATGCATCATGAATGACTATAGAGAATCCTTTGTAGTTCATAAGACAGTACCTAGTAGGGTTGAAATTGAATTGGGTTAGGGTAGGGTCCTTATTGTACTCAATTCTGGATCAGAAAAAAATGATAATATGTCCTGTTCTGACACCAGTTGTACAGTACCCAGACCCAAACCTGAATTATGAGCACCTGGGCCTGGAATTGTTGCCAACCATACTAGTTAACCCGAAATTGATTGGCAGCCTAGAAATTGCTCGAGAAAAGTGACAGGCCAAATTCAACTGAATAAAAAGCCCAGTGGATGCTTATTTTCTGCTTGGTTTGGACATGGTGGGGCCTGTCAGTCTAGCAGATCAGCTATAAGGGATCACTAAACCATGAGTTCACAGTACAAGTTCTAGTCCAGAAGATGCATGTTTATAAAAATCCTCTTTCAGCTGAAATTAGAATCAGCGGTTCAGCAACCTAATTAGGTTGCTTTGCACAGTAATGCAATCATGCAAGATGCTTGATTTTATGCAATTCTTTAGTCTATGTCGTGTTTATAACACCTCGTTCTTTGCATTTTCGTAAGATATTTGAGTTTTGTGTGTTTACCTTTCTCATCTGAATGAGTTGCTTTTCCAGTGAGTATTCCATGCAGCTAAATGCCTCGCGTCTTAAAGTTCTGCAAGCTCAAGATGATCTAGTGAACTTGATGAAGGATACTGCTGGAAAGGAGCTTCTGCGCGTTGCTGATGAAAAGAAAGCATATGGAAGGCTTCTCAAGGACTTGATTGTTCAGGTACCTTACTGTGATATAGTGCAAGATGTAAAGAAACACGAGACCCAGCTCATCATAAGATCGGTCTCCAGTAGAGTTGTCTTCGCTACCTGGGTACAGTGTTGGATACATATTGATTAAGTCATCAAGCCTTTAAAATGTGTTGGAGACAGGCAGCACCATGGAGACATTTGAAGTCTTTCAAGATTGATCTAACCCAATCAAATTTTCCAGATACAGCTTGGATCTGGATCACACATGAAAATGAACGAATACAATACAATACAAATATTTGCCTACTCTAAATTGTTAGGGTATCATAGAATCTATCCAACACTTGTTCAAGTGTATTGGGAAATTCTGGCAGGGGCCATACATGAGTTGTTTTGCCAGTCAATTAAGTTTGTAAAGTACTTTTCTACAGTCAAATAAGACCTGAGGGATTGGAGAAACCCAACTAAGGTCTAGTGACTTTGACTCGGCTAGGTTACGTGTCTGGTAACTCATGGGATGCAGAAAGGGATCCTCAATCTAATTTTAGGTGATACAGATTTTTAATCTGACGGAGTGTAAGGCTGTAAATGGGTCGCATTTGGTCTGGTCTCACCTGTATCTATGCCTGAGTTCATTTACAATTGAAGAGTCTGAATCTCGGGTAGCATCCAACAAGGACCCTATAGCTCGGACCTGGGTCCGATTGTTTGGGAAATACACAGGCCTAACTCACCTAAGTCTGACCATTTAAAGCCCCTTGGGTTGAGGGTCACATTGTCCTTAAACTTGTGGGCTATGGATGAAGGGGTTAGAGGCATGGGCTTGACCTCAAACTTGATATCTAGGCCCATCCAAGAACCCCCCACGACCACGTGCGCGGTCCTTTGATCACTGTGGCCTAGGTGGGCCCCATCAAGCTACCTCTCACCATAATACGGTGAGAGAGATATATGCATATAAAATTTAAACAAACATAATAAGAGTCCAATGGGCTTGTGACCCTAGGCATGGATCGGGCCTTTTACAGGTTTGGACCCTACACATGAGTTTATGTATGACCCTTCAGACCCAGATGCATTTCCGAGCCCGCCTAAATGGACTTGGACCGGGGTCTGATTCAGGCCCCTCATCAGCTTTGTTGATGGACCCCACCATGAACAAAGTATTCTAGATTGTGGATCCTAGCCTCTAATCATAGGACTACAAGTAGACACTTAAGGAAAAAAAAATTATATAGTATTTTCCATAAAGAGGAACCCATTGGTTTGACTGGATCCCTCAGTTTAAATGATTTTTCGGAAGTTAGTCACCAATCAGATCAACAGTCTTGGATCACTATTGTCCAAACCTAGTCTTCCACTTCTTCAAAACTGATACATAAGGCAATTTGCATGCTCCTATGGATAAGGACCATTTAATATCTCATGTTCAGATCTATGAACTGATTAAAGACAGTTGAGTTCTGACTCGAAGTGATTTTTCAATAAGTTGATTATATAGTAGTATATTTTAGGACTGTGTTTTGTTTTCTTTTTCTTTTGGGGCTGTTTAGGAATTGTACTTGTATAGTAGGAGGAAGTTATAAGTCACATCATTGGAAATTGGTAGTGGTTTGAAAGTAGAGTTGACTTTTTGGTCAAATGAAAAGGTGTTTGGATGGTTATGGTAAAGGATCATTCATCAAAAAAAAGAATGAAGAAATGTAAAATCTCGTAAATATCCATAGGATTTTTTTGGGCATTTGACGTATGTTGGACCTAAGTCTTGGATTTTTTTTTTTTTCAAAAACTGTATTTTTTGTACGATATCATATAGACTCAACCATTTTTTTCTGTACGATATCATACAGACTCAACCAATTTTTTTCTGCACAATATTGTACATTGTTAGAGTTGGAAAAACTCTACTTTTTTTTTTTAAATCCCATTCTCTTGAGAAATGTTTTATAAAAAATGCGGGCAACAATGCAACGTTAGTGCCCAGTCATGTTTCCAATCATGTGCTCAATCGGTCTGTGGGTCCCACTCCCATTGATCTGATTTTTTAGCATATACCTCTGGTGGGTATGGGTATCATCTTGAATGGTTCAGATTATCTCTATGTGAGCGCCACAATGGAGTCCCGGGCATGTGTTGCCTGGTTCATACTTTTTTTTTTTGGCAAAGAAGGCCGATTCCATCCATCCAGACCTGGTGCCTCCGTCGTACTTTTATTTTTTGGACTTTTTTTTTTTCTGGTAGTTTCTCTTTTGTCTTGAATTCCAAAGGGATCCATTCCTATCGAATATATCTGGATGTGTGGTAAGTGGAGTGTGTGAAAGCTCCTGTCAAGAAAAGGACTGTACCACCTGACAGTTTTACTTCAACTGCTGGATGAAGCACATACAAACGCAGGACAAAGAAGAAATTTAACTGTTGGCAACACTTTAACCACCTCCTATATACAAGTAAAATTCTGAAACAGCCCCTTAAAGTTTGCAATCTGCCAAGTCTGCTTTTCTTTGGAAGAATGTTGTTTTATTTGTTGTTATCATGCATATTAATAACAGTGGGAATCACCAACCATTTATAAAAATGGGCATCACATAAAGAACCAACATCTTGTAGATTTATTTTACAATGGCAAGGGTGCATTGAGAGCAAGTTGAGTAATTTTTTTCCTCACTAACAGCGTGGGTACTGCTCTTGTTAGTTTTAAAACTTTTGATCACTTTCCATCCTTGATTTTGGTCTATCAAAACTTACACCATTTGAAATATATAAAAAAACCTGATTTTTGGTCCACCCCTTTTCCATTTATTTAACTTTCCATCCCCCTTCCCTTCCATTGATGACTCAAGTAGGCCCCACTGGTATTTCGCCAACCTGTCGCTCAAGACATCACTAGCCTGTGTTACGATATGGACACGCACATACACAAACTCATGGGGGACTTTTGTGCGTTATCTATTTTCCATCACATCAACAGTCAAGTAAATCAGATTTCTTTTTCTTGGTCAAGTAAATTGGATTTCTTTTTCTTTTATGTTATCCTTCCATTACTATAGTGAATTCTGAAAGTAATGGTAATGAGTTCTTATTCTTTTTCCCTCCCCAAATGCTATTGCTTATGACTTCAACCAACAAAATGATAAAATGGTCATGACTGGATTTCCTTTATTGCAATCTTTCAGAGTTTACTACGGCTGAAAGAGCCATCGGTGTTGCTCCGGTGCAGAGAGGCTGATCGAGCACTTGTGGAATCTGTTCTGGAGGAAGCCAAGAAAGAGTATGCAGAGAAAACAAAAGTCCATGTCCCTAAAATTACCGTTGATCAGCGTGTATATCTTCCACCAGCACCAAGTCGTAATGATGCTCATGGCCTTTACTGGTATTTTTCAAACTACTGAATTCTTCCTATTTTTATAAAGAAAACTATTTTTGTTTAGTTTCTTACAGAAGTGGTGATGGACTAGGCCTTGGTCGCTCCTAACCCAGGCTGTTATTGATCGCCCTGATATTAACTCTGATATTGACTCGGTCCTGGGCCATTTAATCATGCTAGAAATTTAGGCCTTCGGTCATAAACGGGCTGGTCCGTTGCTCACCTGCCCTCAAAAGAAGCCTTCAAATATGGGTCTCACTTAGCTCATCTATTTAGCAAGCCACACAGAATGAAGCTGCTCACAGAAATATAAATAAATAAGTAAATCAGGCTTGAGCCCAGCCTGTGTCGTAGTATGCCTGGAATGAAGTGGGCCAACCTGGCTGCCAATCACTAACCCTAGTAATTTACTAGCAGTGAAAGAATAAGATCTTCCAAAGCAGTTTATCCTTCCACACATCTGCCAAAGGAATTTGATTATTCTTCCACTAATTCTGTTGTGTGCATGAGGCACACCTATTACGTATATTCTATGATGTTGTACTCTTTAGTTAGTTTCAGCTTTCAGAAGCTAAAATTAAGAGCTTAAGTTTCCAATATTGGTTCAACTTGTGTTGAGTCGAGCACCAAAAGGGAAAAAAGGGATGAGAATCTGTGAAAAATACAGTTGCTTTGCAAAATGCCATTCTAGTAGATCATCAGCTTCCCGATGTTTTCATTATGCCAAAGTTTGCAAAACATCTGTAGCTAGCCAACCAAATTGACCCCGCTGAATTTCGATTGTCAACAACTTTTGGTCACTTGTCCAACTCAGTCTCCACATTCCTGCATCGGACATAGCTTAGAGAGTCTGCAACTCAAGTCTTCTCAACTTTTCTTGGCTAGGATTTAAATTTGTAACCAATTATTAACTGTACAAAAATTAGTAACTCAACCCTATGACCATAAACAAGTTCATATGCCTTTATGATCAATTATGCCCGGATACTTCATAATAGGCAACCATCGTGTCATATTATATCTGATATTTCACTTTTTACATGTAAAATCTGTCCATATTGTATCTATGTCGTGTCTTTGCCATATCCATGCAGTATTTAGGCATCATAGTTTATGATCCCATGCCTATCTTGGCTGCATCATACTGATAGCATCTTTCCTTGCCTCTTATGATGCCTTCATTTGATAGAGGCATGGATGTACACAAACATGAAATTACAGATATGATACAATATGGAAACATTGCCTATTTTTAAGTGTCCAGGTATCGTGGCTCTCTTCATAAACTCTGAAAATACACCTTTATGAGTCCTCCACTTGGTCATTGCTGCTGCCTGAATTTCAGAATTCCCAGAGTATCCTATCTTCTTTTCTAACACCATTTTTTTAATTTAGATATTGTGGTAGTCTCTAACAGAGTATTAGCATCAACCTACGTGCATACTGCCATTCATGTATGCCAATCTAAACCATCAAAATTGTGGACCTCATTGTAGTTATCTGCTGCCCAAAGAATGGGCATTTATAATATACATATATATTATATCTTTTTTTCATTTTAACCTTCCAGTTATTGCCACCAGTTGTATAATTGGGATCTCCAAACCAACACATAATGCTATGGTAAGTCATACTCCCATTATGGGAGAGTTCCAGGCTGGATTACTGCTATTCCCACAAAAACAAAAGAGGAAAAAGAAAGATTATTGGGTCTTAGATTATCCCCATCCTCTGTAGAACCAAAATTTGAATGGTTTGGATTGAGGTAGTTATTTCATAAATGGTGAAATGTGTATATGTGTGTATACAGCTACAGATCATTCCCAATTAAACCCAAATCCCCAAGCAAATATGACTTTGACTTTGGTGTGATTGTAGAAACAGAAACATCAAAATTAATATTTTTTGTGTTGAGGTGGTAATTTATTTCATAATTACAAGTTGAAACCAAAAAGATGACAATAATAATTGCATGGTGATTCTTTACGTGGCATTTTCTCTATGCATTGTATCCCAGTGAATGAATGACGGAACCTTTTTTTTTTATATCTATATATCTTTTCGATATATAACAGCTCTGGAGGAGTCGTGTTGGCTTCACAAGATGGGAAGATCGTCTGTGAGAATACACTGGATGCAAGATTGGATGTTGTTTTCCGCCAGAAATTGCCTGAGGTACCTACTGCAATCTGTGTCCCATAAGTATGTTTTTTTTTTTTAATCAATTATTTATTTATCTGGATCTATCTTCTATATTTTACTCAAATGAAGTATGTAATACTTATGGTGCATTTAAATGCACCCTAAATCACTTGCGATTTGGATATATTTAGCACAATGCATGGTCATCTACAGAGCCATGTTTTTGGAGAGGTGCAGAAGTTAGCAACCATAATAAGTGGGATACTTTCTTCCCTTTTCTTACCATAAATCATGTGAAATGCCAACTGGAAAAACAATATTACACCCAGTGTGACTTCTGTGTTTAAACTGCTCAAAGTGCATGGCAGGTGGAATAAATTTCCATTCTGATTAAAAATTTCAACCAAACACATTGTAGGGGTGCTTATCCAAAATCATGATAGTGCCAATTGGAAAAACATTATCCCAGACAATGCAGTACCCTTCTTACCCCTCAAATCATTGTAATGCCAATTTGTGATGCAAGATTTAGAATGTCTTGTCATGGGGTTTAATGAAGGGTTACTGATGAACTTTAAAGATTGCGCATCGACTTGATTATTGTAAATCATTTTTTTTATTGGCAACAGTAATAATTTATAAAAGGAAATTAAGATACGGCTCAAGAAGATGCATACATTAAACCTCTCATAGGTGCAATGGTACAAGAGAAATTTACCATTTACCACCCAACGACTACACTATAGAAGCACTGAGGTTACATGACCGATCAACCCCCTGTTTCGCTAGACAAAACGCCATTCTATTTGTAAATTTACTAACATGCTAAAACGAGAACTACAAGCTTAGATGACTGATTTCATTGAATAAGTATTGCATTTTACAAGGTACTTTCAAAGATTTCACTCAAGATATGGCGTTTGCTGAGTCACTCTCCACAATAAGCTTTTGACAACATAAGGAATGATAAATTTGGAGAGCTTCCAAAATTGCTAGAACTTCTTCTTCATTAGAGTCTTTGATCGCAACATGCTTAGAAAAAATAGAATAAACCTCCCCTTTGTGATTTCTTAGTTGTTAGTACACCTCCAATGCCTACCAAACCCAGTTTTCCCCTTTTTGCCCCGTCCACATTGAATTTTAGAAATTCATATGGAGGAAAGCACCAACAAACTAACTATTTCTTCTCAAGGGCCCCCATTTTCAAACAAGCTCCCCAGTTTTGCAATATGTTATCTATCTTAAAATTTGAAAAATCCTTTCTAACACATGCCCATTACGCGATCCTCAAAAGCACAACTGACAGTATATCCTCGCTTCTTGATTCTTTTCTTTCACGCTCTTCACATACTGACCAAAGAATGAAAAGAGGAATGATCCTCCATAAGATCCTGCCAATTCCAACCAACGGAGTGCGACCCCCCCTTCCACACCCCCCTCCCCTTTTTTTTTTATTTTTTATGAACGGTAACCAATGGAGTCCCCTTCCAAGCCTCAAACAGAAGCCACCAGCTCACACCACATTCTTTGAGGAAATACCCCCAAATAAACGAAGCGACATTACAATGAAGAACAAATGATTTATTGACTCCCAACTCCTTCCTGCAAAGGCAACACATTTATGAAATATTTTCCGACATCAAAACCTCTTTCTTAAGAAGTCTGCCATTGAGATCTTACTTGCCACTGCCAACCAACAAAAAGACTCAACTTTGGGTGGGCCACGACCCATCCAAACTAAAGCACATGGAGACCGAACTGTGCTACATCGATCGATCTCCCAAAAAGACTTGTGAGGAAACTGAAGCCACTGAATCTGACTTTGAAATGTGACAGGTAGCAAAATCCCTACATAAAAACATGTTAGCAAGAAGACTCAACAAGGACTGACGCCCTTAACTCTGACTGACGAAGGGCTCTCCTAACACTTATGTTATGTCCCAAGACATTTTCAACCCAAAGATAACATTCTTCAACTGAGAACTCTTTGTTGGTCACAACCCTAAACACTCTAGGAAACAAAAGTTGTAAAGGACCCACTCCCACCTAATCTTCCTTCTTCAACTGAGAACTCTTTGTTGGACACAACCCTAAACACTCTGGGAAACAAAAGTTGTTAAGGACCCACTCCCACCTAATCATCGTACCAAAAACGGACATTATCTCCCTCCCCCACTATGAACCCCAAAACTTTGACAAAGACCTCCCCTCGTAACTTTTGACTGATCCCCAAAACTAGAAATTACAGTTCATATGCCCAACAACCTATACATAGGGACTCTTTTTGGAACCCACTCCCAAGCTCTTACCCATATTTTGACACTATTACCTTCCTTCACGAGGCCTCTTTCTCCTCATAGCTCCACCACCATTTAGCTAGTAAAGACCGGTTTTTAACTCAAGCCACCCAAACCCAAACCTCCTGTTGCTTTCAACTTTATCACCTCACTCCACTTCACTAAATGCATCTTTCTTCTCTCAAAGTAACCATCCCATAAAAAAATTTGTCCGAATCGGATCCAACTTCTTAACCACTGCTGTTGGCATCCTATAAAGAGACATGTAATATATTGGTAAGCTGGATAAAGAAGATTTGATAAGAGTGATTCTCCCTCCAAAGGAGAGATACTGCCTCAGAATTTCCTACCACCAGATCCCACGTGGAAACCGAACGGGGATTTCTCCTATTAGGCAAGCCTGGATATCGAAAAGGAAGACTACCCTTTCTACAATGCGGTCTATCTGCCAATAAATGTATCTTCACCTCTAAACAACTCACCCCCACCAAGAAGCTTTTTGATAAGTAATCTTCAATCCCGAAGCAATTGGGAACATCTCAGCCCCAGGATTCATTTCAATGTCACAATTTCATGCCAATTTGTAGAAATGAATAAGACCGTGTCATCCGCAAACTGAAGATCTGTAACCCGTTCTCCCCCTTACGAGCATCGAATCCTCTGATCAAACCCATGTCGTTTGCCTTCGTTAAAAGAGCTCCCAAAAGCTTCAGTCACTACGGTGAATAAAAAGTGAGATAATGGATCACCTGTCTTAGACCTCTCGAGGCTCAAAACATCCTCAATGGTAAACCATTGATAACACTGAGAATGATGTGGAAGAAATGCACTCTTTAATCCAACCTCTCGACCTAGCATAAAAACCAAATCTTCCCAACATATTTCGGTAATTAGATAATTCCATCAAACCATCTGAAAGTCACTCAGTTAGAATTCCATCCTATTCGCCTACTGATTCATCTACAGAATTCCAATCCACATGATCATAAGCCTTTTCCAGATTGATATTGAAAATAGCTCCCTCTTTTTCTTGAATCAATGAGTTCATTAGCAATGAGTATACCATCCAGGATTTGTCTCTTATGAGCAAACCATCAAGAACTTATAATAATAGGTAAAACTCCTTTTAGCCCATAGGCCAAAATCTTCAACAACAAATTATAAATGCTTTCCACCAGACTAATGGATCTGAAATCCTTCAAAGCTGCCGGATTTGGAATTTTTGGAATGAGACATAAGAAAGTGGCATTGATCTCCCTATTCGGCTTACCCCTTCAATGAAATTCTGATAACATATGGCAAAAGTCCTTTTTAAGGACATCCCAAGAAGCTTTGATGAATGTAACGTTAAAACCGTCAGGCCCTGGAGCCTTGTCACCTGCACAATCTGATAAAGCTTTGGTAACTTATTCTTCAAAATTCCTTTCCAACCCCGGATCATAGGAAAGTGAATACAATCCAATGTTGGTCTGACCACATCTTCTGTCGAATACAACTTTTCAAAAAACTGAGCTACGTCCTCAATTTCAAGTGGATCTTATATCAACCTGTTATCTCATCTAATCTTTCCAATGTAATTTATCCTTCTTCTCGCATTTGCCATCTGATGGAAAAACTTGGTATTCTTGTCACCTTCCTTTAACCACAGAACTCTTGACCTTTGCCTCAATGAAATTTCCTCCATTTGGTTAATCTCCCATAATTTCCTCTTCACATCCTTCCTTTCCTTTAGGTCATCATGATCAAGGAATCTCTTCTCTTCTAACTTATCCCACTCCTCCAACTCCCGATCCAGACCATTTCTCCTATCGTCAAGCTAACCAAATTCCAATTGATTCCATTCCTTAATTTTAGCTTTGAGCCCTTGCAACTTCTTCATTAAAGAGAAACCTGCATACCCTTGATACCGCAACAGAGACCATCACTCTTTCATCTTCTCTAAGAAATCTTTATGAAGAAGCTAAGCACCCATAAAATGTTCATCCCATTCCTTTGCTACAAGAAGTGGCTGCACATAGCTGCCCTATCTTGGTTGTTAGACAATGTGTATTCTTTTTTCCCACCATAGGCATGTCAATTAGTTCATTCGCATTAATGAATTCTGAAAAATTTTCCATGCATCGAGTGATTCATGCGACCTAAAAGCACCCACTCCCATTTACATTTTCGAGACCCCCAAATATCTTGAATTATATGTTCAATGTTCTTTGAAATTTTTGTTTCCTGCTATAAGAGAAGACTAACCTTCTGTTTCTTGACCATATTTCTCACTACCACTCTTTTCTCTGGTTTCCCCAATCCTCATATATTCGTACTTACAATAATTATAATTAATTTACATTTAGCAAGCCTCCATAATGCGCCTATCTAATTTATGGTGTTTGTCCACCAGCCTCTCTCCCTGTTCTGTTATCTTCCCCTTCTCCTTTGCCTTGATCGAACTCTATCTCCATCTCAAACCTCGCAATATGGAGTATTGCTTCTTGTTCATTTACCCCAAAACTAACCACCAACCTTTACCAATTTCAAGTTTTCAACCACACTCCTCCCTTCCTCCATTGGAGAATACATGTGGTGTTCTGAATTATCCACTCCTTCTAGTTTCCTTCTGCTTGACTGTCTATCTGAAAACTTGACCTGCATAGGACTGACACTGTCAACTTCAGCAGCAGACCTTTTTTTCTCAGCATACATTAAAGACGCTATAGCTTCCCTTCTAAAGTGTGCTGTCCCTTTCCTCCTCAATTATCTTCCCCATAATTTCCTCAATTTTGGTGTCATCAGTGGAAAAGAATTAGCCTTATATTTTTCCTCCCCACCCCATTCTTACCCCTTTGCGACGAGTACCATGAATGCTTAGCGCCTTCCAAACCAGGGACCTCGGACAATCTGAGATTACCGGTTGATGAACTGTCCTGAGTCGTCTTCAGACTTCTGCCCTTGTTCAATTTGCCCCTATGCACTGCAATCAGTGAACCTTCTTCTCCTACTTGTACCCTATCTCGTAAGGAAGACACCCAAAAAAAGTGTCCTTCCCATTGTCATAATCTCCGTTCCTATTTACATTGTCTCCGTCCCCACCTGAACTCAGCATATCCCTATTTCTATTAAAGTTTTCTTGTGCAGTTACATTTTCGTTTAGGTGAGAATCACTCACAAAAGAAATCATGGAAGTGGGCCACATGGGCTTAGATTTCATAGCCCCTAAACACCCAGCAGACTTGTTATTGTGCTGGACTGAAGCAGGAAACAAACCAGATCCGTGTATTGTGCACTGCCCCATCAAGCTAACCTGGTGGGCAACCTCCTATATCTTTACTATCTTTTAGACACAAGCACACTGCCAACTCGACGAGTTAGTTGTCTATTTTTATAAGGTTTGTGAAGTTGGATTATTGCTTGCAGATCTATAGACACAAGCCCACTCATGTTTTGTTCTGTCGATGAGCTTCAACATGGTCTAACATGGACAAAATTTGATGTAGTCCAGGGTACCATGTTGTCCGGATGGTTAGATATTAAATGAGATGCAAAGACGATTCGCTGTAGAAGGAAAGTAGTAGATGGTAGAGAAATACATAGGGGAGAGAGAGAGAGAGAGAGAGAGAGAGAGAGAGAGAGAGAGAGAGAGAGAGAGAGAGAGAGCTGTTCTTGTGTCTCTTTCAGAGAGAGAAACCCCAGTCTAATCTTAACCATTAAACATTTTTCGAGAGAGAGATAGAGCGCTGTTCATGTGTCTCTTTCAAAGAGAGAAACCACAGTCTAATCTTAACCATTAAACATTTTTAATCCTAACCATCAGTTCAATAAAATAAAGAAAATTACAAAAATATCTTAAATTCATATTTTCTCTTCCATGTAAAGATAATTAGCTGGTAACTTATAAAGTAACTGTCAGAATCATAATTCCCGGGTCCTTCGAATATCTTAAAACAACCCATCTATAATGGCATTTAACTTTTGTGTCATTGAAACTCCTTTTAGGCATTGAAATGTGAACTATAAAATAAATGGTGGAATTAATGTATAGTAACCTTAGAAGTACTCAAAGGTGGAATCAATAAACAGCTCGACATAAGAAGAAAAATAAAAAACAAGAAGAAACTCTGGTGTTCATAGACAGCCATTTTACTAGTTGACCACGTTATCCTGTATAGTGGTTACACTTGCTGTATAGGATGTAGCAAACATGTGAATAAGTGTCATGTCTTTATCATGTCTTTATGTGGGAGCTCGACATTCTCTTATTCATAGCCGTGTTTTAGTGTAGCAGCTCTTAGAAAGACTGAAATTGAAAAATAGAGTACCCTCATTATATATGATCCTCACTTCTCATTTTGTACTATTTTTTCTTTCCTGCAGATCCGTAAGCGCCTTTTTGGAAAGGTAGAAGCTTGATCACTTCAATCTTACTCCTCCAAGCCACAATAAGATACCTGTTTCCTTTTTTGTTCAAGGCTAATTCAAACTTGTGATGCTTTCAAACCTGTTAAGCTTTTGCATCTCCTGTTTCAAATTGATATGCCAATAATAGAAGAGGTGGTCTGATTATCTAATTATAACAAATGTGTACCGTAATGAGCTACAAATTCAATTAACTTGTTTCTACACATGCCTTTTTAAAAACAGACTGGACCCTTTATAATTAAACTATCAAAAGCACTGTTTGACGTGTATTTGGTGCACTGATATTGCATCAGCATCAGTTCATGTTATTTTGCCTCTGGCCTTTGATGGGGCGGCTCGATTAGCTTATTAGAAAACCCATGCTGGGATAGAAGATTTGTCAAACCTGATAACCCCCTTGCTAGTAATTTTTATATATTGCTTAGGAATGCCCGCAAAGGGGTCGGAGAAATCTAGGGCGTCTTTTCTCTGAACCTGATACGTTTGATTAGAAATTGGTATTTGTTTAATCATTTTTTTTGGGGTTGGACAGACAGACATTGCATGCTTCATAACAATGATATGCCACCTTTTACACCCTGAATCAAGATTGGCCTCATGATGTATTTTACATGTTTTTATTATTAGTATGTTGGAATGATGAAATCCAACAGTGAATGTTCGAAAGTACCATCTTCATTAGCACTTTAGCCATTCGTGCTACTAGTGCACTGAGGGATACATATTACCCTACCGAATCGGTTTTAACTGCTTCTAACTCAAGATTTTTATACTGTTTTTAGACCTAGGGCAAATGCTCTCTGTTGCAAGATCAGTATTCTCGTTTTCTTTCTTTTTTTTTTCTTTTAAATAACCCAATGTATTTCCCGCCTATCTCAGGAGCCTTTGGCCCCGAACCTGAGGGACACTCGATTCTGGACAGCCGAGAATTAATCCTTAGGGGTACGTGCAAACCCTCCTATCCACATGCACCGGTCAGAATCCTCATTTTGGGTAAAGCTATTATACCCTTTTTCTTGTGAGACCAATTGACTTTCAGATTGTAAGATCCAGTCTTGTTGCTCTTGATTTGTCCCTCCTGATGGATCAACAACCACCACTGCCAGTGATGGAATTTCCACTTTTCCAATCCCCCTAGTTGAGACCAATGAGTAGAGGCATGCCTTAGGGCTCGAGCCATACGATTTACTTGATGCAAGCGTAGCTCAAAAACAAACATTTGGAAATGCGATCTAATTGGGAACTAAGGCCCCGTTTGGCATCATGCCTAGGGGATGATGTTCCCGCGTTCCCACGGGATAAAATCGTGGAAACCATGTTTGGTAAGTGTAAATAGGGTTCTAAATCTCAATTTCGTGGGAACGATCTGGGAAACCTGTCTGACTGGATTAAGAAATGAAAAACAGTTTAACTTCGTTTTTTCTGGCATCCTCTTAAGCATGTAGTCATGGAAAGCTCTACGGGCATATCTCCATCGCCCCTCACTTCCTCTCTCCCATAGGTGCGACCCACCCCTTCAAGCATCTTGCAACTCTCTCTATGAACTTATCAATCTGATGAACCTATCAATCGAATATCTATATAGTTGCACAGCACCGTTCCATGTGAGAGATCATGTCTAAAGGTGGCGTAGAAGTTCAAGTGATGCTTGGACTAATCAATTAGCCTCCAATTTCTATAGTGAACATTAGACTAAGATTCATGCAGTAATCAATTCGACTCTGTTTTTTAATCTAACTGGTTGAAACAACTACATTAGATTCACATAAAAGTAGGGCCCCAATTACAACAATTTTTCATGATGGGTCCATGTTCACAATCACAAATAGTGGCCGGAGTTTGTAATTCTTAAAGGAGGGTTATACGTTCACAATTTAAAAAGGTAGGCCCACATAATAATTCCTGTAAAGGTAGACCCACATTATAATTTAATCATATGAAGGTGGGACCCATGTTTCAATTTCTAAAGTTATGTCCCATGTACTACTATAATAAATTTTAAGTTCAATAGTGTTGCCTAACATAATTGTGCTGGCTATTATAATATTACCAAATAAGCTCCCACGGCATATTCTCAGCGGACCAATTTAGAATAATGCTACCAAACAAGTTTTGCATGGATAGTGTAAGCCAAACCCGGTCTCGGCACAGAATCAGGAACAACATTAGAACGATGCCAAATGGGGCCCACCCTTCTCGAGTCTCTCCAAAAGTCAGCTCTCATTATCTTCACATCCGGTGGCCCATCCTATCAGATATTTTGTTCAACTGCACATTTGTGCCGGAGGGTTCAGCTCCGATCAGAGGCTCTGCTGCAGCAGGTGTGGTAAACAGGGTGGATCGGGTCAAAATGGGTTGGATCAACAGGTGTGGTCCGCAATTTGGACCTCAACCAATTTTCGATCCATTTTAAAAATGAATTAGATGCCCCCGACCGAACCTGTTATGAATTGTGTGGGTCAACCAAGTTAACTTGACCTAACCTGCAACTCGTAAAAGATCGGCCCAGGGTCAACTTCAGATTAAGAACCATATGAGGTCCATTATCCGTTTTAGAAGTATGTGAAGTCCATTTTCTATTTTTCGGTTTGTAAAAAGTTGGGCCAAGGCCCATTAACATTCCTCTAGCCCATGCATTGAAACGATCCATCTGACTCTGGTTCATTTGTAAATGCTTAGCCCAAGCCCAAGCCCAAGTTCATTTAAAAAGCTCTGAATTAAATCTTTTTTTGGGTAAAATACGGCTCGTGGCGGTTAGGCCCAACTCGGTCCTTTTTTAAGCAGGTCAAGAAAATTGACCTGTGGTCACCAGTATTTTATGCGGGTTGTTTTTGGTGGGTCAAATGTGGATCAGGTTATGGTTAGGTTAGTGGGGGCACGTTAAGTTTTTGTCACCCTTACACGGCGCCACAGGCTAAAACAGTCATGTTCAAGAGCCTGCATATCATCTTGGTATTACATATGACAGAACGAAGACCTTATGCAACAAACCATTGGCTTATATAAACATCATGTGTGCCTTCAAGTGTAGCACAGTAACAGGCATGGGCACGTGAGTGAGAGTGCTTGAGTCAGAGTCCCAAATGTAGCAAGGAAAAAGAAAAAGGAAAATCATCATGTGTTGCTCATGTCATGTGCCATTGGGAATGCAAACGGGTTGGATCCAAGGCCGAATGATGGTGGATCTCGATGCAAATCAGTTTTCATAATTGGGTTCTGACACGAAACCTTTTTTTTTTTTAATCTGGTTCCGGCTTCAACTTCAAAAAAACAAACTAACAAATTCAGCTCTAATTCCGGATCCAAAATAAGATGCATATTTTATTAGTATAATTGGATAAAAGAGATTAAAAATATATTTCTTAGATATAAAAGTAGGACTAATAAAATGTTTGTGATTAAATTTAGAGGATTTTACCAAAAAAAAAAAAAAAAAACACTTTAGGTGAACAGTGGGCATAATAGATCGTTTTGACCGGCCTTGCACCACATCAGTCATTTTACCTGAAAATGTGTTTTTTTAGCACTTTCAACTAGCGTCCCTAGTGACCTTAGTTTTATGACGCGAAGGGTCCCTAGGGACTTGCGGTGTACACAAATTAGAACAAAATAGGCGTGTTTCCTTGTGTTTCATTGTCAACAAGTCCATTTTCCTTTACCACGTTCGTCTGCGCCCAGGCACAACAGCCCAACCATCACATCTCTCCATCCTCATCACAGTCCACATCCTCATCTCTCCATTGCCACCAATCACATACCGATATGTCATATTCGTTAAAACCACCTGCAACTCAACTCATGTCTCCACTTCCACCCATCACATACCAACACCTAATCTTCCTCAACATCTCATATCTCTACTGCAAATGAAATCAACTAACAACAGTCCACCTTTTAGGCCTATAAACCAAACAAACACCACCATTTGTACGAGCCAGCCAGCCTTTGCTCCATCCACTTCAACCCACCTGCACCATTGTCTCTCACATCATATCCCACCCCCAGCCCCAACCGGCAACTTGCAAAACACAATACCCAGCCACCACCAAACCCATCTACTACAAAGGAACCCGAGGTGTAGACGAACATGATGAAGGAAAATAGAGTTGTTGACAATGAAACATGTCTATTTTGTTCTAATTTGTGTACACCACGGGTTCTTTAGGGACCCTTAGCGTCATAAAACTAAGGTCGCTAGTTGAAAGTGCTAAAAGAATTACTTTTTCAGGCAAAACGACTGATCTGGTGCAAGGTCAATTAAAATGATCTTTTAGGTCCACTGATCACTCTAAAGTGTGGTTTTTTTTTTTTTTTTTTTTTTTTTTTTGTGGGGGGGGGGGAGGAGGGGGGTCGTAAAATCCTCCTAAAGTTAAGCATACTCTCAAATATGAATATTACTCGAGCTATGTAGGCCCTTAAAACTTATATAACTCTCAAGTATGCTCCCAATAGGTTTGAGCCCCGCTTTATTTGCAATTGGAGACTTCAGATAATCAGATAATCTGATACCCATTTGCAACCCTTTGTGCAATGTTGTCTCCAAACTCCACCCTTAAATGAATTTGAATCAAGAGAATATGATAAATAAATACCCAATCATTGCCTTAGTAATTCAAATACCAAGAAAGTCAAAGTTTGATCTATATTGTTACTTTATATCCTTCACCCTCACCTCTTGTAACCTCTCATAATAATCAGAGCACATTTGACTATTTGTATTGTGATTTGTAACTTGGACGATAGCCATTTTCAGAAGTGGTATCTTCATTTCCTGCCAGAAGATTAGAAGCTTCAGATGTCCAACTGGTAAACAAACCCCAAGTTGCCTGCTGAAATTGAAATCCAGCACTTCATTTCTTAAAATCCATTTCAATCTGATTCCACCAATCCAGACACTACAGTGGGCGACAGATAAATTATTTTTAACCTTCTATTCATAGTGGAGGCCCTACAAAGGATGAACAAATTTGCGTTCTTCCACTGGGAGGCGAGAAGTGAAATACAAATGAAGATTTCAAGGAAATCAAATATTTTGGTGGGTGGGGCTGAATGATTCAATTGTCACGTAACAGTAGGCAGCGTTAGATGGTATTATATAGAAACCTCATCAGTTTTTCGCACTGCCCTGAGCGTACAACAGAACAGAGCAGCCTGCAGCCTGGATATGCATTCCGGCTGCAACATGGATTGCATCCTGCCACAATGTCAATGGCAGAGTTCTATGATTTACATTATTTACGTTATTTGGAGTAGCTTTTTTCTCGAATGCAGGGCATGCAGGCATGCAGAAATGCAAGGCAACCAAGTTCCAAGGATTCAAACCCTATCGTTAAGATCGCTCTCTCTAAATTTAATTGGACCGTTTGTTTAGTAAATCATTGTACCATAATTTGGGTCAAATAATAATTACGTGATTCGCATGCACTAGCTCAGAGCACTTGGACTGGGATAATATTTTTTAGGATGATAAATACGATGATGGTGGTAGATTAGAGAGAATAGGAACTATCTTAGAGCCCATTAACTTGGATGTGGCTTCCATGAGAATGATGATGACAAAGTAATCTTATAGCAAATAGGAAGAGTTATATTTTGATCTTCTGTTTCAGGTGAGGGAAGCATCATGGGAACTTGAGACCCCATGCCATGAAAGTTAGAATAAAATGAACCAAGCCCCGTCAAAGCAGAGCAATCACAGAAGCACTTTGAAGCATTCTCATTTTCAACTCCAAAGCATCATCTTCCAGAATCTGCAACATAGTAACAAATACCAGAATAGAACATCAGTTTTTCGGAGTAACAGACCTGCCAGTAAACAGATTTTAATTGTTTCTAAGTCACATTTTTATAGTAACGAAACAAGGATTCAAAAGCTGCAGCATACCCACAAACAATCATCTAGTCTAATGGTATAAAGAACTGCATAGTTATCCAAAATTACATCTTTTCCAGCACTGGCAATCAAAGAACAGAAAGGCAGCTAGGAATTGTCTGTATCCATTCTGCCTGGTTGATAATTTGAGAAACGTTTAGAAATTGCAAATAAATAGCCTACATTTAAATAAAATACGTTTCTAAAAGATTTTCTTGTTTGGTTATTTTTAATAGTTTGCTATGGATATTAAAAGAAAAAAAACTTTCTAGTCGATGCTATCCTGCTGATGCAAATAGGTTCTATATGCGGCAGTCATACGTGTCCAACATATAGCTAGGCATCCTTTCTTTCTGAAAAAAGAATAGTAGAATACTCCATACAAACGTCTTGGATTTCTGATAATGCCAATATAATCCTGCCAATGCAAATAAGTGCCGCTATATGTGGCATTCACATCATCACGTGCGCAACATAGCTGACCATCCCTTCTTTTTTTCTGAAAAAGGAACCACGCAATACTCCATATGAAGGGTTTGGATTTCTGATAATAGATAGGCTAAAGGCCACCAATAGTCTTACAGGATGAAGAGTTTGGATCACCATACATGTGCCACATATACAAATAGGGAGTTGCTCATAGTCCAAGCAATCAGGAAAGGCATGGACAATGTTGGCTTCCTCTATTATGAGTATTATCGATGAGAATGAAAAGGATGCGAAAGTAATAGAGAAAATAGAACGGCAAATAAAGAAAAAGAAACCAATAACAGCACTAGCTATCAATGTAAAATTATGCTCATCCCAGTCCCCAAATTAGTAGAACATAAGAATCTAATTCTAATTTCCTACTTAAGCCAACATGAGAGAGACCTCCTTCAAATAAAATACTTAATAGGAAAGTTGTTCAGGTGTGCACTTCTTTTTTTTGGTATCTTTTTTTTTTTTTTCTTAGACCTCTTTTTTTTTCTTTTGTTAACTCCGCCTATGTTGGGATATCCTTGACATAGCCGGTCCCAAGCCCGGACAAAGGAGGAGGGTTGTACGTTAGGTAGCCGACAGCCAGCACAATACTCAGTCGGATTTCTTTATGGATTTGAGACCTAATGATATTTCGTTGGGGCGTCCCCTACCTAGCAACGCGCTGTATGGTCCGAGTACAGTGATAAGTGAGCAAGGACCGCTGCATCGGCGCCCGGGTGCAGTGCTAAATAGGCAAGGGTCCCCACACTTTATTGGACGAGTGCGGGAGGTAAGGAAGCTAGCCCAAAATAGAAGGCTGAGATTAGGTACTTGGAACATTGGGAGCCTAACTGGAAAACTTATGGAAGTGGTGGATACCATGGAAAGGAGACGAATCGCAATTGCCTGCTTGCAAGAGACAAGGTGGGTGGGACAGAAAGCTAAAGAGATCGAGAGGACTGGGTATAAGTTATGGTATACGGGACTTAATAGAGCGAGGAATGGAGTTGGCATAGTAGTGAGCAAGGACTTAAAGAAAGATATAGTTAATATAAAGCGCTGTGGAGATAGGATTATTGCAATTAAGTTACTGTTAGGAGAAGAGATAGTGAACGTAATTAGTGCTTATGCCCCCCAGGTGGGCTTAGGAGATGGACATAAGGAGAAGTTTTGGGAAGACTTGGAAGGAGTGCTACTAGAGATACCCCAAGGTGATATGGTCTTCATAGGAGGAGATTTGAATGGCCATGTAGGACGCGACGTAGATGGATATATAGGAGTACATGGGGGACTTGGATACGGTAATAGAAATGAAGGGAAGGATATTTTGGAGTTTTCAGTGGCTTATGATCTCATGGTGACTGACACCTTTTTTAAGAAGAGAGGAGCATTTGGTGACTTATAAGAGTGGCTCCTCAAGGACACAGATTGACTTCTTTTTAACTAGGAAAAGAGACCGCTTAGCTTGTAAAGATTGCAAGGTGATACCGGGGGAGAGCTTGACTTCCCAACATAGGTTGTTGATCATAGATGTGCAGCTACAAAGGTGGACTACAAAAAAGAAGTTGTATAGATGCTCAAAGACTAAATGGTGGAACTTGAAAGGTGATAAGCAACTAGCATTTAGGGATAGAGTACTAGAGGAAGACGTTTGGGCGATAAATGAGAGTGCAAATAATATGTGGGATAAGGTAGCAGAGTGTATTAGGAGGGTAGGGAAAGAAGTCTTAGGAGAATTCAAAGGGGGTACTCCGGCACAGAAGGAGGCATGGTGGTGGAGCGAGGCCGTTCAAGACAAGATAAGAGTTAAAAGAGAGAGCTTTAAAACTTGGCAAAAGGATCGAAATGCAGCAAACTTGGAAAAGTATAAAGAAGCAAAAAGAGAAACCAAAAAGGCAGTTAGTGAGGCCAAGGCAAAGGCATTTGAGGAGCTATATAGGCGACTTGACACTAAGGAAGGCGAAAGAGAGATATTCAAGCTTGCTAAAGCCAGAGATAGGCGGACCAAGGACTTAAACCAAGTTAAATGCATTAAGGATGAGGATGAAAAGGTATTAGTAAGGACGATGAGATAAAGGAGCATTGGAAGCGCTACTTCTACAAGTTATTTAACGAAAGCAGTAGTAGTGACATACAATTGGGACAGCTTACCATTTCTAGGGAAGAATCGAATCATATGTTCTATAGGAGAATCAGTAGGGAAGAAGTTATAGAAGTATTGAAAAGGATGAAGAATGAGAAAGCGGTTGGGTCAGATGGTGTCCCTATTGTGGTCTGGAGGTGCTTGGGGGAGAATGGCATAAGTTGGTTGACAAAACTTTTTAATGTAGTGCTAAAGAGCAAGAAGATGCCTGATGCATGGAGGAAAAGTATTCTTATACCCATATACAAGAACAAAGGAGATATTCAGAATTGTGCGAACTACCGCGAGATTAAATTGATGAGCCATACGATGAAATTATGGGAGAGAGTTATTGAGAGAAGACTAAGAAGAACAACAAACGTTTCAGAGAATCAATTTGGTTTCATGCCTAGGAGATCAACCATGGAGGCTATCTTTCTCCTGAGGAGGTTAATGGAACAGTATAGAGAAGGTTAGAGAAATTTACATATGGTGTTCATTGACTTGGTGAAGGCCAATGACCGGGTTCCTAGGGAGATTCTATGGGGAGTACTGGAAAAGAAAAGAGTGTGTCGCATATATTGAGGCGATAAAGGATATATATGATAGAGCCGTGACATCTATAAGGACGACTGGTGGAGAGACTAAGGAGTTTCCTATCACGATTGGTCTATACCAAGGCTCAGCGTTAAGCCCGTACTTGTTTGCCCTAGTTATCGATGAGATTACAAGACATATTCAGGATGAGGTGCCGTGGTGTATGCTATTTGCAGATGACATTGTTTTAGTAGATGAGACGAGAGAAGGAGTGAATGCTAAGCTAGAAGTATGGCGGAAAACGTTAGAGACAAAAGGGTTTAGGCTAAGTCGATGTAAGACGGAATATATGGAATGCAAGTTTAGCCAAAGTAGGACACTTGGTAACATACAAGTAAGTTTAGGCACACAAAAGATTGTAGAGAAAGAAAACTTTAAGTACCTTGGATCGATGGTGCAACATGATGGAGGGATTAATACTGATGTAAGTCACAGGATTCAGGCCGGGTGGACCAAATGGAGGAGTGCTTCAGGGGTCTTGTATGATCGGAAAGTCCCTCTCAGGGTTAAAGGAAAGTATTATAAGGTGGCGGTAAGACCAGCATTGTTATATGGATCAGAGTGTTGGGCAGTAAAGCATAATCACGTTAAGAAGATGGAAGTTGCGGAGATGAGAATGCTAAGATGGATGTGCGGGATTACAAGGAGAGAGAGGATTAGGAATGAGGAGATTAGGGGCAAAGTAGGAATAGCACCGATTGGAGATAAAATGAGAGAAAATCGACTAAGATGGTTTGGCCATGTTAGAAGGCGTCCAATGGAAGCACCTGTTAAAAGGTGTGAAGGCATAGAGATTGCCAAGAGTAGGAGAGGGAGAGGGAGAGGGAGACCCAAGAGAAGTTGGAAAGAAACTATTAAACATGACCTTGCCTACATGGATCTAACGGAGGACATGGCCCTAAACAGATTTGATTGGCATCGTCAAATCCATATAGCCGACCCCACCTAGTGGGAAAAGGCTTGGTTTGGTTTGGTTTGGTTTGTTACCTTTTTGTTCTCCATTGTGGGCTTCATATGGATATGCCCCGTTGTATGGTCCCCACTCTCATCAGACAAAACACCAGCTTGATAAAATAGATTTAGTCATAGTTGCCAAACCAAGAAATGGAAATAGGAGATCATGGGAAATGAATGCAAGAAGCATCTTATTTTGAATAGAATCACAAAATAGGACAATGAAAATTGTTAATCGAGACACTGTTTCTTAGTAACTACGATCAATATTAGTGAAATGCAGGATAACCTCTACTTCCTATTGGCCCGTTTGGATCTTTGTAAATGGAATGCAGGTAAATCGGTTTTATTGTAAATGACGCATGTGATGTCCGCAATGTTAAAGAGGCAGGAGCCCCATCAAAGGCATCGATAAACTGGGAACCCCCTGAATTTCACAGTGCCAACCATGACAATGTCAATTGCCTGTATCGAGGAACATCTGCAGGAGAAAATTACTCTTCCTTTAGATTAAGTCATCTGTAAGGGACAGTTGCTTTTTTTTTTCCATCAACTATTTACAGGTAGATTTTAAGGTAAACTACGTGCAGGCCAACTAGGTTCCAAATAACCAAACAAGGTGTGTGTGTGTGTGTGTTCTCTAAGATTCCAAGATACACCTAAGATTTATAGAAAATATTTCACCTGCAAAAAATGCATAAGCGAAAATATTCGAATGAAATGTAGAAAACTCAAATAATGATGGATAAGCCAAAGTATTTCCAACAGAAAACAAATATCAACTGATTAGAGTGAACCATAACCTTGTCTTCATGTATAGATGTATTAGCAAATCGGTTTGCAAAGATTGAGTCAGCGAGTTCTAAGATTGGAGCTTCTGCACCTGAAAGTAAGCACGGGTTTCAGTATCTGAGGAAAAGATGTTTACCCATGGTGAAATGGTAACTTTACACAACTAATGCAAGATGAATTCCACAAACTCTGAAGTCCCAAACTTTATGAGGGGGAAAACAACAGCAGCAATAGCTAGAGAAGCAAGTCTCATTGTTAAAGCTTCATATAGAAATGATAAATATAACATCATCACCATCAACGACGACAACAATAATAATATAGCGGGTATGCACTTGAAGTATGTCAATTACAGATAAAATCTTAGTGGCAGACAAAAAGATTTGATAATTACTTTAAAAGAACCTAAGGAAGTAGGGTCACAGCGAATACCAATATTTCTAATTTAAATAAGCAACTATTTAAAATTCAGATGCTAAAAAAAGGTGCCCTGGAACATGAATGAGATTTATTAAAAAGTTTTTTTACCAAAAAAAAAAAAGAAGAAGAAGAAGAAGAAGAAGAAATAAGGATAAAAAGATACAAGTATTCGAATATGCTAGTTGATATCACATATCAAAGAAATTCAATCCCAATATCAATTTATGCAGATGTAAAAGGCCATAACCAGACAGCGGAATGCATAAAAGATTTCAGTTTCAGAGTCCATTAAGACTGTAATATCTAATCCACAATAGTACAGGTTTTCATTAGTGATTACTTCAATATTAAGACATTGCTAGCTGTCCAATGCCTCCGATCCAAAGCCATGGAATGGATGGTTGTGATATAAAGATAACATTACTATTTAGACAATCCATTTGATGTCTTTTAAGGAAGGGCAAGGTCCATTAAATCTGGTTTTTATCGAATGAGTAATCCACTAATCCAGAAATCCTCTTCTTATCTGATGGAACTTAAGGCTCACAAACCTGCCATGTATTGAATGAATGAAATTGAGTTTTTCCTCCTCTTTATCTCATGTGATGGGTGGTTAATCCTTTAGCAAGTGGGACCAAGGAAGTGGATACTCTCGTGGAATTTTAATTGAGCTATTCGGTTTCTCTTTCAGCCACGTCAAGTTTCCAGAGAGACTCTCCAGTGTTGACAACCACTTACTCTAGAAGGTTGAGCTGATAGAGAACGGTGTAACAATGTATATCAAGGTTACAACATCCAGCATGTAGAAATCATTAAATACCCGAGAAACAAGAAAGCAAAGTTACCTTGAGTATCAAATTGTTTGTGTTTTAGCAGGATTGCAGCTAGGTTCCAGTGAGATTTATTCTGGTTACGAGATCAACATCACAGCATTATCTGATCTATCAGGGAGATATCGAAGGAAATGATTGCAGTGTAATACTATGTTTAGCAAATCCCAATAATAAATAGATAGCTGCCACAATGAGACAATGCATCTGACATCTATTCCCTTATACAACTTTTCACAGTGTCTCTGTCTCTCTTTAGAATCCTCTCTTTCAGACCTACAGACCAAGTTTCTACATTGGAGATGAGATTTAGATCCATCTAGTCAATCTGCCTTAATTTACCCTACCTATAATGCTGGCATCATGAACCATACAGATGGATGTCCCACAACTGGTCTGCAGTATGGGGGATTGTGATGATTTATGAGGTTATTATAACTTCATTTGAGGTTCAGATGTCATTTACAGCATGTAATCTCCGATCTCTCTGAATGTTTCAAAAATTGCAGAAATTGCTGATTCCCTTAAATCTGATGTCAGTGCTAGAAAAAGGTTTTACACCTGGATATTTTAGTTTAGTCTATACATTGTACAATAATGAGCTCCAAAATATGTTTCATTCATTTCATGAAGATTTAAGAAATTATATTCTTGTGTACCAATTTTGATGCCTTGAATATTTTCAGATTTTCCAGACTAAGTTGAACCAAAGGGCAGTATTTTGCCTCTACTTGCTGACTAATATGAATTCAGGTACTGTCTAGAAGTATTTTTGGGATGATTCTTAAATTTTTGAATTTATTCTGGCATAATCCAGTTGTTAATTGGATGAAACTGGTTTATCAGGCCCTGATTATTTTCTATTTTTTTTATATACATTGATTCCTCTCTCAAACCTTTGATTTGTGTTTGATTCCTCTCTCAAACCATGTTCAAGCATCATGTCTGAGATATACTCTTTGGGCCTCTGAAATTTACACGATTGGTCCTTACATTTTCACGGCCAACATTCCTCTAACAGTACATCTGGAAAATCTTCTGTGGTTAACTCAAACTATCATTCTTACACGATAGGAAACACGTTTCCTAAGATAACTTTTTTTCTCATTAGTAACTGTAGGTTTCATTAAGATAAATGAAAAGGAGGCACAGAGCAAGAAAGAAAATACTTAACTCCTAATATCAACCACTTCTAACCATGATCGTCAGGCATAGATTTATATTGATAACGAGGCAGAAAAAAAAACTATTGAAACAGATTTTGAGTCACACAGAACGTGAGAGCTCTTTGGAAGAAACTCAAGTGCATAGGAGGCAAGATTACCCTTCTCAAATGTTAGTACGTGCAAACAGGGAACTGAGATTCAGAAGTAGGATGAACAAGTATCACCTTCCGCTGAAAATTGTCACTATCAAGATTTCATCATGAGATTTATTCATGTTATTAAGGACCTGGAGGAAAGTGATCTTGTAATCTCTTGAAATTTTTTTTTTTTTGATAAATCTTTTTTGAATGTTAACTGTCATTAAAACCAAAGTAATCTCTTGAAATATATAGTATTATGAAGTGTACTTACCCAACTTCTCAACAGCAAAAGAAATATCTGGTTCAGAAAACCCCATCTCACGCAGTTGCAGTGTCTTGTCCATCAACCCAGGTAAAGTTTCAGTGGTAATTACCTGGAAAATTAGAGCAAAAATTGATGTTGGATAAATGTCTCCAAGACCTGATAAATGAATTAAATAGGAATTCCACACAGGCATATATAACCTTGAATAATTCCATATGCAACTCCAGAACAGAAGAGCCTTAAGGGATAGGGGATGAAAAAACAAAAACTCCCTTATGATAGGAACTAGAATTGATTATATGTATTCTTTATCTACCTAGCTCCCAAATGCTTGAGTAGCATGGTTCAAAAAAGCAGTCAATACATATCGTATCTCTGATACATATTGGATCACAGCCACGTCAAATGTTGATATCATTCACTTCCACAAATGGGATTCTTCAAACCAAAATTCTGTTGAATACCAAGTACCGACCTGTTTTCATTCCCAAAGTTACTAAAATCACAAAAACAAAGCCTCTCATTCCGAAACAAAGGCTGAGACTTTATTATTGTTAAGAACACATCCGATGAAGGTAAGTAACTCAAGAAAAGTTACCAACAAGACCATCACGGCTTACCTCTATTTCCTGACCAATTTCATATGCAGTATATTTAGCAGGTAAAGTATTTTCATCTTTTCTAGGAGTACTTATGCCATCTGGAATATCCAAACATTCAGAACTTGACTTTTGAAGAGCGTCCTGTATCATTCCAAAACAAATTGAAAATCATCCATATATATGATTTCAATTATTGTGATATAATGCATATCGTGATAACAAAACCGAATTAAATATAAATTCCCATGTTCCAAGAAATAGAAGCCAAACAAGACAGATTGAAGACATAATGCTTATTGCTGATTATGAATTCGAGCCAACACTTTTTAAAACATAGTCAACTGTATCCAATCAATAGAACGCTTATTATTTGCTTTTTAATAAAATCTACGTTACCATTCAAAAAATAAATAAATAAACAATAAAAAATAAAAATAGAATGAACCAATGGTCATGAAAATTTGTTTCTTTGATTTTTGAGTGAGACCATCAAATAAGAGCCAAGCTGGCAGACAATTTTGATTGATGATATATGATGGTGTTGACCACATGAAGCATACGTGAGCTGCACAATCCAACTATCTTATCATTCAAGGTACCAGACACTATAAAGATCGATCCAATTATATAGAATGTTTTCTATGTTCAAAACATTAAACTCCTTTTTGACATCCCACTTTGCATGTGTAGCAATCAATGAAACTAATTGAATGAAGCCAGCTTATTTGTATAGTACTTACAGAATACGTAAAAAGGGTCTCAAGTAGCAAGTTGATGTCATCTTGACCTGGACATAAGAAGATAAACTTTTAGAAATCAATTTATAGACTTAAGAAGTAAGTCTTGAAAAGAAAATCAGCATCCAAATACATCCATATATGCATTTGATTAAATTAAAAATAAAGCAAATGCGATGTGTATTTAATTATGCATAGATGCACATCTTCTGCGTTAAGTATGCATACCCTTCTCCTCAATTACTTTCTCAACAAGAGTTGGCGAGAACCCCATCCCCACAAAATATGACTTCAAATGACTCCAAGATGAGCTTGAAGGATTTCCCTATAATAAATCAACACATTAATACTTGAGTCCAGTAAACAAAATCTAGAAGAAACAACCCTATCCATTTCAGTTTATACCAAATACATAATGAGAGAAGCTAGGGAACTGCAATAATCTGCTCTCTGAAGAAATTTTTTGTCTGCACCCAGTAGTCATTCATGTCATCTATACTTTGAAACTTTTAAGATAGAAATCCCAACTTCTGTTCTCATGTTTTATGAGCATTTATTCCTATTCCCAATTTTTAAAGTGGCAAACTAAATGTCAGTACCCAACTGGAAACAACGATACAATCTTCCTGAAAAAACCACACATTATACAATGACTACTAAGGGTCTATGATGCGGGTGGCAGATCGAGATGCGAAGTGGGTAGAATAGAGATGCGAAGTGAGTACAATACAGATGGAAGATAGAGGGGGGTAGGTCAGGGAAACCTTGAAGATCTTGTCCTCGCGCCAAACTCCCTATCACAAGCAAAGAAAAGCTTCCCATTGACTAGAAGAGAGCAAAAGCACTCAAACAATTTTCATTAATCCTAATCTTGTCTAAACCTCAAAAGAAGCATTACAATGTTGTAAATAAGAGAAAACATAACCCTAAAGCTAATTTGGACCATTCAAACACAATCGATGATCAAGATTAAAACGTCTATGATAAAAACAAATTAAAATATAAATAAAACTCTAAAGATGATAGAATATGGGTCAGGCCTAAAATGAAATGTTGAGATAGATGAGCTGGACAATTGGCTGGTCGACCCATGGGGACCATGGGTCTGTCCTACATCAATTCTCCTCTTCTTGGAGAGAACTCGACCTTGAGTTTTGTCGATGTCCTCCAGTATCGAAAGTCAAACCGTACAAACTTCTGATTTTTCACTTGATCTCCATTTTCTTTACATGACATGGAGGCTTGACTCAATCTTTTCATCCATGTAGAAGGAGAATGGAGGTGTGGCTTCTTCTGAAGTTTGAATCCAGCATTGGCTTGAGATCTGATCAACGAATGTATCAGTTGTTGACGTTGTATCAGTGGATCACAATCTTCTAATATCAATAGTTTATCCTTGCATATGAAATCAATGTGGGGAACTTCACTGATTTGATCTTCATTCACAACTTCTTAAACAATATCTTTCTCTTCTAATGATGGAATTAGCTTTTCAGGTGGCGGGCTTATAATGGGTTCCATTAGATGATCAGTTGGCTTGCTGATTATAGTCATATCTTCAATGTCCAATGTTTCTTCCTTTGCTGACTGTAATTGTTGACCAACATTGACAAAAGAAAGAGGCTCAGTTTCTTTGTCTTCCACTTTACCTGAATTGATTGTGGAATCTGTTTCTCACTTTTGTTCATCAACATTAGTCTTCACATTCTCCACAATTGGTTCCTCTACATTAGCATTTTGTTGTTTCTAAAGACTTTCCTTCTTGCAAATTAGCTTTATGGAAATGATAACGTTTTATCAAGTGCTCAACACAAATTGCTTCCCAATATGCTTTAGCCTCAATAGACTTCGGATTTGGCCCAATATGCATAAAGCTAGGCCAGTGTTCAAATGCAGAGGATATTGCGACATGTGTCGCGTGTATTGGGACACGTGCATAGGGTTGGAGGCAAAACCTTGGCTGCTTTTATTGATCAAAGAGTTCGGAACTCTTCCTTCGCCTATTGCTTTTGTCGAAGACTGCTTCGATTAAGATGATGACGATGATGAAGATGGGGCTTAACACTTGCGAGAACTGGTGGGTGGTGACGGGGCACTATTGCTGCTTCACTCTAAGTGGAAAAGGTGACAACGGTTGGCGGCCTTTAGTGGTTCCTCAGCGTCAAACAACGAATAGGTGGATGGTGATGGAGATGGACAAAGACGAAGACGACGATGATGCGACGGCTGTGCTCGGCGATGGTGAGGAGGACAATGGAGACTTGTTGGTGATGAAGTCAACAGTGCCAGGTATGCTCGTCTCTTCTCTCTCTCTTCCTCCGTTATCCCTTTTTTACAGTTGCTTCTGCTTTTCTCCTTTTGATTTATTTTTTTTCCTCTGGGTTGGGGAATTCGGAGAAGGGGAATGGAAGATGGGTTTAATGCTTAGCAGATGGGATCTAGAGTGTAGGGTAGCCGGCTAAATGATTTTGGGCACATGGGTAGTTGGCAATTGTGTAAGGTGGAAGAAAGGGATCTGCTAACGGGAAATAATCGGTTAGGGCTTTCCAATCTTGGAAATTTTGGTTGATTGGACTCAGATTGAGGGGGGATTTAGGAAATTTTGAGTTCAGGAGCTGGGATTTGGTTAAGGGTTTGGGAAATGTAGGGAATTTTGGGTTTTTAACGATCCATTTTTGGGTAATTTGGGGATTTGAGGTGTAGGTTTTCAAATTGAAGGAGATTTGGGAATTTTAGGGTTCAAAGGGTTTTCTGATTTGGGGATTTCAGGGATGGGGTTGGGTTCTGCGATTATTGTGTAGGGATTGGGTGAGGTTTTGAGACTGCTGGGTTCAGATATGGGGTTTTGTAATCCATAGCAGTTGACTAAAAAGGGTTTGATGAGATGGGATGCTCGGAGAAGGGGTTTGGGATTCTAGTAGTGTAATTGGTGGTGTTGATGGTGAAGTTGTGGAGAAAAAGATGAAGGGAAACGAAACCTTGTACTGATTTTTTTTATCAGGTTGATCGATCTTCGGCTTTGAGACCAATTAATGCAGGCAGCGGATTGAGAGGCAGCGGATTGAGATGCAGGGTGGAGTAGGTCAGGGAATCCCTGGAAATCTTGGCCTCACGCCAAACTCCCTATCAAAGGTGAGGAAAAGCTTCCCATCAAGCAAAAGAGAGCAAAAACACTCAAACAATTTTCAATAATCATAATCTTATTTAAACATCGAAAGTCGAAAGAAGCATTACAATGCTATAAATAAGAGAAAACATAACCCTAAAGCTAATTTGGACCATTCAAATTTTCACACATCGATGTCTAGGATTAAAACATCTAAGAAAAAATAACATAAAATATAAATAAAACTCTAAACTCTAAATATGATAGAATATGTGGGTCTGGCCCAAAACGATAGGTCGAGATGGATGGGTTGGGCCCATTGGGACGATAGGTTTGTCCTACATCAGTCTAAGAGCACCTCTTTAGCTAATAGATGAGCCACCTCATTTCATTCCAAAAGGGTATGTTTAAATTCAAACCAACCATCGAAATATGGCACCCTAATTTCCTCAATACATAAGAGTCATGTGAGATAAGGAGTAGCTGTTTTGATCACACTTTTTTTTTTTTTTTGGAAGAATTGTTTTGATCACATTGGATTGTAAATATTGAGACACCTTCCTAACTGCATCCATAACATGTATTTACGGTACTATAGCTCCCAACAACCCACAAGGAATGCATTATTAATGCAGAACGGAGGGGATATGCAGGGCGGGCAAGGTAAAGATGGAATTGATAGGGGATAGATCAGGCGTTACACCTGAAAATTGGCCCCACGCCAAACTCCAATACAGGAGGCAACAAGAACTCGAAGAGAACTTGGGGAAGATCTCAAAAGCACTCGGTTTTTTTTTTTTTTTTCTTCATTCATGTCTTGCCTAATGAATTCAAGGGCTTCACAATACTTTAAATAAGAAAATGACTACCCCTAAATCTAATCTCAACCATAGGAAGCACTTTATAAGGGTTGAGGTTTAAATATCCCTATACTTAAAAACATAAGCCAATAAACTAAACTACTCTAAAGAGGATAACATAAAATTATTAAAACTGAATATGGGCTGGGCCCAAAGGATTGGTCAAGCCATGGGGGCTGTGGGTCTGTTCTGCATCAATTATGATGCCTCATAGAAATAAATTGCATATCACCCTGCTAATACCTCCGAACAGTCTTCTTTGGGAAACTCACATCAAGGATTTGCTTTAACAGCCTGAAAGAGTGCTCCAAGGTATAGGACCAGAGATAGGAATAGGGTGGGCATCAAAATGTTCTGTGATCAGCCAACATAGAAATAATCAAAAGCATTAACCGCATCAAGCACTTTAGAAGAACATCCCAATGAACATCTTCCTTTCAGTCTTGCCTACTTCATTGAATTAATTTGAATCCAAACAACTCTGCAATTCCTCTCAAATAATAAAGACTCTGTAACGACCACGAGAGATAGACCTCAAAGACCCTGCAAGATTTATACACAATCTGAAAATGTTTAAAATCTCCTTAACAGCCTACAATGGGAGAGAAAAAAAATCCCATACAGTCTCAAGCATCACTCAATGCCAAAAGAAAATGTTGAGCCAATCATACCATAACAGTAAACAAGCAATGGATCAACAGATAGTTAACATCTACTGTATCATATCAACACACAAAAAACTCATTCTCAATTATTAATTGTACCTTCCATTCAAGACAAAAAAATCCCTGCTGTTGGAAAGTAATTTGTCTATTGACCAAAACTGTGTGCTTTGCAGTAATGGTGCTGAGACTACATGCCTTTTTTTTTTTTTTTTTTTTTTTTTAAAGTCGACTGCATACCATTTGTTTGTAGGCTGTCCTCAATCAAGTCAAATATGAAGCTCTTTGCTTTAAAATTTTCACCTGTATGTTCCAGCTTCAAGCACTTTGGAAGAAATGCTGTACAGTTTTGTAAGCAATTGTGACAGTAGCAAAGATGATAATCTCACTCTAGCAAAAATCACCTGTTTGGCTTTTCTTTGGAATACTCGGAAAGAGAGGAATCATCAAATATTCAGAAACTCAGCTTGGCCATGGCAGAGTACCCTGAAGGACATTCTTAACCATACTAGATCAAGAGCCATTTTCCTCAACATGGACATTTCCTCTAATATTGCTGCAAGCTGTGACCTACTGCCTCCAAATTATCAAACAATTATCAGCAACATGAATTTCATTTCTCCATACAGATCTATCTTGAGCCAAATCTTTAGAAAAATTGTACGTATTCATATCTATTTTTACTACCTTCATTCACGTCCTCTTTGGACTAACCTTTTCCCTTGGTAGGTCATCAACTTGCATAGCCAAGCTTTTCCCTACCGGTGTCATTGCCAGCCTATGTTGAACATGGCCAAACCAACTAAAACGGGTTTCTTTAATTCTATCCCCTATTAATGCTAACCCTAAATGCTCTCGAAAGCGCTCATTTGTAACTTCATCCTTCTTCGTTATACCAATTACCACACATTCACCTCAAATTCTCATCTCTACTACATCCATTTTATGCATATATTGTTTCTTGAGCCTTAATCCTCCATATAAAGAGAAAATCAAAATAACCTCTTCAACCCATCAACAAGACCTATCATAGAACAATTTATTAAAAAAAAGAAAAAAAATTCATGAGGAAGCCACTATAAAGTAGCACCACCCCCTCTATTTGAAACAATAATTTAATCTAAACTTCGTAACAACTCAACAAATGTGACCATCACACCATCATTAAGATTTAGGTGAAATATAGGTGACTATGCTACTCTCCCTCCTAATACTTTTACGTTGTCCACAACAAGAGAATCCATGTGAACTACTAAAGATTATAAAGATGGAACGGAAATTAAGCACCAAGCAATTGATTTCCACACAATAAGCCACCCTGACACTATGATCATACTCTATAACCCTTATGAGCTCTATATCTGATACTTTCATCCAACTCTCCCGTTCATCAAATATTCCAGCCATAATAATTACTAGAAGGCACCACCCATCCTCTCCATAAAGATTGTACTTCATTATATGTGTGTGATACAGACAAGGAGGGAGAAGATTGAGAAACATGCCAACCTGCAACCTTCAAAGCGAAAGCCTCGAGAACGCAAAATCATGACCATGGATTCAGCACCACTGATCTTCTAACGCCTAAGCAATCACTCAAATCATCATTTCCATATTAATCATTGCCTCCACGCATAAAGGAATATATGAATATACAGACACTAATGGACATCTCTAACTTGCATCCTAAGTTTATCACATATTTGGATAGACTATCTTCTCCTACGTTTAGGACTTGGCACCTAATTACCCGAAGATTTATTCTATCTGCTGCTAAACTTTCTAAATAAAACAAGATTTAAAAAATAAAGAAATACTAACATGATAAATAAGAACAAATTAAATACACTATTATTCTTTCCTTTTAGATGTGTAGGTGGGTCCCACATGACAAATGCATGCACTTGAGTGACACACACACAAACACATGGACACGCGCACACCCATACCCATAGTTATCAGAATCATACAATTCGTATCCCAAAACCTAAGGAAAACAATTCATATCCATGCAATGAATCTCATTTACAAATGAATCTTAGGATTTAGGTTCACATCTTACAATTCGATACTCATTTCACCGAATCTTACAATTCAAGCGATTTGACTGAGCGGGAATAGCTTGAACCAATAAGTTAATATTAATAATATTTTACTATTTTGTTTTTCTATTTCTTTCTTTCTTTTAGCGCTTTTACTGTTAAAAGGTTATTTAGTATTTAACGAAACCTCTTAAGAATCTCTGCAGCTTTGGAGAGGTTTTAGAGATGAATAAAGAATATGTATTTGACTAAAGCGTTCGACTGTACAGATGTTGCATGTCTATATCTTCTTTTTTAAATAATATTTTCGGTTTTTTCCCTTCGCAGACCCTTACTTCAAGTGATACCCGACCGTGTGAAATCAATGGTTTGGATTTTATTTTTACTTTTTTATAATGATATGATAAATTTATTTATCGTTGTATTTATACTATTGTGAATGAGAAAAAAGATGGAATATGAATAACTACTTTTTTGTTTTTCTTTTTTAATATATAATTATTTTACATTTTTGTTAGAAAAATAAATCCTACAATTCGCAATACGATGCACAATACGATTCGATTCATGGGTATGAACGATTTGTAATATGATTTCGATTTTCAGAACAATGCCCATACCCATACCAATCGCACACTTAAGTGAATGGGCTCCACATGACAATTAGAGGTATGATGGGTCTCGTCCTATGCACGAGTGGGATTTTCCACATGGGCCTTGGGATAGATCTGGCCCATTATCCAAAAGACCCTTCTGTGGCAGCCCTTCTTACCTGAATAAAAAACTATCTCCAAAGTACTTCCCTCACATGACAAAAGCATTTCTCCAATAATACATATTAAGTGTTCTTTGATACATAGCGATAAATGAGAAGAATATCCTACATTAAAAAACAGACCGGCAAAAAATAAATCATAAACAATATATATTCCATATTATCCTGGGAACAGAGAAAATAATTACTTCTTTTAGAGCCGTGAACAAAGAAAACAACAACAACAAATTAGACATGCACCTCAGCAGGCTTCACACAAGCTGATTGGGAAGACAACTCCGAACCCAAGACCCCAACCACTGAAATAACTCCAGTCTCATCTTCCTGACCTGAAGAGCTCTCCTTATTTGCATGATCTTTCATCTTATCCTATGGGATAAAAAGAAGACAATAGAAAAGAAGGTATGATCAAACCCTATTGTCACACCTCTCAACAGAAAACTCTCATAAACATGCCATATTATAATGGTTTCAGTCGTGAAAACGGGAGAAATAACTATTTGTGAATTACTACAGATCTACAGTCAAACCATGTAGACACCAATGAAAACTAAAAATTACAACCTACTGGATTGTAAAGGTTTCCACCTTTCACCAAACACTTAAAAATCTTGCTGAAACTGAAAGGGGCTTTGGTATTCATCTTCATGAATATGGTTGAAAAGAATGATCAAACGTGCCGAAAGGTCATATGTGCAAGACCCAAGGATTGTATCAAATTGCTCTTTAAACTTGAGAATACCCAACCCTAGAAACATACCTAAATGCACGTTTGTGGGGCCACTTTTTCCACAGAAAAAGCGTCCAGAAAGGTGGAAAAGGTTTTCTTATCCATTTTTGGTGGGGGCTGCTTTTCCATAAGAAAGTGTGAAAAAATTAACAAAATTTTCCATGATTCGGCAGAGAACCATTTCCGCTGGATTCAGACTTGGTTTTCCCCGGAAGTGATTTTCCACAGAACCACACACACAAAAGTGCCCTAAACAGATCTGATCTTCCAAAGGGAAACGAAATGCAGAGAGGAATAGCCTAACAAACAAAGGAAAATAGATAGATACGCAGACGAAACATTCCCACAAACAAACATAAGAAAGAAGTTGAAAATTGAAAAGAAAAACAGAGATAGAGAGAAGAGATCTCAGACCTGAAAGTCGGAGCTGCTCAAGAGAAGAATAAGGAACAGACAGAGAGAGAGAGAGAGAGGAGGAAACACAGAATGAGTACAGTAAGATGAAATGATTTGCGACAGTTAAACCTGTTTTATATGAAGCTGTCCGTTTAAATTGAAAGTACGATAATGCCCTTCCTTCTGGAAGCAACTGGGGATTGTCTTAGGAGAGAATGACGAAAATACCCCTACGAATGATGAAATGGCCCTCAGCTTTGGGATGTGGAGTGGGGGGTCTGGTGGGATCCAAGGGGAGTTTTGAGTTAATAAGAAAATGCGAGGGTGTGGAAAGAATGGGGATCATGTATAAAAACCTGATTTTCTCTCTTATTTTTTTCATTCAAACAAACAATCTAGAGGGTTTATTAGGTAGTATGAGATTTTACACCATTTGGCAAATTTTGATGGAATGAAATAGTATGCCTCTGTTTCACGAACATGGTGGATCCTGACAGGTCCACTCAAGATTACTGTAGAATAATGCATCACATGATCTGGGTGCAAAATGTGGATTTTGGTTTATCTTCGGTGGGAAGGGAAGGGGTGTTTTGGTAAATCGGGCGGTTAGATTGGGGAAGGGGAGGGAAAACGGGGCAGGGCAGGTGACCACACACTTGAGTGAGTGGGTGAGTGAGAGGTAGGAGCAGCCCTTGTCTGTATTATAGGCATGCAAAAAAAAAGGTTTTGTTTTTTGGGGTTTGGTAGGGGACGTGTATTGAAAACTTAAATCCAAATCCAGACCAACCCCAATAGAAAGAAACGAATGGTCAAGATTGGTTTAACTCAAACATCATCTAGTCTGAGTCACTGTCTGACTGTTGGATACCTTGCAGGAGGGGAAAAAATTCTAGGAAAGATTGTCAAGAGATTCATCATAGAGATTAAAATTATTGATTGATATCTAGCGAGACTTCACCAATTATTGGGGTTAATCATGTTGAGAAAATTTCAAACGCACCCACCTCTTTTGTGGGGCCTACCTACATTTCCAAAAATACGTCAAATACCCTTCTCTTCTCTTCTCTCCTTCCCCGTTCCCTGCTCCGGCCACCTCCACCCAATCCCGCCGCCACCAATCCCTCTCCCGCTCTCTATCTCTCTCCCCCGCCGGCGGCCCCCGTCCCTCTCCTCCCCTCCCCTCCCCCCTTTCTCTTTTCCTCTCTCTTCCTCTCTCCCCCTCTCCCTCTTGCCCGCCACCGGCCCCGCCCAAAATCTCTCCGACCTCCCCCTCTTTCACTCCTCCTCCCCCTCCCCCTCCCCCTCTCCCTCTTTCACTCCCCCTCTCTGACTCTCACCCGCCGCCTGTCACGTCCCTAAAATACAACCAAGGGATAACATAAAAAATAAAAAAAATAAACATTCATTTTCCTATGTTCAATGTAACACAAGCTCCCAAATATGGACCCACAAAATTCCAAAACATAGTGAGTCATAATAAAATCTTTACGGAAGCATTAAATCAATTGGTATCAATATCCAAAATCCAAACCAACACATAACCAACTAAATATTTAAGGTTAAAGTTTCCAAAATAACCTAAATAAAACAACTAAATAAAATTATGTTCATTATGAATAAATTGCTCCTAAAATAATCTCTACGATGAAAGTCACTCTCGTGTGGTCTCAGACGGCTCCGTAGCCATATCCTGCTCTCCTCTCGGGTTCAATAACTGGCTCAAACGCTTAAAACGTTTGACCCTCCTCCATCTCCATCTGATCAAAGTGTTGGATGATGTGCCAAACGGAGTCCACCTCACATGGGTCCACATCTCTAAGGTCGCCCGTGAGTCCTCCTCCGGATCCATGGATCAGATCAATCATCGGGTGACCCACCTGGATCCCGTGATAAAAAAACACGCAAAAATAGTTCTAAACAGCTGTGTCCCAAAATCTGCTACAGGTCCGGTCTTCACTGGTTTCCAAAGAGTTTGCAATGAATCCAAATTCACCCAACCTATACATTAACACATGATTTATAAATTTTTGGATGATTAAAAAGGGGTTCTGAAGCTCAACTGGGTGGGTAATGGTTGACAACAATTTGAGAAAACACTGCAATAGTGATACTAAAATAGGAAAAGTCGATGAAATCACAATCATAAGTCAAAATAACATAATAACATTATCATATGAAAAGGGTAACAAAGGGGTTTCTACATGTATCAACACGCAAATCAAGGAAGAACACAAGTATTAAATCTACAAATTATGGTTAGGTACTTGCTTGCGGTCTGCGGTTGAAGGAGACGGTCTAAAATTCCTTTTGCCAAAGAAGAGAGAGTTGTGTGTGAAAATAAAAGAGTGTGGTGGTGTGTATAAATAGGAAATAAGAATAAAAATTGTGAATTAAATTATAAAAAGAATAGAGTTTGGGTTCTAAATAGATAAGATTCTTGGTTAGAGAAGAATTATACCTACTAAATTGGGCCCGGGTTAACTATGGGTCAATGCACCTATCTAATAAGTCCAACTCACCAAACCTAAGCCTAACGTGGTCCCCACTTTGACTAATTACGTATTTAATTAAAATACAATCAATTACATAATAATAATAATAAAATAAATAATTTATATATACATATATATTAAATAATCAAAACATCACACTGACTGTCGTCGCAGCCCCCGCCCGCCTAGTCTTCCTCTCTCCCTTTTCCTCCCTTTCTCTCTGTCCCTCCCTCCCCTTCGGCAGCACCGAGGGGATGGTGCGGGTGGGGATGCAGAAAGAAGTGGGAGCAAGGCTATTGAGAGAGAGGGAAGGAGAGGGAGATGGGTCGGCGGTGGGGTTGGGGAGAGGAAGGTTGGGCCGGCGGAGGTTACCCGAGGTTGCCGGAGCAGGGAGAGAGGGAGAGAGAAGGAAGGAGATGGAGAGGGGTAGTAGTTTAGGGGTATTTTTGTCATGTGTAATTTTTTTTAAAGGTCTAGTGTGCTCAACAAAAGAGGTGCGTGATTTCAGAATTTCTCAATAATGTAAGCATGTCGTCCACTTGAAATCATCATCTCTATCTTTAGGGCGTGTTTGGCAATTAACTAGTTAAGTTAAAGCAAAGTGAATCCAGACAAGAAATGACAAGGGGGCATATCAAAAGTACATAATTTTAAAATTCCCTCTGAATTTTTTTTAAAAAGTAAAAAAAACCTCCTTTCTCCACTAAAAGTCAGAAAAAAAAACTTCACTTTTTTTATACAACTAGTGGGAGGTACGTGCGTTGCATGTAATTGTCGGTGAGCCTTTGTGTGCAGTGATATGTTTAGCTATTTTCTCAAGATGGGAATCCATTTTGATGGGGAAAACTTCACTTTAATAATCCACCCTTTTTACAAATTATAAAATGAAGGATTAGGATAGAAAAATCCCATTGAGTCGATAGTAGGAGGCCTTTTTTTATCCTGTGTAGCAATTATTGGTAAAAGTGCTAGAAAATCATTCAGGTAATTCCATGAGAATGAACATGACTGAAGCAGCAGGTCTTAGAACACTTGCAAAAGTTTAATCCATTGGAATTGCAAGTACACAAAAGAATACAAGTGTCAGCAAGAGCCCACAACAAAGATTAAAGTTTCTCATCATCCCAAACTTCACGACAAACTTATTACAAAAATAATTCTATGCTAAAAAAATATGAAAGCAATGTAGGGTCTTTAACTCTATTTTCCTTGCAAAGTTATTTGCTAATAACAATTACCTGACACACTTAGAACAGAATAACAATTGACTTTTATGGTAACTTAGACTATCACATGAACCATCATTTATGTGTAAATTGTGTGCTATATTGTTTAACCTTAGATTTGAGTCGAATGATGTGAGTGTGAATGCATCAAACTATAATTCCTACATATTAAGAGGTTATGAGACTCACATAAGTTCTGTAGCATGTTCATGCAGGAGATATGAAGAGAAACAAGATCCAAGTGTCCACAACAACAATGAATAAAAGAGAGAGAGAGAGAGAGAGAGAGAGAGAGAGAGAGAGAGAAACAGCAACAATGAACCCAAAAACACATCAATGATGAATGAACAAATCAAATAACTATCTAATTTCAAAATTCTTCAATGCAATCATGAAAAGGGAAGAAGAAGGTCTGGGAGGAAAGCTACATGTCAAGACTACAAACATCCAATTATATTCAGTGATCATCCTACTACAAAGCATGTGCATCATTTCCTTTTGAAGAATCCTACTACAAAGCATGTGCATCATTTCCTTTTGAAGATAATATGAGAAACCATCCATTCTTCTCCATCATTAGATGCATCAAGCTAACTTGCTTGGATCAAAAGGACCCACTAGAAGTTAATCAACTTCATTACTGCTGCTTTGCTTCCTGTGAATGATTCTATCATCTCTTTCTCGGCATCCACATTTGTATCCAGATTGTTCAAAAAAAAATTCCCTAGAAGAAATAAAACTGAAATTACTTCATCATATAATAACATAGTTCAGTAGAATGAAATCTCAAAGTCCCAACTCAGGATTCTTTTGAGTTTAGTTGATCAAAGGACTTGATCAGATTATATAGAGGAATGAACTAGTGCAACCAGTTGTACAACATTTGACACATGAACAATCTAATACTTAATTCAGGTCCCTTACTTTTAAGTAGACTGGGATGTATATGCAAGAATTTTTAGTTATGTATCAACCATTGAAATTTGTAAATCTAAACATATTATCTTTCATTCTTTTACTTCAAGAAAGATAATGAGCTACATAATCTCTGTTTCTCCATTCCAATCTATCCAAAGCGAAGTATTGGATAGGCTACACTTTATTCATAGGGGCCATTAGCCTACATAGAAAACTTTTTCTTTACCCGTACCATTGATATTCTACATTGTAGATGTGCAAACTATCTCAAGTGAGCTCCCCTAATTTATCACATATTGATGTTACCCTTAACTACTTTCTGATTCTTTCCTATATTTACCAGACATTCTTCTCAACATTTTTGTATACCCATTTCTTTGCATGTATTTTTTTTTCTTGATTTGCTAATATTCTGTCACACTCAATTATTTCCTAGTTTTACCTTAAGAAAGACTATAAAATCTCAAGTTCTTAGTCAAGTTCAATTCACTTTCTTACCATGTGATTATTAAATTACAAAACAAAGATCAAGTCAGGTAAAGAAGTAAATTATTGCTAAAAAAGTATATTATTGCTTCTTCCATACATGCTACTTGCAAAATGCACGTTTCCCACCGAGAGTCCAATTGGTTGATGACTAATACATCATCCTGTAAACATATAGGTGGGATAGAATAATGTTAAATACAAATGTACAACATTGTTTCATTTACCAACATAGAAGATTTAAAATATATTATACAAATGTTGGAAGCTATAAAAAAATTCATACTTTTGCTTGGTTTTTAGCTTTTGAAAGGACTTACAATTGAAAAAAAAAAGAGCATACAAATTTGCTAGGGACGAAATTCGACATCAGCTGAAAGTATAAGAATAATGAAGTTGATGGCATCATATATGTCCCATCATGAAATGATTATACCGTGTACTGTGGGGCGTATCACTAATAATGTATACTTTGTATACACTCAAATACATACAAAGTGTTGTAAAAAGAAGAGAGGCCAAGATAGAGAATATTAGAAGGAGAAGAAAGAGAGTTTTCTATTATCTCATTATCTGTACAAATATAATAGGGAGGTGCCTATTTATAGGCAAAGTAGCCTCAAAAGAGAGAAACCCTAACTCATCTTAAGTGGGCATCCACCCAAGATCCATATCTTATAACACTTCCCCTTGGATGACCACCATTCAATGATAGTTGCCTCATTAAAAACCTTGCTAAGGAAAAACCCAGTGGGAAAAAACCAAAGTGAAGGGAAAAAGAGTACAACATTCTTCAAGATTATTGAACTGGTGTTGGATGTGCATAATACTGCCTCGTTAAAACCTTAACTAGGAAAACCCAGTGGGATAAAACCTAGAGAAGGAAAAAGAGTACAATGCACAAATGTCAATAGGTAGCATACTTCAGGATGCTCCCTGATAAACCACTCCCCCTGATAATAGCAACTATTTACATAGTTTGATGATGAACTCTACGCATGCCAATCTCATATACAAACTTCTGGAATACTGTTTTTGGCAAAGATTTGGTAAACAGGTCAGCCAGATTGGTACTCGAACGAACTTGCTTGACTTCAATTTCATTGTCCTTCTGAAGTTCTTGAGTGAAGAAAAACTTCGGTGCTATATGTTTAGTCTTGTCTCCTTCAATGAAACCTTCTCGAATCTGTCTTATGCATGCTTCATTATCTTCATAGATAATATTTGGGATATCTGCAATAGAAGGTAATTAACAAGAACTACGAACATGCGGAATCAAAGATTTTAGCCATACACATTCCCTATTGGCTTCATAAAAAGCCAAAATTTCAGCATGGTGGAGGAAGTAGCTACCAAAGTCTGTTTAGTAGAACGCCAAGAAATGGCAGCATTACAATTTAGAAACACATAACATGTCTGTGATCGACCCTTATGAGGATCAGAGAGATAACCTGAATCTGCATATCCTACTAAACTGAAATCTTTATGATCATAAGCATAAAATATTCCCAAATCAGTTGTTCCATGCAGATATCGTATGATGTGTTTAATGCCAATCCAGTGCCTTTGAGTTGGTGCGGAGCTATACCTGGCAAGTAAATTCACAAAAAATACAATATCTGGTCTAGTGCATAGTGCTAAGTGCATCAAAGCTCCAATAGCACTTAAGTATGGTACTTCGGGACCCAATACCTTTTCATTTTCCTCGATGGGACGGTATGAATCTTTCTTTATATCAACAGACTGGACAACCATAGGGGTGCTTAATGGATGTGCCTTGTCCATACTAAATCATTTTAAAACCTTCTCGGTATAATTAGATTGATGGACCAACATCCCATTAGAATTTCTCTCGATTTGCAATCCGAGACAGAATCTCGTTTTTCCAAGGTCTTTCATTTCAAGCTCTTTCTTTAAATAATCAGCAGTTTCTTCGAGCTCTTCTGGAGTCCCTATCAAATTTATGTCATCCACATAAACTGCTAATATTGCAAATCTCTTCAAGAATTTCTTTATAAATAGACACGGGCAAATGAGATCGTTTGCATACCCCTTTTAGACAAGTATTCACTAAGATGATTGTACCACATTCTTCCAGATTGCTTCAGGCCATACAATGATTGCCTTAATTGGATTGAGTACGTACTCCTTGGCTTTGCTTCAGGCAAAGGAAATCCTTCCGGGATTTTCATGTGAATTTCTGTGTCTAAGTCCCCATACAAGTAAGCAGTTACAACATCCATGAGTCTCATTTCTAGATTTTGAGAAACTACTAAACTTATCAAATATCTGAATGTCGTTATATCCATAACAAGGGAATATGTTTCCTCATAATCAATCCCAGGTTTCTGCAGGAAACCTTGTGCCACTAATCGTGCCTTATATCTGGTAATTTCATTCAGCTCATTCATTTTTCTTACAAACACCCACTTGTAACCTATAGGGTTAACATCTTTTGGGGTTTGTGCTATAGGTCCGAACACACCACATTTGTTAAGAGACTCTAACTCTGTTTTGATGGCATTTTCTCATTGTGGCAAATCTTTTCTTTGTCGACATTCATTTATAGAACGTGGTTCTGTGTCCCAATCATCATCATCATTTTCCTTTGATATTTGTGTAGCTACCGCATATGCAAATGCGTCATCGATGATAATCTCATTTCTCATCCATTTCACTCTTGAATAATTGTAAAGTATAGAGATCTCTTCATTTTCCGGTATCGGTGCCTCTTCAAGGGCTTCCAAAGTCTCACCAGGGACTTCCATTATTCTAGAGAGAACGGACTTTTCCATAACCTCTTCAGGAGCATTATGTACCTCTTTGAGAGGAACCTCTTCAGGAGCGTTACGTGCCTCTTCGAGAGGATATGATGATGATTGCTCATTTCTCCTCTTCCATGGAGCTGAGTCCTTCGAACCTATAGGTCTGCCATGCTTCTGGTGTATCGCAGATTCTTTTGCTGCCATATTTTGACTTTGTCCTACAAGGACATTAATCCTGGCAGGTGCATTCATAGCTAGCACATGTGATTTCGTCACTTTTGCTGCATCGTTAAATGCATCAGGTAATTTGTTTTTGTAAGTGCACAATTCTCCATACTTCATTCTCACATTGTAAAGGTCGGGGATCCAGATGAGACAAAGTGGAAGTATTCCATGTTAATTCTCGTCGTTCTTCAGGAACGGGTTGTTCTACATGAACAATACATTCTTCAGGAATTATCTTATCTCCCACTAACGGCGGGAAGATTGTCTCATCGAATTGACAATCGGGAAAACGAGCGGTGAAGACATCTCCTGTCCTTGGTTCTAAATATCGAATAATCGAAGGAGAGTCATAACCTACATATATTCTCAATCTACGCTGTGGTCCCATCTTAGTACGCTTAGGGGGTGGTATTGGGACTTGAACTGCACAACCAAACTTACGCAAGTGAGAAATATTGGGTTGATGTCCTGATATAAGTTGTGCAGGATAATATTGATGATAAGCCGTGGGCCGAAGTAGAATTAACGTTGCTGCATGCAACACAGCATGTCCCCAAGCACTAACCGGTAAGTTGGACTGCATCAGCAGAGTCCTAGAAATAAGTTGGATGCGCTTGATCATGGATTCGGCTAAGCTATTCTGAGTGTGGACATGGGGGACAGGATGTTCGACTACAATTCTTATAGACGAACAGAAATCATCAAAAACCTGTGATGTAAATTCGCCTGCATTATCAAGTCTTATAGACCTAATGAGATAATCAGGGAAATGAGCCCTCAGTTTAATAATTTGAGTTAATAGGCGGGCAAATGCTACGTTCCTAGTTGAAAGTAGGCAAACATCCGACCAACAGGTGAAGGCATTAATCAAAACCATAAAATACTTAAAAGGTCCACTAGGGGGATTGATGGGTCCACAAATATCACCCTGTATCCTTTATAAAAAGGATGGGGATTCGTATGCAACTTTAGTAAGGGAGGGTCAGGTGATCAATTTCCCTTGTGAACATGGGATACATAAGTACCCACTAGGTATGGTCAATTGATGGTTCTCTAAGGAATGACCAAAAGAGTTATCTATGACTTTTCTCAACATAGTAGCCCCAGGGTGACCTAACCTATCATGCCAAAGCTGTAAAGCCTTAGGATCACTGAGCTTCGGGCTCGACTTTGTTGTTTTGCTCATAACAAAATGGGATTCAACATTGGATATTGTCGTGTAATATAACCCTGAAGAGAGTGCACTTAGTTTTTTTAGTATTTGCTTCTGGTTTCCAATACTAGTAACGATGCATAAGTATTCCTTGTTACCTTCACTTACAGTCTCAATGTGGTAACCATTCATTCTGATGTCTTTGAAACTAATCAAGTTTCTTCGGGAACTTTTTGAGAACAAAGCATCTTTAATGAATAGATGGGTACCATTAGGTAACATCATATGGGCTCTTCCGGAGCCTTCAATTATCTGCACAAGTCTAGCTATGGTGGATACCTTTCGTGGAATGAACTTCAATTCTGAGAAAAATTTCTGATTTTTCAGAATGGTGTGTGTTGTGGCACTATCTACCAAACATAAATTGTCCTCAGTTCCATGATCCATACCTTAAACAAAAATAATAAAAACATCATAACTATGCAATCACATGATTAAAATAATTTAAAAAACACCATAAATTAGGGCATTAATGAAGTTTTCTATCAAAATAAAAAAAAATCTAAGAAACATGCATTTCAAATGAACTAAAAGAAATTTAAGTTTTTAATGTTCAAAGAATCATGGGTCTTCTAGACCATGCCAGGGGGTGCCCCCAATATTGAATAGAGCAGAGTTGTATTCAGATTTTGTTTTATAATCTTGTAACCTCAGGTTTAACCATTCATTCCGAGCAGCTGGCAGTATGACCATCTTCTGGTGATCATACCTATCCTTCAGGGATTTCCATAGGCCTACTGGGTCTTCCTCAGTAAGGTATTCATGTTTGAGGTCGTCATGTATGTGGTGGCGCAAGAAGATGAGGGCTAATACATTTTCCTCTGGGGACATCTTGTTACCTTCCTTTATGGTCTCTCCTAATTTCTTGGATTGCAAGTGGATTTTAGCATACAATTGCTAAGATAAATAATTGTCCCCATTTATGTTAAGTGCTTTAAAGTCAAGTTTAGTCAGATTTGACATCATGCAAGAACTGTAATAAGAAATTTATATTAAGTTAACCATATGCAGATAATCTATAAAGTAAAAGGAAAAGAGAAAAAAAATGAAATATTAACATTAGAAGTAGTTAAGGAACAAATTTAAAAGAAATTGGCCAAAGAAAAGTTAGAACATCAGGTTCACAACTTTGAGAATCAGAACTGTCAGTTCTGTCAAAACTTCAAGCTTGATTTAGAACTTCAGGTTCATAACTTGGAGAATGAGAACTGCTGGTTCTGTCAAGACTTCGGGCTTGATTTAGAACTTCAGGTTCATTAGAACTGCAGGTTCTGTCAAATCTTCAGGTTTGAAATAAAACTTCTGGTTCTAACAATTGATCAGAACTTCTGGTTCTGTCAAAACTTCAGGTTTAATTTTATGGCTTTATAATTTTATGGATATAAATCTGTAGGTTCATATCATTATTTCAACTTTTAGGACTTCTGGTCCATAGATCAGTGAACTTCAGGTTCAAGTTTAGAACTTCTGGTTCTATTTATAAATTCATAAATTTAAATTTAAAATAGATAAAGTATGCAAGAGGGTTAACAGTAAACAAAATACTATAAATATTATAAACAAGCATTATAAATTGATTTTATGCATTTTAATAAATTGGATTTGTACTATGGTTTGAATACTACTTACCTGATCGTAGTTTAGGAAAAAAAATTTAATCGTTGAAATGCTAATCTATTGCGTCTATTAAGTAATGCTTGTCACCGCGAATCCGTAGAACCAAACCGTCCGCCGATCGAAGGTCGATTGAAAAAATTATGCATACCAAGGCAAGAAACAAATCAAAACACGTCTGTCCTTCTCAATGAGACAAACCGAGGCAAAGTACTACTCACCGTACCAACGCATAAGGTCTTCTGAATGTACTCTCAGATCGAAAAGCAACTATTCTTCTTTCTTTTGTTTTTGTTTGGTTACGCAAACGAGAGACAAAGTCTTGCATATAACTTTGTGTGGCACGGAAACCGAGGGGAGAGAATCTCCTTGATGTTTGAATGTAACTGAGGAACGAAAAAGAACTCTCCTAAAGCAGGAAAAATACGCACGGTGAGGAAGGCTTGGCTTGGTTTTTTTTTTCTTTTTTTTTTTCGTGCTGATAACGTGTTGTAAAAAGAAGAGAGGCCAAGATAGAGAATATTAGAAGGAGAAGAAAGAGAGTTTTCTATTATCTCATTATCTATACAAATATAATAGGGAGGTGCCTATTTATAGGCAAAGTAGCCTTATAAGAGAGAAACCCTAACTCATTTTAAGTGGGCATCCACCCAAGATTCATATCTTATAACACAAAGATTGTATTGTATTGTTAAGTTCACTAAAATTTTCCTTGAAGAAGAGATTTTACATGAAATGGGCAAGTTACAAATAGGGCTGATATGAGGATTTCAAGCATCTTGCAAAACATAAATTCTAGAAGCTACCAAACAAACAATTAAAATTAAGAAGAAAAAGTAGAGTTCAAGAAATTCAAGTAATCTGTCTCCATATAATTTGCAAGAGATGAAATTCCAAGAATTTGAAATCCATAAAATAAAATAAGGAAAAGGAAAATCAAGGAAGGATTAAAAGAAAAAAAGACAATCCACAAGAGCACTTACATGTTGAGCTCTTTGAGGGAGTATGCATTATGAACGAGGTAAGATGTGAATTGTCATATATATTCACATTGGCAAAGCTCAACTTCTGTCTAATATAGGAAAAGGATGAAGTTACCGAGAAAGTAAAAAGAGAACAATCTATAAATATAGGAAGATGAGGAGATAGAGAGAGACTGATGTTTTTTTGTACATAAAAAACAGTAGTGGAGAAACCATATCCAATACAATGTAGTCATGGTTTGTAATGCAAGACCAATAGTCATTGGGTAATCATAAAAGTAGATTGAAAAGAAATATGAATTGAGTTAAGGAGACAAAATACCTGAGATGTCGTGTTTAATATGTAAAAAAAATGGAACTATCATAAACGAAAGGGAAGAATTGTCATCATGCAGGGAAAGAATATATGATGAAATATAAAGAAGCAATGAAATAGAGATACAAGCTATCTAGTAAAGATTCTTTGATGCATACATTGGGAGCTGGATTGCATTCATCACACATTGGTGGGGTTCTTGAGGAGAGAAGAATTATGTATATAAACTAACTGGATTAATTTGTCTTTCGTATAAACAAATCGGTGAGTTATAAAACAAATATTGGTGAATTATAGGCAGTGAAAGACTGAAAGTAAAGTCTCAGATTAAAAGTTTTCCATCAGTAAATATGTATGTGGTAATTCTTTACAAAATATAAAGCAAAAGTAATAGATACAAGGATTGTATAAATCTCATCATTCAGAAATTTACATGTTGCTACTGGTTAATTACATCCAACCTATTACAAAATGACCATCATAAGAAACAATACAGTGACCAACATCAGCGTTTCAAATTTATAGTTATGCGGCAATCATTGTCTTCATATGCCATTGGCTTTGATCCTACAAAGGATACAACATTTCAACAACTCTTGAAGGGATTAACAAGTATCAAAGTTATAAACGTTACGCTGAGTAATACTTTTAAAGTTAGTGAAAGAATAGTGTTATGAGTCTGATAGCCCTTTCTCTCTTCTTCTTCTTCTTCTTCTTCTTCTTCTTCTTTTTTTTTTTTTTTTTTTTTTTGTGCAATTTGTCATTGGCTATCTCAATTAGGAACCTAATTGACTCAATAATGAGTTAGGCCAGAGTTGTAAACACATTTAAAGTTTTATAACTATCCTTGGGTAGCTATTTTAATTAGAATAATTGGATATGTAAGTGATTGGATAGATGAGAAAATACCATTTTTGCTACATAAACAAATCTAAAAGCTATTCATTCTTTTGCGATGTGATAATAATGGCCCTTTTCTGACCACTTTGATGTTCTTGTACTTTGATGCAGAAAAGAAAAATCTTGTCTTGACAATTTTTCATCCATATTTTTACTTGATCATGATTTTCCTGCAAATGAAATAAAGATAAAAAAAATAAAGATTTTATTTCAAAACATCTTGAATAGATTATATTTGACAATTACAAAGGTTATTGAAATAAAATTACCTTCATTTGAGTATTCATAATATATTCTCATGTACAAGAGAAATTTTTTTTCTTCATCTTCAAAGAGCATTGCATGAATAGACGTGGTTGAGTCTGTAATTTCAACATTGATAATGCATCTATAGTTTAATGAAAGTTAGTATGTGTTTTGATTAATAAATGTAAAGTACATAAATTGTCTACATTATTAGCATACCTTGGTACTGCAGTGTCTAATTTGTTGCAGTTGAGGCATGTAAATGATGAATCGTACTTTTCTTGTGTCTTTTTTTTTTTTTTGCAATGATTGCATGCCATATACCAAAACTGCTGGTTTTCTAGTATGCTTGTAATTGAACCTTTGACCCAATGAATGCTATCCTATAATAATATATTTATGATGGTATACATGTGGAATAAATAATAAAATGGAATAAATAGATACATACAAGTTGTCCAAAATCCATGATTTTCTGGATCAATGTTGTTTCCAAATCTTTTGGCTTTGGTAGTTGTAAGTATGATTTATTTGAAACAATATCATCAAATACTTCTTTTTTTTTTATAGAGCTGTAAAATACAAAAAAGAATTAGTTAGTTTGATTTTTTTATTTAAGCATGTATAATGTTTTTCTTAAAAGAAAATACTTACAACGAAAGCATTTCTTCTGATTCGGGTATGGTCTGATTAATGAGAATATTTGATGATAACCTTGTTGAGAATGACCTTCTTCCTTAATTGAGGATGAAAACACCAATTAAAATATTATTAGTCACAAACATAATTTAAAAATTGTAAGTACTATGAATCAATATCAGTATTCAAATAACAATATATTTTATCCTAAAATTATTATTAGAAGTGAGGTAGATATTATAAATTAATTTAGTCATTTTTATTTCATACATCTAAACTCTTTTGGAGCTAGATTTGTGGCGACAATGACTGGCTTGGATAGTAAGATTTCGAATATTATTTTAAATTCATTTTCTATGAATTTGTCTCAGATAGATAGAAATATAGGCTCCAAACTATATAATAACGAAGTTTAATAGTTAGTATTTTTTGGGGTATCTTTGAAAAGTTTTTAAAATATGTATACATTGAAAAGTAATAAGATTTTGAGAATGTTAAAAATATACTTTAAATCAACGATTGTCTTCTTTGTAGTCGCTTTTGCAGTGTTGCATGCTCTATATTAGGACAAATATTGGAATTAGTAATTACAAATACTATTATTCATTGTAATTATAAACATAAATGTATTATAAAATTTAGAGCAAACCTAAGTTTGATGTTACTTTTGTGGGATTTGCACTTTTAGAAGCATATCTTTTCTTCTTTGGAGCAAGTTCTAATGTTTCACTTTGTAATATTTGTGTCCTTTTATTTGCTTTCCTCTTTTCCATGTTGATTCTTTTTTATATTGAGTTGTGTTGCCTCTGATGACGCTTTTTGGAGTTATCTTTTATAGAAAAGAACAAGTAAGTCAATTTTTAGGTTTCATACTATATTTAAGTTATGCTCAGTTCTTACATTTGATACTGTATTTAAGTCATGTAGTATGAATTTAACCTTTTAACACTGTGTAAAATGTCTTTCAAAATGTAAACTATCTTAAAGTATATGATGGTAAAGCAGACAACATAAATCAAGTAAGTTCATATAAATAAATAAAAAATTAACATGATTCCATTTTAGATACTTATTTTTTGTGTTTAAAGTTAAAGAAAAATGATATCAGAAGTCCATTTTTATATAGGTGGACAACATTAGCAATTTAAAACAGAAGAACAAAAGAGCAATGAATCCATTAAAAAATAGCATCAAATGTAGTAATAAAAGAACTATCAATTATCTAAATTTACTGCAAAAATGTATATATGTTCCAACAAATGCTAAATTAAATGGAAGGTAAGCATTCCATAAAAGAAAACTAAGATTAAAGAAATTAAGAAAAATAAGCAGAAATCCTAAATGAAGGAGCCATATTATTGGAAGAAATAATAACATGAGAATATCTCCTGAAGTTATTTCATAGACCGTAATGACAGGAAGCACATTAAAATAAAAGAAAACTCATCTTCAGGTAAGAAAGTTGAGCTCTACTATTGGAAGAACCTATTATAAATTTCAATTAGTGAGATGATGAATCCATCTAGATTATCGCATATCATTTAATTTTATTCCAGTGGTACCTAATAACTTTCTGAGAGAGTATGCAATGGTACCTAATAAGAAATTAATGAATATGTAAAAGATTTTGCAAATTATCAGAAAAGGTGAGAGAGTATCAGTGTAGTAGGTGTGGGACAGGATTTGCCTTGCATCATTAGAAATATGTGTGCATACTGAATATCATATCCATCATTGACTTCAAAATATTTATATTAAAAATATTCAAAAAGTATAAGCTTAGATTCGAAATATGAGCCACCTTTTGTAATAAATGAGCTATATATTAGTCCATGAAGATATCCCATTTCTATCAATGTAGAATTCACTAGAAGGAAATGTATAGAACTATCAAGCATGACAATAGATTGAAAAAGCAACATAGAGATCATAACAGTTGATAATACAGTATCAATGACAGCAAAAGTGGATGTTTCACTACGTTGGGCTCACAATGCTCAAAACTTATATTTTGCGAAAGTACAGAGAAGGAAAAGACCAAAGACATGCACCCAACAAATGAAATCCCATATTGTGTGAAGGGCCGACGATCTATAGTGGAACTTTAAATTATTTTGAAAGGCTTTGAGAGCGATTTCCAAGGTACGATTATGGTACACTTCAATGGTGAAACTCTTCAACCATATTCACGAAGAAGGTAACTACATGGCAGTTGCAAAATATGATGTTCTGCTGTATAAGGATTTTAAAATCAAAATCAATTCTGATGTAGCTTTCTGGTGCAAATTTAAATCATATTGGTTTAACGTTATTAATAAAATAATAATGCTATCTGAGCTATCTGAATATAACATGTAGGAAAAACAAACCAAACAGGAATTTCCTTGATGGCATCAGTTCCCTAAAATGGAAGTCTGAAAAATACATAAGTTGTCAAAAAGGAACCGGCCTCTGTGTAAGTGGTTAGATCACCTCAAAGTTATGAATTGCTTTGACCCAAAAGGTAATAAACTGGGTAATTCTAAAATCACTTTCAGTTGTAAATAGCATGAGGAATGAAAGGTGTATTGTAAGTTCAAAAATAAAATTTGCAGTTAATGCAGAGCAACAACTTGATGGATTGGGGTGGATGTTTTCAAAATCGTGACAACTTTGCAAACAGCTAAAATTTTGCAAATGAGTTAGGAAATTGCTGAAAATGATGAAGTGGCTCGCAATTGTTCACCTTTCAAACTCAAAAAGCAGAAATTCAAGATTTGATTAGGAAGGTTTATAAAAGGTTCCAACAAAGAAAGGGGGTAAAAGAGAGCTTGTATCTATTTCATTTTTTCAATTTTGACCCAAGGCTTATGTTTTGATGTGGAAAGAAGAAGCCTCTTTAGCCTCTGAAGCAATGTAAAAAACAATATTTAGGAGTAAAAAGAATTGGACTTGTCATGATTTATTCAAGAAATGATGGATAAATCCTAACGTAAAAACAAAATAAAAAGTAAACAAATGGCAATTCAAAGCAAACAAAAAGCAAAGAAGATCTCACATTCTTGAATCCTTACCTAGACTCAATTAGATTTTCACTTCCTTAGATTCAATCAAACTTTTCATTCGTCAAATGTATACATGGAAAGGATCAAAGGATGCCTTAACTATAGTAAAAGTTACAACATCCATCAATCAAGCTGCCAGACCAAGAAATTTAAGGCATTTACAGCATTGAAGAATTAAACTACAAGCAAGCACCATGGATTGGACAAATAATAGAATAATAAGATCAAATGCTCAAAAGCTAACAATAAGCATGATATGGCAATAATTCTTAAGCTCTGATTACCCAATAATTAGAGTATATGAAATGCGACTTGGTTAAGAGAAAGGCCATTAATCTTATCCACATTAATTAGAGATCTATAGGCAAAATATAAGAGATTTTTAATATCAAAAGGCCATTAATCAAAGTATATGAAATTCGAGTTGGTTAAGAAAATGCATGAATAAGATGAGATGCATTCAAATGAGTTGGAGTAGAAACATATGTTTCAACAAATCTGCCTACAATAACCAAGTCAACTGATACATCTGAAAATTCATCAAACAGATACCATCAGGGCTATCAGAAAACAATAGTGTGTTCTGTCCATGAAGAACGTAAACCTCTACATTGGTAGAAAAGGACAGACCTACTTTATGCATTCATGGAATAGCCGATGGAAATCTCTCTTTTTCTGCCGACTTAAATAGTACAGAAGAAACCACTTTCTTAATGTGATAGATCTGCAGGGGATTGCAAATCTAAGGGCTTGGCTTGGTTTTAGTTATGCTATAATTCAGAGACATTAAAATGAAAAGGGTTCAAAAGTCCAAATAAAACCATGAAAATACAATAGAAAAATGAAAATTGGAAACCTAGAATAGAACCCAAAATCAAAGGAAAAGAAACCTAGATATTGAATATAGAAAAAATGATTCTCAAACTTTACAAAAACAAATGCTTGCCTTAGTTTTTTTTTTTTTTTTTTTGAATGGTATGCTTGCCTTACTTATAAATCAGGTTTTCTTATGATATATTGTAAAGGAACAACGCTTCTCTTCTTATAACTCTTTTTTGGATTTGTTTCTTCGTGAGAGAGATTTTTTTTTTTTTTTTTTGTGGTAAATCTCATCTGTTTAGGAACTATCTTCTCTACTACTTTGGAAACTTATTTAGAGAGAGATGATATGATCTAAATTTACTTGGCGCCCACCCAACCTTGTGTTTGTTACAACGACAAGGTGCTTCAGGATATAGCCAATCTCAGAATTTGAATTCCAAAATCTTAATGTACTGAGTCAAACTTGTTACTTAGAAAATTATACATGCCCACTTTGTTGGGTCATAGCCAGTAGTTAGTATTTACAATGACATGGCTTATTTTTAGTCCAATAGTAGAGCTCTTAAAACCAACAACAGCTTGATGATGATCATGATTGTTAGAGCTTTCTAGGATATGCTCAAACCGGGCGTTGCAAATTTTTCGAACTTTTAGAGAGACTCTTGTTGATAGTCTTATGTATATGGAAAGGAGCCTCTCAATCCTATAGGAAATGTCTTTCAGAAAATCATATCAGTGGAGTAATGACACTACTGTATGTTAGATTCTGAATCACCAATAATTTGCTAATTGATTAGATCGAGCAAAGAAAATTGGCATAAGACTAAAAAAAAATTGGGCATTTCCAAAATCACCCGCATAGTTTAATAAAATGATGAATTGGGTGATCCTAAAATCACCTAAACTCAAATTGGGCATTTCCAAAATCGGTTCCAATTTGCCCATTGCTTTTGTGGGTGATCGTGAAACGCATAGGAACTGATAAACTAATAACAAATTAAAAGAAAAGAAGACAGCACGTACAAGGGTGTTGTCGAGGGTGGCTACGAGGATGAACTGTCCGTCTGCACAAGGCCCAAATACACACAGTCAAGATGATTCAGCATATTCAATTTATAAGCATCGGTCACATATACACTATATGAAGGGAAAATATGACACAGGAAAGAAAACAGAGAAAAAAAAAAAGGAGAGGGAAGAGGAGGTGGAGGAAGAAGAAGAAGAAGAAGAAGAGAAAGAAAAGAGAACCATCAATCACATATACACTATATGAGGGGAAAAATGACACAAGAAAGAAAACAGAGAAAAGAAAAGGAGAGGGAAGAGGAGGTGGAGGAAGAAGAGAGAACCATCAATCACATATACACTATATGAGGGGAAAAAACGACACAGGAAAGAAAACAGAGAAAAGAAAAGGAGAGGGATGAGGAGGTGGAGGAAGAAGAAGAAGAAGAAGAAGAAGAAGAGAAAGAAGAGAGAACAAGAAGCACCTGCAATCGAGAGAGGAGACGGCTCCGGCGATCAATGGCTCAAGATCCGGTAGCCGATCAACAAGATAGGACAAAGCAGCGAGAAAATAGAAAGGGAGATGGAAGATGGAGGTCGGTGAGAGTGAAGAAGATGATGAGACAAAGACGTGGAGGACTTTTTCTGCAGAGAGCCTTGAGAAACAATCAAGAGAGGAAGGGAAGAAAGAAGGGAAATGGGTGTTTGAAAATCTACTCTCCATTTGGCACGTGTTCTACTCTCCATTTGGCACGTATTTGTATATGAGTGGGCGACAAGCTGCAACTTTTAGGGGAATAGAGTCCACCACAACTGCTATTTTTATATAATGGTATAGAAAAGTAAAAGGGATTTCATACTAAACAACTAAAAACAAAACACCATTATAATACCTTATATTTTATTCTCTCTTAATTTGATGCTTCACCTCACCATACTTCAATTTATTATAAATCCAAAAGGACCCTTTAGAGAATTTATATATAACAATCTGTATATTTTGGAGCTTTACACCCATCTTAGAGTTGGTGGGGCTGGCATTAGGATTGGATTTGCTCTTATATTTTGTGTTCGAAATTACCCCACATTTTTGCATTGTGCAACTGTGTGGGTCTAGCAGACGCTACCCAAGGGATTCGTGCATTGGGGAAAGAACCTCAGAATACCCAAGTCATCAAAACAAGATTAAAAAAAATATGGCAGTTTCTTGGCAACCAGTTCGTATATGTAAAAGTCTTTGTTAGCTAGCTACCTTGCTCACAATTAAAGGGAAGTTCTTAAGCAATCCACGAAATTCAACGTATTTAGTGTGAAAAGTTAAGACTTTCTTGGATCAAATTGAGGGTGTTATTCTTGATTAAATTGACTTCGTTTTGTTTTTCTCTTTCCCTTCTCCAGCCTCTTCAAAGACTAACTATTCAAACGGCCACGTGAAATCCTTGCTTCCACCAAGCACTAGGTAAGTAAGGCTTTTGCCTGGGCAAGTGGCCCCAAGAAGAGAGTGCAAGTTCGATGCTACAACCTCCGGTTCCTGAACTGTGGTCGTGGCCAACATTGCTACCCCTATGGGTTATTAAATTGACTTAGATTCAATGGCCCTTTCATGTGATCATCCCAAATCTCATCTGAAAGAGGCTTGATCTAATACATTACACAATTAATTCCATCAATTGATCAAGAAAAAAAAAATAGAAATAGAAAGCTACCAAGCTAAGGTCAAGATGGTTGACCATGATTTTCAAATTATTACAGGTCGTGGTGGTAAAAATAAAATGGGTAAGAGCCTTCCTAAGAGTAAGGGGTCATCTGCATTTTTGTCAAATAAAAAGGCAGAGGTGGTTGGATGCAAATTCTATCGTCTCGGCAGTGGGGCACATCCCCAACCGAATGCATGGTTTGCTGCACCTAAACAAACACATATAGGAACCGCTGATCTAAACTTGTAATGCTCGTAAGAACCCTTGAATCATGTAAATCGTAGATTTAGATATGCCTCTTTATTTTGTTAACGGTGAGTTTAAAAGACCAATAGAAACTCCTTGCTCTTCTACAGTTATGCTTATTCTGCAACCTCCCTTAAAATATGATGCAGGTTTTTTTTTTTTTTCCCCCATTTTTCTATAAAAGAAGGAATTTTTACAATTTGCCTTAAACACTAATTAGACGATTGGATTACAAAAAACATAGAATTGATGGAACAGGGTGCAGTATGTTTTTCTTACAAAATTACCCTCACAACGATATTGTTACCTACGTAATGATATCGTCACTCAATTTGCATATATCTCGATGTCTTAGTTTTTCCATCTCAGTTTTCAATGAAGTTTCTCTGAATGTGGAAGATTAAAAGAAGAAATACATGCTTGAAAGGAAATGGATGCATTAACAAATCTAACTCTGTTTGAAAAAAAAAAAAAAAAACCACCATAAATGTATAAAAGCAAGACAAAGGAAGAGAAAACACAAAATGAAGTGGAGAAAGATAGAGAGGCCACTAGCTTCAACACCACCACCAGCCAACCCCATTTTGAATTAGTTAATCTGGGCATTGAAAACCATTAACTGGGAAATTTTTTTTCCAAAACGAGTTGGATTAGAAAAGGGCTTCTAAGATATTGAAATGGAAGATCAATGGCGATCACCATTACTAAAGGCTTCAAGTATATTGGAATATTCAAAGAAAAAGAGGAATCTTTTAAACGTATATTATCTTGACAATTTGATAAATTTGATATGGTCATCCATTTGAAACATGCGCTTGCTCCATTAGTCTTCAATATTTAGAAAAAAAAATCAATGAAAACCAAGACGGAAAACTAAAACCTCTGCTCTGATGGGCGAGATTAGGCAAAATGGGTATCAGGTGGATAACGATATCGTTATGCAGGTAAAAATTTATCACAAGGGTAATTATGTAAAAAATGTACTGCCCCTAATTCATTAATTCTTTGTTTTTCATAATTAATTCGTCTAATCAATGTTTAAGGATAATTTTTTCGTTAAAATCCCCAAAAAAAAATAAAAAATTGTGTTCAGTGGTACAACAATTTCAATAATGCTTGCTGGATTACATTATAATCACATTAAAATGAGAAGTTAAGAAAGCAAGGAGGGAAACTAGTTGCTGCATGATCATTTCCACCATCCTCTCTCCAGTTTTTCTCCACACCCAAACAACAGTTATTCAGTCGATGTCATATATGTTCATACGAAGGCGAAGATAAGAAATCATTTCTGAAGATAACCCTTCTTCAAACTCCATATTAACCCAAGTTTTGAAATTTAAAAATGTGTTAAACAGTTACCATCATCAAATTCCCAGAACTTGTAGTGCATTATCTAAATTGAGTGATGCACATTCCTATCCCAACCTGTCACCAGAGCCTAAACATAGATCCATATCCAATCCTTGCTGTACAAGGTACCTGCTGGCCACCCTGCAGATCTTGTTCCTTGCTGTTGGGCCATCTAACCAGGTCTTTAACTGAAAATTGGATTCTTCCAAACCCTACAGTTATTGGGCTGGAACAATGCCAGGTCTCTGTGAGCAGGCATAAAACAGCATCCAGTGATCCATCCCAAATTGGGGTAGGCCAACCCAGGCCTACTTGCAAACTTCATACTAAAACAAGCCGGTTTCTTCATTTACACATCCAACCCGACACTTCCAACATTGTAACATGAGCAGAAAATTTATGCAACCACTGTTACAGGGATGAAACTGGCACTCAAGATGTGGTAGACCACTGACTCAATTACCCACTTGCCTGAGCATAATCAAAAGTCTCAGAGCGAAAGCTAAAAGCCAGCAACCTGTATTCAGCCCCCGCTATCAAGGTGTAGAAACCTCATGGTCTTGATGGTTTCACTTTGTCTTGATAGAATTCATCAAACAAGGAAAAGAAAAGCATACTGGAGTGTAAATAAAAAATAAGGCAGAACATATTAAGAATATAACCAAAGCTAGGTTCCGTGTTTCTATTATGCATGGCCATATTAAAAATAGCATCACAATGTATTCTAATAAATCAGGATATCTCAAGACTTCCAGTAGCACAAAGCAAGATGATCAAATATATTGGATGCAACTGATTTCTTTTTGGGAAGCCAGAAATATTACATCGAGACAGTAATAACAGAGATTCAACTTTCCGGTCCTTTTGCCATCCCCAAAGGAGTAACTGGAATTACGCATGAGATGCGGAAGTGACAATTTCAAGAAAATTGTCACACATGCTGGGTGGGGAGATTTCCAAAACGCCCCCTTAGGAAGTAGGGTATGCCTCTGGACTGGGCTATCAGATAACCCACTCATTTTCCCACGATAGCTTGCATCATATAAAGTTAGCATTTCTTAAACTAGTGTCAAGGTGTGGCCATCTAAACTGAGCAATCCACCAACCAAACAGAGCCGGCAAAAATTATGGATAGATGATACTGCAATCCCACATCTCAATACAAAACACAGTTTTTCAGAAAGAGACTTTTGAGCAGTCCTGCCATTTGTCGGTACGGAGTTGTTTGAGGGGCAGCACCAAAAGTTCTAATCCATGAGAAATAAAGGAGTAAGAGCTATTCCATTTGACTGTGAATCATTGGATGAAAAAGAAAATTTCCAATTTATAATACACAAAAATTATATAGAAGCCTTAACTCAAAGTAATAGAAATTCAGAGTCACAACCCAGTTCCTTTGTTCTTTTTCACCTGAGAAACCTCTGAGACAAATAAAATAGAAAGGCACAGATGAAATTTTAGTCATGAAGTAAGAACAGGAAAGTGATATAAACAGGGTATATGAGAATTAAAATGGAATAATTTAACACAAGCCACATGAAATGATGGCAGATGTGAACCAGAAAAGAGAGAACAATCAGCACACAGCTAAAAATGAGATGATCAAACACCAAAGAAGTAACAGCTGTATCTTGTATGTTCATTCTACAGTGACGTTTTTGGTTCAGAAGGTTCTGCAGTTTGAAAATCATTGAGAGTAGTGAACATAAAGTGATGGCCATAATTATTCTGGATGAAATGAGAAAATGATTCCAAATTTTACTGCAATCATGTTTCCTGTTGATTCACATCACAATCTTAAAAAATTAAAAAAAAAAAAAAGAAGAGAGAGAGAGAGTAAGAAAAAGAAGGAAAACCTGTACTAGAGTAGTGACAGGAGATGCCCTGCCTTCACCAATAATCCCTGCAAGAGCACAAACCACCCTTAAAATGATGGAACCTATTGGCATCTCTCAGTATAATCTCTCGACCCATAATCTTTGCGATCAACTTAATTGCAGAATGGCAATCCCCGCAAATTCGGAGGTTCTTCATGATTCGAATAGGCATTCCTTCCGGCACCTTTAGAAGTCCAAATGCCACTGCTAGCTTCTCGCTGTGGTAGCTCAAGCTGTGCACTTTCTGTTCCTCATCCACATCGTGAAGCACAAAACTACCATCAGGACAATATCCTACTTCTCTTAACATCCCACCTAACTTTTCCAACATCCCAACAATCATCTCATGCTCAGGATGCCTCAATTTATCCCCCCCAGTAAATACATGTACCTTCTTTTCGACCTCAATCCAACTACACCCAGGAGACTTGCTCACTTTTCTTACTCGCATAACATTTCTCAACTCTGCAACATCTTCCCATCTCTTCCTGGATGCATAAATATTTGACAGCAAGATATAGGGCCCAGAGTTTTCAGGTTCCAGTTGCAGGAGCTTCTTTGCAGCAACCTCAGCTAAATCTAAGTTCATGTGGGTCTTACATGCACCTAATAAAGCACCCCAAACAACAGCATCAGCTTCAATAGGCATCTTCTTGATCATATCCATCGCCTCATGGACATGGCCCGCTCGACCAAGAAGATCAACCATACAAGCATAATGTTCAGCTGTTGGCTCAACCATATAGACCAACCTCATCGAATCAAAAAATTCCATCCCTTCTTTAACCCTCCCAGTATAGCTACAAGCAGAAAGGACTCCAACAAATGTGACATCGTCGGGGACCATGCCTGATGAACACATTTCATGAAAAATTAGCAATGCTTCCTCCCCTAAACCATGTTGGGCATAACCAGTAATCATTGAATTCCACATAACTACATCCTTCATTGTGAAGTGGTCGAACATCTTCTTAGCCCTAACAAGATCGCCACACTTAACATACATAGTAATCAAAGCTGATGCAAGAAAAACATCTGAATGAAACAGTGATTTGACCACCTCAGCATGAATCTCCCGACCATGGTCAAGAATAGCTAGGCTGGCACAGACTGTCAGAATAGAAATGAGAGCAGCAAAGTTTGCCCGGGTTCCAACCTTTTGCATTGAAGCAAACATATCAAGGGCTTCCAGTTCAAACCCATTCCTTTCATACCCCTTTATTATTGCACTCCAGGACCCATCATCCTTTTCCCTCATCCTGTCAAAAACCTGTCTTGCCTCAACAATTTTCCCATTCTGACTAAATCCAAGAATCATTGCATTACAAGCAGTCAATGACTTCTCTGGCATTCTCTTAAAAAGATCCGATGCCTCCTCCATTCGCCCACACTGCATGTACCCAGTCAATACTGCTGTCCAAGTCACCTCATTCTTCTCTGGCGTCACCTCAAAAAGCTTCCGAGCAATGTCCACCTGCATATTCTGTGCATAACCTGAAATCATTGTAGTCCAAGAGATAACATTCCGGCGTGGCATCTCATCAAAGAGCTCGCGGGCATCAGCCAAGCGCCCCAGCTGGCAATATCCCAAAATCATGTTCGTCCTAGCAATCATATCCTTCTCTGGCATCTCATCAAAAAGCCGACGTGCATCATCAATCCGACGTTCTTGAATTAGACCACCCAACATCACTGTCCATGAAACAACATTCTTTTCCGGCATTTGTCGAAAGAGAGATTCAGCCTCTGAGATTATACCTTCTTGCACATAACCCCTAACCATAGCAGTCCACGAAACAACATTCCTTTCGGCCATTACATCAAACACCTTCCGTGCATCCTTTATCATTCTATTCTTAACAAAACCAGAAATCATGCCATTCCACGAGGTTGTGTTTCTCTCGGGCATTCTCTCAAACAGGCGGCATGCTTCTTCAGGTTGACTGTTCTGAAAGTACCCACCAATTATCGAATTCCAAGATACAACACTTTTCACCGGCATCTGATCAAACACCCTCCGAGCATTGTGAATTTCACCAAGACGAGCATATCTAAAAATGCGAGAATTGGCTGAGATTGCATCATAAGTGCAGTAGCCTTGGCAGTGAATAGACCAAAACCGCATTGATCACAACTCAACTCAAGAACCCCAAATGGGAACCTAACAGAAATTCAACAAAATTGGATGGATAACCTGCATTAGAAAGCAAGTGCAGGATTACAAACCTCCCAAAATGAAAATGAGTTCAATGGATAAAAAAGAATTCAGCAATGATACTACTAGTCGTTCACAACCATCTATACTTGAAATTCACTCGCAATGAGTAATAATACAATCAACATACTAAACCCAACGTCAAAAACAACGAAAGTACTAAAACAGGGGGTTGGCATTGCGTTCGTTTTATAAATATATAAATATATAAATATTTATATTTATATTTATATTTATATATTTATATTTATATGGGCCAGCTCTCCTAAGCTGCAGCTTACCTTTTCCTAAGCTGAAACAAGGCTGGTCCTAAAAAGTCGAAGTCGATTATGCTGTTTTTTTGCATGATGATCATCTTCAAAATCAAGATAAATCCAATCAGAACTGGATTTTTCAGTTCCATCATGCAAAAAACAGATATAATCAAGTTTGATTCATGGAACCGACACCATTTCAGCTTAGGATAAACTAAGCTGCATCTTAAGAGAACCTTGCTATATATATATATATATATATATATATATATATATATATATGGGCCAGCTCTCCTAAGGTGCAGCTTAGCTTATTCTAAGCTGAAACAGGGCTGGTCCTACAAAATCAAAATCGAGTATGTTGTTTTTTGCACGATGATCATCTTCAAAATCAAGATAAATCCAATCAGAACTGGATTTTTCAGTTCCATCGTGCAAAAAAACAGATATAATCAAATTTGATTCATGGAACCAGCACCATTCCAGCTTAGGATAAGCTAAGCTACATATATATATATATATATATATATATATGAGCAAGGCTCTCCTAAGCTTAAGCTTAGGATAAGATTCCGTAAGCTAACGCTTGTGGGGCCCATCCTTGGTCCATCCAAATGGACCAAACACACGACCCCCCTAAATTGCACATGGCCACCAACTTTTGGTCATATCCAAATTTACTAGACCGTTGGATCAACTATGCACCGATCTGAATGGACCATTGACCATTAAACTTTTGGTGCTTAAATGAAGATGATAGAAACCACGGTTGTTGCTGATTTTTTACAAGAAGGAGGGTCCTAGGGAGTCCTTGAAATCCCCCCATCCCCATCCCCATATAGGTCCCCAAGTGGGTTCCACCACGCAATTGAGCTTACTTCAACTTACCTTATCTTAAGCTTCAGCTTAGGAGAGCTGGCCCCTATATATATAATATATATATATATAGGGAAGTGCTCCTATGAGAGACACTCTCACCAACTTTATGAGAGATGGGTGGGGGCCCTCACTTCCATATCCACTCTCACCAACTTAAATACAAGGACCCCCAACTTAAATGTGAGCCCCCCCACCCATCTCTCACCAAGTTGGTGAGAGTGTCTCTCATAGGAGCACTTCCCATATATATATATATATATATATATATGTGGGAAACTGTCTAGTGAGGACCATCCTCACCATTTCATGTAAGGACCACTGTGGGCCATCTGATTCAATGCCTCATCCAACAACTGTCATTTGCCTTATATAACTAAATGGGGGGAAACGAAACTGAAGAGTGATTCTCGCCCGCCCAAATGGGAAAAAGCCCCAAATCAGAGCTTACTGTCTTCCTCTTCCATCCCAGCACGATCTGCACGGTATCAAAGTAGGAAAGGGGTTGCTCGATCTCTCTCTCCTTGTCTTCCCTCTTGTCGACTTCTCTCTCTCTCTCTCTCTCTCTCTCTCTCTCTCGTCTCCATCACTTCCATCGTGCAGTCATCCCGGACCTAGGGCTCGATTTGATTCTCACCAAAGCATAACATCGGTCATCGCCTCTACCCTGTCATCTCCGTCGCAGTCATCCCGGCCCGAACCAGGTCATCTCATCTCACCTCTCTCATCACGCCACAAATTGGGTTTTTTTTTTTGTTTTTTCTCTATGCATGTCATCAACCATGAAATTGATTAGTGTGTGGCTCGACCAAATCTTCTCCTCTCTCGTCACTCCAGAAATTGGGGGTTCTTTTTTGTTTTTTTTTTCTATGCATGTCATCAGCCATGAATCTGATTAGCGTGTGGCCCGACCAGATCTTCTCCTCTCTCATCACGCCACAAATTGGGTTCTTTTTTTTTTTTTTTCTATGCATGTCATCAGCCATGAATCTGATTAGTGTGTGGCCCGACCAGATCTTCTCCTCTCTCATCACGCCATAAATTGGGTTCTTTTTTATTTTTTTTTCTATGCATGTCATCAGCCATTAATCTGCCTAGTGTGTGGCCCGACCAGATCTTCTCCTCTCTCATCACGCCACAAATTGGGTTCTTTTTTTTTTTTTTTTCTTTTCTATGCATGTCATCAGCTATGAATGTACGGTATTTTGCATTGTGAAGAGGATGTGAGGGACCACTGAATTAAGGTGCTCCTTCTTCTTCCTTTCTTCTTCTTCTTCTTTGGGATTTCAGTTTGGGTTGCATCGGCTACAACTATGAGTGGGTTGGGTGAGATGTGTTCTTCTCTAATTCTGCCATGGATTTTTGCTGCCGACAGAAGACTTCCTTTTCTTTCTTCCAAGTGTGATGATTTTTTTTTTTTTTTAATGTTGTTGTTTGCTTTAGAATGGTGTAACTACCATACTTACAATAGTTGTGGATTTGGCTGTTGCTGCTGGTGAGGTGTGTTTGCTTGCATGCAGGAAGAGTGTGTCAAATCTGGTGCAACTTGGTTGAGTCAAAGGTTTCAAAACTAGAATAAATAAATTTGGGTGATATTACCTGAAAAATTGGGTCAGTGATTTTAGGTCTTACCCATTTCCTTAGAATTTATATACAGTGCCAACAAATTTTGAATGTGAAATTTCTAGTTTAAGGACAATAAAAATTCTCAAATATGCATATTTCCTCACCTTTATGAAACTTATAAAACCTTCAGTTTGTTTTTTGTTTTTGTTGCTGGGTTTATTTAGACTCACAACATCTTTTGCACAGAATGTCATCTTCTAATACAATCCATTCTGAAGGTACTCCAAAATGCCGATGTGGAGCTGGAGATATGAAATTATATACTTCTCATACGCAATTGAATCCAAATAGAAAATTTTGGAGATGCCCAAATTGGAAGGTAAGCGTGTTTAGGCTACCTCATAAACCTATCACTATATGTTGTTAAGGTTTCAAATCTTGCATTAACTATTTTTTTATGTGTGTAAAACTTTATGCAGGATGAAAATGGTTGTGGTACGTTTCTTTGGAAAGATGAAGTAGAAAATTGGCAGCTTGCTGAAGCTAATTCAACGATGTGTGAAAGACAAAACTGGAGAGAAGAAAAGAGCAATTTGATAGCGGTTGTTGAAAAGTTAGAAAGTTCAATGTGTGTTTTTATTAAAGTAGAGAAAAATTCGAAATGCGTATCTACGAAAAGTTTATCATGCTATTATAGTTGCATGCTGTATAATGATCTTAGTTTTCTTGTTCAGCCATGCATGAAATACATGCTTTGAGGATATGCTTTCTCTGAAGGTTTTAAAACATGTCTTGTGTATGTTGGAAATAGAAGTTACGAATGGGCATTATGAATGTGATGGGCATATGTTTTCGAGGAACTTGATATTATTTTGTGTTGATTTAGTAGATGTAGAATTGGTTGGAACTCCAGCACTTTCAATTAGTTCAACCCAATTACATTCTGTGTTCCCTGCCAGTTCTATGAAGGTGTATTAATGCACTTAAGTAACCTGAGTTACTAGGAACTTGATATTAGTTTGGTCTCTCCCATCATGAGGCCCATAACCAAATGGTTGTACATAAATGTGACTTCCATGTTTGTCCTGCGCAGAATCAATTCTCACGATCAGCATACCAGGAACTTTCCTCGCATCGGGATATTGCTCTATGTTGCGGTAGATAGTTGTTCTTGGGAGATTTCCAAGTATAGCCGTCCGTGGTCTTGTTACTTGCAAAAGTAATTTTGCAAATGATATTACAACCTGTAACCAGATATTGTGTTAACTGATGGATGCATTGACAGTTTACCTGAGTGTACAAATAAATGGATGTCCATAAGTTGCACTCTGTTCTATACCGCAATCAAGAGTCCAATCTCAACGGATACAAAAATCACACCAAAGAAAGCTCCCATGCAGGCAAGGAAGTCAAGCTTATCGATTTTCCATATGAGAATTGCTGTCTCATAGTCAATAAGGCCAATCACTGCGGAAATAATGATGGATGAAAGAATGGCATTTGGGGTGTATTTGAAAAGGGGTGTGATCAGTTCTAGAGTAAGTAGAACTACTCATGACATCACAATATTGGAAGCAGTTGTATGGCAACTTGCCATGTAATTCGCTGCAGAGCGCGAGAAAGAACCTACAAGAAAGGAGCCCATCGATCACATGGTTTACACATTACACCAGTGAAATATTAGAAGTGTGCAAATTTAAACATATGGGATGAAGACGAGTGCTACAATAGTCGAGCCTTATGGTTAGTACATGTAGAGTCCCATGGTTTAGTTGTCCAGGCCATTGCACTAGTAGGAGCTATGGCTATTAGTAATCTAATGTGTCTTAAGAATAACCAAGACAAGAAGAATATAATTATCCAGTTTAGGCTTTTTCTGCTGAATATGAAAGTGTATGCAGAATTCATTTTCTCAGCATCCATCCAGGAGATTTCAAACCACTGTGAACATTTTACTCAACACCTAAGGGAACCTAGCATATCCTAAGATTCAGGAATGACAAAATTCCTCTGGAATGAATTGGTTCTTTTACCTGTGGCCACATAACAAGAAGTCATTACCTGATGGTCTGAACTTGTAACTACTGCTGGCTTACCATCAGCACTACTAGCCTTTTTAAAAACTGTTCTGCTCAAATTTTCCACTTCCAACTTCTCTACATTCTCACAGGATCCCTCATTCTCACATGATAATGCACTCACAGAATCCCTCATTCTCACATCAAAACCAAAGATATTTGCATCACCTTTTGATTGAGAAATACACAATCCAATTAGAGCAACTTGAAGCAAATCAAATTACATTAATTCAATACATAACTGAATACAGCGAGTCCAAGCAAATAAAATTACATCAATCCAATTCATATCTAAATACAACATTAACCCATATTCAACACGAACTGAATATTTAAAATCAATTATCCCATTATAAGATCAACATTAACATCAAGTTGGCTTCACCATCAAGTTCAAAATTCAACATCAACATGCCTTAACCATCATGCTTTCAAAGTTCAGAACCGGATGCATCCGAAGAGCTTCCTTCAACAGACGTATCGGATGGGGCTTCTAAAATTCTTGGAATGTCCACATGTAGATCAACAGTCCCCCTGAAATATAAACACAGGCAACATAAACTAAGAAAAACAAAACTGAACAAAAAATGAGAAGGACAAAAATGAACAAAAACTGAGGAAAAAAATACCTATTCAAGAGAACTGGACAATTCCGTTTGTCATGTGAAACACCACCCTGGTTGCACCCACGATAAAGTTGTTCTTTCTTTTGAGCTTTCCCCTTTGATGACTTTAGTCTTTTTGGACGACCCTTTGTTGTAGCATGAGGTGGTCCAATTGATTGCACTGCATCACTAACCACTCTGTTTTTTCCATTGGATGTACGTTCACCTCCAAGTTCAAGTTGATTCATTTTACGACACATTTTATGAAGATCAGTTAGCACATTTATTGCATATTCGTACGTCTTTGAACACATACTTGCCTCATTAGAAACCATGTTGCCCCAATAAGACAAATCACCATGCCAGACAATTAACGAGTTACCACCAGTAGTATTCCCCATCATCACACATTTGCTATATTCCGTACCATCTCTCGCGTGACGAGTCCATCTCTTTAATATAAAATGCTCAGGCAAGGTGAAAATCATTTCGTGTTTCAACACAGCAATGATATGACTGCAAGGAATTCCTCGAAACTCAAATTGTTTGCAAGAGCAGTTTGCACATTTAGTATCTTTCTTGAAAATGACCCTTTCAAAAGTTTTGCAATTATTTTTCATGGACCAAACATCATAAATGCTCTCTGCCGCGTCTTCCTTTACAAGTTTTGGAATGTATGATACCATTGCCATGAATTGTACCTGAAACTCTTGGAAAATTTTTCTCGAATATATTCCAACAATTTGTTCCTCCATTTCCAAATCTGTGAGGAGCTTTGGCCTCGTCTGCAAGTTTTCATGCTCCGCTTTTAACTCTTGATACCTTTGTCGCGTGATGGCACGTTCAAAGCACATCATAAAGTCATGCAAACCACACTTATGTGTTTGAAAATGCTTAAGGAATGCATTGAAACTTTCACTTGTCTGCGATGATAACATTCCTGCAAAAAACATGCCCTTTAAAAAGATTGGTACCCACATCTCACGAAGCGTGTACATGTCTTCTAGCCAACTGTCTTCTTGCAATTTATATTGATTTCGTATCCTGACCCATTCCATCTCAAAATGATCCATTGAAACAGCATTGTAAACAATTTTATTTATTGCATCCATAAGCCCGTCAGCATGAATTGCAATTCCGCCTAACTTGGATGGCAACTTTTGCATAATGTGCCAGAGACAAAATCGATGTTGAGTGGCAGGCATAACGTGCATTATTGCTTTCCTCATCGCGGGATCTTGGTCTGTTACAATCGCTTCTGGTGGACCTGCAGGCATAGCTTCTAGCCAACGTTTAAATAGCCACACAAATGAATCAAAATTCTCATTTGATAAAAAAACCACTTCCGAAGATGACCGTTTGATCATGGTGATTTACTCCCATAAATGCACCGAAAATAAAATCATATTTATTAGTTTGATATGTTGTGTCAAAAGTAACAACATTACCAAAAACAATGTATGAAAGACGACAAAAGTGATCTGCCCAAAATACATGCTTGATTTGATTGTTCTCATCTGCCTCTATAGAATAATAAAAATCCGGATTCATTTCTTTCATGTATTCAAAATACTTATACAACATCTTACCATCTCGCCCTTTTTTTGCTTTCTGCTTGTCTCGATGGAGATTTCGCATGTCTTACTCATTGAAACCAACTGCTCCTGAACCCCCAGCTTGTGTGCTTAAGAGTCTCATTTGATTTGCAGGTCGTATGTTATTCTCTTCAAATGCATATATTAAGTTCTTATGAGCTGGAGTAATCTTACGGTGTGAACGAAACATATGGGTTTTACGTAGGGTAGATAAGACATGAGTATGTTCTACAACAAATTTGTTAACAACCCAATGTCCGATTGTAGTTTTTTTCAGAACAATCTCCGCTCCACAATTTTCTCTCGTATATGGAACACGCTTCTGTGCCACAAAACCACGACCTTCCTTTTTTATTCTTTGACCTTGTTTAACGCACACAAACTGCTTCCAACATACTTCACCCCTCTTTTTTTTATCTGAACCACGTCTAATACCAAAACCAGCAGCCCTCGCATAAGTATTATAAAATTCATAAGCTTTTTCCAAGTCATGAAAATACATTCCGACACGTGTGGTTTTATCCTCATCAACTTTAGGCATAAAGATTCTACTCATGGAAGATGCAGCTGATTCCAACTTCTCATCCATTGAAAAAATGTGAACAATAGACCCAGATTATACATGAAGGAAAAAAAATATTTTCAGGGATCACTCATGAAGAAAGACATTATCAGGTAAATAACATAGAATAGTTGTCCATCATATATTCTCAACGCAAAATTCAATAGATAAAATAAAAATAAAGTAACTCCAAAATATATTCCTTGAGAAATACCTGAGTGTTTCCATGGTGGTTTGGGATTTCTGCATCGTCGGAGTTGGAGAACTCTTTTGCCTCATTACCAGCAAGCAAGGTCTAAGAGAACAGGGCTGGGTGAAAAGAGATACGGTCATCCATGGATATAAAATAGATGTTCTTGCATTAGACAGGGAAGAGAATGGTGGATCGTCCCTCGTGAGTGGCGGTCCTCTGGATCTACTTTGTTGCAACCCCTTCTGAATAAATTTTCGTCCAACAAAAAAAAAAACTGTTATTGCCTTACATTCCAATTTCGGCATATTCAGAATAAACTGTATGGAAAATGACATTCTTTACAAAAGACATAAAATTAGAGAGCAAAACCTAAAATTAGATTGAAAATGGCATATTCAAAATGCAAAATACCGTACATTCTGAGTCATCACCCCCACCATTCTATTTCTGTAACAAAACCTAAAACCCATTTTAGTGATGATGTCGTTCCATATGCTAGATGAGAGAGGCGGCATGACATTCAAAAAAAAAATATATAAAAAAAAAACCAACAAGTGGCGTGATGAGAGAGTGGATAGCAGAAGACCTAGTTCGGGCCACATACTAGGCAGATTAATGGCTGATGACATGCATAGAAAAAAAAAAAAAAAGAACCCGATTTGTGGCGTGATGAGAAAGGAGAAGATTTGGTCGGGCCACACACTAGGCAGATTAATGGCTGATGACATGCATAGAAAAAAAAAAAAGAACCCAATTTGTGGCGTGATGAGAGAGGAGAAGATCTGGTCGGGCCACACACTAATCAGATTCATGGCTAATGACATGCATAGAAAAAAAACAAAAAAGAACCCAATTTGTGGCGTGATGAGAGAGGAGAAGATCTGGTCGGGCCACACACTAATCAGATTCATGGCTGATGACATGCATAGAAAAAAAAAACAAAAAAAACCCCAATTTTGTGGCGTGATGAGAGAGGAGAAAATCTGGTTGGGCACACACTAATCAGATTCATGGCTGATGACATGAATAGAAAAAAAACAAAAAAAAAACCCCAATTTGTGGCGTGACGAGAGAGGTGAGATGAGATGACCTGGTTCGGGCCGGGATGACTGTGACGGAGATGACAAGGTAGAGGCGATGACCGATGTTCTGCTTTGGTGCGAATCAAATCGAGCCCTAGGTCCTGGATGACTGCACGATGGAAGTGATAGAGACGAGAGAGAGAGAGAGAAGTCGATGAGAGGGAAGACCGAAAGAGAGAGATCGAGCAACCCCTTTCCTGCTTCGATGCCGTGCAGATCGTGCTGGGATGGAAGAGGAAGATAGTAAGCTCTGATTTTGGGCTTTTTCCCATTTGGGCTGGCGAGAATCACTCTTCAATTTCATTCCCCCCCATTTAGTTATATAAGGCAAATGACAGTCGTTGGATGAGGCATCGAATCGGACGGCCCACAGTGGTCCTTACATGAAATGGTGAGGACGGTCCTCACTGGACCGTTTCCCTATATATATATATATATATATAGCAGGGCTCTCCTAAGCTGCAGCTTATCTTATCCTAAGCTAGAATAGTGCTTGTCCTACAAATCAAACTTGATTATATTTGTTTTTTGCATGATGGAACTGAAAAATCCAATTTTGATTGGATTTATCTTGATTTTGGAGACGATCATCATGTAAAAAAATAGCATAATCGACTTTGATTTTGTGGGACCAGCCATGTTTCAGCTTAGGATAAGCTAAGTCATCCTATCAACACTCTAGATCACCAAAACATACATATGCATGTGTTCCTCATGAATTGCTATACAAAATCCTATATATTTTCATTGAACAATCCAATAACCAATTATACAAAAGAAAGCATTTTCCAATGAATTGGTACCGATATTTCATCACCAAGTAGACCCAACAAAAATACCCATCAAACCATGACATCCTCTATCTTCACACTCCCTGAACAAGACAACACCATCACTAATCCATCACATACTGTACACTACAGACTGCTTCATTGCTCTCTGCTCTGCATTTCGATGCAATTTCCAAAGAATCTCTCCTTTCCTTATTTGAATCTTATTAGCATACAAAACAATCATTAGGATTCTCTTCTGCACTTTGCACATAGTAATGTTGGGTCATGTGGGGATTATATGCCTGGTAGGCCTTGACAAGCTTTGCAACATGCTCATTGGAATCTTTCTTCTTTTCTTCCTTCTTGGGTTCTTCTTTCTTTGCACCCTCTTTCTTGGGTTCTTCCTTCTTCTTCTCTGGCTCTTTCGAAGGGCCAACAGATACAATCTTTGCATGCCTAAGCTTCCGCAGTTTGCTCACAATAACAACTGGATCGACCTCCCTAGTAACAGTTAGATTCTGCTCTTTCATGTCTATGGCAATTGAATCAATCCCTACAAATTTAGAAAGGAGAAGGCAACAAACTGTCATTGATTTAAAGACACCCATGTGGTTTTCCTTTCAATGGAGTTCAATATCATACCTGAAAGGCCAGAGACAACCTTCATAGCCTTCTACTTGTCTTTGTTATCGTTTACATTCAATTTCAATACCACTTTCTGTAATAACAGAACCCAATAAGAGCTGGCCTCTGATGAACAACCATGATCCAACTGGAACCAAAACATCATTTGGATGATACTAAAAATAGAAAAAAATTGCAGAAATCTGATGCATTTGGGCATTTGGGTAGATGGGAGAGAGCAGCAGCGAGATGGGAGAGAGATCGCAGCAAAAGAAAAAGAGCAACAACAAGAGAGCGAGGCGAGAGAGGGGGAGAGCACCAGCGAAGCTCGACGAGATCGGGAGAGATGAGAGCACCACAAAATCGAGAGAGAGACGACGCTGATAATCTGGCAGTAGCGAGAGAGAGACTTCGACGAGAGAGGGAGTGCATAGGCGAGAGAGCAGAGATCGAGCTGAGAGGGAGAGATCAGAGCTGAGAGTGAGAGCAGAGATCGAGCTGAGAGGGAGAGATCAGAGAGAGATTCGACGAGAATGAGAGAGATTCGTTGAGAGAGAGACGAGAGACAGGGGCAGGTAGGTCTAAGAAGGGGGAAATTGGAAAAATGAGCGGGCCAGCGAAATTCATCCAAACTGCTCCCATCTTATGTTCGCCCACACGTTGCGATGGCCCACATGAACCTAGCTGATAATAGGATCAACTGCAGTGTAGGAGAGCTCTTCCCTATATATATGTACGAGAAAGGCTCCCCTAAGCTGCAGCTTAGGGGAGGAATAAGCTGAAGCATGCGATTGAGGCGTGTGGGGCGGATTAAGTGTACAAGAGTCAGCGAAATTTCAAAGGGCCCACTATTTTTTTAATTTCTCCTCCCCCTTCTAAGACCTAATTGAGTCTCTCTCTCTCCCCCTTCTCATAGAGCCTCTCGCTTCCCTTTCAGGGAAACTCGCCTCTCTCTCTCTCTCTCTTGAATCAGCAACTGGAAAAGTTTCGCATTTCTCTCGGACGTCTCTCCCTTTCTCGTCTCTCTCTACCGGACGGAGATCTTCAGCGGATACGATTTTTTGAACCTTCATCCCATTTCTATCTTCCTCTCTCGTCTCTCTCTCCAACGCGCTCTCCCGCGCTCGTCTCTCAACTTCAGCTAGGCCTGCGCTCCAATCGACTGCCGGATCTCCATCGACGGAGCCTGCGCTCCAATCTCCGCAAGGCATATTTCTCCCGGACGCTTCTCTCGTTGCATCTCTGTTTTCGTGTGACGCCCCTTTCACTGCAGTCTCCCTCTCTCGTCGAGCTTCTCTCTGCCGGCTGTCAATCACCAATCTTTGTGTCAGTTCTGGGCGTGGTCGATATATGGTTTGCTTATGATATTCGAGCCTTGGAATACATGATGAATTCTATTTTGTTGATGGGATTGAAGATGGCAGAGACATGTTTTGGGGGTTAGTGGAATGCGGGTCTGGTCATAGGAAAATTTGGTTCTTGGCCAAGGATTTAGTGGGTTGAAATACCTGTGAGAGTTTTGTAGTTTTTGGGTGGGTGGGGAGTGAAGGAATAAAATGTTCGCTGTGGATGGATTTTTTAATCTATTCCATCTTGATATATTGGGTAGTTCGAAGTTTTATCCATATCTCCTAGAATCATATTCCCTCTTCACTGTATATTATATGCAAATTAAGGGGCGCCTAATTAGTTGGGGCTGCAACTGGTGTATATGAATTTCTGATGATGAATCTTAGTTTTCTTATTCCAGTGATTTCATGTTATGGACAGGGTAGTCCCTCTGCCACAAAATGCCTTGGTTTTATTTTTTGCCAAACAATTCCCTCCATATCTTATCTTATGTTGCATGTCTATTGCAGAATGATCCACCATGTAGAGAGGTTGAAATATGTTAGGCTGAGTACATGGAAAGCATCTTATGTATTAATGGTTACTAGTGTGGGACTCATACTTGTTTTATTCTTATTTGACGAGGTAATTCTTCTTTTTTTTCCAGGGCAAGAAGCATTAATTTGGAATCATCTGATAGGAGTTACACTTTTCTTGCATTTCCATGTTGCTGCTTGAGAACTGTTGAAAATAGTCACCTGTTTGAACTTTTGTGCTCTATATCCTTTTGGATCGTCTTCTTACAAAGGAGCATGCGAGTTGCATCAGTATAATGGGTTCACAAACTCAGATTCCTTCGTTGCTACGGATTGAGATTTCATATTCATTTGATGGATAATTGTATAATTTTTGTTAGGAATAGGATGGTTTGAGCTGATTTTGTACTGATTCATAGAGGAACTGATTTAGTTCTTAAATTTATTCAGCAGCAATTCCACATTTAATCAGCTGATACAGTTTTGAACCAACTATATTTGCAAATATTGTATGCTGTATGCGGTTATTATTAATTTCTGATACTCTCTGCTAAGTTTATTCATGGGCACCCTTGTTAAGAATTAAGATGGTCTCTGTACAAGGCATTGAAATATTGCAAGTACAAGACCTAGCTGTGATGCCTCTAAACAGTTAAGAGTTGAGAAGGAGAGCTCAGAAAGTTGGCTTAAAAGAATTAAGACTACAACTATGATGAAAGTGATGATGATAAAGGTAACAGGCGATGCTCAGTGCCACTAAATGGTATTTATCCTCAGTCCAACAAGTTATGTGCTACATCATCTGGATTTTATAATTGATTGCCCCTCATAAATGATAAAGTTGCCCTTTCAAAAAGTAGTATCTTAAACATTGTTTCAATATGTAAATGGAAACTTTGTTACTTGAATGCTCCTCCAATAATTTTTTTGGAAGAAATCAGGATTGTTTTAAGCCTGCCCTAATATGGAGGCATTTTTCTCTAGAAATGCAAGAGAACAGCGGGCCTCGGCATGTGTTGTTTTCAAGTGCAGTAAGAGGGCCTGTGCCAAACAGTCATAAAAAGGTCACTTGAGCAAATTGAGTCTACTTGTCTAAAATCGGCTCCAAAAGAGAACTATAGCTGACTATTGCATGGAGGAAAGGGTTAGGACACTAACCAAATCCTCCAGGTGCATGGAGAGGGCAGTGCCAAAAGCTTATTGCATCACATGCTACAAAATAATGCTATACATCCATCAAGAGCTACTAGGTTGTGCAAAGAAATTCTGAGATTGATTTGCCTGGGTAAAAAGTTAGAAGACCCATCTGTTTTAACTCGTTTTCCCACAAAATCAGAAGCCAGCAACCCTTTTGTAAGAAATCAGGCACCAAAGATAATCTGATAGTGATAAATGAGCCATCCATATAGCCCATATTAATTCAGAATATGAAATCAGAAGCCACCAACCCTTCGCTAGAAATCTTCCAATATGGCCAAAAGGTGCCTATTTAAAATTTTCAACCATCTGGATACAGATAGATATATGACCCTACATTGACCTTAAACAAATTTCCAGATCTAATCCACTGCCACCTAAAACAAACTAAAACCTTCCATTGCCTCCTTTTCCCACAATTACTTGATCAATCTCAAAGATATTAAACTACATTAACAAAAGGTTGGCATAACTTTCACCCCACACTCACTTCACTTCTCCTGCTCGTCCTTCCTTAATTCACAACAGTCTTGATGTGCACCTTGATGTGCACATTCTCTGCATAAAGTCTTGATCGCACCTTCTCTGCACTGCAGTGATTGAAGCAATAGACATGCAACATAAGATAAGATATGGAGGGAAATGTTTGGCAAAAAATAAAACTAAAACATTTTGTGGCAGAGGGACTACCCTATACATAACATAAAATCACTGGAATAAGAAAACTAAGATATATCAAGATGGAATAGATTAAAAAATCCATCCACAGCGAACAGTTTATTCCTTCAATCCCCACCCACCCAAAAACTACAAAACTCTCACAGGTATTTCAACCCACTAAATCCTTGGCCAAGAACCAAATTTTCCTATGACCAGACCCGCATTCCACTAACCCCCAAAACATGTCTCTGCCATCTTCAATCCCATCAACAAAATAGAATTCATGATGTATTCCAAGGCTTGAATATCATAAGCAAACCATATATCGTCCACGCCCAAAACTGATACAAAGATTGGTGATTGACAGCCGGAAGAGAGAAGCTCGACGAGAGAGGGAGACTGCAACGAAAGAGGCGTCGCACGAAAATATAGATGCAGCGAGAGAAGCATCCGGGAGATATATGCCACGCGGAGATTGGAGCGCAGGCTTCGTTGATGGAGATTCGGCAGTCGATTGGAGCGCAGGCTTCGTTGATGGAGATCCGACAGTCGATTGGAGCGCAGGCTCAGCTGAAGTCGAGAGAAGAGAGCGGGAGAGCGTGTTGGAGAGAGAGACGAGAGAGGGAGAGAGAAATGGGCTGAAGGTTCAAAAAACCTCATCCACTGAAGATCTCCGTCTGAGAGAGAGACGAGAAAGGGAGAGATGTCCGGGAGAAATGCGAAGCTTTTCCGGTCACTTATTCAGGAGAGAGAGAGAGAGAGAGAGAGAGAGAGAGAGAGAGAGAGAGAGAGAGAGAGAGTTTCGCTGAAAGGGAAGAGAGAGGCTCGATGAGAAAGGGGGGAGAGAGAGAAAGACTCGATTAGGTCTCAGAAGGGGGAAGAGAAATTAAAAAAATAGCGGGCCCTTTGAAATTTCGCTAACTCTTGTACACTTAATCAGCCCACACGCTTCAATCGCACGCTTCAGCTTAAAAAAATAGCGGGCCCCGTTGAAATTTCGCTGACTCTTGTACACTTAATCAGCCCACACGCCTCAATCGCACGCTTCAGCTTATTCCTCCCTTAAGTTGCAGCTCAGGGGAGCCTCTCTCTATATATATATATAGTGATGGTCCCACAAATCAAACTTGAATACATCTTTTTTTTGCAAAATGGAACTGAAAAATCTAGTTTTGATTGGATTTATCTTGATTTTGGAGACGATTATCATCCAAAAAACTGCATAATCAACTTTGATTTTGTGGGACCAGTCCTGTTTCAGTTTAGGATAAGCTAAGCTGCAGCTTAGGAGAGCTGACCCATATATATATATATATATATATATTCCATGAATCTAAGGAATGAGAACTCCAGACCTCACCCACCAACTTGACCCAATAACTCGAGGTTTTGGGACTGCGAAGGTTGAAAACTCATAACTTGGACTTGACTCATCTAACTCAAATAGAGTCATATTATAAAAATTAATCTATTACTTATAAAAATATAAAAATACATTTATTTACCTACAATTATAATTAATATAATAAAGTTGTATATGCAAGATAAGTACTATAAAAAAAAACTAAAAAAAGATATTGCATATTACATAATTTATTAGTCCAAATACTGAATGTAAAAGATTAGATGTACGATTTAAATTACATTTCAATCATTATTTTTAAATTACTAACTCCAGACCTTATGCATATTACTTATAATTAAGTTTTAATAATTTTAAATTAGATCTAGGGATTTTTACGAAAAAATTAATTTTAAATCTTAATTCAACAGTTTTAAGAAGAAAAAAATCATAAAATGACAAGAGAGTTTGTTCATACTTTTTTTTAAAAAAAATTATCCTAATTGACGATATCATCAACCCAGTTGACGATATTGTCAACTTTCATCGCAAAAATTATGTGTTGCTTCATCTTTCTTTTATCTAGTGATGGAAAGTTTGTGAAAATTATTTTATTTTGTGTCCCGATTATCTTATTTAGGTAGTTTTGGCAATTTTTCTCAGGTGTGTGGGTCTCATGCTTGATTTCCACTCATTTCTCGTACCTTATTAAAATGTATTCTCATGAACTTTGAGGGTGTAAATTTAGAGTACAAAGTATTCGATGAAATGTGGAAATAAGGATTTTCTCTCTCTTTAGTCCGTTGCTTTGAGTGAAATTGGAGGGGAAAGCATACCCAAACAAAAATCTGAATGCAGATATAGAGAGACTAGTTTTAATTACAAAAATCTCTCTAGTGTTATTACTAGAACCCTCCAATAGACGGAAAGGAAAGGAACAGTAGGAAGTAAGTGGCCCTGTGCAATGGTGTTCAGAAATCAGCCCTCCATTAGAGACACATAGCTGAGTGGGCCCCACAAGAGGCGTGTGTAAGGAATTCAGTAATCACTTCGATCTTCTCGTTTTATAAAGGGCCATAGATTTGTTTATGTTGTAATAGATCTTTCCAAAAACAAGACTCCTCTCTTTAGGTCTTGTTTGTTTGGATACTGTTTGTCGTTGCAATGTGATAAGGGTTTGTCGTGGGTTGTATTTAGAGTTGAGAATATCAATCGATCAGATAAGGAGGAGGAAGATGGGTGATGGAGGAGGAGGAACCCTAGAATACGTGTACAGGATAAGCACTACAGAGGAATGGGAGGAGTTTCAGAAGAAAGGTGAAATCTTTGGAGGAAATCTGGATCGGACCACCGGCTTCATTCACCTCAGCAAACTCCATCAGGTCTTTCATCTCTGCACCGTTTCTATCTCAACTCAACACAAGTTTTGGTAATTGAAAAGAGGGGTGTGTAATATAAACAATAACCCATTTTGATTATGCAGGTGAAAGATACACTGCAGAGGTTTTTCCAAGGAAGACAAGACCTCTACCTACTTCAGATTGATGCAAACAAGGTAATAACAAAACACAAAAACCCTTTATGCATATCATGTTGGGCAAATAAAGAAACCCCATTATTTTAATATTTACCATACTATCAGTATGGCAGTGAAGCTGAAATTTATTAAAAGAATGGAATCCTTCAAGCCAAACTTATAGATTGATTAGATGGAGGTTTTGATATTGATAGTAATGATGATGTTTGGACTTGTACCTTACGTTGCATGATTCACAGCTTATTGAATTTCAACAAAATAATGTGCAATGTGGATAGCCTTGTGGCTGTTGCCATTTGGCAAGCTTGGAAATGGAAGGATTAGAACAATATGACACCAGAACAAGACCCAAGAGTTTTCTTGCCAAAAATCATAGTAATAGTCCTTGCTATCTATGATGCCCTGGATACTAAAAAAAATCCAATTTATTTATTTCGTATTCAATATTTTTTTTTTATGCCTAAAATATGTGTCCATGCCATTGCTATTTCCATCCTGTTTCCTCACATTAAAAGATTTGGTTCAAAGCTACTCTTTTTACAGTGATATTTTGTTCTCTGTAGTGATTTTTTACCCACCCATTTGTACTTTTAGTGGGGGTGAAAATAGAGATGGCAATAAGGTCAGGTTTGATATGGGTCAAGCTACCACTCGAGTCCATGACACACATCTTCCCCTCCTCACAACCAAATTGAGTTGTAATGAATTTAAGGTCTGTGATAGCCATGACGGGTACAGGTACGAGTTGGGTCAGGTTTTAAATTATAATTTTTTATTTTAAAATTTTTGAACCTACAACCTCTCATCATGTCAATTCTTTTAAATGTCCCTTCTTTTTTCTTTTTTTTTCAAAAGATGATTTTATTGATTGACAGAAATTGATACAAAGAAGCTAACATTGACCCTACCAAATTACACAGATATGTCCCCTCTAGGTGAGTTGGGAGCTATGGTGGCTGTGGGTGGGATTACAACATCATTCATTTTCGCTGTAGTCCCTGAGCTGAATTGCAGATGAAGAGGAAATATTAGGAAGCAATGTTAAATTAAAGTAAGTTAAAATTGGAGGTCCCAGCTTGACCAAGGCATCAGCCACACTTTGTTAGCTTGGTGTAAATGTCCTTTACTCTCTGCACCACATAGAATGTCTATCAAAGTCCATTAAAAAACTCATAGACTAATTAGAAAGGGGCAAGGTAGCTAAAACCTGAATCCACGCCAAACCCAACTCAAGCCATAATGTATAAATCCATACCTTCCCCCACCCGAACAAATCACTACCAACCCTCCCCTAATAGGAGTGGGTTAGGAACTTGGGATGCGCTGCCTGTTTAGCCCAACACATTGCCCTCACTAGGTGAGGGGGGATTGTGTGCAAGTTGTTCTGTTTGCAACCAACAGTGCAAGTTGAAGAGCTTACACATAACAGTGTCACCTGACTTCACCACTGATTTCTGTTTGCAAAAAAAAAAAAAAAAAAAAAAAAAAAAAAAAAAACTGAAGACAAATTAAGGTCGATATGTGCAACAGCAATGCTTTGAATCATGAGTTTACAGCTTTAAATATCTAATTAAAATATCATAATATGCAAGACCTGTGATCCTATGGCTTGAACTTGTTCTCTCAGAACGCAAAGAGCCCCAAAAAACAGAGACTCTCTTCTGAAGTGGAGTAAGTGTGGAATATGGCTCCTGATAGCACAAAATTATCCTTCTCTCCATGATCTAACCGATTACTCCACAGTTCCAAATTGGAAAGGACGCTGAGGAGGAGTACTTGTGTTGTTGAATGATAATAATTTCACCCATGAAGTGGTTACAGATATCTCCTAACACCACAACATATAGTTTCTCTTATATATATATATGTGTGTGTGTGTGTGTGTTGTGGTGCAAGGCTCTCCTAAGCTCAAGTTTAATATAAAATTATGTAAGCTCACGCTTGTTGGGTTTGATTAATGTTATATTTTGATACAAAGTGCTTGAATTGGATATTGTGGCAGCTTGGTGAGGGATTAGTTTATGAAGCTGTTGATGATGGTTCCAGTTACTTCCCACACTTCTACGGTCCGTCTCGAAGTTTTAGCCCTCTTCCTCTTGATGCTGTCACCAAAGCAGAAAAACTGCAACTTTTGGGTGGAGAGCTCACTTGCAGCTTGTTCAATAAGTGATTTCATGCGAAATACATTACTGATGCAGGCAACTTCCATTTCTATGGAGTTGTGTAACGACACTACATCAGATACTTTGAATTATATGCATGAAGTGTTCTAAAAATGCTCTTATAGATGATTGTCTATTGGAATTTGTCAAGTGTTGTTTGGGACTCAGAAGTTCATTTGAGGCTTTAATATTTTTCTCACTCTACAGCTTTTATCCATCCATCTGCTAGTGCCGAGGTGCTTATAATATAATTATGGGGTTTTGACATATTAATCCTCCTCAAATTCAGTCTTTCCAATTTAATGACTGAAACTCAGATAATGTCATCAAAGTCGCTTGACTTTGATCAACATCTTTTTAAAAACTTTCTTGGCCCAAATCCCATGATATCATGGATGGTCCCATGATATCATTGTGTCTATCGGTGTCTGTATGATACACTTTCTGCAACCAATATATAAATTTAGTTTTTATAGAGCACAAAAAATGATATTTTGTCGGAAGTAAATACACATCTAACCGCCATTTCTCAAATTCTATTATTTAAAAAAAAAAAAAAAAAAAAAACCCTCCAGCCTATGCTGTATAAAAGCCATGATATCATGGGACAATCTCATGATATTATGGGATTTATCAATTTCTATTATATACACTTTTCACATTATCTCATGGGATTTGGGGCAAGAAAATTTTAGAGGAAATGTTTATCAAAGTCAAGCAACTCTGGTGACATTATTTGAACTTCAATCATTAAATTGGAAAAATGGGTTTTAAGGATGATGAATATGCCAAAACCCCTATAATTATTGAGATTGGGCACCAAGCAGATGCTCCCGGGGATAGTGGAATGTGCTCACTATTGTGTCCCTGAGATTAGGGTTCATCCCAAATAGAGAACCAGAGGTTTAATAACCTCTTTGATCTTAAAAAACTGAATGAGAGGAGGTGAATTTCCTTCGGATGGCCATATATAGTCAATCAACGGCAGAAAAGGGGAAGGAATTACCCAATACGAATCCCACTATCTAAATCAATCAACATAACGAACCACATGAGTGAGAGAGTGAGTAGGTTTTGTCCTTTTAACCACTTTAAGATCGTAATTAGCATTGTACCAGCGAACATATGTTAGCATGTTTCATCAAATAAAATGCTGTCCACTATGGTTGGATGACCTTAATTGTACGGTTTAAAATAAACCTCCAATCTTACATGAGGCCCGTACAAGTATCACTCTTTTAACATAATTTGAACCGGCTGTAGGATTGCTATTTTATAGGTGGCATGGGCACAGTTTTTATCAAGAGTCTAGAAGGGTAAAGTAAATGCCCTCATCTTATGTAGGCCTCAGGCAATTTTGGGATCCCTTTCTAAGAGGTGACATTTACTTGAAATGAAAGAGCCTCACGAATTTCCCCAGTCCAATTCTAGGGGGATCCATGGATCCAGACCTGATTTTCTCCAAGGACGGGCAGCGATCATGGGTGTGGAGAAAGACAAAATCCAAATATTCAGAATTTCCTCCTCAAATAGTGTGTAAAATCACTGTAGCCTAAGACTCAACACAAGATAAAAGAAGAAAGCAAAGAGATTAATTTCACTAAAAGATAAAAAATTACAAGTTCAACTTGGGGCCACCACTTGCACAAGATATGGACTCGTTGATATAACTTCACAGTCCTCTTTACTTGCCTATAGGTTTCATGGACATGGTTTTTGAAGAGGTCAAAAACACACACACACACACACACACAGAGGGAGCGCTACACAAGATCCATATGATTGATCATGGAAGTCCATTGTTTAACTTTTTATTTGATGATCTTAAATGGATGATAAGCAAAGTCTTGTTTAACTTTTTATTTGATGATCTTTTATCAAACAGCTGACAATATCTAATGAATTTTCTATTTTTGGTTAATGGCTAGAGTTTAAGATACCTTTGTACTTGGTATAGAATCTACTATCATCCCAAGTTCACTTCAAACTATATGATCTTTTATTTTCTCCGAAAAAGAAAGGAAAATAAAACGTGAGTGTAATCATGTGGTATAGCCAATTTGGAGGTCGGCCTGCTCCGACTGGAGTGAGCTATCTCAGAAAGTTGGTATAATGAGTGAAAGTTTTCCGAGAGGGCTGGAAATAAAGAGACAAGCTACATTGATGGATTTATAAAGACATGTTTAGAGAATTTTCTAAGGCCAGATCTCATAGGATCAAGACTACTGAAAGCATTTAAAAGATTAAACCACCATACAAAATATTAGTAACCTTGGTATACCTTTATAATGTGCCCTATCACGGATTATTTGAAATTTTTTCAGATATTTTTAGGGATAAAAAAATCTTTCTGCCTAGACCGGCGGTGAACAGGTCCCATGATATGTCCATCTTTGGAGTCAGCTGCAAAGTCCTCCACGACCACAGCTTCAAACCATAAAACCAATCCACATATTTCTTCAATTGTAATAAGTTCTGTGATTCTGTTGAGTCGTTATGTTTGATTCTTGGCACTTTTCATAATTCAGACCTGCCTTTCCATGTTCTTTTACCAGCAGTCACAGATTCACAATGTTCAGTTTGTGCCCCAGGTATTTGGCTTTTCCATTATTTTGCATCCATTGCAGTTTCCACATTTAAATGTGAAAATACTGAAAAATTGGAAACCTCACCCCACTACTTGCATTTCTGCTGCATCTCTCTCAAAATAAGAAGTACGATACATCCCTTGTTAGGAGAGAGGACCGCCCAACTATCAGTTTATCAGGCCCCCACTTTTCATGTCCATCTCAGAAACAACCTACCAAATAAGAAGCAGATATTAAGACTTCTGAAGGATAGCGCCGCATTGCTACATTGATTACTTTCGTATTTGGAGAGAATGAATCTTGAGGGCAGGGGCTTTTCAGCAATCAGAGTTCATACAATATCCATTAAGATTCTTTAAAAAATTAAAATTATAAAAAGAAAAGAAAACCCTCCCCTTCTCCTAAGAACATATGCAACCCCAACAATTTATGGCCTTCAAAGCAGTTGTCAACCAATTGGGAAATTACCATCACCACCACCACAGTCATCCCCAGAAAAACAAAATTCAAACAAGAAACAAAAGGCACAACAACCGCCAGCATCTTCCAAGTTCTTAACAACAACTACCGTGACCACCACTCATCCCTTCATGTAATCATCACCCTTTCCCCCTTTCCTGTCCATCAGCATTCTGAGAGAAACCAGAAAATAGAGGAAAGAAACAGCATATTTGGAAAAGATGGCAGTAATACGACCCACACTAAAGATCAGCCACTGGATGCTGGCTTGGCTCTGCATCGTCCTCGGCACCACCGGGCATTGGATTTTTATCCACAGGCAGCTGCCCTGCAGGCTCATTTTTTACCAATGATCCAACATTTGGGCCAGGGGATATGGGCAACATCCGGGATGCAGGAGCACCCCCATGTCCAGGTGGAGGATTCCAGACATGTTCCAATCCCCCTGGCCTCTCATATCTGTCATAGCTACGGCTGCGGCTGCGGCTTCGACTACGGCTGCGGGTCCAGCTGCGGCTGCGACTACGGCTACGGCTACGGCTTTCACTTCCGTTGTAATCCCACGTCCTGACTTTATCTGGACTAGGACTATAACTCCGGCCTCTATGCCTTTCTCCAATGCCTCTTTGAATGTCATAACGACCTCGCTGGTCATGCCGACCCCCACCACCAGGTCCACCAACTCCTCTTCCCCGGTTCCCACGACCTCCAAAGAAATCACTTCTACCACCACGGCCCCCACCATAGCCATTGTCCCTTCCACCCCGACCTCCAGAATCCCACCGGCCACCATCCCTCCCACCACGGCCTCGAGAATCCCCCTGGCCACCATCCCTCCCACCTCGGCCGCCAGAATCCCACCGGCCACCGTCTCCCCTCCTGCCCCGACCTCCATAATCCCTTTGGCCACCACCAGAGTCACAGTGGCTGATTCCTCCATGACCCTTCTTGAAAGACCCACCACGTGCAGCAATTTCCCGTACTTCAGGTGGTACTAGCTGGTTTGCTCCCTCCAAAACTTTCACCAGATCAGCTGCATGCTTCCAGTCCTGGTCAGTGAAGAATGTGTAGGATATACCAGTAGCACCAGCCCTTCCAGTCCTTCCAATGCGATGTACATAATCCTCAACCCCCGTTGGGAAGTCATAGTTGATCACCACCCTATAACACAAGTCTCCAAACGAGTTAGTAACATTCACAGCATATGAATGCAAAGAACTAACAGGTTGTTTAAACAAAAAGAAATGAATCAAGACCTTTTGCATAAGAGTGATTCTATGTGATTTGGATACAAATGTCTGTCAGCAATGATGAAGGCTGGACACCTAGATACTTCAAAACATACAACCTATTTGTATATTACCATAGCTGATACTTCCATTTATTTTCCCTTTTTTTAATTTCTTGAAAAGATAGCAAATACTTACTTGACAACCAGACTGCATATAGCTTATATGCAGTCCAGCTCGTTTGGCCTTGCTTAGATGCAAGTTTATCAATGGGAGAAGCGCATATGGAAAGGTCTACTCAAGGACAAAGGGAATCCAAAAAAATAGCAGCACTAGAGTATCAGCCCTTGATTTAACAACCTTAAAGTTAATGACATCTTAACTGTAGATTTTCATGGTATTTAATCCAATGGCGAGTAAAGATTTAGTGAGTGTAAAATTGGGCTTGATGCCAGATCATGGGATGAAAAGAATATCAAAGAGGCTGCATTGATGAAAGGTGGGGCCTCCCACAGACTACACTTGCAGTTGTTCGTCGGAGAACAATGTCCCACAAACAATACAAAGTAGGATTTTTTTTTTCCGATAAGTGAATTAAGGATTTTTAATTTTTAAAGAAAAAAAAGGAGAAGGGCACACAGTAACATTTTCAAAGAACTTCCCATGGAATACAAAACACAGCCAATAACCTCCCACAGTGCTGGACTACACTTGCAGTTGTACGTAGGAGAACATTGTCCCACAAACAATACAGAGTAGGATTTTTTTTTTCCGACAAGTGAATTGGGGATTTTTAATTTTTAAAGAAAAAAAAGGAGAAGCACACACAGGAACATTTTCAAAGCACTTCCCAAGGAATAACAATACACAGCCAATAATAATAATAATACCATAAATATAAAAAGTAAAACTCACCTAATATCTTTGACGTCAAGTCCTCGAGCAGCAACATCAGTAGCAACTAAAATTGGAGACTTGCCACTGCGGAATTGGTTCAAAACCCAATCCCTTTGATCCTGAGACTTGTCTCCATGAATAGCAGCAGCACCAAACTTGCGCCCAATACCGCGACTAAGCTGTTCACACAGCCTCTTTGTTGAACAGAAGATAATAACCTTGGATCCCCGTTCTTGGGATCTAAGAATCTGTTCCAAACGTCTCTGCTTCTCCGTTTGTGGAATGACCTCAACATACTGTAGTTAAAACATCAACAGATTTCAGAAAATAGAAGGAAGGGGTTGAGGATACAGAAAGATGAGAGAAGAGTTGCAAATTGGAAGAAGTGATGGATCCATCACTTTTAACCGATGGATTGAAAAATAATAGTCATTAAAAATAAACAGAATGCCCCCTCTTATGCAAAACCTGACAGCTATAATGTTGAATGAAACAAAAAAAATTTATAATGTTAAAAACAGTTTTAAAAAATGTAAATTGAAATATGCGCCGATTATCTTTTTAATCACCATATCAAAGAAAAACCTTTGACACAAAATTGAAACCAGTAATGACTTTTGTATGAGTTCTGAATTAACAGAAATCTACCTTGACACGCTGTAGCATGATGGGGTCTATGCTTTACACTCACTTCATGATTTGGTAAAAGCAAATGGCTTCTAAACGATAAAATATAACAAAAACATAAAACCAATGGTCGGATTTTCCAACCTAGAGATGAAGAGGAAGGATGTTTCATACCATATGAAGAACTTGCAACAGATATTGCATTCAGTTTATGTTATATATATATATATATATATGCTCCTATGTGAGATAAGGTGGGGCCTTCATATCCATATCCAATGCCAACAACTTAAATGTGATGGCCCCTACCCAATCTCTCATATCAAGTGAGAGATATCTCATAGGAGCATCTCCCATATATAGGTAACTCTCCAAAACACCCCTTTTTTCATGGGGCCCACCTTGAGTCAATTTATTCTTTTCACACACTACCCCACCATGAATAGTCACAAGTCCAAATATGACACTCATCCAACTTTTCTTCGCCACTAGATTGAAATCATAAGAAAATGATGCTTTTAAAACCATTAAATTTTAGGGCAATGGATCAAAAAGGGTTAGGACTTAGGAGGATCTCATGAAGTCAAAATTTTGCATATAGATTGGTCTCATATAGATCTTCCCATCCAACAGTCTTCCATAATCATCATGCATCCTAGTGGGTCCTATTAGGAGGGGTGTTTTTTCGAAGAAAAACGCCCAAGCACTGTCTAGCGCTACCCCACACCCAAACACCCCCCCGCCCCCACCCCCCCCCAATATCATCATGCATCCTGGTCGGTCCTATTGGGAGGGGTGTTTTTTCAAAGAAAAACGCCTGAGCACTGTCTAGCGCTACCCCCCACACCCACACCCCCACCCGCCCACACACACACAGAAATATTTAGGTGAGATCTATGAGAACTACTGGTAGGGCTCCCCGATAGTCACTAATCCCGAGGTTCGGCACCCATCCGAATGGACCAGACCATTGGATGGAGGGTTGAATTTTATTTTTTTAATATGAAGCCATTAAACTCGTGGGCCACGGATGAAGAGTTAGGGGCATGGGATTGAGGTCAAATTTGTTACTTGGGGTGGTCCTGCATAGATCTTTCCGTCACCCCAGCCCCACAAAAAGTTCTCATGGTCACTCAATGAGAACGGTTCTCACCAGAACAAAACCGATGCGCACACATAGAGACTCTAGAATAAAAATTATTATTCAGATAGGATTAATAGTCGATCCTCAAATAAGTGGAATATGATATCTTGTTAATCAAACAGAAAAAAGAAGATACAAGTTCAGTTAAGCTTACAGAAGCTGATTTTAGCGTAATGACTCTTTACTCTTATAGAAGAGAAAGATGCTGACGATTTCGAACTTGACAAAGAATTTTTGAAAAATAACATTAGAAAACACCCTTTAGAAAAATGGTTTTTTTTACAAATTTCTCTAAAAACCAAAGAGCAGAATTAGGGAAGAATGGTATAATCATATGATACAAGAAAAGAAAAATATTCCTTTCTTTGATTTTATATAAGTATATTATCACCATAACGAGGGCAAAGAACTTTCTATAATGGTTATAAAGAAATTATCGAAGACCCGGGAAACATTTAACCCAGGAGTAAAATTCAAAGCTCTTCAACAACCTTTTGAGCCAATAAAATATAAAAGAACAACAGTGGTCCCAATAAAAGACGGAGATCTTTTCAGAGATGATAATCCATTACTGCAAATAAAATAAGACATCTAACTGAAAAAAAAAATAATTTCTCAAATCTTTGCCTTCAAACTATTAGCTTAACAAGAGGAGCTATCAACCCCTAATAAAGGAAAACATAATCCTTCTAATAGTAAGCAGATAATAAAAAAAGCTCCTAATTTATCCATTCAATTCATTGAAAACACAAGTTTAGAGAGAGAAAAGCCCTCAAATTTTTCCAAAGAATTTTATAATGATATATCTTTCTGGTTAAATAAGCTTGAATCCAAACATAAGGGGAAAGATATAGACAAAAGTATAAATGTTCTTTATGAAATAAATACTTCTAATAATAAAAAAGTTCAAGCGAATAAGAAGGAAAACCATTGCTTTAAATAAATAGAATATTTCATCCAACAACACAGACGGGCCTGTACAAAGAATTATTATAATCAACCAAGTCCAGTAGACATTTAATACGAGGGAGCTTAATGATAATATAAGTAATAGGTAAAATGGAACCTCTTTGGTAGAATGGAATATCGATGGACAAAATCGAGTATCAAATTATCAATACACTAAATAATATTGCCTTCTTTCCAAATGCAGCAATAACACTAGGAAATACTCAAGTAAATACTTCAAAAGCCATCACGATAGGCTTTTCTGGTCAACTTCGTGGATGCTGGAATAATTATCTCACCAATAAAGGACCACAAAAAATAACAAATTAAGTAAAGCTTGATGACGAAGGACAGCAAATAAGAAATGAAGGACAAACTATTCCCAATCCAATAGAGCGTCTTTGCACTACTATAGTAGCACACTTTATAAGACAAAGTACTTAAGTACGTGAGGTGACAAAATAAGGGAACGATTAATAAATCTATAAGACGGTCAGATGGTATAAGGACGTATTCCTTGGAAAAAATTTCCAATTAGATAATCCAAATGAAGACTTTTGGAAAGAAAATTTCAGGATTACCACGGCTTTTTACAGAAAAGGTCAAAGACAGTTTTAGAGACCAAAATAATGGATCCCTGAATTATAGAAGCTATCATTATGATTTAAAACAAAGGATAACCAGAGTTGCGCTCTCTCTCTCTCTTTGCAATGATATAAAACTAAAGCATGAATTACAAAAACAGAAGAAACCTGGAAAACGAGTCAAGAGATTTTTGTTATCAATGTGGCTAGCATAACCCAACAAACAATAAAAAAATTAAAAAATATATATATATATAAACCAAAACCTCCTAAAGAAAAATTCTATAAGAAATACCACAAAAAAGAATCTCATCGATCTAAAGAAAAGAAGAAATCTACTACAAAACACTCTCCCACTTGTTATGGGTGTAAAAAAAAAGGTCATTATGGTAATAAATGTTTTGCATCAAAGAAGACATAAAAAACTGAGAAGATGAAATTGAAGAAGGTAATCATCTTCTGCTTCAGATCAAGAAATATGCCCTTTCAATTTCCCGAGAGATAGTGATCAAACCTCTGAATCAACCTCTTCGTTTTCCATAAAAGGTCTTAACCGCAACCAAAGAACTTCTCATTGAAACAGGAGAAAATATTTCAGATGATAAAAATAAAATAAAAAAAGAAAACAATATATGAGAAAAGTTATGTACAACCTTAAGACCAAAGACCAAAGTGAATTACAAATGAAAAAAAAAAAAAAAAAAACCCAAAGTAAAACCTATTTCAATGAATAATATTCTTCAAAGTATTAATCTGAACAGTCTTCAAAATTATCACTTCAAGATCTACAAAGAGAAATTAAAGAAACAAAACAAGAAGTTCAAATGCTTAAACAACAAGGACAAGAACTTAAAAAACAAATAGAGATTATTGAATTAGAAAAAGAAGTGTTCTATAGGGAAATGATGACCACAATGTTGAAGCTGAATTTGAAGAAGAATTAAACAGATTTGTAAATTCAATCACAGAGTACCATTTCCATATATGGTATACAATTGTAACTATAAAAATTAAAGGATTTACTCTTACAGTAGACTGTCTAATAGACAGTGGTGCATATGTAAATTGCACAAGAGAAGGATTAATCTCAACAAAATATTTTGAAAAGACAAAAAAATATCATATGGGTACAGACGCGAATGGAAAATGAGTAATGTTAATCGCAAAATTTCAAATGCTCATCCAAATTTTGTTTTTAAATAGGAAAAGGATTAGCAAGCAATTTTATTTTAGGAACGCCATTCCTCTTAAAATTTTAACCCTTCTCAATAGACTCCACAGGAGTTCAAGGATCCAAAGGATGATGATGTTCATATCGTTCAGATAGAAGATCAACTAAAAACAAAAGATTTTCAAGATAAATTAGAAGTCTTCAAAATGAATGTTGTTCAGATCTTCCTTCAGCCTTTTGGCATCAGAAAAACATATGGCTTCTCATCCATATAGACCAGATTTTGATGAAAGAAATATATCCCTATGAAAGCTAGACAATCACAAATGGAACCCCGACATCATGATTTATGTGAAAAGGAAATAAAAAATTCTTCAAATAAAAAAAATAAAAAAATAAAAATAAAATAAAAAATAAAAAAACTCATAAGAAAATCTCATTCTCCTTGGAGTTGCGCAGCCTTCTATGTATAAAATGCTGCTGAAAAAAAAAGAGGTGCCCCTCGAGTAGTAACAAATTAAATAAAGTTTTGAAAACAATAAGGAATCCTATCTCCAACAAACAAGATCAAGTAAATTGACCATATGATGCCTATATATTCTCCAAATTTGAATTGAAATCAGGATTTTGGCAAATTCAAATAGAAGAAGCAGATAGATATAAAACTGCTTTTACAGTACCTTTTGGACACTAAATGGAATATAATGCCCTTTGGGTTAAAAATGCTCCTTCAGAATTTCAAAATATGACGAATGTTATATTTAGTCCTTACAAAAATTTCTCAATTGTGTATATAGACAATATACTTGCTTTTACAATAATAGCAGATCCTCAAATAAGTGGAATATCATCATAATCGGAGCCTTATCCCACCAATTTGGAGTACGCTAAAAAGTTCTACTCTAAAAGCCTAAAATTCCTCATCTTAATTTATATGTATATATATGAGAGATGCTCCTGTGAGAGCATCTCTCACCTTACTAAGAGATATAAGGTGGGGACCCTCACATTTAAGTTGTTGGCATTGGATATGAATGTGAGGGCCCCCACCTTATCTCTCACAGTAGAGTGAGAGATGCGCTCATAGGAGCATCTCCTCATACTATGATGCACGGATACTTCAAAATGGGCAATGTATCGTGTCGTGTCGTATCCGACACTTCACTTTTTATATGTAAAATCCATGTCACTGTAATGTCCATGGCGTGTCCCTACCGTATCCTTGATGGAGCCGCAAAACATGAAAAAAGTTTAAAGAAATGTGTCCTAACAGCTGATGTGAACTTGAAAGCAATAAACAAATGATCCACCATATTAGAGATTAAATTCAGTTGGGGCACCAATTATCTATATATGCACTATTTCTTCACATAGTGGATTCAGTGAGAAAGGGACCAGGTTCCCATCATATAGGAAGATATGCACCTTATTTTCTTACATTTTTAAATGGTAATGGTAAACATGTGTAGGATTGTGTCTGTTCGTCCTGTCTGTGTGAAGTACATCAAAATGGAAGAAAAGGAGAGAGAGAGAGAGAGAGAGAGAGAGAGAGAGAGAGAGAGGCGGAATGTACAAAAGCATCACACATTATACAAAAGTTGGTACAACGGAGAAACAGGGCCTACTTTGGCCAACAGCCAACATCATTAGCACCCAAATTCCCAAATGATTCAATGCCAGGACATGGTACAATGGAATATTGATGCATATGATATTCATATCAGACGTTGTTTCATTGATAAATAGCAAAGACCATTGCAAAAATTAAATAAGTAAATAATTCAAGCAGTGAGCTAGTGCCTACAACAATATAACCATAACACCAATAATCTTGAATATTTTTTAACAGTATCTTGACTGATATGTTATGTACCACCTCCATTACAAAAACATTGCCGGAAACCAATGTGAAACAATAGAAAACTTTAAATTTCAAATAAAAATTATTTTCATAACAAAGACAGCAATCTATATCCCATCAGTCATTGAGAGAGAGAGAGAGAGAGAGAGAGCTCATTGCTCAACACTCATCAGCCAATTTTATTATTTGGGCAAGTGGTGAACTCGGATTGAGAACCATCAATATGTCAAACACAAAACCGGATCATGCGAGCATATCATGATTAAGTTCGGCCTAGAGAGCTTTACAACCAAATTACAATACTATCCATTAGAGGGGGAAAACGGTAAAAAGAAATAAAGGAATCATTTGGTAGAAAAACAAGAATGTCATAACTGAATCATTCAAGAAAATTTTGTGGAGATGCCAACACTTCTACCATAGTGATAATACCTGAGTAATGGCCTTATTAGCAGCAAGCTCGTTGACACTCCCGATGTTCACCTGGATAGGATTTATCAATAAGTCCCCAGCTATTTTCCTCACCTCCTTTGGCCAGGTTGCTGAGTACATGAGAGTCTGCCTGCGTGGAGGAACTTCATTCACGATTTTACGTATCTGTGGTTCAAAACCCATATCGAGCATGCGGTCCGCTTCATCAAGCACAAGGAAAGAAACTTGATGAAAGCTGATCTTCTTCATCTCAAGAATGTCATTGAGACGACCGGGAGTCGCAACAACAATGTCAGCTCCTCTCTCAATCTCCCTCAATTGAGGGCCTTTTGGAGCTCCTCCATACAAACACTGAAACAGAATCATCCAGGAGATTAAACGGCAATATAACAACAATATAATAATAGCAGAAAACAGAATCGAGAAACCACATAAGAACACAGAAGCTGATGTTGAGAAAAGTTAGGTTTATTTGTAATTTGTTTGAGTCAATAAGTTTATTTGTAATTTTGATAGTCGAAATTACAATTAGTTTAAATTTGAATAACTTTAGGCTAGAGTTGTGACAAGATTAGGATTAAGTTTTCTAGTTTGAGTTTGACATATTTGGTGATTCACAATAATATTTTGATCAAACAACTCAGTCAAGATGGAGATTAAAACTTCAACTAGGTATCAAAGCTTGCATTTAGGGTTCAGGAGTTAGTTCAGGTTTAGTTTTTCTTTTCTTCCTCTCCTTATTTCCTTCAGTTTCAGTACTATTTGTCTATAATAAAACTCAAGTCACTTATGTCCTAGTGCAGACAGAGTAGCAGAGAAAATAGGGCTTCATCTTCAAGCTTCGTTTTGTGAGTCCAGAGCTTTATTGCTTCTGTTGAATATCCAAGAAAGATTGATCTTTTCAAGGCTGCAAGTGAGAAAATCGTGTCTACTCAATCAACAAGAAGGTCTTCATCCTCTTTGCAGGTCGCATATCAGTTCGTAGTGCGAACCCTAACAGGTTACAGACTTGTCTGTGACCTTCAACTGCTCTAAATAATGTCAGAAGGTTCTTCATTTCCATCGAAGAACCCATATGGCTATGATGCCAAGATACAGGATGGATACGGCAAGGACATGCCACAGACATGGCAGGGACACGGATTTTACAAACGAAAAATTAAGTATCAAATACGATACAACATGGTACATTGACCATTTTTCAGTGTCCAATGTCCATGCATCATAGCTATATGGGTGTTCATCTCATAGCAGATCCCTATTCAGGTGTTTGTCATCTTTAAACTGTTTGCAAAATCTCAGATCTGAAGAAACCCTTGGCGAGCAGCTACTGGATCGTTTTGGGAGTCTAGATTTTTGAAGATGGGATTTCATCCCACACTGATGGTTTGAAGATTGCAGGTTTGGAGCTCTTGCAATGTTCAAGATCATCTAATCCAGATTCATGTCAGTTTCATGAGTTTGAATTGGTCACATTTCTGTTCAATTCAGATTGATAAACTTCTGGAGAGACCCAAGAAAATACAGCACACAATCATTGCCATTAACCCCAAAATCCTGTAAGCTTTCTTCTCTTTCAATTTCAGTTTCTGCAACTTGGTTTCATATCTCTAACTTGGGATATGCAAATTGCATATCATACCCAAAGTAACTATCCATTTCATTCCTTTTGTAGAACAGCACAATACTTACCTCACAATGTGCGGCAGCAGCCACGGTAATGGGAGTTCACTCAATGCTAACAAATCACTAGCAGGGTCATATAGATCTGGGTTATCTCGGAGTTGGTTCCTCTCTTCCTTCCCTGATGCGAAGGGAAGTTCGGTCGGTTCCACAGCATTTCAGCTGCTGCTACCAAACTTCTCGAAGATATGGTATCTAGTATCATTGCAAAATGAGAAGGGTCTCTTCTTCTTTATAAGAGATATTAAGATGATGAAGGGTTTGCTTTTCTTATCAAAGGAGTTCATCTAAGTGAAGGGACATCTTGTTCAGACCTTTTCAGTAGTGGAAAAAAAAGAAGAAATAGATATCTCATCTTATTCACCAAGCTTCTTATCTTCTGTCTTTTTCGTCAAGCCACATGATCCGTATGCATCTGGAAAATATATCATGATAGATCTGCTCTAGTGAGCTATCAGCTCCAACAAACGCAAAACGAGCGGGAAGCAATACAGATGAACATACAGATAGATGGTGACCACCAGCAAAGCATGATGGAAGTTTGGGCAAAACATCAACTGAGAAAGGCGGTTAAAATTACTGTGAACAAATGAGTGCTACAACAGGAGATTATCCATGACTTCAGATCTGCAATATCAAGCGTTCATTTTTCATCACAAAGTTTTGTATATGAAAAGTCATGGGGAGAAAACCCTATAAATACTCCACAGTTAATTGGTAGTGTGAATCCTTGTTAAGATATGGGTGAGTGCCTCACATTGTTAGTTTCATGTGAAAATGTAGTATAGCATTCAGAGTCTTAGACCCACTGGATATGTCGTGTAGCATTCGACCTTACATGAACAGGATCTGTTGTATGGACTCATACATTTGTATCCGTAAGTGCTAAGGAGAGGCATTTTAAACAGATCTCCATGGGTCAGTTACATCAGCAGTGTTGCTGAATGTGAGGGTTTTTTTTTTTAAGGGTTACTTTCATTAAAAGCAAGCACTACAAGAGAACTATACTGACAAGCTTACAACGAAAAGAACTCCAACCCAACTGGAAGAAACACCAAAAAGATTACAAACACCAAAACAGACAACATCTAAAGAGCTACAGACACCAAACAAGAAAGAAACTGAACAATAACCATCCTACAAAGGACAGATTTGAGAGTTTATGCAGTACAAGAAGCTGAATGTGAGTTTATGCAAAGCATTTGAAGTTTTCATCTCCTTCATCAGTCAAGTTGCAACAAAAGATCAAAAATTCACAATTGAAGATCAAAGATGTGTAAAAAGTTTGTGTGCTGAAGATCAAGCTGACAATGTTCATCATCAAAGCAATTGCAAAAGGAAGAAGACATATGGTGTTTAGTGCATGCTGGTAATAGAATCTCTATACCAGCTTAAGGATAAGGTGTTAAGAAATAGTTAGGTTAATTTTTAATTTTGAGTCAATGGATTAATTTTTATTTTGAGTCAATGGGTTTAATTTTAATTTTGAGTCAATGGGTTTATTTGTAATTTTGAAAGTAAGTTTCCTGAATTATGATTAGCTTAAATTTAAGTTACTTTAGGCTAGAGTTGTGATTGGATTAGGATTAAGTTTCCTAGTTCGAGTTGACATCTTTGGTTGTGATTTATAAATAGCTATTGGTTATTCACAATAGGTATTGATCAAACCATTTAATCAAGATGCAGCCATAAAATTTCAATCGATGATAGCATTGTATACAAGAAAATAGTCAATAACCACTGAATGATCGATTATTACCGGAATTATACAGTTATAGGGGGTCTAGGAACGTGTAGCTACATTTTACCAAAACCATTATATATAAACATTATCACCGGAATTCCACAGGTGCATGACCCTTGAACCTGGGGTTGAATCATCATTACCTTCATCATCAAAGCCTTGTCCCAACTACGTTGAGGTCGGTTACATGAATTTTGTTTCTCCATTCCGATCTGTCCTGAGCCAAATGCTCGGATAGGTTTCACTTCTTCAAATCCAACCTTACGACTTCCATCCACGTCTCCTCTTCGGCTTACCCCTTCCACTTGGTGAGTCATTAACCTACATAGAAAAACTTTTCCACATCTGCGTCCTTGTTGGCCTGCATTTAACATGTCCAAACCATCTCAAACGAGTTTATCTTATTTTATCACCTATTGATGCTACATCTAAATTCTCCTGAAAATACTCATTTATGATTCTATCCTACCCATAAACACCGTTGCCAATCCACATGTGCATGACCCTTGAGCCCGGGGTTGAATATGTATCGTAATACATCAGTGACTAAGAGGACAAACCCGGATCTTGGAACACTAAAAGATCAAAAACCGTTTTCGCATTATACAAAATGTCAAAGATTCATATCCTCCGAATCACATTACTTTATAGGCCATGCGCTAGTCCTAATGCTCTCGAGCCTTATCGCTAAAGCCCATCGGAGGCAACCCTATCCCCCACATCCGCAAAGGCAAACTCATCAATAGTGTTTTCACTAACTTCACACTAAGCCATGAGTTTTTTTTTTTTTTATTTAATTGTAGAAGCCATGAGTCTATTAAGGACTATTAAACCCTAGTCTTACTATGGCTAAAGAAGACACTGGCACAAGACTCATAGATGTGCGAAATTTGTAACATAGCAAGTTTACCCACTAGGTCCAAATAATAAGAAAGCACTACGAGGAATAATTTCATTGTATCCTCTAAATAAACAGTACTTCTAACCAAATCTCCTTGGAACTCTAACTTAGAAGTTCAAAGTAGGGTACAATTAGGGCCATCTCACTAAGTCGGTACTAAACCCATCTCCTGCGAGGTTTTCCGTATTCGCCCTTCTCTCAATAGGTATGATTGTGTCTAGGGAAACAGGCCCTATCATAGCCTACCCATAAACGTCATACCTCGTAAAAGGCTCGAACCAGGAAATCACATTACATTCCACTCTATAACCAAAAATTCAATTTGGTTTATACCCAACTATGCATAGCACAAATAAAATCCATGTTTGTACAATCCACTTACCTTCAATGATGCGATATTAACAATTCTAAACAATTCTCTAGAAACAGCTCAAGTCAAGGTGGTGAACCAAGTGCCCAGGAGGTGGATCAAGATTACTCATTTATATTTTCATCAAGACACGAGTCATAATTTTGAAGACCCCGTCCTGGAAACCAAACAGGCCTAAATGGCTCGACAACCAAGTTCTGGTTTTGGATGCCTCCACTTGACAACCAAACAAGACGACAGTGTGAACCACGATTTAAGGTTGCCAAGAGCATAGATACCTGATTCGCAATTAGACCAATTAGCATTCGAGTTCGAAGTTCTTGGTTCAAGTGTTCGACACTTCCCCAATTCAAAAGTGTGATGGAATAGGTTCGGTTAATTCGCTTGATTCGTGGTTTGAGTTCGTTGAATTCGATGTCCTAATTGAAATATATTTCAATGTAGTTTGAGATAATTTATAGGTTCCAACCAAAATATATAAGTAGTTTATTAGAATTTTAGATACATTAATAGATATATAAAAAATGATAGTTCACCAAGAATTCTAAGATTACAACATGCCAAGATCATTCTAGGGTGTTCCCCTCTTTAAGGGACGCATAGCAACGTCACCCGGTTGCAATGGAAAGTGGGCAACGGCTACCACACCATTTTGGACAAGTGCGGCTAAAGAAGTAAGAAGAAAAGGAAGATTCAACTTGTTACTTGGAATATAGGAACCTTGACTGGACTTGTTACTTGGAATATAGGAACCTTGACAGCATGGAGTTAGTCGAGGTAATGAAAAGAAGAAGAGTTAGAGTAGCATGTCTATAGAGACAAAGCAAAAGGGAGATAAAGCTAAGGAGCTCGCTGATGGTTATAAACTTTTTTATCCAGGAAAGAACAACACAAGAAATGGAGTGGGTATAGTTGTAGATAAGTATTTGAAAGAGGAAATTGAAGGGGTAAAGAGATTGAGTGATAGAATTATAACAATTAAACTAGCGTTATCGGTTTCAGACTCGGCCCCCAAAATATCGTAGTCATATCGGTCCGTATCGGCCGATAGATTCAAGATATCGCTCGTATCGGTCAAAACCGATATATCGGGCGATATTTTCAGATGACCCATTTTTCTGCGGTACGTTTGCATTTTTATAGTTGTAGAGGAAGAGAGATGAGTACATGCAGTTGATGTGTTATAGAAAAAGGGGAAAAGAGAGAGACAGATACAAGGGAAAACAAATGGGAAAAAAAAAAGAAAGAAAAGAGAAATAGAGAGGAGAGGAAGACATGTACCTGGATTCTGGACGCCGGAGAACGATGTGGCACCGTCGCATCAGCTTCTTCTCCTCCATTTTCCTCTCCCTCTTCTCTTTCCCAGTTTCCCCTAGTCTTTTCCTAATCGTTTCTATTTCTATTTCATAACTCATTCGTCCCATAGAAAACCCTAAAAAGGGTTCCGTTTGTAAGTCCATAACCTTCTGAGTTCGTTTTGACGCATCACACATTTAACATTTTTTTCACACCTATGTCTTGGAGAAAGACTAATGTTAATGATCACCTATTGAGAATCCCATTCCATCAGAATAAATTCTCTGGAGTTGGCCCCATTAGATGATTGAACGTTTGATGGAAAAAAAAAAAAGGTGATAACAGAATCTTATGCATTATCATTAATTAATGAATAATGCATAAGATTGGATTATCACTTTTTTTTTTCATCAAATGATCAATCCTATGATGAGACCAACTCATATTGGAGTGAAATTTGGAGATATCTAATTTATAAGAAGATGTTCATTTTGAATGGCTCAGATTTTCAATAAATGGGTTCCATTGTGGAGTTCCACCCCTACTCAGGATCTCTCCAAGTCAAACGCTCATTTATTAGAATTTTTTACAAAAAAAAAAAAAAAAAAAAAAAGAACCTTACCTGCTAATATGACTCACTTATAAAAAAAAACTCTAAATCACTCAAAATAAATGTCAACTATTAAGTGGTCCCTCCAAAAATTTTACTATGATAAAAAAATGAAATATTAAAAAAATAGAGTTTCTTATTAGTCAATACATAGATGGGAACAAGTCTTATTGGTTATTTTACATAAATTTTATATACAGGTGATGGTGGTTTTAAACGGCCTAAACTTACAATATGAGCTACACTAATAGATTTATAAATTGTAAGAATTGGCTCAAAAATTAAACAATAAAGATTAACATGTTTTACAATTTTAGATAAAACAGCTAGATGATAGTATGACTTAGGGGAACCGATATTTTGATTTATAGTTGTTAGTTGTTACTAATGGAAAAAAAGGGTTTCCCAATATTTTAAAATATTCTGGATTTTTGGATATTTTTTCAAAAAAAATTGGGGTATAAAAAATTTCACGCCACGACGAACCACGATCAATACTGAATCGGTTTTTAGCATTGACCAATACCGTGATTTTAAACCATGGATGGAAGTGAGGAAAGCATTAAAACAAATGAAAACAGGAAAGTCTATGAGTCCAGAAGACATCCCGATTGAGGCCTTGAAATGCTTAGGAGAAGTTGGGGAGATTTGGTTAACTCTTCAATAAGATATTATTTGTAATGACAAATAAAATGCCGGATGAATGGAGAAGAAGTGTTGTAGTACCTATATATAAGAACAAGGGAGATAAATAAAAATGTACCAACTATCGTAGGATTAAACTTATGAGTCATACTATGAAGCTATGGGAGAGAATAATGGAGCAAAGACTTAAACAGAAGACCAAAATATCTGAAAATCAATTTGGTTTCATGCCATGCCAGGGAAGTCAACGATGGAAGCTATCTTCTCACTTAGGCAATTAATGAAAAAATATCAAGCAAAGAGGAAAAATCTACATATGGTCTTCATCAATCTAGAAAAAGCCTACGATAAGGTACCTAGAGATTTAATTTGGTGGGTTTTAAATAAAAGGAATGTTCCAAAAGGTTCTATTGAAATTATTAAAGACATGAATGAATGAGTAGCAACGAGTGTGATAACTACTTATGGAGAGACAGGGGAGTTTTCAGTGACCATAAGTTTACATTAAGGGTCAGCCCTAAGTCCTTATCTCTTTGCACTGATTATGGATGACTTAACTGCTCATATTCAAGAAGTACCTTGGTGCATGTTATTTGCAAATGATATTGTGTCGGTATATGAATCAAAAGATGGTATGAATGCAAAACTTGAGATATGGCAGGAGGCTTTAGAATTCAAAGGCTTTAAAATAAGACAAAATATATAAATTGTAACTTCCGTGGGCATATAGAAAGAGCTGAAACTATTGTGATAATTAAAGATCATAAGATACCACAAAGTGATTCTTTCCACTACCTTGGCTCTATAATTAGTAAGGATAGGGAGATTGATGAAGACATAGAATAAAAGCGGGATGGTTGAAGTGGAAACTTGCTTCTGAAGTGCTTTGTGACTGACGAACACCAACAAGATTTAAGTGAAAATTTTACAAGACAGTGATTAGACCAACTATGACCTATGGACCAGAATGTTGGCCAATCAAGAAGCAACTTATACAAAATGGATATAGCAGAGATGATAATCTTGAGGTGGATGTGTGGTAAAACTAAAAAGGATAAAATTAAAAATGAGCACTTTCGATAGCATTTAGGGGTAACAACAATGAGAGATAAAATTAGGGAAACCTATTTGAGAAGGTTTGAGCATATGTTCAACGTAGGCCGGCAACGGAGCCAGTAAAGAAAGGTTTGTATATGAAGGTTGAAAGCCCACCAAGGGGGGAGGGGTAGGTCAAAGAGGACGTGGATGGATGTAATAAAAATAGATATGAAGAAGTGTAACTTGACGGAGGATTTGACTCAAGATGGATCGAAATGGAGAAACAAAATTCACGTAGCCGGCCCTAACATAGTTGGGACAAGGCTTTCATGATGATGATGCATGATGCACTAAAAGGGCCATCATGGTAAAGGCCATCTAGCCAATTTTCACTTTTATTTGAGCAATGATGCCGTCGCTCGTGTCTTCTTTTTCCTTTTCTTGACAATCTAAATTGGCACCCATCTATTAAATCCAAGTGTCCCTACAAAATTTCGCTTTATTAAAAGATAGTCTTATTGTTAGATTGACCAATATAAAATACATAAATATTGTATATTATCATATTCACATGGTATAGAAGTGATTAATCTTAAGGTGGGCCCATCTCTTTTTGGAAGTGAGATTTATTTAGAACTTATAAATCAGTAAGACTCATTTTAATCGATTTATATTTCTAAATGTGGTCCATTTAACCTCCTTAAGTTGTAATGAATCCAAAACATGGAAAACCTAGCCTGAGAGATAAAAGAAACAAAGTAGAAGTCATTACTTTCATCCCTTTATCCATGGGTACGGGGTACAAGTCAATGAAAGAAAGTAGGAGATCGATGGGTACTCCTCCATCCTTCCATAGGAAAGGAAATACAGTACATGCATTAAACTCCATTCCTTCTTCCCATGGAAAGAGAGCAAGAGACCGTTGGATTTTTTGGTCCATGCATTAAAGTCCATGCCTTGATTCTATGGAGAGGAGTAAGATAACGATGGACTTTCTTATCCACCTTTTCTACCATATTTTGTAACATGCCATCTTATTTACTACAATCCTTTCTTTTTCTGAATTTCTCATCGTCCTTACTTTTTTCTTTTCTTATTTTTTTTTTTTAATCTTCCTTGCCTTTCCTTTCATCTTCTTTTTTCTACAACCTACGAACTACCACCTCTCCAAGACTCCGAACCAACCAAACCAAATAGTGAATTGTTCAATTAGAACAGTACGTGATTCAATGCATATGGAGCGAATTAGGTAACTATGACCAAGAGAACCAAGAAATTAAAAGTAGCACAAATAAAACTTGAGTGTTGGTTCCCTGGGCTCTCTAATGTAAATGTAATTCCAAGGGTTGCTTCTTTTCTTTTAAGGGTCATTTGTTTTCACTCATTTACATATGTAAATGATTCACAGGCATGATCATCGCACACCATTACATTTTCACTCAGTGCGAAAATGGTGTGCAAATAAAGCCATTTTCACACCTAAATAGGTGCGGAACTCTCACATCCACAACTTGCAAAAAGAGGCACCAGTACATCCCCTTGAACGGCGATCACATGCAGTTATGGAATTGGTCATGGGATAAAATCCCCTCAACTACATTTTTCCACTCTTGTGGACCCACATTTGTGATCCAAACAGTTCAAATTGTTTATTGACCTAATAAATCCCAAGACCTATAAGCTGATTATTATAAATCTTCTTAGATTTTGATTATTTTGTATAATGAATCCAAAAAAATCCAACCTATCAATCAAGTTTTCTGCAATGGGTCCCCAATTCATGGTCCAAACCATTGCATATTCTCATATTAATGATATGCATCAATATGTTAAGTTTTAGATTTTAAATCTTGATGGATATTGAGAAATTTGTAATAAAAAAAATCCAAATACATCTATACCACAGGATGTATTCTCTCTCTCTCTCTCTCTCTCTCTCTCTCTCTCTCTCTCTCTCTCTCTGTCTCTGTGTGTGTGTGTGTGTGTTGGGTTGGGGGGGGGGGGGGGGGGGGGGGGGTGGTTTGTTGTGGGGGGGTGGGGAAATACGCACTCACCCCAAGTCCCTTACTAGCAACACTACAGCCAAGGATTGATCCATGGTTGTTTCTGTGGAAGAGAGGCGCCTTGCCATTGAGCTACCAATGGATTAGCTACTTATTTGCTCATGTGAAAATGGTTGACAAACATGGTAATGTGTTTCGCACACTTGACACTTGCATATGTAAAACACATTTCCTATCTGATGCGTAAAAGGCAAACAACCCCTTCGGCAAAAAATAAAAAAAAAAAAACGAAAAAGAAGATAGCATGCTCTTTTGCCCCTACTTGGTATAAAGAACTGCAAAAGCTTACCGTGCAAGAAACCGATGAGGATCTACCAAACTTGATGGCTTCATCATGTATTTGAGTGGCAAGTTCCCGGGTTGGAGCCAAAACCAACACTGTTGGGCCAACCTGTGAATTATTCTGGCAGCGTCTCAGATGAATAAATGCAGGGAGAAGATAACCCAAGGTCTTCCCTGAACCTGTTTTGGCAATTGCCAAGATGTCCCTACTCTGCAATGCAATTGGCCATGTTTGTGCTTGGATAGGCGTTGGAGATGAGAAACCAGCAGTTTGTATCTGAAAAGAAAAGGCGGACAAAGAATGATGAAAAGAATGATAAGCCAATAGAAAACCAAGTTCAATCGAAGAAACTAATATAAAAATTCTTATTCTGCTTAGGAATATAGTATCTGTATTAGTATTAAAAGAAAACAAATAGCTTGAAGAAAATCCCCATGTGTACAAGGTTGCTTACTGAAGCAAACCGAGGCAGGAAAAGGGGGCATTTCAGACAGTGTGACGGACTCAGGAAGCCACATCATGTGATTTGGAAGAAGGCCCACCCTCTCGAGACTTGTCCACAAGAAAGGCTCCAATTATATATTAGCAGCCCCCAATGACAGAGCAGCTGCTGTGTGATCGGGGAGTATAGCTGCACAGCGTACGACAGATGCTCCTCTCTAGAGCAAATATCGCACCTGCGACAAGTGACAACAGACATGAGTTTAATGTGAAAAAGAAGTGAAAACTTAATAAACCACAAGGTAAGAAACAAAAAATTAAAACAAATTCTATATTTATTTTTTACATGTGAAACAGTGATGTTAAAAACTGTTAATGGCAGTCCAGCCATCTCTTACCTCTCTAAGTATCTCTGAAGGGAATCCAGTGGCTCCAAAGGTCATGAATGGTGCCGGTACATTGTCACCCTAAGCAATCCATTTTCAGAAGTCAATGTCAAAAGGCCTCAAAATTCAATAGAAAACTAGAAAAAATTTATTCAACACAAACTTTAATATAGATGGCAAGAAAACATTAAATAAACACCTAGAATTGTTTCAAACAAGAAGCTAGTTCATATTTAGATTTCAACATTAATCTGTTTAATTGTCGGTTCAAATCATATGTTTCAACAAACACCGGGTGAACAAAACCAACAGTCAGATAAATGCTATGAGCAAGGCAAAGCATTATCATGCATCAAAGTGAATGTAGATAAGCCTTTTTTTTTTTTTTTTTGCATCTTCCGGTTTTGAGAAACTAAACTTGTATCCTCCAGAGCATAAAAAGAAGCCATGCTAAGTAACTAAAACAGAACTAAAGATCTTCATCTCCTTTCGAATAGCTTGAAGATGATCACAACATTGGACAATATTAATAGTACATGATAAATGTCTTTTCTTTATTTTGAATGGTACTCAATAGATGGATTTTCCATGGTCATAAGCATGCTCAGACACCCAACGCTACCAGAATATCATCACTGCCCGTAGGGCAAATACCCAGTTGATACAAGAATGTCCGAACATCGAGAAATGAGAATCCCTTAATTATGCATCTATGTGCCGATTTGCCTTAGAAATTCCCAAAATATGATGAGATGATTCAATGAGTTAAAATTAATTCTCTACTGAAAAATAAGGAATAAGATCAATTCTCCACTGGATCTATAAGCTAATGTACCTTTAGTGTACATTTGACTTCTTGATTATTCGTGGCAGAAGAAAGACTAGCATATACTAAGACTCAGACAGTGGACAAATAAAAAAATCTGGCATTAAAGTATGCAGTGCAAGGGCTACTGGCCAACATTTTGATGATTAAAGCATGAAGAAGAACAAAAAAGGGGGGCTGCAGTTCTGGTTGAAAATTTTTGCTTGGTCAAGTTGTACAGGTTGAACTCCTAAATCTTATGAGTTTGGCTATGCAGGTTAATGGCCCACCAAGGGAAAGCGGTAGGCCAAAGAGGACATGGATGGAGGTAGTAAAAATAGATTTGAAGACGTGCAACTTATCTAATGAGTTGGCTCAATATATATCGGAATGGAGAAACATAATTCATGTAGCTAATCCCAACATAGTTGGGACAAGGCTTTGATGATGATGTTGATGTTTTATTAATGCATATGTAGACATTCTTGGCTGAACATGAAAACATTTGAGAAAGGTTCCACTAATAAGAGTGGAAGCTGTTGGAAAGATGCATAGTGGTGCAACTTGCATGCATGACTAGGAGAAAACATGATACCGATTGCTGAAGCCATTCTTGATGGACAGGACCTGGGTGCATGTTTATCATGGCAGCCCACAAACATGTCACGCATCAAACATACAGAAAAACTGATAGAACTCAGGGGAAAGAAAATCCAATTACCCCATCACGAGAAGAAAGAAAATTTAAAAGAACACAGGAGGATGTTAAAGAACATTTTTATGTTTCCATCTATCACAGACACATGCGCACCCCAATGCTTAGTGAAAGTCGCTTCCAGTAGTTCTAAGCAAGGTTCTAAAAGTTGAAATTGAACAGTAAATCCTTCTGGGGCTGAGTCAACTAGTACGGTGAATCTATTGTATATTGTGAAATTTTATAAAATTTAAAAGAGAAAAATGAGAAAGAAATAATAGATTAATAATCATCCATACTATCAATATAAATAAATGGATGATAGATAGTAACATGAATAATCTACTTGGCACATAGGTGAAGATGTTCATGATAAGAAAAGTAACCAATGTATTAGGACTTATACATCAATATGTATGGTAACTTACAGATCCAATACAAGTAAGCACCAACACTAATAAGTGCATAACCTATACAAAATACAAACTATTTATAGAATTTCCACAAAAAATAGTTTTCCTCTCAAGGAGACCAGACCTTGTGCAAAATCCTTCTATTGGTCCCACCTTATAAAGAATGATATAAAAAAGCTGCTTGGATATGGAAAAAAAATGATATGTTGATTTCTTTCTCACCAAGTTCAGGCCTTAAAATGCATAAGCCCAATCACAGGATGCCTCACAGTGTAACCAGGCTGTGGAATAATTTTGTAGCTTTTAAGTATAAAAGGCCCTAGAATATGCCAAAAAGTTAAAAATAGGGCCTTGGTTTCAAACAAAACTAGTAATAATCAAATGGACACAAATCGTAGGATTTTTGCGAATCACATGGATCTAAGCATGCACATTTAATTTCTGACACAACTGTTGTGGACTGCCATAGCGCCTTTTAGTGGCCTGAGCAGGACAATAGAAGTTTGAATTGTTTAAAATGTGTGTGAACTCAGTAAGTAGAAGGGAAAAAATAGAGCCCACATGACAGACTGTTATAGCTTCGTATAAGGCTGACTCGTAAATTTTCACGATCACCTTGAGACAAAATCAAAGATTAGGTAACTTTCTTCTGATTTTAAAAGGTTTCTTTTTTTTAAGCAACAACAATTCTTCTTCTTAGCTCCAAGATTCTATACTGACTTCAACAGCTTCATTTCATGAACCCTTTTTTTTTTACTAGGTTGGGCCACTGGCCAGGAGTGATACTGTCAACCTAAATACCCAGGGATTAATCCCTAGGCATGTGTGATACCAAAGTGCCAACACCACTTTTCCTCACCTGAATTTATATACCTGAGAACACTGATTTTCTAATTTGAACTTATGGATTTCATGACATCCAATAAATCACGCTCTTACAAAAAAAAATTTCCAAGTTGGCCTAGGGGAGAGTATGGAAACCTACCCACCCAGGTATCGATCCCTTGGTGGGAGCATGGGAGAGGGTGTGCTATCCACAGCTACCACCCTGTGATTCCCAATCACACTCTACAAATGATAAACACCACCTCTAAACCATTTTTTTTTATCTTACATCCAATACAAATTTATCATGATACAACTGAACCTAGATTTTTGCACATAGGTATATATTTGCGTGAGCATGTGTGTGTATTCACCATAGTAATCAAAGAGCAAGACACACAAGACACCAAAGAAACAATGTTTAATACCAATATCTGAACATGTTAATGTATATTAGTCATTTTCAAGAACAATAAATATAATATATATTAGTCTATATTAGAGTCATTTTCCTGAATGGCCAGTCCTTCCCAAGTATGGATATCATAAGTTGTGGGACCAACCTGGAAGCATGCAGGTGGGTGGTAGTTGAGAGTGGGATCAGTGGCCACCACACCAAACCCATACATGCATGCCAGTCTTAAAAAAATAGCAAAAGAATTTCAAAAAGAAAAAAGAAAAACAAAGAAATAAATCAGGCTAAAAATGTGAAAATAGATGATGATTTAATTTTATTTTAAATCAATTGTACAGATGTCAGTCCATCTAGTCTCATTCCAGCGTGTGCCAACCTTGTGCTAGTTTGTGAGAGAGTCTCCTGTGCCTCTGTGCCACTGTAACTTTGACCGATGCAGTGTTGACTCAATCCAGTGAGGCCTTTGACATCCGGGACCATATTAGTATTGACCGACACTTAGTCAGCTAGGTCCCTAACAAAACCCCAAATCACGGTTTAAAAGGTTTACCCATGACCTAGTTTTTCTAGAAAATGGTTACCACATGATCATGGAAGGTATACATTTAAGGGCCTCAAACTTGTCCAAATTCTAGCCATCAGATAAATTAGAATGAATGCCAAATTTGCATGATCAATCCAAGGGCTTACAAAGCTCATAGGAGTGTCAAGTTTGGAGTGCTAATTCATGGATGGTTGATTGGCAGGGTTTTAAATTGATCACAGGGTGGGTAAACTACTACAGTCCCAAGTTATTCCATGCTTAAGGATGGCCTAAGCTCCCATAAAATTCTGTTTTATATTTTATAGTTACGTAGATGTCTACATATGTTGATCTAGATGGCTTAGGCTCACCTAAAAAATTCCACTCTATATTATACAACATATAAACACATATATGTAACCATAAAATATAGAGTGGGATTTCCAGAGGAACTTGAGCCATCCTTAAGCATGGAAAGAAAGATATTCTCAAGCCAGGAACAAGAGCCGATGATGACCAAAGCAAGAGAGTATATGATGACTAAAGCAAGAAAGTATATGATAACCTCTATATAATAAGTTGGGAATATGAGAAGGAGAAAGATATTTTCAAACTTGTAAGAACGAAGGAAAGGAAATTGAGGAACCTAGATCAGGTAAGATGTATAAAAGAATGACGACCATAGGTTTTAGTGAAGGATAATGATGTTAAAGAAAGGTAGAGAGAATATCTTAATAAACTTTTAAATGAAGATTCTAAAGGAGGCTGGGGAACGAGAGGGATACTTCAATGATTGATGCAAATCCTAGGCTTAGGATTTAAATCGTAGGTGCCACAAACACAATGATAGGTTTCTGCATAAACAACCTCATGATGAAGACTCTCTCCAACAATATCCAAAGGGAAAATTATACTAAACTTCAACTCTTATCTTCCTTCTCATATAAATAGGGAAAATAAACCTTAGGGGCTAAGAATCCTAAAACAAGCTAAGAAACCAGACAAATTGGAAACTATCCTAATTACAACTCATCAATTAAAATTCGAAACCAATAACAATTAATTAAATAAAACAATAAAATCTCTAAACTTCCTTGGGTCCCATGTGTGGACCACAGGTCTTCTTGCAATGATTTATTGCTGCTACCGCATCAATGAAAGGGCGTTCCCCTTTTACCGCATAACTAGGGCAGCAGAAGTGAAGAAAGCATTGGCAAGAATGAAAATAGGAAAGGCTCTTGGAAATGCTGGGGAGAAATTGAATGGATTTTGGATTTGATGAACTAGGCTCTTAAATAAGTTATTAAGGATACCATTCAATAAAAAAAAGTTATTAATGACATAAAAGGCCAAATGAATGGAAAATGATATAATACCTGAATACAAGAACAAAGGAGATATACAAAGTACCAATTATTGCGGGATTAAACTTATAAGTTACAATATAAAACCATGGGAAAGAGTAATAGAGCAAAAACTCAAACAAAAGAATAATATATCTGACAATCAACTTGGTTTTGTAACAAGGAGGTTAACTATGACTTGAAAACTGATAGAAAATATTGAAGGAAGAGGAAGAATCTTCATCTGATCTTCATCAATCTAGAGAAAGCCTATAATTGGATTCCTAGAGATTTGAGTTGGAGAGCTCAAGATAAAAGGAGTGTCCCAAGCGGTTGCTGACATCATTAAAGACATGTATAATGGAGCAATAACTAATGTGAGAACAACCTATGGAGAGACAAGCTAGTATCCAGTGATCATAGGTTTGCATAAGGGGGCCAGTATTAAGCCATTATCTTCTTGCACAGGTTGTGGATGAATTGACTGCTCATATTAAAGAGGAGGTACCTTAGAGTATGTTATTTGCAGATGATATTGGTGGAATGGGGAGATGGCGTGAATGCGATACTTGAAAAATGGAGACTTTAGTAAACAAGGGCTTTAAAATAAGATGTACAAAAATGGAATATCTGAATTGCAGCTTTACTGGGGATGTGCAAAGTGATATAACCCCTGTGGGATTTAAAGCTCAAGAGATTAACACAAAGGGATTCCTTCCGATACCTAGGCTCAATAATTATTAAGGAAGGTACCGATCAAAAAATAATAATTAGTAAGAAGAGATATCGAGGAGGATGTCTAACATAGAATATGAGATGGAAGGTTTAAGTGGAGAATTGTTTCTAGAGTGCTTCCCGATCCACCCATGCTAACAAGATGGAAGCAAAAATCCTACCAAATAGAGATTAAACTAGCAATGACTTGTGAAGCAAAATGTTAGCCAATTAGGGATATAAACATGATTAAAAATGAGCACACTCAGAAGCATCTAGGGATATAAAATCAATACGTGATAAACGAAGAGACTCTTATGAGATGGTTTGGACATGTCTAACATAGGCATGAAGAGGAAAATTTTTCCTCTCGAAATAACACAGGTGAGGAAAAATTTTCCTATCGAGGTTGATGGCCCCTCGAGAAAAAGGAGTAGGTTGAAGAGGACATTAATGGAAGTAATAAGGATAGATTTGAAATATCTATTCAAAAGATTTGGCTTAGGATAGACTAGAATGGAGAAACAAAATTCATGTAGCTGACCCCAATATGGTTGTGACAAGACGATGATGCGGTGCTAATCTATAAGGTTAACAAGACATAATGCCTTCTAGTTCATTAACCACTATGATTTGACATATGCTTAAAGCATTTATAATTATAAGTAGAAGGTGAAGTTTCCCACTTAGTGCATTTACATATAAAAAGATAATTCTGTCTAATATTATATATACATATAAAATCAACCTCATTTCTCTTTCACTACATATATACAAAAGGTAAAACAAAAACGTTTCCTGTTATGGATTTCCCCATTGTCAATTAATGTGTTAATAACACTAGAAGCACCTTGGCGCCTATTTTTAAAGGGTAACAAGGAACTTTTCTTCCTAGTAAAATATATAAAATCTAGAAAATTGTGCAGTATGAGATCAATATATTGTAAAGGCTACTGTCCATGCGCATTTTTCAAACTTCTTACACTACGTTTAGATGCTTCGATTTCCATGGGTATGTACCTATTTTATTGCTTGGAAATAAGGTAAATTTTCTAACAAAATAGGTAGAACTGAAAAGGTACATTTTCTCTGTCCTTGATCGGCTGGTTAGGAAAATGCGTAATTCACATAGTGATGCAGATTGACCTTAGGCCACATTGTAGGGCCCAGTAGATTTAGGAGTTTTACTATTTATTTAATTGTTATTAGTTAATAGTTTTATTAGATGAGTTGTATTTAGGATTAGGTTGCCTATTTATTTTGTTTCCTATTTTAATTAGGTTTCTTAGAGCTTAAGTTGTGTTTTCCTATTTATATGGCATTGTAGAGAATTATTTCGATTTGAGTAATGAAATTGGCTTTTCCCATTGAGGTGCGTCCTCGTTTATTGTCTCTTCAGAGATTGATTGTGTTTTCGGACACGTGCTTCAGCACCCATTGTGCTTTTAGCACTTCCCACGCAAGCCCTAACGCTAGGCCTGCATCAATTGGTATTAGAGCCAAACAATCCCCGATCGTCGGCGTGTTCCATCCCTCATTCCGTTCATCATCCCATAACCTCCCTGCCATCCATACAAGCCGAACCCACCCAGCGAATCCCCATGTAGTCACCCGTCCACCTGCAAACCCCTCCATCCATCACCACTCTTCGTTTCCATACCACCCATCACAGCCCTCCACAGTTTTACCGAGCATCGTCCACCGCTAACACAGCCACCCCTATCAAAACTTCGATCCACCCCTTCAAATCGTCAGCCAAACCCCTCATTCCAACCGCTGCCGCCCTACTTTACCAAACCCCTACCCTACCTTCCCTTCCACAAATCGAAAACCCCATCAACCGTTCCTAAAACCCTCCTCGATAAAACTCCAACCCTCAATCTAGCAACCCACCCACCCCAAACGAGCCTCCCTAACCCTCTTCCCAGAACCCTTCCCCTTCTTCGGTCAAATCCCAGAACCAAAAAAAAAAAGACATCACCGAGACCCACCCCACTGCCGAACCTTGAAAACCCCCTTTCGAGCCTCCTTCCAACCCAAAGTCCCACCCAAAGAAGAAAAAAAATAAAAAAATAAAAAAATAAAAAAAAAGAAAAGGAGCAGAGAAGGAATAAGAGAAATGGAGCAACAAGGGACGAGAGCACACCTGACACATCGCTTCGCCAGGCCGCTTGCCAATCCATCACCGCGGTCGTCGAGGCACCTCCCTCATCGACAAAGCCCCACCATCAGCACCATCGCCATCTCCCACTCCCCATTTGGACGAAGCAGAGACAAACAAAAAAAAGGGGTTGAAAACCCTTTTTCCCTTCTCCCTCGACACAAAGCCCAACGCAGCAACAAGATATCACATCTGCTTGGGTCGGGTTCCAAGCCCGCCTTCAACACTTCAAGCGAGTCTAAATTGTGGGCTTGAGCTTGAGTTAGGCCCATACGCAACTCTGAAATTAGAAAGAAAAGACTGCAGAAAAAAATATTTTCATCCACAAGTGGACCCAAGTTCCTTCAAGTCTTCAGCCGTTTATTTTCAAATATCCAAATCCAACCCAGTACAGTCAACAGGGTTGACCGGTCAAAATCAGATTTGACAAGATCGACAGCCAAGATTTCTTTTTACAATATGAAGCACCTCTACCGTCAGATTTTCGATTCGTCTTCGCCTGTACTCGTAGATAGCATATCTACAGAAAAGGTCAATCCATTCACACATCCAATATGAAATTCCATATCGGTTAGTTCTACAATGCACTTCAAGGAGTCAGATACACGTGTCACTATGGATTATGGTATGCTGTAAATAAAAATTATTTCCAGCAATTTCTTGATTTGAAACAAGAATTGTCCGTTCTTGAATATTTTGACAATTTTCAAGGCTCCAAGATGCCTATGGAATGGAGGATGATGAAGAACATGATTTCATTAGTGTTGTAGTAAGAGGCTTGAGACCGGACATAGTGAAGAGAATGTGTGACTACAGGACCATCCATGAGGCATTTTGGGAAGCAATTTGTGTGGAGCGGATGCTTAAAAGCTCTCATCTAATGGAAGTTACTCCTCATGAAGAAAAGTTTTCTTACGTAACAAACCTTGTTGAGGAACCAATGTAAGTGGATATGCAGACCGATCAGCCAGAGTTAGACACAGAAGATTCCATAGCTATTGTTGGCCTTGAAATTTCTCCTGCGAGTACTAATAATCCCGAAGTGCAAATACCAAAGTGATGAAGATCAAGTTACTGATATTCCCCACATTAATTCTCCTATTGATTTTGTCTTTGGGGATCAACAATATTAACTGGGAGATGACCAGTAAATAGTCAGAGATTATGCTTTGATAGTGCATGTTCTACAAGGCATCCAACGATTCAATTGCGTATCCACACAAATTTCAGCCATCAAAGGCAGTTATGCATGAAGCTGTATATGGACGCTGCAGATCGACCAACGAATCGAAAATTCGTCAGATTGATCTTTGATCCAAGTGGACATTTTCCGAACTCGAGGTCGAGTTCTTTTTCAAGTAGGGGAGAATAATGCAGATCGACTTCAGGCCACGTGTAGGGCCTAGTAGATTTAGGAGTTTTCCTATTTATTTAATTGTTATTAGTTAATAGTTTTATTAGATGAGTTGTAATTAGGATTAGGTTGCCTATTTATTTCGTTTCCTATTTTAATTAGGTTTCTTAGAGCTTAAGTTGTGTTTTCCTATTTATATGGCATTGTAGAGAATTATTTCGAGTTGATTAATGAAATTGGGGTTTTCCATTGAGATGCGTCCTCGTTTATTGTCTCTTCGGAGATTGATTGTGTCTTCGAACACGTGTTTCGGCACCCCTTGTGCTTTTAGCACTTCCCACGCAAGCCCTAACCCCAGGGCCTGCATCACATAGGTGCATGAGCTCGAGACTTGAAAAGAAAAAAAAATACCACATTTTTTTCAGCTTATTTCATTCTACTTCTCTTCTTAGTAGAGACGTAGAAAACATGAAATAAGAATTAGGAGGGTGTGACGAACAGGATGGAGACAAGAGGGGGAACAGAAACTGTAGTTAAAATGGAAACAGGAACAAAACACCACTTATTTTCTGTGTTACCTATAATAAAGTAAATTTCCATGGAAATGGAAATAGCTAAACACAACCTTAGCCTAAGCACATAATCTAAATGAGATCAATATAGGCCTAGAGTACAAGTCTAAAGCTTATGAACGCATTTGATTGCCATGTAAGTCACTCACAAACCCTCAAAAACAGACTTAACAAACAGTATGATGCATTTATATTATTAAAGTCTGTGTGACTGGAAGTATGAGAGTGATGAATGAAGCAATCATAACAGTCATTGATGCAAAACTCCAAGCAAGCAAGGTGTTTCATATACAAACCGATGCAGTAACTTCATGCTGCTGACAGTAGACCTCAACAGGAGAACGATTTGTAACATCTGGTGAGTTGAGCATTCTTGGAGATGGCCTCATAGGCGCATTATTAGAAAATGCCGGGGTGCCAGGAGAATAATTACACGTATCGGACATTGGGCGTCCAGCTGCAATGTTTAGTCCGGGAACACGACCAGGTGTGGCATTTTGGGGATGGACCGCACCCATCCTCATTTCCTGAAACAAAATAGCACCAAGAACAATCACTTGAATGCAACATTATGGCATAAGAATAACATGAAAATTATCCACCAAGTAGCCAAACAAAAAAGCACTCCCAAAGGTTCCAAATGCAAGGCAGTGGCTGATTTTCTTAGGCTGACTTTTAGAAGACAACAAATAAATTATATATATAGGGAGGTGCTCTTGTGAGAGACACTCTCACCTTATTATGAGAGATAAGGTGGGGGCCCTCACATCCATATCCAATGTCAACATCTTAAATGTGAGGGCCACACCTTTATCTCTCATAGTAAGGTGAGAGTGTCTCTCACGAGAGCACCTCGCATATATATATATATATATATTTATGTATATGTATATGGGGAGTGCTAGACAGCGCCCTGGCATTTCTTTAGGAGAAAAAAATCCCTTCTAGTTGAGCCTACTAGGATGCATAATGATCATGGAAGTCCATTGGATGGAAAGATCCATATGAAACCTACATATATATAAAATTTTGACTCCATTAGATCATCCTAACCTTTTGATCCATGGCCCTAAAATTTAATGGTTTAGAGACATCATTTTATTATGATTTCAATCCGATTGTGAGAAAAAGTTGGATGAGTGTCAAATTTGGACTTGTGACTATTCATTTTTTTGGGGGGGGGGGGGGGGGGGGCGGAGGTGTGAAAAAAAGGAGTGGTAGAAAGGGGGAGTTTTTAAAGTGGGGCGCTATGGAGAATTCCCTACAGAGTGCACACCTTTTTTTTTGGATTTTTTGTGCACCCCCCATAGCGAGGCCCACCTGATCACCATCCGAATGGACCACACTCGCCCCTCTTTTAAATTACACCAATATTACTTTTTTATTCCCATCCGAATGGATTGCACCATTGGATCAATGCTCAACTTTTTTTAAGGGGTTAAACCCGTGGGCTATTGATCAAGGTGTTCGGATGATCAAGTGGCCCCAAACTTGATAGGGAGGTAGGGCCCGCCCAAATCTTTAGATCCCCCCAAGCCCCATCCCCAGGTGGGCCCACCGGCAATGTACGCATGGGACCTCTCTACCCATCCAGACTTTTAGACCCCCCCCCCCCCCCCCAACCAAAAAAAAACCACCACCACACACCCACCAACAAAAAAAAAAAGGTCCCATCCCCAAGTAGGCCCCAGAGCAAAGTGCGCAAGGGATCCCTGTGAGCACTGTATAATATTCCTATGCATCCTAACCGTGCACACCAGCTGTTGGGACCCACCTAGGGCCCCACAGATAGCCGCGGGGGGGGGGGGGGAGGGGGGAGGGAAGGGGGGGGGGGGGGGGGGGGGGGAAGGGGGGGGGGGGCACTCATGATGGACGCATATATAAAAAGGACGGGGTCAAATCCCATGCCCCTAAAACCTTGATCCATAGCCCAAAAGCTTAATAGCCTTAAATGAAAGGAAAAAAAATTTGACCCATGATCCAATGGTCCAGTCCATTCAATGGGTCTAGTGACTATAGGGGGCACCGTGTGTGAATGGCTCCAATGGATCATAAGGTGGGCCCGTTGGAAGTTCTCACCGTAATGCTGTGAGTGAAGCTCTCACAGGAAGATTCGCCATATATATATAAAGAGGAAACTTCGGGTAAAATAGGACTGCAACTACAAAACTTCCAAGCCAATCACTAATAAGGTGGAATTTGAATATCTTATGATGAGTTTGGGGTGGCCCCACATAAGCATGATCTAATAACCCTAACCATTCTTTTAAGGGCCCCAAAATTTATAGGTTTTATAGTTTCGTGAGGATAGTAGTAGACTCCCCCTTCCCTCTTTCTCTCACTTTCAACTTCACTTTCCTTTTGGTTTGTGATTCCAGCTGGGCTTTTCAATTTGTCTTATAGAGAAATTATAATAATTAACGTAAAAATGTAGGTTAGAAAAAATATAACAATAGAATAAATAAAATCAGAGCACACCTGCTGATTGCGCGCGAAGGGGATAGCTGCGAGCTTTGGCTGTTGAGTTATCACCATACGCTGTTCCCTGTTACCCCCCATAGAGAACTCATTTCCAGCTCTCCCATGCTGAACTTCTTCGTAACCTGTTTTCAGTCCCACAGGCAGCCCGCCAGCTTGTAGATTCTGAACCATCGGTGGACCTCTCTCACTCTGTACCATGGGCCCACCAATTTGTTTCTGATGGATAGAATCAATCCCTTTTTGTTGCTCCTGAACCAAAGAAGCCCCAGTTTGTAGTATGTCTTTGGATGTGTTAGTGGCCTGTTGTGCAGGACGAGAGTGGAAACCCATTTGCAAAGACTGCATCTGATGGGTTCCAGAAGGAAGCTTATGGATGGATGAGAACCCCGTTTGTTCGACCTGAGATGAAAAGGACCCAGCAATTTGCTTCCCCTGTTGAAAACCAAATTCCTCCCTCTGTGGAAACCCAAACTGCTGAACTTGCTGGTTGGGGATCTGCTGTAGCTGCTGCTGAGGAAATTGCTGATGGTGTGAATGTAAAATTTGTGGCCCCTGTGGATATGGAATTTGCTGCAGCTGCTGATGTGAAAACTGCTGCTCAACTGAATGTAGTGCTTGATGACTTTGTTGTTGTGGCAGCTGTTGCTGCATTTGTTGCCCCTGCTGTTGCTGTAGTATTTGTTGCCCATGCTGCTGTGGTGGTTGCTGCACCAGTTGTTGAGGCATTTGCTGCCCCTGCAGACCTATCATTCCATTTGGTTGCAACGTACGAGCCATGGGCATCGGTGCTAGCTTTGGTGTAGCAGCTATAGAAGCAGGACCAGGTGTCAAGGGAGGAGGCAAAGCAGCTGGCCTCTCGTACTGAGTGACATTTGTTTCAGGATTCCAATAATATGAAACGCCTGTACTTCCATCTATCAATCCCTTCCAAGGTTCTGGAAGAGTGGGATCTTCAGGTGCATAACGAGGCCCCGTAGCCGTAGCAAATTCAGCAGTTGCCATTGTCTCAGAAAGAAACCCCAACTTGAATACTCCAATTGCAGCCTAATATATATAAAAAAAAAAACCTAAGTCTTGCAAACAAATCCACTCCATGATTTCGAAGACTCTTTAACCCTCATTCACAAAGAAATAGACAATGAAAAAAACCATCATGCCGCACTCAGATGAACAAAGAGTTGTGGGCAATTTATATGTAATTGAAGAATTGATGGTTACTATTCTAATACACATTTGTAGCAGCAGAGAAGCTTCAAACCTCTGGACTCTGACATCTACCTTCACTTTCACATGGATAAAATTGGCAGCAACCACTTTCTTTTTATGGTTGCACCAATCCACATTATTGAAAAGGGGCAGGAACAAATGGATAAACATTACTCGCCTAATTGGAACCAACTTCCAAAAGCTCAAACACACAAGAGATCAAAAGAAGAATAAATATGAAAAGGGAGAATCTTATATAAGAAACACCCGATCCCACAACCTTTTATGAAGAAAAAAAAGAAAAAAACACCTTCCGATTGTTGACCTAACAAAGAGAATTCATTCTATTCTCCAAATCAAAATCTTTTAACTGCAGAAATAACTATAATAGATCGAACTGTTGCTCAATCTGATGATCATCAAACCTTCCATTAAATTCCCTAAACGAATCCAAGCGACCTAGAAGCTAGAAACCCTAGAAATGAGAAGGAATAAAGGGGAATACCTTTTACCGAGGGAGAATGAAAGAGATCGACGAGCGTTGCAGAAAGCTCTCTCTCCCCTTTTTCCTTTGACGCTACGAAATGAAAGGCGATGGAAATTGGAAACCCTAGATCGCCATCTTTGTGGAAACAGCGAAGCTTGGGAGATAGAGAAAGAGGAAGGCGAAGAGAGCCTCCTGTGATAATTTTATAGCTTTAGGCCGCGGGTCAGGGTGCCAGGCGCTGGGAAATTTTGCACATGAGCACGTGTTTCTATTTCTATTGCCAATAAAAGTATAAGTCTCCTTTACCTAACTACTTTGACTCAATGTTGGAGGGCAATTTTGCCCCAGTTAATGAGGTCTCTGTTTGACATAGTAAGAACTATGAACATAATGAAAGTTTTTTTTTTTTTAAATGGTCTAACTTTAATTTGATCTAGATGAAATAGAGAGCATTGGTTATAATTAGATTGACCCTTACCTAATGATCCTGTTTGTTTAATCATCTTGAGTTTAATTCAAGCTAAAAAATGGAATAAAAGTTAGCCATTGTAGTATCAATAGGGGTGAAAACATAAATAATATAATAATGAAATAATATAAATTTTAAACAGAATATGGAACTAATACACATTTAAGATAGAAGTTGTCAAAGTTAAAAAAAAGAAAAAGAATAATTTATGCATTTAGAAATATATACAAAATATCAAAAAGGACTTTTTATTTTATTTTGCAACTCTCAATAATAATAGATGTCACGCCCCCGATCTAATTACATACTAAACCGGATCTCGAGATGTGAGATTAGAGGCCAAGGAGAACCCAAGGAAGAAGATGATGAAGATAGCTTGGCTTGGAATTGGGTCTCTAGGCTTGATCTAGCTTCTTGGTTGATGGAAGCAAGAGAGAAAGAGAGAGATTGAGATGAAAATGCAAAGAAGAAAGGAAAGTGAAATGGGGATCGACCCTGATGTTGGTGGAGAAGTTTTTAAGACTTGCAAATGGGTCCTTAAGTCATGGGTTTGAAACGATGGATAAATGGAAGGCTTTGAGGTGTCGGATCACAAAGAGTCAATAATGAAAAGTTTGAGAAACGAGAGGATCCAACCAACGAAACTAGAATCAGCTAACTTCGAATTTACAAAAAAAATCTCTCGATCTTTTCTAAATTTCGCACACACCTTCCTAATATTAAGACATTAGATGTCCATCATTGTTGATTATACTTAAAACTTAAAGATTAATGATATATTTGTGTACCGTCCCCAAAAGATCTTCTAAGAATAAATTTAATTTCATTTCAGATTGGGCCTACAATTAGATTGATTTCTTGCAAAATAAGTTTAAAATACATAAAAGAAAGTAAAATAATCAATATTAAAATAAAAATATAAGAAAATAATAGAACAGATACTCTAAAGCCATCTCCTTTGAGTAAAAACTTACGTCTTTAAGAATAGACTTAAGTTATAAATCTTCATCAAATTTTCTTCACTATTCTCGATAATTGAAATTCTTATATTTTATAGGCGTATTTATCAAAAAATCAGCGAATGATATAGTGCATATTTCTAATAGTGACAGTGACATAAATTGGATCTCATATCCAATGTGACTAATGCTATAACTCCATCTATAACTATATTTGAATTTTTTTTACAAATATTTATGTGAGAAATTATGTGCTAACAAGTGAGAGGTTATGAGATCAAATCTTTTATGAGTTACATGTGCCCAATGTGACCCATTGTCATCTTGATAGTTAGCTTCGATGTTGATCAAATTTGTATTAGGAGCATGTAAAGTTGATATTAATTGAGCAACTTAAGTCAAAATAAAAAATAAATCATCAAAACCAACAATTGAATATATAGTAAAAAGGTTTTCTTTTCCTTTTTCTTTTTTTTTTAAATACTCTAACTCACTCACCTAATCATACTACACAATATATAGCCAACATGCAATGACAAGGGCTACCAATTGGACCCTTTTATATAAGGTACTTGGCCCCGCCTTCAAAAAGTCTACAAAAAAAGAGGGCTTTTGCTTTTGCAGGAGGTAAGGTGGAAGCCAATCATGGGAAAAGTAAAGATAAGGCATGTTAAAATGATTACACTCCGGTCGCCTTTAAAATTTTGTGTTCTTCATTTTTTTATACATGTCTAAATATTTATGAGAGTTTTTTGCTTTTGTAGGAGAAAATAATTAAACTCCAGTCGCAGCCCACAGAAGAGGACTCTACTCCATTGACAGATGATAAGATATGCAAACGAGTGTTGGGTACAAAGCCCAGATATGTCCGAGGTCTTAGGCATGGTGTGGTGGCCCCTCCATCCTCTTCAATAGACCTTCACAATAATCAGTGGATGGAAGAGCTTACTAAAAGGGCCACGGCGGCTGAAAGACAAGCTCAACAATTAAATGAGCAGTTGCAGTGGATGGAAGCTCAAATAGAGGCTTAGAGACAGCAAATGGAGGTTTAGATGGCAGGTAAAAAAAAAACAAATGGAGGCTTAGAATATGGATGACACGAGATCCTGGCAAAATAATATGGAGGCTATGATGCAATCTATAATAGCGCAAAAGAGAGGCACTCCTCCATGGTAAAATATTTATACATTGCTTCTATACATCATCTGTAGAAGACACATGAGATAGGTTGATAAGTGCAAAAACTATATTTTTTGTTTTGTCTACTAAAATTTGTTGGCGATAGCAAATCATGATATAAAACTAAATCACAAAATAGTATTTCAGCCTAAACATGGCCTTAAATTCTAACATCCCTTGTTTCTATCATACAATCACATGTACCATGGCACTTTTCTTGCTTCAATAAATGTTTGTCATTTGCCAATTGACTCCAATTTTATCTATACCATGTGTTTAATACTTCAATGCTTAGGTTCTACCTAAAGGTTTACATGCACACATTTTACACTTTCATACTATTAAATCTTACAATTCTGCTTTGACTCATAGAATCCAATGCTTGCATCAAATTGAATGGTCTAGGCTAGGCAAGAATAGTGACAACTAAGTGAAGTATTTTTAATTGTTGTTTTCTTTTTTTTTTTTGGTGTTTCCTTATCACCATATATGGGGCAAGACGTATTGTTTAGTTGGTTTTTCCTTCACATGGTACTTAGAAATGATCTCATCACTTCCACATCTAGTATTGGCAATTTCACTTACTTCTCATTTTAGGTAATGTTAATATGACTAGTTATAATGATAAATATAGTTGTGCTTTTCTGAAGTGATGAACTAGACAGTACATTCAAACTTAGCATAAAGTGCTAGCCTCCTCCATAGGGCATCATATTTAGTGGCAGATTGGGAAGAAAACCATTGTTCTGGATAATCTCCATAACAGATCAATTCATGTGGAGCAAAACCAATTTTTGAAGCTCCTGTTTTAGTTGACCAGGCAAAGGATAAGATATATACATATTACTATTGTTAATTGATCACTTAACGATGGGATGTCACTGCCAAACACATCTAGCTTTGGATTATGTTTAGATTTTGTTGCAACTTTTATAGATTTAGAGTTGTGATTTGAATTTATTATTTTTGTTCCTACTTCCTACTTTTATATATTTTTTATGGCGAATTTTTGCTTCTATAGTTGTTCAATATCTGGTGCAATTAAAACTCAATTATTAGTTTGATTTAGTATACCATAAAATGCAACCATCACCTGGGTGCAATGTCTAACTTATGTAAAAAGGAGTGCAACCATTCAATTTCAAACAAACTCAATGGTCTCGATTTTTTTCATAGATCTTAACATCTATCTTGCTTTATTTATTACAGGTCAAAATGGGAGATGAAAAGAAAATAAGAACAAACAACATTTTTTGGATCGGTTTGGATGGTGTAGATCAATTTGAGGATGTTATATTTTATCATGAAAATTGCTCGTCGTCTCTCCATTATTCATATCAAATACTGTCTTTCAGTTACTATTTCTATGTTATTTTGAGACCAATTATTTTATAGATTTATTTTTAACATAATTTTATTAGTATCTTCAGTAAGAATTTGAGATGAGGACAACTATTTCATTGCACTCAAATTCAATGAATTAATTTAGCTTATGTTTTTACATCGATGGAGTGTTATTTTCATACCTCAATTAATACTTAGAGATATATGATTGTGATAACCTAAGAATGACTTTGCATTAAAGATTTGTGAATGGATAAATTGCGAATGAATGATGAGATTATACTTGTAATGATAGGGAATCATAACAGGAAAAATATATATTTTTTGAAAATATTAAAAAAAATATATTTTTTGAAAAATTATTATTTGTGGCGCTTTTAATGTGTCACAAATAATCAAATGTAACAAGATGAAGATTATTAACAACACCACAGAAGCGTTGCAAAAAAGATTATTTGCAACTTTATAAGAGCGTCGCCATTATTGATTTATTAATGAATTTTTTGAATCGTGGCAAATAAAAATTATTGGCGACGAAATTTTGCCGTTGCAAATAAATCATTATCTATGATGCTTAGAAAACGTAGCAAAATCATACGTATTAGTGACTCTTTTAACTGTTGCAAATATTCTCTTCTATTGCTACGCTGCGTCTTTAGTGTAGCTAATCTTTCTGTGACCTCATTATTTTTCGACGCTTTGACTTTTGTGTCACACTTACTTATTACGACGCTTTTTATATTATCTACGATGTTTTTTTGGTGTTGCAAAAAAGCTAAATTGTAGTAGTGGATCTGGTAATTGTTTGGATGGTATGAGGTAAAGTAAAAGTGACTAGTTGAGAGAGGGAATGATAGGATCTTTCGAGATTTTTCTTTAACATCAGCACAATTGATTTATAGGGTCGCTCTAAGGAGTGTGAAATAAGCTTTGCTTTAAAAGGAAATCTCCAATTTCAACCTTAATGATATTCTTTATAATTGGGAAGTCTGTATTGGGTGTGGTCCATGTGAGGTGAGGAGATATGTTCCTCTCCCTTCTTTTAGGGGTTTTGAAGTTCAACATGGATGGAGCTTTGAGGGGTAGTAGGTCCAACAGGTATTAGAGGTGTGTTTCATAACAATAAAGGTGACATTATAATCATGTTCTTTGAGCATCTAAGAGTTTGTGATTCTAATGAAGCAGAGGTACTACCTATTTTAGAATCTCCACGATTATCTTTAAAAAATTTTAATGAGCCATTGATTGTAGCAAGTAACTCGTCCAATGTGATAACTGGAAGGTGTTCTCTTAGATGTTTCAATTTCTTTTTAATGAAATAAAGGAGCTCTCTTCTGATATTAATGTTGGTTTCCGTCATGAGTTTAGTTCAACCAATTCCATGGCAGATGTGTTAGTGAATAAAGGGGTTGGGGGGTTTTCTCCTTAGGTGACGATCCTTATGCAATTAGGTTTAGGACGAGTGCAACACTCTTGCACCGTCATGTATTATTTTGTTATTTATTTCTATTTTTCTTTTTATTTCTTTTAATTAATGTTCTTGTTATTGTTAAAAAAGAGAGTAAATTAGCCAGAGGTCCCTCAATATTGTCCTTTAAGGCCTATAATCCACATGATTTTCGGTTAAAGCCTCTAGTCCATGCACCTAGATTTATTTTAGGTGGAGGTCCTAAAATATGCTAAATCATACATTTGCAAGACTAATTTGCTCTTCTAACCGTCTGAATTTATGTCACGAATTTAATCCCTAGTTTTAAGCTCCTTAACATAATATTTAAAGACTGATTTGCCACTTGTAAACGAATCAAGCTGTCTAACGGATTATATTTCCTAGTTTTAAATCAAGTTTCGAAATTCAAATGGGAGTGAATGATGTTGGTACGTCTTCTGCTGCACACTCAATGTTTCCAAAGTAAGACTTCCTCATTTAGCAACTCAAAGCTCGCCACTGCTTGGGAAGAAGAAATCTCATTGCCTACGCTGTTGTAAAGAAAAAAGATAAGACAGTCTTTATTGCAGAACCCGTTGAGAAAGTTTTGTAGAAGCCGGAAGCAAAGCAGATCGGTTCGGATGTGTTGATCGTTGATGGAGAAGTCAGAAGATTAGATGATCAAAGGTATTAGCACATGGGGTGATGTAACACATGGTGCCACCAGAATGCTAACTGTAGTACATGTACAATCCAGTCGTGTCATTCGCTATAAATTTACAATCCAATCATGTCATTTGCTATAAATTTATTTGAGTTTATGTGACAAATTCATATAAATTCATATGTCGCTAACTCGGATAAATTTATCTAAGTTTTGTATCTTCTAGGGTTCAAAATCAAATGAACCACTTCTGCAACCACTAAATGGACAATAAAACTGTTTCTTCGAAGATGTTATGAGTGCTTATGGCTCTGTAAGGTAATCTCCTTCCTTGATTCACTTTCCCTCCATCTCCTTGCGCCCGATATTCAAAATTTCTAATTTTTCACTTTCATTCTTTCTTTTGCAAGTTACTGCGGTTTTAGGCTTTGTGGTTTTGAATAAAGAGATAAGAGATTGTGAGGGCATTATTGTCCTTTCAAGTATATGAAACGGTGCAAGGGGCCGTTGCCTTTATGAAATTAATTCATAGACTATTTGCAATAAAACCAATATTAAGGGACCTCCGGCCAAACCCCCCTAAAGAATAAAATAGGGATTTTGATGGAAGACTCATTAAAACATTCTTTAATGATGGAGAAAATTTTAGGAACAGAAAAAATGGAGGTTTAGCGCTTTAGGACATGGGAACGAAGGGAAATATGAGAAGGAAAATGATTTGCTTAAATTTTCATTTTTTCGATATTGCACATGTAAGACCCCGACCCGAGTGACTTCGATTAGCACTAATTAAGTTGTGTGTTAGTTTTAAGCGAGATTAGTGGATTTTGGTTAAGTTGAGATTATAATAACTTTTAAATAGCGTGGGGAAGTTTTGAGTGCCCTTTTGATTTAGTGGGACCCTTTGGGGTTTTTTTTAATGACTTTGTGTGTACATGGAGGATTATTTAAGATTCCAATAATTCATGTTTCGACTTCGTTTGATTTATTTCATTAATCTCTACAACTTTCGTGTTGGTTCCGTTCCTCTTCGAAACCCTGAAACCCGATTTTCCCAACATTGAGGACAAAACAATTTTTTTACACCAAATCTGGACACAAAAATCAATGTCCCCAAAACCCTTGAAATATATACTTCTTCGTCGAACTCATCCGAAGTCCTGAAAGCCATGATTTCAGCCTGACAAGAATTGCTAGTGGTGGAGCCCATCTCCATTTATTATAAAAGGAGAACTCTTCTTCTTCTTCCTCTTTTTCCAGCTCAAAGCCCAAACCCAATCTAGAGTTTTTATTCTTCTTCTTGCTTCTTGCTCTCACATCTCCAATCCACTGCCAACCTTACATCAATTGAGGAATGGAGGTCATCATCTTCTTCCTCTCCTTAAGAGCTCTCCTTGGATGCTATTAGAAGTGAAAACCAACCACATTGAGGTTTCCTTTGAACTTAATCTTGTCATTGAGAAACTCCCAACTAAGCAATCATTCCCATCTCTTAGATATGTGCTTTCCTAGCCTTTGGAAGTCCCCATTTTCGTTATTGAAAGCTTTCTTCATCTTGTTCTTTGGTTTTGACCATGTAGGGTTTATATTTGGGGTTGTGATGTGTTGTATATTGACCTTGTAAGAGGGAGTGATTAGGAGCTTTCTTAGCTTGTGTGAGACCAAGGCAAGTGGATGAATAGATGAGTTTTGAATATTTACATGTTTTATGGAAAGATCTTGAATTTTCGCCAATGGTTCTTAATGTGTTTTATCTATTCATCTTGCAATGGTTTATGTTGCTCTTAAAATACATATTGATGAGTTAATTTCTTTATTATATGCATCTTGATAAATGTATCTATTATGTTGTCAAAGTTCTAATGAATCTTGTGAATGATGGGTTTTCTCTTCTCTCTTGTGATTGAATATGAATGGAAAGGAAGTGAATGGAGATATTTAGTGGGAGGTTTTGATAGTGATTTGAATGTGATATAGAGGTGTTTATGTGCCCTCTAATGTGTGAAGACATGGAGCCTCAAATAGTTGTAGAAGAGGAGAAAGGAAGGAGCCTGAAACTGCATTTCTGCAGGTTTCTGGATACTTCCTCGAGCGAACCCATCCAGAGGATAGTTCGCTCAAGCGAACCCTCCCAGAGAGTCCATCGCGCGAGCGAACTTCAAGTCCGCTCGAGCGATGGGCACTGTTCACCTGGGGCTGCGTTGGGAGCATGTATATGATGTTTAAATGTTTGGGATAGGTTTGTTTGGAGCCCCCTTGTGATGAGAGACCTAAGAGGCGACATATGAAACCCGATTAAGAAAGAAACTCCATCATAAAGATTCATCGAGGTTTTTGAAATTACCAAGGTGTATAAGGAGCACGGAATGCCTCCAAACCTTAAGGAGTATCAAGTCTATACTGAAATTGACATACAGGACCCCTATTCACTCTGAACAAATCTTGAATCCTGATACTTGACCCAAAATTTTTGGAAATCCAACTATGTTCTATTTTTCCCCAATTTTGATGTGCACTTCCCGAAATTTATGCTATACGATTTGTCATCCCCGAAAACATTGAAGTTATACTTTTAGCATTTTGCTAAACCCGTTATGCATTGCCCGATAATAAGAGAAGTTTGTGCCTATGGGCAACCCGTCCCGCCCGTTTATATGTTTTAAATCATACAAGTGTTTGTACACATCTCGATTTCTATTATTTGACCTATGAGGCGGCGTCACTAAGCTTGGACGACCTTATCGGTCTGATCCACCGACTTGGAGGTCCCCCTCCCGTCCCGCCAGTTGTAGCCTGGATCCGGTCCCATCCCGATACCCGGTTCGCTATCGTAGTCACGTCCCGTATAGTTATATGTATGTATATATTTTCATTGAATCTCATCACTTCGTGTGTCAGAGAGTAACGTCCCGATGTGCTCTTATCACTTCGGTGATAGAGGATTTAGCTTTGTGTGGTTGCCATTTTGTTAGTTCCCCGATCCTTTGGTACCTTTATATGTTATTACGCTGCATATATGTTTTCCAATAAATGATTCATCTCTTTCAAAGAATATATTATTTAAACAGGTTTTAATGTTTCTAAGGCAAATTCTATTGTTATTGTATTTTTATATCCTTTCACCCACCTGCCAGACCGTCGTGTTTGACCCATTCTTTGATGCTCAGGTCCAGATGTCATTTACCCCAAGGAGGAGCATGAGGAAGTGGTCGGAGAACCGCGACGTTTAGAAGAGTGGCAGGCCGTTGATGTCGTTTAAACATTTGGTTGCCTTGAGAAACGAAACATTTTGGGAGTTGTGACTAATACATTCTTTTGGGAATTATTTTGGTTGTACTTGCCTTTGTTGGCCTTTATTTTTGGGAAGTGTTAATCAACTGATCTTTCGTATAAATATTTTATATGTACTTTTGGGAAAATGCTATTGTGAATATTGCTCACTCTGATTCCTTATGTTTCATGTGTTATCAGTCTTGTTGATGGAAATGAATTTTTATTCTCAATTTGTCGCACGTTTCCGCACTTAAACAAAAATATTATTACGATGTGATATCCTCACTGAGGACACCTGTGAGAAATCACGTACACAGGTAGTATCATATTCTTATTCGATCCGTGTATGTATTTTATGTTTTATGGCATCAATCATCCATCATCATTGAATCCAAATGAGTCCCGAACCCGGATTAGGCCCGCGGGCCCGGTCCAAGGTCGCGATAGCACAAAATGGGTAGAATTGGAAAAAAGAATTTGGAGTCATATGTACAAAATCTACATTTGGGATATAGTTTTGGTCAACACCATTTTGAGGAATTCATGGTCTTTTATATTTTATACGGTCAAAACCCCAATAAATATAAAAATAAAGCCCGCCTCAGATAAGATGGTCAGAAATATCAAAGCAGGGCTTTTCTTTAGTAGGTGACTAATGTGAGCACCATCTTTCGTGTAAATTTCGGACTCGAACTCAACTTAGTTTTGCTTCAATGTTTTGTGGTATAAATTAGTACATGAACAAAATTCTCAACCCCTATGCAAGCTAACATCACTCTCCAACAATCTCAATTTATATTGTCACCCTTGCACTCTTCCATGACAAAGGCCTTTTCAAATGGTGCCACTGTTTTTGTGCCCCCTGTGAGGCCTACTTTATAAGATGACAATCATCGGTAAGGTAGGGTTTGACAAGTCTCCCAATGACCTACTTGTGTGTGAATATAGAAACTATTCAATAAAGAGAGATAGTTGCCAAGACCCTAAACACAAGATAAGACCTAATTTTGGAATGAACAATTAGGGGGCTTACAAAATTTCGAAGTCTATCAAAAGAGAGGTAGTGTTTGAAGGACTTGATTTGTCATTGGAGGGGCCATGTGAACTTGCCGTTGCCAAGAATCTCTATTCACACTCAAGCTTTAACCCCCAATTTCAAGTGGAAAAAAAAAAAAAAAAAAACAGAGAAGCTTTAACCCCAAGCAATGGGCGTCCTTTAAAATAGTACCTTGGCTATTAGATGGTCCCAATGTTTACAAACATATTTTAATCTTCAAGTTTATAACCCAACCTACCCAAGGTGTCGGAGACAAGCACACCTCATTTTTTGGTTCGTGATTTTTTAAGAAAAAAATTAATATGTGTTTTTGTAATAAATACGAACAAATAAACTCATATTGTGGCCATCCATAAAGATTTCAATAACCCAACAATAATGACTAAGAAAACTCGCGAGAACAAGGGATTGCCCAGTTGGTTGGAACCTCACAATGGATGACTGGGTAATAGTTATCCCCGTTCTCGCGACCAAGATGATCCATGGGTCTATCCCTGCATTTGTAGGTGCTTCCTCTTCGCGTGTGTAGGCATCCTCTCCTCGCGTGTGTGAGTGCTCCCTTCATGCGTATCCGAGCAAATTCTCTTTGCTGGCGTGAGTGATCTCTACCCGCATGTGAGGGTTCTTCTTTAGCAAGCATACCAAAAAAATAAAATAATAATATTAAAATTCACTATTGGAAGATGCTGATTGTCACAAATTTGATTGTATGTGCTCTTATTCAAATCTCATTACAACAAGAGTTAGGTCATGCTCAAATTAATTATTTATAAGAATATTTTATTAGACAAACTCGTACTAGTGTGGAATGTGAATGTGGCTCTTACAAGTGGGGACATTTATCCTGGACAATTTAGATTTTTAACAAATGGGCCTTACTAACGAGTGTCACAAACTTCTAGTTGCTCGTAGAATCATGACAGAACTCAATTATGTTTATTAGATTACTATAAACATCATCTTATTAAACTAAATCCGAGGAAAGTTCCCTCCTATCATTCACCCTCACACATTGTAATTGTGTTTCGTTTGAACCCATTTTACCATGGAACTCAATTCTTTCCATAGAAACATCGGGGCTCACCTATGATTGGGAAAATTTAGTACTAGGTTTTATTATAAAATTAAGGGTGGGACCATTTAATTAAAACCAGTATTTCATACTCCAAATTAACGTCCCTCTGTGTCAAAACTTAAAACCCATCTAGCAGTTATGTCCGTTGATTCCTGGTGGGCCCTTCAGAAGGGGAACACTGCAAAGTGAAAAAACTAAGGGCATGTTTGTGTAGCCCATTTCCACGGAAAAGGTTGTAGTTTTCTGCGGAAAACTTCTTTTTCATGTGTTTGGTGCGGCAGTTTTCCGCGGAAATGCTTTTTCACCACGTCAGCTTTTTTCTTCCTAGGCATGGAAATAGACTTCCTATGGGGGGGTATGGGAGGTCCATTTCCATGGAAAAATGACTCCCCAATTTCCTCTCTCTCACCCTCACTCCACCCGGCCACCCTCTTTCTTCCTCCTCCCCTCCCAACCCCACCCACCTCACACACATACCAACCCACCCACCCAATAGTTTTCACTAAAAAGTGGTTTTCACTAAAGAAATCCATAGCTGCACCAAACAATATTAGCACTAATTCATCGAGGAAAACCTTTTTGCACCAAACATGAATTTCTAATTTCCTCATAAAACAATTTCTGAGGAATTAAAAAATCATAGAATTTGCTGATGTGGCAATTTCATCTTTCCATGGAAGTTGCCTCTACACAAACGTGCCCTAAAGCAAACTATTGGCTGTGGGTAGCTTGACTTGAGTGCAATTAACGCTACCTAAATCAAATCGGTTAGTAGTTAGTGCTGGCGCCAGCCCAGAGATCAGGACCGCTTGTATAAATTAGCCACAGCAGCCAACGGACATACACATTTGAAAAACATCTCTCTCTAAGACCGTCTGCTTATTGAGATTTGAGAGTGAGAGAAGAGAGACGAGAAGGAGACTAAGGGTTTTGCATTTCAGGGTTAGGATTTCAGATTTTTCTGATTTTGATTTACTTCTTGAGAGAGAGAGAGATGGGAAAGAGAAAGTGTTTTGAGCAAGAAGATGTGAAGTTTGCCAAGAGGCGCAATACTCTATACAAGAAGGCCCAAGAGCTAAGCATTTTATGTGGCTCCGAAATTGCGGTGGTGATCATCTCTAGAGCCACCGGAAAAGTATCAACATATGGATCGCCCGACCCCGGCATCGTCATCGGCCGTTACCAAAGTCAGAAGAAGAATGCACAAGATGGTGCAAGTTCTGGGTCTGGGAAAGTGATCATGACGAAAGATGGCTATGATGAAGAAAACACGATGCAACATCTTCTTGTGCCATACGAAGAGGAAAATCTTGGGACGATTCCAAACCCAGAGCCTATGAGTACAGAGCCATTCTTGTTGCCAGGTTTAATGGAGATTCCTTCCTCTTCTTCGTCTTGGATGCCCTCATCACAGCCTCTGGCAACTTCATACGGATGTGGAGGTGGATTGGATGGTCTTTCATATTTTGATTTTGATGCCAGTTCCAGTGGGTTAATTGACCCTAAATCTTTGAACCAAGAAGAAAGTGGAGCAACGTATGGGTCTGCCCCTATGATCTATTCATCATCTTCATTTTCTTCAAGTGGATCTGGGTTTGGGTTTCTTTCGTCATCTTCAGACTACGAGTGTGGGTTCAATGGTCTTTCAGTTCCTGATTCACTGGGGTGTGGGTTGGACCCTAATTTCTTGAACCAAGAAAGAAGAGCACAGTATGATGGGTCGTCTGTCCCCATCAGCTATTCGTCGTCATCTTCAAGTGCCTCTTCTGTGTTGCCTCCTTCTTCCTCAATCGATTGCTTGCAGCCTATTGCAACTCCCCCAAAAGGGTATGGGTTCGATGATCCTTTGTCTCTTGATGTGATTGAGCAGCTTGAACCATCATTTGATGTTGGTGAATTCTTGGATGAACTGAACCGATCCCATCCTATCTCTCCATCTTCTAATGGACATGGATTCAACGATGATGACCCTCTGTTGTTTGATGTGAACGATGATGATCCGCTGTTCTTTAACATGACCGATGATGATCCACTATTTTTTTATGTCAACGAATTTTTGAAATGAAACATAGAATTGTTGGTTGTATGGATGTGGGTGTTCTGCGGATGAAAAGGGAGGATCTGGGGAAATTTTTTCTTTCGATTGGGGAGACTTTTTTTTTTTTTTTCTTGCTATTTTAATGATTTTTTCTTTCTATTCATTCATTGTAAATCTATGATTAATATAAATGTTTGAATGCTTTTGATTCTTTGAGATTTCTAATGATTGGCGATTTTAATTTATTGCATGTATTGAATGGCTGAGATGGCATGCATGCATTGCCAATGGCCCGGTTTGGGGCTTCCAAAGGTCTTTTTTTTTTTTTTTTTGTAAGTCTTGCAGCTCAATACCAGCACTGCTTTCCCTCTCTTTCTGAATTTTTAGTGAATGGCTAAAATTGGAAACCTTGATTTTGTGGGTTTAGCCAATCAATCCAGGTCCTCTAGGTCATGGGCCATTTAGTTGATGGATCACTTCTATCTAGTGGCTACAGTAAATGCAGTAGGTGGGCATTGGGACCAAGGTATCAGTTCCTGTGATTTGGGAACTTAATGGCCGCACCAAGACCTTATAAAAGGATTGGATCATATATGTAACCATATATCAAATGCATCAGATATTACCAAGCGTTTGATATAGGACCCGTTTGTTTCGTGGAATTGAAACCCTACGGAATTTTGTGAATATGTATCCTTCAAAGTGGCCAAGAACTATACTTGTTTTACTGTGACCCACCTGATGAATGGATGGGTCTGAACTATTTTCTATGCCAAGGGCCATGAATGGATACCCATTTGCATAATAAAAAAAACAAAGAATACACCAGAGAAAACTGGAAATGAGACTTTCTATCTTTCTTTTCTTTCTTTTGTTTTTTTTTTTTTTTTGAAAATGGATTATGATTTTACGAATCAAAGTATTCATTGGATTGGATCCCGATCAAGTAGAACCAATGCCCATTTACTCATGTCTAGATCAGGCTCCTGAGTTGCTACTTGTATCCCCATATAAACGATCCATATTCAAAATACTTTTGGATCTGAATCTTACACAGAACTTAAGTATGTATTCAAATCCGATCTTCACTTGCGAAAAATGATCCAATTCCAAATTCAGATCCAAAATAAGATATAGAAAGCGTTAGCGTAATTGCTTGAAAGAGCTTTACAGTTTTAAATATACTAGTGGGATTCTTCAAGGATAAATATTTAAGGGGTTAGATCTAGTGAGCACTGTTCTCACAAAGTCACCATGGGAACTTTTTTGTAGAGCCCACTGGGCTTCCATTTTGGGATAGGACCAGTGGGGATTGAAAGATATATATGGAACCACCCTAAATGTCAAGGTTGGTCCAATCCCATGCTTCGAATCCCTTCATCCATGATCGACAAGTTCAGTCCATTTTATGGGTATACAGTCGATCTAACGGTCCAGTTCATTCACATTGGTGCCAAACCCTGCGGCGTGTAACCATTAAGGAGGTCCCTGTCCATTCCAAGGTTTGGATTGGGTGATAGGTGGGCCCCACCTATTGTTCTCACCATTTGAACTGTGAGAACAGCTCTCACCCAATTATTTTTTCCTATTATAAAAGTGAGAGTTTTAGGTGGCGAATAGTCCTTTCTCTGTTGCTTGGAATGCTTCCTTTCCTTCTTAGCTTGTATATAAAAGAAATAGTAGTACTTCTTCTAGTCGGACAACACTTCCTTACATGTCTTTTTCTTCCACCCTTAGGGGTCGTTTGTCTACACACATTTACATATGTAAATTGAGAATATGTGTAATATTTACCTATCAATCATGTTTGTGTACAATTATTTACACATCTGTTGTGTAAATGAGATGTGAAAATGGTGTGAAAATGGACTCATTTTCACACCAAAATTTGAACACCTCTTTAGATGAGGAAATAAAGAATGCCAAAACTCATGGAACTTCAAAGAAAACTGTGGAGGCGGATGGTTTCGTGTTAAACATTTCCGTCAAAAGAGGTTTTGGGTTCGAAACCATTCTCCTACTCATGAGGAGGCATCAAAACGATGAAACCCAGTAACGAACGAGAACTTGCGTTCCTTCCTGCGGCTCGTCTCCCACCCTTTCTGTGTCTCTTCCCTTGCTAAATCCAAAAAAACTCTATAAAACCTACTTGGATTCAAGCCACAAAACTCTGCAAAACCTTCTCTTTTCTCTTATATATGCTTTCTTCCTTTTTCATGGTTTGTTTTTTCATTTTGATTTTAAATGTCAATGTTTGGACAAAAATTTGTCTCGTGGGTTTGATCAAAGAAAATCTTAAAAGGGCAGATGGGGTTTTTTTTCTTTTTTTTGTTTTTTTTTTCTTTTTGAGAATTTAAAAGATTTTTGAGATTTTAATCTTGGATGATGTATTTCTAACAATCATTCTAACCATTCTAACTTTTGATTCCACGAAATCTCTCTCTCCGATCTTGCCCAGAGTCTCTCTTTGTTTCCCCATTTTGCTTCAAATTGTTATTTCCTAGCATCTAGCTCTTCCTAGCTTGTTGATGATGAAGGCAACAAGTGGGTTGCGTGATGGTTGGGCTGATCTGAAGGTGGGGAGCAGGATAAGCTGAATTGATTTTCAGTCGGGATCTATGATGGGTTATAGATGATGAAGGTAACGGGTTAGGTAAGGATGGGTTAGATTCTCTTCTTTCTCTTCATTTAGCTCTCTCTTAGCTTATTGAGGAAGAAGGTGACAGATGGGCACGTAATGTGTTGATCTACGGATTGGGTGATGATGATGAAAAGAATAGGTTAGATGCTGATGGGTTAGGTAGATTCATAGACTATAGGTGGGGTTTGTAATGGGTTGGGTTGGGTAAAGTAGAATGGATTTCTGATTTTTTTTTCCCAAATTCTTAACTTGTGGCTTGATTTCAAATAAAACTAATACAATCGGTTGAATTGATGAAGATGATCTTCCCATGAATGTCAGTGAGTCTACAAGTGAGATACTCATGATGTAATATATATATATATATATATATATATAAAATTTTGGATTTTGATATGTTGTTGGTTTTAATGTTTTCAAACAAGTACTGCAGGGCATATTCTTACCGGCATATATTAATGTTACCCAACAAATTCTATAGATCACCAACCTGATGAAAATTTTAATATAAAATGAGCATTTTTTTTTTGTCTCTTGTCGATATCATTATAGTAGAACTTAATTCAATGATTAATAAGTATTATTTATAAAATCATTTAATACATTTACACATATCATTGAAACAAACATGGTAAAATGAATCACATGTGTAAATGATGTGAAAATGACATTATTAGACAAACGTTGTAAAAAGAAACGCATGTGTAAACATTACATACTTAAAATTTGAATATTCATCATTTACATGTGTAAATTATATTTACATATCTCATATGTAAAAGACAAACGGCCGCTTATTGTATCTTTTTTAGAGAGATAAAGAGGGATGGGTCACTCGATATGATATGCTGGCTACATTGGGATACGGTGGACCACTGAAGTAGTTCTACTCTTGCAATTAGAGGATGTCTAGGAATGAAAATGGGTTACCCAACTCAAGTATGTACAGATTGTAAGACCCAGATCAATAAAGTTTAAATTGAAGGCCCCAGATCCAACATAAACTCAGATAAAGGGAGTAGACTTGGTCCAAGTCAATGCCCAATTACTTATATATAAGTATATATTTATATTCACATATAATAGTATAAAGATCTTTTGTTTTGATGACGTGAAACCCCTGATCCTACTTCATGCGACCAACGCGCAGTAAAACCATAAATACATGACGCCGCCCAGAAGCGCTATATATCGGATAAGGCCTCGCACTGATTCGAACTGGGGACATCCAACTTGTGCTAGAGCGGGTTGACCACTCAAATGTGGGTACAATATAAGCGTGGGTAAGAGGGTGCGATTTGGGTTGTGTAGTTGGACCCATAGTAATCATGAAGGAGGGGATATGGAAAGATCTCAACGGAACTAAGAGTTGAACAAGATATTTGTTGGAAATACTACAGAACGCTGTCAAACAGAATTTAAATTAAAACAATTGTACCTGATTGTTGAAGACTGCAACTGTGATTTGTGGAAGACAAAGAGCAGCAACGACTGTAGATCTGTAGCCGAGGCACGTCTGATGACGCTCTCTTTAGAACGAGTTCCGCCCCTTCGGATGAAATCCAGGTGCGAAAGGTTCTCAGCAGAACTGCCCCCATGATACAACGGCCTTATTCAGGTCCGATCGCACAAGCAGCCTGAAGTCTAGACTCCTTTTTGGATTACTCATAAGAAAAGCAGAGGAACAACGAGAAAGAAAATCGTTTTTCTGTATATGAAAACGATGATGGAGATGCCCTAATATAAACATATACAATCTGTTCCGTTGGGTCTTTAATCCCTAATGTTAAAAACATTAAGGCCATATTTAATCCCCGAACGTTAAAAGCATTAAAATAGTTTAAAATCAGTTTATAAGATTAAATAAAATCATTTTATTTTAATGAAAAAATGGCAAAAGGTTGCTCTTACTATATCAGTAGATGGGTCCCCTCAAGGCTACTTGGCCTGGATCTGCACCCCCCTGCGCGCGATATACACGTAGGATGCGCGTTACGGACGCACGCCCGGTTAAACGTTTTCCGGACTAGCCACCCCAGGTCAAGCCCGGCTTGCGTGCTCACATAGGGCCCATGGCAAAATGCTCCAAAAGTCTTTAGCAAGTATAGGAATGAAAACATTTATAAAGCCTCTTCAAAAGTTGGATTTTAGCAATGTGGGATGACTTGTTTTCAACAACCTACACTACCCATAAAACAAAAAGGCAAAATAGCAAAATAACAAAACACCTTTTACAAAAAACACCTTTAGAGTTTTTGAAACAAACAAAAAACCAATAATCTCTCCTCTGTTTTAAAATATTCAATGAGCATCTCACTGGTAAGGTGGCTGAGCTTGAACCTCACCATCATGGCATAATTTCAAACCTTTAGGAGTTGGAGTGAACAAAATCTTGAACTTCAACTCTTTATATTGGTTCAGAATTATGTCAAGATTTGATCTTGGAGTCATAAAGTCAGCACTTTACGACCATGTGCTATATCCCGGATTTTATGAGTGCTCTAGAGAATCTGCCCAAATTCTCATGGAAAGCGGCCCCACTTTCACACTCATATAGGTGAGTCTAGCAAGAGTGCTCTTGTAGCTGTGCACCCCACCATATAGGCTATAGATCTCATTAAGGATTAAATCCAATCTCATTCGCTAAAAGTAATGTACTGACCATCAAGTAATCTCACACAGCAGGGATGAGTACAGAGTAAACATACTCTACATGTCAGTACTTCACATCATCTAGATAGCTTGTTTTTCCAATTGAACCTATTTCTCGGGATCTCCTGTCATTAGGTTAGGTTCCTGCTATTGATGATTTATGGGCTTAAGACCCATCCCTTTAGTTGTTTTTTTTGTTTTCTCCCTTGCAAGGCTTTTTGTTAAAAGATCTGCGAGATTATCTTTTGATCTCACATAATCAATTGAAATTACTCATCCACCAAGTAATTGTCTCACATAGCTATGTTGTAGTCACACTTGTCTGGACTTTCCATTATATGCGGCATTGTTTGCAGTAATAATTGCTGCAGTGTTATCACAATAAATAATAATAGGAGGAATTGGTTTAGTCCACAAAGGAATATCAAATAATAAATTTCTAATCCATTCAGATTCCATCGTAACAGCTCCTAGAGCCAGGAACTCTGAATCTTTAGTGGAATGAGAAATTACAATTTGTTTCTTTGATTTCTAAGATATTGCAGCACCCCCCAAAGTGAAAATATATCCACTTGTAGACTTAGAATCATCTAAGTCTGAATTCCAGTTAGCATCGTTATAACACTCAACTACAAGTAGATAACCAGAATAACACAATGCATAGTCTATAGTATTTTTTAAATACTTAAGTATCTAGATACAACATTCCAATGTTCTACACCAAGGTTACGGTATATCTACTCAATTTACTGACTGCATAAGCTATATCAGGACGAGTACAATTCATAGCATACATTAAGCTACCAATTACACTAGCATATTCAAGTTGAGATGCACATTCGCCATCATTTTTTACTAATTTAATACTTTGATCAAATGGAGTAGACACATGTTTACAATCAAAATGTATATTTTCTCAATATTTTTTCAATGTAATGTAATTGGGATAATTTAATTCCAGAACCATCTCTTATAATTTTAATTCCCAATATAACATGTGCTCCTCCCAAGTCTTTCATATCAAAGTTATGAGAGAGAAGACTCATTGTTTCTTCTATGCTTTCCATGTCAGATCCAAATATTAGTAAATCATCAACATATAAGCATATTATTATTGTTGAACAACCATTAGATTTATAATAAATACATTTTTTAGCCTCATTTATTTTGATGTCATTAGAGAGAATTACCTCATCAATTTCATATGCCACTGTTTAGGTGCTTGTTTTAGGCCATATAAGGACTTTATTAATTTACACACCTTATGTTCTTGTCCTTTTATGACATAGCCTTCTGGTCGTTCCATATAAATTTTCTCTTCCAAATCTCCATTTAGAAAATCAGTTTTTACATCCATCTGATGAATTATCAAATTATGAACTGTAGAAATAGCTATCAATATTCTAATAAAACTGATTCTAGATACAGGTGAATAAGTATCAAAGAAGTCTATTCCCTCCTTTTGTCTGAAGCCTTTGGCTACTAGCCTGGCTTTATATTTCTCTATTGACCCATCTGGCCTAAGTTTTTTCTTATGAATCCACTTGCACCCTAAAGGTTTAGTACTTAGAGGTAAGTCAGATAATGCTCATGTATTATTAGCTAAAATGGATGCAATCTCATCATCTAATGCTTCCTTCCAAAAGGCAGCATCATGGGCAGTCATAGCTTCCTGAAAAGTAGATAGATCTTCCTCTATTAGATAGGTTTCAAAATCAAGACCAAAACTAGTAGCAGTCCTAAGTCTCTTAGTCCTTTTAGGTTGAGTTCCCTCTTCCTCAAGAGTTCCTTAAACTCTTTTGGGTGAAGAAGGTTCTCATGTAAACTTAGTCTTAAAGGGAAAAAGGTCTTCAAAAAAGTCTACATCTCTAGACTCAACTAGACTTAGGTCTTCTAATTTAATGAATTTGTAGGCAGCACTATCTTGAGCATGGCCTATGAAAACACACTGCCATGAGTGGGGTCCTAATTTAGGCCTTTTTGGATCTACTATCTTAACATGTGCTAAACACCCTCAAACATTAAAATATCTAAGGCTAGGCTTTCTCCCTTCCCAAATCTCAAATGGTGTTCTATTAGTTTTAGAATGTAGAACTCTATTTAAAAGGTAACATGTAGTCAACAGAGCTTCACCCTATAAGTTTTTAGGACTACTAGATGCTATTAACATAGAGTTAACCATTTTAATCAAAGTCCTATTTTTCCTTTCTGTTATACCATTTTGTTGGGGTGTATAGGGGGGCAGTACAAGTTCTTTTAATTCCTTTAGATTCATAATAGTCTAAAAAATCTTTTGAGGTGTATTCACCACCTCTATCACTTCTGAGTGTCACAATCTTTCTATTCAATTTATTTTCAACTTCAGTCACATAAATCTTAAATTTAGATAGTGCTTCATTTTTAGTTCTTAGTAAGTATACATAAGTATATCTCGAACAGTCATCAATAAAAGTAATAAAGTAATATTTACCACCTCTAGTCATAGTATTACTTAGATCACATATATCAGAATGAACCAACTGAAGTAATGTGGATTCCCTTTCTACATGCTTAAAAGGTTTCCGTGTAATCTTCGATTGAGAACATATTACACATTTCTTATATTCACCATTATATTTATCAATTAGTCCATTATTACTCATATTTTTCATAGTTCTGAAATTTATATAACCTAATCTACCATACCATTTATCAACTGAAGCAATAATATAAGCAAAAGAAGATGCAATATTATTATTGACAACATTCAATTTAAACATACCCTCACATGCATAACCTTTATCGACAAATACACCTTTCTTGGTGATAACAAATTGGTCGGATTCTATTACCTGGTTAAATCTGGCCTTATTCAGAAGATAACTAGACACAAGGTTCTTTCTCAATTCTGGTGCATGGAACATGTTCAGCAAGGTCAATGTCTTCCTGGAAGTGAACTGAAGTTCAACCTTCCCTTTACAGATTACTTGAGTAGTAACGGTAGTTCCCAGAGTGAGCTTACAATCATTAGTGACCTTCTCATAGGTCTTAAATACTCCTCTGTCAAAGGTGACATGAGTGGTTTCACCAGTATCAATCCACCATCCTTCACTCTTTCCTGTGTTGTTAGCATTTACCTCAGAAATAATAGCAACAAATTGATCGTCTTTAGTAACATTAGCTTGAGGATTAGTTGTTTGAGATTGTTGCGGACATTTCTTTCGGTGACGACATTCCCTTGCAAAGTGTCCCAGTTTGCCGCAAACAAAACAACTGCTTTTAGCCTGTGGCTTGACAGTCCCTTGATTTTTATTGAACCGTTTGTTCTGGTTTTGCTTCAAATTCTTCTTCTTAAAGGATGGATTATTCTTTTTATTCCTGCCTAGATGTTGATCAAACTTCCCTTTCTTTTCATTATCAACCTAGGATTTAGATTCAACTAAGTTGATCTTACCACCATTCTCAGCCAAATCCTTTTGATCACTAATCCGGGCTTCTTCCTCAATTTTCAAATAGTGCTAAAGGCGCTCCAAGGAATAATCCTTTCTCTTGTGACGAAGGGTTTTTTGTATGTCCTTCCAAGTGGATGGTAATTTTGCAATGACTGTAGCCACTTGGAATTGTTCATCAATTCGGATCCCTTCTTTAACAATTTCATTAACAATGGTTTGTAAGTCATGTACTTGAGGAAGAATGGGCTTGTCATCTACCATCTTAAAACTCAAATAGCGACCGACTGCATACTTCTTAGCCCCAAACTCCTCTGTTTCATATTGTCTATCAATAGCTCTCCAGAGTTCTTTAACAATTCGGGCTTCAGAATACATGTTGTAAATATTATTTGCTACTAGGTTCAGAATGTGGCCTTTGCACAAGTAATCATGCTCTTTCCATTTCTTCCGTGCATAAGAGCCTCCTGGTCCTTCTTCACGTTCAGAGCATGATTCGGTAAGGACATAAGCAATTTTCAAAGATGTCAGCAGAAATAAAACTTTCTGCTGCCAACGTCAAAAATTAGATCCATCAAAACTGTCTAACCGAACTAGGTCTTGATGCATGAATTTGACAGCGGAAGTAGCCATGGTAATCGTCCTAAAATTGTTGGAAATACTACAGAACGCTGTCAAACAGAATTTAAATTAAAATAATTGTACCCGATTGTTGAAGACTGCAACTGTGTTTTGTGGAAGACAAAGAGCAGCAACGGCAGTAGATCTGTAGCCAAGGCACGTCTGATGACACTCTCTTTAGGTCGAGTTCCGCCCCTTCGGATGAAATCCAGGTGCAAAAGGTTCTCAGCAGAACTGCCCCCAGGATACAATGGCATTATTCAGGTCCGATCGCACAAGCAGCCTGAAGTTTAGACTCCTTTTTGGCATTACTATATCAGTAGATGGGTACCCTCAAGGCTACCTGGCCTGGATCTGCACCCCCCTGCGCGCGATATACACGCAGGATGCGTGTCGCAGCACGCCCGGTTAAACGCTTTCCGGACCAGCCATCCCGGGTTAAGCCCGACTCGCGTGCGCGTATAGGGCCCATAGCAAAATGCTCCAAAAGTCTTTAGCAAGTATAGGAATGAAAACACTTATAAAGCCTCTTCAAAAGTTGGATTTTAGCAACGTGGGATTACTTGTTTTCAACAACCTATACTACCCATAAAACAAAAAGGCAAAAGAGCAAAAGGACAAAACACCTTTTACAAAAAACACCTTTAGAATTTTTGAAACAAACCAAAAACCCAACAATATTAACCCTAGTAGATTATCCTAATCACTTTATCTATGACCCTTGCATTTTATAACTTTACAAAAAAATTTACAGGGCTTCACTCTTTTGGATTTCAATCCAATGAGGGAATAAAGATATCATTATTGAGTTTGATGGCCCCAAAAGTGTGTCGGCCAGACCAAATGGATCCCATGTGTCGAGGTTCTTGATGATGCACAAATTAACTTCGCACACCACCTGTCAAGTAATCGATAATTAATGCAGTAATTAAAGAAGAGAGAGAAATTATAGTGGTTCGGTCAATGTGACCTACGTCCACTTCAGAAGGGCTGAGGTCGCCGGATATTTTATGTCTCAAATGTGCAGAGGTTACAAGCTAGGAGAATTGGTGTGTAGAAGAGAAAGATTTTCTTGCCCCTTAAGTGCTGGTGGGGCTCTTCTATTTATAGTCTTCCCCTAACAGATGGGGACGACTTTACAGCAACGTAAACTCTATATCGATGGAGCCTTCGAACTATCCTCGATGGACGAGGCGGTTGGGATACTCTCCGCAGGACTTGGTAAAAGCGGGATAAGGACTGACTATTTCCAAAGCGATGAGGGTTGCCTTGATGTGGCCAAGCCTTATGGATTTGGGCCTGGACCTCATTGGACTAACCGGATCTTTATACATTTAAGCCCTGGCTCAGCATGGATTGGGCCACTTGGGCCTGACTCATCATTTGCCCCTCAATGCCCCGCGCCCAAGGAAACTTTGAAAGGGGGGCATTTTGAATATCCAGGCTTCTTCTCCATTCCAAGAATTTTTTCTGTCTTCCCGCACTCTGCCAGTCTCTTCTTTCTCTACTTGGGTGTTTGGGAGAGTCTTTTTAGTTTGGGGCTTTTCGTTCTTTGAAACCCTAGGCTATAAATAGGGACCTTTTCTTCTACCTTTACCCATCTTCTTCATTGTGAGGGTAGAGAAAACCCATTCTGTTGAGGCTTTTCAATTTTTCCCATTCCAAAGAGAAGGATAGTGTGGGAATCCTTAAGACAATGGAGCATCCAAGTGAAGAAAAGTCATCCCATGGGAAGAAGAAGTTAGGAATAAGCCTGCAACTTGCAAAGAAGAGCACCCCAGGCGCTGCCCAGCAGCATGCGTTGGGCGGCCATGTTGCAGGTGCTGGCTTGGGCACCCCAGGCCCTAGGCTGCAGCATCTGATGGGTTGCCAGGCTGCTGGCCTTCAGCGTGTTGTGCAGGCGGTGGGCAGCCAGGCTGCTGGCCTGAAGCATGCAGTGGAGAAGAACCAGGGGACTGGCTTGTGGTCTGTAGCGTGTAGCGGAGCGGTGGCCTGGGTGGGCGAGGCAGCTGCCGCACGGGAGGGCGTTGGCGCGGGCGCCGGTGTGGGCGCAGGGTGTGCAGGCACTGCGTGCGTAGGCGTCGGCCTGGCGGGCGAGGCGACTGCAGCACGGTCGGGCGCTAGCGCAGACGCAGCGTGCGTGGGCATGGGCTCCGGCCTGACAGCGGCCTCAGGCGTGGCAGCCCCTGTAATGCCCCACCCTTCACACATGCATGATATTGTCCGCTTTAGCTCATGGGCTACTCGACCAGAGGACCTGGCCCAAGCACATCCAATCTTGCCTCACGGTTTTGCTTCTGATGGGCCTCAACCCATCAAAAGGCCTCATGCAAAGTAAGTGTGTAAGTTCTACATATAACCCCATTCACTTTTCTCTCTATAGTCGATGTGGGACTCCGGGGCGTCACATTCCACCCCCTTAAGGCTGCACGTCCCTGTACAGTAGCCTGCTAGCCCCTGTAGCTTGCCAGCCCTCTTGGCCCGCCCACATGGAGACCCGCCCACTTGCATCAGACCACGGCAGGGGACCCACACTCGAACTAGTCGAGAGTCGGCTCTGATACCATTTGTAATGCCCCACCCTTCACACATGCATGATATTGTCCGCTTTAGCTCATGGGCTACTCGACCAGAGGACCTGGCCCAAGCGTATCCAATCTTGCCTCACGGTTTTACTTCTGATGGGCCTCAACCCATTAAAAGGCCTCATGCAAAATAAGGGTGTAAGTTCTACATATAACCTCATTGACTTTCCTCTCTATAGTCGATGTGGGACTCCAGGGCGTCACAGCCCCTGCAGGCGCGGGCGCCGGCATGGCAGCCCCCGCGGGCACGGGTGTCGGCCAGACGACGGCAGCGGGCGAGGGGGGACCCAGCGGGCGCGGGCGCCGGTCTGTCTGCGGTTGCAGGCGTGGCAGCCCGGGCGGGCTCGAGCGCGGCTGCGGGAGCGAGGCGTGTGGCGGGCAGCCCTGCTGCTGGTCCACCGCGCACGATGGCGGGCGCCCACGGTCCTGGCCTGTGTGCGACATTGGGCGCCCATGGGGCTGGTGATGGGCGAGCGATATGAGACGAGAGAAATGGGAGATAGCCCTCCTAGCAATGTATCAGGAAAAATTCTGCATCCCCGCAGCAAAAAATATCGAGGCAAAGTCGTTGTTGACGATGACAAGTCCAAGGTGAGTACTCTTTTCACTGTGCTCAACACTGATGGTGACATTTTGAGGATTGATGTTTCTTATCATATTCCTCCCACCGTGTTGTGCCGCCGGGCCGAAATGGATGAGCCTGCTTGTGACGACTCCTCTGGTGACATTGTCATCTATGAGGAGATGCTTGAAGCTGGGCTGAGATTTCCTATGTCCTCCTCCATTTGCCACATTCTCCACTACTTTTCATTGACCCCGGGGGCGGTCAGCACCTAATGGTTGGAGAGTATTCCTGGGCTTCCTTGCATTGTGGAGGAAGGTACATCACGAGGATACTTCTCCTGCGGTGTTTCATGCTGCCTACTATTTGATTGAGTCCCCGGCCCCTAACAGGGGATGGTACTATTTTACCCCTAGGGGTGGCAAGCTGCTCACGGGATTACGTTCCAACTGTCACAGCTGAAAATCTCGTTTCTTCTTCATTGGTGGAGAGTGGGTCTCTGAGGCAGATCGGGCTTTGGTGCCCATACGATGGGGTGACGCCAAATAACTTGGTATGTACGTCCTTCAATTACTTTTTCCTCCTTCTTTCTTGTTAAGTATATATATATGTGCTTACTGTTTTTTGCAAATCCACCAGCGCTCTCCATGGATTAGGAGTGGAAGCTGCAGGCTGTGAGAGCTCATCCTGAAAAAGACTTGGGAGTTCTCCTTCCCAAAAAGAGTGGTAGGACTAGTGGACCCCCTCCAGAATCTTCTTCTTTTGGTAGGACTGGTGGGCCCCCTCTGGGATCTTCTTCCAAAAGAAAAGGTACGTCACTTCTACTTTAGTAATAATTTTTCCGTTTACCTGATATTTTGTATCTAAGTAACACTTTTTGTTTCTGCAGCAAAAGACAGAAAGGTGATTGGGGCCCGCCTCTCTGGTAGGAGTACTCCTCCCTCCAAGGCGGTGAGGATAGATAACGCCTCTCCAGGGACCTCTCCACCAGTGACTTTCGAGGTGAGCTCTCCTCTACCAACCCCTCCAGCGGAGCCTCGGGCGTGTCCCCATCGGGTGGCCTCTCCCGTGGTGCCTCACCATCTAGCGACCTCCTCAGCTAAGACTGCTACTCCGGAGTCTTCCTCTCCGGCCACACCTTCTGCCCCTCGTTTGTGTCCTTCACGCTCGGGAACTTCTACAGGGGTACCGACTTGGGCTGGTCCCATGCTGGGCAACCCACTGGTGATCCGGGAAAAGCTCGGGAGATTTGTGTTTCCGCCCGAGGTTGCTCAGATTAATGCTTTGGGCACCGAGGGGGTTATCAACATGTTTTTGGAAGGTCTGGCTCAGGTAAAGGTCTACCGTTCCCCTTTTCTCCGGACTTTCATTTTTTTTTTATATATATGCATGTCTCATTTCCTTTGTCCCTTATTTTTTCCAGGCCTCCACTGCATCCGTTTGCTTGCTGTTAAGGGCCCGATCTCATGGCCAGCTGAAACAGGACAATGAAACTATGCAAAAGGAGCTCTCTGCTGCTCAAGGAAAGATCACTGCTTTTGAAGCTGCTGGTAGGGCTTCCGAGGTTGATCTTACGGCGGCCCGCGAGAGGGCGACCGGGCTTGAGACTGAGCTCTCAGCAACCCATGAAAGGGTAGCCAAGGCAGAGGCTGAGCTTGTGAAGGCCCGCGAGAGGGCTTCGCTCAGTGAGGCTGAGCTTGCACAGACCTGTGAGAGGGTGATGCTCAGAGAGGCTGCTGTGGAGACAGAGATGAAGGCGGCACATGAGAGGGCTTCTCAGGCTGAGGAGAGGGTTGCTCTGGCTGAGAGGGACTTAGCGAATGGCCTCGCTGATGCCTTCATTGACGGCTATGATGAGCTCCAAGGGAAGATTTCTGCTGCTTTCCCCGATATTGACCTCTCAGGCTTCGTGCCAACTGAGGCGCCTGATGATGGCAGTGGAGGCTCTGATGATGCCGAGGATGACGAGGAGGAGGATGAGGAGGGCAGCTATGAGAGTGATTAGAGGGTAGTGGACTTTTGATGTGTTGTTTTTTCTCTTTTTTGTTTTTTTTTTTAGAAAGGCAATTTATAGCCTGACTTTTGGACTGACTTTTGGAAGGGCAGTATGTAAGCCTATCTTTTGGGAAATGAAAATGCAAGGATCTTTTTGTCATGAAATGTAGAACATTTTATTCATCCATTGCTTATTGTTAAACAACATTAATCGAAACAAGGTAGAAAGAATCAAGCCCCAAACCCCCACTACTCAGACTCTCTTAAAGTGTTACTGATAGTACCTCTTCAAATGCTCCACGTTCTATGGAGAGGCAAGACCTTTCCCTCAGAATTCTGGATCTTGTAGGTGCCTGGCCTCACCACTTCTGTTATGAGGTACAGTCCTTCCCAGTTCGGTCCCAGCTTTCTTTCGCGAGAATCCTTTGTGGCGAGGATCACCTTTTTGAGGACCAGGTCTCCCGGTTGGAAGGAACGAGGCTTTACTCTCGAGTTGTAGATCCTTGCCATGCGCTGTTTGTACTCCGCGTTATGGACCACGGCCATCTCCCTTGCCTCATCTACCAAGTCGAGGTTGATGCAGAGTCCTTCCTCGTTGGTGACGGGGTCATGGAGGTGGACCCTTAGGGAATGTACGCCTATCTCGACAGGGATGACCGCCTCAGTCCCAAAAGCAAGAGAGAAAGGAGTTTCCCCAGTAGGAGTTCTTGGCGTGGTTCGATAGGCCCATACCACTCCTGGGAGCTCGTCGACCCAAAGACCCTTTACTCTTTCGAGCCTTGTCTTTAGGTTGCATAGGACCGTTCTTACCATGACTTCTGCCTGCCCATTTGCCTGTGGGTGTGCCGGGCTGGAATGAGGCTGCTTTATCTGAAGGTCGGAGCAGAAAGAATTGAAGAGCTTATTGTCGAACTGCTTGGCATTGTCACTAACAATGGCGTGAGGTATCCCAAAGTGGCAGACTAGGTTTTTCCAGACGAAGTCTTTTACTTTGGAGTCTGTTATTTTTGCTAGGGGTTCTGCCTCCGCCCATTTTGTGAAGTAGTCGACGGCAACGACTACAAACTTGCACTGTCCTCTACTCAAAGGAAGGGGGCCCAGGATGTCAATACCCCATTTGGAGAAAGGCCATGGGCTCAAAATTGTCGTCAGCTCCTCTGGTGGCTGCCTTGGCACAGTGGCGAAGCGTTGACACTTGTCGCACTTTTTGGAAAATTCTTTGGCGTCCTTTACCATGCTAGGCCAAAAGTACCCTTGCCTAAGCGCTTTGTGGGCGAGGGAGCGTCCTCCAAAGTGATTCCCACAAATTCCTTCATGAATCTCTCGAAGGGCGTAGTCAACTTCCTCAGGCGAAAGGCAGCGCAGCAATGGTAAGCAGTAACCCTTCTTGTAGAGTATATTTTGTAGGAGAGTGAACTTGGAAGCTCTCATCCTAAGCTTCTTGGCCTCAAGGGGATCATCCGGTACTGTTCCTTCTTGGAGGTACGCCCTTATGGGGGTCATCCAGTTCGATTCAGCCGTTGTACAGTTGATGTTTGTAGTGTCCACATCCAACTTACTTGGCTCGAACTGGTGCCCTATGAGAGTTGAATCTGCAGATGAGGCCTCCAAGGATGAGGCGAGTCTGGCGAGTGCGTTTGCGGCCATGTTATCCCCTCTTGGGATGTGACAGATCTGGAAGTATTGAAATTGCTGGATCAATTTCTTCGCCATGCCAAGATACTCCTGCATTCTTGTTTCTTTTGCTTTGAACTCGCCATTTACCTGATTGACTATCAATTGGGAATCACTGTAAGCGGCGAGGTACTGGGCATCCATTTCGACTGCCAATCTCAGGCCAGAGAGGAGGGCCTCATATTCTGCTTCATTGTTTGAGGCAGTAAAGTGGAGCTTCACTGCATACTTAAGGGATATACCATCGGGGCTGATCAAAATGAGGCCTGCTCCCCCTCCCTCACTGGTTGCGGAGCCATCAACATATAGCTTCCACAGTGGCAAAGAAGAAAAGTTGGAGACCCCAGTGGGAGCTTGGGCGCCAGGCTGGGAGTCAGAAATTGACTGAGTTCCTGAAATCTCTGGAGGAGCCTGGGCGCCCAGTGATGAGGTCTAGGTGCCTAGGGGAGGACTCTGGGCGCCTGGAGGTGTCTGGGCGCCCAGTGATGATGTCTGGGCGCCCAAGGGAGGACTTTGGGCGCCTGGAGGTGTCTGGGCGCCCAGTGATGATGTCTGGGCGCCCAGGGGAGGACTCTGGGCGCCTGGAGATCTCTGGGTGCCCCTCCGGGTGTCCTCGCCGCGTGGCAGATTGACTTGCACGTCTAGGCTCGATGGAAGCAACGTGGTAGGCTCTCCTGTCTCCCCCTCTGCATGTGTAAACTCTGCCACCAAATCTACCAGAGCTTGTGCCTTGATGGCCACCCTTGGTTGGTACTGGACATCGAACTCGCCCAATTCCACTACCCACTTGAGAAGTCTCTCGGATACATCTGGCTTTCCCAGGACTCTCTTCAAAGGCTGATTTGTAATCACAACAACTGTATGGCTCTGAAAATAGTACCGCAGGCATTTTACCGCCCAGATGAGGGCGAGCGCCAGTTTTTCTGGCCCCGAGTACCTGATCTCTGCTCCTCGGTATGCTCTGCTCACATAATAGATGGGCTTTTGCACTCCATTATGGTTTCTGATGAGAACAGAGCTGACTGCTGAAGGGGAAGCAGAGAGATACAAATACAATACCTTGCCCGGTGTAGCATGTGAAAGGAGAGGAGGTGCGGCCAAGTAGGCCTTAAGTTTCATGAAAGGCCTCCTCAGCCTCGGGTCCCCATTCAAAAGCTTTTTGGAGGATTTTGAAGAAGGGTAAGCACTTGTCTGCAAACTTGGAAACAAATCTGTTTAGTGCTGCAATTCTTCCATTGAGGCGCTGTAGCTCCTTGGTGGAAGAGGGCAACCTCATGTCGAGTATAGCTTTGATTTTATTGGGGTTCGCCTCAATTCCCCTTTGGTTGACCATGAAGCCTAAGAATTTTCCTGATCCTACGCCAAAGGCGCACTTCTCAGGATTCAACTTCATCCGATAGGACTTGAGAACATTAAAAGTTTCTTGAAGATGGTCGATGTGATCTGCCGCGGCGAGGCTCTTCACTAACATGTCGTCCACATAAACCTCCATTGTTCGCCCAATCTGGGACTGGAACATTTTGTTCACTAGCCGCTGGTAGGTTGGACCTGCGTTTTTCAGCCCGAAGGGCATGACTCTGTAGCAGTAGGTCCCCTTCGGAGTGATGAACGACGTCTTTTCCTGGTCTGGGGGGTGCATGCTGATCTGGTTGTATCCACAATAAGCGTCCAAGAAGGAGAGCAGTTTATGTCCCACTGTGGCGTCGATGAGGAGGTCAATCCGTGGCAGCGGATAGCTATCCTTTGGGCATGCCTTGTTGAGCTCAGTGAAGTCGACGTAGAGGCGCCACTTCCCATTGGTTTTTGTTACCATCACCACATTTGAGAGCCATTCAGGATATGCTACTTCTCTGACCGCTCCATTTTCTATTAGCTTCCCGACCTCCTTGTCCATTGCTTAGGCCCTTTCAGTAGAGGCGCCCTTTAGCTTTTGTCGAACAAGCTTGTGGCGAGGGTCGACATTGAGGCGGTGAGTGGCGACTTCGGGATCAATTCCTTCAAGGTCCGCATGTGACCATGTGAAAATGTCCATGTTAATTCTCAGAAAATCTGTTAACTGGCGGACCAAATCCTCTGAAAGAGAAGAGCCAATGTACACTCTTCTGTAAGGATGTTCTCCATTTAAGACCAAAGGGGTAAGTTTTTCAACTGGTTCTCCTCTTTGTGTGGTGGCGTCATCCCTCGGGTCCAAGATTTCAACTTGCAACGCCTCTTGCGTCTTCTTGGCTTTCATTGAGGAGACGTAGCACTCTCTTGCTGCTACCTGGTCTCCTCTTACCTCCCCGACTCCATTCGGGGTTGGAAAACGGAGGATGAGATGATAGGTGGAGAGGACAGCTCTTAATGCGTTAAGAGCAGGTCACCCTAGTATGATGTAGGCTGACGGAAAGTTTATCACCAGGAAGTTAACCATTGTAGTGGAGCTTCGGGGTGTTGTTCCGGCTGTGACTGGCAGTGTGATTGCCCCTAGGGGATACACTTTCTCCCCTGAGAACCCAATGAGGGGGGATCTAACAGGCTGCAGTCTCTCCCGGCCCAGCTTCAGCTTGTCATAAGCTTCTGCGAATAGGATATCCGCAGAGCTGCCGCTATGCACCAAGATCCTACGCACCTGGAAATTGGCGACGGTCATGGTGAGCACCAGAGGGTCGTCATGGGGGTGCTGGATCCCTTCCAAGTCCTTATCTGAGAAGGATATGGTTTCGTTAGCGCCATGCCTGGGCGCCTTGGATGGGCGTGCTTCATCAGGATGCCTTGCCTTTCTGGCATGAGCCTTCATGGCAGAGAGTGACTCTACTAATCCTCCCGAGATAGTTCGGATTTCCCCAATGGGCTACTGGTCTTCCAGATTGTGAGGTGGTGGTGGTGCTTGCCCCCTACTAGCAACATACTGGTGCAGGTGACCACGTTGAATCGGATCCTCAATCTGCCTCTTGAGGTCATAACAATCATCAATGTCATGGCCATAGTCGCGATGGAAGCGACAGTATTTGGTCGGGTTCCTGCGGTTCGGAGGAGACTTCATCTTCCCAGCCCATTTTACGGCGGGGTCATCTTGTATCTGGAGCAAAATGTGTCCAACAGCGGCATTGAGAGGAGTGAATGCTTGTCGGTCTCTCTGCGGAGCAGGACCGAGTCGGTCTTCGACAGGTACCCTCTCTGTCCTGCTTCGCTTGTTGCTTGTCTCCTTCTTGTCGTCTCTGTCCCGCTCCTTCCCCTTGTCCCCTGCTCTGGAGGACTCACCTCGCCTGGCCCTTGTGATGTCTTCAGCATTCATGTACTTCTGGGCCTTTCCTAGTAGCTCCGGCATGTTCTTTGGCGGGCGCTTCATTACTGAGAAGAGGAAACTCGATGAGTGGAGGCCTCCCAAGAAGGCTGTCATGGTCACCTTGTCGTCGGGCTCTTCGACCTGAAGTACCTCCTCGTTAAAACGAGTGAGGTAGCTCATGAGGCTCTCATTTTTGTCCTGCTTTATGCTGAGCAGGTGTGTGGCAGGCTTCTGGTGGCGGCGCCCTCCGATAAAGTGTGACACGAAGGACTTGCTCAACTCCCGAAAGGTGGCGATGGAGGCTGGGGCGAGATTGGCAAACCACTACCGGGTGGAACCCTTCAGTGTGGTTGGGAATGCCCTGCACATAATCTCGTCAGGGATATTATGTAGCTGCATTATAGTTTTGTAAGTCTCCAGGTGGTCCAATGGATCCTTCGTTCCATCAAAGGTCTCCATGGATGGCATTTTGAACTTCCAAGGAAGTGGGTAGTTCACCACGTCGGGTTTGAACGGTGTGTTTGTTCGCCTGACTAGGTAATCCATTGTCTCTGGTGCCTGCGCCTTCATGGCGTTGAAGACATCACCCAGTTGATTTTGTATTTCCCTGATCTTTTCGTCCCAGCGATTGGGGGCTTCCTTGGACGGATCATGGAAATAACTCCCCTCCTCCATGCTTTGGTTTTCACTCTCCCCCTCTTGGAAACGAGGATCCTCCCCATTAGAAACAGAGGGAGGAGGTGGGAGTCCTCCATGATGTGCTCCTCCCGGAGGTGGGGGTCCTCCAAGATGGGCTCCACCCGGAGGTGGAGGTCCTTCGTGATGGGCACCGCCTTGAGAGGCGCTCGGAGGAACTCCAAAAGGGACGCCCTTGGGAGTTGATGAGGAGCTCCATGGCCTGTATGGGCGCCCAGATGATGCACACCCCGGCGTGGAGCTCTTGGATGCCCCGGGCGCGGTGCTCCTTGCGGTACTCCTCCAAATTGTGCTCCTCCTTGCCCTGTGAGCATGAGTCGCAGGATCTGCTGGTTTTGGGTCACCAGCTGCTGCATGGTCTCTAACATTTGTCGAGGGGTGGGAGTAGGAGCATTTTGGGCAGGATTGGTCAGTGGAGGAGCATCCTCACCCTCTCGTGACGGATTATCTTCAGGTTGATTCATCGATCTAGTGGTGATCACCATAATTTTGACAAAGGAAGTCTTCTAGAGTGAGAACTTTAGTCGGTTCCCACAGACGGTGCCAAACTGATGATGCACAAATTAACTTCGCACACCACTGGTCAAGTAATCGATAATTAATGCAGTAATTAAAGAAGAGAGAGAAATTATAGTGGTTCGGTCAGTGTGACCTACGTCCACTTCAGAAGGGCTGAGGTCGCCGGATATTTTATATCTCAAATGTGCAGAGGTTACAAGCTAGGAGAATTGGTGTGTAGAAGAGAAAGATTTTCTTGCCACTCAAGTGCTGGTGGGGCTCTTCTATTTATAGTCTTCCCCTAACAGATGGGGACGACTTTACAGCAACGTAAACTCTATATCGATGGAGCCTTCGAACTATCCTCGATGGACGAGGCGGTTGGGATACTCTCCGCAGGACTTGGTAAAAGCGGGATAAGGACTGACTATTTCCAAAGCGATGAGGGTTGCCTTGACGTGGCCAGGCCTTATGGATTTGAGCCTGGACCTCATTGGACTAACCGGATCTTTATACATTTAAGCCATGGCTCAGCATGGATTGGGCCACTTAGGCCTGACTCATCAGTTCTCATGGATCTGAACTCGGGTGCCTAATTTATTTAGGTCCATGCAGTGCATACAAATTCCAACCTGAATTATGGATAGGTTCAACTAGATCTGCCCTGCTTAGATTACATGCTATTTTCTTTTAATGTCATTGTCAAAAAATTTCGCTTAAGATTAGTCATACATGAACACATGTGGCATAAATCATAAGCATTTGCAAGTGAGCATAATTTATGTTTTTTCTTCGAAAGAATTATGTCAAAATACTTGTTAGTAAATTGAAGTAAAGCAAGGTGAAGCATCAAATCAAGAGAGAATAAAATATAAAAGGTTATGATGGTGTTTTTTTTTTTTTAGTTGTTTGGTTTGAAATCTTTTTGACTTTTTGTATGGAAAAGTGGAGTTTTTTTTTGCTTTTTAGTGGAGAAAAGATGTTGCTTTTTTTACTTTTTTTTTTTTTGAGAAAGAGGGAGGAAAATTTGAAATTGTGGACTTTTGATATGACCATAGTCTTTTCCTGTCTGGATTCACTTCACTTTAACTTAACTAGTTAATTGCCAGACACACCCTTGGGATTAAGCTTTTCCCCTTTCTGGTTTGATCGAAGCCAAATTCAACCATACCAATCAGATCCAATAATTCACTTCACTTTAACTTAACTAGTTAATTGCCAAACGCGCCCTCAGGATTAAGCTTTTCTCTCTTCTGGTTCAATCGAAGTCAAATTCAACCATACCAATCAGACCCAAGAATTCAACAAAAAGAAAATTTAACGTTGAATATAAACACTACATTTCAATGGAAACTAATACCTAGCTAGTAATATATAAAAGGCCTTGAGTCCTACTTAAAATTAGTCTCTGGTCTTTTACAACGGACCAGTGTTGGGTCGAAGTACGGGATCCAAATTAGACTCAACCCTACACCCTAATTGGATCAATCCGAGTTAGGTTCGACCGGCAATTATGCTATACATATGTCATTTGGTTTGTATATTATATATAGAGGCACGCTAGAAAACACAACGCCCCATTTCACTAACCAATGAGGATGTGAGTTATTCTTTTTATTTGGTGTCATGTTTATCTCCTTTCCTAAACTTTAGGAAGAGAAGTCCAAAGTAAGATATTTATCTCGTAAAATGGCAATGAGACATTTTCCTGATTTTTCTCTTTTATCATGATATTTACTACTTTGAATCTCTACACCCCTTTCTTGTTCCAATTAATTCAATCTAACCTGCATGTAGAATCTAAACCACTTTTGATTGGTCCTAATTAATTCCAATCTAGTAGGATGTTGGTCCACCAATAGATTATGAGAAACTACTCAATCTTAGAATAATGAGTATCAGAAATGTGACAATTTTTTATCTCATTGTGGCCCACCTATTGGAGTAAAATCAGATATAGATAGAGTAATTTGAAATCTGATGAAGATTGATTAATTTGAGTCTTTTATTTTATAGGTGGGTCCCTCAAAAGGAGGACCATGTTTCTTATAAAATGAACTTGATATTCTCACTATTTCATAGTGTGCCCCACTTTAATGTAGAGTCAAGACACTAAAAAAGGAATGTCTATGAAAAGAATCTCCAAAGGACCTGGTTCCATTACATCTCTTGCTTTCTCTTTTTAACACCGTTCCTATTTTCTCTCCCATCTCCTCAAAAATTGGTTTATTATATACTTTCAACAACTACAATGTGAACTGACGTCATTTAATTGGACAAGGAAAAGGGGCATAAACTCCCCTTTTGAAATGGGGGAGTTTTGGAGAATTCCTCTTATATATACTAGCATAAAGCCCGTGCGGCAGGTCTTAATTCTCATGAAAATTAAAATTAAAGTTAATATTAAGAACTAAGATGAGTGTTAATTAAAAATTAATAGGAAATGATTGAATGACAAACCTATCTAATATAATCATCATCAAGATCACATCACAGTGTTACACACCATTTCTGTAATCATGATAATATAAATCCATATTATAACAAAATTAATTAACAAGAAATTTTTTTTACATAGTGCTTCAACTATACGTGAGTAGGTATTTGTAAATTAATTTGCAAATCTCCAGCGTAAACTACCTGTTTATTTATAGACTATATATTCAGTTTTTTTTTTTTTTGGTAAAGAAGATATTTTATTGAGAGAGAAAAAGAAACACCAGCAGGCTAAAACAAGGGCATAATGAACTTAACCCCCTGACGTGAGGATCTCGCAAGCCCTCTCCCAACCTATATCCGGTCTCATAGAATAACAAAACTTAGCAAGGTTATGAGCCTTCTCATTTAGAGTCATGAGAATATACTTAAAGACGACATAACCGAGTAAAGTAGTCAAAGCTTTAATGTCTACAATAATGGGACTAATTGACTAATCCCGATCTCCTTCAGAGCACGCACCACTTTAGCATCCATCAAAACACGGACCTTGTCAAAACCATTCTTCCTCGCGTTTTCCAATGCGACTAAGACCGCCCTTGCTTCAGCCTCTTTTGGAGAGGCAACTTCAGGTCCTTAGATAGCACCTGCATCCCCAACAATACCATTTGAGACCGTAACAAAGCCAAATGAGGTGATCCATCCTTTGCCTTTTATTGAACACTGTATCAAAGCCAAATGAGGTGATCCATCCTTTGCCTTTTATTGAACACTGTATAGTACGAACCGTTCCCCCCCCCTCCCCCCCCTACCCCAAAAAAAAAAAAAAGGGTTTGGTTCCTATTGATGTATGTGGGGTGTTGAAGCATCTCATGAACTAATCCAATGATCTTTGAGGGGTTTAACAAACGACCTCTATGGAGGGAGTCATTCCTAGCCTTCCATATGGCCCACCACATGGAAAGAATCCACATTTTTAATAGATCATCCCCTAGAGGAAGATTCGAATGCCTTTGCTCGTACAAATCATTCCACCATTTCACTAGTGGTAATGGGCGAAACAGATCTTATTGAAGGCCCCATTGCAAACCGATCCAAGTTGCCCTGACATAATTACATAGCATGAGAGCATGCCCAACCTAGTCGTCCTCTTTTTCGCCAAGTAAGGCATTTATCATCACTTGAATTAATCTTTGACTTAATAAATGACTCTTACCGGAATAACATTTTTAGACACTTCCATCCAAACATGAAAACTCTTTGAGAAAGAGGGGGTTTCCAGAGAGCTTTCCAACTAACCACCAGATTGCGGTTAACTTCATTCCCATCGAAGATTAGTCTATAATCCAATTTCGTAGTAAGCTGGCCATTCTTCGAATAGGGCCAAATCCTTTCATCTTTACCAAGGAATTTAGGGCCATAAATCTTTCCAATGTTCTCGACATCAATGGAGTTGTTGAAAATGCTCTTAAGAACATTTATATCCCAATTCTTCTCCGCATTCCATAAATCTTTAACTTTGAGATCTAGGTTAGGCTTTCTTAAGCCATTTTTGCAAGGGATCCAGTTATATTGCCAGACAGAGATGTTTTCTCTATTGCCGATCATCCTTCATTCCTTTTCATTAATAAAATTAACTCCCTCCATGAATCCCTTCCAAAACGATGAATTACCTCTCTTGTATTTGGTCTCCCAAAAGCTACTCCTAGTGCAATATTTAGCCCTCAAGATTTTAGTGCAAAGGAGTTCTTTGTTACTCAGACATTTCCAGCAAGTTTTGGCTAAGAGGGCTGGATTATTTCATTTGGTATCTCTAATCCCTAAGTGACCTTCAGAAATAGGCTTACATAACTCAGCACATTTAATGGTATGGACTTTCCTTTTTTCCTTCTATGTCACCCCAACAAAAGGCCCTTAGCATTTTATCAACAGAGTCTAAGGTTTTGGTAGGAATGCTGCGAACTGAAATGTTAAAAATAGGGATGGCTGAGGCCATAGACTTAATAAGGGTATTTCAACCAGCTTATTCTACTTTTAATTTTGTTTGTAAGAATTTAAAGTGTTAGGGATTTTGTATTTTGCAATTTGATGGATGCATAACCATTTTAGCATCATTTGAATTTTCACATGGGTGTTGATTTTGAAAAACTTGAAATCTTGATTTTCATATGCATTATTTTAAAACTTTTAGAACTTATGTTTTGGATTTTAAACTTGGATGCATTAAGCTTTGAAAAGAACATTTTCGAATCTTGCAAGTTATTTTTTAACATGTGATTAGCATTCTTACCCCAACTAAGCATCTTTTATGATTTAAACTTTTAAAAGCCTTTGGCATACATTTATGAGCTTACATTCTGAAATTTGATTGAGGATATCACGCAAATACAAGCATTCATCTTTGTATTTATATAGTGTATGTGTGAGTTAGTTTTTCACTTTCATATCCTCCTATTTTAGATGCATTGTATTGCGCTAAAATTGTATATTTCTTGTGTATGTTAGACACAATTTAGAGATAAAGCCATATGGTTCTATAGGTTATTACTTGGCCTTAGAAAAGCATAAGTATAAAGGTTAGGGGTGAACCTTAAAAGCCAAGAGATTATTGCTTAACCATGAAAAGCATAATGCAAAGGTTATTGCTAAGTCTTAAAAAGCATTATGTAGAGGTTATTGCTTAGCCTATTGAAAAGCATAGATAGTGAAATCCGATGGGGTGTAGTAACATAAGTAGGTAGTGAATGTAGGCATTGAGGCCTAACTACTGTAAATTACTGTGTTTTGTAGTGGATGTTTTGTGGTGATTATTTTTGTTAGCTTCCGAACTTTAGTTCTATATCATCACTTGTGACTAATTGATTTAAAGAAGTTAAATCTTGGCATAATTGATCACCAAGCCAAGCTCACTCTATGCACCCCACCCCCCACCTCAAGGGTTTGAATCCTGGACTTTTACAAAGCTCATACTCTTATTTTTCCTTAAAGACAATGGATTTTCGAGGTATTTTCCACCCTTATCCATTATTTTCATGGCAAGGATTGAGGCAGTGCTTTTGCATCTATTTTGGCAAGCCCCTTCGCTAAAATAAACGGCTGATTTATGGTAATTTATAAATTGACCTGAGATATCACAATAGTCTTCCAATAGATTCTTAATTTTCCTAGCTTCTGTTGGGGTAGCATTACAAAAAAATAAAGTTATCATTTGCAAAGAAAAGATGTGGAATACTTGGTGCACCTCTAGCCACCCTAATACCTTGGATGGTGCCCATATCTTCTGCTTTAATGAGTATGCAAGTTAAGACCTCCACCCCCAGAATAAAAAGGTAAGGGTCTAAGGGGTCTCCTTGTCTTAACCCTCTTGAAGTCTAAAATTTCCCAAAGGGGGAACCGTTCGACAATATTGAATAGGATCCAAAGGAAATGCATTCCTTAATAAGTTGGATAAAGTTATCTTTGAAACCAAAGGCATTTAGAGTCATAAGTAAGAAGCCTCATTCCATACTGTCTTAAGCTTTTGCCAAATCAAGCTTAAGACTCATCATTTTACGTTTTTTCTTATTTTTAAAGGAATACATAACTTCATGGGCAATAATGTAATTATCTGTTATCAATCTTCCTTTTGCGAAGGCACTTTGAGAGGGGCTAATGATATTGGGAAGGATACCTTTAAGCCTATTAGCAATAAATTTAGATATTATTTTATACAGAATATTGCAAAGGCTTATAGGCCTATGGTCACTCACAGAAGAAGCTTGATTTTTCTTGGGTATTAATACTATAAAGGATCTATTAATCTTTACCCATGGGGGATTTATATTTGAATTTTTTTGGACAATGTTCACAATATCAACTCCAACATTATCCCAAATGTATTGATAGGATTTTGTAGGATACCCATCGGGACCCACAGATTTTAGGGGACCTAAGTTGAAAACATCTTTGAGATCTTGCTAGTTGCATGATCTATGGCTCTCAGATTTCATAATTTTAAGGAAAATTTTCAAATATAGCCTTACATTTGTGCCTTATTTAAAAAAAGAACACAAGTTTTGAAACTTTTTAAATTAGTCCCTAAGTTTTCCAGTAAATTTTCAATTAATGACATCCGGCCATTTAAAGGTGATTTCAAGTGGCTTTTTCCCTCAATATTTTGAAAATACCCAAATTACCCATCATTTAAATCCATGACATGGTTTCCACAGCCACAACATGCAGTCAATCGCTGTGGGAACACTGTGTCCTTGATCACCATGAGGACACCGACGAGGGAAATGAGGAAGAATATAGAAGAAGTGAGGGGAGAGTTTTATTACAATGAAGAGTAGTTTTGGTATTTAAAACAAAGGAAAAAAATAGCCGAAAAATAACTTTAAATAGGTGGATGTCCTTAATTGAAAACTTCCTGAAAAACTTAGGAACTAATTTGAAAAGTTTTGAAACTTAAGTCCTTTTTTGAAATAAGGCCGAAACTTAAGGACTTTTTTGAAATCCTCCCTAATTTTAAAAAGGTTTGTTTTTTCAGCATTAATTAAATGGTAACTGTTGAATATGCCAAATTTGGGATTGAAACAGTTCATGGGCAAGCAGTGTGCACAGGCAGGGTAATCAACCCTAACGTCCCTGAAAATTCTCCCAACCATCTGGAATAGAAAGACCCATTTCAGAAGAACCCTATTGTTGCTGATTTCCTTTGTTGTCGCTGGTTTCTTTTGATGCAATTTGCTTTGTTGTTTTAATGAAATTGACTGCATCTTCTTTGGGAGCCTGAACAACTTAAACGCACTCTTCAAGCAGCATGAGGTTACCAAGGCAACCTGGCTGTGCGGGCTTTCCCCTTCAAGCAGTATGGGGTTTCCTCGGCTGGCAACTCCGCATGTCACCTGGGTGCCTAAGGATCGATCCATGGGTATGCCATTCCCACTTTACAGGCTTCCTCATCCTACTTGTGTGGGCTCTCTTGAGTACCAGGCCCACTCGGCTGGGGTACCAAAAAAAAAGTTGCCAAGGTGACCAACCTGTGGTCTGTATCCAGCCGATCAGGTGTCAAGGACCTCAATGGTAGCTTTGTCTTCACTGTTTGTGACACCAAGATCGGACCCTATTTGCTGCTCCCTCTCTCTAAAAGAGAATCAGAATCTGATACTGGCCCCATAACTTCGGTGCATGGTAGAGAGCGGATGGAGGGGTTCAGTTTTGGGGCATTCCAACAGATGGCTCAGTTGTAATTTCACATACTTTGCACCTTTGCACAAAGGTACCATGAAGGGTTTTTTTTTACTTATTTCATGGCCACCACTTTCTAAGGTGATCAACGGAATTGGTTGTCACAAACTAATTGAGAGTAGGCCACCAGACAGAAGGACGGTCATGATTATACAATCCAATGGGTAAAAGGGTTGTCTGTGCAAAAGAGTAGGGCGGGCGTACGTTCCACGGCGGAGGGCTCATGAGCTACAAGCATCCGATGGAACAAGATCAAGGAAATGCCCAGGCTCGACAACCAAGTTCTTATTTGCAGGGCCAGCTTTAAGGTCCCAAGTCAACAGCATGCCATGCGTCAGACGCCAAGCCTCTCTCTCTAACACACACAATCCCAAAATGAACTCAAAAAAATTAACAGAAGAGTCAGTCAGTCCACTTGCTGAAAAACAGGGAAGAAAAAAAGACCCATATAACAGCAAATGGAAATGATTTTCAATCTGTTAAAATGCAATTACAAGCTTGAGCATCTGCAACTCTTACCTAGAATGAAAATCATGAACAGAACCTTCTTCACTACTGCAGAGGGCAATTGATCAAGGTTAGAGAAAAGCCCATTTCACTTCACTTGGATTTACGAACACCATTCTTGAAATGCAGATTAATTAAATAATCAGTCCAGACCCACAAATATCTGCAAGAAAAAATCCCCAGTCAAGACTATTGTGAGAAGGGTGCAATGCCTATACCAAGGCCAATGGTCAATAAAATGAATCATGGAATACTATTCCCTAAGAAGGAAAGAAATAGTTCGTATAAACTTCCAAAGGATGTGATGGGCTCCACTTAGGTGATATCCAAAATCATATCAGATTGGGAGTGAGAGATTTAATTTTTCATCCAGTAGCCTATAGAGAGGAGTCTAGAAATAGAATGGAACAATGCTCTAGAGAAAAGAAGAGGACAAAAGAATGAATAGCTATCATATTATAACCTCTTATCAACAAAAAATAAAAATAAAAACTTAAAAGAAATTACAGCTATAGTATATTAATATATCATGTTTTTTTAAGCCATGGTTCCTGTGGACAAAACTAGGAGATTCAATGAAGCATCTGATACAGTGGAGGGTTAAGCTCTACCTTCTTCCTGTCAAATGATGAATCCAAGTATACATCGAATTTTATTTAGTTATTTATTTATTCATTTATTTTGGCCTATGATGCACGGATACTTCAAAATGGGCAATGCATTGTGTCGTATCGTATCCGATACTTCGCCTTTTACATGTAAACCCCGTGTCCCTGTCGTGTCTATTGCGTGTCCATGTCGTATCCGTCCCGTATCTAGGCATCATAGATTTTGGCACCCGAAAGCACACACTCTACCCCCTCAAGGGGGGCATTTGGTGTCCCAAACCAGCTGTGCTTCAGCTTGGGACATTAGACATTAAAACATTGATACTCGTTTCCTGGCAGGACTCTAAAGTGTACTTTGAAGACTGCTAGCAAAAAGAATATTACATTAAAAAAAAAAAAACCAAGATTTAACAAAATATGAAAACAGAAGTGAAGGCAGCCATGAAGAAGATGAAAAAGAAATCAGTACCAAATGGAATATCTGTGGAGTGTTTTTTATTATTGATGAGTACTCGCAATTAACCAGGTTGCTGGTCCAGCAGCCACTGATTCTGTTGACCAATACAGATCAAAATCCCAATCCATTGGCTCTCTCTTAAACCTTCCTTTGTCATGAATATTGACTGCTGCAATGTTTCCACACCACCCTAACTGACCTTGACAAGGAATCAATTCGCACAAACAAACACTTCTGTGCGATAGTACCAGGTAAAATAGCACATTCTGCATATTTTGTCGCAAAACCTATTACTCAGTGGATGGGCAAGGCAAGCAATTTTCAACGAAGATGGACAGCTCACGAATCAGGATGGAACAATAAGGTGGTTGGGAATCTAGACGTGGATACTGATAAAGCTCTAAGGGCACGTTTGGCAGAAGTCCCTGGCGTAGAATCCTCGCCAGTTTTCCTCACAAGCATGGAAAACCCATGTTTGGAAATGGCTTGCACCGTATATGAGGATTTCTGAAAATACTCAAAAAGTTTGCAAAAGGGAAGAAACATCCCGTCAGACCTCCCCGTCTGGAACAAAGAAAGGAGCGCTCAAGGAGAGGCGGATGAACAGTGCTTAGCAAGGTAATTTGGGGTTGCCCTTCTTTTTTTTGGGAGACCCCTTTTTGTGTCCCACATCCACGGTCCGAACCGTTAATCATATTAAGAATGTCTAAAACGGCCACATGATCAAAATTCAGTCGTTGATTCTTCATCGATTTTTAGATGTTTGCAAAAAAAATTCTAGATCTTTTGATCATCAGATCTGAATTTTTGCGGACCCTTTTTGTAAAATCCAAACCGTCCAGTCTATTCTGAATGCCTATAACGGCTATTAGTTGAGATTTGGCGTCCTGATTCATCATGGTTCGTGATGATAAAAAAATGGTAAATACCCACTGATCGTTGAACGTCTGCAAGTGAAAAACGCTAACCGTCCGCATGGACAGTGAACATTGAGTATCCCCAGTGTTAATGATGGTGTCAATCCAAGCCCAAACTCGCAGGCCCATTTAGGCCCATTCATTGTATATTATCATTAGTCAAAGCACACATGTACATACTTAGTTTGTTAGCTACTTTTTAGGATTTGAGATATGATTAGATATTGTTAATTGGATGTAATTAGGGCATTCACCCCTATATATATGAAACACAATCGACCCTCAAAGGGTACAGTATTCAGAACATTACTTTGTTCTATTTCCGTCTCACATTGACATGGTATCAGAGCCAGTCAAGTCAAAAACTAGTGCTTCAGCTGATCTTACTCTTCAAGATCCAAGGGACTGTGGATTCTCCTAGTCATCTTCCAAGATCTGGAAGCCCTTCAGAGATCATATCTCCAGTATGATTGTCTTTGATCATCCCTGATCGCATGGTTCAAAATAGCAGCCGCTACGTAGCGTAGCGGCCGCATTATCGGCCGTAGCGGTCAAGGCCGCTACGCTATTTTGAAAATAGCGGCGCTACGGTCTAAAACCTCATAGAGCCAAGTAATTTTATTTTTAACATTGTTTTTCCTATTTCTTCTCCTTAATAATCTTTCCTAAAGTTATTTCTAGCCTTATATGGTTTCAAATCACTAAAGAAATACAATATTGTTTGCTATACAAGATTCAAAAAAATTTGACCATTTAAAAAATTCACAACGCTACACCGCTACGTATCACCGCAACCGCTACGTATCGCCCGCTACGTAGCGTTTTAGCCACTGACCGCTACGCTTGCCGCAACCGCTATTTTGATCCTTGCCCGATTGTTTCAGATCAGATGTGGCCCACCTGCGATCATCACCACCATCTCACCGGAATCAGCCCATCTTGGTCACCTAGATATCTACTTATTTATGAAGATTTTCTCAAGATTTATGGATCATCAGAGGTAGGCCTTCTACCATTTTTTGTGGAAAATCGGTTTTGGCCATTTGTTTTCATCACAACCATCCAAAATTTTGGATTTGGGTTCGTTCTGCCTTGGACCACTTCCAAAAGTTGCATAAATCTGCTATTAACCCATCCCCATCCTCAAATCTGTCAATAGACCACTTGGTGGGGCCCACGTCCAGAATTACACAGTGACGCAGGGTCGTTTGTCATTCTGTGCACTGTTCATCCTGTGCCTTCTGGGAACTGTTCTGGGCATATTCAAACACATTTCTTGGCATCCAGATTTTGTTTTTACTCTTCAAAACAATTCATCTCATCAGATCTTGGCTGCTGATTGCTGTTTGCTACATCACTGCTGTGTGATTGGTTTTGTTTATCATTCTGCTGGTCCATCTGAATCTATTACAAATGGGGGGGAATATGTGTCCGAAAGATTTCAGGCATTTTTACAAGACAAAGGAATTATATCACAACGGACTTGTCCCTACACTCCCCAATAGAATGGTGTTGCAGAACGGAAAAATCGTCATTTTCTAGACATGGTCAGGTGTTTATTATTAGAATTCTCCGTTCCACCTAGATTTTGGCCAGAAGCTTCAACCACTGCTACTCATATCATCAACCGCCTTCCTTCTCCAAAACTTCAAAACACATCTCCACATTTCTGTCTTTCCAAAACTGAACCACAGTACACACATTTACACACTTTTGGCTTTGTTTGTTTTGTTCATCTTCCCACACATTAACGTTCCAAGTTATCTGCACAATCTACAAAAAGTGCCTTTCTTGGTTATGCTTCCCAACAAAAAGGATTTATTTGTTATGACCCCACCTCCAAGCGTATTCGGATTTCTAGAAATGTTGTCTTCTTTGAACACCAGTACTTGTTTCAGTCTTACCCTGATCCATCTCCAGAAATCTCTTTTTCTAAAGTACTATTCTTTGATGATGAATACCTTCCTTCTCCTCTGCGATTTCATCCGGACAAGGTGTATGCTCGTTGACAAGAAACAAATGCCACTACTTTGCCTTTTCTACAAGAACCGGCCCTGAATCCTGCTCCAGCATCAGATTCACCTCAACTTGCTATTCGTCGTTCTTCTCGTATCTCTCGCCCACCGGATAGATATGGTTTTTTTCATTCTTCATATTTCGCTACTTTATCATCCGTTTCCATTCCTACTTTTTATTCATAAGCAGCAAAGCAGGAATGCTGGAGACAGGCTATGGAAGAAGAACTTAATGCTCTGCAACAGAACCGAACATGGGTTGTTGTTCCATGCCCAGCCTCGGTTAAACCTATTGGGAGTAAATGGGTTTACTCTATCAAATTGAAGGCAGATGGTACTTTGGATAGATATAAGGCAAGGCTTGTGGCCCTTGGCAAGAGACAGGAATATGGCATCGACTATGAAGAAACTTTTGTGCCTGTCGCAAAGATGACCACAGTTCGCACCATCCTTGCCATAGCTGCATTTCAAACCTGGCCCTTTTTCCAATTTGATGTGAAAAACGCCTTTCTTCATGGTGATTTTAAAGAGGAAGTTTACATGCGACTGCCTCAAGGTTTCCCAACACGATCCGAAGGACAAGTTGCTCTTTTGAAACGGTCCTTGTATGGGCTAAAACAAGCACCAAGAGCATGGTTTGACAAATTCAAGGATGCTTTACTCAAGCTGCAGTTTCAATAGAGTCCTTATGATCCATCATTGTTTTTGCATCAGAAATCAACAGGAATCACCATTCTTCTAGTCTATGTAGATGATATTATAATCACTGGCACAGATACAACCACGATTCAAGATCTCCAATTTTCTCGCATCAATCTTTTCAAATGAAGGATCTGGGTCCTCTACAATATTTTTGGGATTGGAAGTACATCACTCTAAGGTGTTGATTTTGCGTCAACATAAGTATACTATGGATTATAATTGAATCAGCAGGCCTGTCAAACTCTACAACAGTGGATACTCCTCTGGAACTGAATCTTAAACTCCATAGTGATAGTGGTGATCCCCTTCCTGATCCGACATATTATCGACAGCTTGTTGGTAGTCTTATATATTTGACTACTACTCGGCCTGACATCAGTTATGCAGTCAACTTGATGAGTCAGTAAATGACCAAGCCCCATCATCTCCATTTAGTAGTTGTTCGACGAATTATTCGTTATCTTCTTGGCACTTCTCACAGAGGCTTGTTTTTTCTTGTTGGCTCTCCATTGACATTGACTGCCTATTTTGATGCTGATTGGGCAGGTTGCCCTGATACTCGTTGGTCTACAACAGGTTGGTGCATGTTCTTAGGTGATGCTCTTATTTCATGGAAAGTGAAAAAACTAGACAAAGTTTCTAAATCATCAACTGAGGCAGAATACCGGGCCATGTCTGCCGCATGCTCCGAAATTATATGGCTTCGTGAACTTCTTGAGGAACTTGGCTTCTCACAAACATCTCCCACACCATTACATGCGGATAACACCAGTGCCATTCAGATTACTGAAAATCCGGTGTTTCATGAGAGGACTAAACACATCGAGGTTGCTTGCCATTTTATCAGGGATGAATATCTCCGCGATGTTATTTACCTCCCATTCATCTCCTCCAGCCTCCAAGTTGCTGATATTTTTACCAAAGCACTTCCTCCACCACGTCATCATTTCTTGACCAACAAATTGATGCTGGTTGATTCATTAGCATCAATTTGAGGGGGGGTGTTAATGATGGTGTCAATCCAAGCCCAAACTTGCAGGCCCATTTAGGCCCAGTCATTATATTTTATCATTAGTCAAAGCACACATGTACATAGTTAGTTTGTTAGCTACTTTTTAGGATCTGAGATATGATTAGATATAGTTAATTGGGATGTAATTAGGGAATTCAGCCCCTATATATGAAACACAATCGACCCACAAAGGATACAGTATTCAGCACATTACTGTGTTCTGTTTCCGTCTCTCACATTGACACCCAGGCGTTAATATATGGGTCACGGTTTTTGTTTTGGAACCCTACCCTATGGGTCCCACAATCACGATCCGAACCATCCATCATGTTTAGAAGGTCCAAAATGACAAGAAGTCAATTTCAACCGTTGATTTCTTATATATTTTGAGTTATTTGTAAAAAAGTCCACAACCTTAAAAAATATTTGTTAATTTTTATGGGACCCACAATGAAAATCCAAACCATCCATCATCTATAGAATGCAAAATACTGCTAGGTGTTAAAATTCTATGGCTTGATTCATGGTGGATTGTGAAAAAATTGCAAAAAAACTAGTGACCATTGGATATAATATATGCAAATCCATATATTCCTTGGTGTTTTCCAAACATGAATTGAAGTGGATCTTCTTCATGAGAAATCGTCAGCAAAGGATATCATTGTATAAGAAGAACGAAGGAATCCTCTAAATAGAGGTTTCCTCTCTAGCTGCCAAATGTGCTAAGTAGGCTTCTCTAAGAAAATAAAACTTGGCAATGATTCCATTGGTCTAGTGCCACCTTATACCTAGGATACCGTAACTAACATGTTCCATGACAGATGCATCAATTGGTTGCACCCTACGGCATCATAAATGTCATCGAAAGCTCTCTTTATCTCAGCAGGATGACTTTCTTTATTTCGGAATAATAGCTAAAGACCCTCTTCAAATAGGATGACCTTTTTTTTTTCATGTTCTCTAGTTAAGGTTCGACGGATCTGAAAAACATGAGGAAAGGGGCATGATCTTGTCAGCTACATTGAACGAATTCCACTTTAAGTAAATGCAGATCTAATAGATATTCCAATTTTTGTCTAAACGATATCAAATATTTGCTTTTGTCCATTAAGGTGGGTATTTCATCATATCATGAGATGGGCAAATGAGTTGGATAAATTTATTAAACTGGTTTGCCTTTTACACATGATAGGAAAATGGGTTTTACATATGTAAATGTTGCATGTGTAAATAGAACATATGTAAATGCTACACATGAAACACATTACCATGTTTGTTAGAATCACCATTTTCACATAAGTAAATGTGTACATACACTGGTTTTCGATGTATTAGGATTTTTTGGATGCTTTTTACAAATTTCCTTAAATCCATGAAGAATTAAGATATGAAACGAAGAATCTTCATGTTAGCCATTAATATAGGTATATTGAACGGTTCAGATCATGAATTGGAGGCCCACAAAATGCAATGAATTAGATTTTTAGGTTGGAACTGTTTCACAAATTACTCAAAACCTGTAAATGTAAGGTCCCCTACCTTATTAGGTCAGTTTGACCCATTAGTGGGCCCGTTGACCCTTTTATTTTGTAATTATTATAATTAATTGTATTGTTAGGTATTTAGGTGGGTTTAGAACATGAGGGAGTTTCAATTATTGTTAGAATAGTGTCTGCGAAGTTTCGTGCGATTTCAAGCGCGTTTGACCTTGCAGGGGCTAGTTTGCAATTTTCCAAAAAAATTCCAATCTCTGTGATTTTGGGTTCGTAGGAAAGGTCTCATCACGCTGATCGTTTTTTTCTCTTGGCTAGTCATGATCCGATGATTAGAAACCCTTCAAGTAATCCATTCTTTTTCGGACCCACTTAAAGGGCAAACTTGTCTTTTCCTTTTCCCTTTCTCTTTAAGCAGAGATTAGCCCTAATCTCCTTCTTTATTCTCTACAACGAACAACCAGAAGCCCTCTTCCTTCATCTTTTTAAGCTCCAGAACTAGCTAAGAGGTCATCTTCAACGATCTGGACCGCTCATCTTCTTTCTCTTGATCTCCTCTCTCCATTGATTCAACATGGTAAGCTTTTCCTTACTCTCATCTTCCCTAATCACTAGGTCTGTTCATGATCTTCTTCTTCCTTCTCTTCTCCTTTGCATTCTTGGTTGCATTTGAGTGGAGAAGATTGGTGGTTTTGCATAAAAGAGTTCTTCTCGAATTTCCTCAATTTCTATCTTCATTTCTTGATCAGGCAAGAACTCAAGCAATGTTTAATTTGTGTATATGTGTTTGTTTTCATTGATCTCATGATGCTATTGTTAGATTACTGTAAATCCAAGCTTGTTAAGGTTGTGAATTGGGATTTCATGAAAGGATTAGATTAATTGTAATTGGACCTGAATTGTAATAGAAATGGCTTAAATGAATGAATTAATGATTAAAATGAATTTTTTGGGAGCAGGAGGTTCATTTCTGTGCAGGTTATAGCCTTTGGAAAGGCCTAGAAAGGGTGGAAAAGGAGTTGGAAGAAATGGGAGCAAAAAACCATCAAAACAAGGCATTCCCGGACCTGTACATTTCGAGTTTGGTCAAGGTTCGGTCAACAAAATCGGAACAAGCAAAGTTTCTACCAAATTTCGGTTAACCGAAACGGGAAGTTCAGTCAACCAAACCCCCTAGTTCGGTTGACCGATATTTCACAAAAAGTTCCAGCAATTTTCTGACATTCCCTGTATAAATTCGATTGACCGAATTTAGGCCGAGGGTTGACTGAAATCTGTCCAACAATTCGTTTTAAAAGGGAATTTCTAACCTAGGTTTGGGCCTTAGTTTTCAGAACTTTTGAATACTCTCACCTGACCATTAATAGGGATATAATCGAAGCACGTGACTTGGTGTGCTTCGATGGTTGTCTCGGTATTCGTATATCACACATGGATTAACCGAATGCGAGTGGAATTTGATTCAATTGATCTCTAATATGATTGCTCACCAAGGATTTGATCCTAGAAGCATCGTTGGCTCAATTCCCACACGTACTCCGTTAAATCATGTACGATACATGGATGAAAGCCTTTACCTAGGGTTGGATTGTAACTCTTTCCTTGATTTATTAGTCGTATCCGTTGCTCTCGTATTCTTGTACACTCGCTTGACATAAAATACCTAATTAATTATGAAACATAAATCCTTATAGAACTAGGACTGGACTTAGAGTGTACCTTAGGACCCTTTGTATTTAGTACTTGATAAACATGGTGGCTAGAATGTAAGGGATTATCAAGTGGTATGGACTTGTCTTGCAACTTGGCTTGAATGGGATAATCCATACGATTTTGGTCTTGTATCTCAAACTAGCCAGACATGCCTGTCTTTCCTCATGTCAACACCACTTCACTATTTATTATTCGACCACAGTAGGATCCATTGTGGGGAAGATTGCATGTCATGACCAGATGCAGTGTGGGGGTTCATAGATGGGCCGATTACTCAGACATCGGGATGGGCAGTCGGCTTGGATGGCGTCCATGGCGTTGAATAGCTGGGAGCGGGCCTCGACCGTGCTGCTATTCCTAGGATTGGGAGCTTGGATCTCCCTTGAGCCGGACTTTGGTATCAGTGATCTGGATAGGATTGCTACTGGTACCCTGGGAGTTGGCTTGGACATCCTCGGGGTCTCCCTCTTAATTCTTGCATATGTGTGGATGGTGTTCATTGCTAGACGTTGCTAGGATTTCTCGTTATTGATTATTGTATTATATTCATGCTGCATGCCTAGTTCCTTTACCTTTAGATCAAATGATTTATGCCTGTCTTTACTCTTTCTTGATACATGTTATACATTGTGATTATGCATTGTTTATTTCTTGCTCAACATGTTGTTGACTATGTTCCTTGGTGTGCAGACACCCTAGGTGAGTACAACAAGGAGCAGGCAAGTGAGGAGATCCCAGAGGATCTCCAACCGGCAGAGGAGTGAGAGCGGCGTGCCGATGACGTAGAGTAGCGTTACCCGGCACGAGAGAGACACAGATGGGATTCTAATAGACTTATTTGTATTCTTTTATCATTCATGGATTGGACCTTACTATTATTGATTCTTATGATTCTAAAATGGTCTAGGACTTGGGATGACCATTTGATTGATAATCAATTGTCTTTATTAGTTCTTCTGTCTATTGATTTAACTTTAACTGTTAATGAGAATTTATATCCATTTGCTTTGATATTTAATACGACTTGATTTATAATAAGCACTGCAGTTCTTATATTACTAGAGGTATCAAATACAATATCCTCACAACCGACTTACAATCCTTTGGCAAAAGGGGCAAAATTTTTTAATTAGCCGGAAACTCGCTCCCCGGATCCTGTTTATTCTCTAATCGGATTCGGGGGATGCGTCAATAAAGATTTAAGGTAGTTAGCTCCAAGATCTTGAGGTTTATCAATTCAATAAACAAATTGAATGGTTTTGATTGTAAACATGAGGCCCACAAGATCAAAAATAAAAGTGGTTGATGGGGCCCGCAAGAGTGTAATCATGTCAATCACTTTCACGTGTACTAGCTCCTTTTTACAAGAGGTGTGAATTATTAGTGCGATAGTCATATATGCACTACCCTTATGTTGTCAATTCCGTGTCAAATCCATGACAAGTCCATGACCTTGCCTCTGGAAGTGTCAGAAAGGAAGATCAAGCTCAAGGTAGAAGATCAAGTCTTGGAAGGCCAGTGGATCATCAAGTCAAATTCACCAATTTGTGCCAACGTATTTAGGTAAATTGGACCCTAGACAAACCAAGAAAGAGCCCCTAAATCCCTTAAACCAAATAGTTAAATCAGTAGGGACTAGGGAGAAATTGGGTTAACTAAGCAATAGAATTGCTCAACTTTGAAGTAGGGGTATGGCTAACCGTAAGCCCTCACAGTCAGCTCATGGTTGGCATTCTAGAAGCTGACTTTTTCAGTTTCTGCATTCTACGGTTAGCTCTCGGTTAGCCTCACGGCTAGCCATAAGTGCCCTACGGCTCGCCGTGAAGCTAGACAAAGAACAAAATGTCCCCTTTTGATTAAAGGTCAAACTAGCCATTGGAGTTTAACGGTTAACCGTAAAAAGGTGTAGGCTAACCGTAAACCAGCCATTGGAAACTCTTCTATATATTCTTGAGCTCAATCCAAAGGCAATAACTTTTACGATTTTGAGACCTCTCTTCCAACACAAAGTGCCCACTAAGTAACAACTTTTTAGAGCTCCTAAAATCCAATTCCACTCACACTTAGGCTCCTAATAGGCATATAAAAGAGCATTCAAAGCTCTAATTAAGTGTAAATAGTGGAGTCACTCCGCTAGAGTAATGTCCAAGTCTCTCAAATTATAATCCTCACTCACCCTAGACTTAGACTCCCAGTTCCTCTTGGTTGAGCACTCATTGGAGCATCATCAACACCAAGGGAGCACAAGAAGTAGTCTAAAGCTTGGAGCTCTGGTTTCAAGCATCAAGAGCGCACTCAAGGCTTCATCATCATCTAGAGGCAAGCGTTCTTGTTTGTTTTAAATTTTCATATCATCGTAAACTGGATTAGACCTTTGTGATCGAACCACTATAAAAATAATATGGTGGTGGATTGGACCTTCGTGATCAAATCACTATAAAAAAAAAAAAAAAAAAGGTTGGTGGATTAGACCTTAGTGATTGAACCACTGTATCAAGAAATTAGGTGTAAAGATTTTGAGGTGAGCCTTTTGGAAAACCTCCTATAGTTCCCAAGGAACCATTGGTGTGTGGTTGGATTGGGAGTGGATGTAGCCATGTAGGTCAAGGATTGAACCACTATAAATTGTTGTGTGCCTCTTATTGTTTCTATACTATGGTTTGCATGTGCTATATAGTTATATATTTATTGATTTGGCATACAACCCACATGTGCTAGAATACTTTGATCTAATTTGAATATCATTGAGTGTTTAAGCACACATCTTGTATAGCACTTCACAATTGATCACTTGATTGCCTTCTTTCATAGTTACCCATTGTTGTGTAATTCAAGCGAATTTGTGATTGTGCTTAGTTGGACTAACTGGATCAATTAAGTTTAAAATTATAATTAGTCCTATTCAAAACAGCCCCACCCCACCCCACCCCACCCCACCCCACCCTGCGCGGGATTTGCATAGATCTTAGCTTGCACTTTCATGAATCACTTTCACACCTATAAGGGTGTGAAAAATGTGATGTAAATGACCTCATTTATCTCAACACAAAAGGAAAGGAAGGAATAAAAGAAAGAGATCGTTGAGAGCAATAAAGAGTCTGGACTCTCCTTAAGGTAGAGTCCCATCTTTATACTAATTATCTTTCCTTGAAAGCATAGATTACAATGGATCCAATCCCCTCAAGTGGGGTGATATTACAATTGTATTTCCTAACTAAGAAATTTGTACAGGTCACTAAGTTAATGAATATATTCCCAACTCAACCTCTCATGTCCCTGCATCACTTGCATGTGTAGTAGGCACATGCCTTTCACATGTGACATGCTAACAACTTACACATCATTTTCACACCCCAATTACGCATCACATGTGTAAATAACTGCATACAAGCATCATGATGCGTGACCATTATGCATGTGCATCATTAACATAAGTAAATGACTGCAAACAAACAATTCTCAAGGGGTGATTATGTTGGTTCTCTTGTTGGCTCTTTGATGCAGTTCCCATTGCTTTTGTCTTCGTTAAACCCTAAATCCTTCGTCATGTAATGAAATTTACCAGTTACTGATTACTTAAAAGAAAAAAAAAAACCTGCAGACAACATCCCAAGTTGTTGTTTGCCCAGCTGATTAGGGACATGTAGAGTAGTAAGGGGACATATGTACTGACTAGTGTGTGAGGGTGCATGAGTACCTAATAAAGCAGAAAAAAGCGCGAAGCCAACAAAGCTCATAAGAAAGTAAGTGAATGATAATCTAGATCTCTGGAATAAGGTTTTTAAATCAAATAGTGAAAAATTAACAAAACGAAGACAGTGGAATGCAAGTTCAAAAAAGCTGAGTAGAGAAGATAATCTGGTCAAAATGAAACAATCCGGTGTCATAGTGCGACAAATTCTGTTAATTGGGAGCTTGATGCTCTCACAGACATCAAAGATCCCAAAGACGGCATCCCACATTATGACTGCTGCAACAGTAGTTCAATGGAAATACTATCTTCATCTTTGTGACAAAACAAGAGTACAATGGAGAATGCAATGGACAACCACCCTAAAACTTCAATTTCATGCACACATTAAGGAGAATAAAGGTGGGAACAAAGAAGAAGAGGCAACTAATTAGAGAGAAAAATCAGAAAATCTAGAAACAGGGTCATTGGGACTGGAGCCTTCTGGATATTTCTGTATGTGGGCCCACATGGCCCACCTGATCGGCACTATCACTTGAAAGAGCGCCCCTAGGCGACCCAATGGTTTCTGGGCCCAACCTGATTTGGATTCATTTGGGCCCATAATGTGTGGCCTGGATATCAGGCACATTCCGCTCTCTTCTGACTATGTAAGTTCTGAATAGAGTTTCAGAATTATACAATGCCCCATTTATTGGTCTGAATTATGTAAATGGTTCCCAATAATGTGAATTAAAACATATTTAAGTGTTGTTTCCCATTTAGAGCCAAACAGTTCACACATGGGTTAGGACCCCTGTGCTCGATCATATGCCCCCATGTATGCTAAAGACTGGTCAATTATATGATTTTCAATCTGAATTGGGCCATCTGCATCAGAGCCAAAATAATATATATATATATATATATATATAAGAAGAGCTTGAGAAAAAAATCAGAGAGTACATGTGAAAGTGGGAACGGATGAGACAATATACTAGAGTTTTCTATGATCCCAAAGGACCTGAACACTTTTGTTTTTAAAAGAACTCATCCAATGCTTCTTCCGCTAGAGAAGCACTTACAAAGATGGGAGGTAATCCTATATTGGTCCATGAAGCCAAATCATATTTGTCAATTTTGATTCAGTTCAACCGAAATGGCCGAATAATTTCGGTTCGGGCCACTGGTCAAACCGAACTGCGTCCCAAATTTCTGTCGATTTTGGTCAATTTCAATCCATTTCGGCATTTAGTTCATTTCTGTCAATTTCAGCCACAGTTTTTAGTTTTATTTAAAAAAACAAACAAACAAATAAATAAAGAGCAGGGGTTGTGTTTTTTTAATAAAATATATGCAAAGTCCTAACAGTATGGGAAGTACCAAACAATTGCATGTCATATGATGAGTTGGGATGAGAATGCATGTCTAATTTCACATTGTCACCTACACAACTTACAAATTATTCACTTAGGGTCCGTTTAGTAAGTACTTATTTAAATATTAAGAGCTTATTAATAATTTAGAGTGCTTGATAAATCAATATTTATATTTCATGTTTAGAACTTATATTTAGTGATGCAGGATAGACTCATGGTCCCCATGGGTCGACCCGCCAATGGGCCCAGCCCATCCGTCTTGACCAGTTCTTTGGGCCTAGCCCACCTATCGTAGTTTATTTAGAGTTTGATTTACTCATTTATGTTCTAAGTTGTATTTAGATGGATGTTTTAATCCTGGCCATTGGTATAGTTGGATGGTCCAGATTAGCATTAGGGTTATGTTTTCACATATTTAAGCATTGTAAAGCCTCCTAGGCTATTAAGTTGATGATTAATGAAATTTCCTCCGAGCAATTTTGGGGTTGCCAAGTTATCTCTTCTTCCTCGCCCGCCATGGGGAGTTAGGCGTGAGGCCAATTTTCAGGCGAAACCCTGACCTACCACCTCCACCCTCCATCTCTGATCCCGCCGTCTCTACCATCCATCTCTACCTGCCCCGTTATTGATCAGTTGACCCTGTTATTCTCAATCCTCAACTCTTGAACACCATCATCTCTACGAATCCAAAACACCACCACGTATTGAAACCACTAACAGAATCCATAAACCCAAAACCCTAACAGATGCTCAAACCCCACCACCAACCCTTCGCAAAATCCCAAACGGAACCAACCTCCCACCCCCAAAGTTGTTAAAACCCTAAATCCCCAATTGTACCCAGATCTCCCAAAATCCCTTTCCTGCACTTACATATCATCAACCCAGGCAATAGAAGCCCCAATCCAACCCGAATTCTAGAAGCCAAAATCAAGACCCCTGGGCAAAGCAAACACCATCAATCCCTACACCCAACATGTCACTGAACCCAAACACCATAGCCGAACTAGTTCCTAAGCCAAATCACATTGGCTTACTTCCAGAACCCATCACCTCCTCAGCACCACTCCATTACAAAATCAGCCCTAATTGAACCCTCCCTGTGCCAGATCCAGCCTAGCCATACCCCGACCGAATCCCAAATCTCCAACTCCAAACCAAAACTTCCCAATCTTGTCAACCCTTCATCGATCGAACTCCATACGAACCCCATCCAAAACCCTATGCCGGCTTTCTCATTCCCAGACAAAAAAAAAAAAAAAAAAAGAGGGAGACACAAAAAGAAAGATGTGCTTAACTGGCATCTACGGTGGTCATCTTCGTCACCAGCGTCATCTCCTTCAACCATCTTGTCATTGCACCCGTACTAGTCGAACCAAAAAAGAAAGAAAAAAAAAAAGAAGGGAAGAAAGAGAATAGCAGGGAGAAAGACGCATACCTGACATCTGTGCACGTCGCCATCTTCATCTTCGTCAAACCAGCCAGCCGTCTCATCTTCGTGGTAGCAGCGCCAGCATTTCCATCTTCATTGTCGAGCTCACCAACGCCCTTATTGAGCTCCGAAGTCCATTCCCCACCGGAAATCTTCAATCGCTATCGCAACTCGTTGATTGGATCACCGAGAAAGGTCAGCTCCCCATCTCTTCCATTGCTCCAACAACCAGCGAAAAGAGGAAGAGGGTTCAAAGCGACCCTTTTCTCTCTCTTTCGTGACTTTCGAAATAGGAGAGAGGCCCTTAAGTACGTGCCTGCACTTGTGGGCCACACTCTTGGGCCTTGCTAAGTCAAGTCTTATGGGCCTGAGTTCGGATTAGGTCCTTGGAGAAACAAAAAAAAAAAAAAAAAAAAAAAAAAAAAAACACCACACTACAGCTAAGCCCAGCCTAGCCCTTTTATACAAAGTGACATTGTGTGGGCCCGAGTTCAAGTAAATTTCAACCTGATCTTCAATCAGTGATATCTTCACCATCAAGTTTTCAGCCATTCATCTTCAAATAGCTAGAGCTTCTCTATCCGAACTTCGTTTGTCGATTTGTCTTCACCTGTGATCTCCAATCAGTGAGATCCACACATCTGGTCAGTCTGATTTTAATTTTGAAAAGCATTTAGATTTTCAGTCTTTGCATCAAGTTAATATGGAATTGTCAACTATGATGGAATTACAACTTCTTGAAATGAACAGGGGGCTTAAAGAAACCAACAAAGAGCTTAAAGAAATCAACAAAAGGGTTAAAAGAACGACATACGCAATCAAATATGGAGAATGGTATTATGCAAATAAAGACTGCTTTGACAGTATCTTAATTTGACACAAGGAAAATTGTCCGTTGACGAGTATGCCAATGAATTTGAAAGGCTACATTATTTATGAGGAATGGGATATACATTTGATTTCAATCAATTTCTCAATGGTTTGAGACCGAGCATATTGAAGAACATGAAAAAAGGAATGCAAAGATGTGCATGAAGCATTTTGGGAAGCGATCCGTGTTGAGCGCTTGATAAAACGTTATTGCCTCCGAAAAGCTAAGATGCAAGAAGAGAAGTCTCGACAAACCACAGAAGCACCACTAGTGTAACCACTCATGGAGAATGCCTCAGATGAATATAAAGAAAAGGAACCTGAGTCTCATCATTCTGACAGTGTTGATCAAGTAGTGCAGGTGGACCAAGAAGAAACAAACAATGAAGAAAACATCAAGGAGTCTAATCATCTAATGGATCCCATTGCTAGTCCAGCTCTAAAAAATCAAATTAAACCATCATATTAAAAGACCATTGATCAGGAGATTGCCAAAGAAGATCACATCATCGAAGTTCCATATATTCTACTTGAAGATTTAGAGCAGATGATACTCCAAAATTTGAAGTATCTAATGGTTGGATCACACATCCAAACAGATCTTCGTTTTCGGAAGCAACAATACTGCACTTCTCCCTCTAATTGGAAGATCAGGTTGAAATCAATAGCATTGAGTCACGCCTCCAAGCCATGCAAAGAGAATGAAGATCAAGAATAACATTGAGGCTCTGTTCGCTTGACTTTCGATCCTGGAGGACATATAGAACTCAATGTCGAGTTCTCTCCAAGAAGGACAGAGTTGATGCAGGATAGACCCATGGTCCCCATGGGTCGACCCGCCAATGGGACCAGCCCTTCCATCTCGACCAGTTCTTTGGGCCCAGCCCACCTATCGTAGTTTATTTAGAGTTTTACTAATCCATTTAAGTTTTAAGTTGTATTTAGGTGGATGTTTTAATCCTGGCCATCGGTGTAGTTGGATGGTCTAGATTAGCTTTAGGGTTATCTTTTCACATATTTAAGCATTGTAAAGCATCCTAGGCTATTAAGTTGACCATTGATAAAAATTTCCTTCGAGTGATTTTGGGGCTGCCAGGGAATCTCTTATTCCTCACCTGCGATGAGGAGTTTAGCGTGAGGCCAATTTTCAGGCGAAAGCCTGACCTACCACTCCACCCTCCATCTCTACCATCCATGTTCACTCCGCCTCTGCCTACCCCGCACCTGATACCCTACTCCGCATCATTTAGCAATAAGCATTTTTAGCCTATTAAATATAAGTTGGTGGAGGCAGCTTTTTTTTCGCAACTTTTTTTCTAAAGGAGGAGAAAGTCGAGGACAACGGAAATTTAGGGTGCGTTGGACGAAAATGTCTTATAAAAACTTTCTTATTTAGAAATACCCTCAGCCTTACTTTTGTAGATTTCCTGCACTCGACTCTCCTCTACGACTGATCTCGAGGGCTTCAATGATCTAGCACCCCCTCCTCTCTCTCTCCCTCGAGTTGGGGTTTGTATAGATTCCCATAACCACAAGCCCCACCTTCAAAGAGCGAAGAAAGAACATCAAATGAGACATGACTCTTTTTTTTAAGAGGATTTTGATATGGGTTTTGCTTGGTTTGATGTAAAATGCAAGGTTTTAGAACGGCTATAGAGATGTGGGTTTTGTATGTTTTAGATGAGAAAATAGGAAGACATTTATGAGTTTTTGTAATTTTTAACACAAAACTAGAAATGGGTTTTACATGATTTTTCTTACAAATCGATGACATTAAACCTATAAAGCAAAAATGCCTAAATAGAGAAATGCATATTTGTAGGATTTGCATGTTTTAGCAGGGGAAACAATCAGCCATTCATGAGTTATATCATGTAGTGCAGAATTAGACATAGGTTTTACATAATCGCACAAGCAAAGCCATACTTGGGTCTCAAATCCATAATATTAATTGGATTGGTAGGATCAGAAGAACGGGATTTTGGATGTGCCAGACAACCTGATGCATATGTTAAGACCTCACAATCCCAACTGATTCCAATCATACTCCCAATCGCAACCATGTCAAACCCAAGCCACTACATTAGAGAGCTAATGATAGCAGAAATACTCAGAGAAGATGGGAAAAATTGTAGAAATCTGCAATTTTCAGGATTTTGGGTTGAGCAAACCCAACTGGACATATTTGTCCGGGGGACCCACATGGCCCACCAGTTTCGAAGATGGGTGCTGCCTTTAGGAAGCCCACTCAGGGGCAACCCAAGTTGTGGGGCCCCAGTTGCATTAAAATCTGAGTCCCAAATGGGGTGTATTCATCCCCATCAGATCTTTCATTAGATCAACTGGACTCCTTAGACCCTCTTTGTTTCTTTTAATAATGACATAGAATTACCCCTCTTAGAAGCTCTTATTTGGAGGTTTTCCAAACACGCTAATATGAAATAAGAGCTCTCTTTTTTTTTTTTTGGGTAAATTATTGCATCATTGATTTAGTAGAATAAATTATATGCAATAATTTATGTTACTTTTAAAATTTAATATTTCTTATATTTTTCTACACGTATATATTTATTGTGTTTTTTTTATCTTTTACCGAAACTAAATTTCAAAATGTATTACCGAAATTCCAAATTGGTCGAAACATTTCAGCTTGGAGCCAGATCGAAATGGGGTCCGAGATGAAATTGAAAACTATGAGCTAAATGTTGGCAATAAAAAATAAAACATTGCAATGAAGTATATGCGTGGACTGTGGAGTAGCAAGGAAAGACATGATTTGAGATGGTTCAAATAAAAAGAGATTCAAGGAATGCTGATTGAGATGGTTTTGCATATGCATGAGACTGAAAACAGCCCTTGCACACAGAATTGAAGTGCTACAACTATAATGAAATATGAAAGAGGCAAAACCGATAGTAACTGAATTGTCATATCGATGAGTGACAGTGAATTTTACCCAAAGTAGAGGCCAGTGGAGAACTAGAACTCACAAAACTAACCCCAATAGATGGGAAATAAGACACAATCAAGGTGGTGGTTATGAAGCAAGGTATTAGAAACTCAACAAATACTTGAAACTTGAGTACATGAAGAACTCAAAAATGGGATAATCACTCGTGGCACAGTAAAAGGTACTAAAAAAATGCAACCTTGAGGATGTGGTCAGGTTACCAATCAAATAAAGGGACTAGAAAGCAATTCAAGCATAAGATTCGACTGAAAATCTCAGACCTTGCCAACATTTAGTCAAATGAAGTTCCTAACCTAACTACATACAAAGTACCCTCAATCATCAGATACAGCTATATATGATAAAAACAAACCTCCATGTCCGGCAATGGGTCATGGATTCTATTCTCGCTCACATCAAGCACAGTAATTCCGGAGATTTTCTGAACTCCAAGTCTGGTTGCAATAAGATTCTGCAAATATACGGAAGAAATAAGTCCTCCAAGAATTCACTACATAAAATATCCATGCTAACATACTTTAAAAGGATAGTATATTCAAACTAAGACAGTTGCCAGAATCAAGGCACTAAACCAGAGTATCAGCATTCAGCAAACAGTGGCTCATAACAATGAATCATTTTGTTGTCAGATATTACAAATATAAACATCTACCTGTATGAGTCTGTATGAGTATAAATATGAATTAATTGAAGCAAATTAAAATAAATATATAATAGGGAAAATCCAAAATCTACATTACACATTCAGAATCATGTGGCTCCAATACCAAATGATGCAATGCAACTAGCAGACCAAGTCTAGAATCATACTCCACACCCCGAGAAATCAGAAAACCAACATGAAACATACATGTAAATGCCCAAAAACTTCATTGATCCACACAAGGGTCGAGATAAAAAACTTTTTTTCGAAGAAGAATAAAGATATAAAATAACAAAAAAACTGGACAAATAGATGTGCTGTTCAAATTATATTTTATATTTATGACTTCTATAAGAATGAAGCCCTAAAATCATCTAAACTACTGGGTATAGTTAGAGGTTTTAACCTTATCATTAAATTAAATCCCCAAATCACCTCTAGCGCTTCAGCATAAAAAAAAAAAAAGAAAAAAAAGAGTCAAATAGCCTTTAAGCCTACGGTCACAGGTGTCCCCAGTAACAAATATTAAGAACCTCCGAGAAATAAGTGACAATCGAATAAAATTGGGTGCCTTTCATTTTGAGAGGTCATTCCTATTTATAACACTTGTATTGAGAAATTACATAAGTCATATTCACTTGATGAGGGAGATATATTCCATGATCAAGGATATTACATTCAAGAAGTGTTGGCTCACTTTGGAGAGCGTTTAATGAGATTACAATTGGGTGTCCCTATTCTCTTTCAGTAAGCTCTCTCAACTTGATGCCGGGAAGTCAACAAGCATCAATTTATTTGTGAAGGACTGATGATGATCACAGGTTAATATTTTGGTGAAGACATCAGCATTTTGAAGATTGGTGGGAGCATGTGGAAGAGTAATAATGATCACAGGCATAGCAGATAAAAATAAAATGGCAATCCACTCCATTTTGATATGTTTGGTACGCTCAAGAAATAAAGGATTGGCTGCAATCTGTGTGACACTTGTGTCATCTGCGTGGAGAGGAGTAACTTGGGTTTGAGGGAAGCCTAGTTCAGAAAGTATTAATGTGGGACTGGGGACCGCCATATTTGTAATAAATGCAGGCGTAATCTAGTATATCTAAAGGATTAGGATAGGACCCCAATTAAAGGGCTATACCACCTCAATTAAGGGGATATTCTATAATTAGTTGGGCAAGTTCCTATAAGAAGTGTTGATTCACTTTTAGGGCACTCAATTCATGACCAATATCCTTTCTTCTTTGATTTCTATTCTACTATTATGGTATTTAGCCTTTGTTCCTAGAAAAAGTTCTTTTTTTAGTTTTTTGTGATTCAATGCTGAAGACAACTCTGTCGAAAGTCTTTTTTCTTGATTTGGTGATTATTGTGGACCCAATGTAATCGTCTGGGGACTTCTAAAAGGATTTCTATATCTATCCTTTGATAGGATAGATTTGTCAATGGAGGGCCATTTATCTCATTCCAGGCCCAACACAGTGAATAACTCAAGTGTGAATGGGTCAAACACAAAGCTGTAAATTAGATTCGCTGTACAGCTGATCAGCATAGATTTTGGATCTAGATTCTATTGTATCAATTACTGTACAACTGATTAAAGGCTGGACTGTATTTGTTGATTGCGCTTCCAGCCCTTATATAAAGCATCTGTCAATCCCTAAAAAGGGGATGAAAATTCTCCCAGCATTTTTCCTCTCTATTCTTCAAACAACTGATTTAGACGACATGGTATCAGAGCGGGTTCCGATCTTGTCGTTCTTGTGTAGCCCACGTGGCACTTGGGAAGTCCCACATCCCACATCGCCTAAGTCCTAGTTGGACATGGCTTCTGGGCCTTCCACCTATCAGCTTAAGCTTCTGGGTTGGTGCATGGTTTCTTACATGGCAATAGAGAGAAATCAGTCTCTCTTGGTGAAGAACAGATCCTTCAGACGTGTCCTGCATTAGCCAGCCAGAATATCTGCTGTAGATCATCTCTGATCTATAGTGGCCCACCTTTGATCGTCAAGGTTTCACTGGCCACCTCTGAAGCCTTGTTGCCCACTCCATCTGAGTTTTTTGGTGATTTCTTCACAATTTTTTGGCACCTGGAGGTAGTTTTTTTTTTATCAATCGCGTGATGTCAACGGTTCTTGTACTGTTTTCAATCACGACCATTCAAAGGTTTGGATCAGAAGTAATTTCCAACCATACTTCATCACAAGGTGGCTGCCTCAGACCTGGAATCAGATTACACCTTGGATCTGCAGTCCAAACATTCTGTGGGTCCCACGTTGTGCACCAGCCACAGGACCAGGGGTCACCTGGTATGTTTTTCTTCATTTCTATTGAAATTCTGCTGGAATTTTCTCATCTATCAGACTATTCAGATCTTTCCTGCAAAACAATTTTGTCTAAGATATCTCCTTTTTTTTTTTTTTTTCAAAAACTTGGCTCTGTTGATGCATTCTGTTATTGATATTTTTGCTCTGTTGGTGAATCTTCAGCTCTGTTGGTGAATTTTCTGCTTTATTGGTGCACATTGCTATTGCTGTTTTTGTTCAAATGGATAAAGCTGAGAAATCTGAAGTTTCAATTGTTCGTTTTAGTGGGAAAAACTATGTCTTGGGCATTTCAATTTCAATTATATCTTGAAGGCAAAGAGCTCTGGGGAGTGGGGATATATTGATCGTTCTGAAAGGATACCTGCTGAGGATGCTAAAAAGATCCTATCTTGGAAAATTAAAAATGCAAAGATTAAATCTTGGATCCTTGCATCTGTTGAACCAAATTTCATTTTGCATCTCAGACCTTGCAAAACAGCCAAAGAAATGTGGGAATACCTAAAAAAGGTATATTACCAAAACCATGCTGCTCGACAATTTCAACTGGAATTTGAAATTGCAAATTACACCCGAGGGACATTGTCCATACAGGATTATTACTCAGGGTTTCTCGCCCAATGGTCTGAATATGATGAAATCAAATTTGCGGATGTTTCTGAAGCTCTTCTTCCTGAACTTCTAAAACTCCAACAGAATAATCATCATGATCAGTTTCTAATGAAACTACAACGTGAGTATGAAACTGTTCAATCTAACTTGAATGCCTTCACGAACTGCTTCGTGAAGAACAGCGCCGGATAACTAAGGCTATTCTCGAACAGAAGACTCATGAAAGCATTATTCCAGCTGCATATGTTGCTAAAGGACGGCAACCTGCTAGGGACATGAGTAAGGTGAAATGTTACAGCTGCAATAACCATGGTCACTATGCCTCTCAGTGCAAACACAAAACTTGCAACTACTGCAAAGCCTATGGAGACGTCATTTTTGAATAACGGAAACATCCAAAGAAACCTGTCTCTCATGCCTATACTGCCACCCCCACTACTCCTGCCACTTTTGATGAAGGAGATTCTTCTTCCACGATACCAGGTTCTTCTGCACAATCTGTTCTCTCTGCACGGTCTGATTCTTCTGTTTCTCTGACCCCTGAGTTAGTTCTACAAATGATAATTAATGCATTCTCCGCCATTGGCCTCTCAGGTAAGACTCAACCCACTCATCTACCCGGTACTTAGACTCCAGCGCCCCCAATATATGACATCATCATCTTCCTCTTTGACAAACATTGCTGACTATTAGGGTAACCTTCGAATTCAAACTGCTAATGGAGAAAGTTTACCTATTACTTCTATTGGTGACGTCATTAGTCCATTACCTTTAAAAGATGTTTTTGTTTCCCCAAGGTTAACTACAAATCTCGTCTCTGTTGGACAATTGGTTGATAACAATTGCAAAATCTCATTCTCTTCCTCTGGTTGTGTTGTGCATGACCAGGAGTCAAGGACAATGATCACGAAGGGACCTAGAGAAGGAAGACTATTTCCCCTTTATGTGCCCTCAATTTTGGAGAATAAAACTACAAATAAGTTATTTTGTTTTTCTGTTTTGAACAATTCTCAAATGTGGCATAAGAAGTTAGGACATCCAAATCTCAGAACTGTCAACTTCGTGCAATTTTGGCTTATTAAAAAATTCTGGTGCTTGTGTTCCTTTTGATTGCAACGCATGCAAGTTAGGAAAAAGTAAAGCTCTTCCTTTTCCGCACTCTACATCTCGTAGCAAAGGATGTTCTGATTTGATTTGATTCAAAGTGATGTGTGGGGAATAGCTCCTCACTTAACCCATGGTAGTTATAAATGTTTTGTTACATTGATTGATGACTATAGTAGGTTCACCTGAATTTATTTGTTACATTCAAAATCTGCTGTCCTTGATACTTTCAAAATCTTCATTACATATGTTGAGAAACAATTTTCAAAATGTATTAAAATGTTGCGGTCAGATTCATGGGGGTTGGGGGGGAGTATGTGCCTACTGCATTTCAGCTCTTTTTACAGGAAAAAGGAATTGTATCACAACGGACATCTCTGTACACTCTGCAATAGAATAGGGTTGCTGAGAGGAAGAATAGACATCTTCTTGATGTTACTCTTAACTCTCCTTCTTGAGTCTTCAGTCCCTACCCGTTTTTAGCGCGAGGCTTTAACAACAACAGTACATCTCATAAATTGGTTACCATCTTCTTCCATTAACAATGAGAGTCCCTATTTCCAACTGTACAAGACACAACCTATTTTAACCATCTCCACCCTTTTGGTTGTGTATGCTGTGTCTTTCTTCCTCCAAATGAAAGAACTAAATTAACTGCTCAATCTGCTAAGTGTGAATTTTTAGAATATGCCCCTCATCAAAAAGGTTTCGTCTGGTATGATCCTATTGCTAAACGCACCAGGATTTCCCGTAATGTTGTTTTCTTGGACAATCATTATTTTTTCCATAACCACCTGGAACCATTGGATTCCAACTCCAGAGTTCTATTACCCGATTTTTCTGACAAAATAAGTATTTCTAGGTTTAAACCTAATTGTGTGTATCATAGACGGGAAAAATCTACCACTATAGACCAGCCACCTCCAAACCCTCTACTGACAAATGGTCCACCTCAGCTAAGTACCTTGTGTCGCTGTTCGAGAATTACTCGCCCTCCTGATGGCTATGGTTTTACCCATGCCTCCTTAATGGCCACTATTTCCTCCACCACTATACCTTAATCCTATTCACAAGCTGTGCAACTTAATTGCTGGAAAAAGGTTGTGCAAGAAGAACTTAGTGCGCTAGAGAAGAATCGCACTTGAGATCTTATGGATTGTCCATTTACTATCAAACCAATAGGATGCAAGTGGATTTATTCAATAAAAATTAAACTTGATGGCTCTTTGGATAGGCACAAAGCTCGTCTTGTTGATTTGGGAAACAGACAAGAATATGACATTGATTATGAAGAAACATTTGCTCCTGTTGCCAAAATGACTAGTGTTCGACTACTTCTTGCCATTGCTACCTCTCAATCATGGACATTGTATCAAATGGATGTGAAAAACACCTTCCTTCATGGTGATCTCAAAGAAGAAGTCTATATGAGAGTTCCTCAAGGCGTCTCTTCTCCTTCCAAGAATTCTGTCCGTCGATTGTGTCGATCTCTTTATGGATGAAAGCAGGCTCCTCGGGCATGATTTGACAAGTTTAAAACAACATTGAGTCACCTCAAGTTTGCTCAGAGTCCTTATGATCCCTCACTCTTTCTTCAACACGTCTACAGGTGTCATTGTTCTTCTAGTTTATGTTGATGATATTATCATCACCAGTACCGATGCTGCAATAATCAAGACACTTCAAGCTTCTCTCGGCACCTCCTTTCATATGAAAGATTTGGGTCCATTGCATTACCTCGTCGACTTTGGAAATGCAACAAACTTCCATTAGTCCATTCATTAATCAACACAAATATACAATGGACCTTATTGCTCTTGTTGAACTTCAAGACTCAACTATAGTTGACACCCCGTTGGAGGTCAATCTAAAATTAAGAAATGATGATGGAACTTTGCTTCCTGATCCACACATGTATCGGTAGTTAGTGGGAAGTCAGGTTTATCTTACTATTACTCGACCTGATAAATCTTATGTTGTGAACATGGTAAGCCATTTTATGAGTGCTCCTCAACATCTCCATCTAACAGCTGTGAAACGAATCATCCAATATCTATTAGGGACTTTAACTTGTGGCCTGTTCTTTCCTAAAGGAACCCCAACTCATCTTACAGCATACGCTGATGAAAATTGGGCCTGTTGTCCTGATACATGACTATCTATGACTGGGGGGTGCATGTATCTTCGTAGCTCCTTAATATCATGCATCAAAGTCTTCGACGGAAGCATAATATCGTGCAATGTCCTTAGCATGCTCTGAAATATTGTGTCTCTGCGGTCTTCTTTTCGATATGGGTTTTGCCCAATCTACACCAACTCCATTACATGCAGACAATACTAGTGCAATCCGTATCACGGAAAACCTTGTTATTCATGAACGCACTAAACATATAGAAGTTGATTGTCATTTTATTCGTGACGAATATGTGCATAATGTGATCAATCTTCCACATATCTCTACAGAACTTCAACTTGCTAATATCTTCACTAAGGGACTGCCAAAGCCTCGCCATCAGTTTCTTGTTTCCAAATTGATGTTGTATCATCCTCCAGCATAAATTTGAGGGGGGTTGTCAATGGAGGCCTATTTATCTCATTCCAGGTCGGACACAGTGAATAACTCAAGCGTGACTGGGTCAAATACAAAGCTGTAAATTAGATTTGTTGTGCAACTGATTAGCTTAGATTTTGGATCTAGGTTTTATAGTATCAATTACTGTACAGCTGATTAGCTTAGGTATCAATTACATGCCTGATAAAAGAATGGAGTGTATCTGTTGATTGTGCTTACCCTTATATAAAGCGTCTGTCGATCCCTAAAAGGGGGACGAAAATTCTCCCAGCATTTTCCTCTCTATTCTTCCGATATCTAATTGAGATGACAAGATTTGGGGCTTCTTTAGTTCATCTGAGGATTTCATGAGTTACAGTCGCTGCACTATTATTCTTGGGCATCGATCTTCATCATTGGGGCCCACTTGAAGTTTCTGTTCAGGCCAAGATTTTTAGGGCAAGGTCACTTGGTATTTCTGGATTTTTTTTTTTTTTTTTTTTTTTTGTGGGGGGGGGTTTGGACATTGTCTAGTAATGCCTAATCCACTTCTAGAGGTTTGTTTGCTCCTACATCAAGTTTTCATAAAGACTAGTGTGTTTTTTTTTTTTTTTGTTTTCCTAAATCAAGTCCAACGAAGGCACTTACTAAAAGGTGTGAAAGCATGGAGATTGCCAGGAGTAGGAGAGGGAGAGGGAGACCCAAGAGAAGTTGGAAAGAAACTATTAAACATGACCATGCCTACATGGATCTAACGGAGGACATGGCCCTAAATAGATCTGATTGATGTCGTCAAATCCATATAGCCGACCCCACCTAGTGGGAAAAGGCTTGGTTTGGTTTTCCCAAATCAAGTGATTATTATTGCTGGACATAGAGAAACGAATTAAGGAACTATTTTTTCTAACTGAACTGCGATTATTCGAGAGATCATTGCTAGTTCTCCCCTTCTACCCACAATTTTTTGGTCAGCTAGCCTTTTTTCAATTTTGCAGCTTTTTCTGCTAGTTTACGCAAATTATCCTGAGTTGGATCTTGAGCATTGTGGGACATCCTTTCAAGTTTCAACAGATATCTTGTGTACATCCTTTCAAGTTTCAAAAGATATATTGTGTATGTTAAAAAAAAATTGAGATTTTGCCTACGCGATTTAGTGGGAAAAATTACTTTTCCTGGGAATTTCAAGTTTGCATGTATCTAAAAGGCAAAGACCTTTGGGGTCATATTGATGGGACTACTACCTACAATTACCAAAGAGACCACAAAGTTGGCCCAATGGGAAACAAATGATGCCAAAATCACAAGTTAGACCTTTAGTTCCGTGGATCAACAGATTGTACTCAATTTGCAACCCAGGGGCTGTTTGGGTAATTCACTTGTAAAGTGAAGTGAAGGCTCAATTTAAGAGGCAAAGTGAAGCAGCGCATGGAACGAAGGAGGTAGCCAACGGGCTATTCTCCAAGCCAGAAGGCTTCTAGCAGGTTGTCTAGGTCTCACACCAAAGACAGAGAGAATAACACGTTGAGAGAAAACTCAATTTTCATTAATTTTCTATATATCCCAAGAGAAGGGATTACGTCCTATATATGATAGAGTGATAATCACAATTTTAGTAATCAATCTCTACTAAGAACTTCTAATTCTAATAATCTTTGAAATTAGAAACTTCCTATTGAAAACAATTAAAGAGTTCTACTAATTCTAGAATTCTACTAAAATTTGGAAACTGCCGAATCAATTTTTCTTTATTGCTTAGCCTCGTGGGCCTTGGGCCTTCTGGAATATACTTTCAATTGGGGCCCAGTAGTCTGGCCTGCATTAGCTCTCCCCGGCTTGGAGAAACTCGACTCCGATGAGTTATCAGCTTGGTACCTCTCGTACAAGTTCAGGTTGAGTCGCTGAAAATTTGTGGCGGTGATCCATGTAGCTTCAGAAAATGGCTTTCCTTTCCACTTGATCAAAAACTTATGATATCTACCAGTCTTTGTAGACACTATCTGATCATCATAGACATCTTCAATTTCTTCGTGAGGAGCCGGAACCATGGGAAGACGGATATCTTGCTCTTCAAATGATGCATCTTGATAATGCCCATGATAAATTATGAGATCTTCGACATTGAATGTAGAATTGATATTCAGGATCGGCGGAAGATCGAGCACATAAGCATTGGAGCTGATTTTCTTCAAAATCTTGAACGGACCTGCACTTGTGATATCCGCTAGTCTTTGTAGACACTATCTGATCATCATAGGCATCTTCAATTTCTTCGCGAGGAGCCGGAACCATGGGAAGACGGATATCTTGCTCTTCAAATGATGCATCTTGATAATGCCCTTGATAAATTGTGAGATCTTCGACATTGAATGTAGAACTGATATTCATGTTCGGCGGAAGATCGAGCACATAAGCATTGGAGCTGATTTTCTTCAAAATCTTGAATGGACCTGCACTTCGGGGATATAGATTTTTATAAGTGCCTGTGGGAAACCGTTCTGGTGTGATTCGCACCATGACCATGTACCTTTCATTAAATTCAACATGGCGCCTGCGAGAGTCCGCGTGTTGTTTGTAAGTGTCATTGCTCTTGGCAATCTGCTGACGGACCTCATCATGAACTTGCTTCATGTGTTAGGCAAATTGTTCAGCTTCTTGACTAGGCCTGGCTTCAGCTGGGAAAGGACTGAGGTCTATCAGAAGACGTGGCTTAATGCCGATGACAACTTCAAATGGTGATCTTCCAGTTGATCTATTTACGGAGTTATTATAAGCAAACTCCGCCATGGGTAAAAAAAGATCCCATGAGGCAATGTGTTGTCCGACAAGACATCGAAGAAGATTACCCAAGCTGCGATTGACGACCTCAGTCTGACCATCAGTCTGAGAATGGTAGGCACTGGAGTACTATAGCTTTGTCTTCATCATATGCCATAAAGTTTTCCAGAAGAAGCTCATGAACTTAGTATCTCTCTCGGATACTATAGTCTTTGGTAGGCCATGAAGACGAACAATCTCTTTGAAGAAAAGTGTGGCAACTTTTCTTGCATCTGCTGTGGTCAAACAAGGAATAAAGTATGCCATTTTGGAGAACTTGTCCACCACAACAAAAATAGAATCTACCCTTCTTGTAGTCTTTGGTAAGCCTAAGACAAAATCCATGCTCAGATCTTGCCAACCCTCATGTGAAATAGGAAGGGGCTGATACAACCCTGTATTCTTCTTTTGTCCCTTGGCGAGGTGGCATACCCGGCATAGTTCATAAATCCGGGCAACATCTATCTTCAATTGGAGCCAAAAGAAGCAGTCTTCTACAAGTGCCAAAGTCTTATCTCGCCCTAGATGTCCACTACATCCACCTCCATGCAACTCTCGGAGGACAAACTCGCGGATGGAAGTAGCTGGTAAACATAATTGATTGCCATGAAACAAATAACAATCAATGATAGAAAACTTTGGATGGTTAGAGAACTCACCATTAAGAAGATCTTTATAGATGCGGCCAAAGTCATGATCATCAAGATATTCTCTGCGAATTTCTTCGAAGCCTGGGATTGTGATGGAAATCGTCGTGAGCAGGTGAGAACGACAGCTTAAAACATCTGCAACCTTGTTTTCTGCTCCGGACTTATGACGCAATACAAATGTGAATCCTGCAGATAGGCGCTCCATTTGACACAATTAGCGCTTATCTTTTTCTGTGAGTTCAGATGCAGTAATGCTTCATGATCGGAGTACAACACAAATTCTTTCCTGATCAAATAGTGCGCCAATGATGAAGAGCTTGGACAACTGCATAATATTCCAAGTCATATGGCGAATACTTCTTGCGAGTCATTCAATTTCTCGCTAAAGTAAGCAACTGGGTGACCATCTTGACTTAAGACTCCGCCAACACCAACTTGTGAAGCATCACAACTAACTTCAAAGACTTTCTCAAAATATGGAAGTTTCAAAACTGGTGCCTCTGTCAGTTTCTGCTTGATTTATTCAAAAGCACGAGTGGCTGCCTTAGTCCAAGTGCAGTCACCTTTCTTCATGCAATCAGTTATAGGAGTCATAATGGTGCTGAAATTGCGAATGAATCTCCTATAAAAAGTAGCCAAGCCATGAAAACTCCTTACTTCATTGACAGTTTTGGGAAGGGACCAATCAACGATTGCATTGATCTTATCTGGATCAGTTTCTACTCCTTGGGTCGAAACAACAAATCCCAAGAATAGAACTTTGGGATTTAAGAATGTACACTTCTTCAAATTAATGTAAAACTTAACTTTGCGAAGTGCACGCATCACATACCTGAGGTGATCAAGATGTGCATCCTTGTTCTTGCTGAAGATCAAGATGTCGCCGAAATACACAACGACGAATTTACCGAGGAAGGGCCGTAGAAGGTGTGTCATAACTCTTATGAAAGTGCTGGGAGCATTGGATAAACCGAATGGCATGACTAACCATTCGTATAATCCATCTTTAGTTTTGAAAGCTGTCTTCCATTCATCTCCTGCTCGAACACGGATTTGATCATACCCGCTTCTAAGATCAATTTTGGAGAAGACGGAAGATCCGGCCATCATATCAAGCATATCATCCACCCGTGGTATCGAAAATCGATATTTAATGGTAATTTTGTTGATTGCTCAACTGTCGACCACATTCTCCAAGAACCATCTTTCTTGGGTGTTAAGAGGGCTGGTACTGCACAAGGACTCATGCTTTCGCGAATATAGCCTTTCTAGAGTAGCTCTTCAACTTGCCTTTTCAATTCTGCGTGTTCTGTAGGGCTCATGCAATGAGCAGGTAAATTTGGAAGCGATGAGCCGGGGACCAGATCAATTGCATGCTGGATGTTTCTCATAGGCGGCAGCTCTACTAGAATCAAGTCTTTAAAATCATGCAACAATGACTTGATTTCTGGTGGTGTAGAAACTGTCTTCTTATCTTCGGCCTCTTTGAATTCTTGTGGGATAAGGGCATAAAAAACTCCTTGCTCTTTACTTTCTTCAAATTTCCGCATTGAAAGGATGCGAGAACTTGGCTGTGAAGCAGTTTGTTTGTCAGGAATTGATGGTGAGTGCTTTGCCGGGGCAGTAAGAGGCTTATGTGGAAGGAGAGTAACCTTGAGACCTTTATACTTAAAAGTATGGGTGTTCGTTTCTCCATCACTTTGGACTTTATTATCAAAAAGCCAAGGCCTTCCTGATAGAATACGAGTAACATTCATAGGGATAATATCACATCAAATAGAATCTGTATAACCACCAATTCGGAATGTTACCTGGCATCGCTTGGTGATTGGAATGGCTGAATCATTCACCCAAGAGACCTTGTAAGGCTTCGGGTGTTTTTTTGTTGGAAGCTTCAACTTGTCAATTACTTCTTGGGAGATCACATTCATCTCGCTTCCTCCATCTATGACTAGATTGCACAATCTGTCACGACATTTTGCAATAGAGCGAAATACGGTAGTTCGCCTCCAATCTTCAGCTTCTTCCTCAGAGGTAATGAAGAGACGACGAATGAACAATGTTCGTCCTTCGGTTTCAGCTTGATAGAAGGAATGATCTTCTTCTTCGTTTGGAGGTTCCTGCTCTTCATATGGTGATTCGACTTCTATTTCTTCATCAACAGGCTCGGAATCATAGGCATCTTCTTCATTATGTGCATAGTGAAGACTATTTGAAGCATAATGTCCTTTGCCTTTGCATCGAAAGCAATCGATGTCCTTCTTTGGGCGTGAAGGATTGACAAAATTCTTTCCTTTGTTGGTAAAATCTGCAGGCCTTGATTAAGTTTGAGGAGGTGCTTGCCTGTTAGAATTTTGTGTAGGAGGTTGTCGGGTTGAGTGTTGCGCTGGAGCAACCCGCTGAGAAGTTGTATCGAATGTCCTCCTTTGTAGAGGCTCACCAAAATGCCTTGAATATGGATAGCGCAACTGTTCTTCGACTCGGAGTGCCAAGCGACGAACTTCTTCAATGCTGTAAAAGGTGTGAGTAGTCAATTCGTTTTGGATCTCTTGACGCGGTCCTTTCTTGTATCTAGTGATAGCCTGTCGATCAGTTTCAAACACCTTGCATCGCACCATGAGGTCATGAAACCTTTTTGTAAAATCATCTACGTGGAGGACCCTTGTCTACAATCAACAAGTTAATCATAGAGGGAATCAAGATAGTCAACTGGTAGATATTTATCCTCAAGTTTCTGTTTCGTCTCCTCCCATGTGCTGATTGGACATCTCCCATAATTAGCATTCCTGTCATCAATACTCCGCCACAAAACATGTGTTGCACCCTTCATCTTCATCTTGACAAAGGAAACATGTTTGTCTTCGACCATATTGTACCATTCAAAATAATCTTCAACGGCTGTAATCCAGTCAGTGAAGACTTTCACATCCATGCGTCCAAGGAGATCAGGAACATCAACACGTACCTTCTTGGTGATGGCATCTCGTCGGCCATGACGGTCTTCATAGTCAGTTTCCTCCATAATACGCTTCATAAATCGCCGACAAGTTTCTTGCGGTTCATTATTGACAGAAGTCTCTACATTTACATGTTGGTTGCTTCCCCCTGGTGCCTTACTGCCATCTTTGTTGGTGGAAGGTCCTGGGTTGCCATTGTTTCGGTTGCCCGGAAGGGGCGTGTTCCGAAGACGTTCTTCAACCCTGTCCATTAATTCCATGATATAGGTATCACGCTGGCGGTCTGTGAATTTGCCTCTGAATGTAGCTCCGGTGTGGGTAGACATGTTGACTTGCTGCTGCTGGTGTTCCTTTTTTTTTTTCCTCCTTTGAGAGCTACTTGATTCCGGGCCGGGCTCGACCTGAACTAGGGCCCAGAAGATGGACTAGAACTAAAAAGCCCATGAGACTTGTTGCTGAAGAGGTCCAGCGGATGTGGCCCACGTGTTAAGCCTCGGGACTGGCGGGCGCAGAGGAGAAAAGGGGTTTTTCAAGCCCTCTTCGTTGCTGTTTGAAGAGAGAGGAAGATGGAGGCCGATGGGCTCTGCCGACTTCGGTGGAGGGGCTGGCGGATGCGACGCACGTGGCCGGAGACGAGGACGACAGCGCAGGTGATCGGCGACGGCGACTGGCACAGGTAGGTACTTTGTTTTTTTTCTTTTTTCTTTTTTCCACTGTGCAGTCGTTTTCTATTCTTTGTCTCTCTGTTTTTTTTTTTTTTTTTTCTTTTTTTTTTCTCTTGGTTGGGCAAGGGTGTGGTGGTTTCGCTTAAGGGGATGGACAGGGCTGCTGGGTTCAGGGATTATGGGATTTGGGATCGATTGGCTAGGGGAAATTCCTGATCTGGGGTTTGTAGAAATTGGTTTTGTGGAAATTGGAAGATTAGGGTTTTGATTTGGGTTTGGGGTTTGAGACGGTTTTGGAAAATTGATGTAGGGTTGGGATTGAGTTCGGGAGTGGCTGGGGCTGATTTTCGGTTTTCTGGGAAGGGATGTTGATGGGGTATGGTGGTAGCGCATGGAAACAAGGATCAGGGTTGTGGGCCTTAGGGTTGGCAGTGTGTGTTGATGATGAGGATGATGAATTGACAAAAAATAAATTAGGAATGGTGGAAATCGGATTACCTCGATCGGCAATCGGAACCGGCGATTTGAAATGGATCTCCTCTCTGATACCAATTGAAGCAACGCAGAGAACGAAGGAGGTAGCCAACGGGCTATTCTCCAAGCCAAAAGGCTTCTAGTAGGTTGTCTAGGTCTCACACCAAAGGCACAGAGAATCACACGTTGAGAGAGAACTCAATTTTCATTAATTTTCTATATATCCCAAGAGAAGGGATTACATCCTATATATAATAGAGTGATAATCACAATTTTAGTAATCAATCTCTACTAAGAACTTCTAATTCTAATAATCTTTGAAATTAGAAACTCCCTATTGAAAACAATTAAAGAGTTCTCCTAATTCTAGAATTCTACTAAAATTTGGAAACTGCCGAATCAATTCTTTTTTACTGCTGGGCCTTGTGGGCCTAGGGCCTTCTGGAATATACTTTCAATCGGGGCCCAGTAGTATGGCCTGCATCACAAAGATTGATGAGGGGTCATATAAAGATGTAACAAATTTCAAAATTCGCTTCTTCTTTTTCTAGAAAAAAAAGTCAAAAAGTAAGTATCCCATTCCACTAAATAACAAAAGGCCCACTACTTTTTACAAAAAAAAAAAAAAGAAGTCAAAAAGATTCCTTCTCAAACCACAAAATGACAAAGAGCCACCACATTTTGATTTGACACCCTCTACTTTTATTCTCTCTTCATTTGACCATTCACTTCACTTTACAAGTGAATTAAATTACCCAAATAACCCTTAACAAGACTGCTAAAGAGGTGGAAATATCTTAAAAGAGTTCAAAATCAAGATAACTCAGGGAGAAGATTCCAATTAGAACTCAAAGTATCTGAATAATACCAAGGGAATAAATCAATCCAAACATAACATTAGGATTTGTGAATCCATGGACTGAATTCACTGAACTGGTTTCTGCCACAGTTACGGATGAAGCCATTACAGCACTTCAGCAGGTTCATGAAGTCAGTTAGAGAGCTCAGTTTCTTATGAAGCTGTGTCAAGAGTTTGTAACAATTCATTCTAACTTGCTGATGTCAAGCTCCTTATTCATTAGATGATTGTCCCAGTGAACTCTTGACACAGAAGAACAACGATGTGTCAGAAGAACAATGATGCTTATCTCAAGCATCAGTAGAACAGAAAGGGGGTTACATCTAACTCTTATGATGCCACCTTTGCTACTCAAACGCATGCTTGAGATAAGAGCAAGATTCAGTGCTACATGCTACAGTGGCAAGCAGTATAGCCATTTGGCGACCCAGTGCAAGAGGAACGCTTGCAATTATTGTTAAAAACCAGGATATAATCTCAAACTGTCGGAAGTGGCCACAAAATCAGAACAATAGTGCTTATCATACAGCCATAGAGGGTTCTTCTACCACAGTAACAGCCATGCCTGCACAGGCAACCAATTACATGACTCTATAAATGGTTCGGCATATGATTCAATCTGTATTCTCTGCACTAGGTATGTTAGGTAAGCCATCCAACAAATTTGTCTGGTATATAGACTCAGGAGTATCTAATTATATGACTTATTCATCTGACAATCTTCCTCATGTTAAAAAGTACTATGGTGCCTTTCAAATTTATACTACAACTGGAGAAAATCTTCACATTAATGTTATTGGTGATATCCCTCATCCTTTGCCAATAAACCATGTCTTTTATTTTCTCCACCAAGTTACTAATCTTCTTTCAGTAGGCCAATTGGTATAAAACAATTGCACAGTCTCATTTTATTCCTATGATTGTCTTGGGCAAAATAAATATTTGGGGAAGGTGATAGGCAAGGAGCCTAAATGCAGACGGATATTTACTCTACATGCCATAGCATCACCTAAGAATAAAGGTTTTCTTCTTTGAAGAATAAAATTTGGTTAAGGCATAAGCGTCTTGGTCACCCTAACATTCAGAAATTCTTTTTATGTCAAACAGTGGATTATTCATCAATAAAGTTCCTTGTTCCTTTAAAGATGTTTTATTTGATTATTCTAATAGTAAACTTGGTAAAAGCAAAACACTGCCCTTTCCCTCACATGATGACATTGCCAATGAAAGATTTAATTCACATGGATGTTTTAGGCATTGCACCCACCATTTCACATTGCCGTCACAAATATTAAAGAAAATGAGAAGCGAGCAGATTCTGAGTGCGTGTTTGTTGCAAAGGAAATGTCATGGTAGGTGCGACCCCGTTCACTCTCGTGAGCAACTATACGCATATGCATCAAGGAAAAAAACTGAACATCTTTCATCACCCTAGTAAGTAAATTGAAGAAGCATCTCTCTCTCTCTCTCTCTCTCTCTCTCTCTCTATATATATATATATATATATATATATAAAGGAACTCTCAAATCCGCAAAATCCCAATTGTGATCTCAAAAAACCCAACTTGGATGTCCCCAATTGAGTCCCTGTAATTGATCTCAACAGCAATAGAGATTCCGATGATATTGGCTATCAGCATGCTCTGACTACGAAGGGTGAGAACAAACATAAATCATCAAGTTTCACTTAACTTTTCTCCTTTTGACACACAGTGAGAGTTTTGGAAAGCAATCGACAGAGGAGAGGAAACGTGCTTGGCTGATCCATTCAATCCCCAAACCACCGTGGATTCTGATTAGCCAAGTACTCATTCAGAGGTGAGGAAGAGTTCACACGAATCTAGCAAACTGTAGATTACAAGACTTAGGTTCTGAACAGCAACAGTGGCCGTCCAGGCCAAATGAGTCGAACGAACTTGAAGAAATAGGTGATAGGTTATTAGGGGTATAGATGATGAGGAGTTTTGGAATTTCTACATTATAAATAGATGATGAGGGGATTTCGGAATTTCTAAATTACGAACCTTCACTACGAATAGATAGTGACAAGGAAAACAAAATAAAACCTAAGCTCTGATTTCTGATACCACATTGAATTTCAGGAACTACATCTTGACTGTAAGCCTTTTTATCTATAAAATTGTGAATAGCCAATGACTATCTATAAAGTAAAACCAAAGACATCACCTTAAATTATGAAACCTAATCACAATCATATTAGGAAACCTAATCCCATTGGAAACTTAATTACATCATAATACTAGCCTAATATAACTCAAATTTAATCAAATCCTAATTTAAGATGAACTTTATGGTCATATTTACAAATAAACCCATTTACCCATAATTACAAATAAACACTTGTTTCTCAACAAAATATAAGGTCCAACAGTTATTCTGGAATCTGGATTGGAGGGTCAACATTAAAGGGTCATAGCCATTTCTTTATCATCATCAAAGCCTTGTCCTAACTATGTTAAGTCACCTAAATGAATTAGGTCTCAGCATTCCAGTCAATACCGGGCCAAATCCTCGACCTCTTCAGATCTATCATCTATCCCACTACATCCATCCATGTCCTCTTCAGCCTACAACTTTCCTAGAGGAGCCATCAAGCTGCATGGAGAAACTTTTCCTCATTGGCACCATGGTTGGCCTGCATTAGACATGTAGGCCCACAATGGCGCCAATTTACTTGTGTGCCAAGTTGATAGCCAACTTAAAACTTTTGCCACATTTACAAGGGTCATAGCCAATTAACCAATGTTGAAAAATTCGTTTCGGACAGTGTTTCGGTTTGGTCTCCAAACTGAAATGTTTTGGTCGATTCGGAAATTCGGCGAAATGTTTCGGAGTTAAATTTCGGAAACATATAAATGTGTATATATATTATATATATGTAAAAAAAATATAAAACATTTATCAAAATTAAATTTGGATAGGGCCCATGTAAGTAGTAGTAGAACATTTAATTTAGCTTAATTCAAGGCTCAAATGTGGCTAGGGCCCGTGCAAATATGAAATTTTTAGTGGGGCATTTAATTTATTTCAATTTAGGTCTCAAATGTGGCTATGGCCCATGCAATTATTAGTGGGACATTTAGGTTATTTCAATTTAGGTCTCAAATGTAGCTAAGGCCCATGCAATTATTAGTGGGACATTTAGTTTATTTCAACTTAGGTCTCAAATGTGGCCAAGGCCCTTGCAATTATTAGAGGGATGTTTAGTTTATTTCAATTTAGGGCTCAAATCTGGTAGGGCCCGTGTAATTATTAGTGGGATATTTAATTTATCTTGTGGATCAAATGTGACAGGGCCCATGTTATTATTAGTGGGACATTCAATTTATCTTAATTTAGGGATAAAATGTGAGTAGGGCCCATGTAATTATTAGTGAGATATTTAAGTTTACCTCAAATTAGGCCTAATATGAATAGGGCCCATTTATCTTATGTTAAATACGGCATGGAGCTTTAATAAGATGCCCCACCAAAGTCTTCCAGCCATTTGAGTTTCTGACGAGAATATTATAAGGGGCGAAAGGGAGATTTCGACCCTTTAACCCTTTCGCCTCTAATCCCTCACGCAGAAAGATCTTGATAGTGGAGAAATAAAGCAGAACAGAGAAGAAAGATGGGGGAGGGAGAGGAGGAAGAAGAGAAAGATGGGTAAGAGGAGGAGAAAAAAGAGTTCGTTGTGGCTGCTGGTATTCTTCCAGGTCGACAAGTAGTGATGAAGGTGTCGCCGGTCTTCTTCCAGGTCGCCGTGGCTGGTCTTCTTCTAGGTACGCTCGATTCCCTCTCTTTTTTTATTCTCGAGGTTGTCTTCCTCCTCTCTCTCTCTCTTAACTTCAGCCATGATCATTTTTCTTAATAGCTGAACAGGACCTTATCGGACCTGTTTGGTCGAAATCTTCAATTTTGGACCGAATCAGACGAACAGGTCCGAATTTCTGAATGGAACCTTTAAGGGTGCCTATTCGGTTCGGTTTTGTGAACGAACCGAATTATTTCGGAAAATTCTTCCGAAATGAAACGAACTTCATAACACTGCAATGAACACACACACACACACAGGAACTTGACACATTTTTTTCTAACTTCTAAATGACAATCCATTTGATTTTTTAACCATCTATTTGTATAGGAGAAACCAAAAGGTTAGCACATATTCCAATCTAGGAGATTTTAAGGTGATATCACAATCAAGGTCATGGTTTTAAAAAACATCTCAGTCCTAGTTGATTCGGCTGATTCAATCTAGACTCAATAGGAGCCAAGACGAGTCAACCCCTCTCTCCGAATCACCTACTTATCCAAGTCCTATAGTTTTTGGGCCCTAAATGCACTTATTCAGTTATTCCTTTTTTAGTATAGAAAGTTGTGGGAAGCTCATATGGACATTTTATAATAAAACATCCAAGCATTAAAGAACAGTTTTACTATTCATCTGACTGAATGAAATATAAACTTGGGTATCTAACTTAAATTCATTATTTATGAATGGAACACAATAAAACTTATTACACCGGATTCATTATTTTTGTTCCTATAAAGCAGAATGTTGGCCAATCAAGAAGCACTATATGCACAAAATGGATGTAGCAGAGATGGAAATGTTGAGGTGGATGTGTGGTAAAACAAGAAAAGATAAAATTGGCAATGAGCGCTTTCGACGAGAGCATTTAGAGGTAGCAACAATAGGGGATAAAACTAAAGAAACGGGCATGTCCAACGTAGGATGGCAATGGCACCATTAAGGAAAAGTTTAGCTATGAAGGTTGATGGCCCACCAAAGGGAAGGGGTAGGTCAAAGAGGACGTGGATGGAGGTAGTAAAAATATATCTAAAGAAGTGTAACTCATCTAACGATTTGGCTCAAGATAGATCAAAATGGAGAGCCAGAATTTGTGTAGCCGAGCCCCAACATAGTCGGAACATGGCTTTGATGATGATGATGATACCAGATTCATAAAACTATATTTTCTAAAATTTTAGTTACTTTTTCCTATTATATATACTTTTCAAATGTTATTGGGCCTAGGCCACAATCGGTCCAGCTAATTGGCCTAATTTCGGCCAAGTCAACTCGAGCCAAGGGTGACTGATCGCCTCTTGAGTCCAATTTATAAAACCTTGATCAAGGTAGAACTCATCATATTGATATAGATAACCAAAAAATGTTGCCCACATTTTTAGAAATTAGGCTTTTTTCACTTTATAAGAAACTCAACTCACACCCACACACACTACACAATGTTCCTAACCAGCCGAGCGACAGCGGGAGATGGTATCTTGCGCACTAAATACTTGTTGATTCCTCAAATTGGAAAAACACCAAAAATAGATGGAGAGTTTTGGCCAATTAGCTATGTTGATGACAATCTGTACCTGTACAAGAGCATAGCATGTCCACAAACTTTATTTATTTATTTGTTCATTTATTTATGTATTATCATTACTTCCACTATAGTTGTTGATGTTGTTGTTCTTGCGACTGTTACAGTAGTTGCTATGGTTATGTTATTAATATGGTTGTCGCCATTGTTGTTATTGATGCTGTTAGAAAGTAGAAACAGAATGCTCCCAATTAAATCCAGATAGAAGCATAGATGCATTTTAGACTATTTTGACAGTAGACATAAAAAGAAAATATCGTAGATATTTTTCTCACCAGGTTGAAATCTGTTGAGCTGAATGCCTCCACCTGTGGCAAAACCTGTGATGTGGTAAAATCAGTATCTTAAAACAAGACAATAAATTTTTTTTTTGAATGTTAAGACAATAAATAATTTACAATGATGTGATTGAAATTTTACATCCAAGCATAAGGAATATGTGAACCTTGAAACTATTAATTGTTTCTAATTGCTAAGTCCTGGCTTTAAATTTCAGATGGATTAAGCCAATGAATTGGAACGAGTCAAGTGACCCTATTTTAGACTATGGTTATATTCAAACTACGATGAGAATTAAGGCTTTTTACTTCTTCTTCTTTCTTTTTTCCTTTTTTTTTTTATTTTTTTTGAATGGTGAGAAGGCTTTTTACTAATGAATTGATATTCAAAATCATTCCATTCAGAATCCCTTGATCTAGGAAAGTGTCAAACTTCTAAGTTCCATAGGTCCCCCCAGAAGTACATCATAATAAGACTGCAGCATGAACTGCATATGGATGGAACCAAGCAAGATTATGGTCCAAAAAACTTACCATGCAACCATAAGGAAATGCATGGAAAATAATTGTAGTTTACTAAGGAAGAAAAAACTAGTGGCAAGACAAAATTATGGGGGTGGCAGGGAAAGGAATATCACGGTGACAATTATTTTCATGACGCCGTCTATTATATAACTCAGTGTTAACACCTCACGATGCTTACTAACCCTAGTGGGTCACTGGTGGTCCTGATAATGTGCAAAGAACACTAGGTGTGTATGATGAGTATATTTTTTCTTTTGTATCATTGAATGTAATGTATCCCTTTCCATTGTTTGAAAGTGTAGGATAAGGGTCCTCTCTATCTCTTAGGGACTATCCTTAGCACTGTTCTTTTCTATCAAGAAAATGTTACTATTCATTTTCAATAAATAAAAAAAAAAAGAAAAAGAAAAGAAATTGTTATCATTTCCTTTAAAAAAATGCCACTATTTCAAAATTTCATTGAAAGGTGTCCACATTTTCATCTGTATCTACTGCATATTATATTGTTTTCATTAAAAAGTTGTACCTCCTTTTTAAAAAAATATATAAAGTTAAAAAAATAAGAAAAAATAGAAAGGTTTGCCTACCAAAGTATGAAGACCATTTATCACAACAACCTTCTCCTCATGAGAGTCACCTTGAGATAAATAAACTTCAAAGGGTCCTAATTTTCTATCCGTCTGATTAGAAAGAGTTAAATTTACCTGCAAGATTTTTAACAGTTGCGATCATCAGTGCCAAATAAGCTCATTAATAAGATTTCAAAATTGAAGTATGAGATAGCAAATTGTCGTTAGCTAATGGCTATAGTACATGAGAAAGCAGCAGGTATTGGATCATAATACCAAAAATAGATAAATAAATAAATAAATAAAATGGTCCATTTTACGTAGAATTGGAGGTCTGAGAGCCACACTAACTCCATGAACTGGTCCTCATGTACTTAGCTAATCTGGACACTCAATGTCCTATAATGATGTTAAAACAGCACTGGACAACAGAGTTTCCTTTTCTATAGATTGGACAACACAATCTCCCAGCAGTAGGTGATGTAAATCCTTCCTCCGGAGGGAGTTAATGGACTCCAGTCCAACTGATATGCCAGCAGCATGTACATAAATATTTTAGAATATAATAAATTCGTGAATATGTTTGTCTTTTGTATGAGCAAATGCAGAATACATCATATAGTAACACATCAATGAAGAAGAAAAATAACGAAACAGGGTCTGCTCAGTCCATTCTACAGCGCATTAAAAGTACTCTGCTAGGCCAAGCACGTAGACATAGATAATCTCTTGCTCTAAATCCTTTTCCTGCATGCACTGCCTCATACCCTCTACTATCTTTCTTTGCACGCCCAGTTAAGTCCCCACCTACGATATTAATTGGAGTTTCTCTTATTAAAACATTCATGTCCTCCCAAACATGTCTCTTCATACTTTATCCAATCCTGCTTATGGTGCGTAGGCACTAATTATATGTAGTATATCTTCTTCTAACACTACTTTAATTCCTTTAAGCCTAACACTCAATCTTGTTTTTAATCTATGAAATCCTTATCTACTACTATACCTACTCCATGTCTAGAACTACTCTTTCCTATGTAAGTAGAGTTTGTAGCCATCAATGAGCTCCTTACCTTTATCCACTTTTCACACTGTTTCCAGCAGACAGGCTATAATAACTCTTCTCATTTTCATTGTATTGACCAATTCCATGGCTCTTGCCTGCCAACTTTCCGATACTCTAAGCAGCATGCCGAATCATCCTCTTCTTCTAAATTAACTACTTATTCACCTGCCCTCATCTAGATTGATGCAAGAACCATTACCTACTTTTCACTACAACCGGGTGTCATTGCAATTGCCGCATAGAGAGGAATGCCTTAACATGATCATGATGACAGAACCCTTGCCTACTTTTCACTACAACTAGGTGCCACTGTAGTGCGTTGCTTATAGTGGGGAACGCACTAGCATGATCACGGAATAGTATTAGAATTCATGTTATGTGACAAAAACTTTATGTCAGTTGTCAACCTGAAGCAACCCTCCCTTGCCGAGCTTGGGACCGACAGTAAACTGGCGGAGTTATTAAATATTAGACTATTCAAAACTTTTTGATACTAAACTATTAATCTGATGGGGTGCACTCATTCATTCATTATATTGGATTTCTATCATCATCAACAACAAACTTAACAAAAAAAAAAAAAACTAAGACAAATAATGAACTAAGAATAAAAACTCATAGCATAAAAAGACTAGGACATGACTATTTAAAGCATGAATTACAACACTGAGAATAAACAAAGCTACTAAATAACATGTATAGAATTTTTTTCTTTTTCTGAAAAGTATAGCCAGATACAAAATTGAGACAGAAAAATAGATTCATTAAAAAAAATGGGTAATGACTAATGAATCCAAATTTACAAGTTAGGGACTAAATAGTATTCAGAATTCCAGATAGTACCCATCCTGCATTTATAATTTTACTTTTTTAATTTGTTGACATACTAGCTATCATAGTCAGGAAAATATGAAAACAGATGGACTAAGATTAAAAACAGATGGATTGGACATATTAGATAAAGACATAAGCCCAAAATCAAAAACAAACTGCTTATTGTAGAAAGGATAGAAATTAAAAAAAAAAAAAACCATGAGTAATAAATAGAATAATGAAAACCATAAACTACACTCCAGTTTTGCATTTTCAAGGTGATGTTTGTAACAATGAGAATCCCTGAACGTATCTTCAACCTCAATAAGAATGAACCAAGAATTAAGAATTTTTCTTCTTTTTTCCCTTTTTTTTTTTGCTGATGAGGTGGACAATATTAAATAAGAAGTAGACAATAATAATGATAAATAAATAATGTACCCTCGAGAATAGCTAGGATTTTTTTTTTTATACCTTTGTGTGTGTGTGTGTGGGCGGGGGGGGGGTGGATTGACATGATATTTTTCTTAGACTTAGTGCGAGTTGGTCAACTTGAACTCAGCTGATTCTTAGAACCATGAATTTGTACATTTCACAGCAGTTTCCAAAATTTCTATTGTTACATGTAGGTGTGGCAAAACTTGACCCGACCTGGACCCAACCCACATTTGGCCTGGATAACCCAACCCACATTCTATATGGGTCGGTCACAGGTCAGATAAACCTGACCTGCAGTAAAAAACGGGTTGGTCTGTAATATTATGTGAAGGAGAGGAAGAAGAAGAAGAAGAAGAATGGTGGGAGAGAAGGTTGTGCATCCATAGAGCAGTGACAGTTCTATTTATATTGATATTATGCCTTAATCAAGGCTCTAATTATGTAAGGAGTACAAATTAGAATAACAAAAGAATGGAAAGAATAAATTCTATCCTATACCTAGAAAGAGAGAGATCAGGGACTAAATCCTATCCTATACAGTTTTGAGTATATATCTCACGTGTGGGCTTTGTACATGGGCCTTTTTTGGGCTGGGCCTGTCATTTTCTACATGGTCAGGGTTGACCCGTTTAACCCAGCTAACCCGATTTTAATCCTGTTAGTCAAGAAAATGACTGGCAGACTAGGAAATGAATTGCATCTCTAAGTTAGTTTTGCACGCTTACCAAAAACTTCTATGAAAAGTTAGTTTTGCCCAATGGTAATTTCCACATGCAAGAGAGAGAATTTGGAATTGCCCAGTGGTAATTTTCTACTTGCAAGAGAGACATCCCATCAATATGCAAGAGAGATGATTTTCTCTTCACGTGAAATGTACTTACCTCTTTGACAATTGACAAAACCCATCCCTACTTTACCCTTTATGCCTGGCAGATGACAGAACCCATCTCCACTTCTCTTATTTCCTCTTTGCTTGGCAAGAAAAGAGATTGAAGGAGGCAGGGAGAGACGGAGATGAAGGTTGTAGCTCCAGCCCATTGAGATATGATGGGCAAATCGCAATCACATATAGACTGCTTTGTGAAGGAGAGATGTAGCATGGCCCACCAATGATCAAGATGGAGATGAGAAGGGAGATTGCCCACCAGATGTAGGGCAGTGGGCCATCCACATGCAAGAGAGAAGATGAGAGAGAGAGATAAACCCTTGCCATTTCCTCCAGATTCATTACAGCTGCTTGTTGATGATTTAATGTGATTGTGTTCATTGTTACCTAGTTCGGTTACAAGGGATCCGAATTCCGTATTGTTCGGATCGACCAAATCGCTATTCAATTCGGCCCAATTCGGTTTTTGAAAAAAAAAAAAAACCTGATTCAATGCAGTTTGACATGTCAGTACTTTTCTAAAATGGGATAGTCTTTGAGTTGGTGAGAGGGAGACTTCTAATGGAAATCAAAATCATTCTAAAAGGAAATGATTTATTTTCTAAAAGAAGTTTACACAGAGAAGAGTATGGCCAAGAAGTTGTAGATGATCAATCGCTGGGTCACAGGCTCTATCTCTATGCAGTGTAGTGAATCCGGAACTCTGGTTCAGAGGTTCAGGGCTCCTTTCTTCATATGCTAAGTGCTAACTTACAGAAGGTCTTAAAAAGAAAGAGAGAGAAAAAAAAACTTGGAGAAGGAAGGAGATTAGGAGAAGGGGTGTTTGAAAGAGGAGTTACTCTTACAGAAAAACAAAAAGAGTAGTTGCTCTCTCTTCAATCTCAATCAATCCCACTTTTTATGCATTTAAAGATGTCTAGTATCTATCCCCTTTTGCATATGTCAACTATCAATCACAGTTGCAATTAAATAAGAGCCGATGTCCTCTATGGCTTTAACTCAAAGAAATCGTGACTTAAAAAGAGTAAAACTCAATGGAAATCTGAACCATTCAAAATAAGAGCACCTTAGGTATATAGAGAGTCCTCAATTTTTACATTAATCCGAGCTTGATCCACCGTTGACTCGATTGTTTGATCAAAATGTGATAATGAATATGCACAAGAATGTGCTATTCACATTTTTTTTTTATTATCAAATAGTCAATCCAACCGTTGAACAAGCTCATATTGATATAAAATCTGACAGTACCTATACAGATATATGGGTTTATTTTGAATGGTTCAGATTTTAGTAGTTGGGCCCCCACTCTTGAGTTCCACTCCTTTAAGTTGTGATTTATCTAAATTACATAATGAGAGTGTAGGGATTTATTAAAGCATGTCTATCAATTAAAGCATGTCTATCAATTAAAGCTGTGTGTTACTCTCTTTTGTACAAATTTGACTACTCAATCAATCCACCTTGATAACAATTAAAGCATGTTTATCTTTTATTTATTTGTTCTCTACCTTTGGCTCAATTTGTGAATCTGAATGTGGGTCTCGCCTATGAGAAATCTTAACTGATCAAAATAGCTGGCCTACTTTAATATATATTCGAATTAGTCTAGTGAATTCATCGAACTCAAACTCTGAATTAATCAAATTGATAGACGAATTAACTAAACCTATCCCATCAAATTTTCAAATTACATTAAGTGTCAAATTGTGACCAAGAATTTGAATTCGAATTGATCAAACTGTGAAAATGGTAACTATGATTGTGTTATATCTATGGATTTCTTAGTCATCCCTCGTTACTAGATCAGTGCTATATGGCTGTAAATGAATTTAAGGTCTGATTACCACTTGGTGTCAGAATGAGGAAAATTCTGTTTTAATCTCACTTCTTTCTTCTTCCTTTTACTTTTAAGCGGGCCTGTAGGTCGGGCTGGGTTGACCCGCAATGGGTGCAGGTCGAGCTTTCATGACCCATTTTGAAAATGGGTCGGTCGCAGGTTGAGCTTCAAACAATTGACCAGTTACCCGACCCGACTCATTTGCCACCCCTAGTTACATGAATAATTTAGCATGAAAAGTGTTTGTTATATATGTATGTGTGCAAGCATAATACAATGATTACAAGTTAAAAGGCATAGTTCTTTGAGTGCAAATAGAAAGCAAGCATCTCCTCACTAACAAGTGTGTACTATCAATTCATTGATATTCCTAACAGTGATGACATCCTAAAAATAAACATTTCTTTTATGTGAACCTCATTTGCAACTTAGGTATACCAAGAATAAACAGATCTTATGATTTAACAAGGAACAAAGATCCTGGCACTAAGAAAATTTTAAGATTATAATGATCCAAACTCATATGCAAACGGGTATAGAGTCAGAAAGTACCAAAAAGGGTCGTTGCAAAATGATAACTGAAGGAACCTCAACAACCCGCAAATCAATCTCTTTTTGTGAAATGGGCTGTAAATAAAAGAACTCAGTTCTGTTAGAATTAGAACTCAGCATCCTCAGTGAAATATTGCTCGAGAAAAAGGTGACCTTCACTACATCAGCAATCTGAACATCAGTTTGTCACAATAGAACAGACAAACAAATATATATAGGGTTACATTCTACTAAGAGGGGCCTCTCACGGCTGCATGCCATGACAAAAAATCTACGCCCCTTGTGGGCCCACTTGGATGCATGCCATGACGAATAAACTGAGGTTGAGATTTTGACTGCGTACCTTCTCCTTCGGAGAGGTCCTGTATTTATAGTAAAAGATCTTCTTATCAATTACAATAAATCAACAACTAATCACGATCTTTTTGGATTAATCATAATCCTCTAGATTTGCCTCTAGCCTAATCAAGTAAAAGAAACTATAATTATAAAATGACACACTTGAGGTAGGTTGAAACTAATGTACACCCACACCACATATGGTAATCCGCAAGACTAAGTTGTATATTTGATATCTAAAGACCCCCCATGATTAGTATCGCGAATCAGACATGCCAAACAGTTTATTCATGAAATGGTCTAATTATTCAAACCATGGTTATCAGAATCCAAGGATTCGTATCCCGAATCAAAATCCTATGATTCATATCCCGAATCCCAGTTCGTATCCTGAATCTTAAGGAAAACGACTCGTATCTATGCAACAAATTCCATTTACAAATGAATCTTAGGATTCGGGTGTGAATCTTATGATTCAATACTTGTTTCGTCAAATCTTACGATTCAAGCGATTCGGTTGAGCGAGAATAGCTACAGCCACTAAATTAATATTAACAATCTTTTACACTTTTTTTTTTCTTTATTCTTTCTTTCTTTTAACGTTTTTACTTTTAAAAGTTATTTAGTGGTTAATAAAACCTCTTAAGAATATTCACAGCTTTGGGGAGGTTTTAAAGGTAAATAAAGAACATGTATTTAATTAAAGCATTCGACTATACGTAAGGTGCTTGTCTATATCCTCTCTTTTTTAACCTTGTTTATTTTTTTTCCTTCATTAACACTTTCTTAACTTCAAGAGATATCCTATTGCGTAAGATTGATGGTTTAGATTTAATTTTTACTTTTATATTTTGATTTAAAGATAATAAAAGTAAATATATATTGATACCTTAAACTTATTAAACTATTTACGCACATCATTTATTATGTATTAATATATGTCATGTTCTTGATATGACTGTATGATAGACTTATTTTTCATTGTATTTATACTGCAATAAATGAAAAATTGGATGGTTATGAATACCAACTTTTTTTCTTTTTTTTTTTTAATTTGTAATTTTTTTAAATTTAATTGGAAAAATAAAAAATCCGAATCTTCACGATTCGATTTGATCCAAGGGTATGAACAATTTGCGATGCAATTCTGATTTTCAAAACTATGATTCAAACAGCTTTATTTCAAATAGTCAGAATTACTAAACAAGCCCAATTCAATCAACTTTAAGACTTTTTGCCTTGTTTCCAAAAAGCAACAAAAAGGTAACAATTTCAAACATACATGAATGTCTAAAGTCATCGGGCACCTTTTAGAATTTTTTTTTTCTTTTTTTCTTTTTTTTTTTTTTTTTTTTTTTTTTTTTGTTTGACAAATGTGCCCATATAACCTATGATGCACAGATACATACGGCAAGGACATGCCATAGACACGGCAGGGATACGGATTTTACACATAAAAAGTGAAGTATCAAATACGATACGTTGCCCATTTTGAAGTATCCGTACATCATTGATGACAAGTTTGCATGTACTTTTACTACTTTATGACAGCTTTGCCCATATAAATTTTATAATGACAAGTTTGATTTTTTCTAATTGAATCAGACATACTAAACAGTCTATTTGTAGATGGCCTTGATTGAAAAATCTCTATTTCAAACGGATCAAATTGAATCAGCTCTATTTCAAATAATCAAACATGAGAAACAGACCCTTATTCAAATTGAATCAATGGTGTCGCCGACAAAGTTGCTGAATCAGATGCAAATTAGTTAAACTAAATGGTATAACTGAAAGGACTCAAATCACTGAACTGAGTGATGAATTGAATTCGCACTTACACTGCCAAGAATCTGTTGTGTCTGCAGGCGTCCAGGTTCACCCAAATTTGTGCGCCATGTTATCTGAAGCTTACCGAGGACATTGCTTTTCATTTGAGCAGACTCTTGTGATGACAACTTCAACTGATAAAGAAAATTGTGAATTCCTCCCCCAGCTTTGATGAGAACAGGTGAATTGAATATCTCTCTACAACATGAATGGATGATCAAAATGAACAAAAACAGTATGATCAGGTATGATGAAACTGAAATGGCAAAACTATATGCAAGAGAAGGTGAGGAAAGTACAATCAGAAAATGGCCAAATTCTGACTACACAGCATGAGAAACTCTGTATTTAATGCCCAAAATAATAGTCTCTTATTTAACAACCTAGTCTGAAAGTCTGTTTCTGAGTGGTGGTCATCAGCTTTAAGTATTGCTGCAGTCCAATGAAGTGCGGGCTCAAAGTCAACTTGATCCATAAACAGGTTTGATTTCGTATGATTTTCGATGCACGCCTCCAAATATGTGTTTTCCTGAAGGGGAAGATTACCAAGCCATCATAAGCAAATTATAAAATAGCAAAGTCAGATTATCATGCACATTATGTATAATAAGACAAGTTCCATACAGCTCTGTGTGAGGTCCGCTCCATTCCATCCTGAAAGAGCTTTTTCTTCGTATTACCATAGCCAACCCAAGCCCAACCTAAACCTGGCCCGCACTAGGACATATTTGGACTATTTTTCAGGCCCATGGGCCGAATCTGAACCTAATTTTCTGGGATGATATTTAACGCAAGGACGTACTGGATCCAAGACCGAATATTAGGCCCGAAAATTAAATGTACTGGAGGAGAACAAGCATGTAGGAGTTTGAGATTCAATGAGGCCAAGGTGGCAGCTATTTCAGAAGCACTTCGTTTCTACTATGGTGCTTCCCAAGAAAAGTGATTTTGGAAAGGTACTCACTAAATGCAATTTCATGGGTGAATTCTATTTCATCAAGTCCTTGGAAGTTTCAGTTCTTTACTGAGATTGATCTTTGGCTTCATTCCTTGAGGTAGTTCTTTCTCATGAGACACAGACTACAAAAAATATGGCAGATGCTCTTAGCTACACAGGGGATCAATAGGATCATAGTGCTAGCTGCATCTATCATTTGGCTGGTTCGTTGCACCGGGTATAATGCTCCTATACTTTTGCATTGTCGTAGACGTTTTCTAGTTTGGATGTTGTAAGGACCTTCCATGATGCAGTCCCGATAGGTAAAATCAGGGTGTCAAAGGGCCCAAATTGAATAAACCAGAAAATACAGGATAGATGGGATGTTGCAGAAATTTCAGAAATTAAAAAAATTAAGCAAGGAAACAAATTTAATTAACCATGCCTCAAAGGAGTCTCCTTGTTTTTCAATAGCCCACAACCAATGGGAGAGGAAGAAAGAAAGAACTCAAAAGTTTCTTTTATTTCACTGTATGTTGCATGTTGTCCCCTATTGTCAGACCCCTACATGCCTTTGGGAAAAGCCTAAACTCCTACTTGAAAGCAAACTACTATTCCAAATAGAAATGGGAAGTCCTCCTAAGGCCAGGAATCCCAGTCAAAACACAATTACTAAAGAAAATTTTCAAAAATAACTGATTTACTGCAACTAGGCATCCCAGATAATCTTTAAAAAAAAAAAAAAAAAGAACTGTTGTGGCCCCCACATGGCCCGCTTCTGGATGATAAGGGCTGCAGTGGGTTAAAGCCCACCCTTGGGCGACCCAAAGGGTACAGACCCTTGTTGGGCTTGGAATCAGGTTGGCCCACAAAAGCTGGTCCAAACAGACAGCTCGTCTGCCATACTTTTCTGCAACCAGTGATTCTCCAAATTATAGAAATCCCCTTGCAGTTTCAATATTATTCAAACAGCCCTTAAACTTAGTTTTATTGATTTTTTTAAGGGACTGTTTGGGCCTAATTTTTGACCTGAACTACTCAAGCAATAATCTAGCCTTTGCGAGCCTTCCTATAACGCTCATAATGCTACAAAAAAAAATCCTCAGCGATCGCAATTCTTTGTTCTCCTTCCATGCCATCATCATTCCATCATCATCAAAGCCTTGTCCCAACTATGCCAACCATGTTCAAGTCAGCTAATTCATGTGGGAGTTGTGACAGAAGGTTTACACCAGCTATCAACCTACCATACACAACCCTCCCATATCTGGGCTTGGGGATCGATGTTACAATAACTGGCGGAGTTGATGTAAGGACCTATATCATCATTAATATAATTTCACTGTTAATGATTAAAAAACAAAAAGAATCAAAGCTTTATAAATAAACTCCTTCCAAATCTCAAAAACACGACGACCTAATAGCAATATAGTGACTTACACAGAACAAGTCGAACTCAGAAATAAGTTAAATAACACACCTTGACGGAGCGAACCTACAAAATAAAACAAATGGCACATAATCAAGTTTGAGAAGCAAGTGGAGGATAATTAATAACAGCATAATAAAATTTTGATAAAAACACTTTTCAAGCTACCATTGCCAACACATATTTTTTTTCCCCGGGTCTGTTTGGGTAATTCACTTGTAAAGTGAATTGAAATAAAGGGTCACTTTGAGAGACAAGAAAAGATGGGGGATCATATCAAAAAGTACAAAATTCCAAAAATCACCTCTTCATTTTTTTTTAAAAAGTCAAAAAGTTATTCTCTCATTCCACTAAAGACAAAAAGGCCTCTTAATTTTATCCAAAAAAGTAAAAAAAAAAAATGCAACAAAATGACAAAAGGTCAAGAAGGTGAATTTTGAAATTTTGTACTTTTTGGTATGACCCTGCTTCTTTTCTTGTTTCTTGAAGTGACCTATCACTTGTAATAAATTTACAAGTGAATTACCCAAACAAGCCCTGAGGGGTTTGAAGAAAACAACACTTTCAAAAGCTTCACTTTCTTTGTTTGAAAGCCCATTATAGTATTTGACATGATGACATCTTAGATTGACACTTACAAAACATTCCATACATACAGTACATGTAGTGCAGAGATGATACCTTTGTTCTAACCGAAAGTGGGTTGGCAACAACAAACTTGAAAAATTGTGGAAGATATTTACGCTCACCATCACCATCATTGTACAAGGCAGTGCAAACTAACCTAGATATTGCATTGAAACATCAGCATTAGATCAAGGGAAGGGAATACTTACATTAATGGCAGGAAAATAGAAACTACCTCATATCCATATAAAGATGTCACTTACGTGTGAGGGCCAAGTTCCTTCACATCATGTTCCACAATAAAATCATATCGTCCCCCAGACCGTATTGATTCAACAGGAGATTTTGAAGTATCAAAAAGAAGAATCCTCTGTTTCTCTGTTTGGATCTCTGCCTACATTTGACAAAGTGTTATAAAAGTAGACATACAGTTAATCAGATCGGAAATGTATCATCGTTGTATTGTATTGAAATATATTAATCACATATATATATATATATATATCTACATTTGAAATTATGCTTTAGAGACAAGGGCATATTTGCCCTTTCCTCTGTAAGTATGCCTCCCTTTCCTCTGTCAATGATCAATATGGCCTAAGTATGATAGAACATGGGTTAGTTGTCACCTTCCCTCTCCTTTGCAAGTAAGAATATGAAAATTCATGGGATCAGTTCCCCTTCCTCAGTAAGCATTCATATAATAAAAAATCAGATTTCCTCTGAGTATGCCCCCTTTCCTATGTAATTATCCATAATCATGCTCTTTCCTTAGTAAGTATGCAAATAAGTATGCCCTATTATTGTATAAACATGGGATCAGTAGTCGTCTTCCGTTCTCTCTGTTAGTATGCCCTATTATAAATAAGGGATTAGTTCTTCTCTTCCCTCTGCTAGTATGCCCTAAGAATGCCCTATTGTAATAAAGGACAGGTCCTCTTCTTTTTCTTCTTCTTCTTTGTTCATTCCTTCTTTTTAGTTTCCTTTATCTTTCTTTCTTCATTTCTCTTCTTGATTCACTTCTACATCATTCTCTACTTGGTATTAGAGCTCTTAGAGCTAGGCATCAGTTCCAGATTGCTGATGCTGCTTGAAAGCTACTGATGTCTAGAAGTACATAAACAATTGTTAATGGGTTCGTTAAGATATTAGAGGGTATTTCAAAGCATTCCACATCAGGAGAAGGAGGGGTCGAGCAGCAGTCTTTTTTTTTTGCTGGTGTTGTTGATGAAACCAAAGGCCATAAAATCAGGCGTACCCCACCTCTAAATTTTATTTCCTATTCAGTCCAGTCAATTAAATCCATTTCCTTAACATACTATTCCATTCACATGAACAATATTGCCTCCCTTCTCTTCACACACGTATGTGCCTACACACTCGCGCAAATGCACACAACACACGTACAACACGTGCACGCACGCACGCACGGACGGGTATGAGCAAGATAGAACTGGTTAGAGGGCTTCTTTGTCTCAAGAATGAGAAAAATATTGCAATGATGTAATGTATTTTAGAAAGGGATAACAATCCTATATGTTACAAGATTTTACCAAAAAAATTCAGTAACCGAAAGATTTATTAATAAAGTTACAATATGGTTTGTGACTCCCATACAGAAGACAAGAGCATCAAACTCCTCATTGAAATCCCCTGAAATTTAGAGGAAAAAAACCTCCATAATATTGCAATATTCTTTATCTCATTGAAAATAAAGCCCATTCTCCGCGAGAACCTATCTTTTTGGCAATCCAACTTAAAGAATTAGAGGAATTACTTTCCATTATCATGTTCCACAGACTGGATATAATCACAATACGAGTTATTTTACTGGTACTATAATGGAATTCAAGTATTTTCAGTATCTTGTCTCTCTATTCCCTTTCTCATGTACTTCGGCATCGAATCTTTTTCACTCTACATCTGTTCAAAACTGTCCTCTATAGCATTCTATTCACTTCTGCTTCTTTCACCTAATCATCTATTCTTTGACCTATTTCTTATGATTGTGTATCTGCATTTGAAATAATAAACCTATCTCTAAGGTAATTTATGTGATAGAAAAATATATAAGAATAGTATTAAAAATAAGTCATGCTACAATAGGAAATTCATGAAACTGCAAAGCAGATGGTCATGGCTTTTTTTATAAGAATATATATATATATATATATAGAGAGAGAGAGAGAGAGACTTTTCTACTAAATAGTTAATGTGTTTTGATAAGGTGGATTTGGTTTGTATTATGCCTCTGTTGCGTGTAAAAGTACTGGCTGTCAAACAATTCCCCATGTTATCCTCGCCAAAGTCATTTCATCATGTGACCTAAAATATTTCTGGACCAGAAGGTTGCCCAATCACTCACACATTAAGGGCTATACACAAATGGGCAACCATATAACTCCGCTGTCGAGTTGATTTTGATTAAGGTGAAGGTACGGCAACCATACAGGACCCTAATAATACAATGGAACTAAAACAATGAGACAGTGCATTGTTACCTTGATGGCGATGTCCCTGGCTTCAAAATTAGAGCTGTTGTTGATGCTGATGTAGCTGCAGAATGTCTCCCCAAGATAGATAGCCCTGCAATATCAATCAGACAGGCCAAAAGATAAAGGGTCATGATACGAGATCTATCAACGTGGAGATGGATTGAGAAAGAGACCAACCCAAATGCTTGAGGGAGAACAAGGAGGCCAGAAAGACCCATGGCATCATAGGGGTTTTGAAGCTCGAAGCGGTTTCTATAGCTGAGATCAGTTGGTCCCTCTTCTCCTTCTCCTTGTTCTTTGCTGATTTTTGATTTGGAGATGAAGTCATGGGAAGAAAGTAAGGCATGGGGGTCATCAAAGAGGTCTTCTCCCGCGATCAAGTCCAGGGGATCCAGCCGCAGAGGGGTCTCCAAGTGGAATGATGGACGGCAGAGGCGCATCACGCGGAATGCCAACGAGTGGGATCCCGCACTGGAGCTCATGCCTGCCTTCTTACTTCTTATTTCCTATCCCTGTTGAAAGGAGAAAATGCAAACTGGCTTAACATCGAAAATAGGAATAAAATGCAAAACGCATTGCAAAAGTGAATGCAGATTCAGGAGGTGCACTGCACATTGCACCACGAATGCAGATCACAATCAATCAGTAAGGCCACCTATGTAATCCAAATCTCTTCCCTTTTTATCTCCAGCTAAATTACAAGCCAATCACAGTAGGGCCCCATTCCAGATGCCAAATGTTTTGAATATAAGATGTGGGCCCTGGATATTGATTTATGGGATTGCTGATGGAGAATTCCACGAGTGCTTCCCTTGATTTCATGTTGTTAAGCAATAGATTGCATCTTGCAACAATGTGACTCCACACAACCATGTTAGTCCCTTTTCATTGTAATGCATTCAGTTCTGGAAAAGAATAGCTGTATTATAAACTTTGCATTTTGTACTGAAATGCATGCGATTCATATCATCAAGGAAATGAAGGGGCACAGCACCAATTTCTTTCTCTATTACAATGTGTTTGGTTTCTAACTTTACTGATTGATGCTCTTGGCTAATGCAGGCTTCCATCAAATATTTTTATGTATTCCAATGAACTTCAAAGGTAAATACTAAAGGTTAGTTTCTGAATTCTGACAAAATTCTAGGAATGGTCCCTAAGCAAAGGGCTTTGTGCAAGATAATGAACCACAGATGTAAAGTATGCACGTGCCCGTGCCTAAGTGTCATCCATATTTTTAAGTTATGGTAATAGTTGTATTCTAAAGTTCATAATGAAATACATGTGATTCAACAGGAATTCCTCCAGACATATGGCCCCCTCCCCCCGATGGTATGTTAATCTTAATTTTGCTGGGTCATATAAAATAATCCAATTACTTAGTCTGCAGGAATAGGAGGCATCATCCGCAGTTTGGCGAGGACCCTTCTTGCTGCCTATTCAAGGGAAATTGTGGCCAACCACTCCTTGCAAGAGATTACAAGCTCTGATCAAAGGAAGCCATATATATCAAGAGATGAGAATTCAGTACATTATCATTCAAGGGAACTGCTTAATACTTATTGAATCTCTACAAAAAGGCAGCAACTTATCATGGCAATTCATGATAACTTGGAAGAATATCATTCAGTCCCTCTAACAAGTCATCTGGTCATAAGTTAAATTCTGCCATAGGACAGTAAAAAGTGTGGCAGATGGATTGTCTAAACGAGAATACCCAATGATAACAATTTTCCATTCTTACCTTCCTCCCTATATTCAGGAGCTGTGCCTCCAAGATCTTCAGATGGCAACACACTATAGACAACTCTCCCGTTCTCTACTATGAGGAAACTCAACTCACAAGCCCAGACCTCTGAATCGGCTAAATGCTAAAGAGCCTAGGGCCTCCAGATCTAAAGCCTTACAGATACCTAAGGAATCCACAGGGATTGTGCCCACTGCTCACCAGGAATGGGGGTTCATCTAGTTTTTTGTAGTTTTTTTAGGCATTGGTCTTTGTTGGTTTTTTTTTTTTTTTTTAATCTTATCTTGCATAAGTCATCCTTCTCAGCAAACAAAAAATGCATGTGATTCATATCAACAAGGAAATTAAGGGGGGCCCGGTACCAATTTCTTCCACCATTACTATGAGTTTGGTCTTCCAAGTTTACTCATTAATTCCATTGACTAATGCAGATTTGATCTAACATTTTTATGTATTCCAATGGACTTGGAAACTAAATGCTAAAGATTAGTTTGTGGATTCTGACCAAATTAGTGGAGGAATGATCCTTGTGCAAAGGGATTTACGCAATTTACGCAAGATAACAAACCACAAATATAAAGTATCCACATGACTGTCATTCATATTTTTTAAGCTATAGGAAATCTGGCTTTAACATGGTTGTATACGACAATTACAATTGGATAACAGTGTTCACCAAAACCGCCCAACTCCATTAAACATCTCTGCAATAGTGCATTGCAGTACATTTGACAGTGATATTCATTTATTCTCTATCTCAAAACGGTCTAAAAGGAAATCAGAGCTCAGTATTAGATTTGAAGTATCAATGGCTGCATTAGAATCCAGATTTTGATTTTTAATTCTGGGTTCATCGAATAGAACCCCAATTCAGCCTTATTGGCTCATATTAGATTTAGATCTAATGTTATCAAAACCTCTAGTTCTAGGTTTTGGGGCAGAACCTTACCATGATATTCTAGCTCAATATAAATTTAACCGGGAGGGTAACTCAGGTGACATTCCAAAATCACATAGCAAAGTCACATAGCTTAATAGGTTTTGTGTGTACTTATTATGATGATGATTGTCAGACATGCAAAAGAATCACATAGCAGACCCCTAATATAAGTTGGTATATAGACAAAAAGACTCGAAGAGAGCCAAGAAGGGAGAGAACGAAAGACTGAAGCAGAAAGAGAGAGACTGAAAAGAGGCGAAGGAGAGAGAGATGGACAGATCTAGAGAGGGAGATAGGGAAATAAGAAGAAGAGAGGAGAACATTGCGTACCTGGGATACTGGGAACGGCAACGGAAATGGCCTGCGGAAGAGGAATTAGAACGAGGAAAAGAACGAAATTGTTTTGAGCTTGATTCGAACCCACCATACAAAGGTTATATAAGCTTTTTATGCAGATTATTACATATATTAAAATAAATAAACTTTCAATTAAAGGCCCAGTTGGATATCCCAAATAAAATATTGGAATTTTTACCAAATAATTAAGCTTATATTGTAAATAATCGATTTTATGAAAAATAATAACAAAATCACCATTTAGTTGTTCGTACCTCTTTTTTTGACGAAATTGCCCTAGTTGGCGATATCGCCAACTTCCTGTATAATCACCCACGCATTTTCTTCTTCTTTTTTGTGAAACGGTGTCTTCTCTTTCTCCCATTCATCAATTTTATAGGTTCCCTACTACCATTTCTCATAGATCTTTCCTAAAACTAGTTTATGAAATTAATCTTCAACAACAGGTATGCTCATTTTTCTTATTAATCACTGCTCATACTAATGGGCTTATTGTGAATTTGGAATGCACTATATTTTGGAAGTTTGAATGGTTGCCAGACCCTTTTTCCTTGAATTTTCTAATTTTGTGTTGCCATAAACCATCACCTGTTCCATGCTACAATAGGCATCCATGAATATCATGTGCATATGATTCTTTTTCCAAAAGCATGCTCCTGACTAATCCACATGACCAAATAAACAAAACATACAAGTGTCATTGTGTGCATATGTATCACATAAGCAACCAACAAATGATTTGAACTACTAATTATTATAACAGCCCAAAAAATGGGTTCATTTCCAACAATTGGATCCATTTTTTTTATTTCTCAATTGGATTTAGTTCGCTTCTTGTATATAAATTGGATGCATGTTTTAGTTCATTTTCGTATTTTGACTTTGCTTGAACTTCTAGACTTCTAGTTCATTTTCGTATTTTCATATTTTGACTTTGCTTAAACTTCTAGACTTCTAGTTCATTTTCGTATTTTGACTTGCTTAAACTTCTAGACTTCTAGTTCCCCTAAATATTTTTTCCATTTGCGTATTACAATTCTAAACTTTATGTGTTTTTTTTTTTTTTTTTGCTTGGTTTTCTATTCTTATGTTTATTAGGGTTTCAAATTAAGGTGGTGGTTGTAGATGAAAAGAAATAAAATTAGGATGTAGAATGGTCTTTCATCTTCCTAAGTATTGGAATAGTATGTCCATGGATGTGCATTAGAATTACTTAAATTCCTTCACCCTACCAAAGTAGACAATTTCTTATACCGTTTAATTCATATGTATTCATTTACTATAAATTTGATCATTGTATTGAATCTTCATTATTTTTAGCTTAAGTGAGCAATAATGTAACTTATATGAGAAAATATTGTAAACCAATGCCTGATTTTATGATTAACCGTTGCTCCTTTTATCACAACAACAGGATGTGTGAATCTGAGATATTAACTGTATTCCACTTTGGAGGGAGGTTCGATTGGGACAATGGAAATCCAACATACATCGGTGGCGATGAGAAGATGTTGTATTTGAGTAGCAGTTTAACATTTCATGAACTTTTTGAAAAAATATTAGAAATCACGAAATGGGTGCTACAAGAAGACAACATAACCATAAAATACCTACATCAAAATGGGCATGTGAGGACTTTGGTTCGAGTAAGAAATGATGATGATGTCCATGTAATGTTCAGAGCATCTGGATGTTTGACAGGCTCAGTATATTTATACCTCCATAGATTCTCTGATAATAAATCGGAGCCTTGCCAACCAACTTGTAGGTTCGCAGAATAAGGTTTTTCATACCCTCCCTACTTTTTAATATCGTAAAAAATCACATAAACATAGTTTTAAACATTTTATGTTTATATTTGGCAACAAAAGCAGAAAGCGGGAACATGTAGACATTGAAGATTCTAGCACACTACCTCTTCAACAAAAAAGGTAATTATTAATAGGATTCTACAAACCATTAATATGGACTGTTATTGTGAATAAATTCTCAAATATTCATCATTTATGCTGTAGGAATTTCGGCAAATTGATTTTCAACAGCAATCGAACTGACAAATCGTCAAATTGTATAAACGCGAATGAAGCAAGCCCACTAATAACAGCAATCCAAAGGTTTGCATCACTAGATAAGTTGTTTTATTTTCAAGTATTATTTTTAAAAATAATACCATGTAATACAGCTTGTACCATTTTAATTTATCTTAAACAATCTACAGGCACAATGTTTTGCCTGTGTCAAGAACAAATTTTTTGGCAAGGATTCTACCTCACGAGGACTCTGGATTATCTCATATGTATCCATCTGTTGACCTCGGAGATGATGAAGACGCGCATTTCTCTTTTGGAGCCGATGAGGGGGCCATTAAAGTTAGTATTGACACCCATGATGATGCTTTTTTATCGGATGAAAGGCCGTCTCCCCCTAGACAAAAAGCTATGCAAGATGTTCCACCACCTCATATCATTAGAGAGAAAGAGCCAATCAAAATTGTGAGGGCTAAAAATCCATCCAATTTGGTGATCGATGAAGAACCATCCAATGTACCGAAAGACAGAGAGCCATCCAATGAGATAGAGAGCCATCCAATGTGGCGAGAGATGTAGAGGCATCTCATGTGGTGAAAGCAACAGTTCCATCAAATTTTGAGAAAGATACCAAGATATCAGACACATTGGTAGCAGCGGAAGATCTAATTGGCATACCACCAGCTGAGGGTTCTTCACGTGAAATGTGGAAAGGGAGGGTATTTCAAAGTCGTGATGCATTTAGGAGCACTTTGTCCAAGTTTTTTTTATATAGTAATTTCGCTTTCAAGCCAATAAGGACAGCTATATGGGAGGTTACAACAAAGTACAGTGATGGTAGTTGTCTGTGGCACATTCATGCTTCAGTTATAGAGTCTGGACCCCAGTTCCAAGTAAGGACTTATCATGCGAATCACACATGTTCAAGACCATTGAGTGAAGTTGCTCATTGCCAAGCAACATCCAGATTGATAGCGACATTCATTAAGGAAAGGCTCAGACAACACCTAGATTATAGACCAAAGGAGATAATGTCTGATTGGCAAAGAGAATTCGGTAGTCAAATAACTTATAGGAAGGCCCATATCGCGAAAGAGATAGCCATGCATGAGATACGGGGTTCTTATAAAGAATCATGTGCCATCCTTCCTGATTATATATTGGAGCTAAAGAGGACTAATCCAGGAACCTATACCAAACTATGGTGGGAAGATGATGACTCATTCCAACGGTTTTTTATTGCTTTTGGTGCTTGTATCCCTTCCTTCAAGTCTGTATTCAGGCCTCTCATAACGCTCGATGGATCACACCTTCGTGGTAAATATCCTGGCTCATTACTTATAGCGGTGTCTCAAGATGGGGATCACGGTCTTTTCCCCATTGCCTTTGCAGTAGTAGAGTCAGAGTGTCGTGAGACTTGGTTATGGTTCCTAGCAAATCTGGACCTTGCTTTGGAAGGGGTGCAAAATTTGACTATTGTATCTGATCGGATGAAGGGATTGTATCTGATCGGATGAAGGGCATCGCACTGGCCGTAAAGGATATACTGCCGAGTGCAAAACATTGCTATTGCTACAAACATATGGCAAGTAATATTCAAGGAAAGTTTAAAAATGAAGGCATCGTCATTAAATTTTGGTGCGCTGCAAGAACCTATCGTTTGTGTGAGTATGAAAGGTACATGGCTGAAATTAGGGATGTGGACCAAGGGGCTTATGATTATATTATAGCTATTGGAAAAGAACACTGGGCAGATGCATTTATTGATGGACGTCGATATGATATGCTTACAACTAACATTGCGGAGTCCACAAACAGCTTGTTCAAGGAAACAAGAGAGCTTCCTGTTACACAACTAATTGAGTCAATCCGGGCTAAACTGATGGAATTCTTCCAGGTATGACGTGAAAAGTGTCAAATAATGCAGACATCAGTTACTCCTTATGTAGATAAGATTTTGCATGAGGAAACTGAGATTTCCCGTAGACTAGAAGCTCACCAGGCCGATGCCCATGAATTCCAGGTATTATCAGGAGAGTACACGGATATCGTCCACCTCAATAAGAAAACATGTACATGCCGTCAATGGGATTTGATTGGAATTCCTTGCTCACATGATGTGTCAGCAATTAAACTTCAGCGCTACAATCCTTACGATTTTTGTGAACATTGGTTCTCAACCGAGATGTACCAGCATGCCTATAATGACATAATTCATGGCACTCGTGATAGACTCCAATGGGATCAACTAAGTGGGCAACGGATCTTACCATCGCATGCACGTAGGCAATCTGGGAGGCCAAGGAAGAATCAGAAAGGACAGAAGATCGGCTACGACGACAAGTTACTTGCTCACATTGCAAAACACGAGGTCATAATAGGCAAACATGCAGGAATCCTCCGGCCTAGGCATTAGGAATACAATTACATTTTTTGGCCATGTTACACGAATACCTTTTTTTTTTCTTTTCTTCTTTTGCTTATTTGGTTAAGATTATAGTGTATTATGAGATTTGAAACATTCTGGATTTTAGGGTTATTTGGCTGGTAGGTATAGGCAAAAGCACAAGAGGGTTAACAGAAGGGCATTGAAGCATTGGTGTAGGCAGATTTTGAGAGGGCTTCTTTATCTACACAGCCATGATCCACCAAAGGGGAATGATATGTGACTCTTCTTTTTTTTCTTCTTCTAAAAACTTGGATTGTTATCATATTAATAATCTTCATCTACCTTTGCATTCTTACATTTGCATAAAGTGTCTATTTATGTTCGGAGTTCATCTGTAGTTGCTACATGCAATGAGTTGGAAGTCATTTTCAGCTTCTTTTGCCATATTGTTAAATTTCCTTAATTGGTCTTTTATGATTTGCTTGTGAAGATGTTTACCATGATGAAAGGGAGGTCTTTGAGCGCGAGGCTTGTTTGGCTCTTTCTTTCTAGAAGTACATATTAATCTATGTTTTTCATAGTCATTTTTAAGCTTTGGTAATTTTGTACACAACATGCCCAAAAATTGTTTTTTTATCATGCCAAGGGAATTGGCATGATTTTTGAATGCCACTGAAGTGTCAGAATGCTGTTTTCCATTGTTTTGATTGTTGGATACCAAGATTTCATCATATGGTTGCACTAAGTTTTTGAATTGTCTAGAATACTTTGTTTGTTTAGCTGTGCCTGTATATCTCTATAGATCTTGACCTCTAAAGAATTTTATGGAAGTGGAAAATTCCTTGTTTTTGTAATTTGCTTATTGAGCTTGTTTGTAAGCCTTTCTTTTTTGGAAAACCCAATCACACTGAGGCTTGGTTCATGGGACAAATGAATTTTTAGCTGGGACATGTCACACCTTAGCCAGTGGCCCTTCCATATACCTGGATGGGCTGTGAGTGGGGGGTCTATAAAAGTTAGGCCTTGTTAAATATGTCAAGCCATCTGCTTTAAGGTGATGAAGTCAATAGTAAAAATAAAATCATTTCAATCATCCTTGTTATCTTAGGTCGGACTGCTAGAAATATCAAATGAGGCTAATATTTGTAGATTCCTAATCCACACTCCACCTATGTATCTACTATGTCCAGTTGCTCCCACCAATAACAAAAGAATGAAGATGCAAGAATTGCCTGGAAAATTGGATCCCCATCTTGGTGATCGATCCTCTTTGTTATAGCCTCCATTTAACATAGAAACAATATACAACTAGGAAATCCCTGATTTCTTGGAATCCTTGAACTTTGAGTATATGCATGAACTTTAAGAAACCCAAACACTAGAATTGAGAACTGATGTCTTATTAGGCTTGACTGATAGATGGGTAATAGATATATTCCCTCTTAGGAGATTTGTTAAAAAAACACAACTACCAGTAATGACATTTTCTATGTTAAAACAAAAGTAATGTCAGGTGTATCCAATTACAACATTAATAGACCATAAAGTATGAGAAAGAACAGAACAAATGTAGTCTATAAATAACTCAGATAACTGAAATGCATGAAAACTCTTCTGCATAAACTATAAACTGTATTGGAGGAGCTGATGACATTGAATGTGTTGGCGTCCAATTGTATACATGCCATGTTATCATGTGTGTGTTTCTTTGTTTGGTGTAGTGTTTAGGACAAATACATGCAAATGATTCAATATATTTGTTTACCTGGAGCAGCTGTAATGGTCCGGTTAAGGTCTTAGAAGAAGCCTCTTCGTCCTTGCCCTTATTCTTCTTGCCTCTAATTGGTTTTCCTGCCTTTGACACGGTTGAAATTTTTGCCAAATGCCTGTAGAGATTTGCCAAGCACGCCGAGCCCCACGCATACTTTTCAAATTTTCTAAAAAGCTCTAATATATATGCAGCCCCTGACCCACCCGAACTTGAAACAATCTGCCCTGCCACAAGAGAAAACAAATATGCACGTATCCGCCTCTGATCATGGTCCTTTATGCGAGTCTTGGGTGTGGCAGCAAAGTTATCCCTAATCCATTTCAACTTGATTGGGACTCCATTACAATCATAATTAACATCTGGTGCTATTCCCAATAAATCATTGCAAACAGATTGCACTTGATCAAAGGCTGAAAACGCACGACCCGTAACTGGAGGCCCATCGATGGGGAGACCATATATATGCGCAACATCTTCAAGTGTGATTGTTGCCTCACCACTATTTAGATGGAACGTATTGGTCTCTGGTCTCCATCTTTCGACTAGAGCCGATATTAGTGAATGATCTATCTTAATCTTTTCAATCTTAGCCAAATGATGCAGACCTGTCTGTCGGATGAGCTCCCACTGATTGTCATTTAGCTCCCATGTATCTTCCTTGCTGTTGATAGGAATGGCACGCAGAGGGCCACGTTCCTAGAATGTGCAAATATGAATTTCAGCACCTCACATTATTTGACATATATACAAAATAATTCAAAATCTGAAAGAACCCTTTCAATCATACCTTCCCTTTCCAAATCTGCTCAGAGATATGATTTTCTTGATTGTATAAGACATGACTGTTGACACCAAAAATGTCACTTTGCCTCTTCAATATCAAGAAAGCTGCATGAAGTCGCAACCTGCCATAAAAAGGCAATGCAACTTCTCCAAAAAATCAAATCTTGTCAGAATCAAACAAAAACTGCAAGATCCTTCAAGATAGCCAAGAGAAGAGTACACATGAAGTTTCGGGCCATTTCGACAACATTTGGCCTAACTTCACTTCTCCGACAGCTAAACAGGAGCTCTCGGTGGCGACATCATCGGAGACGTCAAAACTTCGATCAGAGCCTACAGATGACTCCAGCATGTCTCAAAAGGGCTCAATGCCAAATTTCAAGTCAAACCGACAACGTTTGACCCTCCATCAATGCTCGAGCAGCAAAATCAAGCCTCCCGGCGGCGGGAACCACCGAAGCCTTCGCTCATCAAACCAAGTGCATGAGTGGCTTCAACATGCTTCCAAGCTTCCAAAAGGCTGCACGTCAAATTTCAGGTCATTCTGACAACGTTTGACCAGGTTTCGATGCTCCGAGAGAAAATCAAGCCTACCGGCGGCGGAGCAACCCGGGACCATGACATCCAAAACGGAGCCCATGGAACGTCTCAAAATGACTCCAATAGGCTCCCCGTCAAATTTCAGGTCAATCGGACATCGTTTGGCCACATATCAACGCTCGGCATTTTCCCCGCAGCAAAATCAAGTGAAGCATCGATGGGACCCCAAACGGCTTCAAAACTCAAACAAAAGCCTATGGTTGGTCTTATTTATTGCTCAGGAGGCTCCACCTCAAATTTCAGGTCATTCCGACATCGTTTGACCAAGTTTCAACTTCTGGCGGAAAATCAGCAGCTCTACGCGACAAAGTCTTCGGCTTTCCCGGAAAATTGGAAACTTTGCACTCTAAAAATGCAAGGATTCTCATCAAGTTTTCTACAGGGAAATCAAGCCAATAAATGAGAAGAAATGTCAAGAAAAATACAGAAGAAAACGGCGACGAAAAAGACCTCAAAACGACCGCAAAACGGGCTCCGAAGGGGAAAATTCCCCCAGGGTCGCAGGCCCCTGCGACCATGGCCCATGGTCGCAGGCTCCTGCGACCATGGCCCATGGTCGCAGGCTCCTGCGACCATGGCCCATGGTCGCAGGTCCATGGTCGCCGGCGACCATGGAAGTCCGGGTCACCGGATTTTTCGCCGGTGACCCGTTTTTCCGTCTTTTTTCGCGTTTCGCGCACTTTGGCCCCTGTGGTTTCCTGAAAATGTGATTTTTAATGCTTGAAATTGACTCATATCCGACGACATCTCGGATCCGCCGTCAAAAGCATAAAATCATCAGTGATCGCTCCAAGATCGCCAACCGGCTGACCAAGAAAGTGCACTTTCTGTCCGACCGATCGTGAAATCGACAAGACAGATGTCACCGGCCCGCTCTTAGCTATCAATGTCTGAAGTTACATGTTCATCTGATGTCGATCAGCATGTAGATCCATCGATGATCATCGCCAGAAGAATTCCAGAAGACACGGCATGGCCCGCGACTCTTCGACTGCTCGGCGACCAATTAATGTGGTTAATTGACTAGCTTTATTGCAGTCATTAATTCATTTCTTTGGACGGCCCAATCAGAAGCAAGCATTTGGGAGTTACAAGTCAATTGATTCATGGCATTTAACCCATGAAACTCCTCCCATTATGGTAATTAAGGTGATTAAAAGCCCTTAATCTCCATCGGCCAATCAGATTCAAGGAAAAAGGAGTTACAAAATCAAGAAATAAATCTTGTAACTCCTCTCATTAAAGCCATTAAGGCTCATAAACCCTCCTAAATGGCTACCAAAAGCCTATAAATAGAAGAGCATTCCATTGAAATGAAGGAGGAAGAAAATCGGGATCAGAAAATCGAGATCGATCAATCGGAGATCACTTCCAAAGCACCACAGATCCAGAAATCTGAGAGGAAGAAAAAGATCAGAAAATCAGAAAATCAGAAAATCGGAATCAGAAAAAAAGAGATCGGATCGGAAGAGAGCGGAAAGAATCCAGAGAAAGAAAAAGAGAGAAAAACTCTGCTGAAGTTCTGCACCGGCCACCACTACAAGGTGACAAAAGTCCCTTGGGGGGCACCCCCCCCAAGATCCTTGCCTTCTCCCGCTGCCTCCAATGGCTTAGATATGGCTTTTCAGCCCGTCTACTTAGCTTTTTATTGGACATAGGACCTTCTCTTGGTCTTTGTCCTCTAAAAACCTGAGGTTATAGCCAAGCCAAGCGAATCAAGAGCATCCTCTGTTCTCATCTGCATGGATGATGGCGAAGCCCACACATGGCTTGCGACCGTCAATCTGAACGAGTCCCCCACAATCTCCTGAAAAGTTAGATCTTCCTTTTCTTGCTTTTCATTGTAGTTTGTATTTTTCTAAAAGAGACAAAAATCACAACTCTTGTCTTTCATTATTGATAAGAATTGTAAATCGGCTATAAACGCCAAAATCGGCTATAAATGCCAAACAAAATCGCCTTTCACGGCAAACCAAGAAAATGTCTCTTTTCTTAAATATTTGTGCAATGGAAAACTTGAAAGAAGTTGATTTCCTTTTTACTTGCGAAGGTTGATCTCCGGATTACCACTTGCAATTCCAAGTAAAATAGAAAATTTGGCACACCCACACAAAGAAATGTTGATGCACGCTTCAGGCCCGCCAGGGCGCGAAAGGGCCGGACCCGACGGGCTCCCACGTTCCGCCGACCCCGGTAGCCGCCCCACGGCGCCTCGGAGCGCGTTCCATCAAGCTGGCACACCCGGTGGGACTCGTTCATTTGAGAACACGATGCTTTGGAAATGAAATATTTGCATACCATATTTTGCTCTATGCTTATACTTCTTCTCCAGATTCCTTGGCTACTTTCTAGCTGGTGGCCTATGTTGGATTTTGCATCCAAAAAAAAATGAGATGGGATTTTTTTGGAAATTTCTACTTCTTTAAGTTTGTTTCCACTCTTTCTCTTTTCAAAAAAAAAAATCAGTTTTCTTAGTTTGAATTCAAAATTGAGAAACTTTGATCCTATCCTATCGTTCTTTGGTGCTTGCAGAAATGTTGAGCCCGTTCGACTAAGGTTTTGGACCATCGTTTCTCTTCGATGAGTTCATTAGAGATTTCAAAAAAAAAAAAATTAAAAAAAAAAAATCAGTTTTCTTAGTTTGAATTCAAAATTGAGAAACTTTGATCCTATCCTATCGTTCTTTGGTGCTTGCAGAAATGTTGAGCCCGTTCGACTAAGGTTTTGGACCATCGTTTCTCTTCGATGAGTTCATTAGAGATTTCAAAAAAAAAAAAATTAAAAAAAAAAATCAGTTTTCTTAGTTTGAATTCAAAATTGAGAAACTTTGATCCTATCCTATCGTTCTTTGGTGCTTGCAGAAATGTTGAGCCCGTTCGACTAAGGTTTTGAACCATCGTTTCTCTTCGATGAGTTCATTAGAGATTTCAAAAAAAAATAAAAAAAAAATCAGTTTTCTTAGTTTGGATTCAAAATTGAGAAACTTTGATCCTATCCTATCGTTCTTTGGTGCTTGCAGAAATGTTGAGCCCGTTCGACTAAGGTTTTGGGCCATCGTTTCTCTTCGATGAGTCTATTTGGGATTTAAAAAAATAAAAAGACATAGACCACTAAGGTTAAACCAATTGCGTTCTTTGATCACGATTGATTCAAGAAAAGCCTTGTCCAGAGTATGGAGACAGCTTGACTGTTCTAGGCAAGGGTCCTCCAAACGGGTTCATTAAGTAATCCTACCCTTACTTGGGGGCAATTCTATCAATTGAGGTTTCATAAGACCGGGTTAGGAGGCCTATGTGTACTCTCTCGTCTTTAAATCTTAAAAAAAAAATTAAAAAAAAATCAAAATAAAAAAAAATAAAAAAAAAGATTTTCAAAAAAAAAAAATCTTAAACAAAAAAAAAATAAATAAAAAATAAATAAAAAAAAAGATTTTCAAAAAAAATCTTAAAATAAAAAAATCTTAAAAAAAAATAAAAATAAATAATCTTAAAAAAAAACATTTTTTTAAAAAAAAAAAAATAAATAAAAATAATAAAATAAAAAAAAAATCATTTCAAAAAAAAAATCTCCAAAAACTCGTCACTTTTGATTTCAGATCTGAGAAATTTTGGTTTCTTCTTTTCTGAGCACTGGCGCTCGCGGAAATCGCCGAGACCGTGTTCAGATCAGAATACCATTTGCTCTCCTTGATGGAACCAATCTTGACATTCCAAAAAAAAACTCGTCACTTTTGGATTCAGATTCGAGAAATTGTGGTCTCTTCCCTTCTGAGTACTGGCGCTCGCGGAAATCGTTGAGCCCGTATTTGAATCGGAATGCCACCTGCTCTCTTTGACGAATCCATTTCTGACCTTTCAAAACAAAGAATCCCATCTCATGGATGCGATCTCCAACATTTGTGCATAGCAGTACTGGTACGCCCTTTCAGGGTCTACTGTATCTGTGACCGGCACATTTGTAACTCCTACCTTATATTCTTCTTATCTCGAGCAAGCCCTGCTTCTCGATAAGTCGAATTTAGGTTTACAATTGCTTCTAGCAGTCACTGGAACGCTCATTCTGGGCTCATCATACTTGCTGTCAGAACAATTGTACCCTCTATGGCTTTTTGCCTTCTTTCGTATTGCTTGGGACATGTCCCTTGAGCGATTTGAAAAGACAAAATCATAGAATTCCCTATTTATGATCATTATATTCTTGTGATTACTAATGGATGTGGTCTTGTTTCAGAACTTTTTTCGAAACTAACAATGGCAGCCTTAACCATTATCTTCGATGAGAACAAGCACCAACTCATGCTTCAACAGAAGCAAACCGACGCACTTACAAGCGCCCTGCCAGCTGCCGAAGCGTCAACTCCCTCGGCAACTCTCTGAACTCCGGGTCGACCTCGACTCCCCGGACTATCTTCTTTGGGACACTGGGACCATTCCCACTTCCCGAAGAACAAACTGTGCCTGCCAAAAGGCAGAAAATCGCCTCTCAACGTGTCACTCCCGTGACACCAAAGGCGAGCGCCCAAAAGCCCGAAGCCCGCGGCACCCCCGCGAAGCCTCGACCCACAAACAACCAGGTCTATCCCAAGACTTGGTCTCCAAGACCTTCCCCAAAACAAAGAAGGTCTCAAACCTCCACCAAGCCAGCATACCTGGCCCCACTCAACGAGAACCAGTTCTACCCTCTTGCCTACATGAAAGAGGAGAGACCCATCTCCAACCTGACTCCCAAGTCAACCCAGCATGAGCCGGCTTGTTCCTACAGGCCCAAAATCAGATCATGCATCACTAGGCCTCTACAAGCACCTGCCAGGGCCTACACCCCTTCAGTTTGACCCTTTATCTCTACAGGGGCCGAACTCGAAAGGTTTAAAGCTTCGCTGCAACAGGCAAAGGACCGGGTCCGCATCCTGTCCTTGCCCAACCACAAAGAAGACAAGCTCGGCTGCTGCGCCCGAGGGAGCACATCCTTCATCGTCAGAGCCCAGCCAGAGCTGACTGAAGCTCAAATCGCTCGTCGAGCACGCCGCCGTGCGTCATATCGACAAAAGAGACTAGAGAAGCAACGGAGCCAGCCTCCTACACTTCAAGTCTCCCACAAATGGGTCGAAAAAGAAAGACCCGACCAGGTTGCTGCCGTCCATATGGTTGGAAAAACCAGAAGACGCCAAAGGTCAGCATCAAAAATCCATGTCCGACGTCCGGTGACCCGTAGCGTCACCAGGACACAAAGACATCCCGAAGAATCTCCTGCCCCTTCCAGCCAAGGACGGGAGAGTAATCCTTCATCAAGCTCTTCATCAAAAAGAAAGAGCCCCAGCTCGGTCACCAGGACGATTTCTTCGTTCGAATCCCGAGGGATGAACGTCTTGGCTACAAGTTCTGAGCCACCACCTCAGAATCCACCTCGAGATGATGCGCTCACACGCATCCAGCAGTTGGAACAAGGCCAGCAGAGGATTGAAACTCTGATGGAAAACCTTCTCCTTGTCGTCCAAAATCAGGTGAACAATGAGCCTCCTCCGAATCATGACAATAACGAGGAGAATTGTGAAGAAAATGAGTCGCGCGCCCTTACCAAAAAGGACGTAGACAGTATCCTCGCCAAAGCTAAAGAAGAGGATATACTCAAAGAGCATGGGATCAAGCCACCATATCCTTTATGGATGGACTCGGTCCCGTTCCCCACAAAATTCAAACATCCTACTCTCCAAACATATACGGGGAAAGGATCGGCCAGACAGCACGTCATCCACTTCAAGATCTTGACGGGAGCTATCGCGGATCAAGATGCACTCAAGATTCGCCTCTTTGCAAGTACCCTAAAAGGTACGGCCTTCGATTGGTACTCCACTCTGCCGGAGAACTCCATTCAGAACTGGGCTATGCTGGAGACACGCTTCCTGACCCACTTCCAAGGTGAGAATCATCCTGTTACTATGGCTCAGCTCTGCAGCCTAAAACAGGGAGAGAATGAGTCAACTTATGACTTCATTCACAAGTGGAAAGCAATGGCGTACAAATGCTCAGATGTACTGCCACAAGCGTCGCTAGTCGACATCTGCCGAAACAACATGAGAGCTAAAATCCGCTCCATGATCATCGGCAATAAATCAAAGAACCTGGGGGAACTCCTCAAAGCTTCCATGGAAGCTGAAATGGTGATCAAGGACCTCAACAGTCAGAAGTCATCAAGAAAAGAGCCAACCGCCATTGCAACCTCTAAACCAAAGAAGAAAGAGGTCCTTAATGTGCAAACCAAGTCAGCTCCTCAGCAACCAAAGAAAGCTGAAAATAGAGCTGCAGGTAAGAGACCTGAACTCTCTGATGCCTTCAAAAAGCGAGTAGAAAAGAAATATCCGTTCGATGAAGACGTCGAAGAAATCTTTGAGGCTCTCCTAGCAAATGACAAACTCATTTTGCCAGAGCCCAAAAGACCTGGAGACGTTGGCAAAACCAATGATCCTCGGTACTGTCCATACCACCAGATGGTCTCGCATCCTCTCAATCAATGCTTTGTTGTGAGAGAGAAGATAAACGAGATGTGGAAAAACGGAGTCATCACCTTTGACAAAAACTATGGGACTGCCTCCGTCAACATGGTGTCATGTGGACAAACACCAAAATCACCGAAGAAGAAGATCACTACTTCCTTCAAGGTGATAAAAAGAATTCAAACGTCCGAAGTGTTGGTTCCTTGCCCGACACCAGACGGACAACCCATATGGGTACATCCCGATCTCCTGGAAGATGAAAATTGGGAGATCGTCAAAACAAAGCCGACCGCTCAACAGCGAAGGCAGGCTAGGAAACATCTCCTCAGGCTCAAACGGCAAGAGAAGACCCAGCCAAAACAAGAAGTCCATGAAAAGGCAGAGGCCTCCTCTACCACTTCACTCGGGGCAACAGAAACGTCCCTTCCAGAGACTTCAAAGGCGGTAAGAAACTTCACTCTCAGTGATTTCATGCCACCTCAATTCAAAAAAGAAGCCATGCAGGGGGCATTATACTCTTGCAACTCGGTAGTTGGATTCTCCATTGATGGATACGAGTCCAGCGACACCGACGATGGATTCGAGCCCAACTACACCGGCGAGTGGGAGGAATCTCTTGAAACAGGAGAGTATCTCTCCGACGAAGAATGGGTTCCTGAAACTCACCTTATGCCAGTAATCTGGTATAACCCCTTGCAACCACAAGGATCCTGGTCTGATGATGAAGAAAACCAAGAGGCTGTACAAGAAAATGCTGTTGAGCAAGCACCCGTCGTTGCTCCAGTGGAAATCAACTATGTTGAGCCACACGGAGAAGACGAAGAAGATGATCTGGCTCCCATGCCGGATCTTGAAGAATATGCAAGGATCTTGCAGCATCTCGCTCTAGAACAAGAGCAAGACCGCGTCAACGAGATTCCTCACAATCCAGAGCCGGAAGTCCCTGAAGCTCACCAGGTACCTCCACCCTTAACTCCTGAAAATGGAGAACATTGCTGGATAGACGATCCTCTTACATCCGAGGATGAGTCTGACTCCGAGCAGGCAACATCTCCTATCAGAGCTTCCTGTAATGTAATATATCAGGACTATAGCTCTTCTGAAGCGTCGTCTGATGAGATTACCTATACTCCGACGACGCCTAGCAATGTATCCTCTGGAGCTACCTTGTCTCACGTGACTTTCACAGAGATGACACCCTCTCAGGTTTCTTCTCCTGAGACTGTGACTTCAGGATACACATTCTTCCCGACTCATCATCATGAAGAAAACCCAACTTGGGGTGATGGATGGGTCAACGAAGAAGAAAAGCTGCTGGATGCTGTTCAGGACTTGCTCCCGGAAAATGCTCCGTGCAACACAATCACTGAGGATGGCAACTCTGCTGCAGATACATCCCCAGTAGATGAAAAACGACAGCCTCTTGATCCTGAAGACAATCTTCCAAACGAAGATCCTTCTCAAGAAGCTCTCGAAGTTGGTAGAGGCACCCGCTCTGGCCGGGACTACCACAAGAATTACAACCAATCTCCCTTTACTTATGTAAATCCTTCGGGAAAAGATGTTGTAAGCGCCCCCAGTGGCAAAAACAATGAACATGCAGGCCCTAAGGAGGCTTTCAAGTATGACTTGGTTGAGCACTTCAAACACATACCTGCACGTCTTCACATCCTGGATTTATTACGAATGTCTCCACGCACTCGTGATAATCTCATCTCAGAATTACAAAAACTGAATGAGGATGTCGACAAACATGCCCCACAAGTCCTCCAAATTGAAATGGACTACCGGGTCAAAAACTCAGAAACCTCCTTAAAAGGAGAAAAAGAGAAAAGCGAGGGACATGCATCCAATGCCTCTCCGTTCAAAAGGCAGCCAGTGCAACCATCGCCTTCACTAAGGAAGACCTCCTACTTGGCGAAGCAAGGCACAACCGACCCCTGTACTTCACAGGGTACATCAAAGAAATGCCGATACATAGAGTTCAGATCGACCCAGGTTCTGCACTCAACCTTATCTCTACTTCGGCTCTTGAAGAGTTGGGCATCCCACCCAGCAAGCTAAGCCACACATCTGTATCTATCTTTGGATACGATGGGAGCACTCAAAGGCCTATCGGCAAAATCAGGTTCAAATTGCAAATCGGTGATCTTATCTCTGAGGTCACTGTGTATGCAATAAAAACCCCCTCATGCTACAACATCCTTCTCGGACGTCCTTGGATACACGAGAATGGTGTTGTCCCTTCAACTCTACATCAATGCATCAAGTTCGTCGGCGACGACGGCATGGTACATCGCGTCTTTGCGGACAGAAAACCCTTCAAAGGTAAAGAAGTCCACTTCGCAGACTCCCAGATGTATGAAGGAGAAAAAGAAGAAAAAGAGGAAATAGCACCCTTTGCTGAAAATCTCCAGAAAGATAAAGGCAAGGCTCCTCAAAAATCACCGGAAGAAAACAACCCCTCCGGCAAATTAGAAGAGAGTGGTCAATCTCCCTTCCTCATCTCCCTCAAATCTTCAAAACCTTTGGTCATCACAACCAGAGTGAAGAAGGCAAAGCAAAAGCCTGGGGGCAAATTTGTTGTTTCTCTCGTGTCTATCATGCAAGACACAGACTCGGACTCAGAGCCAGAAGACGATGCATCGTCAAGCCAAGCTGACACTCAGCAAGTTCAGCCTACTCTCACTCCGATGGAGACACCTGCTGATGTAGAAGATCCTACGTCTGCTACCTTTGTTGTTCCGGCAACATCACCAAAGCAAAGACCGATCTTCTTTCATAGATCGGATGCTTCTTCATCAAGTTCCTTGCTTGAACCTTTCCAAAACGAAGGTATGCCTCAACTATCTCTATATAGTCCTGTGGCACAAGCTATTATGAAGAAAATGGGCTATGACGCTCAAAACCCAGTCGGTTTGGGAGAAAGACGCGGTATTCTCACGCCATTGGAGCCCGCCTTGACCAAAAGCCAGCTGGAAGATTGGAGACTCTACGGATATGTAGAAAAGTCTTCACATGGGTTAGGATATGATCCTGATACCCCCCTGAGACAGTTGACACAAAAGCTTAAAAGTCGTTTTACCGACCAAGCCTCAACATCTCAAGTCCACGAAGACATCGATCTCCCTGGAAATCTCTTTAAAGAGTTACCTGACAAAGATCCAGGAAGCTCATCCAATTGGTACGATTTCTCTGATGATGAAGAGGAATCGCCCGATAATACAGACTTGTGCTATTCTGACCCAGAAGAACCCTCGTCTTCAAAAGAAATACCAGACTCAACAGGCGATTGGGACTATCTCATAGCAAGCCTTGAGGAGATCACCAATCAAGAAAATCCATGGAAAGGAACAGAGCCTTGGTCTGGTAATGCAGTTGAAACTCCAGAAGGTTTCGTTGAGTTGGAAGCCTCCGAAAATATTGTGGAGGAACCACCTTCGAACCTTCCGACAGAAGATCCTGTTGAAAAGATAGACTTGGGAACACCAGATAACCCACGTCCTGTATTCATAAGCAAGAATATAAAGGATGATGAGTTACCCGAGTATATCGCTTTTCTTCGTGAGTTCATTGATTGCTTTGCATGGTCCTACGCTGAAATGCATGGTTTAGACCCCAAAGTAGCAGTCCACAAACTCAACCTTCAAGAAGAAATCAAGCCTGTCAAACAAGGCCAAAGAAGATTCCGTCCAGATGTGATGGATAAAATTGAACAAGAAGTTCAAAAGCTCAAAAGCGTCGGCTTCATCCGTGAGGAACAACATCCAGAATGGTTGGCCAACATTGTCCCCGTGACAAAGAAAAATGGGCAGATCAGGGTCTGTATTGACTATAGAGACCTGAATAGCGCTTGCCCTAAAGATGAATTCCCGCTCCCCATACCGGAGGTGATGATTGACAATACCTGCGGATTCGAGCGAATGACATTCATGGATGGCTTCTCTGGCTACAATCAGATAAAGATGCATCCCGAGGATGAAAAACACACATCTTTTCGGACTCCATTTGGCGTGTATTGCTACACTGTCATGCCATTTGGTCTGAAAAATGCTGGTGCCACATATCAGAGGGCTATGATGAAAATATTCCAAGATATGCAGCACAAGACGGTCGAATGTTACGTTGATGACCTCGCCGTCAAAAGCAGAAGAAAAGAAGACCATCTCAAAGATCTTCGGGAAGTCTTCCTCCGACTCCGCAAACACAAACTGCGGATGAATCCTCTAAAATGCTTCTTCGGCGTCTCGTCGGGTAAGTTTCTCGGATTCCTTGTTCGGAAAGCTGGAATAGAACTTGACCCCATAAAAGTCAAGGCTATTCTAGAAATGCCCTCTCCAAGAACCCTAAGGGAACTAAAAGGGCTTCAAGGGAGATTGGCCTACATCAGACGGTTCATCTCCAATCTTTCGGGGAAATGCCGTCCATTCTCTCGATTGATGAAAAAGGGTGTAGACTTTGTCTGGGATGCCGACTGTGAAGCCGCATTTCAAGATATCAAGTCATACCTGACCAAACCTCCAGTGTTAGCTGCCCCTGCCACTGGAAAACCATTCATCTTGTACACAAGAGCTCTTGATCATTCTGTAGGCGCTCTGCTTGCACAAGAGAATGGTGAGGGAAAAGAAGCTGCTCTATACTACCTCAGCCGCATGCTAGTAGGTGCAGAGCATCGCTACTCTCCAGTCGAAAAAGAATGCCTTGCAGTGATGTTCGCCGTACAAAAGCTACGTCACTACTTGCTTTCCAACACAGTCTACCTGGTCTCAAGGATCAATCTCTTGAAGGTTCTTGTCACAAAGGCAGGTTCTCTCAATGCCCGACTGGCAAAATGGTCCATCCTTCTATCACAATTTGATATTAGGTATGTGCCACAAAAAGCAATCAAAGGCCAAGCTCTAGCAGATTTCCTCGCAGAGCATCCATTGCCTAAAGATTCACCACTCAGAGATGATCTCCCAGACGAACCTGTCTACAACATGGAGACTTCCTCACCAAATGCCTCCTGGGACATGTACTTTGACGGTGCAACCAGGACAAATGAAAACAGAAAGCTGATCTCGGGAGTTGGCATCCTCTTTGTTAGACCCGACAAATGCATGATTCCACACGCTTTCTCGCTACTGGAACCATGCACAAACAATGCAGCTGAATACCAAGCTCTGATCCTAGGATTGGAACTCGCCATCGAATCTGGTATCACCATGCTGGAAGTCTTTGGAGACTCTCAACTGATCGTCAACCAGATGAATAAAAAATATGAAGTCAGGAAGCCCGATCTGCTGCCTTATTACAACAAGGCACAATCGCTTCTGCAGAAGTTTGACATCTGCAACATCACCCACATTCGTAGAGGTGAAAACATCCGTGCAGATGCCCTGGCTGGACTTGCTGCATCTATGGCAATTCAAGAAGGGGAAAACATGCAAATTACAGTGTGCGAGAGAAGGATCCTCCCTCCTCTTAACACACACCAAGCAGTTGCTGAATGCCACCGAGTGGTTGGAAGTCGGATCTCTATCCTTCAACCTTCAATCGGCGACTGGAGGGATCCGTTCATTGATTACACTATGTTCGGAATCCTACCTGAAGATCCAAAAGAACGGGTAAGCATCCAAAGGCGAGCCCCAAACTTTCATTTGGATATCCCTTCAAAAATCCTTTACAGGAAATCCTTCAATGGAGTACTCCTACGCTGCTTGTCACAACAAGAAGCTGAAGAAACACTCAAAGAAGTTCACGCTGGTCTTTGTGGAGCTCATCAGGCTGGTCCCAAGCTCTACGACCAAATCAAAAGGTTGGGTTACTACTGGCCTACCATGGTACCCGACGCAATGCAATTTGCTAAGCGCTGCCAACAATGCCAAGTTCATGGAGACTACATTCACATGCCTCCGGAATGGCTACATCCTACAGCAATCTCATGGCCTTTCGAAGCATGGGGCATGGACATCATAGGTCCTATCTCTCCCCCTTCAAGCAAAGGTCATCGCTTCATCTTCGCCGCAACGGATTATTTCTCCAAGTGGTCAGAAGCATTTGCGTTTAACGAAATGAAGACCTCATCAGTTCTTCAGTTCCTACGCACCAACATCATTTGTCGTTTCGGCATACCCAAGAGATTCGTCCATGATAACGGACCACAATTCCGGGATCATCGATTCTACAGGTTCTGCGACAAATACAAAATTCAAAGCTGTTCTTCGACTCCATACAATCCGGCAGCAAACGGATTAGCAGAAGCCTTCAACAAGACACTCTGCAAAATCCTCAAGAAAATGGTCTCTAGTCACAAAAGAGACTGGAGTGACAAACTGTCTGAAGCTTTGTGGGCCTATCGAACCACCGTTCGAGGACCAACCCATAGCACACCATTCTCTTTGGTCTATGGATGCGAAGCTGTCGTGCCCCTAGAGGTACAAATTCCTTCTCTGAGGGTATCTCTACAAAATGACATGACTCAAGAAAGCAATGCGAAATTACGACTTCATGAGCTGGACAATCTCGATGAGAAACGGCTCGAAGCTCGACAAAGCATTGAACTTTACCAAGCACGCATGGCAGGATCTTTTGACAAAAAGGTCAGGCAACGCGCCTACAAAAAGGGTGACTTGGTTCTTGCGGTAAAAAGACCAATGGTCTTCGCTCACAAGTCCAAAGGCAAGTTTGAACCAAAATGGGAGGGACCTTACGTCATCGACAAGGTCTTCTCCAATGGCGCATATGCCCTCCTAAACATGGAAGGCGACAGATGTATGCTGCCTATCAACGGCAAGTTCTTGAAGCGGTACTACCCTTGAAGACTTACCCAACTGGGTAAGAGCAATGCCTGTATGGCCAAAACCTGTTCTCAGGTACTCGCTCGTCAAACCCACTCTCTTTAGAATTTTCATATCAAATGTCAAAATTTCTAGAAATTCAAAAACAATGCTTATTTTTATCATTTCATTGTTCAAAAACAAAAAAAAAAAAATCCAAGTTTAGGAGCCTCTCCCTGACTTGACCAAAACTTTCGATCCTTGAACCAAAATTCATGGTTTGAAACAAAAATCCGGATTCAGGGATTTCCACCCTAGTCCACCTTACCTTTTACCGCCAAATGGTTTTAGGTCAAAATTTACGACCCTCGTGTCTTTAAACAAAAAAAAATGGTTTTTCAAAAACCGCGGGGAAGTGACACTTAGTCGATACTCGCAAAACTCAAAAAATCGGAAGGATGCGAACCCCATTCGATACTTCCAAAATCCAAAAACCGTGGAGAAGCAACAAACCAGTTGATATCCACAACCCAATTTCAAAAATCGTGGAGAAGCAACAAACCAGTTGATATCCACAACCCAAATTTCAAAGGTTTGAGAAAACCTCAAATTTCAAAAATCACGAGGAAACGACATCAAGTCAGTACCCGCAAAATCAAAAGTTTTGGGAAAAGCAGGGAAGCGACGCTTAGTCGATATTTGCACCCCAATTCGCGAGGAAGCGACATTCCATCGATACTTGCAAAACCTAACCCGCGAGGAAGTGACATTCCATCAATACTCGCAAAACCGAATGAGCAAGGAAGCGACATTCCATCGATACTTGCAAGACCATTCAGCGGGGAGGCGACATTTAGTCGATACCTGCATTTTGAAAGCCAAAAAAAATCTGGCTATAAACGCCAGAACCTGGCTCTTTTGCCAAAAACCGGCTATCAATGCCACCAAATCGGCTATAAATGCCACACAAAAAAAAACCTGGCTCTTTTGCCAAAAACCGGCTATCAATGCCACAAAAAATTGGCTTTCACGCCGACAAACCAAAACTTGGCTTTCAAAAAATGGCTATCAATGCCACCAAACCGGCTATAAATGCCACAAATTGGCTATCAATGCCACCAAACCGGCTATAAATGCCGCAAATTGGCTATCAATGCCACCAAACTGGCTATAGATGCCACAAAACAAACACCGGCTTCCATGCCAACCCAAATTTTGGCTTTTACGCCATAAAATTTTGGCTTCCATGCCATCTCAAAATCGGCTTTCACGCCACAACCAAAATCAGGCTCCCATGCCAAAACAATTATTTGACAAAAGATTTTCACAAAATGACAAAGCTTTTGATCAAATCCCATTTAGCAATTGCTTTCATCACAAAAAGATTTGAGTGAGCGTAGGGAAAACAAAAAAAAGAAGTACCAAAAAAATACATGTGGTACCAAAAAAAAAGAAAGTGTTCACAAGCACTACAAAAAAAAGAAAAGTACCAAAAAAATACATGTGGTCCAAAAAAAAAAAAGAAAAGTGTTCACAAGCACTACAAAAAAAAAGAGTACCAAAAATATACATGTGGTACCAAAAAAAAAGGAAGAATAGTTTCTGCTACAAAAATCAGGAGCTTAGCCAAAAATGGTCTCCAGCCAAAGCTTCAGCTCCTCAAGCAAACTTTTGGCATCAGCCGTCAGAGTTTCCAAGGCACGCTTCTTCAGGAACTTGCCATGAGATGCTGGCGAATGCCGTAACCCTTCTTTTACACCGGGAAGCTCTTCCCCAGCAGTTTGCCATCGTTCGTTTTCTAGAGTCCTCCTCTCGAGAACTTGACCGGCATCTGCAACCCTGCGAATCAGAGTACTCTCCCTGTCACGAGCCTCTGTTATAGCAGCCCACTTAGCATCGACTTGTGCCTTCAAATGCTCAAGACGTTTCCTGGCCTCCTCAACTTCCCTATCAAGGACGTTAAGGTCATGCCTCAATCCGATGATGGCTAGCTCTTCCTTGTTCTTCTCCCGAACTAGCTGCTTCTTGCTTTGTGTAGCCTCATTCAGGTCAGACTTAGCCTTATCAGCAGGGTCCAAGAACATCTCCTTGAAGAATTGGTCGTCAGGGAAACCCATGGTCTCAAACCACTTGTCACCCAGTGCAATGATCCTATCAACGGTCGCCCTGGCACCTGTGACATCCAGACCAACCTCTTCGGTATCAGTGAGAATCTCCTGCACATGTGGGATCATGCCAAATCCTGCTTCCAAGTGTCTAGAAAGGAGAGTCTTGATCCAAGAACTCAAAACCCGAGCCAGCACCTTCTTCGCAAATTGAAGAGACGAACTGGATGAAGATTCACCCTTCTCCGTTGATCGGCTGCTCATGTCATGTCCCATTGGAAGAGTCACAAAAGAACTCTTTCCACTTGGAGCCACTGGAGAGGGAATCTCAACACGAGGCATCTCCTCAATCATGTCAGAACTGGTCTCTACCTCCGGATCGACCTCTGGCATCCCTTGCTCTGGTTCTGAAGAAAGCGATGGACTCTCTTCTGTCACTTCAAAACCTGCAAATGAAACACAAAAAGGTATGAATATGATCCTGTTAAAAAAAAAAAAAAAAAAAACCATCAGGGTCATCACTACAAAATACCTTATTCGACGACTGGCGGAACACTCTCTTCCTCCATGAACTCATCGGAAGCATCATCAACATTTGCGTCCATTAATGGTTCAAAGTCATCGGAATCCTGTGGCAAGTCAGCTGACAAGAAAAATGTTAGCAAATCAAGTCGCAGGCACAAAAAAAGAGAAAGCGAAAGAAGTTATACCAATTGGAGATTCCAGAATCATTCCAGAGTCCCTAGGTTCTTCTTCAGATGCCATAACCGGCTCCATCACCGCCTCATCGGTCGGAACCTCAGGCATCGCCAAGTCTTCATCCTCTGCTAAAAAAAAAAAAAAGAAGCAGCAGCAGGGTGAGAAAACAAATCAGAACATGGAAAGCCCCATGAAAGAAGCAGAAAAAGAAAAAGGAAGAATCATACCTTCACCAATGGTCTCTTCTCCACGGCTCCTCTTCTCTGGAGGCTCGTCGACAGCCTCTGGCACCTCCTCGTTGATGGTTAGAGTGATTTCCATGTCAGGAGAGTCCTCATGTGGCCCCTCGCTGTGATGATGACTCATCTTCTTCTTACCTCTACGGGTTCGCTTCCTAGAAGAACCCGCCCCACTGTCAGAGTCAGGTCTCCCACTTAGCTCCTCACTGGATGGTCTGCTCTTGCCAGTAGACTCCACGGAAGCTCGTCTCTGTGCCGCTTGCATCCAAGCGTCGAGCTCAGTTTCCTCCTGTTCTAGCTGCTCCAAAGCCTCATCAGGTACTTCCCGAACAGCTTCAGAACCAATGACGCCCTGGTCACCGAAAAAGCCTATCTTGTGCTTCTCTCCAGAAAGGAAGGCCCAAACTTCCTCTCGCTGGACGCCATCCGACCTTCCAGTACCTTTCCCCGAAGACAGCTTTACATCAAGCTCCTTCTTGGAAAGCCCCCGATATGCCAAAAAGCTCTCCGCGAACCACTTCGTGAAGCCGGCAGTTAGGAAAGTCGACAGCTCAGGATAAGAGATCGTGGCAGTAGTGTCTTCAGCACTATAAAAAGCCCATGCATTTCTGCCATCCTGCAAACCCCCAAAACGCTTCACCATACTCGAAGGCGCTCCAACAACGCCTTGAGAGAAGCCCAACTGAAGCGCAAAGCGAGAAGGTACATACGGCTGGATGTCGACGAAAAGATGTCTGCGGTACACCATCGTGCCGACTCGTATGCTGAAAAGCCACTCCTTCTCTGCATTGGTCAAAGAGTAATGCCTTCCTGACCCTGCTCTAGTGGAGTCTCGGGAGGCACCAAAATCAAAAGCCTTATTCCGCAACTCCGGAGAAAGCTTCACTGAAGACTGTCCCATCTCGACGTCCCTGAACCGTCGGATCCTCATGCGGGCAAACAAAAGTGATTCGGATACGGCTTTTCCCTTAGCCAATCGAATCATCAGAGGATCATCATCCTGTGCAGCACCCAGCTGGTGGAAGCCAGGACAGTGGTATACAAACCACGAATAAAAGATATGGGCTGAAAATACCCTATTCATAGGGAGCCCAAGCCGAACCAAGAAAGCAACAGCCTACAGTTCGGTACACAGGTAGGAGTAAAGAGCGGGCACCAAAGCAAGCCGCTCTCCAAACGCCATCTGACAAGCCGGAAAAATACAATGCGGCCTGATGTGCGTCCCATCTCCACCAGCAAAAATAGCCTCACCTAGCCAAAAAGTGAGGTAAACAGCAAGATCTCTCCGCAGTGTAATGTCAGAACAAATGGCATCTGTGCTCGCGAAGAAACCCTTCAACTCTTCCTGCATGGCCGAAGTCTTCTTCCTGTCTTCCTGGGTCATGCTATCAGAAGACTCTTTGTTGTCAAAGAAGTTGAAGAATGAAGAGCCATAACTCTTCCAACTGCTGGATCTCACTTTCGAGCCCTCCTTAAAAAAATCATAGAAGGTGACGAGCTGAAAGTATAGGAGCCTGAACTCCTCTGACTGCTCCTCAAGGACGCTGTCAATCGGCATGAACTCCTCATAGAGTTTGCCAAGGATGGGCAATCCAGTAATAGCACTCAACTCCTTCAGAGAAAAACCAATCTCACCGTTCGTGACAACGAAGGTATTGGTCTGAGGGAGGAAAGACTCCAACATAGCCATGAAGGCATCATCGGAAAAAGTCACGGTCTCCCTAAAAGCGCGGACCGCGTCAAAAATCCCGGCTTCCTTCAAAACGGCGCCCCCAATCAGCAAGGTGTGGTCAGTCCATGACTTCCAATCGGAGTCAGCATTGAAACGGCCACGAAGTCGAAAAGGCTTCACCCAAGTACTGCCGTCACCGCTGAAAACGCCAAGGCCCACCGGTCTCAAATCGGCCGACGGATAATCAGAGCCTTGGTAGCCGCTGGCTGGCATCAACATGTCCATACGGACAGGTGGCTTCTCCGCATATCCGGAGGGTCCACCAACAAAAACCCCGGTCTTGATCACACTGGTCCTCTTCACCCAGCTCGGAGGATCTTCCCTCTTAGGGCACGTGGGAGAAAGGCTCAGGATCGAGATGGTCCGGTCAAAAGACGACCGGGTAGAAATAGTTCTCTCCTCACCATTTGCTGTGTAAGAGAACTGAAAACATCTCCTTTGGTATGTCAAGTCGTCAGGGACTGCATCTCCAAAGAAGAAGGTAGGCTTGGGCAAAACCCTCAGATCGTCCATAACCCAAGGACGGTTGCTTACCATGATCTTATAGAACTCCTCATCCTTGAGAGCAATCAATCGCTGTCTCATCTCATCACGATTGAGGGAATCGCATTCTTCCAAGTTCTTCTCAACAAACTGGACCTTCTCCCAGGCCTGCTGAACGGCCACATTAGAAGATCTGGCGGATCGACGAGGTACGCTTGTAGCAGGCTCTTTACCCTTGTTCGCTCTGGAGGAACCACCTGCAAAGGTTGGAAAAGAAAAAGATCGTCATCAAAATGACAGGATTTCGCTAAAAAAGAAAAAAGGGTCACTTTGTCCCACCAAAAATCTGGCGAAATTTTGGCATGGTTCCGGGGCAATTCCGAAGAAAAGGGAAATACCCCAAAAGAAATAGAAAGTTTGAAGATGGGCTCAACATTGCTGCGGGCTCCGAAACTCCAAACTTTCGAAACCTCAAAATCTCCGCAAAATCAAGAAGGGCTCAACATCACTACGAGCTCCAAATTCCCAAATTTGCAAAGATCTTCAGGTATGCTATCACATCATGCTACTCAATTCAATTTACAAAAAGTACATGCATGAACATCTAGATTTGCATAAAAACGCATTATCATGATGAGCAAAAAAAAAAAAAAAAATTAGGCCACGTGGCCGTACGGACCAGATCCGTACGGATCTGTCCGTACGGCCCACAAAAAAAAAAAGAAAAAAAAAACTTTCTCAAAAAAAAAAAAAAAAAAAAAAGGGGGAGAAAGAAAAGAACAAAAAAAAAGAAACTTTCTCAAACAAAAAAAAAAAAAAAGAAGAAAGAAAACAGCAAAAAAAAAAAAATAAAAAAAAAAATGGGCTTTTAGTCAGAAAAAAAAAATCCCTCTTACCAAGAGCATACAAAAATGGTTTCATGCCTCTTTTGAGTTGATTGAACCATACAAAAAATTTCCAAGCCCCATGAGCTTCCAAAGAATCAAACCATCCAGCCTCATATACCAAATTGAGCCAAAATCTTGAAATTGACATTCCACAAAAATCCAAACCACTCCAATGGACCCACACAGTCCCAAAGAGTGACCAAAAACCAAATCCTGGTCCCCTAACTTGCCACATGCAGCTTGTTAGGTCACCAGACCAAAACCAAAAACCAAATCCTGATCCCCCAACTTGCCACATACAGCTTGTTGGGTCACAAGGTCAAAACCAAAACCCGATCCCCTAACCTGCCATATATAGCTGGTTAGGTCACAAGATCAAAAACAGAAACCCAAATCCACATCCCTGATGTCATCTTCAAAACTTTGCCTCGAGATGGTGTGTGATTCCTTTCACTACCATAAAATTCCCCTGGAAGCTCAAAGGCTACTCTACCAAAAGAAAGATTGCTCAAAGACTCTTGGTCAAGACACAAGCTCTCCTTCAAAAATCTCTTCGAGGCACATCGACTACAAAAGTCAAGCAACTCGTCGCTGTACCTCGAGGGGGCATTTGTTGACACCAAAAATGTCACTTTGCCTCTTCAATATCAAGAAAGCTGCATGAAGTCGCAACCTGCCATAAAAAGGCAATGCAACTTCTCCAAAAAATCAAATCTTGTCAGAATCAAACAAAAACTGCAAGATCCTTCAAGATAGCCAAGAGAAGAGTACACATGAAGTTTCGGGCCATTTCGACAACATTTGGCCTAACTTCACTTCTCCGACAGCTAAACAGGAGCTCTCGGCGGCGACATCATCGGAGACGTCAAAACTTCGATCAGAGCCTACAGATGACTCCAGCATGTCTCAAAAGGGTTCCATGCCAAATTTCAAGTCAAACCGACAACGTTTGACCCTCCATCAATGCTCGAGCAGCAAAATCAAGCCTCCCGGCAGCGGGAACCACCAAAGCCTTCGCTCATCAAACCAAGTGCATGAGTGACTTCAACATGCTTCCAAAAGGCTGCACGTCAAATTTCAGGTCATTCTGACAACGTTTGACCAGGTTTCGATGCTCCGAGAGAAAATCAAGCCTACCGGCGGCGGAGCAACCCGGGACCATGACATCCAAAACGGAGCCCATGGAACGTCTCAAAATGACTCCAATAGGCTCCCCGTCAAATTTCAGGTCAATCGGACATCGTTTGGCCACATATCAACGCTCGGCATTTTCCCCGCAGCAAAATCAAGTGAAGCATCGATGGGACCCCAAACGGCTTCAAAACTCAAACAAAAGCCTATGGTTGGTCTTATTTATTGCTCAGGAGGCTCCACCTCAAATTTCAGGTCATTCCGACATCGTTTGACCAAGTTTCAACTTCTGGCGGAAAATCAGCAGCTCTACGCGACAAAGTCTTCGGCTTTCCCGGAAAATTGGAAACTTTGCACTCTAAAAATGCAAGGATTCTCATCAAGTTTTCTACAGGGAAATCAAGCCAATAAATGAGAAGAAATGTCAAGAAAAATACAGAAGAAAACGGCGACGAAAAAGACCTCAAAACGACCGCAAAACGGGCTCCGAAGGGGAAAATTCCCCCAGGGTCGCAGGCCCCTGCGACCATGGCCCATGGTCGCAGGCTCCTGCGACCATGGCCCATGGTCGCCGGCGACCATGGAAGTCCGGGTCACCGGATTTTTCGCCGGTGACCCGTTTTTCCGTCTTTTTTCGCGTTTCGCGCACTTTGGCCCTTGTGGTTTCCTGAAAATGTGATTTTTAATGCTTGAAATTGACTCATATCCGACGACATCTCGGATCCGCCGTCAAAAGCATAAAATCATCAGTGATCGCTCCAAGATCGCCAACCGGCTGACCAAGAAAGTGCACTTTCTGTCCGACCGATCGTGAAATCGACAAGACAGATGTCACCGACCCGCTCTTAGCTATCAATGTCTGAAGTTACATGTTCATCCGATGTCGATCAGCATGTAGATCCATCGATGATCATCGCCAGAAGAATTCCAGAAGACACGGCATGGCCCGCGACTCTTCGACTGCTCGGCGACCAATTAATGTGGTTAATTGACTAGCTTTATTGCAGTCATTAATTCATTTCTTTGGACGGCCCAATCAGAAGCAAGCATTTGGAAGTTACAAGTCAATTGATTCATGGCATTTAACCCATGAAACTCCTCCCATTATGGTAATTAAGGTGATTAAAAGCCCTTAATCTCCATCGGCCAATCAGATTCAAGGAAAAAGGAGTTACAAAATCAAGAAATAAATCTTGTAACTCCTCTCATTAAAGCCATTAAGGCTCATAAACCCTCCTAAATGGCTACCAAAAGCCTATAAATAGGAGAGCATTCCATTGAAATGAAGGAGGAAGAAAATCGGGATCAGAAAATCGAGATCGATCAATCGGAGATCACTTCCAAAGCACCACAGATCCAGAAATCTGAGAGGAAGAAAAAGATCAGAAAATCAGAAAATCAGAAAATCGGAATCAGAAAAAAAGAGATCGGATCGGAAGAGAGCGGAAAGAATCCAGAGAAAGAAAAAGAGAGAAAAACTCTGCTGAAGTTCTGCACCGGCCACCACTACAAGGTGACAAAAGTCCCTTGGGGGGCACCCCCCCCCAAGATCCTTGCCTTCTCCCGCTGCCTCCAATGGCTTAGACATGGCTTTTCAGCCCGTCTACTTAGCTTTTTATTGGACATAGGACCTTCTCTTGGTCTTTGTCCTCTAAAAACCTGAGGTTATAGCCAAGCCAAGCGAATCAAGAGCATCCTCTGTTCTCATCTGCATGGATGATGGCGAAGCCCACACATGGCTTGCGACCGTCAATCTGAACGAGTCCCCCACAATCTCCTGAAAAGTTAGATCTTCCTTTTCTTGCTTTTCATTGTAGTTTGTATTTTTCTAAAAGAGACAAAAATCACAACTCTTGTCTTTCATTATTGATAAGAATTGTAAATCGGCTATAAACGCCAAAATCGGCTATAAATGCCAAACAAAATCGCCTTTCACGGCAAACCAAGAAAATGTCTCTTTTCTTAAATATTTGTGCAATGGAAAACTTGAAAGAAGTTGATTTCCTTTTTACTTGCGAAGGTTGATCTCCGGATTACCACTTGCAATTCCAAGTAAAATAGAAAATTTGGCACACCCACACAAAGAAATGTTGATGCACGCTTCAGGCCCGCCAGGGCGCGAAAGGGCCGGACCCGACGGGCTCCCACGTTCCGCCGACCCCGGTAGCCGCCCCACGGCGCCTCGGAGCGCGTTCCATCAATGACTGTCTAATGGACCGGGATTATGGTCTGCCATTTGCAAAAAGAGAAAGTTTCATTCAATTGACATAATGAAACAAACCATTAATATTGGTCTGGAGCAACGTGGGAAAAAATTAGTGCATTGGATATCCACAACAGAGACACACACATGTTACATCATTACCAACAATGTATATATCCTGTAAAATTTTCTAAGAGAATCTAAGAGCATTTTCATCTATCACCCTTTAAACCCCATGTTCCTTGTCATTGCAAAATTATTCCCTTGAGGCAATATCAATCCCCAAATCCCAATCAACCTCAATTGTAAGCCCCTCCCCTTCCATCCCACATCATCATTATCATCATATTAAAGATTGGATGTTGAGTTCTACTAATAGACCAAAAATAAGGTATGAAGGCACAGATCCTAACCACAGACTAGGGTTCTCCACGTTCACATAAATTCCAATCACATATCATTTTAAGTGCATTCCTTTGAGTTCCACCCAGAGAATTCAAAGGTATAAAAAGGAAAAGGGCTTTCCAAATGACGTCTAAACACACAGTATATTATAATGGCTAGAATGCCCATTTTCTCCATCCCACATTCCCATAGATAAGATTGGGAAATTTTGTGTGCAAACATGCTTTTCAAATACAAACAAAAATCTATTAGAAATGTAGAGTGAGAAACTTTTCCCTTCCATTTGACAAATACGATCCCAATATGAGTTGGGGTACATCCAAACACAACCCAAATAAAAAACTTCAACCACAAAAAATAAAAATAAAAAAATAAAAAAAAGTTGGGCCTCGTAAAAAAGTTCTCATATAATAGTTCTCACTTGAATATTTTCAAGTATTTAACAACTCCCTCTAGTAGCACCATCGACATTAATCTTCAACAACTCCATAGGGGTGGTCCACAAAACCAACCTCTTCTCCTTTAAATGATCTACAATTATACACAATATACAAACCTCCCAATTAGAGATAATATCATTGATACTAATATCGAAATAACTCCTTCCTATCCAAGGCCCATTTGGCAATCCTTAGAGTTACCACTGCAAGAAGATCCTCAATGGAAGAGGATAATCCCTTGTCGATCCTACTATTTCTTTCTTTTTATACCGACCAAAGAACTGTGAAAGGGGCTAAACTCCAAACGAGGATACCGCACCCAAAAAAAGTGGAGATTCACTTTTCCTTAGTAGTGATTCTCTAGTGTTTTTTGGATTCGAATGGTGAAAACTGAAAACTATGTAAAGAAAACCATTACAAAACATTTAATTAAACAAAAGAAAAAAAATGTATGAATCACTTTTTTTAACAGAAACTTTAGTTTCACATTCACTATAGAATAAGGCTTTCTATCGACCCCTTTCTGGGAGAAAAAAACATTGTCCTATTTTTTGCAAGTAGTAGTAGAGAGTAGAACACTTTTCGCATACAAAAGAAATCCAAACAGGAAAAAAGAGGTTTTTTTCAAGAGAATTCTTTTTTATCCCTAATTTTCTCTTCCTCCAAATAGGCACTTACGATGCATATATGGGCCCAAGCCTCAGAATTTCTTGACTTTGATTGGTTGCATTAAGAGATAGATTCCAAGAAACAAATTATGGCTGGGACCTAGTTTCAGATTTGTATAAATAGGAACTCTGTCTCAGATATCCAATAAGTGGACATGATTAGTGATTACCCAACTTTGGATAGCCCATGTAGAGAAATGTCTACAAAATTGGAGGATCCAAATGCTGCAAATGGTGACTGGAAACTTAGTTGGTTAAAAAAACCAAGCTACAGTGCACATTTTAAGTTGAGCACCCCGAGTGGAATTCTGATACCCAAACTCCAAATCCAACATCGAGACTTGATTTTAACCCAAAATCTAACAACGCCAACAAAAATTTCACTTTTGATTGAGTTGGGGCATATGAGTTCATTTGGCCCTACCCAAGTTAAACCCCGATGACTGATAGCAACTATTTTAGTCGTTTTGTGGTTGTTATCAGCACCAGCTTCAACAACAATGAACATATGGACAAAAACAGGAAGATAAAATCACTATCAAAGACTTAGTCCATATGGCTTTATTGGACTAACGTGCCCTAGAAAAGTAAAGTGAAAAACTTTTCCCTTCCATCTAACATATACAGTCCCAAAACAAGTTGGGGTACCTCAAGACACTGCTCAGATCAAAAACATCAACTAGAAAAAAAATCAAATTGAAAACACATACACACGATGAAACAAAAGATCTCTACTAAGAGAAATTGCAGCGAAGAAAAGAACCCTGTAAACATGAACCTTGGAAATGTGGGAAGTGATGAAACAAAAAAATGAAAAAGAAATAAAAGAGAAGAAGAAATGAGTCTTACCTTGTGATCCCCAAGCCCTCAATCTCTTCTCCACTGTGAAAAGTGCAGTCCAAGGGAAGGAAGACGAAGAGAACCTACGCTTTGGGTTTCTCCGTTCAAAGGGATATGAGATATGACGGAGGATCTGACGATATCATCACTTAGGGCAAAATAGTCAAAAGATAAGTACGAACAACTAAATGGTTATTTTATTATTTTTCTTCATAAAATTAATTAATTGCAATGTAAGCTTAATTATTTGGTAAAAATCCCTAAAATATTTATAGATTTAAAAATTAAAAAAATAAAATATTGTAGTATTAAAATATTTGTTGTTTGGTAGTATTTGAAAAATTCAACAGATTCTGAACTAAATTGTTTGGTATATAGTATATATTAAAATCAACATTTACCTCATTTCCAAATCAAAGATGCAATTGATTTGTAATGTAACTAAATGACTACAACATTTCCGAAGAATTTAATTCCATGTAATCAAGAAGGATCGCTTATATTTTATAGACTGGAAACTCATGATAAAGTGGGTTCCTCGAGAATTCAATTCTATGGGAAGAAACATACTCAATATTTTCAAGATGCGAGATTCATTGTAAAGTGGGTTCCTTTGAATTCTCAAGAATTCAATTTGATGCAAAGAAACAAACTCTCATCTATTTTCATGATAAGGAATTTATCGTGAAATGGGTCCTTTGAATTCATAGGAATTCAATTCCAAAGAAAAAAGGCCCTTTTATATCTTCGAGAAAACAATTCCTTGTACAGTGGGATCATTTAAAAGATTATTGGAAACTCAACTTTAGGTATACAAATAGACATTATGTTTTCTAAATAAATATAAGAAATAAAATAATCTCGCTAATGAATGGGTTTGTTACGAATGGGACGAAGCTCCACTTAATAAATGGGTAGTTTTGTCATTGGGGCTTAGTGAAGGGTATTTTGAAATTTTTAGAAATATGTTATTTTGGGTCTATGTTAGGTAGATAAGATTATTTTGAAAAACTTTCATGAGGACACCATATCCATCCGACATCCGAAAGTCCCTCATTTCTAACCGTTTGCATTTCACTTAAGTGAGGGGTCATAGTTGTTGTCTCAGGAAAAGTTGACTTTAGACCACGATTTCCGAAACATGTCGATCTCGAGTTCATTAGAAAGATGAAATTATTTCAAGATGCTCCTTGATTTTTATAAGCTGAATTAGGAGGCTTTGGGTTGCTTGATCATCATGAAGTGGGGCCCACCAAATGTGCACCGTCTACATTGTTTTGGCCTCATATGGTCCCTGATTCACTTGACTTTTGTTCTTTGAGATTAGGGGTGACCTAAGATAGCTCTTCCTTGTGGTTTGGAGTGCTTGACTTGATTATTTGATGGTTGGAGTGGATTTTGACCTTTGACTTAGCTTCATATACCCTGTTTTTTCTTTATAACCTTGATTTTGATTCAAAGATCTTGATTTTGCTTGATGGGCCTTGACTTGGCTTCACAGACCCCAATGTATGGCCTAAACTTATAGACTTTGCTTTGTAGACCTTGTTTGTGGCCTATCTTTCTGGAATTTGATTTTTTCTATATGCCAATAGCATGGATGAATAATACTGGAGATGGTATGATTCTCTATCTCGAATGATAACCACGCCATAAATGAAGAATTTAATTTCTATTTTAGAGTATGTTGGGTTTTTGTTGTAAAATAATTAGAGGAAGGAGAGAACTAGATCATTTGAAAGGAGAGAATTCCCCACCGTTGTGTATCTTATTGAGAAAGACCACTACTATATGTATACACAAAGACCACTGCTATATGGATACACTTACTTGCCATATGAATGGCTACAGTCAGGGCCTAATTGAGGCCATTACAGATCTAATGAAATCATCTAGCTTAATAAGGAGAATACAATCTAGCCAAGAAAGGAAGAAAATAATATACAGTGTTGACCCAATCTAACTAGATCCCACATGAGATATTTATGTTCATGGGCCAATTTTGGGTTGGGCCTGCTTCTGATGGATCTTAGTGGACTGGTCCTTATCCATTCTACACTCCCCCTCAAATTGATGGTGGGTGGAACCAAGCAACAATTTGGAAACAAGATAATTATGACGATCACGGGGTAGTGCCTTAGTAAAAATATTAGCCAACTGATCATGAGAAGAGACATGGTAGATTGATGGTGTCTAAAACTAAATGTTGACGGATGAAGTAACAATCAATCTCGATGTGTTTGGTGCACTCATGGTAGACTGTATTTTTAGCAATCCGGATGGCACTAGTGTTGTCAGCATAGAGAGGAGTTAGGGTGGTGAGAAAATTTCCAAATTCATGGAGTAAGCGACGGAGCCAAACAATTTCACCGCTTACTGAAGACATAGAACAATATTCAGCCTCTGCTGAAGATTTGGATAATGTAGTTTGCTTTTTGCATTTTCATGAGATGATGGGGTGACCAAGAAACATACACCAACCCGTGGTGAAGCGATGAGTATCGGGACAACCAGCCCAATCTGCATCTGCATATGCTTGAAGCTGTAAGGATGTCATCGAAGGGTAAAATAGTCCACGATTTCGAGTACCTTTAAGATATCATAGAATACGATAGACTGCAACAAGATGTGCTTTGTGTGGGTTACTGACAAATTGACTCACAGTATGTACTGCGTGAGAAATATCAGGCCGAGTCATTGTCAGATAGAGGAGACTTCCTACAAAAATGTTGAAAGAGTGTAGGATCCTCAAGCGGACATCCATCATCCTTGCTGATTTTAACATTGAGCTCAAGAGGTGTATCAAATGTCTTCGCATCTTGAAGTCTGGCTGTCCCGATTAAGTCATCTGCATACTTGGTTTGGTTAACACGAATGCCTTCCTTGCTCCTTGAAATTTCGAACCCAAGAAAGTATGTCAAAGCTGCAAGATCTTTCATCTGGAATGAACACATAAGATGAGTCTTGAGGTCTGCATATACCTATAGTATCATTGCCGCTGATTTCATATCTTCAACATATATCAAAAGAATTGTACAGCCACGTGATGTTCAACGAATAAAGAGGGAGCTATCACACAGACTTTGATAAAAATTTGCCTGTAAAATGGCTGAGCGAAACTTGTCAAACCAAGCGCGAGGGGCCTGTTTAAGGCCATATAATGACAGTTTTAATTTGCAGACATACTTTGGTGGAGAGGCATACCCTGGGGGTGGACACATGTAAACAGTCTCCTGAAGATCACCGTGTAGAAACGCATTTTTCGCATCCATCTGCCAAAGAGGCCAATTTTGAGCAGCTGCAACACTGATGAGACAACGAACTGTGGTCATTTTCGCAATTAGGGCGAAGGTCTCTTCATAATCCAGGCCATATTCTTGTTTAAAACCTTGAGCAATCAGTCTAACCTTGTATCTATCAAGACTCCCATCGGATGTGACCTTAATGGAATAAACCCATTTACTTCCGATGATAGAAGCATGTGCAGGAAGTGGAACCAAATCCTAAGTAGAATTAGCTTCGAGAGCGAGCAATTCCTCTACTATCGCATCTTGTCAACATGGTATTTTTTAGGCCTATGAGTAGGAGGTGGGGATAGAAATGGGATCTAAAGAAGTAAACAGCACAGGAAAACCATATCTGTCAGGTGGAACTGAAATACGACTAGAGCGCCGCAGTGTAGGAGGATCTAGAGGGTCATCACCTAAAGTGGATGGAGCCGACAAGAGAAGTTGATCTGGAGCAAGTGTAGCATGAGGCATAGGCTTTTATTGGTGAACATAGACTTGAGTGATCGGTGGTGGAGTTCTAGATTCTGGATACTGAGGGAGATATGAAACTTGAAGAGGGTGATGTTCATGCCGAACAGAGTAGAAAGGAACATGTTCCAAAAAGACAACATTCCGTGAAATACGGAGGCGATTATCTTTAGGATCATAACAAAGAAATCCTTTGTGTTCATCACTGTATCCAAGAAATAAACATTTAACAACCTGAGGTGATAATTTAGTACGCTCAATGGATGGGAGATGGACAAAGCATAGATAGCCGAAGACTCTCAAATGAGAATAGGTAGGTGAATGGCCAAATAGACATTCATACGGAGAAACCTTATTTAGCATAGAACGGGGTAATCAATTGATGATATGAATAGTCGTGTGAGTAGCTTCACACCAAAATCTTGATGGAACAAGTGCTTCAATCAAAAGAGATTGAACCATCTCAAGAATATGTTGGTTCTTCCTTTCAGCAATCCCATTTTATTTGGGTGTGTGAGGACAAGATTTCTGATGAATGATACCTTTACTAGATAAGAAAGAGGAAAATCCAGAGGACATGTACTCTCCCCCTGAGTCAGAACGTAAGATTTTGATTGATTTTTGAAATTAAGTACAAACCATATTATAAAACTTTTGAAAAGTAGAGAAATCATATTTGAACCGTAAGAAGTAGATCCATGTATATCTACAATGATCATCAATAAAAGTAACATAATATTTATATCCCATTCTACTTAGGTGAGGAGCAATACCCCACACATCAGTGTGAATGACATTAAAAGCTTCACTGGCACATGAGAAATGAACGGGAAAAGGTAACACATGACTTTTGCTAAGACAACAAGCTTCACATTTAAATTTAATAAAAGCAGAAATAAGCTTATTATCAATTGAATGTTCCAAACAACCAAGTTTAAACAAAGAAAGTAAACTAAAATTATTTAAGTGGCCAAGACGTCAATGCCAAACAGTCCATAATTTATTTAAAACACACATAGAAGTAGCAAAGAAGGAAGAACTCGGTCTCATATCTAAAAGGAATAGCCTGCCATGCTTACTCCCTGTCCCTATCACCTTCTAAGTTTGCCGTTCCTGTATAACACAACCAGAAGGAGAGAAATTAACAAGATATCCACAATCAACTAATTGACCAACAGAAATCAAATATGCAGATAATTGTGGAACAAAATAAACAATGGAGAGAGAGTGGGGTTCTTTTCCGGTTGTGGGAAGCTCTAAAGAACCTATGTCAGAGATGGACATGCGCTGACCATTTGCTGTGGTTATGGTTTCATGTCCAACATATGCTTGAGAAGCTTATAAATTTTGTTCTACTGTAGTCATATGATTTGAGGCTCTTGAATCTAAGACCCATGTAGAGGGTTTTAAGGATGTAGAAAGGGTAGTGGAGGAATGAAATGCAGAAAAGGTAGTGAGAGGAAGAGACAGACCATTAAATGCCCATGGAGGTGAATGCAGATGCAACAGAAGAGTTGATCATTTCTCAAATCTGAGTGGGAGTTAGAGTCACCGTCTCAGCACAATCTGGTTGAGCAGCTTGTGGGAGTGCTGCATGAGCTTGAAATGCACTCTGTTTTTGCTGTTAGGGCTGTTCAGTTCACTTTGGGGGTCTCCTTTTGCATTCAGAAATGATATGACCAGTTCGCTTGTAATAATTACAAAATAGTTTCTTCCTACAATTTCGAGCTATATGTCCATAGCCTTTGCATTCGAAGCACTGAGATTTCTGACCAGGAGATGTAAGGAAAGTTGTCTTTTCTGCTGGAGGTGCAGGGGTGGTAAGAAGAGCCTTTGGTTCCACCATGAGAGAATGTTGTGACACAAGACGAATCTCTTCCTGAAGGACCTCCTGCACACAGGTATCTAAATCTAGGGAATTTTGCCCATTCATAAGAGCAGCGCGAACTGGCTCAAATTCCGGACGTTGATCATTAAGAACTGGCTGATATGCAACTCCTCTTGAAGCTTAAGAGCTTGCGGTAGGAATTTTGATGAGACAGAGTATAGGAGCATTTGGTCCCTTTCTGTCCATAGAGTCAGGAATCAATTGTAATATTCCTAAACTGTTTTATAACCTTGACAGTATTTGGCCAGTTCTGCGTCCAGATGGAACTTCCTGGCTCTATTTGTCTAGTGGTACAACTTTTTCATATGGTTCCACATATCAGAGGCCTTTGTAAAGGCTTGTAGGGACATGGAAAGGGATGGATCAACTGAGTTGAGTATCCATGTCACAACCTTAGCATTATTCTGATTCCATGTGGCAACTGCCTTCTCATCAGCAGTCCTGGATGCGGTACTGGAACTATCTACTAGAATTCACAAATCTGACTTGATTTGAACAATCCAGTTTCCAGAGTATAAAAAGACCATATTCGTGTAACTACTCAATAAATTTGATGCAGATCCAATGGTTGAATGAGAAGGAAGAGATGATCTTGTGAAACTGGCAAACTAGAAATGAGGTCAGATGACTATTTTTTCTTGTTCAAAGAAGAAGGAAGCAGATCTGTGATGATAAGGCAGAAAGGAACTAGAGATCTGACCAGAAATCTGATTTGCAAGAAAAAGGGACTGGGCAACCCTATTTTCTGTCGTTGGATCTGACAATGTGGTTCACAGTCTGAGCAATAGAACAATCAGATCTCTGTAGATTCAAGGGACTGGTTTTCTGCTTCCAACAGACCAAGTCCCATCCAAATCGGATGAAAATCCAAAATGTTGGATGGCTGAAATGAAAATTGTTGTGAAAAATAGGAGATCCACGAGAATGTGTAGAAATACTCCTTTGAGGCAGCAAAAAAATTCTTGAAAAATCACCAGAATTCTTGGAATAAGTAGTCGACCATCACAGTTAGGATAACTTTGGGTATCTTAATCATCACGGGTGGGCCACCATTGAATCAGGGCTGATCAGCAAGTTCTCCTTGGTCCCAAATGACAAAAAACTTCAGAAATACAGATTTGAATCTATATTGATTATTCTTGAGATTTATTGTAGCTCTGATACCATGTAAAATGATCAGAGGAAGGAGAGAACTAGATCATTTGAAAGGAGAGAATTCACCACCGTTGTGTATCTTATTGAGAAAGAGCACTACTATATGTATACACTTACTTGCCATATGAATGACTATAGTCAAGGCCTAATTGAGGCCATTACAGATCTAATGAAATCATCTAGCTTAATAAGGAGAATACAATCTAGCCAAGAAAGGAAGAAAAAATATACAGTGTTAACCCAATCTAACTAGATCCCACGTGGGATATTTATGTTCATGGGCCAAGTTTGGGTGGGCCTGCTTCTGATGGATCTTAGTGGACTGGTCCTTATCCATTCTACATTTGTGTGTTTCAAATATTCAAAAAGGTATCTTTTTCTAAAAAGGTGTTTTTATCCTTTTTCCATTACTTGTTTTTCATAAAATGGGTTGTGTGCATTTGGTGAGTGCATAGAATTCCACATTGAGAGTGTGGAGAACTTTTTGTGACCTTTATAAGCATGGGAGATGCTTCTGTGAGAGTAACTCTCGCGGTCAAGAGTATCTCCTAGGGGTGCACAAAAAAACCGCTAACCTTCAAACCGTTCGGTTCGATTTTTTGTTTGAAGGTGTAGTTAAACTGCTCAAACCGAACCGAACTAATTATATAAATATATATTTTTTATAAAATATATAAAGGAATATGAAAAATTACTTGAAGAAGACTCGAACCCTCACTCCGTTACTTGAACTCTAACGTCTCTCACCAATTGAACAGCCATTTTTTCGTGAGAAAAATTAATTAAAAAAAATAAAAAACAAAAAACCGTAACCGAACTGAACCGAACCGGTTCCTTTCAATTCGGTTCAATTTGGTTTGAGCACATGGGCGGTTCGGATCGGTTCGGTTTGGGAAAATGTAATACCGATGGGTTCAGTTTGGTTGATTGTTTCCCCTCTAAACCGATCCGAACCACCCATGTGCAGCCCTAGTATCTCTCTATAAGCATTTTTATATACTTTATACTTTGAATTGCTTTGAGTTAACCTACATGCGCATGCAAGTCAAGCAGTTTGAATCCTATGAGAAGGTCGAGGTTCCACTAAGAACCTTTACACTGGGTTTCAACCCAAAGGATAGTACTCATCATAAAGAGAGTTTCATCATATGCCTTAGTTGATTGCTGCCGCCACTATAGCTCTTTGGATTCCGCCAATAGAAACACTACTTTAGGGGACTCACAAATCGGGTATCATCATTCTCTTATTTTGTTTATTATCGGACAATAGCCCCTATATTTGTAACTTTATTTCCAACAATTTTAAGATGATTATGTCTACTTCCCCTGTCAAATCCATGAACTAGGACCTTTTTTGGTTAGATAGTTTTGACGGGCTCAATTACCGTCGCTGGTAGCAGAAAGTGTTATTTCTACTGACCTTTCTAAAAATAGCATATGTCTTGATCAAACCATACCTTGGCCATGAAGAATGACCCTAGTGTCTCTTATGCATTAAAGAAATGGCAAGAAGACAATTACCTGTGCAAGAGTCATATTTTGAGCTCGGTAGAAGATAACATTTATAACTTGTGTTCTGATGCCCTAACTGCTAAAGACCTTCAAAAAGGTCCTTGATAGAAAATATAAAACAAATGAACATGGGATTAAGAAATATGTTGTTGGTCGTTATGGAAACTTCAAGATGATAGATGATATACCAATTCTTCATCAAGTCCATGATTTACAAGCTATGGTGAATAAAATTATTAAGGAAGGGACCCAAATTGATGAACTGTTTCGAGTGGTAACAATTATTGAGAAGTTACCACGTACTTAGAAGGATATATAGAAAGCCCTTTGACACAAGAGGAAGGATTATTCTTTAGAGCACCTTCACAGCTACTTAAGGATTCAAGGAGCCCGAGTCAGTGATCAAACGGATTTGGCCAAGAATGGTGGAAAGATTAATGTGGCCAAATCCAAATCAATAGATGACGGTGAAAAGAAAGGAAAACCTAGATCAACATCTAGGTAGGAATAAGAAGAACAATCCCTCATCCAAACACAAAAATCAGAAGCAAAACTAGAATAAGAGATCAATAAAAATAGACAGAACCGAGGGAAAGAGAAGTCACATGCTAAGAACAGAGACAAGTCACATGCTAAGAGCGGCTATTTTGTTTGTGGCAAACAAGGACACTTTGCAGGGAGTGTCACCACAAAAAGAGATTCCCACAACGGTCTCAAACAAACAAGACTCGTTCGTGACCATGTCTAAAGCTTTTAACGCACCTCTATCAAAGGTGACATGTGTGGTTACACCAGTGTCAATCCACCATCTTCATTGTTTCTTGTGCTAACATCATTCACTTTGGAGATTAAAACCATCAGATGATTTTTTATAATTATTTTCTAAAAAAAACCTAAATTTGATTAAATTTTTAATTTTTTTCTCTTGGGTTACCAGAGGCCTTTATTGAAAAACATTATTCTTATATGAATAAATTCAAAAAATCTCTAATCTTTTAAATAAAAATTATTTTTCCAAACCTCCAAGAGTGACGTTTCATTGGATTATTTATTGAAGCAACACCTTGGGGCAACTTTAAAAATGTAATATTCCCCTTATCCAATCTTTCCTTTCCAAAAATCTTATTTTGGCATGAGCATTAAGTCTTTAGATAAATTTTCAAGGGTCAACTTTTTTTATTTTTAGCATTACATATCACTTTATCCAAAGATATATACTTGGTTATACTTTCTTAAGATCTCATGAGCACAAATTTCCGAATTCTTTTAAGTGGAGGTATTCACTTTCCGAATCCAGACCATGAAATTTAGGCAATAGTTGGATTACACCCGGCTTGATTTCAAAGTTTCTCGCAGTGGCTGGGACAACCATACATAAGGGTGCGGTGGTCCGAGTAGGTTGTAGGTATTCACGTAAAGGCCTTCCCCTTTGATTAACCACTCCATTTTCACTTTGATTTCTATCATCATCATCATCATCATCATCATCATCATTATTATCGCTTTCTGCCATTATACTAGATGGTCTAGATGAACCGGGAGACCTAGATTTTCGTAGATCTCAGTAAACCTCTTGATCAGAGAGTCCTTTCGCTTTTATCGCTTAGATGAGTCAAGATGCCAAATCGGTGATGGCCTTGTGCTCATGCACTATGAGATCAAGAAGGGCGAGTGTCCACTTTTATGATTACTCTTTTTTTATTGATTTTTTTTTACCTAAATAGGCAACGTAACTAAAAACAACATAAAAACTAAGTTCCCAAAAAGAATTCTGGATTTTCCAAGTTTTTAAGCAATTTTCTTGCCAAAAAGCTGAAATTGGAGAGCTTCACCCCCAACCCTTTTCTGAAAATGCAGGACTTTTTTCCAACAACTTAGGAGGTTCAAAAGTGATAAAAATAATAATTAAATTAATCCTAAAAGCCCCAAAATAGTAACAATAATAATTTACTAGCTATAAAAAGGACAAGAAATCAAGGCAATTTTCAAGAAAAAGTGAGATTTTTGAAAAAAATTAGCAAGAATTATTATTCAGATATGAAAGTTGCCAATTTAAGTAAAAAACCAGAATTTTAATCAGGGTGATTCTGAACACACCGTGGGTTTCTCTGAATACACCCACAATTTTAAAAAAAAATTAATTACCAAAATGCCCTCATGTGAAACGACAAAATCGCCCTTCACCATTAACCTTGTCCCCTCTTCCTTTGTTTCTTATGCAATCGACTTTTCCAGTTTTCCCTATTCTCATCTACTCTTCTTCTTCGTCATTCTCCCTTCTATCCATTCCTTCATCATTACTCCATTGTTCATCTCCTTTCTCATCATTTTCTTTAACTCTTAAAAGTTCCCTCAAGTCTCCTCAAGTTACTGGAAGTTCTTGGAAGTAATTATCTCCAAACCGATCCCTGCACCACATTGGACATTAAAAGTTGGCATTTCCAATTTGGACAAGCAGTTGACAATCTACCAAGAGGAGGTATACGCTTTGAGTTCGTTTCTTTCTTCTTCTATTTTTTTTCTCGCGTCATGCTCGAGATTCCAGAACCGTGCGGCTAATAGATATGCTCTGTTATTTAAAGCAGTGCATCTTTTATCTTGCACGACAATATACAACCGAACAAGCTATTATTGAACGGTCACATAAACCGAGCAAATCTATTTAGCATGGCCACTATAAACCGTGCAATATAATGTTGCATGGTTGTAGAGGCCATATTGCATGGTTGTAATTGCCCGTGCATTAATACACTAAGAATTTGTAATCATATTTTCAGGAGATTGATTCAACTGGTGCCAGTGAGTGCTTTTTGGATTTTACTAATGTCTTTACCACTGACACAATATTCAGAAGCTGAGATTGCCTAATCCAATGGACAGGGGATGTTGGAAAGAAACATGGCTTGGTAATTATAATCAACATTTCAGATGCTGGTAGAGATGATAAGAACCCAAGAATAGTTTTTTCTTGTGAGAGAAGTGGTAGTTACAGGGCTCCATCCAAGGTCTTCAAAAAAAAATCATAATAAGCAATGGGAACGAAGAAGTGCAGTTGCCCTTTTACTTTGAAGGGCCGAAAGTTAGCAACTGATGATGATTGGATGGTAATAGTGGTTTGTGGAGTGCACAATTATCCAAACGCACAACATCTCGAAATGCACTCGTTTGCTAGGAGGTTTTCTGAGAAAGAAATAAACATTTTGGTTGATATGTCTAAGAGCTTGGTAAAGTCGAAGAACATCATTCAAACATTGCAGGAAAGGGATGTGCATAACACCACTACGATGAAGTATCTACAATGGTTGCCATAAGCTCAGGGTGATAAAGATGGCCGGTAGATCTCAGATGCAACAACTCATGATGCATTTGGAGGAGAATAACTACATTGACTGGAACACTAGCAACGATGCAACAGAATGTATTTTGGACCTATTACGGGCACATCCATCATCTGTTGAGTTAGTACGTGTATTTCCAGAAGTTTCGATAATAGATTCTACATACAAGACTAATAGATATCTGCTTCCCTTACTTGAGATTGTCAGCGTCACTTCTACTCAACTGATGTTCTCCGTTGCTTTTGTTTACCTTAAATCTGAGAGTGTGCATAACTATACCTAGGCTTTGGAGAGGCTTAAGGAATTAATAGATAGATGAATGTTGCCCTGTGTGATTGTCATAGACAGAGTTAGTGCTAATGAATGCAATTAATGTTGTTTTTCCGAATGCAACAAACTTACTATGCAGGTGGTATAGTTCTAGGAATATCTTTGCATATTGTAAGAAGTTTTTTTGAGACCAACGACAAAAGGGATGCATTTCATAGATTGTAGGCCGAAATACGCATTTTAGGATATTTTGAGATGCGTTTTGCTTTAAAACGAGTTTCAAGCGATTCTAAAGTTAGGAACGAGTTGCGAGGGATTCAAGGTTGTCTAAGATTGAAACCATTCTTCGGGCAATTTGTTAGGGAGTCTAGGTATCTTTGGGAAAATGTAAGTCGTAAACCACGTTTCACGCAGTGGACGATTGAAAGATGTACTCTGGAAAATACTATTATACTTCTTTAGTTCAAAACAAGTTTTTGGCGAATTAGGGCTCAAGAGCTAATCTCGTGGGATTCTGCACCGTTCCTGACTGAAAATCGTTTTTCGTGCAATCAGTAGCCTACATTTGGATAAAAACACGTGTTGGATGATTCTAGGGCATTTTAGGGCATTACGATCCCGTCTTTCGCTTTGAGATGAGTTTCATACTATTCTAGGACAAAATACACATTTTAGGATATTGTGAGATACACATTTCACTTCGAAATGTATTTCACGTGATTCTATGGTTAGGAAAGCAGTGCAGGGGTTTTGAGGTTGTTTAAGACTGAAACCCATGCTTCGAGCAGTTCGTAGGTGATTCAAGGCGGCTTTAGGAGAATGTAGGTTATAAACCACATTTCACGTAATTCATAGTTGAAAGATGTACTCTGGAAATTATGTGTTGTCTTCTTACTTTAAAACGGGCTTCGGGGAAATTAGGGCTTACTAAACTCGTGGGATTCCGCTCCGTTTTCTAACCAGCAAAACAATCTTGTGCGATCAATACCCATTATTTGGAGAAAGACACGTGCAGCATGACTCTAGGTGTTTTCAGGTTATTCTGGTTTATTCTTTTAGTTTGAAATGCATTTCATGCGATTCTATGCTGAAATACGCATTTTATGATATTTTGAGATACTTTTCGCTTTAATAAGGATTTCAGGCGATTCATGGGTTAGGAACGCATTACATGGGCTTTAGGGTTGTTTAAGACTGAAACACGTGCTTCGGGAGTTCCTTGGAAATTTTATTATGAAACCACGTTCTCGGTGGCTCTAGGAAGATATTGGCTCCAAACCGCGTTTCACGAAATCCACGGTCGAAAGACTCGCTCTAGAAAATTCTGGGAATTCCTTTTCCTTTAAGACAGGACTCAGGCAAACTGGGGCTTAATAACTAATCTCGTGGGCTTCAGAGCTGTTTCTGATTGAAAATCGTATTTCGTGGAATCAGTAGCCTATATTGGATAAAAACGCGTCCTGGATGATTTTAGGGCATTCAGGGGGTTATGGACTTCACTTATGCTTTGAAATGAATCTCATGCGATTTTAGGTTGAAATGCGCATTTTACGATATTTCAATATACGTTTTGAATAAGGGCGAGGAGCAAATTGTAGGGGATTCAAGGTTGTTTAAGACTAAAACCCGTGGTGTGAACAGTTTGTTAGGGATTATAGGCGGCTGTCGGAAAATATAGGCTGTAAATTGCCTTTCACGCAACTCGTGGTTAAAAGTCGAGCTCTAGAAAATTTTGTTCTATTATTTTTCTTTGAAATGGGTTTCAGGCAAATTAGGGCTCAAGAACTAATCTCATGGGATTCTACCCTGTTTCCGACTGAAAACCATATTTCAAGCAGTGAATAACCTATATTTGGATAAAAACAAGTGTTGGATAATTCTAGGGCATTTCAGGTTATTATGATCTAGTCTATTTCTTTAAGATGTGTTTCATGTTATTCCAGGCCGAATTACACATTTTAGGATATCTTAGATTCATTTTTCTTCAAAATGCGTTTCACGTGATTTAAGGGTTAGAAACGCATTGCTGGGGTTTCAAGGTTGTTTAAGATCGAGACCTGTGCTTAGGGCAGTTCGTTGGTGATTCTAGTGGCTCCGGGAGAATATGGGTTGTAATCCGAATTTTGAGTAATTCATAGTTAAAAGATGCGCTCTGGAAATTTGTGATGTCTTCTTGCTTTAAAACGGGATTCAGGGAAATTAGGGCTTCAGAATCTTGCGGGATTCTACCCTATTTCCAATTGACAAAACAATATTATGCAATCAATACCAATTATTTGGAGAAAAACGCGTGCTGTGTGACACCAGGTCATTTCAAAGAATTCTGGTCTAGTGTTTTGTTTTGAAATGTTCGAAACTACGCTCTCAGTGGCTCTAGGAAGAGATATTGGCTCCAAACTGCGTTTCTGGAAATCCACGGTCGAAAGATGTGCTCTAAAAAATTCTGAAAATTCCCTTTCTTTTAAGACGAGAGTTGGGCAAACTCGGGCCTAAAAACTAATCTTATGGGCTTCAAAGCTGTTTCTGACTGAAAACCGTATTTCGTGCAACCAGTGACCTATATTTGGATAAAAATGCGTCCTAGATGATTCTAAGGCATTCAGGGGGTTATGGTCTTCACTTATGCTTTGAAATGAATCTCATGCGATTTTAGGTTGAAATAAGCATTTTAGGATATTTCGATTCAACAGGCTTGTCTTGGTTGTGGAAAACGGTATAGTTTCGACTCATTATGCTAGTACACTTTGTCTGTATTGAATAGGGCCGTGTTTTTGGATTTATTATTTTTATACTGACTATATAAGATGATGAACATCCAAATGGTTATTATGAGTGCTTGTATTCTTAATCCCGACATAAATAATATACACATACATTTAGTGTTTGGCATTTTGATTTACGAAGGAGTGAGATCTTTTATCGGTCAACAATTTCAGTGAATTGAATGACTACACTGCGTGTATGGTGTATATTAGTTTATTGACGAAATCCACGTCCCATAATAGGGATTGATGATATCCCCTTAATGAAGCTTTTAAGTTTTGATTATATCAAACCCTGCAGGTGGACTTTGTGTCCGACATATCAAATAAGTTAAGTGTACGGTCTCAGGGAATTATAAAGATATCGCTTAAATATAGATGTCAGTAATTTTTTAATCGATGGATGTCTGAAATCTTAACGTGGGGAAATTAATAAGCATTTAATTACAAGAAGCTCGAAATATTATTTTGAGAATAAGGACAGGAGTACAATTACAATTATTTAGTGGACTGAATTGTAATTTGTGGAACTAGGATTCTAATTTGGGTCGAATTAGGGTTTCCTGTTTCCATAAGAAGTTTATCCTTATTTTCATTCTTTAGGTCCCTATTGTAGCCTATAAATATGCGCTACTGCTCTCTAGGTTAATATATAAGAAAAACAAGAGAAATCTCATTTTAGGAGAGCAAAGGAGAATTTGCAGAAGAGGCCCACTCCCTGGTGCGAGTTCGAGCATATAGGGATACAACAGAAGATCTTGAGATTTTCGGGTTGCTGTGAGACCGAGATCAAATCAAAGAGATCTCGCATGTATGATTTTAATCATATTCTTCCATAGTTATTTCCGCAGTAATCTGTACGCAATATCTAGAGATCCCGGTTTCTACTTTTTTCCAACAATTGATATTAGAGCCAAACTTGATATTGATTGGTATCAGATATAAAAACATACTTTTATGTATTTGTCTTTGACTGATTCTTTTTAGTATATTTTGTCTTTTCATCTAAATGAGATTTTGTATGGGCAAATGGTTGCATTGTTAATTATTATACATGAGAGTGTCTTTTATTATATAAAATAGACAAATTGGTGTGTAGAGTTCTACTTACGCACGGAAACTTATTTGTTGGTTTTTATAGAATATAAGTTGTTGTTTACAACCTAGATGGATTCGGACACATCATCGGTATGATTGTAGCATGATGTTTCAGCAGGCTTGTCTTGGTTGCGGGAAACAGTATAGTTTCGACTCATTGTGCTAGTACACTTTGTCTGTATTAGACATGATCGTTTTCTAGGTTTATTGTCTTTATACTGACTATATATGATAAATATCCAAATGGTTGTTACGAGTGCTTGTCCTCTTAATCCCGACATAAATAATAGACACATACATTTAGTGTTTGGCCTTTTGATTTATGAAGGAGTGAGATCTTTTATTGGTCAACAATCTCAGTAAATTGGATGACTACACTGCGTGTATGGTGGATATTAGTTTATTGATGGAATCCACGTCCCTAATAGGGATTGATGATATCCCCTTGATGAAGTTTTTAAGTTTTGATTATGTCTAACCCTGCAGGTGGACTTTGTGTCTGACATATCAAATAAGTTAAGTGTAAGGTCTCAGGGACTTATAAAGATATCGATTAAATATAGATGTCATTAATTATTTAATCGATGGATGTCTCAAATCTTAACGTGGGGAGATTAATAAGCATTTAATAACAAGAAGCTCGAAATATTATTTTGAGAATAAGGACAAGAGTGCAATTATAATTTTTAGTGGACTGAATTATAATTTATGGAACTAGGATTAAAATTTGGGTCGAATTAGGGTTTCTTATTTCCATAAGAAGTTTATCCTTATTTCCTTCTTAAAGTCCCTATTGTAGCATATAAATATGCGCTACTGCTCTCTAGGTTAATATATAAGAAAAATAGAGAAATCTTATTTTAGGAGAGCAAATGAGAATTTGCAGAAGAGGCCTACTCCTTGGTGCGAGTTCGAGCATATAGAGATATAGTTGAAGATCTTGAGATTTCCGGATTGCTGTGAGACCAAGATCAAATCAGAGAGATCTCGCAGGTATGATTTTAATCATATTCCTCCATAGTTATTTCTGCAGTAATATGTACGCAATATCTAGAGATCCTGGTTTTTACTTTTTTCCAACACATTATACGTTTTGCTTTAAGACGGGTTCCGTGCGATTTAAGGGTGAGGAGCAAATTGCGTGGGAGTCAAGATTGTTTAAGATTGAAACCCGTGGTTTGGACAGTTTGTTGTGGATTCTAGGTGACTATCGAAAAATATAGGTTGTAAACCGCTTTTCACGCAACTCGCGGTTAAAAGTCGAGCTCTAGAAAATTCTGTTTTATTATTTTTCTTTGAAATGGGTTTTAGGCAAATTAGGCTTAAGAACAAATCTCATGGGAATCTGCCCCGTTTTTGACTGAAAACGTATTTCGTGCAATGAATAACCTATATTTGGATAAAAATAAGCGTTGGATGATTCTAGGGCATTTCAGGGTATTACGATCTAATCTTTTGCTTTGAGTTACGTTTTATGTTATTCCAGGCTGAATTACACATTTTAGGATATCTTAGATTTGTTTTGCTTCAAAATGCGTTTCACGCAATTTTAGGGTTAGGAATGCATTGCTGGGGTTTCAAGGTTGTTTAAGACCGAGACCCATGCTTAGGGCAGTTCGTGAAAGTTCCGGATCGGAACCCTGGAGAGGGGGTGAATAGGGTGAGCTACAAGTTATTGACTAATTATGCCAATTTTAAACTTCTTTAAAACAATTAACCACTTATGATCATTAACAAACTAAATGCGGAAGCTAAACAACAATCACCACAAGAAGCAATCACCACAACATAAGATTTATAGTGGTTAGGCCAACGTGCCTACATCCACTACCGGCTTGTGAATCTACACCCCACCGGATTTCCACTATTTGTACTTTTCAATAGGCTAAGCAGTGACCTCTACACTATGCTTTCCAAGGATAAGCAATAACCTTACAATATTGTTTTTCAAGGCTAAACAACAACCTTTACACAATGCTTTTCAAGGTTAAGCAATAACCTTTACAAACAAGGGTTTTCTTCTCAAGATTAGTGTCTTCAAAACACTTCAAGAGAATACAATTAGGCTCAATTGAAATGCCTCTAGAATAGGCAAATATGAAGGTGAAAATCAAACTCACACAAACACTATGAATGCAAAGATGTATGCTTATGAAGTGAGTGTGTGGAAACTTTAATCACTATTAAAAGTTTAAGATCAATCAATGTATGCTAAGAAGCATTCAAGGGTTTAATGCATACAAAGATTTGATTGAAGTTTAAAGCAAGTCACTTGTAACTAATTAGGGTTTAGACAAGTGAGCATGCTAAGTATTGTTTTCAAAAACTAGTGCAACAAAGGTTTAGGATTGTGAAAACAACATGGATGATTCAAACAAGTTCAACAAAACATGCTATCAAACAAATCCAAGATTTTGACAAGAACATGTATTAAAGTTTTTAAAGCAAACTTGTTTTGAAATCAAAGTGAAGAATTCAAAGTTTTAAATCAAAGTTTAAATGGTTTAGAATTCAACACAACATAGTTTATATGCTACAAAATATTTACCAATAGTTTAGTCAAAGTATAAAACATATGTTTAAGATTAAGCAAAGCTTACTCGGAGATTTAACTTCATTGATCCAAGCTTTAGCTTTCCTTAATGGCCCTTAGCTTTCCTTGGCTTGATTCCCTTTCTTTGATTTTAATGTGTGTCAAAGAGGGCTTCTTAGATCATCAAGAATCATCAAATTTGGCCATGGAAAGACTTTGTTTTTATAGAAAATTTGGGCCAACGGCCACATGTCGGTTAGCCGACATCCAGGGGTCGATTAACCGACACCCCCAACGGTCATAAGCCAACGGTCATATTTTCGAAAAATTGCTGACCATAAAGCATGGTTCGGTTAGCCGAAATGTTCGGTTAACTGATGCCTGACCGACACCCTAATCGACAATGTAAACTTGGTCAGAAAACTCCTCTCTAGTTTTCTAACTAAGAGAGCTTCGGTCAGGTCCAGAAGCAAGGTCGGTTAACCGATCCCTGACCGACATGCTGACCGACAGAAAAATGATTGTAAAATTCTAACTTTCTGTTTTTCTGGACAGCATGCTTTCGGTTAGCTACTTTCTATTGTCTGTTAACCGAGACCTAACCGACAAGCTGACCGACGTGTAAATTATATGAAAATGCAGCTCTCTGGTTTTCTTACTGACATAGTGTTCGGTTAGTTCATTTTCTATGGTCGGTTAGCTGACACCTAATCGACACACTACCCGACATCAGAAACACCCTTCAGAAAAGCCAACCGAGTGAGTTCGGTTAGGCTTCGGTCCAAGGTCGGTTAGCCGACACCTGACCGACAGGCTGACCGACAGTATGGTCAGACTATTTTCTGAAGTTCTGAGGTTTTAAAGAAAAATCTAACTTTTGAAATACTTTGAAACACAGAATGTAAAGGTGTTTTTAGACAAGGCTCTATCAAGAAAATGCTTTTCAAAATGAGACTAAAATCAACCAAAAGATTTGAAATAGAGTTTGAGCAAGTTGATTTAAAATCTTGTGATTTTCAAAATAAAACTGTGAGAAATGAATGATATGAGATGAGATGAACATGATCCAAATGTTGGACATCAAATTGCAAACACAACTTAGGGTCTAACAGTTCGTTGGTGATTCTAGGCGGCTTTAGGAGAATATGGGTTGTAAACCGCATTTCGAGCAATTCATAGTTGAAAGTCGTGTTTTGGAAATTATGTGATGTCTTCTTACTTTAAAACAGGATTCAAAGAAATTAGGACTTAAGAATCTCGCGGGATTCTACCCTGTTCCCGACTGACAAAACAATATTATGCAATCAATACCAATTATTTGGAGAAAAACGCGTGCTGCGTGACACCAGGTCATTTCAGGGAATTATGGACTAGTGTTCTACTTTGAAATGTCCGACACTATGGTCTTGGTTGCTCTAGGAAAAGATACTGGCTCCAAACCGCGTTTCTGGAAATCCACGGTCAAAAGACGCGCTCTAAAAAATTCTGAAAATTCCTTTTCTTTTAAGACAAGAGTCGGGCAAACTCGGGCCTAAAAACTAATCTTGTGGGCTTCAAATCCGTTTCTGACTGAAAACCGTATTTTGTGCTACCAGTGGCCTATATTTAGATAAAAATACGTCCTAGATGATTCTAAGGCATTCAGGGGGTTATGGCCTTCACTTATGCTTTGAAACGAATCTCATGCGATTTTAGGTTGAAATACGCATTTTAGGATACTTTTATGGTCTTAAACATTTTCCCGGTCAAGTCTTTTGCTTTGTAATGCGTTTAATGTGATTTTATGCTGAAACATGCATTTTAGATGTCATTAGATACTTTTCTATTTTAAAATTGGTTTCAAGCGACTGTAGGGTTTGAAACACTTTAAATCGGATTTAGGGTTGTTTAACACCGAAGTGCGTGCTTCGGGCAGTTCAAGTGTTATTTTCATATAAAATCACATTCTGTTCGGTTCTAGGAAAATGTTGTCTCTAAACTGCATTTCACGTGATACACGATTGAAAGACGTGCTATAAAAGATTCTTGATTATCTTTTTAGTTTAAAATGTGTTTCGAGAAAATCCGTGCTTAATAACTAATCTCGTGGGATTCTGAGCCATTTTTTGTGCAATCAATGGCCAATATTTGGATGAAATAGCGTGCTGGATGATTCTAGAGCACCTAAGGTTTTAATGGTCTAAAATTTTATTTTGAAATGTATTTCATATGATTATATGCTTAAATACAAGTTTTAGGATATCCTGAGATACTTTTTTTTTAAAATGTGTTTCACACGATTCTAGGGTAGGAACGCATTATAGGGGATAAAGGGCTGTATAAGACTGGAAGTCGTGCTTCAGGCAGTTCGTAGGGATTTTAGGCGGGTCTAGGAAAATATTGTGTGTAAATCGTGTTTCACGCAGTTCAAGGCTGAAAGACGCGCTCTAGAAAATTCGTTGTTATCTTTTTACTTTAAAACAAATTTCAAGTAAATTAGGGCATAAGAACTAATCTAATGGGTTTTGCGTTACTCTAGGGTTAGGAACGTGTTGTAGGGGATCAGAGTTGTTTAAGACCTAAACACGTGCTTCAGGCAGTTCGACAAGGATTTCATAGCCGTCACTGGGAAAATCTTTGGGGTAAACCGCGTTTCATGCACTTCACAATAGAAAGGTGCGCCCTAGAGAATTTCTTGCGATCAATAGCCTATAACTATAGCAAACTGCGTGCTGGATGATTCTAGCACTTTTTTTAGTATCCTGGTCAAGTCTTTTGTTTTGAAATGCATTTCATGCGATTCTATGCTGAAACATGCATTTCAGGTATCATTAGATACTTTTCTATTTTGAAATTGGTTTCAGGAAACTGTAGGGTTTGAAACGCTTTAAATCGGATTTAGGGTTGTTTAAGACCGAAATGATTGCTTCGAGCATTTTGAGGGCTATTTTCATATAAAATCATGTTCTATTTGGCTTTAGGAAGATGTTGTCTTTAAACTGCATTTCATGCGATACACAGTTGAAAGACGCGCTCTAGAAGTTTCTTGATTGTTTTTTTAGTTTAAAATGTGTTTCGTACAAATCCAGGCTTAATAACTAATCTCGTGGGGTTCTGAGCCATTTTTGGTGCAATCAATGGCCAATATTTGGATGAAACAGCGTGCTGGGTGATTTAGAGCACTTAAGGGTTAGGAACGCATTACATGCGATTAAGGGTTGTTTAAGACTGAAACATGTGCTTCGGGCCGGTAGTAGAATAGTATTCTAGACAGCTCTAGGAAAACGTTGGCTCTAAATCACATTTCACGCAACTTTGATCCGTTTCTAACTGAAATCATAATTTGGTATATCTAGAGGTACTTTTCTCTTTAAAATGGGCTTTAAGTGAGTGTAGGGTTAGGAATGCTTAACATGGGATTTAGGGTAGTTTAAGTTTGAAACGCGTGTTTCGAGCAGTTCGAGGGATATTTTAATATGAGATCGCATCCTATGCGGCAATAGGAAAATAACGCAATTCGTGGTTGAAAGACACTCTTTAAAAAATTATGGGATATCTTTTTCCCTTTAAAATGAGTTTTATGAAAATTGAGGATTAAAAAGTATTGTGGTGGGATTCAGAACAGTTTCTGACTACGAGGCGTATTTGATGTAATCAATAGCGTATATTTCAATGAAAATACATGCTCGGTGATTCTAGGGCATGTCGGAGAATAATGGTTTTGTCTTTTTCTTTGATTTGCATTTTTTACGATTCTTGACTGAAATATGCATTTTAGGATATTCTAATATATGTTTTTCTTTCAAATGGTTTTCGCGTGAGTCTGGGGTTAGGAACATGTTATAGGGGATCAAGGTTGTTTAAGACTGAAACTCGTGCTTCGAGCAATTCGAAGGGTATGTCCTAGCAGTCTCTCCCAAAATGTTGGGGGTAAGCCTTATTTCATGCAAGTCACTTTTGAATAACGCGCTTTAGAAAATTTTATGATATCATTTTACTGTAAAACATGTTTAAAGAAATTTAAAACTTAATAGCTAGTATCGTTATATTCAAGCCCGTTTCTAGCGGACAAACAACATATTTCGTGCCGTCAATAGCTTGTAACAATAATTCAGGACAGTTTAGGGTATCCTGGTCAAGTCTTTGGCTTTGTAATGAATTTCACGCGATTTTATGCTGAAACATGCATTTTAAATGTCTATAGATACTTTTCTATATTAACATTGGTTTCAGGCGATTGTTTTGTTTTGAAACGTTTTAAATCGGATTTTTAAGGTTGTCTAAAACTGAAATGCGTGCTTCGGGTAGTTCGGTGGCTATTTTCATATAAAATCAAGTTCTATTCGGCTCTTGGAAAATGTTGTCTCTAAAATGAATTTCACGCGATACACGGTTGAAAGGCACGCTCTAAAAGATTTTTGATTATCTTCAGAATTAAAGCCTTATTTCGTGCAATCAATAGCCCATAATACGATAAATATGCGTGATCGATGATTCTACGGTATTTTACAGTATTATGTCCTAGTCTTTTTCTTTGAAATGCATCTCATACGATTCTGGACTAAAATATGCATTTTTTTTACTAATGTGAGATACATTTTGCTTTAAAAAGAGTTTCAAGTGCTTCTAGGGTTTGGAACGCATTACAAGGAATTCAAGACTAATTAGGACTGAAAACCCATGCTTTGGACAGTTCTTTTTGGATTGTAGGCGTCTCGAGTAAAAGGTATGTTTTAAACCTCATTTCACGAAATTCACGGTTGAAAGACTCACCCCAGAAAATTCGGTGATATCTTTTTACTTTAAATTGTGTTTCATGCAAATTAGGGCTTAATAACTAATCTCTTGGGATTCTTTCAAATTTCTAATTGACAAACATATTTCATGTTATTAATAGCCTGTATTTGTATAAAAACGCGTGGTGGGGGTTTTGGGGCATTTCAAGGTATTCTGGTCTAGTCTTTACCTTGGAAATGCATTTGGTGTAATTCTACCCTTATATACGTATTTTAGGATATTATGAGATACTTTCTTATTTAAAATGGATTTCACATGTGATAGTAGGATTAGGAACGCATAACATGGGATTAAGGGTTGTTTGAGACTGAAACCTGTGCTTCGGGCCGGTAGTAGGGGATTTTAAACGACTCTAGAAAAGTGTTAGCTCTAAATCACATTTCACGCAATTCACGGTTAACAGATGCGCTCTAGAAAATTCTGGGATATTTTTTCCCTTTTAAATCGAGATTTAGGTAAATTCGGGCGTAAGAACTAATTGCGTGGGATTCTAAGCCTTTTCTATATGAAATACACATTTTTAGTATAGTCAGAGATACTTCTCTGTTTTAAAGTTAGTTTCTAGCAATTGTAGGGTTTGGAGTGCTTTAAATGGGATTTAGTGTTGTTTAAGACCATGACCCGTGCTTCGGGTAGTTCGAGGGCAATTTTCATATGGAATCGCGTGTTATGCGGCTCTAAGAAAATGTTGGCTCCAAACCGCATTTCACGCATATCTAGGGTTAGGCACTCATTACATGGGATTTAAGATTGTTTAATACTGAGACCAGTGCTTTCAGCAGTTCATAAGTGGTTAGAGAAGGCTCTGAAGAAATGTATTCTCTAGCAGGTCCATCTCATGGGTCAACCAATACTAATTCCTTATTTATAACCCTCTCCAAAATATTAAATTGATTTAACTAATTACTATAATTGTTGTGTTTGGATTAGATTTTGGAATGAAACAAAAATGCAAAATAAAGCAAGCAACCATGAAAATATAGAAAGTCTAAATCTCCTTGATTTATCTAGACTCTTCTAAGTTTATCTCATCAAGATACTTCCATTTTAAATCCAGATCTTACCTCCATAGCCGGTCAATCTTCATGCATGGGATTTTCTGTCATGGATCCAATGACACACATTGGTCACGTACTAACAAACTGAGATCATTGCAAATTCATAAAGACATGTATGTGCATGAGAGGGTTTGGACTTCTAGTTGAATATAAACGGACCGTATAGAGCTTTCTATATATTTGTGCATTGATTATAAGAGGTTACTAACAAGCTGGATTTTTTCAGCAACTGTATTTGTGACGAATTCTATCCTTATCAAACTATGTTATTAATTTTTTACAATTCATTTAATATTTAAAAAAATAATAATGAGCTTTTTTTGTCATGTGTTCGGCATGAGCTTTTTTTCGCTATTTGATTAGAACATAGCTAAGTTGAATATGATTCGGGTATTTTTTTTATTATTATTTGTTTATCTTTCGTTTGGCTATTTTATTTCTTACATCTGTCATAAAATCTACCATCATTGAAGGACCAATATGTTGACTGTTCTATTATTTTTCAAAATTTTCATGGTTTTTTTTTTAATTTTATTTGTTATCTCTTTTTTGTCAAAATCTTAGCTTTGCATCCAAATCATGTCTCTTCATAAGCATATCTGTCAATTTGATCCTCTCTCTCTATTAAAACATGTTATGCTCGATCTAAGTACAAAAATAATAATAATAATAATTATTATTATTATTATTATTATTATTCATTTGTTATAACCAATTCTTCTTGGCAATGAATGGATGATGATAATGATAGGTACTAGGTCTCTTCCCTTCAATACCTACAATCTCTGTCCTCAATAAATACTATTTGATGTGATGAATCATCTCTCATCGACTACTCCAACAATTTTCACTTTCCTATTATACACGATTTCTCCTTCCTTATGGCCTGTTTGGATGCACAATAAAGTGCAAGATTTTTTTATTTTTTAAGAAAGTTTTCTTGTCTTTAAAAATGGGATGTTTGGATAACTTAAGAAGTTAAAATATTATCTCCAATCCTTCTAAAATATTGATTTTTTCAATCAGCCCTAAAGTGTAGGAAAGAATCTTCTAAGATAATATTATGTGATTTCGCGGCCTCCCTCTTGCGCACGATCCCTCTTCCACTTTTTTTCCTCTCTTTCTCTCCTTTTATTTTTCCTCTCCCGCATGATCAATGAAAGATTCATATGAAATTTGCCTAGAAGAACTAGATGAAGACACTATCATGGAAGCAGTAAAATTTCTTCGAGTTCGACAAAATGCAATCTCATTTATGACCCTTAGAGGACCATTGCGATTGCGATTTCTTCGTCAAAACTGTGGGGAGCGGCTGGATGCATAAATCTCTATAATTTTATAATGGTTTTAGTGAGTTTTTTTTTGCATGGTTTATTATGAGTTTGATGATGTTAAGAACTTTGTTCGTTACTCTTTTAATAATGCTTCATTGCGTCGTTTAAGTTGGATTTGAGGATGTTTAAAACATTGGTCATTACTCTTTTAATAATAATTCACTGTGTGATTTCAAATGATATTTTATCAATGCTTAAATTATTTTTTAGTGGTTCTTAATAGAATGTCTTTAATATTGTATTTATTTTTGTGCAGATATATCTTTGATTGTACTATGATGTATTTCATTTCTTAAAACTATATATTTATTTTATTGCAGAAATTATAAAAAAAAAACATAATGTCTAATGATGACATTAATGCTTGTCGAAGCAAGCAGGTTAAACTTAATATGCTTACTATAGCAGATGTTGCTGGTTGGTATATAAACACTTATTTTGATAAAAAAAAACCATGTCATAATTCAGCACTTTCTAGTGCTGCTTATGTGACTAAATTATTAATTGGTCATTTGGAGCATTTTCAAGAAGTTTGTCATATGGAAAGGCCCATGTTTATGAAGTTGTGCAATGTTATTCGTAGCAAAAGTCTTTTATGTGATACATGGGATATAATTCTCGAAGAACAACTTATAATGTTTCTATTCACAATTGGTCATAATGCTATCAATCGTCAAGTTCAAGAACATTTTCAACATTCAAGTGAAACAATCAGTCGTCATTTCAATGGAGTCATTAAAGCTATACTTTCTCTTTCAACACAATACATACGTGATCCATCAATCAATGGTCCAATAGAAATTGAAAATGATACATGTTTTTACCCTTTTTCTCAAGGTAATTAATATATTTTTAATTTAGACAATGTACTTATGATTAGTTTAATAATTCATTTTACGTAATATTGGATCCTATCGGAGCAATTGATGGTACACATATTGTAATGACCCGTGCTTAGAAATACATAGTGGGACCCAGTTTGACCAAGTCAACCCTAGGCTATCCTATTTAATAGGTGATTAGCATGAGTAGTTAGTAATTCCCCACTAATTAAGCCTAGTTTATAGGATTAGGACCCCTGTGAGATTAATAGTTCCATTAAGAGTTTAATTAGATTTCCTATAAGTAATTAGCTAGCTAGAAGCGTTAATTATAAGAGGGCTTTCCTTAGAGAGTCGTGCAACTAACTTAGAATGACCCAATTACCCATGGCCTAACCCATTAGCCCATTAATTACATGAGGGTACTCTAGTCTTTCCAACCAACCCTTTTCCTCCAAATTGGAAATCCAAATACCCTAAATGACCTTGGCCTCCTTTATCATCAACCAAGTGATCATGGGTACTCTTGTCATTATAAATAGCCTACCTTTATTGCCCTTAGGCTCCTTCATTTACAACCACTCATTTGAGGGTACCTTAGTAATTAAATATGGATACCTAAACTACCCTAGTCTTTATCCTTTATTTCTATTAGCAACCAAGGACCCTTTGGTCATTCCAAGGACCCTTTGGTCATTCCATTTAAATCTTCCTTAAATACCCTCATCCTTATCTTAAACTTACACTAGCAAAAGAGGGCACCTTAGACATTTTCCATTTCACCAATTCCTATAAAATAAACTCATCACAAAGCTCCCAAACGCTTCATACCATCTCTCTCTCGTTTCACTACAATTCTCTCTATCTCTCTTCCTTCTCTCTCTAGATCTAGGGCTTCGAATTGCTCAAAAGAGGAGAATCTCATCAAGATCAAGCTATCTCCAAGCTAGGAAACTCATCCCATGTTCTAGATCTCTCTCCCCTTTTCAATTAAAGGTAATCCTCATTCCCCCTTTTCAATCTCCTTGTAGAATAGTTCTTTCTCTTAGAATTCCCTTCCTTATGCACTTCTCTCTTTGGGAATGGGTATGGAAACTGTAGATCCAACTATTGGGGTGATTTTAGAGCTTTAGGCGTGAAGCCAAGCTATTTCAGGAGTTTTCTTCCTAATTAGGCAAGTAGACATGCTTAGATTCCTTAATTAAATTTATTAATATGCTTAGCTTGCTAATTATTGTCTTGAATGGATATTTGGTTTGATTTCTGTAATTGGATGGTTGGATGGATGCTATGTTGTATAGATCATTCTCTTTCTAAGCCTTCTTATGTGTTTTTGGCCATTGATGGATAGGAATCCCCTATTTGGAAGATCAATGGTCTCTTTGTGATGGAATCATGATGTGGGATGTGAACTTGATGTTTGGAGATGATTGGTGTAGATCTAGGATCCATTTGATAGAGTTTCGATAGAAAAGGAAAGAGGACAAAATCATGAAAATTAGGATTTCGTGTGTACTCAGTCGACCTGGTCACTGAGGATGTCAACCAAGCATACTACAAACTTCACCACAACTAAGAGCAAGAAATCACACTCAGGGTACAAAACCCAGTGTACTTGATCAACTGGCCAAGAGGCCCGGTAGATGGGCCACACTGCCGATTCCCCCCACCTGCCGGGTTTTTCAGAAAATGCCGCAGTGTACTAGGTCGACTAGAGGACTCTCCAGGTCGGCCGGGAACATTGCAGACTGTAATTTCTGCTTCCCAGTTCAGTTGTCCCCTTTCACAGAGTATCAGGTCGACCCGTGGACCCATGATGTCGACTCGGTACACTACAGACATCAAATTTCCAGATTTGGTTTCTTTTATGATTTCATCATGAGTGGGCCCTATTGACCTTCCACTTGGACTGTTTGGGATACACTAAACACAGGTCAAGAGCTAGGCTTAACCTTGACCTATGTAGCCACATAAGTAGGGTCCTGGGTTGTAAAACAGAACTCAATTCAATGGTTATGGATGTCCTATGATGCTAAACACTTACAGGAGCACCAAGGATACTTAATAAGCATCTGGGACTCTGTAATCACTGTCTTAGGTGAAGTGGGACCATGGACCTAAAGAGAGGGACAACGATTGCAATGTATCGAAACATATGGTACTTGTATTGTTAAGAACAGACACTAAGGTTGGATGGTAGGTCCGAACCTTGGATGTAGGTATCGGGAGGTAATATAAATCAGGGCATCGCACTTAGGCTCTGACCCATGATCACAATCCGTATTGGATGAGATGTCACAACATTGCACTTGAAGTCATGACCTATAATATTGGGAACTTAACGGTAGATACTGATAGACGGACTGTATAATGAGATAATGTTAATTAAGTGTATATAGAAGCAGAGTGTACAAGCGTATGCATTATTAACTATTGAGAATCTCGATGATGGATTAGCTATATCCGAACTCCGTGACTCATACCCTTGACTAACATCGTCTCATACCAAGGATAATAAAGCGATCTGGTTCGAAGTACCCCCAGCTAGTGGTCTGTAGGATTATGGATGTACGGCTAAACAACGGTTGAGATGTGGTTAAGTACAGCAGGTACCTTCGAAGTACGGAGACCGTCGGCACTCGGACTGGGTACGTGTGGATGGATGTTGATGTTGAGATAGCACGTAAGACCAATGGCTAGGACTTGGTCATGGCTATGGATATTAATGGTTGCGATAGCACGTAAGACCAATGGATGAGACTTGGCCATGGCTATGGATATTGATGGATGAGATGGACTCTTGTACGTTTCTATTTGATGAGATGACTACGATGGGTGGCCATGACTATTAGATTGTATGGCCTCAATCCATAAGATGATGTAATAAATTGATTAATTTCTTAATTTATCAATATAATCATGCTTTCCTTTCATGAGATGAATGGTGTTTTATTACTTTATGCACATAACTAATACATATGACATGATGGTTCATGAGATGAACCGGGTCCCATTAGTATATTAGATGTGATAAATGTGTATGGATGAGATCCACATACGGGAGGCATGTGTTACAAATCTTATGCTTAAATATATTCACAACTAGTGATGAGACTGGGCATCTCATCTGTTAAGGTTGCAGCACTTTGATCACTATGAGATAGTATGATTTGTCTCGATTATCAGAATGTAAGATTCTGGATTTTGGTGTTGGTACATTAGGCGTGTTGAAGGACCATGAGAAACACCTTATGAAACACTGTCTTCACCTTAAGGTCTGCTCTCATAATTCCCTAGTAATAGGCTCTCAATCCTGAGATATTGATGAACTTAAGTTTCTGTCTATTCATTCGCTTTGAGTCACCAATGACTGAGGCCAACTGTAGTCAACACCCCGGTGTTTTAGGTACGTGATAGTAGAACTGTGGGAACATTCAATGGTCAAGATGGAATTTATCTATATTATCCCCTTGTGCTAATTAATGGATTTATCATTAGTAAGTGCGCTTCCATCTCGATTAAGAGTTAATTGGAGGGTACTGATAATTACTATGATTAATTGAGTCTTAAGGATAATAAGATGTGGATGTAAGATTGGAAGGGACAGATTTAATCCAATTGATCAATGGGAATAGATTTATTCCAATTGATCAATGGATATTGATAGAGGGGTCTACTTGTGGTAATTGGGAAGTTTAGGTCTTGTTTGTAATTTATTCCTAAGACTGGAGTGCAATTGCATATATATAGTGAAGTTATTTGTAATTAACTATAGGCCCGGATTGCACATGAGATGTGGGGTCGCGGTGTCCCAGTTGGAGCCAGCTTTCTATGGAATCCCTAGTGGTCCCCACATTAACCCAAGTTATTAGATAGTTACTAATCTTACTTGAACTCTAAAAGAAAGGAATTAGAAAGTTACTATTTGTATTTGAAGTGGGACTTCTAATAGTGGAAATAGTAGGTTACTAATTGTTGTGAAAGTGAGACTTCTATAATTATTAGAAAGGAGAAAGTTACTAATTTTTAAATGGAAGTAGGAATTCTATTTCAATTAGTAAAAGAGGAGGTTGCTAAGTTATAAATAGAGGAGAAGAGAGGGCTAGACATCCCACGAATTGGAGTTCACGCGCAGCCCTCTCAAGTGCAAGAGTTGCACATCCACTTCTCTCTCTTTCTCTTTTAGTTTCTTCTTCTAGTTCCTTAAGAGCTTCTAGTTGATTTTTCTTAGAGATCCCACCCATCTTCTTGAAAAAAGAGATCTGAAAGCGGGTTATAGCTTGGAAGACATCAAGGTCTTAGAGATCCTAATTTGCTACAAGAAAAGTTCTTGTTCAAGCTAATTGTCTTCTTCTCCATTAGAGCACTACCGGGCTCCAAAGATATAATCTATTTCCTTGTATGTTATAGATTTTTGGTTGCTTGATTGTTGCTGGTTTCTATCTTCTAGATAGAGTTTATTGCTATACATTGTTGATGAGATTGAGTGATTGGATCCTGGATGTGGTTTCTGGTCTTATGGGTACTTGATTCCTGAATCAAGTGGGTCAAAAGTTTTCAAAACCTATCCACAAGGCCCACCTACTTCCAACAATGACCCCCATGGTTGATTTTCATTGACAGTGGTTGGGACGACGACGATGGGCTGGCTCTGACCCTCCATGTCCCTTGTACTTCAACTGTGGACGTATCTTTATGTGCTCCTATGGATGGATGTCTTTTGGATGTATGACTATTATGTATTATGGATGATGTTGCTTAGTGCCTTTAACTACCGACGTTGATAGGGTTGGATCTAGATACGATGGTTTCAGATATGGTAAGGCTACTTCCTCAGGTTATCTCTGTTGCTGGTGTCGCTTATGTGCTCGTGTGATTTAGATAATATATTGGTGATGATGGCTTCTCTTATCTACTTGATATGCTGTATCAAACATTTGTTATATAACTATCTCGATTATCGTTCATACACTACACTCCACACCATTTCTGTTGTACTATAATAATCTATATTTGTTATCGAGATACTAATCATGCAGGTACAGCTAGGAATGGGTATGACCTTCTTTCATATATGTTAATATAATATATTATCATCTAAATATGCCTATTTGCTTGGCTCATCAAGCCTGACCCAATCCTTGGTGTTTTCAGGTATCTTCTCCCCCTTTTCTTTACTTGGCGGTTTGCTTGGCGGTTGATCCGTTGCCACAGGGTTTGGAGAGTGATGCAGTTAGTGCATTGAGAGATATCTATCACTTAGATTTTCTATTCTTCCCTTTACTTGTAGTTGGCCTAGGATCGTCGAGTCCCATAACCAAGCATCGTGTCGAAATCGACACGGATTATTATCATAAAATGTTATGGCCATTTGTACTTTTGATTTGAAGTTCATTCATATTCAAGCGGGATGGGAGGGTTCCGCATCAAACATTATTGTTTTAAGGGTCGCAGAGAAAGATGGCTTTAAATTACCACAAGGTATATAATTTTATTTTGCTTCGATCAAATGATCCCATTTATTCATTAATCAAAATCTTACTTGTGTTTTATCAGGTAAATATTATCTAGTTGATGCGGGATATGGAAACACTCCTAATTACATTGCCCCATACTGAGGAGTGTGATGTCCTTGGAGAGCGTTTGCTCGTGGAAATATAGTCCCCACAACATGCCAAAGAACTATTAAATCTTCACCATTCTTTCTTATGAAATGCAATTGAGCGTGTTTTTGGTGTAGTGAAAAATTGATTTCCAATATTGAAGAAGACTTATTCTCATTCATTTGACACGGTTACAAATGTAATAAGTGCATGTTGCACCTTACACAACTTCATTCACATCCACTCTAACGGTGAAGATTGGATATTTGAGAGGTATGACCTTTAATATGAGAATCAGTCTTCTGAATAGAAGGATATCAATGAACCAAATGATAATCATAGCACATATGGGCAACGTCGGGAGGGTAATAGAATGTGAGAAACATTTGCAAATGCTATATGGGATGAATACAGCATTCGCACAAGAAGGTTTAGAGATCGGCATGCATGAGCATCAATAAAAAGCTTATCATGGATTGTAGTTATCGTCTTGATTTCTTTTGTTATGAACTTTGACGGCAAACTATAAATTTGCATATGATTATTTGTTTGACTCTAGATCTGTGATGACTTTGTTTTAGCATATATTATAATCTTCAGCAACTGCCAAACAGCTCAATTTCAAATCTGTTGCATTCTTGAAAAATGTCACACATCGACAATGTTGCAATATTATATTATTGCACTATTATGTTCTACAACATTTGATTCTACTACTATTTAAATCTAAACATATTATATTTTGCATGTATCCAAAGGAGCCCTTAGTATTGGTATTAAATGTATTATCCAATCCATTACCAAATGCCAACTAATATTACTGAATCTTCACGTTTCTAATTATTTCTAATTCTTTCCTACTTTTTAGTGAAACATTCTACCTCCACATCTAATCTTCATGTAAATCCTTTTCCACATTGAATTTCAAATACCCAATCCCTATATTTACACCATTTTATGTATTTCTTTTATATTTTGTTCATTATCACGTTATACGCAGGCGAATCATCCTTTCTCCGATAATTTTGATAATCTTAGGCTAATTATTATCAAAACGATAGTTTCAGTGATAATACATGAAAATGTTAACTGTATTGGTAATCCGGAATAGGGTTTTGACAATAAAGGTAAGTGATAATAATAGATACTTAAAACAACACCATGCATAAATACAAATTATACTACATGCAAATTTTAGTTCATGTAATAATAAACTTAATTAGTAAATCATGTGAATTATTAAATTGAATTAGTTAATAATTACGATAGGTGATATGACAATGAGTGCCACGATCCTGTGCAGCCAACCTTAGATCATACATGATTAACCCTTAATTAAGAATAATTAAGTTTGGGTGGTTAAAGGGCATTAAATAAATAATAAAAAATTGGAAAACATAATAAACCCCACACATTTGATTATGGACCATACCCAATTGTTAAATTAGGAATATAGTCGTGAATACAATTATTATTATTATTATACAATATGATAGCTTGTATTAGAGCACTATATCATTATGGGGCCACCTAATTAGTGAAAATCCTCATCTTTCCCTTACTCCTTCCCTCATTTTGCTTCCTCTGCAAATTTTTTTATTTCAATATTTTTTGTTTATGTTTTTTTTTTATATGCTCAAACATTGCTTTTTATATCGAAAATTTTCCTTCTCACGGCCCTCTCACACTACTGAATTATTAATTCTCATCCCCTAAAATCTATCTTCTACGAACCCACCAACATTCACTATCGCCCTAAAGAAAACATAAAACACAATATTCTTTGCATTTTTTAAAGCCTTTGATTACATGGCTACTGCAATTAAATTAGGTTGTCATTTCACACTTCTTCAATAGCCATGACTTCTCCATCGCTTCATCCTAAACCCTTGGATGTTTATAACAAACCATAATAAGTAAGGCATTGTGTTTGGTTGTTCCTATTGATAAAGTTAATTAATGGACCTAAGTTTGGTATGAGACTCTGAATTCATCCAAGCTCGAGTACGATACTTGAGGATTCAAATTGTCCGACAAGCTGGATAGGTCAAACCAGGCCCACGTTCTAGGACCAAATACCTTATTGTGTTGGAATAAAGCCTCAAGCCCAATGACCTTTGGATTCTATTCTACCTACAAAATGATGGCAAGTTATACTTAAAAATGGCAACATATCATGTCATATGGCATTTGATGCTTCATTTTTTTGTGTAAAATCCATCTTGTTCTATCCATGATATGTCCCTACCATGCATCGAGGGTTTTATATAGGGGCATTTGGTGACAAGTCCTCGACATTGCGTTTTATAGCCTAGGGTCCATCATACTTTCTCGTAGCGGCGGCAGTCCTCATTTAAAACCGAGATAGAAAAAAAGACAAAAATGCCCCTCTATACATCGGCAAAAGGGCTACGCTCAAAACTGATTCAAAACATACAGAGTGTCATTCAATCCGCAAATAATTCAGTTAAATTTATTTCAAAAAACACAAGTAAATTTGAAAATATGCAAATAAATTTCAAATATACAAATAAATTTTAAAAACACAAATAGATTTCATAAAACACAAAGAAATTTCCCAAACAACTAAGACAGATTTATTCAAAAACTCAATTAAAATTTTCAAAACGGAGATAAATTTGTCAGAAACTTAGATAAATTTTTCGGAAACTCATATAAAGATAAATTTGCCAAAACTCAGATAAAGATAAATTTTCCAAAAACTCAGATAATTTATCTGAGTTTTTGGCAAATTTATTTGAGTTTTCGTGCAGTTTATCAGAGTTTCTGTGAAATTTGTTTGAGTTCTTGCCAAATTTGTCTGAGTTTCTTAGAAACTTTGATAAATTATCTAAACTTAGATAACTTTTTAGAAGAAGAAGGCTAAAATGCAAAGAAATTTGCCAAATAACTTAGATAAATTTATTCAAAAAATCAATTAAAAATTTCAAAACGGAGATAAAATTGTCAGAAACTTAGATAAATTTTTTGGAAACTCAGATAAAGATAAATTTGCTAAAACTCAAATAAAGATAAATTTATCAAAAACTCAGATAAATTTGCCAAAAACTCAGATAATTTATCTAAGTTTTTGGCAAATTTATCTGAGTTTTTGTCCAGCTTATCAGAATTTCTGTGAAATTTGTCTGAGTTCTTGGCAAATTTATCTGAGTTTCTTAGAAACTTTGATAAATTATCTAAACTTAGATAACTTTTTAGAAGAAGAAGGCTGTTGCTATGTGCTAGGCTTCTGCTAACAGGCAGAACAAAGCAACTGAGAAAACGAAATAGAAAAATCTCCTTCTAAACTACTTATTTTCAAAACTCAAATAGCAACAGTTTTCTTGCAAGAGACAAGGACCCCATTTTTTGTTGCTATGATTGCAAGAGATAGACTTACACGAAACAGAAAAAGAAAAGAAAAGGCAAGACAGCAATGGGTTTTTGTGTTATGTAGAACCCGTCGCCGGAGAAGGCCGGGACTTGTCGCGTTTCCATCGTCAGGCCGTCACCATCGTGGCTAGTGTAGTCGGAGATGGCCGACTTCGATTTGCAGAGCTCTCTAGTGAAGTCCCTCATTCCTAGAGAAGAAAACAGAAAGGGTTGTCCGGGACAACAGAGAATGAGAGAGAACTTGGCCTATAAATGTGGGAGAATGGAATATTTGAGCTTTTAAAATTCAAAGTTTTATGCTCAAACTATTGAAAGGGGCAAAGTAGTCATGAAAATATATGAAGTGACAAATTAGGGACCTCTCACCAAAATATCTCCAGCGGTATGGACTATAAACATTAGAGAAAAAGTTGTTGGACTAGATGTCTTAGAAAACTGTGTTTTGGGACTTGTGACTAATTTACCCTTATATATATGGAAGCTGTTTCTATGAGAGTAACACTATTGTGAGAGTAAGGGGGACCCATTGGATCCATATCCAGTGCTAATAGCCTAAATGAAATGGGTCCCCCACTTACTCTTACGGTAGTATGATAATTACTCTTGTAAGAGCATTTATATATATATATATATATAATTATCTCATAGTAAGGTGAGAGCATCTCTCGTAGGAGCATCTATATATATATATATATATATATGAGTAATGCTCTTGTACAAGCTTTCCTTATTGTCTTATAGTGCAAGTCACTTTGTGGAGTCTACTTGGGACCCCACAATTTTTTTTTTTTTTTTGGGGGGGGGGGGGGGGGGGCGTGCTTGTGTAAATCCATTCATCCAACAATTGACTCCATTCAAATCTATCAATCCAACAGTTCACTCCATCCAAATCTATTAAAACCTGGTATGACTTGTGTAAAATAGGAGGGGTGGATTTGGATGATCCGCTTGGATAGACCAGTAGGTGGCCCCACGAGATGGCTTGTATCATAAGACGACAAGGGAACCTAGAATGCCTTGCTATTTTATATTTCATGATTATGACACATGACGTTCACAGAATCGTTCCTACTAGTGATTATAACTTTAATGCATAGCATTTTGCTTTTGCAAAAAAATACTATTATTGATTTTCGATAATGTAAACTTACGAAATCCACATCACTCAATATCAATCTTTATTATAAAAATATTGAAATTTTATACATATCAAAATAATAATGCTTTTTCATATGAGTATAGTGGCATGTTAAGCATGACAGGTTTTGCTAGTCATAAATATAAATCGCATGGAATTTGTTTAAGAGGGTTAATATTCATATGAACATGACCTTACACATTTATTTTACATTTAATTTACACATCACGTGCATAAATGAGCACAAATAAATGTGGACATTTACATAACACTTTTAGGTTGCGTTTGTGCGGCATCTGTCCTCTTCCGCAGTAATACAAATCTCGCCTCAGACGTCAGAATCACAGAGGAAAAAGGACTAAAAATGGGGGATTCTGCTAGTACTGTTCACTTCACCAAGCAGCCAGCAAGGAAGGTGCCGGATTTTCCTTTACTCGTTTCTGCGACACCCTATTTGCACAAAACAACACCCTTAAATTCCAGAGGCCATATGATTAGGTTTGAATAACATTCGATTGGTTATCATCATCATCAAAGCCTTGTCTCAATTATATTGGGGTTTGTAATATGAATTATATTTCTTCATTCCCATCTATCCTAAGTTAAATTTTCAGATAAGTTACACTCTTTGCATCTATTTTTACCACTTCCATCTACATCCCCTTTTTCTTGGTGGAACATCAACCTATATTGCCAAATTTATTTTTATCGGTGCTCTTGCCAGCCTACATTAGAGAGTCCAAACCATCACAAATGAATTTTTCTAATTTTATCCCTTGTCAATGCTATCCCCGTTGAAAGTGTTAATTTCTAACTTTGTCCTGTATCATTTTATCACATATTTACCCAAGCACTCTCAATTGTGCTACATTGATTTTATGCGTGTTGCTTCTTCATTGGTTGAGTAAATTTTTTTTCTTTAATCTTATTGACTTTCATGGGTCGTAAAACCAGCAAGGCTTCACCTCATCCTTACTCATCACCAAAGCAGCAATATATCTTTGCGCCGGTGGCCAAAGTGTTACAAGGTTCCGGAAATAAATTATTCTTAATTTTATTTTTATTTTTGAGAAATAATAAAAAGATTTGGAAGTATTTTTTTTTTTGATATAACATATCTTGTTATTGTTACCCTACCCATCCAAGTTCTTCCCTCTCGTAGGTTCGTCCAACCAAAACCGTGGCGCCTCTCTCGTCTTGTTCTTTGCAATCGAATCACTCTGTATGCCTCGCTAGTACATAACAAGGTTCTCGCCCTGCAACTCCTTCTCGCTTCTCTGTGTTGATAGGCAAGTAGGAAGAGGAAGAGAACTGGAAGTTCTTGCCTCCTGAAACCGCCCTTTTCTCTTGGTATGCCCATTATTATCATCACCACCCTTTTGGATTTTGGTTTGTATCCATTTCTCTGGTTAAACTGAAGTGCGTTTTTTTATTTTTTTCCTTTCATTTTTATGCTTTTTCTATACATTCATTTGATGGGTTTTATTTTTCGGTGTTTCTCAATGTGTGCTTTTTCAGTGCCTATTTCACCGGATATGCTGATTTTTTTTTCTCTATGTGCTCTTATATTTATTCGTGAGAAGAGTTCTGTTTTTTTTTTTTGGTTCGGTTGTTGTGTATGCTGGTTTTCAATTTTCCATTTTTATGGATTGGGTTTTGTAGAAGAGGTTTGTGTTTGTATTTTCATTATTCATTCTCCGCTGAGATTGTTATTCCTTAAAATAAAATCTAATGGTTGCTTTTTTATTTATTATTTTACTCGAGTCAAGAAGCCGGCGATTGCAAGCTTCACCTAAGGATAGCCAACACAGCCAACAGTTTTTTTTTTTTTAGTAAAAAACGCAATTGTTAGATTTTATTTTTTTGTGGCAAACAATCAGGCCCTCATGTTTAATGAACTGGATACAGAGAAAGAGCACCTTTGTGTTTTGAATCTATGAAAAGCAAGTGTCCACCCAACAGTTTTGAGTTGTTAACCTGTTTCTCTGTCCAAATGGACCCTAAATGAAGTAGTGATGAAATGGGGATGGTGGAATTTACTCTCTCCTACGAGATTGAATTTGGCTTTACCTTGCGACAATGGGCGGATGGAACACACTTGTGCTCAAGCAACATGTGTTCTGTTTCATGACACATCCGATGTGTAATGGATATTGATTTAAGCCTTCAATGCATGTCCAAATGCATGACCAAATGGTTGTTGATTTGAGCTTCAAACATATGACACATGAATAGCTGCGTTCCGCACTGGAGATGTACTATGACAAGAAAAGCACCTTTTGCACCAATATTTACCTGTGGTTTTGGGTACATTCAAATGCCGCTGAAGATATCATAGCTATTCCATTTTGTATGTATTGTTGGGTTTATAACAGGGGAAGGGATTGTATTTCACTCATGGAGCCTGATCTAACTGCTCATTTCACATGTGGTATTCTGTGATATATATTGTTCTCAAAATTGAAATTGTATCGCAAATCATTCGTACCCATTAATCAAATCGAATTATCAATCGTATCGTGAATCGTAGTATTTTTAAATTTTCCAATAAAAAATAATTAAAAGGGAAAAAGGAAAAAGTTAGTTATTTGTAATCCATCCATTTTTTCTATTCATATCATTATAAATACAATGACAAATAAGTCTATCATACAATCATATCAAGATCATCATGACATATATTAATATATAATAAATGAAATGTGTAGATAGTAGAATAATTTTAAGGTATCGATATATATTTATTTTTCCTCATCTTTAAATCAAAATATAAAAGTAAAATCAAATCCAAACCATAAATTTTACACCGTAGGATATTTCTTGAAGTTAAGAAAGTATTCATGAAGGAAAAAAAAATGGAAAAAGAATTAAAAAAAAAGACACAAGCCCCATATGTACAGTCGAATGCTTTAATTAAGTGCACGTTCCTTATTCATCTCTAAAACCTCCCCAAAGCTGCAAGAAATCTTAAGAGGTTTCTTTAGCTACTAAATAACTTTTTAAAAGTAAAAATGCTAAAAGAAAAAAGAAAGAAAAACCGTAAAAAATTATTAATATTAACTTATTGGTTATAGCCATTATCGCTTAGCCGAGTCGCTTGAATCGTAAGATTCGATAAAACAAGTATCAAATCATAAGATTCACACTTGAATCTTAAGATTCTTCTATAAGTGGGATTTGTTGAATAGATACGAATAATTTTCCTTGGGATTCGGAATATAATCGTAGGATTCTAATAACGATGTTGCTATATATAGATATCTGTGGATTTTATATTTCCAAAATATCTTTGCATATTTTCTATAAATGAAATGATAAATCCAAGGTTGTATCTGACTTTAGTTGGGTATGGGATGATCTAGATTAGAAAGGTGGGGGTCTCCGCAAGACTGCTGGTGCAATGCTTCAAGATTGTTCCAGGGGTGAAACTGAAATTGGGTAAAATTTTGAAGAGGAATTGGATGGTAGGATTTGGGGTTTTATGTTTGGGGATACGGGATAAATTGGTGTTGCTGGAAAGGGTTTTAATATGAGTGTCATTTGGACCGAAGGAAGGTGTATAAAGCTGCCGAATAGGGTCTGTGGTGGATTGCTTGTCGGTCGGGAACTTGAGAAGGATTGGAACTCTATGAAGACAGTGGTTGCAAAGATTCAAGGTAAGGTTAAGCCTGTAAAATAGTAGGTTTGAAGTTTAATTGGGGCTGTCAGAGAGAGACAGTGCTGAATAGGATTGGAGTTGAATTGAGGGCCTGTGGCAGCTTTCAAAAGGGCCATATTATGCTCAGTCTTGGGGTTAGGTTCTAGGAGGGTTTTGGCTGCAGATGAATAGGGCTTGAATCTGGAAGAGTTTTGAAGTTTGAACATATGCAAATGGGGGATCTGCTTCATAGGTTTGTGCAATTCTTGTTGGATTAAACTGATGTTATTTGAGTTATGTTTCTGGCGAAGTAAGATTGAGAATGGGCTTGGTTTCTTGTGGAAGGAATTTGGATGAATTAGGACAGATCTTCTAGTACGTTTTCAGGGACATAATGCAGGAAATAATCTTTATGGGCTGCAATTCAGAAATTCGGTTAATATCTACATTTGATGAGAATGTGGGCCCACTTAGTATTAATTGTACTGCTTGGGGCCTCTGACCTTTTATTTCAAATACTTGATGTTTGTTTGGACTAGCTTCAATCGATGTTCATGTTGCTTGATATGGGTAGGGAAGGTGTTGATTTGGTAATATTTACATTTGATGAGACAAGTGGGTCACACTCATCATTACTATTGATACACGGAGCCCTAGACCTTTGATTTCACCTGCTTGATGTTGGTTTAGATTAGCTCTTGTTGATGTGCATTTTGTCTGAGAAATGCGTTGAGTAGGTTAATATTTAAATTTGACGAGATAAGTAGGTCCCACTTATCATTAATTGTGGTAGGCGGGGTAAAAACTTGGATTTTCTTGGCTTCATTGGAGACTGGAATACACGCATCCTCACTCAAACACTTATGTCTCAGCCAACTAATCTTCAGCTTGGGATGGTAAAAACTTTGATTTTGCATTCTTGATGTTGGTTTAGATTAGCTCCTATTGATGTGCATGTTGTTTGATATGGGTAGGACAGGTGTTAATAAGATTTATTTTTGCATAATGAGATAGGTGGGCCACACTCATCATTACTTGTCGTAGGCAGGGCCCAAGAACTTTGGTTTTGTGTGTTTGATGTTGGTTTGGATTAGCTCCTGTGTGCATGTTGCTTGATATAGGCAATGTTGAGCTGGTTAATATTACATTTGATGAGATAAGCGTGTCTCACCAATCATTAGTTGTTGTACGTGGTGCCGTGGAACTTTGATTTCACATGCTTATGTTAGTATGAATTAGCTTTCATTGGTGTGCATATTGTTTAGCATGGCCAGGTTTGAGTAGGTTAATATTTTTATGTTCTAAAACTGCTTTGTATCACTAGAGGGTTGTTTTAATGTTCATAATTTGGTTGCTCTTCACTATGCAGAAGAATAACAAGCCATTGACAAACTGAAAGTGAATAACCTCCGGCCTAGTGTTGAAGCATTTTAACCCATGGAATAGATTTGTATCTTTTGGCCCTTGTAGCATTTGACTGAGAGCTCATCAATCGTGACAAAGAGAAGGGGGGGACAGCGAATCACCTTGCCTCAGGCCGCTTGAGCTTGTAAAAGCACCTTTAGGTGTGACATTAATAAGGGTGGTGGAAGCTACAAAACCAACACATTCCTTAATTCAACAATGTCCTAATGCCAAACCCCATTCTTCTTATCAAGTAAAGGAGAAATCTAAGTTGACTTTCTCATTACCCGTGTCCAAGTCCAGCTTGCTAACGAGCCCTGGTTTTCTCTGCTTGTTGTGATTAAAGACATTTGTTTGCAACAAGCACCCCATCTGGGATTTAACACCCACGAACAATGGCTTCTTTAGCACAAGCAATCACTTTTGGATGAATCCTTTGCCATATTGTCATGAGCACCTAGTTAAGATCTTGTACAAGTTGCCTATGAGCCTGAAAGGACGGAAACCATTGATCCTATTGCTTCCCTCATTTTCCTGTATGAGCACGATGAATGATGCCCCAACCTATTTAAAGAGACGATCCCTAGCATGGAGTTTTTTCAAGAAGGCTAAAACATCTTCCTTAACCTTCTAGAAAAGCCAGAAAAATGCCAAAGGAAAGCCATAGGGACCAGGAGCTCTATCTCCCCCTAGGTCGAACACGGTTGTCTTCACCTCTCCTCCTTCATATTCAGATTCCATCCAATCTGCATTCTTCTCCCTATTTAACTCAAAATCTAGATTTCTGCTCTTGCTCTCTCCTTATTTGTGTACAAGCTGTAGTAATCTATATGAAATCTATAACCTGCTTTCTCTTCTAGTCTAACATTGCCTTCCTTGAGCACAGGAATCCTATGTTGCCTTACTTTGGCGGAAGCCATACTGCCATACCATGCAAGAGCATGTTCGATCTCCCTCTTTGAGCCATTTAATTCGGGACTGTTGCCTCCATTTGATCTCTTCAACTTGCTATTTAAAAACACCTTGCGGTCACAATCTTATCCTTCTCTTAGTTGGACATACTCTCTCCTCCCTTTGATCGAGAGATTGGAAGTTCATCATGATGTTCGTTTGTTCCCCCTCCACCTCCTTTGTCTTGACCCACTCCTTAGTTCTACATTTCTTCTGCTTAATGTTTACCTCCAGCGTTTGGTTTGCACAGTCATTAACCCTAACAAATTTCCACCATGGTCTAATGAGATCTAGAAAGCCTTCTCTCCATCAATGATAATTCGAAACACAACAGGGCTGGGCCCCACTTCTCGCAACAGGAGATCAATAGGGGATGGCTATGATCTAAAGCCTTCTTTGCGGCATGGGAAACCTTAGTATATATCTCCACCCTTTCCTCAAATAGCAGGGATCTGTTAAGCCTTGACATAGATGGAGGACACCAATGATTTTACTAGATGCACCATGGTCCTCTTGTATCTGGGTCAACCATGCTGTGCGCATTAATCTAGTTGAAGAACCTTCTCATCAGTTGTGATGCAGCAATCCCCTATTCTTTCCCCTTAAAATCTGATGACGTCAAAGTTTCTCCTAGTGCCGTACACCCTTGACTACACGATTCATGAACCCATCACTTTCTACTTTGAGTTCCAAACATTAGAATACCCACCGCTGCCGCCATTGCCATCTAGGCAAATTCATTGAACGAATCTCTTTCCTCAAACTGCTTTAACCACTTGCTAAGTTTCGGTTCATGCAGAAGAGCACGCAAAACCCCAGCACTTCGAATCACCTTCTTTACCACCAAACTGCAATCTTTGTTGCCAAGGCCTCTAAGATTCCAATATAGGACCTTCATTAGATCCTCCTGCTGCCCTCTGAACTCGCTGGAACTCTTTTGCTGGATTTGGCTAATCACCTTTGCTGCCACTACCTTTCTCATAATTTACAGTGCAACTCCTGTTTGTATAAATTCATGCTTATTATGCTGCTCCCTCTTGATTGTATATGCCTTGAGACTATCCCACACCCCGTCTTTATCTGAACGGTAACCGTGACAACTTTACTGCATTTTGCTAGCAAACAAATCCTGGTGTTTCTTCTGCATCAGCTGGGAGAGGTAATGTGGAGCGGAAGGGAGATGTGGGACATGCAAGGATAGATGGAAAGATGGAAGGGATAGGGAATCGGGGATTACCTGAAAATTGGCCTTACACCAAACTTCAATCCAGGAGGCAAAGGAAGAACTCGAAAAGGAAGAACTCAGAAAACTCGATTTCATTAATTATCAACCATTAGAAGCCGAAGAGGCTTTGCATTACTTATATAGGAAAAGAAAAAACCCTCCAACTAATCAGATGATCCAAACATATTGATGGCCAGGATTAAAACATCCAACTACTTAAAACATAAACCATGAAATAGCATAAAATAAAACTCTAAATAGGCTAGCTAAAACATGAAAATAGATGGGGCTGGGCCGAAAGAGCTCGGTTGAGATTGATGGTCTGGACCCATTGGCTGGTCAACCCATGGGGATCACGGTTCTGTCCTGCATCAAGAGGGCTTCTGAGGCTGAAGCAAGGCCTTGCTTGGAGGCCCATCCACTGATTGTGTCATCCACCAGAGGCCCTTGGCTGAATCCAGATCTTCCTTCGAAGAACTTTCTCTCCTCTTTAAAGTATGGGAATGGAGATCCTTTTGGAGGTATCTGGTGTAATATGTTTACTTTTAGATAGACCTCTAGGCTCCACAAAGAGGCAATTATTGTTTCTCTAGTCTTTTGCATGTAGCCCACCCTGTCCCCTCCATGTTCAAAATATATCCACTTCGTTGTCGTCTTTACTGAGCATAAGTTCTGTCAACCTCTCTCCATTATTGTTCTCTGCAAAATCAATAACTTATCTGAGAACTTGCTCATCCTCTTCTGGCTGGTCCACGGATTATCCTCAAACTCTGTTGCTTCATCATCTGGATATTGGTCCTCCTCATCTTACTTCTTTCTGTCTTCTTCGCTCTCCTCAGTCCTCATTCCTAGCAAGGTGATCTCTCTTTGGTCTTTGGAGTTCAGCATCCTCCTCACAGCCCTACGCTTAAACTATCCTCCTACCTTAATGGGGAAGTAAGCAAATCAGCTTGTAGGTATTGGCAAGGAAACCCTAGGTTCCGCTTGCTTTGTTTTTGAAGCATTTTCCTGCAACCAAACTAGCGTGGAAAAGAGTTACTGTCATCTATATCACTTTTCAAAGAAGTTTCACCCCAATCCTGATGATGAGTCTTAGATTGTCAATCCAAAGATCTATATATCCTAAGAGGTGGCCATTCTTCCTTTGAGAAGTCAATAAATGTCCAAAAAGTAACTCCTTTCTGTTAGAGGTCCCTGGTTCTGCTTCCACCATTGAGAAGAGACATGATCCCAGCATGTTAAAGATAACTGATCTCCAGGCATGCAATACAACACTATAGAACCTAGTCCAGGAGTAGGATGGGGGCCTCCTGAGTCCCGACACGTCCATCCATCTTTCAATTGCTGACACTTGAGAGCTTTCCTGTACCTCGTTAGTTCTAGGTATTTCCTCTACCTCCTCTGAAGACAAGTAGTTCGGCATCAATATATCGCCATGCATTTTACCCCAGACCTTATGTAGCTTGGCTTCAATCTCTATCATTCCCAACTATTCCTTTAAGAATCCAATCCAAGCATGAGCTAGTTGCTTTTGTCCTCTTGGGCAGCCCAGGTAGCCATCTACACCATGTAGAAGATAACAGGCCTTAAGATGGCCCAGCCAATCAAGGCCCATGTATAAATCCCACACATGGGATATGGACTAGATTTATATCTAATGTGTACAGCTTATTTCCTTCTTCTTATTTCATTGTATAGTCTAGGATATATTCTTTCCATTCTTTCATTATTCTGATTTGTATTCTTTCCATTCTTTCATTGTTCTGATTTGTAATCATAACATATTTAGAGTCTTGATTATGGTCTAATATGATTATAAATAGAACTGTCGATCATCAATGGATGCACGACCTTCTCTCCATTATTATTCTTCTTCTTCCATAGACTATAACACACCACACTCCTCTCCCCTTTATGATCCAACCATCTGGAAGGTCAACCGAACTGTGTTCTGTTTTTTCCACTTGAACTCGACCTCTATTACCAATAGGGAACTTAATCAATCAAGGATCCTGACTAGAGCATCTTTGACCTTTGACCATCAGTATCTCACCAACTGAACTTTGATCCTCTCCAATATCGCCCAAGGCCTACTCAGCGGTTCTTTCTGCATCCTGCATTGTAGAGGATCACAAATCTAAAATTTCTTGTCGCTGCCACTATCCCCCTCTTTTGGACTAACATATTTCTGGAGAACTTAGGGTTTTCTGGGAAAGTGTCAGCCACAAATGTGCCCTAAGATCATGATCTTACTTGCTAAAGTTGTTCATTCAAAGACCTTGACCCTAGGAGTGGCCTGAGGTGTCCAGACTGGTTAATGGAAAGGAAAGTGGCAACGGCAGAGAAAGGCTTTGAAAAATAATTTACATAAGAAAGAACTGGAAGTGGATAAGCCTCTTAACTCTCAACCTGCTCTTTAAATGGAACAACAAGAATACGCGAATTCCCAAAAAAACTCCCATATTTCCATATAAAAAAAAGATATAATGTTCCTTACAAAGAGTTATTGTTGTACAAGCTTCATACATAGTTTCATGCCTTAATAATTTTCTCCATTTGACTGGAAACATTAAAGTCAAACATCTCTGGACATCTTGTGGCTCAAGTGATGCAGGCCGATCAAAGGCCAAGGCCCGCAAGACTTGATGACCTGCTTAATGTGGTCCACATGATCTCTAATTTGGGATCCCTATCCTTAGTTTAGATAATTTCTAAATTAGTAGGTTGCTTAATTGTTAGGAAGATTTCCTTTCTATTTCATATGCTAATTAGGATTAGCTATTTCCTATTTAGGATTAATGCTACTCTATATATAGAGAAGCCTTTTATTGTAATTGGTAGACCTTATTCTAATACAATTCAAAAGTTGCTCTCGTGAGTTTGGGTGTTCTTCCTAAGTGAGTTTAGGGCTTGAGTCTTAAGACTCGATCTCACCACTGGAGGTGTAGATCTTCACATCAATTGGTATCAGAGCGAACGATCCATCTCGGATCACCGTTCCGATCGCTGATTCGACATCCATCCACCATCTATTGTCATTTACCCATCCCTGCACTCATCTGAATCCCCATCGTCGAACCGCCCTCCATCATCACCGAACCCAACCCCTCTTTTCTCCACCACCGACCCCTCTGCATTCCCTCATCACATCCCAAAATTTCCTTCAAATCCTTCCACACGCAGCCCATCCATTCACCCAGAAACCCTAATCCATTCATCGACCACCATCCACCAGCACCGCAACTAATTCCCAGACGCTAATCCCATCCCACCGTCATCCATCATAGCCAAACCCAACCAGATCCATTCCCCAACCCCACCCACCTTCAGTAAATCCCCAAAATCCTCATCGGTACCCCTCAATCCAAAAAAAAAGAAAAAGAAAAAAGAGAAGAATGAAGGCAGAGCATAGAAAATAGTAAGGAAGAAAAAGGGTTACGGAAGGAGTTTAGTTGAGAGAATATTGTGCAGCAGAGGGCCGCGTCGTTTCCGGCATCATCGCTAGCCATCTACCATCGTCACAGCACCATCTTGCAGCGCCTCAGCCACAACAGTGCGGTCGCCAAACCTCCGGTAGCCATCCTCCAGCGACATCGCCACCATCTGTGCCCAGACTTGCCCGTCTTCTCTTTCTCCTTCTTCAAATCCATAGGTAAGAGGATAATACCTCTTATTTTCTTTCTGGCACAGAACCCGAGGCGGAACCAAAAGTCCCGCCCCCACGTGCTGCGTTCTTCAGTTGGGCCTCATTGCATTTGGGCCGGTTTGTGTCCAGGCCTTGCATTTGGGCCCGATCTACGTCTAGGCCCATACTAGCCCAGCCCACCAATTAAAAAAAAAAAAAACTGCATTTGAAATTTCATGGCTACCCGAGGACGTCAATACTACGGGTACTTCACCAATTACTAACTGGATGAGCTATTGGAAAAATTGGGATCTGACATGGACGCTGTGGTTGAACGATTGGAAATTGTGGAAGTTGCTCTTAATGAACTTCAAGGACATCGGACTACAGGAATAACTGAATCTGTTCTCACATAGCGGGATCTGCAAACATCCGAGATTGGACCTCAGGTCAATCCTGTAAACCCTGCTCCCCATGCATCTGGAACGATGGCCCAAGTAAATCCAGTCACACCTGGTCCTTGGCATCAGCATCGTGAAACCATGTCCGACATGGTACGCCTTTTCATTGAACATGGTGATAACGAACCACGCGGTGCACTACATACAGATGGCATCACCAAACGAGGGAGACTAGAAATCAGCGATTTTTCAGGAGATCTTCATCCCAAGACCTTCGTCAATTGGCTCAATTCTCTTGATAACTATTTTGCCTGGTACAACATGAATGATGCCTAGAAGATAGCCTTCACAAAAGTTAAGCTCAAAGGGCCTGCACGCATTTGGTGGCAAAGTATTGAAAACAATGAGCTCGCCTTTGGGCATCCCATCTTCCAATGGGAAGATGTGAAGCGGCGACTCAAGCAAAATTTTCTTCCTTCTGACTATATTGATTCCCTGCATAAAGGATACCTTAGTCTGCAACAAGTTGCCTATTCGTTGGATGAGTATACCAATCTATTTTGATAATATTTTGTGCGCTGCAATCTGTGGGCGAATGATGGACTCGTTATCAATAAATATACATAAGGCTCACGTCCTGATATTCGGCAACGGATTTCTATGTTTGATTTCAATGTTATTAACAAAGCCTATTGTAAAGCCCGCAAAGCACAGCATGAAATCCAGTTGAGGCGGTGAGAAAGATCCCAAGCCGGGGAGTTTTCCACTATAGGGGCACAGGCTCCAACTCCCACTAACGCCCAAGAGTCGGTTAATCGACCGAGGCCACTGCAGGCATTGCAAAAGCCGCCCCATGGTGTACAACGGCCACCTCCTCCCCAAAATCAAGGGCAACAGGCACCACAAAATGACCCTCGTGCACGAGGACGTGCTGACAGAAGGGAAGTGATCTGCCATACTTGCCAGCCAAAAGGGCATTATGCTAGAGAATGTCCTCATAGGAATCTCTATGCAGATGATGAAGCCGAAGACAGTGAAGAGTTTGATGAGCACATTGAAATGGAAAAACCGACAGACTCTCAAAGCGTTGCCTTAAAAGAATTTCCTGTTGATGGACTACCACTTGTATATCTTGAGCTCCATCTTTTGATCACTGAAGATCAACAAGAGGAGCAGGATTTTAATCATGCACCTATTTTTCGCTCTCGAGTTCACTGCATGGGCAAAACTTGCAATATGATTATTGATGGAGGTAGTGCTATGAATGTTACTGCTAAAAAGGCTGTGGAAAAGCTAAAGCTACCTACTACAAAGCATCCAAGGCCATACAAAATTGCATGGGTAAATGATTCAACTATTCCGGTGGACAAGTAGTGCATAGTTCCTTTCAAACTGGGTTCTTATGAAGATACAATCAATTGTAATGTTATACCAATGAAAGTTACACACATACTCTTTGGTCGCCCATGGCTAAAGACGTCGAAGGCTGTCACCGATAATGACACAAACACCCATACTTTCATGTGGAAAGGTAATAAAACCCGGTTATGGCCACTGCCATCCCAACATGCTGCTAAGGTCCCAAAAGAGGCGGCCACTACTCAGATGTTAACCATGAGTAAATTTGAATAGGAAAGTAGAGATCAGGATCTGATGTATGCCTTGGTTATCCGCCAAGTGCCAGATGATTCTCCCCATGAGTCCATTCCGGAAGAAGTCAAGCCACTCCTACAACACTTCTCTGATCTTATTCCGGATGAACTGCCAAATACTCTTCCACCTATGAGGGACATACAGCATGCCATTGATCTGTCCCTGGTTCTTCACTTCCGAATCTACCTGCATATCGGACGAGTCCCACAGAGCACGCAAAACTCAAGAAACAGGTGGATGACCTGTTACAAAAAAGGTACATTCGGGAAAGTCTTAGTCCTTGCGGGGTACCAGCCCTTCTTACTCCCAAGAAGGATGGAAGTTGGCGCATGTGTATCGACAGTCAAGCTATCAACAAGATCACAGTAAAATATAGATTTCCTATTCCTCGATTATATGATATGCTTGATATGATGACAGGTTCGGCTATCTTCTCCGAGATTGATCTGCGCAATGGTTACCACCAGATTCGCATCCGTCCCGATGATGAGTGGAAAACAGCGTTCAAAACCAAAGATGGTCTTTATGAATGGTTAGTCATGCCCTTCGGGTTAATAAATGCTCCTAGTACCTTCATGCGGGTTATGACCCATCTGTTGCAGCCTTTTATTGGGAAATTCGTCGTTTTTTATTTCGATGACATCCTTATTTACAACAAAACCAAGGAGCATCTCACTCATCTCCACACTATTTACCATCTCCTTCATCGAGAACGCTTCTACTTCAATCTCAAGAAGTGCACCTTCATGAGAAGTTCGGTTATATTCATGGGATTCATCATATCGACGAAAGGTATCAAAATGGATCCAGAGAAAGTCAAAGCAATTCTGGATTGGCCACTCCCCACCATAGTGACTGACGTCAAGAGTTTTCATGGACTTGCTACCTTCTATCGGAGATTCATCAGGAATTTCAGCAGCTCCTATTACAGAGTGTTTAAAGTAGGACGAGTTCAAATGGACCAATGCCGCAACTCGAGCTTTTAAGCAACTCAAATAGAAAATCACAGAAGCTCCTGTTCTCCGCCTTAAAGATTTTGACAAGGTGTTCGAAGTTGCTTGTGATGCGTCCAATGTTGGCACTGGAAGTGTCCTTAGTTGAGAGGGACATCCAATTGCTTTCCACAGTGAGCAACTATTAGATTCAAAGCCTGAGTACTCTCCTTATGCCTTGGAGTTCTATGCTCTTGTTCAGTCACTTCGCCATTGGAGGCATTACCTGATAGGTAGAGAATTTGTGCTTTACTCTGATCATGAATCTCTCAAGCACATTCATTCCCAACATAAAATGGGCGCTAATTTTGCCAAATGGAGCGCTTATATTCTGGAGTTTACCTTTACCATCCGCCATAAATCTGGCAAGGAAAATGTGATCGCGGATGCTCTCAGTCGTCGGAAACATCTCTTGACCACCATGACAATTTCTGTATTGGGTTTTGAGCAAATCAAGGAGACATATGTATAGACAAAGACTTCGGTACCATCTATAAAGAGATCCTTTAGGGTGAGCATCTCAAGCGTCCATACTTTAGCATTCATGATGGATATTTATTCTATGGTAGTCGCCTCTGTTTGCCAAATACATCTATACGCAAGCACGTTATCAGGGAACTCTATTCCGGTGGCTGTAGCGGACATTTGGGTCTTGATAAGACCTTCACGCTTGTTGGAGATAGATTTTATTGGCCACACATGACACCCTATGTTTCTCGTATCTGTGAATGGTGTCGTACTTGCCAGTTGGCCAAAGGAAGCAAGAAGAGTGTGGGATTATATTAGCCGTTGCCAGTTCCACAGGGCCCTTGGGAGGATATCAGCATGGATTTTGTACTTGGGCTACCTATGACCTATAGAAAAGTAGACTCTGTTTCTATGGTTGTGGATCATATCTCAAAAATGGCTCACTTCATTCCTTGTTCCAACAAAGCAGATGCCTACAAAGTTGCACAGCTTTTCTTTAAAGAAGTCGTTCGTCTACATGGCCTTCCGAAGACCATTGTGTCCGATAGGGATACAAAGTTCGTTAGCTACTTCTAGAAGACATTGTGGGGTATGTCCAAAACAAAGCTGCAATTTTCTGCTACCTATCATCCACAAACTGATGGTCAGATAGAAGTAGTCAACCGTAGCCTTGGAAATCTGCTACGTTGTTTAGTGCATGACTATCTTACTACATGGGATCAAGTTTTGCCTATGGCTGAGTTCGCCTATAATAACTCAGCCAACCGGTCCACAGGAATTTCTCCTTTTGAAGCAGTCACTGGCACCAGACCATGTCTACCAGTTGATCTTGTTCCCCTTCCGGTCGAAGCAAGACCAAGTGCTGATGCGGACAGTTTTATTCGCCATATACAGTAGGTTCATGAGGAAGTTCGACGCCATATTGCAACAAGCAATGATTCTTATAAAGAACATGCAAATAAGCGTTGTCGTTTCGTTCAGTTTGAGGAAGGTGATATGGTTATGCTTCGTAATCGTCCAGAGCGCATTCCACCAGGAGCCAACAAAAAGTTACAGCCCCGCAATTTCGGACCGTTCAAGATTCTTAAGAAAATTGGTCCTAATGCCTATGTGTTGGAATTACCACCAGATCTTGGCTTCAATGCTACCTTCAATGTTGAAGACCTCACTCTCTATAAGGGCCATGACGAAGACAGTCTGTCCGACGAACATGAACTTCAGCTACCATCTTCACCCGCCCCTGCAGATCAAATTGTTGATGTACTTGATGATCGGATTGTTTCCACTAGACAAGGGGGATTTCAAAAGTTTCTTGTTCGCTGGAAGAATCGACCCTTCTCGGATGCCACGTGGATTACAGCTACGGATTTCCAGCGTCTTAATCCCGATCTTTACGAGAGATATTAGGCCATTTACTTACTGGAGTCGAGTTTTTCCAAGCCGGGGAGTGTTGATACAGGCTGATCAAAGGCCAAGGCCCGCAAGACATGATGACCTACTTAATGGGGTCCACATGATCTCTAATTTGGGATCCCTATCCTTATTTTAGATAATTTCTAAATTCGTAGGTTGCTTAATTGTTAGGAAGATTTTCTTTCTATTTCATATGCTAATTAGGATTAGCTGTTTCCTATTTAGGATTAATGCTACTCTATATATAGAGAAGCCTTTTATTGTAATTGGTGGACCTTATTCTAATACAATTCAAAAGTTGCTCTCGTGGGTTTGGGTGTTCTTCCTAAGTGAGTTTAGGGCTTGAGTCTTAATACTTGATCTCACTGCTGGAGGTGTGGATCTTCACATCATCAAGTGGTATCTGCCAACCATGAATGGTCCCAAAGAAAGGACCCACTTCCATTTCCTAGAATCCCTTCTATTCCTGCTGAACCTTTCTTTCAAGTTTACAGCCATCCACTCACATAGCTCCTTTTATTTCCTTGCCCAACCTTCAACACTTGTTTGCTAGTAATACCTAGATTTCTGACCAGTTCTATACCACCCGCGTCTTTTGAGAATTTCACATCATTCCATTCTGTGTTTCTTTTTATATCTCCTTTTTCATCACTCCATTTGGTTTATCTTAACCATTTTTTGCACTGAACATTGAAAAATACAAGACCAGAAGGTTTTGTAGACAAGATTTAATAGGGATTATCCTACCCTGAGAGATAATTGACTTTTATTAAGGAAGCAAGTTTGGCTTGGTGTCCACTAGATTCACTCATCTAGTAGACCAAGATACGAAAAAGGAATGCTTGCCACCAGACACAATCTGAAAATATGGTCATGGATGTGGCATTCATATGGTGTGGATATGGCACAAATGTCAGAATGTGGTCTTCTGACCTGTAGTTCTTGTATTGAGCATGGATTTGATATGGATTCAACCTTCCTTAAGAATCTGGATATCAATGGACAAAGGTGTCTCATTGTATGCCCACGTATGCAGAATATATTTTTCAGTTGGGCGTAATTTTTTTTTATTTTAGACGGACGCATATGGAAAATAAGATGCATTGATGTAGTGATTAGAAATATTTTTTTATTATTTGCATTTCTTCTGCAAAATCTTCAGTTTCTTTCTTTATTTATTATATTTACTTCTTTTTATATGCTTTTCGTTATTGTGGATATTATTGTAATTGCAATACATTTGCTTCCTAGGATTTCTTTTTTCCTTTGGGTGTCCAAGGAATTTTCTTCCACCTAATGAGTAGATGGTGCCGTTTCTCTTTCTTTGATTTTTTCCGGAACCATTTCAGTATCACTTAATGCACTTGTCCCACATTTATATATAATGTATGATTTGTGGGTGCCTTGAACCAAAATTGAAATATTAAACGTTGATTTGATAGATATGTATATATACAATCTACTTTAAGTGTCTTGATGTCATAGGAGAAAATTTTGATTTGTGTCTGCCCATATTCAAAGTGCATTTTTCAGTTATGCACATGTCTCACATTTATAAATAATGTATGAATTTGCGGTTGCCTTGAACCTAAGTTGAAGTAATCAGCCTAAACTTGATATATATAGGAGAAACCCTCTCCTGTGAACTTGGCTGCATGGAGAGGTGTGCAACACTGCTTGTGAGGCCTACCTGAAGACCCCTTTGATGCCCCTCTGCCCTGCCACATGCGCGGCAAATGTCTCTGGATCCAGGGGTTTTACACCCATCCAAATGAAATTGACTGTTGGATTAAAATTGTGAGAAAAGGAAGCCTTATAAAACCATTAAACTTGTGGGCCCGTGGATTATATATGGGAATGCCTCCCTTGCGAACCAGTCCGCACATATTCGTGCTAACTTTGATGGTGGGCCGTCAGATCTATTCGTTTTAAGATTCTTAAATCAGTAAGAATGGAATGAAATGAAATGTCCCATGGCTGGGAGGAAGGAAAACGGGAGAAGAGAAACCACATCATATTATACGAGGTTCTTATTTCCTAATGTTCTAGTAATTTATTCATTCAAGTTAGGAATATTCTAAAGACATGCTTATATTATACAACTGTAGCCAGAAATATCTCAAAAAAAAAAAAAAAAAAAGAAGAAGAAAAGAAAAAGAAGAGAGAAACTGTATCCTGAAGCATGGTGTGAATTGTGAATGTGAGGAAGAGAAAGGGAAGGAAGAAGAAGAGGAAGAAGACCAGATCTCACGCCTTTGTGGCAATGTTTCACCAGATACCCCTGTCTCTCCATCTTTCTTTATGAAACCTTAAACTCTCTCCATCTCTCTCTTCCTCTTTCTCCACCTACAACAAGCCATTATAGCCCCCTGCTTTCTTTCTTTGCCATGGATGGGGCTGATCTCTGTGTGTGTGTGTGTGTGTGTGTGGGTGTGGTGGGGGGGGGATGCGCCATGGCAGGCACCTATCCTCGCCTCTCTCTCATATCTGCAATTTCGGTGTTTTGGTTTTTGTTTCCTAGGTTTTGTTTCTATTTTTTATAATCTAGGTTTTAATGGGGTTAGGGTTCTCTAGTTTATTACCCTGGATTTGCTGGGTTTCTGTTGATGAAGTTCAATTAGGTCGCAACAATAAACGTGGATGGATTCCCACGGTAGGCATACCCTACTTCAAGGATCTTGATGTCTCTGGAGAAAATCTTGATTTGTGTGCGCCCATATGCAAAATACATTTTTCTATTAGGCAAAATTGTTGTACCTTCACCCTCATTACTTCTAGTTTCTTTCTTTTAGACAGAGACACATATGGGAAATAAGATGCAATTTACTTTGTTATTGGATTTAGTTTATTTTGCATTTCTTCTTCTGCAAAATCTGTAGTTTCTTTATTCTTCTTCTTTCTCCCTCTCTCCTTTTTTTTTAATTGTTGTTGATGGTATTATAGTAATTGCAATTCATTGCTTTCAAGGAATTTTCTTCTGCCTGTTGAGTAGATGATATTGTTTCTGTTTCTTTGTTAAACTTTTATTTCTTATGTCTGCTTCTAAGTTCAAGGATACTTCGTCGTTCTGGACTTTTCTTTTTGTCCATTCCTAAAGCAACTGGTTGGTTGTAGGTGCTAGGTTCTATCATATATTGACCGTATGGGCTCTCAAGATCAAAACAGCTGATGGAGATAAAGGATTCCATTGACGATATTCCTGTGCAAGATCCACCAAATGAAGACTTCTCAGCTGCTGATCTCAGCTGGACCAAAGTTGGGAACACTGAGCACTATGTTGATGAAGTGGCCCTTATTCCTTATAGTCGAGTGGATGCATTTATAATTGGAGAGTGTTCTAATGTAGAGTGCCCAACACGGTTTCACATCGAGAGAGGAAGGAAGAGAGAAAGAGGCAGTTTAAAGCACTATAAGAGTGATGAATATCTTGAATATAGGATGTGAGTCATCTACTTTATTTAGTAACCCGTCCAGTCTTCTCTGTTTTTCACATTTTTTTGGCGCTTGCACCTTAATAAAGTTATGTGGAATTTGCAGGTATTGGTGTTCATTTGGTCCTGAAAATTATGGAGAGGGTGGGGGTATATTGCCTAGTCGGAAATATAGACTTAATACAAGAAACCGAGCTGCTAGACCACAATCTATGAGGGGCTGTACCTGCCATTTTGTAGTGAAGCGTCTTTATGCCCGTCCATCAGTAGCACTCATAATATATAATGACAGACGTCATGTCAACAAATCTGGTTTTATATGCCATGGACCACTTGACAAGGATGCTATTGGCCCAGGTGCTAAGAAAATCCCATACATTTGTAATGAAATTCAACAACAAACAATGTCTATGATTTATCTAGGCATTCCAGAGGAGAATATATTGCAGAAGCACATTGAAGGAGTTCAGCGCTACTGTGGTTCAAATGCCAAAGCCAATAGTCTTGCATCCCAGTATGTCCAAAAACTTGGGATGATTATTAAACGGTCTACGCATGAATTGGATCTGGATGATCAAGCTAGCATTTGTATGTGGGTTGAACGCAATAAAAAGTCTGTGTTCTTTTATCAGGACACTTCAGAAACAGATGCCTTCATTCTAGGAATTCAAACAGAATGGCAATTGCAACAGATGGTACGCTTTGGCCATCACAGTCTGGTAGCAGCCGACTCAACATTTGGCATAAAGAAACATAAGGTGTGCAATATAATATATATATATATATATATGTGTGTGTGTGTGTGTGTGTGTGTGTGTGTGTGTGTGTGTGTATAATATATATATATATATATATATATATATATATAGGAGATGCTCCTATGAGAGATATCTCCCACCTTATATGAGAGATTGGGTAGAGCCCCCACCCAATCTCTCATATAAGGTGGGGGAGATATCTCTCATAGGAGCATCTCCCAAATATATATATATATATATATATATATATATAAAAGAACTCATTTATAATATTCCGTCTGCTGTCTACTGTCTACATTGAATAATCATATATTGTGTTGCATTTGGCTTGCAGTATCCACTATATACGCTTCTTGTGTTTGACTCAAGACAACATGCACTTCCAGTTGCATGGGTCATTACCCGGAGCTTTGCTAAGCAAGATGTGTGTAAATGGATGAAAGCTCTTGCTGATAGAATTCGTGGAGTCGATCCCACTTGGAGGATTGGTGGGTTTCTAATGGATGATGCAGCTATGGAGGTCGAGCCAATCAGGTGACATGTTCTTTTTCTATTGTGAACTTCAGTGCAGTAGTGCAACACTGTCGAATATATTTTCTATTGACCATGATTTAGAAAAAAAGAATGTGATAGCAACCATTATAATGGTAATGATGAGTGATGACTCTTCAATTTGTTATATGACCGATAATGCCTGTTAATGGTGTATTCTTTTAAAAAAATAATGGTCATGATTTACCTGACATATTCCAAATAAGAAAGTGATATGTGATTTATTTTTGTAAACTGTTATTTACATGGGTGCCTCGTAATTATGGAAACTTGGCAGATTTTACTGGTTTTCTGTTTGAGTTGATTTTTTTCCCAGTTATTGTAATCCCCCATTTTGCTCACTTACAATTGCAGAATGGTATTGACCCTCAGCAATTACAAGGTTGAAAATCTTAATGCTTTATTTTGAACCTTGTTATTTACCTGTTTAATGGGTTTCAGGGACATATTCTGCTGCCCTGTTCTGTTTTGCCTCTGGCGAGTTCGCAGATCATGGCTCAGGAGCATCATAAAAAGGTGTAGTAATGTTGAAGTTCAGCGGGAGATATTTAAACGTCTAGGCGAAATCATTTACGGCATCTGGACTGGAGTAGATTCGGTTGATACCATAGGGAAATTCATTCAAGATTTTGTTGATCAAACTGTCTTCATGAAGTACTTTAGGGAATGTTGGGTGCCTAAAATTGGTAAGTTTGCGCCCTTTCTTTCTTGTTTTTAGCTCTGCCTTTAACCCATTGTATTTGTATTAAATCTTGTGTTAGTCATTTATTTTTTCCTTGAATAATTGGTGGCTATAATACATTAAGAAGGAAGTACAGTGACTATTTTCATGGGACACATGTACATGATCTGAGCCATCATCTAGAAAGTCTATCTTGTAGGGGACATACCTGAAAAGGCAACAATCGTTAGAATGCCCAATGATTTGATTGGAGGAGGGCTTTTTGTGGATGAAATGGATGGTGAAAGATTATTACTGAAAGAAAGGGATGGTTAAGAAAATCATGCAGAGTTCTAATGATTGTTGACTGTTCTCTAAATTTCTTCATATGAAAAAGAGTCCCTGATCAATGCCATTTTCAATCCACTGGCTATCCATGGTAGAACTACTACATAGATGGTTGAGATCATATGAAGCATAAAATCATGCAGAGTTCTAATGATTGTTCACTGTTCTCTAAATTTCTTCATATGAAAAGTTAAGAGTCTCTGATCAATGCCATTTTCAATCCACTGGCTATCCATGGTAGAACTACTACATAGATGGTTGAGATCATATGAAGCATGAGTGTAAAATCATTAATAGCATTGATGAATACAAGTTTCTCCTTTAGATCTACTTACATGGTCTATTTATATTTTATGCTAGAAATGTGGCTCGCAACCATGAAAAGTCTCCCACTAGCTAGCCAGGAGGCAAGTGGTGCCATTGAAGCATATCATCTGAAGCTAAAACAAAAGCTATATGATGATTCAAATCTGGGTGCACTTCAACGAGTTGATTGGTTGGTGCACAAGCTTACAACTGAGCTACATTCCAGTTACTGGCTTGAGCGATATGCTGATGAAAGCGATTCATTTCAAACTATCAAGGAAGAGTACATTTCTTCGACGTCATGGAACAGGGCACTGCAAATTCCAGATACATCTGTTATCTTAGATGAGAATGATCGTCTTTTTGCCAAGGTTGTCAGCCAGAAAGACTGTAGCCAAACATATCTTGTGTGGAATCCAGGATCAGAATTTGCTTTTTGTGATTGCTCATGGTCGATGCTAGGAAACCTTTGCAAGCATGTCATCAAGGTAAGCATGATCTGTCAGCACTCGCGGGATTATCAACCGTCAATGTCCTTTCAGTCATTCCAACATATCTTAATGAAATTGTGGCAAACGCCTATTGATGATTCAATTGCCCTCGATCAATCAATGGCTTGGGCTAACCACATGCAAGAGAAAATTCAAAGACTTGTTGAGTTGAATGATTCTAATGTTAGCAATGTGATAAATAATCTACCTTTGAAGTGGGTTTCTAAGAAAGGCAGAACATCTGTCGGTCGACCAGCTGACAGTACTTTGATTCTGCCATCTAGCTCCAAGATTGCTGTGCATAAGAAGAGTCGGAAAAGAAAGAGGTTATCTCGGTTGACGTGTTCTGCATCTGTATGAATATGTTAAGAGTGCAAGTTTATGACTAGATACTGTCCCTGCTTTCCTCCAACATTGTTTGCAGGCTTCTAAAGCTCGGATTGGGGAGGTTTCCCTTGAGTCAAGTCGACCCTGCCAAGTAATGCAGTCGTACCGAAATTCATGGGAAGCCTTAAATGAGAAAAAGTTCCAGAAGTTCGAAAGATAAAGAATAATTTACAATAACTATTTAATTTAAGACTCATTGCTGTTGACAATTTGTGTTACTATAGGTGGATTGGTTTTGAGGTTCATTGTTATTTTCATTTGAAAAGTAGCCTAGATCTTTGTACCATTGGATTTTGTGAAAAAAAGATTAGTTTTGACATTCAAAAACTTACTCAAAGACTTGTTTGAGTCCTGCATGTACCTACCCTCATCTCCCAATAAGATATGGCAGGGAAAGGATTGAGAGGGATCTTTCATGTAGTTTCAAATTTCATTATCTGTCTGTAAGTTTTGTTGTCATGAACAGAGAAAATCATTGATACTCGTCCGCAAATATAATATACACATGCAAAAAGGCACTATGTGGTAAGTATATAGATCAAGACAAAGTGCAGGTCTCCCTACAAATAGGGCATAAAAAGGAATGATACACTCTCCTTCATGAACTAAAGAATCTGCAGGAGGTTATATGTGACATTTTGGTTAAATCCACCAAGCGAAAGGGTTTTATTTTACTTTTTTTTTTTTGGTTTCCCATTACATGCTGCTACCCATCTGGTCAAATGTAATGAGATGGGCATTTGACATATTAACCATTGAGCAGCTCACAAACCTCCTTTTGGGCACAACTTGATGCATCCATTGGGCTGGTCTTTTTTATTTTTTAATTTTTTTACTGATATATAACAAACCCCTCTTTTATGTGTAGGGATCAGTGAGTGCTCCATTTGACAGATTTATTGCTTGATGATCCATGGAGATTTATATTATTATTCTTGCCTCTTATCAATAGATATTTTTTTGGGTTGAATTTGACCTGGCACCAATTGGGCAGGTTAATTCACTGCAAATTTGATTTAGCCTCTTAAAGTTGGTTACATCATTTTGATGATTCAGTTTTACACGTGGACGTGTGATTTAGGGTTGTCTATATCATCATAATTTTTATAGTCCGATTAGTTGATGTCAAGATGCCTTTTACATGATTCTTGATCATCTGCTGATAAATCTTGGACATGTCAACCCCAAGGGGTTGGCCGAGTGGTCAGGACCATGGTTCCTCTCTCTTCTGGAGTTAAAGATCTTGGTATCGACCCTCGGTTCCCCCCTCTTTAGGAACCGAAGGTTGAGTCCACTTGTGCTACCACTGAGGGGCCACAAGGGCTTTACCCAGTTTCTCTCTGGGTCCGGAGAGAATAGTCCAGCTCAAAGGGTTGGGAACCCTTCATTAGCCTTAAAAAAAAAAAAAATATCTTGGATAAGTCATGGCCTTGAGAAACTCAACATGGGGGAGTATTTTCAGTGAGTGGGAATTGGAACCCCCTTGGGGATGCACAACTTATAAAGAAAAACGTTGCCTTTGATTTTGATTAGCTATTGAGTGAAAAAAAAAAAAAAAAAAAAAAAGGCTTTTCCAATGAATTGATGTAGTTCTGTTACCACAAACAAAGTTGGAATGTGGAGCTGTGGAACAATCACAAGGGCTTTCCACCAGGTATCTATATTTTTGGGGGCTTGTGGAGGGGTTTTTCATAGATATTTTTCATATATTTCCGCATTGCGTGAGAGGTAACAGTATTATTATACTCACCATCAGATTGAGTTTCATAAAATATGCAACTTAATGTTAAATGGTTATTGATTGATCTCTCCCCAAAATCATATCAATGAGGAGGCAATTCCACTACACTGTCCACTAGGGGCTTAAGAGTTTTCCTCTCACGCCATCTGTGAGGCTGCTCTTAGCAGAAAATGACCCATATACATGGTGACCTAGACAATAGCTGAAGGGTGCCTAACTGATGGAGGCTCATTGATAGAAACCTTTCATCCTTTTTGTCCCATTCATAGTCATGTATTAATTTGGCAGTGTTGCAATGTTGTTGAAGAGACGATACCATGTTCCCCTGATAGTCAATTTGACCCACATAAATGCTATATTGTGGCTGCATTCATCATTTATGGAAATATAAAAGCTAATATTTCATTAAAAGGAACATTTGTGATGGGCACAATACAAAAACCATCTCGGTACGCTTGTATTTGGTGTGTTTTTAAGAGCACGTTTGTGTAGCTGATTTTCTGCAGAAAAAAAAAAGTGAGGTCTGTAGAATTTAAATTCTATGCTATAGTAAATTTTATATTTGGTATGGCTGCATTTCTGCTGATTGAGTTTTTCATGATTCCACTAGAAAATAAATTCCTATAGGGGGGTCGGAAAAAAAGATTTCCACATAGCAAATGTGCACTAAATGTCCGGGGGGGAATATTCATGCGCATCCATCCCTCACCAAATTTTGGTGAGTGACAACATAGTGGGGCTGACTTTATGATACATTCGAACCATCTACATACATGGGACCTCCTAAAGTACACTAGATCCATCAAGTTTTCACCTATCCAAATGGATTGGACTATTGGATTGAATATCAATTTTTTTTTCTTTAATATAAAAGTTATTATATTTGTGGGCCACGGATGAAGGGGTTAGAAGCATGAGATTATCCGCAAACTTGATATATGGGCCTAAAGACTTTAGAGTTTTCCTCTCACGCCATCTGGGGTGGGGGGTTTGAAGAAGAAGCAACCCAAACCTATTGGGTCAAACCCAAAAACAGCAGGCCCATATGACTTGGTCATTTGACAATTTATATACAGCTAGCGTTACTTGTAAATATTAGTTTGTTTCCTATTATGTCTGTAAATCACCCAAATCAATAGGTTCAAATTTACTGTAAATAAGCCTATAAAATATCTTTAAGGACAGCCAAATAATATCACAAAAATACATCGAATTAATTCTCAATGGTCTTATCCCTCTCCAATTATGTAATGCAGTGCTTGGTTAGCAAAGGAGCTGTCACCCAGGAGCCTTGGAATCCCTCTGTCAACCCATCAAACGTCATAGTTTGATAAAGGTAGGAATCTTCTCCTAGGAGCCTTGGAACCAGCACCAATTCTGCACGAGACACACCTCACAAACAGACGAGGATATCTTCACTCTGAAAATAAAAATGGAAAAGAAAAGAAGGACGAAAATGATTCATTTTTTAATATTATATTTTTTTCTTTTGATCAAGTGAAATAAATTAATGTAGAACGCTTTTGAGTCTGTCCCAATCCCATGCCAGCGATATTAGTCCATACTCCATGCGAAGGTGTACTCCCCTTTTTAACCTTAAAAATGAACACACTTGACTCCCCTTTTTTATTCTTCTGAAAACTAGAATACAGACTTGAGAATTGGGCTATCAGCCCTTGTTTTATAAGTTACTGACAACAAATACATATAACTATGTCTGAAACAAATCTTAGTATATCTTTGACTAGGGGTCTTGTGCAATAACAATATATCCATCCGCTTTTTTGAAATAAGTGGGGTCGAATTCATCCAATGTGGACCTCTCTTTAGATTTCTCTATTAAGACTGTATCAATGAGTTGTCTGTTAGATAATCTGGGAGGACCTGAAACAAAGATATTTGCTCCTGACAATTGTGACATTATTATTTCATTGAGGATCGGCTAATGGCCATAAGGAATCTGTTTACCCTTACAATGAACAAGGAATCACCAATAGTCCTTGCAAGAACACGACCCGTTTCTAAAATGATGGTAGCGGCTATTGTCCCTTACGATGATCTCACGATCATAGATATCTGAGAGGAGCTTAGTAACTAAGTGGCAATCATTACATACTCTAAGGTTTTTCACCACTCGAATCGTTTTCCCTGCTTCAACATTAATGAGACCAAAAGCAATAGCAAGCCTCTCACTGTGATGAGCCAATTCACCTTCCTTCTCCTTATCCTCTACATACAACAAAACTTCTCTAGTGTCAGGAATATATCCTGCACAATTCAATCTCTCCCGCATCTCATTCAGTTTTGAATATATATCTTTCGTCTGAGGATGTGACCTATCTCCCACAACAAATGAATGAACCATGCCCCCATGCTCTACTGAACTGGAACCCGGGTCCTTTCTCAGCCCTCTTTCCTTCATCATACCTCTCAACATTGAGACATTGTCCCACTGGCCTGCGGCAGCATATATGTTTGACAGAAGAACATAGCATCCGGTGGCATCTGGGGCTAACTCAATTGCCCGCTTAGCTGCATATTCACCGATCTCAACATTCCCATGGCTCCGACAGCCACTAAGTAGACTCATCCAAATTATCTCATTAGATTTCATGGGCATCTTCTCTATCACATCCTTTGCCTCTTCCAAGTGTCCTGCTCTGCAGAGAAGATCAACCAAGCATCCATAGTGTTCAGCTGTGGGTGTCATTCCATATTCACTTCTCATCATTTCAAAATACCTGCGACCCTCATTGACCAAACCAACATGGCTACACGCATTCAATATGCCAATGAAAGTTATAGCATGAGGGTTAATTCTTTTCCTCTGCATTTCAGCAAAAATATTGAGAGCTTGGTCTGCCATGCCATGCATTCCTAACCCAACAATTATTGCAGTCCAATGCCCCAACCTCCTCCTTGGAATTGCTCGAAAAACTTCCAATGCATTCTCAATACTTCCACACTTAGAATACATGTCAATCAGCGACGTACCCAGGACACCTTCAATCTTAATTCCATTGCTATGCATGTAGGAATGAATCCATCTACCCTTATCAAGAAGACCCAAGCCCGAAACTGCAGAAAGAGCACCAACCAAGGCCGCTCCATTCGGCACCAAACCCGCCTTCAACATTTCCTGAAAAATCTCCAGAGCATCCATAAACCGGCGATTGTATTCATACCCTGTGACCATGGAACTCCATGTTACTATGTTCCTCTCGGGCATTTCATCAAACAACCGCCGAGCTAAAACACAATCTCCGCATTTCATATACCCATCAATCATCGCATTCCAAGAAACCACATTCCTCACTGGCATCCGATCAAAACACTGCCTTGCAGCCTCGATCATCCTGCATTTCGAATAGCCATCAATCATTACAGTCCAGGAGAACAAATCCCTCCGAGGCATTTCCTCGAACAACTCCCGCGCGGCCTCAACCTGGCCACTTTTAACATACCCATCCATCATAGAATTCCAAGAGACCAAATCTCTATCTGGCATTCTTTCAAACACTTTCCTCGCAGACACCACTTGACCACACTTGGAATAAAAGCTGACCAAGCTACCCTGCACATAGAGATCGGACCCAAACCCAGTCTTAAGAATCAACCCATGAACCTGCTCCCCTTCTTCGACAGCTTGCAGGCGCGCACAGCCCTTGATGATGCAAGGGAAGGTGAAATTATCAGGGGAAAGCCGCGGCTGTTGAAACAGGAGCTGGCAGAAGAGGAGAATGGCATCATGGGATCGGTGGTTCTCTACGTAACATTTGATGATGGTGTTCCAGGAATGGGAGGTGGGTTCTTGGATGCGGTCGAAGACGGACCTGGCGTATTCGAGAGAGCCGATTTGGGGTTGGGGATTGGAATTGGAATAGTGAGAGAGGAGGGAGGAGGAGATGGATGGCATTTGGTGGGTCTTGACGGCGGATGCATGGAGCTGTTTTATCTCTTTCTGGGTCCTGCAGGTTCTGAGAAGAAGAGAGATGTATTGTTGGAGATGCGGTTCTTGCTGGGTTGGAGGAGGAACAATTGTAGAAGGAGGTGTCTGTGTTTGGTGGATGGCTGGGAGTTCCATTTTGGTTCAGGATGACAGTGGGAGATTAGATCCTCACAAGAAAAACAGTGGAGTGGGCCCTCATTTGAATTGTTAGTAGTTAGTTTTTTTTTTTATATATATATTGGTTGGCCCCACAGTACAGTTGACTGAGTTCCAGCCCGGATACTCACTAGAACACCACTCGAGCTTTGAGATGTGAAACTAGGCCTGCAAAGGGCCGCACCGGACCCGGGTTAAGCCCTACCCAACATATGTGGATTGGGTATTGGCAGGGCCAAAGCTCTCGGAGGGCCAGCATTACCTAGTCCGTCAAAGGACCCTTCTGTTTGGTGGAAGGAAGATTTCACATATTCGATTTTGTTGGTTATTGTTGCTGCCTTATTTTCGGTTTGTGATTGTGCTTTAAGTCTTTAACAGTCTCTTTAACGTGTGTATAGTTCATTATTATGTAAATTTGTACTTGAATTTTTCTGAATATTGTGACATTGGTTCTAATGGATAGGTTATGTTTTGCATTGCCCCATTGAGCAAAGTACTTGTCGTTGGTAGGTAATTGTCTCAACGAAGAGCCCGAAATCTGATAAGCAATATGTATGGGAAGGAGAGGCCAATGCGAGCTCCAATACAATTCAGAGATGGATCCAGAAGAACTCATTCCAAGAGGGATCCGTCTTACACTATTTCTTAAGGTTCATTTCTCTTTATTTATGTCTTACATATTGCATGTTAGTGTTATTCCAGAAGTTGTGTGCTAATATAAATCTGCAAACTTTTCTATTGTTTCAGCATGATGACAAAGGTTTTGCACATCCAGAAAGGGTCCAGAATCTTGTGAAGAATTACTCACAATTTGTGACTATCGCAATAGACACTTGGCAAGAGAAAGGATATATACTAAAGAGGTATGTCAGTATCTTTTGAACGTGTTGTTTCAAATCCATGCTTATGGGTAAATGATTCAGGATGTGTCTGGATGTAACCAGATTGCAAGCAGTCTGAAGAATTTTGAAAAAAAATAAAAATAATGGTTATTGATTCCTTTTCGAATCGGGATTCTGGAGCACTTAAGAAATTCAGAAACTATTTTAGACGGGAGACCCTTTTTCGGCCCCAAAATCACATCATACTAGTTATAATGACTAAACACTGTCTGCCTAATGTTTTTCAAATCTCTCTACTCTCTCTCTCTCTCTCTCTCTCTCTCGGGAGATCCATATCCAAGATATTGGTAATCTGCAATGTGATATATATCTAAATGCACCACTAGCACTCTCATGCCAGCATATGGTATTTGTATCCATTATGACAGTTGCATGGTAGTGGAGGTTGTCTGTCTTGGCCATACATGTATTGTAGTGCATCTTAAGACCTGATTTGCCGTTCTAGGACAAGGTGATCCTCTAGGGCTTCTATGCTAGTAGGATTAGAAGTTTTTGTTGCTGAGATGAATCTTTTTTTTTTTTATCAGGTTGAGGTTGATTATGATCCAGCAGAAGCTAAAAAAGATAGGGAGGAGGATGTTAAAACTGAGGTGAGATTTCTCACTGGGCCCCAACTGTTCAGTGTTGGACTTTAGCATCTGGTGTCCAACCAAACATATCAATTTGATGTTTGATGTATAAGAATTTGAATTAAGAGCACCAGCAGGTTGTAATTACCTGACAGATACCAATATAAAGTTTCCTATTTTCTACCAGCAGAAAGGTGGATAATCTACACAATACACTTTAATCGCACAGAGGTGGATAAGCTACACTATATTCTAATAGAACAAAGGTGGATAGGTGTAAGACCCCGCCCCGAGTTAATCAAGATTAACTCTAATTAATTGCAATTAATGCTAAATAATCAAGTCTAATTAGACTAATGATGGTTAATGATCCAACTCGATGAGATTAGTCTCAAATGATTGAACTAAGCCTAATGAAATGATAATGACGGGTATTAAGTGAATTGAATGATCTTAGACTCAAACTAAGGAAACAAGACCTTTTTCGTAAATACGGATTTATACGTATTTTGTCGAATACGGAAACTCTTGATACCAACACGCGTATCTCGACGAGTACGTTAACTTTCGTAATAGACTCGAAGTCGTTTGACGAGAATTTGGTCAAATGACCCTTCATTTGACCCAAGATGTAAATGGCATTAGTGGAATGGACTTAAATGAAAAAGGAGGTTTATATAAAAGGAATGAAACCCTTGAGTTCATTTTACTTCATTCCATTGAAGAGAGAAACCCTAGGCACCCCTTTTTCCCTTCTTCCTCCTTCCACTCTTCTTCATCAAATAGAGAGAGATTGGGAGTATTTCAAGTGGGTTTTGAAGAAGCCTCATCTTCTTCACCTTCTTCCTCACCTTGTTTCCATCTTTGGTGTGTTGGAGCTTGGAAGAAAAGCTCAAGAATCCCTTCTCTTGGAACTACAAGTAAGTAGTTGATCATTTAGTGAGTTTCCAAGTTGTAATAGGTGATTGGGCATGGATTCTAGTGTAAATGACTTATAGGAATGTGTTTTTCATGTTTTATGGAAATAGGGTTTGAAATTGGGGATTTTAACATCAAGGCAAGCTAGTAAAGAGGGGTTTCTTGCTAATAGACTTTAAAGGCAAGTATAAATGCTTCTTATGATTGAATATGCTAGTATCCAAGTTGTTCTTTGAGTTATAAAGATGGGTTCTCAAACCCTATTGTAGAAATGGAGATTTGTGAACTTGGTTTGGTTCCATGGATTTTGATGCTTTAAATGATAGAATAGAGGTGTTATTTGTGTATTAAATGATGGATGAGGAAGGGATAGAAGATCTTTAAATGTGTTGCAAATGGTAGTTGAAATGAGTGAATGAAGGAGTGAATGTTCGGATTCCAGAAATGGAGTTCTGGACAGTTCGCTCGAGCGAACTCCCAGTTACTGCCTGACGCGAAAAAGTGTCCGCTCGAGCGAACTTTAGGTGCGCTCGTGCGATGTAGGTTCTGTTTGGGTCCGCTCGAGCGAACTTGGATCCGCTCGAGCGAACCTGATACTGGCCCAAACATGAAATTGTAAGCGAAAAATTTTCCAATCGATCGGACCTAACGGTCCGATCGATCGGGGGACTCAGTTTGAGTCCAGTAGGTTTTGGATTTTTGCGTAAACTTGGAGCACTCCTCGTGAGTATCGATGCTCCCTTATATTAGTTTTAAGACTAATCATGGGGTAAAGTGAGACCGATAAGAATTATGAATAATAAAGAAGGGATCTCATAGATAATTTATTGTGGACTAACTTCCATGGGTGATAATTATGGGGATGTGAATGCACACACTAATATTACAAATGTGATGTCCATCAAGAATAACACGTGCATTCGATAACCAATAGTTATACCTCATCGGTTGTTTAGATTGGAGATAGAGTTAAACAGAAACAGGGCTGACTGACAAGTCCCTCATTGTAACTTTGTGCCCCAATCTAGTGAGATTGGTATCACTATTGTTTCCTCCCCTCGTCATGATGGGAATTATTGATTGGAATTGAATCCAGGATTGGATTGCTTCCTGAAAAACATTAACCCTGAAGTCTGGCACTACCTAGCAATTGTACTAGAACTCTATTGAGTTCAATGAATTAATAAATGAAATAAATGACTAATCCTACTGCAGTAGATGGATTTGGGGGCGTTCCGGAGCTCCGTGGTGATGCTGGTTGTCCCTGGCCCGGACACTAGTAAGTCCCACTAAATTCCGATCGTATCTATGGGTATTGATCGATGCCTTCCAATTGGGAGATGAATCCTTCCTTTGAGGGAAGATGGTAATGATAATCCTTCCTTTGAGGGAAGATGGTAAATGAAATGAATGAAATGACAATGAATGCTATGGTAGTGACCATCCATAACGTGTCCACAAGATTGACTTTTATAGTTGTATATTGTATTGTAGGAACTTTCTAGACTTATCTAGAATTGGAACTGTCACTAATAGATTGATTAAGTTTGACTTATGTACTAACATAATATTGTGAGAATTGTTTATACATTGTTGAACCGTCGTGTTCACTCGTGTTATTGATGGCATTACAGGCCAGATTGCCCTTGCCGGTGCAGCAGCGCCCCCGGCGGGAGCGGAGGAAACCGCTCCGGTTCCTCCAGGAGGATTGATTGAGTGGAATGGCCGGGATGCCGTTTGATACGGGCATCCGAGTGCGAGAAGGAACATTTGTTTTGAGAAACATTTTGTGAAGCTATTCTTTTTGTATAATCATTTTGGAATGTAATTATGGTCACTGCACAATATTTTGGACATGCATTATTGGAAAAGTAAATGATGGATTTGATACATGTATAAGGGACGTTATTTTGTATACATGTACATCTTGATTGATATTGTTAAGTGAAATTGTTTCCGCAGAATTGTGTAATTGACAGGTTATTGTGAATGTTATCCCTTGTGGATTTCGTTTTAACTTCGGTTAATTCGAGATTTACGGGAGTAAGTATGGGCTCACGGCTCGGGGTTACCGGATCTCGGGCCCGGGTCGTGACAATAGGCTATAAGCATAAGCACCAACAGAATGCTGCAGAATAATATTTGGTATATTTCCCAAACAAGGTTGACCTTGGAGGCTTTCAACAACTGGATATGAAATCAGGTCGTAATCCTGATCTTGAATGTATTCGAGGAGTTGCAGGGGATTGTTAATTATTGGTGCACAACTTGATACAAAAACCCAGCTTTCTGCATTGAAAGCATGGATGATTGTTGTATCCATGCTGCAGAAAGTACAGCAATGGAACTTTGCAACTGGTTGTGAACGAAGTGCATGATCAAACACGTTTTTATCACATGATATGTGGTGTGCACGTGCATACCCGGCACAAAACTAGTTTTGATGGAAACCCTCTATACAGGCTTCTACAGAAATCAAGAAACTCTGTTTCCCAAATGATTGCTGCCTTGGACCAATCCATACATCTATATAGAAGAAGGAATAAGAGAAATAATCCTAATAATCTATGTTTTCCTAAAGGAAACTAATCGTTTTTAGTACTTGGGGCTGTATATAAAAAAACTTTCTTTTGAGACTAGAGAGTTCTAATGTAGCGGGATTTTAACAACAAATTAAACAAGAGCTGATCCAGAAGAATTTTGTCCCACATTATTTTTTTGAAACATGAGTATTCATTGCTGATTTGCTTTTCTACTTGGCCCGTGTCAAGTCCAGGAATGCTCCACTGTGGATACTGTCTAGATTTGAATTGTAAACCTGCCTACTAGAACATGAATCAAATTTTAGAAAGCCTATTAGAGTCTAAATCCAAGGTAATTTCTGAAGACCGAAGGGGGCTAGTAGGTTATGAATCCGAATCTGAATCTAAATTTTCAATGCACGTGCCAGTTTAAGTTCCAGAAACTGGATCTAGCGCTTTCAAGAAATTTTGCTCCTAGAAAGAATCGTCATCCATTCCACCTGAATTGATGTGCAGATCTGTGTCTCATATTGGTCCTGGCTCATTTGTACCTTAGTCAGATTCATGTTGGAAGTAGGTGGGCCTCGTAGATAGATTTTCAAAACTTTTGACCCACTTGACTCAGGGATCAAGTACTTATAAGGCCATAAACCACATACAGGATGTAATCCCTCAGTCTCATCAACCATATACAGCAATAAACTCTATATAGAAGATAGAAACCGACAACAATCAAGCAACCAAAAATCTACAACATTCAATGAAATATATTATACCTTTGGAGCCTGGTAGTGCTCTAACGGAGAAGAAGATTTGCTAGATGAAGAAACTCTTTCTTTGTAGCTAATTAGGATCTCCAAGACCTAATTGTCTTCCACGCTATAACGCGCTATCAGATCTCTTTTCTAAAGAAGATGGGTGGGATCTCCTAAAGAAAACCAACTGGAAGCTCTAAAGGAACTAGAAGAGAACTAGAAGAGAGATGGAAATGGTAGTGCAACTCTTGCACTTTTAGGGGTTGGGCGTGCACTCCAAGGTATTGGACGTCCAACCCCTAACACCTCTTTATATAGCTTTGGCATTCTCCTCTTACTAATTAAATAGAAGTCCCACTTCCATTAAGAATTAGTAATTTTTTCCTTTCTAAATATTATAGAAGTCTCACTTCCACAACAATTAGTAACCTATTATTATCACTATTAGAAGTCTTACTTCAAATAGAAATAGTAACTTTCTAATTCCTTCTTTTTAGAGTTCAAATAGGATTAGTATCTTTCTAATAACTTGGGCTAGCGTGGGGACCACTAGGGATTCTATAGGAAGCTGTCTCCAACTGGGAGACCGCGACCCCACATCTCATGTGCAATCCGGGCCCACAGTTAATTGCAAATAGCACCTCTATATAAATGCAATTGCACTCTAGTCTTGGGAATATAGTACAAAGAAGACCCTAAACTTCTCTATGACCACTAGTAGACCCCTCAATCCTTATCCATGGACCAATTGGATTAAACCTGTTCCTTCCAATCTTCGATCCACATCTTATTATCCTTGAGGCCCAATTAATCACAGTAGTCATGTCACATCGCGGAACCGAATCACCCTGGCCTAGGGTAATCTCTGTGGTATGCCACATGTACTCCCGTGTGCTGTACCTGTCTTGAGCCAAATACAACACACGAAGGAGAGAAAACAACTTTCCATATACTTGAGTATGAACTCACTAGAACACATTAATAGCAAGTAGTCATAGCGGAAGCTGTATTTCATTCATGTTAGAGTATCAAATTCCCATTCAGTCCATTAGTATTTCAAGTTTTGATACAAAAGAATTATACAATTATATACATTATTTTACAAAATAGGGTATATCAAAGAACTCTATACAGTAATACCAAAAGTATAAACAAGAATCACTTTTCATCTAGTGTGGCCCACATAAAAAGGGACTGACCATACACTGCAACCACTCCAAAATATCATTACGCGCTCCGAAGGAAATGATAGATCTATTTGGTCTTAGGCTCAGGCCATTCCTTTAGTCCTAAAGGTACCTTTTGGGTACCCTCCTTTCTCTCCTCGGCCTCCTTAGGACCTGAGGTTGACTGTGACACAAAGAGTAGTATCATCAACACGATAATTAAGCAAGTATAGGCAATAATAAGGAAATACGTAATGTATCAAGTTGAATTTATGGCGAATAAATTAATAGAAGCCAATGGTATGCATCAACTAGGTAAATTATGCAAAATGAATAATGCTTACGGTCTGGATGTGTGTCCTAAGCGGAGGACAAAACTTGTCGCTGAGTAGCACTTCACTCTTGAAGAGGTTGAATCCACAGGGAACGAGCTAGAAGTTTCAAGCTCGCGAGAACTTCTTTTGGTTGAAAGTGACCAACTTTTTCAGTTGATTGAGTTAAATCTATGCTGAGAACTAAATAAAACTGTTAAACTAAAGAGATGGTTCAACCTTGGTTCAGTTCACCTGGATTTACATGGTTTCATCTTCCGTTTTATTACTCAGATAAGATTTGGACCAATCCAATCTTACCCAGAAAATTCCTTCATGAAAATCGAATAAAAATCTTAAATTAATAATTACCAAAGAGATTCTTTAACATTCAAATCAGTATTCTGGGAGCCATCGACCTAAGTACTATTTGTATCATCATAGATGAACACAACAAGTCAAAAGCTTAACATCCCAAGTACGATTTCTAATCATAGAAAATCAATGGAAACTATCGTTCATCATCAAGGCATTAATCCGAAAAAATAACCCATGTATCCTAGGGTGAACATCCCCTAGGTTAAACTATCAATAAATCTACCCCTCCATTAATGGAGAAGCCATCAAATAGGTTCTAAGAACACAATAGAACAATAAGAACATGAATGAATGAGTACCTTTATTGAAACTTGAAATAATTGAAAGATTCAATCTCAAATCCAAGAAATCGCCAAACTTGAACAATAATTTTCAATCAAATCTAACTACGTATTAATCTATGGAAGAAAGAGAGAAAAGGAGCTAGGAAGCTAAGAGAATCAAAGAACAACCCTAATTTACGTGTTTTTGGGCTTTTTAAAGGTCCCCCAAATATCTAATTACAAAAATACCACAAAAACGCTGATTTCCGTCAAACCCGATCGTTCTACCGGTAGTACTTGCGGTTATGACTTCATTTACCGGTAGAAATTCGGGTTAGAGTGGCTCTACCGGTAGAAATTCGGGTTAGACGGGTGAAGTTCAATTTCCCAACTCTCTGCCCAGATTTTGGCCTTTTCTACCGGTAAAAATTCGGGTCAGACTGATAACTTCTTATTTTCACTTCTTTTTGTTGTCCCGAACTTCCTCAATCGAACCAAAGCATCTACGGACACTTCATCGAACCCAAAATTGGTCCCGAACATTAATTCCACTTGCTCCTTAACTCTCCACTTGATCCATTCATCATCCAAAAGCCTCATTCTTCACCAAATTCCTGCAAATGACCAAAAACCACTACCAGTGCAAAAATTATATGAAATCGAAGGAATTAAACACGAATGATGGTAATAGGAAGGTATTTAAGTACCCAATTGCATAACAATTGGGTACTTATCAAATAATTTACGCATTGTGAATCAAGTATAACAAGAATATACTAATTGGCTACTACCTTAAGCTCATCATTTCAATAGAGAGCAATTCTAGTTGGGATGTCACCAGCTGCCCGTCTAAAGGCTAGCTGGCTACCCGGTCTGGAGTTCCGGTACTTCAAATGACTTACCGCAATAGTCTTCAAATATCTAAACCAAGTGTAATCCCGTCGGGTATCACAAGGTCGAAGCTAAGTAGTGCCGACTTGATAGAATCAAATAGTACTTGAATAAAATCGGAACTGAGTAAGTTCATATTCAGTTAACTATAATCAAATAGAATCATAATCACATATACTCGAATTACTTACTCGATCCCCATTCCAATGATTATCAATCGGATATACAATACGAAATTACAACAGAATATAAAAGATTAATCCTCGAAGGAATACAAATGATGTTTTCAATCTATGGAGTAAGAGTTGATATCAAGGATGAAATTATGCTTCAATATGAAATGCAATAATTTAAGGGAATTAAGGTATTTTTACTAACCGATGCTATTTTATTATCTTCAGTCTTCCACCCATAGTTGTTAATATCGTTTCGGACCTCATTTCGCTCCAGCCTGGAAAATGAAAAGTTTCGGCCGATTCGGGATTTCCGCGAAACTTTTCGAAATTACATTTCGGGGAAAATATAACATAATATATATACATATATAAGTAAAAAAATTTAGAAAAAGTAATAAATATAGATTTAATCCATTATAGTAATTTTTTTGGAATTATATTTTATGAAAATATAAGAAATACAAAATATATGTGTAAAAAAAGTAAAAAAAAAAAACTATGTAAAATTTCATTTCGGCCGAAAAGTCACATTTCGGCTGAAATCTCGAATTTATGCCGAAATTGACCAAAATTCAAACCGAAAAGTTTGAATATAAATTTCATTTCGTCCACTTGACCGAAGTGAAACGAAATTAATAACTATGCTTCCACCATCCAATACAAGGTAGGTTAAGAGAATCAACGTAATACTACCTCATTAGGTGTCACTCTTTATGAGAATTACGTTGAATTTCCAACTACCCTTCATGGCATAGTATTAAACTAAATGATACCCATTGGACTAGTTAATAAGGTTGACGGGTCCATTCTAGGGTCATAAGGTCTTCAAGATTCCTAAATTCTTATGGGATAAGGGTAAGCACCTTAATTATCTGTTATAGTTGATTTAGGTGGGTTGTTATGGATTAAGGGTGATAATTCACCCCTACAAATGGATTGGAAAAGGCCCAGTTAATCACTTTAGGTTCGCTCGACCCATTGTTTCAAAAGGCAGTTAGGAGGCTCGGCCAATTAGGCAGCTAGGCCAGTTAGGCAGTTCGGCCAGTCAGGCAGCTTGCTCGAGCGAAGTGTCCAATTCGCTTGAGCAGATTGTCCAGAATTCCTAAATTCAGGATTCTCATTTGTTCCTCCTTCCATTTATTTCTAACTTCTTCCAACTTCATTACCTGCACAAATGGAGCCTTCTTGCTCCCTTTTCATCATACAATCTCATTTCCATCATTATAAATCATATAATAAACCAAATACATCCATTTATTAAGAACTAAGAACATTGAGTAAGGATTTCATGGAATCAATGAAAAGAAATAAGATGTAAATCCATATTAATGCTTATACTTGCCTCTAATAAGAGCTTTCCAAGGTTTTACTTCACACTTGACTCAAGAAACCCAAAAACCCCCAAATCACCAAACCCTAATCACAAATACATATGGAAAATGGCATTAAGTATGCATGCATGATTACTCTAGAGTCATTTGACTCTTTTCCAACTCAAAATCACAACAAGAAGGTCTTTGGCTCTTACCTTGACAAGTAACCCTAGTTTGAAAGGAGAAGAGAAAGGAGAAGATGGGTTCTTGGCAAAAATGGAGTAAGAAAGAGTGGAGAAGATGAAGAAGATGATGAAGTTGAGTCCACTTCCTAGCTTTACAAAGCCCAAGCTCTCATTCTTGTAGGTTGGAGGAAAAGAGGAAAAGAAGAGAAGGAGAGTAGTGAGAAGGAGAATGAAGGAAATGGGATGAAAGGGATTAGATTGTATATAAAGGAATGGAAATGCCCTTTTTGTAAGAAAGCCCACTGACCTCATATATTCTCATTTTGAGTCAAATGGAGGTCAAATTACTCAATGGTTAGTCAAATGAAGGAGAGCCTAGTATGAAAATCGACGTACTCGTCAAAATACATGCGATGATGCTAAAATGACATGTAAACGATGCAAAATGTGCAAGTCCATATATACGAAAAAGCCCTTGACTCTACTTATTTGAATCAACCCGGATTCTACTCACCTATATAAGGCTCAAAACTCAACTAACTCAGTCTATAAGGATTAATAAACACTAAATACCATAATTAGCAATCAAACACCATTAATTTGGCTAAGACACTATTAAGTAGTACTAATCAAGATTAAATTGGGTCGGGGTATAACAGATCATTAGTAGCATCCAATTAACTCTTAATCGAGATGGGTGCGCACTTACTAATGATAAATCTATTAATTGGCACAAGGGGATAATATATATAGATTCTATCTTGACCATTGAATGTTCTCACAGTTCTACAACCATGTACCCAAAACGCTGAGGTGTTGACCTACAATTGGCCTCACTCATTGGTGAATCAAATCAAATGAATAGACTGAAACTTGAGTTCATCAATGTCTAAGGATTGAGAGCCTATTCTAGGGAATTATGAGAGCAGACCTTAAAAAAAGATAGTATTCGATAAGGTGCTTCTCATGGTCCTTGAATACATCCAATGTACCAGCACTGTGATCTAGAATCTTACATTCTGATGATCGAGACAAATCACACTATCTCATAGTGATCAAAGTGCTGCAACCTTATCAGATGAGATGCCCAGTCTCATCACTCGTTGTGAAGATATTTAAGTATAAGATTTGTGACACATGTTTCCCGTACGTGGATCTCATCCATACATATACATCACATCTAATATACTAATGGGATCTGGTTCATATCATGAACCATCATGTCATATGTATTGGTTATGTGCATGAAGTAATAAAACACGATTCATCTCATGAAAGAAAAACATGATTATATTGATAAATAAAGAAATTCATCAATTTATTATATCATTTGATGATTGAGACCATACAAACTAACAATTCAGGCCCTCTAACAACCTTATATCTTGTGAATTGTTTCTGATAAGCATGTTTGTACATGGGAATGGCTCGCTGACAACCTATACTTCTTGAATGCATTATAATTGTTATATGTTTTGAGGTTTTATCAGCATTGCATTTTGTTTTGTCACACGGTTGTGGCAATAGTTTTGTAGGATTTGACAGTCTTTTCCACTGCATAATGCATCCCCTTCCCTGACTTAAACCTGCTTGTGCTCTTGACCACTCATCAAGATGAGGATCTTTTGAGTTCTATGTTGTGATTGCTTAGTGCTTACTCTAAATCTGTGGTTGGTAATCTTATAGAAGAAGAAAAAGACCAAAAAAGTAGTTGGGAGATACTAGGATTGGGAGCTCACTAATGAAACAAAACCTATATGGGTAAGTTTTTGATAGTTCTTTACAATATTCTGAAATGCTCCTGTTGAAATTCTAATTATTTCATTAATAAGAAGCATGTTATTTTATCTGTTCATTTTGCAGCTTTGGAATTCTAAAGAAGTCTCCACAGAAAGTACAATGAATTTTACAAGAAGACATTCAACAAGTACTTTGAACCTTTAGCATCTTCACACTTCACTACGGAGGTAACTGTGCATGAACAATGTCGATAGGATGTTCAGCACCTCGTCCAACTTTTTGTATTTCAGACTGTTCGTGAGATTGCCACCATTATCTTGATGGTTTTACACTTTTACCCCAAAAATCATACTGGACCAAGCATCAAATGGTCTGGTGTATGGAAGATAACTCAGTTTAATAATTAGCCAATGGTTCCATATTCATACTGGATTGTGTAACTTGCCTCAAGTGAACTTCTACATGGGTGTGACACTTTTGACCATGTGGAATGGGAGTTGGAAGAGTGATATGTGATATTTGCAAAATCTCTACTTGGTTCTTGCTATTTACTTATTCTGAGCTTGTGGACTCTTTGTTTTAGGGTGAAGTGGAATTCAGATCTGTGCTCTTCATGCCCACCTTGACTCCAACTAGCAAGGACGACATAATTAACCACAAGACAAAGAACATCAGACTTTATGTTAAACGTGTATTTATTTCAGATGATTTTGATGGAGAACTGGTGAGAATTGGGCATTGATAACGACGATGTTCACTTTTCTAGAAGCTCCTATTGAATGTACTTTTACTGAATTCTACTGTCCTTGATTAGTTCCCAAGATATTCGAGCTTTGTGAAGTGTGTTGTGGATTCAAATGACCTTCCACTCAATGTCTCATGTGAGATCCTTCAAGAAAGTCGTATTGTAAGTATCCTCAGATCACCCTATCTTTCAATGATTTTATATGTAGGTATATAAATGTTTAATTTATACATACAATATACATATGGGAAATATTCAAGTGAGAACCAATTCTCACCTATTATATGAGAACTTTTTTACGGGGCCCAACTAGCAACCCATCCAAACTTAGTAACCAATAGAGAGCCCCCTGATAGTCACTAACAAGGATGAAAATAGCAGTAGTGGTGGGCGTAGCGGCCCGACGCCAAACCGCTATGAAGCGGGCGCTACGTAGCGGCGTAGCAGGGTGATTTAAAAAAATCAATCAAAAAATCTGAGAAAATTCTAGAAAATCCAGAAAATTGTAAAATGAAAGAAAATGTGGTTCTTTTGCAAAAGTAAGTAAGAAAAGGGGGCGTAACAGTGCCCTCATTATGAGGTCCTGTATCGCTGTTTGAATAGAAGATAGTAGTAATGATTTTTTTTCCACATATATTCGTGTTTGTAATCAAACAATGTCATCAGAATATTATCACCATTGTTTCTTAGAATATCACATTTCTGAGTTCTATCTTGAAATGTATATATATAGTTTAAAATTTTCTATTAAAGAAAAATTTGATTAGGGCCTTAGGTTGAGCCACTATTTCCTATTAGAGAGTAATTTGGTTAGGGTCCTATTTCCTATTAAAAGGAGATTAGTTGGTTGAGCCCTATTTCCTATTAGAGTAAAATTTTGCTAGAGCCTTTTTTCACTTAGTTTGAAATTTATTTAGACTTTATTTTCAATTAGTTTGAAAGTTGGTTATGTCTCTATTTCCGGCTAGAGTAAAATTTGATTGAGCTCTATTTCTAATTAGAGTAAAATTTGGCGAAGCCCCTAATTTTTATTAATTTGGCTAAGCCATGATTTTTCTATTATAAAACCTGAAGGACCCATTTGATTTTCATCGATAACTTTCATAAGGGGGCCCACTGTGGGGCCCATTTAATCTTTATTTATATCTTTCATAAGGTGAGCCCAATGTGGGGCCCATAGTTACCCTAATAAGTAAATATTGGAGGGACCAAAAGAGGAGCTTTTAATGCCCTAATTCTTTTCCAAAGCAACAAGCTTAAGAGTTATAGGGAAAAGAAGAAACAAGAGGGGCTTTTAATGCCCTAATTTTTTTCCCAAAACAGCAGGCTCAAGAGTTATAGGGAAAAGAAAAAAAAAAGGCTCAAGAAAGACAGAGAAGAGGGGAAGGAAAAGAGGAAGAAAGAAAAAAATGAAGAAGAAGAAGAAGAAGAGAAGAGGAGACAGTGCTGCCAGGCAGTGATGCTGTCGTTGGTGCTACTGTTGGTGCTAGTGCTCCTACTACTGAGTGTTGGTGCGGCTGCTGCTGCGTGCTCGTGCTGGTGCTGCTGCTGTTGAGTGCTCGTGCTGGTGATGATGCTGCTATTGTATGCTGGTGCTGGTGCTGCTGTTGCATGGTGCTCCTGCTGCTGCATGATGCTTCTTTTAGGTATGTTTCTATAGCTGTTGTCCCTTTTTTCCCTTATTCCTCCACTTCATCTCCCTGAGCCAAAAGAGTTTTCTTTATTTATTATTTATTATTTTATTTTATTTTTTTTTACATTTGATTGTTTGTAGCGGCCAATACGCACCGATACACAAGTAAATAGCGGCCGCTACGGATGCGACAACCGATAAATCAACCGTAGCGTGGCGGTGGCTACCGCTACAACTGATATATTGGCATAGCGGCCAATATTTTCATCCATGGTCACTAATCCCAAGGATTGGCACACATCCGAGTTGAATATTTTTTTTTTTTTTTGAATATGAAGCCATTAAATTTGTGGGTAATGGATGAAGGGGTTAGGGGGATGGGTTTGGGGTCAAACTTGATACTTGGGTTTTGTGGGTCATGGATGAAGGGGTTAGGGGCATGAGTTTGGGGTCAAACTTGATACTTGGGTTGGTCTCACATAGATCTTTCCATCCCCCCTGGTCTCATCCCCAAATGGGACCCACAATTGGGCTCCACAAAAAAGTTCTCACATAATATTACCCTATATATATATATATGGAAATGCTCCTATAAGAGCATCTCTCACCTTACTATGAGAGATAAAGGTGGGGGCCCTCGCATCCATATCAAATGCTAACAACTTAAATGTGAGGGCCCCCACCTTTATCTCTCATAGTAAGGTGAGAGATGCTCTCATAGGAGTATCTCCCATATATATATTTATGAGGAATTCTACAAAATGCTCCCTTTATAAAGGGGCATTTTTTCCCTACTTAATAGCCAACAAATGTGCAACACACATTACAATGGTAATTGCTATGCCTTGAAATTCACACACTTTTGAAACGACTCTCGGTTTCAATTTCCCTAGTAACTCATGAGAAATTCAAAATTTTAAAAAATAGGAAAGAGAAGACTTAACAAACGGGAGTCAATCTCTAACCAAAATAGATAACGTAAGAGGAGTTTAAAATAGAAGAATAGGCAACGTAGGAAGTTTTTCATATTGGGTAATGTGGAAGGAAATATAAAGCCTAATATGCAGGAGTCAACCTCTAAATCTCATTTGACCAAATAGTTGGGTGCACCATTTTGAAAATTTCAAGTTTTCCATGATGCTCAATTTGACGGTGGGCCCACCTCCTATTACACTGAAATTTGGTGTGGGGTAATTAAAGATGTGGCCAATTATTTTGAATGCATTGGATATTTTTCATAGGTGGTCCTTACTGGTGTTTCTTCGAATTGCCCAAACTTTAGTTGTCATTTAAAGAAGAAAAGGTAGTTGGCATTAGTTGGAATTTAAATGCCTTAACTTCCCTTCCTAAAAGGTATTTAAATCTACATAGACTGCACGCTTCAGTGTTCCTCCAACACTTCTCAGTGGGGTTCCCTTTTCCACAAGTCTCACAGTTTGTCATCCCAGGGCCACTTGTCATACCTTTCTGCTTCTTGTGCTGGAAACCTCTTCCGGAATGAGGCATACTTCTCTTAGGATCAGCATTTTTCTTCTTAATAGCCATCTCCTCCGCGGTATAAGCTCTATCTACTGCATCCTGAAAAGTCTCAGGCCTCTTATACATCACCACGTGCTCCTCATACATAGGATGAAGTTCTCCGACGAACCTCTTGACTTTCTTCTCTTCTGAGTCGACTAGGTCTTTGGCAAACTTGGACAGTTGGATGAAAGTGTGCACATATGTTGCTACTGTCATCTGGTTCTTCTTGAGAGTGATGAATTCTTTTTCCTTCTTTCGGTATACATGAGCCGGTAAGAATTTACGGCCGAATTGCTCTTAAAAAGTCTCCCAAAAGTGGCGTTAGGCATAACCTTGTAAGCATCTCTGACACTCTTCCACCAATCCTTGGCGATGCCTCTAAACATCGAAGCAGTGAGGACGACACGTTGTTTATTGTCTCAGACTAACGTCTCAAACACATCGCTTACGTGCTCCATCCACTCGTCAGCTTGTATTGCATCTTCTTTTCGGTGGAATTCTGTAGCTCCTCTCTTTTTGAACTTCTTATATAAAGTATTTGGGTCGTGTTCCGTTGATTGGATAACTACTTGGGTTCCCGGAGTTGGTTGAGTCTGACCTTGCCTGGCCATCAGTGCTGCCAAATGTTAATTCGTCTTAGCCATTTGTTCCATCAACATCATCATCCGAGCTTCTATCGAGGGGGGATCTTTTTCCAACAACTCAAACGAGTCATTATTATGTGATTCGTTGTTTCCACCATTGTGCCCATTCCCAGAGCCGGACGCCATTGATCTGCAAAACAATTGTAAGAGTTAAGACTATATTCTAACTCTTATCACACAATACTAACGAGAAACACAAAAGTTAACAATAAACTCACAACTAATAATGAACTAGCCCTGACTAACCTATACTCTCTATCGATTCTAACGTATCCTCACAACATTTCTAATTATGTTTCTAAGTCTTTTAAGAAGACTAACATGGCTTTGATACCATACTTATGTATGTCACATTCCGGTACAGAATCACCCTGGCCTAGGGTAATCTCCGAGGTGTGTCACATGTACTCCCGTGTGCTGTACTTGTCTCGAGCCAAATACAACACACGAAGGAGAGAAAACAACTTTCCATACACGTGAGAGAACTCACTAGAACACATCAATAGCAATTAATCATAGCGGAAGCTGTATTTCATTCATGTAAGGGTATCAATTTCCCATTTAGTTCATTTAATATTCCAAGTTTTATACAAAAGAATTATACAATTACATACATTGTTTTACAAAAGAGGGTGTATAAAAAGAACCCTATACAAACATTACCAAAAGTATAAACAAAAGAATAAATACTCATCTAAGTGTGGCCCACACAAAAAGGGGCTAGCCACACTCACTATTAAAGGCTTTCAAAGATAGTTACGCTCTCCGAGGAAGACGGATCTATACGGCCTCAGGCTCTGGCCACTCCTTTAGCCCTGAAGGTACCTCTTGGGTAGCCTTCTCTCTCTCCTTGGCCTCCTCAGGGCCGAGGACTGCACCTGTGACCGTGACACCAAGAGTAGTATCATCAATACGACGATTTAGCAAGTATAGGCAATAATAAGGAAATATATAATGTATCAAATTGAATTTAAGACAATAAATTAATAGATGTCAATGATAAGTATCGGCTAGGCAAGTTGTGCAAAATTGAATAATTTATGTATTGTGAATCAAGTATAATGAAAACATACTAATTTGGCTACTACCTTAAGCTCATCCTCTCAAATAGAGAGTGAATCTAGTTGAGATGTCACCAGCGGCCTGGCAAAGGCTAGCTGGCTACTCGGGTTTGGAGTTCTGGTACTCCAAATGACTTACTGCAGTAGTCTTGAATAATTAAACCAAGTTCAACCCCGTCGGGTATCACAGGGTTGAAGCTAAGTAGTACCAACTCGATCGAATCAAATAACAATCGAATAAAATTCGGACTTGAGTAAGTTAGTATTCACTTGTTCATAATCAAATCGAATAGTAATCACATATATTACGAATACTTACTCAATCCCACAATTTCCATGAATACTGAATCGGATGTACAATACGGAAGTTATGAATTGAAAGTAAACAATCAAACCTAAATAGACACAAATGATATAACTGATCTACTAATTAGAATTTGATTATCAATAAAGAAATTGTACTCCAATATGAAATGCAGTAACTTTAAAGGAATCAAGATATTTTATGAACCAATATTAAACTATTGATTTTAGTCTTTCATCGTCCAATACAAGGTAGGTTGGAAAGGTCAACGTACTACTACCTTATTAGGTGTCACCATTTATGAGAAATACGTTGAATTTTCCAATGAACCTTCATGGCATAGTGTCAGACTAATGAATACCCATTAGTCCAATTAATAAGGTTAACGGTTCCATTTTAGGGTCATAAAGTCTCAAAGATTCTTAAATTCCTATGGAATAAGGTTATGATAGATTAGGGTTGATTAAGGTGGGTTATGATAGATTAAGGGTGGTAATTCACCCTAAAATTGGGTTAGAAAAAGCCTAGTTCACAGCTTCAGGTTTGCTCGAGTGGACTGATGTTCGCTCGAGCGGACCCTTACAGAAGTTTACTTGCTTGAGCGAGTGTGGTTGCTCACTCAAGCGGTGGACACATAATGGAGTTCGCTCGAGCGGATCCCATGTTCGTTCAAGCGGACTCCAACTAGAAGGGTGGACGTCCGAGCGATCTTTTATTTCCTCGACCCAATGCTTTAGAAGGGGGGTTCGCCCGAGCGAATGCTCCAGTTCGCTCGAGCGAACCGTCCAGGATTCCCGAGTTCAGGATTTCTCCTTGTCTATTTTTCCATCCATTTCCTAACTTATTTTCATCTCAATACCTGCATAATGGAGCCTCCATGCTCCCATTTTAGATCATACAATTCCTCCATTCAATTCCCATAATTTAAAACTCATAAATCAAACCAAATTCACCCATTTATTAAGAACTAATGCATTGAATAAGAGTTTCATTGAGTCAATGAATTTAACAAATATGTAAGTCAAAATCATGCTTATACTTGCCTCTAATAAGAGCTTTCCAACTCTTCAAACTCAAAACCCAAGAAAGACCCCAAATGCTCAAACCCTAATCACAAAATCATGGAAAAAGGTGATGAATATGCATGAATGACTGTCCAAGAGTCCCCTGACTCTAATGCACTTCTATAAACCCAAAAGAAGGTATCTTGGCTCTTACCTCTACAAGAAATTAGAAGTTGAGAAGGGTGAAAGATGATGGAGATGGTTTTCTTGTCCACAAAGAGGAGAAAGACTGAAGAAGATGATGAAGGTAGAGTTTCCTCCTAGCTTCTAAGGTACATACTCTAGGCTCCTTGTAGAGATTGAGAAGAATAGGAGAAGAGAAGTGGGAAAGGAGAAGAGTAGAGAAAGAGAAATGGAAGGGAATGAAAAGGAATGAAGGAGCTGGGTTCATTGGAGGGTTTAAGAGATAAGGTTCTCTTTTTTGCAAGAAAACCCACTAAAACTACATATTTCCAATTTAAGTCAAATGGAGGTCCACTAGTTTAATGGTTGGTCAAATGAAGGAATGCTTAATACAAAAACCGACATGCTCATCAAGATACACACGGTGATGGCAATATGACGTGCAATTTATGCAAAACGCGAAAACTCATATTTACGAAAAAGCCCTTGATTCTACTCAATTGAGTCAACTCGGTTCTCACTCACCTATATAAAGTTCAAAACTCAACTAATTCAGTCTATAAAGACTAATGAGCACCAATTTCGATAATTAACAACTGAGCACAATTAATTAAGATAAATCCTCATTAATTAGCACTAATCAAGGTTAAATTGGGTCGGGGTGTAACATGATCTCAATCATTTTAAGTTGGATGAAATTTTATTTAATTGGGAAGGTTGCATATGGGCTATGGCTTGCAGAAGGAGAGGAAATTGAAGTCTGGACTCTTGGTAAGTCAAAGTTTAATGTGGATGGAGCCGCCAAAGGTTAACTGTGTCCAACGGTCGTTACGGGGGAATCCTTCACATTGAGGAGGGTGGTGTTTGTGTATGTTTTATGAACATGGAGGCCTCAGGGATTCTAAGGAGGCTAAGGTGATGGAAATTCTGGAGGCCCTAAGGCTTTACTCCACTTCCTACCGTGATGGACTTATTATCGATAGTGATTCAACTAATTATTTCGTGGATGCCACCAATGCTTTCAAGGCCATGGAAATTCAGCTCCATTTCAAATAGGCAGAAGTGCTGGCTTCGCGTTTCCAAGTGACCTTTAATCATATTAGACGGCCTGCTAATTGCATAGAAATTTCCTTTCATAGCTCTTTTGTAATTTGTGCTTTAGGTATAATGCTCATATACTCATTTATGCATTGTTGGTTTTCTATTTTGAATTCTCCCCGGTGTTTTTCTTTTTTCATGAAATATATCTGTTATTGTTTAAAATAAAAAATCGCCACATCGTTATCGTCATCATATACTTTTTATAATCTATTTGGGGTTTTCTTTTTGTTTTCTAGTTGTCCACTCATCTCTACCGAGCACTGAACTATCATTCATTAATAAATATTTTTGTGAATTTAATTAGTTTAAAGTGTTCCATAGCAAATTAAGGACATATCTTTAGCTGCCCATTCGAATCCTTCTAATTGAAAATATCAGTTCATCTGTTGATTGATATTATAATTGTATCTAACCCACAGTAGGACCCATTGCATGAATGGTGTGGATCAAGATAGCTGTCATGGATATTGAGTGACAGGCATATCAATTGTAAAACTCTGGCAGATCATCAAGGATTTGGATTCATTTATCATGGAGGCTGATGAAGGTACAAACTCTTGGAGACACATCCAGCTTGGAATTCATGCGCAGTAGGAGGGTGTTTGAAATCAATCCAAAGCATCCAATCATCAATAATTTAAATGTCAGTTAGAATATTCTCCCTTATGTCTCTGCTGTGTTTTGTAATGGTAACATTGATGATGTTTCTCTTTATTGTTAATTCTAGTCTTTTTGGATTTTTTAAATGCAGATTGCATGCAAGAATTACCCTAATGATCCTGAGGCACAGAGGGCTATTGATTTACTATATGACACAGCATTGATGTCCAGTGGCTTCACTGTAAGTACTGAATACCTCAAGCAGCTTATATCTTAATTTCCATCTGTTGATTTACTTCGTCAACAGAATTAGACATAGGAGCTGTTCTGTAATTCCGCTCCAATATGTAAGAAAAATCCAAATGGGAAGCTTGACAGTACAGCAACATAAACCAACTCTTTGGCTGTCTCATCAAGTCAAGTGAAACGTGATTCTTCAGGCACCACTGCAAATAATTATTTTTCTTCTCCTTTGATTGCCATAGTCAGGATAATTTCTCTGGATAGCAGTCCAGCTAGAAGTAACTAAACCTTTTAAACTATATAGATCTATCTACCAGCTGGTTTGACAATGTTCCACACAGCAACCAGTGGAAACACTTGACTGAGAATTTACCATTTGATCTACCTGTCCAAACTCTCCTATAGACCGTGAACATGACTCCATGCAGAGACAACCAAAATTTAAGCCTGGTACATGTATTCATCGTGCAAGCTCCTTGTGTCCCCATTCCAAACTAATGCTCTGCTACATCTCCTCTATCCTATCCATGCAACAGAGAGGAATAAATTCCTTGCCGTGCAAGAGATGAGTAAATAAGCTCAAATCTCAATGATTCTCACACCATACATTGTATGTAAGGTGTGAATTTATAGAATTTTCAAGTGATTTTTAGCTACCTATTATATAATGAGATTTATGCAACAGTCTCCTTTTAGCTAAGAAATGTGACACAATTTGGGTGATTAAGACAATCAAGCTGGCAATCCAAGGAGTTGATTAAGATGACTGAGACAATCAAGCTGGTAATCCAAGGAGATGATTAAGACAATCAAACCATGTCATAGGTGATTTTTATAACTCTCACACAATTAATTAATTGCATTGTTTTCATTGTTTTGTAGGAGACAATCGCCTAAGAGCGCCCACACTTTGAGAGAAATTTAGAGAAGAAAAGATGGAAGAAAGAAGTAGGGAGCCTCCTTGGGCATGAATCCCTATCCATGCCCAAAGGAGGGGTCTCACTTGCTACTTGTTGAAAATTTCCAAGAATTGAAGAAATTCTTCTCTCCTTTGATGTCCAAGATTTAAGATTCTCTAATCATCAAGAATTCAAATTCAAGTCCGAGCAAGAGATTGATGTGTTCAAGTAGAAGAAGAAAATCCAAGAGAAGTTTGAAGTGATTTGAACTATGATAAGATGAGATCCAATCCAACATTATCTCCAAAGTCAAAACCAACAATGTGAAAGCTCCCCAAGGATTCACTAGAAAGATCAAATTTCAATCTCCACAATCCATTATCCTTTTAAACTCATCCTACAATAACCTTGGAAACATTCTTTAGTAAGAGCCAACTTGATTTCGCTTCTATTGGTGTTTTTCATTACCCTATCTACTGCATCTGCTATATTGTTGAAGATAATGTTAACACAAAGTTGCAAGGGTTCGCCAGAGAAGCTTTCCTCCATTTTTAGAAGGATCTCTTCTCCAATTCTAAAAATCTCTAGACAAACGCATGTTCTCATGGAAAACCCAAGAGTTCGCAAGTACTAACTTCAAAAAAGACATTCAAACAACTGAAGGATGGAAAATCTGCAGACCCATCTACTTCTTTGAACGTACTTTTGCACAGTAGAACAAAAGAATGCTCACCACATTTTCAAAAGAATTTAACACCGTGAGCCTCAGCCCTACGCATCACTGTGCAACAATGCACCTCACCCTGAAAAATCAATTGGATACTAAGGCTAGAGGTAAACATGCTATTTTGGGAAAGCATACGATGCTCTCTCGTTATAGAATGATTACAACTGTCAGTCCCTTGAAAATAGGGATTACCCTAACTTTAAGATAATACAAATAGTGGAATTCCATGGCAGGTCTAGTACCTTTTTCTTTGTGGCTTTAGGTCCATAACCTTTTGTCATAGGGTGGGAGGTCCTTTTTTAAAATTTGAACACCTAAAATGTCTAAGTTAGCCTTGCTTTAAAAGTTCTTATTTATTTTATGATAAAACATATCCCAGCCACAAGGGACTAGAGGCATTAGTGCAAAATAGCTTGGATTGCATCTTTGTTTTATGCGATTCTAGGGACTTCTCGCTAATTATTCCATACAAATATTACATTGGGCATACATTTATGTGGGATCTAATCTCCTGTGGGTCCCAAATTACATAATTTGATAATTTGAATATGCTAAAGTTTTACACTACCATAAGAATGGTGATCGTGTCCTATAGTTAACACCACTAACACTTGCAAAATCAAGTATCACCTTCAAACTATTTCTACTTCATTCTGCATTGAATTCAAATATATGTTTGTAGAAGGAAAAGCCAGTACACTCTCAGCTATTTCTTATCATGCTCTCCTTGTATTCTAGAATGTTTTAAAGTCAACATAATGATGCAGGGTAATACCATGTTTGGAGTGCATTTGAGTTAGCAAATATTTCCCTTTTACATATTTCTCTCCCCAAGCGTATAAAAATGTTCCAGTCCACCTTTGAGGACCTTTCTTTGTTCTTGAAGAGTTGGCTTAATGTCCAGAGAAGTTTAAAGAGTTCGCATTTTTTTTTCCTGATTTGGACTGTTCTGAAAGTGTTATATCAATCCACAGTAGATTGATTCTCATTAATAGCGTATATATAATACATGGATATATGTTCATAAGCTTTACACTTCAACAGATCTAACATAATACAGAAAGTCAATATTTAAGAGATCTAAATTTATCTTACAGCTATGATGGGACTACACTTGCTTTAGATGGGTCAGCCTGAGTGCTTATCCTAACATGCCCCCTCCAGCGAAACGGATTTTCAGTGACGTGAAGCTTTCCTTTTAATAATTGAACATACGCAGAGCTTAATCCCTTAGGTAGCATTTGATTCGCGTGAAAGGAGGTCGGAATGGAATGGTCATTCCAACGGAATGACCATTCCAGCGTTTGGTTCGCCAAAAATGTACGGAATGGCCATTACCTCCGGAATCCCATTCCTTTATGTGAGGGAATCACCATTCCATCCAAGAACGGAAGGAATCACCATTCCATTCCTTTCTAACTTTTTGTTGAGACCAAAATACCCTCGCTTGTAATATTATTATTATATCATAATAATAATAATAATATAATATCTTTTTCACCCAACCATTGTGGGGCCCACCCAAAATATTATAATAAAATATAATAATATATTATTATATCATAATAATAATAATATAATATCTTTTTCACCCAACCATTGTGGGGCCCACCCAAAATGTTATATCTATCTATCTATCTATCTATCTATCTACTATTATAAAAGAGGCTATGTTGCATGGCTTTTTCAACCAACCATTGTGGGGCCCACCCCCAAATATTATAATATAATATAAGAATATATTATTTTGAGAAATTGCAAAATTTTTCACTACACCTTTGTGGGGCCCACCCCAAAATATTATAATGCAAACTTTTTCCCTACACATTGTGGGGCCCACCCCCAAATAGTATAATATAATATAATAATATATTATTATGAGAAATTGCAAACTTTTTCACTACACCTTTATGGGGCCCACCCCCAAATCATCCACCACAAACAATGCAAATATGACAGTAGAATCTAACAAGGGTATTTTGGTCAATCTTATTTAAATTTGATTCCATTCCAGGCAGCATTCCAGCGTACCAAACGCAGGAATAGGATTCAGAATTCCATTTCTGGGTTGATTCCTCAGCGTACCAAACGCTGGAATGGAATTGACTATTCCTGCCTCATTCCATTCCATTGTCATTCCGGTCTCCATTCCATTCCTGCCTACAACCATTCCAGCGAACCAAACGCTACCTTAGTAAAGATATTTGCTAATTGATCAACAGAGCCCACAAACTGGACTTGAAGATCACCACGAATGACTTTTTCTCTTATGAAATGATAGTCTACCTCCACATGTTTGGTTTTGGCATGATAAACCGGGTTTGAGCATAGTTATTAATTTCGTTTCGTTTCAGCCGAAATGGCCGAAATTTTTCGTTTCGGTCAAGTGGACGAAACAAAATTTATATTGAAACTTTTCGGTTTGAATTTCGGTCAATTTCGGCAGAAATTCGAGATTTCAGCCGAAATGTGACTTTTCGGTCGAAATGAAATTTTACATAGTTTTGTTTTTTACTTTTTTTACACATACATTTTGTGTTTCTTATATTTTTCATAAAATATAATTCCAAAAAAATTACTATAATGGATTAAATCTATATTTATTACTTTTTCTATTTTTTTTACTTATATATGTATATATATTATGTTATATTTTCCCCGAAATGTAATTTCGAAAACTTTCGCGGAAATCCCGAATCGGCCGAAACTTTTCATTTTGTAGGCTAGAGCGAAATGAGGTCCGAAATGATATTAACAACTATGGATTTGAGGCCAAAGAGATTGCACTAATATTGTCACAATACACAAGCGGTGGTGTTTTGAGAAAAAATCCAAGGTCACGCATTAGCATTCTAACCCAATACAACTCAACAGCAGTAAGAGCAAGGGACCTATATTCTGACTCAGTGCTTGATCTCAATACTGTTGGTTGTTTCTTTGCATTCCATGAAATTAGATTGGGACCAAAGAATACATTGCATCCTGAGGTAGATCCTCCATCATCAAGATCTCCTACCCAATCAGCGTCAGTGTATGCAGTACGAGTAAAGGGACCCATGCAAAAGCAAAGACCACAGGTGATTGTGCCTTTAAGGAACCACAAAATTCTTTTGACGACTATCCAATTATTGAATCTAGGCTCATGCATATACTGACAGATTTGGTTGACTGCAAATGCAATGTTTGGTCTAGTCAAAGTGACATATTGTATTGCTCCAACTACACTGCGATATTCATATGTGGATGGCAAAGGATCTCTATAAATCTTTGAGAGCTTGGACCCCGAGTCAACTGGTGATTTAATGGGTTTGGCATCATGCATGTTTGTTCGTTGTAGCAAATTCCAAATATATTTTGTTTAGATGAGATACAATTTTGATTTAACTCGGTGTGCTTCAATGCCAAGAAAATAGTGCAAAGGACCTAAATTTTTCATTGCAAAAAGACGACAAAGATCTACTACTAACTTGGGAAGAGCAGCAGAATTATTGCTGGTCATAAAAATGTCCTCCACATAAATAAGTAGAACAATGAACTCACCTCCAAAGTTGCGAACAAATAATGATGTATCTACATTTGACCTAATGACACCAAGGCTCTGAAGATAGTTAATGAGTCGCAGATACCAAGCCCGTGGAGCTTGTTTTAGGCCATAAATTGCTTTGTGGAGCCGATACACATGATTGGGCTTTAATGAATCCACAATGCCTTGGGGTGTTCCATATAGACTTCTTCAGTTAAAACCCCATGTAAAAGGGCATTGTTAACATCTAGCCAAACTGAATGGCAATGGAGAGCACCAATCTTACAGTAGTATGTTTTGCCATTGGGCTAAAAGTATCACTATAATCAAGGCCCGGTTGCTGATGAAATCCTTCAGCCAAAAGACGAGCTTTATTTTGCTTAATAGTTCCATCTGACTTTTGTTTGGTTTTAAACACCCATTTGCATCCAATTACATTATAGCTCGGCTTAGCCAGGACAAAGAGACCATGTACCTTGTTTTTGCAAAGCGTCAAATTCAAGAGCCATTGCTGTCCTCCAGTCAGAAGACTTGACTACCTGGGAATGACATGTAGGTTCTGTTGGTGCAAGTGTGGTTTGTAAAGCCAAAGACAATAGGTAGCGTGTAGCCATAAGTCTTTTCTTGAGTTTAAAAATCCCATCAATAGCTTGGGTCCGCAACGAATGAGTCCTATGAGAACCATCTGAGTTAAGGGGCTGATGAGCTAGTGGGTCTGCATTGGTAGCAGGTATGACCACATCTTTGTTCATTCCAGCTTTATTGCCCAGATCCAAATCATTTGAACCACCAGGTGCATGCAGCTGTGATGGTTGAGGTAAAAATAAAGTGGGGCTAGGCATCATAATTGTCTGACAATGGGATGACCGTGTAGCATGTGGCACTACCACTTCAGATAACATTTTCCCAGAACCACCAAACCGTTCCAATTCTACTTGTCTCATTGTAACATGTGGGCCATGGCTAGATGCTTCATATAAAATGTGAGGTTCATTTAGACTTGCATTAGTAGGTGTCTCAAATAAGTCAGAGTGCATTGTGTTCTCAGTCGGTGCATTAGTAGCATCGGTGGAGAAGTCTGGAGTAGATATAGCATTAGGTGCTTTGTTCTGATCAAATTGTGAAGGCAATTTGAGATCCATCGGTACCTATCATTCCATCTGAGAGATGGGAGTGATCATGCAATGGTTGTGCATATGGGTTAAAATTGATAGACCAAGAACAACTCGGTCAACAGTGGATTGGGCATTACAGCAGGAGTTATGGGAAAGCACGCCATCTTTTTACGCAAAAGGGTATTGAAGTTCATCGAAGACTACATGGCGGGACATATATATTCTTTGTGACACTGGGTCATAGCATTTGTAACCTTTATAGTTACACCCATATCCAAGAAAAACTGACACCGGGTCATAGTATTTGTAGCCTTTATAGTTACGCCCATATCCAAGAAAAACACATAGTTTGGTGCGAAATGATAATTTGCCCGATTGATACGGACGAAGATATGGGTTACAAGCACACCCAAAACTACGCAGAATATGAAAATCTGGAGTTTTTGCAAATAACTTTTCTTAAGGGGAGATATTATCCAAAACTCTAGTGGGCATGCGATTGATAAAAAAAAAAAAATGGCAGTTTCAAAGGCAAAGTCACATAATGAAAATGGGATAGAAGAATGAGCCAAAAGGGCAACCCTGTCTCAATGATGTAACGATGTTTTCTTTCAGCCACACCATTTTGAGCAGGGGTATGAGGACATGAAATTCTATCAGAAATTCCATTCTTACTTAGAACGTACGGTTTTGAATCTATGACTAGAAAATTCTTCTCCACCATCAGATTGAATAGATTTTATTCGCCTCTCAGACATAGTTTCAATAAATGGTTTAAAGGTAAGAAAAACACCCTATACTTGGTATTTGAAAGAAATGGGAAACAACCAACAATATTTACTAAAATCATCAATAAAAATAACATAATACCTAGACCCATTAATTGATGGTGTTTTGGTATAACCCCATAGATCCGTATGAATAAGTTCTAATGGAGAAGAAGATGTAGAAATAAATGAAGTAAATGGAATGCTAGAGCTTTTACCCATTTGACAAGCTGGGCAAACATGCAGCAACTTAGGGGAACCGTGTAAAAGGTGAGACGACGCAACATGATGAAATGTCTGTTGAGAAGGATGACCTAGTCGATGCTGCCAAAGAAGACTTGATACCTGTACGCTCTAGTGAGCAGAAGGAGATGTACGTAACTGATGACAAATACTCATAGGAAGCTGTAAAGGGTAGAGATTGATACCGATCGAACCGGGGAAAAGGATCTTCCCCTACTGTTTTTCTTTGACAAAAAAACCAGAGTCATCAAATACAAAATAACAACCATTATCAAGTGAAAATTGAGACATAAACAGTAGATTTTGTGAAATGGTAGGAACATGGAGAATATCAAGTAAAGAAACAGTAGTGCCATTTGAAAGATACTAAGACTGACCAACATGAGAAACTTTTAAACTCTTACCATTACCAACTACAAGACCATCTGTACCCACATAGTTAGAATGAAGTGACAGGTTGCCGAGATCTGATGTGACATGGTTTGTTGCTCCTGTATCAGTAAACCATGTTGTTTCACCATGCTTGGCAGCAACCATGGCTTGAAGCTTCTCAGGGGGTTATATTCTTTGGAATGAGAGATCCATGCGATTGAAGCAATCAAGGGCTAGATGACCAACCCTGTTACAAATTTGACACAAAGGGTGTGGCTTGGGTGATTGAGATTAAGGAAATGAATTTGATGAGGAGCCCCCACGATTTGTATTTTGATTTCATTCACGGCCCAGACCACGGCCCATCCACGTCCACGTCCTTGAGAATTATTAGATGTGTAGAAAGCAGTGGCGGGCTGCTCTGTGATAGGAGAAGAATGGTGTGATTCCAGCCTTAGCTCAAAAGTTAATAGTTGTCCATATAAGTCCTCAAAAGTGATAAAAGACTCCCGGTTTGCAATAGATGTGTGAACCGCATCATATTCTGGTCCAAGGCCATTTAGGATTTGATTGAAGAGACTGTACTCTGTAACAAGCTAAGAAATGGCTTTAATGGGCATCAGAGATACCTTTCATCCTGTCAGGTACTCTATAATAGAAAGACCCCCTTTCTTGAGTGTTTAAAACTGATGTTTAAGCTGTAGAACCCGAGATCTGGAATGAATTAGATGAAGTTTTTCTTATCATTGCCAAACCTCATGAGCAGATTGAAGACCCACAACCCATTGTAACACCAAGGGTGTGAGTGTAGCATTAATCCAGAGTAGGGGTGGCAATTTTGCCCTGCCCCGCCCCGCCCCGCGTGGGTTTTCCCCGCCCCGATCCTTAGGTGGGGCGGGGACGAGGAATAAAACTGTGCCCCGGAGGCGGGGCAGGGCGGGGATGGGTTTGCTATTTTCCCCGCCCCGCCCCATTGCCCTGCCCAGTGTTCCGCCCCGTAACCCGCCCCGCCCCGCCCCGCCATTAAATAAGTTTATATATATGTATATGTATGTGTATGTATATATGTATATGTGTGTATATATATGTATATGTATTGTGTGTATATATATATATATATATATGTATATGTGTGTAACAATCTTGAATATATTAATATATTTTAAATAAGGTAAAACATTATAAGAAATGAAGTTTGGTCTAGTGGTAAGGCAAACCTCTAGTTGCTCCTCCACCCAAGTTCAAATCTCAAGTCTTGTACATTTAAAATTTTTACATTTGAGGGGCGGGGCGGGGTACCCACGGGGCAATCGGGGTATGGAGGGGCGGGGCGGGGTACCCACGGGGCAATCGGGGTATGGCGGGGCGGGGACGGGGCATATCAATTACCCCGAAGGGCGGGGCGGGGCGGGGCAAGTTCGGGGCGGGGCAGGGCAAGTTCGGGGCGGTGGCGGGGAACCCCAATTCCGTCCCCGATCCGCCCCTTTGCCATCCCTAATCCAGAGAAGGACAAGAACATCTTGTTCCATCCATTGTTCATAGGTAGGGTTAAATTCAGATGTAGGAGTCCCATCTTTATTATTAAGAAATTTTGAAGGGTAGAATCTAGTGCCATCAACATATTTAAGCAATTTATAAGCCCGAAGGACAGGAAGAAATTGACTCTTCCATCATAGTAGGTAATTGTCCCTATCCAATCATATAGAGACAAGGCTAGCAATATTTGAAATTGAAATTGTACCGAAGGAGGTACCTCAAGTAGCCATGTGAGCAAATCTCGCTAAACAGCAAGAAAGACAAAATAGTATCACAATGCAACGATGAATAGACTATGGGCCAGCAAAGAGTGCTGATAAAAAAGATGGATCTGATCACAGATGGTTGATGATGATCACCATGTCAGATCGGTGTTACAGACAATGCACAGGTGACGGGATAGAGAATACCAATATCCAACAAGTAGACCAGTGAACTGGTGACTTAGAGAGCACAGCACAATAGCACAAAGACAACACGATGCTTGTTAATGGAATGGCATGTACTGCTCACACGTCGCCGGCATATGCAACACGTCTTTGTTAGATCTGTTTGATGAAAAGGCTACACGTTCTGACTCGAACATGAAGAAGAGCACCCAAGTTGGAAGACCAGTAGCACAGATCCACTTGGATCAGCAATAGAGAGGGTGCAGAGGCAGGTCAAAGATGCATAGATCCACTCGGATCGGCAATAATCGAAACCGTCAATAATAAAAAATAAAATTCCACAGGATCATTAGGGCTCTGATACCATGAAAGTGTTATATCAATCCACAGATTGATTCTCATTAATAGTGTATATATAATACATGGAGATATGTTAATAAGCTTTACAGTTCAGAAGATCTTACATAATATAGAAAGTCAATATTTGAGAGATCTAAATTTATCTTACAGCTATGATGGGCCTACACTTGCTTTAGATGGGTCAGCCTGAGTGCTTATCCTAACATTTTCAACTCCTTTTTTCTCCGTGTCCATCTCAGACCGATGAGTTCTTCCTGTTGGTTCCTCTCTCTCAATATTAACTACTGTTTCAAACCCATCAGTGTTCGAAGGAACTTGCTGCTTAATTCCTATTGGCTCTTTTGTTTCATACTATTGTTGCTCCTACTTCAGACTATTCATTACTCCTGCCACCACCTGAAAACCAACAGTGAGAACAAGTGATGCACTAAATCTCTCAATTCCATAATATCCAGAACACATACTGCAGTAATGACAACTTGAGGGGAAAAAATAAACATACTCATGTAACTTTGCAAGTTCTTGATGTAGAATTCAAGGGTTGGAGGCAACACCATGTCACTACTTGGAGTAGGGTTGGAGTTATGAGAAGACTTAAAAAAAGAAACAAAGAAACACATTATCATGAAAATCTCTAGCACTCAAATCTCAAAAGTGAATCTTGAAGAGAGCAATTCAAAAACTCACTGTAGGTACAACATTGGATTCTCTGGTTATAGGTTTGGGCTTGTATCTTGGAACCTCGCCTGTCTGGATGAACTTCTCGACCTCTTTCCTCGATCGGAATCGATGGCTGGTCCTTGGTTCATAAAAATACTGAAAAGTTGATAATATTAAGGCTTATCTAAAATAACCAATTTCAAATAAATAAACTCAATAAATAAAAATAGCAACAGAAAGCACACCAACAATTTTCAATTCTAACTTTCTAGTAAATACCAAAACTAACATGTTCTATTATATACACAATCAATCTTATTGCATATGTTTAGAATTAATATTATACCAATTTTACCAAAGTAGTTAAACTTTGAATATATTTTTTAGAATAAATAGAAAAAGGTTTTAATGTTATACACACACATATATATTCTCTATATAATTCCCAACACTGTTGGGACAAGGCTTTAATGATGATGACAAGGACGACGATGACGACTACTCCTTTCTTCATAATGGTGATTAAAGATTTTCCTTATGTTGATGTATTAGAGAATAGAGGAAGATGTTGATAGGAAGATTTTCTTAAAGACATTGATTTGAATAGAAATTTTCTTAAAAAAAAAACAAACATTCATAGGCCTTGTAGGAAATTATTTTTATCTTAGAGTGCAAGAATGGGATATTTATGTTTCCAACCACGAAAGGACAGGTGTGGTTCTGAAACCACCTCAAACAATGAATAACAAAAGTTTAGATTATTTACATTTATAAGGATTATAATTTTGACAAAAGCAACAATGTCGCCCTTTTATAAAGACACAAATGTATATCTTAGGAAAGTTAAGGTGGTTTAAAATAAATCAAAGACTAATTTAGACTGCGTTAGATGTAATAGGATAGATTATTGTCAGCCCCCACCAAGTACCTGTTTTCCTTTCTTTGTTTATTCCTTCTCCCTTTCTTAATCTTGTCATCTCCTTATTTTAGTATTTTTGTTTATCCATACACAACTTACAACATCCACCAACTTTTGGTTAGTTAGCTTTGCATAATTAATTTTATGAATTAGAATTTTGTTAATCAATTTTTTCAATTTCAATATTCAATAAATCTAAAGCGTTGTTGTTTATATTTTGGTTTATCCAGTGTTCTTGCACTATACTACTTTTACTGCTTTATTTTTTTCACTTAGCTTGGCACATGTTGGTCCCTTGCCTTATTCTCATTTTCAAATGAGATAAGTGGTTTTGATGATTTTTCTCAAGTATTTTTTTATTTAGTCAAATTATTTTGGAATGTAAAAAATAGCACATCTAGTACCAATAGAAGATTCCTAAATTAGTGTGTATTTCTATGATTCAACTCAACAAAGCAGAAAACTCATCCATTATTTAATGACAAATATAAACACCAAGTTAGTCTTTATTGTAGACATTGTTATAGTTTCAAACTGCTAATCTAACCATTTGGATTTAGACTAATGCACTCGACAATAACTTCAAGAAGTTAGAACTAATAACTTGAGCCACATATATCCTATGATAATAAATTTACAAGATCGATGGTCTTAATCGCTTACAAGGCTTGAACAACTCCCCCCTTCTTATATCCTATATATGATCAATGGACGTAATAGGAAGCCTGCCCTTGAAATCAATAGCCTTGATCACTAAGTGCATGTTTGAGTAACACTTTAATTTCTCATTCGGTGGTCTTATTCGCTTGAGATTTGAACAACTCCCCTATTCTTACATCCTATATATGATCAATGGACGTAACAGGAAGCCTTCACTTGAAATCAATAGCATTGATCACTAAGTGCATGTTTGTGTGACACTTGAATTTCTCATTCAGTGGATTTTTGTCTTTATTATGCATCAAAAATGGTTTTTTTGTGGACGATGAACTACTATCATTATTATAAAAAAAAAAATCCGATCAGCGACGGGATTATTTCCGCTGCTAATGTCTACCTTTTGCTGTGGGAATTTTTTCCGCCGCAAAATGTTGCGTTATTGCCATGTTACCGACCGTCTAAGAATAAACTGTGGAAGATTCGGTGGAAAACAAAGATCGCTGCAAAATAGGATCTTTAGCGGTGGAAAAAAACTGCTGCTAAAGGTCAACCTGTCCACTGTTGAAAGCAACTTTTTTTGTAGTGGATCACTAATTTTTTTTACTCTGCCAAGTGTATTTATAGCTTTTTTTTTTCTCTATTAATTTTACCTACTTGAGGAGTCTTCCAATAATAAAGAATATCAAACAGCTCTGAAGGAAAAAAAAAAAGCCTCAATGGTAGTTAAACATGGATTTTAAACATCCAACAGAAAACACATGAGCCACTTGAAGATGGGTAACTAGTGACTTTAAGCCTTTTCTAGTTCAAGCATTTTTTATGAGTGTGGATCCCACATTTTACCGATCCAATCCTCGTTGAGCCTAGATCCTCTGAAGCTTTGAGTCCTAGAAATCATGAGTTATTGGAGTTGAACTCCACAGTTGGGCTCACCTATTAAAATCTCAGCCTCTCAAAACAAGCCCCCCTCCACCTCCAAAAACTATGTCTTTCAAGATTTTCCCAATAGGAGTTGATCCCACTCGAAGATTGACCGTTTGATAAAAAATGAAAATCACATTTGAAGATTGAGTAAAAATGAAAATTGATTCTTCAAAGCATTGTATTAATCATGTTTTCTTATCATACAATCAATATTTATCGTGGGACAAAATACGATTGACGTAAAATTTGGTGATACCACATAAACTGGGTGGGCCCTTATCTTGAGGAGCTTGGGGTTTTAATAAGTTGGCTCCAGTATGTAGTCCAACTCCTTTAACTAAGGATCTCTCTAATTCAAAGCCTTTGAGGATCCGCACTCAACCCATAACATGCTCAACTTTGTACATGCCTAAAAATGGGCTTTTGAAATTCCTAGATTCCCAATCTCTTTGCTTTATGTTGGAATTTCAAATGCTCTACAAAGAGGTGGAATGTACTCTTGAAATTCTAGTAAAGAAACAGGCTTGTTGCTTCAACTATATCGATCTACTTTTACCTTACAAAACTAGATATCAATTTATACTAGGATTATCATGTTGTAAAACATAACTACAATTTCAACATTCAATTTGTGGATGGGTGTAGAATTTGAGCCAATTCCTAAATGGAATGAGGTGTGTGTGACATGAATATGTTGGAAGGTTAGAGGTACCATATGAGGGCCCACATACCAATAAGTGGCTGGACTAGCCCTAAACGTGAGATCTGACCCTCTCTTTTTATGGAAACCGTATACAAGTCGATACAAGAGATAAAGGGATTCTATCTCAACCTACCACCAAAGAGGAAGAAAGAAGGTGAGAAAGAAAAAACAAATAAAATCAATGGATTAAATGCACTGAGGTTTTAAAAATTCTGCAGATAGTAAATATAAACAATCAAACTCAGATAATTATACTGTAAAACAAAGATTGCAAAACAACTTTAAATGCATCAAACTATCATTTTAGTCAACCTGATGCTTTAAAATCTTCACAGTAAGTAATATAGTTCTATAAATATTGAATTATCACCATTCAGACTTAGGTAAATTATATGCGCCTAGATTGTAAAACAGATGAAATAATACGAAACTACAAGTTTATCAACCCATCACTTTCATTTTTGTCATTTGACACCAAACAATAAACAACGAGCAGCACCCAGCAACAAATATCTTATATAAATCCAACCTTCTATTCTAAATCCCACATATCCATATAATCAAAAAAATTTAAATAAAAACACCAACTTACCCGATCTCTTATGACTGAAGTGGCAATATCCTTTCGGACTTTGACTTCCATTCTCCAGCCTTCCGACAGCCAATCTGTTAGACCCCAATCCAAATTAGCCTGATTAGTGTGTACTTAGTGTGTGTTTAGTCTTAAGTGGGGTTAATGACCGTTGGGTTAGAATATAATTGGTTTTAGTTCTAGATATATCTTTGGGAATTTTGAGAGCGTTTAGTGTTTGTTAGACACGCTCAGGGAGGCCCTGAGTGCACGTGTAAGCATGAGAGGATGGTATTGGTATCCGATATAATTGTGGTTTGATTTCATTTGAATGGTTTTATTAATCACCACAACTTTCGTTGTTAGCCCGTCTGTGTTTGAAGCCCAAAAATCCAAGTTTTGGCCCAAAAGGAGTAAAATTGACTTTTCATACCCAAATCTAGACACAAATTTTGAAATCTCAAAACCATGTCAAATTTATACTTTACAGAAAATAGATTTTTTTAGGATCATTTCGTCCTTTTTCATCGATTTAATCTGGGGCCCGCAAGACCATGTTTTTGTCAGCTCCAGGTTTAGACTTGTTAGGCCCACTTCTAGGCCACTTAAGTCATCTCCCTCCTCTCCCCAACGTTTCAGAATTCCTGCAACTCTTAAAAAAAAAAAAAAAAAAAAAAAACTGAGGAGAGAACCTACCTTCCCCTCCATCTTCTTCCTCTTGCATTCATCACCTCTCCAAATGCAAATCTAAGACCACCATCTTCATCCTCTCATCTCTAGCTATTCCATTTTCTTCCTTGCTTCTTGTTTGGACACCTATAGGTAAGAGTTTCAGCCCTCCTCTTCAATGGATTCCTTTTAGCTCCTAAGGAGCTTGTTTCTCTAGCATGCAACACCCATTGTTGAAATGGGTTCTTGTTTTTCAAATTTGTTGAGTTTTTGAATGATTTTCATGGGACTTTTGTAGTGTTTGGGCTCAGTTCTTGAGTAGGATTGCTTGAGGAAGAATTGTGTGGCTTTTGGGCCAAGGCAAGTAACCAATCTAGAAATGTTGAATTGATCCCTTGGAGAGTATGGAGGCTTAGGGAATTGCAAGTAATCCTTTTAGTTTGAATGTCCATGCAAGATAATTGGTACATTTTGTTTGTAAAGTGCATTGGTTATACTTAACTAGCTTTCTAACAATATTATTTGTCAACTAAGAAAAATTTGGTTTTCATTTCTTTACATACAAGTTATGTTAATTGTTCTCCAAAATTCTTGTTTACTGTTTTGAATTTAAGCTCCTTTTCTTGTCTTGGAATTGCTTTGTTTAGTGTGATATGGAGATGTGGTGGTGAATGGAGAAATGTTGTTGAAAATGATTGGGAAATGGTTGTCATTGGAGGAGAGCGTGAGGGCTCATTTTTTTGCAGGTTACAACCCTTGGAATGGTTTAGAAAGGGTACAAATGCTTTGGGAATGATTAAAACTCAAAAATTCAGCTAACAGCAGCTTCTGCACTCGAACGTCCGAACTCTGCTCCTGAGAGTTCGAACTCTTGGCCTCTCAGATGATTGGCCTGGACTGAAAGTTCGAACTCTACTCCTGCGAGTTCGAACTCTTGGCTGAAAGTTCGAACTATGCTCTTGACAGTTCAAACTCTTGGTACTTCACCGATTTTAGGCAGATTTTCAAACAGGCATAACTTTTAAACTGTTCGTCTGAATTTGGAGTTGTATATACTGTTGGAAATCTCCCGAAACGAGGAATCCAGTGGTATACTTATCTTAATGACCAAAGGTTGGAAAAGGAAGTGGGTATTTAAATCAATGAAAACCAGAATATGTTAAGGGATCTTTAGCTTGATATTGTGCACTTGAAATCTAAAATGTTTTCCAACTTCGGTGGCACCAATTCACTATTAAATTCCAACATTTGGGTTTCAAATACACAAGGGTTAACCAAAGGTCTTAGCATATGCTTGATGGACTTTATTTCAAACTTCAGTTGTGACATAATGAATATCATTTTGTGCATTCGTTTTGAATTTCAAGTATAAGCTCGTTCGAAGATTTTTTTTAAGAATAAAAAAGGGGATCCATTCCTAAGTTTGACATGCATATAATTTATGCTATTTTGCTAGCTTTGCCTTGCCTCGTTTCACAAGTGATTTTCCTCTTATGTTCGATCTGTTTAGAATGTGTATTGCCGTGTTTTGTGCATTCATGAATTCAAGTGAATACCACTGAGCTTGGACTGACCCTTCAGTCTGATCCACTGTATGGGGGTCCTTAAACTTGTGGACTATCTGCAGATTAGTCGTGTATTATATTACACATCGTGCGAGTTCCAGTTCCACGGCCGGTCTCCCCGTCTACCTTGTGTGGTGTGGGAATCGTGTTTTGCGTGTTGTGCTTGTTGTGCGTACTTACTCTTGTCATTATATATGATAGAGAAACGATGGGCTCAATGTGGATTAATAATTCATGATATTATATGTATTCATGTTAGCCTTGTTTCATATCTTCGAAATGTATCTTAGTCATGTATTTGTTTTAAATTCAGCAAATTGTTTTAGTATGGTTTCTTCAAACATCTACTGTTCCATGCTCATGCCTAAATTGATTACCTGCCAAACCGTCGTGTTTGATGCTTGTTTATTTTGGTGTCCAGGTGTACTCGATGTTGCCTTTGAGGAGGAGCGTTAGGAGGAAGCTATTGAGCTACCCTTAGCTCGAGAGTGGCAGCCCGACGACGTCAACTAGACGTCGGGCGGGATCATGAGATTTGTTTCATTTTGTCTTGGGTGTTGTTTTAACTTTTGGAAATGTATTGGCCTTGTTTTAACTTTTGGAAATGTATTGGCCTTTGTTGGCCTCTTATAGAATATAACAAAACTTAACTTACTTCTGGGTTAACCTTGGAACTTGAACTATGATGGGAATGCTATGTTATAATTCCTCCTTCTGATATCTTGATCTTGTTGTTATTATTCTTGCACTTGAAAATATTATTCATGCTTTGTCTTGATGTGATTTGCTACACTCTTCCACAAACTTGTTCATGTGAGTTAGTCCCCCGTGTCTAGGGATCCTCACCGCGGGAACCTATGGGAAATTCAAATTAAATTAATTGCGTCACATGCCCAAGCCTATGTCCGGGTTCGCGACAAGACTGGTATCAGAGTGGGACTTGTTTCAGGCACTTCAAAAGAAACTAGAAAATCCTTTGAGCGTGGCAAGGATTCATGAGTTTAGATCGTTTAGTAAGGGATCTAAGAAACTATCAAACCATATTTATTGTGCACTAACGCTTTGTTTTACAGCATCATGCCTCCAAGAAAAGCTCCAATTCATAATGCTTCAGGTAGTAATTAGAATGACATAAATCTGGTTAATACACCCACAGCTACTCAGTTCCAAGAACTCATGCATGCCATGTTAGAACAGCAGAGGCAAGCAAATGAAACTCAAGCAAGGTTCCAAGAACAGATGGCTAAGAAAGATGAGGAAATGGCTCAAGTCCAGAGGCAACTCTTAGACGTTTACAGACTAGGCCTTAAGCTCCACCTATGTAACCTCTGGGACCAAATATTGTTGTCAATAATAGAGACCATGACCCTAATGTGTTGTTTGAAAGGTTCAGGAAAAGGGCACCCAAGGAATTCTCAGGTCACGAAGACCCGTTAGTTGCAGATGACTGGTTGGCAAACACTGAGAAAATCTTTGATTTTTCACATGCACATGAAGACAGAAGGTCCATCTCATAGCTTCGTTGTTCTACAGGCTTGTAGACCAATGGTGGCAGACAGTCAAGGACTCGTATCTGGCAATGGCTAATGATGATGCATGGGCACCATTCAAGACTCAATTTATAGACAAGTACGTCCCTTCCCATGTCAAAAGATAGAAAGCTATTGAGTTCCAGCAGCTAAAGCAAGGCACTATGACAGTACTAGAGTATGTCAAAAAGTTTGAGAGGCTAGCTAGATATGCTAACGAGCTGATTGACACCGAGCAGAAGAAAATAACTAAGTTCTTGGAAGGATTGAATCCAATCATCATGAGAGATGCCACAGGGATAGTTCCACCAGCCACCTTTGATGAAGCTATCAAGTAGGCATATAAGTTTGAAGATATCAACAACCAGATCATCCAGGATAGGAAGCAGCACTACTAGTAGCAGAATCAGAGCCAACAGCATATCAAGAAACCAAGACAGGAGCAGAATCAAGTGAGGCACGGTTGTGGCCACTGTGGCAAGAACCATGAAACTAATGAATGTCGTAAGGCCACAGGTGCTTGTTTCAAGTGTGGGGCCATGAACCATGCAATCAAGGATTGTCCACAACTTCATAATCAAGGAAATAGAAACCAACAGCAGAGACAAGCAGCTCCTCAAAATCAGGCACCATTTCAGAATCAAGCTACACCACCTCAGCAACAGCAACAGCAGCAAGGCAGACTACAAGCACAGAATCAGAATGCTTGTCCTCCACAGCAGAACAGAAATGCCCAAGGAAGGCAAAATTAGGCACATAATAGACAACAGTTACATGGACGTTTATTTTATCTTAATCATGTGGATGCTGAAGCTACAGGAGACGTGGTAGAAGTTAAACTTCTTGTTTGTGGGATTATATTTTGACTGTCACCACACCAGGAGATAAACAAGTTTGTATAGAACCTATTATCCTAGATGTTTAGTTTTGTTAGGAGATATGAATTTACCAGCCAACCTTATTGTTCTGGACATGCATGATTTTGACATCATCTTAGGCATGGATTGGTTAGAAGCATATCATGCTACCATGGATTGTTTTAGCAAAACCATAACATTTAAACTACAAGAAGCACAAGCAGAATTGATGTTTCAGGGAACCAAGAATAAAACTCAAGCAGGATTTATTTCAGCATTGAAAGCAAGCAGATTAGTACAGAGTGGGTGTAAGGCATTCATTACGTTTATCACGAAGGATAAACAGTCCCAAGGGGTAGAGGAAATCCCCATTGTATGCGAATTTCCGGATGTTTTTCCAGAAGAAATCCCGTGATTGCCACCGATCAGATAAGTTGAGTTCACAATTGAACTTCTTCCAAGGACAGCTCCGATCTCCATTGCACCATATAGAATGGCTTCAGCAGAGTTGGGTGAATTAAAACTCCAATTGCAAGAATTGTTGAGCAAAGGCTTCATTAAGAAAGATGGAAGATCGAAGATGTGCATTGACTACAGAAGATTGAACCATGTGACCATCAAGAACAAGTACCCATTGCCAAGGATAGATGAATTGTTTGACCAATTGCAAGGAGCAACTTATTTTTCTAAGATAGACTTAAGGTCAGGGTATCATCAGTTGAGAGTTAAAGACTCGGATGTGCATAAAACAACTTTTCGAACATGATATGGGCATTATGAGTTTCTAGTGATGCCCTTTGGCATGACAAATGCACCTGCAGTCTTTATGGCCCTCATGAACGAAGTCTTTGCACAGTACTTGGATCACTCTACGGTGGTCTTTATTGATGACGTTCTTGTGTATTCCAAGAGTAAAGAGGATCATGAAGAACACTTGAGGACATCATTACAGCTTTTAAGGGACAACCAGCTTTAAGCAAAGCTCAGTAAGTGTGAATTCTGATTAGAGCAGGTTGCTTTTCTAGGCCACATCATCTCAAGAGAAGGTTTAGCAGTTGATCCAGCCAAGATAGAAGCAGTTGTTAATTAGAAGAGACCAAGTAGTGTGACTAAAATCAGAGGCTTTTTGGGGTTAGTAGGCTACTATCAAAGATTTGTCCAAGATTTTTCATCCATTGCAGCACCTTTGACGAAATTGATCCAAAAGAATGTTCCATTTGTTTGGACTGAGCAATGTGAAACCAGTTTCCAAGAACTGAAAAGAAGATTAACCACAGCTCCAATCCTCACATTACCATCGGGCAGCGGTGGATTTATTGTTTATACAGATGCATCAAATGTGGGACTGGGTTGTGTATTGATGCAGGATGGAAAAGTGATTGCTTATGGCTCAAGACAGTTGAAGGATAATGAGATGAACTATGCAACTCATGACTTGGAATTGGCAGCAACTGTATTTGCTTTGAAGATGTGGAGACACTACCTTTATAGAGAGAAATTCGAAGTCCATTCCGACTACTGAACTTTGTAATACTTATTCTCGCAGAAGGATTTGAATATGAGGCAGAGACGATGGATGGAATACATCAAGGACTATGACTTCCCAATCAAGTATCACCCGGGGAAAGTGAACGTAGTAGCAGATGCTTTGAGCAGAAAATCAGTGGTCATGGCCAATTTAAGAGGAGTCAGTGTTTTCCTGCAGTTTGAAGATTTAGGTGTGGAAGTGCAAACCCCAAAGCAGGGTGTAATGTTAGAAAATATGACGGTATTTGAACCTACCTTCATCCAGAAGATCAAGGACAGTCAGTTACAAGACCCAGATTTAGCAAAAATTGTAGAGCATATCGCAGAACGTCCATATTTCAAGATGGTGAACGGGATATGTATTTTCGTGATCGGTTGTGAGTGCCTAATGTTGATGATTTAAAAAATGAGATAATGACTGAAGCTCACAGTACGAGATATTTCATGCATTCAGGTAGCACGAAGATGTACCATAATTTGAAGAATAGATTTTGGTGGAACGACATGAAAAAAGAGATAGCAGCTTTTGTGTCTCGTTGCATGACTTGTCAATTGATCAAAGCACAACACCAGAAACCCCCAAGTTTGCTACAACTGTTGGAGATTCCGGAGTAGAAATGGGAGCACATCACCATAGATTTCGTCTTCGGTTTGTCGAATGCAAAAAAGAGAAATAATGCAATCTGGATTATTGTAGATCGCCTCGTGAAGTCTTCTCATTTCATTCCGATGAAGACAGGGAATATAATGCATATGGCACCACTTGCTAAATTATTTGTCGATGAGATTGTCAGTAAGCAAGGTCAGCCCGTCTCTATCACTTCAGACAGATATAGCAGATTTGTTTCCAGGTTTTGGAAAACTCCGCTTGAGTCCATGGGTACCAAACTCCAGTTCAGCATAACATATCATCCACAAACCAATGGTCAATCTGAACAGACGATACAAACTCTTCAAGACATTCTACGTGCTTGTGTGTTAGATTTCAAGGTCCAGTGGGATGAGTACTTGCCGCTTTGTGAGTTCGCTTATAATAATGGCTACCACTCTATCATCAGATGGCACCTTTTGAAGCACTCTATGGCAGAAGATGCAGAACTCCAGTTTGCTGGGAAGAAGTTGGTGTGCATAGTTTTCATGGATCAACGATGTTTGGGGAGACAAGTGACAAGGTCAAGTTGATTCAGGAACATTTGAAGATTGCTCGAAGTAGACAGAAGAGTTATACAGACACTCGCCGAAGATAATTGCAATTTCAAGTGGGTGACAAAGTGTTCTTGAAGGTCTCATCAGTTAAAGGAACTCTGAGGTTCGGCACAAGGGTAAATTGTCAAGAAGGCTTATTGGTCCGTATGAGATTTTGAGCAAGATTGGAGATGTCGGTTATAGACTTGCGTTACCACCGGAACTTTTTGGGATGCACAATGTATTTCACGTTTCCATGCTCAAGAGACATGTCCCTAGTCTTTCTCATATACTACAGCACGAGCCTTTGGAGATTCGAGAATATGCCTCATATGTGTAAAAACTGATTAGAATCATTGATACCAAGGAGCAAGAATTGAGAAATCGGACTATTCATTGGGTCAAGGTACTCTGGGAAAATCACGAGCCAGAAGAAGCCACATGGGAATTAAGAGATTAGGTTCAGAGGAAGTATCCACAGTTGTTACTAGAGGTAAAATTGTTTTATTTGGTGGACCAAATATCCAAAGGGGTGGAGGATCTTAGACCCCGACCCAAATTAGCCAGATTAGCGTGTACTTGATGTGTGTGTTTAGTCTTAAGTGGGGTTAGTGACCGTTGGGTTAGAATATAATTGATATTAGTTCTGGATATAGCTTTGGAAATTTTGAAAGCGTTTGGTGTTTGTCAGACACACTTAGGGAGGCCCTGAGTGCATGTGTAAACATGGGTGGAATGTATTGGTTTCTGATTTAATTGTGGTTTTGATTTCATTTGAATGGTTTTATTAATCGCTACAACTTTCGTTGTTAGCCGGTCTGTGTTTAAAGCCCAAAAATTCAAGTTTTGGCCAAAAGGGGTACAATTGACTTTTCACACCCAAATCTAGATATGAATTTTAAAATCTCAAAACCATGTCAAATTTATACTTTTCAAAAACTAGATTTTTTGAAGATCATTTCGTCCTTCTTCGTCAATTTCATCTGGGGCCTAAAAGACCATGTTTTTGTCAATGCAAGGTTTAGACCTGTTGGGCCCCACTTCCAGGCCACTTAAGTCATTTCCCTCCTCTCCCCAACGTTTCAGAATTCCTGGGACTCTTTCAAAAAAAAAAAAAATACTAAAGCTGAGGAGAGAACCCACCTTCCCCTCCATCTTCTTCGTCTTGCATGCATCACCTCTAGGCTTCCAAATGCAAACCTAAGACCACAATCTTCTTCCTCTTATCTCAAACTTTCTATTGCTGTGATTTTCTTGGTGTTTTCAGCTGGCCAACTACTCCATTTTCTTCCTTGCTTATTGTTCAGACACCTATAGGTAAGAGTTTCAGCCCTCCTCTTCAATGGATTCCTTTTAGCTCCTAAGGATCTTGTTTCTCTTGCATGCAACACCCATTGTTGAAATGGGTTCTTGTTTTTCAAATTTGTTGAGTTTTTGAATGATTTTCATGGGATTTTTGTAGTGTTTGGGCTCAGCTCTTGAGTAGGATTGCTTGAGGAAGAATTGTGTGGCTTTTGGGCCAAGGCAAGTAACCAATCTAGAAATGTTGGATTGATCCCTTGGAAAGCATGGAGGCTCAGGGAATTGCAAGTGATCCTTTTAGTTTGAATGTCCATGCAAGATAATTGGTACATTTTGTTTGTAAAGTGCATTGGTTATACTTAACTAGCTTTCCAACTATATTATCTGTCAAAGAAGCAAAATTTGGTTTTCATTTCTTTACATACAAGTTATGTTAATTGCTCTCCAAAATTCTTGTTTCCTGTTTTGAATTTAAGTTCCTTTTCTTGTCTTCGAATTGCTTTGTTTAGTGTGATATGGAGATGTGGTGGTGAATGGAGAAATGTTGTTAAAAATGATTGGGAAATGGTTGTCATTGGAGAAGAGCATGGGGGCTCATTTTTGTGCAGGTTATAGCCCTTGGAATGGTTTAGAAAGGGTGCAAATGCTTTGGGAATGATTAAAACTCAAAAATTCAGCTAACAGCACCTTCTGCACTCGAACGTTCGAACTCTGCTTCTGAGAGTTCGAACTCTTGGCCTCTTGGGTGTTTGGCCTGAACTGAAAGTTCGAACTCTTGGCTGAAAGTTCGAACTCTGCTCTTGAGAGTTCGAACTCTGGTACCTCATCGATTTTAGGCAGATTTTCAAACGGGCATAACTTTTGAACCGTTCGTTGGAATTTGGAGTTGTATATTCCGTTGGAAATTGATGGAACGCGCTCCGAGGCGCCGTGGGGCGGCTACCGGGGTCGGCGGAACGTGGGAGTCCGTCGGGTCCGGCCCTTTCGCGCCCTGGCGGGCCTGAAGCGTGCATCAACATTTCTTTGTGTGGGTGTGCTAGATTTTCTATTTTACTTGGAATTGCAAGTGGTGATCCGGAGATCAACCTTCGCAAGTAAAAAGGAAATCAACTTCTTTCAAGTTTTCCATTGCACAAATATTTAAGAAAAGAGACATTTTCTTGGTTTGCCGTGAAAGGCGATTTTGTTTGGCATTTATAGCCGATTTTGGCGTTTATAGCCGATTTACAATTCTCATCAATAATGAAAGACAGGAGTTGTGATTTTTGTCTCTTTTAGAAAAATACAAACTACAATGAAAAGCAAGAAAAGGAGGATCTAACTTTTCAGGAGATTGTGGGGGACTCGTTCAGATTGACGGTCGCAAGCCATGTATGGGCTTCGCCATCATCCATGCAGATGAGAACAGAAGATGCTCTTGATTCGCTTGACTTGGCTATAACCTCAGATTTTTAGAGGACAAAGACCAAGAGAAAGTCCTATGTCCAATAAAAAGCTAAGTAGACGGGCTGAAAAGCCACGTCTAAGCCATTGGAGGCAGCGGGAGAAGGCAAGGACCTTGGGGGGGGTGCCCCCCAAGGGACTTTTGTCACCTTGTAGTGGTGGCCGGTGCAGAACTTCAGCAGAGTTTTTCTCTCTTTTTCTTTCTCTCAGATTTCTGGATCTGTGGTGCTTTGGAAGTGATCTCCGATTTCAATGGAATGCTCTCCTATTTATAGGCTTTTGGTAGCCATTTAGGAGAGTTTATGGGCTTTAATGGCTTTAATGGGAGGAGTTAAAAGATTTATTTCTTTGATTTTGTAACTCCTTTTTCCTTGAATCTGATTGGCCGATGGAGATTAAGGGCTTTTAATCACCTTAATTACCATAATGGGAGGAGTTTCATGGGTTAAATGCCATGAATCAATTGACTTGTAACTCCCAAATGCTTGCTTCTGATTGGGCCGTCCAAAGAAATGAATTAATGACTGCAATAAAGCTAGTCAATTAACCACATTAATTGGTCGCGGAGCAGTCGAAGAGTCGCGGGCCGTGCCGTGTCTTCTGGAATTCTTTTGGCGATGATCATCGATGGATCTTCATGCTGATCGACATCGGATGAACATATAACTTCAGACATTGATAGCTAGCAGCGGGCTGGTGACATCTGTCCTGTCGATTTTTCGATCGATCGGGCGGAAAGTACACTTTTTTGGTCGACCGGTTGGCGATCAATGTTGATTTTGATACTTTTGGAGGTTGACCCGTGATTTTGACGGATGTCGACGGACATGAGTCAATTTCAAGCACTAAAAATCACATTTTCAGGAAACCACAGGGCCCAAAGTGCGCGAAACGCGAAAAAGGACAGAAAAACGGGTCACCGGCGAAAAATCCGGTGACCCGGACTTCCATGGTCGCCGGCGACCATGGGCCATGGTCGCAGGGGCCTGCGACCTTGGCCCAGGGTCGCAGGCTGGGGGAATTTTCCCCTTCGGAGCCCGTTTTGCGGTCGTTTTGAGGTCTTTTTCGTCGCCGTTTTCTTCTGTATTTTTCCTGACATTTCTTCTCATTTATTGGCTTGATTTCCCTGTAGAAAACCTGATGAGAATCCTTGCATTTTTAGAGTGCAAAGTTTCCAATTTTTCGGGAAAGCCGAAGACTTTGTCGCGTAGAGCTGCTGATTTTCCGCCAGAAGCTAAAACTTGGTCAAACGATGTCGGAATGACCTGAAATTTGAGGTGAAGCCTCCTGAGCAATAAATAAGACCAACCATAGGCTTTTGTTTGAGTTTTGAAGCCGTTTGGGGTCTCGTCGATGCTTCACTTGATTTTGCTGCGGGGAAAATGCCGAGCTTTGATATGTGGCCAAACGATGTCCGATTGACCTGAAATTTGACGGGGAGCCTATTGGAGTCATTTTGAGACGTTCCATGGGCTCCGTTTTGGATGTCATGGTCCCGGGTTGCTCCGCCGCCGGTAGGCTTGATTTTCTCTCGGAGCATCGAAACCTGGTCAAACGTTGTCAGAATGACCTAAAATTTGACGTGCAGCCTTTTGGAAGCATGTTGAAGCCACTCATGCACTTGGTTTGATGAGCGAAGGCTTCGGTGGTTCCCGCCGCCGGGAGGCTTGATTTTGCTGCTCGAGCATTGATGGAGGGTCAAACGTTGTCGGTTTGACTTGAAATTTGGCATGGAGCCCTTTTAAGACATGCTGGAGTCATCTGTAGGCTCTGATCGAAGTTTTGACGTCTCCGATGATGTCACCGCCGAGAGCTCCTGTTTAGCTGTCGGAGAAGTGAAGTTAGGCCAAATGTTGTTGAAATGGCCCGAAACTTCATGTGTACTCTTCTCTTGTCTATCTTGAAGGATCTTGCAGTTTTTGTTTGATTCTGACAAGATTTGATTTTTTGGAGAAATTGCATTGCCTATTTATGGCAGGTTGCGACTTCATGCAGCTTTTTTGATGTTGAAGAGGCAAAGTGACATTTTTGGTGTCAACAAATGCCCCCTCGAGGTACAGCGACGAGTTGCTTGACTTTTGTAGTCGATGTGCCTCGAAGAGATTTTTGAAGGAGAGCTTGTGTCTTGACCAAGAGTCTTTGAGCAATCTTTCCTTTGGTAGAGTAGCCTTTGAGCTTTCAGGGGAATTTTATGGTAAATGAAAGGAATCAAGTACCATCTCGATGCAAAGTTTTGAAGATGACATCAGGGATGTGGATTTGGGTTTTTGTTTTTGACCTTGTGACCTAACAAGCTGTATGTGGCAGGTTAGGGGGGTCGGGTTTTGGTTTTGACCTTGTGACCCAACAAGCTGTATGTGGCAAGTTGGGGGATCATGATTTGGTTTTTGGTTTTGGTCTTGTGACCTAACAAGCTGTATGTGGCAAGTTAGGGGACCAGGATTTGGTTTTTGGTCACTCTTTGGGACTGTGTGGGTCCATTGGAGTGGTTTGGATTTTTGCGGAATGTCAATTTCAAGATTTTGGCTCAATTTGGTATATGAGGCTGGATGGTTTGATTTTTGGAAGCTCATGGGGCTTGGAATTTTTTTGTATGGTTCAATCAACTCAAAAGAGGCATGGAACCATTATTGTATGCTCTTGGTAAGAGGGATTTTTTTCCTGACTAAAAGCCCATTTTTTTTTTTTTATAGTGCCTAGTTGGTCAAACCTGGCTCATATGGGCTAGCCCATGGGACCTTAAGCTTTTTAGGATGGCTTAGATCTCATGTGGGGCCATTTTTGTAAAGAATATCTAAAGATATCTCATTTGGATAGAGAATATCTAAAAATAGCTTTATGGGAGAGAATCTCTCATATTCCCTTAATTTGGGAGAGAATATCTCAAGATATCTTTCTTTTTGGGAAAGAATCTTCAATATCTTATTTTGTTGGAGAGAATCTCTCATTGATTGATTTTGGGAAAAAATCTCTCAAAGACATCTTTCTTTTTGGGAAAGAATCTTTCTAATTCCTTCTCTTTTGGTAAGGTTACTAATTAGTAACACTTACCTTTCTTCTTTGTTTCCTTCTTTGATTTGCTCTCTCCTATAAAAGCAAAGGAAGGTAGGATCTCTTGCTCTTATTGCTTTCTTTTGCAACAATCTCAAGAGAGCTCCAAGACCAAGAGTTCTTCTTCTTCAAGGATCTTCAAGCTTTTTCCTTCTTCTTCTCCATCAATGGCTTCAAGTAAGTTTTCTCTCTTTTTCTTTCAAGAAAACCCCATGTAGAGAATAGGATGGAAAAAAAAAATTTCTCTGTTTTTTTTTTCTTTCTTCTTTTTTTTTTCTTTTTTCTTTTCTTTCTATTCTTCTTCTCTTTTTTTTTTTCCACGTGTGTCTCTTTTCTCTTTTTTTATTTTTATTTTTTTTTGTGGGCCGCACGGACAGATCCGTACGGATCTGGTCTGTACGGCCACGTGGCCTGTGGGCCACGGCCTGATGGGCCTGATATATTTTTTTTTTCCACGTGATTTCTCTTTTTTTTTTCACGTGTGTCTCTTTTCTCTTTTTTTATTTTTATTTTTTTTTTGTGGGCCGTACGGACAGATCCGTACGGATCTGGTCCGTACGGCCACGTGGCCTGTGGGCCACGGCCTGATGGGCCTGATATTTTTTTTTTTTTTTTGAGAAAGTTTCTTTTTTTTTTCTTTTTTTTCTCCTTTTTTTTTTTGAGAGAGTTTCTTTTTTTTTTTTGTGCTCATCATGATAATGCGTTTTTTATGCAAATCTAGATGTTCATGCATGTACTTTTTGTAGATTGAGCATGATAGCATACCTGAAAATCTTTGCAAATTTGGGAATTTGGAGCTCGCAGCGATGTTGAACCCTTCTTGATTTTGCGGAGATTTTGAGGTTTCGAAAGTTTGGAGTTTCGGAGCTCGCAGCGATGTTGAGCCCATCTCCAAAACTTTCTGTTTCTTTCGGGGTATTTCCCTTTTCTTCGGAATTGCCCCGGAACCATGCCAAAATTTCGTGAGATTTGCTTTTAGCGAAATTCTGTCATTTTGATGATGATCTTTTTTTTTTTTTTTTCTTTTCCAACCTTTGCAGGTGGTTCCTCCAGAACGAACAAGGGTAAAAAGCCTGCTACAAGCGTACCTCGTCGATCCGCCAGATCTTCTAATGTGGCCGTTCAGCAGGCCTGGGAGAAGGTATGATTCTTCCTTTTTCTTTTTCTACTTCTTTCATGGGGCTTTCCATGTTCTGATTTGTTTTCTCACCCTGCTGCTGCCTCTTTTTTTTTTAGCAGAGGATGAAGACTTGGCGATGCCTGAGGTTCCGACCGATGAGGCGGTGATGGAGCCGGTTATGGCATCTGAAGAAGAACCGAGGGACTCTGGAATGATTCCAGAATCTCCAATTGGTATAACTTCTTTCGCTTTTTCTTTTTTGTTTTTTTTTTTGCCTGCGACTTGATTTGTTAACATTTTTCTTGTCAGCTGACTTGCCACAGGATTCCGATGACTTTGAACCATCAATGGACGCAAATGTTGATGATGCTTCCGATGAGTTCGTGGAGGAAGAGAGTGTTCCGCCAGTCGTCGAAGAAGGTACTTTGTAGTGAGGACCCTGATGATTTTTTTTAACAGGATCATATTCATACCTTTTTGTGTTTCATTTGCAGGTTTTGAAGTGACAGAAGAGAGTCCATCGCTTCCTTCAGAACCAGAGCAAGGGATGCCAGAGGTCGATCCGGAGGTAGAGACTCCTACAACCAGTTCTGACGCGATAGAGAAGATACCTCGTGCTGAGATTCCTTCTCCAGTGGCTCCAAGTGGAAAGAGTTCTTTTGTTACTCTTCCAATGGGACATGACATGAGCAGCCGATCAGCGGAGAAGGGTGAATCTTCATCCAGTTCGTCTCTTCAATTTGCGAAGAAGGTGCTGGCTCGGGTTTTGAGTTCTTGGGTCAAGACTCTCCTTTTTGGACACTTGGAGGCAGGATTTGGCATGATCCCACATGTACAGGAGATTCTGACCGACACCGAAGAGGTTGGTCTGGATGTCACAGGTGCCAGGGCGATCGTTGATAGGATCATTGCACTGGGTGACAAGTGGTTTGAGACCATGGATTTCCCTGACGACCAATTCTTCAAGGAGATGTTCTTGGACCCTGCTAATAAGGCTAAGTCTGACCTGAATGAGGCTACACAGAGCAGGAAGCAGGTAGTCCGAGAGAAGAATAAGGAAGAGCTAGTCATCCTTGGATTAAAGCGTGATCTTGACATCCTTGATGGAGAGGTCGAAATGGCCAGGAAGCATCTCGAGCATTTGAAGGCACAAGTTGATGCTAAGTGGACTGCTATAACAGAGGCTCGTGACAGGGAGAGTACTCTGATTCGCAGGGTTGCAGATGCCGGTCAAGTTCTCGAGAGGAGGACTCTAGAAAACGAAAAATGGCAAACTGCTGGGGAAGAGCTTTCCGGTGTTAAAGAAGGGTTACGGCATTCGCCAGCATCTCATGGCAAGTTCCTGAAGAAGCGTGCCTTGGAAACTCTGACGGCTGATGCCAAAAGTTTGCTTGAGGAGCTGAAGCTTTGGCTGGAGACCATTTTTGGCTGAGCTCCTGATTTTTTGTAGCAGAAACTATTCTTCTTATTTATTTTTTTTTTGGTACCACATGTATTTTTTGGTACTTCTTTTTTTGTAGTGCTTGTGAACACTTTCTTTTTTTTTTTGGTACCACATGTATTTTTTTGGTACTTTTCTTTTTTTTGTAGTGCTTGTGAACACTTTCTTTTTTTTTGCTTTGGTACCACATGTATTTTTTTGGTACCCTTTTTTTTTTTTGTGTTCCCTACGCTCACTCAAATCTTTTTGTGATGAAAGCAATTGCTAAATGGGATTTGATCAAAAGCTTTGTCATTTTGTGAAAATCTTTTGTCAAATGGTTGTTTTGGTAGGGGAAACGAATTTGGCATGAAAGCCGGATTTTTGTGGCATTTACAGCCAGTTTGGTGGCATTGATAGCCAATTGGTGGCATTTATAGCCGGTTTGGTGGCATTGATAGCCAATTTGTGGCATTTATAGCCGGTTTGGTGGCATTGATAGCCAATTTGTGGCATTTATAGCCGGTTTAGTGGCATTGATAGCCAATTTGTGGCATTTATAACCGGTTTTGAGATGAGAGTCAGGTTTTTTTTTTTTTTTTTTTTTGTGTGGCATTTGTAGCCGAGTTTTTTGAAAACCAAGTTTTGTTTTATTGGCATGAAAGCTGATTTTTTGTGGCATTGATAGCCGGTTTGTGGCATTTATAGCCGGGTTTTGGCGTTTATAGCCAGATTTTGGCGTTTATAGCCGAGTTTTGGTTTTCAAAATGCAGGTATCGACTAAATGTCGCCTCCCCGCTGAATGGTCTTGCAAGTATCGATGGAATGTCGCTTCCTTGCTCATTCGGTTTTGCGAGTATTGATGGAATGTCACTTCCTCGCGGGTTAGGTTTTGCAAGTATCGATGGAATGTCGCTTCCTCGCGAATTGGGGTGCAAATATCGACTAAGCGTCGCTTCCCTGCTTTTCCCAAAACTTTTGGTTTTGCGGGTACTGACTTGATGTCGTTTCTCCGCGATTTTTGAAATTTGAGGTTTTCTCGAACCATTTGTAATTTTGGTTGTGGATAGCAACTGGTATGTTGCATCTCTACGATTTTTGAAATTGGGTTGTGGATATCAACTGGTTTGTTGCTTCTCCACGGTTTTTGGATTTTGCAAGTATCGACGAAATGTCGCTTCCCTGCGATTTTGGGTGCAAGTATCGATAGAATGTCGCATCCTTGCTTTTTTTCAAAATTTTTGTTTTGCGGGTACTGACTTTGATGTCGTTTCCCCACGATTTTTGAAAAACCAATTTTTTTTTTTGTTTAAAGACACGAGGGTCGTAAATTTTGACCTAGAACCATTTGGCGGTAAAAGGTAAGGTGGACTAGGGTGGAAATCCCTGAATCCGGATTTTTGTATCAAACCATGAATTTTGGTTCAAGGATCGAAAGTTTTGGTCAAGTCAGGGAGAGGCTCCTAAACTTGGATTTTTTTTGTTTTTGAACAATGAAACGATAAAAGTAAGCATTGTTTTTGAATCTCTAGAAATTTTGACATTTGATATGAAAATTCTAAAGAGAGTGGGTTTGACGAGCGAGTACCTGAGAACAGGTTTTGGCCATACAGGCATTGCTCTTACCCAATTGGGTAAGTCTTCAAGGGTAGTACCGCTTCAAGAACTTGCCGTTGATAGGCAGCATACATCTGTCGCCTTCCATGTTTAGGAGGGCATATGCGCCGTTGGAGAAGACCTTGTCGATGACGTAGGGTCCCTCCCATTTTGGTTCAAACTTGCCTTTGGACTTGTGAGCGAAGACCATTGGTCTTTTTACCGCAAGAACCAAGTCACCCTTTTTGTAGGCGCGTTGCCTGACCTTTTTGTCAAAAGATCCTGCCATGCGTGCTTGGGAAAGTTCAATGCTTTGTCGAGCTTCGAGCCGTCTCTCGTCGAGATTGTCCAGCTCATGGAGTCGCAATTTGACATTGCTTTCTTGAGTCATGTCATTTTGTAGAGATACCCTCAGAGAAGGAATTTGTACCTCTAGGGGCACGACAGCTTCGCATCCATAGACCAAGGAGAATGGTGTGCTATGGGTTGGTCCTCGAACGGTGGTTCGATAGGCCCACAAAGCTTCAGACAGTTTATCGCTCCAGTCTCTTTTGTGACTAGAGAACATTTTCTTGAGGATTTTGCAGAGTGTCTTGTTGAAGGCTTCTGCTAATCCGTTTGCTGCCGGATTGTATGGAGTCGAAGGACAGCTTTGGATTTTGTATTTGTCGCAGAACCTGTAGAATCGATGATCCCGGAATTGTGGTCCGTTATCATGGACGAATCTTTTGGGTATGCCGAAACGACAAATGATGTTGGTGCGTAGGAATTGAAGAACTGATGAGGTCTTCATTTCGTTGAACGCAAATGCTTCTGACCACTTGGAGAAATAATCTGTAGCGGCGAAGATGAAGCGATGACCTTTGCTTGAAGGGGGAGAGATAGGACCTATGATGTCCATACCCCAGGCTTCGAAAGGCCATGAGATTGCTGTAGGATGCAGCCATTCCGGAGGCATGTGAATGTAGTCTCCATGAACTTGGCATTGTTGGCAGCGCTTAGCAAATTGCATTGCGTCGGGTACCATGGTAGGCCAGTAGTAACCCAACCGTTTGATTTGGTCGTAGAGCTTGGGACCGCCTGATGAGCTCCACAAAGACCAGCATGAACTTCTTTAAGTGTTTCTTCGGCCTCTTGTTGTGACAAGCAGCGTAGAAGTACTCCGTTGAAGGATTTCCTGTAGAGGATTTTTGAAGGAATATCCAGATGAAAGTTTGGGGCTCGCCTTTGGATGCTTACCCGTTCTTTTGGATCTTCAGGTAGGATTCCGAACATAGTTTAATCAATGAACGGATCCCTCCAGTCGCCGATTGAAGGTTGAAGGATAGAGATCCGACTTCCAACCACTCGGTGGCATTCAGCAACTGCTTGGTGTGTGTTAAGAGGAGGGAGGATCCTTCTCTCGCACACTGTAATTTGCATGTTTTCCCCTTCCTGGATCGCCATTGATGCGGCAAGTCCGGCCAGGGCATCTGCACGGATGTTTTCACCTCTACGAATGTGGGTGATGTTGCAGATGTCAAACTTTTGCAGAAGCGATTGTGCCTTGTTGTAATAAGGCAGCAGATCGGGCTTCCTGACTTCATATTTCTGATTCATCTGGTTGACGATCAGTTGAGAGTCTCCAAAGACTTCCAGCATAGTGATACTGGATTCGATGGCGAGTTCCAATCCTAGGATCAGAGCTTGGTATTCAGCTGCATTGTTTGTGCATGGTTCCAGTAGCGAGAAAGCGTGTGGAATCATGTATTTGTCGGGGCTAACAAAGAGGATGCCAACTCCTGAGATCAGCTTTCTTTTTTCATTTGTCCTGGTTGCACCGTCAAAGTACATGTCCCAGGAGGCATTTGGTGAGGAAGTCTCCACGTTGTAGACAGGTTCGTCTGGGAGATCATCTCTGAGTGGAGAATCTTTAGGCAATGGATGCTCTGCGAGGAAATCTGCTAGAGCTTGGCCTTTGATTGCTTTTTGTGGTACATACCTAATATCAAATTGTGACAAGAGGATGGACCATTTTGCCAGTCGGGCATTGAGAGAACCGGCCTTCGTGACAAGGACCTTCAAGAGGTTGATCCTCGAGACCAGGTAGACTGGGTTGGAAAGCAAGTAGTGACATAGCTTTTGTACGGCAAACATCACTGCAAGGCATTCCTTTTCGACTGGGGAGTAGCGATGCTCTGCACCTTCTAGCATGCGGCTGAGGTAGTATAGAGCAGCTTCTTTTCTTTCATCATTTTCTTGTGCAAGCAGAGCACCCAGAGAGTGATCAAGGGCTCTTGTGTACAAGATGAATGGTTTTCCAGTGGCAGGGGCAGCTAACACTGGAGGTTTGGTCAGGTATGACTTGATATCTTGAAATGCGGCTTCACAGTCGGCATCCCAGACAAAGTCTACACCCTTTTTCATCAATCGAGAGAATGGACGGCATTTCCCCGAAAGATTGGAGATGAACCGTCTGATGTAGGCCAATCTCCCTTGGAGCCCTTTTAGTTCTCTCAAGGTTCTTGGAGAGGGCATTTCTAGAATAGCCTTGACTTTTATGGGGTCAAGTTCTATTCCAGCTTTCCGAACAAGGAATCCGAGAAACTTACCCGACGAGACGCCGAAGAAGCATTTTAGAGGATTCATCCGCAGTTTGTGTTTGCGAAGTCGAAGGAAGACTTCCCGAAGATCTTTGAGATGGTCTTCTTTTCTTCTGCTTTTGACGGCGAGGTCATCAACGTAACATTCGACCGTCTTGTGCTGCATATCTTGGAATATTTTCATCATAGCCCTCTGATATGTGGCACCAGCATTTTTCAGACCAAATGGCATGACAGTGTAGCAATACACGCCAAATGGAGTCCGAAATGAAGTGTGCTTTTCATCTTCAGGATGCATCTTTATCTGATTGTAGCCAGAGAAGCCATCCATGAATGTCATTCGCTCGAATCCGCAGGTATTGTCAATCATCACCTCCGGTATGGGGAGCGGGAATTCATCTTTAGGGCAAGCGCCATTCAAGTCTCTATAGTCAATACAGACTCTGATCTGCCCAGTTTTCTTTGTCACGGGGACAATATTGGCCAACCACTCTGGATGTTGCTCCTCACGGATGAAGCCAACGCTTTTGAGTTTTTGAACTTCTTGTTCAATTTTATCCATCACATCTGGACGGAATCTTCTTTGGCCTTGTTTGACAGGCTTGATGTCTTCTTGAAGATTGAGTTTGTGGACTGCTACTTTGAGGTCTAAACCAGGCATTTCAGCGTAGGACCATGCAAAGCAATCAACGAACTCACGAAGAAAAGCGATATACTCGGGTAACTCATCATCCTTTATATTCTTGCTTATGAATACAGGACGTGGGTTATCAGGTGTTCCCAAGTTTATCTTTTGAACAGGATCTTCTGTCGGAAGGTTCGAAGGTGGTTCCTCCACAATATTTTCGGAGGCTTCCAACTCAACGAAACCTTCTGGAGTTTCAACTGCATTACCAGACCAAGGCTCTGTTCCGTTCCACGGGTCTTCTTGATTGGTGATCTTCTCAAGGCTCGCTATGAGATAGTCCCAATCGCCTGTTGAGTCTGGTATTTCTTTTGGAGACGAGGGTTCTTCTGGGTCAGAATAGCACAAGTCTGTATTATCGGACGATTCCTCTTTATCATCAGAGAAATCGTACAAATTGGATGAGCTTCCTGGATCTTTGTCAGGTAACTCTTTAAAGAGATATCCAGGGAGATCGATGTCTTTATGGACTTGAGATGTTGAGGCTTGGTCGGTAAAACGACTTTTAAGCTTTTGTGTCAACTGTCTCAGAGGAGTGTCGCGATCATACCCTAACCCATATGAAGACTTTTCTACATGACCGTAGAGTCTCCAATCTTCCAGCTGACTTTTGGTCAAGGCGGGCCCCAATGGCGTGAGAATACCGCGGCCTTCTCCCAAACCGACTGGGTTCTGAGCGTCAAAGCCCATTTTCTTCATGATAGCTTGTGCCATAGGACTATATAGAGATAGTTGAGGCATACCTTCATTTTGGAAGGGTTCAAGCAAGGAATTTGATGAAGAAGCGTCCGATCTATGGAAGAAGATCGGCTTTTGCTTTGGTGATGTTGTCGGAACAATAAAGGTAGCAGACGTAGGATCTTCTACATCAGCAGGTGTCTCCGTCGGAGTGAGAGCAGGCTGAACATGCTGAGCGTCAGCTTGGCTTGACGATGCATCGTCTTCTGGCTCTGAGTCCGAGTCTGTGTCTTGCATGATAGACACGAGAGAAACAACAAATTTGCCCCCAGGCTTTTGCTTTGCCTTCTTCACTCTGGTTGTGATGACCAAAGGTTTTGAAGATTTGAGGAAGGGAGATTGACTACTCTCTTCTAATTTGCCGGAGGGTTTGTTTTCTTCCGGTGATTTTTGAGGAGCCTTGCCTTTATCTTTCTGGAGATTTTCAGTAGGGGGTGTTATTTCCTCTTCTTCTTTTTCTCCTTCATACATCTGGGAGTCTGCGAAGTGGACTTCTTTACCTTTGAAGGGTTTTCTGTCCGCAAAGACACGATGTACCATGCCGTCGTCGCCGACGAACTTGACGCATTGATGTAGAGTTGAAGGGACAACACCGTTCTCGTGTATCCAAGGACGTCCGAGAAGGATGTTGTAGCATGAGGGGGTTTTTATTGCATACACAGTGACCTCAGAGATAAGATCACCGATTTGCAATTTGAACCTGATTTTGCCGATAGGCCTTTGAGCGCTCCCATCATATCCAAAGATAGATACAGATGTGTGGCTTAGCTTGTTGAGTGGGATGCCCAACTCTTCGAGAGCCGAAGTGGAGATGAGGTTGAGTGCAGAACCTGGGTCGACCTGAACTCTGTGTATAGGCATTTCCTTGATGTACCCTGTGAAGTACAGGGGTCGGTTGTGCCTTGCTTCGCCAAGTAGGAGGTCTTCCTTAGTGAAGGCGATGGTTGCACTGGCTGCCTTTTGAACCGAGAGGCATTGGATGCATGATCCCTCGCTTTTCTCTTTTTCTCCTTTTAAGGAGGTTTCTGAGTTTTTGACCCGGTAGTCCATTTCAATTTGGAGGACTTGTGGGGTATGTTTGTCGACATCATCATTCAGTTTTTGTAATTCTGAGATGAGATTATTACGAGTGCGTGGAGACATTCGCAATAAGTCTAGGATGTGAAGACGTGCAGGTATGTGTTTGAAGTGCTCAACCAAGTCATACTTGAAAGCCTCCTTGGGGCCTGCATGTTCATTGTTTTTGCCACTGGGGGCGCTTACAACATCTTTTCCCAAAGGATTTACATAAGTAAAGGAAGATTGGTTGTAATTCTTGTGGTATTCCCGGCCAGAGCGGGTGCCTCTACCAACTTCGAGAGCTTCTTGAGAAGGATCTTCGTTTGGAAGATTGTCTTCAGGATCAAGAGGCTGTCGTTTTTCATCCACTGAGGCTGTATCTGCAGCAGAGTTGCCATCCTCAGTGATTGTGTTACACGGAGCATTTCCGGGAGCAAGTCCTGAACAGCATCCAGCAGCTATTCTTCTGTGTTGACTATTTCATCATCCCAAGCATCATTATCTGGGTTTTCTTCATGATGATCAGTCGGGAAGAATGTGTATCCTGAAGTCACAGTCTCAGGAGAAGAAACCTGAGAGGGTGTCATCTCTGTGAAAGTCACGTGAGACGAGATAGCTCCAGAGAATACATTGCTAGGCGTTGTCGGAGTATAGGTAATCTCATCAGACGACGCTTCAGAAGAGCTATAGTCCTGATATATTACATTACAGGAAGCTCTGATAGGAGATGTTGCCTGCTCAGAGTCAGACTCATCCTCGGATGTAAGAGGATCGTCAATCCAGCAATGTTCTCCATTTTCAGGAGTTAAGGGTGGATGTACCTGATTATCTTCAGGGACTTCAGGCTCTGGGTTGCGAGGAGGCTCGTTAACACGATCTTGCTCTTGTTCTAGAGCGAGACGCTGCAAGATCCTTGCATATTCTTCAAGATCAGGCATGGGAGCCAGATCCTCTTCTTCGTCTTCTCCGTGTGACTCAACATAGTTGATTTCCACTGGAGCAATGACAGGTGCTGGGTTAACAGCATCTTCTTGTGCAGCCTCTTGGTCTTCTTCATCATCAGACCAGGATCCTTGTGGTTGCAAAGGGTTATACCAGATTACTGGCATAAGGTGAGTTTCAGGAACCCATTCTTCATCGGAGAGATATTCTCCTGTTTCAAGAGATTCCTCCCACTCGCCAGTGTAGTTGGGCTCGAATCCATCGTCGGTGTCGCTGGACTCGTATCCATCAATGGAGAATCCAACTACCGAGTTGCAAGAGTGTAATGCCCCCTGCATGGCTTCTTTTTTGAATTGAGGTGGCATGAAATCACTGAGAGTGAAGTTTCTTACCGCCTTTGAAGTCTCTGGAAGGGACGTTTTTGTTGCCCCGAGTGAAGTGGTAGAGGAGGCCTCTGCCTTTTCATGGACTTCTTGTTTTGGCTGGGTCTTCTCTTACCGTTTGAGCCTGAGGAGATGTTTCCTAGCCTGCCTTCGCTGTTGAGTTGTCGGCTTTGTTTTTACGATCTCCCAGTTTTCATCTTCCAGGAGATCGGGATGTACCCATATGGGTTGTCCGTCTGGTGTCGGGCAAGGAACCAACACTTCGGACGTTTGAATTCTTTTTATCACCTTGAAGGAAGTAGTGATCTTCTTCTTCGGTGATTTTGGTGTTTGTCCACATGACACCATGTTGACGGAGGCAGTCCCATAGTTTTTGTCAAAGGTGATGACTCCGTTTTTCCACATCTCGTTTATCTTCTCTCTCACAACAAAGCATTGATTGAGAGGATGCGAGACCATCTGGTGGTATGGACAGTACCGAGGATCATTGGTTTTGCCAACATCTCCAGGTCTTTTGGGCTCTGGCAAAATGAGTTTGCCATTTGCTAGGAGAGCCTCAAAGATTTCTTCAACGTCTTCATTGAACGGATATTTCTTTTCTACTCGCTCTTTGAAGGCATCAGAGAGTTCAGGCCTTTTACCTGCAGTTTTGTTTTCAGCTTTCTTTGGCTGCTGAGGAGCTGACTTAGTCTGCACATTGAGAACCTCCTTTTTCTTTGGCTTTGAGGTTGTAACAGCAGTCGGCTCTTTCTTTGATGATTTCTGACTGTTGAGGTCTTTGATCACCATTTCAGCTTCCATGGAAGCTTCGAGGAGTTCCCCCAAGTTCTTTGATTTATTGCCGATAATCATGGAGCGGATTTTAGCTCTCATATTGTTACGGCAAATGTCGACTAGCGACGCTTGTGGCAGTACATCTGAACATTTGTACGCCATTGCTTTCCACTTGTGAATGAAGTCGTATGTTGACTCATTCTCTCCTTGTTTTAGGCTGCAGAGTTGAGCCATAGTAACAGGATGATCCTCACCTTGGAAGTGGGTCAGGAAGCGTGTCTCTAGCATAGCCCAATTCTGGATGGAGTTCTCCGGCAGAGTGGAGTACCAATCGAAGGCCGTACCTTTTAGGGTACTTGCAAAGAGGCGAATCTTGAGTGCATCTTGATCCGCGATAGCTCCTGTCAAGATCTTGAAGTGGATGACGTGCTGTCTGGCTGATCCTTTCCCCGTATATGTTTGGAGAGTAGGATGTTTGAATTTTGTGGGGAACGGGACCGAGTCCATCCATAAAGGATATGGTGGCTTGATCCCATGCTCTTTGAGTATATCCTCTTCTTTAGCTTTGGCGAGGATACTGTCTACGTCCTTTTTGGTAAGGGCGTGTGACTCATTTTCTTCACAATTTTCCTCGTTATTGCCATGATTCGGAGGAGGCTCATTGTTCGCCTGATTTTGGACGACAAGGAGAAGGTTTTCCATCAGAGTTTCAATCCTCTGCTGGCCTTGTTCCAACTGCTGGATGCGTGTGAGCGCATCATCTCGAGGTGGATTCTGAGGTGGTGGCTCAGAACTTGTAGCCAAGACGTTCATCCCTCGGGATTCGAACGAAGAAATCGTCCTGGTGACCGAGCTGGGGCTCATTCTTTTTGATGAAGAGCTTGATGAAGGATTACTCTCCCGTCCTTGGCTTGAAGGGGCAGGAGATTCTTCGGGATGTCTTTGTGTCCTGGTGACGCTACGGGTCACCGGACGTCGGACATGGATTTTTGATGCTGACCTTTGGCGTCTTCTGGTTTTTCCAACCATATGGACGGCAGCAACTTGGTCGGGTCTTTCTTTTTCGACCCATTTGTGGGAGACTTGAAGTGTAGGAGGCTGGATCCGTTGCTTCTCTAGTCTCTTTTGTCGATATGAAGCACGGCGGCGTGCTCGACGAGCGATTTGAGCTTCAGTCAGCTCTGGCTGGGCTCTGACGATGAAGGATGTGCTCCCTCGGGCGCAGCAGCCGAGCCTGTCTTCTTTGTAGCTAGGCAAGGACAGGATCCGGACCCGGTCCTTTGCCTGTTGCAGCGAAGCTTTGAACCTTTCGAGTTCGGCCCCTGTAGAGATGAAGGGTCGAACTGAAGGAGTGTAGGCCTTAGCAGGTGCTTGTAGAGGCCTGGTGATGCATGATCTAATTTTGGGCCTGTAGGAACAAGCCGGCTCATGCTGGGTTGACTTGGGAGTCAAGTTGGAGATGGGTCTCTCCTCTTTCATGTAGGCAAGAGGGTAGAACTGGTTCTCCTTGAGTGGGGCCAGGTATGCTGGCTTGGTGGAAGTTTGAGACCTTCTTTGTTTTGGGGAAGGTCTTGGAGACCAAGTCTTGGGATAGACCTGGTTGTTTGTGGGTCGAGGCTTCGCGGGGGTGCCGCGGGCTTCGGGCTTTTGGGCGCTCGCCTTTGGTGTCACGGGAGTGACACATTGAGAGACGATTTTCTGCCTTTTGGCAGGTGCAGTTTGTTCTTCGGGAAGTGGGAATGGTCCCAGCGTCCCAAAGAAGATAGTCCGGGGAGTCGAGGTCGACCCGGAGTTCAGAGAGTTGCCGAGGGAGTTAACGCTTCTGCAGCTGACAGGGCGCTTATGAGTGCGCGCGCTTTGCTTCTGTTGAAGCATGAGTTGGTGCTTGTTCTCATCGAAAATAATGGTTAAGGCTGCCATTGTTAGTTTCAAAATTTCTGAAACAAGACCACATCCATTAGTAATCACAAGAATATAATGATCATAAATGGGAATTTCTATGGTTGTCTTTTCAAATCGCTCAAGGGATATGACCCAAGCGACATGAAGAAGGCAAAAAGCCATAGATGGTACAATTGTTCTGACAGCAAGCATGGTAGGCTCGAAATGAGCGTTCCAATGACTGCTAGAAGCAATTGTATACCTAAATTCGACTTATCGAGAAGCGGAGCTTGCTCGAGATAAGAAGAATATAAGGTAAGAGTTACAAATGTGCCGGTCACAGATACAGTAGACCCTGAAAGGGCGTACTAGTACCGCTATGCACAAATGTTGGAGATCGCATCCATGAGATGGGATTCTCTTTTTTTTTTTTGAAATGTCAAGATTGGATTCATCAAAGAGAACAGATGGTATTCCGATCCGAATACGGGCCCAACGATTTCCGCGAGCACCAGTACCCAGAAGGGAAGGAACCACAATTTCTTGGATCTGAATCTAAAATGACGAGAGTTTTTTTTTTTTTTTGAAATGTCAAGATTGGTTCCATCAAGGAGAGCAAATGGTATTCCAATCTGAACACGGTCTCGGCGATTTCCGCGAGCGCCAGTGCTCAGAAAAGAAGAAACCAAAATTTCTCAGATCTGAAATCAAAAGTGACGAGTTTTTGGAGATTTTTTTTTTTTGAAATGATTTTTTTTATTTTATTATTTTTATTTTTTTTTATTTTTTTTAAATATATTTTTCTTTATTTTTTTTATTTTTATTTTTTTTTTTGAAAAAAAAATTTTTTTTAAGATTTTTTTTTTGAAAATCTTTTTTTTATTTTTTTTATTTTTTTATTTTTTTTTTTTAGGTTTTTTTTTTTTGAAAATCTTTTTTTTTATTTTTTTTTATTTTGATTTTAATTTTTTAAGATTTAAAGACGAGAGAGTACACATAGGCCTCCTAACCCGGTCTTATGAAACCTCAATTGATAGAATTGCCCCCAGGTAAGGGTAGGATTACTTAATGAACCCGTTTGGAGGACCCTTGCCTAGAACAGTCAAGCTGTCTCCACACTCTGGACAAGGCTTTTCTTGAATCAATCGTGATCAAAGAACGCAATTGGTTTAACCTTAGTGGTCTATGTCCTTTTTTTTTTATAAAAAATCCCAAATAGACTCATCGAAGAGAAACGATGGCCCAAAACCTTAGTCGAACGGGCTCAACATTTCTGCAAACACCAAAGAACGATAGGATAGGATCAAAGTTTCTCAATTTTGAATCCAAAATAAGAAAACTGATTTTTTTTTATTTTTTTTTTAATAATTTTTTTTTGAAATCTCTAATGAACTCATCGAAGAGAAACGATGGTCCAAAACCTTAGTCGAACGGGCTCAACATTTCTGCAAGCACCAAAGAACGATAGGATAGGATCAAAGTTTCTCAATTTTGAATCCAAACTAAGAAAACTGATTTTTTTTTTTTTTTGAAAAGAGAAAGAATGGAAACAAACTCAAAGAAATAGAAATTTCCAAAAACTCCCATCTCATTTTTTTTTAGGATGCAAAATCCAACATAGGCTACCAGCTAGAAAGTAGCCAAGGAATCCGGAAAAGAAGTATAAGCATAGAGCAAAAAGTATGATATGCAAATATTTCATTTCCAAGCACCGTGTTCTCAAATGAACGAGTCCCACCGGGTGTGCCAGCTTGATGGAACGCGCTCCGAGGCGCCGTGGGGCGGCTACCGGGGTCGGCGGAACGTGGGAGTCCGTCGGGTCCGGCCCTTTCGCGCCCTGGCGGGCCTGAAGCGTGCATCAACATTTCTTTGTGTGGGTGTGCCAGATTTTCTATTTTACTTGGAATTGCAAGTGGTGATCCGGAGATCAACCTTCGCAAGTAAAAAGGAAATCAACTTCTTTCAAGTTTTCCATTGCACAAATATTTAAGAAAAGAGACATTTTCTTGGTTTGCCGTGAAAGGCGATTTTGTTTGGCATTTATAGCCGATTTTGGCGTTTATAGCCGATTTACAATTCTCATCAATAATGAAAGACAAGAGTTGTGATTTTTGTCTCTTTTAGAAAAATACAAACTACAATGAAAAGCAAGAAAAGGAGGATCTAACTTTTCAGGAGATTGTGGGGGACTCGTTCAGATTGACGGTCGCAAGCCATGTATGGGCTTCGCCATCATCCATGCAGATGAGAACAGAAGATGCTCTTGATTCGCTTGGCTTGGCTATAACCTCAGATTTTTAGAGGACAAAGACCAAGAGAAGGTCCTATGTCCAATAAAAAGCTAAGTAGACGGGCTGAAAAGCCACGTCTAAGCCATTGGAGGCAGCGGGAGAAGGCAAGGACCTTGGGGGGGTGCCCCCCAAGGGACTTTTGTCACCTTGTAGTGGTGGCCGGTGCAGAACTTCAGCAGAGTTTTTCTCTCTTTTTCTTTCTCTCAGATTTCTGGATCTGTGGTGCTTTGGAAGTGATCTCCGATTGATCGATCCGGATTTCAATGGAATGCTCTCCTATTTATAGGCTTTTGGTAGCCATTTAGGAGAGTTTATGGGCTTTAATGGCTTTAATGGGAGGAGTTACAAGATTTATTTCTTTGATTTTGTAACTCATTTTTCCTTGAATCTGATTGGCCGATGGAGATTAAGGGCTTTTAATCACCTTAATTACCATAATGGGAGGAGTTTCATGGGTTAAATGCCATGAATCAATTGACTTGTAACTCCCAAATGCTTGCTTCTGATTTGGCCGTCCAAAGAAATGAATTAATGACTGCAATAAAGCTAGTCAATTAACCACATTAATTGGTCGCTGAGCAGTCGAAGAGTCGCGGGCCGTGCCGTGTCTTCTGGAATTCTTTTGGCGATGATCATCGATGGATCTTCATGCTGATCGACATCGGATGAACATATAACTTCAGACATTGATAGCTAGCAGCGGGCTGGTGACATCTGTCCTGTCGATTTTTCGATCGATCGGGCGGAAAGTACACTTTTTTGGTCGACCGGTTGGCGATCAATGTTGATTTTGATACTTTTGGAGGTTGACCCGTGATTTTGACGGATGTCGGCGGACATGAGTCAATTTCAAGCACTAAAAATCACATTTTCAGGAAACCACAGGGGCCAAAGTGCGCGAAACGCGAAAAAGGACAGAAAAACGGGTCACCGGCGAAAAATCAGGTGACCCGGACTTCCATGGTCGCCGGCGACCTTGGCCCAGGGTCGCAGGGGCCTGCGACCCTGGGGGAATTTTCCCCTTCGGAGCCAGTTTTGCGGTCGTTTTGAGGTCTTTTTCGTCGCCGTTTTCTTCTGTATTTTTCCTGACATTTCTTCTCATTTATTGGCTTGATTTCCCTGTGGAAAACCTGATGAGAATCCTTGCATTTTTAGAGTGCAAAGTTTCCAATTTTCCGGGAAAGCCGAAGACTTTGTCGCGTAGAGCTGCTGATTTTCCGCTAGAAGCTAAAACTTGGTCAAACGATGTCGGAATGACCTGAAATTTGAGGTGAAGCCTCCTGAGCAATAAATAAGACCAACCATAGGCTTTTGTTTGAGTTTTGAAGCCGTTTGGGGTCCCGTCGATGCTTTACTTGATTTTGCTGCGGGGAAAATGCCGAGCTTTGATATGTGGCCAAACGATGTCCGATTGACCTGAAATTTGACGGGGAGCCTATTGGAGTCATTTTGAGACGTTCCATGGGCTCCGTTTTGGATGTCATGGTCCCGGGTTGCTCCGCCGCCGGTAGGCTTGATTTTCTCTCGGACCATCGAAACCTGGTCAAACGTTGTCAAAATAACCTGAAATTTGACGTGCAGCCTTTTGGAAGCATGTTGAAGCCACTCATGCACTTGGTTTGATGAGCGAAGGCTTCGGTGGTTCCCGCCGCCGGGAGGCTTGATTTTGCTGCTCGAGCATTGATGGAGGGTCAAACGTTGTCGGTTTGACTTGAAATTTGGCATGGAGCCCTTTTGAGACATGCTGGAGTCATCTGTAGGCTCTGATCGAAGTTTTGACGTCTCCGATGATGTCGCCGCCGAGAGCTCCTGTTTAGCTGTCGGAGAAGTGAAGTTAGGCCAAATGTTGTTGAAATGGCCCGAAACTTCATGTGTACTCTTCTCTTGGCTATTTTGAAGGATCTTGCAGTTTTTGTTTGATTCTGACAAGATTTGATTTTTTGGAGAAATTGCATTGCCTATTTATGGCAGGTTGCGACTTCATGCAGCTTTCTTGATGTTGAAGAGGCAAAGTGACATTTTTGGTGTCAACAGAAATCTCTCGAAACGAGGAATCTAGTGGTGTACTTATCTTAATGACCAAAGGTTGGAAAAGGAAGTGGGTATTTAAATCAATGAAAACCAGAATATGTTAAGGGACCTTTAGCTTGATATTCTGCACTTGAAATCTGAAATGTCTTCCAACTTTGGTGGAACCAATTCACTATTAAATTCCAACATTTGGATTTCAATTACACAAGGGTCAGCCATAGGTCTTAGCATATGCTTGATGGACTTTGTTTTCAAACTTCAGTGTGATACAATGAATATTGTTCTGTGCGTTCGTTTTGAATTTCAAGTATACGCTCGTTTGAATATTTGTTTCAAGAATAAAAAAGGGGATCACTTCCTAAGTTTGATATGCATATAATTTATGCTATTTTGCTGGCTTTGCCTTACCTCATTTGACAAGTGATTTTCCCCTTAAGTTTGATCTGTTTAGAATGTGTATTGTCGTGTTTTGTGCATTCATGAATTCAAGTGAACACTGAGCTTGGACTGCCCCTTCATTCTGATCTATTGTCTGGGGGTCTTTAAACTTGTGGACTATCTGCAGATTGGTCGTGTATTATATTATACATCATGCGTGTTCCAGTTCCGCGGCCGGCCTCCCAGTCTACCTTGTGGGGCGTGGAATCGTATTTTCCGTGTCGTGCTTGTCGTGCGTACTTACTCTTGTCATTATATATGATAGAGAAAGGATGGGCTCAATGTGGATTAACTATTCATGATATTATATGTATTCATGCTAGCTTTGTTTTGTATCTTCGATATGTATCTCAGTCATGTATTTGTTTTAAATTCAGCAAATTGTTTTAGTATGGTTTCTTCAAACATCTATTGTTCCATGCTCATGCCTAAATTGATTACCTGCCAAACCGTCGTGCTTGATGCTTGTTTATTTTGGTTCCCAAGTGTACCCGATGTTGCCTTTGAGGAGTGTCAAGAGGAGGCTGGTGAACCACCTCCAGCTCGAGAGTGGCAGCCCGACGACATCAACTAGACATTGGGCGGGATCATGATATTTGTTTCATTTTATCTTGGGTGTTGTTTTAACTTTCGGAAATGTATTGGCCTTTGTTGGCCTCTTATTGGGATGTAACAAAACTTAACTTACTTTTGGGTTAACCTTGAAACTAAAACTATTATGGGAATGTTATGTTATAATTCCTCCTTCTGATATATTGATCTTGATGTTATTACTCTTGCACTTGAAAATATTATCCATGCTTTGTCTTGATGTGATTTGCTACACTCTTCCGCAAACTTGTTCATGTGAGTTAGTCACCCGTGTCTAGGGATCCTCACCACGGGAACCTGTGGGAAATTCAAATTAAATTAACCACGTCGTGGGCCCGGGCCTCAGTCCAGGGTCGCGACACAATTTGGCCTTCGAAAATAGAACTCGTCATGCTCCTCCTTAGTTTTCTTCTTACACCCCCTCTTAGATCCTGCCGTCGCGGACGATGGAGTAGTGTTCACTTTAGATGGCATTGCAGGAATTATGGATTGGTGTTCTACTGCTACTGCTACTTCTACAACTTCTTCACCTGCTGCTACAGCCAATGCAGCTATGTTAGTTTCATTAGGGGTTTCAGATGGCATTTCAGGAATGCTGGATTGGCATTCTTCCTCAGCTACTTCTAAAGCTTCTTTCACCCATAGCTCCTACCAATGTAGCTATATTAGTTTCATTGGGGGTTTTAGATGGCATTTCAGGAATGTTGGATTGGCATTCTTCCTCGGCTACTTCTAAAGCTTCTTCACTCATAGCTCCAGCCAATGTAGCTATGTTAGTTTCGTCAGCGGTGGTGTTGGGTTCTAGTGCCAAGGATCTTTGAAGGCTCATGGGGCTCTCATCAAATGAATCCAACTCCATCAGTAAGAGAATAATATTGGCTCTGGGTCGTTAAATACACGAGAAATATTATCTTCAAATGAGTTGGATGATGAAGTGGAAGACATTTTTGCTATTACAGAAGAAGAAGAAGAAGACAAAAAAAAAAGAAGAAAGGTGGTTTTTAAGTTGAGGTGGTGCTTGTCATCCAGCAAACATCTATATATGATGAGTTGTGATTAATAAAAATGGAAATGACTAGGAGGGGTTCATTAACTTATGGCTGTGGGTGATAAGTTGGCATTGCTAATTACGAAAAGGTGTTTCAATTCGATTACTTCCATTTGGACTATTTAACAGGTTTAGTAATGGAGGATAGAGATACAAATTCTCCATTACCCATAGATTAACTATTCTTGCACATGAATACAATACAAAAGATTTTGTACACCTAGGGGGCTTGGAGAAGGATTAAAACCATTGTTTGGTAATAGTCAACATTTTAGCCTTCCTTTTTGAGTGAGGTTTCATGTTGGATGTGAGTTGTTCACTATATAAAAGAGTGTGTGTGTGTGTGTGTGTGTGTGTTGTGGGGGGGGGGGTGGTGGGTGGAATTGGTTTCCAACTAAATCTTATATTCAAAGGATATGTGATGATTGACATATTTTCCAGACCATCCTCTTCCCAAATTAGATTTGATGTGTGGAGTCCAGTTGTGACAAGGAGAGGCACCTTTTAACTATGCATGGGCGACGGCTTGCACGCGGTTGCTAAAAATAGACTAAAGGGAAATGCATTAATTTGTACACTCTGCAAGTATAGTTTTGGATTGGATGGTATTGATACATACTAATGGATTTGCTTTTCTTGTTCATGAATTTATTACAAAGAAATCTACACACCTTGGGTGGGAACGAGACCAAGCTTGGAAAGAACCAACATTAATGGCATCCATTATGAGTGCGTTTAAAAATTTTCTTTGTGAAATCCAACGTTGAAGATAGTCTAGATCAATTTGAAGTTAATATAGGTGGCATTGCTGCATGCACACCAGGTTGGAATGGTGGTGGTAGTTGGCTATAAATAGGGAGGGGATGAGATCAGAATTGAGCCACAGAGGCCATCTCATGTAAAGTTCTTTTGAGTATTGATGCTTAGATAGATAGATTTACCAATAGATGTATGTATATACCATATGCACATAGGCTCTCTCCCATAAGATGTATATATATTTCATAACAATAATAATCAAATAAATGATCTAGGTCTAAGTCCATTGGATCATCAAGTCCAATAGAAATAAATTTTAATTAAAAGCAGGACGATGGTGAGTTTCAGCAGTTTAGATTTTTTTTTTTTATTTCTATTGTGCCTATTTCAGCAGTTTTCCTTCCCCTTAGCTTTTTAATATTTAATTGATTATACTAATTCATCATATGTATAAGAGCAATGGCTCACATTCAACATGAAACCTCACTCAAAAAGGATGGCCAAGAAGTCAACTATTGATAAATCAATGGCTCTAATCCTTCTCCGTGTCTCCTAGGTGGACAAAATCTTTTGTACTGGATTCATGTGCAAGAATAGTTAATTCAAAGGCAACAGAAAACCTATATCCGTAACCTACAATACTAAACTTCGTAGAGAATCCAAATGCAAGTAATCCAATTAAAATCCTTTTTCATATTTAGCAATGCCAACTTATCACCATAGGTTAATGCACCCCTCTCAGTCATTCCCATTTTTAGTAATCACAACTCATTATATATAGATGTCTGCTGGATGAGAAGCGCCATCTCAACTTAAAAGAGCACCTTCTTATGTCTCTCTACATCAAAGCTCTATAGAAACTTTATCGTTCTTCTTCTTCTTCATCTTCTCCTGGAGCCAATATCCTTCTCCTTACCGACGGAGTTGGATTCGTATTCTAAGATCCTCCTTGGCTTTCAATGGCTCTCCACACAGGAACTATTTGCAAAGAAGCAGAAGAAGTGGCGAGGGAAGAATGTAAATCAAACATTGCAAGGCCATCTGAAGTGAACCTTGCTCCATTACCCGTGACAATGGGATCAAGGAGCGGGCGTAAGAAGAAAACTGAGGAGGAGCGTGACAAGTTCTGGTCTCAAAGGCCAGATTGGCTGCCAGAAGGCTGGACAATGAATGTGAAAGTTCGGAAGGATGGTGCCACAGCAGGCATAAGGGATCGGGTAATTTGGTGTTTTTATTTTTAACCTTTTGATTATACGGATGTCTGAGATTTAGAATAGAAGATTGGATTTACATAAGAGATCTGTTGTTGGGTTCTGTATATTGTTTGTTGTTTGGTATCAAATGACAAAAATGAAAGTAATGGGTTGATAAAATGGTAGTTTGATACCTTTACATCTATTCTATAATCTATGTAGAGAGTTTACTTGAGTTTCGTTTGTTTTATTTCATGACTTATAAAACTTCAGTACTTACCCTATTTCATCACTTTTCAGTAATATTATGAACCGAGGACCGGCCATCGATTCCGATCGAGGAAAGAGGTCGAGAAGTTCATCCAGATAGGCGAGGTTCCAAGATACAAACCCAAACCTAAAACCAAAAAATCCAATGTTGTACATAGAGTGAGTTTTTGAATTGTTCTCTTCAAGATTCAGAATTGAGATGTGAGTGCTAGAGATTTTCATGATAATGTGTTTCTTCCTTTCTTTTTTAAATCTTCTCAGAACTCCAAACCTACTCCAAGTAGTGACATGGTGTTGCCTCCAACCCTTGTATTCTACATCAAGAACTTGCAAAGTTTCATGAGTATGTTTATTTTTTTCCCTCAATCTTCATTACTGCAATATGTGTTTTGGGTATTGTGGACTTGAGAGATTCAGTGCATCACTTGTTCTCACTGTTGGTTTTCAGGTGGTGACAATAATTGGGCAGAGTATGAAACAAAAGAGACAATAGGAATTAAGCAGCCTGTTTCATTGAACACTGCTGGTTTGGAAACAATAGTTAATATTGAGAGAGAGGAGGCGACAGGAAGAACTCATCAATCTGAGATAGACACGGAGAAAAAAGGAGTTAAAAAGTTCAAATCAGGAAAAAAAATTGGCTTAACAAAAGATGCAAAAGGGAGAAGTATAAGTCAACACTCTAAATTAGAAACATTGGCTCTAGGAGTTCAGCAGTCAAATCAGTCTGCTTCTTTAAACTTCTCTGGACATGAAGCCAACTCTTCAAGAAAAAAGAAGGCGGCCTCAAAGGTGGACTTATTTGCTAACTCAAATGTAGTGCAAACAAGGTATTACATCTTGCCTTTAAAAAATTCAAGAAAGCTAGGAGAGCATGATAAGAAATAGTTGAGAGTTGATTTAAGATTTGGATGGGGAGTGTATTGGATTTTCCTTGTACAAAAACATATTTGAATTCTATTCAGAATGAATCCGATTTAGTTTGAACGTGATTCTTGATTTTGAAAGTGTTAGTGGTGTTAACTATTGCATTCTCGCCATTCTTATGTTAGTGTAAAACTCTTGCATATTCAAATTATCAACTTATGTGATTTGGGACCCACAAGAGATTAGATCCCACATAAATGCATGCCCAATGTAATATTTGTGTTATCTTAAAGTTAGGATAATCCATGTTTTTAAGGGAATTGACATTTGTAAACATTCTATAATGAGAGAGCATTGTATGCTTTGTCACTATAGCATGTTTACCTCCAGCTATAGTATCTAATTGATTTTTCAGGGTGAGGTGCATTGTCGCATAGTGCATGTGGTAGGGCTAAGGCTCTCGGTGTTAAATTCTTTTGAAAATGTAGTGATCTTTTTTTTTTCCTTACTGTGCAAATGTACATTCAAAGAGGTGGATGGGTTTGCAGATAATATTTTATCCTTTAGTTGTTTGAATGTGTTTTCTGAAGTTACTTGCGAGCTCTTGGGTCTTCCATCAGATCAGGTGTTTGCCAAGAGTTTTTTAGAATTGGAGAAGAGATCCTTCTAAGGATGGAGAAAAGCTTCTCTGGCGAATCCTTCCAACTCTGTGTTAACATTATCTTCAACAATATGGCAGCTGCAATAGATAGGCTAATGAAAAACACCAATAGAAGTGTAATCAAGTTGGCTCTTACTGAAGAATGTTTTCAAGGTTATTGTAGGATGAGTTTAAAAGGATAATGTATGGTGGAGATTGAACATTTGATCTTTCTAGTCAATCCTTGCAGTACAAGAAATTTGACACAACTAACACCCTGTGGCCTCTATCCGTCTTTAGCAACTGTAAGCCGTCACCCATAGCTAAAAGATGCCCATCCTCATTGCTACATGAGTCAGTAGCAAAGAAAGTCCAGAAAAGTAGCTACCAAGCCTACGGGTTCATGCCAAAACATACTCTTTTCTTAAAAGATGTTAGTCATTCACAACACCTGTTGTAATTCGGATGAGTCCGGATCTGATGAGGAAAAACCCCACAATGACTGTGAGTGGACATTCACGGTCTGCCACGTCACCATGGGCAGCCTGCCATGCTGTCTGTGAATGATCCACTCAAGGTCACCATGCGTGGACACACTTCAAATCAATAAGAACGAACGCCGCCCTCCTTATTCAGGAAGCCTTCGAGGGGGCCTCGGCCCGGGAAGGGGGGAGTGGCCGAGTGGTCAAAAGCGACAGACTGTAAATCTATTGAAGGTTTTCTACGTAGGTTCGGATCCTGCCTCTCCCACTTGTTGTAGACTTCAGAGAAGAGAAAGGAGGCATTCGTCAGCATAGGAAGGCCAACCGAGCAAAGTTCTTTCTTTTTTGTGGCCGTCCCGATTCAATTCAAACGATTGCATCATCCAATTTCTGTGCCTTGGGGTGTTAGGAAAGGTGTAAAGCAAATGTCTAGTCTAAAGTCCAAAACACCGTCTAAGAGTTGTGCCAAGCTAGGGCCATTTGATTATTGTAGCCCTTATTTTCAAAGCTTCAAACTTGGATAATATTTAGCCTTTGGAAGTCTGAATTGCCTATTTGTTCTAATATCTATTGCTTTTCTTTAAAAGTATCTATCTTTTCGATCACTGAGGAATCATATATTGGACATATTTGTACTTATAGAATCTTTAATTTCGTGGTCAACTCAAATGTAGGTTCAATTTGTTCACGGGACCAGGTTTTGGATTTAATTAGATTAGACCAAGTGGCTGCACAAGCCAAGCTTCTTACGAGTGAGAAAACTTGCAGTTAATTAATGCAAAGACTAAGTGGATTGACGAACATGATTAGACTGTGAAGGTTATGGATGAGCTGTATAAACCTACCATAACAAAAGTCATTGTAGAGATCTTGATCGAGGAGAATAGAAACCATGTTTTTTAATGCTACAAATCCATCAAGAACCCATTCACAGTATTTTCTACTGACAAGATGAACCAAAATGTTTTAGTTACTTGAAGCATGACATAAAGATTTGGAAGAGTTCATTGACAAAAAAAAAATCACACAGATAAAGCTTAGTTCCGGCACACAAGTTAAGCTTGGGTATGGTTTAAGGGGGAAAATAAACTTGGGTATGGTTACGGGTCTCCTGTTCAGGTCGGACCAGGTGTGGGCAATTAAGGGTGCAGGACTGCAGGTCTAGGTACCCTGTGGGCTCAACCCGAATCTCACCTGGTTTTACAACTTTGCTTTGAGCGGTTTTACAGTTGAGTTTTGGTTCTATGGGCTTAAACAAGCCCTCTTTTCTAGCTTGGTAACTGAATTAGCCAGGTATGGGCCAGTGCTTTCAAAGAGCAAAGTAGATGGCCCAGCCCAACCTGACAAATTAAGGCAAACAAACCTTATCTTATACTAATTGGGTTTTGGCAATTCACTTGCTGGTGGATGGATCCTTATTTTAGGACATTGCCATATCCATTAGAGGGTCTCAACTAATTAATTGTAAAAGGTTTGGGTTAGGTATATAACAACCACAAAAACGGAAAATTGGAACGAATTACCGTTCCTAATTTGTGTGTTCCTAATCCGTGTATCCGTTCCAATTTCCTATTTTTGGAACGGATACACGGATTAGGAACAGTTTTGGAACGGATACACGGATTATGAACATACAAATTAGGAACGGTTATCCGTTCCAATTTCCCGTTTTTGGTGTAGTACGTGGGCTGAACCCGAATCTCACCGGTTTTAAAACTTTGCTTTGAGCGGTTTTACAGTTGAGTTTTGATTCTATGGGCTTAAACAAGCCCTCTTTTCTAGCTTGGTAACTGAATTAGCCAGGTATGGGCCAGTGCTTTCAAAGAGCAAAGTAAATGGCCCAGCCCAACCTGACAAATTAAGGCAAACAGACCTTATCTTATACTAATTGGGTTTGGGCAATTCACTTGCTGGTGGATGGATCCTTATTTTAGGACATTGCCATATCCATTAGAGGGCCTCAACTAATTAATTGTAAAAGGTTTGGGTCCACATACAGGTCGCATCTATGGGATATGAAGACCCATTGGACTTCACGACTTCACACAAGTGCGATGAGGAAGCCCACAAAGTTAGAATGGAAGCCGACATAAGAAGGAAGATGAGATCCCACTAAGTAGGAACAAAAGCCTACTCAACTAGGAAGAAGAGCTCACACAAGTGGAAAAGTGGCACACCCAGGGATCAACCCTAGAGCAACCAGGAGACATGTAGGATGCCAACTAACTGAGCAACCCCTATGGTCCTCAGAGAGTTAATGCCAACACTTAATTTGGGAGACAACCATATCTATAGATTGCCTCATTTTAATTTTTAAGGCTGTAAAATGTCTAGGGCCAATGCCCAAGTCATCATGCCAATCTTCATAAAAGAAAAAATTAAAAATTCCTAAATGAAAATTCAACAATTGAAGAGGAGGGAGATATTACATATAAAACCGAATTTATAAAAACAATCTTTCTTTGAAGATAAACAATTAAGAGACACCTTAAATAATCAAAGCAAAAAAAAAAAAAAAATCACATATCTAGATTTTTATAAAGTACTTAGATGAGTTTTCCTCATTTTGATGCATGAGAAGAGAGAGAAAGATGTGTGGTATATAAATAGAGATTTGCTTAAAATAGAGAAAGATGCGTAGGTCTTGTAGGATATTGTTTCTTTCTTTGGGCCTGATATATATATATATATATATATATATATATATATATATATGGGAAGTGCTCCTATGAGAGACACTCTCACCAACTTAGTGAGAGATAGGTGGGGCCCCTCACATTTAAGTTGGAGGTCCTTGCATTTAAGTTGGTGAGAGTGGATATGGAAATGAGGGCCCCCACCCATCTCTCACCAAGTTGGTGAGAGTGTCTCTCATAGGAGCACTTCCATATATATATATATATATATATATATATATATATAGGGAGGTGCTCTTGTGAGAGACACTCTCACCTTATTATGAGAGATAAGGTGGGGGCCCTCACATCCATATTCAATGTCAACAACTTAAATGTGAGGGCCCCCACCTTTATCTCTCATAGTACGGTGAGAGTGTCTCTCACAAGAGCACCTCCCACATATATACATATATATATTCTCTACCACAAGAAGACTCAGATGACCCTCAAATCACCTCAAACATTCAATAAGTGATTAGTTTAGGTTATGCTTGATTTATTAGAATTACATCTCTGTGACAATATTTATGTCATTCTGTTTACTCTTTCCTCTAAAAGACTCCTAATGTGGGACTTACATACTCCTCTTCATACATGTTTGTTTACATGAGAAGTGGAGTATAAGAGGAGTATGGTCCAAATCAAGAATAAAGGAAAGAGAGGGTTTAAGATCACAAAAGACAGAATTCTACACTGACAAGAACTCAAAAGAGAGAAATATTGGATTGTAATTCTATGTCTCTATTTGAGATTTCCATTCAATATAAAGACATTATATTCCTTTTCTAGGCTACAAATCAGCAATCATAATCTAATTTACACGTGGATATGACCTGTACAATCTTTGCCTATATCCTACATATATTATAGCAGGGTTGGATATCATTGGGCCTGGGTTTGTACAATAAGAGAGCTGAATTGGGCTTCTTGACATCCCCCCTCAAATTGATGTTGTTGAGTCAACAAGCAACAATTTGCCAACCAAGAACTGATGATGTGGTCTTGGTAGGCTCTTGGTAAAAATGTCTGTAACTTGAAGTCCAGATGATATATGTGGAAGGCTAATGGTGTCATTTTAAAATTCATCCCAGATATAATGACAATCCACTTCAAAATGCTTTGTACGTTCATGAAAAACAAGATTTGAGGTAATCCGAATGGCACTTGTATTATCAGCATAAAGGGTTGTTGGAGATGCTTGGGGAAAGTCAAGCTCAGAAAGCAATCCACGAAGCTAGACGATTTTTGAAGAGGCGGCAGACATAGCATGATATTCAGCTTCAGTGGAGGATTTGGACACTTTATCCTGTTTTTTATATTTCCAAGAAATCAATGAGTCCCCTAAGAACATGCACCATCCCGTTGTTGATCTCTTGGTATCTGAACAACCAGCCTAATCGGCATCAGAGTATGCTGTAAGAGTTAGTGTGTTGCCAACAGGAAAGAACAAACTACGAGTCGGAGTGCTGCTTAGCTTTTTTTATGTGCGTGTCCTAAGCGGAGGACAATTTCATCGCTGAGTATCACTTCGCTCATGAAGAGGTCGAATCCACAGAGAACGGACTAGGGTTTCAGCTCTAGAGGACTTCTTTTGGTCTGGAGTGACCAACTTTTGTTCAAGAATGGGATTAATTCTAGGCTAAGGACTGATTAGAACTGCAGAAAGCTAATTGAAATTGTTAAACTAAGAGATGGTTCAACCTAAGGTTTAATTCGCCTAGATTCTCACGGTTTTCATCTTCCTTTCCAACACACAGGGTAGAATTAGAGCCATCCAATTCTAAACTGGAAAATTCTTTCGTGGAAATCAAATCTCAGTAATTGACTAATTTCCAAGGAGATTCTAGGCATTCTTTTCTATAAATCGAGAGTCATCGACCTAAGCACTAATTGTATCATCATAGATGAACACAATTAGTCAAAGGCTTAACATCTCATTCATAATTTCTGGAAACAGAACATCCATGGAAATTATCTCTCAACAGTAAAGCATTATCAGGAAGAAGAAACTATGCAAAACCTAGGATGAATTCCCTTTTGGTCAAACCATCTGAGATTTTACCCCTCCATTAATGGAGAATTCCTCATACTAAAAATTAAAGCAAGAGAACAGCAAGAACAAAATTGAAATATTACCTCTACTGAAAATTTGAAGTAGATTGAAGAATTATGTCTTAAATACAAGAACTAAGCAAAATTGAACATTGATTTTCAATTCAAAACTCCCTATACACTCATCTATCAAAGAAGGAAAGAAAGGGGGGCTGGGAAACCAAGACAATTCCCAGATAACCCTAAATGTCGAGTTACAATGCTTTATATAGGTCCCTAAAACTTTAATTACAAAAGTGCCCCAAAAAGTAAAATCCGAGTGTTCTACCGGTAGAACTACCGGTAGAACAGGTGCACTGCTGATGTCCAGCTCTCTGCCAACTTTTCTGCCATTTCTACCGGTAGAACTTGCAGTAGGATCAGTTATACCGGTAGAACTTCCGGTTTGACAGGAGAACTCCAATTCTTCAGCTCTCTGTCCAATTTTTAGCCATTTCTACCGGTAGAACTTACTGTAGAATCAGTTCTACCGATAGAACTTCCGGTAGAACTGTGTAAGCTCCATTTCTTCAAATTCACTTGATCCTTCAATCTGCACTTGGTCTATTCATCATCCAAACAGCTTCATTCTTCACTAATTTCCTGCAATTGACCAAAGACCAACACTCGTGCAAAATTATATGAAATCAAAGGAATTAAACACGAATGAAGGTGATGGAAGGGAAATTAAGTCTCTAATTACTTAACAATTAGGTACTTATCACACCCCCCAACTTGGACTTTGCTAGTCCCTAGCAAATTAAGAAGAAGCTATCTTTTTGTACAGATGATTCTCATTTAAATATGGAAATACATGACTTATGCCCAATTGATGCAAATGTCTAAGGCCATGAAAACATTCAATCAAGATGTTCAATTTAAAATGAGTTAGCCATCACATCAAATTTGATTCCAAATCTCACAAAAGCACATCACTCAAGTAAATGTCACACATTTGAACGAACATATCCCATAAAAACAAATCTCACGATACTATCCTAACATCACACACATACAAAACAACACAAGAGTAGCATATAATTCAAACATGCATGCCATGCTAATGGAAGTAATGACACAAAAAGATTAATTAAGGACTTTAGGATTGAATGGAAAGGGTTATCAATGAAAGTTTTAAGACCAAATGCGGCATGGCCTTACATGGCTTGGGTCAACTACCCCATGGCCATGCCCATTAACAATTCACTTGACAAAATACAAAATGAGACAAATGAAATACCACCCACTTCTAAACTACGACCAACCACCAACTAGACAATCATTCACTGACTAATTCTTCAGTATCATCCTCCCCTTCATCCTCATCTTCTTCATCATCTTCTTCTCCCTCTTCTTCAGCCTCTGTTGCAGCACCACCATCACCCTTTGGCTGGCTCGGGCCCGCCTCTGCCTCTCTCTGGGGTGACACATATGGCTCAGCTCCTTGTGATACAGCCAACTTTATCAGATACTCCTGCCGGGATCTCTGCTTTTTCATTTCTTGCTGAATCTTTTTCTGCCCCTCTATGCAGTCGTCCACCTTGCACCCAATCCACTTCAATAAATCCTTCATATAGGTTTGAAAAGATGAACCCTTCACTTGTTTTGGAAGAGAAGAAGGAGGCTGAGCTGCTGCTGGAGGGCCCCGCTTTTGTGACCGGGCTTTTGCCATAGTCTTAACAGTGATTGCCCTCTATCACTAGGCAGAAGCCAGTCATCTGGACCCTTCTCTACCTTCTGATCCAAACATATCTTAGTTATGAGACAAGGGTATGGGAGGGCTGCCTTAGCTGTACTCTCTTCCGGGTATCTCCTCATTTGATTGTATATGAATAGAGCTACATTCAGCCCTTCAGTTGGGCTCCAGATTACCCAAAGCAATTCCATCTCCTTCCTTCCCAGCATCTTCTCATCACCTCGAGGGAAGATGTTGTAATGCATGATTTTATTCAACATCCCTGCTTCCCCATTCAAATTCCCCACTGGGGTTGCCCCTTCTATCACTGCTTCTTCTCTCAACACCAATTGGGCATAGGGGATTTCCAAGGAAGCATTTTGAGGTTTGGGGTAGGTGATCCTCTCCCTAGCTACAGGGGTGTATCCAAGGGCGTTTGCAATGATATATTGGTCCACCCTAATCTTTGTTCCATTCACCATGGCGGTTATTTGCTCACCCCCTGCCACAACAAGTTCCATAGACTTATAAAATTGCCGAACGAGGTTAGGAATATACCCTGTGAATGCGATGTCCATATACTCTAGCTTGCTGCTAATTATTGCTCCGAAGCACTCCCCATTTCCAAGTTTTCCCACATCAACTCTACGTTCGATCACAAAGGCCTTCTTGTCCACTTTCTTCTCCCATTTGATCTGTTCCGCAGTTTTCTGAGGAGGAGGGGGAGAAGACTCCCTTGGTCTTTTTTCTGCCCTTCTCTCACTCCCCCCTGAAGTGCTTCCCTTGGATTTCCTTCCTTTGGCCACTGCTCCTTTCTTTGGTGCGCCCCTAACACTCGGATTTTTTGTTCTTGGCATGGTTAGGGTTCTGGAGAATAAGGAGGGTGGAATATAGAATGAAGAAAGGGTTTGTGGAGGAGAGTTGATTGGAGATGATGAATGTATGGCTAAAGGGGAAAGGTTGAAATTTTCGGCCAAAGTGGGTTTTCTTAGGGTTTTGGAAGGTTTTAATCCGATGAAGGAGATAGGAATGGAGATGGGAGAAGAAGTTTGGACGAGTTTGGCTGAAGATTGGGTGGATTAATGGAGGATTTGGAAGTTTCGGGCTAGGGTTTTGAGAAGCAAGGTGTTTCAGCCAGAGAGAAAGGTGAAGGAAGAAAACGAAATAAAAATAGAATGAGGGCAGGATATATAAATGGAGTGCCTGGGCCCGCATTTTCTACCGGTAGAACTAATGGTAGAGAATGTTCTACCGGTAGAACTACTGGTTCTGTCTTAGCATTCAAAAGTATAAACCTCTCTGCCACAAATTCCAGTTTTTGAACCGGTGTTTCTACCGGTACTGCTAACCATTTAGCATGTTCTACCGGTAGAAATACCGGTAGAACTTCCTTTTCCTGCAATCACTTCTCTGCCTCAATTTCCCATCTTTAAACCGGTGTTCCTACAGGTACTGCTTTTCATTCTTCCTTTTCTACCGGTAGAAATACCGGTAGAACAACTCTTCTGTCTTTTTCTGAAACTTCACCCTTCTCTGCCTCAATTTTTCATTTTTAAACCGGTATTTCTACCGGTAATGCCATTCATTCATTTTTTTTTTTTTTAAATGAATGGCTGGCTATGAATCCAATACCTCTTTCCTTTGATTTTCAAAACTTTCATTCAACGAATAGCTTCAGTCGTGAGCCTCATTTATAGTCCATTGAAGTGACTCATTAGCGAATTTCTCAAACTTTGCAATGGAATTCTGAAAAAGGAGAAGTCTTAATGACTCTATCTTCATAAGATCCCTTCATCTCAGTCACTCAAAAACTCCACTACAAAGGAATAGAAGCTCAACTCCACTGTAAAGTTATTCTTATACATATCACCACCAAATCCAATTTTCAATAAGCACCCATTTTTCACCTGCAGAAATTCTTCAAACCCCCCATTCCTCCTTTACACCGGTCCCCTAAGTTTTTGCAAAAGAATAATAGGATAAAGAACATGGCTAAAAAAAAAAAAGGTACAAGGGTGACTCTTTTCTGGTTTCATAAATAATAAAATTTCCTTGTATTAACAGTTTGTGCCACCACTTCCAAAAGAGGTAAAATGAATGCAATTCAAAGCTACAAAAGTGTGAAATTGCAAGTGTGTGGAATCTAATATATCACTCAAGCACTCTCAAAAACAAGGGATATGGTATGAATTCAATTTAATGTGATGATCAACTCGACAATCATTCAAAGACACCTAGTTATCACAGAGGGCATAAATCATGTAATTCACGGAAGTTGAATCTCCAAATGAGAATTTTGATGAAATGAAAGCAAGGCTTGGATTAACAATTTCTAAATACTGAAAAATGAACTATATTCATGTATGAACAAGTATCTATATGCATGAATGAATTTCATGCCTCTCCCCCCAACTTAAATAAAACATTGTCCTCAATGAATAAAAGAACTAAGAACAAAGGGAAAAGAAAGGAACGAAGTTACCAATTTACCAAGGTTGTTGTTGTAGAACGAATAACCTGCCAAGACTAAGATTTCCACTTTTCATTGGTCTTTTAAAGTCAGTTTCCAAGACATCACACGAAAGAACGATGTGATACGGAGTAGCATCATCCGCTATTTATTTGAAGATGCAATTAGGCCAATCATGCACACAAACAAGATAAAGACATCAAACAGAGAAAAACAGAATGCATGCAAGCTGGCACAAACAAAGTCAAGAAAGATTAAGAACTAGTGGGTTCCGGATAAACCGGATCCACTAACTCTTCCACAATTTCCTTTTTTACAAAATTCTCAAGAAATGGCTTAAGCCTTTGCCCATTAACTTTGAAAATCTTACCATCATTTTTATTAAAAACCTCAACAGCACCATGAGGGTAGATTTTGTGCACAAAGTAAGGTCCAGCCCATCTTGAACGCAACTTTCCCGGCTGGAGATGCAATTTAGAGTTATATAAAAGGACTTTTTGCCCCACCTCAAAGTCTTTCCTGACAATGTGTTTATCATGAAAAGCTTTGAGTTTGGACTTGTAGATGTTAGCATTTTCATAAGCCTCTCTCCTCAACTCTTCTAACTCATTCATTTGAAACTTCCTAAGCACACCCGCCTTGGGTAAAGAGAAATTCAGAGTCTTAAGAGCCCAAAATGCCTTATGCTCTATTTCGATTGGAAGGTGACAAGTCTTGCCATACACAAGCCTATATGGAGACATCCCTAAAACTGTCTTATAGGCCGTTCGATAGGCCCATAAGGCATCGGTCAACTGAGTTGACCAATCCTTCCTATTAGGGTTCACAGTTTTCTCTAAGATGTGCTTAACCTCCCTATTGGCTAACTCAGCTTGCCCATTGGTTTGAGGATGATAAGCAGTGGACACCTTATGGGTGATCCCATACTTGGCCATCAAGGCTGCGAAGGGACGATTGCAAAAGTGAGTGCCTTGATCACTAATCATGGCTTTCGGCATCCCAAACCGAGACAATATATTCTCTTTCATGAATTTGACCACAACCTTGTGGTCATTGGTCCTAGTGGGAATAGCTTCCACCCATTTAGACACATAATCGACAGCCAAAAGAATGTAGAGGAACCCATACGAACTAGGGAAAGGACCCATAAAGTCTATACCCCAACAATCGAAGATCTCGATGATAAGCATGGGCTGAAGGGGCATGGCATTCCTCTTGGAGATAGCACCTAATCGCTGACATCGAGGACAAGATCGACAGAAGTCATAGGCATCTCTGAAAAGAGTGGGCCAGAAGAAACCACATTGCATAATCTTTGCAGTGGTCTTCCTAGAAGAGAAGTGACCCCCACACGCCTCAGTGTGGCAGAATGACAAGATACTCTGTTGCTCCGACTCAGGGACACACCTCCTAATAATCTGATCAGCACAATACTTGTAAAGATAAGGATCATCGAAAGCGTACTTTCTCACCTCCACTAAGAACCTCCTTCTCACTTAAGAAGTCCAGTCAGTAGGAAACTGCCCTGTCACGAGATAATTGACGATATCCGCATACCACGGACACGTCGACATTGAATACAACTGCTCATCGGGGAAAGAATCAAGGACCGGAAGATGGGATGACTTATCCTCAAACTCAAGTCGCGAAAGATGATCCGCAACTACATTCTCAACCCCCTTCTTATCCTTGATAGTGATATTAAACTCTTGGAGCAACAGGACCCACCGAATGAGACGCGCTTTCGCGTCTTGTTTGCTCATCAGATACTTGAGCGCTGCGTGATCAGTAAAAACAACAATCGGAGAACCTATGATATAGGATCTAAACTTATCAAGAGCAAAGACCACAGCAAGCAACTCTTTCTCTGTGGTGGTGTAATTGAGTTGAGCATCATTCAAGGTTTTGCTGGCATAAGCAATGGCATAAGGGACTTTATCTCTTCTTTGACCCAAAACGGCACCAATGGCATAGTCACTAGCATCGCACATCAACTCAAAAGGGAGATTCCAATCCGGGGCTTGCATAATAGGTGGAGAAGTGAGGCACGCTTTCAAAGCGCTGAAGGCTTTTTCGCAAGCCTCTGTCCAAACAAATGGTGCATCTTTGGTCAAAAGATTGCACAAGGGTCGTGCAATAGCGCTGAAAGCACGAATGAAGCGCCTATAGAAACCACAGTGACCTAAGAAGGATCGAATGTCCTTGACGCACTTGGGTGAAGGCAATTGGGAGATCAATTCCACCTTAGCTTTGTCCACCTCGATACCTCTAGGAGAAACTATATGGCCTAAAACAATCCCTTGTGTCACCATGAAGTGACACTTCTCCCAATTCAGGACTAACTTCTTCTCCTCACACCTCTCTAGGACTTTCTCTAAATTTTCTAAACACCTCTAAATTTTCTAAACACCCCGCAAAGCTATCTCCAAAAACAGAAAAATCATCCATGAATACCTCCAAGAAGTCCTCGACCATGTCATCAAAAATACCCATCATGCACCTCTGAAAGGTGCCAGGGGCATTGCACAACCCAAAGGGCATGCGCCTATAAGCGAAGGTCCCAAAGGGACAAGTGAACACAGTCTTCTCTTGATCTTCTAAAGATACCTCAATTTGATCATATCCCGAATAGCCATCCAAGAAGCAATAGAAGGTATGACTGGCCACTCTCTCAAGGACTTGATCAATGAAGGGAAGAGGGAAATGGTCCTTCTTTGTGCTGGCATTAAGCTTTCGGTAATCGATACAAACTCTCCACCCCGTGGCAACTCTAGTAGGGATCAATTCTCCTTCTTCGTTAGCCACAACAGTTACCCCTGCCTTCTTAGGCACTACTTGTATAGGACTCACCCATTTACTATCAGCTACAGGATAGATAATCCCAGCATCAAGCAATTTCAGAACCTCCTTCCTAACCACATCTTTCAGAACCGGGTTTAATCTACGCTGGGGTTGGCGGGAAGGTTTGACATCATCCTCTAAATGAATCCTATGGGTGCAAATTAAGGGACTAATCCCTTGTAGATCAGCTAAGGTCCACCCAATCGCTCTCTTGTGCCTACCTAAGACCTCTAACAGCTGGGTCTCTTGGTGTTCCTCAAGAGAAGAGGAAATCACCACAGGATATGACTCGTCGACACCAAGAAAAGCATATTTTACCGAAGAAGGTATAGGCTTCAACTCAAGTGTAGGGGCTTCCTCACTACTAGGCATAGACTTAGCTTCCGACTTCGGAAGCTCCTCAAATTTTGGTGCCCAAAACGCAGCACCCTTCACCTCCTCAACCTCATCCAAAAGAGAATAAAGATACTCAACCTCGGGGGACTCAAGAAACTCCCTCTCCCCTTGGGTCAAGAACATCTCTAGTGAATCTGAATATAAATGTGTGTCCACATGTTCTTGAACCAAGCTCTCTACTAAACTCACTTCATGTATGTCCTCATCATCTCCCAATTGGGAGGCAACATTGTAGATGTTCAGATCAAGGGTCATGTTTCCAAAGGTGATGGACATGTTCCCATTCCTAACCTTGATGACTGAATCTATGGTGGCTAGGAAAGGACGACCTAGAATGATAGGGGCTTGATCATTAACCCCTAGATTTGGACATGTGTCCAATACAATGAAATCTGCGGGATACACGAAACTCCCTATCTGAACTAACACATCCTTCAAAATCCCCTTAGGGACTCTAACACTCCTATCTGCCAGTTGAAGTGTAATCGAGGTGGGCTGAAGTTCCTCCAACCCGAGTTGGAGGTAGACCGAATATTATAAAAGATTGACACTTGCCCCTAGATCACACAAAGCTCTCTCTATCTTCTTTCCCTTATCTCTACTGAAATGCACGGACAACCAGGATCCTTGAATTTTGGAGGAAGAGAACCAGAGATGGTAGTACTGACATTGGCTGCTAGGAGGACCTTGTTTTGATGCAAGAACTTGCGCTTGTAAGTGCACAAGTCCTTAAGATACTTCGCATAGACAGGAATGTGTTGGATAGCATCCAAGAGAGGAATGTTGAGCTTAACTTGAGAGAAAAGCTCCCGAAAAGACTCTGCCAGATCAAGCTTGGGCTTCCCTCTCAACCTCTGAGGGAAAGGGGCTGGGGGTTGGAAAGCTTGGACTCTAGGATCTGGAATGGTAGAAGTAGAAGACTCATCCTTCTTAATTTCATTAGACTCATTAGATCTCCTTGAAGACTCATCCCTAGACTCAGAATTCTTAGGCTCCTCCACTTCATGCGAAGCAGGAGGTGCCATGGAAGTAGAACAATCAGATTTAGATGGCTTGGGAGGGATGGTCTTATCAATGATCTTTCCACTTCTCAAAATGGTGACAGCTTTAAGATGCTCCACTTGAGCATCCGACCCACCGGAATCCTCCACAAAGTGCTGGCCTTGAACATTGGGAATAGCTTGGGTAGGCAAGGCACCCCTTGTGATTTGGCTAGCACTCACCGCATTGGTAAGTGTAGTTAATTGAGATTTGATGTTCTCAAGAGTCCTGTTGTTCTGCTCATTTATGGAAGTCTGGCTACTCAAAAAGGCTTGAAAGGTATGTTTTAGACTTCTCTTATGGGGAGGCTGATATGGAGCATGACTCTGTGGGGGTCCTTGTTGATGAAATTGTTGATAAGGCTGAGGTGGAAATGCTGCTGAGATGGGAATCTCTGCTGCTGATACTGTGGGGGCAGATTGGAAGAATTGACCTTGATTAGACTGAGGAAATTGCCCTTGATTCTGATAGGGCTGAGGTTGAAAACCTGTAGAACCCAGATTGTGGGATTGGGGAGGATTGTCCCTCCACCGAAAATTGGGATGATCATTGTACCTTGGGTTGAAATTCTGATATTGGTTAGATTGAAAAGAAGATTTCTGCTGGGGATTCACAGCATTGACATCAGATGGAGGGTTACCATGGAGCAACTCCTTAATGGAAGGAATGGTAGGACAATTGTCCGTACCATGATCATTCTGTGAACAAATTGCACACAATTGATCCACTTGGGCAACTGATGTAGGAGTGATCTCACTGACTCTTTTCAGCTCAAAACCTTCTATCTGACGGGTAAGTTGAGCTATCCTAGCACTCAAATCCTCCTTTTCACTCAAGGTAAACTTTCCTGCATTAGGAACACTAGGAAACACATTTGGAGTAGTTCTATCGTTGGGATTGGTGGTGTCCCAAACCTGATACTGCTCTGCCAAACTCTCCAAATATGCATAAGCTTCATGAGGTTCCTTGGCACGAAAAGTACCATTGCACATCATATCAATGAACTGTTTGTTTGTTGAACTCAATCCCTCATAGAATATTGTAACCAACTCAGGAATAGTAAAACCATGATGAGGGACCAAGTTCAACGTCTCGTGAAACCGATCCCAACATTGATGAAAAGACTCTCCCCCTTTTTCAGCAAAACTCTGGATATTTTTCTTTAAAGCAATTGTTTTCTGATGAGGAAAGTATTTTTTATAAAACTCTCTTTGCAATTGATCCCATGTGGTGATTCTTACAGATCTCAGATTGTTCAACCAATTTTTGGCATTTCCCTTCAAAGAGAAGGGAAACAGCCTCAGTTTGGCTGAGTCTCTTTGGGTTGCAGGGCACATGGTTTCAATTATGGCATTGAATTCTTTAACTTGCAAATAAGGCATTTCAGATGTCATTCCATGAAAATTTGGGAGGTGAGTCAAAACATTGGGTTTGACCTGATATGCATTTGCACCTTGAGCTTCATCTTCAATACAAGATGGAGCATCAGTCCACCTAGGGGTCAAATAATCATCCATCGTCCTAGGTGGCACAGCTTGATTATGTTGATTACGGGGGTCATCATTATTCTGTCGATCCGCCATTGGTTCAAAAGTAGGATCGGGCAGGTGAAGATCAACAAAAATGTCGATTCCTGGCCAATCAAATATCGGAACTTCTGCAGGATCTACTCGAACCAATCTGTTGTGTATGTCCCTACGGTAATGAGAGGACATAAACAACAAACAACCCCAATTATCAAAATAATCACCTAATTCTAAAAGAAACTAAAAAGAAAAGAATAAGAAGAAATACTCACAAAGCTGTTTTACCTCAATTGCCGCTCCCTGGCAACGGCGCCAGAAATGCTTAGCTTTTTTTATGTGCGTGTTCTAAGCGGAGGACAATTTCATCGCTGAGTAGCACTTCGCTCATGAAGAGGTCGAATCCACAGAGAACGGACTAGGGTTTCAGCTCTAGAGGACTTCTTTTGGTCTGGAGTGAACAACTTTTGTTCAAGAATGGGATTAATTCTAGGCTAAGGACTGATTAGAACTGCAGAAAGCTAATTGAAATTGTTAAACTAAGAGATGGTTCAACCTAAGGTTTAATTCACCTAGATTCTCACAGTTTTCATCTTCCTTTCCAACACACAGGGTAGAATTAGAGCCATCCAATTCTAAACTGGAAAATTCCTTCGTGGAAATCAAATCTCAGTAATTGACTAATTTCCAAGGAGATTCTAGGCATTCTTTTCTATAAATCGAGAGTCATCGACCTAAGCATTAATTGTATCATCATAGATGAACACAATTAGTCAAAGGCTTAACATCTCATTCATAATTTCTGGAAACAGAATATCCATGGAAATTATCTCTCAACAGTAAAGCATTATCAGGAAGAAGAAACTATGCAAAACCTATGATGAATTCCCTTTTGGTCCAACCATCTGAGATTTTACCCCTCCATTAATGGAGAATTCCTCATACTAAAAATTAAAGCAAGAGAACAGCAAGAACAAAATTGAAATATTACCTCTACTGAAAATTTGAAGTAGATTGAAGAATTCTGTCTTAAATACAAGAACTAAGCAAAATTGAATATTGATTTTCAATTCAAAACTCCCTATACACTCATCTATCAAAGAAGGAAAGAAAGGGGGGCTGGGAAACCAAGACAATTCCCAGATAACCCTAAATGTCGAGTTACAATGCTTTATATAGGTCCCTAAAACTTTAATTACAAAAGTGCCCCAAAAAGTAAAATCCGAGTGTTCTACCGGTAGAACTACCGGTAGAACAGGTGCACTGCTGATGTCCAGCTCTCTGCCAACTTTTCTGCCATTTCTACCGGTAGAACTTGCGGTAGGATCAGTTATACCGGTAGAACTTCCGGTTTGACAGGAGAACTCCAATTCTTCAGCTCTCTGTCCAATTTGTAGCCATTTCTACCGGTAGAACTTGCGGTAGAATCAGTTCTACCGGTAGAACTTCCGGTAGAACTGTGTAAGCTCCATTTCTTCAAATTCACTTGATCCTTCAATCTGCACTTGGTCTATTCATCATCCAAACAGCTTCATTCTTCACTAATTTCCTGCAATTGACCAAAGACCAACACTAGTGCAAAATTATATGAAATCAAAGGAATTAAACACGAATGAAGGTGATGGAAGGGAAATTAAGTCTCTAATTACTTAACAATTAGGTACTTATCAAGTGCCAAGAATGTAACGAATAATGCGCCGGACAATAGTTAGATGTAAATGACGTGGTTGCGTCATGAACTGGCTAACAAGGTTGACAGCATAAGAGATATCGGGCCGAGTAATTGTGAGATATACCAAGCTGCCTACTAATTTCCGATATAAGGTGGCATCCGAAAGAAGATCTCCCGTATCCTAAGACAATTTAACATTGACTTCAAGAGGAGTATCAACCAGGGCAGAGTTCTGTAGACCGGCCATCTCAATAAGGTCCAAAGCATATTTGCGCTGATCAAGAATTAAGCCTTTTTCTGAGTGATGGACTTCCAAACCCAAGAAATAGGTAAGGGGACCTAAATCCTTCATATGGAATGATTCATTAAGTGAGGCTTGAAGCTATCGAATCATCAATGAATCAGTTCCAGATATGATGATATCATCCACAAAGACAAGTAACACAGTAATCCCAGCTGACGTGTGATGAAGAAAGAGAGAAGGGTCATATGGACTCTGTTGAAAATGAAGTCGAAGAAGGGTATCTCAAAAATTTTCGAACCAAGCTCTAAATGCTTGTTTGAGACCATAGAGGGATCGATGTAAGTGAGCAACTTCATCACGGTAAGAACTCGAAATGCCAGGTGGAAGTAAGGGTATAGATATATAGATAAAATATAAAATATAATAGACTCGGACTCGCGCCTAACATATTCTAAGCGGTCGGTTGGGCCCAAGTACTTATGGGCTCAGTCGTCGGGTTTGGCGCGGGCTCAGACCTGTTGTTTAAAACCCAGGCCAGGCCTGGATATTGCTCAGCCCGGGCCATGAACGCGCATATCCAGGGGCAAGCATGAAAGGGGCGATTGCACGTACAGACCCCACGACTTCTCATCCGCATTTCGCGTGCAAAAAAGATTAGAAAAATAAAAATTCAAATGTCCGCTATCCAGAAGCTTCCGTTGTTTTTTCACTTCAAAAACCCTACTAAAACCCTAACAACCCTTCACCGCTGTCATAAGCATTTGCTCTTTTCATTCTTTCTCACCTCGCTCGCTTTGGCTTTCTCTCTCTCTTTCTCTTTCTCTCGCGTTATCGTGTCGAGGCAAAAATGTATAGGCTATCGAGGCGCTCTGTTGATACTATCCTGCGCACGGGTGGCTCACGATTTGGAAGCGTAGCTCCATCGATTTCGACCTCCCACTACTCGGTGAAAACTGATCATTTCCATCATTCATTTCTTCTGGTCATTCAATCGATTTCATGTTTATATTCCATAACATCATCAATCAATATCTGGAAATGCCTCATCTTATAAATCTTATAATACTATTTATTGTTATAGTACAGACATCACTATCTTTATCTTTTTTTTTTTTTTTTAATGTGATTTAAAGGATTTGTTTGATGCCATAAAATACAGAAACTTCATTTTTTCTTCAAATGTAATATTCATGTTAAGTGTACTTTTTTTTTTCACATACACTGATTTTCTAGCATTGTGTATTTCCAGAGCAATGCTCTAGTTTTGTGTGATATTGTAGTAGCCTAACTATGGTTTCTAAACAAATATAGTACTTTTCTATATTTATTGACAGGTTGATTTGCTTCATGCCATGAAATATGAAAACTCCATTTTTTATTCAAATGTAATGATTCATGTAAGAGCAGGGCTCTCGTAAGCGGCAACTTAGCTTATCTTAAGCTGGAATATGGCTGGTCTCACAAATTAAATTTGATTATATCTGTTTTTTGCATAATGGAACTGAAAAAATCCAATTCTGATTAGATTTATCTTGATTTTGGAGATGATCATCATCCAAAAAACAGCATAATCAACTTTGATTTTGTAGGACCAGCCCTGTTTCAGCTTAGGATAAACTAAGCCTTCATGTAAAGTGTACTTTTTGAAAATTTTTTTCACATGCACTGAATTTCGAACATTGGGCATTTCCAGAGCAATGCTCTAGTTTTGTGTGATATTGCAGTAGCCTGACTATGGTTTCTAAACAAATGTAGTACTTTTCTATATTTATTGACAGGTTGCTGAAACTGATTCCAACTTCTCTCAGTTCCCTAGTAGATGGTATTCAGTGCTAACTTCGGTAAATAAGAATACTTCATACTTGAACCTGAGAAAACTCGTTCCCGTTGCGAATTGATATGAGTCGACTGCAGCAGCAATCGATACATCTGATTCACCAGCTGAGAAGTTTGAGTATCAAGCAGAGGTACTTTCTCTTACTCCTCATGTTTTGCCTTACACATAAATGTAAGGGCATTTAATTTTTATCTGGTTTTTGGTTTGGGTGAAGGTGAGTTGCCTCATGGACCTTATAGTTCATAGCTTATACAGCAACAAAGAAGTGTTTCTCCGTGAGCTCATTAGGTAAGTCTATTATATCTATTTTTTGACTTTGTATCATTATCAGTAATTTGCATGCTATATCACCTAGAGCTGTGTCCATGCAAAACAAGAAAGAAAAATGCCTGCTACTAGAAATATCTAAGTAGTGGGTCCTATGATTGGTTGGCATGTGCAAACTGTTGCATAAGTACTTTGACCATCCATATTCTACACTGCCATACTCTATACAAAAGTGGTGCTTCGTGTCTGGCACTTAACAATGATTTTTGATGTCAAAATGTGCAATTGTGGAGTAACTATAAATGGGGAATTCCAGCCTTGCATCCTTCTGCATTACTTGAGTGACTAATGCCTGGGGCATATTTGGAAACGGCTGTGGATTCTGTGGCTTGTGGAACTCACTATTTAGGTTTTTTTTTTTTTTGGACTTCTTCAGCGTGTTTTCTTCAAGCTATGAAATTTGAAACTTTTTTTTTTTTTTTTGATGTAGTGGTTGAGAGAGAGAGAGAGAGAGAGAGAGAGAGAGAGAGTATCTGCGGCAGAAAAAATCGTATTTTGATCCCTCCCTCATGGACTATAGAATTCTCAACAAGTTGGATTTTTTTTAATTGTGTGTGTGTGTGAGGGTCAGTGACGCTTTTCCCCTAGCATTTTTGTGGACAATTTTCACATCAAACTTCAAATTTACCCATCTAGAGCAAATGACTCTTCTTCTATGGAAATATGGTTGCCGAAATGTCCCCTTTGTTCGGCATCAATTCTCCACTGTTTCTAGTAATGTCAGACACTATAGCTAGACTGGCCGAGTCCTTGTGTGCCATTGTGGAATGTGTAGTAGATTCAAGTTGTCCTTTGGGTGGGCTTGATTGTGTAGGTGTCTTTGCCCAAAGGGCCAGTTCAATCAAATGAATGGCTGTGTTTGTGTGAAATAAATGATACGTAGTAAACTCTCCAACTGTCAACATGAAACATGTATTCCTGCCTTCTGAATAGGTTGTCTGTTCGAATTTTGGGGTAGGAAATATGAATGTTGGGGTTCTATTTTTTTTTGCTCAGCTTGGGTGCTATATCCATAAGTATTGCCCTGCAAAATGAGACATTGACATGTTTAGCCAACTTAATCTATCAACAAGATTCAATTTTTTGTTGAATATAAATTTGACCTTACAGGGATTAACGTTACTTTAGGGGTGTTGTAACATAGTTGGAAGTTGCTCATCGTTACAGTTATGAGGTTGTGGGTTCAAGTCATATTACGTATTAAAAGAAAAAGAAATAAAATATGAATTGAACACATGGGGAACTATTTGATTTACATTGATGAATTTTTTTTCAGCAATGCAAGTGATGCACTGGACAAACTGTGGTTTTTGAGTGTTACGGAGCCGGAGCTTTTGAAGGAGGCTGTTGATCTTGACGTTCGCATCCAGACAGACAAAGACAATGGAATCATCACCATTACGTAAGTCCTATAATTCTCCATCTGCAGACATGGGTATTATAATGATGGAACAAAGAACTTTTCAAAGAAAACAAAACATTTCTAGAAAAATATTAGGTACCATTACCAATCCCTTTGAGGGTATGCACCTTTTATATCTTTGTTTATGAAATGTTTACAAGTATCCCCCTTAACTGGGTGATCCCCATGGTTGGGGCAACTGAAATCTATCCAAAATATAATACAGATTTGTTTAGAAAACTATATCCAGCGGGAGCATGTAAAATAGTAGTCTTGTGGGGTCCACATGGTATAGTCACCTCAAATGGGCAACTAAAATCTATCCAAAATTTCCTAGAAAACTATGTTTAATAGGAGCATGTAAAATAGTAGTCCCTGTGGGGTCCATACCTAAATTGTTCTAATATTATACAATGCTTGGTCCTCAATTACTGGTTGTTTTCATTTGGTCCTAATGTTTGTGAAAGGAAGCCATCTATGAGCTTTTAAGATTGGGTCCCATTTGGCCTACACATCACAGTTTTAAAAAATAAACTAGGTTTTTTTTTTTTCTTTCTTTTTTGTGTGGGTGTGGGTGAAAATCTAAAAAAAAAAAAAAAAAATAAATCAAGAAATATATTTTTATAACTGCAACCTATCTGAGGATTTGGCTTTACATAGATCAAAATTGGGATGCAAAATTCGTGTGGCCGACCCCAAACATAGTTGGGATTTGGGACAAGGCTTTGATTATTATGATGATGATGATAACTTTGAATTTTGATGAATCATCCAATTTCATTGTTTGAGAATGAATTAAAGTGTGATTATGCAGCCAGCTTACCAATTTTCATAATTCCAATTGTTGTTTCTTTTTAGACTCGTCATTAATTAGGATTAAATTATTAGTTGTATGGGCCATGGAGAATAAAGATTGATAATCAGTCAAATCATTTTAAAAATTTAAACTACCAAACTACCTTGAGAACATAAAAGCTGACAAAAATGCTATAAAATGAAGATGCATTGGTCATAACTCCTACTCATGAGTATTGACGTAACATATTGTTTATTTTCATCATAAAATTTAATTATAAGTTAAATAAATACCCTGTTGAGAGTAGCCAATCACCATGTTAATATGTTATCATTCAATATATTGAGATCTTCATTATGCGTGTGGGCATGTAGCATTGTCAATTGTTTTTCCATAATTGAACTCAATACCTCGTAGAAATCAATTATAAGTTGAATTCCATTATCACCTTCATCATCCTATCTATCTATCTTTTGTGTGTGGTTTTTTTTTTTTTTTTTGGGGGGGGGGGGGGGGGGGGGGGGGTGGTCCAAATATTTGGCTGGGGCCTATTGGTCTAAGTTGATGGGGACTCACATGTTCATTTTAACCCCTTGATCAATAGCCCACAAATTTTCACCATAAAGAATGGGTGCACAGTCGATCCAATGGTCTAGTCCATTTGAATGAGTGCAAACCCAAGGATTCTGAAGTAGAAAATCTCAAAATGCTTGGCACCACTCCTTCAACAAATCTATAGATTTATCCACATGGCGGCAGTCCAAATAGTCATAAAGATTATGGCTCGAAAGAACTTAGGAGGAAAAGTCCTCGCTATAGTTCAAGATAGAAGACTCTCAAACTTCAAGCAAAGTTTGTTAGGAGCCATAGAATCTTCCGGAGATACTGGCATTTTCAAAATTGAACATATTAAAGAGATAGAAAACTGCCTTCCCGATGCATTAACAAGAGAAATGATCTTTGTTTTGCAGAAAATGAAAGGAAGCAAAGGCAAGGCAAAGATGACCAACGCCGAGCAAGAAGCTCAGGCCATAGAATTCAGTTAATAGAGTAATAGAGAATAGAAAAAGACATCCCAAAAATCTTTGAACCTGCAGTTTGTCAGTAAGAAATTCAGGAAACAAGTTTATTTTTTCGAGGACATGATTTTGTAATTCTATTTCTCCTTTGTTGATTATCATGCCTAAAAAGTTGATTCTTTCAACTTCTAATTCCATTTTCTTCTTTTTACCAAGAGTGTATTAGAAATGGGAAAGAGTAAAGGATGTAGATTTATCAGGAAACAGGTTTATTTTTTCGAGGACATGATTTTGTAATTCTATTGAGAGCTTAGTAATGAAAAGATCTCGGATTCAGAGTCAGTATCTTCCTGAACTCTTCGATAATCATTGTACTCTTCTTCAGACATCTGGTCTATAATTTGAAGAGTTTTTGTATTTTTCATTTTTTCCCTATTAGGACATTTATTTGCAAAATGTCCTTCTAAGGGCAAAACAATTTTGGGAATTATTTCAAATTATTTTTTGTAACATCCCCGTCATCGGAGGAGATGAAAGATTTGCCAAATGTATTTTATGCTCCTTTTTGTTTTGGCTGAAGATGATTATGTCATCTACATATACTAAACAAAATTGATGATGTTGTTTGAATATATTATCCATTCTTCTTTGAAAAATTTGAGGAGCATTTGTTAATCCAAATGGCATAACTAGCCATTCATATTGTCCTAGAGGTGTGCTGAAAGCTGTAAGAGGAATGCTTTCCTCTTCCATCTTTATCTGCCAGTAACCAGATTTGCAGTCAAATTTACTAAAGACAGTTCTCTCTTGGACTTCTTTAATTAATGCTTCTTTGTTTGGAAGAAAATAACCATCTCTTATGGTGAAGCTATTTAGCTTTTTATAGTTAATCACCATTCTTGGCTTTTTTCTTAGCTTTTCATCATGGTTTCTTCTCTGCTATGAGGACTTTTGCTTGGTCTAATCAATCTTTGATTTAGTAACTATTTTATTTGAAGATTAAATTCTTCTCTGTCTTGAGGAGAATATTAGAATTCAAGAAGTATTTCTATAAGGCTGGATTGGAAGGAGATGAAAATGCAAAGAATATGTATTTTCATAAATTACCATATCCCTTAGGGATAAGAATTTTGAGAGATTATGAAAGCAAACCGGATGTCAATAAAAAAATTAAATACTTTGGGAGAAAGAATTTTATTTGCTCATCATTCTCTTAGAACCTTATGCATAGAAAGGAAAGCACAAAAATTATCCAGAAAACAATTAAAAGGATTTCCTGGAATATGTGATACTATGCATGATATGCCTTCTCAATTTGGATGTTACAATAGAAAACAAAAATATCATAAGAGAAGGACATATAAAGAATGGTCTAAACCAAGAAGGTTTTTCAGAAAAAGTAAAACTTGGACAAAGAAAAATAGATTTCCAAGAAAACCGTACTTCAAGAAAAGAGGTACAGAGCTTGCAAAGAAAAAAGATAAGCAGAATTGCACCTGCTTTATCTGTCACGAAGAAGGACATTTTGCAAATAAATGTCCTAATAGGGAAAAAAATGAAAAATACAAAAACTCTTCAAATTATAGACCAGATGTCTGAAGAAGAGTACAATGATTATCGAAGAGTTTAGGATCAATATCCATCATGTAATCAGGAAACACACTAAAAAAGATTATGCCAGTATCTCCGGAAGATTCTATGGCTCCTAACAAACTTTGCTTGAAGTTTGAGAGTCTTCTATCTTGAACTATAGCGAGGACTTTTCCTCCTAAGTTCTTTTGAGCCATAATCTTTATGACTATTTGGACTGCCGCCATGTGGATAAATCTATATCCTTTACTTTTTCCCATTTCTAATACACTCTTGGTAAAAAGAGGGACCATATGTTCTTCATTGGTTAAAGAGATAGATTCTTCTACACATTTTAGATAATATTTTTGTCTAAATTGCATGGCATTGATGTGATATAGTTCTTTCCAGGCAAATCTTGGTACCTGAAAGTTTTGAATCTTTTTCTCTATTTGTTCTAGCTCATATTCTGCGGCTGTGACAGTCATATGATTGTATGATTTAGTCCGACTTAGGACTCTAATCATTTTTAAATTTTCTTTTGTGAAGGCTGGACATCCAGTAGAGATATCTTTTATCTCTTCTTCATCATCAGAAATTTTTAACTTCCTTTTTTGTTTTAGGTCAGGAACTTTGACCTCTGGTTCAAGAGATTGTCTTATCTCGAGAACTTGGTTTTCTAGTTTAACCAATCTTCTGGTTATTTGGAATTCCATTTCTTGGATTCCTGCTATTAGCCGATTGTTTTGAGAGACTATCGTAGTCATATTCTCAGATGTAGATTCACATTTAGTGGCAAAAGTGTTTGCTTGGATTCCTACTTGAGATCCAATTCTTTCTTGAACTTTTTCTTCAAAATTCATAATTTCTTTTGCAATAGTTCAAAGATTAAATCTACCTTCTTGGTTAGATCCTGTACTTTTGACTCTAATAGTGATAAGAATAGTGTTCGACTAGTAGAGCATAATTTTACTAAAAATCCTTCTATAAAAAGCAAGAAGCTAAATAAGAAGGAAAAAGGGGAGGTTGAAGAATTTAATCTTCAAATAAAAGAGTTACTAAATCAAAGATTGATTAGACCAAGCAAAAGTCCTCATAGCAGTCCTGCTTTCATGGTAAGAAATCTTTGAACTATTGCAAAAGAAATTATGAATTTTGAAGAAAAAGTTCAAGAAAGAATTGGATCTCAAGTAGGAATCCAAGCAAACACTTTTGCCACTAAATGTGGGTTATCCACCTTACTGTGGAGAGTGTGACCGACAAAGAGAATCTGCTTTTGGGCAAAAAAGGAGCGCTGGATAAAGTTGCGGTCGAACGATTGCCACGGATTCTTATCTACAGTGAATATTCTTTATTCACGTGAAGGCTTTTGTCGCTTTCTTAGCGATCTAAAGCATTCTCATAATTCTCCCAACCAGTGCTGTCCAGATCATCAAAGAAATCTATGCCTTGTGTTTCTTTTTCTTGGCATATTCCAGGTGGGATATCAAAATCAGCATTATTGTCCATGACTGTTTCTATTTTCACATAATCTGAAGCCATAATAGTTTGTGATACTATAGCTTCTCTCAGATTGAAAAGTAAATGCTGATGTCTGGGAAACTGTTTTTCTTTGTCGTCATAAGAGATAATGATTCTTTCATCTCCTCCGATGACGGGGATGTTACAAGAAATAATTTGAAATAATTCCCAAAATTGTTTTGCCCTTATTTCTTGAAGGGTTAGAGTCATTCTTATGGCTTCATCTTCTTGAGTGATCCATTCAGGAATTTTAACAGCCGGCCTTAAAGAAGATAGCTCTTAGCCATATGTTGAAAGTTATCAGAGGAGAATTTGGAGGCATAGAGGCCGAACAAGATGAGAGAATAAAAGAAATAGCCAAGAGCCAGTTAACAAACCTCTCTATCTATGACTTAAGATACTTAAATGCCTTTGAAATAGAATTCAAGAAGTATTTCTATAAGGCTGGATTGGAAGGAGATGAAAATGCAACTTTTACTCTATTGTCTAAATTCTTTTCTCTCTCTCTAAATTGGCAATCTAGATAAGAATCCGTAGCAATCGTTCGACCGCAACTTTATCCAGCTCGAAAAAATAAACCTGTTTCCTGAATTTCTTACTTGGGGGGGGGGGGGAAGTTCCGTGTGTGTGGTATATGTGGGTGGACCATTAGGTGGGGCCGACTCTATGCACTGTAATGTGAGTTTTTAGGTGCTTCCGATGCTCATGGAAAGCTATGTGCATGTTTGTTTGGGCCAAACCTGGGGATGGGACAAGGAAAGATTTTGGCCCCCCTTTTTGGTGTATGACAACAGATCACGTGGGCCCCTTGATCAATGACCCACAAGTTTCATGGTTTATATATATATATATATATAAAACATTCACCTCGATCCAAAGATTCAATCCATTCGGATGGGTTGAAAACCATGGGGTTGTTGCTATTTTTTTTTTCCTTTCTTTTTTTTTTTTTGAGAGGAGGGGGGGAGGGGGTGGTTTCAGGGGGGTTCTCTTCTTAACTCCACTTATCTGTGTTTTATCTCAATATCAATAACTAGATACCGATGTTGTTTTGCAAACCACCATGCATAGAGGCAAACCTAAAATGGCTACATGGTTAATAGAGAAATGTGTCTGTAGTACATGATTAACAAAGGCTACATGGTTGATTGCAAAATGTGCCTGTGCAGTATATGATTAACAAAAGACAGAGGAAACAATGACGAACAATTAACAATTTTAACTAACATTTAACTCTGCACATTAGTGTTGAACATAATAAGTATCATTATGAATAGAACAAGTGACAGAAACAAACGACAAGTTAAATAATCCTTCAAATCATATTTCCTAATTAGAAAAAAAAGATCACAATGACATGGGTGTCCAGGGGAAAAAAATGTAAGATGTGAGTAGAGCTTTAACTCTGGACTGCCGTGATGTAGGTTCAACGATTTCCACAGTCATCCCTCCACATGTGAAGCTAGGGTTGGAAGATATTCATAGCATTGGGAGGACCAAGGGAGACAAAGTGATGGAGGGCAGGGGGTGAGGCAAGAGAGAGAGAGAGGATGCACACCTGCGATGGGACAAGGAATAATCAAAGCGTCATCATTTTTCCACTCCATTGGTTTGCATTTCCATCAAAGGAAATTGCATTTTATATTACAGCCAGAAATGCCGTATAAAGCGATTTCCGATGTGGGGATAGGAAATACAAATTGTCTCTCATGAGGAAAAGTGACAATAGATCCGATTACATTTTCCCGAGTATTGCGCCACACCGAACAATAGATTTCGGTTTCCACGACGGAAGACGACTTCTTTTCGGAGAAAAAGCGATGCACAAACGTGCCGTGCCCTTAATGTATAAAACATTTCTTCAAACAGTACAAGAAAACTTTTCTTCTAGGAAAATAAATTTTCAAGGAAGTTTTTAACAGCAAGAGGTTCAAAGAGAAACAAAGAAACATTCCTCAAAAACCTTCAAAACCCAAACTTGGGTGAATAATGGAGTCAATTTTTTAAGTGTAATGCCAAGAAGAGTGTTTTAATCTTCAAAATAGGCTGTACAAGCCTCCCTAAAACAATTGAGAAAAAGAGGGGTTTCAAAAACCCTAACTTCAGTTTGGATTGCCAAATTTCCTTGTGACTCGGCTGACTCAGTTGATTCGTTTGGGACTGGATGGGATCAGTGGAGTCCTATATGAATCAGCTGATTCATGAAGAAAATAGGGGATCAGGGGTTTATTCGACTAGTAGCCTTAAAGTTTGAGCTGAACCGTGCTACACATTGCAAATTATATCATGATTCAACAAATTTCATCTAAAAATCAAATTTAATTTTATTTTTGGTGATTGGTTTTTGGATCACTCTTTACAAATTTATCATGAGAAATCTCTTATAATGATTTGTATTCTTTGTACTTTTAGTGAAACATCGTTTTCATGATACTCTCATCTCAATTGATTATACTTTTATTTATCAATAACAAATGTTTTAAAAATAGATCAACTAATTAGTCTCTAATTGTATATAATAAACTAAAGTTTATTATTCATCCAATTTTATGCTTTATGATCTTAACAAAATTACAATGCATTTTCTTTAAGAATTAAATAGACTTTTATGTTTGGCAATAAAAGAAAAAGCCCCAATGATGTCCTAATTCTTAGTGGGATACTTAAATATGTGTGTCCGCTGTAAATATGGACAGACAACAATTGGAGTCTTTAGGTGGGCATATCTCAAGAATAGATGCTCATAAAGAACCTCCACACATAAATGAAAGAAAAAACGCTAGTGATATCATTCATTTGATTGACATTGCATCTAACTACGAATTGTTGGTAGTTATTGTCAAAGCCAGCAAGGGAAGAAGATAGAAAATGGTTTGTGAATTCGATGATCCCAGTTGAGGGTCACGATGCTTCATTATATAGATATATTGTTGCCATATAAGTTATAGTGATTGTAGCAATTACAGTCATTCTAATCTAATCATAATCTAATCATATCTCCTAATAAGGCAATGAATAGAATTACATACATGTTTGACCCACAAGTTGGGCTTTAGGTGTCATGGGCTTTGACCCACTGACCCAGATCCAGTAACCCATTTAATACCCCCCCTCAAATTGATGCGGGTGAATCAACCAACATCAATTTGCCAACTAAGAATTGGTGCGGTGGCCGAGGAAGTCCCTTAGTAAATATATCTGCAATTTGAAGCCCGGTAGGAACATGAGGGAGAGTAATAGCTTCACGTACAAATTCATCACGTATGTAATGACAAGCTACTTCAATATGTTTGGTGCATTCATGGAAGACATGATTTTCAGTAATCCTGATGGCACTTATGTTGTCGGCATATAGAGGTGTAAGACTAGATTGAGGAAATCCAAGCTCAGATAAAAGACCCCGAAGCCAGACAATTTCAGAGGTGGCGGCAGACATAGCACGATATTCTGCTTCTGTGGATGATTTGGAGACTTTATCTTGTTTTTTACACTTCCAGGAAATCAACGAGTCCCCTAAGAACATGCACTAGCCCGTGGTAGATCGTCGACTATCAGGGCAACCAGCCCAGTCAGAATCAGAGTAAGCAATGAGAGAAGTCGAATTGCCCACGGGAAAGAAAAGGTCACGAGACGGTGTATGTAGAACATACCGAAGAATGCGTCGAACAGCAATGAGATGGAGATGGCGTGGTTGAGTCATGAACTGACTAACCAGATTCACCGCATAGGAGATATCGGGCCTAGTGATAGTCAAGTAGATCAAGCTGCCGACTAAACGGCGATACATGGTGACATCAGGAAGATCACCCGAATCTAGTGTGAGTTGAAGATTGGCCTCAATAGGTGTATCAACAGGAGTTGAATTTTGAAGACCAACCATCTCAATGAGGTCCAGAGCACATTTGTGTTGATCGAGGATGAGACCTTTCTCTGCTTGATGATCCTCAAGGCCTAAGAAGTATGTGAGTGGGCCTAAATCTTTCATGTGAAAAGATTCATGTAAGGATGCTTGTAGATGAGTGATCATGCCAAAATCTGTCCCAGATATGATAATATCATCCATGTAAACCAAGAGGGCAGTAAGCCCATGTGAGGAACGATGAAGGAACATAGAAGGATCAGAGGCACTTTGAGTGAACTGAAGATGAATGAGAGCATCTCTAAATTTTTCAAACCAAGCGCGCGGAGCTTGCTTAAGATTATAGAGAGAGCGTCGTAAGCGCGCACAATCTCCTGCTGAGGCTCCTGTAATTCCTTGGGGAAGTCGCATATAGACTTCTTCCTTGAGATCACCATGAAGGAAGGCATTCTTGACATCAAATTGGTAAAGAGGCCATGAGTGAGAAGCAGCAAGGGCAAGAACAGTACGGATTGTTATCATTTTTGCAATCGGAGCAAAAGTTTCTTCATAATCGATGCCATACTCCTGTCGGTTACCCAATGCTACTAATCGTGCTTTATAGCGATCCAACGAGCCATCAGCCTTGAGTTTGACTGAGAAAACTCATTTGCAGCCAATAGGTTTTGTAGAGGAGGGACATGGAACAATATCCCAGGTATGATTATCCTATAGTGCAGGTAATTCTTCGTGCATAGCCTTTTGCCAACAGTCATGCTTCACCGCTTGTGAGTAAGAAGTAGGAATAGCAATGGAGGAGAGGGTAGCAATCAAGGGTGTGTGAGTGAACCTATATTTTTCCGGAGGCTTGGAGAGACGAGTAGAGCGCTGAAGCTGAACTGGAGATGAAGTAGTATGTGATATAGTGGGGGCAAGATCAGGTGCCGGCGAGGGATCCAGAGGGGGAGGCAGTAATGGAGCGTCCTTTTGACGACGTCGTTCATAAATAATGAGTAGAGACGAGATTGTGTTAGAAAAAGCAAGTAGATGAGAAAAAGAAGGTAAAGGAGAGGAATGGGTAGAAAAAAAACGTTGATTTTTAAAAAAAAGTGACATTTCGGGAGATGCAAAGACAATTGAGCATAGGATCATAGCAGATATACCCTTTTTGGTGAGAAGCATAGCCAAGGAATGCACATTGAGCTGATTTAGCAGTTAATTTTGTTCGTTCAGTAGGAGGAAGATGAACAAAACACACACATCCAAAAATACGCAGGTGGGTATAAGTAGGATCTGTATGAAAGAGACGAAAGTAAGGTGTTTGATTGGCGAGGAGATGAGATGGCAACGATTGAATAAGTGAACCGCAGTGGCTAAAGCTTCGGACCAAAATTTTGCCGGAACGAAAGATTCTAAGAGAAGGGAACGAACGGTATCGAGGAGATGTCTGTTTTTTCGTTCAGCCACTCCATTCTGTTGAGGAGTGTAAGGCACGATCGCTGCGATAAAATCCCGTGTGTGTTCGTAAATAAGTTTGAAACTGGTGAGACATATTTTTCCTTCCGGAGTCGGATAAGAGAATTTTTATGCGAGTAGAAAACTGATTTTCAACATAAGCCAAAATTTTTTGGAAAGCATCAAAGACTTCAGATTTTGAATGCAAGAAATATACCCATGTGAATCTATTATGATCATCAATAAAGGTGACAAAATATTTAAAATGTGTGTGAGAGATTACAGGAGTAATCCCCCAGACATCATTATGAATAATGTCAAAGCAATTTGAAGCCATAGTAGATTTGGAAGAAAATGGAAGAGCTTTGCTTTTTCCAAGTTTGTAAATAGAACACTCATCAGAAATGTGACGAAAAGAAATTTTATTTTCATTAATACCACCAGTGTTTAACATCAAAAATAACAATTTTGAATGAGGATGGCCTAATCTATTATGCCGGAGCCTCCAGACATCTTGAGGAGAAAAACAAGAAAAAGCAGAGATTTGTTTATTTGGAAAGGAAGGCATAACAATAGGAAATAGGCGTCCACACTTAGGCCCCTTCGCGATCACCGTCCCTAACACTCGATCCTGGTTAACACAACAGAGCGAGAAAAGGAAACATTACAATTATCATCAATCAGTTGTCCAACAGACAGTAGATTTGTAGTTAGATGAGGAGATAGAAAGACATTTGTGAGAGGTAATGAGTGAATGATATCACCAGTAGCTGTAATAGGAAGCTTTTGACCATTAGCAGTATGGACTTGCAGATTTCCGTCATATGGTTGCATGTTAGAGAGATGAGTGGTGGAGGAGGTCATGTGATTGGAAGCCCTGACAATTGCAGCATGTAGAAGGGATTTTGAATTTGAATCTGTATTTTCGTGTATATTCATTGGAGATTTTCTCCCATTATATAGAGTACAGATGCCTTATCAAAGGCTACAAATCAGGTCTACAAATCAGCTAATCTAATTACAATCTAATATTAAGGAAAGAATATTAGACCAAATCTAATTACAATCTAATTAAAGAAGGAAGAAAGCTGTGCAAATGTTTGACCAAATCCACCGAGATTGGATACCACCATATTGGGCCTGGGCCTGAGCCATCTTGTGTTTGACACCCCCCCTCAAATTGAGGCGGGGGAATCCACGAGCATCAATTTGCTAACCAAGAATTGATGGCGAGGTCGCGGAAGCCCCTTTGTGAGGATATCGGCATTTTGAAGATTGGAAGAGATGTGAGGAAGGCTAATCACATCATGCTTGTATTCGTCGCGTATAAAATGGCTATCAATCTTTATGTGTTTAGTGCGTTTGTGAAAAATTGGATTGGCAGTAATATGAATTGCACTAGTATTTTTTGCATAGAGTGGTGTGACACTATCAGCAGGAAATCCGAGATGTGAAAGCAACCCGTGAAGCCAAAGAATTTCTGAACAAGCAGCAGACATGGCACGATACTCAGCTTCGGTGGAAGATTTGGAGACTTTATTTTATTTCTTACATTTCCATGAAATCCAAGCTATCACCCAGATACATGCACTATCCCGTGGTAGAGCGCCGAGTGTCCGGACAACCCGCCCAATCAGCATCTGAGTATGCTTTGAGTGTAAGGGAGTTATTGGCCGGATAAAATAATCCACGGGTTGGTGTCCGAATTAGATATTTAATAATACGTCGGACTGCAGCCAAATAAAGATGTCTAGGATCAGACATGAATTGACTGACTAAATTGACTGCATAAGAAATATCAGGATGAGTTATCGTCAAGTAGATCAAGCTGCCGATGAGGCGACGATAGAGGGTAGGATCAGAGAGAGGATCCCCACTGTCTTGCTGAAGTTTAACATTGACTTCTACAGGAGTATCGACGGGAGCAGAACCATGAAGTCCAGCCATTTCAATTAATTCAAGAGCATATTTATGTTGATGGAGTACGATGTCTTTTTTAGATTGATGAACTTCAAGACCTAAAAAATAGTTTAGAGGGCCAAGATCTTTCATGTGGAAAGATTCATGAAGAGAGGCCTGAAGGTGTTGAATCATATCTGCATCGGTACCTGTAATGATGATGTCATCCACATAAACAAGAAGAATAGTTATCCCCGTAGAAGCATGATGAAGGAACATGGATGGATCATATGGACTAGGATGGAACCCCAAGTGCCTAAGAGCATGTTGGAACTTTTCAAACCATGCCTGGGGGCTTGTTTGAGACCATAAAGAGAACGCCGTAGTTTGGCAACAACACCCGTGATGATAGATGAAACTCCCTGAGGGAGGCGCATATAGACATCTTCTTTGAGATCACCATGAATAAATGCATTCTTGACATCCATCTGGTATAGAGGCCAGGATTGGGATGCTGCAATGGTAAGAATAGTCCTAACAGCTGTCATTTTTGCTACAAGAGCAAAAGTCTCTGCATAATCAATACCATATTCCTGCCAATTACCCAGAGCGACAAGACGCGCTTTATACTTAGTCAGAGTCCCATCAGGTTTGAGCTTGATAGAATAGATCCACTTGCAACCAATTGGCTTAACAAAAGAAGGACACAAAACCACATCCAATGTATGATTTTGCGCAAGAGCATCCAATTCATCCTGCATAGCGTTATTCCAACACTCATGCTACACAGCCTGGGAATATGAGTTTGGAATAGAAGTAGAAGATATGGTGGCCATCAAGGAAGTGTGGGTAAATCCATAATGAGTTGGAGGTATTTAAATCCGAGATGAACGGCGTAAGGGAGGGTCTCCAGTTGGACCAGATGCAGTTGGGGGATCGTTAGGGGGACTATGTGTGGTCGCAGCTTTACTCCGCCTTTGATAAATGAAAGTAGGATCAAATTTAACAAATGGTGTTTTGTCCGAAAAACCAGGGAAGGAAACAACAGATGAGGACTCTACAGAATCAAGATGTTGGAAAAAATATTGATTTTCGAAAAAGACAACATTATGGGAGGTACGAAAGCGCCATATGTGAGGATCATAACAAAGAAACCCCTTTTGATGACTAGCATATCCTAGAAATGCGCATTTAGCAGATTGGGCAGTAAGCTTGTTACGCTCAGAAGGAAGTAAATGTACAAAGCACACCAATCCAAAACCATGTAGATCATCATAAGACGGTGTAGTTTTGTATAATCGATAAAAAGGACTCTCATTTTCTAAAGAAAAAGAGGGTAATCGATTTATAAGGTGGACAACAGTGCTAAAAGCTTCTGTCAAAAAATGTGTAGGAACAGAGGATTCAATAAGAAGAGATCGAGTAATATCAAGGAGATGTCTATTTTTCCTTTCGGCGACCCCATTTTGCTGAGGGGTATAAGGACAAGATTTTTGAGAAATTATTCATTTTTGTTGTAAAAAAGTTTTAAACTCTGTAGACACATATTCACCCCCCGAATCAGAACGTAAAATTTTAATGCAAGTGGAAAATTGATTCTCAACATAAGCTAAAAACATCTTGAAAACATTAAAGACATCAGCTTTAGAATGCAGAAAATAGACCCATGTAAATCTACTATAATCATTAATAAATGTCACAAAATATTTATAATGAGCATGAGACAAATGAGGAGCAATACCCCAAACATCACTATGGACTAAATCAAAACACTGAATGCTATTAAAAGTAGGGACAAAAAAAGGAAGAGTCTTACTTTTTCCAATCTTACATGTAGCACAATCAAAAGAAACAAACTTAGAAAAGCCTATTGAGTTTAACAATCCAGAATTAACCATGTGAGACATGGTTTTAAAATTAGAATGTCCAAGCCTACTATGCCACAACTGACAATTATTTTAAGTAGAAAAACAAAAATCATTTGCTTAATTATTCCTAATTGGAGTAGATAGATCAAGAGAAAATAAGCGTCCATGTTTAGGCTCCCTCGTGATTCCCTCCCTGTCATCTGGTCCTGCACAACACAACCAGAGGAAGAAAATGAAACATTTCAGTTGTTTTCAATGAGTTGTCTAACTGAAAGAAGGTTTGAAATTAAATTGGGACAGTGATAAACATTCTTTAAGGGCAAGATACTGAAAATATCTCCAATTGCAGTGATAGGAAGACGTCCACCATCGGCGGTTTGAACATGAGTATTGCCAGTATATTTTGTCAAGCTAGAGAGTTGTGCACTGGAATGAGTTAGGTGATTTGATGCTCCGGAATCAAGATACCAAATGGAAGAAGGGGTTTTAGATTTACCTGTGATGCCAAGTGCAGAAAATGCATTGACGATCATTTGTTGAACTAATTCAGGAGTGAGAGCAGGGGAAGAAGAACCAGGCTGTGAAGGCACAGATGTGGACGCAGCATTAGCAGTAGAATAGTCTATCTTGGCAGCATAGGCATTGGGAGTCCAAGTTTGTGGACGGCGGCAACATTCAGTAATGATGTGTCCCTTCTTCTTGCAGTAATTACAAAATTTCTGGTTACATTGTGTTGCAAGGTGTACATAATTTTTACAAGAGTAGCATTGGACTTTGCTCATATTCCGAGTCCGAGGAGTTGGAGAAGACTGTGAGATCTGAAGAGATTGAGTGTTCCCTTTAGCAGAGTATGCAATAGGATAAGTCGCAGTGTGCTGTTGTTCCAGATGGGCTTTTGTGCGAATACGTTGTTCTTCTCGTAGAAGCTCATTCAAACAAACATCCAAAGATGGTAATGGGCTCCGGCTCAGCAGAGACAATGTTACAGTCTCATATTCAGAACGCAATTTCATCAAAAACTGGTCCCTGTGACTTGAGGCTTGAAGGTCTTGTATAGTTTTAAGAACATTGTTCGGAACAGAAGCATATTTAATCCCATCATATTCACTCCACAAGTTGCGGAAACCGGAATAGTAGTCCTGAATGCACAAGGTGCCTTGACTGTATTCTGCAATTTCACACTCAAGTTGAAATTGTCATGTAGAATTATCTTGATGATAAACTATCAGCAAGTAACCCCACATCTCCTTAGAGATCGTGTAGGGTTTGAGGTTCAGAATCAGATGAGGTTCTACAGCCCCAAGAATCCATGTTTTAATTTTTGCATCTTTTGTATTCCAAGTAGAAATCTTTTTATCATCTTCTGTAGGCTTTGGATCTGAACCAGAAACAAATCCCCATAATTCCTTGGCCTCAAGATATAATTGAAATTGAAAAGCCCATGCTGGATAGTTTTTACCATCAAATCGAATCAATTTAACTTCTGACTTCTCCATTTAGAACCAAACTAAGAGAAGTATGTGAAAACAGATAGGCCAGAAGCTATGTGCAAGAATCCATAACCAACAGACAGCAGTCTGTGAAAAAAAAATCACAGAATCACAAAAAAAGGTCCAGGCGATCCTAAAATTAGCTATTGATTCCCTACGTGGGGCCCACTGTTTGATCAAATGGAGAATCAGATCAACGAGGTGGAAGTATTACTAAAATATCTTTCCAGTAATACAAGTTTTACTAAAATCCATCCACAATCCAAGATTTTGTGTGGCTGTGATCAAAATTATCTGATAAAACTGGAAAATCACAAGAGGGGTCCAAAAGCCTACCTCTGATTCCGGAAAAATGTTGAAAAAATCACCAAAATTATCAGTAGAGATGGTCGACCAAGATGGTATGGTCTGCTGATGTTGCTGTGTTGATCCGAGGTGGGCCCCTGATGAGTTGCTCCAAACGGCTGACGAGATTGGTTCCCAGAACCCAAAATAATACTTAGAGTTCTCTGCTGAGTCAATACAGAGGTCCAAAAGTCTCTGATTAACTGTCGATCAAGATAGAATGATGTTCTTGATGAACTTGGGTTGATCGGAGGTGGGCCACCAGTGATCAGACGTCAAGATGTTGATGAAGCACTATGCTAACATGCACGAACAGTCACAAGCAGAGTGCTATGACTGTTATATCACCAAGATTCGACAACAAGGTCGAAAAGGAAAGCTAGAAGAAGACCTAGCTCTGATACCATGACAATCGCAGCATGTAGAAGGGATTTTGAATTTGAATCTGTATTTTCGTGTATTTTCATTGGAGATTTTCTCCCATTATATAGAGTACAGATGCCTTATCAAAGGCTACAAATTAGGTCTACAAATCAGCTAATCTAATTACAATCTAATAGTAAGGAAAGAATATTTGACCAAATCTAATTACAATCTAATTAAAGAAGGAAGAAAGCTGTGCAAATGTTTGACCAAATCCAGCGAGATTGGATACCACCATATTGGGCCTGGGCCTGAGCCTGAGCCATCTTGTGTTTGACAAGCCCCAAAATCAGTAAACCATATGGAGGAAGAGGATTGGTGGTTACCTGAAATGCCAAGTGCAGAAAAGGCATTTATGATCATTTGTTGAATAAGCTCAGGAGTGATCCGAGGAGCATTATTTGAGGTAGGAGGTGGTGAAGTCATGACCGGTGCTGAAGGACTATCATTGGAAGTAGTAGCATCTGCAGTGTTGACATGATATGCTCGTGGAGTGCGATTTTGTGGCTGCTTTTTGCATTCATAAATAACATGACCATTTGATTTGCAGTAATTACAAAACTTGGTCTTACACTGCTAGGCATAGTGTCCATAACTTTTGCAGCTAAAGCACTGGATTTTGTTGAGATCTTTTGCAGGAGGTTGCCCTTTAGTAGCAGAAGTAGTATGATGAACGATCCCTCCTTGACCATGATAGACACCAGGGGTGTGACTTGTAGTGGCAGCATATGCGACACCAGGAGAGTTTCCTGAGGATTGTTGCTTCAGAACATGCTGAGTGAGCTGACTTTGTTCCTCTCGTAAAAGTTCATTAAGACACTCATTTAGGGATGGAGATGGAACCTTGCTTATCAGATTGGAACGAATGATCTCATATTCAGATCGCAATTTCATGAGGAACTGGTCTCTGTGAGAAATTGCCTGCAATTTTTTAAACTCTGAAAGAGCTGCCTCAGATACATTGAGGTATTTGATTTCATCATATTCTGCCCATAAATTGAGAAAACCCGTATAATAGTCCTGGATGGAAGAAGTGCCTTGGGAATACTGAGCAATCTCCAGCTCAAGTTGGTATTGACGGGCAGAGTTCCCTAGGTGATATACTTGTTTCAGATATTCCCACATCTCTTTGGAGGTCTTGTAGGGTTTGAGGTTCAGAATATATTGTGGTTCAACATAACCAAGAATTCAGGTTTTTATCTTGGCATCCTTTGTATTCCAAGCGAGTATTTTTTTTCATCTTCCTTAGGGTGTGGATCCAATCCTGAAACAAGTCCCCACATTTCCTTTCCTTCAAGATAGACTTGAAATTGATAGGACCAGGAAGTATAATTTTTTCCATTAAATTTGATCAAAGCAATTTCATGCTTTTCCATTTCAATAATCAGGAAACTGTTCAAGAAAATCCAACTGTTCTTAGATCAATTGATAAGGAATGTTGACCAGCTATGAGAGGACTTCTAACTTTTGTAATTGATCAATTAGAGAAGACAACACCTTAAAAAAATACACTTTTTCCAAAAAAAATGTCCCAGGCGAGCATGAATTTGGAGATAGAATGGAGTGCAGCAGATAACAGGTGTGATTTATGATCAATCAGAGATCATAGAGTGATGAAGAATAAAAATTTGCATAAAAAGAGCCTGATTGCTCACCAAAACGAGCTAAATCCAAAAACTTGGACGGCTGAGATGAAAAGATACTGCAGAAACTGAAATTTCTCTAGAAGGGGTAGAAATCCTACCTCTGTGATGCTAAAAATCCTAAAAAAATGTCCACAAATACCAGAAGAAGTAGGCGACCAGAGTGGTTGCAGTTTCCAGATGCAGTAGTGTGGATCTGGGGTGGGCTGCGTATGATCATACCAGTGGGTGAAGATTTCTTGAGTAGAGAAGAGACTAGACGACTTCCACTGCTTGGAAGATAGAGTAGATCACTCAGAAACATCCTGTATAGAGTTGTGTTGCTTAGGGCTCTGATACCATGTCAAAGCTAGCAAGGGAAGAAGATAGAACATGCTTTGTGAATTCGATGATCCCAGTTGAGGGTCACGATGCTTCATTATATAGATATATTGTTGCCATATAAGATACAGTGATTGTAGCAATTACAGTCATTCTAATCTAATCACAATCTAATCATATCTCCTAATAAGGCAATGAATAAAATTACATAGCTGTACACATGTTTGACCCACAAGTTGGGCTTTAGGTGTCATGGGCTTTGACCCACTGACCCAGATCCAGTAACCCATTTAACAGTTATATCAAAAGTGCCCTTAGATATACAGTCTTCAACCTTCTGTTTATAAGAGGGGTGTCAGATGGATAGGATTACCAGATACAGGAATTCGTTTGCAGTACACTTTACTGTTTTGATATTTAAAATAGGCTGTACAAGCCTCCCTAAAACAATTGAGAAAAAGAGGGGTTTCAAAAACCCTAACTTCAGTTTTGCTTGCCAATTGAGCCCATTTCCTTGTGACTCGGCTGACTCATTTGATTCGTTTGGGACTGGATGGGATCAGTGGAGTCCTATATGAATCAGCTGATTCATGAAGAAAATAAGGGATCATGGGTTTATTCGACTAGTAGCATAGATAAATCTCTTATAATGATTTGTATTCTTTGTACTTTTAGTGAAACATCATTTTCATGATACTCTCATCTCAATTGATTATACTTTTATTTATTAATAACAAATGTTTTAAAAATAGATCAACTAATTAGTCTCTAATTGTATATAATAAAATAAAGTTTATTATTCATCCAATTTTATGCTTTATGATCATAACAAAATTACAATGCGTTTTCTTTAAGAATCAAATAGACTTTTATGTTTGGCAGTAACAGAAAAAGTCCCAATGATGTCCTAATTCTTGGTGGGATGCTTAAATATGTGTGCCTGCTGTAAATATGGACAGACAACAATTGGATTCTTTAGGTGGGCATATCTTGAGAATTGATGCTCGTAAAGAACCTCCACTCATAAATGAAAGAAAGAACGCTAATGATATCATTCATTTGATTGACATTGCATCTAACTACGAACTGTTGGTAGTTATATAACAAGGGCCCTTAAATACAGTCTTCAACCTTCTGTTTATAAGAGGGGTGTCAGATGGACAGGATTACCAGATACAGGAAGTCGTTTGCAGTACACTTTACTGAAGGGAACCGGTTAAGTCCTCTCGAATTGGATTGCTAAAAGTGTGCCTTCTATATAGAGTGCTGGTCAAATAAAATTTTGCATCACTTGGACCAAGTGTTCTGTAATTCTTTCTTGTAACATGTAGCAAAATCTTGCTTTCCACAAAGCTGTTGGTAGAAGCCATGCATAATGAATATAGAGGCTCTGCATGACAACTAATCATTCATAATACATGCAGTGATACAGGCATTGGCATGACCAGACAAGAACTCGTTGACTGTCTTGGAACCATTGCACAAAGTGGAACGGCAAAGTTCTTGAAGGCACTGAAGGTATGCTAAGTTCACAAAACCATAGTGACCTGCCGCTCAGTTTTCTCTTATGTGGGTACTATTCAGAAAAATGATTTTTTTTTCACAGGATAGTAAAGATGCTGGCACAGACAACAATTTGATCGGTCAATTTGGTGTTGGGTTCTATTCAGCATTCCTCGTTTCTGACAAGGTATATCCAAAATCCTATGAAATAAACTTTGTCTTCCCTGCATCCTGTCATAAAAATGGGTAGATACACTGGGCTTTTGTTTTGGTAATACAAGCATTTGTTTTGCCTGGCCCCTTTGTCACTTTAAACATGCCTCGAGAAGTTGATTAACGTAATCATTTGCTCTAGGACCATCTTGTGAGAATTTTTTTTTTTTTTAGTCAGGAAGGGCAGATTTTTTATAGTGTTCATCTGGTGGACATATACATAGATGCTAATTTGTTAGATTCATGGAAAAGGCTGAAGCTTGACATGTTATTGAGTTGTTAAACGGGAGTTGGCAGAGGAGAGAGTTTAGAGATCAGCAGGAAAAACTACAACCTTGATTCTGAGAAGCCATTCGAAGGAAAGGTGCCTTGATACGGGTGCGCCCAAAGGGGGACCGTTTGTCTGAAGGAGTCAGAGAAACAGTCGATGTACAATGAGGAGGTTCATTTTGATTCATAGGGATATAAGCTAGGGGGGCAATGTTTCTAAATCTTTATATGGTTTGCTTAAGGCTCCTTTACTCTATTTTCGTTGGGTATCGTTTTAATGGTGAATGTTTTTGTTGAGGAGTTTAGAGGCTGGATCTAAATTTCTGAGATCTCTTGAAGCAATTTGAATGTGTGTGCTACAGCCCTTCGACTTTAAGGGCGTGTTTGGATGTGCGGTGAAGTGAGGTGAGGTGAGGTAAAGCCTCCATTATCCAGACAAGAAAAGACAATTGGTCATATCAAAAGTACACAATTTCAAAATTCCCTCCATCTTTTTCAAAAAAAGTAAAAAAAATCTCCTTTCTCTACTAAAAGACAAAAAAGCTCCAATTTTCTATACAAAAAGTCAAAAAGATTCCATACCAAACAACTAAAAACAAAACACCATCATAACACCTTATATTTTATTCTCTCTTGATTTGATGCTTCACCTCACCTCACCTCACTTCACCGCAGATCCAAACACGCCCTAAGGAATGAGTGATAGCAGATGTCAGCATGGTTGGAGAACTCTCCGAGTTGACTCTTGACTCTCTCGAGCCATCTTGTTTTGACGAAGGACCAAGTCAAATACAAGGGAGACTCGGCGGAGTCGTCTCATTTTAATTAGTTGTTTGCATTCTTAATCATTTGATAGGCAAATCTAATTTTAAACAACTAATATTTATTTTTAAGTAATTGTGCACTAGGTTTGGAGGTCAGCAATTGAAACATGATGAATTGAATATAATTTGAATCATATATTTAATCTTTTACATTCAATACTTGGACCAGAAAATTATGTAATATACAATATTGTTTCTTTTATTTTCCTTATTGTAGTACTTTTCTTGCATATATAACTTTATTACTTTTAATTGATTATCATGAATGCATGTAAATAAATGTATGCTCATGTTTTATAAGTAATGGATTCATTTTTATATATTTTTGAAATTATTTAAAAAAAAATTACCCTCCCTAGTCCATACATTGAGTCTATCTGAGTCAATTTTTTTTTTTTTTTTTTTTTTGAGTCGAGTCCAAGTCTCGAGTTTTCCAAGCTTGGCTGTCAGTGATTAGATTTCCCTTTGTAACGCTAATGATACTTTTTAGTCTTTACCAAGAACAATAAGAGGGACAAGAAACTTGTCATTCTAAAGATGGCCATTTGTGCTAGTCCAGCATGCCAATTATGAGGATTGCAGTGCTCACCATGTTTCAAGGGTACAGTTGTAGACACTGTGATGGCTAGAGCCAAAACTGTTGTTTAATGGCTGATATGCAGCCTTTCCCGTTATATTTATTTATTTATTTGGTTATATTCTTATTTAAGAGAAATATTTTGTAGAAAGTTAGAGAAATTGAAAGATTTCAAACCATTCTTAATGGCTTTCAAACTTATATCTAAACCCTATGTATTTTATGTTTCTGACTGTTCTATTCACATAACAGTAATTATGGAAACCAAAACCAGTACACAACACGAAACTGTCATGCGACGGTCGTTGTATTAACTATGATGCTCGGTGCAGCCATGTCTCATCTTTGGTTAAGCATGGTGGGTACAATGATGAAAACTTTGATCTAGAAAGGATTGCAGATCAGATGGTGAAAATTGGAAAAGTGGTGGTGATTTCCTTTGGATATAATCAAATATGATATGCAATATTTTGTGAAGAATTATTGAATAAAGGGAAGCTCCATGATCTTCAATGTTCCATTAATTGTGATTGTGCTTTAAGTCTTTGGTCTCTTTAATGTGTGTATAGTTGATCTGTTACATAGGTGAATGGGGCCCTGATAAGTGTTTTGTTTTGTTTTTATTGGAGCTTTTCTGTTATCATTAAACGATTTATATGGTAACTCTAGAAGGTCAAATATTTAAAAGGGTAAGTTGGATGAACGTACAAATTGTCAAAAAGTTTCTTTAATTGGTAACCTTAGTACAATTATTTTTGGTACAAACTTAATAATTATAAAGAGAGTAACGTTTAATATATCTGTAAATAATTTGTAAATCCTGAATTGTTTTTTACTCGGGAAAAGAGTTTCCTGAGAATTTCATGCATAGTTCATTATTATGTAAATATTTACCTGAGTTTTTCTGAATATTGTAACATTGGTTCTAATGGATAGGTTATGTTTTGCATTGCCCCATTGAGAAAAGTACTTGTCATTGGCAGGTAATTGTCTCAACAAAGAGCCCGAAATCTGATAAGCAATATGTATGGGAAGGAGAAGCCAATGCGAGCTCTTATACAATTTGAGAGTAGATGGATCCAGAAAAACTCATTCCAAGAGGGACCCGTCTTACACTATTTCTTAAGGTTAATTTCTCTTCATTTATGTCTTACATATTGCATGTTAGTGTTATTCCAGAAGTTGTATGCTAATATAAATCTGTGAACTTTTCTATTGTTCAGCATGATGACAAAGATTTTGCACATCCAGAAAGGGTCCAGAATCTTGTGAAGAATTACTCACAATTTGTGTCTTTCCCAATATACACTTGGCAAGAGAAAGGATATACTAAAGAGGTATTTCAGTATCTTTTGAACATGTTGTTTCAAATCCATGCTTATGGATAAATGATTCAGGATGTGTCTGGATGTAACCAGATTGCAAGCAGTCTGAAGAATTTTGAAAATAAAATAAATTAATGGTTATTGATTCCTTTGCGAATCGGGATTCTGGAGCACTTAGATATTCAGAAACTATTTTTTAGGTGGGAGACCCTTTTTCGGCCCCAAAATCACATCAAACTAGTTATAATCTGGGCAGAAAAATGACAAAACACTCTGTCTGCCTAATGTTTTTCAACTCTCTCTCTCTCTCTCTCTCTCTCTCTCTCTCTCTCTCGGGAGATCATATCCAAGATATTAGTAATCTGCAATGTGATATATATCTAAATGCACCACTAGCACTCTCATGCCAGCATATGGTATTTGTAACCATTATGACAGTTGCATGGCAGTGGAGGTTGTCTGTCTTGGCCATACATGTCTTGTAGTGCATTTTAAGACCTGATTTGCCGTTCTAGGACAAGGTGATCCTCTAGGACTTCTATGCTAGTAGGATTAGAAGTTCTTGACTTCTTGTTGCTGAGATGAATCTTTTTTTTTTTTGATCGGGTTGAGGTTGATGATGATCCAGCAGAAGCTAAAAAAGATCAGGAGGATGTTAAAACTGAGGTGAGATTTCTCACTGGGCCCCAACTGTTCAGTGTTGGACTTTAGCATCTGGTGTCCAACCAAACATATCAATTTGATGTATAAGAATTTGAATTAAGAGCACCAGCAGGTTATAATTAACTGACAGATACCAATATAAACATTCCTATTTTCTACCAGCAGAAAGGTGGATAATCTACACTATACACTTTAACAGCACAAAGGTGGATAAGCTACACTATATTCTAATAGAACAAAGGTGGATAGGCTACAAGCATAAGCACCGACAGAATGCTGCAGAATAATATTAGGTATATTTCCCAAACAAGGTTGACCTTGGAGGCTTTCAACAACTGAATATGAAATCAGCTAGTAATCCTGATCTTGAATGTATTGGAGCAGTTGCAGGGGATTGTTGATTATTGGTGCACAACTTAATGCAAAAACCCAGCTTTCTGCATTGAAAGCATGGATGATTGTTGTATCCATGCTGCAGAAAGTACAGCAATGGAACTTTGCAACTGGTTGTGAACAAGGTGCATGATCAAACACGTTTTTATCACATGATATGTGGTGTGCAGGTGCATACCCGGCACAAAACTGGTTTTGATTGAAACCCTCTATATAGACTTCTACAGAAATCAAGAAACTCTGTTCCAAAATGATTGCTGCCTTGGACCAATCCATACATTTATGTAGAAAAAGGAAAAAGAGATAAATAATCCTAGTAATCTTTGTTTTCCTACAGGAAACTGATCGCATTTAGTACTTGGGGCTGTATATAAAAAACTTTCTTTTGAGACTTGAGAATTCTAATTTAGCTGTATTTTAACAACAAATTAAAACAAGAGCTGATCCAAAAGAATTTTGTCCCACATTATTTTTTTGAAACATGAGTATGCATTGCTGATTTGCTTTTCTACTTGGCCTGTGTCAAGTCCAGGAATGCTCCACTGCGGATCCTGTCTAGATTTGAATTGTAAACCTGCCTATTAGAACATGAATCAAATTTTAGACAGCCTATTAGAGTCTAAACCCAAGGTATTAGGTTATGAATCTGAATCTGAAGGGGGCTATTAGGTTATGAATCTGAATCTGAATCTAAATTTTCAATGGATATGCCAGTTTAAGTTCCAGAAACTGGATCTAGCTTTCAAGAAATTCTGCTCCTAGAAATCCATTCCACCTGAATTGATGTGCAGATCTGTGCCTCATATTGGTCCTGACTCATTTGTACCTGAGCCAGATTCAGGCCCTCTAGGCTCTAACAACCTTGTATCTTGTGAATTGTTTCTGATGAGCATAGCATGTTTGTACATGGAAATGACTCGCTGACAACCTATACTTCTTGAATGCATTTTGGTTGTTATATGTTTTGAGGTTTTATCACCATTGCATTTTATTTTGTCACAAGGTCGTGGCAGCAGTTTGGCAGGATTTGACAGTCTTTTCCACCACATCATGCCTCCCCTTCCCTGACTCAAACCTGCATGTGCCCTCGACCACTCATCATGATGAGGATCTTTTGAGTTATATGTTGTGACTGCTTAGTGCTTGCTCTAAATCTGTGGTTGGTAATCTTACAGAAGAAGAAAAAGACCAAAAAAAGTAGTTGAGAGATACTGGGATTGGGATCTCACTAATGAAACAAAACCTATATGGGTAAGTTTTAGATGGTTCTTTACAATATTCTGAAATGCTTGATAAGTGCTTAATTGTTTATAATCTAAGCCCTAATATTTGATTCATTTTGTGCTAGTCATAGTTATTTTATTTGATTTTACATATTCTTTGTGTTTTTTTATGTAAAGGTAAAAAGGAGCCAAAAGAGAAGAAATTTAAGCAATTGATTAATTGAGAGATTCAGGTGGGTCCCATCCAAGCTATTCCAGATTTCAAGATTAATTTCTAATTCTTTGGGAACTTACAATTCAAAGAAGAAAAGCAAAAGAAAGAAAGAAGAAAAAGGAAGAAATCCAATCTAGGGTTACACGCCCAAGAGGGGTCCACATCTATTGCAAATAGAAGAATTTCAGAAATTAGAAGTCCTATTCAAGTTGAAGTGAGCCCAAGATTGGAGAAAAACAAGGAGAAAAAGAAGGAAAGTTTGGAGTAAGTCTTGTTCAAGTCAAGATAGAAGTCCTAAAAGAGGGGTCCCACACTCATTGTGCAAGCATTATATGGGCCCACTTTTATTATAAAAGCTTCAGATTTAGTTATTGCAATTAATTCTCAGATTGTGGGTCCATGTGAATAAGTTTCTAGAAGATACAAGTGGGACCAGATTTAGAAAGCTTGTTAATCAAGAAAGAAGACTCCTATTTCATTCTAATTAGGAAGCCAATTGTAAAGAAAGATGGAGACCTAAACATACAAGGGAACTATTACTAAAGGGGCTGTTGCAAAAGTATAAAAAGACATCCAATGAACAGCCACGTCCATCCACAATAGAGCCACCATTCAGCCACCAGAAAAGCATAAAAATCAGTTATTATCATCCCATAAACCCTATTTTCCATACAGCCACCTTTGGAGCATTCTTTGGAGCATCTTGGAGGGCTTTTGGAGCAAGAAAAAGGGGAAAAAGCTGCTGGCCATCCACTGCATCTTCATCATCTTCTAGTTTTCTTCTTATGACTCTACTTTTTAGTTTATTTTTCATTAAAGACATGAGTAGCTAAGCTTTTTAGGGCTAGGGTGTAATTGAAACCCTAGCCTAGTTCTATGTAGTCTCTTTTGGCGTCTTTTAATTCAGATTTCAGTTTTGTTGGTTGAGATTCTAAACCATGTTATTAATTGATGAGTTGTGTATATGCCATGCCAACCATGTGATGTTCAATTAATCTTAAGAGTAGCTAACTTAATTTTGATTGATCTTGATGTTATGCATCTAGGGTTTAGAACCATGAATAATCTAAGTATATGCCATGCTTAGACTCATGCATTTATCTTTCCCATTGTTTTATGCATTATGTTTGTTTTGACTAGGACATATGCCATGCTTAGTTTTTGCATCATGATGAACAATTCATGTAGTATGCCACTCATGAATTAGGTTTAGGGGAATAATAATTTAGACGCATATGCCATGGTCTAGGTTGATAGATGTCACTAATAAAATCTGATTTTTGATTAAAAGATAATAAGGGACATACATAGGATTGGTTAGGGGAGTAGATGAAACCCTAGTTCATTCATTATTACTGTTTTTCAATTCTCATATTAGTTTTGTGTTTTAAGTTACTTTCCAATTATCTTTTGATAGTTTAATTTACTGTTTTTAATAGTTTAATTCAGTTTTCATCATTCAATTATTCCATTTAATATTCTGATTTTTAGTTAATTTTGACATTGTTTTATCACAAGTCTTCGTGGGATCGACCTCGTACTTACAATTCACTACACTACATAGTGATCTTGTGCGCTTGCGAGTTTTAAGTTGTGTGCATATTAAGTAGCTTATTTCTAGGTTGCTTGGTGCATACCAAGTTTTTGGCGCCGTTGCCGGGGACTTGTTTGCATAGAATAGTGTCAAAACTTGTGTTTAGTGTAGTGTCATAGTCTAGTTTAGTTTTTAATTCAGTTTTAAAGTGCTGTTATTTGCTGTTTTACCATAGTATTTCAGCTATTTAATTTCAGATTTCTATTTTTTTTACATTACTTCTTTCATAGGTGCTTACTTGTAGTCGTAAATTCTGTATATGCAAGGTAGGCGATCTCAGGTCTTAGCCATCATTGTCTACGATCCAGAAATTGAACGAACTTTTAGAAGATTGCGAAGACAAGCTCAGAGGGCAAGATCCAATACACAACCCTCATCTGACTCAGAACTTGAAGAAATCAGTGTTAACGGAAATCAAGGTCCTGAAGGAAAAATGGCTGGCAGAGAAGGAGAAGAAGAAGAAGAAGAAGTGATAGTGAACAATCAAAAGAGACCAATGAAGGAATCTTACATACCCTTGCACACCGAACAGCCGTCCACCATTCTTTATCCACCTAATACGGCTGGAAATTTCACCCTCCATGCACAACTGCTGAATATGGTGCCACACTATCATGGGCTACCTAATGAAGATCCTTATCTTCACATTAAGGAATTCTTTGAGCTGTGCGCGACACAACAGATACAGGGAGTTACTGCAGAGGGCATCAGGCTACGTCTATTTCCTTTCTCTCTTAAGGATAAAGCAAAAATATGGTTAAACTCCTTAGATGCTGGTTCTATCAACTCTTGGCAGCAGCTAGCCAGTAAGTTTCTGAAGAAATTTTTTCCGGCTCAAAAGACAAGGCAGTTAAGAAGAGAGATCCAAACATTTCAGCAAAAAGATGGAGATCAGTTCTGGGAAGCGTGGGAGCATTTTAAGGATTTATTATTGAAGTGTCCACATCACAACCTCACTAAAGAAGATCAGGTTCAAGCTTTCTATGAAGGACTGAACGAGCTGAATAAAGGCATAGTTGACTCTGCATGTGGAGGGGCCCTGATGGAGAAAAATAGTGAGGAAGCTTATGATCTCTTTGAAACTCTTAGTGAAAACTCACAACAATTTTCTTGTAGAAACAGACAGATGGGTAAGAAGCAAGGAATGTATGAGATCCAGTCTCAAGGAAATATAGCTGCCCAGATGGCGGCAATGGATAAAAAAATGGACCTGCTCATCAAAGCAATGGCTTCCAATAGCATGCTCGGACAACCATCAAAAGAAGTATGTGCTATATGTTCTCACACTAACCACACTACTGAATGCTGCCCCATGTCATCTTTTACAGACCAGGAACATACCAACTATGTTGGTAACACTTTTCCTAAGCAAAACAATCCTTACAGCAATACTTACAATTCTGGATGGAGGAATCATCCAAACTTTTCTTGGGGAGGGAATCAGAACAATCAAGGAAATCAAGGGAATCAGAACCAGTATCAAGGACAGCAGAGAAGCTCCCAATACCCACAGAATAACAACTTTTCTCAGAACAGTGCACAAAAACCACAAGAAGATGAGTTCAAAAGTTTGGTGACCCAGTTTATTCAATCATCTCAGGTTAATTTCCAGCAACATAGCCAAGCAATTACAAATACTCAGCAGAGTTTGGCCAAGCTAGAAGCACAAGTGGGTCAGATAGCTAATGCCTTGAGCAAAAGGGAGGACGGTAAGTTTCCAAGTCAGACTGAAATCAACCCTAAAAATCTTGAGCATCTGAAGGCCATAACTACCGTCACCAAAGAGCCAGAGAAGGTCTACAGGAGAATGAGGCAGCATGGTACAGCCATAAACACCAGCGTGAATGGGCCACATGAAAATCCGAAAACTGTAGACATTGAGCTACAGGACAGTGCACAGCAAACTGAGACTAATGTGAATCAGAAATGTGACAAGAAGAGCATAGACACTGTGGCCACTCCTATTCAGGAAACAACTTCTAAAGAGCCAGAGAGTGTCTATAAGCCAGTTCCACCTTATCCTCAAAGGCTGGGACAGGTGAAGAAAAATCAGTTCACGCATGACATCTTTGAGACACTAAGGAAGGTAGAGATTAACATTCCGCTGATTGATGCTATCAAGCAGATACCTTCTTATGCAAAGTTTATCAAAGAGTTATGTACAAACAAGAGGAGATTCAGAGATCATGAAGAGGTTAAGTTAACTGAGGAGGTCAGTGCAGTTTTTTCCAGAAAGCTTCCTCCAAAACTGAAGGACCCTGGGAGCTTTACCATACCTTGCAAGATAGGAGATCATACATTTGAGAGAGCCTTACTAGACTTGGGTTCGAGTATCAATTTGCTGCCATTCTCAGTCTATGAGTATTTGGGTTTGGGGGAGCTCAAACCAACTTCAATTACATTGCAATTGGCGGATAGGAGTGTGAAGCACCCAAGGGGCATTCTGGAGGACATTTTGGTGAAGGTAGGAGAAATCATATTACCTGCTGACTTTGTGGTACTGGACATGGAGAGTGTATCGCTGCCTCACCACCTTTCTATTATACTCGGCCGACCTTTCATGGCCACTGCAGGTTCAAAGATAGATGTACAGAAAGGCACAATTGAAATGAAAGTCAATGGGCAGAAAATTGAGTTTAAAGTGTTCGAAGCTATGAAAATGCCGAGAGATGAAGATTGCTTTCAGATTGAGGTAATTAAACAGGCTATAGTAGAGGTGTTTCCAGTAGCACATGGGTGCAAGGAGGAGTTGGACACATGCATTCAGCAAGGCCTCACCAAATCTGAAATCAAGCATGATTGTGATGAGCTTGAGGCAGCACTTATGGAGATTGTAAATCAACTAGAAGTACTCCCCTCTATCCTAGGTAAATATTCTAACTCTTTCGAAATTCTTGGTTCTTCCACAAAGCAACCCGTTCCTTCTGTTATAATAGCACCAGAGTTAGAATTGAAGCCATTACCTGAACATCTCAAGTATCACTTCCCACTACCATTCATTGACCCCTTCGAGGTCACTCGGGTTTTTGAGCATGGGGCTATTGAGATCTATAATCCAAAGAATGGTAACAAGTTCAAAGTCAATGGACATAGGCTCAAGCCCTATTGGGAGCAGAATTTTGACAAGGATGTGGATGTGATTACATTCACAGATTCCCCTTTAGCTTGATAGAGAAGCACAGTCTGGCTGACGACTATAAAGCAAGCACTACTGGGAGGTAGCCCAGATCTTTGCAAGGAAAAGTTGAGGATGGCGATTCAGAGCTGGCAATGTACTCCATATCCAGCTGAGTTCTTTTACCCTTTTCCTTGTGTTTTTACTTACTTTTTTGTTATGTTTTTAGTGTTTCCTTCTTACTTTCTTTTACAACATTGGGGACAATGTTTAATTTTAGTTTGGGGGAAGAGTCTTAGTTAAGATAGAGTCATTATAGTCCAAAAATACATAAAAATTTCAAAAAAATTTCGAAAATCACAAAAATATTTTTTTTTTCTTTGAGTCATAGTTCCTTCCTACCACAATGATGAGTAATGATGATTTGTCTTGCATGGTTCATTGAACTTAATTATGCTAGTTCTTTTTATTATTCAATTGCAGTAAATCTCATTTAAGCATGTTTGAGATATCACTGTGTGGATTACAATGCTGATATAGTCTGAGGTTGAAAGCTCGTGCATAATTGAATGATTAGATGCTTTTGGTGAAAACTTGTGCAACCTAGTGAGATTTGAGCCTAAATGCTTATTCTTGAGAGGGTTATATGCTGAGTGATATGATCTTTCATTTCTTGATCTATATGATGCAGATGATTTCATTATAATTCTTTGATCACATGTTCTGAATTTTATATGGAATACACATGCTAGAACTCTCATTTTTATCCGATTGAGGCAAATTTCGACTTCATGAACCATAGGAGATGATTTTAGGCCATGTTTGACTAGTTTGTGCTTTTCTATCCGTTCCTTTTGATGTTTATCACTAGTTATCAATGTTGAGCCTTAATTAAGCCATTTCTTGCACCCATACCAACCCCTAAGTTTGGGGGAGTTACCTTACCATATGTATAGCCTTACCTTATCTAAGGAAGTATAAAGATGAATTCAAGGTTCACTACAAAATGTGTGCAAGGCTCGAGAAAAAGAAAATAAAAAGAAAGGTTGCCGTTACCCTGCCACTCCATAGTTTCAATTATGCCAAAAAAAAAAAAAAAAAAAAAAAAAAAAGAAAAAAGAGAAAAAAAAAAAAGATAAAGAAAAAAAAATAGAAAAGATAAAAAAAAAAGAAAAAGAAAAAAAAAAAAAAAAGAGAATAATACAATAAGGAGGGTATATGCGTGACTAAAGAAGGTGGAAATTCAAAATGCAAGCCTTAGCCGCCAAAATTAGAAGTGTAAAAGGAACCTGAAGTATGATTCTACGCAAAACTCCTTAGATCTTGTTATCCATTTCCTTTCATTCTTAACCCTTCACCCTAGCCCTATGATAACCCATGTGTGAAAGTCCTAATTGATCCTAGGTGAAGTGTAGTCCCAGTGTGGAGATGAGATGGAATGGGAGCCTATGGTGTGTGATTTCACTTCAAGCATGTGGTATTTTTCATGAGATCATTGTCTGTTCAATCTTAGCCAATTATTGAGTGTTTTATTGTGAGTGTATGCATGGTGAGGATTGAAGTTAAACTGAATTGCAAAAAAAATGATTGTTTGGTTGTGTGAAAGCCTAAACTGAAAGTTATGTTGGTATTGTTTTACACACGACCTTGTGAGCATGTGGATTGTGAACTGGTTGCGACTCTTGCTTCTTTGAATCATGTATTGATCAGACATCTCTGAGACAAATGGTGGAAGGATAGGTTTCATATTTTAGTGTTTTGATTTTCTACCTTGTTATTTTATTGTTTTGCTCGAGGACTAGCAAAAGGTAAGTTTGGGGGAATTTGATAAGTGCTTAATTGTTTATAATCTAAGCCCTAATATTTGATTCATTTTGTGCTAGTCATAGTTATTTTATTTGATTTTACATATTCTTTGTGTTTTTTTATGTAAAGGTAAAAAGGAGCCAAAAGAGAAGAAATTTAAGCAATTGATTAATTGAGAGATTCAGGTGGGTCCCATCCAAGCTATTCCAGATTTCAAGATTAATTTCTAATTCTTTGGGAACTTACAATTCAAAGAAGAAAAGCAAAAGAAAGAAAGAAGAAAAAGGAAGAAATCCAATCTAGGGTTACACGCCCAAGAGGGGTCCACATCTATTGCAAATAGAAGAATTTCAGAAATTAGAAGTCCTATTCAAGTTGAAGTGAGCCCAAGATTGGAGAAAAACAAGGAGAAAAAGAAGGAAAGTTTGGAGTAAGTCTTGTTCAAGTCAAGATAGAAGTCCTAAAAGAGGGGTCCCACACTCATTGTGCAAGCATTATATGGGCCCACTTTTATTATAAAAGCTTCAGATTTAGTTATTGCAATTAATTCTCAGATTGTGGGTCCATGTGAATAAGTTTCTAGAAGATACAAGTGGGACCAGATTTAGAAAGCTTGTTAATCAAGAAAGAAGACTCCTATTTCATTCTAATTAGGAAGCCAATTGTAAAGAAAGATGGAGACCTAAACATACAAGGGAACTATTACTAAAGGGGCTGTTGCAAAAGTATAAAAAGACATCCAATGAACAGCCACGTCCATCCACAATAGAGCCACCATTCAGCCACCAGAAAAGCATAAAAATCAGTTATTATCATCCCATAAACCCTATTTTCCATACAGCCACCTTTGGAGCATTCTTTGGAGCATCTTGGAGGGCTTTTGGAGCAAGAAAAAGGGGAAAAAGCTGCTGGCCATCCACTGCATCTTCATCATCTTCTAGTTTTCTTCTTATGACTCTACTTTTTAGTTTATTTTTCATTAAAGACATGAGTAGCTAAGCTTTTTAGGGCTAGGGTGTAATTGAAACCCTAGCCTAGTTCTATGTAGTCTCTTTTGGCGTCTTTTAATTCAGATTTCAGTTTTGTTGTTTGAGATTCTAAACCATGTTATTAATTGATGAGTTGTGTATATGCCATGCCAACCATGTGATGTTCAATTAATCTTAAGAGTAGCTAACTTAATTTTGATTGATCTTGATGTTATGCATCTAGGGTTTAGAACCATGAATAATCTAAGTATATGCCATGCTTAGACTCATGCATTTATCTTTCCCATTGTTTTATGCATTATGTTTGTTTTGACTAGGACATATGCCATGCTTAGTTTTTGCATCATGATGAACAATTCATGTAGTATGCCACTCATGAATTAGGTTTAGGGGAATAATAATTTAGACGCATATGCCATGGTCTAGGTTGATAGATGTCACTAATAAAATCTGATTTTTGATTAAAAGATAATAAGGGACATACATAGGATTGGTTAGGGGAGTAGATGAAACCCTAGTTCATTCATTATTACTGTTTTTCAATTCTCATATTAGTTTTGTGTTTTAAGTTACTTTCCAATTATCTTTTGATAGTTTAATTTACTGTTTTTAATAGTTTAATTCAGTTTTCATCATTCAATTATTCCATTTAATATTCTGATTTTTAGTTAATTTTGACATTGTTTTATCACAAGTCTTCGTGGGATCGACCTCGTACTTACAATTCACTACACTACATAGTGATCTTGTGCGCTTGCGAGTTTTAAGTTGTGTGCATATTAAGTAGCTTATTTCTAGGTTGCTTGGTGCATACCAATGCTCCTGTTGAAATTCTAATTATTTCATTCACGACAAGCATGTTATTTTATCTGTTCATTTTGCAGCTTCGGAACCCTAAAGAAGTCTCCACAGGAGTACAATGAATTTTACAAGAAGACATTCAACGAGTATTTGGAACCTTTAGCATCTTCACACTTCACTACAGAGGTAACTGTGCACGAACAATGTCGATAGGATGTTCAGCACCTAGTCCAACTTTTTGTATTTCAGACCGCCCTTGAGACTGCCACCATTATCTTGATGGTTTTACACTTTTACCCCAAAAATCATACTGGACCAAGCATCAGATGGTCTGGTGTATGGAACATAACTCAGTTTAATAATTAGCCAATGGTTCCATATTCATACTGGATTGTGTAACTTGCCTTAAGTGAACTGCTACTTGGGTGTGACACTTTTGACCATGAGGAATGGAAGTTGGAAGAGTGATATGTGATATCTGCAAAATCTCTACTTAGTTCTTGCTTATTTACTCATTCTGAGCTTGTGGACTCTCTGTTTCAGGGTGAAGTGGAATTCAGATCTGTGCTCTTCGTGCCCGCCTTGACTCCAACTGGGAAGGACGACATACTTAATCGCAAGACAAAGAACATCAGACTTTATGTTAAACGTGTATTTATTTCAGATGATTTTGATGGAGAACTGGTGAGAATTGGTCATTGATAACTACGATGTTCACTTTTCTAGAAGCTCCTATTGAATGTACTTTTACTGAATTCTACTGTCCCTGATTAGTTCCCAAGATATCTGAGCTTTGTGAAGGGTGTTGTGGATTCAAATGACCTTCCACTCAATGTCTCACGTGAGATCCTTTAGGAAAGTCGTATTGTATGTATCCTCAGATCACCCTATCTTTCAATGATTTTATATTTAGGTATATAAATGTATAATTGATACATACAATATATATATATATATATATATATGAGGAATTCTACAAAATGCTCCCCTTATAAACGGGCATTTTTTCCTTAACAGCCAACAAATGTGCAACACACATTACCAATGGTAATTGCTATGCCTTGAAATTCACACTTTTGAAATGACTCTCGGTTCCAATTTCACTGTTAACTCATGAGAAATTCAAATTTTTTTTAAAAAGAGGAAAGAGAAGACTTAACAAACGGGAGGCAATCTCTAACCAAAATAGACAATGTATGTGAAGTTTAAAATAGAAGAATAGGCAACGTAGGAGGTTTTTCATACTGGGCAATGTGGAAAGAAATATAAAGCCTAATATGCAGGAGTCAACCTCAAAATCTCATTTGACCAAATAATTGGGTGCACCATTTTGAAAATTTCAAGTTTTCCATGATGCTCAATTTGACGGTGGGCCCACCACCTCCTAATAAACTGAAATTTGGTGTGGGGTAATAAAAGATGCAGCCAATTATTTTGAATGCATTGTATATTTTTCATAGGTGGTCCTTACTGATGTTTCTTCAAATTGCCCAAACTTTAGTTGTTGTTTAAAGGAGAAACGGTAGCTGGCATTAGTTGGTATTTAAATGCCTTCCCTTCCTAAAAAGTAGCATAGGAGAACTCAATGTATTCTCATTGGTTGAAGAGAGTGGGCGTTTTTTCTTACAAAATGCCCGGGTGTCATATATATGTATGTATGTAGGGGAGCACTGCACAGCGCCTGGGCGTTATTTAGGAGAAAACGCCCCTCCTAGTTGGGCCCATTGTGATTCATAATGATCATGGAAGTCCATTGGATGGAAAGATCCATACGAGGCCTACCTTTATGCAAAATCTTGAGTCCATAAGATCATCCTAACCTTTTGATCCATGACCCTAGAATTTAATGGTTTCGAGGCATCATTTCATTTATCATGATTTCAATCCAATGGTGAGGAACAGTTGGATGGGTGTCAAACTTGTGACTCATGGGGTTGTAGTGTGTATGAAAAGACTAGATTGACTCAACATGGGCCCCATCACCTCAAAAAAGGGGCGGAAAAGGGGTGTTTTTTAGAATTTCCCACACACACACACACACATATATATATATATATATATATGCATACTTTCTTGTTGAGGGATTCTCTTTCTTGTTGATTTGTCAATTTCAGAAAAAATAAAATAAAATCTTACAGGGTCAACTGCTCTTATTTGTCATTTTTGCAGGTAAGAATCATGAGAAAACGTTTGGTACGGAAGGCATTTGATATGATCCTGGGCATCTCCCTAAGTGAGAACAGAGATGTAAGTCTTCATATATGTTTGTGCATGCCAGTTACTATCATTATGAACCTGTAAGTCTTGGATATTGTCCTGGTTCTAGGTGCCTGACTCTTTTGATTCTCAGTCTTGGACCATTCTCTAAAGTGGATATACCTAGAAGGATTACATGGAGGATCTGGTTGTAATAGTCTGAGCAGGTGGTTAACTCTGTTAGGAATGAGGGCCTCCGCTTAAGTTTTCTCTCAATACAAATTACCATTAAAAAAATATTATTACTGTTATATTATTATTATTATTATTATTATTATTATTATTATTATTATGTTATCATCATCATCATCATCAATATGATCATTAATTTTCCACTGCAGGACTATGATAAATTCTGGGAGAACTTTGGCAAAAACTTAAAGTTGGGTTGCATTGAAGATCACCAAAACCACAAACGTATTGCTCCACTTCTTCGGTTCTTCTCTTCTAAGAGTGAGCAAGAGCTGATTAGTTTAGATGAATACATTGAGTACATGAAACCTGAGCAGAAGGATATCTACTACATCGCGACAGACAGCCTTACAAGTGCAAAGAATACAGCTTTCCTAGAGAGACTTCTCGAAATGGATTTTGAAGTATGCTGCTCTTTTTCCAGACATTAGATGTGTTGAAAATGTAAATTTGCTTGATTGTTTAACTTCATGAATTTTGTTGTCCTTGGAAGATCCTTGGTTCAGACCATTCAAAAAAAAAAAAAAAAAAAATCCTTGGTTCAGTTCTGGATTTGAGACTCTTGATAATGGACGACCCACTGTGTGTAAACATGCCTGAAAGTTACCTAACTGGAAGATTATAACAATCCAATGTTAGTCCTTTCATATGTCAGATGTGAACTGTTACTTTATCCCTTTCCTTGGCCATCTATTTTTAAATCCATTATTTGAAGGGATAGGTCCATCAGATCAATGGATGGAATGAAAGGTCTATTTTTCAGATCTTTTGATTTTTTGGGGAATTGAATTTTTTGCTGGAGCTGTCAGATTGATAATCTGGATCATAGAACTGTAGGCTGAACTTGTACATACTGAGCCTGAGAATTACATGCGTACCTATGAAAAAAGAATAAATAAAACTAAAAGGAATACTTTGAATGTAGCATAACCATTGTGCGAGGATCTTCTGATTCCTTTTTCTTAAAAGGATCTTCCAATTCCTTTTCCTTTAATGATATCATTATTTGAAACCTATGGAGTCTTTTTCTTTCTTTTTTTTTTTTCCTTTATGCAGTTTTTTCTGCCACAATGGTAGTTGTGACTTGTGGTGCAGACATTCACTTGAACTTTTATTGTTATTATAATCATCTTGCTTTCTGGTACTGCAGGTCTTGTTCTTAATTGATCCAATTGATGAAGTTGCTATCCAAAACCTCAAGTCCTACAAGGAAAAGAACTTTGTTGATATTAGCAAGGAGGACCTGGATTTGGGTTAGTTGAACACTTGTCTCTTTCAGCTTTTCTTCACCCTTCCTTTGTGTATCTTTGAACAAGCCCAGTATAGATTTAGTGGCTGTTAAACTGCACAATCAGAAATGGTGAGAACTTGAAATCGGCTTCTGACCAATATCACAATTTATTAAATTCAATTTAGTGGTGAAGATTTCAATAGTGAAATACCTAGCTGAAGTGAGAAACCTTGCATGTTGTCTTGCTAAAGTGTGTGACCATAACTTCTGCTAGGATCCTTATGCCAAATGTTTCTACAGGTGATAAGAATGAGGAGAAGGAGAAGGAAATAAAGGAGGAGTTTGGCCGAACTTGTGATTGGATCAAGAACCGTTTGGGTGACAAGGTTTCAAGTGTCCAAATTTCTAACCGCTTGATCACCTCACCGTGTGTTCTTGTTTCTGGGAAGTTTGGTTGGTCTGCCAACATGGAGAGGTGAGTGTCATTAATTCCCAGTGCTCATTTGGATGGTCATTTGTTTTCCATAGTTTTCCAGATCAATGTCTCATACTTCTAATGCATGCATGTTGTCATTGCATGTGGCACATATATTTGTTCATACATGATCACATTGTGTTGGTTACCCAATGAGGGGGAAAGGAATAACATTGTTTACTTCATTATCCACTGATGCCCTTCTTGAGGTGGTGGTTTTAAAGGGTCGCTAAATGGGTGTTTGTCAAGAAGGATCTCAATCATGTTAAGTTGGATGATATTTTATTTAATTGGGAAGATTGCATTGGCTATGGCTTGCGGAAGGAGAGGATATTGAAGTCTGGACTCTTGGTATGTCAAAGTTTAATGTGGATGGAGCCACCAAAGGTTAACTGTGTCCAATGGGCAATGGGGGGGAATCCTTCACATTGAGGAGGGTGTTGTTTGTGTATGTTTTCTGAACATGGAGCCCTCGGAGATTCTAACAAGGCCAAGGTGATGGAAATTCTGGAGGGCCTTAGGCTTTACTCCACTTCCTACCATGATGGACCTATTATTGATCGTGATTCGCCTAATTATTTCGTGGTTGCCACCAATGCTTTCAAGGCCATGGAAATTCTGTTCCATTTCAAATAGACAGAAGTGCTGGCTTCGCGTTTCCAAGTGACCTTTAATCATATTAGGGGGCCTGCTAATTGCATAGAAATTTCCTTTCATAGCTCTTTTGTAATCTGTGCTTTGGGTATAATGCTCATATACTCATTTATGCGTTGTTGGTTTTCTATGTTGGATTCTCCCCGGTGTTTTTCTTTTTTCAAGAAATATATCTGTTACTGTTTAAAATAAAAAATCGCCACATCATTATCGTCATCATATACTTTTTATAATCTAGTTGGGGTTTTCTTTTTGTTTTCTAGTTTTGCACTCATCTCTACCAATGGCTGAACTGTCATTCATTAATAAATATTTTTGTGAATTTAATTAGTTTAAAGTGGGTTCCATAGCAAAGGACATATCTTTAGCTGCCCATTCAAATAATTCTAATTGAAAATGTTGGATCATCTGTTGATTAATATTATAATTGTGTCTCACCCACAGTAGGACCCATTGCATGAATGGTGTGGATCAAATCAAGATAGCTGTCATCGATATTGAGTGACAGGCATATCAATTGTAAAACTCTGGCAGATCATTGAGGATTTTGATTCATTTATCATGCAGGCTGATGAAGGGACAAACTCTTGGAGATACATCCAGCTCGGAATTCATGCGCAGTAGGAGGGTGTTTGAAATCAATCCAGAGCATCCAATCATCAATAATTTAAATGTCAGTTAGAATATTCTCCCTTATGTCCCCGCTGTGTTTTGGAATGGTAACATTGATGATATTTCTCTTGACTGTTAATTCTTGTCTTTTTGGATTTTTGAAATGCAGATTGCATGCAATAATTACCCTGATGATCCTGAGGCACAGAGGGCTATTGATTTACTGTATGACACGGCATTGATGTCCAGTGGCTTCACTGTAAGTACTGAATACCTCAAGCAGCTTATATCTTAATTTCCGTCTGTTGATTTACTTCATCATCAGAATTAGACATGGGAGTTGTTCTGTAATGCCACTCCAATATGTAAGAAAAACCCAAATGGGAAGCTTGACAATACAGCAACATAAACCAGCTCTTTGGCTGTCTTGTCAAGTCAAGTGAAACGTGATTCTTGAGGCACCACTGAAAATAATTATTTTTCTTCTCCTTGAATTGCCATAGTCACGATTATTTCTCTGGATAGCAGTCCAGCCAGAAGTAACTGAACCTTTTAAACCTTATAGATCTATCTACTAGCTGGTTTGACAATGTTCCACACAGCGACCAGTGGAAACACTTGACTGAGAATTTACCATTTGATCTACCTGTCCAAACTCTCCTATAGACCGTAAACATGACTCCATGCAGAAACAACCAAATTTAAACCTGGTACATGTATTCATCGTGCAAGTTCCTTGTAGAATTTGGAACCCAAGAAATACTGTCCCCATTCCAAACTAATGCTCTGCTACATCTCCTCTATCCTAGCCATGCAACAGAGGAATAAATTCCCTGCTGTGCAAGAGAGGAATAAATAAGCTCAAATCTCAATAATACTCACACCATACATTGTATGTAAGGTGTGAATTATAGAATTTTCAAGTGATTTTTTAGCTACCTACTGTGTAATGAGATTTATGCAACAGTCTCCTTTTAGCTAATAAATGTGACACAATTTGGGTGATTAAGACAATCAAGCTAGTAATCCGAGGAGTTGATTAAGATGACTGAGACAATCAAGCTGGTAATCCAAGGAGATGATTAAGACAATCAAACCATGTCATTTTAGGAAAGTTTGTGTATTGATTATCTTGATTCAACCTAGAGCTGCCACCAATACACCCCATCAACCTAGATGGTAGTTTGTCACGGTTAGCTTGTGTTTGGGAGTATGAAAGCAATGACAAAGAAGTCTTTTGATTGTCAGCAATCTATTCCTGTAATTAAGGATCAAAATAGCCGTTGTGGAGGGTGTAGTGGCCAGTGGCCAAAATGCTACGTTGTAGTTGCGTCGATATGGAGCGGCATAGCAGTGTGAATTTTTAAATGGTAAAAAATATTTGAATCTTGTGTAGTGACTAATCTTGTGTTTTTTTAGTGATTTGGAATTATATAAGGGTAAAGACAAATTTAGGAAAGGCTATTGAGGAGAAGAAATAGGAAAAACATTAAAAAGAATGTTTTAGATTAAAATTGCTTGGCTTTACAGGTTTTAGACTGTAGTGCTGCTATTTTCAAAATAGCGTAACGGCCTCAACCGCTACGGCCGATAATTGGCGTAATGGCTGCTATTTTGAACCATGCCTCTAATGTAATGGACTAGACATATATCCTTGCGAATGACCCGTTCTTTGATGACGTGATGGTTGATCTTGACATGGTTTAGTCGTGCATGATATACAAGGTTAGCAGCCAATGCCATAGCCCTTATGTTATCACACCAAGTGATTGGTGGTGAGTGAAGATAAATACAAAAGATCTTTTAAAATCCGGATCCATCCAAGACCAACATTGGTGTGTGCTAGTGATGCGGTACTCAACCTCAATGTTAGAACGGGCCACTGTAGGCTGTTCTTAGTGCTTCATAGGAAAATGCAGAGCCCACTAATTGAGCGCCTATCATCAGGGCAATTGGCCCAACTGGAGTCCGAAAACGCATTAAGTTCCATGGAAGAGCTTGCTGTCAGCATAATTCCATAATAAATGGTGCCTTTCAGGTAGCGCATGATGCGCTTGACTGCAGTCCGGTGATGCCACATACAAGGAATCATGAGATGTGAATTTATGGAATTTTTGTAGATTTTACAGTGATACACAATTAATAAGATTTATACAACATGCTTTTTTATCTAGTCAATGTGATAATCTGGTTGTTTGAGACAATCAAACCGGTAATCCAAGGAGATGGCTAAGATGATTGAGAGTTTGAGACAACTAAACTGGTAAATCAAGGAGATGATTTAGACAATCAAGTCATGTCATTTTAGGAAGCCTTTTGTTGATTTATCTTGATTCAATCTAGATCTGGCACTAGTGGGGAGCTGGGAAATGACTTACCATAGCCCTGTCTAAAATCAAAATTTTCTTCCATCATCACTGAACAAAATTATCATCTAATATATGACTTCAAATCCTAAAAACCATGGTGCAGCCTCGGTAATATCCCTACCATCTACACCAATATTGTATTCAACATTAGCACTTGTTTTTACAGACCTTTCAAATGATATTTGTTGCATCCCAACCACTTCCTAAAAATCTGTTTTAACTTCTTGAGCAGCTTAACACCCAAGCCTCCATGAGACTTTTGCCTCCATAAAGTATTTCTATATTAGTTAAGTGGCCCTGTCCTCCCTTGCGTAGGAACTTAGACCAAAACTTGCCAGTGTTCATTCTTAAATCCTGAGAATGCTTTGGAACCTGTACCTTTCTACTTGGTAATGAAGCATCACAAAACAAATGATGTTCCAGCTCCTTGGCCTGTGATAATCATCCATTCTTGCTCTCTTTATGAATCCGCCAAAACATTTTGCAACCAGTGTATGTCGGTTGGAGGGGAGATGAAGGGTCATATTGCCGCCTCTAGTGTTTCCTGACTAAGCTGGAAGGAGAAAAATTCACTGATTTATCTTCTAAGTAATTTTCCTACCTCATAATTAATTCTCTTGATGCTTGTCCATTGATCCAAGGCATCATCAATCCTTCATTTGATTTGCTAAAACCGTTGACTGTAACTTGCATTCACAATTTCACATCCGACGCTGGCCCTAGGTTAGGGCTTGCGTGAACATGCCGAAGCATGATGGTGGTGCCAAAGCATGTGTCCGCAGGCACTTTGATAGGTCTCCGCAGCGATGAAAACGAGGATGCACCTCCGATGGATAATCCAACTCAATTTTATTAATCAAAAGTTCGGAAAATAAATTTCTACAATGCAATATAAATACGAAAAGTAAACTTTGGGGCTAAGAAAACCTAACCAAAATGGGAAGGCAGTAATACTATCCTAATTACAATCTTTCAATCAAAATTAAAAACCTACTAATAAAAAATAAAGTACTCCTAAACTAATTTTGGGTGGCCCTACTTGTGGGCTATTTGTTTTGCGTCATTCCCCCTATGTTGAAAGAATAGTATGTCCTCGAACTCGGGCATTTTCCACGTTGCCATTGTAGACATGGTGTACTTGAAGAGTTTCTTTTGTGACACTGGATCTTGATCTTTTCTTTGGTGGTTCTGGCTTCTTTGGATGAACTGTGGCTTGCTTTCAATTGTGCATGAACGAGTAAGTGTTGTCTCTGATACCATTAGTTACATTTTTTTCATATATCCATGGCAATCCAACAAGATATCAAATACTATTTATTGGTAGGACATCACACCAAACTGTATCTTTATAATCGTCACCAATTGCGGAAGTAACTCGGTATGAATGTTGGACTCGCACTAGACGCATGCCCTAGGATTAACTGTGGAAGTGCCAAAGCATGATGGTGGTGCCGAAGCACGTGTCTGCAGACACTTCGATAGGTCTCCACATAGACGAAAAATGAGGACGCACCTCCGATGGATAACCCAACTCAATTTCTATTAATCAAAAGTTTGGAAAATAAATTTCTGTAATGCAATATAAATAGGAAAAGTATGTTATCAATATATATATATATATATGGGTGTCCGCTCAATGGGTTGGGGCCCACTTGGGGACCCACATGAATGGGGATGGGGAGATTTGAAGGACACAGAAAGGCCCTCCTCTCTACAAAAAACCAACCCTATCCTTTATTTCTATCATCTCCATTTGGGCCACAAAAGTTTAATGGTGTGTCACTCGATCCAACGGCCCAGTTTAATCGGATGGGGCCAAATTTTTGTGGACATTTGGATGGACGAAACAGTGGGCCCCACCTAGGCATTGGACAACCCTCTCCCATTAGCTCGAGTTGAGGAGAGGGCTGGCCTATATATATATATATATATTGATGGGAAATTCCAAAAACCGCCCCACTTTAAAAATGCCCCTTTTTCTGTCCCCTCTTTTTTTTTTGTCATGGGGCCCATGTTGAGTCAATCTAGTCTTTTCACACCCACCCCCAAATAGTCACCACTCCAAGTTTGACGCTCATCCAACTTTTCCTTAGTGTTGGATTGGTGTCATGATAAAAAGGTGCCTCTAAACTATTAAATTTAAGTGCCATGGATCAAAAGGTTAGGATGATCTTACGAACGCAAGATTTTGCATATAGGTAGGCCTCATATGGATCTTTCCATCCAATAGACTTCCATGATCATCGTGCGTTCCAGCGGGCCCAACTAGGAAAAACCACCTGGGCGCTGTGTAGCTAAAGCTTAGGATAGGGTAAGCTCAAGTGTGTGGGATGTTTTGTGTGGGGGGGGGGGGGGGGGGGGGGGGGGTGGGGGTGTGGTTGTGGATTTCAAGGACTCCCTGGGACTCCCTTCTTTGTAAAAATTCAGCCCCAACCATGGTTTCTATCATCTCCATTTGGGCCCCAAAAGTGATGGTCAACAGTCCATTTGGATTGGTACATAGTCGATCTTACTGTCCGGTAAATTTGGATCTGATCGAAAGTTGGTGGACATGTGTAATTCAGGGGGGTCATGTGTTTGGTCCATTTGGATAGACGAAAGTCGGGCGGGGGGGGGGGGGGGGGGGGGGGGGGGGGGGGTGGGGGTGGTGGGGTGAGCTCAAGTGTGTGGGATGTTGTGGGGGGGGGGGTGGGGTGTGGTGGGGGTGGTTGTGGATTTCAAGGACTCCCTGGGACTCTCTTCTTTGTAAAAAATTCAGCCCCAACCATGGTTTCTATCATCTCCATTTGGGCCCCAAAAGTGATGGTCAACAGTCCATTTGGATTGGTACATAGTCGATCTAACTGTCCGGTAAATTTGGATCTGACCGAAAGTTGGTGGACATGTAATTCAGGCGGGTCATGTGTTTGGTCCATTTGGATAGACGAAAGCCGGGCGGGGGGGGGGGGTTTCGTTGTACAAGCGTGAGCTTACAGAATTTTATATATGAAAAATAAACTTTGGGGCTAAGAAACATAACCAAACTAGGAAATCAATAAAACTATCCTAAGTGCAATCTTTCAATCAAAATTAGGAACCTACTAATAAAAAATAAAATATTCCTAAACTAATTGTGGGCAGGGCCCACTTGTGGTTTGTCCGTTTTGCGTCAACATCCCACTAAGCTGATGGACCTGAATTTTTTTTTTTGGCTTCTTTGGATAGTTTACAGTTGGGCATGAATGATGTTAATTGTAGAGTTTAATGCTATGCTTAATTTGCATATCGTATGGAATTCCAAACACCTGCATAAAATTTTTCATCAACTCATCAACTTTCACTTTGGTGTAGTTTTATAGTCAAATTCCATCAATATGGGTCTAGAGCAAAGCCGTCTTTTAGTAAATCCCATCCATTCTACATGTGCACACACAAGTACATCTCTTGGCTACATCAGTCTTCTTAATCAATGCATCCCTCAATAAACATTCTCTGTTCCTCTTTCCTGTCCCCACTTCCCTCCTTCCAGTTGTTTCTTGGACTTAACAGTTCATTATTGCCAGTCACACTGGTCAAAGTAAGAAGTGGAGGCCCCCCATATAAGGTCGTGGTCATTGCCAAAGTTTGTTCTGCTGATGATTTGAAGTGCAAACAATTTATTGTTATTTAAAAAAAAGAGAAATCTTTGGTGAAACATTCAAAAAAAAAAAAAAAAAAAAAAAAAAAAAAAAAAAAAAAAAAAACGAAAAGAAAGAAAAAACCGTTGGTGATTGATTGCTTATAGTCTTTCTTTACTCACGCTGTGGTTTTAACCCTTGGTGATTGATCGACTAGATTTCTTTGTTTCTTCTGAACTGCTGCTGCTATCATTATATTACATTGATAAGTTGGTTCTGATCTTGCTTTTTTGTGGTTGCAGCCTGAAAATCCTTCAGAACTTGGTGGAAAGATATATGAGATGATGGGTATGGCCCTCTCTGGCAAATGGGCAGGTACATCTGTCGATGTACAGCACCCAGAGGCCAGTGAGCAGGGGAGAACTGGAAACGTGGATACCATGGAAGCTGAGGTTGTAGAGCCAGTAGAAATTGGGTCTCAGAAATGAATTATAGCTTAAAAGATGTCTGGAGCGATTAATTGGTGGAAAGAGCTTCTTTCTAGAGAAATGCTTTTGCAAGTGCATTTCCAGATGGGGGCTTTGTTTAGAAATTAGATGATGTAATGGAACATTTTATTCTTTCTATCCATTGAAGCGTTATGTATGTTGGTTCTGATTCAGTCTTTAAGCTATTGATCCAATATCTTGAGTTGAGATGGGCCCTACTGTCTATAAGGCCTGTGCACCTAAAACCTCTGATATCATATGGGAGATCAAAGAACAAATTTGAACGGTAGATGATTTGCTCTACTTGTCCTCGTCCTCCTCTTCTCTTTGAAACAGGCCGCTTTGAGTTTGTTCTCTATAGGAAATGGAAATTTTAAAAAATGGAGTGCTACAGAAGGCCCGGCCTTTTTTTTTTTTTTTTTTTTTTTTGTTTTAAAAAAGGATGCATGGTAATCATGCAAGGTCGTTGGTTGAACAGATCCGAATGGGATCTACCTGGTGCAAAATGGGAGAGCATTCTAACCCTTTGGACCTTTGCCATAAAGTTTAATGGTTTTAGTTTTAGAAGCATCGTTTTCTTAGGATTTTAATCTAATGGTGAGTTTATGTTTGCTTGGTGTCAATTTTGGGATTGTGCCAATGCATCAGGTAGTGTACGTCAAGGTATAGGCCTTATGCCCTAAAAATAGGGGTGGAAAAAATGGTTTTTTTTTTATTTTTTTTTATTTTTTTTTTTTAACTTAATTTTTTTTGAAGTAAAAAAAAAAAGGGTGTTTTGAAGAAGGGCTTTTCTAAGAATCCCTCTTTAAAAGTAGAGGAGGTGTTATTTGCACATCCAAAGTCTCTCATTGCAGATCCAATTTTTTGAAGACCAACCTAGCCATTCATGAAATGACGGAATTGGACATTGCTAAAGGTTTTTAAAGTTTTCCAATTGCTCTCTATACTAATGAAAAAAAAAAAAGATTTTCCCGCCATTTTTCTCTCTCCCTCTCTTCCTCTTCCATCATTGTTCTCCAGTCTTTTCCTCTTCCATCATGCTCGATTCTTCTCCTTCCTCTTTTAGTTTCTCTTTTCCCTTCCGTTCCCTTTGGATTCATCTCCATAAGAGACGATTTATGGGTTTTTTTGGGACTCGAAGGGATGCCTCTCAGTTTTTCTTCCGCGCTTCTAGGAGTATTTCCTCCCGAACTGTTTGGATATTCAAGGCTGAACAATAGCCTAACTTTTCGACCTCGAGTGGCCGAACATAAATATCTGTTCGGCCAATTATGGCCGAACACTATTATATTTGTTCGATCACTCAAGACTGAACAAAACAGTTTGTTCGGTCTCGAGTGATTGAACATGTTTAATTTGGTAACCGAATAGGGTTGGAACAAAATAATAAAACATCCAATTGCATAATTTTCTTTTATAGTTTGAAACCTTGCCTCGGTTGCCACCCAATTGTCTTCAATTCCACCACTCATTGCTGGCAATTTCGTTCGGTAGAAGGATAAAGTCGTGATTACTTTAGGGTGCATGGACATAGTTAATAGACATTCATGATGATGAGCCTCCTAAATCTACATATACTAGTTCGGAAAAGGTGGTTGAGTGTTGAAGGGGGAAAAGGCTAATTGGTTAGCCTTGAAGATAATCAAGGACTCCATCCCTTATGATCTATGTGGAACAGTCTCGTCTCATCCAATGATAAGTTAAATGACTCCTTGAAGTTATTGGAGGAACAGTTTAATGCCTCACCTAAAGTAGTGGTTAACTCATTACTAACCGAGTTGAACTCAATTTGGTATGATGGCTCTAGTGGTGTAAGAGAGCACAACATAAGGATGATGAAAATAGCAAATTAGTTAAATGAAATGAAGATAAACATCACAAATACTCTTTTAGTCCATACTGTGATGAATTCTCTACCGGAATCATTTGAGACTTTTAAAGTTAGTTATAACATTAGGAAGGACGAATGGACCCCAAATGAGTTAGTGGCTCTGTGTGAGGAAGAAGAGAATAGAAAAAAGAGGTGCAAGACTAATAGTGCACACCAAACTGTTCAAAATAAAAATGTGAATAAGAAGAAAAGATTTCCCTGGGGCACAAAAAGGTAAAAATATGAAAAAACCTCGACATTAGGCAATATGACTAGAAAGGATATGAAGCATGGAACAAAGGACATGTGTTTCTTTTGTAAGAAACTTGGACTTCTTAAGAAAGATTGCCTCAAATATAAGAAGTGTTTAGAAAAGAAATGTAACAATAATTGCTTTCTCTGTTATGAATCCAATTTAGTTCATGTGCCAACTAATACTTGGTGGTTGGACTCTGGCGCTATTGTAGAATTGCAAAGAGATAAGAGTATTGAGAATGAATTCGATGTATCATTGTGATATCATCGATTATCTTTAAATATATTATGTAGGCTCATTTACAGTAAGTTTAAACCCATTGATTTGGGTGATTTACAGATATAATAGGAAGCTAATCTAAAGATTATAAGTAATGCTAGTTGTACATAAATTGTCTAATGACCAAATCATATAGACCTACTTTTTTGGGTTTGGACTGACACAATAGGTTGAGTTGACCCATTTGGGTTGCTTTTGTCTTTACTCCCTCTCTCAACCACTAGATGAGAGTATGTGAGAGCATCAAGAGCTTGGAGACCAAATGTTGAAACCGTGATGATGTATGAGTTTTGGTGAAGAAATTTGCAAGTTGCTCAATGGAATGGATGAAAGAGAGCTACAAGCTGGAAAAAATCTGAAGAGCACAATACTTCTTTAAAAGCTAAACTATCAGAAGCTCTTAATAAAGTGAGTCACTTAGAGGCAAAAAATAACTGGTTGGCAGATAAATTAACTACTGAAGCACAGAAGTGTGATTTAATTAATCACGATGTGAAGCCTTGAAACTAAAAATACCGACTTGCAAGGAAGACTCAAGATGGTTCTTTCTAAGTTAGATATAAGCAAGGCTTCACTAAACAGAATGAATACTGGGTCTAAAAAACTTGATGACATCTTGTGCAGTCAAAAGGCAAAGACTAACATGCATGGCATTGGCTACACTGACGGGACATCTACATCAAAAGCCAAAGGTACTAACTGTTTTGTTCAAAATTCGGTTGTTACTGATCCTGCTGTTCATGTTACAAATACAGCTGTTAAGAAGAAGAATGTGTCACATCCTGAAAGAATTCCCACTTTTCATCATTGTGGAATTAAAGGACACATTCGACACCATTGCAATAAGCTGCGAAAGTTGCCAAACCAAAAGCAATGGAAAAAGCAGAAGGAATAGTCACTTACGAAAAACAAAGATGTCTGGGTCAAGAAAGAAAACGTTCCATTTGTATTGGTACACACTTTGCTGAAATGTCTGAATATGCAAGTGTGTGTGCCGAAGCTTCATCACCCCTTATCTACAAGATCAAGCCCCCACCCCAGTGCTGATTCGAAGACATATTGAGGGGGAGTCAATATTGAGAGGGAGTTGCAGAATCTAGATTGACAGAAGCTGCATGAAGATAATTTTTTGTCAATTATGGACAAAAATGGGGAGAATAAAGCTATTTTTTTTTTTTTACAATTCAATGTATTTTGAGTTTTTCTCTTAGGCAAATCATTTGTATTGTGTTAGGGAGTTTTGTCCATGAATTGTCAAAGGGGGGAGATTGTTAGTATTTTTATGTTGTCTAATTCATGGGTTGGACAAAACTCTGGGTCCATTGGATCGAATTTTCTAATTTATTTTAGAATGGATCGTGGTTGTGTCGAGGAAGAGCTGAAGAGAAGAAAAAAAAAAAAGAAGACGGCGAAACTCCCAGGCCCAATCGATCGGAGCCTCGGTCCAATCGATCGGATTGTTATTGCGCCCAGTTATTTAGGTGGTCCGATCGATCGGATGCACTGTCCGATCGATCGAACAGGTGCGCAGAATTTTGGGAAAGTCTCCTTTTTCTGTTTTGGAAGTGTTTCCTTCTAAGACTCTATTTCCCAATTTGAGTCCTAGTTGTGCACTAGGTTTAAGGCATGAATTTGGAGCTATATATAGGGTATTACTCTCAACCCTAGAAGTCACCACTCTCATTAATCTAAGTCAGAGATATCTTATTGAGAGATTATTCTCTAGAGCCATTGAGAGATCAATCTAAAGGGTTACTCTAGAAGGTCATTGTTGCTTCTGCTTTCTTGTAGAAGATTGATCATCTTGGTTGACAATATGCGAAGAGATCAAGTAAGGACAGTGGGGCGCGGTGGATGTCATGTCTATGGATTTTTTACAAGAACAACTACAGTTCTTAGGTCGAGATACAGACTGATGTAAAGGAGCTTGTGAGTATATCTTGTAACTGTTCATGAACTCTTGAATTCTGGTTCGTGGTTTTTCTCCCTGGATAAGGTTTCCACACTAAATACTATGTCTGCCTTCTTGTGGTGTGTGCTTGGTAGATAGCTAGTTCTATATTGTCTGATTGGTTTATTTTCACTGCATTGATTGGTTAAATTAGAACTATTAATATATTCTAGTAGCCCCTAAAAACTTTCAACGATCATAGCATCGATATTCTTTTTGTTCAATCCCATAGCCTAAGAAAACACATACAGTTGATTTGGGTGAAAGCTTTGTCCGTTCATTGTTATTGAGAAGGACAAAACAGGTGGAATCAAATACTTTGAGTGAGACAAATCTAGTTTTATAGAAAACAGTTCCTCATAGGGTGAATGCCCACCTAAAATTGTGGAGGGAGTTCGATTAATTAAATAAATTGAAGTTGAAATAGCTTCCCCCTAAAACATCAACGGAACATGAATGAGTAGATTAAAGATCGAGCTAGATCAAAGATATGACGGTGTTTCCTTTCTACGCCACCATTCTGTTTTGGAGTGGCAAAACATGACAACTGAGCTTTGGTTCCTTGAGAGTCTAAATTTTTTTGGAATTTATGAATAATGTATTGCCCCTAAATCTGACCTAAAGATTTTTACCCGTTTGTCAAATTATGTTAAAATTATATTAGAAAATTATTATAATAGAATATAATTCAAACCTATGTTTCATAAGATAAATTCATGTGAAATGGGTAAAAGCATCAATAAACAACACATAATTTAAAGAACCACATTTTGTTGTTTGAGAGGCAGGTACCCAAATGTCAGAATCAATCAATTGAAACAAAGCATGGGTAATAATATAAGAACTTTTATATGGTAAAGCATGATGCATACCAAGTTGACAACTAAAACAACCTAAAATGCCTGTTACAGAAACATTTCCAAGAGAACTAGCAAAATGCAAATTTTTTAATTTATTCAATGATAAATGTCCTAATCTAGAATGCCTTAAAGAAAAAGGTCCTATAGTAGAAGCGAGAGCAGCGAAAGATGAAGTTTGTGACGGCAGATGTAGCGAGTGAAGATAATAGAGACCTTCGGACCTATGGCCTGTCCCAATCTGCTTCCAAGTGCAAGAAAACAATCAATATAGGTAAATGAGACAAGATAACCAGATGAAGTCAATTGACTAACAGATATTAAGTTTACAAATAGGTTCGGAACACATAATACAATACTAAGAGACAGGTTCTTAGTGGAAATGAAACTAATTATGATGACTGGTGGAGGAGTATCATCTGCTGTATGTATTGTCAGACTTTTAGGAGGAGGAGGATAACCATATAATGAGGATGAATCACAAGTCATCTGATAATAGGCTCTGGAATAAAAAATTCAAGCACAAGTTGTTTTACCCGATGCACCACATATGGTCATTGCATATTCTGGATCAGAAGGTGATGTAACCGTAGAGGTAGTAGAACTGGACATCAAAAATAGATGTTGCATATGCTCATCAATCATGGACTGAACTTGAGAGGTGGAAAGGACCCCTTTCAGCTTCTGTTGTGTTAGCTGCGTATGGTTTGAACACATGGTACAGATTCAGGTTTGATGGGCGCATGCGTTGAGGAGGCGCAGACAGTCCCCAAAAGTCTTGTTTCTAAGAAGGCCAGTTCTGCTTATTATTTAGGCTATTTGGGCAAACGGGACAGTTATATCTCTAATGACCCTTTTCTTTACAGTAATTCCAGATATCGAAAACACTCGGTGAAATAGAGCGCTCAGTTCTCTACGAAGTTGCATGTGCTAATAAATCCTATTCAAGGTCTACATGTTTCTTTCTGGTCAAAGAGAGTTGTGTTGGTTCTTATGCTAACAACTCAGATAATACCACTTCAATTGCTAGAAGAGGGGATCTATCCAATAATAACCCACAGACATGTTCAAAATCATACCATAAAGCCATGAGAAACTGAACTAGTTGAATTTTGTAAGGTCCCCAACCTTAATAGGGTGTTTAATTTTCTAATATCGACGATTAGCCTAATTAATTGTGATTCTAGCTAATTAGGAGAGTTTAGTGGCTAAGTGAGTTTATGTTATCATTAGAAAGTGGTTTGCGAAGTTTCATTTGATTCCGAGTGCGATTAGTCTTAATAATAGTTTAGTTGTGATTAATAGGAAAATTAGTCATTTTTCTAGAAAATTCCATTTTTGCCGAATTTGGGTTCGTTGAAAAGATCTCATCGCGCTCGTCACTTTTCATTCTTGACTGGTCACGATTCGATGCCCAAAGACCCTCAAATAATCGCATTTCTCTCATTTCATTCAAATGGACATTTTGGACTTTTCCTCCTTCATCTTCATTTTAAATCAACTCAACTCATTTCAGCAAATGTGCATCTGTTTCTTCTTCACTCTATTTCAAAAGCTGCAGTTACCATGACTCTCTTCTTCTTCCTTCACTCTCTCCCCTCTTGCATGTGGGTCTTGGAGACTAATTCAAGTGAAGCTTCTTACACCATTGTCTTCCTCTCCTCTTCCTCTATCTTTTGATCCAAGAATTAGTAAGTTTCCTCGTCTCCATCTCTTCCAATTTCTCTTCTTCTTGCTATTAATGGGCTGCATGTTAGTTAAATTCTATTCATTTCCTTTCTTTGTGTTCTTTGAGTGTAGGAGAGGGCTTTGGGAGAGCCAGTTTGGCTATAGTGTGTGTATGAGATTTCTTCCTCCTCAATCTTCTCAATTCTCTCTAAATTTCACTCTCTTTGGTGAAGGCAAGTAGAATAGCTCTATACCTTGTACATGCATGTATTATTATTGCTTCTTGTTAATTCAATTGCTTAGATTTTCCTAAATTCCAAGCTTGTTATGGTTAATTGGATTACATATGCTAATTGGGTTGAATGGAATTTAATTTTGGATGATTTGATAAATGGATGGAATGTGTGTTGAGAGAGAGAGCATGGAGGCTCTTCTCATGCAGGTACAGGCCTTGGAAAGGCTTAGGAAGGAAGGGAATGGACCATAGGTGAATGGGATTGAAAATACCTTGAAACAGGCCAAATTTGTTTCAACTCGGGCTCAGGCAGGAAGCAGGCTCGCTATAGCGGGCTTAACCCTCGCTAGAGCGAGCTTTGCTAGTGTTCTGGAGCCGAGACAAATGCATTCTGCGGACAGCAACATTCATTTTAAACGGGCATAACCTTAGACCCGTTTGTCGGAATTTTGAGTTCTATATACCGTTGGAAAGCTCTTGAGACGTAGAATCCAATTGTGTACTTACCTTAATTATCAAAAATTAGGAAAGGAAGTGGATATTGGATCAATGAATCAAGCCCTTATCTCTTTTGGAAAGGGATTCTAAACATAGTTTGGACCCTAGGTTGGAACCTATTGACCCTACCCTTGCATGACCAATTGGGGAGAATGAAAACAAAGCACGATTGGCTTGGTTTGCTTCATCGGTTGTCCAGGATTTTTCGTATATTGATGTAACTTGGCCGAATGCGTGTGGAATTGAGGTAATTGGTGCCTAACAACTTCCGTACACCATGGGCCAGCCAAACTAGGACACCATTGACTCATCCTCTATACATACTCCGTTGGGGACACGTTCGATATACGGTGGAAAACTCTTGACCTAGGATTGGCTTATTCTTCACTCTTGACTCGCGAATCATGTATCCATAATTTATCATACCTTTTACACTCTATCTTGTATACTTGTATAACCTATAACTTAACTTGTAAGATTAGGATTTGATCGGACTTAGAGTGTATCCTTAGGTACTTTTTATTTTGTATCAATGAACACGGGTGGATAGACTTGAAAGGGAACTTAGATCTTGACTTGTATCTTGGCTTGACTTGGAGTAGCCCTCGGCTTGTTATATTATACTTGGAAACCTATCCACATGTATTTGTCTTGGAACTTGTGTCGTGTACAAACCATCATCATCATCTTGCATTCATGACCAGCTACAGACTGCTGATTATAGAGTGGGCCAGATACCGGACACTAAAGTGGACAGTTGGCTTTGGACGACGTCCATGTCGTGAATAGTTGGGAACGGGCTAGGGCCGTGCTACTATTCCTAGGACTAGGAGTTAGGACCCCTCTAGAGCCGGACTTTGGGTATTTGTAGTCGGCTCGGACGTCACTTATACCCCCATGAGATGGCTACGACATCCTCGGAGTCTCCTCTTACTTGACATTGCATTTTATAGATGGTTATTCTTGTTGTCTTGCTAGGATTTACATTGTTATTTGATTTTCATATTACTCATGCTTATGCCTAGTTTGTACCTTGATATCACATAATCATGTACTTGTCTTTATTCTCATTTTGAACATGTTTTGAATGATGTATATTACTTATCTTCTTGCCAACATGTTGTTGATCCTTTATTGTATGGTGTACAGAGGACATCTACTACTATTACACCGACCCGGATGCCAAGGCAATTTCAGAGGATCCTCAACCAGGAGAGGAGGACGAGGTATGAGAGTGGGGTGCCGATGACGTAGCTTAGCGTCATCACTCTCGGCACTAGTGCACGTTACACGGGGATATCCTCTATTGTGCCACCTCATTTCATCTTTTAGTTTAGATCTTTTGGACTTGTCTATCTTAGCACTGTATATCTTTTCTACCAGGACCTAGGTTTTTGGGATGGTCTTGATGTTTATAAACTTTATGTATTTTATCTTTTGAAACTTAAATATAAATATAAAATGGGATGAAATCCATACTTGCCTTGATATTCTTGCAGGTTTAATGTTATGTTTACCGGACAAGTCCTGTTGATTAATTGTTAATGAGGCTCAACTAGAGGTGGGAATCGGGTTAGGTTGTGCTAAACGGGTTAGACAAGCCTAACCCGCATCCGACCTGTTTATTCAACGCGTTGGAAACCCCTAACCCGCACCCACCACGGGTCAACCCGACCCGATCCACTTAAACCCGCATAACCATTGCGGGTTATACAAGTCAGGTCGACCCGTATACTTGAATAAGTGAGTGATAAGTTTCTTTACAAGAAAAAAAATGTTAGAAATAAAATAGTTTTTTCATAAAGATAAAAAATATCATATCAAAATAAAAAGATAGTACTATAGAATTGAGGGCAAATTTTTTTTAATTAGCCCTAAATTTCACACCCCGGATCCGGTTTAATCACTAATCGGGTTAGGGACCATGACAAATTTCTTCCCTATATCTATTGAAAGTTACGGTATCCTGGGTGGATTTGAATTGAGACTCCATTAAAACAAGTTGAACCTATAAAGATGTCATTTTGACATAGAAATCATGAATCAAGTCATTCCCTTGCTTAGCGTTTTTAATTTTCCATTCAATTTAATAGTGACGAGCAACATTAGTCTGAGTGTAGAGCTTTACTAAATAATCCCAAGCTTCTTTTGGGTAATTAGATTTAGCTAGTTGATTACCAGTGGAGGGGATGATGGGGATGACAGAGTTATCAATCCAAGGATTAATCTTTCCAACTGCAGATTTCCTTTCTTCATCTTTGCTTTCTTTATGATATGATTGTGCTATTTACCAACAATATATTTTCAAAGTTTCTGACTTTTCAAAGTTTTTTGCATAAGATGAGACCAATAGGCATAATTAGTCCCATCTAAAATAACATGTATCTCATTAGCACGTTCAGAAGCCATTATAGAAAAGTTAAACGCTAAGGAAAAGTTTGAACAAAAAAATATCCCTTAATCATCCCTTTTAAATCACTCTAAAATGAAGATCTGAGTGTGATTCGAAAGTCGAGTCCCAAATTACTGTTATTGTAGCACATTTGTGGGAAGGAAGATTCCAGATGACTTCTAGGAGGTTCAGATCTGAAGTAGATGGTCATATCTAAATACCGATGGTTCATATTTGAACAAAGGCCAAAAATCAGGCTAAGTGACCTCTCTGTTGAGGCAAAATCACGTGGGGCCCAGAAGATGATCAAAAGTGGTTAAGCTCTTAATAAAATCTCAACTCTCAATATTTGATCCTCCCTAAGTTGATTATGCTCAAGAAAAATAGAAATCGAGGATTTTCAACGGAATTGATGAAAACCTAACCAAGAAATTGAACAATCACAAATTAGATCCAATAGCCTACCCCTGATGGATAAAAAATCTTGAAAAATTTTTCAAAAGTCCCAGAATATTCAGGTGACGCAAAGAATGTATGTTGTCGAGGTGAAATGATCCCAGGTGGGCCATGCTTCATCACAGTGAGTTGTTTGACACAGTCGGACCCATTTCTAGAACATGCAGAATAGGAATCCCATAGATGTTTGCATTGATCTTCTTGCACAGTCAGATGATGGACATATGATGAAGGGAAGAAGATCTTACAGAGTCTGATAGATTGAAAGAGCAGCCTAAATCTCTGATTCCATATTACAGAATTACAGAGAGATAAGAGTATTGAGAATGAATTCGATATATCTTTGTGATATCATCGATTGCTTTTAAATATATTCTGTAGGTTTATTTCCAGTAAGTTTGAACCCATTGGTTTGGGTGATTTAAAGTTATAATAGGAAGAGCTAATCTAAAGATTACAAGTAATGCTAGTTGTACATAAATTGTCTAATGACCAAGTCATATGGGCCTGCTGGTTTGGGTTTAGACTGACCCAATAGGTTGAGTTGAATAGTTTGGGTTGCTTTTGTCTTTACAGGTGCGTCCGTCCACATTTGTAAATTTATGCATGGCATGTTGTTGCATAGGAGACTAAGTGAAGGAGAAAAAAGGTTGGTGTTGGAAAATGGCTCAGAGCTAAAGGTTCATGCAGTTCGGACAACGAGACTAGTTCTTGGCACTCAACACTTTTTTAGATTTGGAAAATGCTCTTTTTGTTCCTAGCATTTTAAGAAATCTTATTTCAATTTCAAGATTAGACCTTTTGGGTTATTCTTTCAAGTTTGGGAATAATAGTCTTTATTTGTACATGGGTTCAAAGTTGCTTCACTCTGCTGTTTTAATTGATGGATTATATAAATTGAATTTGGATTCTGTTTTTTCTCAATCTTCACTCTCCTCACATGTGAACAATGTCATTGGCATAAAGCGTGGTTTGATCAATGAGAATTCAGCGGCACTATGGTATAGTCGCTTGGGCCATATATCCAAAGGGAGGATGGAAAGATTAATTAGAGAAGGCATTCTCAAACCCCAAGATTTCTTAGATTTTGGTACATGTGTGAATTGCATAAAAGGAAAATTCACTAAAACCAAAAAGAAGGATGCTGCTCGAAGTAGTGAATTGCTTAAAACTATCCACACTGATATTTGTGGAAAATTACCATGTCCTTCCATCAATGGGCATAAATATTTTGTAACATTCATTGATGATTATAGCAGCTACGGGTGTGTCCATCTATTGAAAAAGAAAAATGAAGCTGCTGATGTTTTTGAAATTTATAAAATAGAAGTGGAAAAACAATTGGAAAAATCCATTAAAGTGGTCAGATCCGACCATGGAGGAAAATATTATGGACGGTATGACGGACATAATAGAGTGTTTGGACCATTTGCTAAGATTCTCGAAAGAATGGTATCACACCTCAATACACTACTCCCAGTACTCCTAAGCAAAATGGTTTAGCCAAGAGAAGGAATCACACATTGTTGGACATGGCAAAAAGCATGGTGAATCTTTCCACTCTACCTGAAAATCTCCAGGGTGAAGTGTCACGACCCGAGCCCGAGATCAGAGTAATTGGGTTTAACCCCGGGTCGCGAAATCAATCATACTTACTCCCGTAAACCCCGAATTAACCGAAGTTAAGACGAAGTCCACAAGGGATCTTACATATGAACCTGCCAATGTACAACTTTCGGAACATATACATATACAAACATGTGCACATTGACAATAATTAAAAACCTGAATAAGTTCTTTACACCAAAGTACAATAACTATAATTTATTTATACTAAGTCAACAACTGCATATTTAGAATACAATGCAGATGACTCTAACTATCCAAAATAAATATACAAATTTGTTTATCAAAATACCCCAAACATTCTATTCTTTTGCGCTCAATCACGTCCATTCAATTAAGCCTCCTGGGGGTAGCGAATGGGCATCCTCCGCTGAAAGATCAGCTTTTGCGGGATCGACACAGGTAACTGGGCCTGTAATACCATCAGTAACACTGTGAACACGACGGTTCAACAATGCATATACAATTCTATAATAACACATGTTACTTCTATCAACTCATTGATCTAACAATTCTATGACAATATCTTGTACAATGGTATACACGAGTAATAACAATAACTATTTTGGCAACTACAATAGCATTGGTTTCATTTCAATTTCTTCCCAAAGAAAGCAGTCAATTCCAATCATTTTCAGTATTTACATTCAATTTATTGATTACATTAAACCTTTATTAGATGACTTATCAGTGAGACTCTTCTAGTCCAATATGTGGCTTATGGTGGCTTATCAGTGACTTTTCAGTCTATGACCTTTCGGTCCAAATAGTGTGGGATCTGCCAGTGTCTAGATCAGAGACCACTGGTATCACCACGGAGCTCCGGAATACCCCAATATTCATCTACTGCAGTATGATTGTTCATTAATTAGATGAGTTATTCAGTATAGTTCATTATTCAATGTTACATTTAACAATTGTTCATTATTCAGTTCAGTGTCACATTATTCAGTTCAACTCGATAATGAGCTTTAGAAATCACTATGTAGTACCAGACTCACAATCTTCAATTCCAACTAGTCATTTTATCCAATTTTATTCTAATTCTAAACAATCATATAAACCAAGCAATTGAGTGGACCATTCGTTATCAATGTATGTGTTACTGTGGATGTCATTACATTAGTTAAATTTGTACATAATGATAACCTTGGTTCACACTTATGAAGGTTTAGACATCATTAACACTAGCCTAAATGGTTAGGCTTTCAATTTGGAAGAATCAGAAATAAATCTGAAAATTTTCTCTCTGGCGGTTACCTTGGCGATTACCTGGCGGTTAGCCGAAATCTGGCCGGTGGCTAGCCGAACCAAGTTCGGTCAGCTTTCCAAAACCTTAAAAATTTCTGACACATTTAGTTAGTTCGATCACCTTGTCGGTCACCCTACGGTTAACCGAAATTTCCATTTCGGCTAGCCGAACTCATTTCGATTACTTGCGGTTAGTTTTCCAGAAGCTAGTCTTATGGAGTGAATTTTTGACTCAGATTCGGTCAACTTGCGGTTACCTTTCAGCTAGCCGAACCAAAATTCAGCGGTTAACTTACAGTCAGCTTTCCAGAGGCTGACCATTTTATGGATTTCAGCGGCTAGCCCTGCGGTTAGCCAAATTACTCCCATAAACAAATTCTGAAGCTACAAAGTTCTGAACCAAAATCTAGGATTTGAGCTTCTTTAACTCAATTCACCAAAACAACAATAGAAATCAATAGAAATGTATATACTGGCCTCTATTTGGAGATTGGTGAAGAAAAACCCCTCTTTAGCTTGGGTTTGAGTGGAAACTTCTCAACTTGAATGTCTCTCTTCAAGAAAATCCAAGAAGATGATGCAGAAGATGAAGAAGAAGATTCTCTTCACTTGAATCACTCCAAAACTTCAGCCTTACTGCTTGATGGAGATGAAACGGAAGAAAGAAGAAGAAAAAAGAAGAAGAAGAGAGTTTAGGGTTTACGGATGAATAGAATGAGCTCATTGAAGTTTATTTAGCTCATATAAGCTTCCTTTTTTGCGTTTAAGTCCACTAGTTCTACTAAATCACGATTCAATAATCCTCCATTTGATTCGTTTCTCGTCGAGCGACTTCAAGCTCTTCATGAAAGTTAACATACTCGTCGTGATACACGTGTTGGTATCAAGAGTTTCTGTATTCGACAAAATACGAGGAAATTCATATTTACAAAAAAGTCCTTAATTCCTTTATTTAAGTCTAAAACTCGCTTAATTCCTTCAATCTCTTTCATTAACACTTCATTAAGCTTAATTCATTCGTTTTAGGTTAATTCACTTCCATTTGGCCACGAACCATGATTAGCTTAATTAAACACAGTTAATTAGCCTTGGTTTCCGATTAATCAAAGTTCATCTCGATTAACTCTGGACGAGGCCTTACATGAAGCCTTAAAAATAGCAGCATCTATTCTAAATCGGGTACCTAACAAAGCAGTTCAAAAACTCCATTTGAACTCAGAACATGCAAAAAACCCAGTTTAAGGAATTTTCATGTGTGGGGTTATGTAGTGGAAACAAAGGTTTATAATCCTAATGAGAAAAGGCTTGACCTAAAGATTGTGAGATGGTTCTTTATTGGAAATCCTGAAAGATCAAAGGGTTACAGATTCTATGGTCCCTCCTATCATATGAGGATTATTGAAACTTCTCATGCAAGATTTTTAGAGGACAATGAAGTTAGTGTGAGTACACAGGAAAGGAATTTAGTATTCCAAGAGGTTCAAGACCAATCCCTATCCCATCGGGAATAAATTCTTTGAAACATCCAATACCCACACGTGTTGAGTTTATTATAGGAACACCTCCACTCTAAGAGCCTTTGTTTCCACACATTCCTGTACAGAATGAGCTGATAGAAGAGGTGCTCCATATTGAAGTGAATTTTTTGTTGAGCCCATGCAAATAGGGAAACCCCCTCCTCAGCCACTTAGATGGTCTCATAGACTGAAAAAGAGTTCCATATCAGATGATTATATATATTGTGTATTTCAAGAGTCTAATTTTGACATGGGTGCTAATGAAAATCCCTTATCCTTTCAAGAAGCCATACAAAGTGTTGATTCGGCATGTTGACAAGATATGATGCTTGATAGGTTAGAATCCATGAAACATAATCATGTTTTGGATCTACTACAACTTCCTAAAGGGGTCAAGCCAATAAAGTGCAGATGGTAATATAAAACGAAGCGAGATTTGAAAGGCAAAGTGAAATACTACAAAGCAAGGTTAGTAGCAAAAGGCTTCACACAACGAGGAGTGGACTATAAGGAGATCTTTTCAATTATTTCTAAAAAGGATTCATTTAGAATCATTATAGCACTTACAGCCCACTTTGACTTCGAATTGCACCAAATGGATGTGAAGACTACATTTCTCAATGGTGATTTGGAAGAAGTGTACATGAGTCTGTTAGACCCTAAGTTGTGTTTGCAATTTGATGTCCAACATTTGCATCATGATCATCTCATATCATTTCTCAAAGGTTTATCTTGAAAATCACAGGATTTTAAATCAACTTGCTCAAACTCTGTTTTCATAAAAGGTTTCAAAAGTTAGATGTTTTTTGTAAACTCAGATTTTCAGAAATCAGTCTGACCATACTGTCGGTCAGCATGTCGGTCATGTGTCGGCTAACCGACCTTGGACCGAAGCCTAACCGAACTCACTCGGTTAGCTTTTCTGAATGGTGTTTCTAGTGTCGGTTAGTATGTCGGTTAAGTGTAGGTTAACCGACCATAGAAAATGGACTAACTGAACACCTTGTCGGTCAGATTTCCAGAAAGTTGCATTGTCATATATTTTACACGTCGGTCAGCATGTCGGTCAGGGCTCGGTTAACCGACCTTGCTTCTGATCCTGACCGAAGCTTTCTCGGTTAGAATTCCAGAGAGATGTTTTCTGACCCTGTTTTCATTGTCGGTCAGGCCTCAGTTAACCGAACATGTCGGCTAACCGAACCTTGTTTTTTGGTCATCAAAATTTCGAAATTATGACCGTTGGCCTGTGACCTTTGGGGGTGTCGGTTAACCGACCCCTGGATGTCGGCTAACCGACATATAGCTGTTGGCCCAAAATTTCTATAAAAGGAAGTTCATTCCAAGGCCAAAGTTGATGATTCTTGAAGCCTTTTCTGAGGTGTACTAAGGGAAATCAAAGAAGAATGAACTAAGAAGGCTAAAGGGTCATTAGTAAAACTAAGCTTGGGTGAATGAAGTTCAATCACCAAGTAAGCTTTGACTTTTCCTAATCATATGTTTTATACTATGTCTAAATTATTGGTAAATGATTTTTAGCATATTAACTATGATGTGTTGAATCCATTCCTCTCTTAATGTTTGATTTAATTTATTGGATTCTTCACCTTGATTCAAATCAAGTTTGTGGCAGAAAACTTCTTAAACATGTTTTATCAAAATCTTCAATTTATGTTATAACATGTTTCACTAACTTATATGAATCTTCCTTCTTGTTTTCAATCTTTAAAACTTTAGTTAAATTACTTTGATTTTGAAAACAACATATCACATGCATCACATGTTTAGACATAATTAATTTCATACAACTTGCAAGCTTTGGATTTTCATATCATCAGCAAGTTTGTACTTTGTTCATGTGATTTGCATATCACTTCAATCAAATCATGATATGTGCCTTAAACTTTTAATTGCTTCAAGCATAAACTGATTGAGCTTTCATTTTAAACTTGATTGAAGTTTTCACACACACACACACATCATGAGCATTCATCTTTGCATTTTATAGTGTGTTGTGTGAGTTGATTTTCACTTTCACATTCACCTATTCTAAAGGCAATATATATTGGGCTTAATGTATTTCTCTCCTAGTGTTTAGACACTTTCTTGAGAAAGAAAAACTATTTGCATGTAAGGTTATTGCTAAGCCTAAGAAAAGCAAATTGTAAAGTTTCTTGCTTATCTTAGAAAAGCACATAGTTAGGTTGTTGTTTAGCCTTAAAAACATCAGTGTAAAAGGGTTATTGCTTAGCCTTTTGTAAAAGCATAAATAGTGGAAATCCGGTGGGGTGTGAGATCACAAGCCGGTAGTGGATGTAGGCATTGAGGCCGAACCACTATAAAACATAGTGCAATAGTGAATGACTTGTGGTGATTGAATTGTTTATCTTCCACACCTTTTCATGTAATCATCACTAGTTGAAGTTTAATTTGAAGAAAATTAAAATTGGCAATTAATTTGTAGATCACCCTATTCGCCCCCCCCACCCCCCCCCCCCCCCCCCCAGGGTTAGCATCCCGGACTTTCAGAGTTGGCCCAATGGATTCATAGATGCAGATACTTAGGATGTGTAAATTGAATAGATCCAACTATGGCTTGAAAGTGAGCTTCCCATCAATGGTTCCTAGAATTTGATGAAGTGATAACCTCCCTCCTTTGACTTTACTAAAAACATTATTGACCAGTGTATATACTTGAAGACTCGTGGGAGTAGCGTCGTTTTCTTGGTGCTTTATGTAGACGATATCCTTTCAGCTAGCAACAATTTTGATCTCTTAGAGGTGTCTTGACTCGGCACCTTAAAATGAAGGACATGGGTGAAGCTGCTTTTGTTATTGGCATTGAGATTCACAAAGACAAAAAATGCCGAATTTTGGGGTTATCTCCAAGAGCCTATATAGATAAGGTTATTGAAAGGTTTCGGATGCTTGATTGCAAACCAATTGGAGCCCCATCACTAAAGGTGATAAACTCAACAAACCACAGTGCCCACAAAATGAATTCAACTGCAACCAAATGAAGGATATTTAATATCTGTAGGAAGTCTTATTTATACTCAAACTTGCACCCGTCTGGATTTCAATTTTTCTATTGGCATGCTTGGCAGATATCAAAGCAACCCAAGATATACTCATTGGAAAGCTACTCAGAAAGTTATGAGGTATTTCTATGGTAGAAAAGATCTTACGCTTACATACAAACAGACTGACCAACTTGAAGTGATCGGTTACTCAAACTCTAATTTTGTTGGATGTCTTGACAGTAGAAACTCTACTTCTGGGTATATCTTTCTGCTAGCGGAGGGCCAATCTCATGGAGGAGTGCAAAACAATCACTTGTTACAACCTCCACCTTATGGAAGTAGAGTTGGTGGCATGCTTTGATGTCACATCACAAGCATTATGGCTAAGGAATCTCATTTAGGGACTTTAGGTGGTAAACAACATTTCAAGACCATTGAAGATCTATTGTGATAATACATCCGCAATTCGCTCCTCCAAGAACAATAAAAGTTCATGCGATTCCAAACACATAGAGGTCAAGTATCTATTTGAAGGAGATGGTAAAGAAATATTATGTGTGCATGGAAAACATCAAAACAAGATTGGTGACTACAGATCCACTAACCAAGGCCTTGGCGCCAAATATGTATAAAGATCATGTAAACCATATGGGCCTGGTAAGTTCTTTCTATTAATGCTTAAAGTTTATATGGACTTATATAATAACTGTTTCTGTTTCCTACTTAATTGTGCACATTCAAATGTAAGTAGGATTTAAAGTAAAGTCAATCATTGGATAGATTTAAAGTCACCAATATAGTATATTTGGCCATACAGAAAACTGCGCACAAAGGTCTTTGAAAAATGAGATTATCTTTACTATGGCATGGTTAGGTCCTACATTCGTAGTAAGCGTCATTGTCCATATATAGATATTTCATTTGATAATAATAAAGCTTGACCAAAATTGAAATATGGGTATGTTTTATAAAATTATAGTGCATTTATCAAGTTTTAAGGTTTTATTTAAAAAAAGTTGAACCAAGGATGTCTTTTTAAACTCTGTGTTTTTTGATAAAACACACACACACACACACACACACACACACACACACACACACATATATATATATATATATATGTATGTATATATTTGTATACTAGTGGTATTGTTTGGACCAAGTGAGAGAATGTTGGAATTAACCATATGTGGTCTCAACAACCACTTACATTTATTTTAAAATAGTTTATCCTTATCTTTGGTTTAGTTTTAACTGACCCCATATTTGTATTTTGGTTACTTGAGGAGAAACCTCTCACCAGTTTCAAGGTACCATTATGGTTATGGATATCCTCGATGGAAAGGATAACCATCTAGCACATTTAAAAGGTAGCCTGCGGTTCCCTCCTCTAGTCCATTAACACAAAAAATAAAAACAAAGGTTTCCATCGCTGGTCTCAAGAGAAATAAAGACAAAAGCTACTATGGCTTATAAAGTATTAAGCATTTAACCAAAATCCAGACCACTGATCCTGTTGAAATCATGAATTTGCACATTTACGTATCATTTTAAGATGAATCAGGGATTTAATTAGGTGAATTGCATCATTATTCATATAATTTCATCATTTCATGAATTTTCACGTAGAAACGTGAATTTTCATACATTTTATACATTTTCTGCATTAACCTAGAATGTTTTGCAAATTTTCTCCAAAGAGTCCTAGTCGGAGTAGAACTCTATCCGGGTGGGTCCCACCTCAATATGGGCTCTTCAGTATTTGATGTGTTGAATTAGAATGTGTAGAAAATGAGAATAATATGCCTCTATCATGGAACCCACTTTCAAGCACACATTGTCATCCTAGGCCCGGCATTGCTAAATTGAAGTAAATTGAAGAATTCACCATGTGGACCCCACACACAAGTCATATGCAAATTAATCAAAGGAGTGGTCCACTCATCATGTCAGTGAAGAGTTCTAACTACAGTAGAAGACTTCTCATAGGGCCCACTATTCAAGCAGATAAAATGTCCCACTTGGCAGGGTCCACAATAGTTGCAAATTTGAAATTATTAATGGATAATTCAAACAGTGCAATTCTGATTGGAACAAAAGAAGAAGAATTTGAATCATCCACATTTGATGTCCTTTCAAAAGTGAAAGTTGTGCAGAGATAGAATCCAATGCAAATCAAAATTTACAAATTAATTCCCTTTTTCTCAGGATAACTCATCTTCAAATAGCCATAACTTTCAATCTGACCGTCGGATTAATGAAATTTACCTACCGTTGGAAAGCTTATTCAGAGTAGTTTTTCATGGAGCTTAAGAACGTGTAAATCAAAGTTATATTGACAAAGTTGTGTGCCCAGAGAGTTTCATGTTCATTTTTAGACGGGATTGCAATTAAATTCATACCGTTGATAATCAATTGCTACACATCCCTTGTGGGACCCCATCTGAAGATCAACCAAAGACACCTAAATCAAGAAAGAAAATCATCTCAAAGCCAAAAGTCTTTCCAAAAGAAAAGTTAGTTTGGAGAACAAGAAAGAATCACTACAAATAAGGAAAAAAGAGACCTAAAAGGGTGGTACTTCTTTACTAAAATGGGTTTGCAAAAAGCATAAAAGGAGACATGATGGAGACTCATAGGAACACATTCCATACGTCCAAACAACTTCACCCATCTTTCTTTATTGATTTATTCTCTCCTAGCCACACATTCTCTTCCTTACCTCTTTTCTCCATTATTTTATTTTGGTAGCCTTGGGCCATGTCCAAGGATTTTTTTTTTTTTTTTAACGAGAATCTTTGTGAAGGAGAAGTTGTAAAAATGAAGTTCTCAATGAAAATCATATATTTTGCAATGGAGGAGTAGATTTCTTGGATCAGAGCACAAAGTAAAGTCAAGTAATTTTATTTTTGTTCTATGTCTTTAATTTAATTCTTTTGTCCCTATGATGCATGTTTATTAGAATAATAGATCTGCTTTCGTGCCACAGGGAAACCTCCGCTTTATATCTTTAATAAATTTCTTTTTGATCAGTTAATCTTCTTTTGATAGGATATACTTAGGTTTTTATACATTTGATATTTTATACTTAATTTGTTAACTGACGCTCAAATTAATTTATATTTTTATGAGGTGATGGAGATCTTGGGTTCTTTTGCTTAAGAATTGAATTTAAATATATATATATATATATATATATATCTTCCAGATCAAAAACATTGAGTTGTTTCTGATCTGAGTTATTTACAAGACAAAAGACTAAATTAAAGTATATGGATTGAGAATTGAAATTAATTAATGGATTCTTTGTTACTCTGATCTACCTTTATCATTATTGTTATCCGTTCATCTTGCATAATAGCTTTATCTCTCATTCAAATATTGATTTATTTTTATTTTTATTATAAAAAAATCCAGATTTTAATAAAAAAATTATTTCAGTAGTGCTCCCTGTGGGATTCGACCTGTACTTGCCACTGTCTCAAAAAGATAGCTGGGCACTTACAGTATTAAAAGATTGAATTTAAATTCACATCAGATCTACTCCATCTTCATGGCATCAGGTATATTTTATTTTGATTTACCATTTTGTAATATTAATTACAATGGATCTGTACCGTTGTTTTTATAATTCTGGATAGATCCATTATCTTTCCAACAAGTAATGGAGCAAAGACATGACAAAAGACAAACATATCTGAAAATCAATTTGGGTTTACGTCAGGGAGGTTAATTATGAAAGCTATCTTCTCACTTAAGTAATTAATAGAATAATATCGAGCAAAGAGGGAAAAAAATCTGCATATGGTCTTCATCGATATAGAAAAGCCTACAACATGTTACCTAGACATTTAATTTGATGATTTTTAAATAAAAAATATTCCAAGAGGTTATTTTTGAAATTATTAAAGACATATACGAAGGAGCGGTAATGAGTGCGAGAACTACTTGTGGAGAGAGAGATGAGTTTCAAGTGACTATATGTTTGCATCAAGGGTTAACCTTAAGAGTTAAGCCCTTATCTCTTTGCATTGATTAAGGATGAGTTAACTAATCATATTCAAGAAGAGGTACCTTGGTGCATGTTATTTATAAATGATATGGTATTGGTAGATGAATTAAGAGATGGTGACTCGAGAGATAGCGGGAGGTTTTAGAATCCAAAGGCTTTAAAATAAGCCAAACAAATATAGAATATATGGATTGTTTCTTCAGCTGGCTTATAAAAAAGGCTGAAAGTACTGTGAGAATTGAAGACCGTGAGACACCACAAAGAGATTCTTTCTGTTAACTTCGCTCTAACTAGTAAGGAAGTGGAGATTGATGAAGATGTCGATCAAACATAGGATAAAAACAAGATGATTGAAGTGGAGAACTTCTTTTGGAGTGCTTTATGACTGACGAATACTATGAAGATTGTAGGAAGAATTTTACATGATAATGATTTGACTAGTTATGACCTATAGAGTAGAAAGTTAATCAATCAAAAAGCTATATATGCATAAAATGGATGTAGTAAAGATGATGATGTTAAGGTGGATGTGTGGTAAAATTAGGAAGGATAAAACTAGAAATAAGTTCTTTTGAGAGCATTTAAAAAATTAGGAAGGATAAAACTAGAAATAATTACTTTTGAAAGCATTTAAGGATAGCATCAATAGGAAATAAAATTATAAAAATCCTTTTGAAATGGTTTGGACATGTCCAACGTAGGCAGGCAACGGCGCCAGTAAAGAAAAGTCTGACTATGAAATTTGATGTCCTACCAAGAGGAAGAAGGAGGCAAAAAATGATGTGGATGAAGGTAGTGAAAATAGATTTGAAGAAGTATAATTTATCTTGGGATTTGGCTCAAGATAAATTGGAATAGAAAAACATAATTTATGTAACCGACCCTAATATAGTTGGGACAATGCTTTAATGATGATGATGAATTGTTTATTTAAAAAGTAAGAGATTTTAAGGATGAAAGTGTCCATTACTTGTGATATTGACTTGCTTGACTTCTTATGAAATCCACTCAAATATTCACTTTTTCTCCGGATCCTAAGCTTGGTAAATGCTGAGAAGGGGCAGTACACAGTTAGAAACATTTCTGTTTTCTTCTCGTTTTAAGCTTCAAAGAAGAGGACACGTTGGCACATTCGAATGAATATTTTGATTTGGTTGTCTTTTTATGCATGGGTTACTGTCTAACAGAATTAACAAGAAAATCCTGAAACTAGGGCTCCCTTTCACCTAGGTGAATATTGTGGCTCCCTTTCACCCATGCAAGTATTGTCATTTGCTTGTTTAGCTTGTTATAATGTCTTAGGAATACATTAGAAGTCCATAGTAAAATGCAATGGAACCAAAGAAGTCACTCCCTTGTCTTGTTTGTATTGAGTTAATACCCATAAAATCTTGATAAAATGAGATGCAACATACGATTTGTTCATGGATGGATGTTTCATTCAATGAGATTTACATTATATGATTGAGATCAGATGGACCCTTACTTTTGTAAGGTTTACAGTCATGCCAAATATTAGTGGATATGCAGACAAGAACTCACCTTTATTGATATCTGAGAGTAGGATATCAAACGATTAGGTTTGTTTATCACTGCACTTTGATGAAGAGTGTTGATCTTTGGATGAGGAAATCCAGTAAACAGTGCTGGTGATTGCAATGTGATTTGTCAATTGTAGCATAACATATGTTCTCTTGTTGGAAAAAAGCCAAAAATTGTGAGGTTGAAGAAAAGGAAGTTGTCAGAGGGTGAAGATCCCAAGTGGCGAGGAAATGTTTGGAGAGAACTCTATCGGGAGGAATTACCGTGTAGTAAATGAGTAAACTTGGGGTTTTTTGAGGTAGAAGAGGAATGGAGAGGGGAAAAGGAGGTCTTGACCAAGTTAAAAGGGCCATATAGGTTGCAAAATTGAGAACATTTGAATACTCCTCAAAAGACAAACTGGCTAAGTTCTGGGTCAGTTTCATTCAAGTCTTAAGCCTGTCCCGGTCTGTTTAAGGTTCTATCACTGTTCATCAAATATATTATTTCAAACATTAGAAATGATATTCTCATTTCATGAAAGAGCCCATAATGGAGGTTGTTTGCTATCGGTTTTATAGATCTATTAGTGGGGCCATATGCCATTATTTCTAAATACAGTGGCATCACATGTTTAGTCACTTTTCTAATTTACCTACATTTTTGTACACATGCTAGCACTTTTGGCAACGTCTAAGTAGAATAGAGTATCTTTATTCTTTTGTCTTTATTGGGATAAATGTGATCACATGCATTAGATCCAGACCGGTCATCTGGAGTATACCACCATGGATGGCCCCATTTTCTGCTCGTCTTTGACTGGCAGTTGATTAGTGGCTGGGATATGGAATTTCTTCAACTTCTGCCCACAGAGAAAAGAAGAGAATATCCAATCTGTAAAGGAAAAGGGTACACACGGCAACTGTATAAAAGAAATGTGGTTGGATTATGGGAGAATATTTACTTTCATTTTCTTTTTCTGAAGTTTTCTTCAGTGAGACTTCACCTAGATGCTCTAATTACTTTAAACACAATCAATATGATGCTCATCTTTTCCACTCCAAGATTAAATGACCTTTGATTAGTGAGAAGAAAAATTACCTGTAAAAGTATGGGGATAAAAAAAAAAATGGACTATACACAGTGAAGATCTCAACTGTTCTGTCAATGACCCATATGTTGGATGGGTCATTATTATTCAAAATCCTACTAATGGCATCACCTAGTGTCATTTGTGGGCTGATCTAAGAGAAATCAAGATCCAAGACATAGCTTAAATTATACACTCTTTACCATCCAATTAAGTATGTAAGCAATGTGAGGGCAGACATAACTCTAATTGGAGTGAAATCACATACAGTGATTGTTAAGGTGAGGCTGTTAGTTTCAGGAGTTTGAAGTACAAACATGTACCCACTGATAACTTAATACAAAGAGGCTAAGTTTAGTGGTTAGGATGTCCCACTGAAGTGAATCTCATTTGTGGCCTTTCCACATGGGCCCACCAAACGAGCTTGTCGATATAACACATGTGCTGCCGTTGTCACCCTTAACTAGGTTTGCCAGCAGTCATATCTAAATGGTCTGATCAACTACACAGTGACACAGTTCATAATCCACCACCCATCCATCCATAAATGGTTTCATGTACTGGTGGGGCCCATGCATCGCTGATCCAAACTGTTGGACCGAGAATATCATTGGCGAAAAAGCAATGGTACGAATATTCTGCTCACAATTATCCAATAACTTCATCCCACAAACAGAAGAAAATCTGTTCAAAGAACTTTTTTGTGATGGTCATGATTTTTCTCTCAATTAGTCAGAATAAATGGGCTTTTTGGTAGTTCTTAAGGAAGATAAGGGCTTTTCATGTAAATTTCTCCTTCTCTTCTCTATCCACACCATAGTGAGCTTGATATTGATACCTTTTGCATTCAACGTGCAAAAGAGGAGAATCTTTGAAGCATTTCAGGAAATTCTCATAAAAACAGTCATCAAGATTCTCTCTCTATCTCTCCAATTTATATATATGTGCGTATATGTTATGTTTGGTGTGTCGCTTCTAGTTACAGAGCAACTAGTCCTGTGAAATTCTTAGGAACTTCAAGATGCCTTCTGTTTTGCTGAGAATTCCGCTTGCTACCTTCATTCTTCTCATAATTCTACGAAGATCAGGTAGAACAACCAATACTCATTAAAATTTCTACTTTTCATCCTTCTTTTTTCCTATGTTTTTATGAGTAGATGACACCCATTTTCTTTTCAGATTTGATTTGTTCTTTGGTTTCCTCTCAAACATCAGAAATGCTGCATTTCATTAAATGATTATCTGAATCAATGTGTGGGATAGTCATGCATTTTCAATGTTCCATAGGCCTATTAAAATTTAGGCTTCATGGGAGTAACCCATTTGGAGATTTCCCTTTGGTCTGTTATGGGTTTAGTCTCTAGAGGATCAAGAAGTCTACATGTGAGATGTTTGGACTCTCTAGACATTTATCAAGACTTTTGAGCCAATGCAATTGTAGAGAGGAGCGCAACATTTTGCAGTTGTTTGCTAGAAACATCCAATGCATTCTATACAGGTGGGGCCATCTTTTAGTAAAATGTAGATAGTTCATCCTGCTGGCCCACTGTGGATGGGTGATGCAGAAAAGAGTTCCCCACCAGAAACAACTGTAACCATCTCCCAGTTAGCCAACAGTGTATGGTCAAATTGCATATTGGATGGTTGGGATTGTTCAGTGGAGCAGATCTTTCTTCCATTGTCTTTTTGTTTCCCTGTGCACTGCTATACATCTTCTTCTAATGGTTATGATATTCCCTTTTTTTCCTATTATGGCCTGGTAGTTGGGCAACTACCAGAACAATGGTGCATCGCTGATGAACAGACAACTGATGAAGTGCTACAATCAGCTCTTGATTGGGCATGTGGAAAAGGGCGTGCAGATTGCTCAAAGATCCAAGTGCACCAGCGATGCTATTTCCCAAACACTGTCAGGGACCATGCCTCCTATGCCTTCAACAGCTACTGGCAGAGACTCAAACACAAAGGTGGCTCTTGCTATTTCAATGGTGCTGCCTTTGTCACTGAAGTCGACCCAAGTAAGATATCTACTCCGCCTATACTTCACCTTCTACATTAAAGATATAAATAGGTGGGGTCTAGCTATAACTGATCCCGGATCTGATCTTGTTTGGATCGAATTGGATCCTGATCCTTGGATCGAGACCCAATCTGATTGTATGGGGTACATAGGTTTATAACTTACCTATAAAAAAAAATAAAAATAAAAAAGGTTATAACCTGAAGTGAAACTATTTGTGGTGGCCAGGCCGCTGATACTTCAGCTTTGGAGTCTACTTGTGCCAACCCTGAACAATTGTAACTGCTCTCAGCTTAGGATCCCTTTTTCTTCGCTTGATTATGGACTACTTAGGCAGAAACTCAATATGAGATTGCGTAGTGTATATTGTTTGCAGATGCTAATTGACTAAATAAGAAAACAAATGAATAAGAAGTTGAAAAGCAGGAGAAAGGCAATCGGTCAAATGAGTTAAAAACTTGGTAGGTATAAGACTGGATATTGAGTGCAATTTTAGTGGTCAAAGGTCGATAGGTTGAATGAGTAAAAAAAAAAAAGATCCTACTACTACTGTGTGTTAGATTTCGTTATTCAGTATAAACATAAAAGAAATATACATCACACAAGAAGATAAAGGACTCATTGGGTTTTAATTTTAATTTTGTTTGTGGGTTTTTATTTTAAGGTCCTGGATTTTCATTTTACAATCCCAAGAGGTTACGAAAGTCAACCTGAGGGTGCACTTCTCCTGGTCCCAAATTTTGCCTCTTCTTCTAAGAGAGAGGGAGAGGAAAGAAAAAAAGAAAAAAATGAAGAGCCTTCGTAAGCTTAACAATGAAGAAACTCTCTTGAGTCCGGATTTGGTTAGGTAAAATTTCACAGTGATCTTGAGTGAATCATTCACGGTCCACAAGATCGCCACAGACAGCCTACCATGCTTTCATACTGGAGCTGTCTGTACAGGTGACGTGGCAGAACCTTGAGTAGACCCGCTTATAGGATCCCAATTCTACTGCCATTTGTAGATTTTGGGGTCCCCAATGTATAAAGGCAATTCCCAAATGCCAGTGGTATGTCTAATATTAGATGATTTGATGTATAAAGCCAACTCCCAAATGCCAGTTGTATGTCAAATATTAGATGATTTAATAGATCCAATGTCAGACATATTTACATGTGAAGTGAGTTGCCTGACGTAGTGATGACTTCTCATGGTCATGACTTCGAATTTGTCCATTGAATTTCTGCATATAATATATTATTGGAAAGCAGAAATGGAATCGGGTCAAGTTAAAATGGGAAACCCTCCCTGACTTGCTCCCGTAGGGCTGGGAAACCCTCCCTGACTTGCTCCCGTAGGGCTAGGTTTGATTTATCAAAATTTCCCTTCCCCCCCCCCACCCCCGGCCGGTTGATAGCCTATTTAGGTCGGGAAGGATGTGGACGAATGTAATAAAAATATATTATAAAAATATATTTAAAAAAGTATAACTTGTCTAAAGATTTGGCTCAATGTGTAGCCGACCTCAATATAATTCAGATAAGACTTTAATGATGATGATATTATTATACCTATAGTACAATGATAGATGATATTACGGAGATTCAAAAGCAAAACCTAAGTCCCCATTTTGGATGAGTTCCGGTTGCCCACCGTACCCACTCTGCCCCGCCGACCCGTTTATAACTACTTTATATATAGTTTAGCAACATATTATTATACCTGTAGTACCGTGAGAGAAGATATCATAAAAGGATTGGAAGCTTGTGGGCTCAAGACTTTTTACCTGCCCCAAAGGAAAGGCAAAAACTTCAAGTATATCACCCTATCACTTTATCTTCAAGTTCTCAAAGTTCAATAGTTTCAAAACTGCTTTTTCCCAAAATCCACAAGGCTTAGCATGTGTGGGGATGTGGGTACAGATTTACCATAGGTTAGCCACATTGCAGGTAATGAAAATTGGATTTTAAAAGCAAAGCAACTACATATTTTTCTATCAGGATCATGAAATAATAAAAATAGGTCATCAATGAGAGGGTCACAGTTTCCAATCTATTTGGTTTCGGCACAATGGAATTTGACCATTTACATGTCCCAAACGTCATATAACCATCATTTGCTGTACATGGGTATTAAACAAACCCTCTTATTCATGTTGATTCTAGGCCACTGTTCATGCAAATTTAGATTACGTAAATGAACTAACCCTCTTGTTCATGTGGATTACAGGTCACAATTCATGCAAATTTGAGTATCTACCCTGATTTAAAGGACAGGGATAAACAGTGACTCAGAAAACTCTGCTTTTGAACTCAAAGGACAATGAACTAGACCTTGTTTTTCTTTTTCAGATTGGATGTTAGGAAGTCACATGGAACTGCTTGTTCTCATGCACTTTTGTTGCAGTAACTCATCCATCTAGTTGTTAAATGTAATTTCTCATGAGCAGATCTTCAATAACAGTAACTAAGAGGCATGTTTTGGAGGACTAGAAGTGAAATCAGATCAAGGTTTTCACATGCTTGCAATCCAATTTTCTAATATAAGTCAAGAAATAATGATAATGAAGTAAGAAAACTGTAGATCATGGAGGAGGGATTGTCATGAAACTGCAGATCATGGAGGGATTGTCATGAAACTGGAGGTTTTAGGAGTGACATCGAGATATGCTGATGCTATTGTGGTCCTCATATTAAGTCAGCCAAGATTGCTCTAATATTTGGAAATTGCTTGTATCATGCTTGGCCGTTAGATGGGAACATTGGGATAAATGAATAGTAAAACTAGGAAAGAGAAAATAGTATCATACTTGGTCGTTGGATGGGAACATTGAGGTGAATCTATAGTAAGAGTAGGAAAGAAAAAAAAAAAAAAAAAAAAACAATGAGCTCTTTCAAAAGCATTTAGGAGCAGCATCAATAGGTGAAAAATTAAGAGAAATTATTTAAAATATTTTGAATATGTCCAACATGGCCAACAACCACACCGTTGAGAAAAAAAAGGTTTTTCTATACAAGTTGATGGCCCATCAAATAAAAAGGATAGACCAAGTGCAATCTATCCGAAGATTTGGCTCAACATAGGTTAGATTGGAGAAAAAAAATTCATGTAGCCAACCAGATGTGGTTGATATAAGATTTTGATGATTATGCTGATGATGATGATGATGATATTTGGCTGTTAGATCATGAGTCCCAACATCCCTCACTTGACTATAAAAGTTCATATCATCACTGATGAGTCAGGCCCAAGTGGCCCAGTCTGTGATGAGCCAAGGCTTAAATTAATGAAAGATCCGTTGGGTCCAATGGAGTCCGAGCCCAAACCCACGATGCCTGGCCACGTCACAGCAGTCCGGGTCGCTTCGGAAGCAGGCAGGCCACGTCCCGCTTTTACCAAGTCGTGCGGAGAATATCACAACTGCCTCCCCAGTCGAGGACACCTCGAAGGCTCCTCGTAAACGGCGCTGTAAAGTCGTCCCCATCTGTTAGGGGAGCGACTATAAATTGTAAGCCCCACCAGTACTTGGGGGGCATGAGACAAATACCGAGGCAAGCAATATTCTCCCTTCATCTCTCTTCTCCTACGCTTGTAATCTCTGGACACTTGAGAAATGACATATCCGGCAACCTCTGCCTTTCCAAAAGTGGACGTAGGTCACTGACCGAACCACTATAAATCTCTCTCTCATTTATTTCCACATTTATTACTCATACTTGACCGGTGGTGTGCAAATCCATTTTTGTGCATCATCAGTTTGGCGCCGTCTGTGGGAACGACTAAAGTTCTCACGTCAGTATCCTTCCTCTTTTCAAATTATGGTGACCACCAGATCGACAAGACGCGAAGAGGGCGAGGATGGTCCTCCACTGACTAATCCTGGCCTGAATGCTCCTGCTCCCACTCCTCAACTAATGTTGGAGACTATGCAACAGATGGTGGCCCAAAACCATCAAATACTACAACTCATGCTCTCGGGGCAAGGAGGGGTCGGAGGAGTACCGCAAGGAGGAACACGCCCGGGGCATCAAAGAGCTCCACGATGGCGAGGAGCTCCCCACCTAGGCGCCCAGGCCCCGGGCGCCCATGCACAGGGCGCCCAGGCACTGGGCGCCCATGGTGTACACCCTGGCGGCGCCCATCGTGTACACCCTGGCGCCCGTTCCCAGGGCGCCCCCCGTGGGGCCCAGTTGGGAGGACCCCCACCTCCGGGAGGATCCCCACCTCCGGGAGGGTCAAATCACGGAGAATTTTCACATCCTCCCTCCGCTTCTGATGGGGAGGATCCTCATTTTCAAGAAGGGGAAAGTGAGAATCAGGAGCTGGAAGGCGCGAGCTACTTCTATGATTCAAGCAGAGCAGCCCCCAACCAATGGGACGAGAAGCTCAGAGAGATGCAAGATCAACTGGGCGATGTTTTCAACGCCATGAAGGCACACGCACCAGAGACAGTGGATTACCTAGTCAGGCGAACGGACACGCCGTTCAAGCCTGACGTGGTGAACTATCCACTCCCTTGTAAGTTCAAGATGCCATCCGTGGAAACCTTTGATGGAGCGAAGGATCCGCTGGATCACCTGGAGACTTACAAAACAATAATGCAGCTGCACAGTATCCCGGACGAGATTATGTGCAGGGCGTTTCCAACCACGCTGAAGGGTTCCGCCCGACAGTGGTTTGCCAATCTCACCCCGGCCTCCATAGGCTCCTTTGCCGAACTAAGCAGATCATTTGTGGCACAGTTTATTGGGGGACGCCGCCAACCAAAGCCTGCCACCCACCTGCTCAACGTAAAACAGGATCGAGGCGAGAGCCTAAGGAGCTACCTCACTCGTTTTAACGAGGAGGTCCTTCAGGTCGAGGAGCCCGATGATAAGGTCAGCATGACCGCCTTCGTAGGAGGCCTCCGGTCATCAAGTTTCCTCTTCTCAGTGATGAAGCGCCAGCCAAAGAGCATGCCAGAACTATTGGCAAAAGCTCAAAAATATATGAATGCTGAGGAAATCAACAGGTCCAGGCGGCGAGGTGAATCATCTCACGGATCGCCAAAAGCTTGACCCGCCTCTGCACTGTTCTCAAACAGGCAGCCTATCTCCAGCTTAGCTACCCTCTCGCGGGTCGCCAGAAAGCTTGGACTCTGCACTGCTCTCAAGCAGGCAGCCTATCTCCAGCTTAGCTACCCTCTCGCGGGTCGCCAGAAAGCTTGGACTCTGCACTGCTCTCAAGCAGGCAGCCTATCTCCAGCTTAGCTACCCTCTCGCGGGTCGCCAAAAAGCTTGGACTCTGCACTGCTCTCAAGCAGGCAGCCTATCTTCAGCTTATCGGCTCCCTCGCGGGTCGCCAAAAGCTCGATGTCAGAAGGTAGGTTATCTACAGCCTACGGGACTACTACAAATCACCGGACCAGTTGCCCGGCTGTCCAAATCAAATGTCTGGACAGCACACGAGCTGCTCGCCCACGCGGACAGTGGCTAGCCCCTCAGCAGCGAAGCTCACGCCAGCAACAGCAGAGAAGTCCACGGACGCAGCAGCTAACCCCACACCATCAGGCGCCCAGACACCATCAGGCGCCCAGACATCCCAGGCGCCCAGGCATCCCAGGGGCGCCCAGGACTCCCAGGCGCCCAACCCATGGGCGCCCAGCACTTCCCATGGGCGCCCAGACCCTATGGGCGCCCAGTGCTTGGACTAAAAAAAAAAAAAAAAAAAAAAATATTTTGTGGATGAACGGGCGCCGACACCGCTGCGTCGCCCGCCTCGCCAGCGCCCGTCGCCCTGCGCGTGCTGCGCCCGGCACCCTGACCAGGCCCCATGGACGTCCAACCACCATGGGCGCCCAGACCATGGGCGCCCAGACCCCATGGGCGCCCAGACCCTGGGCGCCCAGCCACCATGGGCGCCCAGCACTCCCATGGGCGCCCAGGCCTCCCAGGCGCCCAGCATGGGCGCCCAGCACTCCCTCAGGGGCGCCCAGACCTCCTCAGAAGCGCCCAGCACAGGCGCCGGCCCCTCTGCTTGCCCAGAACCGTGCCCAGCGCGCCTGCTTGCTATTTTCACCGTAAGTTTTGGTCCATAAATCCGAATGAGGCGTATTATATATCAAATCGAAGCTCTCGGCGAGCCCTACAAAACTCACCGCCTACGGCCGTGACTGATGTTGTCAGAAGTCCAAAAAAGGCCTCGAGACAGATGTTTTGGCCTCCCGAAGTTTTTGCAGTTGCGAACTCAGCCGAAAATTCAATCGAATGCCCTCCTCTCCAAGTTCCATTGGACACAGGGCATTGAGGGGCAAATGATGAGTCAGGCCCAAGTGGCCCAGTCTGTGATGAGCCAAGGCTTAAATTAATGAAAGATCCGTTGGGTCCAATGGAGTCCGAGCCCAAACCCACGATGCCTGGCCACGTCACAACAGTCCGGGTCGCTTCGGAAGCAGGCAGGCCACGTCCCGCTTTTACCAAGTCGTGCGGAGAATATCACAACTGCCTCCCCAGTCGAGGACACCTCGAAGGCTCCTCGTAAACGGCGCTGTAAAGTCGTCCCCATCTGTTAGGGGAGCGACTATAAATTGTAAGCCCCACCAGCACTTGGGGGGCATGAGACAAATACCGAGGCAAGCAATATTCTCCCTTCATCTCTCTTCTCCTACGCTTGTAATCTCTGGACACTTGAGAAATGACATATCCGGCAACCTCTGCCTTTCCAAAAGTGGACGTAGGTCACTGACCGAACCACTATAAATCTCTCTCTCATTTATTTCCACATTTATTACTCATACTTGACCGGTGGTGTGCAAATCCATTTTTGTGCATCATCAATCACCATGCCCAATGTTTTACAAACTAAGACCTGTCATCAAAGCAAAGGGTTCTTCGAACTCGGTTCAATTAGCAGCCCATTTTAGTCTAACTATGACATTCACATGACATTGCATTTTCTAACCTGAAAAAAAACAGACATTACATATGTATAATAGGTAGATAGAAAAATAAAATAAATTAAAAACATATCCTAAAAGTCAAAGTAAAACTTTACAATTAATGTTTCACGAGATGTTATTTTGTGAAGTTAAAATGATATAGTGTTGATATTTCCAAAAAAATAAAAATAAAATGATAACCTTTTCGTGCCACCATGTGTAAAGAAATATGCTTTCCATTAATATCACCTATCGACACTGATAGATGTATGCTGGTGTCAACAAGTTCACAAGGGTGTTATCTTGCAAAAAAAATAAAAAATAAAAAAGCTAACTTCCATTCCATATATATATATGTGTGTGTGTGTACCCTGAAAAAAACAAAATTCATAAGGGTGTCTCCCTTGAGAGAGGAAGCCAGGTTTGGGACAACTTGGTTGAAAATAGTTTGGGCCGCAGTCTATAGGGTCTTTGAACATTTTGCAAAAAGGTAAGGTTCGTCGAAATAAAAAAGAATTGGGGAGTATATGCAAATAACCCCTTAAATAATGGCCGAGGGAAACTCGACTATGAAACAGTGTAATCTTTTAAAGATGCAAACATAGTTGTAGGTCCCACCCGGTTCATGCCAATCACTGAGGAAATTACATATAACCACGCGTCTTTTCTATTATTAACAAACACCCACCCACCTCTAATTTTTGCTTTTTATATACAACCACTGACACTGCCATAACAATATTACTGAACTACCTTACTATGTTTAAGCCAAATCCATCATATTGCCATAGTATTTTCACAGTAGTTAACGTGTTAAAGGATTAGTTCAGTTAAAGACCATTTTCATCCGTTTCAAAGGAGAACTCATCAGAAGTGATTAAAAGGACCTCTTTAAATCATTGACTCAAGGTGGCTGCCAAGTGTCACAAGTAGTAAGTAAATACCAAAAACCATAGTGGTTGTCTGTAAATATTAGAAAAAGACAAGTAGCCATGTAATGTTTGATTATAAAACCATCAAAACTTTCAGGTGTGGCAACACAACTGATATATATATAAATAATTGTTATGTTATTGTGCAAGTTCACAAATATTAAACCTGTGATATATCTGTTGAGATTAGGCATATATAAATTTATGTACGAAAGCACAGCAGAGTAGAAGATTCTTGATCTCTTCCCAACTCCAGTAAAAAAAACGGAGCAGGAAAAAAACATTTAGTTAAATGATATAGTTGATAATTAGTAATGATATGATTTTTAACCTTTGTTCGAATTTACAAGTCATATTTTAAAGTAGTGATTAAACCCATAAGTAATGAACTTTTCCTATGTATATGATAATGACCAATTTCTTTGATAAAGATAATTCCACCTCAAATCAATGTAAAAATGATGATCATTTGGACCAATAAGGCAGCCAGCAATATGAAATTTTCCATCTGAAGTAATCATATGATCCTAAATCCAAGAGGATGCTAAATTATATAGGGAAATCATATGATCCCTGATAATCCATGCTCAGACCCGAATTCAGAATTTCATTCTAATTAGAATATTAGTGAAGTTACCGACTTAAGCCAAAAATGGGAGTGCAATTAACAGAAGGCACTACATAGATCATGGACATCAAGTTCTCTCTCTCTCTCTCTCTCTCTCTCTCTCTCTCTCTCTCTCTCTCTCTCTCTCTATATATATATATATATATAAATATAATATATATAGATATGGTTCAACTAAACATGATGGTCTCTAGATAGAAAACAGAAACGGTATAGTAACATCAAGCATAATTGGTTGTTTTCTTACATAAACAGCAGTCAGTATAAGAATCAAAGTTTGACCTGTACATCAACTGCCGGAGGAAGATCAAGCTGCATCAAAGCATCTATGGTTTGAGCAGTTGGGTAGTGGATGTCAATGAGGCGCTGGTGGGTCCGGATTTCAAAATGGAACCGGGCATCTTTGTGCACATGCGGGGATTTCAGGACACAATAGATGCGCCTCTTGGTTGGCAGTGGAACAGGGCCCACAGTCTTGGCATTGGTTGTCCGGGCAGCATCCATTATCTGCTTCGCTGCATCCTCTATGAAGCGCACATAATAGGACTTCAATTTTATTCTTATTTTCTGCTTTGGAGCCATCTGACAGAAAAACAACAACAAAATATACATTATTTTTCAGGCAAAAAAATGAAAATGCTAATGACAGACCAATATAGAGGCAAATGCATAAAGTCATGGATCAGGATGGAGAAGACATTACTCTCAGACCATGGAACTATACAATCAATACAAAAGATGGAGAAACTCTTACAAATTGGTTCAGGGGAGGTGAAGCAGAGAGAACCTGCAGGTCTGCTGGCCACATATGCGCAACAAAGTCGCATTTGTGTAATCTTAAACATCAATTAACTAGGCCATCATGTATGTATTCTGGCCCGTGACAAGGCCACAAAATCATCACCTGAAGCTAACATACGTACATGCTCTCAATGTGGATCATTTCAAACATTTTTAATAGTCATTTTTGCCATGCACTGGACTACCTAATGAGCAGAGTGGACAATAGTTATCAATTTCATTTCGTTTCAACCGAAATGGCCAAAAAAATTTGTTTCGGCCATAAAGCAAAAGTGAAATGCATGGCATAACTTTTCGATTTGACTTTCGGTTAATTTCGGCTGAAAACATAGATTTCGGCAGATATGTTTTGGAGAATGTTTCTGAACTTCAATTTTAAAGGTTGTTAACTTTTATGGTTATGAAAATTGTGTTTAAACTTTATTATGGTAAGAATGTACTTAAATATGTTCTAATGTTGTTTTATCATAATGAATTAAATGAATAAATTATATTCTATATTTTGTTCTTTATTTTTTAGCATATATGTATAATTTGATTTTATTTATTTTCTGAAACATTACTCTGAAATGTTTCACCGAAATTCTGAATCGGAGTTACTAATTGGTGGAATACTAGACAATCCGAAACTTTTTTGCACGATATTCAAGAAAAGAACATTCAAGAAAGACTCAGAATTAGAACAACAACACCTGTTGGATGAAATGATAAAAGAATACCCGAAGACACAAATACAAAAGCTCTGTATGGGAATCCACAAAGAGGAGATGCAATTGGTCAAAATGCACAACGAATATCATATCCATCATCACGACTCTCAAAATCAAGTGTGGCAGCAATACCAAACCAGATACAATGAGTACTGGGTTCCTGAGCTAAGCCTTGGCTAAACTTTGGAAATCTTAATGCCATAATGCCTTTCAAATCCTCCTAGCCATTATCCTACTGCAATAATTCTTGCTAAGAAGAATGCCCCCGTTGTGGAAATTCCACCTAGAATAATAAAAGAGCTTGCAAACGTGAATACAATTTTCTTATTTGGATTAAAGAAAGTAAAAGTATATGAACCGAATGAAAATAGAAAAGATTCCATCACCATAATCAGTAATAAAATTGTTCCTAAATCTAAACACTTAATTTTTTAGGCCCAACCGAAATGGGGTCTAAAACGAAATTAAATATGACGTGGGCTCACCTTCACTTAAAGGAAGGGTGCACGATACACATATAAGGGATCCACCTCAAGGTTGCAAGTATGATGCCGGACAAACCCATGGTCCCAATAGGTCAACCAGTCAATGGGCCCAGCCAATCCATCTCGACCTATCATTTTGGGCACGGCCCATACATTCTATCATATTTAGAGTTTTAGCTATATTTTAAGCTATTTTTATATTAGATGTTGTTTTAATCCTGGTCATTAATGTGTTTGGATGGTCTAGATTAGTTCTAGGTTTATGTTTTCTCCTATTTAAGTGACGTAAAGACTCCTTGGCTATTCAACTGAAGATTTATGATTAATGTAAAAAATGGAGTGCTTTTGGGTTCCCCAAGCTCTCTCTTCTCCTCACTTGTGATAGGGAGTTTAGCGTGAAGCCAAGATTTTCAGGGTTTCCCTAACCTACCCCTCTCCATCTTCAATCTCCATCCTGCCCGCCCCACATCTCAATCCTCTGTCCGCAGCAAAGTATCTTTCTCCTGAGTTCGCGAGGCTGACAAGCTCAACAAGTACCGTGTGATTTGGGAAGGAAAACTTGAGAACAGGGAAGGGACAGCCAAACACCTATATGTTGGAACACGGGTCTATTTGAGATGGCTTGCTATAGCATTAGAAGCACAAGACCAGGCAATAACAAACTCTGCTAGAAATTTCCTGAATCTCAGAGCATTTAAAAAAAGGGCAGGATCAAATAAGATTTACAATTTATGCTCGTCTTTGCACAATTTGGCCTCTTGGCAAGTGTCTAAACAGGTAGATTCCAAAAGGAATTTACTGCAGGTTAGTCGAGAGCAAATGAAAAAAAAAAAAAAAAAAAAGGAAAATAGAATATTATAAGAAAAAGGAGGCGGTAGAGAATTATGACGGATATAAAAAAATAAAAACACAAAAGTATATCTCTACACTACCCCTCAAGGTGGAGCATGGATATCAATAATGCCTGGCTACAATAGGGAACTATAACTGGAAAAACAATGACAACATCAACAGTAAAAAAAAAACTCTTTCTCTCAAGGGAAAAACAACTGCCCACATTTATGAGAGGGAAAGAGAGAATATTTTTCATTGATTCACAAATGAGAGATTACAAGGTATTTATAGAGGAGAGGTCAATCCTTCAATCCTCCCTATTAGGGACCCAGGTTGGATTTCCCCTTTTCCCTCCATGAAGTTAATTACACGGTAATCTCTTTTGTTTCATAGGATCTTCTTTCTTTTCTTTCATTGATTAAATATCAATCAATATCTTACTAGATTTAAGATGAGATTTTCTAAAGTAGGAAACTTTATTAGAAAGCTACATACAAAGAAAGAAAGCATAGTTGGGTATTTGTTGGCTATCCATGCGATATGCCCAATGGATTAGTCATCTAAGGGCTGGTCCAATATGTTTAGCCTGACGGGCTGACCCACTATAAGGTACGCCATATTGGCTGACTGACAGTTGGGTAAATCTTGGGCCTATGATGCAGTTAGGCGGCATCAGTTCTCCCAGGCTTGCGAGAACTTGAGTTTGACAAGTTCAGATTGAGTCCTCCTGGATCGACGATTAGCCATATCATCTTCTGATTTTTCATCTGATCCATTTGCTTCTGTTGCCATTTTGGTGATACAGATGGTCTTCTGCATCTAGAATTAAAACAGAGGTTTTTTTCTTTACTCGTTTTTCTTTGGGTATAAATAGACTCGTTGCCATCTGATTGTCAGATCAAGAAAGGATTTAAATCTACCCACTGGATCCATGAAAGAGTTAAACTTGTCCGTCAAAGAATCATCTGCAGGTTTCCACCATTGATCTCCAAACACAAAGTCAATTTGACACAACTCAATGGTGAGATATATCAACGGGAGCATCATCATCAATTACCTATCTTTTGATATCTCTAATGGGTGCTTCTGAGATGATCTAATCGATCTTCGTCTTTCGATCTTTTGCTTCTGGATGCAACAGATTGGTCACTTCTTCAGTTGTCTCTTTGATGGCTTTATCCTTTCCTTAATTTTCTATCATAATCAAACTGTTTGGGCTTCAGACGCTTTCTTTTCTACTCCGCTGACGCGGGAGTCATCAGCGGACCCAGGATTTTCGTTTGAGGGGGGCTTATGACTGGTGGGTGATGTCTTGGATCATACCAATTGTGTTTCATAGAATTTTGTGTGGTTAATGTCTTTCTTAGGATAATCCCCAAGACATATTGAAACTGCAAAATGGAATTCATGTAGCTGATCCGTCATATATTTTGGAGAAGCCGTTGATGTGCTTAATGCATTGCAGATGATGTTGTTGATGTGGTTAATCCAAATACATTTAAGCCACTCAATGTATTCATATACATTTAATCCAACTACACCTTTTTCTTTATCAAAACCAAACATATTTTCGTACTTGAAAAAACACAGAAAAAAAAAAATAGATTTGGGTTGTCAAGCTAAGTTCGATATGGGGAGGAATTTTTTTGTTAGGGTTAGTTAAGGTTGATTTGTAGAGATCCATATAAATCCACCAGTTGAAGATAGTGTTAAACTCCTACTTAAAAAAGGTCTAAAAAAATAAAATTATAGAGATGGAGATGGAGATTGAGAGAGAGATTAAGAGATTCAACGAGAGAGATAGACCGAGAGAGTAAGAGAGATCGATTGAGTTGAGAGAGATATAGACTGAGAGAGTAAGAGAGATAGATTGAAATAGGTAGACTGAGAGAAATATGGATTGAGAGAGAGGGAGAGAAGAAATGCATACGTGTCGGAGGGAGGAATAACAGGGGTGCACCAATGTCGGGGAAGGAGATGGAAGGTTTGCCGATTTGAGATTTATTTTATTTATTTATTTATTTTTTAGAGGGAAAGGGAGATCAGGAAAGGAAGTGTTCTGAGTTGAGGAAAGGGAGGTGGGGGCTATGGAATATTTTAAGTGGGGGCTGGGCCATACTTCCCTTAGGGCCTAATGAGCTTTTTTCAATCTTAGTGGGGGTTTCAGCCCCCAACATGAAACATGCAGGCCCGCCCCTGGCGTGAGTGAACCCCAGCACATGCACATACAGGAGAGAAGACCACCTGCACTTGCCTCAAAGATTGAACTCTCGGTGGTTGGGTGAGAATGGAACTCCCAACAACTGTACTGTCCCTTTAATCTCCAAGAAGTACAGTGCAACACATAAGAATAGAGACTGTACAGGGAAAATCTTCTCCTATATGTGTGCTCCTGCAGGAGCATGCATCCAGAATGTCATCAAAGGCGGGACCCCCCTGAATTTCGTCGGGTCCCGCAGGACGAACGGCACCGATGTACTGTGCACAGGAGAAAATCATGTGATAGCATAATGCTTTAGATTCTAATAAAACATTGGTTAAAAATGATATGCCGAATGACAAAATAGAGTCACAAAAAATTCTAAAATCAACTGTAAAGAGGTTCATCAGAAAAAAGAATAAAATAAAGGAACACTCTGGAGTCGGGGAACAGTAACGCTCATTGCCAAAAATAGTAACAAATGACTTTTATTTGAAATCACATAGGATCATTCATGAATATTGTAAATGGCATTTTAGTTGGTTTTCTGCCTGAGTACATTTATGCGACAGGCAGCTCTTTCCATGCTGCATTCATATGAAGTTAAGTCACATTTATGCTCTCTCCAAGATTGTTCAAAAATGGTTCGCAGTAGCCCTCTTTTCTATGAGGTTTTAATAGGAAAATAATATATATCAGATCCATCCATTGGTTAAGTAGATTCAAGGACATCCAATCACATATTTTTGGCTTCACAAAATTTCTCCTCTTTGATAAATATACTGGTGAATCTAAACTTCACATAGCAAATGAGGAGGAACTTGAAACCACTGGTCTTGGTAATGTCAATCTTACATCATCAAGCAATACTTTGATTTCAAGATATTTTTCTTTTCCCCTTTACTCTCCATTGAATAATTGATTCTATTGATCTCTTCACATGGTTGTGTCATTCAATACCAAGCAACTAGGGAGCTCGTCAGATATGAGCTAAGGAATGGTTGACTTTTTTATTTAAGCATGAAAATTACAAACACCATCTTTTAATCCATCCTCCTTTTCTTTCCCTTTCTTCGAATTCCAAAACAGATTTATGCAATTGATGGCATTAAGACTATAAACATCCTACTATTCAAAAGTTATTATCTACGATGAACTCTAGTATATTTTAACATGTTTTTGTCTTTCTTGATGTTACCTTTTATTCTGACAATTGTTGCAAGGGGGGAAATTAGAACTTTGCCTAGCCTCTGTATAGTGTATACTGGTTGTCATCTGTTTATTCTGGATTAATTTATGATGGTTGTTTAGAGTTTTGCACTACTGGTGTCCAACTCATGTTATAAATACTTTGTTACCTTCATTGATATTATGGTTGATTTACATGGTATATTCTTACCCACCAAGTTTAAAGTGTATGATGCATCAAAACAATTCCAAGCTCTGGTTGATAACTTATTTTCTATCAAAATGATAATTAAAAGAAAGCACTTTTTTAACAATTCTAGGGGGATTATATGTCTTAAAATTTTCAAAACATAAAAGAAAATGGTATATAGTCTCTAAGGTCATATCCAAATCTCTACCAAGTTGGGTAATGAACTCCATACTTCCAACTCTTTTGAATCTATTATACTAAAAGGATGTAGAAGGCCTTGGTATGCCAACACCTGTCTCTCTGCATGTGGAGACACATCAACCCCTGCCTATAGTCAGCTTTACGTCATCCCCACTCCCCACCAACCACTCTTCGTAAATGAAGGAAACGGCTGCGGGCATAACCATTCCTACTTCCTATCTCTTCTCTTCCATTTCATCCAAAAACCAGAAGCACTCAAACGTCAATGGCGACGTCTTACTGCACGCGTCTACGACTGTGAACTGCCTTCTAGCTTCATATCTCTTCTCTTCCATTTCACAAACGTCAATGGCGACCTCCTACTACACGCGACTACGACTGTGATCTGCTTACCACTTGGAATGAGCACAAAGAAAAACCGGTTTCATCTGCTACTCCTTCAAAGGTACGGTTTACTATATATGAAAGTAGATTGTTTGACTATTTTCATATTTTACTGAATCATTTGTGTTTCATTCTTTTCTCTATGGACCTAATCTGTCCAAATGTATTTGCTGCTTATGAATCTCTGAAATTTTACCTTTTATGGACTGTCTGAAAGAGAGAGAATAACGCAGAGCTTGATTTCATTAATGGGGTGTTTGTTTTTTGGGCTATGCATGCATGGGTAATGGCAGGGAGAGGGAGAGAGAGAGAGAGTGAGAGGGAGAGACAGAGTGGGCAGAGAGGGGGAGTGGGTCGGAGTGATGGGGACAGCAGTGGAGGAGAGACAGAGAAAGAAAGAAAGAAAGAGAGATAACAAGCAGCGAGAGAGAGGAAATGAGAGAGAAAGAGGCCGGGAGAGGAAGAAGAAGGGACATGGAGAGCGTGGATATAGAGATGGAAAGAGAGAGAGAATCAGCAGAGAGTGGGGCGGGAAGAGATAAAGAGATTAGAAAATGGGTGCGCAGGTAGGATGAGATGAAGAGCAGGCCAAGAGAGAAAGAAGGAGAGAAAGAAAGAAAACGAGGGCAGGGGAGGAGAGACAGAGAAAGAGAGAGTGAGAACTAGCAGAGAGAGAGGAAATGGAGAGGGTGCAGTGGCAGGGACATGGAGAGACGATGGTCATTCAGAGAAAGAAAGAAAGAAAGAGAGAGTGAGAGTTGTTGGGCTGGGTTCGGGTAGAGGAGAGGGAGTGCAGGTGCCGAGAGAGAGAAAGAGAGGGAGGGGGTGGGATAAGAGATTAAAGGAGGGAAGAGAAGAAAGGGAGAGAAATAAAGAAGAAAATAAGAAATGCAATGTGTTTGATGTGCAGGTGGGCAGGGGCACTATGCATGTGTGCAGTGGAGAAAAGGAGGGAGGAGAGTGGGAAGAGAGGAGAGGGAGGGGTACAGAGAGTGGGGCGGCAATGAAGAAAGAGATGAGATGGGTGCGCAGGTATAATGGGATGAAGAGCAAGCTGAGAGAGAAAGAAAGAGAGAAAGAGAGAAAACGAGCTGAGAGAGAGAGATGGTGTGCTAGGCTCGGGTAGAAAACGTTGGGCGGAGTGAGGAGAGGAAATGAGAGAGAAAGAGGCTGAGAGAGAGTGCAGGGAGAGGGAGAGGGAGAGTGAGAGTGGGGAGAGAGAGAGGGAGTGGTGCGGAGTGAGGGAGGGAGAGACGATGGAGAGACAGTGAAAGAAAGAAAGAAAGAGAGAGTGAGAGTTGTTGGGCTGGGTTCGGGTAGAGGAGAGGGAGTGCAGAGGGGTGCCGAGAGAGAGAGAAAGAGAGGGAGAGAGAGAGGGGGAGGGGGTGGGGGAAGAGATTAAACAAGGGAAGAGAGGAAAGGGAGAGAAAAAAAAATAAGAAAATAAGAAATGCAATGATCTGGATGTGTAGGTGGGCAGGGGCAATATGCATGTGTGCAGTGAAGAGAAGGAGGGAGGAGAGTGGGAAGAGAGGCGAGGGAGGGGTGCAGGGGTGGGCTGGGCTCGGGTAGAGGAGAGGGAGAGACGTTATGGTTGGGCTCGGGTAGAGAGAGGAGGTGGGGGAGAGAGAGAACCAGCAATGAAAGAAAGTTAATGGAAGAAAGAAAGAGAGAGAACGAGCAGAGAGAGGAGGTGGGTGAGGAGAGAGAACCAGCAAAGAAAGAAAGAGAATGGAAGAAAGAAAGAGAGAGAACGAGCATCCAGAGGAGGTGGGGAGCGAGAGAAAACCAACAACGAATGGAAGAGAATGGAAGAAAGAAATAGTTGGTTCAGATATGGGCTGGGCTCGGGTAGAGGAGAGGGAGACATTGGGATGGGTTCATATAGAGAAGAGCAATGGAGCGGGATGAGAGAGAGAAAGAGAGAAAGAGTTAGCTGGTTGGCCTGGAAATGCAAGTGGAAACTCAAGTGGGCAGGGGCAATGTACAGCCTGAAACCTAACCAGGCCCATCTGATACTCATGGGCCAGGACAGCCCGAGACGTAACCAGGCCAAGCTTATACTGTGCTGTGCTTAATTATTTAATCAAGGCCCTTTTATGTTTGGGCTGAACTTTCATTAAATGATAGAAAGTCTAATGCCTGTCCTTGCTCAATTGCAAATTAGTGGTACATTTATAGAAAGAAGTAATAAAAAGGGCAAATGACAGATAAAAGCCCAATTTGGCCTGGCCTGATTTAGGGGTGTCTATGGACCGGTTTGAGCTGGGCTAAGGCATATCCAAGCTAATCTGATCTTTAGAAACATTGGGCTGGGCCGGGCCGGGTCCAATCCCAACGCAAGACATAAAAATAAAGCCTGATCCCACCCCTTTATATTAGGTGTAACCTATTTCATAGCTACCCCTATCAATACAATAGATTAAGGAAATAAGAAAGAAAGAAAGAAACATAACGCAATGGCTCCCACTAGCAATATAATAGATTGAGGGAAAAAAAAAAGAGAAAGAAATAAACAGAATGCAACCCCTAAGATTAAATCATGAGTGCCGAGAAAAACATAATAAATGCCTTCTTATATTTTGTATGGTTGTAATTCAAAAGTTTATTAAAATAGGAAATGACAAAAGCATATACAAATAAAAGATAGATATTCTTTAGAAACACTAGCCCGGGCCGGGGCCAAGCCCAACGCGGGCCATAAAAGCTAGGACTGAGCCCGCCCATTAAAACAATCGGGCCATGCTTAATCGCGCTATACATCACTTTTGTGGCCATTAAAACACAGATTAAATTAAATTACATAAGCACTTCTTACAGAAGTTGGGCCTGGGTGGGCTATGGGCTATCCATCAATTAATCCAGTCCCTGCCAAATGATTAATCGGGCCCTAAAATTTATTCAAATTATTAGTTTAGATATTAAAATAATTTATTTTTAATAATAAATTAGTAAACTATCTGGGAATTCATAATAAACTCTATATTCATTTTAAATTATTAATCGGGCCCTGATAATTATGCAAATTATTATTTTAGATATTAAAATAATTTAATTTTAAAAATAAATTAGTAAACTGTCTGGGAATTGATAGTAAACTGTTTATTCATTTTAATATAGTAAAACTCTTTAAGCGGATCCAGAATTGTTGGGATAGGGTTAAAAATTATGGTGATTGTGGTTAATGATACTTGAAGTAAAAAATCAGTCATGTGATATTTTGTTGGATGGGATGATTCTTATCATCTTCCATTCTTTGTAGTACTTTAAACATGTAAAATAATATGGATAGTATTTGTACTCTATCCTTCCCCACTACCTACTCATCATGGAAGGTCTCCTCTCATTGAAACAACCTCAACCTTCTTTTTTTTTTTTTTTTTTTCTTTTTGGGTTTTTCCTTTTGAATGATAGACACTTACTGTTGCATACAAAATTAATACAACAACAAGACAGGGAAGACTTGGTCTGAAAGATCGGACAAGCCTCAATTCAAATCCCCCAGAAATAAGTAAAATACCTCCCCCTAACAATACAATAGATTAAGGGATTAAAAAAAAAGGAAATAAAGAAACGGAACGCAACCCTTGAGATAGAAACATGAGTGCTAAGAAAATGATAGTGGACGGTGTCTCCTCTCATTGAAACAACCTCACAATTTCTTTCTTTGGTTTTTATTTTTTACAGCTTGCTTCGTCTATATTTTCTTACTGAAATTTCTTTAAATTTTAATTCCATGCTTATGTTTAAGAAATAGACAATTTTATTTTGTGAATTACAACTTCGAATAAATCAATTATTGCCGGTGGAAAAAATAATATCATGTTAATATCTTTCTCTCTCTTTGTTTTGCATGAATTCTATCATGTTAGCATCTCTCTCTCTCTCTCTCTCTCTCTCAAGTTCATCTTTGTTTCATTGATCCCGATTATGTTTCATAAACTGCTATTTTATATTATGAAATTCTTGGATTTAGTGCCTTTACAAATTATTTGCTACTTGGTGTAACTGCAAGCTTGTGATTAATTACAGACTCAACCATGATATTAGGCACACTAATTTATATTTTTAATTTCTTGGATTTATTGTCGTTAAAAATTTAGAAAAATTAATGAATTGGGTACTGGGTGTAACTACAAGCCTGTGATTATTTATAGACCCAACCATGACATTAGGCCCACTAAAAATGATATAAAGCTCATGTTTAAATTTCTTAGTGTGCATTATTTAAAACTCCATTCCAAGCTTAAGTTTATGAAATATGCAATTTAATTTTATGGACTCTAAAAATTTGCTCACGATCTCATCCCAATTCGAAGTTTAGGTTGCTAAATGTTTACTGTTGATAGACTGAAAATGACATAGGATTTGGCGCCTTTCCAAATAAAACAACTTAAGGGATTTGGTACTAATGAATGCTAAAATATCATAACATGCTCAAAATCATTGATCTTTAATTTCTATATATGAACTGAATAAAACAAGTTAATGAATTAGGTAGGGGGTCTAACTGCAAGCCTGTCACGACCTAGGAACCCAAACATGATATTAGGCCCTGCAATAACATCTATTTTGATATTTTTAATATATTTTTCCTTCAAAAAAAAATATACTATGGGAATTAACTAAATGAATTATTTAATAAAAAAAATTAAAAATTAGTATGTGAATTTACTGTGGTCCGTGCATAGCACGGGGTGTTGCTAGTATATACTAATTATGAGCTTCTTCACACTTCTGAGAGGAACTATTTTGTTAATCTTCCACCTCATGAGAGGAAATTTTTTTATCTCCAAATTGCAAGTCGGGTGTTCTTCAGATATGCTCTTCGACAAAAATATTTTGCAACGTGACCCATCCTTATCTCGCAAGCAGAACTCTCACAAAATTGTCCCCTTTAGAAAAACAGATCTACCATCAACAAGAACCCTATGGGAGATATTCTTCGATTTGTCAATTATTTTTATTGATTTGCAGCTATCTGGTTCTACCTATTGTAAAGAAGGAATGGTGTACCATTTCAAAAACCAAAGAACTAATCCTAAGCCTCTATTCGATGATGCCTCCATAGTTTTGGAACAATGCAATACAATAATCTTCACAACCATCGCCTTCTCTTCCATAGCTCTGTAGGTCCAGTAAAAAATATTGACCTTGACAAGCTTAGTTTTCCCAAAACATATTTGTTTGATTTTTTTCAATACTACTTTAGTTCCTCGCTCTTTTGATAGGCTAACACACTTTTCAGTAAAAGGTTATGAACAAAGAATTTCAAGCATTAATCGTTCATCGAACTTGGGACATAATCCCCTATCATCTAAAGTGAGCCTATTTGGTTGTAAATGAGTATACCTTGTCAAACTTAAGCCCAATAGGCAATAAATCCATGGAGTTGCTACATCTAAATTTTGGCCAATATGTTAAATGGACGTAACATGGTGATTTGAAAGAAACAGTCTGCATACATCTTCCATGCCCATTTACAGAATTTTCATCTTGAGTTGGTTTGTCAATTGCAGCGATCTCTTTATGATCTCAAACAGGGTCCATTGGCTTCTGCATAGTAGGTAACGAATCTTTTAAAATGCACAATAGGCAAAGAATCATTGTAACGGGTATCTCATTATCGAAGAAGACTGCTTTCGCATAATATAAGTATAGAACACAAAAATTCCGGACTTTAGCTGGGTTGCACTCTACAAAGGTATCTTAATGATGGATCATCTGCGTAGTAGGCAAGGAATCATTGTAAATGGGAATCCCTTTCTTTCATTGCAATGTATAGCCTGAGATATTTGAAATGCAACTTTTCTCGTGGTTTTTGAATAAAATAATTCCAACATGGGGATGTTAATCTTCATTTTCAGGCATTATATGACTTCCACAATGTAAGATGGAAGACCCTCTGAAGGTTATTATTAGTGGAGGCAATATGCTCGACTATGAAATAATGTATTCATTGCTCGTAGTTGAAATGATTAGAATTCAAGTGGTCTCATGGGCAGTGGCATAGACATACTTCTCACTGGCGTTCGCACTTCGTATCACTCCAAGAGATTTGTTGGATCTAGGTAATTGACGACTGTTGAGCCTTGGAGGTTAGTACTCAAAATGGGCACCTCACTCAATCGGGCTCATCCACCTGAATTCTAAAGTGCGATCCGTGATTCTAGAAGGGTGGTTTCGCGTTGCTTCTCAGGGCTGACTGGTAGCTGGATGATCGATGACATGGAGGTATCGGATATGGTGATAAGGTGCATGAGGTTGCCAAGCCTCGTTGACAAGTTCACAGACTAGCTGCAGGGCCAGACTACATCTTTTGTGCATGTCCTCAGTGGAGCTCCTGGTGAATCCAATTTTCCAGAGAAAGATTGCATTCCGGATTGATGTTTGGAAATGTAAAGCCCCTTTCCTTCCAATTGGCCTGAGCTATTTGGTGCTAACAAGCCCAGTGATTTCATCATTCTCTCCCATGGAAAGCTGTTGTTTGTATTGTATTAAGTGCATACTTTATTTGAATAAACTTCAGTGAAGTTAAAAAGAAGAAGAAGAAAGAATAAGATCATTTTCTACAAACATAACCCCTAAATCATATAACATGCATTATGTGCAAACTCTTCCAAAATGAAAGAATGACAAATGTAACACAGGAGTGTGTAGACTTTAGATTTATCCCAAAACACCATCTGGGGCACAACCAAATGAACCATATATTTAGAAATGAAGAAGAAGATAGCATATGTAACCAAATAACAAAAGAAAAGAGAGAAAGAAAGAAAATCACCGCGCTAGCATCAGCACCCAAGTCAATCTGAGTAGACCCACGAAATTCAGATCCCCCATCCTAAAAATAAATTAAACACATTAGAAGAAACCACTTACATTTCATGAAACCATATGCAACATAAATCAAATCTACAAAAAAGAGAAAAAGGAACTCTTATATTATACTGACCTCGAGTACAATGGAATCGGGCACATCTAGGGCTTCAGGAGCAGATTCTGTTGTTTGGTTGGAATCTAAAAGCTCCGGAGAAGCAAAAGCCCTGAAATGACGAGGATTCAAAGAGATAGAAAAGGGAGATTTTAGATTTTGATGGGGCTTTTGGGCATTGGAGGGGCAGCAGAAGGAGAGGAAAGGAGAACTGGGTTTTGAAGATAGAGAGGAATTGCGGCCGGGTAGCATGGGAAGAGTTGCAGATAAGGAAGAAATCGCCATTAGAAGCAACGGCAAAGGCCAAAGGAGCTCTCTCAAAAACTTCAAAAGAATGAGCTCGTGGGAGCCCTCCCTTTTCTATCCGAACGAGAATTTATATATGAGAAGGAGGGAGTGGGTTAAAAATCACAAGCCTCGTATGGTATGTCTCAAAATCTCGCGATATTTCTAGCCAGAGCCCTAAAAAAAAATCCTACTTGGCTAGGAAAAAATTAGTGTAAATAAGTAAAATTCATGTACCTAATATCAATATATGATAAAATTTCTTACTCATGTGGTGACATTATGAAATGTGAATGTGCAGTGGATATATCATTTCCCACTCTGGCATGTTTGTGCAACAAAGGGCTATGTTTTGGAGAGAATGGCTCCTTAGTGCAGTAAGAGGATTTTGTGTTTTGATGATTTTTATTTCAACAAAAGAGAGCGATCGTCTATTCCTACCTCTTTTATGAGAAAGAAGTCTACTTTCTAAGAAAATTAGATTATTTTTTTTCTTTTTTGGGAGTTAAATTATTGCACCAATCAACTGAACAATGGGCTAAATAGGAAACTAAAATTGGTTTCTCATAATCACGAAATCCTCTTATCACATAAATGACCAAAAGGGTGAAGGCAAATATTGAAAAAGTGGACTGTATAAAAACTCAAAACAAGTTTCTCTGTATTGCGGTATCCCCTTATTGGATATAGATAGGAAATGAAACTTTTATGTCTCTAGGTTTGTCAGTTATATGAGAATAATGAGAAGTTTAGATCATAAGTTAGGGGCCCAAAGAGTGATGAAGGTTTTTGGCATGTATTAGTTCAAAAATACATGAAGATATAGTTTGATGACTTAAACCTTCATGTATTTTGAGAAATTTGTGAAAAATGTCTAGAAAATCTAAACACATCTAAAACCTTTTGGATATACTACTCATTTACTCGTGAAAATTCCCACCAAAAAATTTTTTGTCTCGAGAAAATAGTGATTTTGAAAAAAAAAAAAAATTGGTAATGTGTTTTGCATATGTAAAAGCCATTTTAATATCCCATGTATAAAAAGCAAACAACCCCTTAATGGAAATTGAACATACTTGCTCATGCGGCACGAGCACTCATGCAATGCCCGCATATGTTATTGAAAGTGCGTTTGCAAGAATGGCTACTAGTTCCAACAAACCAATGCACAGTGGAAGTAACCAAATAAAATAGAGCTAGCAAAACTATCTACCACACAATCACCACAAGAAGGCTGACACAATCTTTTACGTGGAAACCCTATCCAATGAGAAAAACCATGACCTAAGATCAAGAACTATGGAACAGTTACAAGATATACTCACAACTCCCTTTTCCAATCAATATGTCGACCTAAGGACTGTAGTTGTTCTTGCACAACTTCTCCTGTTGCCACTAATTTTCCACTGTGCACTGTTCCTCGCACTTGATCCAATAGCACATTGTCAACCAAGATGAACAGTCTTCTACAAGAGAGAAGAAGCATCCAACCTTGTAGAGCAAATCTTCAGCACAACCTTTCAAAGGCTCTAGAGAATCAAAGAATATCTCTTAGGATTTTCTCACTTCAGAACAATGAGAGAATTACTTGATGTGTCTTTGATCTTCAATATATGCACACCTAGGGTTGAAAGCATCACCCTTTATATAGCCCCAAATTCGTGCCTTAATGTTAGAACAAAAATAGGACTTAAAGTGGGAAACACTAGTCTCAAAAGGCTGCAGCCCATTTTGGAAATTTCCTGCTATCCGATTGATCGGACAGATGATCCGATCGATTAGTCTTCGCCTCTTCTCCCAGATTTTTTCTTTTTGCGCAATACACTGGGAGGCTCAACGCATCCGATCAATCCGACCTCTGTTTGATTGATCGGGCCTCGTGGGTTCACCCAAACTTTTTCTGATTTCTTCACTGTTTTTGCTATAACTCTTCTGGCGACGTAACCACAGTCCATTCTAAAATAAATAAAAAATACAATTCAATAGACCCACAATTTTGTCCAACCCATAAATTAGCCAACACAATAAAAATCCTAACAGTTTTACAATACAAGAAAATCAAGAGAGAATAAAATATAAGGGGGTTATGATTGTCTTGTGTTTTTAGTGGATTGATAGTCTTTTTTAATTTTGTGTAAAAAATTGATTTTTTTTTTTTTGTCATTTAGTGGAGAAAAAGGAGGTTGCTTTTTTTCCTTTTTTTTTTTTTTTTTGAAAAAAACCCCATTGTGTGGTCCCAAGTCTATATGTATGATAGCTTTCTAAAGGCACTGCTCAAGCCCTTGAACATGAAGAGGGCATGTGTAAAGAAAAAACCTTTGAACTCCATTTTGATCACCTGGTCTTTAATCTCATAAGGCAGCTTATCCCACCATAATTTGCTTGCTTATACCAATTGATACCTTTATCTTTGTAGAGGTATCTATAAATAATTAAACCAATTTAGCCATGAAGGAAAAAGATATCAAAAATTAAAGATTTAAAGATTCAGATGATCCAAAAATGAATATACCTTCCCTTTCCGGCAAAAGAGGAGACATGATGAGACTCTTTCATTCCTTGATCTTAGTAAATTTTATAAGTCTACTCCCACTTTTCAACGTTCCCTCCCATCTTCTTTTTGGGAGGAGGAGGGGATACTGTTTATCTTATTTGCACTAGGGTAAATAGCGGCTTCTTCCCCATTGTATTTGGGGAAAAAAGAAACTTTAAAACAAATAAAACTCGTAAGGAAATACACCAAACAAAATTAATACACATTCAAATTAACAATCAAGACATTTCATGACAAACACATGACTTGAGAACACATGGCTTGTTAGGAAGTATTTTCATGGATCCCAGCATCCATACATATAAGAGTCTTGGAGATCGGATTTTATCCACCAAAGCTGGGGAAAATGCCTCTCTGATTATGCAAAACGAGTGAGCAAATTAAGGGATTGGGTTGACCGTGTGAAAAAACCATTGAGGCTTAGTGGGTAAAACGTGTGGGGTCCACGCAGTCCAATATTTCCCACTTGACCATAAAGCTGAAAAGATATGTTGAGGTTATTTTACCATTGACTATTGAGCATAGTGCCAAAACCATGTCAATGTCATTTTACCATAGACGATCATCATATATGTCGTAAGGTTTTATTCCCATTATGTTATGGTTTTTCTCCTTTATCAACATATAATTATCATGAGATTTCTCACACCTTTAGCAGATATATTACTCATGATAAACTTTAGGAAATCTTATGACTTAAGTATCCCTAAGTCCCATAAGGCTCATATGTCTTGTAAAGCATTCTGCACTTATTCCCTTTATTAAGGGATCAGCTACCGTATCAGCCAAAGGCAAGAAACTTATTGTGACTTCATTTCTTTCAACAATATCTTGAATATAATAGTAGTCCACATCTATGTGTTTGCGCTTCGAACTGTTTGGCCCACTTTTTATTAATCTAATGGTGGACTGATTATCATGATATATGTGATAGGCCTGTTGGCTAGATCAAGCTTCAAATCTTTTATGAAACGTTTTATCTAACCGATAAAGGTTGTTGCAATGTTATATTTTACATACTCTGCTTCTTGAGTACAACGAGCAACACAACTCTGTTTCTTACTTAACTAAGATATGGCCGCACCTCCAAAGAGGAAAATATGCCCTGAGGTGGATTTACAGTCATCCCTATCACAAGCAAAATCTGAATTTGAAAAGCCTATAACTTCAAGCCTATCAACTTGATAACACAATTTTAAGTGTTTTGCCCTCTTGCTATATCTAAATATTCTTTTCACTACTTGCCAGTGTTTGATACATGGATTATTTTGCTATCAACTGACTATGCCAACTGCATAACTAATGTCAGGCCTTGTATATAACATTGCATACGTAAGACTACTAATAGCCTGAGCATAAGGGGCTTCTAATTTATTTTGATCATCTCTTTTAGACAATTTTAGTCATTTTTCAACAAGAGTAGAAACTGGTTTGCAGTCTCCCATTGTAAAACATTTGAGAATGGTGTCAAGATATTTTTCTTGATCAAAACATAATTTTCTATATTTTTTTTATCTCTCGTTATCTTAATTTCCAATACATATCATGATGATTCTCCCATGTCTTTCATTTCAAATTTAGAATTTAACCATGACTTTATACTTTGTATCATATTTAAATCATTACTAGCTAATAATATATCCTGAACATACAAAGACAAAATGGTAAAGTTACTCCTACTTTTCATAATATATACACAATGATCTAATCTATTTACTACAAAACTAAATTCAATCATTGCTAAATGAAAAGTTCTATACCATTGCCGTGATGATTGCTTCAGACCATATAAGGACTTTTTTAACTTATGTACTTCATTTTCTTGTCCTTTAATTATGAGACCTTCTCGATGTTTCATATATATATCATCATTGAGCTCTCCATTTAAAAAAGTAGTTTTTACATTTGATTGGAAAAGTTCTAAATCTAACTAGGCTATAATAACAAGAATAATTCTTATGGATATAAATTTAGCAATGAGAGAGTAAGTGTGAGGCCCTGCTTCTTTACTTATCTTAGTGGGACCCAATTATAGGTAATCATCCCTAATTATCCTATTTAATAGGGGATTAATGAGGGTAGTTGAGTAATTTCCTTTCAATTAAGCCTAATTTATAGGATTGGGATCTTTTTGAGATATATAAATTCATTAAGGGTTTAGTTGAACTCCCGAGAATTAGTTAGTTTATTAGAAGCCCGTAGTTGTAATTACCAAGTTTAGGAAGGGTTTTCTCTTGGAGAATTATGCAACTAAACCGAAAATAGTCCTCCAAGCTGTACCCCTAGGTCCTTTCACTAATCAAACTACTATGCATGGGCACTTTAGTCAATAGACCCAAACTATCCTAAATACCCTCATCCTTATTCTTAGAATGCTGTTACCTACACACTGCAAACAACTATCCACACATGGCATTCTAAAAATAATAATAATAATAAAATCCCTAAACTACCCCTATCCCTCTCCTTCCCTCTCTCCCCCTGCTCCCTCCTCTGGCCACCTCCGCCCAACACTGTCGCTGACCCATCTCCCTCTCCCTCTCTCTATCTCTCTCGCCCGCCGCCGACAGCCCCCGTCTCTCGATCCCCTTTCTCTCCCTCTCTCTTCCTCTCTCTCACGACTTTCTCTGAGTCGGAGAATTCGTTTCTGGAGCAACTGATCAACTCTTTCATTTCTTTCTTTCTTGTTGCTTCATGTGAGGCAGGGGAGAGTGAAGGCAGGAGAAGAGGAAGGAGGAAGCGGGGAGCTCAACAGTTGGATCAAGTATGTGGGTCCCGCCCTTTCTTTATCTCCCATTATTTCTTTCTTTTTTTTATATCCCCGCTACTGCCGTTTTAGGTGGTGAATAGGCGGTCAACAGTGGAGAAGAGGGAGGAGAGTGAGGGAGGAGAGCGAGTGTCCAGGTGGTCCAAGTATGCGGGTCCCACCCTTTCTTCATCTTCCATTCTTTCTTTTCTTCTTTTTATTTTTTGGTTCACCTCCCTGCTGCTGCCATTTTCAAGTGGAAGCCAAGTGGGCAATCAATAGAGGAGCAGAGGGAGGAGAGAGAGAGAGAGAACCATGTATGCGGTTTCACTCTCCTTTTATTTACATTCTCTGTTCTCTCCTTTTTTTGTTGTTGTTTTTTTTTTTTTCTTTTACTAACCTGCTACTGCCGTTTCAGGTTGAGGCCGATTGAAGAGCACGACGAGTAGAGGAGAGGAGGGAGGAAGGAGGAGGAGGAGGAAGATATGGGTAACTTTTTCTGTGAACAGAAAGATAGAGAGGAAGAGAGAGGGAGAGAAAGGGGGGGAGAAGGACGGGGGCTGTCGGCTGCGGGAGAGGGAGAGGGAGAGGGATCGGCGGCGGCAGGGTTGGGTGGAGGTGGCCGAAGCATGGAGAGAGAGGGAAAGAGAGGGATAGGAGTAGTTTAGGGATTTTTTTATTTTATTTTTTTTAATTGCATTGCGTGGAGAGTTGCTTGCAATGTGTAGGTAGCCATTCTCTTGTTCTTAACCTACATAACCAAAGGAGGGCAATATGGACAATTGATCCCAACTCAACTCTATATAATAAACTCATCCCCATACCCAACGAGATTCACTCCTCTCCCTCTCTCATTTCATTTTTCCTCCGCCCCTCTCTTCTCATTTCAACTTCCTTCCAAGAGCTTCTTCTTCCTCATCAAGAACTAGGGTTTCCATCTAGATCGAGAGCTTCCTAGAGGTTTTGGAGTGGAGCTTAGCCATTTGAGGAGCTTCATCCCCAATTAGGCAAGTAAACATGTCTAGATCTCCTTTGATTGCTTGTTATTATGCTTGGATTGGTGATTGATAGCATGTATGCTTTTCTTTTCATGGAATTCTGTAAATTGGTGATGATTAGATACTATGAGGTGTAGATCTTCTTCTTCTAAGCCCTTTCCCTATGCTTTTTGCCATTGATGGATGAGAATTCCCCATTTGGAAGATTAATGGCCCATTTTGTGATGGGACAATGATGTATGATAGGGATTTGATGTATGAAGATGAATTTTTATTGATCTGGGATGGAATTGGTGGAAATAGATGGAATTTTGATGAAGGAATGAAGAGGCCGAAATCTAAACAGTCAGGAATTCATGTGTACCCGGTCGACTGGTAACACCGCAAACTCCAAATAACTGGGACTAGGCCTATCAGGCTCTTTTGCATAAACTCAGTGTAGCCAGTCAATCGACCATGCACCAGGACGATAGGGTACACTGTGTAACTGAGAGCTACTGACAGATAGGCCCTCAGGTTCCTCCTTGTAGTTGGTCGACTGACCACACTACAAAATCCAGGATAGAGACCCGACTGTCAGGTTTATGATGGTTGACCCGTAGTGCACCCGGTCGACCAGCGTACCCACGATGTCGACCCGGCACACTGAGATCTGAGATAGACCTGACAGCTAGATCCTTAACCTTCCAGTGTATCCAGTCGACCGGCCAGGCAGGGGGTCAACCGCACACACTGCAAACAATGGCTTCCCATATTTTATTTCCTTTATGATTTGATCATATGTGGATCTAGGATCAAACAAAACGTTAGCATTAAATCTACAAATTGAAAGTGTACATTCTATGACATTCCTTACAGCTTCTGCTACCTCATGGGTCAAAGCATATGCTTTCCCTGCTTGTTGAGGACGTTGGTACTATTGTTGTGGCCTAGGAACATGGCCTGGAGTCTAGGTGGAGCTGGGGACCTTTACTGGAATCACTGAGGTGGTACTGGAGGACGTTGTTGCTGTGGCTGAGGTGCTATGACAATCATTTGCTACTACTGTTGCTTGGGCCTGGCCTGTGCAGGAGGCACCTGTCTCAACGGCTGTGAGGATGTGGTGGCCTGGGTGCCAGAGTTGGAAGTGAAGGTGGTGCCGCTCCTGTCCTGACTAGCCAATTATAAACTTATGTCTTGTATCCCCGCACTAGAAACACGCACCGGGCTGGTTCCTACAATCATGGACGTGGTGACTTCCCCTACAATTGGTGCAAGTGTTCCGCTGCGGCAACTGTCTAAGAACGGGCTCAACTCGTAGCCTCTTGGGTGGTGGCTGCTGATATTGCTGGGAAGTCGATCTTCGTGACTTGGTCTAAGGCAACAATGCAAGAATCCTCTGCTGCTCCAACACAATAACATCTTTTAGGGACTCCTCCACCCAATAAGCTTCCTTAACCACATCATCATAGTTGATTAGCTTACTACATTGAAGTTGCATCTTATATCTACCCTCTACCCTTTGATGAACCTAAAAACCCTCTCTTATTCAGGCTGGATCAAAGCCTCTGCAAATCAGGATAGATGGGTGAATGTTATCTCATACTCTTGGATTAACAAAACACCATGCACCAAACATTCAAACTCTTCCATCCTTTTGTCTCTATAGTGCTCAGGGATGAATTTCTTCTGAAATTGATCTGTGAAGGTCTTCTAAGTTGTCTCCTCCTCAACTGTCTCATACGGGTTCTTCACAATCTTCCACCATCTTTATGCTGCCCCACATATGAGTTGCTAATTGCACTTGTTGTTGGCTGGTGCACTTGAACACTTCATATATCTTTTCCATTTGCACCACCCACTCATCCGCATCAGCGAGGTCCTCTGCCATAGAACTCTGGTGGGAACCTTTTCCTGAACTTCTCAACCAGCTCATTGATGTCATGTTCTTTAGCCTGTGGCCGACTCACCTTTTGTACCACCTCAAGCATCTATGCTTAGAATGCAACTTGATTCTCATTTTGTTTAGTATTCCATTCAACCAAATCCTTCTGTGACTGAAGGAATTTATTGAGGAATTGCTGAAATTGATTCTCTGGGCTGTTCTGGGAAAAATTACCGTCTGGAGGTGGCACACTGTTAGATCGAATTTATCTGCAGGCCATAATCCTGTAAAACCATTTAAAGTTAGTTCATATATGACTCAAGCTAACAACACAATATTAGAAATAAGACAACCAACCTACTAACTAACGGAGTCCTCACAAGCGTCCTATAGTTTCTACTAGTTTTACCCTGAGAAACCATCCATTACTTTGATACCATTCTATCACGTCTCCCGAACCCGATTAGAGAATAAACTAGATCCGGGGAGTGAATTTTAAGGCTAATTTAACAATTTCGCCCTTTTAACCCAAGGATCATAATTCCGTTGTGAGGATGATACATTTGAAACCTCAAGTAATATAACAATTGCGGACCTTATTATAAATCAGGTCATATTTAATACCAAAGCAAATGAATATAAATTCTCAATAATAATTTAAAGTGGCATCAATAACAATTAAAAACTACTAAAGACAAGTATTTATTAACCAAATGGTTATCCCAAGTCCTATACCATTTGAAAACATATGAATCAATAATAAGAAAGGTCCAATCCAAGAATGATAAATGAATAAAATAAATCTAGTAGAAGTCCCATGTATGTCTCTCTTGTGCCGGGTAAGTTGACGCTGCTCTACGCCATCGGCCTGCCACTCTTGCTCCTTTTCTGTCGGTTGGAGACCTTCTGTGATCTTCTCACCTGCTCGCTCCTCGTAGTACTTACCTGTGGTGTTTGTACACCAAAGAACAGAGTCAATGACATGTTAAGCAATAAATAAGTAATACATAATAACAATGTGTATCATGTATCAAGATAGGAGTAAAGACAAGCATAAGACCTCAAGGTAAAGACAATTTCGAAATTGGTTGAGAGATTTGAGCTCAGTTTCGATTTTAATTGCAAAACTAGAACTCTAATTTCGATTTCAATTCTGATTGTGTTAAAAAATGCTAAAACACTAATGACAACGATAGGTATTTGTTGAATAACTTTAATTAATCGCCCCCTAAAATCTCTCTTACATGTTTCCTTCTTTATCCTCTCACTCAAATCTCATCGTTATCTCAAGCCAAAGACAATCTCCTTCTCCATCTCTTCTTACTCTTAATGTACTTCAAGCTTCTTTTTTCCCACGTTTATCTAATCATTACTTACTATTTGTGAGGGTATGGTGAATATTGGTCAATGAGATGAGTGCCTGCATTTGATTATTGGTCAATAGTGGCCCTCCACCACTTCTCCGTTCACCGGTGATTGCAGTGGGTTGATCTCACCCACCCAAGTGGAGCTCCACATCCAACTTTGCAGCTGGGGAAAGAAAAGAGAACTCCATCACTAGGCCGATAAATCCAACACTGGGGCCCACTTATAAATCCAATCACTGCAATAGAGTTGGGCCCACCAATAGATTGGCACAATCTAAAAGGAGATCATTTGATGATGGGCCAACTCCGTTGATACTTTCATGTCGATAGTTCGGACCTTACAAGTTGTGGTCGAACCCTCTTGGATCGACTAGGACAATGATTGTATGCTCGAAAATGGTGATAGGTTGTGCTAGAGTGGAGATTTTTAGAGCTAAATGACAATTTCAATTTCGGCCTGATTTTGACCAGATTCTTTATAAAATTTAATGGAAGATTTTAAATTCAAAGAAACTCTTTTTTAAATCCAATCTCTTCCAAAATTTTGAATGACTTCAAATCCCTATTCAATTTATTATATCTTATAGGTTTAGGATTTGATTTTGAAATTAGAGTCCCGATTTCGAATAGATTGAAAAATTGGAGCTCAATTTATTATAGAATGGAACAGATGATTGGTTTGATGTGTTGGGAAAGTAGTTCGTTGGTGGGCTAGCTAGGTAGGTTACGTTAAGTTGGGTTAAGTGGGTTAGGCCTAAATGTGTGTTGGGCAAGCTAGGAGGAGTTTTTTCGAGCAACGGCTACCTTAACGGGAATTTTTTTGTAAAATTCTCATTACATAATGCATGATATTGCATTGCATTCGACTCTGTGCACACTTAGGCTGTGTTTGGGAAGGGAAGAGGGGAGGGGAGGGGAGGGGAGGGGAGGGAAAATTAATTTTCCCTCATCTTGTTTGTTTAGTTTGAGGGGAGGGGGGGGGGGGGGGGGGGGTGGTTGTGGGGCATCCCCTCTTTTTCTTCCTCTTTCCCCCCATTTTTGAAGGGAAAATTTGGGGAAGAATTTTCAAAATTTTACCCCTAAATTCCCCTCCCCCACTTTCCCTCCTCCCTTCCCAAACACCATCTCTTTTCATTTTCCCTCCACTTTCCCTTCTTTTTTTTTCCTCCCCCTCATTTTACCCCCATCCCAAACATAGTGTTAGTGGAACTCCACACTATATTATGAAACTTTGGATATTTGGTTATATGGGTTCCATAGCATAAAACATTGCATTGCATTTGACATTCCTCATGGTTAGATGGGCACCGGTGCATGAGATTTATGACTTGAGCTTACATGGATCCCATAGTATGTAATATCTATCGTATGAGATTTATGTTCAAATGGATCATAAAGGATCAAATGTATAAGGAATTTTGAAGATCGGTTAGCATTGAGGGAAACCTACCGTTAGGTTGAATCTAAAAAAGAAACAAAAAATCTTTGATTAAAATGCCATTATTATATTTATACTAATTATTATATAAGATTTTTATTATTTTTAATTTACGAATTATATTGCTCATGCTAAGTGCGGGCATCTTTAAAGAGTTCAATCTTCCACTATATATAATTAATCATTAGATTTTCTTATCTAATGCCATGGCTAAGCAAATCTTATCTAATGCCATTTTCTTGTTTTAATTTTTGGATCTTAGGCATTGGATTTCTTTGGATTTATTTGTTTATTTTAAGTTATTTTTATTGTTGGATTGTCTATGGACTTTTGTTTTCATTTTCTATTTTTATGGTGTTTTTATCACTTCTATTTTTTAATGGGTTTAATCTTATGATTTAAAAAGAATGTTTGAAACAAAATACTCAATTGATTTATATCTAAGATATATTTATATCGATGGAGAGAGATTTCCAATTTTAGTTATCTAAATAAAAAGTCCAATCTAAAAGGAGTTTCCTTTTAAAGAGTCTAATATTCTGCGGTCTCTAATTAATCAATGCATATTTATATCTTCTTATCTAATGTCGTAGGCAAATCTTATTTGTCCCTAGAAAGATAAATATTATTATTATTATAGGTTTTAATTTTGATTGTAGTTTTTACTATCTTGATATAATTTAGACTAAATATTATTTAAATATTATATTTTTTATATTATAAATTATATTGCCCGCGCTAAATGTTTTGCTAGTTATCATCTGACGCTTCCCTGGTGCCAATCCCAAAAATCCATCAGCGGACCCCATTTGTGAGATTCAATCCGTCTACTGGTTCTTGGAGTCAGGACTACAATTAGATTGAACATTATCAATCTGATTTTGATTTTGGGCTTGACTCAGATGAATCGAAGTTTGCTGCAGCACCAATCTACAGGGGGGTGTTAACATTGAGTGGGGCTCGGAGGGACCTCTGGCTCATTGCTGAACTTTGTAACCACTAGAATAATTTAAGCATGGGTAACAATTTAAGTACGGGTAACAATTTAAGTTAAACCGATTTTGTTCAATCCGAGAGTCTTATCTTAATCTGATCACAATAGTTTATCTTATCCAATGGGTGGGCCATATTTGTAAGGAGAAAATGAGCCAGGCCAGGACTCGGGAAATGAAGGGTCTCCTGGTTCCTCATGGCTCATTACAAATTTCTGTTAGATGTGCCTACCTAAACGCAGAAGTGTGCATGATAAATAAATGCAAGTAGATTCTTCCATCAAATCGTCCAAACTCTTCCACTTCTAAGAAGGTCAAATCGTCCAAATGCTTCCACTTCTAAGAAGGTGAATCAAAACCTACCATAATTTCTGCTACTTGCAGTAGAATGTAGATTGCAATTCTCATTTCCTTGATTTCCTGATTAACAAGCAATTAATTTCAATACCCATGTATGCAAAACTGCCATTTTGGTTAATATCACCATTAAATCCCTTCGAATTCTATAGTCTTATATGATTATATTTCATATGGGTTTTGACCCTTCATCCAACGGTTCACTCTTTTTTGATCTATCAAAACCCAATAGGATCTATGTAAATGAGGAGGGGTAGGTTTGGATGGTCCGCTCGGATGGACTGGTAGGTGGACCCATGAGGCCACTTTGATCCATTCTCCTGGTATATTTACCATATAGCCATTATTATTATTATTAACCATGACAAGGCCAAGTAACATTTGTGTCACACTTTCATGTCACCATCACGTGGAGTTATCCTGTGGCAGATCACAACAAGAAGCATACGTATGGTGGAGTATGGACGAACGAGCCCTATTACACAATGGAAGGTAGCTATTGGGCTTTAGATTCAGGCTTGAATCCGACCACAAGTCAGGACCAGGCCTGGCCAGCAAGTAGGAATCATAGAGCTCACCAGCTGAAAAACAAAGCCCAAAACCAGCCCAATCAGGGGCTGGCCTGGCCCATGAACACTCCAATCATAAGCTTCCAAGGTAAAAAAAGAATGAAAGGTTTTGATGTTTTGTGTTCAATCTGAAAAGGAGAATGAGCACAAAGTCCGCGGTCATTTTAGTCATTTGGTTCTCACTATTTAAAATTCAATTTCTGTTTCGGCTTCAGCTGAAACATAACCGTTTGGCTTAACGACTCATCACCCACCCACCTCTTCAAATCCAGTTTCATATGTGAATCTCTCTCTCTCTCTCTCTCCCACCCTTGGCCTCTCCCTGTGCCTTTTCAGGGTAAAGAAATCACAAGAAAAAAAGTTGTCACAATAGCATATTTTAACTCCAATCTCTAGTTGTCACAAGACAAAAAAAAGTCCATGGGTTTCTCTGTTTTCAGCCTTTCTATGCTAGTCTTGTTTGTGATTTTTACTAGGCAGATGGGAGTATGTAACACCGACAAGAGTTTCATATCTTGGGAAGATTTGAATATCGAAAAGTACTTGGGGAATTCGGGTTCTAATGAGACGGACCAGGGTCGAGTCATTGTGGTGTCAAAGGACGGGACGGGTGATTCCAAAACAGTTCAAGGAGCAGTTGATTTGGTTCCATTGTGGACTAAAGAGAGAGTGAAGATCATCATACTTCCAGGGCTTTACAGGTCAGTAACTGGGTGGAGAAAAGAAGCAGTAGACAGTATCTCTTCTTTCTTTTGGGACAAAATCTAATTCATGACATGACATGAACTTCAAGTTGTTCGAATATTCTGGGTATTCTGATGGTAATCTGTTCCTCTTATCATTACAAAAACAGGGATGAAAAGTTAAGAAAAATTAGTATCTGACTTAATTTAATTCCAATATCTTGATTCCTGACCACCCTAAATGGGGTGGCATGGTTAGACATTTCCAACGTTTGTAAGGTCCCCGATGTGCAACTGAATGGATCTGATCCTAACTGGAAACAACAAAATTTCAGATTAAATATCGCATGATTGGCTGTGTTCAGTTTAGCAAAATCATGAGAAGTCTGGTTTTGTAGTAGTAATGGTCGTCTGGTTTGTGAGCTTTTACAAAAATATAAGCAAATTCTCTTCTTTGGGACTTATTCCTTTGCTTGTGTTGATTTGTGTTTGGGTTCTTAATGTAAATTATTATGATTAGTATGGTGGGCTTTTGCAGATGAAGGGAATCTTAGCTTATTTTCTCTTTGATTTTGAATTTTATAATCTTGTCTGTAGTGAAGGTTCTTGACTTGTTATCTGCATGGTTTAAAATATTTCTCATTCCATCTATCAGAGAAGTGGGTTCGAATGGAAATTGTTTGAATTCATCATGGTTTGAGATTTTTTTTTAAATAAAAAACTTCCACATATGAGTACAAACTTTCAGTCATCTGGACCTTTTAGTATTGTAATGTTGAATGGTATAATGCTTTGATTGGTGAAGAATTGCAGGGAGAAGGTAACTGTTCCGCTCAACAAGCCTTATGTTTCATTTGTTGGAAACGAAAGCTCTGAAACCGTGATTTCTTGGAATTCTAGAGCTTCTGATAGAGGTTCAAATGGTCAGTTTGTTGGGACGTTGTCTTCTGCTTCTGTTGCCATTGAATCTGATTACTTTTGTGCAAGAGGGATCACTTTCGAGGTAAAATTTAACATTTTCTTTTACTTTTTTCTGAGAGATAGGTGATTAAACTTTCTTAAAATGAGTTTCCTGCAAGTTGTATAAATCTCAAGAGTGAATTTAAGATTTTAACATGGAAACACTGAAATGAGAAACAACATTTAAATTTTTTTTTTCGAGGACTCTGTTTCTCTAAGCTTTGTGACCCAATTTGAAATCCATGATTAATGCTTAAAAAAACAACCCTTTTGGTAGAGTCCTAATAAGTGTTTTTAGAATTATTTGCTCCTGTTTCTTATATTATAATTCATTACTTATTTAATTGTTATATGCGGGCTCATGAGAGTTGCACCCCGCCAATTGAAGCCTATGATCCACTCTTTGTGCAATTTCAACGACTTGCGTGATATCAATGTTTAGAACATTGGCCAGGAGTTTCAATCGATCACAAGAAAGAACTGAAACATTTAACTATCTTCCTTCAGGATTATTTAATAACTTCCAATTTGATATTCACCAAAAGATAATTGATTTGAATATGAGGGTATTTTATTTGTTCTAATGAAAGCAAATTAAAAAACAAACTGTTTGTGATGGGTAACAGAATACAGCTCCAAGCCCTCAGCCTGGAGCAACTGGAATGCAAGCTGTCGCATTGAGAGTATCAGGCGATAAAGCCGTGTTCTTCAGATGCAGAATTTTGGGCTCCCAAGATACTCTGTTCGATCAGCGAGGGAGGCATTACTTCCACAAATGTTACATTCAAGGATCCATCGATTTCGTCTTTGGCAATGGCAGATCTTTGTATCAAGTTAAATGATCTTGCATCAGGAATTTCTACACTCTTTCATACATTACTGCATTATGATTTCTCTCTCTCTTACTCTATCTTATCCACACACACAAACATATTGATCATAATTTGATCTGAAATAACTTTAGTTAATAGAAGTAGGCCCCACCTCAAATGCACTAGTACAACAGTATAGAAGGTAATCCCTGTTTTCACAAGGCCCCCCCACCTATCACAGTGATTCAATGTTAATGGCCATTGAACTGCACCCGCAGAATGTGCAGTAGAGAAACTGAAAAATGACTTGTATCCATATAAAGAATGGTCTTGAGTCAGTCTTTAAGCTCTTGATGAAGTATTTAGAGCGTCTGATTATGATGGTAAGAGGGGTTGCCTGAGGCAATCATTGGGTTCCTGACATCCAATGGCCATAGTACACAAAGGTGGGGGGCATACTTCTTTTGGGTCTGTATTTTAACACCCAATAATGGTGCACATTTATGAAGCAGGGAGCCATTGAGCAGAGACACATGATAGAGTAGGCATTCAATATGTGCTTAATGGTGAACTATGGTGATTTCCATTGATATTTGATCCAAAGACTGACATGGATGTTCTATTTTTCTCGGATTAAATAAGATTTTGATTCTAATACTAGTAATGGGTGTCTTGAATCAGGGCTGTACACTTCACACTACTGCAGCTAGTTATGGAGCTATTGCTGCTTCTGAGAGGAACTCGACATCTGAAAACTCAGGGTTCTCTTTCCTTAATTGTAGATTGACTGGTTCAGGGATGATATACCTGGGAAGAGCTTGGGGTAGATATGCAAGGGTTGTCTATTCCTTCTGTAATTTGGATGGCATTGTGATCCCTGGAGGGTGGAATGACTGGGGAGACCCATCAAGAAGAAAGTAATCTCTCTCTCTCTTTGAAAACCCTTACCCTTCATATGAAAGCTGTTGGCTATACAGTTTAGAGTGAACATATCATTTAGTAGGAAAAAAAGACACCTCAATTACCAGATATGGATCTTGATGAACCTAATCACGTAATAAATCAAATCAAATCTACTCCTAATCTAAATAATACTTAATCAATATCATCATAACGACCAAACCTTCATAACATAGAATATTCTATCAACTCTCTGAATATGTCTATCACCCAGTCATAGTAAGGATTATCAGAATGGTGGTTTGGATTGCCACGGAATGAGCCCCACATATGGTAATGGGTCCAACGAACCTCTTCCCTTCTCTAAAGGGGACACTACAATGCATGTTATCAACACAACAAAACTTTGAAGTGACTAATCCACCATACATGAGGCATATGAGCAGGCCAATCCATATTTCCCAATTCTCATTCTTTTTACACTGAGAGAGAGAGAGAGAGAGAGAGAGAGAGAGAGAGAGAGAGAGAGAGAGAGAGAGATTTCAATTGACTTTGCCATCCGTATGTATTTTTCTGAATATTTTTGTAGGAGAAATTTTGATAAGGTGAAATTTGCAGGACCGTTTGGTTCGGTGAATTCAAGTGCGGAGGAAAAGGGGCCAGTTCCATAGGGCGAGTGCCATGGGCCAAGTCACTCAGCTATGAAGAAGCAAAGCCCTTTCTAGACAAGGATTTCATAGATGGAGATCAATGGCTGAGGCTGAGGCTGTAATACTTCCTTCAAATATGATGGTTCTTTTATCCCAAAGTTGCACATTAAAGAAGGCCCAATTCTCTGTCCTTCTCTTCTTATATGGAAAAGAGAGAGAAAGAGAGAGAAAAGAACAGAAAATCTATACTTGAGATTTTGATTTCTTTTTATGTACTTGTACATATAGGATGTCAACCAAAAGGCAATGATCAATTTGCCAACTGCTGAGCATGATGACTCAGTGGTTGGCTATGGATGATGATATGGTTGAATGAACAGCTCTCAGACAACAGTGGGTATCATTGATACATCACACGCCCATGGGATAATGATTTAGATAGAGTTCGGTTTCTCAATCTTTGGAGAAACAATTAATGAATTCCATTGACTTTGTTAGTACCAATTGGATGGCCAAGATGGATGATCTGATTGGACATGGATGAATGTTGTTAATTCCAAGTAGTGGGTCTCATTGGGCAGATGATGCCCATCAAATGGGCTAAAGGGAGAGATTTTGTAACCATCGATCTGCATGATCAGTGGAGCTGTCAAAGAAGCTGAACACACAATTTTCAATTAGTTTGGATTTAAGTTTACAATTCATAATTTGATACTTAGCTTGATAAGGAGATTTGATTGAGTAGGTTCATTTTTCGTTTGATTTGAAGTTTGAATTCAACAAGTTTAATGAACTGATTTATTTGTGTCCTCAATCAAATTGATTACATGTAAAATATGATTCAAACAAAAATCAAAGTAAAATTTCATATTTTACTATTGATCAATCTTCAGGTGGGGCTAACTATGATTTGAGCTAGGTATGAATGAACACAATGCATCACATGATGCTTTTGAGTGGCTAATGTTTTTAGGTAGGCACCGCTTAAGAGAACTACGAAAGTGTAGTTTGCTAGTAGTCCATGAATTGAAGTGCGAATAGCTCTTTTAACTGACCATATTTCCAAGTTGATCTACCACAAGTGGGCCACAGTTGTTCGATTGATGACAACATTGATCTAGATATGTCGTTGCGTGGAATGATACAGTGGAAGATCTTTTTTCTTTTTCATCTATGCAGAGAATACCATTGACATTGATTTGTTAGAGGATGGGAAGTGAAATATGATGGGAATGGATGCTGAGTCATTTAACAGTGTAGGATAAATATACTTTCGAGGTAAATAAATATACTGTGGGTATACATATACATTATTTGATATGCAAATTTAACCATTATTTGTCAATTTCTCATAACTGATAGATATGTATGCAACTTTAAGAAAATTATGTCGAGTCTTGTATTTCTGTATATTTCAATCGTGACTTTACATTGAGAGAATACAAATAAATAGGAAAACTTGCAATCATAATTTTGGCTGTATAGATATCATCGGCAAAGATCAAGTCATCCCTTGATTGGGGTGATTCTATATTTATGTCTACAGCTATAACTTTCCTAAGTTGGTTTCTAACAGCTCATGCCAACACTCCCCCTAAGTTGATGCATACAAGTCTCTGATGCGCAACTTGTTGAGTGAGTTGTAAAACTCTTTGCTTGATTCCTCCTTTGTGAGTATGTCTGCTAGTTGGTCTTCGGACTTCACAAATGGAAATCGTTTTATTTTTGCTTCCAAGTTTTCCTTGATAAAATGTCGATCCACCTCCACATGTTTTGTACGGTCATGTTGGACTGGGTCGTGAGATATTGCAATAGCAGCTTTGTTGTCACAGAAGAGATCCATTTCTAAAGTAGAGGCGAAGCCTAGTTCAGTAAGTAGTCTCTTGATCCAGAGTAGTTCACAAAGCCCTTTTGCCATTCCATGGAATTCTGCTTCGGCACTGGAAAGTGCTACCACCTTTTGCTTCTTGCTTCTCCATGTAACAAGATCCCCACCAACAAACATGAAAGAACCTGAAGTGGATCTTCTATCTGAAATGTATCCAGCCCAGTCTGCATCTATATAGCCATTAATTCTTAAATGACTATTCTTTGAAAACATAAGTCCCTTCCCAGGCGAGGACATCAAGTATCTTAATATCCGGGTCACAGCATCCATGTGATCTTCACTAGGATTATGCATGAATTGGCTAACTACACTTACAGCATATGCAATGTCTGGACGAGTATGTGAGAGGTATATAAGTTTCCCAACTAACCTTTGGTACCTCCCTTTATCCGTTGGTGCTTGATCTGGTATTCTCCAAGTTTGTGGTTTTGAACAATTACAGTATCCACTGGTTTGCACTCCAACATTCCTACCTTAGTTAATAAATCCAACACATACTTCCTTTGAGACAGAAATATTCCTTGTCTGGACCTGGCAACTTTAATTCCCAGAAAGTACTTGGGTCCTTCCAAGTTTTTCATCTCAAATTCGGTGGCCAACTCCTTTTGTAGTCTGGATATTTCTTTTTCATCATCTCCTGTGATAATCATGTCATCCACATAGACTATCAACACGGTTACCTTGCCCAATCTATGCTTCAGGAACAATGTATGGTCTGAGTTGCTTTGCTTGAACCCGTATTTCCTCATTGCCAGACTAAACCGCCCAAACCACGCTCGAAGGAAGGTCCATGTACACTTCTTCTTCAAGGTCGTCATGTAGAAAGGCATTTTTTATATCAAATTGATGTAATGGCCAGTCAAGGTTTGCTGCAAGAGATAACAATATCCTTACATTGCTCAGTTTCGTAACTGGTGAAAAGGTTTCTTGGTAGTCTACCCCATATGTCTGTATATAGCCTTTTGCCACCAGTCTTGCTTTGTACCTTTCGATAGATCCATCTGCCTTGTGTTTGATGGAAAATACCCATTTGTATCCTACTGCTTTCTTCCCTTCAGGTAACGGAACTAGGGTCCATTTGTCATTCTTTCGTAGTGCCTCAATTTCTTTTTTCATTGCCTGAGTCCATTTCGGATTAGACAAGGCTTCTTGAACTCCAGCTGGAACTTGATTTGAGGAAAATACATGCACAAATGCTTTGAAGGGTTCAAATAGTCTCCTGGTAGACACATAGTTGGCAATTGGATACTTTGATCTTCGCTCTTTAATATTAGGAGAGTATCTATTCGGTGGCTTTCCACGATTTTCCCTGAAAGGCAATGTATATCCAGCAGGAGTATTCGAGTCATTTATATTTGAAGGCGTGTTGAGAGTGCTTACCTCAAGGATATTATCAGGATATGTGATCGTAGGTACTGAAGAAGGGGGGAGCTTGGTTCAGTTTCCGAAGGCGTATCATTTCCTGAAGGTGTATTCTGCTCTGTAGGCCCATCCGGCCCTATGGGCTCAACCGGCCCTGGGCTTGGTGCTTCATCCGCCATTGTTTCACTGCTTGGCCAATCAAAGTGCAACCAATTCTACTCTTCATCTCGAATCTCCCTTGAAGAGGAAAATTGGGGGCCGGGAAAAAGGTGTCGGACTCCAGGAAGGTGACATCCATTGCCACATAGGTGCGTTGGGTAGAGGGATCATAGCATCGATAGCCCTTTTGGTGCATGGCGTAGCCCAAGAAGAGGCAGCGAAGAGTACACGGATCCAATTTGGTTCTTTGGTTTTTATGAAGGTGCACATAAGCCACACAGCCAAATACTCGAGGAGGGAGCATTAGGGCTGTGGGAACGGGGACATGGGGCACCAGAACCTGGAGTGGAGTCTTAAAATTTAAGACTTTGGAGGGTAGTCTGTTGAGTAAATGTATAGTGGTGGACATCGCATCAGACTAGTATCGAGTCGGCACAAGAGCTCCATGTAGTAAAGCTCATGCAGTTTCGAGAATATGGCGGTCTGAGGGGTCTGAGGACACGATATCTCATGAACGAGTCCATGTGTTCGAAATAGGTGTGGAAGCGTTGATTAACATATTCCCAGCCATTATTAGACCGAAGAACTCGTAGCTTGGCCGAAAACTGAGTTTGAATCATTGTATGGAATGATTGAAACACGTGTAACACTTCATCTTTATGTTTCATCAAGTAAAGCCAGGTCATACGGGTACAATTGTCAACAAAAATGACAAACCAACGAACACCAGAACCAATAGAAATAGGGGAGGGACCCCACACATCAGAGTGAACTAAAGCAAATGGAATAGTGCTTTTATTCATACTTATTGGATAAGAAGTACGATGACTTTTGGCTAAAATGCAGGTATTACATTTAAAGTCAGACAACACCATATTAGAAAACAGACCAGGTAGTAAATGTTTCAGACAACCAAAATTTGGATGCCCCAAACGTCAATGCATATGCAATGAGCATGACCCACGCTGACATCTTCCATGTAGTATAGACCCCCCGCCCCCCCCCCCCCCACTCTAGCACTACGCACAATTATCTCCTTGGTGAGAATATCCTGAAGAAGACAAAATGTAGGATAAATTAGGACAGCACAATTTAATTCTATAGTAACTTGACTAACAAACAGTAATTTGTGTGAGAACGATGGTACAAGTAACATTTTCGACAATTGGAGGGAAGGAGAGAGATACACAGAACCAGCCCCTGTGACCGAAAAGACAACCCTATTAGCATTTGCAACACTGGTGCGTCACGGTGGAGATGTCGTAGTAAAATCGGTAGCTGCAAAAGTCATGTGGTCTGTGGCTCCGGAGTCAAGGAGCCAGGCACCATGATCAACATCACAAGAGGAGGTAACTAAACCAGAACCAAAGTTACCTATATCAAAGACGGGTCCTGTCAGGCCCCGACCTAGGTTTAGTATATTTTATTATTATTCTAATTGTGATTAGTCTCTAAGCGGGATTAGAGGGTGATTAGCTTGGGTTTTTAGTTAGATTAGAATTTTGAATAACTTTGGGAAATTTTGAGCGCGTTAAGTCTGGTTTGACCGGGCCCGGGGTGGCCCGTGTGACTCATGTTAGTGTGGGAATTCGATTTATTTGATTTTTAAAAATATAGATTTCGATATTTTTGAATTTGTTATTTTGATCCCAGCGACTTTCATGTTTGTTCCGTTTGCATTTGAACCCCAGAAATCGTGTTTTTCGAGAAAAAGGGGACAAATTCGTCTTTTTTCTCTAAATCTGTGCATAAATTTTGAAATTTGAAAATCATGAGGAAAGTATACTTTTTGAAAACTAGATTTTTCGACAATCATTTTTCTCTGATTCGTCGACTTCATTCGGGACCCATAAACAGGAGTTTTAAAGCCCTCAAGTTTTAGACCAAATGGGCGCCACAACTACCCATTTTAAAAGGGGGATTTGACATATTTAGCCCTCTAAATCAATGTCAGCAGAGTCATTGGGATCCCAAAAGCATGACTCATTGTAGGATATTGTCAGCAGAGTCGTTTGACTCTGGTCCCCCCTTTTTCCCTTCCGTTTTTGCCCAGGATCCCATACTATCATGGGATCCCAATGTAAAAAGTGAAAAGGAAATCACCTAAAAGAAACCAACCCCGTTTTTTCCCTCCTCTTTCACTTTTCACCTTCCCCTTTCAACATCTCTGGTTGAAACAAGAGTTTGGACCCTGCTTCTCCAACGATCCAACCAGAACCAAATGGATCCTTCTTCTCCAGTCAGCAGATTTGGCGTCGACGAGAATGGCTGAAGGAGTTTGATTCGTCTTCTTTGTCTCTTACTGGTAGCGACCCTTGGGGGTTTTTCTTTTCTTCTATGGCTACAGCAAGAACCAAAAGTAAGAAGACTCATTTCTCTCGTGTATCAGAGAAAGAGAAAGGAGGTACAATTTGTTAATGTAAAATTTCATTTTCTGTAATTGAATTATTTTTTATGGAATTTTTCTCTTTTGTGTTGATGTCTGGGAAATGGGTTTTATGTTTATTGATAATAAGAGCTATTTCAGGGTCTTTATCTTTGTCGTTTCATCTTCTTATCTTCTGGGTTAGGTGTGCAAAAAGTGTCGTCTCATTGTGTTTTGGATGAGAGAGAGATTTTCATGTATTTGGTTCTTTTTCTTTTGGGTTGATGTGTGAAATTAGTTTCATGGTCTGGATCATTAGATATGTGAGATATTTTCATAATGGGTTGTTTATCATTTCCCTATCTCTTTTGGTTTTTATGTGGGAAATGGGGTTACATTTTGGTTGATAAAAACATCTCCAATTGGCCCCATTGCCTTTGTTTGTGACAGATAGATCATCTACTTTTGTGAGCTGTTATTTTTTAAAAAAATCCAAGTTACAGATTTTATAATGACTTTGTTTGTGACTTCTTGCCCAGAATTCAACCCACAAATGGAAAGTGAATGCATACATATTCTCATTATCTTCCAATGATTATGTTTCTCATTTTATTTTTTTATTTTTATGTTTATATGTTGAATCTAGTGTTGGCATAAATGATAAATGAGACTTGATAAATGTGTGGCAAAATGTTTTTTTTTTGTTCTTTTATTGTGTTGCTTTGAATTAGGATGGCTCACTATGAATATTACTCCTTATGTTTCATTTTTTTTTCGTGGATAATGTCAACTTCCTTGAAGATGTTGGATGGTGAGCTATTGATAGTAGTCCACTTCGGTAGTCAATTTGAGTGAGATAGAGTTCATCCTAACTACATCGGTGGCGATCAAACTGCTATCTATGTTAATTGTAACTTAACATACATCTCATTGGTCGAAAGTGGCCTACAAGCAGTAAATTGGGTAACGTCTGAAGAGCCTCCTCGTATTCAATACTTACATCAAAATGGCAGAGCATTCACCTTGATTGGTATAAAGAATGACAATGATGCTCGGGTAATGATCAAAGCATGTGGAGATGTGACAAATTCTATTTACATATATCTAAGTAGAAATATCAATGACGGTGTAGATCAGTACCACTCAATTTCTTGGTAAGCCATTTATGTTTAGAATTAAGAACAATAATTTTCCAAGTTATATACATGTAAAAATTTAATAAATAGATTTACATGCATGAAAGGAATGAACGAGTTGAAGAGACTGCCGGAATTAGAGATGGATATTGTTGCAATGAAAATCTACGTGGAAGTAGGCCAAGAACTGATACTCCTAAACATAAGAAGTCTAAGGATATTGATCATGAGGGTCCACCGAGTAGAGGGCTGACCACCAGGTTCGTTTTCATTCCATATTAAAGATTTTTTGGCATTTGTTGTATTTTTAGATTAATGTAATAATTATGGAGGTTGTCATTTGCAGATTATATTGTCCCGGCAAATCACCTATGAATTTTGATGTGGATGTTTACAGGGATGAAATTGGTGATATCCGTGAATACACTTATCCAGATATCAATCTCGCAGAAGACGTAGATGAGCATTTCTCGTACCCAACCAATGAGGTTGCGTATGAGACGAATGCAAGTCATGAAGAAACCGATGATGATATTGATTACAATGAGGACTTGGATGATTTCCTGAATGATGAAAGTGACACTGATCGCAATAGTGAAGACACCTCACATGATTCTGTCAGATGTGTCAATGGTCTTAGCTACCAACAAGAAGTCTTAGATTTAGAATGCAACAGAGAACAACCCAAAGCTATGGAAAAGTGTAATATTGAGGACACACTAGTGCCAGTGGAAGATGAGGGTGAAGATATTGTGACTCAAGAGGATATTGCACGTAATATGTGGAATGGCAGAACTTTTATTGATCGCAACTCATTTAGGAAAACTTTGAGTAAGTTTGCAATGTACACGAATTTTAGTTTGCGGCATCTGAAGACATCTCGGACACAAGTTACTGCTAAGTGCGAAGTCCAAAGTTGCCAATGGCGTATTCATGCTTCAATAGTGGAATCAGGGCCTCAATTTTGAGTTCGGACCTATAATCCTAATCATACTTGTTCAAGACCAATGATGGGAATGACTCATCTCAAGCAACGGCTAATTTAATAGCCGATTTTATCAAGGAAAAAGTACGTCTTCATCCTGAATATAAACCGAAGCAAATTATAAATGATGTTAGATTGGAGTTCGGTGTTGTTGTTGGCTATAGGAAGGCTCACAGGGCAAAAGAGATTGCGCTGGATGCAATCAAAGGTTCATATGAACAGTCATTCAAGATATTGACAAATTATTGCGCAGAGTTGATTTGAACAAACCCCGGATCCCATTATCATCTTGATACGGATCGGGACTCTTCATTCTCAAAATTCTTCTTTGCCTTTGGATCAAGTATCCAGTCATTCAAGACCTATATGAGGCCATTGATCGCCATTGATGGAGCGCACCTCCGTGGCAAATATCCAGGAGTCCTATTTGTTACTGTGACTCAAGACTCCAACCATGGGTTGTTCCCCATTGCATTTGCGATAGCTGAAATTGAACGTTATGACACATGGGTGTGGTTCTTATCTTGCTTTAAGATCGCCATTCGACCATTACAAGGTTTAACTGTTGTTTCGGATAGACAGAAAGGCCTTGTTGAAGCTGTTAAAAATGTATATCTGGATGCCAACCATTGTTATTGCTGTCTTCATATTGCAGAGAATGTGCGTGAGCGTTTTAAAGACAAAGCAATTGTTTCAAAGTTCTGGTGCGCAGCGAAGTCTACTAGAAGTTGTGATTATGAAAGGCATATGAATGATTTAAGGAATGTGAATGAAGAGGCATATGCATACATCGAGAATATTGGCAAAGAGCGCTGGGCGAATGCGTTTGTACATGTAGGACGATATGACATGTTAACTACAAATTCAGCTGAATGTACAAATAGCTTACTGAAGGACATTCGAAAGCTTCCCATAACAAGGCAGGTAGAAGAAACTCGTATAAAATTAATGGATTTCTTCCAACTCCGCCGCGACAGGTCACAGATGATAGAATCGCGTTTGACTCCATATTTTGAAAGATTTTTGAGCAAAGAAAAGGATGGTTCTCGTCGACTACATGCAAGGGAAGCTGGTCTTGAAGAATATCAGATTGATTCTGGCTATTTTGTGGATGTTGTCCACCTTGATCAACGTTCTTGCACTTGTCGACAATGGGATTTAATGGGCATTCCATGCTTGCATGCTATGTCAGCAATTAGTTACAGAAGTCGGGACCCATATGATTTTTGTGAAGAATGGTTTTCTATTGAAACTTACCGTGCAACCTATAGTCAAATCGTGCATGCAACAACAGACATCCAACAATGGGAGTATAGACAGGAACATCCAATACTACCTCCACACGCGAGGCGTCAAGCTGGACGACCAAAGAAAAAGAGGATTAGAACCGAGGATCGGGTAAGACGACAGGTGACATGCTCAAACTGTAGAGAAGTTGGACATAACCGTCAGTCTTGCCAAAATCCTCCTTTCAGAGATTGAAGTGATTTACATAATATCTTTTTTGCTTGTCATATGTGTATATGGTGTTCTGTATATAATTTTGGTGTTCATTTGTTTTGTTGGAAATGGATAAGCCTCTCCCTGTATTTTTGGATTCTGTCAATCAGCAGCCCAAACCCAAAATGCTTGAACTTCTCTCCGATGCTTGTCAGTCGCCAGATGGTTTAGTTTGCCGTGGTGTTGAGATATCAGTTGTCACAGTTCCATTAGTTCTGATCAAAGGGACATCATCAGAGGTAGTTTGCTTGAACTTTATTCCTTCTTGTTGTTGTAGATGCTGTTGCTGTGGATGGTTACAACTGTTGTAATCTGATATATATTCACATTATATTTTCTTACATAAGTGATGCTATGTTGTTATTGTTGGAAATGTAGAGGTTATTATTCCCATTTACAAGAATGAGGCGTTTCAGAGAGACTTCTGCTTCGAAGAAGGTTGGCCCCTCTCTCCGTCTTAGCCCTGTGATTTCAGATTGCTTTTGCCTTATAACTGGATTACTGTTATCATCTTCTCATTAGTGTCAAATATTATTACAATCTGTTATTTAATTTGCTTTTCTTATAGCTAATCCTACAATTGGATTTTGCCTGTCACAGTTGTACAAATAGCTATCGGAACTGCTCTGGATATAAACCTTAGTAATGCACCTGATTATACAGTTGTAGCAGCATTAGGTGGCCCTACAAAATCTCAACTGGTACATCAGGTGGATGCTCTTGGTGGTGAGATTTGAAAAATGGCTGAAGTGTATATTTCCAGATAATTCTACCTTTTGCTGAAGTTTCAAGGCTCTCTTTCACCCTGCCATGTTTTAATAACATGCTGTTTCTGGTTGGTATGTTTTGCACTCAATTGTATCGATGAAAGGGTTGAATTCTGATTTTTGCTTTCTACTAGCACCAAGTCTGTGTTTCAAGACGTGGAATCTAGATTGTACTCATGCTGGATTTACTGTGCTAATGCAGATGCAGTCACTGAGAATGGAGTTGATTGCAGGCCTTCGTCCTCCCTTTGATACAAGAGTGTACTGGCATTGGTTTGATTGTTTGGTTCTAAACATTGTGGCACCAAGGGCTTAGGTTTCGATTTTTTTTTTGTGTTGATTAAGTGGATGAATGTAGTTAGAATGTTGAAAAGCACCAGGTGCTTCAGTTTGATTGATGTATGTTGTATGAAAGCTCCATGAGAGCTATTCTTAATGAGATCAGTGGAGCTATCACTTCTTTTAATTGTATTGATGTGTCTTCTAACTGTCCACAGGAAAATCAATTGATCAATTGCTTAGAAATTTTGAATTCCTGCAGTCTTGCCACATTACTCACTTGATCAATTGCTTAGAAATTTTGAATTCCTACAATCTTGCCACATTACTCACTGATCATGAGTATGTTGACACAAAAAAAGTCACTATGTCTCCTCAACATTAAGAAGCCTCGTGAAGCTGCATCCTGCTATAAAATAGGCAAGGCTACTTCAAGCATCAGATCTTATCAGAATCAGACAGAAACTGAGAGATCCTTCAAGATAGCTAAAAGAGGGCTACACCTGATGTTTCGGGCCATTCCGACATCGTTTGGCCCCATTTCACTGCTCTGACAGCTAAACAAGCGCTCCCGGCGGCGACATCATCAAAGATACCAAAACTTTGATCAGAGCCTACGGATGACTTCAGAATGTCTCCAAAGGGCTCCATGCCAAATTTCAAGTCAAACCGACAATGTTTGACCCTCCATCAATGCTCGAGCAGCAAAATCAAGCCTCCCGGCGGCGGGAACCACAGAAGCCATCACTCATCAAACAAAATACATGAGTGGCTTCAACATGCTTCCAAAAGGCTGCACGTCGAATTTCAGGTCATTCCGACAACGTTTGAACAGGTTTCGATGCTCCGAGAGAAAATCAAGCCTACCGGCGGCGAAGTAACCCGGGACCATGACATCCAAAACGGAGCCCATGGAACGTCTCAAAATGACTCCAATAGGCTCCTCGTCGAATTTCAGGTCAATCGGACATCGTTTGACCACATATCAAAGCTCGGCATTTTCCTCGCAGCAAAATCAAGTGAAGCATCGATGGGACCCCAAACGGCTTCAAAACTCAAATAAAAGCCCATGATTGGTCCTATCCACTGCTCAAGAAGCTTCACCTCAATTTTCAGGTCATTCTGACATCGTTTGACCTAGTTTCGACTCTTGACGGAAAATTGGGTACAAAGTCTTCGGCATTCCCGAAAAATGGGAAACTTTGTGCTCCGATTTCGCGCGGGTTCTCATCAAGTTTTCTCCAAGAAAATGAAGTCACTACTTAAGGAAAAATGTCAAGAAAAATACAGGAGAAAAAAGGAACAAAAAAGACGAAAAAACGGCCGAAAACGACGCTCAGCGACCAAACGGGCCAAAGCCCAAGGTCGCCGGCGACCCTGGGTGGATGGTCGCCCGGCGACCCTGCAAATCCAGGTCGCCCGATTTTGCACCAAAACGTCCGTTTTCCGATTCTTTTCGCGTTTCGGGTGTTCCTGCCTCTGTAATTTTCTGAAAATCCAATGTTTGATGCTTGAAAACGACTAATCTTCGTCGACATCTTGAATCCGCCGTCAAAAGCATGAAATCATCACCGATCGTTCCAAGATCGCCAACCGGCTGACCAAGAAAGTGCACTTTCTGTCCGACCGATCGTGAAATCGACAAGACAGATGTCACCGGACCATCAAACATCAATCAATGTCTGAGATTGCACTGCAATCCGACATCAAATAATGCGTGGATCCACCTGTGATGATCGCAAGAAGAATCTCAAAAGGCGCAGCGCGGCCCGCGACTCTTCACATGCCTGGGCGACCACTTAATAACGTTAATTGACCCGTTTATGACAACTTAATGCGGTCATTAACTCATTATTTTGGACGGCCCAATCAGATTCAAGCATTTGGGAGTTACAAATCCAAGCAATCATGGCATTAAACCCATGAAACTCCCATCATCATGAAGCTTAAAGGGAATTAAATGCCCACTACCTTCATCGGCCAATCACAAGCCATGAAAAAGGAGTTACAAAATTAACTTGTAACTCCTCATCAATTCTTTCATCATGACCATCAATGCCAATAAACACCTCATGGCTACCAAAAGCCTATAAAAGGAGGTCCATTCCAAGAAGAAAGCATGATGATGAAAAGAGATCCCAAGTGCAAACTCTGAAAAACCAGAAAATCCAAGAGAGAGACGAAGTCCTGTTACTTTGCTCCCGGAAGCACCACAAGGTGATCAACGTCCCTTGGGGGGCCACCCCCCCCCCCTAAGGTCACCTCCTTCTCCAACATGGCTTAAACGCGGCTTTTCAGCCCGTTTACTCGGTTTTTCATTGGATATAGGACATTCTCTTGGTCCTTGTCCTTTAAAAAACTGAGGTTAGGAGCCAAGTCAAAGAATCAAAGCATCACATGTTCTCATTTGAAGGACGATGGCGAAGCCCATACATGACTTGCGACCGTCGATCTCAACGTGTCCCCACAATCTCCTGAGAAGTTAGATCCATTTTCTTCCTTTTCTATTGTAGTTTGTATTTCTTAAAGAGACAAAAAGAAATCAAAATTCTTGTCTTTCACATTTGATGAGTTTTGTAAAATCGTCTTTCACGGCAAAATCGCCTTTCACGGCAAACAAACAAAAACGCCTCCTACGGCATTTAAAAAAAAAAAACAAACTTGTCTCTTTTCTTAATATTAATGCAATTTGAAAAGTTAGAAAAAAGGATTGATTTCCTTTCCACTTGTGAAGGTGAATCTCCGGATTATCACCATTCCAAATTCCAAGTAGAAAGTAAATCTGACATACCCGTACAAAAATGTTGATGCCCGAGATTTTCCCTCCTCCGCCGAGACCCAGGTCAGCCCCCGGGGTGCGGAGGGAGAGGACGGAAGATTCCCCCTTTTTCGGGTCCATCAAGTTGGCATACCCGATGGGACACGTTGACTTAAGAACGTGATGCTTTGATCACTTGGCTCCTTTCTAGTTGGTGGCCCATGTTGCATTTTGCATCTAAAAAATATGAGATGGGATTTCAATTGTTCTTTCTCACTTAAAAAAAAAGCAAATCTGATTTCTTTTCTTAGATTCAACTATGAGAAACTTTGATCCTTCCCTCTTCGAATTTGGTAGCTCACAGAAATGTTCGCAGCTATCGTTCATATCGGGGATTAGGCCATCTTTTCTCTTTGATGAGTCCAATTGGGATTTCAAAAAAAAAAAAAAAAACACCTTCATTTCAAACTCTTTAAAAAAAAATGATCTCTCTTTCTCAAGATTCAACTTTGAGAAATTTTGATCCTCTCCTTTTTGAACTTGATAGCTCACAGAAATGTTCGTAGCTATCGTTCATATCGAGGATTGGGCCATCTTTTCTCTTTAATGAGTCAAATTGGGATTTCAAAAAAAAAAATTATAATTTCAAAAAAAAAATTAGTTTTCTCTCTTTTGCATTCAAATTTGAGAAACCTTGGTTCCTTCCCTTTCGGATTTAGCGCTCGCAGAAATGTTGAGCCTTTGTTCGGATTGGAACACCATTCGCTCTCTTTGATGAGTTCATTAAAAAACCTTTAAAAAAAAAAGAGTTAAAAACAAAAAAACACTAAGGTTCCACCAGTTGCGTTCTTTGACCAAAGTGGATTTAAGAAAAGCCTTGTCCAGAGTGTGGAGACAGCTAGACTGTTCGAAGCAAGGGTCCTCCAAACGGGTTCATTAAGTAATCCTACCCTTACCTGGGGGCTGATCTATCTACTAAGGTTTCATAAGATCGAATTGGAAATCTATGTGCACCTTTTTTTTTTTTTTTTTTTTTTAAAACCCTCTAAAAAAATCATTTAAAAAAAAAAAAAACTTCTGTCACTTTGAATTCAGATTTGAGAAACCTTGGTTCTTTCCCTTTCGGATTTAGCGCTTGCAGAAATGTTGAGCCTTGTTCGGAATGGAACACCATTTGCTCTCTTTGATGAATTCAATCTTGACCCTTCAAAAAAAAAAAAAAAAACTTCTGTCACTGTTGAATTCAGAGTTGAGAAATCTTGGTTCTTTCCCTTTCGGATTTAGCGCTCGCAGAAATGTTGAGCCTTGTTCGGAATGGAACACCATTTGCTCTCTTTGATGAATTCAATCTTGACCCTTCAAAAAAAACTTCCGTCATTACTGGATTCACATCCGAGAAATTCTGGTTCCTTCCCTTCTGAATTTAGCGCTCGCAGAAATGTTGAGCCTTCATTCGGATTGGAATACCATTTGCTCTCCTTTATAAATCCAAATTTGACCTTTAAAAAAAAATCCCATCTCGTGTCCTTCCCAAGGATGCGATTTGCAACATTTGTGCCTAGTGGTGCTAGTACGCCCTTTCGGATCTATTATATTCGCGACCGACCCATTTGTATCTCCAACCTTATATCATTTTACCTCGAGTGAGCCTTGCTTCTCGGTAATTTGAATTAAGGTCTACAATTGCTTCTAGCAATCATTGGTACGCTCACTCTGAGCCTATCATACTTGCATTTTAGAACAATTGTATCCTCCATGACTTTTTGCCTTCTTCATCGTCCTTGGGCCGGGCCATGTCCCCTCAAGTGATTTGAAAAGACAAAACCATAGTTGTTCTCCATTTACGATCACCATATTCTTGTGATTACTAATGGATTTGGTCTTGTTTCAGAAGTTTTCCAAAACTAACAATTGCAACTTCATTGACCATCACTTTCCATGAGAACAAGTACCAGCTTATGCTTCAAGACAAGCAAAATAAGCATAAGCGCCCTGCCAGTTGCCGAAGCGACATCTCCCTCGACAACTCTCCAAACACCGGGTCAACTTCAACTCCCCGGACCATCGTCTTCGGATCGCTGGGACCATTCCCACTTCCCGCAGAAGACACTGTACCTGCCAAGAAGCAGAAAACCGCCTCGCAACGTGTCACTAAAATGGCACCAAGGGCGAACACCAAGAAGCCTGAAGCCCGTAGCGTTCCCACGAAGCCTCAACCCACAAGAAACCAGGTTTACACCAAAACTTGGTCCCCGAGATCTTCACCAAAGCAACGGAGGTCCCAAACATTTGCAAAGCCAGCATACCTGGCCCCTCTCAAGGAGAATCAGTTCTACCCTCTCTCTTACATGAAAGAGGAGAAACCTACCCTCCACCCAAAAAACAAACAAAATCGTCATGAGCCGGCTTGCTCCTACAAGCCCAAAATCAAATCCTGCATCGTTAGGCCTCCGCAAAAATATGCTGAAGCCTGCACTCCCGTGAGTCGACCCTTCATCTCAACAAGGGCCGAGCTCGCAAAATTCAAGTCTTCATTGCGACAGGCAAAGGACCGCGTCCAGATTCTATCCTTGCCAAGCTTCAAAGAAGACAAACTCGGCTGCTGCGCACGAGGGACTACATCCTTCATCGCCAGAGCCCAGCCAGAGCTGATTGAAGCTCAAATTGCTCGTCGTATGCGTCGCCGCACTGCATATCGACAAAAGAGACTCGAGAAACAAAGAACCCAGCGTTCTACTCTCCACGTCTCAAACAAGTGAGTCGAAAAAGAAAGACCCGACCAATTCGTTGTTGTTCATATGGTTGGCAAAACCAGAAAACACCGGAAGTCAGCAACCAAAATCAGTGTTAGGCGTCCAGTGACTCGCAGCGTCTCTCGGACACGAAAACATCTGGAAGAATCTTCCACTCCTCCAAGCCAAGAACACCAGAGTATCCACTCCTCAGATTCTTCATCCAGAAGAATGAGCCCCAGCTCAGTTACCAGGATGATTTCTTCGTTCGAATCCCGAGGGATGAACGTCTTGGCTACAAGTTCTGAGCCGCCTCCACAACATGACGATGTAACCGCAAGCATCCAGCAGTTGGAGCAAGGATAACAGAGAATTGAGGCTCTGATGGAAAACCTTATTCTCACTCTACAGCGTCCACCACCTAACAATGAAACCCCTCCGAATCATGAAGATGACGAGGGCAATGCAGAAAACAATGAGTCTCGTGCCCTTACCAAAAAGGACGTGACGATATCCTCGCAAAAGTAAAAGAAGAGGATACATTAAAGGAACATGGGATCAAGCCACCATACCCTCTGTGGATGGAATCAGTTCCGTTCCCTGCAAAATTCAAACAACCTACTCTCCAGATATATACGGGGAAAGGTTCAGCCAGACAACACATCATCCATTTCAAGATCCTGACGGGAGCTATTGCGGATCAAGATGCCCTCAAGATTCGCCTCTTTGTAAGTACCCTAAAAGGTATAGCCTTTGATTGGTACTCCACTCTGCCGGAGAACTCCATTCAGAACTGGGCTATGCTGGAGACACGCTTCCTGACCCACTTCCAAGGTGAGGATCATCCTGTTACTATGGCTCAACTCTGCAGCCTAAAACAGGGAGAGAATGAGTCAACATACGACTTCATTCACAAATGGAAGGCAATGGCGTACAAATGCTCAGATGTGCTGCCACAAGCGTCGCTAGTCGACATCTGCCGTAACAATATGAGAGCAAAAATTCGCTCCATGATCATCGGCAACAAATCAAAGAACCTGGGGGAACTCCTCGAAGCTTCCATGGAAGCTGAAATGGTGATCAAAGACCTCAACAGTAAAAAATCATCAAAGAAAGAGCCGACTGCTGTTACAACTTCAAAACCAAAGAAAAAGGAGGTTCTCAATGTGCAGAGTAAATCAGCTCCTCAGCAACCAAAGAAACCTGAAAACAAAACTACAGGTAAAAGACCTGAACTCTCTGATGCCTTCAAAGAACGTGTAGAAAAGAAATATCCGTTTGATGAAGATGTTGAAGAAATCTTTGAGGCTCTCCTAGCAAAAGACCGGGAGATGTTGGCAAAACCAATGATCCCCGATACTGTCCATACCATTAGATGATCTCACATCCTCTCAATCAATGCTTCGTTGTGAGAGAGAAGATCAATGAGATGTGGAAAAACAGAGTCATAACTTTCGACAAAAACTACGGCTCCACTTCTGTCAACATGGTGTCATGTGGGCAAGTTTCAAAATCACTGAAGAAGAAGACCATTACTTCATTCAAGGTGATTAAAATGGCTCAAGCATCCCAAGAATTGGTTCCCTATCAAACACCAGATGGACAACCTATATGGGTGCATCCTGATCTCCTAGATGATGAAAATTGGGAGATCGTCAAAACAAAGCCGACCGCTCAGCAGTGAAGGCAAGCCAAGAGACAGCTCCATAAGCTCAAACAGCAGCAAAAGTCTCAACCAAAACAAGAAGTCCTTGAAAAAGTAGAAACTTCTTCCACTGCTTCACTCGGGACGACGGAAGAATCTCTTCCCAAAATCTCCAAGGCGGTAAGAAAATTCACTCTTGATGATTTCATGCCGCCTCTATACAAAAATGAAAATGTGCAGGGGGCATCATACTCTTGCAACTCGGTAGTTGGATTCTCCATGAATGGATACGAGTCCAGTGATACTGCCAGTGATATAGATGAGTGGGAAGAATCCCTTGAAACAGGAGAATACCTCTCCGACGAGGAATGGATTCCCGATTCTCATCTTATGCCAGTAATCTGGTATAACCCATTACAGCCACAAGGATCTTGGTCTGATGATGAAGAAGTCCAGGACCCTGTTCAAGAAAACGCTGTTGATCTAGCACCAGCAAATGCTTCAGTGGAACCCAACATGGGCGAACCACAAGGAGCAAATGACGAAGAAGATTTGGCTCCCATGCCTGATCTTGAAGAATATGCAAGAATCTTGCAACATCTTGCCATAGAGCAGAAGCAGGATCGCATCAATCTTCGTCATGATCCAGAACTGGAAGTCCCTGAAAATCAACGGGAACTCCCTCCCTCAACTCCTGAAAATGGAGAAAATAGTTGGATCAATGATCCTCTTACATCTGAGCATGAGTCTGATTCCCAACAGTCTACACTGGGGGCATCTCCTGTCAGGATAACCTGCAATGCAATAGCTCAGGACGATAGTGCCTCTGAAGCTTCCGAAGACACATACTCCCCAACCAGTAGCGTATCTTCCGGAGCTACATCCTCTCAGGTGACTTCCACTGAGATAACATCCTCTCAGCCCTCGTCTCCTGAAGCTGTGACATCGGAACTCAAGCCTCTCCCGATTGATCATCTTGAAGAAACTTCTGCCAATGAAATCTTCTTCAATGAAAACTCAGTCAACTGATCCCAGATACCCTATCTCACGGGCGATGTCTGGGCTAATAAAGAAAAGTTGCCGGCTGCTGTTTAGGACTTGTTCCCGAAAATTGCTCCGTGCAACACAATCACTGAAGACGCCAATGCTGTTATAGAGACGTCCTCAGCAAAGGATCAACCTCTTGATCCTGAGAACGATCTTCCAAAAGAAGACCCTTCTCTAGAGGCTCTTGAAGTTGGTAGAGGTACCCGTTCTGGCCGGGATTACTACAAAAATTACAATCAACCATTTTCTTCTTATGTAAATCCTTCGGGAAAACAAGTTGTAAGCACCCCAAGTGGCAATAATAATGAAAATGCAGGTCCGAAGGAGGCTTTCAAGTACGACTTGATTGAGCACTTCAAACACATACCTGCACGTCTACACATCCTTGACTTATTACGAATGTCTCCACAAACTCGTGATAGTCTCATTTCAGAAATACAAAGGCTGAATGCGGATGTCGACAAACATGCCCCACAAGTCCTACAAATTGAAATAGACTATAGGGTCAAAAAATCAAATACTCCCTCAAAGGGAGAAAAGAAGAAAACTGAGGGATCAAGCAATGAATGCCTCTCGGTACAAAAAGCAGCAAGTGCAACAATTGCCTTCGATAAGGACGACCTCCTCCTAAGCGAAACAAAGCACAACCGACCCTTGTACTTTACGGGGTACGTCAAAGAAATGCCAGTACACAGAGTTCAGATCGATCCAGGTTCTACACTCAACCTCATCTCTACTTCGGCACTCAAAGAGCTGGGCATCCCACCTAGCAAGCTGAGTCACACGTCTGTATCCATCTTCGAATATGACGGCAGCGCTCAAAGGCCTATCGGCAAAATCAGGTTCAAACTGCAAATCGGTGATCTTATTTCTGAAGTCACTATGTATGCAATAAGGATCCTTTTATGCTACAATATACTCCTTGGACGCCCCGGATACATGAGAATGGTGTCGTCCCTTCAACTCTACATCAGTGCATTAAGTTCGTTGGCAACGATGGCTTGATACATCGAGTATTTGCAGACAAAAAGCCCTTCAAAGGCAGAGACGTCCATTTTGCAGATGCTCAAATGTATAAAGATGGAAAAGAAGAACAGGAGGAAAAAACAATTTGCTTTATCGACAGTCTCCAGAAAGATAAAGGCAAGGCTCCTCAGCAATCATCGGAGGTAAACAAACCCTCCACCAAACTCGAAGTAAGCGGTCAAGCTCCCTTCGTCGTCTCCTTCAAATCTCCAAAGCCTTTGGTAATCATTACCAAAACAAAGAAGACAAAACAAAAGACTGGGGGCAAGTTCACTGTCTCCTTTGTGTCTATTATGCATGACACGGACTCAGAGTCAGATCCAGAAGATGACACAGCATCGAGCCAAGCTGATACTCAGCAAGATCAGCCCGCTCTCACTCTATTGGAGACACTTGCAGACATAGAAGACCCTACGTCTGCTTCCTTTGTTATTCCGGCAACTTCGCCAGAAGAAAAAGTGATTTACTTCCACAGATCAGGAGCATCTCCACTGAACTCTTTGCTTGAACCTTTCCAAAACGAAGGTATGCCTCAGCTATCCCTGTATAGTCCAATGGCACAAGCTATCATGAAGAAAATGGGCTACGACGCTCAAAATCCGACTGGTTTGGGAGGTGGCCGTGGTATTCTCACACCATTGGAACCCACCCTGATCAAAAGTCAACCAGAAGATTGGAAAATCCACCTTCAAAAAGGCAAGTCTTCATATGGGTTAGGGTATGATCCTACCGCTCCTATGAGACAGTTGACACCATGGCTGCAAAGTCGCTTTACCAACCAAGCCTCAACATCTCATGAAGACATCGATATCCCTGGATATCTCTTTGAGGAGTTACTCGTAAAAAATCCTAAAAGCTCCTCCAATTGGTATAATTTCTCTGATAATAAAGAGGAATTGCCCGATAACACAGACGAGCAGTTCTCTATCCTAGAAGAATCATCGTCTCCAAAAGAAGTACCCTACTTTAACCCAATTCCAGCAAATGATTGGGACCATCTCATTGCAAGCCTTGAGAAGGACACTGATCAAGAAGATCCATGGATGGAAACAGAGCCTCAGTCTGAAAATGCCTCTGGCACTCTAGAAGGTCTTGTTGAGTTGGAAGCCTTAGAAAACATTGTGGAGGAACCACCTTCAAACCTTCCAACAGAAGATCATGTTCAAAAGATAGACTTGGGAATACCCGATAACCCACGTCCTGTATTCATAAGCAAGAATATAAAGGATGATGAGTTACCCGAGTATATCTCTTTTCTTCGTGAGTTTGTTGATTGCTTTGCATGGTCTTATGCCGAAATGCCTGGCTTGGATCCCAAAGTAGCAGTCGACAAGCTCAACTTGCAAAAAGAAATCAAGCCTATCAAACAAGGCCAAAGGAGATTCCGTCCCGACGTGATGGACAAAATTGAACAAGAAGTTCAGAAACTCAAAAACGTTGGCTTCATCCGCGAGGAACAGCATCCTGAATGGTTGGCCAACATCGTCCCCGTGACAAAGAAAAATGGGCAGATAAGGGTCTGTATTGACTACAGAGACCTGAATAGTGCATGTCCTAAAGATGAATTCCCGCTCCCTTTACCAGATGTGATGATTGACAACACCTATGGGTTCGAGCGAATGACATTCATGGATGGATTCTCTGGTTACAATCAGATAAAGATGCATCCTGAAGATGAAAGGCATACATCATTTTGGACACCATTCAGCGTGTATTGCTACACTGTCATGCCGTTTGGTCTGAAAAATGCAGGTGCAACATATCAGAGGGCTATGATGAAAATATTCCAAGATATGCAGCACAAGACGGTCGAATGCTATGTTGACGACCTCGCCATAAAAAGCAGAAGAAAAGAAGACCATCTCGATGATCTTCGAAAAGTCTTCCTCCGACTTCGCAAACACAAATTGCAGATGAATCCACTAAAGTGCTTCTTCGGTATCTCATTGGGTAAGTTTCTCGGATTCATAGTACGGAAAGCTGGAATAGAACTTGACCCTACTAAAGTCAAGGCTATCCTGGAAATGTCATTTCCAAGAACCCTAAGAGAATTAAAAGGGCTTCAAGGAAGGTTGGCCTACATTCGACGGTTCATCTCCAATCTATCAGGGAAATGCCGTCCATTCTCTCGCTTAATGAAGAAAGGCGTGGACTTTGTCTGGGATGCTGAATGTGAAAATGCATTTCAAGACATCAAAGCATACCTCACCAAACCTCCAGTGCTGGCTGCCCCACAACTGGAAAACCATTTATCTTGTACATAAGAGCTCTCGACCACTCTTTGGGTGCTCTGCTCGAACAAGAAAACGACGACGGAAAAGAAGGTGCTCTATATTACCTTAGCCGCATGATTGTAGGTGCAGAGCATCGCTACTCCCCAGTCAAAAAAGAATGCCTTGCAGTAATGTTCGCCGTACAAAAGCTGCGTCACTATCTGCTGTCGAACACAGTCTACCTGATTTTGAGGATCAACCTCCTAAAGGTCCTTGTCACAAAAGCAGGTTCTCTCAATGCCCGACTGGCAAAATGGTCCATCCTTCTATCACAGTTTGATATTAGGTATGTACCACAAAAAGCAATCAAAGGCCAAGCTCTAGCGGACTTCCTCGCGGAGCATCCATTGCCTAAAGATTCTCCACTCAGGGATGATCTCCCAGAAAAATTTGTCTACAATGTGGAAACTTCCTTGTCAAACGCTTCCTGTGACATGTACTTTGACGGTGCACCCAGGACAAATGAAAAGGGAAAGCAAATATCGGGAATTGGCATCCTCTTTGTCAGTCCCGACAAATATATGATTCCACACGCCTTCTCGTTACTGGAACCATGTTCAAACAATGCAGCTGAGTACCAAGCCCTGATTATAGGATTGGAACTCGCCCTCGAATCCGGCATCACCATGTTGGAAGCTTTTGGAGACTCTCAACTGATCGTCAACCAGATGAATCAGAAATATGAAGTCAGGAAGCCTGATTTGCTACCTTACTACAACAAGGCGCAGTTGCTTCGACAAAAATTCAACATCTGTCATATCACCCACATCCTCAAAGGTGAAAACATCCGTGCAGATGCCCTAGCCGGACTCGCCGCATCCATGGCAATCCAAGAAGAGGAAAACATGCAAGTCACAGTGTGTCAAAGAAGGATTCTCCCTCCTCTCAACACACACCAAGCAGTTGCTGAATGCCACCAAGTGGTTGGAAGTCGGATGTCCATCCTCAAACCTCCGATTGGTGACTGGAGAAATCCGTTCATTGATTATATCATGTTCGGAATCCTACCTGAAGATCCAAAAGAGCAGGTAAGCATCCAAAGACGAACCCCGAACTTTCATTTGGATATACCTTCAAAAGCACTTTACAGAAAATCCTTCAACGGAGTACTCCTACCTTGCTTATCACAACAAGAGGCTGAGGAAACTCTCAAAGAAGTACATACTGGTCTTTGTGGAGCCCATCAGGCTGGCCCTAAGCTCTACAACCAGATAAAAAGGGTAGGTTACTATTGGCCTACCATGGTAGCTGATGCAATACAATTTACCAAGCACTGCCAAAAATGTCAGATTCACGAAGATTAATGCCTCCAGAATGGCTACATCCAACAGCAATCTCGTGGCCTTTCGAAGCCTGGGGTATGGACATCATAGGTCCTATTTCTCCCCCATCAAACAAAGGTCATCGCTTCATCTTCGCCGCTACGGATTATTTCTCCAAGTGGTCAGAAGCATTTGCGCTCAGCGAAATGAAGACTTCATCAGTCCTTCAATTCTTGCGCACGAACATTATCTGTCGCTTCGGCATACCTAAAAGATTCGTCCATGATAACGGACCACAGTTTCGAGATCACAGATTCTATAGGTTCTGTGACAAGTACAAAATCCAAAGTTGTCCTTCGACTCCATATAATCCAGCAGCGAATGGACTAGCAGAAGCCTTCAACAAGACACTCTGTAAAATTCTCAAGAAAATGGTCTCTAGTCACAGAAGAGACTGGGGCGACAAACTACTAGAAGCTTTGTGGGCCTATCGAACCATCGTTCGAGGACCAATCCATAGCACACCATTCTCTTTAGTCTATGGATGCGAAGCTGTTGTCCCTTTGGAAGTACAAATTCCTTCCTTAAGGGTATCTTTGTAAAATGACATGACGCAAGAAAGCAATGTCAAATTGAGACTCCAAGAGCTGGATAATCTCGATGAAAGACAACTCGAAGCTCTACAAAGCATTGAGTTGTACCAAGCACGCATGGCAGGATCTTTCGACAAAAAGGTCAGGCAACGCGCCTACAAAAAGGGTGACTTGATTCTTGCAGTAAAAAGACCCATAGCCTTTGCCCACAAATCCAAAGGCAAATTCGAACCAAAATGGGAGGGACCCTTCGTCATCGACAAAGTCTTCTCCAACGGTGCATACGCTCTTCTAAACATGGAAGGAGATAGATGTATGCTTCCCATCAACGGCAAGTTCTTGAAGCAGTACTACCCTTGAAGACTTCCTCAAGCGGGTCAGAGCAATATCTACACGGCTAAAGCGTATTTCCAAGGTACTTGCTCGTCAAACCCACCCCTTTTGAAATTTTCATCTTTATGTTAAGGTTTCCAAAAAAACAATCTCTCAAAACAATGCTCACTTTCATCGTTTCATTGTTCAAAAGAAAAATCAATCCAAGTTTAGGAGCCTTTTCCCAGACTTGATCAAAATTTTCGATCCTTGAACCCAAAATTCATGGTTTGAAACAAAAATCGGGACTTAGGAATTTTCACCCTAGACCGCCTCGGCTTTTACAACCAAAATGGTTATAAGTCAAAATTTATGACCTTCGTGTCTTTAAACAAAAATTTTGGTTTTTAGAAACCGCGGGGAAGCGACATTCAGTCGATACTCGTAAAACCCAAAAAAACCGGAAGGATGCGAACCCCATTCGATACTTCCACAACCCAAATTTCAAAAATCGTGGAGAAGCAACAAACCAGTTGATATCCACAACCCAAATTTCAAAAAATCGTGGAGATGCAACATACCAGTTGCTATCCACAACCCAAATTTCAAATGGTTCGAGAAAACCTCAAATTTCAAAAATCGCGGAGAAACGACATCAAGTCAGTACCCGCAAAACCAAAAGTTTTGGGAAAAGCAGGGAAGCGACGTTTAGTCGATATTTGCACCCAAATTTGCGAGGAAGCGACATTCCATCAATACTCGCAAAACCCAGCCCGCGAGGAAGTGACATTCCATCAATACTCGCAAAATCGAATGAGCAAGGAAGCGACATTCCATCGATACTTGTAAAACCATTCAGCGGGAGGCGACATTTAGTCGATACCTGCATTTTGAAAAACCAAATTCGGCTATAAACGCCCAAAACTCGGCTATAAATGCCAAAATCCAGCTATAAATGCCAAAATTCTATTATAAATGCCAAAACAAACAAAAAAATTCGGCTATAAACGCCAAAATCGGCTTTCATGCCAACAAAACAAAACTTGGTTTTAAAAAAAAATCGGCTATAAACGCCAAAATCCGGCTATAAACGCCAAAACTCGACTATAAACGCCAAATCCGGCTATAAACGCCAAAAAGTCGGCTATAAATGCCAAAACAAAAAAATTTCGGCTATAAACGCCAAAAATCGGCTATAAATGCCAAAATTCGGCTATAAATGCCAAAACAAACAAAACAAAATTCGGCTCCTATGCCATTCCAAAAATCGGCTTTCACGCCATTAAAAAAAAAACTTTGGCTCCCATGCCACAAACAAATTTGGCTCCCATGCCACAAACAAAATTAGGCTTTCATGCCACCCAAAATTTGGTTTTCAAGCCATCAAAAAATCGGGCTTTTTCGCCACAAAAATCGGCTTTCATGCCCAAAACAACCCTTTGACAAAAGATTCTCACAAAATGACAACCTTTTGATCAAATTCTTAAACAAACATTCCCATCAACTTTTGCTCAAAATTGTTTCCATCAAAAAATGATTTAAGTGAAAAGAATGGGATACAAAAAATATAGTACAAAAACTGTTTATACATGGAGGTACCAAAAAAAAAAAAGAAGGAAAAAGAGTTTGTTACAACTCAGGAGCTCAATCCGATATGGTCTTCAACCAAAGGTTCAACTCCTCAAGCAGATCCTTGGCCTTAACTTCCAAAGTTTTTAGGCCAAGCTTCTTCAAAATGTCCACATAAAACGCGGCCGAATGTCGCGACACATCTGCAGCACGAGGAAGTTCTTCCTAAAGGACTTGCCACTGCTCATGCTCCTTAGTCTTCCTCCGGACGTTACCTTCAGCTTCCTCAACCTGGCGAATGAGAGTCCCCTCCTTGTCACGAGCCTCCACAATGGCGGTCCATTTGGCAGCAACTTCTTCCTCCAAAAGCTCAAGACACTGCCTAGCCTCGACAACCTCCTTATCAAGGCGGTCCAAGTCTCGCTTCAGCCCCATGATGGATAACTCGGTAACGTTCTTCTCCCGAACGATCTGCCTCCGAGTCTTCGTAACCTCAGTCAGCTCAGCTTTGACTTTGCTGGAAGGTTTTATGAACATCTCATCAAAGAAGTCACCATCTGGGAAACTCTTGGTCTCAGTCCATTTGTTCCCCAAGGTGATGATCTCCTCAACAAAATCCTTGGCACTTGCGATGTCCAGACCGACTTCTTTGCTATCAGCGAGGATGTCCTGCACATGCTTGATCATGCCAAAACCAGCTTCCAAATGACCTGAAGAAAGAGTCTTAACCCATGAGCTCAAGACAGTGAGCTCAAGACAGTTTTCAACACCTTCCTTGCATAATGAAGGTGCGGTGCAGATGAGGATTCGCCATGCTCTGGTGCCCGACTGCCCACGTCATGCTCCATTGGAAGAGTAATCAATAAACTCTTTCCAATGGAAGAAGCTGACTCATTGAAAGTGGAAGAAGCCCCTACTTCTGGATCAGCAGCAGGTGTCCCCTGTTCTGGCTCTGAGGAAGACGGAGGAACCTCTCCCGCTGCTTCACAATCTGTCAAGGAAAAAGACAAAAAGGTATGAATATAATCTTGTCAAAAATATATCAAGATTATTATTGTAAATATACCTGCTTCGACAATCGGCGGAGTACTCTTTGCCTCTTTGAGCTCATCCGAAGCATCGTCAAAAGTTGCGTCCATGGATGGCTCGAAATCGTCAGAATCCTCTGGTAAGTCAGCTGACAAGAAAATAAAAGCTACATGTTAGTAAATGATAGCACAAAAAAGAAAAAGAAGCCAAAGCAATCATACCAGGTGAAGGTTTTGGAACTACTCCAGAGTCCCTGGGCTCTTCCTCAGATGCCACGACTGGATCCGTCATCGCCTCATCGGCAGGAACCTCAGGCATCACTAGGTCATCATCCTCTGCAAAGAAAAGCAGCGGATCAAAACAAAAAAAAAATCTCTCACAAGAGAAAAGAAGAAACAAAAGAAAGAAAGAGCGATCAATCGTTGTCTCATCTCATCAAGATTGAGGGAATCACATTCTTCCAAGTTCTTCTCCACAAACTCGACCTTCTCCTAAGCCTGCTGAACAGCCGCATTAGAAGATCTAGCAAACCGACGAGGTGCGTCAGTAACAGGACCTTTACATTTGTTCGTTCTAGAAGAACTACCTATAAAAGATGGAAAAGAAAAGATCAATCAACATCAAAATGACAGAATTCTGCTACAAAATTCTAGCAAAATTTTGAAATGGTTCCGGGTCAATTCCAAAGAAAAGGAAAGTACTCAAAAAAAAGACAGGAAGCCTGAAGATAAGCTCAACATCGCTGCGAGCTCATAGTCAGTGGAGAATTCTCAAAGAAGGCTCGAACTCAACATCGCTGCGAGAACAAGCCAATCTCATCAAATTTCCGCAAAATCTGGAAAAGAGCTCAGCATTGCTGCGAGCTTCAGAATTCAAAAATTGCAAACTTCCTCAAAATCCAGCAAGATCGAGAAAGAGCTCAACATCGCTGCGAGCTCAAAATCCCAATACTTGCAAAAGATTTTCAGGTATGCATCATCATACTTCCAAATCCATTTACAAAATCATGCATAAAAAAATATCATCATGCAATAGATGCTAGGAAAACCTTGACCAAAGTTTGACTAATTCCAACCCAATTTGGTTAAAACCAATCGAACTTTGTCCAAGTCAAAAATCATATTGGCTTGACCTAGAGACTCTAGCCTTCTATCTTGATGCATCAAACAAAAAAAAATGCATACATATTGAAATTGCATAGCCTCATTATCATGGTGAGCAAACAAGGAAAAAGAAAAAGAAAGAGAGAGAAAAAAAATCTCAGCAAAAAAAAAAAAAAAAAAAATTTTGGCCCACAGGCCGTGGCCCACTGCCACGTGCGGACCTGTCCGTACTGCCAGAAAAAAAAAACAGCAAAAAAAAAAAAAGAAGAAAAGAAGAGAAAAACGCTGAAAAAAAAAAAAACAGAAATCAGCTTGAAAAAAAAATAGAAAAAAAAAGAGAGTACACGGTTAAAAAAAAAAAGAGAAAACAGTGGAAAGAGAAAAAAAAAAGAAAGAAAAAAAAAACAGAGAAGCACGAAAAAAAAAGAGATGGAAAACGTGCATGAAAAAAAAAGAAGAAAAAAAGAAGAAAAAGAAGAAAAAAAAGAAAAGAAAAAGAAGAAGAAGAAGAAAAAAATGAAGAAGCTACTTCTACAATGGAGATTCTTGACGAGGAAGAAAACTTACTTGAAGCCATTGATGGAGAAGAAGAAGAAAAGCTTGGAGATCCTTGAAGAAGAGAAAAACACTCCTTATCTTGGAGAGCACTCTTGAAGATTTCTTGCAAAAGAAAGCAATGGAGCAAAAGCACCAAACCTCTTGCTTTTATAGAAGAGATCAAGCCAAAAGAGGAAACAAGGAGAAAGAAACGAGGTAAATGCTAAAATTTAGCTACTTTCCCAAAAAGAAAGATATTTTGAGAGAATCTTTCCACAAAAAGAAAAAAATTGAGAAATTCTCTCCAAGTAAGATATTTTTAGATATTCTCTACACAAAAGAGATATTTTTAGATATTCTTTACAAATATGACACCATATAAGATCTAAGCCATCTCCAAAGCCTAAGGTCCTGTGGGTTAGCCCATATGAGCCAGGTTTGACCACCTAGGCACTAAAATTGGCTTTTAGTCAAAATATTCCTCTTACCAAGAACAAAAAAAGAAAAGAGCAAAAAAAAAAAAAAAAAGTCCCATGCCTCTTTTGAGTTGATGGGACCATTCAAAAAAAAGAAAAGAAAGTCTCATGAGTTTCCAAAAACCAAACCATCCAACCTCATAAACCAAATTGAGCCAAAATCTTGAAATTGACATTTCACAAAACCAAATTCCGGTCCCCTAGCTCGCCACATACAACTTGTTAGGTCACAAGACCAAAACCAAAATCAAAATCCAAACCAAACCAAAACCAACAAACCAAATCTGACCCCCAACATGCCACATATAGCTTGTTGGGTCACAAGGTCAAAATCAAAATCAAACCCTGACCCCCTAACTTGCCACATACAGCTTGTTAAGTCACAAGGTCAAAAACCAAAATCCAAAACTCAAAATCCAAATACCCCATGTCATTTTCAAAACTTTGCCTTGAGATGGTGTGTGATCCCTCTCACTACCATAAAATTCCCCCGGAAACTCAGAAGGCTATTTAAAAAAAAAAAAAAGAGCTCAAGACTCTCGGTCAAGTTGGAATCTCTCCTCCAAGTTTCTCTTCGAGGCACATCGACTCCGAAAAGCTACTCGTCGTTGTACCTCGAGGGGCCATTTGTTGACACCAAAAAAGTCACTATGTCTCCTCAACATCAAGAAGCCTCGTGAAGCTGCATCCTGCTATAAAACAGGCAAGGCTACTTCAAGCATCAGATCTTATCAGAATCAGACAGAAACTGAGAGATCCTTCAAGATAGCTAAAAGAGGGGTACACCTGAGGTTTCGGGCTATTCCAACATCGTTTGGCCCCATTTCACTGTTCTGACAGCTAAACAAGCGCTCCCGGCAGCGGCATCATCAAAGATACCAAAACTTTGATCAGATCCTACGGATGACTTCAGAATGGCTCCAAAGGACTCCATGCCAAATTTCAAGTCAAACCGACAATGTTTGACCCTCCATCAATGTTGAGCAGTAAAATCAAGCCTCCCGGCGGCGGGAACCACAGAAGCCATCACTCATTAAACAAAATACATGAGTGGCTTCAACATGCTTCCAAAAGGCTGCACGTCGAATTTCAGGTCATTCCGACAACGTTTGAACATGTTTCGATGCTCCGAGAGAAAATCAAGCGTTTCGGCGGCGGAGCAACCCGGGACCATAACTTCCAAAACGGAGCCCATGGAACGTCTCAAAATGACTCCAATAGGCTCCTCGTCGAATTTCAGGTCAATCGGACATTGTTTGACCACATATCAAAGCTCGGCATTTTCCACGCAGCAAAATCAAGTAAGGCATCGATGGGACCCCAAACGGCTTCAAAACTCAAATAAAAGCCCATGGTTGGTCCTATCCACTGCTCAAGAAGCTTCACCTCAATTTTTAGGTCATTCCGACATCGTTTGACCTAGTTTCGACTCTTGAAGGAAAATCGGCTACAAAGTCTTCGGCTTTCCCGAAAAATGGGAAACTTTGTGCTCCGATTTCGCGAGGGTTCTCATCAAGTTTTCTCCAAGAAAATGAAGTCAATAGTTGAGGAAAAATGTCAAGAAAAATACAGAAGAAAAAAGGAACGAAAAAGATGAAAAAACAGCCGAAAACGACGCTCGGCGACCAAACGGGCCAAAGCCCAAGGTCGCCGGCGACCCTGGGTGCATGGTTGCCCGGCGACCCTGCAAATCCGGGTCGCCGGATTTTGCACCAAACCGTCCGTTTTCCGATTCTTTTCGCGTTTCGGGTGTTCCTGCCTCTGTGATTTTCTAAAAATCCAATGTTTGATGCTTGAAAACGACTGATCTTCGTCGACATCTCGAATCCGCCGTCAAAAGCATGAAATCATCACCGATCGTTCCAAGATCGCCAACCGGCTGACCAAGAAAGTGCACTTTCTGTCCGACCGATCGTGAAATTGACAAGACAGGTGTCACCGGACCATCAAACATCAATCAATGTCTGAGATTGCACTACAATCCGACATCAAACAATGCGTGGATCCACTTGTGATGATCGCAAGAAGAATCTCAAAAGGCGCAGCGCGGCCCGCGACTCTTCACATGCCTGGGCGACCACTTAATGACGTTAATTGACCCGTTTATGACAACTTAATGCGGTCATTAACTCATTATTTTGGACGGCCCAATCAGATTCAAGCATTTGGGATTTTCAAATCCAAGCAATCATGGCATTAAACCCATGATACTCCCATCATCATGAAGCTTAAAGGGAATTAAATGCCCACTACCTTCATCGGCCAATCACAAGCCATGAAAAAGGAGTTACAAAATCAACTTGTAACTCCTCATCAATTCTTTCATCATGGCCATCAATGCCAATAAACACCTCATGGCTACCAAAAGCCTATAAAAGGAGGTCCATTCCAAGAAGAAAGCATGATGATGAAAAGAGATCCCAAGTGCAAGCTCTGAAAAACCAGAAAATCCAAGAGAGAGACGAAGTCCTGCTACTTTGCTCCCGGAAGCACCACAAGGTGATCAACGTCCCTTGGGGGGCCACCCCCCCGCCCCCCCCCCCCCCCCCCCCCCCCCCCCAAGGTCACCTCCTTCTCCAACATGGCCTAAACGCGGCTTTTCAGCCCGTTTAGTCGGTTTTTCATTGGATATAGGACCTTCTCTTGGTCCTTGTCCTTTAAAAAACTGAGGTTAGGAGCTAAGCCAAAGAATCAAAGCATCACATGTTCTCATTTGAAGGACGATAGCGAAGCCAATACATGACTTGCGACCGTCGATCTCAACGTGTCCCCACAATCTCCTGAGAAGTTAGATCCCTTTTCTTCCTTTTCTATTGTAGTTTGTATTTCTTAAAGAGACAAAAAAAAATCACAATTCTTGTCTTTCACATTTGATGAGTTTTGTAAAATCACCTTTCACGGCAAAATTGCCTTTCACGGCAAACAAACAAAAACGCCTCCTACGGCATTTAAAAAAAAAAAAAAACAAACTTGTCTCTTTTCTTAATATTAATGCAATTTGAAAAGTTAGAAAAAAGGATTGATTTCCTTTCCACTTGTGAAGGTGAATCTCCGGATTATCACCATTCCAAATTCCAAGTAGAAAGTAAATCTGGCATACCCGTACAAAAATATTGATGCCCGAGATTTTCCTTCCTCCGCCGAGACCCAGGTTAGCCCCTGGGGTGCGGAGGGAGAGGACGGAAGATTCCCCCTTTTTTGGGTCCATCAGAGTATGGCCTCACTGACTAGTTGCACTGACTTTATTTTAAAGTTTGGATTTTTCGGCTTGAAACTTTAGTACAATCTCTAAATAAACAGAAGTGAAGATGGTATTTGTTTTTTAATTAATATGATGTTGGTTGTTGCATCCAAGTAAGTTAAAATGTGTCATCTGAAGTTTCCATTAGTTATGGGAAATACTTCACAGAAAAATCCATATAGGATTGGTTGATGCACCTGTGACATGGGGGATACTTGTATCTCAAGAAGCACTTGAGAGCTGTGGTTGCTCAAGCAGATAATAGTACCCATATGTTCACCTCATCTATTCTGCACAATGATTATAGGTCAATGCCAATCGAGATGGAAAACAAGGCATCGTTCATTCTTATTGAGCTCATTAGATAATAACATACATGATGTTAAACCAAAACATAAAACTATCATTATATAATAGTCTGATTGAGTTCATTAGCTATACAGGTTGTGCATGGTCATGGAAAACGAAGAGGAAGAGAAATTTTTCCAAAAAATAAAAAAAAGGCCATAGAATGCGCTTCATCGACGACGAAGCATTTTAAACATTTCAGTCAGCTGATTATGAATGTTAGAAAACCCAGCTGCCACCCTTTCCTCCATGTCAGAAAAACCGGTTGCCACCATTTCATCCAAATGTTCAATCTGAACAGACTGATCAAACACTGCATTTTCAACTGCTCTTAGCCACTTTTCAATAGAATCTGCCTCTGCATCATCATCTTGGGCTTGCTCCATTTGAGGACGTCGATGCAGATGTGTATCAGACATTGCAAGAAATCTGTCATCTATTTTCTATCGTTTAACAACAGACACTTCATGGGTGTGCGCTTGGCAACCTTCTTCGATCATCAATTTCCAAGTCATTGCACCAAACGGAAGAGTGAGTTTCCGTGGTTCATGGTAAATGCGCAGCATTGACTCAAGTATCGTAAGTGGAATATCAACAGAGGTGCATGTGCCTAACAAGTAGAGAAGCAAAGGTTGATTATAGAGAACATCAGATGAATGGCTTCTAGGCTCAATATTATTGCATACAAATGTGTTGAGCATTCGGTAATCGATGGTTAGACCTCCTATCTTCATAGGAGTTCTCCATTCAGTGGGTTCATCACAGAGAACAACAACCACCTCATTCGGTTCTAACGGGAGTCATATGAGGATCAATTAATGGATAGGATCTCGGAGCAGGTCTCCCAAGATTGAGTAAAGTAGCAATCTTATTTGCATACAGTTTTAGTGTCTTTCCCCGAACATAGGTTTTGAAGCCATTACTTGTAACATCATATATGTTGCAGTAAAACTCCCGCACCCAGTCCTCAAAGCATTCATCATTTAAATTCATTAGAATCATGCACCGGTTGAGATTAAGCCAGTGCAAAAACCTTGTACTGGTGAGGTCACGATGCACAACTAGCCTCTCAAATATGACTGTGCGGTTGATGAAACTTGATTTGAAACGTGCAGCACACTCCGCATCCCTATACCGTTCAGTATTAAAACGAGAGGAAGACCCTGCTGGTCGCTTTCCTTTGTAGGTTTTAGGAGGTATGCTGTACTATAGAGTCACAGAGACAAATAAAAAAAACAAATTAGGTGTAAGATTTCTCTCATACAATTCAACAAACAATTATTGCTGAAGATTTCTCTCAGACAATTCAACAAATACTTAGTGTGCAAACAAAGTTTATATCCAACATTCATGACTTCACATAATCCTAAAGGTTGAACATCATATAGGGTGTTAAAACATAACATATAACAAGGTATATCATATATCAATTAACAGCATATGCATATGCATTTAATACTCGTGACATTAGATGATGATGATAGCCACTTAAAATTCCTGGATTTCACTGAATCTTCTGACTGCTGATTGTCTGTTATATTTTCTGAATTTCTGCACCATCTTAGTTCCCATTTCTACCTCAAATTTTGAAAGTATTTTTTTCTCAGTAGCAATATGAATGCATGGATATGTAGTCTTTTGCATGGTTCCTTGACATGATACAGAAAATGCATTCATTTCAGCATTAATTGTGTGGCCCTACTTGCAATCTTGTATCCCGTATGATGTAATTTAGCAAATACTACTTCCATTACTCCCCCAATTGTCATTTCATACTGACACCCTTTTATTTGCTCTATTTTGTTGTTATCTTCCATTAAGCATATAGAGTTGAAGCATCAATACCAGAAAGTCTAAGATGTTGTAGGACTCAAAGTACTATCCATTGACTACTATATCCAATGCAACAGAGCCAACAAAAACTACAAAGTGGGAGCAATTGAACAAGAGAGTATACACCAATGCAGTTGAGAAAGCTGTTAAAACATGAACAACATTAAATTTGATGACTACATAACCATGTGTGTAAATTACTTTGATTCAGTTCTCCATCATTGTCAATGGTCCTCATTATGGGCTTATGTGAGCTCAAGATGCCTACACCAAGTAGAGACCTTCTCTACCCTTTGACTGTGTTGAGCTAGACAGGCAATTCTAGTTGGGGAGTAAAGATCTGTAAATGTTTAGCTTTCCACAGCCACTTATTTTAGTGATGCATCTTTATCCAAATTAAGATGCAATTAATTTATTAAAAAAATCTTTCAAGTGGTATTCATATTAATGTTTGCAAAACACAAGGATTCAATTTAGAGAATGAAATGAAGATGGGTTTAAAACGTTAAGACATAATTAAAGCATTTAAAAATGGGTTCAATAAAATATCAAATAATGCCATTCAAGATAGAGATTCTTTGGGCATATGGTTGAAGAATGGAGGCAGTTGATGTGGCGATTTGTTTGCATCTTTTTCCTAATAATTAGTCTTATGTTAGAGTATGATTTTGGTCTCTCTCTCTCTCTCTCTCTCTCTCTATATATATATATATAGATATTTTGCTAAATTACTTAGGGATTGTTTTTTTGTCTTCTTTTGAGTTTATTTAATCATTGATCTTTTTATTGCTTTCTAGGATTTTAGGTGATAATTTGGATGGAGAATTGGCAGAGCAGCCAATTGAGCAAAAAAAATTGTTTTCCCAAAGTCAAAGTCAAATTCCAGTCAGAATTGCCTTCTTGTGGTATTTTGGCTATAACTTGGGTTACCGACATCAAAATTTGGTGATCTTGGACTCTTCGGAAATCTAACAGAGAGGGCTACAACTTTTATGAAGAGTCCAAAGCCCAGTTCGGAAGATTTGGAAGTCGAAACGGCGCTAACATACATAAGTCGGAATCTGTCCAGAAGTTTTCCAGCAGACAGGGCCTGTTCGGTTCAGAGTTCATATCTTGGGCTATAAGAGTCCAATTGATGCAAGGCCAGTTGCGTTGGAAAGATAAAATACGGCCCTACAATTCTTATGAAGACATCAGCTCAAGATAAGGTCGTTTTGATGGTCAGAATCGTGGTTGAACAGGCTGGCAGATTTCTTAACAGAACAGGCTGGAAGAAATGTAAGACGATCCATGTACAGCCAAAAATAAGAGGACCTTAAAAGAGACTATGTGCCAACTGTTCCACCGTTTAAATTGGAAGTTTATATTCTAAAATGCCAAACAACAGCTTTGAACAAGTGCAAAACCCCAAATCTACAACATCAAAAACCACAAATCAGAAATGCAGGGGAGAAGAACCAGTACCTACAAGACTGAAATTGATAAATAAAAAAAAAACCAAGTCTTCTCTCCCAGAATCCAGCTGCTCAGATCTCATAACCAAGCTCCAAAGAATCTCCTTCCCATTCTACGTAAGAAACCCACCATTAAACCCAGCAAATCCTCCCCAAAAACCCATCATACACATAAATAGCGGCCTCGATCCAGAACCAAACCCAGTAGCAGAACCAAAACCAGCCTCGGAAACCGGAGAAGACGCGGGCAGGGAAGAAAAGGGGGGTTTTGGTTTCCGGTTTTTGGGTCAACAGCAGATGGTGTGATTGGCCTGAGAGAGTTCGCCTGGGAGAGATGGGAGAGAACGTCTGGCATAGGGATCGCCTGGAAGAGAACGTCTGGCACAGGGAAAGATCAGAACCTGGCTTTGGCATGAGACTCTCGCTAGCCAAAGGGGAGGAGAACAGCAGTGAAAGCTGTGAAAATACTCCAGCAAAAGGGTGTTAAATTGGTGGATTATTGGGACGAAAAATGCCCCTGGACGAAATTGACCCAGACTCTCGCTAGTGCGAGATACATTTTGAAGACGTATCGCTATTGCGAGACCTCGCTAGCGCACGATGTATCGCGAGACCTCGCTAGCGCAAGGCAGGGTCCCGCTATTGCGAGACCCCTCTCTGTTTGCCACTGTCCATTATGTGGAAAATTAGTCACATTACTTTTACAGGCAAGTTACAAACGAGTTAGGGCAAATTTATATTAGACTCAATAAAATCAGTCACATTACTTATTTAATTAGTAATTACTTTTACAAGCAAATTACTCCAATTTATATTAAATAGAGGAAAAAACTTGGAGATGGAGAATGTCAAGAATATTTAGTATGTTGGAATATTATCTTGAAAACTTTATTCAAATAACTTTTGAAGTCATATATAATTTAAAAAATGAATTCAGTTAGAGAAAATGGTGGAAGATCTAGACCATTTCGCCTAGAAATTCTCCAATAAAAATCAAGATAAATTCAAAATGAGAAATTAACCCCCTAAAAAATTAATTAAAAAAAAGAAAGAAACACCTCAAATTTACTAAAGAAAGGTCATTATTTAATTAAAAAACATTTAATAGAAAGTCAATTAGGACAACTTATACTTATATTTTTCCTTTACCTTTTTTTTTAATGTGGGACAACTTATATATGTTTGCCCGCATCAGGTGTATTTATTTAGAGTTTAATGATCGAAATTTACCACAATTGCGAATTCAACATGAGTAACATTCTTAGTGTTTTAATGTGGGAAAACATTCTCCCAAATATATTGCAGAAAAGCCATGCTATCATGGGATAATCCCATGATATCATGGCTTTTCAGATTCAATATTAAGGGCTGGCTAAATTTTTGTAAGTACATATGAATAGTGATATCAAGTTTAAATTTAATTAGAGATCAATAATGATAAAGTTTATTAAATTGATACTTAACAACAAATGTATCATTCTTAATGTTTTAATATTAGAACAACATTTTCTAGTACATTACAGAAATCCCATGATATCATGAGATTATCCCATGATATCATGGCTTTTCAGTTTTTATATTATGAACTGTTCAAAATCTTTTGAGTACACATGAATTTTTTTGTTTAGATCAATAATGATAGAGCGTGTTAAATTGATACTTGACCACAAATGGGAAGGCCACATGAGTCTCAAATTCATTAATGTTTTAATGTTGGACCAACATTTTAAGCAAATACATTACAGAAATCCCATGATATCATGGGATTATCCCATGATATCATGGCATTTCTGTTTCTATATTAACAACTGTCAATCTTTTGAGTACACATGAATTTTTTTTTGGAGATCATTAATGATAGAGCATGTTAAATTGATACTTGACCACAAATGGAAAGGCCACATGAGTATCGTACTTAATGTTTTAATGTTGAAAATTCAAATGGTCAGGAAATACATTGCAGAAATGCCATGCTATCATGGGATTATCCCATGGATTCATGGCTTCTCAGTTTCTGGTTTCTATATTACAGTCTGTATCGGTTCTATAAGTACATATAAACAAAGTTTACAGATCAACAATGAGTTCGGTTGTTAAATTGACACCATACCACAAAATTGACCTGTGTCACATATTCACCTACAAATACACTTGGTTTCCATTTACATCGCAAAAAATAAGTCATTCACAAAACACAAAATTCAGTGCTCTTGAATAAACTAATGCTGATGTGTTGCCATTTGATGCAGATACATGTCGTGTACGACTTTCGCTCTATAATACCACATGTCATCTTGTCTGAAATTCATAGACCGGCCTGTGACAATGTGCTCCACATACGCCAAGATGAAAAACCCACAATCATGGCTGCACCCGTCAATAGAAAGTTATTACATTTTTTTGCAATAATAATGAAATCAACAATATTATCAATAAATGCCTGCTCACCCATTGACTTGTTGTGGAAGGTTCGGTATCCTCACTAACCTCCAAGTTAAGGGATTGGGCCAACCACCATCACGAAGCTGGGTTGCGACAAAAGCGGTCTGAAAAAGAACATGGCTTACAATTAGTTCATAACAAATGTGTGCTTGGATCTTAGATGAAACTGATGATATCGGTACTTACAAAGAGTTCTAGAAACTGAACGTCGACAACACTATTTAAACTGTTGTAGTATTCCCATCTTCCTACTTTGACGTTTCCCACCAAGAGGTGAAAATGATTGTCTGTACACATCGGGAATATCAGCCAATCGCGAGAGCTGAAGCTGTAATGGTATCTTCTCTCTGGGGATCCAAACGAGATATGGTAGGCATCCGGATGTGTCTTCGGATCTCCGTACCATTCCTGTGGAAACAATGAACGGTGGATTGTGTAACTGTGTGACTATCCTTAATTTTGTGAAAGTAGAAAAATTAGGCTGGTGGGAGGCTTTAATATGAGCATACCGCAAGGCTAGCATGGAAAAAGTGAGCACCCCGCACCCTAGTAGCCAGAATTTCTAACCAATAATCCACGGCCTGCAAAATTGGTCCGTTTTGGTAAGAACATACAATTCCAGATCAAATATTTGTTACGCACACACGCAAGTTACTGAAACCAATTATCCATTGTATGTTGTCTGTACTAACCTTGGTATCCAGCCATTCATTACGTAGGAGTTCACGCATTTTGTCGGCAGGGATAACCGTGCAGAATTTGGCTAACGAGGGATCACTGCAATATTGGAACTTATTCAATTGATAACTGATAATTGCATACGACTTATCTACTAGAGTTATCAGCAGAAGTAACTTACTTTGCTTTATATTCATTCCAAAAAATATCAAGTAAGGCAGCCTCCTCAACTGTAAGACTGTACTCAGCACTGCGGGCACCATAAGTTGTCATATGGTAAGGCTGAAACCGCACAGGCAGCGTATTCTTCCGGTATCGGGCTTTGATCCTTATTATCTTGGAGGGGAGAGACTCGCCTGAGGATAGTTCTACAACAGATCCCTGTGTTAAGACTGGCCGTGGAGGGGTGAGAAAACCACTTAGAGAAGATAGGATATCCTCAACAGGTTGGGAGGATATGCTATCTACATGAATTGGACTTGGTGGGATGTGATGTGGAGGCATTTGTAATGGAACATCATTGGGTGTCAGTTGACTGATGATATTGTCCGATGTTTTTGGTCTCTGTAATGCATATAAACATTTATTCAATCATAACCACATAAACATTAATAATTGAGAAAGAGATTAACAACAAATAAGTATGTGCCACATACCTTCCTCTCCTCCTCGTCTGAGCTGGAGCTAATGCAATCTTGCATCTTAAATTCCTTAAATCTGGAAGCACATGCTGATTTAAATCGCATGATCTTACGACCTATTTATCCAAGAACTCATCAATTTTTTGTTCCTTATCCAGTTGCTTCTTCATATCTTCAACTCCTAACAGTAAATGGGAAGCAAAATCACCAATCTCCATCATAGTTGAGTCGGACAAATCTGTTTGTGGATGCAAATGAGAGGGACCTGGATCTTGTTGTGTGTTATTATGCTCTTGCTCAAGGTCAGGGTTAGTGGCGCCTTCCACAACTTCAAATCGTCCGATTCTCAATCTGGTGATACCCCGATACCACTCAAAGTACTCATCGGTGTGACGGTTGCTATCAACCTCAACTTCTCCTTCAAGCACCGATTTCTCTCTATCATCCCACTCTTTAATTCCTTCTTTCATTTTCTTTGAATAGTCTACGGGGGCCTTCAGGACCCTATCATCCCTATTGAATGCAGGATAGAAGGGAGGGGGAACTATCTGTTGAAGGCCAAATTGCTTCATAACGCGACTGCTATTGTGGCATTCAACAATCCAGTAGCAGACCAACACAGCCTGTGAGCTAAATACATCCATTTCATGTACATCAACTATCTTCGCCAATTCCTCTTTAAAACCAACATATGGCCGCCAATTGAACTGCATTTATTAAATAAAATGTCAAGTACATTTATCTACAGTAAAATGTAGTACCATATGTTATTATCCCATAAATAAATATTATATGTGAGTGCTTACATTATCTGAATGTTGGTTGTCAAGTTGTTTACGAACAACTTCCACCGTGGAGAAGGTTTTGTGGCTCTTCAAGCACCGGGACCACATCAGGATTAGGGGGAACTCGAAGTGATCATCCCATTGTTGGGCTGATTTAATTTCTTGCCCGATTGACATGTGAGATATGCCCCAAATCTGTTTCAAATAATTATTAGGCATTGTTAGAATATTATTATGGAATAAAATTAGGCAATTCTTAGCACCAGTGTATACAAATGGGTAAGCGAATTTACTTGCAAGAGTTGAACAGGCCCACCTAAGGTCTTCTGGTGGTCGGTAGGCCTCTTAGAACCTTTATGCTTGCCGGTTGATTTGGCGATTGTTCTTCTTGATAACTGTCGGTAGAGGTTCGCCAAGCAGGCTAGGCCCCAAGTAAATTTTTTAAACTCCCTGAAAAGCTCCAAAATCCATGCTCCCCCCATCGACCCAGAGGTATTTGTAAAAATTTGGCCCGCAACCAAACAAAAAAGATATGCCCTTGTAGCCATTATTTGTTGATTCTTCGAAGCTTTCTTTGTAAGTTTGCTAAAAAAATTTCACCAGCCAAGTCAATTTTAGGTCACAGCCATTGCAATCCCTGCCTTCTTGAGGTTGTTTACCCAACAACTCTAAACAAACTTCACTAACTGAGGTAGGGCTACAGAATGTATGTCCTGTGACTACTGTCCCATTTATGGGTAGCTCATATATGTAAGCAACGTCTTCAAGAGTGATCGTTGCTTCTCCACTGGCCAAATGGAAAGTGTTTGTCTCAGGCCTCCATCTCTCTACTAATGCAGAAATGAGTGCATGGTCAATCGTGATTTTTTGCAACTTAGAAAGGTGATGGAGGCCTGTCTCTTGAATGAATGCTTCTTGGGTCTCGTTCAAGGACCACTTATCTTGTAGTATGGTTGCTGGCTTACAAACGACAGGTCCCACATCCTGTATTAGAATAATTAATGCAAATATATCATGTACAGTTATATGGGAACTTAAACAAAATGTATTCTTATATACATAAAATTCAACATACCCTCCCACTCCATATAACTTCAGAAATATGGTAATCTTGGTCTTGTAGAATGCTTCTGTCAAGTGGACCAGGGTTGAGTTCCGCCATCTATAATAAAATAAAATCCATCAATACAAGTGTGTACACCAAATGAGAGATAAATTTCAATATGTATGTAAAAATTAATGCCACTCCATATGTTAGTCCAAAGGCCATTTGTTCTAGTTATAGTCCACTTTGGATATATCTGGGAGTGTGTACTGTCATATGCCACATAAAATCAGTTTAGAAATAAAATTCAATATAGTCCTTGGAATTGAATCATGGTATATTGAGTTCTACCATGACACATTGATGAGACATGAAATTCCATATAGAGAGGATAGGTAACCATGACTTATCATCCATGTCGATTATTACTACCAAACTGGTATACACACTTAGAATTGACGGTAAGAGAAATTTTTACCGTGGAATAAATTTTAATGAATGGAAATTTAAGTTCTTTTTAATGGTAGAAAAGTTGCACTGCAATTAAAAAAAATTACTAGAATCTAAAGAGTGATCTTTTATTTCTTCCTTCTATTGTTACGCATAGAGTGTGCTATGATATGAAAGTTACAGAAGCATTGGCAAAGTTAAAATAGGAGACTTCAATAAAATTGGGTGAGGCCATATTGAGCCTTCAGAACATGGATGCACAGTTACAAAAGAGAACATAGATGCAAAGTTACAAATAAGAAGCTGAAGCAATACACTACATTGCAATACTTCCCAGCTGATAGCAGAAAGTTTTGTTACACCTTAAATGTCAACCCAAGGAATGGGTACCTTGTATGAATAACCTTTTATATATGTAAATCACATTTACGTGGAGATGCATAAAATAAGAATGACCCCTAAAGTATTTCATAATCCTTAATAACCAAGAATTAAAACGTCTTAAAAGATCCTACCTTTTTCCACAAGCATCCACACCACTGATCAAGACAAAGAAAAGGGCTAACAATTAACTATTGCAATTTCTCACACAGTTGGCACCAACACACCAACTACCAGCACCCAATAGAATCCAGTTGATTAAAAAAATGAATTAGAAAAGGCATATACATTAGAATACAAGAGACCACTGGGCTAGCTGGTGAGGGATACAATCGAAGCTGCTGGTGACGTGGATTGCACTTAGGAGAGAAGACACAAAAAGAAGATGGAACAAGACACTGAACCTTTTTTTTTTCCAGGACTGGGTTTCTCCCCAATGATACGCTCCTTTACACAGAAAGGGTTTGTGTAAAGGGTTTGTCTGCATTGATCAAAACAAAGCAAACATTTTCCAGTTAATCAAACAAAAGCAGACATCACCATCAAATAAAAAAGAAGTCATGTACATTTTCATCTTCCAGAATCGAACGAACACATTTTAATAGAAAACCCATCTCTGACATCATCCAAGAGTTCGAATCCATCTCTCTCTCATCCAAAACACAATAAGAAAACCTTTTTTGCACACCCAACCCAGAAGAAAGCAACAAGGAAAAAGAACCCAATATCTGAAATAGCTCCGAAAAAAAAACCTCGTAGAAAAAGAACAATGGATTTTATGTTTGTTGATGATGAGAGAGATATCTGCAATGTAATGTATTGAGAAAGGCTAAAGGAAAAGGAACCCAGTCCCTGAAATATCTCTGAAATTATCAATAAACATGAAACTCATTTCCAAACATCAACACAAAAGAGGAAATATCTCTCAAAGTATCAATAAATATAAAACCCATTTCCCAAACATCAACAGAAAAGAGGAAAACTACAATAAAACGAATCCAATTACAGAAACAGAAATTTTACATTAATAAGTCGTTCGTGCCTCCTTTCTCTGATAGACGAATAGAGAAATTATTGCTTCGTGCTGTAGGCGAGAAGGAAAGAAGATGAACAGAGTGCTTCGTGCTGCAGGCGAGAAGGAAAGAAGACGAACAGAGTGCTTGCAGGGGTTTCACTGTTACAGGTGAAAAATTCGAAAGCTTGCAAGGGTTTCACTGTTACAGGTGAAAAATTCGAAATGGGTGAATGGGAAAGGTGAAAAGTGAAAGAACTTTATGAATATGGTTTTGGTTTTCTTTAAGGGATTGGGTTTTTGACTTTTTACATTGGGATCCCATGATAGCATGGGATCCTGGGCAAAAATGGAAGAAAAAAAGGGGGACCAGAGTCAAACGCCTCTGCTGACAATATCCTATCCCCAGTCATGATTTTGGGATAAAATTCTTGAAGAGGGGCAAATATGTCAAATCCCCTTTAAAAAGTCAAATGGTCTTCATCTTCCTCACCTTTGTCATTCGTTCCTGTAGTAGCTGAACCAGAGAGTTTTCTCTCTTTCATCCCCACTTCTTTTCTTCTTGCATGCTATAGCAAACTCATCCAAATTGAAGAAAAAATTTCACCAATCTTCTCCCCATCTTCCAAGCTATCCATTGATACCATTTCTAAGAGATTTCCGCTGGGTTCGTCATCTTCTCCAAACTCCTCTTCTTGTTTAGAGTTTCTCAAGGTTAGCTATGGCTATTTCTTTCCCAAATCTTGGTTTTATTACATGGATAGGATGCTCTTTTCATACATGCATGGACTTCCTTGTGGAACTCCATTGTTTTTCCAAATGTTGTGGTTTTTGAAATGGGTTCTCCATGGGATTTGTTGTAGGCCTGCAGCTGGTTGTGTAGGAGTTGTTTGGAGTGAGCTTGAGACCCAATTTCAGTTGAGGCAAGTGAATAAACAGATATTGGAATGCATGCAATTAAATTGTGTTTCTTTTTTTAAATGTTTGATGTGAAATTGCTATTCCATTGATTCATTGCCTTTGGCTATTCAAGGTGGATTTCATAAGGTTTTTGTACTCAGACTATGTTCAGATTTCTACATGTTTTTGTACTCAGTTAAGTTCAGAATTCTGCATGTTTTTGTTCAGATTTCCACAGGATTTTGTATCCAATTTATGTGCAGATTTCTGCAGGTTTTTTTTTTATGTCAAAGTTCAGATTTTTGCAGGTTTCAATGTTCAGTTTATATTCAGATTTCTGCAGGATTTTTGTGTGCAATGGTGTTCATATTTCTGCAGGGTTATGTTGTCAATGATAACCTAGGAAATTTCTGGCCACTAGTTGTTTTACAATGATAGAAATCTAATTTGAAATTTCAGGTTCATTTATGCTAATATTAGAATTTTTTTTATTTAATCTGTTTATCGAATGTGATTGGGATGATGGAGTGATTGTTGGTGATTAAAAAGGGAGTTTGATAGAAGTTAAATGGAAGAGATTTACACTTAGTTTGGTTAATGGGAGGTGAAATAAGCTGCAAGAAGAAGAAGGAACAGGTTCACGGGCTACAGCAGTAGCTGTGCCCGCTCGAGCGAGCCTGGCTACTGTGACAACCCGCTCGAGCGGGCCCTGGGTTTTGGCCCAGATGTCTTTTAATGCTTATTTTTGGGCCTGTTGAGTAATTTAAGACCCGGTTTGAGTATGAAAATTCCCTAATGACTTATTAATCATCGGGAATTAAGAATTTGAGCCCGAATCACCTTGTTTGAACAAAAACCATGGAGTAAGATTAGTAATTAAATTACCGAGGATTTTCTATTAGTCTTAATATACACTTTATGCCCTCAAATGTTGGAAACCTTTAGAGACACCAACTTTTCCACTCATAAACCGACATGGGGACACTAAGTGTGTATCGAGACGGCCCCCGGTAAGCCCATCAAACACTATCAATCACCTTAATTATCCCATTCCAAGTTAGAATAATTCTATGTTTTCTCATGAATTGTTTAGAAATGAAGTTGATTGATTTGCTACGTTTGAAAAACATTGATAAGGCTACTCATCTGATTTGTCCGTATTTAATTGTCTGTATTTGGCTAAGAGTAGTCCTTTTCATAGATGGAAATGTACTTTGATAGCTTAATTATATCATTTTGAAATTATCGGTAAGACTAATCATTTGGTTCGTTCGATTCTGTCCGTTTGTATTTGTTCAGAGTAGTTCTTCTTATTGATTTTGAAATGTATTATTATGATTTGATTTGTATTAATTCAGATTTTGGTTTTGAAAGGCACCATTAAGCTTAGGTCACCTTGTCGAGCTGATCACCCGGCTTGGGATCTTTAAATTATTTGCCAACTGCAGTTTGGACTCTGTTTGCTCCGGCCATGGCAACAGTTCTGTTTTCCGGTCCCACGAGTAGTGGCAACGGTTTCTGTCTGTTCCGGCAATCTCGTATGGCAACGATTATTTGTTCCAGCCATGTCATATGGCGACGGTTATTTGTCTGTGTGCTCTTGTTACTTCAATAATAAGAGAATATAGCTGAATGTGGTTTGCCAACATTTTGATTATCTATCAGTCAGTTTGAAATATTTTAAATATGCAATTCTTTTATTGTTACAGAAATGGCTCAATTGATTTACTCTTTATATATGTTTCGTTCAACTGCATTTTTTATGATTTTAAACATGACATTTATAAAACTTGTATATCATTTGAATTATTCACCTGCCAGACCGTCGTGTCTGATACTCCTCTGTTTGGTGTCAGATGTCGAACCCGTAGCCTTTGAGGCGGAGCATGCGGAGGAGGCAGTAGGACCTCCGGTGGAGCAAGAGTGGTAGCCCAATGATGTCATGTAGACGTCATGTTGGGTTTGGAGTTCCGGTAACATCTTTTGGGGAGTGACCTCTATTTTTTTGGGAACTTCGTTTATAGCCCCTGTTGGCCTCGTTGGGTTGTATAAATTAAATATTTTTGTGATCTTCACAACATTAACTAACTTTGGGGTTGTGCTATGTATATATTTCTCTTTTGATGCCAAGCTTATGTATTTATTTCATGTTATATTTGATTTTTATTTTGCTACATGCTTCCGCGTATCATTATTTAGTGTGGACTTGATTAATTGGTTGTGATGGATCGTCTGAGATCCTCATCGCGGAATCTTGTGGGAAAATAATTTAGCTTGTGCGGGCGAAATTTTCAGACCCGTCGCGCCAAGTCGCCGGATTAAGGACTTGATTAACGGGGCCTCGGTCCGGAGGCGTGACAGGTCCCGCATCCTGGGAAGACTCAGCCTGGGGAATTAAGGAAAGGTGGGGTTCGGCTGACACTACAGCCACCTTGCCCGTGTTCACATCCGCACTAGCCAAGTCCTTTTTCATTGCTTTCAACTCATACCACCAATCGGGAAAGCCATTTTTTTTTAAAAAATTCTCACTTGTGTGGCACTGGTTGCCATAATGGGGGCATTTCGTTCCATTAGGAACAGTCCGTGACTTAGAGGCTATAGTGGACTTCCCAGTGGGCTAGCTGGAGACCACAACGGAGGGTGAGGTGGCTGAACTCAGATTCAACCCCTTGGTGGCCAGAACCGTACCGGAGGCATTGTTAGGGTCGCCGGTGCTCATGACTGCCTGTCGGAGAGCCTCCCTGCAAACATGAGCATAGGCTTGCTCGATGGAAGAAAATGGGAGCATTTGAAGTACATCGCTGCAGATGTTGTCGAGGCGATCATCAAGACCGTCGAGGAAGGTATAAACACGATCCTCTTGGAGTAGGTTGTTGTAGTCGTGGATGTCAGTGGCGCATTCCATCGGATTCGGACGACGGAAATCGATTTCCCGCCAAAGTCCTTGTAGTTCGATGTGGAACTTCTCAAGGGAGCCGCCGGCTTGTCGCTGGCGAGCCACACGTCGCCGGAATTCATAGACTTGAGAAGTATCACTGCCATCGAAATAAGTCTTAGCAATGGCATCCCAGACCGATTTTGCAGTGGGAAATCGAATGAAGTTGCCAATGAGTGTCAGATCCATAGAGTTTATCAACCATCCTTTGACAATGGCATTATTGATACGCCATTTTCGAAAGGATGGATCTGTCTGCGGCGGTGGTGGATGGTTGCCGTTGATATAGCCCAGTTTGTCTTTGCCGGAGATATACATCTCAACAACCTGGGACCAAAGGGCGTAGTTGGAACCGTCCAAGTTGATGCTGATTGGACAGGTCGTGTTTTCCGTGGTCTGAGTGGGGACCTGGGCTTTGGATAAAGCTTTGGTCATTTGGTTGGTAAGGGTGGTAAGGATGGAGTCGGTATGTGGTGGAGGGTCACCGGCGTTGATATCGGCCATAGCTTGAAGGCACGAATCAAAGAAGTTAGAGTTTTTGCAGTGGAGGAAGCCAAGGATTGGGTTCCTTGCTCTGATACCATGTCAAGTCTTGTAATTCTGTATATTTCAATCGTGACTTTACATTGAGAGAATACAAATCAATAGGAAAACTTGAAATTGTAATTTTGGCTATACAGATATCATCGGCAAAGATCAAGTCATCCCTCGATTGGGGTGCCATCAGGAACAGTCCGTGACTTAGAGGCTATAGTGGACTTCCTAGTGGGCTAGCTGGAGACCACAACGGAGGGTGAGGTGGCTGAACTCAGATTCAGCCCCTTGGTGGCCAGAACCGTACCGGAGGCATTGTTAGGGTCGCCGGTGCTCATGACTGCCTGCCGGAGAGCCTCCCTGCGAACATGAGCATAGGCTTGCTCGATGGAAGGAAATGGGAGCATTTGAAGTACATCGCTGCAGATGTTGTCGAGGCGATCATCAGGACCGTCGAGGAAGTTATAAACACGATCCTCTTGGAGTAGGTTGTTGTAGTGGTGGATGTCAGTGGCGCATTCCATCGGATTTCGGACGACGGAAATCGATTTCCCGCCAAAGTCCTTGTAGTTCGGTGTGGAACTTCTCAAGGGAGCCGCCGGCTTGTCGCAGGCGAGCCACACGTCTCCGGAGTTCATAGACTTGAGAAGTATCACTGCCATCGAAATAAGTCTTAGCAATGGCATCCCAGACCGATTTTGCAGTGGGAGATCGAATGAAGTTGCCAATGAGTGTCGGATCCATAGAGTTTATCAACCATCCTTTGACAATGGCATTATTGATACGCCATTTTCGAAACGATGGATCTCTCTGTGGCGGTGGTGGATGGTCGCCGTTGATATAGCCCAGTTTGTCTTTGCCGGAGATATACATCTCGACAACCTGGGACCAAAGGGCGTAGTTGGAATCGTCCAAGTTGATGCTGATTGGAGAGGTCGTGTTTTCCGTGGTCTGAGTCGGGACCTGGGCTTTGGATAAAGCTTTGGTCATTTGGTTGGTAAGGGTGGTAAGGATGGAGTCGATATGTGGTAGAGGGTCACCGGAGTTGATATCGGCCATAGCTTAAAGGCACGAATCAAAGAAGTTAGAGTTTTTGCAGTGGAGGAAGCCAAGGATCGGGTTCCTTGCTCTGATACCATGTCAAGTCTTGTATTTCTGTATATTTCAATCGTGACTTTACATTGAGAGAATACAAATAAATAGGAAAACTTGAAATTGTAATTTTGGCTATACAGATATCATCGGCAAAGATCAAGTCATCCCTCTATTGGGGTGCCATCAGGAACAGTCCGTGACTTAGAGGCTATAGTGGACTTCCCAGTGGGCTAGCTGGAGACCACAACGGAGGGTGAGGTGGTTGAACTCAGATTCAGCCCCTTGGTGGCCAGAATCGTACTGGAGGCATTGTTAGGGTCGCCGGTGCTCATGACTGCCTGCCGGAGAGCCACCCTGCGAACATGAGCATAGGCTTGCTCGATGGAAGGAAATGGGAGCATTTGAAGTACATCGCTGCAGATGTTGTCGAGGCGATCATCAAGACCGTCGAGGAAGGTATAAACACGATGCTCTTAGAGTAGGTTGTTGTAGTGGTGGATGTCAGTGGCGCATTCCATCGGATTCGGACGACGGAAATCGATTTCCCGCCAAAGTCCTTGTAGTTCGGTGTGGAACTTCTCAAGGGAGCCACCGGCTTGTCGCAGGCGAGCCACACGTCGCCGGAGTTCATAGATTTGAGAAGTATCACTGCCATCGAAATAAGTCTTAGCAATGGCATCCCAGACCGATTTTGCAGTGGGAAATCGAATGAAGTTGCCAATGAGTGTCGGATCCATAGAGTTTATCAACCATCCTTTGACAATGGCATTATTGATACGCCATTTTCGAAACGATGGATCTGTCTGCGGCGGTGGTGGATGGTTGCCGTTGATATAGCCCAGTTTGTCTTTGCCGGAGATATACATCTCGACAACCTGGGACCAAAGGGCGTAGTTGGAACCGTCCAAGTTGATGCTGATTGGAGAGGTCGTGTTTTCCGTGGTCTGAGTCGGGACCTGGGCTTTGGATAAAGGTTTGGTCATTTGGTTGGTAAGGGTGGTAAGGATGGAGTCGATATGTGGTGGAGGGTCACCGGAGTTGATATCGGCCATAGCTTGAAGGCACGAATCAAAGAAGTTAGAGTTTTTGCAGTGGAGGAAGCCAAGGATCAGGTTCCTTGCTCTGATACCATGTCAAGTCTTGTAATTCTGTATATTTCAATCGTGACTTTACATTGAGAGAATACAAATAAATAGGAAAACTTGAAATTGTAATTTTGGCTATACAGATATCATCGGCAAAGATCAAGTCATCCCTCGATTGGGGTGATTCTATATTTACGTCTACAGCTATAAGTTTCCTAAGTTGGTTTCTAACAGCTCACGCGAACAAATTAGTGATATTTATTTTTAAATTTCTTGTGGATACCATTTTAAATAATTTGTGTGTTGTGTATTTCATTTGATGGGATATAACCCACTTATATAATATTCAATACAACTGTATGCCCATAATCTCAGAGACCGTTACACCATTAAGATAAGAAGATAAACAGAATGAACAACCCAATAAATTGGTCACTCGTGAAATGGTTTAATAACTTGTAGATAGAGAAAGAGAAAGAAATGTATCGCTTACATGCACGGGAATATAGATAAAAATTAGACTTGTCAATGTTGTCTCTAGATAAAGTTAAATTTGAGAAGAAAAAATGATCTATGCATGTATATTCCGAAGAAGACAAATAGATAAAATCTAAGAAAGAATGAAGGGGAAGGGGAAGCTCCTACTCTCTTAAGCTTGATAATCTCGGAAAACCACCAGGAAAACTGAGAATTGCAAAAATGCGGTCTTTTAAACTGTTTGATTCGTTCAACACTTCCTCACAATGTAGATTTGTGCACAAGGCTAATTGGTACGACCCAGTTCTTTCTAAATTTGAAAGAGTAGATGCATATCTTCTAAAATGGTTATAACATTACTGGGGTGTCTTTCATAGTTAGGAAAGACAAGGGTGTTTTATTAATTTTATAGACAAGAGTGGTGTTGAAATTTTAAATATATATATATATATTTACTTGCAAATTTTTAGAAGTGGTGTCCATGTATTTTGACATAGTGGTGTGTATTAGTAAATTTATCATAGAGGAGTGATTTGTATTACGGAAAAGAGAGGGGTGTATATGTCAACTTCCCAATAAAAGAGTTCCTCGTGATTGTGAAAAAAAGAGGGGTGTATTTGTAAATTTCCCAATTACATCAGTTTTCTATTGTCGGGGGGGGGGGGGGGGGGTGGTGTTGGGGGGGTTTTATTAGTAAATTTCTCAAGCCAAAGGAGTTGCTAAAATGAGAGGGATGTATTTGCAAATTTTCTAGAGAAAGGAGTTTTATGTAATTAAAAAAAGAGATATGTATTTGGAAATAACAAAGAAGGATTGGGTCCTTGTAACTTTTATAAAATAGAGCGCTACAGTTGTAAATATACAATTAGTGTGTATCTTTTTAAGAGTAATTAGAGAAGAATGTGATGTAATTATAAATTAACTTTCAATAAATAGGTATCAATTCAATTAATAGAAAATGAATGAGTGTACTTGTGATTAACATAAAATGGATATAAATAATGATAGTCATCAACTTTGGGTTTTTTTTTTTTTTTTTTCTTGACAAAGTTTTAATTTGTTAGATATGCTGGTAGAAAAAGGAGTTTTCTGTTGATGGCTCCAATATGCCAACACAAATGCCAACTTGGGGCATACCTTTTGCCAAAAAAAAAAAAAAAAAACCTTGGGGCATACAACATAGCCGATGCGCTCCACCAAGGTAAGTACGTTTGGATGGTCAATGTCACGTGGTAAAATTTTCACTGTGTGGCGTTAAGGACACCAGCCACTTAACCAGCCAACCAACAAACACACCAACAAATAGTAGTAAAGGAAAAGGAAAGATGACAATTGAAGACAACACTATGCAATGGAGATCACTCGATTAATTTGGCACCATCCCTCTTTTATTAATCAAAACAGTGGCTCAAGCCCTTACAAAGAATTAACACAAATAACTCTCTGCAATACTCTCATACAATAACCCTCCTGAATCTTTGTTATAACCTCGTCTCCAATTTTGTCTCAGGATATTACACTCTCAATGTGTCTCTATCTCTGTGAGACTCCATCTTTTTCCCAAAAGAGTCCCTCCTCTCTCCCTCAGATCTGCAACCATGCAGTCCATTTTAAATAAGTCTCTGGCCAATCAGACAATGCCACCAAGGCAAACTGTCTACCAACTTGGCCCCATCAGCAGTTGCTAACACCTTACTGGAAATAACCCCCTGAAGAGCAATTTGTCGAAGTAGTTACATGCCACCTGTCATGCTTTTATTGGTCCATGCAGTCCTCCACATGTCCAATACACTTCATAGGCCAAACTGCCATGGCAGTTTCTCAAACCACCCACCCAAGTGGCTGCCATGTCATTTCCAAGTCAACCAGCAACTGATTCTGTGGAAAGGCTTGCCACATAGCACCAACTGTGCCTTCCACGTGAGTTGTACCAACCCCAGCACAAGGGAAAGGAGCCCCATGCAGTAATCCAACCTGTCACAGCATCTATTTGAGCCGCGCAGGCCCAGGCACGAGGGTGTGGGCCAAAGTTCCCACCGAGGCTCACTAATGTTCTACCAAGGCCACCAAGGTCATCGGTAAGCTATACAGTGCATATCGTGTGCAAACAGCATCCACAGTCCGTTTTTCCACCCAACAGGCATACCTGCTACATAGTAAAGGTATGTGCCACCCATTGTTTCTCACCTCCTGGGTATAAACGTCCGAAATTGATGAAATGGACATTTGGACCTGTTCCCAAATCCCAATGCATAAATCCTTTCACAAATGATTGTTCAACATGTTTCTCATGTTTTCAATGCATTAGACATGGATTTGTGGCCATAAAACACAAGGTTGGTTGAGGGGTGAAAATCCGCTGCACACAACACCTGCACGACGTTGACTGCAGCACCCGGAACACTCGCAGCACTTGCACGATGTTGCAGCACGCGAATGACTTCTCTCGCAGCAACAACAACAATACGTACACACTGTCGTCCCTACAGCACGACGACTGCACACACCACGTGCAGCATAGCACATCGTGCACGTTCATCACTGCAGAGCATTATTAGGCACCACTATCCTTCGCACCAACGACCGAGGGGCAATACCTATCCACACCAAGGGATTCATATGTAGCATTTAGCTTCCATATCACAGTCCAAATGCACCAATGGATTGTTTGTGCAACGGTTAGGTCTAGGAGCACCTATCCCACCGCACCATTTGCACACCAACGCTGTGTCACCATTTTAGGGGCTAACATCAGGTTCCCTATGCAGTTATTGTCTTGTGGAGAAGATCATTGACAACATAATTTTGTTTTGCGTGTTGGTGATGATTCTTACCTAATTTCCTTCACTTAATGGCCAACTCATTTAAAAGTTTTTTTTTTTTTCCAACAAACCTAGAGAAGAGGCTAAACCCACTGAATACAACCCAAAAGCCTCCGTAACTTTTAGGTGCTCAGTGGAGCCTCTATAAGCCACAACACACACACATGCGTGCGCGCACTACCCATCGATGTGGGCAACTCTTTTCAAAGTTATCATGCTGTAGTTTTGAAAGATTTCTTAGGTGGCTTTTATTTGGAGGAATTTCATCCAACAATGTCTGTTGTTGGAAGGGGTGCAATGGGCAGGGCCCGTCCAAACTGGATCCAAGCCCAGCATGCTTTAGGCCGGGATTAGGTATATAATCTGGGCCTACAATATTTAGTTGGGCTTTGATAACTGGTATAAAGTCTGAAGTTCTGTCTTGATCGATTCAAATAAAGAGGGCTTATTAGTGTAATTTGTCCCAACAATTGCCAGAATGCTCGGTTGGGCCCTACCCAATTAACTGAATTGGTGTGCTTGGGCCTTGTATTTACGGCCTTGTTGTGGTTGGGCCAGATATGGGTTTATGTTTCTAAAGTCGAACTAGGCTTGAATTTGCCTCAGCTCGGCTGAGATGCCCATGAACACCCCTAGTTGTTGTTTCTAGAGCATTTGAAATTCTTCGTTTGATCATTAGAATTCGATAACTCTATTCATTCGAAATGTCATATTCAACATTTCAAATACTCTAAATCCTAACAATTTAAATTCTAGAATATACACGATGATTTGTAAAATATGATGTGAGACAATATTGGAAGAATTCAAGATTCTTCCCAACAAGATTTCTTTGAATTCCAATAGAAAAAAGGCCCTTGGAGGAGTTTCTTATGTTGGGAATCCTTGGAATATTTGAATTTCTCAATTTAATAAGTGAGATTTTAAAAACTCAGCCCCCTAGTTTATTGAATTCTTCAAATTTCAACCAAAAAAAATTGTTGATGTGTACTTGAGCATTTGTAAATCATGCTTGGAGAGCATTTAGGGTTTGTTTGTGCACAACCGCAAAAGAGGAAACCTACCTTTCCTCTTCTGCAGCAATCACTTTCTCATTGGGGAGGTCAGAATTGTGCATCCATTCTCATGAGGAAAACAGGGCGGGCGACCACAACGCACCAGAAATCAAGGAGCGAGGGAGTCCCCGCCGTACCAAACATCAGTGTTCTGACACCCTATCTCCGTCGTTTTCGTGGAAAGAGCCGGTGCACAAAACTGTGCACCCTATTAAACTTGTGTTTCCCCCCATTGAGTTTCTTAGAATTGTAAAAGAAAATAGGGCCATTGGAATGATAATTAAAGGGAATATTTCAACATAATATAAAACTTTTAACTCGTTTTAGATAAAAGTACGTGAAGATTTAATTATTTAAAAAGAGTATAGAATTTTTCTATATTTCTTTCGATCAAGTCATTACCATAATTTTTTTTTCTTAAAATGAACAAACTATTCTTATTTTTTTTTTCAAATTTTCCCTTTAATAAGTCATTTAAGAGAAATAACCAAGTCCAACCCAAATGAACTAGTGGAGCCCAATTGAGCTACCTAATGCATAGATGGTTAAAAAAGAAAGGTATATATGGGTTCCAAGTAATTAAAAAACTACCTTTATTAAATGGTTGTGATCATCTAAAATCAAGTTAAAACTTGGGACATATGAGAATCCAAAGAAAAGAACCCCAAGACCAATTCTATCACTCTCCTAGGTGACTAAACCGTCAAAAGAAAGTAATCCACAATTAATATTTGATTAGTAAGGCCCAAAAAGTGATTTCGGGTTGGTTTTGGGGGAAAAAAAAATGACCTTACTGTAATGGTGGTTCTTTCATTTAAATATTTTTATAGAGAGGACTCGGTTAAAAGAAATATAGAAAAAAATTATATTTTTTGAAATACTTAAATCTTTATGTATTTTTTTGGAAATGAATGAAAAGCTTTATACTTTTTTTTTGAAATTTTCCCTAAAAAAATGGGTCATTTTGAAAAATGTTAGAAGGGAATCTGAGCGAACAGAAGATGAGGGTGCCCAGCGATAAGGAAGCAAGAGCCACACACACCACACCAGAATCCCCTCCCTCGCGCGCTTCTCTCTTGCCGTCTCAAATCGAAACCGAAAATATGAACCTCTCTGCTCTCAGGTCTCATGTCCACTGCTTCCCAAAGCAATCCACACACGTAGCTCAGTCACCGAAATCCACCCACCTCTTCCTTCCCGTCAATCCCTGTTATTTCAGAAACTCAACGCCATCATCCCATTCTCCCCTATCAATAATCACAAGCCACCCAAAACAAGTTGCAACATGCTACTCAACCAAACCCCATGTCACTGAATCTACATTTGAACCCAAAACACCCCAACAGCAAGTTCACGTACAAGTCTCCTCAAATGGGTTTCCACGATGGGTGGTATTTAGTGCAGCTTCTCTTGGGATCGCCTTGTTTCTTGTGGGGATTGAAGTTCCAAACGCCTTAGCCTTTGGCCCTGAAGGACCTCTGGTGGAGGAGTTCTGGGACAACATGAGAAGATATGGTCTTTACATTCTTACAGTGAGCACAGGTGTCATTTACACCATCTTTGAGCCTATACTGGAATTGCTGAAGAACCCCATTTCAGCAATCCTCATAATCATTATCTTGGGGGGCAGCATTTACCTTGTATCACAGGTGCTTAGTGCTATGTTTGGCATCTCTGAGTTTGCTTATGAGTACGGGTACTAACTACCAAGGCTTAAATGTTAGTAAGTGGCTCTGTTCTTTTATTCTCTGTTCAAAGTATATGTCAATTGAAGATTTTTGCAGTTTCCTTATTGAAATAATTTGTTCTTCACTCACCTGTTATATTATCTTTTTTACAACCATTCAAAGCATTTGGAGATGTCAATGGGTAATGGATATCCAATTTCTATTTTTGGAGTGGGTGAAATTTAGATTGGGATTCCATCAGTGATCTGGAAGTTTCCGGATCTGGGTCAATGTGTTTTTTGGGCCTGAGGTTCTGTTGGATTAATTAGCTGATCATGCTTCATTCTATTAAAAATATTTAGCGTGTACAGAGGAGCATTGACATAAACTATGAAAGGTGCTGTTTTACCCAAATACACCAAGGAACCGGACCAATGAGATTCCCACTAGTTCTCACTCAGTTTCCCGGACAAAACAATTGGAGGAGGACTGCAACTCTTTCTTATTCTTCATTTCAGAAAATTACATGTGATTTATAGACTCTTACAGATGTAACTTAACATAGTTAAAACAACTTATTGAGTAGTAGTGGTAAAGACACTTAACCACAACACTAAACAACTACACATAAATAAACTTATAAATAACACAAACTGAAACGAGAATGAATACTTGTAAATAACACTAACACTATCCTCCATAAATTGCTATAACATCTTCAGTTGTGCATGTGCAAGATGCACTAAATCTTGACACCCCCCCTTAGTGCATGCTTACAATCAACCACACCAAGCGCATCTCTGAAAAACTCAAACTTCGGTTTTGCAAGCGCCTTGGTAAAAATATCCGCAACTTGATCTCCCGTTCGAACATATTTCTACTCAATTTCCTGTTCAAGCACCTTCTCGTGAATGAAATGATGTGGCAACCCAAACGTGGTTAGTACGAGCATGGAACACGGGATTTGCTGCCAACCAGATTGCACTCTCATTGTCGCATTGGATAGGAACTGCATAATCAACCTTTTTGTATATATCACCGATCATCCGTTTCAACCAAATGCATTCTTGTGCAGCCTTAGTTGCAGCCATATATTCTGCCTCTCTGCTAGAAAGCCAATACTTGATTGCTTTTTATTACACCATGAAACTGCAGTAGAACTGGTAGTAAAACAATAACCTGAGGTAGACCGCCTATCATTGATATCTCCTGCCCAATCTGCATGTGTAAAGCCACTTAGGAAGAACTTTTCAACCGTTTTATAAAGCGGCCCAAATTCAAGAGTACTCTTCTCATAACGAAGAATTCTTTTTGCTGCATCCAAATGAGGAACCCATGGACTTTGAATAAATTGAGATACAACACCTACTGAATATGCAATATCCGGTCTAGTGATAGTCTAGTAAATTAAGCTACCCACAAGTTGTCGAAATCGTTTTGCATCCTTTAATGGCTTTCCTTCATCTCTCTTCAACTTAAGACATGCCTCCATAGGAGTAGCCTTCGGCTTAACCTCCTCCATATCAAAATGCTCTAACAAACTTCTGGCATATCTCTTTTGAGATAAGAAAAAACCATCTTTTGCCTTCTCAACTTGAAGTCCAAGAAAGCATCCAACTTCACCCAAAATTTTCATTTCAAACTGGATTGACAAGTCATCCCGCAGATGTGTTATCTCAGCCACATTGTCCCCCGTGATGATCGTGTTATCCACATACAAAAGAACCACACATGCATATCCAAATCCATTTTCACAAACATCCTAGAATCTGAATTTGAAACTTTGATTCTACAAAAGATAAGATACTTAGAAATCTTTCCATACCATTCACGTGGAGCTTGCCTAAGACCGTATAAGGCCTTCTTGAGTTGGCATGCATGATGAGGAACTTCCTTTGAAATGAAACCTTGAGGCTGCCCCATGAACACTTCTTAATCCAACTCTCCATAAAGGAAATCATTTTTCACATCAAGTTGCTACAACATCTAGCCCTTGCTAGCGGCCGAAGAGAATGGTTCTAACCGTCACCATCTTTGCAACTTGACTGAAACTCTTTCTTATTCTTCATTTCAGAAAATTACATGTGATTTATAGACTCTTACAGAAGTAACTCAACATAGTTAAAACAACTTATTGAATAGTAGTGGTGAAGACACTTAACCACAACTCTAAACAAAGAAACTTAACCACAACACTAAACAACTACACATAAATAAACTTATAAATAACACAAACTGAAACAAGAATAAACACTTGTAAATAACACTAACACCAGCCTCCATATAATGCTATAACATCTTCAGTTGTGCATGTGCCAGATGCACTAAATCTTGACAAGCATGTTGATGTTTAAGTGTGGAGAGAGCTTCAACTTGCATATTGTGGAAAGAAATCTACTTTGATGATTGTTAATCCTAGCCTATTCATGACTACTTCTTGTTTTTACCATTAAAAACAAAGAGTACTTCTTCTTTCCATTATGAATCTTTACCATTTTGTTTGATGCCAAAACTGGAAACTCAAAAACACATTATGGCCTGTTTGTTTTATGTTATTGAATTCCTAGGAAAGAGTTGGGGATTTTGGTTGTCGGGGGTGGGGTGGGGGGGGTTTGGTTGGGTTGGAGTGGGGTGTTTTGGTTGGGGATTTTGATTTTTTTGGGGGGGGGGGGGGGGGGGGGGGGTGTTGTTGTTTACACCTTATATTTGTGGGTCTTTAATAATGAAGAGTCAAAGGTAATAACCTCCCCAAACCAAACCAAACCAAGCCTTTTCCCACTAGGTGGGGTCGGCTATATGGATTTGACGACGCCAATCAAATCTGTTTAGGGCCATGTCCTCTGTTAGATCCATGTAGGCAAGGTCATGTTTAATAGTTTCTTTCCAACTTCTCTTGGGTCTCCCTCTCCCTCTCCTACTCCTGGCAATCTCTATGCCTTCACACCTTTTAACAAGTGCTTCCATTGGACGCCTTCTAACATGGCCAAACTATCTTAGTCGATTTTCTCTCATTTTATCTCCAATCGGTGCTATTCCTACTTTGCCCGTAATCTCCTCATTCCTAATCCTATCTCTCCTTGTGATCCCGCACATCCATCTTAGCATTCTCATCTCCGCAACTTCCATCTTCTTAACATGATTATGCTTTACTGCCCAACACTCTGATCCATATAACAATGCTGGTTTTACCGCCACTTTATAATACTTTCCTTTAACCCTGAGGGGGACTTTCCGATCATACAAGACCCCCGAAGCACTCCTCCATTTGGTCCACCCGGCGTGAATCCTGTGACTTACATCAGTATCAATCCCTCCATCCTGTTGCACCATTGATCCAAGGTACCTAAAGTTTTCTTTCTCTGCAATCTTTTGTGTGCCTAAACTTACTTCTATGTTACCAAGTGTCCTACTTTGGCTAAACTTGCACTCCATATATTCCGTCTTGCATCGACTTAGCCTAAACCCTTTTGTCTCTAACGTTTTCCGCCATACTTCTAGCTTAGCATTCACTCCTTCTCTCGTCTCATCTACTAAAACAATGTCATCTGCAAATAGCATACACCACGGCACCTCATCCTGAATATGTCTTGTAATCTCATCGATAAGTAGGGCAAACAAGTACGGGCTTAACGCTAAGCCTTGGTGTAGACCAATCGTAATAACCTCCCCATTAATGGAAATTGAAAGATGAACAATACCCAGCCAAGTAATTCGAATCATAGGAAAGTCAAGGTCCCATCTACCTCTCCACCTTATATCCTTCAACATTCACATCTTTAATAATCCTTTGGTGGAGCTACTCTGACTATGAATTTTTTCTTATTCAATTTCTATGTATAAAATGAAAATGAAGGGGCTCTTTTCTAGAATCCATTTCAGATTTAAATCTAGAGATGGTCCATCCTATAATAAGAGTCCACAACGGGTACTCTATGGTTCTGCTCTATATCCGTGCCATCTACATCCCTAGAACTTAAAAAGCATTGTGCAACAAGGTGTGATACAAGTGTCAATCCATTTCTACCAAAAAAAAAAAAAAAGGGAAGAAAAAGTGCCAATGAATTGGTAGCTACATGGTGGGCACTTCCATCTCCACAAAAAACAATCAGTTATCAATCTCTAATTATAGTGTTGATGGTTAAGACACTTAGGTAGGGTGTGTGAGTATTTAACAGAGACTATAAAAAAAGAGGAAAGAAAAAGAAACTGGTGTGATAGAAGTCATAGGTAAGCTGAGTGAACCTAATCAGGGGTGGATTTTGAGTAGACAAATATTTTGGGTCACTAGAGCTAATTGTCTTTACACTATGGTTCCTATAAAATATAAAATGGAAAGGAAAAGCTTATGAGCTTATGTTTATCATGTATTCTAGAAGAGCTTTTAAGACAGTCTTTTGTTATTATTAATTATACTACCACTACTACTACTTCTTTCCGTGCGTTGTGGAATTGCAAAAGGAAATTTTTAAAATTAATCAACCTGGGAGCTATGATGCACAGATACGTCATGGATACGGCAAGGACACGTCATGGACACGGCATGGATACTGATTTTACACATAAAAAGTGAAGTATCGGATACGATACGACACGATACGTGGCCCATTTTGAAGTATCCGTGCATCATAGCCTGGGAGCATAAATGAACTTTCAACATTACATGGTACTTAAATAGTAGGAAGATCGTATTGTCCTTCTGCTCCTGTAACTCCAGTTTGACGCATCCCAAGTGCATCATTTTTAGGGAAAACGAGGGTTGCTCAGTTGGTTGGCAACCCTGATTGTCACCTGGCTGCCTTGGGATCAACACCTAAGTATGCCTCTTTTCGTGGGCTCTTCTTCCCAGGGTGTGGCTTCCTCATACTGCTTGTGTGGGGTCTCTTGGATCCCAGCCCCCTAGGCTGAAGTATAAAATAGAAAGTGCAACATTTTTAACACCTTTTTTTTTGTGGGATTTTTACCATATAGGGTATAAAAGACCATGAATTCCTAAAAAATGGTGCTGATCAAAACTATATCTCAAATGTGGGTACTGTACATAGGACCCTAATTTTTCTTTTTGATTCTACCCATTTTGTGCGATATTGCACAATCTATGCGATATCACACAAACTGTTCTATCTCTCTCTTATATTTCCCTCTGTTCCCAGCTCCTAAAGTGCCTCCTTTTTTTTCCTTCGACCTTCCTGTTTCTACTACTTTCTCCATTATTAAAAAATTTCCCCAAAAAGTGTAGTCTTTCATTCTCTTCACCTAAAGATGATTCATGAGAAGCAGTTTCCAAAAAGGGTACATAGACCACAAAATTTTACAAGGTATTGATATTGTGGATCCATCCCTTGTATTTAGGGTAAAGTTATCACAACAGGACAGTGACCAAATGAAAAGGAAAAAGGAAGAACAGTTGTGGAAAAACCTTGAGATACTTTTGGATAAATGGAAAAGCAATGGAGAAACCCTATTAAAAATCTTTTTTAACGATAGAGAAAGTAGTAGGAACGAAGAAAGTCGCGGGAAGAATTTGAGATTTAGTTCTTTAGGAGATGGGAACGGAGGAAAATCGATTATTTTCACCTTTAGTTTGTGCGATATCGCATAGATTGTGCAATATTGCACAAAATGGGTAGAATTGGGGGGAAAAAAAAATTGGGTCCCATGCATACTACCCATATTTGGGATATAGTTTTGGTCAATACCATTTGGAGGAATTCATGGTCTTTTTATACCCCGTATGGTAAAAATCACCCCCACCCCCTTTTTTTTTTTTTTGTGTGTGGCTTACGTATTACGTATTACGAAAAGGTTGGAATAGGCTTATTTAAGCCCCATAATCTACACACGGTGTTAAATATTCAGCCTTATGTGAACTTGACTTGTGTGAGCTTTTGTGTGGCTTAAATGCAAACCATTTACAATTTACAACAATAGGACAGCTTGACCATTGATCCTTTTTTTTTTTTTCCCTTCATTTGAAATTCCTGCATTTTTTTTTTGTGGTAAAATGAAATGGGCAGCATCTTGGACTGATCAACTTTTGGACTTTCAGGATTATAAGAATGCTTTTCACTTTAATGGAAATGGAGAGTGTAGTGTCCATATTTATATATTGTCAATGGACCTTTCCTTTCTTTATTGTGAAATAACATTAGGGGATGTTTGTTTGCATAGAATACAGAAAGAATTGAATAGATTGGAATTTGTGGTGAAATGAGCTTCACAAAAGGGTTATTAAAGAGGTGAGGGGTGAAGGATATGAGGTGTGAGGTGAAGGATATAAGGTTTTGATTAAAAAATGGGACCTTGTCTTCTATAGGAATTGAATTACTAGGTTGATGGTTGGGTATTCATTTTCCATCTTCCCCGACTCAATTTCCAATAGAAGGAAGGTTACTTGATGGTCAATTTTGGATAATCACCTTTTAATCCTCATTTTTAATCACTTGCAAAAGTACGGTCTTAAAATGACAATACTTGACCCTTCCCCTAAAGTGAGTATTGGTTACCATAGTAGCATATTGTCACGTATATGGACTTTGGCAATAAGCAGTGGGGCGAAAATGGGCCACAACGCAGGCCAAGACCCATAGTTCTAAGGCTGGGCTTGCAAAAGTCTTCTAATGGGCTTAAAATATTTATCGAACAGTCCAGCAAATATAAAAGATCCTTTTTTTTTTTTTATTGAGTTGTAGAGATAATGGTGAAAGATTTTAGATATTCTTTTTTTATTTTCAGATCGGTAATTCTAGACATTCGTTAGCCATTATACGGGCAGCAGATGTGCATATCTTAGCCATTCATCTATAAGTCCTCAAGTATAAAATGGTATGGCCTCCCTTGTATCCATACAAGAATTATACTCTATAGTAATATGGGCTATTTTCCCCCAAGTGCTTCATTTGCCTTTTCTCTCTAGTGTACTTATGAGGCTTAAGTGTCTTAGCCTCGTGAATAACAAGTCTTGGCTGACTTGTGTAAGGATGTGGGCGTTACAATAGTGCCTCATAAATAAGTGTATTTGATTTTCACCAAGCATATGATCGTTGGTATTAGAATAAAAGTTCCAGGAAAGAGCATGTCAACATCCGAGATCACCTATGCTAGTCAACTATAGTTCCAAGAAGGGAGAATGACAATGTAAGTCGGACAAGCATGCTTCCCTTAGGTGGGTAGGCCTCTTAGAGCCAAACATGGCCGGCGATGTAACCTAGTTGGAAGAGCTTGGGCACAACCAACTTAAACTCTTATAAAATGTTGAGGAGCTTGAGTATGTAGTTAGATTTACCTTAAAAGGATACAAGGTGGAATTGCCTAGAGTTGCTGAATAGAGAGACTGAGGTATTGAAGGCAACCAACAATTAGTTGCGCGCAATGATCACCATCCTTAATAAGGCTATGACTAATGTAGGGTTGGGCCAAGGGATTGTTGGGGAATTAATTAGGGCAAATCACGTGCGATCAATCACAAACACACAAATACAAGAGATTTATGTTGTTCCGCAATTGCCTACTATGTCCACGGGGCTATGAGCGTTTCGCTCGATCTCACTATGCAGGAAATTAGGCAACTCGTTATAAGGATTCAATTCCTCTAACACTTAGCCTACTCTCTCCCCTAATAGGTCTCAATTTTGCTCTCACAGCCTCTCCCCTTACATTGCTCTCTTGTTTTACTTTCTTGGTTTCTTTCCGTTGCTTACAAAGAATAACCCTGGAGAGTATATATAAAGAACTAGCCCTAATAAACTTGGGCCCCAAATAAACCACTCATCAAGGCCCAATGGACATTTTTGAGCCAAATCCAACAATCTCCACTTTAGCGAAAAATGTCTGACCCTTTGAAGAATTGCTGTGCTTTGTTTATAACACTTGTACTGTGTGGAAAAGCCCTCCCACCATATCTGCACCTTACCGAAGATGAGGTGCACCTTCAATCTTTAACAAGAGGAGCAATTGAGCAAGTCTAGGCAATGTTTGAACTTCTCCGTAGTGACTGGCTTGGTGAGCATATCAGCTGCATTCTCATTTGTGTGAATCTTCTCAATGGAGATCTCACTTGTAGCAACCCAATCTCGAATCATGTGATGCATAACAGTAATGTGCTTTGTCCTGGCATGATATACCTGATTCTTCGTTAAACATACGGCGCTTTGACTATCACAATGTATCAAGATTAATTCCTGCTTAATCCCGATTTCATTCACCAAACCTCTCAACCAAAGTGCTTCCTTAGAAGCCTGTGTAATTACCATGTACTTTGTCTCTATAGTGGATAATGTAGTTGTAGACTGAAGCACTGATCTCCAGCTGATTGGTCCATTAGCAAGTGTGTAGACATAGCTTGTGGTGGTGTCAAGATTCCCTGCAAAATTAGAATCTACATACCCCACTACACTTCCTGACCCCCTTTTTTTTCCAAACAGCATTCCCAAGTCTTTGGTGCCTTTCAAGTATTTCAGAATCGATTTTACTTCATTCCAATGCTCTTTCACTAGATTCGCTGTGTACTAACGCACCACACCGACTGCTTGAGCAATATCTGGTCTTGTGCAAACCATGGCATACATCAAACATTCCGCCGCATTAGCCTACAATATCTTGGACATTTCTTCAATTTCCTCGTCCGTACTTGGACATTGGCCAGCACTTAAACTGAAGTGACCTGCAAGTGGAGTAGACACAGGCTTGGCATTCTACACGTTAAACTTTTCAAGTACCTTTGAGATGTATTTCTTCTGTGATAACCACAGCTTTCCAGCCTTTCTGTCCCTCCTTATTTCAATACCCAATATTTTTGTGGCTGCCCTAAGGTCTTTCATGTAAAACTTCATTCATCTGAGATTTTAGTTCTTCTATTTTTGACGTGTTCTTACATGCAATAAGTATATCATCCACATAAAGTGGCAACATAATAAATGAATTATCATCATGCACTTTGAAATAAACACAAAGATCATATTCACATCGATAGTAGCCAATCTGCAACATGTAGGAGTTGAAGAGCTTGTACCATTGCCTTGGTGATTGTTTCAGCCTTTACAATAATATCTTCAATTTGTAGACATAGTCTTCTTTTCCGTCTTCTCTAAATCCTTCAGGTTGCTCCGTGTAAATTGTTTCCTCCAAGTCACCATGAAGAAAAGCTGTCTTTACATCTAACTGTTCAAGCTCCATATTGAACCGTGCGATCAATGCCAACAATACCATGATAGATGTGTGTTTCACAACTAGGGAAAAGATCTCATCATAGTCAACCCCTTCTTCATGTGAGTACCCCTTTGCTACTAGACGTGCCTTGAACCTTGGTGTCTCATTTTCATGCAGTACTTCCTTTTTCCGAAACACCAATTTGCAACCAATCGATTTCCTGTCTTTGGGTTTTGGAACTAACTCTTAGATGGAGTTCTTTTTTAGAGATTCCATCGCATCCATCATAACATCCATCCTACCGTCCCTTTCATTGCTTTTCATAGCTTCTTGGAATGTGGTTGGATAACCACTGTTTGTGATAAGAGCAAAATGAACTTCATCCTCATCTCATCCATACCTTTGAGGTGGCTTAATGTTTCTCTTTGCTCTTCTCTGTGCTAGACTCGTGAGTTCTTGCTGAACCTGAACTTTTTCTTCTCCACCAGATGTACTGGTCTCTGTTTGACTCTGCATTGGTTTCTTGCCTTTATTTCAACAACTGCCTTTTCAACACTGTGCCCTTTGACTTCACCATCTTGTTTCCTGTTCAGCATAAAGGCTTCATCAAACACTACATCTCTGCTGATGATCTTTTTCCTGTTTATTGGATTTCATAGCTTGTACCATTTCACTCCTTTATCGAGTTCGAGGAAAATGCATTTAAGTGACTTGGAATCTAGCTTGGATCTCTCATCACTAGGAATATGTGCCTGTGCTGGACATCTGAATACCTTCAATGAGGAATAATCAACTTCTTTACCTGTCCAGACTTCTTATACAACTTTGCAGTCTAAAGCTGTTGATGGTGACCGATTAACCACATAGTATGCGTTATTAACCGCTTTTGCAAAAAAACTTTCAGTTAATCCTGCATGAAGTCTCATCCTCGTTGCTCTTTTAAAGAGAGTCCTGTTCATTCTTTCCGAAACTCCATTTTGTTGAGGAGTCTTTGGAATTGTGAAGTGTCTTGTGATGCCTTCATGCCTACAAAATTGTAGAAAACTACGATTTTTGTATTCATCTCCATTATCTGATCTTAGATACTTGGCTTTTCTTCCTGTTTGATTTTCAACTTCTGCTTTCCACTCTTTGAACTTGTCGAGGACCTCATACTTGTGTTTTATGAAGTAAACCTAAACTTTCCTTGAAAAGTTGTCAATAAAAGTCACAAATTATTTAGCTCCACCTTTTGACTTAACCGGGGATGGTCCCCCCACATCCGAGTGAATATAATCTAGAATGCCTTTACTTCTACCATCGTTTCCTGCAATTTTAAAAGACCCTTTCGTCTGTTTGCCATAAACACAGAATTTGCAAAAATTCAGCTTGCATGTTTTCACACCCTTCAACAACCATTTTTTATTATGTTCTAACATGCCTTTCTCACTCATATGCCCCAGCTACATATGCCATAACTGAAACTCATCATCGCTATTTTTTCTTCCGTGGAGACTGCCGCTCCACCTACAATCGTTTTTTCCATCAATTTGTAAAGGTTTAACTCACTCTGGTACCTTTCATTAATACCAGAACTCTTTTACTCACTTTAAGCAAACTATCATTTGCATTGAATGAACATCCTTTGGATTCAAGTGTGCCTAAATATATCAAATTCTTCTTGAGTGCGGGAACATGTCTCACATCACCCATGGTTCTAGCAACTCCATCTGTCATTCTGATTTTTATGATCCCCATTCCAATGGTTTTATATGTAGCATCATTACCCATTAGAACACTACCACCATCACATGACTCATAAGTATCAAACTAGTCTCGATTAGGACATATATGATATGAATAACCGGAGTTTAAAATTCATATATCAGATAGGTGGTTACCTTGCGAGACCGATAGGAGTTCCACTTCCTGTTCTAAAGCAACATTGGCGGAGTCACTGCTTTATGATTTGTCCCTAGTTTTATTTTTCCTATCTTTGCTCTCCTTGTAATGTCGACAATCTTTCTTCCAGTGCCCTTTCTTCTTGCAATAAAAGCAATCTGAATCTTTCTTGCTTTTGGACTTTGATCTAGAGTTGTTTTTTTTTTTTTTGACATACCCCTGTCCTTGGACCTGCCACGGTTATGCGAGCCTTCTTTTACTAGGAGTCCCTCTGCATGTGAACGCCTTTGTTAGGCTTCCTTCTGGCAGCATTGGAGATAATATCCTGAGTAACTTCAAAATTGAGTCTCATTTCCATATAGCAAGGTAGTCACAAAATGCTCATATGAGTCAGAGAGAGAATTCGACAATAGCAGGGACCTATCTTCATCATCGAATTTCACATCGTCAACAAGTCACTGATTATCTTGTTGAAAGTGTTCATCTACTCCATCAGATCACATCCTTCCTCCATCTTCAACCAATACAACTATTTCTTCAGATGTAGCTTATTGGTTAGATTCTTACCAATGTACAGCTTCTCGAGCTTTTTCTATAGGTCCTTTGCAGATTCCTCTTCCATGACATTGAACATGACTTTTTCAGAGAGAGACTGCTCAATGGAGCTCATTGCTCTTTCATCGATATTGGCCTACTCATAATCATCTATCTTTTCAGGCTTCTTTTCCTTGCCTTTCAATGCTACTTTGATTCCTTGTTGAGTCAAGATGTTTTTCATTTTCCTTTGCCACAAACCAAAATAAATTTTACCATTAAATTTCTGAATTTCAAATTTGATACTAGCTGCTATAGCCTTGGTTTCCATTATGTCTGGAATTAGCCCCTCAAACGGTCAATCCGCTCCGTTAGTTTTGTAGATCTCGCTGATGCGAGTCTATAGTAAGAAACTGAGAGTAATTCGGAGTTTGGATGGCCCAAAAAACTGAGATTGAATTCTGACCGTCGATCTGGTCAAACTGTTGGTTTGATCGTACTGCTGTGTCTGCTGACGTCAGCCCTGGCTGTGGCTGCTGAACTGCTGGGCTTCTCCTGCACGGATTGGACTGGGCCGGGTTATACCTAACCTGGACTTGAACTGGCCTGGAAACATAATCCTTCCTCTCGAATCTATTCTGCAACGGAAGCTGGGACGCAGCTCCTTGCTACTGCTTCTTCTCCAATGGCAGTTTAGGCATCTGGTGATACGAACTTTTTTGTTTAACCCGAGCTATGGTGTTGATATGATCAACACTGCTCAAAGGGGAAGATAAGGGGATATAATCTCATATGGAAGATTGCACCAAACAAAGAACTATTAATGGAAAATCAGTCATGATCATTTTATTGAATGCACTACTTTAAATACAAAGGCTACCCACTTACATTCCCACAACAGAAAAGCTCAACGTGGTACCAAAAATGCTAACTACTTACCTACGTGTCTGACTCATTCAAAGAGAATCCTAGTCAACAGTTTCTACTATTCTGGAACCTTTTAACATAATAGATTCTGGACCCTTTATATGGGCCACCTTAAGATGGTGTAAGTAATGCATCAAATTGCGAGTTGGTGCACCAGAAATTTGATATGTATCATCTGGACTTAGCAGAGAGGGTGTCGTGGCTTGCGTGGCAATCGTCTTCTCTGGTACCGGCGTGCATGCAACCTTCTCCGGCGATCCTCTTTTTTTTTTTTTTTATTTTTTATTTTTTTTAAACTTTCGATGGCCTACTACAAGATCCGAACCAGAGATCTCCTTCCTCGGTGGCGATGATGGTGCATTGCCGCACCTGACCTGTGGTCTTCTTTCTCGATTCGGACTCTGTAACTGGTTCTTGAATCCTCTGATTTTTTAGATTTTTCTTCTTGCAACAGTACCAAGAACTATTTGGCAAATCTGAACTAGCCTTCTGTAACTCTTCCCTGAATCCTCTTCTCTCCTCTAATCAAGAGAGAAACCTCTGCGAGATTCCTTGGACGATCTTCGCCTGTTGATTGCGTGTGACATCCCTAGCCCTAGGAAAGCCTCAGCCTCGCTCTGATACCAATTGTTGGAGAATTAATTAGGGCAAATCACTTTGCAATCAATCACAAACACACAAACACAAGATATTTACGTGGTTCGACAATTGCCTACGTCCACGGGGCTATGAGCGTTTCCCTCGATTTCACTATGCAGGAAATTGGGCAACTTGTTACAAGGACTCAATCCCTCCGACACTTAACCTACCCTCTCCCTCAATAGGTCTCAATCTAGCTCTCAAAGCCTCTGCCCTTACAATGCTCTTTGATTTCCCTTGCTTGCTTTCTCTCCGTTGCTTACAAAAAATAACCCTAAATAGTATATATAAAGAACTAGCTCTATTAGACTTGGGCCCCAAGTAAACCACTCATCAAGGCTCAATGGACCTTTCGAGCCAAATCCAATTGGGAAGTTCCTAGACTGTGGTTCCCGAAACCAAAACTAGGTTGCGCACGATGGTCACCATCCTTGAGAAGGCTGTGGCTAATGTAGGGTTGGGCCAAGGGAAGTTTCCCAAGACCAAAACCCTTTTATTAATAGTGCTAGGGATGCCAAGGTCTTGGAGAATATAATTTGGCATATAAAATAATATTTTAAGGCTTTTAAGATAAAGATGAAGGGGAGAAGGTGAATACAAGCGTCATGAAACCTCACTGACAATGTGATGCTATGGTGGTGTCAATGCTAAAAGGACAGTGAGATGGTGCTTTGCACGGTTTGTACTAGAACTCGAAGAAAGAGTATGTTGAAGCTTCAATTCCTTCTTGACAACATGGAGTACCTGCTTGCAAGAGTCTCATACGCCCCAAGCATTCAAACTCGATTAGAGGCTACGTAAAGTAGTTTACAACGCTAATGCTGAACATAATGACAAGGTGGGGAAGGACCAACTCTTCTTCGTCACGAATGGACTCCAAAAGTGGGCTGGCAAAAGATAAAGCACCAAGAGGTCAAGAAGTTTGCTTCTACACTCACAGCAGCCAAGCGCATTGTGAAGTTCAGGGATCAAACAAGCAACTATTCCAAGTCCAAGCAAGTGAAGGGTCATAAATCTGAGCAAAGGTGGCGGATAGAAGAAACATGTCACGAAGAGCTCCAAGAGACCAAATAAGGGCAATAAAGAAATCAAGAAGGAAGATTGATTCTTTTGTAATAGTGATCATAAGATAAAAGTGTCATGCCCCCCAAGTTGGAACTCCGAGAATATATTTGAATTTCGGGGGTGCAATTGGTGCGGGGTCCATGGATAAGGCAATCTTCACCCCCACACCTTGTGTTTTGTAAGTACTCCCACAGGATATCATGTATGAGGATGCATACAATTCCACCACATATACATCAAATTTCAGCAGAAGCAATAGTAACTGTGGTATTACTACATAGCACATGAGAATCAAAGTAACGCGAGGCGATAATATGTCCTGCCAATGCCATCAAAGAACAACAAGTCCATACAAGCGTAGAGTAATGTGGAAGTGTAAAATGTTCAACCATTATTATATGTTTTAATATCAACGATACTCTCAAGACTTAAAAAACTAGAACTAGAGAGGATACCATCCAAGCTTCTCAAGTGTGTTGCCCTCAAGCAAGCAAAGGCCCAGTCGACATCGTCCGGAGAAAACTCTACTAAGCCCAACTGCATCCCCTACAATTTTAATGACATACACATGCTGTAACAAACATAGAATTAAAGACAAGTAGAGTATAAAGATAGCAAGAAGTGCGAATATCTAGGCAGGATTGTGCAATAAAGAGATTGACATCATTTGAATCATATAAGACAATTCTAAACAAGTTAAACTAGCAAAATGACAATTCACGTGAGCTCATCCTTCCAACTGCACGATACAAGCAAAATGTCTGTGGCAAGAGCTATATATGTTGTACGCAATAAATGCATGCATGAATAAAGAAATGCAGTAAAATTCATTGGATACAAATCTCCCTCCATTTAATGGGAGGCTTTTTTCTTAGATTTAATTTGTAGGTACATCATACTCCCTATCTTGAAAATTCATCGATCGTTAATTACATCCTCAATGAAAAATCTCTGATTATCAAGACATATGACTTAATAAAACTTACAATGAAAATGCAATAGCTTGAGAAAATTAACAGAATAAAGGTCCTCGCTCCTCGCCTTTGCTGTAGGAAGGCTACTCTTCGTCATTCACCTCGGCATTCAATTGAATTTGAGAATTGATGAAATTGAAGATGGTTTTTAATTAGTGGGCCATTGCTTATGTTTTCACTGACCCACTAGAATTATATATATTATATCCATAAGTGGACATCAAATGGCCAGGCCTCGCTATTGAACAGGTTGAACTCAGTGGGTTGACCCATACCTTTGGTTTGATGGGTAGTCCTTGACTTAAGTCTCCTCAAAATATTTTCAAAATTTGAAATGGTGGTTTTAAGCTCCCTTTGGATCAAGGAACAATTCTTTACTTTATCCTATTCCAATGTATAAGTTCTCCTATTCCAATCTATTGGAGATCATTTTAGACTTTTAGTTACAACTTTCAACAAAGAAGAAGAGACAACACGAGGTAAGAGGTGTGTTGAAATCGTCTTTATCCTTGTCATGCTTAGCTTTTGACACTAGTCAATCATAACGAAATGTTATCTCAAGTGCATGAGAGAAGTGGGAGACTTTTTTTTTTTTGTGTGTGTGTGGCCTACAAATGATCGCCTTTTTTCTAAAGCAGATCAATTTTCAGATTAACACATGAATTCTTTAATTGTTGGTTTAAATTCTTTGGTAACCATTTGTTAGGTTAATTTTCTAGGTCCTTTTTGCAGCCACTAATAACCAATGTATGGACTCACATTAAACCATTTTAGCCGTTGTTTAGACTAATGATGAAGTCATTTGATTAGAGAAATCTAACACATTATCAGTCATTTCTTGGACTAAAGTTTTACCCATTTACTGGCCTAGTTAAGACTGTATTTCAAAGCAACCTGATAATCCATCAGTTTGAGCTAGGTCTCAGATTCATAGATTTGGATTAGTTTTCTGACCCATAGATTGGGTTAATTCTGACCCATAATTTTGGGTGTGGCTTGGTTAAAGCTAAATCTCAAACTTGCCTGACAACCTATCAGTTTGGATTAGATCTCAGATTCATAATTTTGGTTAGTTTTCTGTCTGACCTATTAATTGGGTTAATAGTGACCCATAGTTTTGGGTTAATCTTGACCCATAGTTTTGGCATAGTTTTGACCATATTTCTGGCCTGATTTAGGCCTCATTTAAAACCATTTATAATAATAGCCCATTTAATCTATAATACAACCCATCAGTTTGGGTTAAATTTTCAGATCCTAGGTTTGGGTAAGTCCTCTGATCCATAGTTTGGGTTAGTTTTCCTGACCCATTTAGAACATACCATTAAAAACGCCCCATTTAAAGTCAGGGCTCAAACTGATTTTCAACCCATCTTGCATCCCATATTTGGGCTGTTTGCTTGGCCGGGTTCAAGTTGTTTGATTGTGGGTTCAGCCCATTTATTTATTTGTCGATTCAGGTTTATAGGCTGTTTGTTTTTGGAGTTTTGTTGATTGTATCGACTGCTTGTCTGGGATTTTTATAGTTTCCATTGGGCTGGTTTTCAATGCATTGGCAACTATGGCTTGGGCTGAGTTTAACCTCAATTGTAACTTAGCCTCGGGTTGATTTTTTAGGCCCATTTGCAAATATAGTATTGGGCTATTGTTTGGCTGTGGGTTTAGAGTTTAAACCTTGTTTGGTCCCATTTACAACCCTCATTCATGAATTGTCTTTCCAGACCATTTACAGTTTTTGTTTGGACTATTTTAGAACCCATTTAAAAATGCTTGTTTAAGCCGAGTAAAACCTTCAGTGAGATTGTACTTTGACCCATATAAGCCATGGTCTGGACTGAGTTTTAGCCCAATTTGGAGAGCATATTTAGGTGTTTTTTTTTTTTTTTTTTTTTGGCTTAGGATCACTGATGGTTAGGAAATAACTAAGGAAGCATCAATTTGAGAACCTGTTGCAGAAACGAGTTCAAGGTTCTGGTTGAATCCGGGTTATATGGGTTCAGGGTACATGCTTATGGAAGCTCAGCCCGTACGTCTGGTGGAACTTATCTTATTTACAGTCCTCATTTAAACTGGGCCTTAGCCCATTTTCAATTGTGCTTTAGGCCGGTTTTAAGTCGCCTAACTTTGGACTAATTTTCAGCCTATTCACAGAACTGATTAGAACTACCTGTTTGTAGGAGTGTTCTTAACTAGTTTTTGGCCCATTTGGGACTACATCCAAGCCCATTTAAAACTCCTCTTTTTAGATTGTGTTTCTGCCCATTACATCCATCTACTTGGGTCTGAATCTCGATCCAATTCCAGCCTCTATTTGGGATGGTTTTAACCCTTGAATAAGAACCTTTTTGTTGTTTGTTTGGGTGGACATTAGTGCATCATCGTTAGACTATTTCTACACCATTTAAGGGCTTGTATGGATAAATGAGAAGTGGAGTAAAATGAAATGGATTTCACATGTGGAGTGGAGTGAAGAAAAGTAGGTTGAAGTTAAAGTAGAGTATTTCACTCCACTCCATTTGAATACTTATTTTGAAGTTAAGGTTTGGAGTAGAATCCACTTTTACTGAAGGAAATTGAAATATTTAGAGTTGAAGTGAAATGGAATATATGTGGTTCACAACATTACTTCATCTATCATGCTAGACTCATCCAAATGGAGTAGAGTTGAAATTTTAGACTGTTGGGCCCATTTAACTTCACTCTACTCTATTTTTTACCTATCCAAATAGGCCTTTAAATTCTGTGGAAGTTTTGTGTTTGTCTTGTAGATGGGTATCCACTTTTTTTAAATGGGCCAACACTTAGACGTAGTGTCCCACCCATTGATCATCACGTGTGATGATTATTTGGTGGAGGGAAACCAACACTGTTGACACCATCAATTATGAATACCGAATTCTTTTTTTCAGAGAAAGACTTGCACTTTGTAAAATCCAAGTATATTGCACAAGATGCCAGGGGATGCAAGAAGAAGCAATTGAAAAAAAAAAAAAAATACAAGAGGAATGTACCCTTAACCACTCACATTGCCTTCCCAAGGAGATGATCTTTCAACCACCTGCTTGGTAAGAGAATCTGTGAAAGAGTTGTGGCCGATCTAAGTTCACAGTGGAAGACAATGCCAAATCTAAAAGATCGACGACGAATTTCATTGAAGAGGACAAGATGCTGCCTCTTTCGAAAGTGCTATTCTTTCTCCAAGAACTAATTTTAAACAAGAAGGAAATATTGACTCTTTTAGTTTTGGAGTGTTGTAAGAATGTGGCTGCCTTAGGACGATTCCGGAGAGGATTTCTTCAATGGTAGCCTATGATAAAGAGGCCTAGTGCTCTGTATTTGTCATACATTAGCATCGGTGCATGAAGAAACCAATTAAAATGCATTAGGATGATGATGCTTTAAAGTCAACTGAATCTTCTAATTGGCTTAAAGCCATGAACGGAAAAATTGAATCTATTATAAAAAAATTGATGTATGGGAACTTAGTGATTTACCTAAAGATAGAAAAACTATTGGATGCAAATGGGTATTTAAAAGAAAATTTAATTTAGATGGCTCCATGGATAAATATAGAGCCAAATTAGTGGCAAAAAAGACTTTACTTAACTAAAGGAATTGATTTTATTGATAATTACTTTATCGCCCCAAGATCCAGGCGCCTTGAATCCCTGGACATTAATGGGAAAGTACTAAAATAGTATCATAAATCCAATAAATGAGTAAATAAAAATATCATATGAGAAGGAATAAGGGCAAAATCCTAAAATTTTGTTCCACTTTAAAGAATTGCAGCAATGTTTTCAGTTAAACTAATACAAGCCTGGGTGGGCCCAACACGGCCAGCTAAAAGATAACAAAGGAAAATAACAAACTGTAATGTCAAGGCCTTTCAATGTATCCCTTGCGTATCTCTTCAATACCCTGCGGCATTGAAGCAACTGCCAAGCCCACAAACATGCAAGGAAAGAGGGAAGGCACTTGAAAGCACCAAGAATTGGATTAGGCTCATTTGAGCCAAGCAAATAGGCACATTTAGATTACATTACCTTACAATATATAAAAATGATAAAAAAAAAAAAAAAAGCCATACCTGATCCATATTGTACCAGTATGGTTTGTATCTCGTTAATAAGAATGGGAGCTCTGAGTGTCATGTGTGATAGTGTAATGCGAGGTGGACAATGATCCATTGATTATGAGGTACAAAGCATAGTATAAACAATCGGTAATTACAACATATGTTACGAAATAAGATGAAGCCATTAATATCGTCACCATGTTACAATTTGAATAAGAGAGATAAGTATCATGCTTGATAAGATGATTTATATCGCCTTTTATATTGTTGACCTCTTTTCTCATGATCCGTCTGTGTCTTTGATACCTCTCACTAGTTAATTATGATGACAACGATGATGATGGACCTAGGGTTTACCTAGATGTTGTCTTTTGTATATTGATGGAGGACGTTACCTTTGTTTAGGCTAGCTCAGCTATTTAATGCTTTGACTTAGAAGGAACTACCTCTAGTATTGGATTGGGATGTTGATGGCTTGTTTTGAATGGACTTGGATACTTGGGATATATTGAAATATGTCTTGGGAAACTTGGATGGAATTGGGTATTTGGACTTATACTTTGTAGTAGTCCTTCATCTTGATGGGAGTCTTACTCACGCAAGAGAGACCTAACCAGACACTGCCCTTAGTGATTATTTGAGTTAAGGCACCACTCAACTTATTAAGTTTAGCCACAATTTTGGAACCCCTGGCAAGCGTATCTATTTCTTGCAATCTATAGATTGGGACTTGAGGTGGACATATGCCAGTTGTTACTATCTTGATGTTTAAGTAACGGCTGTAGCTGGGCATTTCCTGTGCACCATTGTATTCGCCGGGCTTGTTATCCCATGCATCCTCACTGCAACTTTATTGAGTACAGAAGGGCAGCAACCTAATTTCCCGAAACACCAACTTATGTGGTTGTACCTTTTTATTAGACTAGTCATTGCCCGTGCCTGAAGGCACAGCGCACCACGCTCTGAGCACAACTAAATCTAATTACTCTTCTTTTGACTACCTAACAACTAACACCGCCCATAATTTAACAAATTTAACTCAAATTTTCTATGTGGCCCATTGGATCAATCAGCTTCAAATCAAGCCCAGCCGGATTTTATTTTTTTAGGTAAAATAGCCCAGCCAATTGGACCCTTGTTTAACCACCATTGAATACCAGAAGTGGCCCACTACTATAAGCAGTCTAGTTTAATTGCATGCAATCCACGTTTGCATCTGCTACCAAAACAATCCAAATTAGCCCAGATTCCACAATCCGTGAAAATTATGTGAAGGGGCAAACTGGTAAGTTGTGGGCCCAAATTCTACACCGTTCAATCACTCAATTGCAATCATAGCCGTGTATTTAATCATATCTTTACTTGCAAGGAAGTTTTGAAAAGATAATGGCACGTTTCGTAATTTCACAGAAAACCAAGGACACTCCCATATCCTCTGGGAAAAGATAATGGCAGGTTTCGTAATTTCACAGAAAACCAATAGCACTCCCGTATCCTCTTGTCCTTAGTAAAAAGTTACTACCCCTTTGTTTTCAAATAATTACAAAATTACCAAGCTTTTGAATCCCTTCTCAGCCATAGGATTTATGTACAAAAATATGTACATAAATCCAAGGGTCCAAAATGTCCAGAGATTCAAATACTGCTCTCCCTTATTATATAGATGGTTTGCTTTGATGTAGGTTATTGTTTATATTGATTAATGATGACATTTTTGTTAATCTATCAATTGTGCTTATTGTTCTTTTCTATTTGATGCATACATACTGTGTTTCTTCTATGTTGTTCTTACAAGGTTTTCGGGCTGATATTCTTTTACTCTTGGTGTTGTAAGTCCCTACAAAAAAAGTGATTTTTAGTGGCGGCATTTTTTCCCTGCAGCTAAATGTTTAATATATTTAGTTTTTAGCGGTAGAAATTTTTTCGGAAAAAAATAGTTGCTAAAAGCAATTTCTCCCGCCATTAAAAGTCACTTTATAGTGGGTAGTGGGTTCCCTTTCGCTTTCCAGGAGAGCGAGATGTTCTACGAGGCGCCGATTGAAGATCACTTGTGGTCGCAGGTGGTATAACCTAGAGTCACTGTTGCTGCGCATGAGGGTTGCTCATATAGAGAGATTTCATTTCAGCTTTTTTTTAATCTCTATTTGCACTTGTGGCTGAGTTGTAAATAAAATACATGTTTCCCTTTTAAGACTTGAACTGTTTGCATATGTGGACCTGCATTACTCTATATGTTATGGTTGGATATGTTTTGGAGATATATGATATAGCTTCCGCATATTGTTCGATAGCATCCACGTATATAGCGAATGTATAAGTTTTAAATATCCTCGCAAGCGGACCTACGATCCTGGTTGTTTCTTCAGTCACCGCCCCAAGATTTGGGCTTCTGTGTCCACTAGGGAATCCAGGTTTAGAGGCGTGACATATTATGCTTTGGAGATATATAATATAGCTTCTACATATTATTCTATAGCTTCAGCACATATGTATATAATGGGAATGTAAGAATTTAAATATCCTCGCAAGTGGACCTACAATCCTGGTTGTTTCTTTTCTCACCGTCCTGAGACTTGGACTCCCGTGTCCACTAGGGAATCTGGATCTATGGGTACAAGACGAACGAAGTCTCTATCCAACAGACTCAATGATTGATCCCTAGTTATATCTATGGACAATGAAATGCCTCACCAATTTTTTAGAAGGGGATGTTGATCACCTAATTTTTCATGAATTCCCTATCTATGCCTAAACAGTCTCCTCCACAACCTCCTTGATTAGTGGTGGCCTAGGCAAAATTAGGCCTTAAATAGTGTTGTGCAAGTGTCTAAGAAGAGAAAGTCCCTACACCGCTACACATACATATATATAAAGTAATATAAATGTGTGATATCCTTTGCTCTCTCTTTCTTTCTCCATGAGACTTGAGGTGGACCTCCGCCTCAAAGTAAAACCAATGACAAATTTGTTATTTAAGTGTGGGTCTTGCTGGCCCCGACCCAAACCTGGTGTGTAAGATCACGACCCTTATTAATGTGTTTATTATTAATTGAGTGTACTTATAGTTAATAGTGGGATTGGTTTCTAAGCGAGTTTGGTTTAGTGTTAGAATAGTGTACGTGTGAAGTTTGATTCAATTTTGAGTGAGTTTGGTCCTAGTAAGGCGTGGTTTGCAATTTTGCGAAAATTATGAGGGGCTTTTTGTAAGTTCAGAATTCTGCAATTTTGGGTGCTTTGGGTAGATCTCATCATTTCTGTCACTTTTCTTTAAGGATGCATTTCAATCCAATGCTTCGAAGTCCATCATTTTCCATCATTTCTAAGTCCAAAAGTAGCCAAGGACCTCTTTGTAAATTCACAAAACCCATCCCACAACATAAGGGATTGATCCCCATCTCTTTCTGCTCTCTCTTTTCACTTCCTCTCTTTCTCTCCTCTCACCTCCTCCCACTCCCTTTCAAAGATCCATCGACTAAGAACTCCCAAGCTACCACCGCTGGCCAGTATTGACCTCGAAGCTCCTCCACACATCACCATCATCTTCTCCAAGCTTTCTTTTTCATTTTCCCTTCCTTTTGGTAAGCTTTTCTGCTTTGGTTTCCTTGTAGTTCAAACTCAATTGAGGGTAAGGTGTTGCATGCAAGCTTAGCTTCCCCCTCCTTATTTTGTTGTAGGTTTTGGGTTTTGGTAGTGGTATTGAGTTTAGGTGCTCAAGAGAGGACCTTAGAGCTAGGGTTTCTTTGGCTCCGAGTATTCCTAAGCAGAGGCAAGTGAACAAATATATATAAAAATTAATATGCATATGCTCTTATTATTGATTCATATTTAAGCCCATGTTAGCTACCCATTTCAAGTTTAGTTATGTTTTATTGTGGGTTTGGTGTGTGGGGAATTGGGCATTTATGTATGCATTCATGTGGGTGTGTATGTAGGTATATTAGGGTTGTTTGTGCTCCAAATAACTTTTTTCCTAAAGGTTATAGTTGAATGGGGTGATTTCCCCCTTAATCTAATTAGATTCAGCTCAAAACATTGTTTTTACGAGAGCTACTAATCATAATATTTTCACAATTAACGGTAGTATCAAAGGAAGGTAACCATAGTAACACAACAGTTGCAATTGCATAGAGTTATTTTCAGCCCTTTTGTAAGGTCTTTGACCTTATTGGGTTAGTTGGGCCCAACAGCAGGCTCATTGACCCGTTTATTTAGTAATTATTATAATTAATTATTTTTTAGATATTTAAGTGTGTTTAGATCATGAGAGAGTTTCTTTTATAGTTAGAATATTGTTTGCGAAGTTTTGTGCGATTTCGAGTTCGTTTGATCCTAGCAAGGGGTAGCTAGCAATTTAGGAAAAATTGAGTGTTTTTCCAAAAAATTTCAAACGTTGTAATTTTTGGGGTTCGTTGAAAAGGTCTCGTCGCGTTGATCATTTTTGTCTCTCGGCTTGTCGCCATTCAAGTGGTCCATTCCTTCACCAGACCCACTTAAGGGCAAACTGGTCTTTTTTCTCCCTCTCTTCTCCTTAAGAAGATATTAGCCCTAATTTCATTGCTAATCTCTGCAACAAAGGAACTCCAGCAGCCCTCTTCATCTTCCCCATCTTCTCAAGCTCCAGAACCCCTCCAGGACAGATCATCTCAGACGATCTGAACCGCTCATCTTCATCCTCTCAATCTCCTCTCTCTATTGATCTAGTTTGGTGAGTCTTTTCCTGCCATCAACTTTCTTAATCATTTCCTTTCAGTATAGATTTAGGTTTGTTCTTAATCTTTTCTTCCCTTCCTTCTTCTTTGTGTTCTAGATTGCTTTTGAGTGGGTTAGATCGTGGTTTTCGTGGTAGAAAAGTCTCCCCCAAATCTTTCCCATTTCCATTTTCTTCTTGGTTGAGGCAAGTAGATTTGCATTTTATGATTAAGCATGTGTGTATGTTTTCTATTAATTGGCTATGCTTTCTTGTTAGATTTCCCTAATTCCAAGCCTGTTTCTGATATTGATTTGGGATTGACATGCTAGATTAGGTTTGGGATTTAGGTTGGTTTAATTCGTAATTGGTAATCCTATGATGTTTTAATTCGCTAGAATGGATGTAAATGATGAATGTAATGGATGGGGAGCACGGTGGCTCATTTCTGCAGGTTTAGCCATGGAATGGCCTGAGGAGGAAGAGGGCAAAAACCCAAATTCGGGGGTTACAGTCTGCTATCCGATCGATCGGTCGCATTGTGCGATCGATCGAACAGTGAACATGCCCCAGTTAACTGAGGGTCGTCCACTGTCCGATTGATCAAACACTTTGTGCGATCGATCGGACAAAGGAAAACCAGCAGCTAACTAGGAGGTACCTAGGTCCGATTGATCAGTCGCACTGTGCGATCGATCGGATAGGGTGCACTAACTGGGATCCATTCAGTGCTGATCGATCAGACCTCTTGTCCGATCAATCGAAGGGTGCAAGTTCGCTGGACATGTTAACTTTGGATCTTTGTAACTTTTAATTCATCCGTTGGATTTCTACATGTAATATATCAATGAAAAGCCCTTGAGATGTAGAATCCAATGGTTTTAATTTCACCGCGATAAGAGGTTAGGAAGTGATGCTATACTTGAATTAATGATCTGGCTCATGTTTATTTGGAGACGAGACTATTAACCTAGGTTTGGACTTTAGATATTGGAAACCATAAACCTACTCTCACTTAACCATTAATGGGGATTGAAATCAAAGCACGTGGCTTGGTGCTTCGATGGATTATCTAGGTATTCGCGTATTACATATGGTATAATCGAATGTGTATGGAATTGTAGATGTTTAACATGATTGTACACCCAGGGATTTCCCTAGAAGCATCATTGATTTGATTCCACACGTACTCCGTTATAACATGTGGGGTATAGAGATAACACCACTTGCTTAGGTTTGGATTGTAATTACTCCTTTACTTGTTACATGTATCCATTGATGATGTTCCTTGTACACTCACTTGGTATAAAACACTTCATTAATTATGAAACGTAAATCCTTCTAGAGCTAGGAATTGGACCTGACTTAGAGTGTATCTTAGAAACCATGTCTCATGTATTTGATAAACATGACTGGCTAGCATATAAGAGATTATCATGTGAGCTGGACTTGTCTTGTATTGTTTTGAATGAGATAATCCCTATGCACATGTCTTTTGTATTGAGCTAGCCAGACTTACCTGTTTTGGTTTTTCGTGTGTCAACACCACTTCATTATTATTACATATCATGGCTAACTGCAGTTTGGGGTTTTATTGATGGGCCGACTACTTGGACATTAGGATGGGCAGTCAGCATAGGACGACGTCCATGGCGTTGAATAGTTGGGAGCGGGCTAGGACCGTGCTGCTATTCCTAGGACCGCGAGCTAGGATCCCCCTGGAGCTGGACTTTGGTATCAGTAGTCGAATTGGATTGTTACCAATACCTCAAGAGGTGGCTAGGACATCATCGAAGTCTCCCTCTTGATACTTGTATTGCATTGCATGAATGGTGGTTATTGCTAGTGATACTAGGATTCTGTTATTTTTCTGATTATTATTATTCTTGCTTTATGTTTAGCATTGTTCCTCGTATTCACATGATTATATCCTGTCATTATTCTAATACTTGATGCATGCCATGTTCATTTATATCTTATTTATCTATTGCTTAACATGTTGTTAACTCTATTCATTGGTATGCAGACACCTCAGGTGACTACTGTGAGGAGCAGGCCGGTGAGAAGATCCCAAAGGATCTCTAACCAGTTGAGGAGGAACGAGAGTGGTGTGCTAATGATGTAGAGTAGCGTCATCATTCCTAGCATGAGAGGGATTCAGTGGGATTCATTAGATTTATTTATTCATTTGTTATCTCTTGTTGAACCTTCATTATTGACATCTTTATTTCTTTTTAAATGGTCTTGGATATTGCGATGGCCATTGTAATAAATTAACTTCTTCGTTTAGTTCTATTTATTCTTGTTGCAACTTTAATTATAAATAAGATTGGTTATTCATTGTTTGATATTCCATATGTCTTAAAAGTGTACGAATTCCGTAGTTCATTAATGACTTAAGGCTTGAAATATAATATCTTCACAGCGGACTTACGATCCTTGGGCCTAAAGGACAAAAATTTTAATTAGTCCTAAATTTCACTCTTCGGATTGGGTTAATTCTCTAATCGGGTTCGGGGGACGTGACATAATGGTATTAGAGCAAGGGATGGTTTCTCATGGTAAAAATTGTAGAAACCATAAGACGCGTGCGAGGTTTTCGTTAGTCAGTAGGTTGATCTCTTAGTCTTATTTCTTGCATTGTTTGTTAGCTGGAGGCATATTGGAACTAACCTTGAATATTTTACAAGACAATGGCCAGTAGATCAACTCAAGCCAACAGTGTGCCACCACCAGAGGGTAGTTTTCTTCTCAGAACGGCCCTAAGAACCAGTTCCACCAATTCATGGCATCATTCATTAAGCCCCAAAAGGATTTGGCAGGTCAGAGTACAAAGTAGAATGAGAGTTAGGTTGTGTTCTAAGCTCAGATGCTTGAAGTGGTGCAGAAAGTGGGCCAGCCACAGGCCAAGGAGTATGACCTCAACGAGTTGGTTGAGAAGTTCGGAAAGAGGTTCCCATTAGAGTTTCATGGCATAGCGGACCCCACTGTAGCGGACGAATAGCTCGTCTAGATGGAGAAGATCTACGAAGTGTTCCAGTGCACAGGCATTCAGCGGTGCAACTAGTGGCCCACATGTTCCGTGGGACAACCGAGAGATTGTGGAAGATTGTCAAAAACCCGTATGAGGCAATCGCAGAGGATGGAGCCTGGAAGACTTCACGGAGCAGTTCCAAAAGAAGTTTATCCTAGAGCATTACAGGGATCAGAAGATGGAGGAGTTCGAGCATTTGGTACAAGGTGATTTGCCAGTACAAGATCATGAGATTTCCTTCACCCATCTATCCAGATTTATAAAGACTCTGATTGAACCCAAATTAGAGAGGGTTTGAAGTTCATTAGAGGACTGCAGGCAGACATCAAGATGCAAGTTTAGCACAGCAGGTTGATCAACTATGATGATGTGGTCAAGAAAGCATATTAGGCACGTGATCACATTGGAGTAGAAGAGGATCTTAGCGTTGATACCTCAGCCAAGGTCACAGAGTTCTTCATCCCAATTCTACTAGCAACTAGCGCCCAAGAGCTTACGGGTTGAACCTGTACTTCGACAGTTGCCTCATCGTATCACTTGCACTTATTGTGGAGGCAGTCATCATGTTCGTGATTGTAGAAAGTAGTTTGGTGCATGTTACCACTGTGGGGATACAAGGCACAAGGTTCGTTTTTGCCCAGTGGCACCACCCGCAATCCTAGCACCGGCGCCCAGGCCACTACATCCTGCGCAGCCATTGATACAGGTGCCTCCTGCATAAGCCACGCCCCAGCAGCAGCAGATGGTTGTCAGACCACCCCAGCCACCGCAACAATGTCCTCCAATACCACATCAACGATTTCAACAGAGATCTCCAGCACCACCCAGGCACAAGGCTCGTGGTCCGAGGCCACAGCAACAGTATTATTAGCAACATCCCCGGTAGGCAGGGAGAGCTTATGCTTTGACTCATGAGGAAGCAGAGGCGGCAGACAATGTTATAGAAGGCACACTTTCAATTTGTGGATTTGATGCTAAAGTTCTATTTGATCCTGCATCCACACACTCATTTGTTGCACCAGCTTTTGCACTTCACTTGGGGGAGGATAAGGAGACACTACCATATGATTTGATTGTAGCCACCTCTGCAAGTAGATCGGTACCGTGTAATGTTGTCTTCCCTAGATGTAGTGTTCAGATTGGGGAAGTTCAGTTGATCGCCAGTTTGGTCATCTTACCAATGTTAGAGTTTGATGTGATCCTTGGTATGAATTTGTTAGCAGAAAACTGAGCGGTGCTACATTATTTTAACAAGACCGTGGGGTTACAAGGTGAAGATGGTAGTGTTGAGTTTGTTGGAGCTAAGAAGCCCACCTCCACTTGGTTGATTTCTACATTGAAGGCAAAACGGTTGATTAGGAGCGATTGTGAAGGCATTATCGCGTTTATCGCAGAGGACAAGGAGTCCAAGACTGGTGATGAGATTCCAGTGGTGCGAGAATTCCTGGATTTGTTTTACGGATGAGATTCTTGGTTTGTCACCTGTTTCGTGAGTTAGATTTCATGATAGAATTACAGCCAGGTACAACACTTATTTCGAAGACCCCGTATAAGATGGGTCCAGCAAAATTGAAGGAGTTGAAGACTCAGATAATGGATCTGTTGGATTAAGGTTTCATTAGACCCAGTGTTTCACTGTGGGGAGTTCTAGTGATATTTGTGAAGAAGGACGGGACAATGAGGATGTGTATAGATTACAAACAGTTGAATCAGGTGACTGTTAAGAATAAGTACCCGTTATCGAAGATTGATGAGTTGTTCGACTAGTTGCAGGGAGCTTAATTTTTTTTTGAAGATAGATCTGCATTCCAGTTACCATCAGTTGCAAGTTAGGAACAAGGATGTTTCTAAGACTGCATTTCAGACTAGATATGGTCATTTCAAATTTTTTGTGACGCCTTTCGAATTGACGAATGCACTAGCAGTTTTTATGGCATTGATGAATAAGACGTTTGCCCCTTTCTTGTTTCAGTTTGTGGTCGTCTTCATAGATGATGTGCTGGTATACTCGAAGTCTAAGGAAGAGCATGAGCATCAGTTGAGCACATCATTGCAGGTTTTGAGGGATAACCAACTGTACGCTGAGTTGAGCAAATGTGAGTTTTGGTTGGAGCAAGCGGTATTTCTGGGCCACATTATTTCTAAGGATGGACTGACAGTGGATCCTAAGAAGATAGTAGCAGTTGTTAATTGGGCTAGTCCGCCGAATGTGATGGAGATTTATAGTTTTCTTGAACTTGCAGGTTACTATCGAAGGTTTGTGAAAGGGTTTTTTACCATAGCATCTCCACTCACTAAGTTGACAAGGAAGGATATCCCATTTGTGTGGACAGAAGGGTGTGAAAAGAGTTTCCAAGAGTTGAAGACCCGGTTGACTATAACACCCATACTTGCCTTATCCTCTAGAAGTGGAGGATTTGTGGTTTTCACAGATGCATCAAGGATAGGATCGGGCTGTGTTCTAATGCAGAATGACAAAGTGATAGCATGTGGGTCGAGGCAATTAAAGGATCATGAGAAGAAGTATGCCACACATGACTTAAAATTGGCAGCAGTGGTATTTGTATTAAAGTTTTGGAGGCATTATTTGTATGGAGAAATATTTGAGGTACATACAGATCATAAGAGCCTGCAATATATGTTTACACAGGGTGATCTGAATAACAGGCATCGGAGATGGATGGAGTACATAAAGAATTATTATTTTCCGATCAAGTACCATCCCGGAAAGGTGAATGTGGTAGCGAATGCTCTCAGTAGGAAAGCAACATTCAATGGATGTATAATGCCAGAATGGAGATGGATGGAGCAGTTCAGAGATATGGATGTGGAAGTATGGCTAGTCAATGAGAAAGTTCTAGTTGCTACTATGGGAGTTTGGGAGCCAGAAATAGTTAACAAGATCAAGGAAGCTTGGAAGAATGATCTAGAGTTACAGAGAATCATTAAGCTTGTTGATGACAAGTCAGAGTTCAGATTGATTGATGGAGTTCTGTACTGCAAGGACATGTTGTATATTCCAGATGTTCAAGACATTAAGTCAGAGTTTATGAAAGATGCACACCATACCAGATATTTTATTCACTCGGGGAGCATCGAGATGTATCAGAATTTGAAGAAACACTATTGGTGGGTGAAAATAAAGAAAGAGATTGTAGAATTTGTTTCCAGGTGTATGACTTGTTAATAGGTTAAGGCAAAGCACAAGAAGCCTCCTGGTTTGCTTCACTGATTGGAGATTCCACTGTGGAAATGGGAGAATATCACTATGGATTTCGTGTCAGGGTTGTCGAACACCAGGAAGGGCAATGATGTTATTTCGGTGATTGTGGATAGGTTGACTAAGTCGACACATTTTGATTGACACTTAAATGTGCAACATTTAACCGCAAGACTACGGTGTCGTTAAGTAGTAAAGTACTCAAGAGTCTGGATTATCAATCCCACAAGGAAAGGATAGAGAAAGCAATGAATCCAATTTAAGTGAGAGTTGAACTAAGATATAGCTAATAAAGACAATTGAAGTGAACAATTAAAACTATTAAACTAAATGTGAAAATGGAATTGAATCAATTGAAACGTGAAACAAAATTAAAACTACTCTAAGTAACAATCTAAAGTATGAAATGAATGAGATTTAAGCTAATCTAACAAACTACACTAAAGTAGTGGATGAATGGTGATGGAAATGGAAGATTTAAGGTGAAGATGTGGTGTGAAATGTGTAGGATTTTAAAACAAGTGATTTGAAATGTGGATCTAACAATCTAAAAGTGAAAATAACAAATTAAACAAAGATTTTAAATTAACAACAATAAAAAGAAGAGATTAGGCAATCCTAAATCCACTAAGTAAGTAATTAATTCAAACAATGGATGTTCTAATTCAATTCCCAAATCTACAATCCAATTAGCAATCTCTTGCCTAATTGGACTGTATGATATAGCAATGAAGATTAAAATAAAGAAAATAAAAAGCCAAGATCTTTGATCATAACCAAACTACCATAACAATTAATCATCAAAATCAAGTTACAAAAGATCAAAGATAAGGGCTTTAGAGCATGCTATGTGAGAGAACTTAATCAAACTACAAAGCATCAATTGAGATTATCCAAGCATCAAGTGTAGAGATAGAGCATGAGAAATAAGAGAGATTAACACAATTAGATCTAAAATCTACTAATTAATCAAGGCACAAATAGGGAATTTAAACTAAAACATGCATGTAAATTAACTAATCACATTACTTAGCTTCAAAAGGAGAGCCTAATCCAAGAGCTTTAGCCACTAAACATCAATAAAGAGCTCCAAAACTTCGTTAATTATCTTCAATTACATACTCTCTCTAGATTAGTTACAAAGAAGCTCCTAAATACAATCTAAAAATAAAAATGCAGAAAGACTCACTTGCCAAAGGATCCCCTCACTCTACAAATACATTTCAATTTATAGGAACATTGAAGACATTTGATTGGCTCATTTCATTTCACAAGGATTGCTTTCACTTGATTGGTTGCAACTTGAAGGCTTTTGATTGGCTTATTTGCTTTCACATGGATTGCTTGAATTTGATTTGGAGGCTTTTCATTGGCTCTTTTGCTTTCACATGGATAGCTAAAATGTGATTGGTTGCAACAAACTTTCCTTCCAAAAGGATATGTGTTTTTTGCTTTATGTGGTCCTTTTTTTGATTGGCTCATATCCTTTCACATGGATTTGTGACATGACAAGCTTTGATTGGTGGAGAGGTAAGGTGAGTTGGATGGAATATTTTATAGGTAAAAAAAACAATAATATATAATTATTGGGATTTGAACCCATAACCTATTTTATACCAACCCAAGCTCTAACCAATACACCAACCACTTATTTATGTTAGAAAATGACTTCTTTTATCCTTAAAGTCTTCTCCTCTTGCTTTGGAATTCTTTAATACTTCACCAAGATTTCTTCATGTAACCTCTTTATTTGAAATCTCTTCTTGATGCTTTGGGACATTAACCGGAAGGTTGGAATAATCACGGGGTCCACCTACACAAGAGAAATTACATAAAAATTCGCTACAAATAATCAGATTTATGCAAGATAATCCGATAATCCGTTAATGTAATAGAATGATAAAATCTCTGTGTAAAGCAAATGATATGCATAAGAGATGCCAATAAAATTCAGACTAATGAGGGGTGAAATATGCAATATTTAACACTCATCACACCCCCCAAACCTACCTTTTGCTAGTCTCGAACAAAAACTATAAAGGAAATATTTTTTCAGCGAATAAATCCTACAAAATTCTTTTTATTTTGAAAAGAAAATATTTTTGGTGTCCAACATTTTTTAGCAAGCTAATGAGAATGAATATCAAGTTAGGAATATTAGCCAACTCTTGAAGTTTTGTCAGTCAATACTTAAGTCTCACTGTGTATGTGTGTGTATTTAGCCAATGATCATGCAATCTTCAAGTCGAAGCTCATACAACCTTAATCCCCTTCAGAATACATTTCGCCTTGACTACAGCCTTACAGGTCATACTCTCAACAATGGAAGCACACAAATTTTACTGACTAACTCTCAGTATGTGAGTATGAACAAGGCTAATGACTCACATAATTGATGAAGAATGAAGTTTATGTATAGAAGGATTGATCTCATAGAACAGGATATAACCAATAGAAGGTGGAAATGCTAACTCAACTTCTCACTCATTCAACACCTAACATTTCCCAAGATCCAATAGGTCTTTCATAGGTTGTAATAGGGTTAGGGTTAATAGGTAGGATAAGAGTTAAATGTGGTTAAGAGTTCTTCAGAAGGTAAAGGTCTTCAAGTCTTCATAGGAATATCTTCCACAGTCTTCACTTTTTCCTTTTACTTTGTGTTCTTTATTCCACTCTATCTCTTTTTTTTTTCTCCTTTTCTTCTTTTTTTTTTTTTTTTTTTGGTTTTCTACATCTCTTTTTTTATTTGTTCTCATTTCTAATTTCTTTCTTCTATTTTTTTTTCTTTGGTTTCAACTTTCAAATTCCTTTATTCCTTTGTCATTCGTTTGTAAAACATCTATCTTTTGGTAGCCCATATGAAGTCTTCATCGCTAATACTCAAATCCTTCCTTTCCTCATGTATGCTTACCATTCTAAAAAACAATAGGTCAAAAAGGATTATATATATGTGGGTGATGGGGCTTGGGACAATTAAGAAAGGTTTCTTGTAAAATAGGCTCAAGAGGGTTACTAAGGGTATAAAATGTAATAGGTGGATTCAAAATTTGGATTTTTTTTAGAATGCCTATCATCTTCTCCCAAGTTCGGAAAAGTGATCATAAGCTACAAGTTAAGGTTTCTTTGCATTTTGATGTCACCTCTATGGTTAGAACAAGGAATAGCACTTATGAGATCGGAAGTGCTAGACTAAGAAGCTCTAGGTGTAGCTCTTCATTCTACTCAGGAATAGCACAGAAGAGTCCTCACCCAAACGAATATAGATAGGCTCAATCGCTCAATGGGTTCTAGTCTCCACTAATGATTCTTTCGGGTCTCTCAGAAGTAATTTGCTCTTCTTTTAGACTACACTCATGTGGCTAAATGTGTAAAAAGGTTATAAGACTTGTATCTATGACAACTCTTCAAGCTAAAATCTATGGACAATTTTTTAGGGTTTTTAGTATAAATGGGAAGCAAAACAACTTATGTATATATAAAATGCAATGAAATGCAAAGCCTCACCCCCAAACCTATCCTAAACATTGTCCCCAATGTTTATGCAGAACAGAAATAAAATAGGGCAATGAAGATAAATTGAAATTTCTCACCATGGGGTGCTAACACACGGGTATATTGGGTTGCCTCCCAACAAGCGCTAAGTTTAACGTCTTCAGCCGGACACAACTAACATGGTATGAATCTAGTTTATCCAAGGTCCACAAGAAGGACCTCCTCAACAACATTCTCGGAATCTACAAACTCAAGGTACTCTTTTAATCTGTGTCCGTTCACTTGAAAGGTGCTACCATCTCTGGGATTCAAAAGTTCAACTGCACCATGGCAATGGACTGTCTGAATGACATAGGGTCTTGACCATCGAGACTTCAGCTTGCCTGGAAATAAGTGCAATTTAGAGTTATATAGCAAAACTTTCTGGCCAGGATGGAACTCTTTCCTTATAATTCTTTTATCATGAAACATTTTGGTCCTGGCCTTATAACTCCTTGCACATTCATATGATTCATTCCTCATTTCTTCCAGTTCAGTAAGCTGCAGTTTCCATTGGACCCCGGCCTTTTCTAAGTCAAAGTTTAGGTGCTTGATCACCCAATATGCTCGATGTTCTAGCTCAATAGGCAAGTGACATGCCTTGCCGAAGACCAACCTGTACGGAGACATTCCGATAGGTATCTTGAAGGCTGTACGATACGCCCACAGTGCATCATGGAAACGCAAAGACCAGTCTTTCCGATTTGGATTGACTGTCTTCTCCAGGATGTTCTTGAGCTCATGATTGGAAATTTCTACTTGCCCGCTAGTTTGGGGATGATATGGTGTGGCAACTTTGTGCGTGATGTGGTACTTCCCCATTAAAGCTTGAAATACTCGGTTGCAAAAGTGCTTACCACCGTCGCTGATGATTACGCGGGGTATACCAAAGTGAGCGAAAACTTGGTTTTTCAAAAACTCAACCACAACCTTGTGGTCATTGGTCTTGCAAGGAATGGCCTCTACCCATTTAGACACATAATCAACCGCAACAAGAATATACTGATAACCAAAAGAAACGGGAAATGGTCCCATAAAGTCTATACCCCAAACATCAAACAACTCAACGATCAAGATAGGTTGTTGGGGCATTTCATTCCTCTTAGAGATCCTCCTTAATCGTTGACACCGGTCACAATTCCTACAGTGCTCATGTGCATCCTTGAAAAGGGTAGGCCAAATAAATCCAGATTGCAGCACCTTTGCTGCTGTCTTTTTACCAGAAAAATGTCCCCCGCAAGCATGGTTATGACAAAATTCAAGTATGCTCTTCTGGTCCATCTCGGGTACACACCTCCTAATGATTTGGTCAGGGCATTATTTAAATAAATAGGGATCATCCCAAAAATAGTATTTAGCCCTAGACAAGAAGCGAAATTGGTCATTTTTTGACCAATTGCTTGGTGTTTTCCCGGTCACCAGATAGTTAACTATATCTGCATACCACGGGGTTTTACTATCAATTAACAACAATTGCTCATCTGGGAAGGTTTCTAAAATCAGATTGTCATCAAAGGAATCGACAATCAAATGCGAAACATGATCAGCTACTACATTTTCAAACCCCTTCTTATCCCTTATCTAAAGATCAAATTCTTGCAAAAGCAGTATCCCCCTGATCAGCCGAGCTTTGGCATCTTTCTTGCTCAACAAATATTTCAATGCGGCATGATCAGTAAAGACAATGACTTTTGACCCTATGAGATAGGATCTGAACTTATCCAATGCGAAGACGACAGCCAGTAATTCCTTCTCAGTGGTGGTATAGTTAAGCTGTGCGTCGTTAAGGGTCCTACTAGCATAGTAGATGACGTGAGACAATTTGTCTACCCTCTGTCCCAGCACAACTCTGAGAGCATAATTGGAGGCATCACACATCAATTCAAAAAGTTTCATCCAATTAGGAGGACGGATAATGGGTACAGATGTCAACTCTCGTTTCAAACGATCAAATGATTCTAAACATGTAACAGAAAAATTAAAATTAGCATTATTTGCCAAGAGACCACAGAGAGGGCGCACAATTTTGCTAAAGTCCTTGATAAAGCGCTGATAGAAGCCTACGTGGCCCAAAAAGGCTCTCACCTCTCGCACAGTTTTAGGAGGGGGCGGGTTCACAATCAAGTCGACCTTAGCTTTATCTACTTCAATGCCCTTACTTGACACAATATGACCCAAAACAATTCCTGATTTGACCATAAAATGACACTTCTCCCAGTTCAAGACCAGGTTCTTTTCCTTACATCTTTGCAATACTAGGGTCAAATGGTGTAGACATCTATCAAAACTCGAGCCAAAAATAAAAAAGTCATCCATGAAGACTTCCAAAAATCTCTCCACCATGTCTGAGAAAATGCTCAACATACACCTTCGAAAAGTCGCAGTTGCATTGCACAGGCCAAACGGCATACGCCTGTAGGCAAATGTGCCTCTCTTGGTCCTCAGGGGAGATATGGATCTGGTTATACCCTGAATAACCACCCAAGAAGCAATAGAAAGCATGGCCAACTAATCTTTCCAACATCTGATCAATGAAGGGTAATGGGAAGTGGTCCTTCCTGGTCACTAAATTTAATTTTCTGTAATCAATACAGACTCTCCAACCTGTTTGAATACGGGTTGGGACCAGCTCATTGTCCTTGTTGGCGACAACGGTTATGCCAGATTTCTTGGGTACTACTTGGACAGGACTCACCCATTGACTGTTAGAAATCGGGTAGATAATGCCAGCGTCTAAAAGCTTGATCACTTCTCCCCTCATTACTTCCTTTAGGACTGGATTCAGTTGCCTCTATGGTTCACGAGATGGTTTGACACCTTCTTCAAGATGAATCTGGTGCATAACTATAGAGGGATTGATTCCTTTAATGTCCGAGATGGTCCAACTTAGGGCACTCTGATGGCCTTTCAGCACATCCAGTAATTTCTTTTCCTACTCTTCCTCAAGGTTTGAGGCAATAATTACTGGGTTGCTAGCAGAGGGCCCCAAGTAGGCATACTTTAAATTCTCGGGTAATGGTTTCAATTCTAACTTGGGTGGCTCAAAAATAACGGATTCTTTTTCGACCTTAGATTCAGAGGTGGATGTAAAGATAGGCTCAATTTTCTACTCCTTGAACTAAACTGGTCATCACATTTTCAACTCAAGGCCCTGTTTGATGTTGTACATTCTAGGCTTCTGGATTCATGTCTCATCTCTCTCTAAGTCTTTCCTGTTACTGCTCCAATTTTGTGAATTTTCTGCAAGCTTGACAAGGAATTCATATGCTTGATCGGCAGTTTGATTCATGAATTCTCCTTTGTGCATTGATTCATTCAAGATACGCTGGGGGTCCGTAAGACCTCTATAAAAGAAATGTATCAACTCTCCTTTGTCAATCCTGTGATGTGGGCATTTGATCAATAGGTCATGGAATCTCTCCCAGGTTTCAGAAAACTCTTCCTCGAGTCATCCCCTAAAGTTCCTAATGGCATTCCTAAACTGCTCAGTTTTGCTCACTGGGAAAGATTTGGACATAAACTTTTTGGCAATCTCATCCCATGTGGTAATAGAGTTTCGAGTCAAGGAATTCAACTAGGCGGCTGCATGATCTTTTAGCGAGGGGGAAACAACCTAAGCTTGACGGCTTCACTATTCAGATTTTGATTCTTAAATGTCTGGCATATGGTCAGGAATTTGTTCAAATGAATATAGGGTTGCTCACACTCGGATCCATGGAATTTTGGTAGCATGTTGATGGTGGGGGGCCGAATTTCAAATTGGGCCGCATTATTTTCTAGCAAAACTATACAACCAGGTGAATTGGATGAAAAAGGTGCAAATAGTTCATTGAGGGTCTTTTGCTGCAGGTTTTGGGCAGCCATTGTGGGTACTATGGGTGGGGCAGGTAAAGCAAGGTAATCAATCCTCACTAATCGGCTTTGATCACGTATCCACACTTGCATACAACTGCGACTAACCTAGCAATGCAATGGCCCGCTCAACGAAATGAATGCAACATAACAAAAATTTGAAAACTAAATGAAAAAGCTAATCTAAACTAAAGTTACCTAAAAGAATTTTAGACAGCTCCTAACTGTGAAGATGACACTCTGGCCTCCAACCTGGACCTATGAAATGGAAGTTCTGGCCAGTTAACCCACAGGTAGATGGTGGGATCACAACGTGCTAGGCGAAGGTTCCTCTTAAAAACCAACTCCTCGAACAACAAAGTTGTCTCCCTATTTGGCAAGATGGTGCCAAGGGATAAGGTTTGCTTAGGCACCAAAAAGTCCACCAAGGCACACAATTGGCACAACCACAGTGGTCTTCCCTAGTGAGCTCGTAACCTAAGGTCACGTTTCTACTCAATTTTATTATGGTTTATTGGTCCTAAACTAAGTGATAATTAAAATAAAATCCTAAGGGCAAGGAGACGGTGATGAAATCCGAATCCTTATCTTGTTGGGGTAATTTACCCTTACTAGTAGTGCATCAAATTACAAGTATATTTGAAACAATTACACTACAAAGCAAGGAACAACCAACAATGTAAATCTGCTTGCAAGGGATTCGCGGGGGTTAGGAAATGCAAACCTCCCGATTTATTTTGAGGGACGAATTGGTTGTTATCAACTCACATCACGGACACCAATTTCCGTGTACGAATGTGGGGCCGCGACAGTATAGTCCAACCGTCCTCCTTCACTGCAAGCAATTTATTGAAATTCTAAACAACTAACTACTTAAAGCAAGTAAAGTACGTAAAGTAAAATAAATGGGTCACGGGCCGACCCACAACCAAAATTATTACAACTTTGATAATACATACCTAATACAACCAACTAAGAAAGCAAAAAAAAAAGTCTAAACTAATCCTAAACTAGGAAAACAAGTAAAATCTTCAAATTGTCCAATGCACTTTTCCACTTTCCTTTGCTCCAAGTGAGGACTTCTTTACAAAATAAACACAAAGAATGTGTAGAATCCGTAAGGAAAATAAAGGAAAGATAAAAAGTACACTAAGTTAAAAATTAGTTCAACCCTATGAAATTCAACGCTTTTCGATGCCGTTCCCCGGCAATGGTGCAAAAAAACTTGATCGACACTTAAATGTGCAACATTTAACCGCAAGACTACAGTGTCGTTAAATAATAAAGGACTCAAGAGTCCGGATTATCGATCCCACGAGGAAAGGATGGAGAAAGCAATGAATCCAATTTAAGTGAGAGTTGAACTAAGATATAACTAATAAAGACAATTGAAGTGAACAATTAAAACTATTAAACTAAATGTGAAAAATGGAATTGAATCAATTGAAATATAAAACAAAATTAAAACTACTCTAATTAACAATCTAAAGTATGAAATGAATGAGATCTAAGCTAATCTGACAAACTACACTAAAGTAGTGAATGAATGGTGATGGAAATAGAAGATTTAAGGTGAAGATGTGGTGTGAAATGTGTATGATTTTAAAACAAGTGATTTGAAATGTAGATCTAACAATCTAAAAGTGAAAATAACAAATTAAACAAAGATTTTAAATTAACAACAATAAAAAGAAGAGATTAGGCAATCCTAAATCCACTAAGTAAGTAATTAATTCAAACAATGGATGTTCTAATTCAATTCCCAAATCTACAATCCAATTAGCAATCTCTTGCCTAATTGGACTGGATGATATAGCAATGAAGATTAAAGTAAAGAAAATAAAAAGCCAAGATTTTAGATCATAACCAAACTACCCTAACAATTAATCATCAAAATCAAGCTACAAAAGATCAAAGATAAGGGCTTTAGAGCATGCTATGTGAGAGAACTTAATCAAACTACAAAGCATCAATTGAGATTATCCAAGAATCAAGTGTAGAGATAGAGCATGAGAAATGAGAGAGATTAGCACAATTAGATCTAAAATCTACTAATTAATCAAGGCACAAATAGGAAATCTAAACTAAAACATGCATGTAAATTAACTAATCACATTACTTAGCTTCAAAAGGAGAGCCTAATCCAAGAGCTTTAGCCATTAAACATCAATAAAGAGCTCCAAAACTTCGTTAATTATCTTCAATTACATACTCTCTCTAGATTAGTTACAAAGAAGCTCCTAAATACAATCTAAAAATAAAAATGCAGAAAGACTCACTTGCCAAAGGATCCCCTCACTCTACAAATACATTTCAATTTATAGGAACATTGAAGACATTTGATTGGCTCATTTCATTTCACAAGGATTGCTTTCACTTGATTGGTTGCAACTTGAAGGCTTTTGATTGGCTTATTTGCTTTCACATGGATTGCTTGAATTTGATTTGGAGGCTTTTCATTGGCTCTTTTGCTTTCACATAGATAGCTAAAATGTGATTGGTTGCAACAAACTTTCCTTCCAAAAGGATATGTGTTTTTTGCTTTATGTGGTGCTTTTTTTGATTGGCTCATATCCTTTCACATGAATTTGTGACATGGCAAGCTTTGATTGGTGGAGAGGTGAGGTGAGTTGGATGGAATATTTTATTGGTAAAAGAATAATAATAATAATATGCAATTATTGGGATTTGAACCTATAACATATTTCATACCAATCCAAGCTCTAACCAATATACCAACCACTCCTTTGTGTTAGAAAATGACTTCTTTTATCCTTAAAGTCTTCTCCTCTTGTTTTGGAATTCTTTAACACTTCACCAAGATTTCTTCAATAAGATTTCTTCATGTAACTTCTTTATTTGAAATCTCTTCTTGATGCTTTGGGACATTAACCGGAAGGTTGGAATAATCACGGGGTCCACCCACACAAGAAAAATTACATAAAAAATTGCTACAAATAATCAGATTTATGCAAGATAATCCGATAATCCGTTAATATAATAGAATGATAAAATCTCTATGTAAAGCAAATGATATGCATATGAGATGCCAATAAAATTCGGACTAATGAGGGGTAAAATATGCAATATATAACACTCATCACATTTCTTGCCATTTAAGACTGGTCAGTTTATGGACAAGATGACTAAGATGTACAGGGATACTATAGTCAAATTGCATGGAGTGCCTAAGTCCATATAGTATCCGATCGAGACACTAAGTTTGTGTCTCTGTTTTGGTCTCCGTTTTAGTTATCTATGGGTACTCAGTTGATGTTCAGTATAGCTTACTACCTTCAAACAGATGGACAGTCAGAGCGTACCATTCATACATTGGAAGATCTTCTCAGAGCATGTGTTTTGGATTTTAAGGAGAGTTGGGATGAAAGTTTGCCTTTGCATGAATTTGCCTATAATAACAACTATCATTCAAGTATTGGTATGGCACCATTTGAGGCATTGTACGAACGGAGATGCAAGACTCTGGCAGTTAATCGTAGTATCCTCAGGTTAACCATAGAACTTAGGTTTCCTGGGTTAAGGAACCTAGAGATTTGGAATTTTTAGCATGGCTTAGGACCCCTGGCCTTGCCTAATGATGAATATGAATGAGCCATACGATAAGGGAATGCGTGAGCTATACATCTCTTTACAAAGTGTTTGGGAATCATGCAGGGTACAAACAACTTGGAGGTGTGACGATGCGGGGAAAATGTAATTCCATACACCATCAAAAGCACTAAGGCATTATGACTGGAAATCAATGACCCCGTACCTCACGGGGCCGAATAGTGATATGTCCATATGTGGAAATCAATTAAGGACCGAGGCTTGGATTGTGAAGATTCCTTGACTTGTATGTAATTGATTATGGTTTTGAATATTCCTTTATTGATTATCTAGGTGCTTTGACCATGTTCCTTTATTGATTAGTATTTGTGCAAGTTGTGAGTCATGTGGGAACTTAGATGGACTTAGGACTTTCCATAGATTATCATTTGTTAGTTTGGTTTGTTTTGTTTAGCAATTTTGTTATTGTCGTTGGAATTCATCATTGTGTTTGAGGCCGGGTAGCTTTGAATTTAATGGATTTGGGATTTTTCAGGGTTTTTACTTTGATGATGGAATTTGATGGTTTTGATGGATTTTAGAGCATTCATTTGACAAATCTTGTTCATGTAAGATAAGACTAACACAACACTTTGTATCTTTGTTATCTTTGAGTTAGGTACCACTCAGCTATTAACGTCCGACACAGCTTGAGCTCCTTTGTAGAAGGACCCTTTTATTGTGTGATCTATAGATTGTCTTTATTAGAAAGTGTACACTGCTAGGTACCTCAAGTAAGGCTTTGATGTTGTTTCCTTGATATCGTACTGGTCAGCATACTCCGTGTAATCATTGGTTGGACTCTTATCCCACGCATATTCGCCACTACAACTCAGTTAGAGCACAGGATAGCACTATCCCGTGGTTTATTAGCTTATGTGATTTTGCCTATTTGTTAGGGTATTGATGTTTAGCTTATTATCTTTATCTGATTTTGTAATTGAATCCATTCATTGCTTCGTTACCTAAACGTCTCTCGTTATTGCTTAACTAATCACATTGTCATTATTCCATCTGATGCATCATATCCTCCTATTTATATTTGTTACCCTGCCAGCTATTATAGCTTGATGATTATACTCTTGGTGCTTAGGTACCTAACCATCCATTGAGCTAAGATTAAGGTTATCCAAAAGAATACTCCAGACAAGTATGGGGAGTGGATTGCCGACAACATAGTATGAGTCATCATGCCCATCACCTAAGAGCTTCATGGTAGCTATGTGGGGATCGCCCTCAATTCTTTTTGTAGATCTTTTGTTCAATGCCCATAATTAGGATGGCCCTTGAACTAAAGTCTTTTCATATATTTTGTCTCAACTTTAATTATAGTAATGGAACTTATGCCTTGCCCTTTAAATTGTTCATAGTATAATAATCCAATATTTGATATTAATGAAGCTTCCGTAGCGAATGTCTTAGTGAATGCACAATAAACTTCAATCCACATAATTGAGGGCCACAATCATACTAACATTAGAAAATTTTAATCGGCCCCCATTTTCTCACCCGGGATGTGATTTAATGATTAATTAGGTCTGGTGGCATCACATGGTGCTTTCCTATTCTTAATCATAATTACCCACCACGATTGTTATAATAGGACCCATTATCAAAATGGTTGTAATCCAAAAGTCATCATTTTTCTCATTGAATGTCAACAATTAAGTAAATCATCCCCTACCATTGTAGGCTATGTGTTGATTGTATGGCTGCATAAGTTCAATCCCTTGTAACGAAAAATAAAAACCATTCCTTTACATGCTAGTCGTTATTTTCTCTTTGCATTTGTTGATGAAACCAATCATTTTAAATGGAAGGTTACAAGTTGCCTTAAAGTTATAAAATAAATGAATAGGTTCTCAAAAAGAAAACCCCATTTTTGTCTGCTACAATGCTAAAAGATGCCATTAATTATCAAATTATGGGATGTTTATGGAAAAAAAAGTTAAAATTCTTAAAAAGGGTAATTAAGAAATTTAAGAAATTATTGAAAGTCTGAGATCTGAAGCAGGGGGGCCATTGAATAGGGTGAGATTAGATTTATGCCAATTATATTAAATCTTAACTAGAAAATTGCGGAAGCTATCGATAAACAATCACCACAACATTCAAACCACAACACTTCGATATATAGTTGTTCAGCCCTAATACCTACATCCACTGCTGGCTTATGTTCCTACACCCCACTGGATTTTTCACTCTCTCAATCTTATGCTTTTCAATAGACGAAGCAATAGCCTTTATAATATGTTTTTCAATAGGCTAAACAATAACCTCTACACTATGCTTTTCAATAGTTTCACGCCCCAAAACAGCTTCTGCAGTGGTCTGATCTCGGAGAACGTGAATTGGGAATAAGTAAAAATAATATCTCTCAGGATCCACGTGTGAGAGGATAACAAGATTCCATCACAAGAAAGAATATTTTGCGGAAGCTTACATAACATTGCGACCCGTAGCCCATGGTCATCGGAGTTCGTGTCGCACTCAACCTGTTCAGCAATAAAGCTGTCATATCAAATATACAGAGCTGACAGTAACAGGCTGATCATTACTCAAGCATGTTCAAGTTATAAATTAAGCAAGTGCATTAATTACAATCCCAAGGTAAAAGGCTAACAAAAGTCGAACAAAACTACAAACTAAGAACAAATACTACCTAGATGTGTAACGTAACTCCGGTGTCAAGCACGATGTCTACATGACATCACTGACACAACAAACCTACAAACAAGCAGCTCCACAACCGTCTACATGCGTACTTGCTCGAGACAAGAACCTGCTACTTAGAGCACTAAAGTATAATATATCAGATACAACGGTCTGGCAGGTGATTGAAATAGACAAAATACATAGTTGAATATATTGGTCAATTAACGTATGATAAAACATGACATTTTATCAAAAGATGCAAATGTCTACTCAAGTGTAAAACAAAAAACATGATAAATCACTATTCTTAAACCATGGTTAATAAATCTGTGAAAACCTATAAACAAGATGCAAGATCGAAATCTGGCATGATTACATAATAATATCATGATTGGCAAACCTACGTTGACCCCATCCTTCTCCATCATAGAAGATGATAAGAGCAAACAAGACAAGATCCTAAGCCACACGAGGTGGTCAGGGTCCGACTACAGAACCGGACGCACGTACAAAATATAACCAATCTGCAGACGGTCCATGTAATTTAAGGATACCAGACCAGCTGATCAAGCAGACAGAATAGTCCAAATTCAATGGTGTCTACTCAAATTCATGAATGCACAAGACAAAAGTACATTTATAAGACAAGTCATGAAAAATGGGAAACTACTTATCAAGACAAGACAAAATATCCTCCGTCACTCTAGGTGGACGGAGCAAGCAAGACAAGACAAGATGGTATAGGCTATTAACATATAAAAGCATGAGAAGTAGTCCCCTCAAGGTTCCTTAATCAAGAGTTTTTAAGAAGCAAAGCTCAAAATCCATAAAAACACAATATAAAGATCTAATCATGTGACATGTTAAGAGGTTTAAGGATTAACCACTGGATTTCAAACACACATCACGAAGACACATTAAAACCATTTCCCGAAGTACTAAAACTAGTCATTTTTAGTAAAACATGTAAAACTTGTCAAACCAAGGGTCATTCGGACACGAGGATAACATTTTAAACAAGTAAAGTTGAATCATTCAAGAAAATCGGGTATTCCCAAATAAAAACAAGTACGTGCAAATAAAACTCTTATTCAATGTCCGACCTATCAAAATAAGTACTCCATACATATACTAAGACCGCATCATTTGACCCCTTGTGTATTTGAAGCCCGAATGTTGGATTTTAGAAATAATTTGGTGCTCCTGAAGGTAGACAACATTCCAAGTTCCAAGTACACATTAGCAAGTTGACTACTCTGCATATTCTTGGTTTTTTATCTTCACAAAATTCCACCCAAAAACACCCTTTTTCAAGCTCTTGGTGAGCAGTCGGCTAGCCGCTAGTTGACCTCCTAACCTTTGTTAGGAAAATTCTTCTCTCAGGAATTCTAACTGACTAGGGGTCGGTCAGTTGTTGGCTAGCCACCAGCTGACTGCCCACCTTCGGGAATTTGCATTTCCAGTTCTGTTTCAAGTCCCTCTTTCTCTCTTTTCAAATCAATTCTTTCCTCGTCATTCTCCAGCATTCCCAGAGCCTACATGCCCTCCAAAAGTTCAATTCTCCAACAATTTCAAAGCCAAACCCCTCATTCTTCCATAAATCATCCATTGCTATAAATATCATTTTCAAGAAGTAGAATCAAGAACTAAACAAGAACTTAATAAAGGCTGAAATAAGAATCCATAAAATAACATTGAAAATGTGACATGCAAGTGTACATATTTGATGCTAATAACTAGATTAGCAAATAAACAGGATGGATCAAACACGTAATAGATGAAAGACATGATTTATAAATAAAATGCCCAAAATAACTAGCATGCTCAAAAACAAACAAAATCAGTCACTTGCCTTGGCCTCTAGAACTCTAAGACCACCCTCTAATCTCATCAATTAGACCTTAGCACATCTATGGAACAAAACTCCCAAAATACAACTGAAAATTGCTTAAAAATAGGAAAATAATCAAAGAAGATGAACTAGATCTTGCATGTTGGAATGCTAGGCCTCCAAGGGTTCCTCTACCATAATCTAAAGGAGGAAAAGAGGTCTCATACCTGTAGGACCTGAAACCAGAAAGAAAGAGTTCAAATGAGGGCTGCCTAGCTTGGTTTTGCACAAGAATGGCATCTAGAGAAAGCTTGGAAGGTGGGGAAGAGGATATATACTTAGACTTCCAAATGGCAAGAGATTGGTAAAGAATTGAGAGAGAAATGAGAAAGGGAAGCAGAGGAAGGAGCTCAGCTGAAACTCAGCTGAGTTGCTGTTCAGGGACGGTAGAAATGGGGAAGAAAGGAGGTGGTCTATATATATATATATAAAGTCATGTGTGGGGCCCACAACTAATAGCACTTCGTGGGCTCAAAGATGGGCTTTCTGGGACTCGGATGAATTTGGTGAAGAAGAGAGAAAAGATCGCCATAAAATCTAGTTTTTAAAATGTATATTTTTGACATGGTTTTGAAAATTCAAAATTTGGGCTCAGATTTCCATGTAAAAAGGTTGCTTTTGCCCCTAGGGCTAGAAAACTGGTTTTTTGGGCTACGAATGGGAACGAGGTGAACACGATAGTTGTTGGGGGCTAATTTGACCTATCAAAAGAAATAAAAATTAGAAAATTTCAAAATCAAGGACAATCCCTCTATGCTTACACGTACAACCCAAGGCATCCTTGGGCGTGCCAGAATAGGTCCAAATACTCTTAAAATTCCCTAAAGTTATAGAAAAATTATTCTAATCCACAAACCAATTCGATTAAGCTCAAGTCTCACTTGGAGAACTAACCTACATCTAAAACTGCACTAATCACGAAAATTAGGGGTCTGGGTCTTACAAATAGGTAAGCAATAACCTTTACATATTATGCTTTTAAAAGGCTTAGCAATAACCTTTACAATATTCTTTTCTAGGCTAAGCAATAACCTTTACAATCCTAATATTTTCTCTCTAAAATGTATTTAGCTAAAGTACACTTAAAGAGATACAATTTAAGCTCAGTACAACGCCTCTAAATAGCTAGGCTGATATGAAAGTGATATTATAAGTCACACACACTCTATAAATGTCAATGTTTATGCATGATATCCTCAATCAAATGTAAAAACAAAAGCTCCTAAATGTATTCCAAATGGTTTTAAAAATTTAAATCATAAAAGCATTTGATTGAGGTTGGAATGCTAATCACATGTTAAAAATAACTTGTAAAAGATATACCTATCTAGTCCAAGAAAGTTGTGAAGTTTTAAAACCAAAACATGTGTTGCATGAGATATTCAATCAACTTTAACAGAGTAAGATCAAGTATGTATGCCTAAGGCATTTGAAAGTGAAAATCACAAAAAGAGATTCAATTGAAGCAAGATACAAATCACATGTAGTTTAAAAACAACTTGAAAATGACTATCAATGCTACGCAAGTTGTGACAAATTTCAAAATCTAATACATGTGATTTGTGAGTATTGTTGAATCCAAAACATAAGGTAGACTGAAAGTGTTTTCCTTGTGATGGAAAATAAGAACCAAAGATTTAACAAAGTATATGAGTCATGTTACATGTGATTTCAAAGGTGATTGCAAACATGATTCAATAAGATATACCAATTTGAGTCCAACTTGGTGTGAATCAAAGTTAAGCATCCAAAATAACAAATCAATTCACAGTGATGTCTAAGTTGAGAAAGATGCAACAAATCATAATTAACATGCTAAAATAAATTTACTAATAATTTAAGCAAAGGATGAAAATATATGATGAGGAAAACAAAGCTTACTTAGATGATTTAACTTATGACTCCAAGCATTAACTTCCCTTTTTTACCGTGTAGCCTTCCTTAGCTCACTCCCTTTGTTTGGCCTTAAATTAAACTCCTCAAGGAGTTCTTCTTGATTCCTCAATTTTGGCCTTGGAATGAGCTGGTTTATATAGAAAAAATTGTCCAACGACTAGTTGTCGGTTAACCCCCTTAACCAAGTTCCTAATAGTCATATACAACGGCTAGTTTGACCCCTAGTCAAAACCATTATTTTGAACTTCGGTTGAGTGTTATTTAATGTTGATACAAAACATGTCACTTTACCTCTTCATACACTTTCAATATCATAGAAGTTACAGGAAGCTGGATCCAACTACAACAGGCAATGCTACTTCTAGCATTAGATCTTGTTAAAACCTTCCAGAAACTTCAAGATACTTCAAAACAATCATAAGAAGAGTACACATGCAGTTTTGGGCCATTTCAACATCATTTGGCCTAAGTTCACTCTTCTAGTAGAAAAACAGGAGCTCCCGGCGGCGGTAAAGCTAAAGACCTTGTTTCACAAAACAAAGCACACGGTTGGTCTAAAAAATGCCATCAGAAGGCTCTACATCAAATTCTAGGCCATTTCGACACCGTTCGGCCTAAAATGCAAAAAGCCGCATTCTCCATACAACAAAGTCAACCCTTCCGACGACAATAGCATCAGAGGCATCAGATCTTCAATCAGAGCATATCAATGATCTCAAAAATATTTCCAAGAGGCTCTATGTCAATCGACAACGTTTTGCCTAACTTCAACCCTCAAACAACAAAGCCATGCCTCCCGGTGGCGAAGACCACTGAGCCCATGACTCATCAAATAAAGTAGATGGATGGTCCCAAAATGCTTCCAAGGGGCTACATGTCAAGTTTCAAATCATTTCGATATCATTTGACTAGACTTTGACCCCTGGGAAGCTAAATCAGGTCTCCTGACGACGGAGCCCATTGGGACCATGATTTGCAAATAAGAGCTAACGAATCATCTTAAAGTATTTCCAAGAGGCTCCTTGGCAAATTTCAGGTCAATCGAACACCGTTTGACCGTACATTAAAGCGCGGTGTCTCCCTTGCAACAAAATCAAGTTTGGTGGTGATAGGACCCCACACGACTTCAAAACTTAAACAGAAGCATGTGCTTGGTCTTATTTTTTGCCCATGATGCTTCACCTTAAATCTTGGGTTATTCCAACATCATTTGTCCTAGTCTTGGCTTCTGGCGGCAAATCGGCATCCCTAAGCGACAAAATCTTTAGCTTTCTCGAAAATAAAAAAATTTTCCCTCCATGTTGCACAACTTCTCGTCAAGTTTTCTGTAGCGAAATCATTCCAAAAATTGTACAAAAATACTAAAAGAAATATGCCAAAGAAGAATGGCACAAAAAAAAAAAAAAAAAAAAAAAAAAAAAAAAAAAAACAGAAAAAGGCCGAAAAAGGGGACCAAATGGGCCCATGGTCACCAGTGACCCTAGAAAGCCGGCCGGGTTGCCGGACTTCTACAAGAAAACCCATTTTTTGGGTCCTTTTCGCGCTTCAGCTAGTTGGCCTCTGTGACTTTCCAAAAATCTGATTTTCGAGGCATGAAATCCGTCAATCTTTGACAACATCAAGGATTCTCCTTCGAAATTGCCAACCGGCCAACCAAAAAAGCAAACTCTTTGCCTTACAGATTGAGAAATCGACATGATAGATAATATTGGCCTACTAGTAGCAACCAATGCCTGAAATTACATGGTCATCCTATGACAATTGGCATGAGAAACCCACCAGTGATCAAGGCTCCCTAGGTCGAGGATAGAATTCCAAAAGATGTGGCATGGCTTGCAACCTTTCATGTATTTTGGCGGCCACTTAATGTGGTTAATTACCCATTTTTATGACAAATGAATGTGGTTAGTTACCCATTATCATAGATGGCCTAATCAGAATCCAAGAAAAATGAATTACAAAAAATATAAATTAAAATTTATAATTCCTCCCATAATGGAGCATAAATGCATTTAATGCATTTAAAACCTATAAACTTCCCCCCATGGCCACCAAAAGCCTATAAAAGGAGCCCATTTCCACCATTCCAAGGCATGATGTGTAAATCCCACAAAAAATTCTACATCTTTTCTATGATGCTCTAACAACGATCTCTTCTCTGTTGAAGAAGCTCTACAGTGACCACTACTATAAGGTGATTGAAGACCCTTGGGGGCCACCCTCAAGGCCTCCTTCTATCTCTATGGCTTAGACGCTGCTTTTTAGCCCGTCTACTTAGATTTTTATAGGATATAGGGTCCCTCCTTGATCCTTATCCTCTAAAAATCCAAGGTTTAAACCGAGCCAAGAGAATAAAAAGCATCCTCTGTTATCATCTGAAGGATCACGGCGAAGCCCAAACATGACTTGAGATTGTTAATCTAAACGAGTTTGCGCAATCTCCTATGAATTTAGATTTTCATTTCTTTCTTCTCATTATATTTTTATTTTTAAAAAAGACACAAATGAAAATCACAAATCTTGTCTTTTCTTTTTATGAGAGTTGTAAATGGCCTTTCACAGCAAAAACACAAAATCGCCTTTCACGACAAACAAATGAAATTCGCCTTTCACGGCATCCAAATTCTAAATTATGTCTATTTTCTTAACACATGTCCAATGAAAGTTATAAAAATTTTTATTTTCCTTTCTACTTGAAAGGTGGATCTACGAACGACTGCTTGTTATTTCTATGTGAATAGAAAATTTGGCATACCTGTACACAAAAGAAATCAATGCAGTTCGCTCGCCTATGGTCATGAAAGGGTTGGACCTCATGGATTCTTACATCCGCTGACCCTGGTAGTCCCAAGGCGATCCACGAACATAGCGTCATTAGTTAACCGACTTCCATAGTTCATTAAACCGACCTTGAGCCGAAGTGTTCACTGAACTCAAAATCTAAAATTTTTTGCGTCTAATTGTTTTGACCGAGAGCTAACTGAAGTATATGTCAATTAACCAAAAATTCTCAGTGTTTTTGACATGAAAATGATTTTCCAAAAGGGTGTTTTTTTCCATGAGAAATATGCTTGGTTTCTTGTTTAAATCAATCCAAAAAATATTTTCAAAACATGAACCTAATATGCCTAAAATGATTTGCCTAAGATGATCTAGCTATGGAAAACAAGGCATGAAAAATCAAAATCAATTTTTCAATATAATGCATCAAAGTTTTAAAATCCAAAACTTGCATGAAGAATCTAGTGTGAAAATAACTGCCGTTATATCGTCTGACGGATTATTTTTTTTAAAAGGACTCTTCTGCCTTCTTCTTTCACTTTTTTCATTTTGTTTCTTCCCTAAGAGCTTCCTAAGGCTTCTTAAGGGTTGCTACAACTTCTAAGGCATAGAAAAGCATAGATCTAAGCTACTTTTTGTTGGATTTGTACGTGAGGAAAGCTAATCAAACTCAAGGGACCTCTTTGGTAAGCTTATTTTTTTTTATTTTTTGGAGTTCTTTCCAAGATTCAACATCAAAATAACTTAGAGATGGTTGAGATGTGTTAGATCTATACTTTTGGAGCAAAAAAATTCAAGTTTTGACACTTTTTGTAATATTTTTTACTTTTTCATTATTTAAATCCGAATTATTGTAGGTTTTTTTTTTAAAAAATTGTGTAATACATGAACCGAAGGCTTCATATTGAGTTAGATATGATGTTACTGTAAGACCCCGACCCGAGTGCCCACGATTAGTGCTAATTCAGTCGTGTGTTAGTGCTAAGCGTGATTAGTAGAATTTGACTAAGCTTGGATTAGAATAGCTCTTGATATAGCTTGGGGGAATTTTAAATGTCTTGTGTTTAGTGGGACCCTTTGGGGGTTCCTTTTTTATAGTCTTGATGTGTACTTGGGGGATTATCCGAGATTCCGGTGATTTATATTTCGATCCCGTTTTACTTGCCTCGTTAATCCTGACAACTTCCATGTTGATCTCGTCCCTATCCAGAACCCCGAAACCCGACTTTCCTAGCATCGAGGCAAAACAATCTTTTTACACTAAATCAGTACCCAAAGTTTGATATTCCCAAAACCCGTGAAAAATATAGTTTTTAAAAACTAGATATTTCAGTAATCATTTTTCCCTTCTTCGTCGAATTTGTTTGAGGTCCCAATAGTCGTGATTTCAGCCTCTCAAGATCTCTAGTGGTGGAGCCCACACTCAACTTGTATATAAGAGAACCCATCTTCTTCTTCTTCCTTTTCCAGCACAACCTAACAAGAACTAGGGCTTTTCCCTCTCTTCTTTTTTCCTTGCTTCTCCACCACCAAATAACCACCAAGCTTGCACCAATAGGACAAATGGAAGTCATCATCTTCTTCTTCACCGCTTGGGCTCTCCTTGCTTCTCCATTCTAAGTCCTTCCTTGAGCTAGTCTTAACCTTTTGAAGAACCCTCTTGTAAGTAATCCTTCCAACTCTTTTGTTATTGTGTTTCCCTAGCATTTGAGGAGCTTCATTTTCATTATTGAAGCTTTCATCTTCTTATTCCTTGTTTGACCCATTTTAGGGTTTGTATTTACGGATTTTTGTGTGTAGTTGAGATCTTGGCTTGGAGAAGTGTCTATAGGCTTGATTTCTTGAGTAGAACCCCTAAGGCAAGTGGAATGAATTGATGTTTGGGTTTTGAATGGTTTTCATGACAAAGATGATTGACTTTGTTATCTCCATTAATGTTTTGTTAACTTGTATTGAATTTGAATTTAATGCTCTTGAAAAGGTTGGTTAGTTCATTTATTGTCTTGAAAATGTGGTTATAGGCTTGGTTTTATCTCTTGTATAAGACTTAAGTGAATCTTTGTGATGGTGGATGTTCTCCTTCTCTTTTGTGATTGTTTGAATGTGGAAGAGGAGATTGGGTTGAATGCTCATGAAAGTTTTGATGGGAGTTTTAGGTAGTGTTTGTAGGGATTTGGAGAATGATTATTGGAGGCATGGAGGCCCTTTTTGTTACAGGTGAAAGGTGTAGAAGAAAAGGGGAAGCAAGGCCTAAATGGGCATTCTCGGGCAACTCAGTTGACTGCCCGCTCGAGCGTATCCCAGGCGCCCGAGCGCGCAGTCAATCTGGCTACAAACTCGGGCGGCAGATTGACTGCTCGCTCGAACGGACATATGTCAGCTCGAGCGTGCATGCTGTCCGCTCGAGTGGGCAGACCGCACCTTGAGTGCAATCCAGGTCCACTCGAGCTCCCCTTGGTCCACTCGAGCGCGATCACCCTTGGGCCTAGACCACTTTTGGAGCTCGGGAAATGTTTTTAAAGGAACCCTTAACATCGGGGAGATCCATGAGGCAATGTTCGATGTCCATTTGAGAAGAAAAGCCACATCAGAAAGATCCATTGCAGTTCTTAAGAAATTTCCAAGGTGCATAAGTATCCCGGAATGTCTCCAAATTCAAAGAGTACCAAGTTACTATTAAGATCGACATACGAGATCCCTATTCACCTTAAACAAATCTTGAACCTGATATTTTGCCCGAAACTCCAATAGTTCATTGTAATTCCTTGTACCCGAGATTTACACTATGTGACTGTTATTCTCGAAAGCACTGAAAAATATACTTGTGATAATTTCTAGCCCCGAAATGCATACCCGACATGATATGTTAATTGTGCCCTTGAGCACTCCCATCTTGCCCGATTATATTCTTGTACTTGATTTATTTTACACATGTCTTGATTTCCATGTTTTGACTTATGAGTCGGCACTACTAAGCTCGGAAGACCTCGCCGGTTTGATCAACCGACTAAGCTCGGAATACCTCGCCGGTTTGATCAACCGACTTGGAGATCCCCCACTTGTTCCGCCAGCTGCAGTTTGGATCCCGCTACCCGGTTTATTAACCGTGGTCTTGTCCCGATACCGCGGATTGCTACCGTGGTTCCTGATGCTTGGCTAGCTACCGTTGTCATGTCCCATATATTATATATGTATAGGTAAATTTCGTTGTACCTCCTCACTTCGGTGACTGAGGTCAACACCTTGATATGCTTGCTCTTGTCACTTCGGTGATAGAGGGTTTAGCTTCGTGTGGTTGCCACCTTGCTTGTTTTTCCGATTCCTTAGATACTTGTACATGTTTTATATTGCATTTATGTTTTCAATAAAAGATTCATTTCCTTTATGAAAGTTATTGTTTAAACAGATTTAAATGTTTTCTAAGGTAAATGCATTTATTATCAAATGTTTATATCTTTTTACCCGCCTGTTAGACCGTCGTGTCTAATCCATTTCTTTGGTACTTAGGTCCAGTTTTTTGTTACCCCGAGGATGAGCTTGAAGAGGCGGTCGAAGAACCGCAACAATTAGTTGAGTGGCGTGCCGATGATATTGTTTATACATCCGGTTGCCTCGAGAGACGTTACATTTTGGGTTGTGGCTAACTATTCTTTTGGTGGATATTGTTTTGTTTATATTGGCCTTTATTGGCCTCTATTTTTGGGGAATGTAATTAAATGATCTTTTGTTTAAACTTTAACAATACTTTTGGGAAACGCTAATGATCATTGCTCATTCTAATACTTGTTATTCAAATGTAATCAGTCTTGTATTATGGAAATGAATTACATACCTGATTTGCTAAACGCTTTCACATTTCAACAAAATATGTATGATGTTGGGAAATCCTCACCGCGGACACCTGTGGGAAATCACGTGCACGGGTAATATGAGTTCTTTATTAACCCGTGTACGCATTGACACTAATCATACTAAACATATCATTATCATTATCCTCATCTTCATTCATCGTCCATTATATAGTCTTGATCCCGGATTAGGTCATAAACCCGGTCTGGGGTCGCGATAGAACTGGTATCAGAGCGAGACGCGTATCAAGCAATTAAAAGAAACTAGAAATCCAATGGACGTAGCGAGGATTCGATAGATCTTTCGTTAGCTAGAATCGCGTGAGCAATGTGTGACCCTTATTTGATTATTATTTGCTAACAACTTGTTTTGCAGCATCATGCCACCTCGTAAGTGACCATTAAACGACAATCCCACCGCAAGTAACAGTGATTATACTTGACCGGTTGAAGAAGATAGAGTTGAAAATACAATGCCAAATCAATTTCAACAAATGATGCAGGCTATGCTTGACAAACAACGTCAAGCCAATGAGAACCAAGCTAGATTGCAAGAGCAGATGCTCAAGAAGGATGAAGATCATGCCTGGGAATTAACAGAAATGCTGAGGCAGTTGTTAGAGGTGTTATAGAGAAGGCCAGAACCGGTTCAGCCTCAACCTGCAATTGTCATTAATCAGAGGGAACATGATCCTAATGCCTTGTTTGAACAGTTTCGGAAGAGGGCACCAAAAGAGTTTGTTGGGACAGAAGACCCATTGGCTGCAGATGATTGGTTGGAACACACAGAGAACATCTTTGAAGTTTTCCAATGCACAGGAGGAGAACGAGTCAAATTTGCAACATCTCTGTTTACCGGCTTGGCAGACATTTGATGGAGGACAGTGAGGGAAGAATATAGAACTATGATAGATGCAGTGGCTTGGGTAAGTTTCAAGAGACAGTTTGGGGAAAAGTATGTACCCACACATGTGAAGAGGCAGAAAGCAATAGAGTTTCAACAACTTGTCCAAGGCAGTATGACAGTGTTAAAGTACCTTACTAAGTTTGAGAGGTTATCTAGATATGCTCCGGAGTTGGTGGACACGGTGGAGAAGAAGATTGCTAAGTTTTTAGAAGGACTTTACCCCATCATTGAGAGAGATGCCACAGGAGTAGTACCACCTATACATTTGAGGAAGCTGTCAAGAGAGCCTATAAGTTTGAGAACTTTCACCACAAGATTCTTAGAATTCAAGGCAAGGGACAGGGCCAACCTCAACAGTAGAACCACCAGCAAAGGAACCAGCAGCCAAGAAACAGAGGTAAGACCAGAATGTTCAGCTAGTTTGTATTTACTATGGGAAGAACCATGAGAGTGCCTAGTGTTATACAGTCTCGGAAGCATGCTTTAGATGTGGTTCGATGAACCATCAGATGAGAGATTGTCCAAGACAGAATAGGCAGAACCAGCAGCAGTAGGGAGCACCACGTCCAGCACCACCTCAGAACCCACCACTTCTACAGAACCAAGCAAGGCCACTCCAGCTTCAGGCACCACCGTAACAGTTCAGGCCCCAGCAACAGCAGCAAGCCAGTCAACAAGGACATAATCACAATCAACGTCCCCCGCAACATAACAGAAATGTCCCTCAAGGTAGGTAGCAACAAGCTCCTATCAAGCCACAGCAGCAGGCAATGTTGTGGAAGGTACACTTCTTGTTTGTGGGATAAAAGTTAGGATATTGTTTGACCCTGGCTCTACGCATTCTTTTATATCCCATGCATTTTCTAAATTGATTGATGTGCATGGTAAAGAACTTGAGTATATTCTGACTGTGTCTACTCCAGTAGGAAAACAAATTGTGTGTACTATCTATTACCCTAGTTGTACAGTTTAGATAGGAGAGGTCATATTACCCGCAGATCTTATTTTGTTGGAGATGAGTGATTTTGATGTCGTCCTAGGGATGGATTGGCTGTGGCAGGGTACCATGCCACGATGGATTGTTTTTCCATAAGACCCTCACCTTCAAATTAGATGAGACACCAGCAGGAGTGTTGTTTCAAAGAGAGAGGGGGAATTCTCGTGCAGGGTTTGTCTCAGCGTTGAAAGCTGATAGACTATTGAGAAGTGGATGTGAAGCCTATTTGGTGTTTATCACGGAGGATAAACGGTCCCAATGGGTGGAGGAGATCCCTATTGTTTGGGAATTCTCGGATGTGTTTCCGGAGGAGATTCCAGGAAAACCACCCATAAGAGAAATCAATTTCAACATTGAGTTGTTACCAGGGACCGCTCCAATTTCTATTGCACCATACAGTTGCAAGAGTTGTTGGACAAAGGTTTCGTAAGACCTAGTATTTCGCCGTGGGGAGCTCCGGTTTTGTTCGTAAAAAAGAAAGATGGTTCGATGAGAATGTGTATTGACTACCGAAGGTTGAATCAAGTGACCATCAAGAACAAATATCCACTGCCAAGAATAGATGAACTATTTGATCAATTACAAGGTGCTTCGTATTTTTCGAAGATTGATTTGAGATCTGGTTACCATCAGCTAAGAGTCAAAGAATCAGATGTGTTGAAAACAACTTTCTGGACAAGATATGGCCACTACGAGTTCCCAGTGATGCCATTTGGGCTGACTAATGCTCCGGCAGTGTTCATGGCATTGATGAACAAGATATTTGCGCAGTATCTAGATCAATTTGTGGTAGTATTTATCGACTACATTTTGGTGTACTCCAAGACCAAAAAAGAGCATGAAGAGCATCTGAGGATAGCATTACAACTTCTGAGAGAGAACCAGCTGTATGCAAAGCTCAACAAGTGTGAATTCTGGCTCGAACAAGTTGCATTTTTGGGGCACTTTATTTCCAAGGAAGGATTGTCAGTAGACTCGTCCAAGATTGAGGCAGTAGTGAAGTGGGAAAGGCCAAAGAATGTGTCAGAAATCAGAAGTTTTCTTAGATTGGCAGGGTATTACCGGAGGTTTGTATATGGACTTTCGTCAATTGCAGCACCGTTAACGAAGTTGACAAGGAAGAATGTACCTTATGTGTGGACAGATCAATATGAAGCTAGTTTCCAGGAGTTGAAGAAGAGATTGACCACCGCACCAGTCCTTACTTTGCCATCTGGAAGCGGCGGTTTTACCATTTTTACCGATGCTTCGAATGTTGGACTTGGTTGTGTGTTGATGTAGGAAGGAAAAGTTGTTGCATATGGGTCCCGACAGTTGAAAGATCACGAGAAGAACTATGCCACCCATGACCTTGAGTTGGCAACAGTTGTCTTCGCGTTGAAAATGTGAAGACATTATCTCTATGGAGAGAAGTTTGAGGTCCATTCTAATCACCACAGCCTACAGTACTTGTTTCTCAGAAGGAATTGAACATGAGGCAGAAGAGATGGATGGAGTATATCAAAAATTATGATTTTCCAATCAAGTGTCACCCGGGAAAAACGAATGTAGTTGCCGATGCCTTGAGCAGAAAATCAATAGGCTTGGCAAATCTAAGTGGTATTTGTATTTTCGAGCTATTTGAAGAGTTGAGAATAGACCTACAGCCACTGAGGAAGGGTGTTATATTTGCCAATATGTCAGTGTCAGAGCCATCGTTTATTCAGAAGATCAAGGTAGTCAGTTGCAAGATCCAGAGTTGGCCAAGATTTTAGAGCATATAGCAGAACGTCCCGACTTTCGTATCGTTGATGGAGTTCTTTATTATCGAGACCGCCTGTGTGTGCCTAACAGTGAAGACTTGAGGAAACACATCATGGCAGAAGCTCATAGTATGAAGTATTCCATGCACCCAGGCAGCACAAAGATGTATCAGAACTTGAAAGGAAGATTTTGGTGGAACAACATGAAGAGAGAGATTGCAGCATTCGTCTCCCGGTATATGACATGTCAGTTGATAAAGGTAGAACATCAGAAGCTCTAGGGTTGCTACAGCCATTAGAGATCCCGAAATGGAAATGGGAGCACATTACCATGGACTTTATTTTGGGACTACCGAGAACTAGCAAGGGTGATGATGCAATATGGGTTATTGTAGACCGCCTCACCAAGTCAACTCATTTCATCCCCATGAAGACAGGAAAGAAGATGCATATGTTACCCCTGGCAGAGTTGTCCGTTAATGAGATCGTTAGTAGACATGGACATCCAGTTTCTATCACATCCGACAGAGATAGCAGATTCATCTCGAGGTTTTGGAAGACCCTACACGAGTCTATGGTACAAAGTTACAGTTCAGCACAGCTTATCACCCTCAGATAGATGGCCAGTCAGAGAGAATAATTCAGACCCTTGAGGATATGCTCCGTGCTTGTGTGTTGGATTTTAAGACTCAATGGGATAAGACCCTACCGTTATGTTAGTTCACTTACAACAACAGCTACCATTCAAGCATTGGAATGGTGTCCTTTGAAGCCTTGTACGGCAGGAGGTGTAGGACACCTGTTTGTTGGGAAGAAGTCGGCACTCGCAATTTCCATGGGCCAACCATAGTGAGTGAGACCAGTGACAAAGTGAGACAGATTCAAGAACGTTTGAAAGTAGCCCGGAGTAGACAGAAGAGTTATGCAGACTCTCACAGAAGGGATCTACAGTTTAAAGAAGGAGATAAGGTTTTCCTGAAAGTGCCATCGACCAGAGGAACATTGAGATTTGGACAGAAGGGCAAGTTGTCACGGAGATATATTGGACCGTATGATATTATGAGCAAGATTGGTGATGTGGCTTATAGATTAGCCTTACCACCCGAGCTTTCCGGTGTACACAATGTCTTCCATGTGTCGATATTGAAGAAGTATGTCCCCGACCCTTCGCATGAACTCCAACATGAACCGTTAGAAATTCGAAAAGATGCTACATATGTCGAGAAGCCCATTCAAATCATTGATACAAAGGAACAAGAGTTGAGGACACGAACTATTCAGTGGGTGAAAGTGCTTTGGGAGAATCATGGACCGGAAGAAGCAACGTGGGAATTGCGAGATCAAGTGCAGAAGAAATATCCACATCTCCTACCCGAGGTGAGTTTTATATTTCATTTGGAGGACTAAATGCCCTAAGGGGTGGAGGATGTAAGACCCCGATCCGAGTGTCCACGATTAGTGCTAATTAAATCGCTTGTTAGTGCTAAGCGTGATTAGTAGAATTTGACTAAGCTTGGATTAGAATAGCTCTTGATATAGCTTGGGGGAATTCTAAATGTCTTGTGTTTAGTGGGACCCTTTGGGGGTTCTTTTTTTATAGTCTTGACGTGTACTTGGGGGATTATCCGAGATTCTGGTGATTTTTATTTTGATCCCGTTTTACTTGCCTTGTTAATCCTCACGACTTCCATGTTGATCTCGTCCCCGTCCGGAACCCCGAAAACCGACTTTCCTAGCATCGAGGCAAAACAGTCTTTTTATACTAAATCAGTACCCAAAGTTTGATATTCCCAAAACCCGTGAAAAATATACTTTTTGGAAACTAGATATTTCGGTGATCGTTTTTCCCTTCTTCATCAAATTCGTTCGAGGTCTTGATAGTCATTATTTCAGCCTCCCAAGATCTCTAGTGGTGGAGCCCACACTCAACTTGTATATAAGAGAACCCATCTTTTTCTTCTTCCTTTTCCAGCACAACCTAACAAAAGCTAGGGCTTTTCCCTCTTCTTTTTTCCTTGCTACTCCACCACCAAATCACCACCAAGCTTGCACCAATAGCACAAATGGAAGTCATCATCTTCTTCTTCACCACTTGGGCTCTCCATTGATACAATTCTTGAAGAGAGACCTCCATTCCAAGTCCTTCCTAGAACTAGTCTTACCCTTTTGAAGAACCCTCTTGTAAGTAATCCTTCCAACTCTTTTGTTATTGTGTTTCCCTAGCATTTGAGGAGCTTCATTTTCATTATTGAAGCTTTCATCTTCTTATTCCTTGTTTGACCCATTTTAGGGTTTGTATTTGGGGATTTTTGTGTGTATTTGTTGTAAGGTCTGCGACCTTATTGGGTCGGTTGGGCCCAATAGTAGGCCCATTGACCCATTTATTTAGCTATTATTATAATTAATTGTATTTTAGATATTTAAGTGGGTTTAGATCATGAACGAGCTTCTTTTTATGTTAGATTAGTTTCTGCGAAGTTTCGTGCGATTCCGAGTGCGTTTGGCCCTAGCAAGGGGAGTAGTTTGCTATTTAGGGAAAATTGAGTGTTTTTCCGAAAATTCTAATCGCCGTGACTTTTGGGTTCGTTAGAAAGGTCTCGTTGCGCTGATCGTTTTTATCTCTTGGCTCATCGCGATCTGATGATTGCAAACCCTTCAAGTGATCCATTTCTTCACCGGACCCACTTAAGGGCAAATCAGTCTTTTTCCCCTCCCTCTCTTCTCAAGCAGGGATTAACCCTAGTTCTTTATTCATCCCTGCAACGAACGAAAGCTACAGCAGCCTTTCTTCTTCCTGTTCATCTTCTCAAGCCCAGAACTCTCTCAAAAAGAGATCATCTCGAAGATCCGGACCGCTCACTTGCATCCTCTCGATCTCCTCCTTCCATTGATCTTAGTTTGGTAAGGCTTCACTTAACCTCATCTTTTCAATCACCTTCTCTTTTGGTTAGATTTAGGTTGTTCCTGATCTTTTTCTTTCCCTTCCTTCTACTTTGCGTATTAAATTGCTTTTGAGCGGGTTTAGATTGGTGGTTTTCGCAGTAGAAGGTTTCTCCTCTAGTTTTCCCCAATCTCCAATCTTCTTCGTGGTTGAGGCAAGTAGATTTGCATTGTATAATGGATCATGTGTGTATTTTCTTTATTGATTGGCTATGTTTTTTTGTTAGATTACCTTAATTCCAAGCCTATTTGTTATTGATTGAGATTATATGCTAGATTGGGTTTTTGAGGGTTTTGGGTTAAATAAAAGATTGTAATTGGTAGTTATAGGTTGTGTTTAATTTGTTGGAGATGATGGAAATGATGAATGTGATGATTGGGGAGCATGGTGGCTCATTTTATGCAGGTTAGCCATGGATTGGCCGGAGGAAAAAGGGCAAGAAAAACCATTTTCGGACATTTTCGGGGTTCAGGTTGCAGTTCCGATCGATCAGACCTGCAGTTCGATCGATCGGTACTGTTACTAACTGTGGCTGATTTCAGACCGATCAATCGGACCTTTTTGTCCGATCGATCGGACTGCTTTTTTTTTTTTTACAGCACAGGGGAACTTCGAAGATGCATAACTTTTAATCTGTCCGTTGGAATTCTACATGTAATATACCGTTGGAAAGCTCTCGAAATGTTGAATCCAATGGTTCTAGTTTCATCACAATCGGAGATCAGGAAGTGATGTAAATGTTCAGATTACTGTTTCAGCTCATGGTTTATTGTAAATGAGACTAATAACTTAGGTTTGGGCCTCAGATGTTGGAAACCATGCACCCACTCTCACTTGACCATTAATGGGGTTAAAATCGTAGCACGTGGCTTGGTGTGCTTCGATGGGTTGTCTAGGTATTCGTGTCTTGCACATGGTTTAATCGAATGCATATGGAATTGTTCCATTAGATGCTTAACATGATTGTACACCAAGGAATTTTCCTAGAAGCATCGTTGATTCAATTTCCACACGTACTCCGCTAGAACATGTGGAATATAGGGATGACACCACTTGCCTAGGTTGGATTGTAATTCCCCATTGACTTGTGAATTCTATCCATTGATATTATTCCTTGTATACTCTCTTGGCATAAAACACTTAACTAAGTATGAAACATTAATTCTTGTAGAATTAGGATATGAACCTGACTTAGAATGTATCGTAGGAACCCTGTGTCATGTATTGATAAACAGGACTGGCTAGTAGGGAAGGGATTATCATGTGTTTGACTTGTTTTGTATTTTTTTTAATGAGATAATCCCTATGATCATGTCGAGTGCATTGAACTAACCAGACTTGCTTGTCTTGGTCTATTGTGTTTGACTCGTCTTGTATTGTCTTTGAATGAGATAATCCGTATGATCATGTCGTGTGCATTGAGCTAGCCAGACTTGCTTGTCTTGGTCTATTCTTGTGTCAACACCACTTTGTTTTATTGCATATCATGGCCATCTGCAGATTGGGGGTTTATTGATGGGCTGGTTACTCGGACATCGGGGTGGACAATCGGCTTTGGACGGCGTTCATGGAGTTGAATAGCTGGGAGCGGGCTTGGACCGTGCTGCTATTCCCAGGACCGGGAGCTAGGATCCCACTGGAGTCGGACTTTGGTATCAGTAGTCTGGTCTAGATTGTTACTGATACCCCGGGAGGTGGCTTGGACATCCTCGGAGTCTCCCTCTTGTTTCTTGCATTGCACTGTTTGTATAGTGGTTATTGTTAGATGATGTTGGGATTCCCGTTATTACTTCTGATGGTTATTATTCTTGCTTTATGCCTAGCTTCGTTTTTCTTGTATTCATATGATTATGTACTTGTCATTTTTCTATACTTGATGCATGCCATGCTAGATTATACTTTGCTTATCTTTTGCTCAACATGTCGTTGACTCTGTTCCTTGGTGTGCAGACACCTCAGGTGACTACTATTATGAGGAGCAGGCAGGTGAGGAGATCCCAGAGGATCTCCAACCAGCTGAGGAGGAACGGGAGTGGCATGCCGATGACGTAGAGTAGCGTCATCGTTCCTAGCACGAGAGAGAGTCATGGGGACTTCATTAGATTATATTTTATTCATTCTTTCTTAGTTCTCGTTGGACCTTTCATACTATTGACTTCTTTCTATTGTTTTTAATGGCCTTGATTATTGGGTTGGCCATTGTAATAATTTAATACTTTGTGTAGTTTTATTTTCATTCCTTTGAAACTTAACATTAAATGAGATTTATTGGCCATTGTTGATATTCCATGTGCTTAAGATTGTATGAATTCCGCAATTCTTATAATACTTGAGGTTTGAAACATTATATCCTCACAGCGGACCTACGATCCTTGGGCCTAAAGGACAAGAATTTTAATTAGTCCTAAATTTCACTCCCCGGAAACCAGTTATTTCTCTAATCGGATTCGGGGGGACGTGACAGTTGTGATCTTGGCTTGGAGAAGTGTCTAGAGGCTTGATTTCTTGAGTAGAGACCCTAAGGCAAGTGGAATGAATTGATGTTTGGGTTTTGAAAGGTTTTTATGACAAAGATGATTGACTTTGCTATCTCCATTAATGTTTTGTTAACTTGTATTGAATTTGAATTTAATGCTCTTGAAAAGGTTGATTAGTTCATTTATTGTCTTCAAAATGTGGTTATAGGCTTGGTTTTATCTCTTGTATAAGACTTAAGTGAATCTTTGTGATGGTGGATGTTCTCCTTCTCTTTTGTGATTGTTTGAATGTGGAAGAGGAGATTGGGTTGAATGCTCATGGAAGTTTTGATGGGAGTTTTAGGTAGTATTTGTAGGGATTTGGAGAATGATTGTTGGAGGCATGGAGGCCCTTTTTGTTGCAAGTGAAAGGTGTAGAAGAAAAGGGAAGAAAGGCCTGAATGGCCATTCTCGGATAGCTCAGTTGACTGCCCGCTCGAGCGCATCCCAGGTGCTCAAGCGCGCAGTCAATCTGGCTACAAACTCGGGCAGCAGATTGACTGCCCGCTCGAGCGAGCAGACAGCACCTTGAGCGCAGTCCAGGTCCGCTCGAGCGCCCCTTGGTCCGCTCGAGCGCGTTCCCGCTTGGGGCTAGACCACTTTTGGAGCTCGGGAGGCGTTTTTAAAGGAATCCTTAACATCGGGGAGATCCATGAGGCAATGTTCGAAGTCCATTTGAGAGGAAAAGCCACATCAGAAAGATCCATTGAAGTTCTTAAGAAATTTCCAAGGTGCATAAGTATCCCGGAATGTCTCCAAATTCAAAGAGTACCAAGTTATTATTAAGATTGACATACGGGATCCCTATTCACCTTAAACAAATCTTGAACCTGATATTTTGCCCGAAACTCCAATAGTTCATTGTAATTCCTTGTACCCGAGATTTACACTATGTCACTGTTATTCTCGAAAGCACTGAAAAAGATACTTGTGATAATTTCTAGCCCCTAAATGTATACCCGACATGATATGTTAATTTTGCGCTTGAGCACTCCCATCTTGCCCGATTATATTCTTGTACTTGATTTATTTTACACATGTCTTGATTTTCATGTTTTGACCTATGAGTCGGCACTACTAAGCTTGGAAGACTTCGCCGGTTTGATCAACCAACTCGAAGATCCCCCACTTGTCCCGCCAGCTGCAGTTTGGATCCCGCTACCCGGTTTATTAACCGTGGTCTTGTCCCGATACCGCGGATTGCTACCGTGGTTCCTGATGCTCGGCTAGCTACCGTGGTCATGTCCCGTATATTATATATGTATATGTAAATTTCGTTGTACCTCCTTACTTCGGTGACTGAGGTCAACGCCTTGATATGCTTGCTCTTGTCACTTCGGTGATAGAGGATTTAGCTTCGTGTGGTTGCCACCTTGCTTGTTTTCCCGATTCCTTTGATACTTATACATGTTTTATATTGCATTTATGTTTTCAATAAAAGATTCATTTCCTTCATGAAAGTTATTTTTAAACAGGTTTAAATGTTTTCTAAGTTAAATGCATTTGCTATCAAATGCTTATATCTTTTTACCCGCCTGCCAGACCGTCATGGCTGATCCATTTCTTTGGTACTCAGGTCCAGTTGTTGGTTACCCCGTGGAGGAGCTTGAGGAGGCGGTCGGAGAACCGCAGCAGTTAGTTGAGTGGCGCTGTTGATACCAAAAAAGTCACTATGTCTCCTCAACATCAAGAAGGCACATAAAGCTGTATCCTGCTACAAAAAAGGCAAAGCTACTTCAAGCATCAGATCTTTTCAGAATCAGACAAAAACTGCAAAATCATTCAAGACAGCCAAAAGAGGGGTACACCTGAAGTTTCGGGCCATTCCGACATCGTTTGGCCTAACTTCACTTCTCCGACAGCTAAATAAGTGCTCTTGGCGGCGACAGCATCGAAGACATCAAAACTTCGATCAGAGCCTATGGATGGTTCCAAAATACCTCCAAATGGCTCTTTGTCAAATTCCAAGTCAAACCGACAACGTTTGACCCTCTATCAACGCTCGAGCAACAAAACCAAGCCTCTCGGCGACAAGAACCACCGAGGCCATCACTCATCAAAAAAAGCATATGAGTGGCTTCAACATGCTTCCAAAGGGTTGCACGTCGAATTTCAGGTCAATCCGACAACGTTTGACCAAATTTCGACGCTCCGAAAGAAAATCAAGCCTACCGGCGGTAGAATACCCCGGGACCATGACATCCAAATCGGAGCTAATGGATCATCTCTACATGACTCCAATAGGCTCCCTGTCAAATTTCAGGTCAATCGGACATCGTTTGATCGCATATCAAAGCTCGGCATCTTCCCCGCAGCAAAATCAAGTCAAGCATCGACGGGACCCCAAACGGCTTCAAAACTCAAATAAAAGCCCATGGTTGGTCCTATCCACTGCTCAGGAAGCTTCACCTCAATTTTTAGGTCATTCCGACATCGTATGACCTAGTTTCGACTCTTGACGGAAAATCGGCTATAATGTATTCGACTTTCCCGAAAAATGGGAAACTTTGTGCTCCGGTTTTGCGCGGGTTCTCGTCAAGTTTTAACCAAGAAAATCAAGTCAATAATTGAGGAAAAATGTCAAGAAAAATATAGAAGAAAAAAGGAACGAAAAAGAAGGAAAAACGGCCGAAAAAGACACTCGGCAACCAAAGGGGCCAAAACCCCATGGTCGTCGGCGACCCTGGAAATCCGGGTCGCCAGATTTTCCACCAGAAGGCCCGTTTTCCGATCCTTTTCGCATTTCGAGAGTTCATGCCTCTGTGATTTTCTAAAAATCCAATTTTTGACGCTTGAAAACGACTGATCTTCGCTGACATCTCGGATCCGCCGTCAAGAGCATGAAATCATCATTGATCGCTCTAAGATCGCCAACCGGATTACCAAAAAAGTACACTTTCTGTCCGACCGATCGAGAAATCGACAAGACAAATGTTACAGGCCCACTGATATCAATCAATGCCTGAAATTGCATCGCAATCCGACATCAAATAGCGTGGGGATCCATCGGCGATCATCACAAGAAGAATCCCAAAGGATGCAGCGCGGCCTGCGACTCTTCACATGCTCCGGCGACCACTTAATGCTGTTAATTGGCCCGTTTATGACTACTTAACGAGGTCATTAACTCATTATTTTGGATGGCCTAATCAAATTCAAGCATACGGGAGTTACAAGTCCAAGCAATCATGGCATTAAAACCATGAAACTCCCCTCATCATGGAGATTAAAGGCGATTAAATGCCTATTATCCTCCATCGACCAATTACAAGCCAAGAAAAATGAGTTACAAAATCAAGAAATAAAAACTTGTAACTCCTCCCATCATGAAGCATCAATGCCATCAAATCTCTCATCATGACCATCAATGCCCATAAACCACCTCATGGCTACCAAGAGCCTATAAAAAGAGGTCCATTTCCAAGAGAGAGGCATATCGATACACACATCGACACTTGCACACTCCCAGAGAAATCCTGATGAAGTCCTGCTGCTCTGCTGCAAGAGACACTACAAGGTGATTAAAGTCCCTTGGGGGGGCACCCCCCCCAAGGTCCCCTTCTGCTATCCAACATGGCCTAAACGCGGCTTTTCAACCCGTTTACTTGGTTTTTTATTGGATATAGGACCTCCCCTTAGTCCTTATCCTCTAAAAAACTGAGGTTGGAGCCAAGCCGAAGAATCGAAGCATCAAGAGTTCTCATTTGAAGGACGATGGCGAAGTCCATACATGACTTGCGACCGTTGATCTGAACGTGTCCCCTCAATCTCCTGAGAAGTTAGATCCCTTTTCTTTCTTTTTTTTTGTACTTTTTATTTTTTAAAGAGACAAACAAAAATCACAATTCTTGTCTTTTATATTTGATGAGATTTGTAAATCGCCTTTCACGGCAAAATTGCCTTTCACGGCAAACAAACAAAAAAACGCCTCCTACGACATTCTCAAAAACAAACTTGTCTCTTTTCATAAATATTTATGCAATTTGAAAAGTTAGAAAGAACGATTGATTTCCTTTCTACTTGTGAAGGTGAATTTCCGGATCATCACCATTCCAAATTCCAAGTAGAATAGAAAATCTGGCATACCAGTACAAAAAAGTTGATACCCGCATTTCCCCTTCCGCGGAGACCCAGGCAGCCCCCGAGGCGGAAGGAGAGGACGGAAATCAAGGGTCCATCAGGCGCGCCGATGATGTTGTTTAAACACCCGGTTGTCTCGAGAGGCGTTACATTTTGGATTGTGGCTAACTATTCTTTTGGTGGATATTGTTTTGTTTATATTGGCCTTTGTTAGCCTCTATTTTTGGGGAATGTAATTAAATAATCTTTTGTTTAAACTTTAACAATACTTTTGGGAAACGCTAATGATCATTGCTCATTCTAATACTTGTTATTCAAATGTAATCAGTCTTGTATTATGGAAATGAATTACATACCTGATGTGCTAAACGCTTCTGCATTTAAACAAAATATGTATGATGTTGGGAAATCCTCACCGGGGACACCTGTGGGAAATCACGTGCACGGGTAATATGCGTTCTTTATTAACCCATGTACGCATTGACACTAATCATACTAAACATATCATTATCATTATCCTCATCTTCATTCATCGTCCATTATATAGTCCTGATCCCGGATTAGGTCATAAACCCGATCCGGGGTTACGACAGTTACTTACTAATTTTTCCCTAGATCTAGTGTTTTAAGGTGTAGATCTAGATTTTTTTTATTTTAAAAATTTGGGCTTTTCTTGATATCATTTACATTTTTTCAAATTAGTGTTCAAATGCCTTAATAATGTGTTAGTTTAAAATAGATCTACACTTTTGGAAAAAAAAAAGTCTGAGCTTTAGCACTTTTTGTAATTTTTTTATTTTTTATTATTTAAATCAGAATTATTTTAGTTTTTATTTTTTAAAATATTGTGTAATACATGAACGAAAGGCTTTATATTGAGTTAGATATGATGTTACTCACTAATTTTTCCTTAGATCTAGTGTTTTAAGGTGTAGATCTAGATTTTTTTATTTTCAAAATTTGGGGCTTTTCTTGATATCATTTACATTTTTTCAAATTAGTGTTCAAAGGTATTAATAATGTGTTAGTTTAAAATAGATCTACACTTTTGGAACAAAAAAGTGTGAGTATTAGCACTTTTTTTAATATTTTTTATTTTTTCATTATTTAAATCTGATTTTTTTTTCTTTAAAGTGATTGTGTAATATTCAATGCATGAACCAAAGGCTTTATATTAAGTTAGATTTGCTGTTAGTCACTAGATGAATGTCCAAAAACTTACATTTATTAAATATTTATTTTCGGATTTTAAATAAATCAATATTAAAATATATTTTTTGATGATTTGTCTAACATTTTGTTGTTTTATTATTCAAGGTTTAATGTATAACTCAATTGTATGTTTCTAATTCTAAATGTACTTGAAAAATGGATATAGAACATTTTGTTTTAAGCTTCTATGTTTCAAATTTTAAACTACTTTGCTTGATGGATTATGTGTTTAGTGTTATTCTTTTGTAGAAAACAATGGTACGTGAAGTTGAGTCGGCGTGGCAACATGGTGTTTATGTGGATGGAAAAAAGAGTAAAGTTAAATGCAATTATTGCGGTAAGGTTGTAACTAGGGGAATCACTAGATTGAAGGAACACTTGACACATAAATCGGGAAATATGGCAAAGTGTACCAAGGTATCCCAGAGTTAAAGGAAATGCAAGCATTCTTAAATGCAGGGAAGCAAAAAAAAGTAGTAACTGAGAAAAGGAGAGAGGCAGAGTATGAAGCATGTAGAGAAGAGGTGTATGGGCCTAGGGATCGAGGTGCTTGACTCAGATAATGATGATGGGGAATCAGATGTAGAAAGAGTAAGGAGAGAAAGAATGAGATCATATAATGAGGAATAAGAGAGGTGACGAATGATCTATAAGTTTGCTTCTAGAGGGGGCCAATATGAAGCTGGGGGTGGCTCAATTAGTGGTGGTGGTGGGATGCTGCGTCGGATGTTTAGTCAAAAACTGACTCATCGACCACCGGATTGGTTGGAGTCTAGTGAATCTCCCATACAACAGGTTTGTAGACCAGAAGTTGTGAATCCAACTGAGCCTGCTGCTTATAGGTCTCCATCTGCAAAGCAACCTTCTATAGCCAAAGCCTTCAGCGGGAAGATGGGTTATGCAAGAAACAGGTTGGTTAGGGCTGTTGGAAAATTCTTTTTCGATGGAGCCATTGCACCAAATAAGGCAACTTCACCCTATTTGAAGACCATGTCGGACGCTGTTGCATAACATGGTCTGGGTATAAATCCACCCACACCGTATGAGATTGGTCACTACTATGTTGAAGAGGAATATAAAGAGACGATGGATTGGGTGAATACCTTTAAGAGGATCTGGAGAGAAAGGGGTTGCACATTCATGTGTGATGGTTGGACTACCATCACTAGACGGTCCCTATTGAATATTTTAGTATATTCATCTTTAGGGACTGTTTTTATTAGATCGGTTGACGCAACCGAGTACGTCAAAGATGCGACGTACTTGAATAAGCTTTTCAATGAGGTAATTGAGGATATTAGGGCAGATTGTGTTGTTTAGATCATCACAGACAATGATGCAAGCATGAAGAAGGCAGGAATGATACTCATGCAACAAAGGCCCAGTGTTTTTTGTCTCCATGTGCTGCACATTGCTTGTATTTAATGATTGAAGACATCGCTAAGAGGAAAATGATAAAATGTGTGATATTGAAAGCAAAAAAGATCACTAATTTTATCTATCAATCAAACAGGCTCATAGCGCTGATGAAGAAATATACGGACAACCATGAGCTACTACGGCCCGGCATTACAAGATTTGCCACCACTTTATAGCTCTAGAAAGCCTTTATAAATACAAAGAGGGCTACACCAACTATTTACATCACAAGAATGGTTGGAATCAAAGTGGGGGAAGAAGCCGACACCCAAAGCAAAGCAAGTTGTAAAGATTGTACAATCTAAGAGATATTGGCCATTTGTTGGTGAGACCTTAAAGGTTTTAGAGCCTTTGATAAAGGTCCTTCGGTTGGCCAATGGAGATGACAAGCCTACAATGGGCTTCTTGTATGAGGCCGCAGATCGAGCTAAGTTAGCCATACAAGCAAATTGCAAATACTATAAGGCTTATTGGAAGATCATCGACAGACGTTGGGAAAACCAACTCCATCATGACTTGCACGATGCAGGTAAAGAATCACAGACTAAGACTGCATTTCTAACTATTGTTAAAATTTTATTTTATCTCTCTAAATTAATATACTATGTAGGTTATTTCTTCAATCCACAGTATCGATACAATGAAAATGAAGACAGAAGCTTAACAAATGAGATACCGTGTAGGTCTAAAAAATGTTATTGAAAAACTTACAGTGAATGAGGATGATGCATGTGAGGCTATTAACCAAGTAAGTGTAATGGACTAAGTAATGTGTACCTTTTTTTTTTTAAAGAGCATAAAGAGTTAGTTCATCCTTATTTTATTTATGGTATATCCCAAATTGATATATACAATGAAGCCTTTGGTAGTTTTGGGACACCGATTGCCAGACGAGCTATCATGAAGTCATTTCCAGGTAAAGATCATGGTAATTTCATTCATTCTACATCATTTTAAAAATTGAGTCATGTATGATTTAATTAATAAATATACTTCCATTTTATTTTCAGCTGAGTGGTGGTTAAACTATGGAGAAAGTGCTCCAATATTAAGGAAAATAGCAATGAAAGTCCTTAGTCAAACAACTACATTATCAAATTGTGAGAGGAATTGGAGCACCTTTTCATTCATTCACACTAAAGTGAGAAATCGGCCGACGATGAAAAAGTTGAACAAATTGGTGTCTATACATTACAACATTAAGCTCCACAACAGACAAAGAATAAGGAGAGAGTTTGAGGACCAAACAGATTACTTCTACCCAATCAATCTTAACTATATTTTTTCAGAGAATGATGATGTGTTGGCACAATGGATAGAAGAGGTAGAAGAGCCAGTGCTAGATCATGATGAACAGATTGGTGATATGGTGCAGGATTTGACTGGGAAAAGGCCAGAGCCAATGAGAGCTGCCAAGTGTCTACGCAAGATAAATCTTACCCATCAATGAATGAGTGGGGTCGACCCTCAGGAGATGCGAGATGAGGTTGATGATGATGACGACACTAGCATCAGCAGTACTAGCTCATCTTCAGATGTGCCACATGATTCTTATGGGGATGGCGGTGGTGATAGTGGTGGGGATGGTGGGGGAGAGGGTACTAGTGAGAGTGATATTGGCCACCAAAAAGTCTTGTATGGTGACTACTATGTATTACATCCACATCAACACCTTGAACTTCCCCATTAATTTTATCGGTAACCCCAAGACTACCCTCAGTTATCTCAGTCTACTAATGACTTGGCCTCACTTTATGAAACAATCTTCATTCCTCAACCACATCCACAGGCACAACAACCTTATGGGCACTATGGGAGTGGAGGCTGTGTAACACAACAATTTGGTGCCTTCTACCCTTCCAGAAATAATGAGGATGATGATAATATCGAGGCAGGACGCTGCTCGTTCTGGTATTAGGGACATGCACTAACTCTATTAGTATTTTTGCTTGCTTGTAGACGTTAAATGTTTAACACTATTAGTTTGCAGAAAATTATGGTTGCATTATGTCAATTTTATGATATTTCAGCTTATTTTAGTATATAAATCGATACAACAATGATACAGGATATTATCACTTGAAGGGGATTTTGCTTTAAAGTGTGCTCTAATGGAAAAAAAATATCATTTTCTATCATTTTATAATATTATGGATTTTTTGGATATTTTTCGAATTTTTTAGGGTCAAATAAAAATTCGCTCTGCGATGGGCCGTGATGACCGCGAACTGCAATCTTGAACCATGAAAAGAGGTCTCAAAACGGATGATTTTGAGGGACAAAATCTGTAAGATAAAAAACATATTAGAAATGAAAGTGGCTCCAATGATTTTATGGGACAAAATCTGTAAGACAATTTGATAGTAAAAGTTTTAGGGGACAACCTATAAGATAAATATCTCAATTATTTTTCTATATCAACTTTTAACTAGTTAATTACCTTATTATTTCAGTTTTCTTCCAATATCTCAATGATTTTTCTAAAGTTATTTATTATTGCAATACTTTAAAAATCTTTAAACATGTATATATGAATGTAAGAGAGAAGGAAGAATGAATTTTTTATAGCATTATGTAATTATTCAAAAATCATCTATAAATGCAATTTTATCTAACTGGAACAAATTTGTGAAACTTTTAATATGATTGAACTTAGACACAAAATACTAATTTTTAAGAACTTTCTATAATTGATTAATATTAGCATAAAACATGTGAGATGCATCGGTTAAGTTTTTAGGCAAATTGAAAAATGAATTAAGATCAATGTTGAATTAAGTATTAATTAATAAAAAATATTAATAATAATTCTATTTGCTTAACCATCAGAATATAAATCATATTTGCTTAACCAAACATGTTGGAATGCATTTTTGTGAAGTTTATCATTGATAGAAATGTATATTTTTTAAAAGTATATTTCATGTTGAAAGACGTGTTCCTTTTGAAGGATCTAAAATGCAGATGAAAACTTTGATATAAAATGGACCTTTCCGTCTCCTTTTCAAATCATTATAGTAGAATTTAATTGAATGAATAAGAAGAATCATTTACAAAATCATCTAATATATTTATACATATCATGGAAACAAATATGGTTAAATGAATCACATATGTAAATGATGCGAAATGGGTGTCATTAGACAAACATTGTAAAAAAATGCATGCGTAAACGTTACATACTTAAAATTTGAATATTCATCATTTACATATGTAAATTGTATTTACATATCTCATGCGCAAAACACAAACGACCCCTCATTCAATGAACTCCATATATATACAAAGCACTGTGTTGATTATTTTTAAAATTTCTTAACTACCACATTTTTAAAAGTGTATACTTATTATATTTTGTAAAAACCCATAAAATCATTCCAACTTTGGGGGAAAAAACCAAAGGTTGCTTGATTCAATGAGAGCCCCCTGATTTCTAAGATTTCTTAACTGCTCCTTCCTTTAAGAGCTTAAACTTAATTTATTTTTAAAAAAGCCATAAAATTATTCCAACTTCGGGGAAAAAAAAACCAAAGGTTGCTTGATTCAATGAGAGCCTGGGGCTCCTCTGATTGGTAGGTATTCAAGTGGATTTGGATGAGTCAGATGTGCCTTCAAAGCTACCACGTTTTGCGTGACTCAGATCTCCTGAGGATTAGACCTAGAAAATCCCCGAGTTGAATGAGTAGAGCAAATTAGAATTGTTCAAAATAAAGCCCTTTAGGTATTACGTGTACTCTCAAATTTTATGTTAAACGAGTTTATTTATCACCTTTCTCAACAAACAGTCAAATGTGGGAACAAACCCATATTGAGGGAAAATTTGAGGATACCCCATCTAACCAGAGGGCATTTATTTTTTACAATTTTGACTTCAATAGGATGGGTCCCACTATAGAGTTCTCTTCTTTTAATTAAGGATTTCTCCAAGTTAAAGCATAAGCAGATGCCGATTAAAAATTGTCAGCTGCTGAAAATAAACTCTTCCAAGGTTTCTTTACCAAAGCTTCTTATTGGAATTAATGCTGCTGAAGATTCAAAGACAGTTATATGATGGCTTAAATAGGCTGTGGATTTTGTACTCTTTTGCTCTAATTCTGAATTTCAATCATCTGAAAAGCCGAAAATAGCTTTTGATATTTTCTTAATTCCAAGGCATCTTTGATTGTTGAAGTTAAGAGGAAGATTTAGAAACAACTTTTGAAGGATTTAGAACGTGAAATCTCAAAATTCAGTAAAGAAAAAGGCCCTAAATTTTACAACAAACTAGAAGTTGACCCTAAATTATGAACTGCAGCCGCCTGGGTCTGAAGAGTGAAAACCCTCACTTTATTAGGGGTTCCTCTTGCGATTCGGTGCCCCTCCAACCCACTGATTGGTTGCATCCAGGTGGGCCGATTCTAAATAGGCGGTTCCCTCTCCCATCTCTCTCTCTCCACCTTGGTGCGCGAGAAGATGATATTCCACCAGAGTCCTACAAATCTACAATACGAAAGGTACGAATGTGGGTCCCTTGTTCTTATCCCACATTTTTGCCGGGCCAAATCCAAATGCAGTACCATGTCCGTGAGGCTGCCACACGCATGTACCAATTCGCTTTCTGCTGGGGAGACCAGGAGAGTGAGACTGTCAGACTGGTTCAAATATCTTTTCAGGTCATATATGGTACAAGAAGGGTATGGTGACAGGACATAGGTTCCATCGCACTTCAGAGCTGTATTCTCACACAAGCAAAGCTCCAGGTCCAGAGACCAGTATCTATCTCAAACGCAATCTTTCAAACCTTCCAACCCCACCCCTATATCTCTACCTATATGGCTTTATATCTATCTAATCTTTCTCTGGTTGAAGGCTCTACCTGCTACCATCAGCATCTCAGTCATGCAATGGAAGTACCACTGCAATGGCAATTGTACACCCAAAAAACTTATAACCAAAGCATGCATTTTGAGCCTACTAAACTTCTGTACGACCTACACTGTAATACACAGTGGCTACCACTTCCACCCATTCATCTCAAGCTTACCCGTGGAAATTAGCTTCCCTCTTTTGTCACTTCTACTATGGAACGCTCTCTCTCTCTCTCTCAATTACATATCCCAGTCCACACCTGGCTTATCTTTATATTACAGAAAAAACACTTTCTCTCTCTCTCTCTCTCTCTCTCTCAATTACATATCCCAGTCCACACCTGGCTTATCTTTATATTTACAAAAAAGACACTAATCATTTTCCTCTTTATATTTACAAAAAAGACACTAATCATTTTCCTCGAATTTTTCACAAAGGTAAGAAGATTGTGGACCGTGGTAGTGAAACAGCTACCGCCCCCTGCTAAAATAGGAAAGGTCAAAAAGGTTTATGCCCAGACAGGTAAATAATGTTTGAACCAATTATCTAATCATTATTATAGTAAAAACTTGATTTCAATTACTTGGGGTAGGTTTTTTTTTTTTTTTTTTTTTAATTTTTCCGAAGAGAATCAATATGTGATTCATCGCTCTCTTGTTGTAGACATAGACGGTTTTGTCGAACCATGTAAAATCCTCATTTGCTTCTTTGTGTGGCATGATTGATCGATAATCCCTAGGGGTAGCTCAGTTGACCTAAACACATAGTTTGCTATCGAAGGTTGAGAGTTCGAAACTGTGCTACCATACTGGGGCCACAGGGAATTTACTCAGCTCCCCCTGGGTCCATAGAGATTAGTCTGTCCGAAAGGGCGGGACACCCTCCGTTATAAAAAAAAGGTAGTTCTTTTTTTCAAATAATAAATAAAATTTCTATAAGTTTTTCACGTGTTAGGTAATTTGAATATAATGAAAGTGAAAGTGAAAATCATTCAAAATAATCAAGTGAAAAACTTTGTTTTTTATTTTATGACCGATAAAAATTTGGAGTTAGGAGTTTCCAAGGTGATAATCATGTTAACGTACATATGGTAGGTCAGATTCACTGGTCATGTTTCACATTATTGGCCTAATGGCCTAGTTCTTTCCTATAATTTATGACAAGAATTTGGGATGCGGGTGTTCTTTTGGAGATGATGTGATGACTTCTCCTCCTCTTTCTCCAGAATCTCAAACTCTAGCCAAATAAAAGGTATCAGGTGACACGTTGGAATTCCTCACTTTGCTTTTTGTTGAAATCTCAAATTCTCCACGAGGATATGTTTTTGGAGAATTTGAAATTCTCCATACATGAATTTTTGGAATTCTGAAAAAAAAGGCCCTAAAGCAAGATCATTTAAAATTTTAGGGTGTTGCATTCAATTGTAAGGATATTCCAATGGTTAAGTGTGTTACACATGGATCAAAATCTCAGCCTATACCGGTTCATATCCGCTGATATGAACTGGTATCGGCCCATACTGAGACGATATTTAACTATGATACCGGACTCAGTATCGCAGGGCAAAATATACCCAAAATATCGGCCAATCTCGATTGATATGGCCAAAATATCGGTTTGACTCAAAATATCATCCGAGATAGAGTAATGGTAAAAAAACCCTAATTTTTTGTAACTTTTTCCCTATTCCCCCATCCTCTCCTCCTCTCCCCTCATCTCCTTAAAGCAGCCATATCTCCATAGCTCATTCTCTTGCATATTTCCAAATTTCAACGCAATTTCTTGAAGAAATCATTTTATTTGGTAAGAGAAAATCAACTTAACTCCCTTATGTTTACTATTATGTATTTCTTATTTTTTATTTTTAGATAAAGCATAAAAAATGAATGAAAAGATCATTTGCATGTCATTTTTGGGTTTGTGTTGTGTTCTTTACTTAGATTTACACACTTTCATGCTAGATCTACTTATATACATGATTTTGGGTGTAGAAAAACGGTTTTTTTTTTTTTTTTAAATCTTCTACTTTTTTTAAAAATAATTGTTAGAGTATTTATGATACTATATAGTAAATACTAATGGCTTATTAATAGTGTATAGATAATTGATATGTTATCTTTATTTTTATTTTTTTTTACACTAATAAATTGATCATGAGCCAAAATAATGGTTGCATTATATGAAATACTGGAGAAGGCAGTGAACTGCAACACATATAAGACTCATAACTTAAGGTGACCGAAATTTTAATTTATTGTTGTTACTAATGGAAAAAATTTATTTTTCAGCAATTTCTAATACTCTGGATTTTTTTTGGATATTTTTTGAGATTTTTTTTAGATTAAAAAAATTCATACCGCGATCGATATCGATATCATATCGGTTTTTTATCCCGGCCGATACCGTGATTTTAAACTATTGTTCTACATAGGAAATGTCCCTCTCCCGGGAGGAAAAAAAAAAAAAACTGCACAGACCTATTGGGCCCAAATTGGATACAATCAAGCAAACAATCAAGTTTCGCCGATACGACTGTTGGTTAGCCCCACTAAGTCAATGTTAAGCCTTTTGACCTGTAGTTAAAATGAAGTGATGAACCTCCTGTCATTGCAATTCGAAGTAAACGAATGCGAATAATGGCTCAAAACTCAAGATGAAAACTGGATCAGTACTATTTCCATAAGACGTACCCAACCTCAACACCTTCACTGTAATTGGTCACATTTGACTGGTTTGATCAAGGTCAAACAAGTTCCCAGGGTCCCATCCAAATGTGGGCCCTACAAAAGGAGATTTTGATCTAATGATATCTTGTGGTACAAATTCCCACCATTGAATAGCTGATGTCGTAAGGAGAAGGAAGAACTTTGGCCATTTCATCCAAATCCGATGGCAAATGATGAAATACCAAAAAAAAAAAAAAAAAAAGAATAGTAAAAGCCATCATGAGGTTGACGCCACAAAAATCAGAAATTGATCGAAGATCATCTGATGGCTCCAATCCACACCATTGGATAGATACTATTGCCATGACAAGAATGCACTTCCTTTGGGAAGATTTTGAGTGAATGAAGTCCAACATCGTAGGGGAACGACTACTTACCTTAGTGGTAAGGAGTCCTAGTTCACATTAGGAAGTCTCGGGTTTGAACCCCGCTCCTCTCTCTTTCTATATGTGAGTTTTTACTACTTCACCAGTGTGAGTTGTGTTTATTTCTCCTTGCATGTGTGAGTTTCCATCACCTCACATGTGTGTGAGTTGTGTCTATGTTTCCTTGCATGTGTGAGTTGTGTCCGTTAGGATTTTTATTTGATCGGATGCATTCATTTTCATATTAGCTTGATCTCTCATGCACACATACTTTTAAATCTTGGTATCTTCATGCATTTTTTCTTAAGTTTTCGTGATTGACAAGATTTGAGTTTCGATTTAATCCTTCAATTTACTTTCAAAGAATTTATCAAATGAATTTTTGAAAGTTATACATACTCATGTTTTGATTCACATTTTAAAACTTCTTTTTAACTTGTTTATCTCAGGTCAAGTCGAGTTCTCCATGACCAGTCTTCCCTATTTAGAAAATCAGTTTCATAAATAAATAAAAAAATTTGGTCAACCGACGAGCCCCAAACTTTCATTTGGATATACCTTCAAAAACACTTTACAGAAAATCCTTCAACGGAGTACTCCTAAGCTGCTTATCACAACAAGAGGCTGAGGAAACTCTCAAAGAAGTACATGCTGGTCTTTGTGGAGCCCATCAGGCTGGCCCTAAGCTCTACAACCAGATAAAAAAGCTAGGTTATTATTGGCCTACCAAGGTAGCTGATGCAATGCAATTTGCCAAGCGCTGCCAAAAATGCCAGATTCACGGAGATTATGTCCACATGCCTCCAGAATGGCTACATCCAACAGCAATCTCATGGCCTTTCGAAGCCTGGGGTATGGACATCATAGGTCCTATTTCTCCCCCATCAAGCAAAGGTCATCGCTTCATCTTCGCCGTTACGGATTATTTCTCCAAGTGGTCAGAAGCATTTGCGCTCAGCGAAATGAAGACTTCATCAGTCATTCAGTTCTTGTGCACCAACATTATTTGTCGCTTCGGCATACCTAAAAGATTCGTCCATGATAACGGACCACAATTCCGGGATCACAGATTCTACAGGTTCTGCGACAAGTACAAAATCCAAAGTTGTCCTTCGACTCCATATAATCCAGCAGCGAACGGACTAGCAGAAGCCTTCAACAAGACACTCTGCAAAATTCTCAAGAAAATGGTCTCTAGTCACAAAAGAGACTGGGGCGACAAACTACTAGAAGCTTTGTGGGCCTATCGAACCACCGTTCGAGGACCAACCCATAGCACACCATTCTCTTTGGACTATGGATGCGAAGCTGTTGTCCCTTTGGAAGTACAAATTCCTTCCTTAAGGGTATCTTTGCAAAATGACATGACGCAAGAAAGCAATGTCAAATTGAGACTCCAAGAGCTGGATAATCTCGATGAAAGACGACTCGAAGCTCTACAAAGCATTGAGTTGTACCAAGCACGCATGGCAGGATCTTTCGACAAAAAGGTCAGGCAACGCGCCTACAAAAAGGGTGACTTGGTTCTTGCAGTAAAAAGACCCATAGTCTTTGCCCGCAAATCCAAAGGCAAATTCGAACCAAAATGGGAGGGACCCTTCGTCATCGACAAAGTCTTCTCCAACGGTGCATACGCTCTTCTAAACATGAAAGGAGACAGATATATGCTACCCATCAACGGCAAGTTCTTGAAGCGGTACTACCCTTGAAGACTTCCTCAAACGGGTCAGAGCAATATCTACACGGCTAAAGCGTATTTCCAAGGTACTTGCTCGTCAAACCCACCCCTTTTGAAATTTTCATCTTTGTATTGAAGTTTCCAAAAAAAAACTATCTCTCAAAACAATGCTTACTTTCATCGTTTCATTGTTCAAAAAAAAATCATCAAATCCAAAAATCCAAGTTTAGGAGCCTCTTCCCATACCTGACTAAAATTTTCGATCCTTGAACCCAAAATTCATGGTTTGAAACAAAAATCGGGACTTAGGAATTTTCACCTAGACCGCCTCGGCTTTTACAACCAAAATGGTTTTAAGTCAAAATTTATGACCTTCGTGTCTTTAAACAAAAATTTTGAAACCGCGGGGAAGCGACATTCAGTCGATACTCGCAAAACCCAAAAAAAACGGAAGGATGCGAAGCGCATTCGGTACTTCCAAAACCCAAAAATCGCAAGGAAGCGAACCCCATTCGATACTTACAAATTTCAAAAATCGTGGAGAAGCAACAAACCAATTGATATCCACAACCCAAATTTCAAAAATCGTGGAGATGCAACATACCAGTTGCTATCCACAACCCAAATTTCAAATGGTTCGAGAAAACCTCAAATTTCAAAAATCGCGGAGAAACGACATCAAGTCAGTACCCGCAAAACCAAAAGTTTTGGAAAAAGCAGGGAAGCGACGCTTAGTCGATATTTGCACCCCAATTCGCGAGGAAACGACATTCCATTGATACTCGCAAAACCCAGCCCGCGAGGAAGTGACATTCCATCAATACTCGCAAAATCGAATGAGTAAGGAAGCGACATTCCATCGATACTTACAAGACCATTCAGCGGGGAGGCGACATTTAGTCGATACCTGCATTTTGAAAACGAAAGCTCGGCTATAAACGCCAAAATCCGGCTATAAACGCCAAAATTCGGCTATAAATGACAAAACAAAATTTTTTTCGGCTATAAACGCCAAAATCGGCTTTCATGCCAATAAAACAAAACTTGGTTTTAAAAAAACTCGGCTATAAACGCCAAAATCTGGCTATAAACGCCAAAACTCGGCTATAAACGCCAAATCTGGCTATAAACGCCAAAATCTGGCTATAAACGCCAAAAATCCGGCTATAAATGCCAAAATCCGGCTATAAATGCCAAAACAAAAATTTTTCGGCTATAAACGCCAAAATCGGCTTTCATGCCATCTCAAAATCGGCTCTCATGCCACAAATAAAATTTTTGGCTCTCATGCCATCCCAAAATTCGGGTATAAATGCCAAAACAAAAAAAAATCGGCTATAAACGCCAAAATCTGGCTATAAATGCCAAAATTTGGCTATAAATGCCAAGACAAACAAAACAAAATTCGGCTTCTATGCCATTCTAAAATTCGGCTTTCACGCCATCCAAAAATTTTGGCTCATGCCGCAAAACAAATTTTGGCTCTTACGCCACAAAATTAGGCTTTCTCGCCATCCAAATTTTGGTTTTCAAACCGTCAAAAACAAGGCTTTCCGCCACAAAATTGGCTTTCATGCCCAAAACAACCCTTTAACAAAAGATTTTTACAAAATGACAACCTTTTGATCAAATCCTTAAACAAACATTCCCATCAAACTTTTGCTCAAAATTGTTTTCATCAAAAAAATGATTTAAGTGAAAGGAAGGGGATACAAAATATAGTACCGAAACTGTTTATACATAGAGGTACCAAAAAAAAAAGAAGAAGAAGGAAAAAGAGTTTGTTACAACCCAGGAGCTCAATCCGACATGGTTTTCAACCAAAGATTCAACTCCTCAAGCAGACCCTCGGCCTTGACCTCCAAAGTCTTTAGGCCACGCTCCTTCAAAATGTCCCCATAAAACGCGGCCGAATGCCGTGACCCATCTGCAGCACGAGGAAGCTCTTCCCAGAGGACCTGCCACTGGTCATGCTCCTGAGTCTTCCTCCGGACATTACCTTCAGCTTCCTCAACCTGGCGAATGAGAGTCCCCTCTTTGTCACGAGCCTCCACAATGGCGGTCCATTTGGCAGCAGCCTCTTCCTCTAAAAGATCAAGACGTTGCCTAGCCTCAACGACCTCCTTATCAAGGCGGTCCAAGTCTTGCTTCAGCCCCATGATGGATAACTCAGTAACGTTCTTCTCCCGAACGATCTGCCTCCGAGTCTTCGTGACCTCAGTCAGCTCAACTTTGACTTTGCTGGAAGGTTTTATGAACATCTCATCAAAGAAGTCACCATCTGGGAAACTCTTGGTCTCAGTCCATTTGTTCCCCAAGGTGATGATCTCCTCAACAAAATCCTCGGTACTTGCGATGTCCAGACCGACTTCTTCGCTATCAGCGAGGATGTCCTGCACATGCTTGATCATGCCAAAACCAGCTTCCAACCCATGAGTCTCAACCCATGAGCTCAAGACAGTCTTCAACACCTTCCTAGCATACTGAAGATGAGGATTCGCCATACTCTGGTACCCGACTGCCCACGTAATGCTCCATTGGAAGAGTGATCAATAAACTCTTTCCAACGGAAGAAGCTGACTCATTGAAAGTGGAAGAAGCCCCTACTTCTGCATCAGCCAAAGGTATCCCCTGTTCTGGCTCGGAGGAAGACGGAGGAATCTCTCCTGCTGCTTCACAATCTGTCAAAGAAAAAAAGAAAAAGACAAAAAGGTATGAATATAATCTTGTCAAAAATATATCAAGATTATTATTGCAAGTATACCTGCTTCGACGACCGGCGGAGTACTCTCTGCCTCTTTGAGCTCATCCGAAGCATCGTCAAAAGTTGCGTCCATGGATGGCTCGAAATCGTCGGAATTCTCTGGCAAGTAAGCTACATGTTAGCAAATGACAGCAAAAGAAGAAGAAAAAAAAAAAAAGCAAAAGCCAAAGCAAATCATACCAGGTGAAGGTTCTGGAACCACTCCAGAGTCCCTGGGCTCTTCCTCAGATGCCACGACTGGATCCGTCATTGCCTCATCGGCAGGATCCTCAGGCGTCACCAGGTTATCATCCTCTGCTAAACAAAGAAGCAGCGGATTAAAACAAAATCTTTCACAAAAAAAAGGAAGGAAGAAACAAAAGGAAAGAAAGGGGATCATACCAGCTATCTCCTCTTCTCTGCTTCTCTTCTCCGGAGGCTCGTCAGCATCCTCAGACACCTCCTCAGCAATGGTGAGAGGAACTTCAAGATCAGAAGGGCTATCGTGCCGTCTCATGTTACGGCGTTGTCCTCTCCTCCTCTTGCCTCGGCGGGTCAATCTGCTCGACAATCCTGCCACACTATCAACATCAGGCCTCTCACAAGAGTCCTCACTCGATGGTCTACTTTTCTCAGTAGACTCCATGGAAGCCTTCGTATGCTCTGCCTGAATCATAGCATCGATCTCGGCCTCCTCCTCTTCCAGCTGCCTCAAGACCTCACCAGGAATCCCTTGTGCAGTTCCTGATCTGATGATGTCCTGCCTGTTGAGAAAACCTATCTTGTGTTTCTCTCCAGAAAGGAAGGTCAAAACTTCCTCCCGACGGACACCATTCGATTTGCCAAGACTCTTCCCAGGAGATTGCTTAATATCGAGCTCTTTCTTGGAAAGCCCCCGGTACACTGAAAAGCTCTCCACGAACCACTTCGTGAAGCCAGCAGTCCGGAAGGTGGGCAGCTCAGGATAAGAAATCATGGCGGTAATGTCCTCTGCACTGTAAAAAGCCCATGCATTTCTCCCATCCTGCAAACCTCCAAAACGCTTCACCATGCTCGAAGGCGCTCCAACAACGCCTTGAGAGAAGCCAAGCTGCAACGCAAAACGCGAGGGGACATACGGTTGGACGTCGACGAAAAGATGTCTGCGGTACACCATCGTACCAACCCGTATGTTGAAGAGCCACCTCTTCTCCGCGTCTGTCAAAGCATAATGTTTTCCCGACCCTGCCCTGGTCGAATCACGGGAGACACCAAAGTCAAAAGCCTTCTTCCGCAAGCCCGGAGAAAGCTTCACTGAATACAGCCCAATCTCGACGTCCCTAAATCGTCGGATCCTTAAACGGGCAGATAAAAGTGATTCGTGAACGGCTGTCCCTCTAGCCAAACGAATCATAAAGGGATCTTCATCCTGTGCAACTCCCAAACGATGGAAGCTAGGACAGTGGTATACATACCACGAATAGAAGATGTGGGCAGAAAACACCCTGTTCATGGGAAGCCCAAGCCGAACCAGGAAAGCAGCAGCCTGCAGTTCGGTACATAAATAGGAGTAAAGAGCAGGTACCAAAGCCAGCCGCTCTCCAAACGCCATCTGACAAGCCGGAAAAATACAGTGCGGCCTGATGTGCGTTCCATCTCCTCCAGCAAAAACAGCCTCACCCAGCCAGTAAGTGAGGTAAACAACGAGATCTCTCCACAACGCAATGTCAGGACAAATGGCATCCGTGCTTGCGAAGAACTTCTTCAAATCTTCTTGCATAGCAGCGATCTTCTTCAAACTTGATGCTTTAGCCCTAACATCCTGGGCCATGACATCAGAAGAATCCCCGCTGTCAAAAAAGTTGGAGCTGCAACTTCTCCAACTACTGGATCTAACTTTCGAGCCCTCTTTCTCCTTCAAAAAATCATAAAAGGCGACGAGCTGAAAGTAAACAAGCCTAAACTCCTCAGACTGCTCCTCAAGGACGCTGTCAATAGGCATAAACTCCTCATAGAGTTTGCCGAGGATAGGCAATCCGGTGATGGCGCTCAGCTCCTTCAAAGAAAAACCAATCTCACCATTCGTCACAATGAAGGTGTTGGTTTGTGGAAGGAATGACTCCAGCATGGCCATGAAAGCCTCATCGGAGAAAACGACGGTTTGCCGAAAAGCGCGAACCGCGTCAAAAATCTCGGCCTCCCGAAGAACGGCCTCACCAATCCTCAAGGTGTGATCAGTCCATGACTCCCAGCTCGAGTCAGCACTGAAACGGCCACGAAGTCCGAAAGGCTTCACCCAATTACTGCCGTCACCCTGAAAAACGCCAAGGCCCACCGGTCTCAAATCAATCGATGGATGATCAGAACCTTGGTAGCCACTGGCTGGCATCAACATGTCCATACGGACAGGTGGCTTCTCTGCAAAACCGGAAGGTCCACCAACAAAAACCCCGGTCTTGATCACACTGGTCCTGTTCACCCAACTCGGAGGATCTTCCCTCTTAGGGCACGTGGGAGAAAGGCTCAGGATCGAGATGGTCCGATCAAAAGACGACCGGGTAGAAATAGTTCTTTCCTCACCATCTGCAGTGTAAGAGAACTGAAAACATCTCCTTTGGTATGTCAAGTCGTCGGGGACTGCATCACCGAAGAAGAAGGTAGGCTTGAGCACGACGCTCTGATCGTCCGTAACCCAGGGACGGCTGCTTACCATGATCTTATAGAACTCCTCATCCTTGAGAGCGATCAATCGCTGTCTCATCTCATCACGATTGAGGGAATCTCATTCTTCCAAGTTTTTCTCCACAAACTGGACCTTCTCCCAAGCCTGCTGAACGGCAGCATTGGAAGATCTAGCAGACCGACGATGCGCGTCAGTGACAGGACCTTTACCCTTGTTTGTTCTAGAAGAACTGCCTGCAAAAGATGGAAGAGAAGAGATCAATCAACATCAAAATGACAGAATTCTGCTACAAAAAATTCTAGCAAAATTTTGACATGGTTCCGGGGCAATTCCAAAGAAAAGGAAAATACTCCGAAAAAGACAGGAAGCCTGAAGATGAGCTCAACATCGATGCGAGCTCATAGTCAGTGGAGAATTCTCAAAGAAGGCTTGAACTCAACATCGCTGCGAGAACAAGCCAATCTCATCAAACTTCCGCAAAATCTGGAAAAGAGCTCAACATTGCTGCGAGCTTCAGAATCCAAAAATTGCAAAACTTCCTCAAAATCCAGCAAGACCGAGAAAGAGCTCAACATCGCTGCGAGCTCAAAATCCCGATACTTGCAAAAGATTTTCAGGTATGCATCATCATACTTCCAAATCTATTTACCAAAACTCATGCATCAAAAAATATCATCATACATTAGATGCTAGGAAAACCTTGACCAAAGTTTGACCAATTCCAACCCAATTTGGTCAAAACCAATCAAACTTTGTCCAAGTCAAAAATCATGTTGGCTTGACCTAGAGACTCTAGCCTTCTATCTTGATGCTTCAAACAAAAAAAAAAATACATACATATTGAAATTGCATAGCCTCATTATCATAGTGAGCAAACAAGGAAAAAGAAAAAGAAAGAGAGAAAAAAATCTCAGCAAAAAAAAAAAAAAATTTTGGCCCACAGGCCATGGCCCACTGCCACGTGGCAGTATGGTCAGGTCCGTACCGACCTATCCGTACAGCCAGAGAAAAAAAAAACAACAAAAAAAAAAAGAAGAGAAAAACGCTGAAAAAAAAAAGATCAGCGTGAAAAAAAAAACAGAAAGAAAAAAAAAGTTCACGAGAAAAAAAAAGAGAAAATCGTGAAAAGAAGAAAAAAAAAGAAAAAAAAAGGGAAAGGAAAAAAGAGAAGCACGAAAAAAAAAAAGAAAAACGTGCATGAAAAGAAAAGAAAAGAAAGAAAAAAAGAGAAGAGGAAATAAAAGAAAAGAAAAAGAAGAAAAAAATGATGAAGCAACTACTTCTACAATGGAGATTCTTGACAAGGAAGAAAACTTACTTGAAGCCATTGATGGAGAAGAAGAAAAAAAAAACTTGGAGATCCTTGAAGAAGAGAAAGCACTTCTTGCTTTGGGGAGCACTCTTGAAGATTTCTTGCAAAAAGAAAGTAATGGAGCAAAAGCACCAACCCTCTTTGCTTTTATAGAAGAGAGCAAGCCAAAAGAGGAAACAAAGAGAAAGAAAGGAGGTAAGTGCTAAAATTTAGCTACTTTCCCAAAGAGAAAGATATTTTGAGAGAATCTTTCCACAAAAAGAAAACTTGAGAAATTCTCTCCAAGTAAAGATATTTTTAGATATTCTCTACACAAAAGAGATATTTTTGGATATCCTTTACAAATATGACACTATATGAGATCTAGGCCATCTCCAAAGCCTAAGGTCCCATGGGTTAGCCCATATGAGCCAAGTTTGACCACCTAGGCACTAAAAGTGGATTTTAGTCAAAATATTCCTCTTACCAAGAGCAAAAAAAGAAAAGAGCAAAAAAAGTCCCATGCCTCTTTTGAGTTGATGGGACCATTCAAAAGAAAAAAAAAAAAAAGAAAGTCCCATGAGTTTCCAAAAACCAAACCATCCAACCTCATGAACCAAATTGAGCCAAAATCTTGAAATTGACATTTCACAAAACCAAAATCCGGTCCCCTAGCTCGCCACATACAGCTTGTTGGGTCACAAGACCAAAACCAAAAATCAAAATCCAAACCAAACCAAACCTGACCCCCCAACCTGCCACATACAGTTTGTTGGGTCACAAGGTCGAAACCAAAATCAAACCCCGACCCTCTAACCTGCCACATACAGCTTGTTAGGTCACAAGGTCAAAAACCAAAAACCAAAACCCAAAATCCAAATACCCCATGTCATTTTCAAAACTTTGCCTTGAGATGGTACGTGATCCTTCTCACTACCATAAAATTCCCCCGGAAACTCAGAAGGCTATTCAAAAAAAAAAAGAAAAGCTCAACACTCTTGGTCAAGTTGGAATCTCTCCTCCAAGTTTCTCTTCGAGGCACATCGACTCCAAAAAGCTACTCGTCGCTGTACCTCGAGGGGGCATTTGTTGACACCAAAAAAGTCAATATGTCTCCTCAACATCAAGAAGCCTCCTGAAGCTGCATCCTGCTAAAAATAGCCAAGGCTACTTCAAGCATCAGATTTTGTCAGAATCAGACAGAACCTGAGAGATCCTTCAAGACAGCTAAAAGGGGGGTACACCTGAGGTTTCGAGCCATTCCGACAGCGTTTGGCCCAACTTCACTGCTCCGACAGCTAAACAAGCGCTCCCGGCGGCGACATCATCAAAGACACCAAAACTTTGATCAAAGCCTACGGATGACTCCAAAATGTCTCCAAAGGGCTCCATGCCAAATTTCAAGTCAAACCGACAACTTTGACCCTCCATCAATGCTCGAGCAGCAAAATCAAGCCTCCCGGCGGCGGCAACCACCGAAGCCATCACTCATCAAATAAAATACATGAGTGGCTTCAACATACTTCCAAAAGGCTGCACGTCAAGTTTCAGGTCATTCCGACAACGTTTGACCAGGTTTCGATGCTCCGAGAGAAAATCAAGCCTACCGGCGGCGGAGCAACCCTGGACCATGACATCCAAAATGGAGCCCGTGGAACGTCTCAAAATGACTCCAATAGTCTCCTCGTCAAATTTCAGGTCAATCGGACATCGTTTGACCACATATCAAAGCTCGGCATTTTCCCCGCAATAAAATCAAGTGAAGCATCGATGGGACCCAAAACGGCTTCAAAACTCAAATAAAAGCCCATGGTTGGTCCTATCCACTGCTCAAGAAGCTTCACCTCAATTTTCAGGTCATTCCGACATCGTTTGACCTAGTTTCGACGCTTGACGGAAAATCGGCTACAAAGTCTTCGACTTTCCCGAAAAATAGGAAACTTTGTGCTCCGATTTCGCGAGGGTTCTCGTCAAGATTTTTTTCAAGAAAATCAAGTCAATAAGGAAAAATGTCAAGAAAAATACAGAAGAAAAAAGGAACGAAAAAGACGAAAAAACGGCCGAAAACGACGCTCGGCGACCAAACGGGCCGAAGACCCATGGTCGCCGGCGACCCTGGGTGCATGGTCGCCCGGCGACCCCAGAAATCCGGGTCGCCGGATTTTGCGCCAAATCGTCCGTTTTCCGATTCTTTTCTCGTTTCTGGTGTTCTGGCCTCTGTGATTTTCTGAAAATCCAATGTTTAGTGCTTCAAAACCACTGATCTTCGTCGACATCTCGAATCCGCCGTCAAAAGCATGAAATCATCACCGATCGCCTCAAGATCGCCAACCGGCTGACCAAGAAAGTGCACTTTCTGCCTGACCGATCGTGAAATCGACAAGACAGATGTCACCGGCCCGCCAATATCAACCAATGTCTGAAATTGCATCGCAATCCGACATCAAATAATGCGTGGATCCACCCGTGATGATCGCAAGAAGAATCTCAAAAGGCGCAACACGGCCCACGACTCTTCACATGCCTTGGCAACCACTTAATGTCGTTAATTGACCCATTAAAGCAGTCATTAACTCATTATTTTGGACGGCCCAATCAGAACCAAGCATTTGGGAGTTACAAATCCAAGCAATCATGGCATTAAACCCATGAAACTCCCATCATCATGAAGCATAAAGGTGATTAAATGCCCACTACCTTCATCGGCCAATCACAAGCCTTGAAAAAGGAGTTACAAAATCAATTTGTAACTCCTCATCAATTCCTTCATCATGGCCATCAATGCCAATGGACACCTCATGGCTACCAAAAGCCTATAAAAGGAGGTCCATTCCAAGAAGAAAAGAGAATGAAAAAGAGATCCTAAGTGCAAGCTCTAAAAAACCAGAAAATCCAAGAGAGAGACGAAGTCCTGCTACTTTGCTCTCGGAAGCACCACAAGGTGATCAACGTCCCTTGGGGGGCCACCCCCCCCAAGGTCACCTCCTTCTCCAACATGGCCTAAACGCGGCTTTTCAGCCCGTTTACTCGGTTTTTCATTGGATATAGGACCTTCTCTTGGTCCTTGTCCTTTAAAAAACTGAGGTTAGGAGCCAAGCCAAAGAATCAAAGCATCACATGTTCTCATTTGAAGGACGATGGCGAAGCCCATACAAGACTTGCGACCGTCGATCTCAACGTGTCCCCACAATCTCCTGAGAAGTTAGATCCCTTTTCTTCCTTTTCTATTGTAGTTTGTATTTCTTAAAGAGACAAAAAGAAATCACAATTCTTGTCTTTTATATTTGATGAGTTTTGTAAAATCGCCTTTCACGGCAAAATCGCCTTTCACGGCAAACAAACAAAAACGCCTCTTACGGCATTCTAAAAAAACTTGTCTCTTTTCTTAATATTTATGCAATTTGAAAAGTTAGAAAAAAGGATTGATATCCTTTCCACTTGCGAAGGTGAATCTCCGGATTATAACCATTCCAAATTCCAAGTAAAAAGTAAATCTGGCATACCCGTACAAAAATGTTGATGCCCGAGATTTTCCCTCCTCCGCCGAGACCCAGGCCAGCTCCCGGGGCGCGGAGGGAGAGGACAGAAGATTCCTTTCTGGTCCATCAACAGCTAGGATAGAAGAGCAAATCTATGGATTTCAACCGCTGTCTTAAGATGGGTTTGCTCCCTTTGTCTTAAGACTAATTCATGCTAGTCTTTAAAACTTTATTTTTCATTTATGGCATGATTTAATGACCACTTAACATGTTCAATTGCTAGTTGCCTTATATGCTTTGATTTTAAACATGGTTAGTGATTTTACTTAAACATTTGAATAGATTTACACTTGTTCTCAAATTTATTTTTTGACCGAACATGCTAGAGCTAGAGTTTTCTAAAATTAGTTTGTTCATCATTTCAAAATATGTGCGCATCATTTAAATCACTCAATCTCTCATTTATGGTTTTCACCTTTGTATCATTTATGAGCATTTAATTTCAAAAAGAGATAGAGGCTTTCAAGCATATGCATCATTTATGGATCGTTGCATTCTCCATGCATATATATATTAAATTAGGATTTCATTTTTATATTAACCTATGTTAGGAGGCATCAGTATGTACTTAATTGTATCTCTTCTAGTGCATTCTTAGGCACTGAATTGAGAGATAAAAAAACATCTTGTTGTAAGGGTTATTGCTAAGCCTTAGAAAAGCATAAGTGGATGTAAAGGTTAATACTAAGCCTTGAAAAAACAAGTGGTTGTAAGGTTAGAGGTGAGCCTAAACCCCAAGTTGAAATAGTGAAAAATTCGGTAGGGAAATCGGGAGTGGATGTAGGCATGATTGGCCAAACCACTATAAATTTGGTTGTTGTGGTGGTTGATCTTTTACTTTGTGGATGATGCTCATATGTTTAGTTTAATGGTTTTGTTAATGCCAATCTTGAATGATTACATAGTTTCTTTACTTATTCATGTATAACATAGAAACTTCACTTGTAGTTAAGTTAATTAATTTCCAAATCATAATTGGCATAAGAAAATTAAAATTGGTCTAGGTCTTTGAGCTCACCCTATTCACCCCCACCCCCCCGGTTCGGATCTTGGACATTCAGTTGGTATCAAAGTCTAGGCCTAGAGTTAGAATCATAGAGTGTGTTTTATTTAGTGGCCAATATGCAAGCTCAATTAGGAGAAGGCCATGCCACCAATAGACAGCCCCTTTTTAATGGAACACAGTATTGTTATTGGAAGATTAGAATGCAAGTGTTCTTGGAATCTCAAAGTCTTGATGTTTGGAGTATTATAGAAGAAGGCTGCCATCCACCTATCGTTACTAGGCAAAGGGTATATCATTTCCATAAAACCCAAGCCCGAGAGAGAATGGACCCAAGGCGAGAAAGATAGGGCTAACCTGAATGCTAATGCAAATAATGCCTTATTTTGTGCCTTATCCCAAGAAGAGTTCAATAGGGTAGTTAATTGTACCACGGTGTTGACACCAAAAATGTCACTTTGCCCCTTCAACATCAAGAAAGCTGCATGAAGTCGCAACCTGCCATAAATAGACAATGCAATTTCTCCCAAAAATCAAATCTTGTCAGAATCAAACAAAAACTGCAAGATCCTTCAAGATAGCTAAGAGAAGAGTACACATGAAGTTTCGGGCCATTTCAGAATCATTTGGCCTAACTTCGCTTCTCCGATGGCTAAAATGGCGCTCCCGGCGGCGATATCATCGGAGATGTCAAAACTTCGATCAGAGCCTACGGATGACTCCAGCATGTCTCAAAAGGGCTCCATGCCAAATTTCAAGTCAAACCGACAACGTTTGACCCTCCATCAATGCTCGAGCAGCAAAATCAAGCCTCCCGGCGGCGGGAACCACCGAAGCCTTCGCTCATCAAACCAAGTGCATGAGTGGCTTCAACATGCTTCCAAAAGGCTGCACGTCAAATTTCAGGTCATTCCGACAACGTTTGACCAGGTTTCGATGCTCCGAGAGAAAATCAAGCCTACCGGCGGCGGAGCAACCCGGGACCATGACATTCAAAACGGAGCCCATGGAACGTCTCAAAATGACTCCAATAGGCTCCCCATCAAATTTCAGGTCAATCGGACATCGTTTGGCCACATATCAAAACTCGGCATTTTCCCCGCAGCAAAATTAAGTGAAGCATCGATGGGACCCCAAACGGCTTCAAAACTCAAACAAAAGCCTGTGGTTAGTCTTATTTATTGGTCAGGAGGCTTCACCTCAAATTTCAGGTCATTCCGACATCGTTTGACCAAGTTTCAGCTTCTGGCGGAAAATCAGCAGCTCTACGCGACAAAGTCTTCGGCTTTCCCGGAAAATTGGAAACTTTGCACTCTAAAAATGCAAGGATTCTCATCAGGTTTTCTACAGGGAAATCAAGCCAATAAATGAGAAGAAATGTCAGGAAAAATACAGAAGAAAACGGCGACGAAAAAGACCACAAAACGGACCAAAAACAGGGGAAAAACCCCCAGGGTCGCAGCCCGCGACCATGGCCTAGGGTCGCCGGCGACCCTGGCCCATGGTCGCCGGCGACCATGGAAGTCCGAGTCACCGGATTTTTCGCCGGTGACCCGTTTTTCCGTCATTTTTCGCGTTTCGCGCACTTTGGCCCCTGTGGTTTCCTGAAAATGTGATTTTTAGTACTTGAAATTGACTCATGTCCTCCGACATCCGTCAAAATCATGGGTCAACCTCCAAAAGTATCAAAATCAACATTGATCGCCAACCGGTCGACCAAAAAAGTGTACTTTCCGCCCAATCGATCGAAAAATCGACAGGACAGATGTCACCGGCCCGCTCTTAGCTATCACTGTCTGAAGTTACATGTTCATCCGATGTCGATCAGCATGAAGATCCATCGATGATCATCGCCAGAAGAATTCCAGAAGACACGGCACGGCCCGCGACTCTTCGACTGCTCGGCGACCAATTAATGTGGTTAATTGACTAGCTTTATTGCAGTCATTAATTCATTTCTTTGGACGGCCCAATCAGAAGCAAGCATTTGGGAGTTACAAGTCAATTGATTCATAGCATTTAACCCATGAAACTCCTCCCATTATGGTAATTAAGGTGATTAAAAGCCCTTAAACTCCATCGGCCAATCAGATTCAAGGAAAAAGGAGTTACAAAATCAAGAAATAAATCTTGTAACTCCTCCCATTAAAGCCATTAAAGCCCATAAACTCTCCTAAATGGCTACCAAAAGCCTATAAATAGGAGAGCATTCCATTGAAATCCGGATCGATCAATCGGAGATCACTTCCAAAGCACCACAGATCCAGAAATCTGAGAGAAAGAAAAAGAGAGAAAAACTCTGCTGAAGTTCTGCACCGGCCACCACTACAAGGTGACAAAAGTCCCTTGGGGGGTACCCCCCCCAAGGTCCTTGCCTTCTCCCGCTGCCTCCAATGGCTTAGACGTGGCTTTTCAGCCCGTCTACTTAGCTTTTTATCGGACATAGGACCTCCTCTTGGTCTTTGTCCTCTAAAAATCTGAGGTTATAGCCAAGCCAAGCGAATCAAGAGCATCCTCTGTTCTCATCTGCATGGATGATGGCAAAGCCCACACATGGCTTGCGACCGTCAATCTGAACGAGTCCCCCACAATCTCCTGAAAAGTTAGATCCTCCTTTTCTTGCTTTTCATTGTAGTTTGTATTTTTCTAAAAGAGACAAAAAATCACAACTCTTGTCTTTCATTATTGATAAGAATTGTAAATCGGCTATAAACGCCAAAATCGGTTATAAACGCCACAAAATCGGCTATAAATGTCAAACAAAATCGCCTTTCACGGCAAACCAAGAAAATGTCTCTTTTCTTAAATATTTGTGCAATGGAAAACTTGAAAGAAGTTGATTTCCTTTTTACTTGCGAAGGTTGATCTCCGGATTACCACTTGCAATTCCAAGTAAAATAGAAAATCTGGCACACCCACACAAAAGAAATGTTGATGCACGCTTCATGCCCCCCGGGCGCGAAAGGGCCGGACCCGACGGACTCCCACGTCCGCCGACCCCGGTAGCACCCACGGCATTCGGAGCGCGTTCCATCAAGCTGGCACACCCGGTGGGACTCGTTCATTTGAGAACACGGTGCTCGGAAATGAAATATTTGCATATCATACTTTTTGCTCTATGCTTATACTTCTTTTCCGGATTCCTTGGCTACTTTCTAGCTGGTAGCCTATGTTGGATTTCGCATCCTAAAAAAAAAATGAGATGGGATTTTTTGGAAATTTCTATTTCTTTGAGTTTGTTTCCATTCTTTCTCTTTTCAAAAAAAAAAAAATCAGTTTTCTTAGTTTGAATTCAAAATTGAGAAACTTGGATCCTATCCTATCGTTCTTTGGTGCTTGCAGAAATGTTGAGCCCGTTCGACTAAGGTTTTGGACCATCGTTTCTCTTCGATGAGTTCATTAGAGATTTCAAAAAAAAAAAATCAATTTCTCGTTTTGGATTCAAAATTGAGAAACTTTGATCCTTTCTCTTCTGGGCATGTGTGCTCGCGGAAGTCGTTGAGCCCGTGTTCGGATCGGGGATTGGGCCATCGTTTCTCTTCGATGAGTCTGTCAGGGATCTAAAAAAAAAAATTTTAATAAATAAATAAAAAGACATAGACCACTAGGGTTAAACCAATTGCGTTCTTTGATCACGATTGATTCAAGAAAAGCCTTGTCCAGAGTGTGGAGACAGCCTGACTGTTCTAGGCAAGGGTCCTCCAAACGGGTTCATTAAGTAATCCTACCCTTACCTGGGGGCAATTCTATCAATTGAGGTTTCATAAGACCGGGTTAGGAGGCCTATGTGTACTCTCTCGTCTTTAAATCTTAGAAAAAATTAAGTAAAAATAAAAAACAAAATAAAAAAAAATAAATAAAAGATTTTCAAAAAAAAAATCTTAAACAAAAAAAAATAAAAAAAAATAAATAAATAAAAAAAAAAGATTTTCAAAAAAAATCTTAAAATAAAAAAAATCTTCGAAAAAAAATAAAAATAAAAAATAAATAAATAAAAATATATTTAAAAAAAATAAAAATAAAAATAATAAAATAAAAAAAATCATTTCAAAAAAAAAAAATTCTCCAAAAACTCGTCACTTTTGATTTCAGATCTGAGAAATTTTGGTTTCTTCTTTTCTGAGCACTGGTGCTCGCGGAAATCGCCGAGACCGTGTTGAGATCAGAATACCATTTGCTCTCCTTGATGGAACCAATCTTGACATTTCAAAAAAAAAAAAACTCGTCACTTTTGGATTCAGATTCGAGAAATCGTGGTCGCTTTCCTTCTGAGTACTGGTGCTCGCGGAAATCGTTGAGCCCGTATTTGAATCGGAATGCCACCTGCTCTCTTTGACGAATCCATTTCTGACCTTTCAAAACAAAGAATCCCATCTCATGGATGCGATCTCCAACATTTGTGCATAGCAGTACTAGTACGCCCTTTCAGGGTCTACTGTATCTGTGACCGGCACATTTGTAACTCCTACCTTTTATTCTTCTTATCTCGAGCAAGCTCCGCTTCTCGATAAGTCGAATTTAGGTATACAATTGCTTCTAGCAGCCATTGGAACGCTCATTTCGAGCCTACCATGCTTGCAACCAGAACAATTGTACCCTCTATGGCTTTTTGCCTTCTTCATATTGCTTGGGTCATGTCCCTTGAGCGATTTGAAAAGACAAAATCATAGAATTCCCCATTTATGATCATCATATTCTTTTGATTACTAATGGATGTGGTCTTGTTTCAGAAATTTTGAAACTAACAATGGCAGCCTCAACCATTATCTTCGATGAGAACAAGCACCAACTCATGCTTCAACAGAAGCAAAGCGCGCGCACTCATAAGCGCCTTGTCAGCTGCCGAAGCATCAACTCCCTCGGCAACTCTTCGAACTCCGGGTCGACCTCGACTCCCCGGACCATCGTCTTCGGGACACTGGGACCATTCCCACTTCCCGAAGAACAAGCTGCTCCTGCCAAAAAGCAGAACTGCCTCTCAACGTGTCACTCTCATGACACCAAAGGCGAGTGCCCAAAAGCCCGAAGCCCGCGGCACCCCTGCGAAGCCTCGACCCACAAACAACCAGGTCTACCCTAAGACTTGGTCTCCAAGACCTTCCCCAAAACAAAGAAGGTCTCAAACCTCCACCAAGCCAGCATACCTGGCCCCACTCAAGGAGAACCAGTTCTACCCTCTTGCCTACATGAAAGAGGAGAGACCCATCTCCAACTTGACTCCCAAGTCAAACCAGCATGAGCCGGCTTGTTCCTACAGGCCCAAAATCAGATCATGCATCACCAGGCCTCTACAAGCACCTGCTAAGGCCTACACTCCTTCAGTTCGACCCTTCATCTCTACAGGGGCCGAACTCGAAAGGTTCAAAGCTTCGCTGCAATAGGCAAAGGACCGGGTCCGGATCCTGTCCTTGCCTAGCTACAAAGAAGACAAGCTCGGCTGTTGCGCCCGAGGGAGCACATCCTTCATCGTCAGAGCCCAGCCAGAGCTGACTGAAGCTCAAATCGCTCGTCGAGCACGCCGCCGTGCGTCATATCGACAAAAGAGACTAGAGAAGCAACGGACCCAGCCTCCTACACTTCAAGTCTCCCATAAATGGGTCGAAAAAGAAAGACCCGACCAAGTTACTGCCGTCCATATGGTTGGAAAAGCCAGAAGACGCCAAAAGCCAGCATCAAAAATCCATGTCCGACGTCCGGTGACCCGTAGCGTCACCAGGACACAAAGACATCCCGAAGAATCTCCTGCCCCTTCCAGCCAAGGACGGGAGAGTAATCCTTCATCAAGCTTTTCATCAAAAAGAATGAGCCTCAGCTCAGTCACCAGGACGGTTTCTTCGTTTGAATCCCGAGGGATGAACGTCTTGGCTACAAGTTCTGAGCCACCACCTCAGAATCCACCTCAAGATGATGCGCTCACACGCATCCAGCAGTTGGAACAAGGCCAGCAGAGGATTGAAACTCTGATGGAAAACCTTCTCCTTGTTGTCCAAAATCAGGTGAACAATGAGCCTCCTCCGAATCATCGCAATGACGAGGAAAATCGTGAAGAAAATGAGTCACGCGCCCTTACCAAAAAGGACGTAGACAGTATCCTCGCCAAAGCAAAAGAAGAGGATATACTCAAGGAGCATGGGATCAAGCCACCATATCCTTTATGGATGGACTCGGTCCCGTTCCCCACAAAATTCAAACATCTTACTCTCCAAACATATACGGGGAAAGGATCAGCCAGACAGCACGTCATCCACTTCAAGATTTTGACGGGAGCTATCGCGGATCAAGATGCACTCAAGATCCGCCTTTTTGCAAGTACCCTAAAAGGTACGGCCTTCGATTGGTACTCCACTCTTCCGGAGAACTCCATTCAGAACTGGGCTATGCTAGAGACACGCTTCCTGACCCACTTCCAAGGTGAGGATCATCCTGTTACTATGACTCAGCTCTGCAGCCTAAAACAGGGAGAGAATGAGTCAACTTATGACTTCATTCACAAGTGGAAAGCAATGGCATACAAATGTTCAGATGTATTGCCACAGGCGTCGCGAGTCGACATTTGCCGAAACAACATGAGAGCTAGAATCCGCTCCATGATCATCGGCAATAAATCAAAAAACCTGGGAGAACTCCTGGAAGCTTCTATGGAAGCTGAAACGGTGATTAAAGACCTCAACAGTCAGAAGTCATCAAGAAAAGAGCCAACCGCCGTTGTAACCTCTAAACCAAAGAAGAAAGAGGTCCTCAATGTGCAAACCAAGTCAGCTCCTCAGCAACCAAAGAAAGCTGAAAACAAAACTGCAGGTAAAAGGCCAGAACTCTCTGATGCCTTCAAGGAATGTGTAGAAAAGAAATATCCGTTCGATGAAGACGTTGAAGAAATCTTTGAGGCTCTCCTAGCAAATGGCAAACTCATTTTGCCAGAGCCCAAAAGACCGGAAGATGTTGGGAAAACCAATGATCCTCGGTACTGTCCATACCACCAGATGGTCTCGCATCCTCTCAATCAATGCTTTGTTGTGAGAGAGAAGATAAACGAGATGTGGAAAAACGGAGTCATCACCTTTGACAAAAACTATGGGACTGCCTCCGTCAACATGGTGTCATGTGGACAAACACCAAAATCACCGAAGAAGAAGATCACTACTTCCTTCAAGGTGATAAAAAGAATTCAAACGTCCGAAGTGTTGGTTCCTTACCCGACACCAGACGGACAACCCATATGGGTACATCCCGATCTCCTGGAAGATGAAAACTGGGAGATCGTAAAAACAAAGCCGATAGCTCAACAGCGAAGGCAGGCTAGGAAACATCTCCTCAGGCTCAAATGGCAAGAGAAGACCCAGCCAAAACAAGAAGTCCATGAAAAGGCAGAGGCCTCCTCTACCACTTCACTCGGGGCAACAAAAACGTCCCTTCCAGAGACTTCAAAGGTGGTAAGAAACTTCACTCTTAGTGATTTCATGCCACCTCAATTCAAAAAAGAAGCCATGCAGGGGGCATCATACTCTTGCAACTCGGTAGTTGGATTCTCCATTGATGGATACGAGTCCAGCGACACCGATGATGGATTCGAGTCCGGCTACACCGATGAGTGGGAAGAATCCCTTGAAACAGGAGAGTATCTCTCCGACGAAGAATGGGTTCCTAAAACTCACCTTATGCCAGTAATCTGGTATAACCCCTTACAGCCACAAGGATCCTGGTCTGATGATGAGGAAGACCAAGAGGCTGTACAAGAAAATGCTGTTGAGCCAGCACCCGTCGTTGCTCCAGTTGAAATCAACCATGTTGAGCCACAAAGAGCAGACGAAGAAGAAGATTTGGCTCCCATGCCTGATCTTGAAGAATATGCGAGGATCTTGCAGCATCTCGCTCTAGAACAAGAGCAGGACCGCGTCAACGAGATTCCTCACAATCCAGAGCCGGAAGTCCCTGAAGCCCACCAGGTACCTCCTCCCTCAACTCCTGAAAATGGAGAAAATTGCTGGGTAGACGATCCTCTTACATCTGAGGATGAGTCTGACTCCGAGCAGACAACGTCTCCTTTAAGAGCTGCCTGTAATGTGATAATTCGGGCTTATAGCTCTTCCGATGCATCATCTGATGAGATCACTTACACACCGGCGACACCTAGCACCATATCTTTTGGGGCTACCTCGTCTCACGTGACTTTCACAGAGATGACACCCTCTCAGGTTTCTTCTCCTGAGACTGTGACTTCAGGATACACATTCTTCCCGACTCATCATCATGAAGAAAACCCAACTTGGGGTGATGGATGGGTCAACGAAGAAGAAAAGCTGCTGGATGCTGTTCAGGACTCGCTCCCGGAAAATGCTCCATGCAACACAATCACTGAGGATGGCAACTCTGCTGCAGATGCATCCCCAGTAAATGAAAAACGACAACCTCTTGATTATGAAGACAATCTTCCAAACGAAGATCCTTCTCAAGAAGCTCTCGAAGTTGGTAGATGCACCCACTCGGGCCGGGACTACCACAAAAATTACAACCAATCTTCCTTTACTTATGTAAATCCTTCGGGAAAAGATGTTGTAAGCGCCCCCAGTGGCAAAAACAATGAACATGCAGGCCCTAAGGAGGCTTTAAAGTATGATTTGATCGAGCACTTCAAACACATACCTGCACGACTGCACATCCTGAATTTATTACGAATGTCTCCACGCACTCGTGATAATCTCATCTCAGAATTACAAAAACTGAATGAGGATGTCGACAAACATGCCCCGCAAGTCCTCCAAATTGAAATGGACTACGGGTCAAAAACTCTGAAACTTCCTCAAAGGGAGAAAAGAAAACTGAGGGATCATGCATTGAATGCCTCTTGGTGCAAAAAGCAGCCAGTGCAACCATCGCCTTCACAAAGGACGACCTCCTACTTGGCGAAGCAAGGCACAACCGACCCCTGTACTTCACAGGGTACATCAAGGAAATGCCTATACACAGGGTTCAGGTCGACCCAGGTTCTGCACTCAACCTCATCTCCACTTCGGCTCTCGAAGAGTTGGGCATCCCACCCAGCAAGCTAAGCCACACATCTGTATCTATCTTTGGATACGATGGGAGTACTCAAAGGCCTATCGGCAAAATCAGGTTCAAATTGCAGATCGGTGATCTTATCTCTGAAGTCACTGTGTATGCAATAAAAACCCCTTCATGCTACAACATCCTTCTCGGACGCCCCTGGATACACGAGAATGGTGTTGTCCCTTCAACTCTACATCAATGCATCAAGTTCGTCGGCGACGACGGCATGGTACATCGTGTCTTTGCGGACAAAAAACCTTTCAAAGGTAAAGAAGTCCACTTCGCAGACTCCCAGATGTATGAAGGAGAAAAAGAAGAAAAGGAAATAGCACCCCCTGCTGAAAATCTCCAGAAAGATAAAGGCAAGGCTCCTCAAAAATCACCGGAAGAAAACAAACCCTCCGGCAAATTAGAAGAGAGTAGTCAATCTCCCTTCGTCATCTCCCTCAAATCTTAAAAACCTTTGGTCATCACAACCAGAGTGAAGAAGGCAAAGCAAAAGCCTGGGGGCAAATTTGTTATTTCTCTCGTGTCTATCATGCAAGACACAGACTCGGACTCAGAGCCAGAAGACGATGCATCGTCAAGCCAAGCTGACGCTCAGCATGTTCAGCCTGCTCTCACTCCGACGGAGACACCTGCTGATGTAGAAGATCCTACGTCTGCTACCTTTGTTGTTCCGACAACATCACCAAAGCAAAAGCCGATCTTCTTCCATAGATCGGATGCTTCTTCATCAAACTCCATGCCGGAACCTTTCCAAAATGAAGGTATGCCTCAGCTATCTCTATATAGTCCTGTGGCACAAGCAATTATGAAGAAAATGGGCTATGACGCTCAAAACCCAGTCGGTTTGGGAGAAAGACGCGGTATTCTCACGCCATTGGAGCCCGCCTTGACCAAAAGCCAGCTAGAAGATTGGAGACTCTACGGTCATGTAGAAAAGTCTTCATATGGGTTAGGGTATGATCCCGACACTCCTCTGAGACAGTTGACACAAAAGCTTAAAAGTCGTTTTACCGACCAAGCCTCAACATCTCAAGTCCATGAAGACATCAATCTCCCTGGATATCTCTTTAAAGAGTTACCTGACAGAGATCTAGGAAGCTCATCCAATTGGTACAATTTCTCTGATGATAAAGAGGAATCGTCCGATAATACAGACTTGTGCTACTCTGACCCAGAAGAGCCCTCGTCTAAAAAAGAAGTACCTTACTTCGACCCAGTTTCAACAGGCAATTGGGACCATCTCATAGCAAGCCTTGAGAAGATCACCAATCAAGAAGACCCGTGGAAAGGAACAAACCCTCGGTCTACAAATGCCCTTGGAATCCCAGAAGGTTTTGTTGAGCTGGAAGCCTCCGAAAATATTGTGGAGGAACCACCTTCGAACCTTCCAACAGAAGATCCTATTGAAAAGATAGACTTGGGAACACCAGATAACCCACGTCCTGTATTCATAAGCAAGAATATAAAGGATGATGAGTTACCTGAGTATATCGCTTTTCTTCGTGAGTTCGTTGATTGCTTTGCATGGTCCTACGCTGAAATGCCTGGTTTAGACCCCAAAGTAGCAGTCCACAAACTCAATCTTCAAGAAGAAATCAAGCCTGTCAAAAAAGGCCAAAGAAGATTCCGTCCAGATGTGATGGATAAAATTGAACAAGAAGTTCAAAAGCTCAAAAGCGTCGGCTTCATCCGTGAGGAACAACATCCAGAATGGTTGGCCAACATTGTCCCCGTGACAAAGAAAAATGGGCAGATCAGGGTCTGTATTGACTATAGAGACCTGAATGGCGCTTGCCCAAAAGATGAATTCCCGCTCCCCATACCGGAGGTGATGATTGACAATACCTGCGGATTCGAGCGAATGACATTCATGGATGGCTTCTCTGGCTACAATCAGATAAAGATGCATCCCGAGGATGAAAAACACACATCATTTCGGATTCCATTTGGCATATATTGCTATACTGTCATGCCATTTGGTCTGAAAATGCTGGTGCCACATATCAGAGGGCTATGATGAAAATATTCCAAGATATGCAACACAAGACGGTCGAATGTTACGTTGATGACCTCGCCGTCAAAAGCAAAAGAAAAGAAGACCATCTCAGAGATCTTCGAGAAGTCTTCCTCCGACTTCGCAAACATAAACTGCGGATGAATCCTCTGAAATGCTTCTTCGGCGTCTCGTCGGGTAAGTTCCTTGGATTCCTAGTTCGGAAAGCCGGAATAGAACTTGACCCCATCAAAGTCAAGGCTATTCTAGAAATGCCCCCTCCAAGAACCTTAAGGGAACTAAAAGGGCTTCAAGGGAGATTGGCCTACATCAGACGGTTCATCTCCAACCTTTCGGGGAAGTGTCGTCCATTCTCTCGATTGATGAAAAAGGGTGTAAACTTTGTCTGGGATGCTGACTGTGAAGCCGCATTTCAAGATATCAAGTCATACCTGACCAAACCTCCAGTGTTAGCTGCCCCTGCCACTGGAAAACCATTCATCTTGTACACAAGAGCCCTTGATCACTCTCTGGGTGCTCTGCTTGCACAAGAAAATGATGAAAGAAAAGAAGCTGCTCTATACTACCTCAGCCGCATGCTAGTAGGTGCAGAGCATCGCTACTCTCCAGTCGAAAAGGGATGCCTTGCAGTGATCCTACCTGAAGATCCTATGATTACACTATGTTCGGAATCCTACCTGAAGATCCAAAAGAACGGGTAAGCATTCAAAGGCGAGCCCCAAACTTTCATTTGGATATTCCTTCAAAAATCCTCTACAGGAAATCCTTCAACTGAGTACTTCTACGCTGCTTATCACAACAAGAGGCCGAAGAAACACTTAAAGAAGTTCATGCTGGTCTTTGTGGAGCCCATCAGGCAGGTCCTAAGCTCTATGATCAGATAAAAAGGTTAGGTTACTATTGTCCTACCATGGTACCCGACGCAATGCAATTTGCCAAACGCTGCCAGCTATGCCAAGTTCACGGAGATTACATTCACATGCCTCCGGAATGGCTACACCCTACAGCAATCTCGTGGCCTTTTGAAGCATGGGGCATAGACATCATAGGTCTTATCTCTCCCCCTTCAAGCAAAGGTCATCGCTTCATCTTCGCCGCAACGGATTATTTTTCCAAGTGGTCAGAAGCATTTGCGTTCAACGAAATGAAGACATCATCAGTCATTCAATTCCTACGCACCAACATCATTTGTCGTTTCGGCATACCCAAAAGATTCGTCCATGATAACGGACCACAATTCCAGGATCATTGATTCTACAGGTTCTGCGACAAATACAAAATTCAAAGCTGTCCTTCGACTCCATACAATCCGGCAGCAAACGGATTAGCAGAAGCCTTCAACAAGACACTCTGCAAAATCCTCAAGAAAATGGTCTCTAGTCACAAAAGAGACTGGAGCGATAAACTGTCTGAAGCTTTGTGGGCCTATCGAACCACCGTTCGAGGACCAACCCATAGCACACCATTCTCCTTGGTCTATGGATGCGAAGCTGTCGTGCCCCTAGAGGTACAAATTCCTTCTCTGAGGGTATCTCTACAAAATGACATGACTCAAGAAAGCAATGTCAAATTGCGACTCCATGAGCTGGACAATCTCGACGAGAGACGGCTCGAAGCTCGACAAAGCATTGAACTTTACCAAGCACGCATGGCAGGATCTTTTGACAAAAGGGTCCGGCAACGCGCCTACAAAAAGGGTGACTTAGTTCTTGTGGTAAAAAGACCAATGGTCTTCGCACACAAATCCAAAGGCAAATTTGAACCAAAATGGGAGGGACCCTACGTCATCGACAAAGTCTTCTCCAACAGCGCATATGCCCTCCTAAACATGGAAGGCGACAGATGTATGCTGCCTATCAACGGCAAGTTCTTGAAGCGGTACTACCCTTGAAGACTTACCCAACTGGGTAAGAGCAATGCCTGTATGGCCAAAACCTGTTCTCAGGTACTCACTCGTCAAACCCACTCTCTTTAGAATTTTCATATCAAATGTCAAAATTTCTAGAGATTCAAAAACAATGCTTACTTTTATCGTTTCATTATTCAAAAACAAAAAAAAATCCAAGTTTAGGAGCCTCTCCCTGACTTGACCAAAACTTTCGATTCTTGAACCAAAATTCATGGTTTGAAACAAAAATCTGGATTCAGGGATTTCCACTCTAGTCCACCTTACCTTTTACCGCCAAATGGTTTTAGGTCAAAATTTACGACCCTCGTGTCTTTAAACAAAAAAATTGGTTTTTCAAAAATCGTGGGGAAACGACATCAAAGTCAGTACCCGCAAAACAAAATTTTTGAAAAAAAGCAAGGATGCGACATTCCATCGATACTTGCACCCAAAATCGCAAGGAAGCGACATTTCGTCGATACTTGCAAAATCCAAAAACCGTGGAGACGCAACATATCAGTTGATATCCACAACCCAAATTTCAAAAAAGGTTCGAAAAAACCTAAAAATCGTGGAGACACAACATTTCAGTTGATATCCACAACCCAAATTTCAAAGGTTCGAGAAAACCTAAAATCGTGGAGAAGCAACAAACCAGTTGATATCCACAACCCAATTTCAAAAATCGTGGAGATATAACATACCAGTTGCTATCCACAACCCAAATTTCAAATGGTTCGAGAAAACCTCAAATTTCAAAAATCGCGGAGAAACGACATCAAGTCAGTACCCGCGAAACCAAAAGTTTTGGGAAAAGCAGGGAAGCGACGCTTAGTCGATATTTGCACCCCAATTCGCGAGGAAGCGACATTCCATCGATACTTGCAAAACCTAACCCGCGAGGAAGTGACATTCCATCAATACTCGCAAAACCGAATGGGCAAGGAAGCGACATTCCATCGATACTTACAAGACCATTCAGCGGGGAGGCGACATTTGGTCGATACCTGCATTTTGAAAACCAAAACTCGGCTATAAACGCCAAAATCTGGCTATAAACGCCAAAACTCGGCTATAAACGCCAAAAACGGCTATAAATGCCACAAACCGGCTATCAATGCCACAAAAAATTGGCTTTCACGCCGACAAACCAAAACTTGGCTTTCAAAAAACCCGGCTATCAATGCCACCAAACCGGCTATCAATGCCACAAATTGGCTATCAATGCCACCAAACTGGCTGTAAATGCCACAAAATTTCGGCTTCCATGCCAACCCAAATTTTGGCTTTTACGCCATAAAATTTCGGCTTCCATGCCATCTCAAAATCGGCTTTCACGCCACAACCAAAATCAGGCTCCCATGCCAAAACAATTATTTGACAAAAGATTTTCACAAAATGACAAAGCTTTTGATCAAATCCCATTTAGCAATTGCTTTCATCACAAAAAGATTTGAGTGAGCGTAGGGAAAACAAAAAAATGAAAAAAGTACCAAAAAAATACATGTGGTACCAAAAAAAAAAGAAAAGTGTTCACAAGCACTACAAAAAAAAAAGAGTACCAAAAAATATACAAGTGGTACAAAAAAAAAGAAGAATAGTTTCTGCTACAAAAAATCAGGAGCTCAGCCAAAAATGGTCTCCAGCCAAAGCTTCAGCTCCTCAAGCAAACTTTTGGCATCAGCCGTCAGAGTTTCCAAGGCACGCTTCTTCAGGAACTTGCCATGAGATGCTGGCGAATGCCGTAACCCTTCTTTTACACCGGGAAGCTTTTCCCCAGCAGTTTGCCATTGCTCGTTCTCTAGAGTCCTCCTCTCAAGAACTTGACCGACATCTGCAACCCTGCGAATCAGAGTACTCTCCCTTTCACGAGCCTCTGTTATAGCAGTCCACTTAGCATCAACTTGTGCCTTCAAATGCTCGAGATGCTTCCTGGCCATTTCGACCTCTCCATCAAGGATGTCAAGGTCGCGCTTTAATCCAAGGATGACTAGCTCTTCCTTATTCTTCTCTCGGACTACCTGCTTCCTGCTCTGTGTAGCCTCATTCAGGTCGGACTTAGCCTTATCAGCAGGGTCCAAGAACATCTCCTTGAAGAATTGGTCGTCAGGGAAATCGATGGTCTCAAACCACTTGTCACCCAGTGCAATGATCTTATCAACGATCGCCCTGGCACCTGTGACATCCAGACCAACCTCTTCGGTATCAGTGAGAATCTCCTGTACATGTGGGATCATGCCAAATCCTGCCTCCAAGTGTCCAGAAAGGAGAGTCTTGATCCAAGAACTCAAAACCCGAGCCAGCACCTTCTTCGCAAATTGAAGAGACGAACTGGATGAAGATTCACCCTTCTCCGTTGATCGGCTGCTCATGTCAGGTCCCGTTGGAAGAGTAACAAAAGAACTCTTTCCACTTGGAGCCACTGGAGAAGGAACCTCAGCACAAGGTATCTCCTCTATCGCGTCAGGACTGGTTGTAGGAGTCTCTACCTCCGGATCGACCTCTGGCATCCCTTGCTCTGGTTCTGAAGAAGGCGATGGACTCTCTTCTGTCACTTCAAAACCTGCAAATGAAACACAAAAAGGTATGAATATGATCCTGTTAAAAAAAATCATCAGGGTCATCACTACAAAGTACCTTCTTCGACGACTGGCGGAACACTCTCTTCCTCCATGAACTCATTAGAAGCATCATCAACATTTGCGTCCATTGATGGTTCAAAGTCATCGGAATCCTGTGGCAAGTCAGCTGACAAGAGAAATGTTAGCAAATCAAGTCGCAGGCAAAAAAAAAAAAAAGAAAAGAGAAAGCGAAAGAAGTTATACCAATTGGAGATTCCGGAGTCATTCCAGAGTCCCTTGGTTCTTCTTCAGATGCCATAACCGGCTCCATCACCGCCTCATCGGTCGGAACCTCAGGCATCGCCAAGTCTTCATCCTCTGCTAAAAAAAAAAAGAAGCAGCAGCAGGGTGAGAAAACAAATCAGAACATGGAAAGCCCCATGAAAGAAGCAGAAAAAGAAAAAGGAAGAATCATACCTTCACCAATGGTCTCTTCTCCACGGCTCCTCTTCTCTGGAGGCTCGTCGACAGCCTCTGGCACCTCCTCGTTGATGGTAAGAGGGATTTCCATGTCAGGAGAGTCCTCATGTGGCCCCTCGCTGTGATAATGACTCCTCCTCTTCTTACCTCTACGGGTTCGCTTCCTAGAAGAACCCGCCCCATTATCAGAGTCAGGTTTCTCACTTGGCTCCTCACTGGATGGTCTGCTCTTGCCAGTAGACTCCGCGGAAGCTCGCCTCTGTTCCGCTTGCATCCAAGCGTCGAGCTCAGCTTCCTCCTGTTCTAGCTGCTCCAAAGCCTCATCAGGTACTTCCCGAACAGCTTCAGAACCAATGACGCCCCGGTCATCGAGAAAGCCTATCTTGTGCTTCTCTCCAGAAAGGAAGGCCCAAACTTCCTCTCGCCGGACGCCATCCGACTTTCCAGTACCTTTCCCCGAAGACAGCTTTACATCAAGCTCCTTCTTGGAAAGCCCCCGATATGCCAAAAAGCTCTCCGCGAACCACTTCGAGAAGCCGGCAGTTCGGAAAGTCGACAGCTCAGGATAAGAAATCGTGGCAGTAGTGTCTTCAGCACTATAAAAAGCCCATGCATTTCTGCCATCCTGCAAACCCCCAAAATGCTTCACCATACTCGAAGGCGCTCCAACAACGCCTTGAGAGAAGCCCAACTGAAGCGCAAAGCGAGAAGGTACATACGGCTGGATGTCGACGAAAAGATGTCTGCGGTACACCATCGTGCCGACTCGTATGCTGAAAAGCCACTCCTTCTCTGCATTGGTCAAAGGGTAATGCCTTCCCGACCCTGCTCTGGTAGAGTCTTGGGAGGCACCAAAATCAAAAGCCTTCTTCTGCAACTCCGGAGAAAGCTTAACTAAAGACTGCCCCATCTTGACGTCCCTAAACCGTCGAATCCTCATGCGGGCAAACAAAAGTGATTCGGATACGGCTTTTCCCTTAGCCAATCGAATCATCAGAGGATCATCATCCTGTGCAGCACCCAGCTGGTGGAAGCCAGGACAGTGGTATACAAACCACGAATAAAAGATATGGGCTGAAAGTACCCCATTCATAGGGAGCCCAAGCCGAACCAAAAAAGCAGCAGCCTGCAGTTCGGTACACAAGTAGGAGTAAAGAGCAGGCACCAAAGCAAGCCGCTCTCCAAACGCCATCTGACAAGCCGGAAAAATACAATGCGGCCTGATGTGCGTCCCATCTCCACCAGCAAACACAGCCTCACCTAGCCAATAAGTGAGGTAAAAAGCAAGATCTCTCCGCAGTGCAATGTCAGAACAAATGGCATCTGTGCTCGCAAAGAAACCCTTCAACTCTTCCTGCATGGCCGAAGTCTTCTTCCTGTCTTCCCGGGTCATGCTATCAGAAGACTCTTTGCTGTCAAAGAAGTTGAAGAATGAAGAGCCATAACTCTTCCAACTGCTGGACCTGACTTTCGAACCCTCCTTCAAAAAATCATAGAAGGTGACGAGCTGAAAGTATAGGAGCCTGAACTCCTCTGACTGCTCCTCAAGGACGCTGTCAATCGGCATGAACTCCTCGTAGAGTTTGCCAAGGATGGGCAATCCGGTGATGGCGCTCAACTCCTTCAAGGAAAAACCAATCTCACCATTCGTTACAACGAAGGTATTGGTTTGTGGGAGAAATGATTCCAACATGGCCATGAAGGCCTCGTCGGAAAAAGCCACGGTCTCCCTAAAAGCACGGACCGCGTCAAAAATCCCGGCTTCCTTCAAAATGGTGCCACCAATCAGCAGGACGCGATCAGTCCACGACTTCCAATCGGAGTCAACACTGAAACGGCCACGAAGTCGAAAAGGCCTCACCCAATTGCTACCGTCACCGCTGGAAACGCCAAGGCCCACCGGTCCCAAATCGACCGACGGATAATCAGAGCCCTGGTAGCCGCTGGCTGGCATCAACATGTCCATTTGGGCAGGCGACTTCTCCGCATATCCGGAGGGACCGCCAACAAAAACCCCGGTCTTGATCACACTGGTCCTCTTCACCCAGCTCGGAGGATCTTCCCTCTTAGGGCACGTGGAAGAAAGGCTCAGGATCGAGATGGTCCGATCAAAAGACGACCGGGTAGAAATAGTTCTCTCCTCACCATCTGCTGTGTAGGAGAACTGAAAACATCTCCTTTGGTATGTCAAGTCGTCAGGGACTGCATCTCCAAAGAAGAAGGTAGGCTTGGGTAAAACCCTCAGATCGTCCATAACCCAAGGACGGTTGCTTACCATGATCTTATAGAACTCCTCATTCTTGAGAGCGATCAATCGCTGTCTCATCTCATCGCGATTGAGGGAATCGCACTCTTCCAAGTTCTTCTCAACAAACTGGACCTTCTCCCAGGCTCTTTACCCTTGTAGCAGGTACGCTTGTAGCAGGCTCTTTACCCTTGTTCGTTCTGGAGGAACCACCTGCAAAGGTTGAAAAAGAAAAAAAAAAAGAGATCATCATCAAAATGACAGAATTTCGCTAAAAGCAAATCTGGCGAAATTTTGGCATGGTTCCGGGGCAATTCCGAAGAAAAGGGAAATACCCCGAAAGAAATAGAAAGTTTTGAAGATGGGCTCAACATCGCTGCGAGCTCCGAAACTCCAAACTTTCGAAACCTCAAAATCTCCGCAAAATCAAGAAGGGCTCAACATCGCTGCGAGCTCCAAATTCCCAAATTTGCAAAGATTTTCAGGTATGCTATCATGCTCAATCTACAAAAAGTACATGCATGAACATCTAGATTTGGATAAAAAACGCATTATCATGATGAGCACAAAAAAAAAAAGAAACTTTCTCAAAAAAAAAAAAGGAGAACGAAAAGAAAAAAAAAAAGAAACTTTCTCAAAAAAAAAAAAAAGGAGAAAGAAAAGAAAAAAAAAAGAAACTTTCTCAAAAAAAAAAAAGAAAAAAAAAAGAGAAAAGAGACACACGTGAAAAAAAAAGAAATCACGTGGAAAAGAAAAAAAAAAGAGAAGAAGAATAGAAAAAAAAGAAGAAAGAAAAAAAAAAGAAGAGAAACTTTTTTTTCCATCCTATTCGCTACATGGAGTTTTCTTGAAAGAAAAAGAGAGAAAACTTACTTGAAGCCATTGATGGAGAAGAAGAAGGAAAAAGCTTGAAGATCCTTGAAGAAGAATAACTCTTGGTCTTGGAGCTCTCTTGAGATTGTTGCAAAAGAAAGCAATAAGAGCAAGAGATCCTACCTTCCTTTGCTTTTATAGGAGAGAGCAAATCAAAGAAGGAAACAAAGAAGAAAGGTAAGTGTTACTAATTAGTAACCTTACCAAAAGAGAAGGAATTAGAAAGATTCTTTCCCAAAAAGAAAGATGTCTTTGAGAGATTTTCTCCCAAAATCAATCAATGAGAGATTCTCTCCAACAAAATAGGAGATTGGAGATTCTTTCCCAAAAAGAAAGATACCTTGAGATATTCTCTCCCAAATTAAGGGAATATGAGAGATTCTCTCTCATAAAGATATTTTTAGATATTCTCTATCCAAATGAGATATCTTTAGATATTCTTTACAAAAATGGCCCCACATGAGATCTAAGCCATCCTAAAAAGCTTAAGGTCCCATGGGCTAGCCCATATGAGCCAGGTTTGACCACCTAGGCACTATAAAAAAAAATAAAAAAAAATAAAAAAAAATGGGCTTTTAGTCAGAAAAAAAATCCCTCTTACCAAGAGCATACAAAAATGGTTCCATGCCTCTTTTGAGTTGATTGAACCATACAAAAAAATTTTCAAGCCCCATGAGCTTCCAAAAATCAAACCATCCAGCCTCATAAACCAAATTGAGCCAAAATCTTGAAATTAACATTCCACAAAAAAATCCAAACCACTCCAATGGACCCACACAGTCCCAAAGAGTGACCAAAAACCAAATCCTGGTCCCCTAACTTCCCACATACAGCTTGTTAGGTTACAAGACCAAAACCAAAAACCAAATCATGATCCCCCAACTTGCCACATACAGCTTGTTGGGTCACAAGGTCAAAACCAAAACCCGACCCCCCTAACCTGCCACATACAGCTTGTTAGGTCACAAGGTCAAAAACAAAAGCCCAAATCCACATCCCTGATGTCATCTTCAAAACTTTGCCTCGAGATGGTACTTGATTGCTTTCATTTACCATAAAATTCCCCTGGAAGCTCAAAGGCTACTCTACCAAAGGAAAGATTGCTCAAAGACTCTTGGTCAAGACACAAGCTCTCCTTCAAAAATCTCTTCGAGGAACATCGACTACAAAAGTCAAGCAACTCGTCGCTGTACCTCGAGGGGGCATTTGTTGACACCAAAAATGTCACTTTGCCTCTTCAACATCAAGAAAGCTGCATGAAGTCGCAACCTGCCATAAATAGACAATGCAATTTCTCCAAAAAATCAAATCTTGTCAGAATCAAACAAAAACTGCAAGATCCTTCAAGATAGCCAAGAGAAGAGTACACATGAAGTTTCGGGCCATTTCAGAATCATTTGGCCTAACTTCGCTTCTCCGACAGCTAAAATGGCGCTCCCGGCGGCGACATCATCGGAGACGTCAAAACTTCGATCAGAGCCTACGGATGACTCCAGCATGTCTCAAAAGGGCTCCATGCCAAATTTCAAGTCAAACCGACAACGTTTGACCCTCCATCAATGCTCGAGCAGCAAAATCAAGCCTCCCAGCGGCGGGAACCACCGAAGCCTTCGCTCATCAAACCAAGTGCATGAGTGGCTTCAACATGCTTCCAAAAGGCTGCACGTCAAATTTCAGGTCATTCCGACAACGTTTGACCAGGTTTCGATGCTCCGAGAGAAAATCAAGCCTACCGGCGGCGGAGCAACCTGGGACCATGACATCCAAAACGGAGCCCATGGAATGTCTCAAAATGACTCCAATAGGCTCCCCGTCAAATTTCAAGTCAATCGGACATCGTTTGGCCACATATCAAAGCTCGGCATTTTCCCCGCAGCAAAATTAAGTGAAGCATCGATGGGACCATAAACGGCTTCAAAACTCAAACAAAAGCCTATGGTTGGTCTTATTTATTGCTCAGGAGGCTTCACCTCAAATTTCAGGTCATTCCGACATCGTTTGACCAAGTTTCAGCTTCTGGCGGAAAATCAGCAGCTCTACGCGACAAAGTCTTCGGCTTTCCCGGAAAATTGGAAACTTTGCACTCTAAAAATGCAAGGATTCTCATCAGGTTTTCTACAGGGAAATCAAGCCAATAAATGAGAAGAAATGTCAGGAAAAATACAGAAGAAAACGGCGACGAAAAAGACCACAAAACGGACCAAAAACAGGGGAAAAACCCCCAGGGTCGCAGCCCGCGACCATGGCCCAGGGTCACCGGCGACCCTGGCCCATGGTCGCCGGCGACCATGGAAGTCCGGGTCACCGGATTTTTCGCCGGTGACCCGTTTTTCCGTCATTTTTCGCGTTTCGCGCACTTTGGCCCCTGTGGTTTCCTGAAAATGTGATTTTTAGTGCTTGAAATTGACTCATGTCCTCCGACATCCGTCAAGATCACGGGTCAACCTCCAAAAGTATCAAAATCAACATTGATCGCCAACCGGTCGACCAAAAAAGTGTACTTTCCTCCCAATCGATCGAAAAATCGACAGGACAGATGTCACCGGCCCGCTCTTAGCTATCACTGTCTGAAGTTACATGTTCATCCGATGTTGATCAGCATGAAGATCCATCGATGATCATCGCCAGAAGAATTCCAGAAGACACGGCACGGCCCGCGACTCTTCGACTGCTCGGCGACCAATTAATGTGGTTAATTGACTAGCTTTATTGCAGTCATTAATTCATTTCTTTGGACGGCCCAATCAGAAGCAAGCATTTGGGAGTTACAAGTCAATTGATTCATGGCATTTAACCCATGAAACTCCTCCCATTATGGTAATTAAGGTGATCAAAAGCCCTTAAACTCCATCGGCCAATCAGATTCAAGGAAAAAGGAGTTACAAAATCAAGAAATAAATCTTGTAACTCCTCCCATTAAAGCCATTAAAGCCCATAAACTCTCCTAAATGGCTACCAAAAGCCTATAAATAGGAGAGCATTCCATTGAAATCCGGATCGATCAATCGGAGATCACTTCCAAAGCACCACAGATCCAGAAATCTGAGAGAAAGAAAAAGAGAGAAAAACTCTGCTGAAGTTCTGCACCGGCCACCACTACAAGGTGACAAAAGTCCCTTGGGGGGTACCCCCCCAAGGTCCTTGCCTTCTCCCGCTGCCTCCAATGGCTTAGACGTGGCTTTTCAGCCTGTCTACTTAGCTTTTTATCGGACATAGGACCTCCTCTTGGTCTTTGTCCTCTAAAAATCTGAGGTTATAGCCAAGCCAAGCGAATCAAGAGCATCCTCTATTCTCATCTGCATGGATGATGGCGAAGCCCACACATGGCTTGCGACCGTCAATCTGAACGAGTCCCCCACAATCTCCTGAAAAGTTAGATCCTCCTTTTCTTGCTTTTCATTGTAGTTTGTATTTTTCTAAAAGAGACAAAAAATCACAACTCTTGTCTTTCATTATTGATAAGAATTGTAAATCGGCTATAAACGCCAAAATCGGCTATAAACGCCACAAAATCGGCTATAAATGCCAAACAAAATCGCCTTTCACGGCAAACCAAGAAAATGTCTCTTTTCTTAAATATTTGTGCAATGGAAAACTTGAAAGAAGTTCATTTCCTTTTTACTTGCGAAGGTTGATCTCAGGATTACCACTTGCAATTCCAAGTAAAATAGAAAATCTGGCACACCCACACAAAAGAAATGTTGATGCACGCTTCATGCCCCCCGGGCGCGAAAGGGCCGGACCCGACGGACTCCCACGTCCGCCGACCCCGGTAGCACCCACGGCATTCGGAACGCGTTCCATCACACGGCTAAGGAAGTTTGGGACACCTTAGCTAGAGACCATACATGAAGGGACAGATCAGGTGAAAATTGCTAAAATTTAGATGTTGACATCTAAGTTTGAAGATATTAAAATGCTTGAGGAAGAAACCTTTGATGAATTCTATACTAAGTTAATGGAGATTGTCAACTCCGTCAAAGGTCAAGGAGAAAGGATGGATGAATCCAAGGTAGTTATAAAAATCTTAAGATCTCTCTCGAAAAGGTTCAAACCCAAGATAGTAGCCATAGCTAAAAGCAAAGATGTTGATAAGATCAAAATTGAAGAGCTTAGAAGAATCCTCCTTACTTATAAATTAGAATTAGAAGTCCTTAGCAAAAAGAAAGGAGTAGCCTTTTCTTCCCAATTTAAGGAAAATGAAAGTGATGATGACACTGCCTTGATTACCAAGAAGTTAAAAAGATTTTTCAAGAACAAAAAGAACGATAGAAATTCAGATAAAACTAAGAGCCCAAAATTCCAAAGGAACCCCAAAGGATCATTTAGTAAAAAGGATGTGCAATGTTACAATTGCAAAGGATTTGGACACATTGCTCAAAATTGTTCTACCCTAAGAGCGCCTGAAAAAAGAAATAAGAAAGGAAAGAAAGTGAGGAATATAATTTGGGATGATGATGAAGATGAAGGTAGTGACAATGATAAGTACCAAAATGAACATGACAATGATAACTCCTCTAATTGGCTTCTATTTACTTCGGTTGAAGAAAATGATGATCATAATATACTAATAGAAGAAAAAATAGGGAAAGAGGAAACAAAGATGAAAATGAAGAAGATGACATTCAACAAGTCTATGATGTATGCAATTTGTGAAATCTTGACTAAGAAAAAAAAAACCCTAAAAGTCCAGTCCAAACGGCTTATGAATGACATGAATAGTATAAAAGATGAGCTGATGTTGAAAAACAATGAGATAAGAAATTTAGAACATAAGTTAACTACCTTAAATGAATATCTAGCACATACTCATAATGAAGTTCATAATTTACAAACTAAACTAGAATCTAGTCAACTTGAAACTAAATCTCTTCAAATGAAACTCATAAAAGGCAAGTTTGTTGTTGATAAATTCACTTTGGGAAATGATAAATTCTATCAAATGTTGGGCATGCACAAAATCTTTGGGGATAAAACCGGTGTAGGTTTTGAGTGTTCTTCTAGTAGCAAAAGAATTAGTTCTCAATCCATTGCCAGGACATTTCATAAACCTATAGATGAGAAATTTCCAACACCTAGATGGACATGTCATTTTTACAATCGTAGTGGACATTTAGCTCGTAATTGCCCATATAGAATTAGATTGTTTCTCAAGAATCTTTCTAGATTGCCTTTTAACTTTGTTCCCAAGATTACCTCATCTAAATCCCTTACGTCCAGTTGGATTAAAAAAGGAGAAAATTGTTAAGAGTCTTCTAGTTCAAACCGCTTCGAAGGCTAAGGAAGATCCGACATGATTTTTAGATAGTGGTTGTTCCAAGCATATGACAGGAGACCGATCTAGATTTGTATCTCTTGTGGATTATGATGGAGGAAATGTATCTTTTAGAGGCAATAGTAAGGCTCAAATCATTGGCAAAGGATGTGTTGAAGGAGATCAAATGCCCACCTTTAATGATGTATTTTGTAGAAGGATTGAAGCATAATCTTCTTAGCATAAGTGAATTGTGTGACAAAGGAAACAAAGTAGTTTTTTTATAGCAAGTCATACAAAGTGGTGAATGATAAATCCAACCAAGTTATACTCACCGGTTCAAGGATAAAAGATAATATTTACATCATAGAAGAATGTGGTGAGAATGAATCTAGGTGCTCAATAACAAAAGATCAAGTAAGTTACGTATGGCACCAAAGGATGGGACATATAAACTACAAATTGATGAAGACAATGTCAAAGAATGAATTTGTGAAAGGAGTTCCCAAGTTGAGTGATGAAAAATCTGAAATTTGCAAGGCATGTCAATTTGGAAAACAGATCAAGAAGAGGATTAAAGGATTACAGGATATATCATCTTCTCGTTCCCTTGAATTAATTCATATGGACTAGATTGGACCTGCACCCATGCAGAGTTTCGGAGGAAGAAAATACATATTAGTGATGGTAGACGATTATTCTCGTTGTGGAAGGCTTGCTTTCCTTCATGCAAAATCGGATGCAATAAATAATATCATTAGATTCAAGTTGAAAAAGATTACAAAATTCGGAAGATTAAAAGTGATCATGGAGGAGAGTTTGAAAATGAAGTATTTGTTGAATTTTCTGATAGCCACGGTATTAGTCACCAATTCTTTGCTCCTAAACAAAATGATAAATAGAGTAATTCAACAAATGGGCTAGGACTATGTTTAATGAGAAGCATCTTTCTCATAACCTATGGGGTGAAGCAGTTAACACTGTCTGCTATCTCATAAACAAAGTTTATCTGACACAGAATACTAACAAAACTCCTGATAAACTTTTTTTTGGAAGGAAACTGAATTTGGTGTATTAGAAAGTATTTGGGAGTAAATGTTACATTCTAAGAGATAGAGAATAGTTGGAAAAATTCGAGCTTAAGTGTCACGTCCCCAAAATACAACCAGGGATAACATGAAAAATAAAAATAAACATTCATTTTCATGTGTTTAATGCAACACAAGCTCCCAAATATGGACCCACAAAATTTCGAAACATGATGAGTCATAATAAAATATTTATGGAAGCATTAAATCAATTGGTATCAATATTCAAAATCAAACCAACACATAACTAATTGAATATTTAAGGTTAAAGTTTCCAAAATAACCTAAACAAAACAACTAAATAAAATTATGTTCATTGTGAATAATTTGCAACTAAAATAATCTCTATGATGAAAGTTACTCCTGTGCAAACGGCTCCGTAGCCATCTTAGGCTCTCCACTTGTGTTTAACAACTGGCTCAAACGCTTGAAACGTTTAACCTTCCTCCGTCTCCATGGCAGGGGAGGGATCGGTACCAATACCCCAATAAACAAGGTAAACAACAAGCACGAAAACATAATTTATAAATAAAATACAATATCAATGTAAGTAATGACAGGTAATGATCATAAGAGAACAACACTGTGACAATGACAAAAAGAACATATAACCTAAATCCAATCTACACAATAAAGCAATACAATAATCACACAGAAGCAATGCCACTGTTTTGGGTGGTCAGTCCTAATAAAATAGGAAAACCCGTTCGAAGGCCGGCGGTTATAAACCGGTTTGTAATCGTAGGCTGGATAAACCGGTTCGAAATCAATTCCGATATTACAGTGTCCGCACACATCGGTGATCAACCGTCTAATTACAACTGCAGTCATTCGAATATAACATAATCAATATATATATATACACATATCATAGTAGAATAGACCTAATGACCAATAATTCTCTGACATGGAAACTTAGTCAAAGTGAAGGGCTGGCTGCACAACAAACCACAATCGAATACCAATCAAATCATTCAAATAAACCTCCACAATATCTCAATCAATTGCTAAGCCACATCACAGTCCATATCCAATCAACATAGTGTATGCAATTAATAAACCAACATCAATCTCAGTCATGTATGTAAACCCGAAGGTCAAAGAATAATCACAAGCCAATCCTAAGGTCAAACATAAGGTCTTGTACCCAACAACCACATGAATCTCTAAATAGATAAAAGATCAATGCATCCTTTCACAATCAATGGTGCACAGAACCAATTAAAGATTTTCCAATAAAGATGGGTTGAGCCTGAATCCATTAGGATTTCCCTGAGGTCATACGAGGTATTAAACCCCACGTTAGTAATATACCGTGTGCCCGGACGGTATTTACTTGGTCCAAAGATCCAATTAATAAAGTACAAAAATATAATTTTAACATATTAAAACCAAATATACAATTTAAAATTTAATTTGAAATTAATAATAAGAAATAACAATCTTAGTTTATAATTTTAGAAAACTTGTGGACCCCATTCAAAGTATTTCCCACATTCAAAATAAGCCCAGAATCTAATTGAGTTTATAAAACAACTAAGGTCCTTATTCCCAAATTTCTAGAAAATCATGGTCTTAATACTAACCTCACATTACACTATGTGATGTCACATGGGCCTTCACCCTTTTTCAATGACCAGTCAAACACCCACACACAACCCTTTTGTGAACAAGTCACAACTGTGACTCAGAACCCATTCTTAAAACGACGAGCTTCACGCCAGGTTCATCAGGGACGTCTGAACAATGGGCCCCACCGATCAAAACCCAGATCACCTTCACAACCAGTGTCGCCCAGACATGTACGGCCTGATGCCGAAACCAGATCCATGATCAGTTTATTCAGTGGGTCCCACAACATGATTAAATACAATTAAAACACTTCAATAGTACTCACGCCTCCATCTGATCAGACTGCTGGATGGTAGGCCAACCATGGCCCACCTCGCAGGGGTCCGCCTTCTATTAGGTCATCCAAGGGTCCTCGTCCGGATCCACATATCAGATCTAACATTAAGGTCCCACCTAGGTCCCACAGTCCAAAAACACAGATGCAGTCCCTCACGATTCAAGTTGAGACCCATGCAACAATAATATCCATATGAGAAAATCAATTGAATCATCCCAAATCTCTGATCTCATTGCAAAATAAAGTTGCATTACAAAACTATCATAAGAAAAGGGCATAAAAGGGGATTTCCATATGCACCAACACGAAAATCAAGGAAAAACACAAGTATTAAATGTACAAATTATGGTTAGGTACTCCGCGGTTGAGGGAGACGGTCTAGAATCCTATTGCCAAGAAGCTCAAGGTGCTATCCAGGGAAAAGTTGGAAGAGAGAGAGAGAGTTATGTGTGAAAATAAAAGAGTGTGGCGATGTTGTATAAATAGGGAATGGGAATAGGAGTTGTAATCTGACTTAAATTCTAAAGAGAATATAGTTTGGGTTCTAAATAGATCATAAGAGTCTTGGTTAGAGAAGAACTATACCTACTAAATTGGGCAGGGGTTAACTATGGATCAAGACACCTATCCAACAAGTCCACCTCACCAAACCTAAGCCTAACTCGGTCCCCCCTTAGACTAATTACGTATTTAACTAAAATACAATCAATTACATAATAATAATTAAATAAATAATTTATATATATTAAATAATCAAAACGTTACACTAAGTCTTATGCAGGGATATTTTTGGGATATTTTGAAAAGAGCAAGGCTTAAGAGTCTTTAATCATAGAACCTTGACTGTCATGGAATCAATACATGTTGTTATTGTTAGTTTTATGGTCTCAATCCATTAGATGATGAATATATTGATTAATTTCTTTCTTTAATTATCAATATATTCTTGCTTTCCTTTCATGAGATGAATGGCGATTTATTACTTGTTTTCACATAACTAATACGAATAACATAATGGTTCATGAGTTGAATCGGGTCCCATTAGTATATTAGATGTGATATATGTGTATGGCTGAGATCCACACACGGGAGATATATGTCACAAATCTTATACTTAAAAGTTCTTCACAACCAGTGATGAGACTGGGCATCTCATCTGATAAGATTGCAATACTTTGATCACTATGAGATAGTGTGATTTGTCTCGATTATCAGAATGGAAGATTCTGGATCAATGTGCTGGTGCATTGGATGTATTGAAGGACCATGAGAAGCACCTTAAGAATACTATCTTTACTTTAAGGTATGCTCTCATAATTCCCTAGCAATAGGCTCTTAATCCTGAGACATTAATGAACTCAAGTTTCTACCTATTCATTTGCTTTGAGTCACCAATGAGTGAGGCCAATTGTAGGTAAACACCTCGGTGATTTGGGTGAGTGGTAGTAGAGCTGTGAGAACATTTAATGGTCAAGATGGAATCTATCTTGATTATCCCCTTGTGCCAATTAATGGATTTATCATTGGTAAGTGCGCACCCATTCCGATTAAGAGTTAATTGGATAGGTACCAATCGATCATTATAATTAGTTGGGGTTCAAGGATAATAAGAAATGGATCTAATTTGGTGGACAGATTCAATTGATCCATGGATATAGATGGAGGGGCCTACTTGTGGTCATAGGGAAGTTTAGGGTCTTCTATGTAATTTATTCCTAAGACTGGAGTTCAATTGCATTTATATAGTGGAGTTATTTGCAATTAACTGTGGGCCCAGATTGCACATGAGATGTGGGGTCGCGTGTCCCAGTTGGAGCCAGTTTTCTAAGGAATCCCTAGTGGTCCCCACACTGGCCCAAGTATTGGATAGATACTAATTCTAGTAGAACTCTAGATGGAAAGTAATTAGAGAATTACTATTTCTATTTGAAGTGAGACTTCTAATAGTGGTAATAGTAAGCTACTAATTATTAATAGAAGTAGGACTTCTATTTTAATTAGAAAGAGAAGGTTACTAATTAATGGAAGTAAGACTTCTATTTTAATTAGAAAGAAAATGTTACTAATTAATGGAAGTAGGACTTCTATTTTAATTAGAAAGAGAGGAGTTGCAAGAGGCTATAAAAAAAAAAAAAAGGGAAGCACCCCCCTTTGGACGTCCAATGCATCATTGTGCAAAAGTTGTGCAAGGCAATCTCTCTCTCTCTCTCTTCTTCTCTCTTGTGCAAGTTGTTGCACATCTCTTCTAGTTCTTTCCCTAGTTGTTCTCTAGTAGTTTTCTTTAGGAGATCCCACCCATCTCCTTGAGAAAAGAAATCTGATAAGGGACATAGTGTGGAAGATAATTGGGTCTTGGAGATCTTGATTTGATTTGCGAAAGAGTTCGACATCAAAGAAAGTAACAACTTCTCCATTAGAGCACAACCGAGCTCCGAAGGTATAATCTACTTCCTTGCATGTTGTAGATTTATTTGAAACTTTTATGTTGCTGATTCTATCTTCTAGATAGATGTTTTACTGATCTTGATATGTGAGATTGAGGGTTTGCATCCTGGATTGGGTTTCTGGCCTTATGGATACTTGATCCCTGAGTCAAGTGGGTCAAAAGTTTTTGAAAATCTATCTACAAGGCCCACCTACTTCCAACAGCTATTAATGAATCAAATCAAGTTGGAAGAGCTCTATAGGACGATGATGAAGGTGAGACATTAAGTGAGCAGTCAACCCCCAAGAAAAATGAAGATGTTACTCTTTCTACTTCAATCATGCCATCTAGGTTAATGAAGGGTCACAACTTGGATAATATCATTGGAGACATAAGGATGGCGTAATGACAAGAAAACAAGTTCAAAATCTGTGTGCTCATTATTTGTTTGTTTCGCACATTGAGCCCAAAAGTTTTTTTGAGGCTGAAACTAAAACTGAATGGATTAAGGCAATGCAAGAAGAGTTGAATCAATTTAAGAAGAATGATGTTTGAGATCTTGTTCCACTACTTGAAGGAAAAAATCAGATTGGCACAAAATGGACTTTTAAGAACAAATTGGATGAATCAAGAAATGTAGTAAGAAACAAAGTAAGACTTGTAGTCAAAGGATATGCTCAAGTAGAAAGAATTGATTTTGAAGAAACCTTTGCTCCAGTGGCCCATTTGGAGTCCATACATATATTATTGAGATATGCTAGCTAGTAGTATGGGAAGCAAACCGCTTCAAATGGATGTTAAAAATGCATTCTTGAATGGTGAGATTGAGGAAAATGAGTGTTTGACATAACAAGAAGGCTTTGAAGATCCTCATCATCCATAGTATGTTTTCAAACTAAAGAAAACACTTTATGGTTTAAAACAAGCACCAAGGGCTTGGTATGAGAAGCTTACAAGTCACTTAATTGAAAATGATTTCTATTGTGGCAAAGTGGATAAGACTCTTTTTATCAAGAAGGTTGATCAAGACAGTCTAGTTGCCCAGATTTACGTTGATGATATAGTTTTTGGATCCACTTATAGAAAAAATTGCTCAAGGATTTTCAGAGTTGATGAGCTCCACATTTGAGATGAGTTTGGTCGGTCCCCTGCAAATTTTTTTTTTGGACTTCAGATTAATCAAACTGAGAAGGGAGTTTTCCTTAGCCAGTCCAAATTTCCTATAGAAATTATTTAGAAGTTCGGTTTAGGAGACTCTAAGGCTAGTTGCAACCCCATGTGATCTACTACAAAATATTTTAGTGACCCTCAAGGTAAAAACGTAAATAAAAAAACTCTACAGAAGCATGATAGGAAGCCTCCTTTACCTTACAACCAACAGACCAGACCTCTCCATTAGTGTTGGGATGTGTGCTAGGTACCAGTATGACCCTCATGACTCTCATCTTAAAGCTGTCAAGTGTATAATAAAATATATTCATGGGGCTTCTCATTATGGTATCTAGTATTCTCATGACTCAACATTGCAATTGATTGGATATAGTGATACAGATTAGGCGGGATCCATAGATGATAGGAAGAACACTAGTGGTTGTTGCTATTTCATAGGAAACTGTTTAGTAGCCTGTCATAGCAAAATGTAGAATTCTGTATCCTTGTTTACTGTAAAAGCTGAATACATTGTTGTAAATAGTTGTTGTGCTCAACTGTTGTGGATGAAACAAATTCTTTCAGATTATAACCTTCCACAGCAATGTATACCAATCATGTGTGACAATTCTAGTGCCATTAGCATGTCTAAGAATCTTGTTCAGCACTCATATAGAGCACATTGACATTCATTATCATTTTCTGCGAGATCATACTGATCAAGGTAACATTGAGTTAATTTTTGTCCCCACCGATGCTCAATTGGCCGATTTCTTTACCAAACCCCTTGGAAATGTGCGGTTAATCAACTTAAGGCATCAATTGGGCATTGGCCCGTGCCTTGATTACTAAGTCCTTGTTGTTCAATGACCTGCTCCTTCACTTCATTTTTATCATTTTATTATAAACAAGTGCTACTAATAAGGTTTTGTGCTTCACTATTCATGGGCAGGCTCCTTTGCAATTAGATGTCAAAGGGGGAGAGAAATAGAAAAGTGGCAAGTCATTCTTGGCTTTGGTTGAGGGAAAGAAGACTCAAGGACTGTATAACTTAGGGGGAGGAAAGCTTCATTGGTACATTTGTCAAGACATGCTTATGTTAAGGGGAAGAAGCAAAGCTTTAGAATTTTCGAATCAATGCTTTCACAACCAAAATCCAAATCTCCTAAAGATCCAAATGCTCGCTAATGTCCAAAGAAGAAGGTGTCCAAGTATCTTTGAAGAAAGAGAGAGAGTTCAAGCTTCAAGAGTTGCCATCAAATTGCAAAGGGGGAGATTGTTGGGATTTTCATTTATTGTAATTTGATTGGATGCATTCATTTCCATGCTAGCTTGATCTCTCATGCACTCGTACTTTTAAGTCTTGGCATCTTCATGCATTTTTGCTTGAGTTTTCAAGATCAACAAGATTTGAGTTTCATGCATGATTTAATCCTTCAATTTACTTTCAAAGAATTTATCAAATGAAATTTTGAAATTCATGCATACTCACGTTATGATTCACATTTTAAAAGTTCTTTTTAAACATGTTTATCTCCAGTGAAGTCGAGTTCTCCATGACCAGTCTTCCCTACTTAGAAAATTAGTTTCATAAAAAAAAAAATTGGTCAACCAAATTGGAAATTTCAGTCCACTGAATTTAATGACCGTTGGAATTTTGGTCAACCGAACTAAAATTCGATCAACCAAACAGAGAGCCATTAGAACACATTTTTGCTATAAATTGAGCTCTTCCTTGGGATTTGTGCCAACCCTTTTGAGTTTTTTTGGGCCAAGGAAGGTGGGAGAGCTAGGCTAGGCTAGAGGAAGGCTAGGAAGGCAAATATATGGATTTCAACCTTTGATTCTTCAAATGGGTTTGCTCCCTTTGTCTTAAGATTAAGTCATGCTAGTCTTTAAAATTTTGTTTTTCATTTATGGCATGATTTAATGACCACTTAACATGTTCAAATGCTAGTTGCATTATGAAACAATTGAAGTTAATTATGAAGATAAAGATGCATGAGAATAATTCTGATCTTAGTTTGGCAATCTGTAAAAATCCATGAGAGATAGCTAGATCGTACCCAAACTGTGAGTCCAACGCCTTATACACTATGAAAACCATAGGAATGGATTCCAAACACTATTCAAACATCTTTGGCGCATCAAATCCAATCCAGAGAGTGCCCATACTCAATGTATCCAAAATATAGGGTTTAGAGTGAGTTAGGGGGGTTTAAATTCATTGATTCTATTTCTTCGTATCATTATTTAGTGCTGATCATTTAGGCCTATGGACCATCTTAGTTTACACTTCGAGAACTTTCCGACGATATATAGAATTCCAAAACCCGATGGATAGATCAAAAGTTATGACCTCCGGGAAATTGTCTTGAAATCCACCAGTCGAAAACTGGGTCTGTGTTAAAACTAACCTGGGCGCCAATGTAGCAGCTCCTACATGCAAATCTGACCCCTGAAAAAGCAAGGATAGGCATGAGAACTACTACGTCAATGTGAAAGATCATACTTTTTGTCTGAATTGCGTTTGAAACTAATTCGAATTGAGATAAAGCCTTTGGATCCCTAAAACCTAAGGGATAGAGGAAGGAATCACAATGCCTACGTCCCAAAACAAACCAAGGTTCCAATAGGTTTTTAACCCTTGACTTCGTAGTTTTCTTACAGGACCCTTTAAACTTGACTGGAAACATACTTAGGTGCCATGACCGCTACTCCTATATCCCTTAAAACCCAAATTCAAGTCAAATTGACTCTCTTTGCCTTAGAATGTGTGTGAACCTCCTACAAATGCATGGGAGACAAAACCCTATTGACCCTAGTAGGCCCCAAGATCTTTATAAGTATCTCTTTGCCTCTTTTTGACACCTAGCAGCAAAAGAAAAAGATCTAGAGATAAGGAGAGAAATAGAGACATTCTTGCAGTCAAGACCTAGAGAACGGAGAAGGAGCACATCTAGAGCCATGGATTTCCGTAAAATCCATGACTCTGAATCTTGTGGAACGTATCAAGAATCCGTTACTTAGTCCGTTCTTTTCCGATTTGTTGTTTGTCATAAGACGTGTATAGGAACATGCTTAGGATCATCTAATGTGTAAATCTGCATCAAGTATACTATTTTTTTTATCATCTAATGTAGATCTGGATCACATACACTATTTTAGAACAATATTGCCACACCCCCGAAATGGATTAGCAAGGATTGACCCATTTCTCGAGGGACGCAGCTGTGCCCATGGGTGCAATGGTGCACTTACGCTCGTGCGCACAATTACTAACAAGTTTCCACTGTGAGGATTGGACCTACTGACCTCAAAGCTTGGTTATGCAGAAGCCCATGACAAATTAGGACCGAGTAATAAAAAAATCAATGTAAATGAATAGAATAGACATCAAAGTGCAACAAAATCTAAAAAGGCATTCCATAGCATTAAGTCTAATATTTATACAAAAGTATGTTTTAACTGCATAACTAACATAAAATGGTCAACAAGGACAAAACAACCCAAAATAACCCAAAAGTGCAAAATGTCACTCCCTAGAAGTCAGTGTTCAGCTCACAACAGTCCCGATGTCTATGCAACATCGTCTGTTCACATTCAACTGCGGGTTATGGCTCCTCAGCCGCCTATTGGTACTCCTCCTCAAGGGTAAAGGTGTCGTTACCTGAGTACCAAACATGTAAGAGTTTTGTAAAGGCGTTGTTACCTGAGTACCAAACGGTCAACAAGGACCTAAACAACCCAAAATAACCCAAAAGTGCAAAATGTCACTCCCCAGGTGTCAATGTTCAGCTCACGAAAGTCCCGAAGTCTATTGGACATCGTCTGCACACATTCAACTGTAGGTTACAGCTCCTCAGCCGCCTACTGGCACTCCTCCTCAAGTGTAAGGGTGTCGTTACCTGAGTACCAAACATGCAAGGTCAAATATGACAATCCGGTAGGTAATTACTAACAAAATCATAATTTGTTTGCAGCAGATTTTGATTAATAACAAAATCGTAATATGTTTGCAGCAAATTAGAATCTAACAGGCTGATAATTAACTAAGTAAGGAGGATAGTACAACAAGGAAGGTGATGCATATACCGATACTGAAAGCATATAAAGGATCAAGTAAATGAACATGTAAACTATCCGTCATAATCTAACAAAATGGCAACCGCATGTGTTATGTTCTCCGCCACGATTGCGCCAGCGTGACCGTGATAGAGCAGAGTGCAAACAAACAAACAAGGCACACCCTCAGCTACGTGCAGTGCGGTCGGGGTGGCAACTAACTCCTGGTTGCATGCGGCGTGACCGTAGATCTAACAAAGAAACCAACTGCAACAACATAATAATAAATATAATCCAAACACCGACTTAGATTGGCCTACCCAAATAAGGGTCGAAGCCTAGTGGAGGTGACCGAGAATTAAGAAAAAATAGGCTAAACAAACACTACCTCAGAGACGGTAGCTAGGGTAGAGGAAACTACTCTCAAACATGACAAATCCAGCAAATCCAACTAAACAGACTGAGTAGTCCCTCAGGTGTCCAAACTAACTAAACAGAGGTCGTATGGGCTAAATCTAGCAAATTAGGAAATCTCAAGCCAAAAATAAGTAATAAAAATTAGTTAAGTTGAAAACATTTTTAAAATTAAGCTTATGGTTTGGAAACCATCTGATTGTATTTCGGCAGGGAATGGGGTGTCTCAATGCGATGAAAGATTAGATTTCGAATCTAGTGAACGAGAATGGACACGGTGGACGATCGCACGTCTGCCGAGCTCATAACTCCCTAAGCCTAGGATCTTGTCACCCTCGGGTTCAGAAGTGGCAAAGAATGCTCACTCGCCCCCAAGCATTAGTTTCCAAACCTAACCATCCATTCTAAGTCCAAGTCTAGAAGTGGTAGTGTTGGGTGGCTAACATGTACAGGAATGATATGCATACAACGTGCATGTAAGTAACAAGTACATGACCATACAAGAAACAGATCGATTGACCAAACAAGTGATGAATACCTCCTAAACATCCAATTCAGGTCTTGGGACTGCCTTTGACATGCTAAGGCATCATGAAATGCACTTATACAGATTTAAGGTCCAAATGTCCGAAGGTAATGGGCATCCTTAGGCCTTATAAATAGACATCAATTCGGTTCAATAAAGTCTTAAACATGCCTCTGGAAAATCCAAGAGGGGTTATACAAGTTAAACTGCTCAAATGCGTAGTGCGAGGATCATAGTCCCAAATTTCTAAGTCTAAGGTACCGAATCCCATCATGAGGAATCAAGATTAAATTCCTCTAATCGGTCCATTAGAGGGGGCAACATTGACCCTAATTTGAGGTGCACGAACCCTGAGAACCAACAAAGAAGGAGCGAGAAGGAAGGCAGAGAAGCTGGGTTCAAATAGGTCTAAAATGGGATGTGTCCGATCTTGGTTGACATGGAGCCTTGCTAGTCCGACATGGGCCTCTGTCTAGCCAGTAGCAGGCCATGTCCGAATGGCTTGCAGTGAGACGGTTTTAGGGCAGTTCTCTTCCCCGATCCTTTGTTGATTTTGGGAGGTCTTTGTACCACTTTCAGAGGTTTAATCCACTACCAGTTTAATACTAAATTAGGCCACTAAACATTACATTTAACTATCATAATTATGGGCTAAAGCATGATCACCAAACTAGAAGATTAGAGAAATAGAACATGAATCAAAGAGGAACAAGCAAATATATCAAAAATTCTTAAATTAACCACTTGCCCTCAGATTTGTAAGGTCCCAATAAAGCTTCTAATCCAGCCAAAATCAATGGGGGAACACCTAATCTCAAACCCTCCCCAAGTTCCTACCTTTGAACACTTGAAAATGGAAAACCATGAAATAGTTTGAATCAAGGCTTACACATTAGCAAAGAGAGCCATAAGGGCATGTTCTAGCTCCTACTAGGAGTTGGCAAGAATTCCTTACCTCTAAGATGGCCAGCAATGAGGAATGAGTCCAAACAAGGGGTTGTTGGACGTGGCTTAAGGACGAAAAGGCGTCAATGGAGAGGAGAGATCATGAGGATGAAGATGGCAAGTTCCATTCTTGATTTGGTGGAGGTCCGGCGGAGTTTGGAGGAGACAGTGAGTTAGAAGAAGAGGAGATCTAAGACTGTGAAAGCAGCTCTCGGTCTACTGGAATGAGGGAGGAGAAATGAGAGAAAAGAATGAAGGAGGGACTCTTATATATCCAAGGCATGAGAATTATGAAAAACCTGATTCATAGGACATAGGCACTAGGATCCCTATGCCTAGGTCCTTCGAATTTCGGATCCAGCTTCTGAATATCATTATGCAAAAGTAGATATCATAGTTCCATCACATTTAGGTTGCATTAAGTCATCCATCTTCACCGTTGCACACCAAAAAAATACACTAAAATTATCAAGAAATTAATATCATAAAATCACAAATACAGTAAAAACCCTAATCTAAGGCACACAAACCTAAAGATCCCAATGCTTATGTTGGTTTAACCAAATTAGTATGCATTGGTTGAATATTTGTAATGCAATTAAGTAGGACTCATCTCTGCAATGATAGATTTGGTTTTTTTTTTTTTTTCCGCATTCCGACTTTTCACTTTAATCACACATGTATCACATAATGTCACGGCCCCAAACTCAATTAGTGAATAAATCGGGTTTGGGGTGTGAAAATTAGGGCTAATTAAAAAAGTTTGCACTTATTGCTCAAAGATCGAAGTGTGCTATAAGGATTCTGTGTTTGAGCCTCATTAATTATGATAACCTGCGAAACTTAACATGTAATCGCATTTCATAATTTCTGTAGAAATATCAAAGCAAGTATGTATTCCATCCCATTATATATTTAAGTTTCAAAAGACATAAAGTTTATATAAACATCAAGACCATCCCAAAAACCTAGGTCCTAGGACAAAAGATATACAAGGTATGAATAAACAAGTCCAAAAGATCAAAACCCAAAAGATGAAATCTAAGTGGCAAGATAGCAGGTGTTCCCATGTGAAGCGCATGGGTGCCGAGAATGATGATGCTAAGCTACGTTATTGGCACTCCACTCACATAGATCGTCCTCCTCTCTCAGCTGAGGATCCTCAGGGATTGCCTCAATGTCCGGGTTGATGTAGTAGGTGTTGTCGTCTGCTCACCAATAAAATAAAGAGTCAACACATGTTGGCAAGAAGATAAGCAATATATATTATTCATAACATGTTTCAATAAGAATAAAGATGAGTAATTAATTATAAGATGTCAAGGTGAATGTCTAGGCATGTAAGCAAGAGTAATATCACGAATAAGGCGACAATATAGGTTTGAGCAAGAATAACCATCCATGTGATATGCAATGCACAAGCAAGAGGAGACTTCAAGGAAGTCTGAGCCATCTCCCGGGGGTACCAATGTCGTCCAAGCTGACTACCAATACCCTAAAATCTGGCTCTAGTGGTATCCAAAGCTACCTACTAAGAATAATAGCGTCATCCTAGTCGGCTGCCATTATTTAGCACTGTGGACACTGTCCAAGCCGATTGCCCACCCTAGTGTCAGAGAAATCGGCCCACTCAAGAATCATCAGACTGCAGTTAGCCATGTATGCAAGATATAATGATGATGATGATGACGTGGCGTGTGACACAAGATCCAAGACAAGCACATGTAGATAGATTATAAAGTATAAGACAAGAAGTTGAGGGCTACTCCAAGTCAAACCAAGATACAAGACAAGTTTTTAATTCCACAAGTAGTCCTCTTAACAAGTACCTAAGGATATGCTCTAAGTCCGGTCAACCCTAGATCTACAAGTTATACAAGTATTCAAGAGTAGAGTGTACAAGGTACACCAAGTTAAGTATACACGATTTACGAGTCAAGAGTGAAGAACAATCTAATCCTAGGTATGCCGTACTTGTCCCCAACGGAGTACGTATGGAGAATGAGTCAATGATGTCCTAGTTTGGTGAGCCCTTAGTGTACGGAAGTTATTAAGCACCAATTGACTCAATTCCACATGCATTCGGCCAAGTCATAATAATACACGGAAATCCTGGACAACCAACAAAGCACACCAAGCCAATCGTGTTCCGTTTTCATTTCCCCATGCTGGTCATACAAGGGTAAGGTTACAATGGGTTCAAACCTAGGGGTCCAAACTATGTTTAGAGTCCCTTTCCAAAAGAGATAAGGGCTTGGTTCATTGATCCAAATATCTGTTATCTTTCCCAACCTCTGATCATTAGGATAAGTGGCTAATTGGATTCAACGTCTCGAGACCTTTTCAAGAATATGTAGAACTCTTAAATCTAATGTACGGATCAAAAGTTATGGCCTTCGGAAGACGGGTCATCCTGAGCCCGCAATTGGTTAGCTCGAGCCAACCTCCCAAAAGTTCCTTGGCTCGAGCCAACTAAAAGTTAGCTCGAGCCAACCTAGTAGAACTGCATGAACTAAATCATTCCGAGTTCAGTCCTATGGATATCCAACCCCTTATCCTCCAATGTCATTTTTTGCAAGAAAAGGAACCTACATGCTGCCCACATCCATTCCATTCCACCCTCCAATCATCAAAGCTGTCCATCATTCAATTAAAGTCCATTCCACCCATGATACCCAATTTAGCAAATATATACATATATAATCAAACTAACTATGAGAAGCTTGGAATTTAAGAAAATCTAAGTAATTGAATTATCAAGAAGCAAATAACATACATGAATGCTCAATATATAAAGCAAATCCACTTGCCGTAACCAAGAAGGATGGAAATTGAGAAGGAATTTGGGAAAAACTTGGGAAAGAGAACTCCTTACAACTCACTAGCCAAATACACCCTCCCAAAAAGCTTTTCCTACACTCCAACAGCACAAGGAAAGGAAAGAAAAGAAATTCATTCACATGGAACACCTCTACAACAACAAGAAAGGAAATTGGGGAAGAAGAAGTTAGGGAAAACTTACTAAAATGGCTCTAAGAGATAAGGAAGAGAAGAGGAAGAAGAACGCTCTCTTGATTGCTTGAAATCCCTCCTCTAGATGTCACATGCAGGAGGGAAATGGAGGAAGAAGAAGAGCTCTAGCAACTCTCTCTCTCTCTCTCTCTCTCTCTCTCTCTCTCTCTCTCTCTCTCTCAGGCAACGAACGAAATGGAAGTGAAAATCTGCAAAAATGGAGTTTATAACATTGGATGTGAAAAGACCAATCTACCCTCATCAGTTAATTGGGAAAGAGGGTTTAAGTGGAGGGCAAGGCTGGAAAATGGGATTATTGCAAGAGATGGGAGTAGGAAAAGACTAAAATGCATTGTCCAGCTGAATTTAAATGAAGTTTGAGCAAAGGGGTAAAGCTAGAAATTTGAATTGTTATATGAAATGAGAGAAATGAGGTTAATTGAGGGATTTCGAAGCGTCAAATCAAGACAAGTCAAGAACGGAAAACAACGAGCACGGCGAGATCTTTCCAACAAGCCCAAATTCGACGAAAACTGAATTTTTCAGAAAAATACCCAATTTTTCTAAAATCACAACCTAATCCCCTATTGAGACTAATCGTACTCAGAATCGAACGAAACTTCGCGAACATCTTTCTAATGACAAAAGACACTCATCTAAGTACTAAACCCATATAATTAGCTAAAATCACAATTAATTAAGCTAATCACTAAGATTAAGAAGCTAAACACACTATTAAATCGAGGACCTTACACATAGTATCATAAAACACCAAGAGAAACCATAAGACACAAAATCCTAAAAATCACTTCTCTTTTTATTCTATAAAAATAAGAAAAGAAAAAAAATAATAAAAGATATCATAAAAAAAAACCCAAAAGCAATAAGTGAACAACCTAGGTTATTCGACCTTTGCGCCTGAGTAGATTAAGATCCTAAAAAAATTAAAACAATTAAAAACCCACAAATTAATCTTAAAAGTCACAGAACCACCAAAACTCTAAAATAGAAAGACCTTAATTAATTCAGACTTAAATTGAATTCATAAAATAAAAAAAATAATTAACAGACCATGGAAAAGGCACATTGGTGCCTAAGCCTCTTAACCCCCTTGAAGCTCCCTAATTAAGATTAAATACCATTAAAACATGCATAATTCGACTCCATTAAAACGGTAAATCACCACTAATCTAAACCCAGTAAAAACCATTAAAAAAATCAAACTTAAAAATAACCAGAAAATACATAAAACGCTATAAAAAAAACACCAAACACAATACATAGGTCTCACAATCCAGTGCATGTGTTGCTTTTAACCCCTAATTAATCAATGAAACTAAAAATCATTAATTAAAACACTTCAAATGTAAAAAACAATAACACAGAACCTAAAATAATCCTTAAACTCAAAGCACTGTGATTGAAATCCACTAGAATTCTACATAATAGTCAGAAATATTAAAAATCGCTGAAGAGGCACTTAAGCCCTATATAGAGTAATGCTACAAAACTCCCCTGGCATTTTTTACAAAAAAAAAAAAAAATGCCCATCTTTTAGCCAATGAAAGCGTGACACGTGTCATCAATAGTACACTTATCCATTCTCTCTACTAAATATACTCCTAAAACTGTCGATATTTTATAGATTTTCTTAAATCATTGGCTAATAGATAGGGACAAAAAAAAACCCGCTTTTGAGATAGGGGAGCTTTTGAGAATTTCCCATATATATATATATATATATATATAGGAATTCTCAAAAACTCTCCATTTAAAAAGGGCATTTTTGCCCTTATTTTAATATCCAATGAAAGTTTGACATGTCATCATGCCTTGAAACTTGTACGTTCATTCAGTTTTATTTAAATCAAACGTTGTCTCTTCCTCTTATTTCTCCTAAAAAATCAAATACAGTTGGAACAGATTGTACTAAATAGTTGGGTCCACCATGATATTGTGGAAATTGCAAGTTTTCCATGGTGCTCAATATAATGGCAGGCCCACTTCCTATTTGATTGAATTTTGTTGAAGGCTATGATGGTGGGCCCACTTCCTATTTGATTGAGTTTTCTTGAAGGCTATTAAAATAAAAGACAGGCCATTAATTTTGAATGGACTAAATTTTTTTTTTCAAAAGAGGTCACTTTGAAAGATGATCTAAATAGTAAGTTTGATGAAAATAGGCCATTCATCATGTATAGGTGTAACCTAAGCTTTTGGAGTAAATTGATCATTAATTTGGCTAACTTAGTTATTTATTTTGTTTTTTTTTTTTTTTCATTAATTTAGCCCCCACATTGAGTAAATTGATCCAAAGGTAATTAATAAATTGTAGCATAAGTGGGACCTATACATGGATCTTAAAAGTCTTCTTCATATTGAATGCCCTAAAAAAAGGAAGTGAATCAAAATCGGTTAAGACAGAGTTAAAAAAAAAAAAAAAAAAAAAAAAAGGAGAACATGAGGATAAGCCGGGTAACTAGACAAGGATAGGAAAGAAAATTTTGAAGAAAATCGTGGAAGCCATTGAAGATTCTCTTGCATTCATTTATGATTAGTCCAAGTCACCAAGAGTAATAAAATCTCATTGGTCCGTGAGTAGAGGCGTTTTGCTTTACACAACGCCCTGGGCATTTTGTAGCCCTCCTCATATATATATATATATATATATATATATTATTGTTAGAAGTATGACAACATTGTGGCGAAAGCTCTGATAGTGAATCCTTCTTATATTACTGTGGTCATGTATCATATAATGATTTTGCTTTAAATTTCATGATCTCACGCTTTATGCATTACAAATATACAATTTTAGTGTCTTGACTTATAGCATCATTTTCTTTTATTGTATTCATTTTAAGGAGTAGGTTGATCAACATTGTGGTTGTGTGGAGTATTTTACCGAAACCAAAGTTACATCTGAATTTGGTAATGGTACCGGTCAAGAGGGGCCCCGACTCCCATCTCCCTGGCGCGGTAGCGCCTCAGCCACTACCAAGGTAGAATTGGTCTCGGTAGAAGTACCGACCACGTCCTTCCGAACTCAGCCTCGTGCGTCGACATTCTTGTCCGACCTCAGGCGTAACTGACCTCGGTGTCTTCTCCCGTTCGGCCTCTTGGCCGAGGTGAACACCGAGTGTCTAATCCCCATTATAGGATGGGACGGCTACTTCACAGAGAGTCCCTGACAAGTAGGGTGGCCACCGGCCATTGATAAGGGCTCCTTCCTATCAGCAGATCACATCCACATTTATGTAAGGGATTCGAGGGAGGTCTGATGGGACAAGTATCCTCACCTACCCCCACTAAGGATCCTAGATGTGGGCTGATAGGACAAGTATCCTCACCTACCTCCATTGTGGAACCTTCCACTCCCCCCTACATATACTAGCATGGCCAGCCATGAACAGGTACGCAAGATATACACAGCATACACTTTGCTATTTTGCTCATCTTCTTCCTCACTTCACCCTAGTTCAGTGACTGCACTAACTCAGGCGTCGGAGTGCCTTTGGCTGACAGCAGCCTCGGGCCCTGACCTCTGTTCTCTTCTCCCTTTCAGGCTTCGGATCACCAGAGACGTTCCTGCTCAGCTAAACATCTTATCCTTAAACTCCCACTACCATCTAAAGCAAGTCCGTAACTTTTAGGCACGCACAATTTGGCGCTGTCTATGGGAAACGATCTGAAAAATCCATATTTTCATCTCAACAGCCATGCCTCCAAAGGCTAGGAAAGGGAAAAGCATTGCTGGACCACCCAAGCCCAGGCAACCAGAGATGTTCATGCCTCACCTACCGCCTCCACTGGTGACAAACCAGGCAGGAGCGCTGGTGACGAACCAGCAAGAAGTTACCAGCCAGACACCGCCCAACCCTCAGCCGAGGAAAGTTGGCGGAGAACCCGGTATTCAAAGTGTAGGATCGCCTGTCACGGTGACACACTCATCGTCAAGAGAAGGGGCAGCTTCTCCTCGCCATGGTCCCATGATAGAAAGGGTCAGACCAACTACCATTCAGGCAGAGCGTCTGCGACTGGAGGTTGTTTTCACCGAGCCACCTAGTATGGATGTTCCTCTTCAGGGACAAGCCCAACGGGGTAAGGCTCCAGTGCAATCTGATCCGCACCAGTCCCACCACCAGGACCATAAGGAAGAGGACCACGTGCACCTCGACGACGAGGGTGACGACGATATGGTCCTGGGGCAGGAGGACGAGGCACACACTGAAGCAATCAAGGCTCAGAACACCCTCATTGAGGAGCAAAGAGCCCAGATCCTCCAGCTCCAGCAACAGCTCCAGGCAAAGGACAGAGCCCCGCCAGGGGCATCGCATGCGCCTCCACCTCGGCACCGAGCCTGGAGGGGCCCCGGGGCTCGGCCAGACCTGAGACAGCAACTAAACGAAAGGCGTGCCCGAGCTCGCGAAGAGGGCTCGAGTAGCACCCACGCCAGCGCTAACCAGCAGCAGCGCCAGAAACAAAGGCGGGGAGACGACCCCGACATGGCTGATTATATTAATCAGCAGATTCAGCTGGCCATCCAGAAGAACATGGAGTTTGCTGGCCTCACTCGAGGTCGGCTGGCTACCCAAGATAGTGACAACCACGGCACATCTCCTTTCACTCGGGAGATCAGAGATCACCCCTTTCCCGATAAATTCAGCGTCCCGCGGTTCAATCTCTATGACGGGACTTCGGACCCCGAGGCGCACCTCCGACATTTCACTCAGAAGATGTCGGTATTTTGTGGCGACGGTAGTCTCGACTGTAAAGTCTTCTCTTCCAGTATGGGTGACCTCCCACTTCAGTGGTTCTGTGCACTCCCTAAGGGATCGATTTCAAGTTGGCAGCAGCTTCGAAATTCCTTCGTCGAGAAGTTCCAAGCACACCGAGTTCTCCCAAAGACAGATGCCGACCTGCTGGCTATCAAAATGAGGCCAGCTGAGAATATCACCCGATTCGCCAAAAGATTTTGGACCATCTATAGCCAGGTCGAAGACGCCAACGACGAACTAGCCATCAAATCCTTCCGACACGCTCTGTTACCAGCCAACGAGCTTCGGAGGGACCTAGTGAGGTTCCCCGTGTCCTCAGTGAAAGCACTGATGGCCCGAGTGAATCAGTTCATTGAACAGGAGGAAGACGATGTTCGTGCTCGGGAAAGCCACAGCCACTGGCCCAAGGATCGACCTTCTAAGAAAGAAAAGAGGCTCGCCAAGAAGGAAGCGGACCGAAACAAAGAACCATCCAGCTCATCAACACGTTTTGTCCCCACCTCGGGAGGCAGCCCAAAGCCGAAGCCAAGTGGCACCTCTTATTAGGCCGTCAATACAGTCTTCAAGGAGCCCATTTACAAGCTCCTCGGCAAGATCCAGGCTCAACCCTTCTTCAAATGGCCCCAGCCTATGAAGGGTGACCCCTCCACCCGAGAACAGGCAAGTTCTGTAGCTATCACAAAGATAAAGGACACAGAACTGAGGATTGCCATGCCTTTAAAGCACACCTCGAGAGGCTGGTGAAAGACGGGCATCTGAAAGACTTCGTCAAAGAAGAAGGCAGAGTAAACCATGCCCAACAGCGCCAGCCCGACGATCGGGACAATGATGAGCCGGTGGGGACTATCGACGTCATCCATTTGGCTCCCACTCCGAAGGGCAGTGACCAAGCCCGCGCTGAGGCCAGGAGGGCCAAGCACGGCAAGCAAGTGATAGCTGCAGAGCTCGGTCCCTCAGCGAAAAAGGCACGCGTAGAGAGACCGAAGATTTGGTTCTCCGACAAAGACTTGGCCGGGGTCCAGCTACCCAACAATGATCCTCTTCTCCTGACTATGAGGTTACGGAACTTCAATGTCAAGAGGATCCTAGTGGACCCCGGGAGCTCCTCAGAAATCCTCTATTTTGACTGCTTCCAGAAAATGGGTCTGAAAGAGGAGGACCAACAGGAAGCTCGCACCCCGTTGGTGGGATTCAGCTCCAAGACCATGTATCCCAAAGGGAAGATCTCCCTCAAGGTCGAAGTGGGAGGAGCCTCCATGACAGCAGACTTCCTGCTGGTAGATGCGCAATCTCCATACAATGCCATCATGGGAAGAACCTGGCTTCATAACATGGAAGCTGTGCCCTCCACCCATCACCAGAAGCTCAAGTTCCCGTTGCAGAGCGAGGACGGGGGCTTCGAAGTCATCATAGTCCGCGGTGACCAACAAATGGCCAAAGAATGCCTCATGGCCGTGGTCCCCAGAGAACCAGAACTGCAGAGAGTTCATATGACAAAGCTGGAGGCCGAGCTCGAGGCTGTTGGTCGAACTCCTGAGCAGAAGAGGGTTGAAGACCTCACCAAAGTCAGGATCGATCCCGATGATCCGGAGAGGTTCTTCGTGCTCGGTAGTCAGCTTGCGGATCAGGAAAGGGCTGAGATGCTTGACTTCCTGTTACAGAACAGGGAGGTCTTCGCCTAGACCCCATATGAGATGCCTGGCATTGACCCCGAGGTCATGTGCCACAGGCTAAATGTGGATCCCGAGCACAAGCCTGTAGTCTAAAAGACTTGCAGGTTGGGAATCCAGCAAGCAGACGCTGTGACCGAGGAGGTCGAGAAATTGTTAGAAGCTGAAGCTATCAGAGAAGTCCACTACCCTGTGTGGTTAGCCAACACAGTTGTGGTAAAAAAGAAGAATGGAAGCTGGAGGGTCTGCGTAGACTTCACCGATCTCAACAAAACCTGTCCCAAAGACAGCTTTCCCCTTCCTAAGATAGACTAGCTGATCGATGCCACTGCCGGGCACGATAGGATGAGTTTCCTTGATGCCTACCGAGGTTACCATCAAATTCCGATGCACAAGCCTGATCAGGAAAAAACCGCGTTCATAACACCCAGAAGCATTTACTGCTATAAGGTGATGCCCTTTGGGTTAAAGAACGCTGGTGCCACTTACCAGAGGCTGGTGACCAAAATGTTTCAGGCCCAACTCGGCAAGACGGTCGAGGTCTACATTGATGACATGGTCGTTAAGTCTAAAAGGTCACAGGACCACTTGACTGACCTCCATCAAACCTTCGCCGTCCTCAAACAATACAAGCTCAAGCTGAACGCCTCCAAATGTGCATTCGGCGTCAGCTCGGGCAAATTCCTGGGCAGCCTGGTCACTAAGAGAGGAATAGAGGCCAATCCCGACCAGATCTCGGCGATTCAGGCCCTACAGAGTCCGACCTCGGCAAAGCAAGTCCAGAGGCTTACAGGGATGGCAGCAGCACTAAACCTCTTCATTAGCTGAGCTTCAGACAAGTGCCATCCCTTCTTCCAACTTCTCAAAAAGAGCTCAGGGTTCCAGTGGACGCCGGAGTACGAAAGCGCCCTTCAGAAGCTCAAAGAATACCTCTCTTCACCCCCCTTGCTTTCCACCCCTGCACAAGGTGAGGTTTTATACTTATATCTAGTAGTTTCGGACCATGCAGTGAGCTCGGTACTCATAAGAGAAGATGATAGGCAACAAAAGCCCATCTATTACACAAGCAAAATCCTGCTAGACGCCGAGACGAGATACCTGCCGTTGGAGAAGCTCGCATTTGCACTCGTCAGTGCCTCCCGCAAGCTCTCCCACTACTTCCAGACATATTCCATAGTGGTTGTGACCGAACATCCACTAAAGTCCCTCTTCAGGAAAGCAGATTTCTCTGGAAGAGTGTTTAAATGGGCTGTTGAACTGGGACAATATGATATCCAATATTAGCCCAGAACAGCCATCAAAGCCCAGGTACTGGCCGACTTCATTGTGGAGTTCACCTCTCCTAGTTCGGCAACGAGCCACCTCGACACCGAACTGTGGGGCAGGGAGGTAGAGACAACCACCGAGACTGAGACAGAACAGGAGCTGTCCTGGAAACAGTTCCCCAACTCCTCTTGGAAGGTCTTCGTCGATGGGTCCTCAACCTCCAAAAGGGCTGACGCTGGCATAGTCCTTCAATCTCCGGAGGGCCTTATCATTGAGCAAGCCCTGACCCTTGACTTCAAAGCATCTAACAACAAGGCTGAGTATGAAGCACTAATAGCAGGGCTGAACAGTGCAAAAATTCTGGGGGCACAACAACTGGTGATCTTCAGTGATTCACAGCTGGTGACGAACCAACTCAATGGAGACTACCAGGCCCGTGACGACAGGATGGCAGCCTACCTAGCCCACACCAAGCGACTTCTATCTCAGTTCCAAAAGGCTGAAGTCAGGCAGATCGGCAGAGATTCCAACTCTCACGCCGACGCACTTGCAAACTTGGCCTCTGCTGTCGAGGCAGGAAGAAAAAGGACTGTCGAAGTGGAAGCACTGGACAGACCGAGTATAGAGCTCCACCCACCTCGACAGATCATATGTATCGATCTCGGTCCGAGCTGAATTGACGAGCTCATTTCCTACCTCAAGAACGACCAGCTTCCCGAGGACAAGAACCAGGCCCACAAAATCAGGCTGAAAGCAGCCCGATTCTGGCTCTCTCCAGATGGCAAGCTCTACAAAAAGTCCTACAATGGCCCCTACCTCCAGTGCGTTCATCCGAACAAAGTTGAGGACTTCCTTTATGAAATCCATGAAGGGATCTGCGGCAGCCACATTGGAGGTCGGTCACTGGCTTACCGAGCCATCTGTCAGGGGTACTGGTGGCCCTACATGCAGAAGGATGCACAGGTCTATGCCAGGAAATGTGAGAAGTGTCAAAAGTTTTCTCATTCTCTCCATCAACCAGCACATGACCTAAGTCCTCTTTCCAGTCCATGGCCATTTGCCCAATGGGGACTGGACCTGGTGGGACCTCTCCACCGAGCTCCGGGCAATAAAAGATGGTTGATAGTGGCCACTGACTACTTCACCAAGTGGATAGAAGCTGAAGCATTATCCTCCATCACTGAAAAGGATACCAAAAAACTTCGTATGGAGAAACATCGTAACAAGATTTGGAGTTCCTCGAGCCTTGGTCTCCGACAACGGGACTCAATTCAACTCCAACTTCTTCAAAAGCTTTTGTCAAAAATTCGGTATCAGGAACTACTATTCCACTCCGGCATACCCCTAGAGCAATGGACAGGCTGAAATCTCTAATAAGGTAGTGCTCGACGGGCTTAAAAAGAGACTAGACCGAGCTAAAGGAAGATGGATAAAGGAGCTCCCGAGCGTCCTTTGGGCGTATAGAACTACCCCGAGGTGCTCGACCTCGGCTACGCCTTTCTCCTTGGCCTACGGGATGGAAGCTGTAATTCCACTTGAGGTCAGTCTACCGACCCTCAGGTCGGAACTTTTCGATCAGGGCCGAAACGATATAAACCTCGCTACAGAGCTCGACTTAGCTGAAGAGCGGATGGAGTCAGCAGCCATTCGCCTCGCCTCTTATCAGCAATAGTTAGCCAAGGGTTAAAATCTAAAGGTCAAAGAAAGAAAATTCTCCCCTGAGGAACTGGTCTTGAAGAAGACACTTCCAGCAGACAAAAATCCCAGCGAAGGAAAGTTTGCACCGAATTGGCATGGGCCATTCAAAGTGACTTCGTTAGCTGGACAGTCTACGTATAAGCTTGAGGACATGGAGGGTAGAGAGCTGCCACGTCCATGGAATGCCACCCACCTCAAGAAATACTACTTTTGAGATGTATTCGGATTTTGGAAGTCAATAAACTAATCTTTTTATAGAATGTGTTTTTACTTTCCAAACTCTACTCTCGAATATGGCCAAGTTACGGGACTCGGTACAACTCGGTCACGGGACCAGCTCGCACCTCGGCACGGTCACGACTAGCCCTTTCAAGATTCGGTTACGGAACCATCTTATGATGCTGTCACAGGACTCGTCACTCTGTTCGGCTATCAAAGTCAGTCTGTTCCGGTCGTTGGACCGATCAAGTCCTGATTAAAAAACCCGAATTCTGCAATGGTCATAGGACCGAGCACATCTTGTTCTACCAAGTTCGATTCTCTGTTATGGTTACAGAACCTAACTAAACTCATCTCGGTTAAAAACTTGATATCCTAAGCTCAGCTACAGAGCCGAGCTCAAATACTTGTCTTATCTCCTAGTACTTTTTTGTCACAAGGCCACATAAGAACAGGAAAAGAGACAGTCACACATTTACTCAAGTTGGGAGCAAAAACCAATTTCATTCAGATTGGAAAAATGATTACAAATTTTTTTTTCATTCTCCCTTAGTACAAAAATCAAAAAAGGAGATTACATCAAGACAATTTCAAACCACGGCCCCCTCGGCACCCCCACCAGCAGCATTCTTCTCGGCGTCAGCATTGACTTCGGCGGCGTTGGCCTCGACTTCCCCAGCAGGGGCCTCAGGAGCTTCGTTCGGCACGGGCCTAGGAGGGGGAAACTGGGGGATCTCGGCGTATACAGGGTTGTCCTCGGGGACCCCTACCGCCCTCAGCGAGCTTGTCCAACCAGCCTCCATGATTTCTGGCTGACCTCACGGACCTGGGCAACATACAAATCGGTGGCTTCTGCCACCCCTTCATCAAAGGCCCGGTCGACTTCAATCCGGAGTTTGTCAGCCTCAGCGCAGAGTTCAACCTCCACCTCCTCCCACCTCTTCTCGAGCTCAGTCGCCATCTTAACTTGATTTTCCAGTTCTGCTTTGGCCTTTTCGAGCTCGGTCTTGAGGCCCACGGCAAACATTTCCTGCTCGGCCGCCTTCTTTTGATCTCACCGAGCTCCACCTCAAGGTCCATTTTCCTCTTCTCCGCCTTCTCGGCCCGGGCAGCGTTTTGGTGGGCCTTCTCTGCCGACACCAGGCTCCTTTGTACGATCTGTACAGGCAAGTATTAGAATCAATATCAGAAATGCATAAGTCAAAGTATGATCACAAGCTGAGGAGAGAATTACCCTGAGGGCGTCGGCCATTTGAGCCACATCTAAGTCCACCTCTCCCAGCTTCCAGTGTTCTACCATGTCTCCAGGCAGAGCGCAGGCATGCGCAAGGGCGCTAACGACTGAAGTGCCGTCACTCAACCGGCCATCCTCCGACAACGGCTGGCCATCCTCCGACAACGGCTGGCCATCCCCCAACAGGAAGTCAGGATTCCAGGGCGGAGGGACGAGCGACGGCGAACGCCGACAAAACGGATTGGGTTCGTCCTTGGCCGGATCTGCGACCCTAGGCCTTTTTCCCAACCGAATCGCATCCCGGTTGGATTTGGTGGAGCGCTCAATTGCTGAGGAAGGCTGAGAAGACCGAGTGGGGGCAGAGACAACTGTGTTCACCGAGCTCAAGGGGAGAGCAGCTCCCGAAGGGGTAGGCGCGCCTCCGAAGACGACAGCATCGAGGCTTACGACTGTCGCTCGGCGCCGGCCCATCTCGGCCTCTTCATCTGAGCTAGAATGAAGATTCACAAGGTCCTCTCGCCGAGCCTCCTCAGTTTCGCCCTCTGATGGGGTTTCTTCTCCGGATTCGATCTCTGCGGCGGTCCCAGCCTGGGAGGGCCCGGCTTCGGCTGAGGCTTGAGGAGGTATGATCTCGGGGGGCACCCGAAGCCCCGCAGCTAGAGCTTCCTGCACTTCGGCTTCGACCTGCTCTTCGGCTTCGGCCAAAGTTAAAACTTGCTCCTCCCTTAGAATTTCGTACCGTCTTCTGATGAAAGATCGGTATACGGGCTCGTACCCGAGAAGGACTGAAGCTGATCGGGTCCGATGGCCCTTGTAGCTATATATTCTCTTTAACCAGGTGACGTTTCGTCGCCATCTGGAGTTCTTCGCTTGCTGTTTTCTCTCCCTGTGGCCTGCATACCAAGCATTTGAGTATATCAGTTCGGCAGAACAAAAATACATCAAAAGATAAGAAGTTGAGATATTTACTCGGTGGCTCCCCGAGACGACGAGGGATGTGATCCACCTTGGGCTCTCCGGGGGCATACTCCCAGTTCCCAGTAACATAAAGGCGGTCATCCCCGGCGTATTTAGTATTGTCCTCGAGCTCGTTGATTATAGGGATTTCCTTCGACCGAACTCGGAGGTAGTACGCATCTTCCTTCGGAGATCGACAAAGGTCGTAGACATCTTCAATATCTTCGACGGCAAGGTCGGTCCCCAGTATCCTATTGAGCTCGGCTATGCCCATGATTAACTTGTAACCATTGGGCATGAGTTGGCAGGGGGTGAGATTCCACCTCCTGAGGCTGAGGCAGGCCCTCGGAAGGGGATGGACCGGGAATCTCACCCCACCTTTTATAATGGCAACTAGAGGGAATGGCATCCACCCGTCTACAAAAATCCGGGGCCGGATTTGGTCATTAGGGCCATCCGCCCTAATACTGACGTTCTCCGGTATCTGGTATTCGTTCCTAAGCTCGGTTAGGGCAAGTTCTGTGTCTATCCGATGTCTATATACCCCCATCTTCCCCGGCATGGACGGAAGAACGGACGGCGGTGACGGAGAAAAACAGAATGCAACCCAAAAAGAAAACCCCAAAAGGAAAATGACAGAAGAAACGCAGAGAAGAACTCACTGAGACACGATGCTTGAAACAGACTAATGAACTTCTCAGACGACGAGGAGAACAGACAGACGGACTTCTCAGATGATGAGCTCTCTCAGGCGGATCTCAGGCAGAAGCACCAGGCACAGTAGCAGGCTCAGCAAGAGTAGCCCTCCTTCGAGGACGAGATCTTTTATACAGAGATGAAAATCTCTTCGTATCCCGAAAGACGCATGTGCAGACACCGCCTCGGGCACGCCACCCGTCTCCTCGATATGACTTCGCAGCCATCGGGGATATGACGCGTGGCAGCACCGCGTCGCCTTCATAATAATATGGACGGGCTATTAAACCGCCTCCATACAGCTGCGCGCTATTAAATGCGCCTCGGAAAGCAAAACGACACCCCCACGCCTTTTAAAAAGCTACGGGTTCGGTTTCGGAAACTCCATTTCTACCTAGCTCCCGACCCCAAAGGGTTACTGCACCCCCGAGGTCAGAAGCTGGGGGGCAATTGTGTGGAGTATTTTACCGAAACCAAAGTTACGTCTGACTTCGGTAATGGTACCGGTCAAGAGGGGCACCGGCTCCCATCTCCTTGGCGCGGCAGCACCTCAGCCACTACCAAGGTAGAATTGGTCTCGGTAGAAGTACCGACCACGTCGTTCCGAACTCAGCCTCGTGCGTCGACATTCTTGTCCAACCTCAGGCGTAACCGACCTCGGTGTCTTCTCCCGTTCGGCCTCTTGGCCGAGGTGAACACCGAGTGTCTAATCCCCATTATGGGATGGGACGACTACTTCACAAAGAGTCCCTGACAAGTAGGGTGGCCACCGGCCATTGATAAGGGCTCCTTCCTATCAGCAGATCACATCCACATTTATGTGAGGGATTTGAGGGAGGTCTGATGGGACAAGTATCCTCACCTGCCCCCACTAAGGATCCTAGATGTGGGCTGATAGGACAAGTATCCTCACCTACCTCCACTGTGGAACCTTCCACTCCCCTCTACATATACTAGCATGGCCAGCAATGAACAGGTACGCAAGATATACACAGCATACACTTTGCTATTTTGCTCATCTTCTTCCACACTTCACCCTAGTTCAGTGACTGCACTAACTCAGGCGTCGGAGTGCCTTTGGCTGACAGCAGCCTCGGGCCCTGACCTCTGTTCTCTTCTCCCTTTCAGGTTTCGGATCACCAGAGACGTTCCTGCTCAGCTAAATAGCTTATCCTTAAACTCCCACTACCATATAAATCAAGTCTGTAACTTTTAGGCATGCACAGTGGTCAAAAGCTCAGTATCTGAAATCTGAATCCTCTCTTTGATGTGTGTGTGTGTGTGTGTGTGTGTGTGTGTGTGTGTGTGTGTGTGAGCTAAAGGAGTGAACTCTATAGTCGGGACCAATTGAGAAATTAAGCCGTTCAAAATGAATGCTACAGTCACTATGTATGGGGGTGTTCTGGACTTTACCTCAATAAGAGTTGGCCCAACCGTAAGATTGACTATATATGATAAACAATGTGATTAACAAAATATTATGCATGTTAATAATTACATTCTTCACCATTTGGTTAATTTTAAGTTGGAGCCAACTCCTATGGGAGTGAAATTTTGGACAGTCCATACATAATGAGGGCGTTTATTTGGAGCCTCTCGGACATTTCAATAGATGAGCCCCACGATAGATTTTCACTTTTTAACTTGAAACTCTTATTGGTGCATCCTACCAAGAGAGTCTTGGGAGCTCGAAGTATTGAAAGAACGGTTGTAGGAATGGGTGCACATGACATCGTAGTATGTCAGATTGAATTAGCTGGTAATAGAAAGTTAGAAAAGTGAACAAAAAGAGTAATATACCAATGCTAGGGGTGAGAGAGTTAAAAAATTAAATATTTTGGATCATGAATTTGGGGAAACAAAACCATATAAAATTAGATCTAAAGGTTGGAATTTTTTCTTAAATTATTCGAAGTCTATGAGGATTTAAGATATTCAGTTGCCATTCTTAGGGTTTATTAGTTCGATAAACAAATAAAATGGTTTGGATTTCAAATATGGGGCCAAAAGGAATAAAAGAAAATTTAATGCTGGTTGATGGGGTCCATAAGAATGCAATCAATATGTAAACTACAATACTTGTGTCTTTTGCACAATTGGTGAAAATTTGATTTTCCTAAAATGAATGCGAGTACTGTGTTAAAGACTCTCCTTGCACCTTTTGCAAAGAGTGGTGTAAAAAAACTAGTTAGGTGTGTAGATGGCCTTATACATTATGCATCATTTTTACACCACATGTATAAACGGAGCATAAAGAAATATGATGGCGTGTGATCATTTTGCATGTGAATCGTTTACATAAGTAAATGACTACAAACAAACAATCCGTAAGAAAGAAGAAAATTTGAAGTTTTCAATATACAAATCATTTCAAAAATGGCATTTTTTAAATTTTAGTAGAAATCTGTGTATACGTTTGAAGGATGTCTTATGAATGTTACCTCCTTTTCTTACCCTTTTTTTTATTTGTTTGTTATGAATATTGCCACTAGAAAGTGATTCAGCCCACTAATGATACAAATGGATGTTGTACCAAAAAATGATGCAAATTAATGGATGATGTAGTGTATTGAAATGAGATTGCTAGAGTTCATCATTGAGAAAAAAGTTAAAGAAAATATTGATTAAATTCTTGCTAGTGAAATCAAGGAGAATAGACATAACAAACAACAACTCTACTAACATAGTAAAACAAAAAAGAGGATTTTACCACAAGAAAACACTTTATGTGGCCAGTGGTCCGAAAAGGTTACTTTTGCCAAACCCACACCAACGAGGCCTTCCCACACACCAAAAAAAAAAAAAACCCCTATTTTTTTTTTACCATTTTTTTCGAGGGTTGACATCGACCTTAATTTCAAGTGATGAGGGTCGACGACGACCCTATGCCTCAATTTAATGATTAACCAATAGCTCAGAACATGCATCTCAATCGACCCTCAGTCGTTCAGGTCAAGGTAGGCATCGACCTTAAGCAGTATACATCTGAGGGTCCAAAACCTCGATTTCTTTGTTGTCCTTTCCACCTTCTTCAACCACATCGACAGCCTCTATTGGCAGCTACAGTCCCAGCCAACGAGCCCTTGTCCTTGAACCTTTGTGGTCCCCTCCAAGGTCTCCATTTTCAACGATCGAAGAGAAGGTATGATGAGCTATGGTCCCCCTCAAGATTTTCATACCCATTTGTTATGTTATGTGCTTTGTGCTTTGTGCCCTTACCATCCTTCATTCGATATCGCCATCCTTCTTGCAAGTCTTCTTTGTTGTCACTTGCAAAGTGCATTCAAAATAGTATATGTGCATAGGCATCCCCAAATGTTGTTTCGGACCTAAAAATGGTTGTTTGTACCCTAAACATGGCTGTCTCAAGAATGTGCAAAGGCATCCCCAAATGCTTGCGTTTTTCACACGAGAATCACTTACAAAGTGCATTCGAGATGTGCCCTAATTATTTTGTTAGTTTTTCACATGATTCCCATTCGTTTATCACATGGTTTCCATTCCTTTGTTAGTTGTTTGGTTTTTTACTTTGTTCATTGAAATCATGAAATTAGCTCATACCTTGATCAGCGGCATGTTTAATGGCATTGATTTGAAGGCATGCTTTGGTTACAATTACAGTTCACAAAGACACATTGTTTTACAAGCGAAAGTTTACATTCAATTGCTCATGGGACCATCTATGATTATTGTTTTACATTCAAAATTTTATGTAATGTTCATTATAAGAACTTGCCACCATTATAAGCACTTTGTGATTGTAATAGAAAATGTTTTATGCAATTAGACAATGTTTTTTACTCCTACTACTTCAACTCGTGCAGAGCCATAGAAAATGGAATGGTATATTGCTAAACAAACTTGCAATACATTGAGTGTTTTGAATGAAACATTTGTTCATGTGTTTTGTTCTACATTTCGACAAGAATTGGGTACATACAGATGCATACTGACTAACCCAAACTACAGGATGTGGGAGTTAAATGAGAAGTAGACTAAACTGTTGGAAGTAGGTGGGCCTCGTGGATAGATTTTCAAAACTTTTGACCCACTTGATACAGGGATCAAGTACCCATAAGGCCAAAAAAACAATCCAGGATGCATAACCCTCAATCTCAAGATCATGTACAGTAAATAAAACTATCTAGAAGATAGAAACAAGCAGCCAACAAGCATCCATAAAAACTACAACATGGAACGAAGCAGATTATACCTTAGGAGCTCGGTTGTGCTCTAATTGAGAAGTTGATAACTTTCATTGATGTAGAACTTTTCTACAAACTAAGATCAGAATCTCCAACACCTCTTAGCTTTCCACGCTATGACCCGAATTAGATCTCTCTTCTCAAGAAGATTGGTGGAATCTCCAAGAGAAAACTCAACTCAAAACTTTAAGGAACTAGAAGAGGAAGAGAGAGGAGAGCAGTGCAACTATTGCACAAAAAGGGCTGCACGTTTTGACTCCAAAACTGATGGACGTCCAAGTGGGATAGATCCCCTTTTATATCCTCTCAAAGCTCCTCTTTTCCTAATTGAAATAGAAATCACACTTCCACAACAATTAGTAAGTATACTATTACCACTATTAGAAGTCCTACTTCAAATAGAAATAGTAACTTTCTAATTCCTTCCTTTTAGAGTTCAAGTAGGATTGGTATCTTTCTAATAACTTGGGCTATCGTGGGGACCACTAGGGATTCTATAGAAAGCTGGCTCCAACTGGGACACGTGACCCCATATCTCATGTGCAATCCGGGCCTACATTTAATTGCAAATAACACCACTATATAAATGCAATTGCACTCCAGTCTTAGGAATAAGTTACAATGAAGACCCTAAACTTCCCAATTACCACAAGGAGGCCCTTCTATCAATATCCATAGATCAATTGGAATAAATCTTTCTCTTCCAATCTTAGTTCCACATCTTATTATCCTTAAGCCCCAATTAATCACTGTAATCATCAGTACCATCCAATTAACTCTTAATCGAGATGGGTGCGCACTTACTAATGACAAATTCATTAATTGGCACAAGGGGATAATAGAGATAGATTTCATCCTGATCATTCAATGTTCTCATAGTCCTACTAGCACATACCCAAGACACCGAGGTGTTGACCTACAGTTGGCCTCACTCATTGGTGACTTAAAGCAAATGAATAGATAGAAACTTGAGTTCATCAATGTCTCAGGATTGAAAGCCTATTGCTAGGGAATTATGAGAGTATACCTTATTATTGAGACGAAATTTCATAAGGTGCTTCTCATGGTCCTTCAATACATCCAATGTACCAGCACCATGATCCAGAATCTTACATTCTGATGATCGAGACAAATCACATTATCTCATAATAATCAAAGTGCTGCAACCTTATCGATGAGATACCCAGTCTCATCTCCCGTGTGTGGATCTCATCCATATATATATATATCACATCTAATATACTTATGGGACCCGATTCAACTCATGAACCATTATGTCATATGTATTAGTCGTGTGCATAAAGTAATAAAATCACATTCACCTCATGAAAGTAAAGCATGATTTTATTGATAAATAAAGAAATTAATCAATTTAACACATCAACTGATGGATTGAGTCCATACAATCTAACATAAACATGTGAGGCATGCGGGACTACACCATCTCTAGAGATGATGTTGATGAGAATTGATCATGCATTGATTACCAGATTAGCGGAGAGGTGGCGCCCATAGACAAAAACAATTCATTTCCCTACCGGTGAGGTTACAGTGACGCTTGAGGATGTAGCCTACATTTATGGTCTACCGATCAATGGGCCCGTTGTCACCAATAGAACGTTCCCTAATGCAAACAGCACTGAAGTTTGTGAAGAGTTGCTAGGGAGACGACCTCTAACAGGTGTAGACTTCAATCATCAATGGCATCTTATTGAATTCACGTGGTTGGAGCAACATTTCCGACTAAGCGAGGAGGAAAGAAAGAAGAATAAGAAGAAGCTTACAGTTGAGCAGGAGGTGTAAAACACGAGGGCATATCTATTCTTTTTTATTTCAAAATAGATATTATCAAATATGTCAGGATCAAGGGGGGGCTGCTTATCTACTAGAATTATTTAGGTAATCCAAACCCTATGCGTGGGCCCCCGCCTATCTAGCCAATCTACATAAGATGTTGAACAAGGGAGTGAGGACGTGGGCCGGTCTAAAAAAGATTGAGGCAGGAGAAGACGACAGAGTAGCAAGGCTTGACCCAACAGATGAGATTGATGCGTTTGAACATACGTATAAGACATTGTCAGGCCCACTTTAACTGTTCCTGGTGCTAAATGAATTCTTTTGGCGGAAGTTGTATAAAGGTTGATTTTCTTTTTTGCATATCTCTGCACTAACAACAAATTGTATTTGATGATTCCCAGATATGACATATTCAAGGATGGCGATCGGTCGATCGCTTAGGTCTTCACATAATGTGAACCAGGAGATCAAGTTCCCTCTGATGTTTACATGGCAACATAGGCTATATGGAATACACCATCTGACAAAGTTGAGAGTTGTTTGCAAACAGTTGAACGAACTCACATCGAACCAGGTAATTACTTTCATTTTATCATAGATATGTTCTTTTTTTCAGCTCCCTATCATAAACTCTTACTTATCACGACCATTTCATACTATTTGAATGGCAGCCCTATAAGAAGCTTGGGAAGCCGTTCTTGAGTCAGGTTCCAAAGGCCGATGGGAAACTTTTCACTTCTTCTATAGCTCTCATTTTCTACTGTGTGTTAGAGCGCACAACACTAGGATTGTGATGAAACAGTTTGGTCTTCGGCAAGTTGTTCCTCCACCATTCGAAATGTCGTTTCCAAAGGCAGAAATAAAGGAAAGAGTTATAATAGATTATAGGATAAAACATTTTGCTCAAATATATATGTGGGAGGCGAGGCATACTAGTATTTTGAGAGGGAAGAAATCATCAAGTGGGGAGCACACGGAGGAATGTATGGCATGGTATTCTCTAAACACCATATCGCACATCGGCCGCATTAAACACGACAATGTCACCTAGACTGAACCTCAAGAGTCTACCCAAGAACACGAACCAAGCCTCTCCCAGAGAAGAGTACTACTAACACTTTGTATTTGAATGTTACACGTATTTAAAAAGGTTGAATGACAAATGTCTGCTGTCAATCACATGTATCAAAATTCATTGATCATATTGAGAGGTCACGTGATCGAGCGCTGAAGGACCCAGTATCCGGAATGGAGAAGTCCATCTCTTCATTACGCGGCAAGCTAAAGAGATTCAAGATAGCTTTTGGGACTGCATTCGATCAGTATATGGAGACATGTTGCAGTTCCCAATCAGATGATGACAAGTAGTTGGTATGGACCATTTACCTTTAATCTCGTATGTAGTTGACATCATTCGAGTATATATTTTCTCCATATCCATTTAACTTGAAATTGTTTCTCATGTAGTTAACCCCAAGAGAGCCTTAGCAAAGAAGCATGCATCGAAAAGTCTAGTGAAGAAGAAGAAAGGGAAAATTCCACAACCAATGCTTATTGAAGACTCTCCTATAAAGCCATCATCCCATGCCATTAGACTTGATGAAACCAGCATGCCATCTGAAGTGGAAGCTAGTATCCTAGTCGATGAAGACCACAATCTTCTACCCATCGAAGAACTATTCTCAACTTCCCCATGCCCTAAGATGTACTCAACTCCAGAGCCAAACGAAGATCAGGCCATTGTTGTAGCCCCTTCGCCAGCTACAATCAAATCCTTGGTCTGGAGGTTGAAGCACTTGTTGAGGACGAGGAGAGTTCTTGAGAGATTTGTGGACTTTAAGCATTCCATAGCTCTATCTGAATATGTTCTTTCGGACTTGGACAAAAAGAAACTGCAGGGCTTCCACTTATGCTACAATACAAGGTCTATATACACCTATAATGCTTGATCCAATAATTTATAATAAGAAACTAACAATTGGATACTAATGTATTTTAAAAGTCCAAGATCCGAACTCTATAGGGTGAGCTCAAAAACCTAAACCAGTTTTAATTTTCTAATGCCAATTATGCTTTGAAAATTAATTGACTTGACTGCAAATGAAGTTTCTAAGTCATGAACAAGTAAAGAAACTATGTAATCATTCAACATTGGCATTAACAAGAAACATTATTAAACTAAGAAGATGAGCATCATCCGCTCATTAAAAAATCAACCACCAAAACAACCAAATTTATAGTGGTTTGGCCAATTATGCCTACATCCACTCCTGGTTTCCCTACCAGATGTTTCACAATTTCAACTTGAGGTTTAGGCTCACCTCGAACCTTACAACCACATATGCTTTTCAAAGGCTTAGCATTAACCTTTACAACCACTTATGCTTTTCTAAGGCTTAGCAATAACATTTACAACAAGATTTCTTATCTCAATTTTTATGCCTAATGATGCACAAGAAGATATGCAATTAAGTTTATATTGATGCCTCTTAACATAGGCTAATATAAAAGTGAAAACTCAATCTGAAACATATGTATGATAAATACAAAGATCTATAAAAGATGCATAAGCATGAGACCTTCTATCTCTTTTTGAAATTGACTGCTCATAAATGATGCAAAGGTGAAAATCATAAATGAGAGATAGAGAGGTTAAATGTCGATGTACACATGTTTTGAAATGATGAACAAACTAATTTAGAAAATTCAACCTGATTCTAGCATGTTTGTTCAAAACATAAATTTAATAACGTGTGTAAATCTATTCAAATGTTGAACTCAATTCATTAACCATGTTTAAAATCAAAGCATGTTAAGAAACCAGCATTTAAACAAGTTAAGTGAACACTAAATCATGTCATTTAATGAAAACAAAGATTTAAAGACAAACATGAATTAATTTTGAGATAAAGAGAGCAAATTCACTTGAAGAGTCAAATGTTAAAATCATAGATCTGCTCTCCTAGCCTTCCTTTAGCCTAGCATAGATGCCCCACCTTCCTTGAACCTCAAAAGTCTCAAAAGTATTGGCTCAAATCCCAATGAATGACTCAAATTTATAGCAAAAACACCTCCAACAGCTCTCTAGGCGGCTAGCCAACCTCTAATGGTCATATTCTAACGGTCACTAACATTTGAAGGCAGCTAGTCGACCTCCATAAGTTGGCTAGCCTGCTGGTGACTTACTAGCAGAAATTTTTTTTATTATAAAGTGGGATTTTAGGCCATGGAAGAACTAGACTAGATTTGAATTTAAAGTTGGAAATTAAGTTTCAAAATATGATGCAAAACATCTTTATCCATGAATTTCAAAAATTCATTTTATAAAACTTTTGAAACTAAATTGAAACGTTTAAGTCATGCATAAAACTCAAGTCTTAACAACATGATGTCAAACATGAAACCTTAACAGAAATGCATGAAGACTCAAAGATTAAAAAGTATGAGTATATGAGAGACCAAGCTATAATGAAAATGAATGCATCCAATCAAATTGCAACAAATGAAAACCTTAACATATTTTTCATTATGTAATTTAGGAAGCTTGGGTCGAATGCCATATGCTTGTTGGTTACCGGTGATACATTGCATGTTATATTGGATGCGAATACATTGTTGGACACCAATGTCATCCACTACTACTTCAATATTTTGAGGAGCAATTGTAATGACGCTTACTTGGCAAACCCATGCATTTGCGTAAGTTCAAGCATTACCTTCCGCAACGATTACAATTAATGTATAAGTCAGCAATTAATGTATAGGTAGGGAATTAATGTATATGTGTTTTTTTTTTTTTCCAAAGCCAGTGGCAAGGAAAGCATAAAATTGGGGATGATGCAACTTTTAGGATTGACGGATCAAGAGTATTGGACGCAAAGGAGTGTAAGAAACTCGTATACGTTCTACACTCGCACAATCATTTCACCTTGTTGGTCGGTTACACGGATGATAATCAGTAGGAATTCTACAATAGCTCAAAAAGTGACAAATATGGATTGGTTGTTTGTGAAAGTTTTGTAAGTATCCATCCCATCTTGGCCCTTCTATTCATCATGCTTCTGTTTCCGTTAGATTGTTAACTTTCTTCTTCTTTTTTGGACATAAACTGTGGTTGACCCTGTGGTTTTACGAATATGGATGGACAGAACCTTGAATATGGTCAACTGTTGTGAAGACAGAAATTCCGTGCCATCATAATGGAAGCGACTGCGGTGTTTTTGCATGTGCGGTTACGGAGCACTGTATATTCTGTCGCCCGATAAGGTTTACTCAGGCAGACATCATGTTCTTCCTATGCAAGATAGTTATTGAAATCTTCAAAAGAAGCTGGATAATGAATGGCAATAGGCTGAATCTACCTTCCCTTTGGTGAAATTGTAGTCCATGAACTGTTGTCGAGGATAATGTTGTATGTTTTGGCATTGTATTTTGTGAGTGTAGTTGTATGAGGAAGTCTTCATTTCATTGTTGTGGTTGTCCTTCCCAATATGAATGTATATATGTTAATGGATCTGTCCATGAATTATCTGGATGGTATGTATTAAACTATTTTCTCTCTTTAATGGAAACTTGTGAATGGAAGTTGCTGCATGTAAATGGTCTCTATTAATGGTGTGTAATAATGCAGTGTTTTCTTTAGTTGTATGGATGCTTACCGGTAGAACAAAGCCAAAAAGAGTTTAATTATAATACTTTCAAGGTCGACGGTGACCCTAATTTATACATTCTGGCAATCGTCATGGTCAACGGCTACCCTAGTTTATAAATTCTGTCATGTGCCAAGGTCAGTTGCGGCCCTAGTTTTTTCATTTTGTCAAGTGCCAGGGTTGATGGTGACATAGGTTCTTACATTCTTTCAAGTGCCAGGGTCGACGGTGATGCAAGTTCTTACATTCTGTCAAGTGCTAGGGTCGCCTGCGACCCTGTTTTATAAATTTTGTCAAGTGCCAGGGTTGATGTTGACGCAGGTTCTTCATGTGCCGGGGTCAACGGCAACCCTGGTTTATAAATTATGTCAAGTGCCAAGGTCGATGCCAACCCTAGTTTTTACATTCTGTCAAGTGCCAGGGTCGGTGACGCGGGTTCGTAGACTCTGTCATTTGCCAGGGTCGACGTCGACTTCAGTGCACTTGCCCCAGGGTCGACGACAACCCTTGCACCAAAAGAAATTTGCCATTTAGTTCACTGATGAGCTTGGATACGATAATGCGATCCCAACATCTATTACCATTACCATATACGTGTAATGCCATCCCATTCAGATTTGCCATTCCAATTAACATAAACAAAATGGAATAAAATTGCCAATGCCATCAATACCCTTAAAATACAAAGTTCATCCCATCAATACAAAATGTCATTGCCATACACTTTAAAAAAAAAAAAAGGCGTCATATCTTTATTATACCATTGGTGGGATTATGCTAGCTCCTCCTATTGTGTCCACGCTCTTTACAATTGGAGCAAGTTACCACTCTACGTGCATGGTTTCAATCCTCCACTTGAACTCTGTTCTTCTTAGGTCGCCCCGACTACTTGTTGGCTAATGGAGGAATCACCCATTCATTGGATCTGTGCTCTCATTGCTTTCTATCATGAGTACCATGAATGACATCATTATATGTCCTCTAATACACTCGTATTAGGTACCAATGTTCACAGTAATCGTATGGGTTTAAATTCCTCACTTTCATTGCATCCAAAGCATGTGAACAAGGGACAGTGGCGGAGGGAGGCGAGTCGAGAAGGGGCAATTGCCCCTCCTCAACTTCCGTTCTTTCACATATGTGAGAGGAGAAGAATTTTGGACGTCTTTATTTCCTTAGTTTTACCCCTTCTCATTTTTCTCCTTTTTTCATGAGAAAAGAGAGAATTTACCAAGTATTACCGGCATTTTTGTCTTCTACTTATTTTCTTAAGATGGGAAACAACTCACAACTCTATCTTCGCTTTCTTAGTCCTTATCATCTCACGAGAATTTAGCAAGATGATTGGATTTCCATGATGGATCACACTTTTTTGAAAATCCAAATAGCTCAATATGAACATCATCCTGTTCAATAGCATTTTCCCAAATTTTATTTTAATAGAGTCTGGCCCCGCCCTAAGATTGAGCATACAATTAATAATGCTCTATATATATACACTTATGGTGTAGAGGACTTTGAGATCAATAGTGGGCCACAAAACAAATGACCACTTTAAGAAATTTTACTTCAATATGATTTGTGCCCATTGTTATCTTTTAAGTCATTGACATTTTTCACTTGCCCCCTCTAAAAAAAATCCTGGCTCTACCACTGGCAAGGGATGCATATCACTTCCCATTTGTGACATGTCATGATCGTTTTTTAACATATACTACATCCACATACTCAGCTAATTGGACTTGAAATTCAACCAAACCGGCGTAAAGAACGTGCAGCCTGTGCGCTTATTCCATTTCATTGCTCAGGTAGTTCTCTGCATAAGGAGTAAGACACGAAGTTATGATTTGCATTTGAGTATGATGCCTTTGGAAATGCTTTGCACGTATTTGCTCGACTTTACAACATTGCTGGTTAGCATATTATACCTTCATCCATGAACAAATGTCGTGGCCCAGTGTTGATGCCCAATTGCCTCACTGTAATGAAAAGCACAATTATCTATATAACGTATGTCATTCATGTAAACCTCGTATTTGTAACGTCTGTACACTCGTGAACCTTTTCCAAAACTTCCTTACAATATTGTGATCATTAAAAACTGCCCTAATGTTTTTAGCTATGTCATGACAGCAAAAACAATAGCATGTGCTCGAAAGTATGGATTGGACTGTGGGATTGTTTGTGGATCGTTTCGGGACTACCGGGGTCAACAGATATGAGAGTTCGTGGGGTCTAACCCTTTCATGACCGGAGACAAGCAAACAATCGGTTTTTCTTTAGTGTATGGGTATGCCAAATTTTCCATTCTACTTAAAAATAACAAGCGGTGAGCCATAGATCAACCTTTTCAAGCCGAACTATGTTGAGAGAGAGAGAGAGAGAGAGAGAGACATAGTTTGGATTTGAATGCCATGAAAGGCGATTTTGTATTTTTTTCATGAGAGGCGGTTTACAATTCTCATCAAAGTAAGATAAGACTTGCGATTTTTTGTCTCTTTTTAAAAATGAAAATACAACAAGCAGAAAGAAAAAAGAATCTAACTTCTCAGGAGATTTTGGGGACTCGTTCAGATTGACGGTCGCATGTCATGTTTAGGCTTTGTAGTCATCCTTCAGATGATAACAGTGGTTCTTTTGGCTAGGCTTGAACCTCGAATCTTTAGAGAATAAGGATCAAGGAGAGATCCTATATTTTATAAAAATCCAAGTAGACTGGCTAAAGAGCCGCTCTAGGCCATGGAGATAGAAGGAGAAGGCCTTGGGGGTGTCCCCCGCAGGGTCTTCAATCACCTTGTGGTGGTGGCTGTTGCATAGCTTCTTCAACGAAGGAAGGACCATCGTAGGAGAGTAGTAGCAACCTTGGAAGAACGTGCAATGGTGAGAAAAAAAACATGCATTGGACTGGTGGGGAAGACCTCCTTTTATAGGCTTTTGGTGGGCATCTGTGAACTTTGTGGGCTTTAAAGGCATTAATGCTCCATGATAAGAGGAGTTGCACATTTTGAATTTATGTCTTTGTAACTCCTTTTTCTTGATTTTTGATTGGCCGTTAGAAAATAACGAGCCATTATTTGCATTGATTCTTCGCAATGGGAGGATTTGCATGGTTTAATACCATAATTACTTTGACTTGTAACTCCCCTTTCTTGGAATTTTATTGGGCCATCCATGATAATGGGCGATTAACCACATTAAATTGTAATAAGAATGGGTCATTAACCGCATTGAGTAGCCACTGAAGTGCTTGAAGAGTCGCAGGCAATGCGAAGACTTTTGAGATTCTATGCGTGATGTAGGAAGCCTTGATCGCCAATGAATTTCTCACATCAATTAATGTCGAGTGATCATGCAATTTCAGACATTGATTGTTGCCGGTGAGCCAAAACCATCCATCCTGTCAATTTCTCGATTGGTTGGGCAGAAGGTATGCTTTCTTTGTTGGCCAGTTGATGATTTCGGGGTATCCGTTGATGAACCCATGATTTCGATGACGAATCTGTGATGTTGTCAAAGATCGACAGATTTCGTGCCCCGAAAATCAGATTTTCTGAAAATCACATAAGTCAAATAGCTCGAAAATGCGAAAATGACCTAGAAATGGGTTTTTGGCAAAATCCGGCGACCCGGAAGACCGTGGGGCTTTTTTGCCTGATTGGTTGCTTTTTCTGCCTTTTTCTGATTTTTCTTTTTGACATATTTTTCTTAGTATTTTTGAACATTTTTTGGCATAATTTTCCTACACAAAACTTGATGAGAAGCTGCACAAAAAGAGGGGCAAAGTTTCTGATCTTTTTGGGAAAGCCAAAGACTTCGTCGCATAAAGGTGCCGATTTGTCACCAGAAGCAAAGATTGGGCCAAACGATGTCATAATGACCTGAAATTTGAGGTGAAGCTTTATGGGTAAGAAATAAGACCAACCGTAGGCTTTTGTTTGAATTTTAAAGCCGTTAAGGGTCTTGTCGCCAATAGACTTGATTCTATCGCGATGAAGATGTCCCGCTTTGATGTATGTTCCAACGATGTCCGATTGATAAAAAATTTGACAGGGAGCCTCATGGGATCATTATAAGATGATCCATTAGCTCTAATTTATAAATCATGGTCCCAAAGTGCTCTGTTGTCAGGAGACAGCCACCGGGAGGGCTAGTTTTGCTGCTTGAGGGTTAATGTTAGGTCAAATGTTGTCAGATTGACCTGAAATTTGACATAGAGCCTCTTGAAAGTATTTTAAGAGCATCTACGGTCTTGATTGAAGATTTGATGTCTCTGATGCTGTTGAAACTAGAAGGGCTAACTTTATCGCGAGAATGCGACTTCAGCATTTGGGCCAAATAATGTAGGAATGGCTTGGAGTTTGATGCAGGGCCTTCTAGTAGTATTTTGAGACCAAATGTGTGCTCCATTTTGCAAAACAAGGTCTCCAGCTTCACTGCTGCCGGGAGCTCTATTTGGCCCCTAGAGGAGCAAAGTCAATCCAAATGATGTTGAAATGGTCTGAAACTTCATGTGTACACTACTCATAACTGTTTTAAATGATCTTAAAGTTTTTAAATTGTTTCGACAAGATCTGATGCTTGAATCAGCTTCACCCATTGTGGCCTGATGCAGCTTCATGTGACTTTCTTTGATGTATGAAGAGGCAAAATGACATTTTTTGTGTCAACGGGGATGAGACCCTTTTGACGGACTGACGCAATTGTCAATTTTTTTGGCTCACCCAATGCCATCGAAAGGTTGGCAAGGAACCACTTCTAACTGTCATGACGCTCTGCTTTGGCGAAGGCGAATGCTATGGGAAACAACTGCTTATTTTGCATCATGTGTAACAGCAACTAGTAGTACTGCAGGATATTTGCCACGAAGGTGTAAACCACCCACTACTATTAAAGGCCTTACAGAAGTTTGGAATAACCATAAGCATGGATCAAAACCCCAGAAGAAACGTCTAAACTGATCATCCGATGTGATGTCTATGTTTGTCGTTGTGCCTGGGTTGGTCTTTTGTAGCTCAATACAATTAAGTGGTAATATTTGAAATGACTCCTAATAGGATCCTCAAACATTACGCAGTACCAACTCCCACTCCATATGTGTTTTCCTATAGGTGATGTGGGTTCCGAACTCCATTTAATATTAGTTGATTATCTCTTTTGGTCTTACATTATTATTGCATAACACCCTTCCTTCAATAAACTCTGCTATCAACTTAGCAGATGCTTACCGATGAACGGTCCCCATCATTGGTTTGAAGCAAGAATGATTCGGATTGTACTTTTGAACTTTGAATTGTGGACCCGAATCAACCATAAAGGTACGTATATGCCAAGGACAGTTGCCATCTTTGTTACATGCGGTGATCATCTTCATGTTAGACCTTATGTTTTTCAAAGTGAAGTTGTTGTAAATTGCATACTTAAATAGGCCTCTTTTAAACGCTTCACAGTCGAGACACGCACGACCGAGCCACATCTCCCTCGTAGAATTGTCTGCTCTTTTGGGCATGACAGCCTCAGGGACCATCCTGTCCACGGACGTGAAGTCCAACATACTAGTTAATCCATTCAAACCGGTCATTTCATTTTCATGACCTCCTCCTATTTGGTACACATCCGTTGAACCTCCTTCCATAGGTTTATAAATGGTCCTTGCACTTCCAGAAGTATGAACACCCTCGGAACCATCATTATCTTCCTTATTGTTGGACTCGTGAGACATGGGTTGGGCCTCATCTTTCATACCATTCATTGCAGATGGAAAATTGACATCGTCATCCTCTTTTAAGTCAATGGTGGGAAATTCTTTGATAGGTGACACAACTGACACCTCTTTTACTTTGTATTCCCTCTTCGCACTAGTTTCTCGAGTAAGGCGAGTCATTTCCTTATGTTCAAACCTGCACCCACACCAAGTAAGTCAGTTTGTTTGGACACATAATAAAAACACTAGCCTATTCGGACAAAGGTGTTGGATACCGATTGAGATCAAATTCAAACTCACCGTGGTAATGAAAAATTGTTAAATGATGGACATCCGACATGCTGTTACAAAATTCAAAACGCTTTAAATTAGCGGAATGCCATCAAGACACAGGTTTACACAACATGACGTGGGATACTAACATAACAATGCTAGCTATGTAACACATAAACATCCAAGACATGAGGATTTCATTACGATCTGAAGTAAAGATTTCTAGATTCGCGATTTTAAGGGCTGGCATGGTCCGTCCAAGCACATTCATGAAAGTAAGCAATTATTTGAGGAATCCGGGGTTAGGGCCCAAAATTACACAAGTCCCCCTCTCATACCACAATTAGTACATGATCTCCCTCTTCCTCATTCTCTCTTGTAAACACCAGACCCAACTTGTTAATTTTTTTAATGATATCAGACTAAACAAATGAATTTACAGTTTGATCAGGAGTGTTAAGCCAGCCTGTCCAAAATGAGTAGACTGTCAACAGTATAAATGTCTCTGAATGGATAGGAAATATGAATAAACTGTCAATAGCACATTTTGAAAGCCTGTTTAGATGGCAGAAAATGGAGGTATATAGCTCAAATCAATTAAGGTTTTACCCGCTTGTATAATCAGTATGCATCCCCCCAAATCCAAACAACCAACATGTGAACAGACTTAAATCAAATATGAATGAGGCTCATGTTCCATAAGTAAATTAATAAAGACACATTTACAGCATATATCCATAAGTTAAATAGAAACGAAACTAATGGCCTAGGTGGTGGATCTACCTCTTTAATAGCATCCACCAAACATTATTTTATTACCTTAAAGCTGAGGCAAGATGCAAAAGAGAGGGAGGTAATGACACAAACGAGCTTTTGGAAGGACTTTCAAATGGAAAATGACAAAGAAAAGCTTTTCACTACGTCAAAACAGAGAATCAACGACTCTACCGTCCCTGAATAAACGACGCCTAAAGTCAGTCGGTATTAAACGACAGCTTTCACTTAAAAAACGACTCCACCGTCCGTCATTTTTCAATTAACCCAAATGGGTTTCCAAGTCCCATTTCACTTGTGTCGTTTTTTCATTCCCTCCCTCCATTCACCGCCATTTTCTTTCTTTCTCTCCATTCCCGCCATTCCCCACCATTTTCTTTCTTTCTCTCCATTCCCCGCCATTCCCCACCATTTTCTTTCTTTCTCTCCATTCCCCGCCATCAATCGATTGGCCTCATTTCTTTACCTCGCCTGTCTTCCTCATCTCTGGATTCTCTCCATTCCCCTTCATTTTCTTTCTTTCTCAATCAACTGGCCCACTTACCTCCAACTCTGAATCTCGGTCCTGCTGGGGTTGGGTCTTTTCCCTGGAATCTTTTGTCTCTCTGGGATTATTGAGAGTTGTGTCACAGAAGCAGAACTGCTGGGGTTTGTTCTAAATCTCCTTCTAACCTTTATCTTTTGCAAAATTTGGATTTCTCTGTGTGTGTGTGTGTGAGTGAGAGAGAGAGAGAGAAAGAGAGAGAGAGAGAGAGTTACACAAACTGCCTGTCTACTTCTGTTGGCTTGGGATGGTTTCTATGTAGAGTTCTCTGTTTCCAGCAAATGGATTTTCCAGTTTCATATTGAGAAATCCATTTATTGAAATAAAAAAGCCCACTTTCCTTTTTCTCCTGAAATCCCATCAATCTCTGTTGCAAATTACAACAGTGGAAAAATATTTAGAGAGAGAAAGGAAGAAAAAGAAGGAAGTCTATCAGTTTTTATCTTCAATTGATTTCTTTAATGGGTCTTCTGCAGGAGCTGGACAGGTGCTTTTAGAAGAAAACAGCATAGAAGGGCTGCAAGGTGATTTTTTTTTCTTTCTTCCTTGGCTGTCTTCCTCATTTCTCTTCCTTGGCTGTCTTCCTCATCTCTCTTCCAGTCTATCTCTCACACCCGGTTTCTCATTCCGATCTCATACACTGGCAGCGACGCACTGATGGTATTCAGTCTGCAGAAATGAAGGTTGGAGAGTAGGGCATTCAGTTTGTTTGGTGCAGGCCAGGTCTCCCTCTGCTCACTGTTCTTTGTAATTATTCTCTCTGCTAACTTCTCTCTGCAAAAATCTCAAGGTGAAATCTCACACTTCTAATTTATTTTCTATTTCCATGCTTTTGAGGGTCTCAAATCAGGGCAGGATTTTGGGGATTTTATGTGTTTTTGGATTTTGGTCATAAGTGAGACTTTTCTTTCTTTCCATATCAACCTTCAACGGAATCTTTTTTCTTTAAAGTCAGCATCACTAATTAGGGAAGATGCATTACATGTATTGGTCGTCACTACTGATGGATTTATTTATATTTGATGATGAGAGAAGATCTCATTTTGTTGTTGTGGGATTTGAGAGCTTGTTGATTAGATCTATAAGTATCTTCTTTTTCAAATTTGAAATGAGACCCTCTTGATTGACATTGATTTTGATCAAGGAAATGAAATCTGTTAATAACCAGAAACACCAAAAGATTGAGCTCAAGCTGTTAGTGAACGACCTAAAAATTTAAATTTGATAAGGAGTTGATGGTCATAGCAATTGATAGATTGATAGGTTGGTTTGTTTAGATGCCTGATCTAGAACTCACTGTCTACCCCCAAATGACAAACCAATGCAAGCATATAGAAATCAGTATTTTGAAGTCATCTACCAACAACTAAGCAGCAAAAAGGACCTATTCTCTCTACATGCATTCTCCACGAACAAATGGTGAAATGATAGACTGCATGCTAGCATTTCTGGCTCATTTCACTCCTTATTACCAATTGGCCTTGACATGTCAAGCAAATATAAGAACCTCTCTGTATCATTAAAAAAGGTTCTCCAACAAAGGCAAACTCTGTTTCCATCTAGTGGTTGGTTCTATCTGCATTGAAATTGAAATGGCTAGGATGAGGTGGAAGCAAGAGCCAAAAAATGCCAATATCTGATATTTCCTACTGCAAGCACTCATGCAAGTATTCTAGTTAGAAAACAAACAAAAATCGTTTGTGCCTCGAAACCTCTGGAATAATAAGAAGCCGCATGCCAATGATAAGACAACCCCATCAACTCGCACTTCCACCTATTTCACTATAGCATTGGGAATTCTATTGTTTCACTCTTTCGAGATTGCCTGCAAAAACAGCAAACAATGACTTCCACGACAGCTGCTCCATAGAGAAGACAGGACAAGGTAACCAAGAGCCATAGTTTCTCCAGCTGACCTAGTGAAGCACCAACATTCCCCCAAACTTGGATAAAAAAAAAAAAAAAAAGGCAACCAAATATTATGAGAGAAATGAACTGAAGAAGCAGATGGTCCACGGATTCCTTCTCTCTTAAGCATTAGGAGCACTTATCAAAGATACTAGAGAAAGAAATGCCCTTTTCCTCAGATTATCAATTGTGGTAAATGGGGGGAAATAAGAAGAGTTAACCAGTCATTCAAGGAAATAAGCATTGGAGCTTTCAAAAGAAAAAACAAAGACCCAGAATAAAACAAAGACTCAGTAAGTTTACTTTTTTTTTTAATGATCAGCGAGTATACTAGTTTATGAACTGTTTCTCTCCCTAAATTACATCAAATTTTGGGGATATAGCAGCTGAATTGATGTTCTTCTTTTTGTAATTTTTTTTCTTCTATAGAAAAGTTAGAAAGATTTCTTTGGTTATTCTTAGAAATGTGGCATGTGCTTCTTTTGAAATAGTTGAATAAGGCAGTGCTTCTAATAGAATGGATTGTTGTTCCAATGATGTTATTTTGATTTGGATGAAATGAGATGATTTGGCGATTACTCTTTTTAAAATGTTAGGCTCCTTAGCTTTCATTTAATGTTAATGCAATCTTTTCCTTAAAAGTTTTGATGGGTATAAGTTGGGAGCTGAGCTCAAACTCTGTTTGTTAGAAATGTGGCATTTGTTTTTTGTCAAAATCACTACATAGGTAGTGCTTCTAATAGAAGGGGAGTTTTCTGATTTTTCCTCCCTCTTTTGATGTGGATGAAACTAAGCAATGTGTCAGTGAGTTTTTAGTGAAGGGATAAGCACTTGGGATCTCATTTGAGGTTAATACAATCTTCTATGTACAAATGTGATGGCGATAAGTTGGTTATTGAAATGCAATCTTCTCTGTAAAAATGTGATGGCGATAAGTTGGTTATTGAGCACTCACTCTATGTTGATACATGTGCCACACATTTGAGAGATCTGGATTGTGCATCAGCTTAGCCCTCTTGTGGATGACCAGCCACATGAAAATCACATGCTACATAAGCATAGTTTTAAAACAAAAGACATCGGATACAAAAGACATCGGATACAGAGAAATCTCAAGCCAAGTATTTAAGACTGCCAAGTATCCACTTATGATAGCTATGTAACTACTTGCTGTCAATTTGACCTTGTAAAACCCTATTAGACAGTAATAATTTTGCAAATACACAGATGTATAAGCATGTTGGATACCCATGTGAACCTCAAATGAACTAAGCATCTATTAAAGAAATAGTCCAATTTTACTTTCTAAATCATGGTTGAGTTGGGATCTTGATGGGTGAGAATTAAGAATTTTTTAGTAACAAGCAAAGTCTTTGTTTTGATCTTCAGGTACTTCAAAGTACCGGTTGCGTTTCAGGTATGCTATTCAACATGTATCCATCATACACATTCTGATAGAAGTTGTATAAGCTGTAAGATTTGGCTCATTGCATTGCATTACAATCTTCATAAAATATTTATGAATCGGCCTTTTTTTCATTTAACACACTTGTCCTTCCATTTTGCTGGAACTTTTTATTATATGGAACTCTAGAGCCGGGTGCTTTCATATGGTATTGCTGGCGCAATAATCTTTTGTGGATCAATCATACTGCTGGGAACTGTCACTCTTCAGGTTTTATGATTTCATGGATACTCCTTCACGTTTTTAATTTATTTTATTATTTACTAATTTCTTTTTATTGGTTCCACTAGCAAAAGTATTCCTGCTTTGTTCTTCTCAGAGGTTTGAGGTGGTGAATTTGTTACTAGCTTGAATTCTTTTGTTCTCATCATACAAGGTATCATTTCCTTCTTTCTCTCGAATGACTTTCTCACTACTGAAACTAGTGCACAGCATAACTCTTACTTGAACACCTGCCACTGCATTACTTCATCTAATGTATATGTGAAGCCCACCTATGGTTAATCTGAACCCGTTGTGCAAATACTCCCTAAGAATAGGTGTATGAATGTATGAAAGCAATTTATGTTCCAACCTCATCCCAATTTGACTGACATCCACCGCTAGATTTGAAAGTCATTTTAGTCATTCATGTCAATGTACTGAGACTTAGCACATCAAAAATAGAATGTACGTATTGCAAGATTAGTGAATCCGAGAGTGGAGAAGATGAGTTGTTAAAATTGAAGATAACTTAGTACTACCATATGATAAATATCAATATCTAAGGCCAATTATAGATCAAATGGAGGGTTTATCAAAAGCAAGACCTATGTAAGGTGCAAGAAAATTTAGTCCTGCATTAGCTCATTATTCTCTCTCTTCTTTTCAGAAATCGTTTCGTCCATTCATTTACCGTGTTAGATTAGATTGTCATTAATCTAAACAGAAATGGCGTGTATAAACACAATTTCCTAACTTAGGTTGATTCTAGGCCCAAACTTAACCCAGACCAGATTGATCAGGTTCGAGTTCATTCTTGGGTCCATCATAGAGCCTAGTTGTGGATCCCAAATTTAGAGCCAGACTTGACATGGACCCAAACCATGGCATAAACTAGACCTATCTAAAGCCTTTATTGGTGTTTTTTTTTTCTTTTTTTTTTTTTTTATGGTAAAGCATTTAGAGCTTTTACTTGATCACCAAGCATGAGATGTGACCCTTGTGATGTTGCACAGCACCCAAAGAGATTCACTTTCAAAATCAAATTGGAACTAATTGTGTGCTTTCTGAACGTGATTAATCCACCATTGCCTACTAATTATATTAGAGTTAAATTTGAGAATCTATTTCTTACTAAAAAAAAAAATTCTAGGCCGGGTGCTGACAGCAGGTAAAGCCTTATTTTAGATCCTTATGATCAATCCAACCTCCTCACTCCCATCTAGGCTATGTCCACCCGCCCAATTTTGTTCAAGTCAAAAACATTTAGACTTACCCCAGTGGTAAGACTTAAGAGGCGCCAATTCTTATCTAGCTTTCCAGGGTTTAAACCTACGCAGTCACCTTCTCTTACCCGATGATTTTCCTACCTCACTCGAAATCTATTTCCCTAAGCTAGCTAACCCAAAAAAGAAAAAAAAAAGTCTTATCATATTCACCGTTGGATTGGACCACCCCAAAGTTACAAACATAAGATCTTGGAACCCATAAATTTATAGGTATAATCATTCTACAGACTACAAGCATTAGTTTTATGGAGAGAATATAAAATAAAATAAAATAAAAAACGTAAAGATTTATTTACTATTTTTTATTGGCATAAACTTCAAGATCTGCTACAGCAAAATGCCCAACAAAGAATTCTAAAACACTCATTCCTAAATTATTTGATCAAAGTGACCAAAAGAGAGTGACAACAGTCAACAGACAAGTAGCTAGCATGTGACTCTGCCTGTGCTCTCCACTTCTTCCTTGACTGGTTATCATCATCTAACAAGACCCTATTACCAGTCAAGTAGTCTGCATGGGCCCAACTATTCATTATATGACACTTTGTCATGTAGCCATGTATGTTTCCATGCAAGTTCCCAAGTCCATTCTTATTTAGACCCAATTAAAGTTATGGGTATAACAATATGCTAGCCTAGGTATCATATTTAGGAGAATTAATGGCCCTAAGCAGGCTTGGACATTCGTTTGGTTCAAACTTACTAATTTCAGATCACCTAAGAGACCTCCTATTGTTACTATACTAGATAAACCAGTGTTGATCATACGTTGCATTTATTTATAGTATTGTAGTAGATTAATTTATGAGAGATACATCATACAAGTTACATTGAGGGGTATCTTCATATGTCTGCAAATCTGATGTGATTCTTTATAATTGGTTGTAATTTGATCACACAAGAAAAGCTGATGTAAGAAGAGGGTTAAAATAAGGACCTGCCACATTACTCGTATACATTTTTCTGTATGGTGTGAGCATTTTTTTCCTTATTAATTCATATCTGATGTATAATGCAAAAGTGGGCCACATGTTGTCATCTCAATGCATAATGCAGTATGTTGTGTTTAATAAGACCGGCTCTTGTAGTCCTTCTGGGGTGTGAGTCATTTACTTATCTTAAACCATGTAATGTGCCTTATAGTCTATGGAATTGATTTTCAGAACATGGCCCCAAGCAACGATTGGATGACGGCGCCTAGGCTTTCTATTGAATACTTAGAAGGGGTGGAATCATTTTTTGAGTTCATAAAAGCTAACAAACAGAGGCTAGGGGATGATGATTGGTATTTTTGCCCTTGTGTCAAATGTCGTAATGTTGTAGGAGGGAAGAAGACATTGAAAGATATTCGTACACATTTAATATGTGATGGTATAGACAAAACATACACGACATGGACTTTCCATGGAGAAATTCATCCCCAAAATCGTGTTAGTGTAGAAGCCAATAATAATAGTGAAGATGAACTCCCAAGAATGATTGATATGGTGAATGACATATTTGAACGTGTTTGTGATACGGACAATGTTCAAGCTCAAGCGGGAGGTAGTACATCTGCATGCTTTGTTGAAATTAATGATGAAAACTCTCCTCAAGTTGAGGATGAATCTCCAGAGAATATCCAATATAAGAACTTGATGGAGGATGCGATACAGCCTTTATATCCATCGTGTCGAATTGAACATACAAAGTTGTCGGTAACAGTTGATTTATTGAGCATGAAGGCTAGACATCAGTGGTCGAATAATAGTTTCAATGAATTGCTGCAATTGTGGAAAAACATTCTGCCAAGCGAGAACACTTTGCCAAATAGCACCTATAATGCCAAGAAGATTGTCGATTCTTTACGTATGGAGTGCCAAATTATCCATGCATGCCGTAATGATTGCATACTTTATTGGAGAGAACATGAGAATAGGGACTCTTGTCCTACGTGTGGTGTAAGTAGGTGGCAACCGGAGGACCCTTTGAAGCAGAAACGTTCAAAAAAGCCATGGAAAAAGTTAAGATACTTTCCATTAACACCAAGGTTAAAAAGAATGTACAGCATACCTTGGATTGCAGAGAGTATGAGATGGCATGCAAATGCAAGTTTAGTTCCAAACGAATCAGTCATGCGTCATCCAGTGGATTCTGCATGCTGGAAACAAGTAAATCGTAAATGGACTAACTTTGCTAATGATGCACGTAATGTTCGCCTCGGACTTGCAACGGACGGATTCAATCCTTTTGGGAATAATAACAACTCTTATAGTTGTTGGCCTGTTATGATTGTTCCATACAATCTTCCTCCATCCCTAACCATGCGGAAGGAGTTCACTATGTTAACATTATTGATTCTTGGGAAGAAAGGTCCTGGACATGACATTGATGTCTACTTGCAGCCATTGGTCGCTGAGTTGAAAGAATTGTGGTCCATCGGAAGCTTAACATATGACTCTTACACTAAGAGTAGGTTTTCAATGAAAGTAATTTTGTTATGAGCTATACATGATTTTCCAGCTTATGGCCATTTATCGGGTTGTAGGACTGCAGGGAAGTATGGTTGTCCTGTATGTAGTGAAGGGACCGATTCAGTGCGCCTAAAATATGGAAGGAAGTTTGCCTATATGAGTCACAGAAAGTTTCTACCATTGAGCCATCCTTTTAGGAGACAAAAGTCACAATTTAACGGGAGAGAAGAGCATGGGAAGGCTCCTAGGCGTTTGAATGGTTCCGAAGTATTAAAAAAAATGGAAGGTATTCATAATAATTTTGGAAAAGTAGCAGGTAAGAAGAGGAAGAGGTGTGCAGAGGAAAATGAGACCACTGCATGGTCTAAGAGATCAATTTTTTTTGAGCTGCCATATTGGAAGGTACGCTATAATATCCCTCTTAATATTAAACTGATTTATTATATAAACATTATTTTCTAACATAAAATATTTTTTCATAGGAACTGCCTATTCGCCACAACTTAGATGTGATGCACGTGGAAAAGAATGTGGCAGAAAATTTGCTCGCAACAATCATGAACACCAAGGATAAAACTAAGGATGGTATTGAAGCTCGCAAAGACTGTCAAGATTTGCAAATTAAGAAAAAACTATGGCCTATGGAACATAATGGCAAATTAATTTGTCCAGATGCTCCTTACACTCTATCCCGACATGAGAAAGATTTGATGTGCAAGACCTTGTATCATTTAAAGGTGCCAATCGGGTATGGTACAAATTGGAGAAACATAGTTAGTTTGGAAAACAAAGAACTCAAAAATGTCAAGTCACATGATTATCACATTCTCATGCAACAACTGCTGCCGGTGCTAATGATGTATGCATTTGAGTCACAAAAGCCATTGCGTGCTGCCATACGACAACTATCAATATTTTTTAATGTTTTATGCTCAAAGGTTATCAATCGTGAAGAACTTTCAAAGATGAAATAACGCATAGTGGAAGCAATATGTGTGTTCGAAAAGTACTTCCCTCCCTCATTTTTCGTTTCTATGACACACCTTGTCGTGCACTTAGCGGAGGAGGCGCAATCTTGTGGACCTGTTAGATATCGATGGATGTATCCTTTCGAGCGGTAAATAAGACATTTGTTTTAATATGCCTTTTTTTTCTATTAATTATAATTTAGATTAAGGGTTTCATTTCTTATATTCTATCAGGAAGATGAAGACATACAAAGGATACGTGGTGAATCAGACATATCCAGACGGCTTTATTGCGGAGTGCTACCTCATGAATGAAGCAATGTTGTATGCAATGAATTACATGCCCGATGGTATAAAAAAAAGCCATAAGCAAGGACAGCATACATGGTTGAATGAGCATGGTGATTGTTCATACCCTCTCGATAAAAGGGGAAAAGTCCACAAACTTGATCATGTACAATACGAGCAAGCACGCAAATGGATATTAAAGCAATTTGTTGGGAATGCAGAGTGGGAAAAGTAAGTAAGATTTCATCAGCATGTATAGTTTAAAATTTCTAAATAGACAACTCATTCACTGTGCATTCATGAATACAGGAAGTACGTTGAATACCTCCAAACCATAAGATGTAACAATCAAAATCGGAGAGGCAACATTCGGATGGAGAAGGGGCTGGATTATATTCCCTGGCTTAGAAAACAATTAGAAAATGAAGAGAATTGTACCCTTAAAAGACTTGCTGATGGACCAATGTTTGAGGCCATTTCATATAATGCATATGCGGTAAATGGATATGTTTTCTATACAGCGGATGCATAATTAAATAGAACAACACAAAACAGTGGGGTTTCAGTGAAAGCTATAACACCTTGTAGGGCAAGCGCCAAGGACACAAATCTTGTTAATGAAGAGCTCACTTATTATGGCATCATCAAACAAATCTTGGAGTTGGATTACCATGACTTCAAACAAGTAGTATTCAATTGTGATTGGGTGCGTGTAGAAACTGCAGATGGATGTAAAGTTGATCTAGAAACGAATCTAATATATGTTAATTTAGGGAGGATTCAAAGAAATACAAAAGAAGATGATGAACCATTTATTCTTGCTGATCAAGCAACTCAAGTCTTTTATTGTAAAGATCATTGTAGGCCTACAGAAGAATGGCATGTTGTCTTGGAAGTTCCAAAACGATTGAATGGAGATGTGGATGCTTTTGAAGATCCCTTAGTTTTTTTGGAAAGAACAAATGAAAATGCCTTAGCATCAGCATTACGAGATGATATCACCGGTGATGAATAACATTGTTATCGACCCATGTATGTATGGTATCAATTTTTTAATTGTTCAAATCTTTTCCATAAAATGGGTGGGGTTGCTATTTTTTATATTTATATTTTCTATGATATTTTTTCATGTTGATCCACATGCACTTATATATATATTCATTATCCACATGCAAACATTTTTATAATGATGTGAATTCTCATATTAAAGGTTTGTGTTTGCAGTTAACATGTCTTCAAATCGAGAAAGAGTGACATTTGGGATAAATGGGCAACCCATTAGTGATAATGCACCGCAACTGTCCTCATTTATTGGTCGGACTGTGAAATCTATTGTGGCACCTACCTATGACACTTGGAAGTTCGTGCCGAGAAACCTAAAGGAGGAAGTCTGGAAACATGTCATCGTGAGTGTTTGTTCATTTTATGTATTTAAGTCACATTGTAGTTTAGTCTTATGAATAAGTCTTAAACCTAAATTATATCCTTCATAGGATAAATATGATATTTTGGCATGCTATAAACCGTTTATTCTCACAAGAGCAAACATTTCATGGAAAGATTGGAAGTCCAACCTTCGTACTGGTACATACGATAAATATCAAACGGACACGGAGAGGAAACAAAAACTTCCACAATTCGTTAAGAAGGAAGATTGGGATAGGTTTGTCGACATCCAATCGATGCCTGAATATCAAGCTAAAAGGCAGTGTGGGAAGAGAGCTAGGAAAGAAATGAAAAGCCCGCACACCTCCGGCAGAAAGGGTCAAGCTCGTGTTGCAGAAGAATTGGTGAGCTCCATTTCTTCTTCATTTGGTTGCATTTTTCCATTGAAATTAATGTGCACGTAGAATGTTTGCGTCTTGTAATTTTAGAGAAAAAAGTTTCCAGATAAAGAGATTAGTCGGACGGATGTTTTTGTTGAGACTCATACTAGGAAGGATGGGTCTGCCACATGCAAACAGTTGGTGAGAATATTATCTTGTTCATTTTTATTGTGTCATATAATATAGGATGATCATAGAATCTATTTTATAGTTTTTAAGGAATTGCTATGCATTCTTATTGTCAATTCATTTTGCAGGACAAGATTAAGAAAACAGTTATGGATGACCCCTCTAGTGCGTACAACGATCTTGAGAACGACGCAGTTGCACAGGTATATATGCAGATTATGGATGCTCGCTTCTTGTCTATTTGCTTGCACCAAAGTAGTTTTTCTGATACTAGTTTAGCTCTATATTCTAACATACTTCCAAAATGCTCTAGTAAAATGCACGTTTGGTGCGGGCTATTTTGCAAAGAGAAGTACAATAATGTGCTAAATTTTATATGATTCCTCGTATAAGTCTTTCCTATATAGGAAAGAGGAAAAATCATGCGGAATCCATTTTCTGTGCACATACACAAATCTCCCTTAAATGGTTATTTATTCTATGTTGGAGTCAATGAAATGAAATCAGCTTTTTTTCTCTTTCCCTTCTCATATTTAATTTTATTTGACCTTTTTTTGGCTGTTTTTGCCCTGATCCATAAACACTTTTAAGAAAAACAAAACAAACTTGCGCACCTAAATTGCTCTTCCCTGCTTTGCTGGATATGATTTTGTAGATAATGTTTAAATATATCTTGTTCAACAAATAACAGAAATCACAAATGAACTACAACAAATTCCAATTCATCATATATATGCATATTTCTTTCTTGTATTGGCTAGTCAGCTGCTGTGCATGTTAGTTCAGAAGTTTTGAGTTGCTATGCTGCAAAGTGTTATGCTGTTGTGGTTTTGTCTTGCTGCCTGGTATTGGCTAGTCAGCTGCTGTGCAGGGTAGTGTGTCCTGCTCTGCTCTCCAGTGGCTTCTCTGAGTTTTTTTTTTTTTTTTTTTTGGCTAAATGGCAAATTGAATGAAGGAGAAGGAAAAGGCCAAAGGCCCCCAAAATACAAATAGAGAGCCACTATGCGAGACAAACAAAACAGCACTGTTCAGTAGTGGGTTGATTTGGAGTCTGCCCAAATGTGGCTTAGTCTGGGAGAGGCTAGGCTGAGTGCAGTTCTTTTCCCTTGGAGCATTCAGTTTCTGTTCTGGGTGCCTGCATGTGGTCTGTTGCAATGAGGTCTGCTGCAGTAGTGTTCTACTCTTTCTGCTGCTCTGTCTTCAGCTTCTGCAGGTGTCTTCTTCTCTCCACTGGGTGGTTTTGCTGGAAGAGTTGTGCCTTGCTGAGGTTGTTTGCCCAGTTGCCAAGGAGAAGAGGAGAGGCTTTGCTGTGAGCTATTCTGCTGCATTTTTTTTCCTGAATGGTAAATTTGAATTAGAAAAAAGAGGAACTGGCCAAAAGGCCCGAATACAAGAGAAGAGAAAGAAACAAAGAAAAGAAAATTACAAGGAGAACCAAACTTGAAAAAGAAGGAAAAGCCAAAGATCTCCAGCACCCAACTCAGCAGCAAACTGCTAAAGTAGGAAGAAGAAAAAGGAGAGGCTGGGATGCAGCACTGCCAAAAGGAAAGCCCAGAACTTAAGGAAAACTAACCAAGCTCAGAAGCTGGGCTGAAAGAACACCAGTGGGAGAAGAGAAGAGCAAAGCTAACAAAGATAAACAGCACAGGAAAACCAGCTAAAACAAACTCAGCACGGTAGCTTCTGCAAAGAGGAACTGAACCTGCCAGGAAGGAAGCTACATAGGACTGAAATCCACAGGGCTCCAGCCAGAGAAGGCTCCAAGCACAACACACTCCTGCACTGAGAGACTGAACCAGCGAATCCCAAACAACCACTCTGCATAGAAAGATCAATCCAGCAGAAACACAGCATTCTCCTGAGCCACTACTGAACAGAGAACTACTTTGAGCTGCAGCCTGAAAGAAAAGACTGCAGCAAAAGAATATGGCCCTGAACACTCTAGGAAATCCTTAGAAGCAACTTTACAAAGCAGAGGCTGCCAGCAAAATGAGAGGCACAAGGAAATTGTGCAGGAAACCAGCAACCAAAGCCCAGCACTACTACTGCTGCAGAGAGAAAAAAAATACCAAGAGGAAAGCTTCAGAGGACAGAACTCCTAAGGGCAACAGCCAAAAATGGCTGCAAACACACACCTGCACAGAGAGACTTTGCAGAGAGAAAAAGGCTACTAGGAGGAAAGCTTCAAAGGACAGAACTCCTAAGGGCAGCAGCCAAAAATGGCTCCAAACACACACCTGCACAGAGAGCTAAACTTGTGAAAAATTGGAGGCGAATTGTGTTTTTTTTTGTCACACTTGTTGGTTGAATGGCTGGCTAGGTTGCATGAGATGGTTATATGAGCACATGCATGATACAATCATCTATTAACTATAACACTTAAGTTCAATTAATTTGTTGGACAATCAGTACATGCCTCTTATGGTTTTTTTTTTCCTTTTGTTAAGACTTACATGTGTATTATATATGATATTGAAATTCCTAGGTGTAAGTGCACAAAAAATCACAGACCCGGGGGGGTGATTTTGCTGGCGACTGGAAGAGGACGGAGGCTGGAGCTCCTTGTAGATGATAGAAAAACCGATGCCTCGAGCCTGAAAGGGGAGGAAGAAGAAGGTCAGAGGACCCTGGCTTGGGCAGCGCAGGGCTCTCCGATGCCTTTGTTAGTTGCAAGTGCAGAACTAAACAGAGGTAGGAGATGAAGTGTGGGAGGAGGCGGCGTACCAGCAGCATGTGGATAGCCCCCCATGTTACCTGTTGAAGGCTGTATTTATAGAGAAGGAGAGTGGACTTTGGGGTAAGCACTTGAGAGGCTGTCCCATCGTAGCTCACTCTGTCCCATCGGGCCATACCCTGATGGATGGGCGGTGCAGCTGTGTCAGGGATTTTGGGCGGTGCCCTTATCCTGTTGCCGTGGCATGACAGCTGTCCATGGTCATCCCGATCAGCAGTCTGACCGAGACCGAGATGGAGCATGGCCGAGGCTGAACTCCTGGTCTCATGCTTGTACCGAGGCCGAAGCCAAGGGGCATGTTACCGAAATGGAGCGCCTGGCCGAGGGCTGAGGTCGGTATTCATGCTCTTGTCGAGGCCGGGACCTGAGGTCGGTCGCCTTGGGAAATACCCCCACACAAAGCCCCCCAGCTTTTGACCTCTTAGAGTTCCAAACTCTTTGAGGTTAAAAGCTGAATAGCCTAATGGTGTTTCAAAGCTGGTGCCAGCACCGAGCTTGATTATTCGGAAGACTGGCTGGTACTCTTACCGGGGCCAGTGTATCTTTCGGGCAGCGATCTGGTGCAGGACCGAGATGCTTTATGCCGAGAGCGGGACTTAACTGGCTGGTACTCTTACCGGGGCCGGTGTAAGTTGTCGGGCAGCAATCTGGTGCAGGACCGAGATGCTGTATGCTTAATTCGGGACTCGACTGGCTGGTCCTTATACCGGAGCCAGTGTAAGCTGTCGGGCAGCGATCTGGTGCAGGACCGAGATGCTGTATGCAGAGATTGGGACTTAACTGGCTGGTACTCTTACCGGGGCCAGTGTAATCTTTTTCTCGAGGCTGGTGGCATCACCGAGCCCTTTTCTTTTTTTTTTTTTTTTTTTTTTTTTTTTTTTTTAAGCTGGTGCCACCACCGAGCTTGATTTTTTCCGAAATCGGGACGTAACTGGCTGGTACTTTTACCGGGGCCAGTGTAATTTTGTTTCTCGAGGCTGGTGGCATCACCGAGCTTGCTTTTTTCGATTTCATCTGAAGGGGTGAATGTTACTGCTGCCGAGCTGGAGAGTCTACTTCTGTCGAGCTGGAGAGTAGCATTGCAGCCAAGGTTGATGATGAAGTATCCCAGCGGTAAAGGATAATGCCATCAAAGCTGATAGTAGAGGACCGTGCCGCTGAAGCGAGGGCCGCGAGGGACTTCGGGCGTCGCCGAGATGGGCGTCGCGCGCCGAGATGGGCGTCGCGGACATCGGGCGTCGCCGAGCCTGAGAGGGGCGTCGGGCGTCGCCGAGCCTGAGAGGGGCGTCGCCGACATTGGGCGTCGCGCGTCGCCGCGCCTGGGAAGGCGTCGGGCGTCGCGAACTTGGGCGTCGCCGCGCCATGGAGGGCGTCGGGCGTCGCCGAGCCTGGGAAGGCGTCGGGCTTCGCGAACTTGGGCGTCGCCGCGCCATGGAGGGCGTCGGGCGTCGCCGAGATGGGCGTCGCGGACATCGGGCGTCGCCGACATGGGCGTCGCCGAGCCTGAGAGGGGCGTCGGGCGTCGCCGAGCCTGAGAGGGGCGTCGCCGACATTGGGCGTCGCGCGTCGCCGCGCCTGGGAAGGCGTCGGGCGTCGCGAACTTGGGCGTCGCAGCGCCATGGAGGACGTCGGGCGTCGCCGAGCCTGGGAAGGCGTCGGGCGTCGCGAACTTGGGCGTCGCCGCGCCATGGAGGGCGTCGGGCGTCGCCGAGATGGGCGTCGCGGACATCGGGCGTCGCCGACATGGGCGTCGCCGAGCCTGGAAAGGCGTCAGGCGTCGCGAACTTGGGCGTCGCCGCGCCATGGAGGGCGTCGGGCGTCGCCGACATGGGCGTCGCCGAGCCTGAGAGGGGCGTCGGGCGTCGCCGAGCCTGAGAGGGGCGTCGCCGACATTGGGCGTCGCGCGTCGCCGCGCCTGGGAAGGCGTCGGGCGTCGCGAACTTGGGCGTCGCCGCGCCATGGAGGGCGTCGGGCGTCGCCGAGATGGGCGTCGCGGACATCGGGCGTCGCCGACATGGGCGTCGCCGAGCCTGGGAAGGCGTCGGGCGTCGCCGAGCCTGAGAGGGGCGTCGGGCGTCGCCGAGCCTGAGAGGGGCGTCGGGCGTCGCCGAGCCTGAGAGGGGCGTCGCCGACATTGGGCGTCGCGCGTCGCCGCGCCTGGGAAGGCGTCGGGCGTCGCGAACTTGGGCGTCGCCGCGCCATGGAGGGCGTCGGGCGTCGCCGAGCCTGGGAAGGCGTCGGACGTCGCGAACTTGGGCGTCGCCGCGCCATGGAGGGCGTCGGGCGTCGCCGAGCCTGGGAAGGCGTCGGGCTTCGCGAACTTGGGCGTCGCCGCGCCATGGAGGGCGTCGGGCGTCGCCGAGATGGGCGTCGCGGACATCGGGCGTCGCCGACATGGGCGTCGCCGAGCCTGGGAAGGCGTCGGGCGTCGCGAACTTGGGCGTCGCCGCGCCATGGAGGGCGTCGGGCGTCGCCGAGATGGGCGTCGCGGACATCGGGCGTCGCCGACATGGGCGTCGCCGAGCCTGGGAGGGGCGTCGGGCGTCGCGAACTTGGGCGTCGCCGCGCCATGGAGGACGTCGGGCGTCGCCGAGATGGGCGTCGCGGACATCGGGCGTCGCCGACATGGGCGTCGCCGAGCCTGGGAAGGCGTCAGGCGTCGCGAACTTGGGCGTCGCCGCGCCATGGAGGGCGTCGGGCGTCGCCGACATGGGCGTCGCCGAGCCTGAGAGGGGCGTCGCCGACATTGGGCGTCGCGCGTCGCCGCGCCTGGGAAGGCGTCGGGCGTCGCGAACTTGGGCGTCGCCGCGCCATGGAGGGCGTCGGGCGTCGCCGAGATGGGCGTCGCGGACATCGGGCGTCGCCGACATGGGCGTCGCCGAGCCTGGGAAGGCGTCGGGCGTCGCCGAGCCTGAGAGGGGCGTCCGGCGTCGCCGCGCCTGGGAAGGCGATGGGCGTCGCGGACATCGGGCGTCGCCGACATGGGCGTCGCCGAGCCTGGGAAGGCGTCGGGCGTCGCGAACTTGGGCGTCGCCGCGCCATGGAGGGCGTCGGGCGTCGCCGAGATGGGCGCCTCCCCGGGCGTCCCCGTTCTTCATCTGCTTCGCCATGAGCCGCTTGATCAGGATCTCTAGGATCGTCGACAACCTTCCATGCGTCGTGGAAGACGATGCCGAGCTGGGGCTAATGAAGCTGCTGCTGAAATCGTCCCTCTCTGGCTTTTCGAGGCATGGTGTTTGGGAAAGATGGCTTTTTGATCTGATGTCCCACAGACGGCGCCAATTGTAAGTGCACAAAAAATCACAGACCCGGGGGGGTGATTTTGCTGGCGACTGGAAGAGGACGGAGGCTGGAGCTCCTTGTAGATAATAGAGAAACCGATGCCTCGAGCCTGAAAGGGGAGGAAGAAGAAGGTCAGAGGACCCTGGCTTGGGCAGCGCAGGGCTCTCCGATGCCTTTGTTAGTTGCAAGTGCAGGACTAAACAGAGGTAGGAGATGAAGTGTGGGAGGAGGCGGCGTACCAGCAGCATGTGGATAGCCCCCCATGTTACCTGTTGAAGGCTGTATTTATAGAGAAGGAGAGTGGACTTTGGGGTAAGCACTTGAGAGGCTGTCCCATCGTAGCTCACTCTGTCCCATCGGGCCATACCCTGATGGATGGGCGGTGCAGCTGTGTCAGGGATTTTGGGCGGTGCCCTTATCCTGTTGCCGTGGCATGACAGCTGTCCATGGTCATCCCGATCAGCAGTCTGACCGAGACCGAGATGGAGCATGGCCGAGGCTGAACTCCTGGTCTCATGCTTGTACCGAGGCCGAAGCCAAGGGGCATGTTACCGAAATGGAGCGCCTGGCCGAGGGCTGAGGTCGGTATTCATGCTCTTGTCGAGGCCGGGACCTGAGGTCGGTCGCCTTGGGAAATACCCCCACACACTAGGTTAGCTTGTTCTTTTTTTACTTTTGTTAAGACTTATATGTGTCTTATGTATGTTATTGAAATTCCTAGCTAGGTTATCATTGAAATTCCTAGCTAGGTTATCTTGTTGATCTACTCAAAATTTTTATTTTTTCCACATAGGTTCTTGGTCTTGACACTCGAGGACGTGTTAGGGGACTGGGTTTGGGTGTTTCAAGGACTTCCATGCAGCGTACCCGTCCATATAGGATAGCCTTGCAAGAGGAGCAAGCATCGAGAGAAACCATGTAGACCCAAATGGACAAGTTGAAGGAAATGCTAGAAATGCGATTAGCGGAGGAAGCTAGGCAACGCAAAGAGGACATGGAACATTTCTTTACTTCTTTTTCTCAGGGTGGGTCAGAGGTTCAAATCCCTAACGATCGTGGGAGTTCCTCTCAGGTATAAAGCAGTTTTATATAATAATACATGCCTATATTTGAAATAATGTGTGAGATTGATAAACTATATGGTGACATCAATTGTTCATAATTGTAGATGAGAGATGATTTCTCAACACAGTCGCATCCCATAACAGCCGTGCAAACACAAACAACTTTGTGTAAATTGATGCACCTGACCAAGAGGCCTGCATGTGTTGTTGCTTATGGCCGAGTGAAGGGTGACTCACCTGATGATCCGGGTTGCTATAAGATTATCCTAGATGAAATTATTGAAGGGAACGTCGACTTGGTAACTGGAGAAGGCAAGATGGAAGATCTTATAACAGGAGATGAGACCGAGTGGCCCAAATGGAAGACTGTATTTTACTAGATGTGGATGAATGCATACTAGATGGATTTATTTGACTGATAGTATAAATCTTGAGTATACTCTATAGATGGATGTTTTGTTTTGATCATTAAATGTGGATGAATGTATATTGTTTTCGACTATTGTATGGATATTTGAATGTATATTGTTTCTGGTTCAGTAGATTTTTGTTTTGGCTGCGTTCGGTTGTGCCTTGGGGGAGTCCTTGTAGGTGTCGAGCTGGTATTGAGGTTTGCTTCCCAGTTTTGGCTTGGTGCAGCTGCTTCTTCTCTCTGCCCTGTTTGGTCCCCCTCCAGAATTTGTTGCTGCTCTGTTCTCTTCTTGCTGTTTTGCCAAGGATGACCTGGCTCTGTCCCAGCTCTGCTTTGGTGGAAGTGTTTTTTTGTGCTGTTTTTGCTGCTTCGCCCAGCTGGAGCAAAGCTCTCTTGCTGATCTACTTCTCTTCCTCCTCTGTTGGCGGGGTGTTGCAGTGATTTTTGGATGCGTCAGTTCTCTTCTAGCTGCAGAGCTTTGGTTTGCTTGCCTTCATGCTAATTGTAGTGCAGCAATGCTTCCTTTCGCCCTTGCTGCGGTGGAGAGTTTGGTTTTTTTTTTTAATCCCCTGCTGCCCAGTTGGGATGAGTTGCAGTAGTTTGTTTTGCCCTCTGTTCCTTTGCCTTGTTGTTTCCCCTTCTGGTTGGAGTGCAGCTGCTGATGCTGCCTGGTTTTCTTTCAGAGCTTCTTGGAATTTTTCAGGTGTTAAAGAGTTGCTTGAAGTTCTCCATTTCAGATCTCTGTAATAAGTCTTGCAGGTATGCCTTTCTGAGAAGAAGTTGCTTTCTTTTGGTCATTGGGCAGCAATGTGCAGATTTCTCTTGTTTTGGATGCTTGGGCAAAAAAGAGCTGTTTTTTCTTACAACAGTCTAAGCTCTTCTGCAGTGTTGGATTCTTCTTCTCTGCCTTGAGCTGTGGCTTTTGCTTGAAGCTTTCCCTTCTCAGTTGGTTTTGCTTAAGCAAGGAGTTGTTGCACTTGATGTGGCTGTTGCTTGAAGCTTTCCTTTCTCAGTTGGTTTTGCTTAAGCAAGGAGTTTGTTGCACTTCATAGTTTGCCTGCATAGCTGACTTGCTTTTGTCTGAAGCTTAGCTCTTGAAGTTTGCTTCCTGTTCCTGTTTAGCTTATTCTCTAGCTAGAGTAGTCCTTCTCCCCCTTCCTGTAGTCTTTTGGGCAGTTTTTGCCCCCTTGTTCAAGGGGAGCTTTTCTTGTTTGTATTTTTTTTTTTTTGGGATGTAACTCCTTGTCTTGGGGCCTTTGGCCTTCTCTCTTTTAATACAAATTTACCAATTGTAAATGGTTGTTTAATTTGTGACTATTAGATAGATGTTTGAATGGCTATTACAAATGGCTTTGTGGTTTTTTACTATTGATGTTGTTGATAGGTGCAAATTTTTTAAATATTCATTTTCTATTTTTTATTTTTTTTTCCTTTATAAAAAAACGACTGCTTAGAACAGTCGTTTTACAAGTTTTTTTACTAATAGCTGGTAGTAATTTATCCTTAAAAAACGACTGTGTGAAGCCGTCGATTTATTGCCTAATAAAAACGACTATTTAAAACAGTCGTTTTATATTCAAATTATCGACAGTTTTGGAGAGTCGTTTTCAAAAAACGACTACGAAAATTTCGACTGCCGGTCCGACGGACTTGTCCGTCGTTTTCTAAGAAAAACGACTGTTTTAAACAGTCGGTATTTGACGATTTTGACGTAGTGTTTGGAAAGACAGAGCACGATAGGGAAGAAGGGAGTTGCTTTAAATAATAAAGTACAAAAAGGTTGACGTCAACTCTGAACATTTAAAATGAAGGTCGATCGCAACCCTCAACACTGGAATTGAAGGTCGACGTTGACTAACGAGAAAAATGGTAAAAAGAAATAAGGATTTCGTGTGGGAAGACCTCTTTGGTGTAGGTTTGGCTAAAGTGACATTTTCGATCAACTAGCCACATAAAATGGTTTTTGCGGTAAAATCCTCAAAAAAAAAAACTGCTACTATTAATTATGATTTGCTTGACTTTGTATAATTCTTGTCACTATAACATGCAACTTCCCGGAATAGAATCATCACTTAATCCACTCTATTTGGCTGTGCATGTAAAGTCAATAAATTGTACTAGGCCTTTTTTATAATGTCATTATGTATAAAATAATGATTAAAAATCAACTCAACTATGACTTCGTATAAATTGAAAAAAAACAATTTTTTAGACTTCAAACTACATTAGGAAGAGCAAATGAAGTTGAATAGAAACCCATCAACATATGAAGATTGTTTACCAAAGAAAAACATGAACTTTGTTTGAATTGAAAAATTAAAAATCCAAAACTTATTATAAAAAGAAAAGAAAAATATTAACTTGCACACTTTCAGCGTTGGCGCGCGATGAATCCAAAATGTGTATCAGCATAAGTCATGAACTGAAATGTTCCGAATGCACGCACTGCATACAGATGAATATTTTCAAATCATAAAATATGTCCAATAAAACTTGACTCCCAAACATTATATCATTGGAGTTTTGCAATTCCGGGTGACCTCGGTTTGGGATATCAAAGTACTCCTAGAAAGCTTTAAAATGAAATATTATTATGGCTAATCTGTTGATAGGATCAAAAAGTCACCGCTAATGTTTTAACTTCCTTACTATATATATATATATATATATATATAATAGAGAGAGAGAGGATTTAATTGGAAAAAACACTTAATGCGCACGTGTGATGCAATCAAACACTTTAGATGGTGATGCACCAATTAGAGCAATTGGGTTTTTTTTTTTTTTTTCACCTATTTGGCACATTGTCGGCGCCGACCTTATTTACACTGCATAAGGTCGGTGCCGACCCTGTCCACAAACTTTATTAGGGCTTGAAACCCTATTTCTTCTCATTCTTTTATTTTCTCTTCCAATATACCACCAGGACCCACCTTGGACAAGTGCTCCTGCGTAGTAGCTGCCATTTCCACTTGCACCAAGCTTCAGACTTCCTCCTCAACTGCATCTCTTTGCTTTCAATCGATTTTTCCATCGTCTGTTTTTCCCATCTTGATTGCAAAGGTATCTATCTCCTTCCATTTTTGAATATTTCTCTATGTTTTTATATTTTCCTTCCTTTTGGTTCTCTCACCATCCTGCATACGATATCGAAGTGCATGGTACATTGGCTTCAACGTCGTTGTGGGATATATAGATTGTTCATTTGAATGGACTAGGTTTCGTAAGATTTTGAATTTGGGATTTTCTGAGTTGAAAAGGATGTTGTTTCCGAAGCATTTACCATCTTTGGCAGTTAGAATGAATTTGTTCTTCTTGCTCATTTTTCTTATTTTGTGAAATGGATTGAGTTGATTTTGGTCCCAAATCTTTAAGATAACAGATTCATTCTATTTCTGGGTGTTCAGTAGGATCTGTTATTAAATTAAGATTATGGTTTGATTAATTTCCTTTTATTTGATTGATCTTTTTGTCTGTTGCCAAAACCTACCTCATTGATGCAATCCAAATGCATGGGATCCATATGGAAAGCATGTCTTAGTCAAGTGACCCAAAACTAGGCCATTTTGTGTTCCAAAAATGGTCACTAGTTTCTTTATGAAACCACATTTTAGTTGAATCAGGTTAGAAACTGTTATCAGGGAACCACCATGGGATCAATAATGAAACTCCTTTTAATCGGACTATTTATCAAAGGAATGGTTCATATACAAACATGAAGGTTATAAAATAAAAATGTTAGGATAATTTAACTAGAATGATATTGGTCTCATACTTTACTAGCAAAAGGGAATCCGTGCAGAGCACGGGCAATCAACCAACTAAATTTGTAATACGAAAATTGTAAAGAGAGTAAAAATTAGAAATGCACCAATATTTTAGTGCATACTTTTTTATACAATGCAATTAATAAGTAAAATCAACAAGATTACCAAATGTAGTTGGTTGCAAATAACCGATAATACATCCTATACTTCCTTGCAAAATTAATAATTTACCACTCATGAACTTTAACTATTGTGGTGTTAGATAAAGCTGTTTATCTCTGACTTCGAGCGGGCGTAATCTATATCTAATATTGGATTGTTATAAAATATACACTTTTTAGTGTTCACTATTCCATATAAGCATGAAATTTTTTAGTGTTCACTATTTCCGTCTTGTGAACATTTTTTATGTATGCTTGCTTCACAACATTGAATGCTATCATGTCTAATTTGGATGTACATAGATGTCTAAAAATAATATAAGCAATGGCGAATTGCCCCGCAATGAGGCTGATACCTCAAATGCACAACCAGCTCGACTTTTGTGCGAGCAAGAGCATATCATTTCAGCCGCTATCAAATGCAGTTTGGTATAGTCTCTTCCACACAATCATTAATCAATTGAACTTCCTTTCGGTTTATGACTAACATTATTCAAAACTGTCATTTTTTGCCGGAGTGGTTAAGTTCGAGTGCTTTATCCTCACCTCCCTCCACTCCCACTCTTGCCGCTTAACTTGCAGTGAACCTCCCCTTACATTTGTTGTGTTATATGTGTTCTTGGATATTGATCCTAATGTAACTTGTAATTGAAGTGGTTATGTTGTGGATGTTGTCAATTTCTAATTTTAAACTTAGGAGATGTACATGCAATTTAATGGATTGATTGAATGTCAATTAAATACATGAAATATTTTTGTTTGTATTCAAATTCATAAATGTTGTATTTTAAGCGCATAGGGTGTTTTTGATATAAATGTATTGGTTCCCTTCCTTGAGATTTTTTTTTCCAAATTTATACAGCATCCTCACCGACGCTGTATCACTTATTTTAGACGGCTAGGGTCATCACCGACCCTGACTTAGAATTTTTTTCCAGAGAATGTCTGGAAAATGTTACAACTTTTTGTCAGAAAAATAGGAAACATACATCAGTGATGACCTTATTTTACACTGCTAAGGTCAAGGTCATCACCGACCCTGACTTAGAATTTCTTTTTCGGAGAACACCTAGAAAAGTTACAACTTTTTGTCAAAAAAATAGGAAGCATACGTCGGTGATGACCTTATTTTACACTACTAGGGTCATCATCGACCCTGACTTAGAATTTTTTTTCCAAAAATATTTGGAAAAGTTACAACTTATAGTGTAAATAAGGTCGGCGCCGACGATGTTCCAAAATAGGTTAAAAAATTCAATCAAATTGCTCTAATTGATATACCACCATCTAAAATGTTTGATCGCGTCACACTTGTGCATTAAGGTTTTTTTTTTTTTTTAAATCCCCTATATCCTAGAGGTCGTCTCTACATCGAAAGTGCCTAAATATAGAATAAGTACTTTAACTACTGTCCATCTATTTATGAACTTCCTGAAAAATAAAAATGTAATCCGGAGATATGACGATAAGAATTATGAGAATGGTCGTCCAGTCGTCCTTCCTCTAGTGAAGAATAATAATGAGCAAATCAAGTGAAAATAACAAGGACACATCCTATAATTAGAGAGCACTAATCTAGATATCATTGTGAGCAGAGGCCAGAGTCTACAGAGCTGTTGGGTTACTAGGCGCAGAGGGAGGGACGAATGGGTAGGGAGTGGTACAATAAAAGATGAAACAGTCGACAATACAATACAATACACCTGAGGGGGCTCATAAATAGAAACCTGTACGCCAGGAGCGCAAGTTAGCCGAAGTCAAAAGACCTTTTTCTCACGTTGATCAGGAAAGATGAAAATGACTTATCTGGTTATGTGAAAAGGACTGATTAATAAGAAGATCACAGACTAGAGAGAGGAGTGAACACCTCTAACATCCAAAGTACCAAAGTGGAGTGTACCTGATATGATATCCTGACCTGGAGGGGTGTATTCCAAATGAACATCTTGCTGGACAGGTGGGACACGTTGTATGATGTGAGATGACATGCTATTGATACGAATTAGTAATTGATATATTCTTCTTAGGTCATAACACACAGGCACACAGGCAAAGTGGTGGTGTGGCGTGGCTGTTCAATATATATACCAAAGTGGGAGAAAAACAATGTGTGGGATTGGAGAGTCCAAAGTTCAAAGTTCAAAGTTCAAAGTTCAAACCACATGATGGACTGACAACAAATATAATGTCAATTTACTATCATTATTATCAAGTTTGGGCTGATAAAATTGATTTAAGCTACTTAAATTTAAAAGAACTTTGGTATAGACTTATTACCTTGGAACATGGTTTAAAATTACAGTATCGGTCGCGGTATCTGCCTGGTGAAAAACCGATATGATATCGGTATCGATTGTGATTACTGGTCCATAGCAATCGTCGTGGTGTGAACTTTTTTTAATCCAACAAAATTCACAAAAATATCCAAAAAATTCAAAATATTAGAAAATGCTGGAAAAAAATATTTTTTCCATTAGTAGAACAATAAATCAAAATATCGGTCACCTTAAGTTATGAGTCATGTCTGTATCGCAGTTCGCTGTCTTCTCCAATGTTTCATATAAAGAAACTATTATTTTGGCTAATGGTCAATTTATTAGTATAAAATATAAGAGAATAAAGATAACATAATAATTATCTATACACTATTAATAAGCTATTAGTATTACTATTTCGTATCATAAATACTCCAACAATTTTTTTAAAAAAGTAGAAGATTTAAAAAAAAAATTTCTACACCCAAAATCATATTTATAAGTAGCTCTAGCATGAAAGTGTGTAGATCTAAGTGAATAACACAACACAAACCCAAAAATGACATGCCAATAATCTTTTCATTGATTTTTATACTTTATCTAAAAATAAAAAATAAAAAACACATAATAATAAAATAAGGGTTTAAGTTGATTTTCTCTTATTAAATAAAATGATTTCTTTAAGAAATAGTATTGGAATTTGGAAATATGTAGGAGAATGAGTTATGGAGACATGATTGCTCTAAGGAGATGAGGGGAGAGGAGAAGAAAATGGGAAAATAGAGAAAAAGTTATAAAAAAATTAGGATTTTTTATCATTACTCCATCTCGCCCAATATTTTCAAAATATCGGCCAAGATATCGGTTAAACCGATATTTTGACCATATCAGCCGAGATTGGCTGATATTTTGGGGATATTTTGTCTGACTCAGTATCGCGACAAAATATCATCGCGGTATGGGCCGATACCGATTCATATCAGCCAATATAAACCGGTATCAGCCAAGATTTTAAACCATACCTTGGAGTGATGAGCTGCCCTGGTGGGAATTCTGACTAGACTTGTTATCATTGAATATTTTTGGAGAGGCATGTAAGTGGCTATATGCCCTACCATTTGTACATGTGATTTTTTTAGGTTTAAAAAAAACTACCTTTTGAATTTGCTTTTTGTCTTGCAAAACTATCTAAATCTTCATGCACAGACTTTCAAAATTCTACAAATTCTAACAACTTGGGAGGCATTTAAAAGTTTTTATCCTACAATAGTATGAAATTCTTCCGATGTTGTCTTCTAAGTATGCAAAAATTCAAAAGGATCGAACTAACTTTTTAAGAGGTTGGTATTTAAAATTTCAAGAGCCTATTTCTTTATTGAAATTTACAGAGTTTCCTTATGGAGAATTTATATTCTTCTGCATGTGGAATTTCTAAATCCTCTTCTTTTCACTTGACCAGTTTAAAGTTCAAATAAAAGTAAAGAGATTGGAATTTCGGAATCCTCTAACATTTCTTAGGTAGCTGAAATTTGAAAATTCTAAAAAAAAAAAAAAAAAAAAAGAAAGAAGCATGACATTTATACAGGTTAGGGACAAACCATTGTATTTTATCATATCCTGGAATTTTCAACGTGGACACCGAACCCTGCTCAATAAATAAGATCTACTCTAACAGGAGGAAATCTCAATAAACCCCCACAATTCTCCATAAAAATGCCAAAGAATAGCCACAAAGAATGGGGTCGTGCTAGTATATGGCCATGTGCCCATGATTCGCGAACGCACTACCATAAAAAGGAGGCATGCATAACATCCAGTGCCTACACCCATATTAAACTCCCAACTTGGCATTTGCAGAGCCTATGCCTAGGGAGGCCACAATAAATGCAAAGTACCCTGTCCAAATCCGTCACACATTATATAATGACACAGAACATTTTTTAAGTACCAAAACAGTCCACAAGACAGTCCAAAAGAGAGTCTATACTAGCCTATTAGTAGCCATCAAATAGTCAACAGAGAAGTCTGGTAAACAGTTAATGGTTAGGCCAGAAAAACAGCTGTTGGAGTTGAGGTCCTACAGTTCCAGAACGAATCTTCGTTCAGGCAATCAGGCCCGCTCACTAGATATTGTACAGATCGCAATTTAAAATATTATCCACAAAAATACAAATGCATTGATGTGAGGTGAATTGAAATGAGGTGAGACATTATTCACACAAAAAAAAAAAAAAAAAAAAAAAGATGAGGTTTATATAAAAAGTATATAAATTTAGAATATTCTCCTTCTTTTAAAAATAAATTAAAAAAATAATCTATTTACTCAACTAAATAATAATAAAAATATCATCTTTAAAAAGATTCTCTATCAAGCAATTAAAAATAAAAGACCATCATAACCCTCTATGTTTTATTCTCTCGTGATTTGAAGTTTCACCTCACTTTACTTCAGGTAAACCTCACATCCAAACACACCCAGGATTTTGTAGATTTTCATTAGATTCCTAAAGCCCTTCTACTTGCAAGAATCTGAAAGTTCTTGTCTGAGAGAATTTGGAGTTCTCGGAATGTTGTTCCCTAAATAAGATTTTAAATGTTGAAGTGTTATCCAATATTCACTTTACATGTCAAAAGTGATATTTAGAAGGCCGGCTTTGCGAATTTTCACTAGTTAAAAAAAAAAGAACACCCTTAGAATTATTAAAGGACAACAACAGCTTTGTTCTTAGGGATTTCCGTCAAAAATCCCCTTAAACGAACTGGCCATTTTAGGGTCTCTTTTTTAAAGGAGTTGAACTAGGAATCCATGGTCAGCTGAGCCCAATTAAAGAACATTAATAGCTGAGGACTGAATGATATTTTTTTGTGGAAATATAGATGGGAGCCTTGACTTTCTTGGAATTTCATCTTCCACAAAAGGTAAGATTATTTAATGTTAATTTTTTATGATTACCTTTTCTTCTTCTTTTTTTAACACTTCTAAGAATTATATATTTTAGAATTCCTAGAAATTCAATTAGATATAAAAATAAGCAATTAGTTGTTTCTTGTTTATAAGTCTTTTATAGTTCTCATAAAATTGGAACTTTTTTAGGGCCACTTAGGACATGACACCAAGTTATTATATCATGTCATTTAAAACCGAGTTTCAAAACTTTGGTTTAAACTATAGTGGTAAGATTAAGAAATTATAAATGTGTTTTATATCATCTATCGGTTGTAGCTGTTCGTTAGAAAAAGGGTGTTGTGAGTAAGAGCACGTGAGTTTGAGTCTCAATGCAGGAGAAAAATGTATTCTATTTGCAATATTTTGTGTAATATTTAGGTGGAAGTAGGAAATGATTGCAAATTGTATGAAATGAAAAACATTGATGTTTTTAGTGCAATTGTTAAGACTTCCAAATCCTCCCTATTACCACAAGAAAAATTCCAAATTTGGGGTTTTTTTTAGGATACTATAGAAAAGTATTCCAAAATATAATCTAATTTTGAAATAATTAAAAATAATGTTAAATAATATCTACTAGGTTTGGGGTTTTAGATTTTTCAAATTAATCTTAAAAATAATTTAAATTAATAAGGATTTTTCTATTTTTTCTTTTTTTATTCCAAATTTTATGCAATTTTGATCCTGTATTTTCATGTTCTAATGATATTTTGAAGACATCATAATTTTATCTCAGAAAATACTGCTTTATGTGTATATCACAATATTTTCAAATATCTCTTGCCAATCCATTGGTAGCCTAGTGGTGAGGCATCTCCCCATTGAAGGAAACGACCAGGAATGATGGTTCTCTTGAATAAGGACTTGTTTAGTGTATGTGGGATTATATGTAAGTGCTAGAGCAGAAAAAATGCCACCTATATGTTGGTGACAATTATCCTCACATGGCAAGAAATATTCTCTTATAAGCAAACTACAGGTGCAACCCAGTTGTATGGTGCCCACTTCGTCCCACAAAATCAGTGTAGCCCCTTTAATACTTTGATCATAATATGAATTGGCATTAGGCCCACTTTTTATAATATTTGAAGGTTTTTGGATGATCTCTAGATTGGTCAACTCAATAGCCCAATGTGTGCAGAAAATAATATAATATGCAGCGGAAATAAGTAGCAAAAGCACACACCACAAAGACACCAGATATAACGTGGAAAACTCAAACTGGGTGAAAAACCACGGATCCGAACTAGATCAACAATCAAACACTATGAATCTCACAATTACAAAACACTCACATATCCTTTCCCAGATAATCACTACCTAAAGACTGTAGTTACTTTTTGTGTAGCTTCACACCCCCAACGACTTCACACGGTTGATTGCAACAGATTCAAGCCAGCTTGACTCTTTAGATCTCTTACTAAAGAAGATGATCTTTTGCAAAGGATGTAGAAGAAACAACTCTCTAGATGAACTTTGCAGCACAACTCTTCAATGGATACTCTAGAGAAGAATTCTCTCAATTGAATTTTCTTACTCAGAATAATGAGAGAGATGTCTTTAGAGTAGCCCAAGGGTCTTATAAATAGGCTAACCTAGGGACGTGCTTAAAGTCGCCCAAGTTGATTAGGATTAAAACAATCAGTTTGACCAAAATTAGAAATAAACTTCTAATTTGTGCAGAGCTTCTGCGCCTCGTCCACTCAAGCAAGTGAAAGCTCGCTTCAGCAAGCCAACATTCTTTTTGGCGTCTGGCTGCTTACTGATAACGAGCGCTCGAGTGGGCCCTTACACCAATTCCGGAGATTCAGCAAAACTTCTAATTCTTCCAGACTTTCTTCTTCTAATTCTTCTAGACTCTATCTTCTAGCTTAAGCTACATCACAGTCCTCATCTAAGAATAAAAATTACAACTCAATGGACCCAGAGTTTTGTCCAACCCCTGAATTAGCCAACACTAAAAAACCTAACAATCTCCCCCTTTGGCAATTCATGGACATAGCTCCTTAGGACAATACAAATTGATCTACCTAAAACAAAACACAAAATAAATTGACTTATAAAAAAATCAGCAATCAGCACTATAGATCTATATTATTGTCTCTGGCTTCCTTTAAAGTTCTTGTTCCCCCTTTGATCCCATCATCAAACTCCCCTCCTTTTGTCCATAATTGACAAAGCTAATGATGTCGACATGAAGCATTCTTGTCAATAGGGATAAATAACTCCCCTTGAATTGTATCTTCGTAGCAACACTAAGGTGAGAACTAGATCTTCATCAACAGGGCTTTTTGTAAGGAGTCGCCCACACTTGTGTAGTTTGATTTTTCAACACAATGTGAGCAGCTTAGGCAAATCAGATCTTTTTACCTAAATTGAAGTCATCTTGAGTGGAGAGAAATTCTTCCGCCATCACTTGGTCTTTGGTAGACTTTGAAACTTCTTACAATGAGGACTAATGTGTCCTTTCATTCCACAATAATGACAAGTGGATGTACGTGCGGTGCATGACACATTTTTTTTCTTAAAACTACTCATCACATTATTTATATGTACAGTATTATGAGTAGTGTGTGCAACAATTGAAACAAACACAGTTTTACCTTTACTTGTGGAACTAGATGCACATGATCATAACCGAGATCACTTCTGTCAAAAGGAGACTTCTAATGGCACAAAATATCTTTAAGAATTCTCAAATCAGTATTCATCTTGTTTAAAGAAAACCTGCTTAACTTCTAACTCAGTCAAAGTGATATTCAGTATGCCTTTCAAGTCCTCTTTCTCTATTCTCACAATCTACAACTCTATCTTCAGGTTCTTAATCTCTCGTTCAGCCTTCTAGAGTTTTTGACTCTCAATAGTCAAATTTTCGGCATACAGTTTTTCTTACTTTCCAAGAGATCAACAATTTTAATTTCTTGCTCTAACTCATTCTTCAAAGTAGAGTTTTGTTTTTTAGAAGCTTTCAATTTGATTGCGACCTTGTTACCATACTTAGTCATCCTCACACAATTAGCAAATGCAGAGTGATACATCTCTTGACAATCATTTTCTTGATTTGACACCTGATCATCATCATTATTTGCATCAGAATCATTGTTGGACACATATTTAGCCATCAACGCCATAAACTTGCCATTAACTATTTCGGATGGATTAGCCTCAGGTTCTTTTTCTTCTTCTTTCTCTTCTTCAGAAAACTAATCATCTCACGTCGTGTTAAGAGCCTTTTTCTTGAAATTCATTTTTGTGTCGGCACACTAATTAGTAAAGTGACTATAGCCTTGGCACTCATAACACTTTGTCCCTTTAACAGAACCCATTTTCTCATATTTAAAATTATCCTACTTGGTTTGTTTTGACTTCATGTACTTCTTTAAACACTTCATAAGTTTAGCTATATCATTTTCAACCTCAGACTCAAAATTATACTCAATTTAGATTGCTCTGATACCAAGTGAAGGTTTTTGGATGATCCCTCCCTAAATAATCACTATTTAAAGACTGTAGTTACCTCTTGTGCAGCTTCACACCTCAACAAGTTTACACCGTTAATTGCAATAGATTCAAGCCCGCTTGACTCCTCAGATCTTTTATGAAAGAATATGATATTCTATAAAGGATGTAGTAGAAACAGCTCTCTAGATGAATTCTGCATTACACTTTAATGGATACTCAAGAGAAAAATTCTCTCAATTGGATTTCCTTGCTCAGAATAATGAGAGAGATGTCTTTAAGGTAGTCGAAGGGTCCTATAAATTGGCTTAGGGACGTGCTTAAGGTTGCCTAAGTTGATTAGGACTAAAACAAGTAGTTTGACCAAAATTAGAAATAAACTTCTGCGCCTCATCCAAAAGCTCACTCGAGCATGCCAACATTTTGTCTGTCGTCTAGCTGCTTACTGACAACATCCGCTCGAACGGGCCCTTATATCAGTTTCGGAAATTTAGCAAAACTTCTAATTCTTCCATACTTTCTTCTTCCAATTCAACCTGACTTCTCACTTCTAATTTTTCCAGACTTTTTTCTTCTAATCCTTCCGGATGATGGGCTTGCTTATTCGTTCACGGGACTACCGGGGTCAGCAGACGTGAGAGTCCGTGGGGTCCTACCGTTTTATGGCTGGAGATAAAGTGAACATCAACTTTTTGTATACTGGTATGCTAAATTTTCTACTCTATTTGAAATTGACAAGTGGTGGTTCGTAGATCCACCTTCACAAGTAGAAAAGAAAATTAGCTTTTTTCTAGTTTTTATTGCACATATATTTAAGAAAAAAGACATGGTTTGATTTGAATGCTGTGAATGGCGATTTTCATTTGTTTGCCGTGAAAGGCGATGTTTTTGCCGTGAAATGCGATTACAATTCTTATCAAAAAGAGAAGACAAGAGTTATGATTTTTTTTTGTTTCTTTAAAAATATAGAATACAATGAAAAAGCAAGGAAATGAGATCTAACTTCTCAAGAGATTGTAGTGACTCATTTAAATTGACGGTCGCAAGTCATGTGTGGACTTCACCATAATCCTTCATGTGAGAATAGATGATGCTTTTAATTTGCTTGGCTCGACTTGAACCTCAAATTTTTAGAGAATAAGGACCAAGAGGAGGTCCTATATTCAATAAAAATCCAAGTACACGGACTGAAGAGCCACAACTAAGCCATGGAGACGGAGGGAAAAGGCCTTGGGGGTGCATCCCCCCCCCCCCCCCCCCCCCCCCAACTTTGGTCACCTTGTAGTGGTGGTCGGTGCAGGACTTCTTTAACGGATGAGAAGTTGTTGTTGGAGTGTCTTAGCAATGTTGCAGAGCTTTTTTTTTTTCGAGGATTTGCACGGTGTTCTTTCTTCTTGGAATGACCTCCTTTTATAGGTTTTTTGGTGGCCATGAGGAGGGTTTTTGAGCTTTTAAATGCATTAATTATTTTAATATTCCATGATGGGAGGAGTTACAAGTTTTTAATTTGTATTTTTGAAACTCCTTTTTCTTGGCTTTTGATTGGCCGTTGGAGAATAAAGAGCTTTTAATTGCCTTTAAACTCCATGATGGGAGGAGTTACATGGTTTAATGCCATGATTGCACTTGACTTGTAACTCACATTCCTTGGCTTCTGATTAGGCCGTCTAAAATAATGAATAAATGACAACATTAATTTGTCATAAAATAGGTCATTAACTGCATTAAGTGGTCGCCAAAGCATTTGAAGTGTCGTCAGCCGCGCCGCGCTGCGCCTTTTGGAATTCTACCCACGATGTAGGAAGCGTTGATCGCTGATGGATTTTCATACCGATTCCTGTTAGATGATCATGTAACTTCATATGTTAATTGCTACAAGTGGGCTGGTACCATCTGTCCTGTCGATTTCTCGATCGGTCGGGCAGAAAGTGTACTTTCTTAATCAGCCGGTTGGCGATTTCAAAGCGTCCGACGATGATTCCATGATTTCGACAGCGGATCCGTAATGTTAACGAAGAATGACTGATTTCATGCCCCGAAAATTAGATTTTTGGAAAATCACAGAAGCCAATCATCTCGAAACGTGAAAAGACACCCAAAGATAGGTTTTTTGCAGAAATCCGGTAACTCAGATTTCCAGGGTCGCAGGCGACCATGTGCCATTTCGGTCGCCGATTTTCGGCCCTTTTTCTAATTTTTCTGCTTATTTCTTCTTTGATATTTTTCTTGACATTTTTGCACATGTATTGTCTTGATTTTTTTGTAGAAAACTTGACAAGAACCCGTGCATATTAGAGGGCAAAGTTTTTGATTTTCCAGGAAAGCCAAAGACTTTATCGTGCAAAGTTGCTGATTTGCCGTCAAAAGCCAAAACTAGCTCAAATGATATCTGAATGACCTAAGATTTGAGGTGAAACCTCCTAAGCAATAAATAAGACCAACCAAAGGCTTTTGCTGAGTTGTGAAGCCGTGTAGGGTCCTGTTGCCAGTAGACTTGATCTTGTCGCGAGGAAGATGTTGCGCTTTGATATATGGTCAACTGATGTTCGATTGACTTGAAATTTGGTTGGGAACCTATTGGAGTCATTTTAAGATGATTCATTAGCTCCGATTTGGAAATCATGGTCCCAAGGGGCTCCGCCCCCGAAGGCTTGATTTAGCTTCCGGGAGTCAAAGTCTGGTTAAATGTTGTCGAAATGACCTGAAACTGGACATATTGCCCTTTGGAAGTATTTTGAAATCACCCATGTACTCTGTTTCATGAGTGATGGCCTTAGTGGTTCTCGTCGCTGAGAAGCTTGATTTTGTTGTTTGAGGGTTGATGTAGGGTCAAACGTTGTCGGTTCACCTTGAAACTTGACATAGAGCATTTTGAAAGCATTTTGAGACCATCTATAGGCTTTGATCGAAGACCTAATGTCTTTGATATTGTCGCCGCTAGGAGAGCTAATCTTACTGTGACCATTGCTTTTGGGGTCAAACGGTGTTGGAATGGTCTAGAATTTGGTGTATAGCCTTCTAGTGGCAATTTGAGGCCAACTGTATGCTATGTTTTGTGAACCGATGTCTCCAGCTTTACCGTCGCCAGGAGCCTATTCCGCTGCTGAAAGAGTGAAGTTAAGCCAGATAATGTCGAAATGGCTCGAAACTTCATGTATACTCTTCTTTTGGCTATTTGAAGAATCTTGTAGTTTTTATTTGATTCTGACAAGATTTGATGTTTGAAATAGCATTGTATATTTGTGGTAGGATGCGGCTTCATGTAACTTCTTGATGTTAAAAGTGTATGAAGAGGCAAAGTGACATTTTTGGTATCAACACCAGACTCCTATCTTCTGGGTTAAGCCACATCACAGTCCTCATCTAAGAATATATAAATTTCAATTCAATGGACCCATAGTATTGTCCAACCCATGAATAGCCAATACTCAAATACCTAACAATAGCTGAACCTTTACTCGCCGTTGGATTGAATTTCAAAAAGGTCTAAGTTGAACATGTCATTGAACTTTAAGACTATTAAGTCAAGGACTAGGATAATATGGTCATGTTGATGTTTTGGCTACCGCTTCTCCACAAGAACATTTTTTCATTCACACTTCTCTCATTGATAGACATTCATCAAGTGGGCCTTACGAGTTGGGTTGCATATAGGTAACATGAATATGCACCTTGGAGGAAAATCTCCCTCGTAATAAAGGAAAAAAATGCCAGGGAACCTACATTAATGGTCAGTTGCGCTCTTTATTATAGTCTAGGATTTCACAGTGGTTGTGCACCTTCACTAAGGAAGCTACCAAAATCATAAAATGTATACAATGTTATTTCTTGAGGAGAAGAAAAATGAGTTGAAATTTTCAAGAGATTAAAGTTTTCTTGTAGGCATTATTTGGTTAGGGTATGCAATTAGGGATCTAGTTCGTGAGACTGTTCATATAACTCTGCTGATAGTACAACTTAACAATCACAATTATTAATTTCATAATCTAAGATAAGATGATTGATAACCATTATTGGACATGCTAATCTTTTGCATTTCTAAATTTCAAAAACTCTAATATGTTTGACTGGGCTGGATAACTTCACAAATCCTACCATATATCCTATTTTAAAAAACTACCAAATGCAACATATTACTTGAGCAATAGGGGATTCGTATCCCACAAAAGTGCCTTTAAGTTTCTATTTTGCCTCAATGAGAGTTGAATTTCCCACCATCCCACCTAAGAAGGTTTGTTTAAATTTGCTTTCTTTAAAGTGGATAGTAGGGTTGTAAACGGGTCAGTTCCGGTCCAGGTCCAGGGTGGAACTAGAATCGGAATTGTTTTCTAAGAGGGGGAACTGGAACCTATAATATTAATGGGAACCAGAATAGGAATCGGAACCATTTGTGAGGCAGGTCTGGTTCCGGTTCCGGATATGAGATGTAGAAAAGTAGAAACCCTAATATAGAAAAGTAAAAAAGTAAAAAGGGTTTTGTTTTCACATACTAAAGTTACCTTATGTTAGTGTATATTGGGTCGGGTACCGGGTCTGAGCCACTGTGGATTCGGAACCAGAACCGTTTAGGTATCGGTTCCAAAAAAAAGGATCCAGAACCGGAACCATTTGCTCATCGGGACCAAAATAAGGACCCAGACCCGGAACCTAATGGGTCGGAACCTTCGAGTAATCAGAGAATCGGGAACCAATTTACAACCCTAGTGGATAGACGACTCTATGCTAATATAGACTTTGAAGTCTCATATGGGCCTCATTTTTTTCTTTTATTAAGCCATCTATGTCACACACCTCCTACTCCAAGGGCAAGGCCTAAAATTCGCTTCAATGAAATATTACTTATTATCAAATCATTTAATATGTAAAAATGTGATTAGTTTTCTGTATTTTTTTATCAGATTAAGTTCAAAATGGAATGAAAATTTGGTGAGAGGACATTGAGGGTCTATTTTTTTTTTTTATCAAGATTTCTAATAAGAACTTAATATGTATAGCTTGTCCCTCAGCACTTGTAAATGTCAAATTTATTTACCAAAATTTTAAAATCTTAGCTACCTAAAATGTCTTTAAAAAATCATTGGGAGCCTTGACCACCGACAGAAACAGGGAAAAAGGGGTGGCCATGCGCAATCCCCACCCCTCAAAATTTGATAACACTCAGAGAGTCAGAGTTTCAAAAAAGTAGCTTTTATGTATGCAAACCCTCTTTCCCCGCCCCCTTCTGGACTTTTTTTTTTTACACAATGGGTCCCCAAGGAAAGTTTCGTGGGCCTTCCTCTAGCCTTGACCTTTTTGCAATCTCTTTTACGTAAAGAAGCCATCACACGGTCATACGGCTTGAAAGCAGGTCAATACTCAATCATACTATAATGGCCTATTTCTTTATTGATTTTCAAAGAATTCTAGTCTTGGGGAATTTCTAAATTCTCCATCACGTGGAATTCTTGAATCCGCCTTTACACTCGGGCATCTAAAAATTTCAGCAAAAATCAAAGGAGTCGGGATTTTATGAATGCCATTTGAGCTTTTTAGATGATTGAGATTTCAAAATTCTGGTAAAAAAATATGGCATGATTTGAAAATGCCAAGGGATAAACAGCTACATCATGTCCATAAATTCCTAACAAACTAATTTTTTTTATGGAAAACTCTAGCAAAATAATAAACCCTAAAAGAGCCATTTTGGTAAGAGGCATCCCAACTTACATTAAGTGGCAGGGATCCCCACACTCCCCGGGACCCACCCACCAACAAAGCACGGTTGGAATATATCACCGAGCACAAATCATTCAAATGGATCAAGTGGAGTACTATGGTGGAAGTACCATAGGCGAAACACCCCAAGGATGGCCCCTTTTACAAAGAAAAATCATAAAATAATGAAAAAGTTGTTCGAATATTTTTTTTTACAAAATTACCTCAATTGATTATATCAAGAAAACTTGAAACCCTTTGTTCTCAAACCTTACACTTCATCTCCTCCCCATTGCCACTGGCTCACTTGATAAGGTAACTTAGAGGATAATTAGCATCATGCCATTGAAATGTTTCTATGTTCTTATTGGAAGTCAAAAACCATCCCTTATCTTCATTTAGGCAAGTACGTTCGCTGATGGACATCAAATAAAAAATCTAACAAGAACAAAGCTAGCATCTACCTTATCATCCCTTATCTTCATTTAGGCAACCTATCATACTTTCATTGTTGTCTCTCATACTAGCCATGGGCACTCATTGATGTCATTTATTCCCAAAAGAGAACCGTGTAGATTAAATCTCAATGCCTCACAAAGTATACCTCACTGAATCTAAGCCATTCACCTGCTAAAAGCGAAGTTAAATAAATTGTTCAAGAGAGGAGAAAAAAAAACAAAAAAGAAAAAAAAAACCTACAAAAAGAACATCTTTTCCTAGACTTCGACTACAAATATAACAAGAGCATAAGAAGTCTATGACAAAGATTCAATTGATCGAGGGCTGAAGCAAACTCAATACTCCCCACAAATACAATGATTTTCATAATGGTTGACAGTACCTCCACTACTTAAAGATTGCGTAATATGGCAACCCACAAGTTGCCCACAAACATTAAGACTCATGTGATTTCCCCGAACATATGACTTTAAGACTTCATACTTTTAAAAAAAAAATCCTAAAATTCATCCTTTCCAACCTCACTCGAAAACACTACCAAATCAAGAGAAAGTTCTCATTTTGACTTTTCATGAACACCTTATACTCCAAACTTGTACCCTTAAATTTCATGCGAAAGCACTTAGAAAGGGGGTGAGAAATGCGTGGAAATCAAACATGAGACTCACACATCTAAGAAAGACTACTAAGACCACGTAAGGAAGACAACCATTATACAAAATGCAACAGTTTTTATAACTTTTTCATCACTAGGTAGAGGAAGATGAAACAGTATATGATTTTTTGTAATGGAAGTTGACGATTGTCGTCAATTGGGATAGTTTCGTTAAAAGAACTCTTCAACTACGTTGATGATATCGTCAATTGAGATAGTTCCATAAAAAGAAAAGGTCTCTCATCATTTTATGGTTTTTCTTTATAAGACTATTTTGATTAAGATTTAAACTTAATTTTTTGTAAAAATCCCTGGTTTATAATATAGTAAAGAAAAAAAAGGTTCATTTTGGGACTTTGAAAAACAAAAGGGACCTTTTTCGGTGTTATTATTGCCTGATCTTGTTACTATTGTTTGGCCAAAACTTGTTTCGAAATAAGATTTTGGAGGGTTAAAGGGATGGTGGTTTATTTGATGTTAGGGATTGTGGGCGGTTTTGGATTTGTTTGTTGTCGTTCTTTTATGTTAATGAATTTCCTTCTACCAATAAAAATCGTTCTTACCAGTGGCTCTCTTTTCTCAAAATGCACTCATCCAAGCTCCATTCGTGCTCCAATAGATTGGAGTGTGAAAAAAAAAAAAAAAAAATTGTATCCGTCATATTCAATTCATATCAATCAATTCAACCAAAAAGGTAGCATCGATTGAAGTGAAAGTTGCGTAATTAGAATAGGCATACAGTGGATGGTTCATATTAAAAGAAAGTGGACTCACGTTGAACCCTCAAAGTTTTTTATTAGATGTAGATATTGATGGCACAAATTAAAAGAAAGTGGACCCACATGAAGCAAATGATGATACATTAGCGTATGCTGAATACTCTTTTTCATGTTGCGGCAAAAAACCGATTTATAAATACATATGGCATTCTTAGAACATCTACGACCACGAGGATATGTTTTTTTAACTTAAAAAAGAAGAAGAGAAGGAAGAGAAAGATAAACAAAAATCCAAAAGAAAAAGAAGGCAACACAGTTCAGAGCTCGAGAAAGTAAGCTCTTGTACTTGCATTTGGCAAGCAATCTATCTCTTTCTTTCTCTCTCGATAATCCACAACCAGTGAAAAGACTTGTTGTTTAGTCAACAAAGTCGGCGAGGAATTGCCGCTACCCAAACACCTCGTCCACCGTGTAGCCGTTCGCTTTTCCTCGTTTTCTTTTATTTCCACCCGGGGACTAGTTGCCGATTCGTTGCACATATAAATCGCCGATCCAAAACAACAGCCACGTGCCGTGATTGCTGGAGTGGGAGTCTGATTCTGGCTACCGCACCGTGAAGGGATATTTACTATTCAGCCATGCTACATGTCCCGAGGGACTTGTCCCGTCGGATGGCCCGACCCCTCTAAGAGGGGCATTTTGGTCATTTCAAGACAATGAGACTTTTTCTTTATTATTTAGTCAAACAAATTTACTGGAGAATTCGGATCCTCGGTTGCATTTGGCACATACTTTTTTTTTTTTACCCAACCACGGGATCAGGACTTTAGGACTCCATTGACAGCCCCACGCACACAGAAACAGTCCAATCAAAAGAAGTCCGCATGGGCATAAAGAAAGGCCACACTCTCTTGTTAACCGGACCATTCTCTTAAAAAGAAATACTCACAGTTAATCCCATAAATATATATATATATATATTTTTCTATCGGAGGATTTCCAGTTCTTTGAGCTAAATTAATCCTTTCAGACTTGAAAAGAAGTTAGATAAATTCTCCTATAATTCCAATGTAATTGTACAGTTTTGAACCTACAACCTTCAGATACAAACTGTGGTCATAAACCAAGTGAACAACCCCTTAAAATTAATCACGTAGTGTATGAAATGCTATAGAGAATCTGTACTTATTTTGATAGCAAGTATTTGTTAGGTAAGTGAGTTTGCATGGGAGTCGTGGAAAGTAAAGGTAAATAATGTTCTAAGAATGCACTAGATGACAAAAAAAAAGAAGTGTATTCTTAAAAATGACAATAAATGTTAAATGGGAAATATTATTTTTTTATCTTTTAGTGCCTTTTTTTTCCTTTTTTATTTGAATCTTAATTTTTTTTCTTTAAGATTTTTAATTTTATTTCACTTCACTTTTTTCACAAACAAACATGGCCACATTGAGGAATTTGGAGTTTTTCAAAACTTGTCCTGGCCGGGCTATTGGTATTTTAAAATACATATGTTTAAAAACTTTGTATGGTGAAAATATCATTTAAGATGATGCTTTTACGAATTCTTTTAAATCAAATAGGAAATTCAAAACTTTCGTAAGACAGGACGTGCAACCACTATTAAAATTTTCCGACAAGAGAAGTTTGTGTGTGAAATGATTGTAACCAAAGAGGACATAAGATAAAAGCTGGCCTATATTTTGAATTTTGAAACATGAAAATCTTTACAGGTCAAAATTAATATTTAAAGTTATGTTCTTTTCTATCTCACCGATTAAATAAGGAATTCCAACAAATGAAATTCCTATAAGAAAATCTAAAAAAGGAGCCCTGGGACTCTCCAATTGAAAATTTGAACTGTCCTTATCAGAGGTACACCTATTTTTCACTTCAACAAAAGAGTTTGTCTTATTCAAGTGATTGATGCATATAATCAATAATGCATAAGCTAGTAGTCTTAAGCTAGTGTTAATAAGGTATTTGTTTTAAATGATTCTACTTCAAGAATGGGATCAAGTCCCTGCAATGAGGCCAAAAGGATCCAAACATGCAGTCATGGTAGATTTCATTATTGTTTCATTTTTTGGTAGAACAGTCCTGGTAGAATTAGCAGGTGTTACAGGAACCATCACCAGGTCCAACCTCATCATGGGAACTGGGAACCGAAAAAGTCCTGAGACCTCAGAGAGACTCTGTAGGTGTAGGTGTAGATGCATCAGGTTGGCACTTGGCCCCTACTCATCCATCTACATCTTTCTGACAGCAATGAGATGGGTGTAGGTACGCACCGGACACACATTCTATGTGGGTGTAGGCCACTCCTTTTGGTTTTGGAGCCTTGAGATGACAACAGTCATTTTGGCTGACAAGAACCCTCTTGCCTTCTTCTTCAGTTAAAGACCACAGGTGCTTTGACCAATTAATAAACGACAGAAGCCCCATCCTTTCTACGTCCTCCTGCTCCGGATGCGCTGAGTGTCTCACCTAGACGATCGCTAGTGGACGGAGTCCAGACTCTACGTCGCAGCCTCGCAGCTGCTGCACAGGAACCGTGTAACTAGGCCTGGGTTGGACTTAGGCTATCAATCCCGTCTTGAATATTGGAGGCCACCCTAAATTGGACAGGTTCGCATCAATTCCCGTTACATGTGAGCTAGGTCTTAGCAAAATCTTGACTAGCAGCTAAATATTTTTTAATTATTTATATACTGCTACATAATAAAATAACTAGCAAATAGAAGAAATAAGCAAGGAAAATTCCGTAACAAAGATGGCTTCAAAACAAAATCTGAATAATGTAAAGTCTGATTGAAAGTTTTTTTACGCATTTCCATCAATTTAGGCAGAAACCACTCAAAGCGGAGTGCATTTCATCATCCAATCAGTACACAAGTGACAACTTATTCTAGTCTTTATAGGAGAAAAACAAGATACAAATTGAAAGAGAGCCATAGATACAAATGATATGACTCATGTGAGGCAAGCTGTTATAACTTTTTGACTGATTTCTTAATAGTGTAGCATTCAAACATTCATGATTTATTAATGTGGGAGAAAAAAAAAACTATTCTAACCATTGATGGGACCACGTGATGAACCCTCCATTCAGACGTGAAAATCCCCTTTCGGATTAGCCTCAGTAAAACGTTACCAGCTTCTGAGTCAAGTAAAAGTCTCTTTTAATTTTGAAATACATGGGTTAACCCGGAAGAGGGGGCTCAGTTGTATCCATTTACCTATGTTGCGGTTCATTCTTTTAATGATTAGAGGGTCTAACGTTGCAATAAATGCATAGTTTCTGCCATTCAGAAAAAAAAAAAAAATGTATAGGTTGCAGTGTATGATAAGCATATGTGGACATGGGTGTGAGATGAAGGATTATACCATACCATTTTCTTCAGAGATGGCCTAGATTTTATAGATATATATAAGAGACGGGGTACCAAAATGGAGAGAAACTTGGGGGGTCTCGAACGGTGCTCTTTGTTGTTGGAACCGCATTAGTAAGCAGAGATGCAAATGGGTTACATAATACAGACATGCTCCATATATACCTAAAGCAATGGCAAATTACAAGGGTAATTACTTATTACATAAGAAGTTTCGGTAAGTTTATTAAAAATTAGTGAAACTTGCTTGCGGGCGGGCTGGGCTTATTTTGCCCATTTCCAGTTCCGTTTTGGCTAGGCTTTAAAACCATTTTCCAAACCTGACCCGCTGGGCTTAGATTTTTTTAAAAACCATGTATTTTTAGCTTGGGCCAGGTCGGACCAAATACCCATTTTAACGGGCTCAATTGACAGGGTTACGTATAACACATTTCAGAATCTCCATGGTGGGCCCTATATAGAGATGATCTGGACCATTGATGATGAATCTCATCACCTATGAAGATACACCATAAAATTTATCTTCAATAGCAGTGGGTCCCGCTGTCTTTCAATTTTAGGGAATTGCACCATTTAAGCATCATTTTAGGGTGAATGAGGGATTTAATTAGGTTAAATGCATCAATTTTCACTTCATTTCATCATTTCATGCATTTTCTACTTAGGAATTGGAATTTCCACATTTTTCACACATCTTCCGCATTATTTAGTATCTTGTGCGGTTTTTTTTTCGAAAAATCCTAATTGGAGTAAAACTCTATCCGGATGGGTCCCGCTACAAATTGGGCTCTTAAGCCTTTTACGGGTTGAATTAGAATGTGCAAGAACTGTAAGACCCGCAAAACCTAAGAGAAGACTTGAAGAATAGTCCTAAGAGCATCATGACTTTGCAATGGGACCCACATCCCTATAGATCGTCCCACACTCTCCCCCCTCATCCAGGAAGATTTCAGAAGCCTCCAAATTATTTCCGTATCCTTATCTCTCAAGAAGTTTGAAAGTTGCATAAATTATCAACAGAGAGAGAAGATTGAGCATGCAAACCGAAGCCAGAAGTGGGCTCTAGGGGCGGACCTATGTATAGTTACTTAGCGCCCCCCCCCCGTTGGCCTCACCCTGTCCCATGGAACAAGACCCATTAGCCCCCATGGAAAATCTCTCTCTCTCTCTCTCTCTCTCTCTCTCTCTCCAAATTCTTGACAGATTCCTTCTGGCTCCATCACTCTTTGTGGTCTCTCTTTCCTCCTCTACGTATTGGTTATAAATAATTTTTAAGTGTTGCAGGGGTTGTTTTGTTAGGTGTTTTCTCTCAAAAATATTTTTCGAAATGGTGACAGCAGAAATGGGGAATTTCTGAAAATCCTCATTTTTTAAATGGGCTCCCATGATTCATGAAAGATTTTTTTACAAATGGAGAAAAATCCCCTTTATTGAAATGGGTTCTCTTGATGGAGTCGGATTTGATTTCAATAAAAAAAATTAAGCAAATATTCATATTAGAGACATGAAGGAGCGATGCATCTAATCTGTCATTATTGGTTTTTAGATAATGATGCATGATATGGATTGTTGGCTAGTTTTATTTAATTCTTATGTAATATTTGGTTATTTCTGGTTGTGGTTTGTGTTAGGGTTTTAGGAAGGAGTTTTAGATTTGATTTGAACAAACAAATAAATGAAGATCAAATGATGTTTTGGTTTAAAGTTTGTTTCTAGTCAAAGTGTTCAAACAACAATGGGCCAAATCCGTGAAATCATTTGTTAGTTATTCCAAACTTTTTAAAGTACTAAAAAAAGGGAATTTTCGAAGTGCCCAATCTCCAATTTTTCTACATGATAAAATAGACACTTGATTAAAAAAATGAAGAGAATAAACATATATTGTACTTTGAAACCTCTTGGAATAGTTGCTACACATACAATTTGACTTAGAAAGAAAAACGTATTGAATATCGGCATATGCTCAGCTTGAGTCAATTAACAAATGGGTTTTATCATCTAGGAATTTCCAACATCTAAGCTTGTCTTGCTTTTTATTAGAAGGAAAATTTCACTTCTCGCCTTTTCTTGCAGCTAAACGAACTTTAGATTCCCTCGGGATAATTCTCGTATGATAGGAATGAACACGAATACAAAATTGATCGATTTTCCTTTTTGCCATTGGTAATGTGAGGAAAACACAATAAAATAATGATTGACATTTTTATTTGATCATCATTAGCCCCCTTCAAGCAAAAATCTTGGGTCCGTCACTGGTAGGCCCCACCTCATCTTGGAAGTCCCACTCCCTCTCTCTTTCTTATCCGAAGCATCAAAGAATTTTTTTTCTCTCTATCTCTCTCAATCCCGTGCAGGTTTGTAGATAAGATAAAAAAGAGAGATAGAGTTGGACTCAAACTAAACGAAGGTAGAAGAAACAAGGAAGTAGATCCCAAGAAGAACTCCACACATAAATGGGACGTCCTACACTCTCCCATGGGCCCATCTCTCATGTATGAAAGAGTCATATTGGAAGAAGAAAGCGAGCCCCATTTTTCTCAGGACAACCTATCGTAAAATGGATATAAATTTCAATTCAATCATTGGATCGGTGAAATTTACCTACCATTGGAAAGCTTATTTAGAGTAGATGTTCGTAGATCCCAAGATCAAGAAAATAAGAGCTTAGATGACCAAGTTATGGCTTTGGGAAGTTGGCCATGAATTTTCTATTCGGGATTACAATTAGTTGCAACAAAAGTGGGCCCAATCTTTGTTCCAAATTCAAATTAATTCCAAAAATGTTAGGAGATTGGAACTCACTCTCCTTATCTCATCCAAACTTGGAGCCTAAGGGGTCATCCTCTCTTAAAGATAATTGTAAGCAAGAGAAAGGATCAAGAAGGACTGTGATGAAAAACTATTTAAGGGGAGAAACACCCATGTGGACTGAGGCCTTCTCCTCCCTTGGGTGAGACAATCACCATTCCACTCCCTCTCTTCTCCACCTCTCCTCCCTCCAACATCCTCTTATTTATTTATTTATTTTTTAACGTATTCTAGAGCCTTGTTCCATATATTAGGATTTTTAGAAGAGAGATTTCTGACAAACCATTGTAAAAGGTGATGCTATGTATGAAATTCTTTTTGAATTCCTTTTCAATGACCGGCTAGATTTATGGATTATAGCACACAAATGAAGCTAAGTAGATATTTGATTTAATCTATGATTTTTTTATTTCTTTCTTGTCTTTTTTAAATGAATGCTCTATTAGAATAATAGATCTGTCTTCATGTCTTAGGCAGCCTCTGTTTTGATTTCTAATGAAAATAACTTGATGATTTATGCTTATTTTGATATATTATGCTTAGGGATGAAATCCTTTGATAGTTTATGCTTAATTTGATAAGTCATGCTTGTGAATTTTCAATCTTTTATGATGCGAATGAGGTCTTAGGTGGCTATCTTATTTTTTTTTATTTATTAAAAAATGTTTTTTACGACAGATAAATCCCCCGGCTCAGAAACATTGATTTGTTTCTGATCTGAGTTATTTTGATACAAAGAGTAGAATAATTGCATGATGGATTAATTATTTTTCTTAGTGGATTCTGGATACGTACTTTGATCTATTTTATATATTGAATTATATATTAGTTTGTGTTCTTGACTTTTTCTAGTTTTTCTTGGACCTCAATTATTTCTTTATTAATCTTTGATTTGAAAAAGGTTCAGATTTTTTTTTTTAATTTAGTGGTGCTCCATGTTGGATCGACTTGTACTTGCCATTGTATTATACAAACAACCGTGCACTTGCAGTTATTTTATTGGATTGATTTAATTCACATCACTCTCCAATTGAATACATGACAAAAAAGCATGATTAATGGCAAATCAGCAGCAACAATGATCACATTTTCAATCATGTGCTCAATTGGGTGGTGGAGCCCACTTCTTTTATACTGAAATTTAAAAATATTTCTCCAGAGAGTGTGAGATTTATCTTGAACGATCTGGATTATCTCTGTGTGGATGGGGCCCATGATAGAGATCCCAAGATGTATTAAATGATTCCCATGTAATAGTTGCGACTGAGGATCGAAGTCCTAGTGGAAGGATGGAATAATAAAGTAAAGCATATCTAAAAAAAATCGGAGCCACTCGAAGTTATGATTGGTATGTGTAAGGGATATCCTCAAATTTTAGTCGAATAGGATTTGGTCCTACTATAAACTCGAATATATGATTAATAACATGATAAAAGTTTTATATTTATTAAATTATATTCAATCACATTATTAATTAGATGCTTAGTCTTGGGTAGGATCAACTCTTATTGGGATAGAATTTGGGAGCATAAGCATTGTGACGGCGTTAACTTTGAGTGGCTCCGATTTTCAATAGATGGACACGACTATGGAGTGTCACTTTTTCCACTCATTCAGTTAACTAGAGAATATCTTAGACGTTCAAAGTTCATTTACCTTTTCACATGTGATAGGAAAATAAGTCTTACATATATAAATGTCACAAATGAAGCATTTATATATGCAAATGTTACACATGTGGAACAAATTATCATGTTTCCTTCAAATCACCATTTTTCACATGAGTACATCCAGTGATAAAATCTCTCAATATCTTCGAAGAATTAGGATAATGTCTTGATATTTACCATCAGGACAATAATATTGAATGGTTTGGATCAATAATTGGAGGCCCTGCAGAAATACAGAAAACTAGATATATGGCTTGAGACCTTGTCACAAATTGCTTAAAACCTATGTAGATTTAAGAAAATCAACCTCAAGGGCTTGAGGTTATATTTGTTCAATAAATAGACTGAATTGTTTGGATTATAAATATGGGGCCCACAAAAATGCAATCATTGTATAAGAGACTGCACTAATGGCTTTCGCAAGAGAGATGTGAAAGTGATTTTCACACTAGTCCAGTTGTGAAAATTCTAGTGACCATCTTCACACCTCATTTACACATTATGTGTAAAAAAGGACAAACGAATGTAATGATGTGTGCAACCACATTATGCATTTGACAAACGACCCCTTAGAGGTTTCGGACCTGAGACTCTTTCTATGTCATGAGAATTACTAGGGTACCCACATAAAATGGGAGTCTAATAGTTAATCCTCTAGGTTATTATCAACATTTAAGAGTTCAGATGGGGGACATGAAAAGTCATACTTTGTAAACAAGAAAGTGACTTTGAGCATTCTCAATCGTCTGTCAATGTCTAAACAAATTGAAACAAATACTTTTTCTCTGCATTGGGGATTCGAACTCATGCACTCTACTCATATGCTCATGTTCCTAACTGAGCTTAACTACAGCTAAGAGATAATTAGAGCAATTGCACAAATGAGTGCATTACTTAAAAATATATTTTATAATTTTAAATTATTTAAAAAAGGGTTTAAATTGATGATGTCAAACATATGTTTTATTATACATTAAAATAATTTCTTTTAATTGTCTTTGATCCAATTTAATGGATAAAAAGGAAAGTCGTCAAGTGACTAATTGCCTGTTTCTTTACTGGAATTTAAAGAACTCATGTTTGGATAATTTATGGATTCTCCAAAAGCTATCCGTTGGGGTGAACTTCTTGGGTTCTTGAATCCTCTTCTTAGGTGGAGGATTTGAAAATGGCATGGAGACTAAAATCCTAAGAATTCCAAAGGTCATTTGAGATTTTTTAAGTGGCTGTTGTTTGGAATTCTAACAAAGAAACATTGCATTTGTAAATGACAAGCGGACAAGCCATCACATCATGTCTATGAATTCCCAACATATATAGGGGTAGCACAGTTAGCTAGGACTACGACTCAAGACCTAGGGGTTGTGGTTTCGAACTCACACTCTCTCCCTATGGCCACTTGTCCAAGCAAAAGTCTGACTTACCTAGTGCGTGGGGGAGGCAGGGACTTCACATGCAGTAGGAGGCTAGACACCCTTGTCAATATGTGTGCGTGTATGTATATAGTCAGGAATTTTGATAAAAGAATAGGCCCTAAGGGCTCTTTTTCTTACTAAAATCCCAAGAATTCGTGTTTGGAAAATTTCAAATTCTCCAAAAGTTGTCCCTTGAGGTGGAATACTAAAATCCTGCCCACTTGGTGGAGCATTTGAAATTCCAACGAAGAATATAGAAATTGGAATTCTAAAAGAAATCTGACATTTCAAATGCCAGAGAACAAGCCATCACATCAAGTAAAAAAAAAAAAAAAACCCTTATAAAAAATTCTAGGAAAAGGAGAGGACCAAGTGATCCTTGAAGACTACAAGATGAGGACAAGTGTTGCACCTTTCACCTAGCAACTTGCACCAAAGAATTAGGCAGTAATCTTTTCCCCCTTTCCTTCTCAAAGTTGCCAAATGATGGCATCTGATATAATAAGGTTTCTGTGCAACCACGAAAACCTTATCTTGACGACTTAGGATTTCTTGCAAGGCAATTAAGGTTTGTCTTCATTTCTTCTTAGGTAGCATCCCTATGTTTATGAAATTTCAAATAACAATAAACTGTGCGAGGTTATGGAAAAAATAAAGGGAAAAAAGATAAACTCTAACTTTAATGATTTTGTCTTCGATGAATCTCAATGTGCTCGTCACATGCAAGGGTCTGTTAGGGAACGTTTCATGTAGAATGAAGTGAAGTAAAGCATCAAATAGTAAAAGAACAAAATATAAGTGGGTTATAATGATATTTTGTCTTTAGTTGTTTGGTAGAGAATTTTTTTGGCTTTTTGTGTAAAAAGTGGGTGTTTTTTTTTTTTTTTTTTTTTAAATCTTTTAGCGGAGAAAGAAGTTTTTTTTTTTTTTTTTTTTTTTTTTTTTTTTTTTTTTTTTTATTTTATTTTAAGAATGAGGAAATTTTGAAAATGTGTACTTTTTGACGTGACCCTCCTTTAAATAGGCAAGTGATCCGGCTTCAATACGAATAAGTAATTCTACGTGGATATAGAAACTAAATCTTCTAAGAAACCCAAATCAAATCAATCAAATTTAAACTAAGAAAGAAATACAAATATCCTAAACTATTTAGGTCCTACTTGTATAATCATCACTGGCCGCATCCCCTTTGGAATGCGCTTGAGTCGACGGTGACTATCACACTCCCTCTTACTACTATATCTTTACTCATTCAAGGAATTCATGTTTGGGGAATTTCTAAATTCCTATACACAGTGGAATTCCCGGATGCTCCCATGGACTTGAGCATCCAGGAATTCCACCAAAATGCAAAGAGTTCCCAAAGGTCATTTGGAATCTTTTATGTGACATGAATTCTTAGATGCTAGGCAAGAAGCATGGGATCTGCAAATGCTAAGGGAAGTGATGTTACATAATGTCCAAAAAACACCAACATCCAAAATTTCTCTAAGGAACTCTAATAAAGAAATCAGCCCTAAAAAATGTTTCTAGGTACATGGTTCTCATTTCAGCCCATTCAAAGTTTTTCAGAACTTGCATACATATCCTTACTTCTACTAGTCCTTTAAACAAGATTTCACCATAACAATCCCCACAAGATTTCGTTCAATTTATTTATTTAGGGGGTGTTTGGATAACAGCATAATATAATATCATCAAGTTTAAATATTGTAAGATTTCATTATCATAGAATAAAATAGTGTCATATTATTATATCGTGTCGACACTTATAGTGTTTGGCAATTTTTACAATTTTCAAAATACCTTTAAAGTATTTGGCAATTTATAAAAAAACTCACATGATATACTAAATAAGAAATGGAATGAAAGTAATCATTGACTCAATGCAGGACCCACTAATTTGTAATCACATGCGTTAATAATCATGGTAGGACCTACTATTGTTAAAAAATAACAGGATTAAATGCTAAAACCTTGAGATCCAAGCAATGCTGTTTGATTAAGGTAGGTCTACCAAATATTGATACCCATAGTGTAATACATCTAATGGTGATTATCACAAATGGGCCTATCTACTTTTTTTCCTTTGGTAAAACTTTATCTAATGTCAAGCATCATTGATGCTCTTATAAGAGCATCTCACACTTTACTATGAGAGATAAAGGTGGGGGACCTCACATTTAAGTTGTTGACATTGGATATAAATGTGAGGGCTCCCACCTTTATCTCTCATAATAAGGTGAGGAATGCTTTCATAGGAGCACATCCTTATATATATATATATATATATATATATATATATATATATATATATATATATATATCTACACACACACACACACACAACAACACCACGCACCCCCCCCCCCCCCCCCTTCTCTGAATAATTTGTGTTTGGCAATGACCATTGTTGAGGAATCCTTGTGATTTTCCCAACTTTCGTGGAAAATTCATATTTGGTGAAGTGTAGAAAATCACTTCAAGGAGTCCTTGCATGACGATTTCCAATTTCTTTTTGCAGACCGGACCTCCTCCCTCTCATTAGATTCGGTAAAACCGTGCGCTCGAAAAAAGACAGAGGAATAATAAATTAGGCGTTAATTTTGTAGGTCTTTGAAAACCTATTTTGTGGAACCCTTAGTTAAAATCTAAATCGTTAATCATGTTTAAAAGGTCCAAAATGGCGAGGAGGTCAAATATCAGTCATTGATTTATCACCAATTTTAAGATATTTGCAGAAAGTCCAAACTGCCACATCACAATTTTTTAAATCCCATGGGCCCCATTTGCAAAATCTGGACCATTAATTCTCTTCAAAAGTCCAAAAAATGGTAGTGTGGCCAAACTTGGTAGCGTGATTCATCATGGACGATGAGAAAATGGACTAAACGTCTAGATCGTTTATCTGGCATAGTACAAAAGGGGTTGTTTTATTAGTCCATATATATTTTTTTCTAAATTTTTTAGTTTGTGTTGGCACTGAAATCATAATCTGAACCATGCATCATTTCCAAATGGACGAGCATGATTAGAGGATTGAAATCTTAGCCGTTGATCCTTTATGAACTTTGAGATATTTGTGAAAATGTCAAGATCCTTACGTATTAATTTTTTTTTGTGGGCCCTTTTTGCAAGATCTAAGCTATTCAAATTGCCCAAAATGCCTAAAATATTCATAGGTGTGAAATCTTAATCCTTGATTTTTTAATGAATTTTGAGAAAATCACAAAAATTTAACCATTGGATTTCACATCCTACGAATGGTAGGAATCCTCTTTGTTTACCAAACAACATGAAACTCTCCTCACAAATCCTCTTTGAGGATGCTCCGGATTGAGCTGAATAGAGGACTCCTCTAAATGGATGATTTCTCTCTATTTACCAAACCTATCCTTAGGGAATAACTTTTTGGAGAATCTATAAAATTTTCCAACAAAAACTCTTTTGGAGAATTTATAAAATTTTCAAACAAAAACTCTTGAAATCTTAATAAAGAAACAAACTAAGATTTAATTTACTTGTCAGTCAAAGGATATTTTTCATAATTTAACTGTCATTTTGTCGTACAAGTCATGACTTCTTGCAGTCTACATGTAAACATTTAACTAAATACTTTTTAAATAGTTCTAACTTTATGCAAACATTCGACTAAACATATATTCAAGTGGATACGTTTTATGGAAGTAGTTAGAGAGAGGGGAATATACGAGAACGAGACGGACAACGCAACTAACAAACTCCATTGACAAACACTCGATCACACTTGAACATTCAGCGATAAATTGAAAAAACCGCCGATATTTTGGCGCGCCCCGATAACGATCAACGTGCCGCGACTTTGTTGCAGCGCGCGCGGGAGAACTCACCACCATAACAACTGCAGAAGCAGAAGAGGAAGAGGCTTATCTATAAATAAACCCCCACCTCTCCACTCTCTTCTCTACTTTCATTTCCTACTACTACTACTCTTTCTATTTCTGGTTGCTTCTCTTCTTGTTGCGATTCGATGTCGTCTTCTTCTTCTCGATCGGAAGAAGAAGAAGAAGAAGAGGAAGAAGAAGAGGAGGAGGAAGAAGAATATGAGGAGGAGGAGGAAGAAGAAGAAGAGGAAGCGGGGGAGGAGGAAGAAGACGACGAGGAAGACGATCAGACGGGGCTGGTCGGTCGGATTGGGGAGCCGTCGTCATCGAGGATGAGATCCGGAAACGGAGTGTGGCCGGAGCCTTTTGTAGAAGCCCTCGCGGCGCAGGTCGCCATCGATGCAGCGGCGGAGAACGGACGTCTGGCTGCCGCTCGTGCAATGGCCGATGTCTTTCAGGTCAGATCTTACTACTATTCCATTATTCATCATCTATTTCTAATATTGCTCTTATTTTTTTGTTTGATTGTTTAAAATCTTCAATCCTATTTTCGGTTGTGTGGTTTTATTCCGTGATTGCTGCTGATGGTTTTATTCCGTGACTGCTGCTGATTGGATTGTTTGGCGTGGAATTTCATCATCATCTGCTTGCTATTGTTGATGGTGTCCATCTCTCAGTACTCAGTGACATTTCTCTTCTTCCATCTAAATTTTTTGATTCTACTGATAAGATGATGAGATGCATTATCATCATCATCATCTTCATCAAATGAAGGAAAAAAGATAGGCGAAGAAGAGGAAGTATTATATAGTACCTATCATTGAAGATTAGGAAAGAAATGTAGAGACACCATTAGAAGAAGAAGAAGAAGAAGAAGAAATAATAAGTAGAAGAGGGAAATGCTAAGAAGCTGGATATTATCTTTTGTTCCTTTTCCCCCTTAATTTTTAATGATGCCCTTCACTTTCCTTCCTCTCTCTCTCTCTGTCCCTGCAGTTATTTCTTCCTTCCTTCTCTAATTCCTGAATTTCTTATGCTCCTCTTTTTTGTCCTTTTCCCCTATAATCTTAAACCTCTTAATCTTCTGCTACTGCTGTTAATGCTGTTGTTTTAAGTTTCCAAATGTAGGAAATCTTCTTCTTGTTTTCCTCTTTCTTTATTTTCTTTTACCTCAATGGACATATGGTGATCTCCTAGATTTGGACATAGCAAGTCCACCCTCATTCTTTACCTTCTCTGGTCCTTTCTAGGGATTTGGGGCTTTCTCATTTTCTTATTTCTTTTCCTTTTTAACTCTGCAAACTGATTCATTTCAACAAATTGTTTTCATTTTTAGCTGCTTTTCCATTCTATCCTGCTGCTATCTATTTCAGTTTCAGGCCTATATCATTTTCTCTCTCCCTCTCTCTCTTGCATTCTATCATTTTTCTGCTTTGCTTGTGTCGGAAATGAGTCTTCTCTTCTCTGCTTTTATTTTTAATTATCTTTCCCGTACCTCTAAAAGGGAACTGTTAAAATAATAGAGTTTACTGTTTTTGAGAATTTTTAAAGTACATCCACCTGTCGGTTTTGGCGCGTACTTGGATTCTTTGGCAGTTTTAAAAACATCATATTAGGAAATCGATTTTCTCGATTTCCCCATCAAGCTTCGCCTTGGAAGATTTTTTTTTTTTAAACCTGTCTAATTTCCTTCATCTAATTTCAAGTACCCACATGTTGATTTTGGTTTGTCTTTTTTTTTTTTTTTAATGGATGTGGATATGGCTGTGAATCTGACGACTGCATATACTGGCGTTGGTCGGTTTTAAAGTTATCCATTTGCACTCATTTTTTCTAAGATCTCCTCTTCTATCAAAAACATTTATGGATCTGAAGCTTCCATTAATTGGAAAATTCAAACCCTTGAGGTGGATGGCCAAGCAACTGCAGTGCGGCGTGTATTTTCTGTCCGTGTACATGTTCTATCATGTCTTTTTTCCTTTTTAAAATCAGTACCTATAATAAACATGGCCAAAGCTCCACTAAACCTCATTTTCAGCTTGCTACATTCTGTTTTTGGGTGTTTACTTTTGATCTAAAACAACCCCAAAAAGCTATTGAGATGGATTGAAGTTTTGATGACTTGGATCCACCAAAAAGCTTATTAGTAGCGTTTGAAATCATAGCCTAGCCAAATCATAGACATTGTCCCACACGGGTTCTTTTTTCTTTTTCTTTTTTTTTTAAATCTCTAAGTAACAGTTAATAAATAAAAGAAAAAAAAATCTTCTAATATTCTAGGCCAGAAGTCTTAACCCATGATTCATGATAATATTGTTTCTTTTTCCTTTTTTTATTTTTTCGTTTTTCCTTTTTTAATCTTTTTTCTTGCTTGGTGGGTGACCATCTAAATCTACCCCGCAAAGGGATAGATCATGGAGAAAGTGGGGGGTACTATCGACAGAGAAATCCGTATATTCTCCCATGAAAACCTTGTTTCACTATAACCTAATCTCATGTCACGGGGGATCTTCTATTTTTGTGCATTAATCGTCCATATCAAAGGACATTGTCAAACTCTCCAAGATTTGTGCTCAGCATCTATCTAGTCATAGGGCCTGCCGCGTGCCTAAGTAATATTAGGACCATGGTTTTGTTTGATTAGAGTGATTTTATGTGGGGTTAGTTCAAAGTCTAATCTTATTTTTACATCTAAAAGTGCTCTAAGAGCTGTTAAATGTTTTGAACTATTACAATGCTCTAAAAAAGTTTTATTTACTGAAAAGTTAGACCACACCCTCTAGATGTTCCAGAAAGATGAGCCACAGTGGTGTTCTCTTTTCCGGTCGATCAAAATTGTCTGATCAAGTTATATTGGGTCCACTCGGCTTAGGCCATGAGAATTAAATGGTTGATTCATGCATGGTCCTGTGTGGTTGGTTGATGGGGGATCTGCTTATCAACTGTCGGAACATAGCCGAGAGGTCCGGAGAGTTGTTTCCATTCTCGTGTAAATTTCCCGGTTTCCTTAAAAGGGTCCCTTTTCGAGCCATCGTTTCTTTACCTGGTGGGAGTATTTTTGTGGGCGTCGTTTTGTTTTTCTTTCACTGTCCCTGACAAGCGTGATATGTCTTTAGCTCGTTCTAACGTTGCTTTTTGTCCATGAGTCTTTGATTCTGCTTTGACTTCCCTTTTCATCTTAAGCCCATCTCCTTTTTCAGATGTCTCTGTTGAAACATAGAAGCTGTGAAAACGAAAGATGACTTCGCTTAGAAGTTGATATCTTCGCGTCCCTTTCCCATTGCTTGTTTTGGCTACCATACATATGGATTGCAATTGGGTAAGCTCTTTTTTACCATTCTATTCTCATGATGATGAGATGATATTACCAGTCCCCCCTTTTACCTCTTCATTTTCAGTTGAAATGATATGATATCACATGCCTGCCTTCTTTCCACTTCTATTATTTCTTTAACTTCTATAGCTATTGGAAGAGATCAATTAGATGTGATATCACAAAGCCAATCTTTCCATCGTTTTTCCCTTTTCTATCGGACGAACTTGGTGGTACAATCTGTGTCTACAAACACACATCATTACTTTTAGTTACTTTCTTATACTATATTTTCTTATTCCCTACCCCTATCCGACAGATGATAAATGAGATAATATTACGAACTAATTATTACTATCCAGTATCCACGAAGTTAAAAAAAAAAAAATATATATATATATATATATATATCTCAATGGGGATTATAGATGATACTATACTTTTTTTTTTTCATACACATATTTTTCTCAATATGATCTCCTTTACAACATTTGGTATTATGCCCCTCTAGATGACCGTTTGATGATATCACAAACTTTCTTTTACCGTCCAAAAAGTGAAAAAAAGGAACTCACTTCTCAATGTGGATTGTAAATGATTCCATAATTTCTTGTAAGATTAAGTGATTTTACAGGTGTGTTTCTTTTTACTATACACCTACAGTTTTTAGATTGTTTACGATTTTGTTTCTTGCCCTTCCGATGATAGGACTATTTCTTTTCCATGTTTGCTTGGATATATATGACATAAGATGACATTATCAAGCTATCTTTATTTTCCCAATTCATGGGTGATGGACTGATAGTACAAATTATCACCATGAAAGCTTTAGATACATTAGGAAGGATGTCATTATCAGTATCCTAGTTTTTCCGAGTTTTATGTGCTATAGGTTGTAAACTTAATTGGAAAATAGAGGATAAAAAATCATCTCAGGCAGCATTGTGAATTTACCTTTCATTTTTTCTATGCTCTAATGTAATTGGTTTTTATGGCACTCCCTAATAAATGTGTATATAAGACACAGTAACCCCCATTTCATGCAATTGATTGGTTTGTCTTGACTCTGAAAAACCTCAACTGTATAATAAGTAAATTTGTTTCGTTTTTCCCCTTAAACTGGTGCTCTTTATCATCTTGTTGGGAGTGACAGTAACTGTATCCTGGCCTTGGATTTAGTCCGTGAGAGCAAATTTCCTCTAATAAGTTTATTATTCTAGAGAATGAACTTGAGCATAAGCATTTTAAGAAACCAACCCTACAAGAGCATAAGCATGTTTGTGTACACACCCTTACCACGGAAAGAAGAAATTGTCACGTTAGTAAATTCCATAGAAATGGAAATCTCGGAAAGGGATTTATGTGGAATTTAGAAATTTATATTTGGTGCGAATTTTTTTCCTTGTTGAATTGGTGATTAAGTTGTTTGGTGCGGCTGTGAATCTCTTATTGAAAATTAGATGAGCCATCACATAAATAATACCCACCACAAAAATAATCATCATATATACACCCAACTAATAAAGAAAAAAAAAAAACAAAATCATAATGCATTAGTCGACGAAGATAGGGTTTTGGGTTAAAATGAGAATTTTTCTGAGGAAATGGAATTCCTGTACCCCCATAGGAAATTCATTTCCAGCATTAACAAGGAAAATACTGAAAGAAAAAAAAGCGTTTCCATGGAATTGTTTCGCACCAAACACATGAAAAATGAATTTTCTGTGAAAAATCGTCCACTTTTCTGTAGAAAAGTGTTACACAAACATGTCCTAAATCTATCATATCACAGCCGAGGAGGGGATAAACCAAAGCATAGACGAGAAATTAACACAACTAATTTTACTTACAAAAATATTACAAAATACAGACGTCAGAATAAATACAACAACAAATGTTTATAGTCAGACTGCCGTGAGATCTAAACATTTTATGAGGTCAAGGATGAGTTTTTATTTTTGTTTTATCTTATAGTCTCCAGTGCAATCACAATTCTACAGAAATTCCTTTGTGATCCTTTTGATTCCATACATTGTCTAATCTCAATAGCACTATTTATTAGGCAGCTTTGTGCATGATTAGCTTCATAGTATAGTATTAGACTTAACAGTAAATCCCGTGAATGATGATGTTTATAACAAGAATAAACATCTTCTCAACCAAGGTATTTAAAGATAATTTCAATCCGACATTCGGGTAACAAATGTCGTCACTACAGCTTCATTAAGCATTTCTTTAACCTGTAACTGTCCTCATCCTCCGAATCATAGTATCTGTCCATTGTTTTAACTTCTTTGTGTTTCGTTTTCCAAACTCATTCTAAGGTGCAACTCACATGCCTCACATGTCTATGCTCTATTTCCTTCTATAAAGGGAAGACAGTCATTCCACCTCATTATTAGAATAAGAGAACAGGAAGTTCCCATGTACTCACTGTCCCCTATATTTTCCAAGAAGTTCCCATGTACCCACTGCCCCCTATATTTTCCAACTGTCTCTCACACTATGGTATTTTTTTTTCAGCATTTACGAATGTATATACATACATATCTTTTAATCCAACGAAAGCATCCAAGTTGATATTTATATTTTGAGGGGAACAAACACTGCCGAGGGTAGAAACTAAGCTCTGAAACTCAGTTTATAATGCAATACTAAGTCCTGCAGCTCATGTAAAATGCAAATGTATTGTCGGGTCATTTCCATTTCAAACAACAATACAATTAATTGATTCTACCTGACCGATCAAGGTACTGTTTTAACAAAACAAAATACATCTGAGCCGGTGCAAATGCTTGTACATGGTCAGTTCGTGCATATTATTTTTTTTCTTTCACAGATACATCTCCTACACACTAGCTTTTATAGCATACAGAATGAACACATGGATTTTTGGATAAAACCATATGATGCACAAATTATAAACATGCAAGAATGAAGGCGTATCATATGATTATTTTGTGAAAAAGACATTTTAGAAATTCAATAATTTTTATAAGTTCAAGAAAAAAGAAAAACCCTTCATGGAAATCATATTTAAAATGGTTATATCAAAGTAAGTCTTTAAAAACTAAATACAAATTACTTTTCATAAAATAAACTTCAAGACACATACATACCCCTAATGTACAAAAATCATATTCCCTGTACGTAAGGAAGACAAAGCCATTTTGCCCACTATCCACTAATAAACATGCATCTAAGCGGGCCCACGAGTTGGGCCACATATGAACAGTATTGGGTTTGCTTTTTAGGAGAAAACTTTTTGAGAAAACTGTACCATACTCAAATGAAATTATATCTTTCACATTTTTTTGCCAAATTTTAACCTCTCCTTTTTAATCCTCAATCCAAATTATACTCATCATCTTACATTTCTACCATGGGAAATTTTCTCAGATAAGTGGGCTGTCATATCTATGGTGCCACTTTTGATTAGTTCAGCGCTTTTGAGACACTTGTTTTATGATCTGCCATGAGGCCCAACTTCACGCTTATCAAACTTTGAGAAAGAAAAAGAAAAATACTTTGGTTAAAATGCTATTAAAGTTTTAAGGCCCTTTGTCAAGGGCTAGGATAATCCAATGAGGCAGAAGGGCAAAACTTTCCTTTCTTCCCACAAATAGATAGCATCTTAGTGAGCTTGACTGCATATAAATGGTATTCGGTCTATATATATTATATGTAATACCCATACATTATATAGAGAATGTTCTACAACAAGGAGATTGCATATTTTTCATATGTTGGTTCAGTTCGTGGGGCCTACTTAGATATATATCTAATCAAATTTGGAAGATTTTCATATGTTGGTTCAGTTCGTGGGGCCTATTTAGATATATGTCTAATCAAATAGGGAAATATGGAAGACTATAAGAAAGTTATCCTCATGTAAAGTTGGAAAAAAAAAAAAAATCCAACCCCATTAGGTTATTCTAGCTTTTGATTTAACACCCTTAAAATCTAGTGGCATCTTAATTTTGAACCATGGGCAGTGTTCTCGCACATTGTGCATAGTTTCTTTTTTTTTTTTTTTTGAGATTCAAATTAAACAGTGAAAATTCAGTTAGTGTAAAAATTGGGCTTCTTGTTGGATCGTGAAATGACAAAATTCATTTGATGATCAAAGATGTGCCCCATGAGCAGCTTACATTATACTTTCCCAATGAATGTTATTGTGTCCGGTATTTAGGACTTTGTTTACGACGGTGGTTAACAAAGCATAACCAATTTTTAGGTGTCAAAACAGAAATTATAGATCTGATACATGTCAAGATAAACAATGGACCGATTGATATATGTCTGGAAAAAGATAGAAAGAAACAAAGAAAAAAAAAAAAATTTTGTTGGTCCAAAAACATTGGTTCTCTCCCCTATTTGCAAAACCCTGTTTCGGTTGATTTATGGGTGTGTTGTACACAAAGATCAACAAATAAATAAATAAAAGAAACAGCAATAATAACTGTTCTTCCTTTTAAGCAAAAGGCACCGTTTACTACCATGGACACAGAGAGAGAGAGAGAGAGAGAGTCTAGTGTGTAGTTCTACGACGGGTATCCCTCCACGTTGATAGAATAGCGTTGAGAGACAGACTGCCGGGACTAGCAAAAGCAATGCCTCTTTATTCTCTTTCATTGGAAATGAAAGGGGGACAGGAAGACTAGAAAAGATAAAGCTTTGCATGGCAGCTTTGCTACTTTCGACGATCATGTGCCCCCATTTTCATATCAGACTTGCTTCACATGCCCAAATCCAATCCCAACTCCCGTGTTCCCTCCCTCCATACACCCACACATCTTTTCCTCCCTCTTCCCCCTGTCCATTCATTGATTCTCCACTCCATTCCATTGCAAGTCGCTTAAAGGTGCGCTTGCCTGCATCTTTCCAAAGATTTTGTCTTCTTTTTATGAATGGGCCCTTCCAGTTCAGTTCCCTTCCCTTCTCTTCTCTTCATTCATTATAACAGTATTGTACATCCGTACACTACCCCTACCCCCTTACCTATATATACAATAGATACTAGACATAAAACGCTGACAGTGGACTTGACTCCCTTTGTCGTTTTCTTCTCATTTTTTTTCAAAATTTTCTCACTGATGATGGGATGTGAGTACTACACGACAAATCGATTCAAGTATTCCACGTATCAGTTTGAATGACAGAAAGCGTCCATGTGAGGGTGTGTATGTATATACTGAACTGATTCTTTCATAGAATATTCAACCGACCCAAGACTCGTTCTACCTTTTTGACCCACTAAAAAAATATCACTTATCATCTTTTGGAGATGAGAACTAAAATAAAGTGAAAAACTAATTGTGGGCTGTTATCTCCCACTTACTAAACCTTATCCCTACACTGTTCCTGGCTATCATGGGTGGCCACGGAGCTGGTTATTCACCATTCTTAGCTGTTCAGATCATTTTTCAAGATAAACAAACATTGAATGTAACCTAAGATTTTAGGTAAGTCTTCCCAAGTACACTTAAAAAAACTCTAAAAAATGTTTAACGTTTCTTTTATGCAAAATTATTTTTTAATTGTCTTGGGTTACTGGACTCAGGGACCTGTTATCGATCTTTAGAACATGTGTGTGAAACTGAAGTGCCGGACTACTCAACTTTTAATGCATATTTAAAAGAACTGATTGAGGACATAGAACACACATGCACAAAGTGTTGCTCATGTCCAGTAGTTCACCATAGGTATATCAAAAAAAAAAAAAAAGGAAAAAAAAAAGGGGGAAAGAAAAGGTTTAAGATTTAATTTAGTGTTTCTTATAAATATTTTTTTTTAAAATTCTACTTCCAGACCCAGTTCGAGCCCTACTCATCATGGATTGGAGTTGGAGGACATTCTATAATAGTTATATTGAGAGACTATGGTATCAAATCATCTTTAGATGTATTAAGAAAACAAAAAATAATTTCTCTTTATAACATAATATTCGAAAGACAAATTCTAGTATCAAACTCATCCAACTTGTACCAATCAGAGGGTGTCTTCTGATGTATGATCTAATGATAGCGCTCCACCCAATCTCGCGAGAAATGATATATCTATGTAGAAAAGAGGATGTTGATTTCTCCAAAACATTCAGCTTTGTCTTCAAGCCAAACAACAGTCGGACCAATAATCTCTGTGGGCGAGTGCACATCGACCAACTGTTGGGTTTTGTTTACCCAAGTTGACCAACATGCATATAAGTTAAAACCAAGCTGTCTATCGACTCAAACAAGCCTCAATGGCCTAGTTTGACCAATTCAATTCACTTAATTACTGATTGTGTAAAATGTTTGCTATGAAAGATCTTGGTTCTTCGATCCTCTCGTCACAAATTTTTAGCAATTGAAGAAACAACAATTTCTGGGGACTATTTCAACAGAAATATGCTAGAAAGTAATCATCAATGCTCAATTGAGAGTCATTGAAGACTAATTTAGTCAACCATCTCCCATGAAGAACGTACCATTCAAAGTTTAGTCAAAAGGATACTCAAATACAGTAGCGGCCCGCTATTGACTATGGAATACCAATCCCAGACAAACAAGATGTGATAGGACTCGAATATTCTCCGGTGCAGAATGGGCTGAATGTCCCAAGTGCACGATAGTCTACATAGGATATGTTCATTCTCGGGTGGCAATTTTGTAAAAATGGAAAATTTGTTAAAGATAATAATAAAAAAGAATTGGTCATCAACCTACATCCTGTTAGAAGTTGGCAACAACTTTGTCTATCGAAGCTGAAGTCACAAAATTGGGGCTTCCTGAGAGCTCACTAAGTCATCTAACAGATCCCATTACATGCTTGCCCGCACCTAATTTGGTGACAATATGAACACTAGAGACACCGCAGTAAGGCATGCTGAGTCCAAATGGGGGTTTGGTGGACCGGGTTTATCTTGAGCCTTTGTTGCGACCTCCTTGGATAAAAAAGCAGTTAACTATGGCCCATGCTGAGTCCAAATGGGGGTTTGGTGGACCGGGTTTATCTTGAGCCTTTGTTGCGACCTCCTTGGATAAAAAAGCAGTTAACTATGGCCCTTTACAGTGCTGAAGCAATAAGCAAGCTATGCTTCAATCTTAGTTAATTTAATCTGGCTCGGATTCTACCTTTGCGAGATAGGCATCATACTTTACAGGCATCTACGCTGTTTTGCGATGACTTGGGCCTCTACATGGTCATAAATTGTCTTTCATGCATATCGATATCAACCACCGTGCTTCCGTCAAAAAGTGCCCCCTAATCAGTTGTCACCAAGTTTGTTCCTATCAATCATTGTATTGGCGATGCTTTTACAAAGCCTCTTTCATGGGATCCATTTGTCATGAACAACTGTATACATGTCCATCAAGTTGGAGACATAAGAGACTCTTCTAATCCATGTTCCATGCATAGAGATCGATCCACATTCGCTTCACATGGTTACATTCAGCTATCCATATATCACGCTCCTGACATCTAAATCTCTTCAACTCTCTAAACCTGCAAGTCAAAAGTACTTTCTGAAATTTCTTGGAGAACCCCCCTCGTCTTGTATCTCTCTTTACTATAGGAATGTAATCCATAAAGCCTCTTACAAAGAGTAGGGAATAATGTATCAAGTATTTAGTTCCAACAGACATAACTCAGCTGCTACGGTTAATCATGTGGAGTGATGCTTCCAACTGTCACTATGTATCTTATATCATGTGTGACATAGCCATCATAAGGCGGGGGCTTTTTCAAAAGCTTTTTATTGAAGGATTAAGATGATTCGATGAAGGAGCTCTCCAGGTCTTCTGGATAGGGTAAAAGGGTTTAACAAATAGACATACAGCGGGTAAACAACTTTGAAGCCAGGCAAGTGGGGGGAGTTTGGGCCCACTGTAAAGGTGGCAACAATGTTTCCTGCGAAAGTGTCCTAATGTAGAACTACAGTAGATCCACCATGATCAGACAGACATAGCAAGGAACTTAAAGAGAGTTAATAATTAGTTATTCCTTGAACTTTTGAAAGTGGGGGTTTTTTTGGATTTCTGTAATATCAGTCTACAAGAGAAATTGCAAGGAACCCCTCTCTAAGAACATGAAAATTACTTTAATCTCTTGTGAAAACCCTCACTAATTAAGTACATTTCACGCAAGCCGTTGGCAAATAAAGAAATATAAGACATAAATTGATGAAGGGCTTATGCCATCACTGCCCAAGATTAAGGACAGAATGATGAACATATGCTAGAACCCCCCTTCTGAATGATCATAAGCTTAGTAAAACATAATTATATAGTGGGCTCTCTCTCTCTCTCTCTCTCTCTCTCTCTCTCTAATGAACACAACTCCACATACATTCCCCTATAAAAAGTAAAGCAACTTCAAGAATGCCGAGGACTGAGGAGAAAAGACTGTTTACAGTAAAAATTTGAACTGTAGACAGTTTTCCTCCATTAAAATGAACCCTATGAATGTGATAATTTAATACTGTAATGATTACTTGCTCAAAGATCAACAAAACATAATCATTAGCTCCTTGATGACAATGCTGATTGATTTTGGTTGGAGTTGCTAAAAAATATCAATGGAATTGTTCTGACTTATTGTTACACATGCACAAAGCAAGAAGATGGTTATGCATAGGCAGTAGTGAATTTATGACAAATAATTTACTAAACTTTGTAAAACATTGAACCAACATTATTTAACTTTTGTATATTTTTTCTAGATAAATATCAGTCGAGGGATTATGCATAAATATTTGACATTATTCGTTTATTCATACTGTCAAATATGTTTCTGATTGCAAACAAATCAAGGGTGCAGAAACTGAAACTGAAAGTCCCTTATCACGCCTACTCCTCTCACAACCATATGTTACTTTGCTAAATAGAATTACACATTTTCTTTGAAACAAATGATGAAGGAAATGAAGTGTGATGACAGTGGGAATTTTGAGTTATTTAATAAATCCAATTAAATAGCAGTAATGCGCTGAACATGTATCTTTAAAAAACGAATGAGAAAACACCCCCGTTCAGAGGAATACAAGGTGGGGGTATCAGAATAGTCAGTTTAGGGTTTCTGTTGCTTCTGCACGGCCCTCAGATATTCAAGCAATTTATCTCTAAAGCAGGATGGCATGGTAAAAGTGAGTGGTCAAGAAGAGAGACTGGCTCGTAATTGCACAGATTGACTACTGAGATTACATTTCATATTATATTATATAGTGGGATTCATTGTTGAAGAAATAGCTATATCAGAGATGATCTATGTAAGTTTCGGAAGAATCGATCATTTAGTAACTTAGGAGGATGCACAAAATGCTGCAAGATCCAGATGATCTTTACTTGAAATTATTAAGAAATGAACCTCAAGTGGGAAATGGAATCTAGAAATGGGAAGCTAGAAGAATACTTATTTCTGAATGTGAAAGTGCATTTTCCAAAGTCTATTGTGGAGGCAGTTCTTTCATCACAGGTAAGCTCTGAATAGCTCAAAGGTTTTAATGTTCTTTGAAGCATTTTACCCCTCTTGGGCCTGCATTTTACCCCTCTTGGGCCTGTTTCCTTCTCGAAGGAAATTAATATTTTTCAAGTATTTTAATGTTCTTTGAAGGAAATGAAACTAAAATCAAAAGAACTAACAAAACATGATATTTGTATTAGTAATTATGCATCCAAGTACTATAGTTTGCTATAAAAAAAAATGTATCTTTTATATTTTTATCCTCTGATTTTCTGTATATAGCCAGGTACCTAAGACACGAGCTATATGTTTGAAGAACTATGTTTTATAGTCATTACCCAAGGAACAATAAAGGGCGAGAAATCCTAAACAAATATAATGAGTTTCTTCATCTTTATTTATTGTAGAAATGTCAAATCTAATTGCATTGTGATTCTGTTGATCTAATTTTATCATGATGTTTGGCTTGTTTTTTGCTTTTCTTGAAATATGTTGCTTGCTGCTTGTGTGTGAATTATGGAATACGTAATTCTTGATCTTATAAATATATATATATATATATATATAAATATAAATTACCCACTCTCTGCTCAACACACAGCGCATCGATACTATATACATCCCTACCCTAATTGATATCTATTACAGTGAACAGCGACACCTTCGATGTTGTGTTGATTCTGATAAGACCCTTTCTTCAACCTAGTAGCATTTCATGGAGCAGAAGCCATCACTGAAAAATACACAAACTGGCAATATGCTTAAGAATTACAATGTAACGAGCGAGAGTGCAGAGAGGAAATGAAAGATGGCTGAATCCCACTGGCTGACTTCAGATTATCTTTTTCACTCCTTAAAATGATGGCGCAAAATTTACCAAGGGCCTGTTTATTTGCATAGAATACATGGGAATTCAGGTCATAAGTGGTTAGCAACTAATACTCTGGGTGAATATATAGAAATAACCATCAAACAAGTCCCCTTTTGTGGAAAGTGAATCAAGGGGAGTAGGGAAATGAATACCAGCCATCACCCTTTTGTGGGAAATGAATACCAGCCATCACCCTAGTAACTCAAATCCTAGGAAGTCAATGTCGCATGTAAAAGATGTTACAAGTGACAATGAGAGAAATGCATACTGGAATCTCTAAGGAACTACTTAAAGGATTAGCCACTCTATAAACTTATGAGTTATGCATCGTTCGAAACTACAACACCCATCCTAAAGACTCATGTGCTGGAGATGAGCAGTAAGCACAATTCCCAATAGAAGCTCAGCCTCCTAATGACACTCAACAAACAACCTTCAATATCTAAATGGCCAATAAAAAAAAAAAATCCAAATCCAATCCAAAGAGCTTCATTAATCATCTGCATTGAACCCAAAACCACTTGTTCACTAATCTGATATTGCTTCTAAATTTTCCTCCCACTCCAGGAACCCCCTTGAAAGTTTAAAGTTAAGCTTTGACACGCCTTTGGAGTGAAGAAAGGGAATGGCCAAAGCCACTTGTTGACTTTATATTATAATGACGACATAAAATCACCAAAAGAATGATGCAAATAACTTACTGTGACAGTGGGAGAAGTGCACTCTGTAATTTCGAAAGAGCACATCAAGAACTCTATAAATTTCTGATAAATAGTGAAGAACACATCTATAGAGACTACTCTGCACAACCCAACATACAAATGTACAAAGATAACCATAACAGAAGCCAGCCCATGTAATGACATTCAATGATCAGGCTCAGTAAAAGAGAAAAAGGCTACTAAAGATACAAAAACAACTTGTCTAAGCCCAATCCAAAGAGTACTTACCACCTGTCTTGGACCCAGAGCTTCATTTACCACCTGTATTGGACCTGAAAACTTGATATCATTCCAACCATTTTGAGAGCCATATTCCCCATGAGCGGCTATTGAAGCTATAAGCTTCAACAAGCCTTGCGGTGGAGGATCTCATGTAGAAGGTTGAACCATGATCCTTCTATCTCCCACCAGGTCAAGCCATCCACATCTTGGATCATCCCAAGGATGTGTTTGTGTAGAGCCGTGGAAGAGGAAACTCATGTTTCTTCTTTCGCGGGTTTGGGTTTCCGACAAGGAAAGATAGGATTAACGTTTTCATTGCTGCACCAAACAAGGCGGCGGCACGGGAGGCAGCCCCTTTCTTGTGAAATATCAGCTGGATTCTCAAATGCCAGAGGATCTTTGAGCATTAGGAAAGCTGTAATTTGAAGAATTATGTAAGCCCAAAAAGTGCCATCCACAAGGCTGGATTGTTGGAAACTCAGAAATGAAATAGGAAATTCCAAATGCTGTTTCAGTGTTTCTGTTTCTGTTCTGTTCTTTTTTTTTTAAATAGCCAATGACACGCTGTCATGATTTCCCAAAAGCTAGAATTCTTGCCAAACAAATCCCCCCTTCGGCTGCGCGATAATTAGACTTGAGGTTATTATTAATTCCAAGAATTCACATTAAGTTCCATGCACCTATTCAAATGTAGGAATCCTACTAACTGGAGTTCTTTCATTCCAGACACTAGTGATCCTCACCTTGAACCTTAGGAATTGCAAAAGAGCCTAGATTTAGAAGCGCAGACTTAAGCAATGACCCTGAACCCTGGTCTAAAAACCAAGCGGGAGAAATAGGCAATGACCCTTGTACCCCAGGTTTTACAGAAGGACCTAGATGGATAGATTTATTCTTTTCGTCTTCCCAATAACCTTTGGTTGGGGCCAAGTGGGAGAGACAAGCAAAAGACACTTCGTTTTTGCAATTCAAGGCTGGTAACTTGATCGTTTGAATAGTTGATGTACATCTTGTGGCTTGTCAGCATTGGATCCATCAGGTTTCCAACAAACAAAAAGAGCTGACTAGTGTACAATACAGTACAATACAATACATTAATTATGTCAAATGGCATTATCGCCTAGGGAATCCTAATGTTTTTTTTTATTTTTTTGAATGGTGGAATCGTAATTTAGTTGGGAAAGTTCTATTAGAAAGTCTCTTTTAAGTCCTAGTTCATTATTGAAAAACCTTTTAACTTGTTTTAATTTGTAGTTAAGACGTTCTACTTTATTTAGTACTGCTTAGAATTTACTGGTTGACTAAGTTATCCTCCAATGTTAAAAAAAACAAGAAAAAAAAGAAAAGAGTCGTAGGTAGTGGATGCTGGCTGAATCCTATTATAAACAAGACTTTGTCCCAAGTCTTGCAACTAAATCCCAAATGAGAATGTCAGAATGTCACACAATGCATTAGTATAAAAATATTTGCCTTCTTATTTTTGCTTGTGTATGGTGTTTTTCTTCATTTTTGTGTGCTGTAACTCCATAAAGCACTTATATGACCATGAAGATACCTCGGTTATCTAATAGATAAGAGAATACCTAAAGTGTGACTTGGAGGACGGATCATGCATCAATAGTTATATTCACCGCTCTTGCATATATGTATGGATCAAATTTCTGATTTGCAACACTTCAACAAATTCTTACCCTCTCTTTATATAAATAGCAAAAGCAACTACGAAGTTCTAACATTGCAAGGATTCGGGGGACTATTGGTGATTAACTAGTGTAAGATTTGCCGATTCTTCATTTTTGTGTGCTGTAACTCCATAAAGCACTTATATGACCATGAAGATACCTCGGTTATCTAATAGATAAGAGAATACCTAAAGTGTGACTTGGAGGACGGATCATGCATCAATAGTTATATTCACCGCTCTTGCATATATGTATGGATCAAATTTCTGATTTGCAACACTTCAACAAATTCTTACCCTCTCTTTATATAAATAGCAAAAGCAACTACGAAGTTCTAACATTGCAAGGATTCGGGGGACTATTGGTGATTAACTAGTGTAAGATTTGCCGAAAACAGCATAGTACCATAAAGAATTATTTAGAAGAAACTTTTGAGGACCTGTAAGACGAGATAGATATGTACATTTTTATTGTCTTAGGATAGCAAAGACTGCATCAGTTCACAAGATAACCTAGCCCTACTTGTATCATCATGTGACCTATCCAATCTGAGTGGTGGATGTGACCTATATTGTGGAATATTGCAGCAACATGAAATAATTCCAAACCTAAGCATAATACTAAATAAGCTTCCCAATCAAAACTTTAATTATATCGATTGCATTCATGCATTCTTATCCTTTTATATGTAGTCGATCAATTGACTTGAATTTTTATTAGCATGTACAGAAACGCGCCCGCGCGCACACATGCATGTATTTATTTGTGCGCACACATGCATATGGGTGATTTATAATATTCTTTTGAAATTAACTAGTTTAAACAACCACTTTATGCAGATAATTAAGCTAAATCCTGGGTTACACATCTAAATCTCGCTGTCATGGCTTCCAAACCTCTAATTTCAAATGCAAACGATGTGAGTTTCAAAATCGCTGCGCCCTAAAAATTAGTAATATTTAGAGCAAATACCAAACCTAAACATGCATTTCTTTCAACAGACTTTAATCACATTTTCACTGTATAACTCTTCTGATAAAATTATCACACCACAAAGAGAGGGCATCGCATAAAGTTGATATCCATTCTCACTTAAACCTTAATTTCTCATTGAAACCTCTATTTTACCAGTTTCTGTCAATCTTGTCACCTGTACTTGGATTTTTATTTTGGTCCTGTCATATTAGTCCAATTGAAGACCTAAAAGATCTCACAGCCTCTCTCTCTCTCTCCAATTGAAGACCTAAAAGATCTCACAGCCTCTCTCTCTCTCTCTCTCTCTCTCTCTCTCTCTTGCTGCTATCACCAATTATAGCCTTGATCCAGTTGGTTGGATGCTCTGCTTCTCACCCATTCAGGCATATGCCTGGGTTCCCTTCCTTCCTGAGTAGGTGCCTCCTTAGCTACGGTTTTTCATGGGTCCCGGTCCCCTTAGCTGGGTACATTAAAAAAGGCCCCGTTTATAGCTTTGAACCATAACTTGATCCAACTTGTACCATGTTACACTGCCATACTACCTACAGCTCACCTTTAAAAAAGGTTTAGTCGTCACTGTTTTGGGGTTGAGATGCACTATTGGCTGGCATGGTAAGGATAGGGTGCTCAGAGCACCTGTAATGGGATAAGGTTGCACCAATATTGCGCCCTTTCTCGTGTAAGCTGGTGAGAGCTTATGGGAGCTACACTATTATGGGAGCACTCAAGAAAACCAGGCTCTAGTTAACTCATCTGATTCTGATGTCTACAGATTTCAAGTAACAAATTCATGTGCATAAGCCTTCTTGATCCTGTGACCGGAATCAACACTTGCACTAGTGTCTGTCTTGATGATATGGACTGAATCAGTAACCACTCATTGAAGAGAATAAAAGTTATCATAAGAAATGGGGGAGAACAAAACAAAACATAAAGGTTAAAAGATTCTCTGTACAGAAGCCTGCATCCATAATCATTCAACAAGATCATTCGTTTGGCTTCGATAACCAATAATCAAATGTCTACTAGGTACCAAGACTTATAATGGAGTCAATACATTATTAATAGTACAATTCCTTTAACAATACTGTTTTAAAGAAATTATTGGATTGATTCTCTCATTCTCTACAGTGGTTCTTTTCCTTCTCTTTCATCCCTAGGGTTTTCACTTTTGACTACTGTCTTCTGTGTGGGGTCTGACTGTTTTTATAGAATCTCATTTCCTAAAGACCTTTTTATGGAATCCCATTTCCTAAAGACTGGTTGTGTTTTACCAGAAACCAATCTTACAACAGTTCTATCCTACGGACAAGAAGCAGAACCATGGTATTTGATCTCTCTTTCAAAGAGACCCTTGAATTCACAAACGTGCGTCTCTCTCTCTCTCTCTAAGCCCATATTGCATCCAATAAAGTAACTAAATTCATTTTACCCATTGCCACAAGCTTTAGATTGAATTATACCTCTCTTTTGCTTCAGCCTCAATTCCTTCTTGAATCTGCCCCGATACAACAAAACCTGCAAATCAGATGTTTTGTGTTGGAATTTCATGGAAGAATTCAAAGCACACAAATAAATAACAAAGTAGTAAAAATACTTATATAATTTCATAGGCTTTACCTCTCACCAATCCACCTTTCCTAGTCTTTCTTCTTTTTTCACGATTTTTATGGAATATATGAAGAGGAGAAGAAGATGAAACATGAACAATCATTCGGTGCACTTGCTCATGCCAAATATATACAGAACATATAGGAACCTACCGTGTACGTATGTTAATCTGAACCGTCCAATTATATTATGCCTATCCCACTTTTTTGACGGTTGAGAACGATGTTATTGCGTGCGTCTGGGTATTAGCCACATCTGTACATGTCAATACATTATTCCTATTTTTGTGTTTTTTTAACTAAGTTATCATTCCTTCATTGACTTTTTGGTCAAATGCCAACGCAGGTGTGCTCCACGTGGTTCGCCGTTTCCCGCTCAGAGCTATTGTGGCAGAATCTCACCCGTCGGATCTGGGCCCGCAACCGGTGTGTCCGTGACACGTGGCACGACGAGTACGTCCACCTCCACCTCACCGCCAGCAACTTCCGTTTCCGGAGGGCCGCATACACGCCCCTCATATTCGACTCCTGCTCTCCATCCGAGTCCAACGACTCCCTCTCCTGCAGACGCGTCGCCCTCTCAGAGAGACACCTGGCGTGCGGATTCATCGACGGATCCATCCGCGTCTTCGACCTCCCAACCCTCCACCACGTCAGTGTACTCCGCCCCGTCCACCGCGACCGGCTCGGCCCGTTCTCCCGTGCCGTGTCGGGGATCATCCTCCACGACCTAGCCGTCGTGTTCGCCTCTCTGGACGGGGACGTACATGTGGCGGGCGTCCGAGGGCCTATGTGCCGCCGGGCCCACGTGGGGAACGTGGTGAACGACGGGACGCTGGTGGACTTCACCGGGTGCAGCCGGTGGTGGGTCGGGCTTTACGCGGGCGTGCCGGGTCGTGCGTTCCAGGTTTGGAACGGTCAGACTGAGGAGCTGTTATTCGTGAGCGGGTCCCTCACCGACCCGGAATCCGTGCTCGGATGGCAGCTGTTGATCGAGTTGGCCGAGTCGGTGGGCCGAGTCAGGGTGTCGACTCAGCAGGACGACGACGACGACACGGCGGGCGTGGCATGCACGGGGCAGAGGATGATGATGTTGGATCTCGACCATGGAGGAGGCATCGCCTTGGGAGACGAACAAGAGATGGATAGGGGTGTCTTTGTCGACTCGGTTGACGTCAGCAGCAATGGCCTTTTCATGGTTGTCGACAGGGATGGTCTCGCACGTGTATGCCGGGTTCGGACCATGGAGGAGGTGTGCAGTTTCAACGTGCCGCTCGGGGGTGGGCGCTTGCACGGGTCCGTGAATACGGGGTATGCACTCGTGTGCACTGGCGGAGTGGTGCGGGTGTGGGACATAGAGACCGGCGGCCACTTGTATCGCCTCAGAGAGAGGATGGGGCTGCATGCGAACGATCTTGTAGCTGATGATGAACGCGTCGCAGGGTGCTCCAGCGAGACCGGCATTCACCTCTGGAGCTTCTCAGCTTGACCATGGGTTTTCTTTTTTGATTGTTTGTGTATAGCAGAGGAATGGAGGAATGGAGGAATGAGAAAGAAAGTGATGGTTTTAGGTTTCAGTTGCTGTCGTTAGTTTAGCTCATCGTGTGGCATAGGTGTTCTCTGCACCTAATTTTGGGATTTTTGTTCAACGTAGTACAAGGAGGAGGAGGAGGAGAAGATTGCGGTCTGTTCGTGGTGTGGTGTGAGTGAACGGAAGGCAAGGTGGTTTTTTCATCCATCGTACGTACATACACCAGCACTTGCAGCAAAAGCTTTGGCTTTATTATGTTGTACTTTAATTTTTATTTTATGATTATTACTGCAGCTTCTTTTTCATTAGTGGGAAGTGGAGGATAGGCTGTTGTGGCTGATTTGCACTGATGGGGGGAATGTTAACGATGACAAATTTGATTTTATTTGATTCTTGGCTGTTGCTTTTTTCTGGGCGACATGGTGTGGTTGTATGGATGAATGATTAGAAGGAGCCCTCTTTTTGCCATCTTTTCATTGTTTGTTCCCGGAAAGGCATCATATTTTCTTTAGTTGTCCCCAAGAAGATTTGTAAATTTTCTCTTTTTCTCTTTGAAGTAGATTAATGGTGTTAGTGGGCCTGGAATGTGAGAGGTAAATGTCCGTGGGGCACGGACTCTCTCTCTCTTTGTTGTGGAGGGTTATGGTGGGATTTGATAGGTTGTCAGAGTGGATATGGGGAGATTCATTCATCTATCCTTTATGAATCAAAATCAAAGGACAGAGACCAATCATAACGGTCAGACAATGGAAGGGCAAGCTAATTTTATTTTATTTTAATTTTCTTTATTGGGAAAAATCCATATACTATTTTAGTAGCTCAAAAAGGATCTAAAATCTCGTTAGTAATTAGATTGGACTTCTTGCTCTTAACTTTTGTATTTTTTCCTTGAGAAATGCTATTTGTCCTGATCTGGGGACCGATGCCTGTCCCGATGCACATGGGGGAGGAGGGTAAAATATAAAAAAAAAATGCCTACCCATGTGCACCCATGTGCATCGGGACAGGCATCGGTCCCCAGATTCCCCCATGTGCATCGGGACAGGCATCGGTCCCCAGATCGGGACAAATAGCATTTCTCTTTTTCCTTAGTGGAGATATCCTGCGTGTATATTTACCCTTGAGTAGAGATGAAAGTGGGCCAGGCCAAGCCGGGTTTTGAGAGGCCCTAGGTTCAGCCCTAGTATTTTTCAGTAGGCCTAGCTTGGCCCGAGCTCTAGAGAGCTTAAAAAATCGTAGCTCGGGTTCGGCTCTTATTAAGTTATGAGGCCATAGGTTCGGCCCTTTGAGCCCGGCTTGATTGAAGCCCTAGGCTCGGCTTGTGAGCCCGGCCCGTTTTATAATGATATAGCACTAACTGAAAGAAAATATTTTAAGGAAAAAAAAATCTTGTCGGAATTCAAAGAAATCTACATATGCAAACCAGAATAAAAAATGGTCAAATGCATGCATTCATCTCATATTCCCATTCCCATAATTTGGATTGCAGCAATAAAATTAACTAAAATAAGAAAGACTTAATAAAAGCAAATGGAGCCCAGTTCCAACACTCCATAATAGTTCAATTGTAATGTAGATGAGCATTTTCAAACTCCAACAATAATACAAATCAAATTAAATTCCAATAGCATAATAAAATAAAATAAAGTATTCGGCTAGTATCATAAAATAAAGGTTTAAGATTTAGGATTTATAGATTATTTAGTGTTTAGATTTAGGGTTTAGCGTTCATGGATTATTTAGTGCTTAGGGTTTAGAGATTATTTATATTGGATTAAAATTAGGGTTTAAGGTTTAGTGCTTAGGGTTTATGGATTATTTAGTGTTTACGTTTTAGTGTTTAGGGTTTAGAGATTATTTATATTGAATTAAAACTAAGGTTTATGATTTATAGATTATGTTATATAATATATTATTATATACTGTATAGTGTACATATATATAATATATGTATTAATATATGTAGGCCCTAAGGCTTACGAGCCGGACTTCATCAAGCCTAAGTTCAGCCCTTTTAAGCAAACGAGCCTCCTACTAGGCCCTAGCTCGGGCCGAGCCTATAATGGGCCGTTCGCGGGCGGCTCACGGATGGCCCGGCCCACTTTCACCCCTACCCTTGAGGAGTGATATCTCTGCATTTTTTCATTATTACATATAATATCGACTTAAATTATCTTTTCTCATTTATCATCCTTTCGTTTTTTTCAAAGTCATTTTTTGGGCTTTTATGGATTTGTTTTTGCAAACAAAGGCGTTTTCAAACTAAAGCTTGAAAGGTGGACTATGTTAGAGTGGTTCTCGTACATTTTCTGATCCATATTCCTTCGTTGGAGAATGAGCATCGGCATTGACATTTGTCCGATAGCATGCTATGAGCATTTTGATATCACTGTTCATAGTTAAAAGTCAACGAATAGATGTTATTTTGGGACTGTAGATGTTATCGATGCACATGCAAACTACTTGGAGCTGTTAATTTGTTGACATTCCAAGCAATTCTATAGAGAAAAAAATATATCATTATTAATAGAAAGGAGTACACCTCCTTTTGCACTAACAAAGATTTATAAATATAATATAAAAAGATTAAATAAGAAGCAACAAAACTAAAAGAAATGGATTGGAAGCAACCGTGTAACACTTATTGATTATGTAATTAAGTACAATACATAACTTAAATAATGAAATATAGATGAAATGAACCAAGTATCTATGTGTGTATGTATTTTTAGAATATTTTGCAATGGGTAGGTGGGTATGAAATTGCTTTCATATCCCCCTATTACTACTAAGTGACTATGATAAGGGCATTTGTGTGTGTGTGTGTGTAGATGGGCCCGGGCCATTGTCTAAGCATAGGATTAGAAACAAAAGCCGTCATTTTAAGGGCTTATTCAGGGCTGGGCCCCTTTATCTCAGGGCCAAATGGTTAGCAATCGAAAGCGGCAACCTGTTTTTATTTTAGTTTTTTCTTATTGTTTTGGGTGTATATATTTATAGACATCATTTCTCAGCTTGTCTAAATATATTTACATCAATTCAACGTGTTGAATCCCCAACTATTTTCGTTAAAGTCCCTTTAAATTAATCACTTCATTTATTATTAATTTTCTTCTTAATCTGATAAATTAATTAAGTTGCATCATCATCATCATTATAATAATAATAATATTTTAATTTCATCTAGCAAAAAAGTGGTAGTTAGTTTTTTCGTCGATTTAAACTAGGAAAGCTTATGTAATTTACTTGCGGGTTGGGCCAAGAATCAGTTTGACCCACTTGTACAGGGGTACTTTAGACCTTTTCATTTCTTTAAATATCTTTGTAGTTTTTATATCTTTTCAAACGAATGTACCCGACCCTAACAACAACGCTGAAAGAAACCACCCCATCAATCCATAGCCAGACCATCTCTCCACCAAGTACTCCAAATATAAAAAATATAAAAACATGCAGGGTCATTTCAACAAATGTATCAGCATCATCAATTATTAGACAAAACAAGAGATACCCAAGTGAAAAGCAACACCACCACACTCAAACTACCCACAGACAATCCATAGCCAAACCATGTCTCGACCAAGTACTCCAAAGAAAAAAAAAAAAAAACATATATCACTCTTCTACCCATTTTTTGCTCGTTGGTAACTAGTCGTAAACTATGATCTATTGTTCTTTGCCCCTAACCTTTTGCTCGTTGGTAGATGTTCGTTTCCCTCTGATATTCTGGCTGTGGGAGGATCCCTCTGAGATTTAAGGCTCTGTGAGGAACCATTGTGGGTTATATCCAACTCGGTAATACAATTTATTTGAGTCAATGTGGGTTATTTTAATTGAAGTGATATATGGGCTATGGTGGTTTATTTTATTTTTGTTTACGGCTACAGTCACTGTCTTCGAAAACGTTTTTGAAAAGGACAAAGCCACATATCACTTAGTCCTGCTACAGTCATTCATTATTCCTTCAGATATTCTTGTTTGGATTCCTACATCAATCTAGGATTACTTGTTTATCTTGAACTTTATGTATCTAGTTAAATAATTAACTATATATAGCCACAGGTCCTTTTTCTAAGTCATTTGGGTACTAAAATAGATCAAAATCTTAACAATGGATTAGCGAATGTTCTTCACTAACTGTCAGATGATCCTTAGAACATGAATAAATAAATCATAGTCAGCATCTTTAACTACCCTGAATACGAAGCTGAATACGAAGCTTGGGCCAAGAATCTTAGGACTTTTCGGAATAGGGATTTGAGTGGATGTTCAGTGACAACCACTATGGAGTATGTCTGGAAGTAGTGGGAGAGCTTGCGGGAGGTACTGACGAGCTCAAGTGCGAGCTTCTCCAATGGCAGGTATCTCGTCTCGGCATCCAGCAAGGTTTCGCTTGCGTAGTAGATAGACTTTTGCTGCCTATCTTCTTCTCTTACGAGCACCGAGCTCACTGCATGGTCTGAAACTGTCAGATACAAGTATAAGACCTCGCTCTGCGTCGGGGTGGACAACAGGGGAGGTGAAGAGAGGTATCCTTTGAGCTCCTGAAGGGCACTTTCGTACTCTGGAGTCCATTGGAACCTCGAGCTCTTCTTCAAGAGTTGGAAGAAGGGACGGCATTTATCTGAAGCTCTGCTAATAAAGCGGTTCAGTGCTGCTGCCATCCTTGTAAGCCTCTGGACTTGCCTTGCCGTGGTCGGACTTTGGATGGCCTAGATCGTTGAGATCTGCTCGGGATTGGCCTCTATTCCGCATTTGGTGACCAGGCTACCTCGGAACTTGCCCGAGCCGACGCCAAATGCGCATTTGGAAGCGTTCAACTTGAGCTTGTATTGTTTGAGGACGGCGAATGTTTGATGCAGGTCAGTCAAGTGGTCCTGTGACCTTTTAGACTTGACGACCATATCGTCAATGTACACCTCGACCGTCTTGCCGAGCTAGGCCTGAAACATTTTTGTTACCAGTCGCTGGTAAGTGGCACCGGCGTTTTTTAACCCAAAGGGCATCACTTTGTAACAGTAGATGCCTCTGGGTGTTATGAACGCTGTCTTTTCTTCATCGGGCCCATGCATCAGAATCTAATGGTAACCTCAGTAAGCATCGAGGAAACTCATCCTATCATGCCTGGCGGTGGCATCGATCAGCTGGTCTATCTTTGGAAGGGGGAAGCTGTCTTTGGGACAGGCTTTGTTGAGGTCGGCGATGGACCCTCGAAAATCTTCCGTCCTCTCCTTCCGCACCCCGGGGGCTGACCTGGGTCTCTGCGGAGGAGGGAAAATCGCGGGTATCAACATTTTTTGTACGGGTATGCTAGATTTACTTTCTACTTGAAACTTAGAATGGTGATAATCCGGAGATTCACCTTTACAAATAGAAAGGAAATCAATCATTTTTTCTAACTTTTCAAATTGCATAAATATTAAGAAAAGAGACAAGTTTGTTTTTTGAGAATGCCGTAGGAGGCGTTTTTGTTAGTTTGCCGTGAAAGGCGATTTTACAAAACTCATCAAATATGAAAGACAAGAATTGTGATTTATTTTTTGTCTCTTTAAGAAATACAAACTACAATAGAAAAGTAAGAAAATTGATCTAACTTCTCAGGAGATTGTGGGGACACGTTGAGATCGACGGTCGCAAGTCATGTATGGACTTCGCCATCGTCCTTAAAATGAGAACAGTTGATGCTTTGATTCTTCAGCTTCGCTCCTAACCTCAGTTTTTTAAAGGACAAGGGCCAAGAGGAGGTCCTATATTCAATGAAAAACCAAGTAAACGGGCTGAAAAACCTCGTTTAGGCCATGTTGGAGAAGGAGGGGACCTTGGGGGGATGGCCCCCCAAGGGACCTTGATCACCTTGTGGTGCTTCTTGCAGTAGAGCAGCAGGACTTCGTCTTGATTTCTTTGGGAGAAATGCAGAATTTCAAGTCGATGTGTGTATCGATTTGCCGATAGATGTCTCTCTCTTGGAAATGGATCTCCTTTTATAGGCCTTTGATAGCCATGAGGTGATTATGAGCATTGATAGCCATGATGAGAGAATTGATGAGGAGTTACAAATTGATTTTGTAACTCATTTTTAATGGCTTGTGATTAGCCGATGAAGGTAGTGGGCATTTAATTCCCTTTAAGCTTCATGATGATGGGAGTTTCATGGGTTAAATGCCATGATTGCTTGGATTTGTAACTCCCAAATGCTTGAATCTGATTGGGCCGTCCAAAATAATGAGTTAATGACCGCATTAAGTTGTCATAAACGGGTCAATTAACGTCATTAAGTGGTTGCCAAGGCATGTGTAGAGTCGCGGGCCGCGCTGTGCCTTTTGAGGTTCTTCTTGCGATCATCACAGGTGGATCCACGCATTTTTTTATGTCGGATTGCAGTGCAATCTCAGACATTGATTGATGTTGGTAGGCCGGTGACATCTGTCTTGTCGATTTCACGATCGGTCGGACAGAAAGCATACTTTCTTGGTCAGCCGGTTGGCGATCTTGAGGCGATCGGTGATGATTTCATGCTTTTGACGGCGGATCCGAGATGTCGGTGAAGATTAGTCGTTTTCAAGCGTCAAACATTGGATTTTCAGAAAATCACAGAGGCAGGAATGCTCGAAACGCGAAGAGGATCGAAAAACGGGCAATTTGGTGCAAAATCCGGCGACCCGGATTTGCAGGGTCTCCGGGCGACCATGCACCCAGGGTCGCCGGCGACCATAGGGCTTTGGCCCGTTTGGTCGCCGAGCATCGTTTTCGGCCGTTTTTCGTCTTTTTCGTTCCTTTTTTCTTCTGTATTTTTCTTGACATTTTTCCTCAATTATTGACTTGATTTTCTTGGAGAAATCTTGACGAGAACCCTCATGAAATCAGAGCACAAAGTTTCCCATTTTTCGGGAAAGCCGAAGACTTTGTAGCCGATTTTCCGTCAAGAGTCGAAACTAGGTCAAACGATGTCGGAATGACCTGAAAATTGAGGTGAAGCTTCTTGAGCAGTGGATAGGACCAACCATGAGCTTTTATTTGAGTTTTGAAGCCGTTTGGGGTCTCATCGATGCTTGACTTGATTTTGCTACGGGGAAAATGCCGAGCTTTGATATGTGGTCAAACGATGTCCGATTAACTTGAAATTATATGAGGAGCCTATTGTAGTCATTTTGAGACGTTCCATCAGCTCCGTTTTGGATTTCATGGTCCCAGGTTGCTCCGCCGCCGGTAGGCTTGATTTTCTCTCGGAGCATTCAAACGTGGTCAAACGTTGTCGGAATGACCTGAAATTTGACGTGCAGCCTTTTGAAAGCATGTTGAAGCCATTCATGTACTTTGTTTCACGAGTGATGACTTCGGTGGTTCCCGCCGCCGGGAGGCTTGATTTTGCTGCTCGAGCGTTGATGGAGGGTCAAACATTGTCGGTTTGACTTGAAATTTGGAATAGAGCCCTTTGAAGAGATTCTGGAGTCATCCGTATGCTCTGATCGAAGTTTTGGTGTCTTAGATGATGTCGCCGCCGGGAGCGCTTGTTTAGTTATCGGAGCAGTGAAGTTAGGCCAAACGATGTCGGAATGGCACGAAACCACAGGTGTACCCCTCTTTTGGCTGCCTTGAAGGATCTTTCAGTTTCTGTCTGATTCTGACAAAATCTGATGCTTGAAGTAGCCTTGCCTATTTTTAGCAGGATGCAGCTTCACGAGGCTTCTTGATGTTGAGGATACATAGTGACTTTTTTTGTGTCAACAAATGCCCCCTTGAGGTACAACGACGAGTAGCTTTTTGGAGTCGATGTGCCTCGAAGAGAAACTTGGAGGAGAGATTCCAACTTGACCAAGAGTCTTGAGCTTTTTTTTTTTTTTTTTTTTCTTTTTTTTGAATAGCCTTCTGAGTTTCTGGGGGAATTTTATGGTAGTGAGAGGGATCACGTACCATCTCAAGGCAAAGTTTTAAAAATGACATGGGGTGTTTGGATTTTGGATTCTGGATTTTGGTTTTTGACCTTGTGACCTAACAAGCTGTATGTGGCAGGTTAGGGGGTCGAGGTTTGATTTTGATTTTGACCTTGTGACCCAACAAGCTGTATGTGGCAGGTTGGGGGGTCAGATTTGGGTTTTTGGTTTTGGTTTGGTTTGGATTTTGATTTTTGTTTTGGTCTTGTGACCTAACAAGCTGTATGTGGCGAGCTAGGGGACCGGAATTTGGTTTTGTGAAATGTCAATTTCAAGATTTTGGCTCAATTTGGTTCATGAGGTTGGATGGTTTGATTTTTGGAAACTCATGAGGCTTTCTTTTTTTTTTTTTTTTTTTTTTTTGAATGGTCTCATCAACTCAAAAGAGGCATGGGACTTTTTTGCTCTTTTTTCTTTTTTTTTTTGCTCTTGGTAAGAGGAATATTTTGACTAAAAGCCACTTTTAGTGCCTAGGTGGTCAAACCTGGCTCATATGGGCTAACCCATGGGACCTTAGGCTTTGAAGATGGCTTAGATCTCACATGGTGTCATATTTGTAGAGAATATCTAAAAATATCTCTTTTGTGTAGAGAATATCTAAAAATATCCTTAGTTGGAGAGAATTTCTCAAGTTTTCTTTTTGTGGAAAGATTCTCTCAAAATATCTCTCTTTTGGGAAAGTAACTAAATTTTAGTACTTACCTCTTTTTTTTCTCCTTGTTTCCTCTTTCGGCTTGCTCTCTTCTATAAAAGCAAGAGGGTTGTTTCTTTTGCTCCATTACTTTCTTTTTGCAAGAAATCTTCAAGAGTGCTCTCCAAGATTAGAAGTGCTTTTTTTTTCTTCTTCAAGGATCTTCAAGCTTTTCTTTTTCTTCTCCATCAATGGCTTCAAGTAAGTTTTCTTCCTCCACAAGAATCTCCATTGTAGAAGTAGCTTCTTCATTTTTTTTCTTCTCTTATTCTTTTTCTTTTCTTTTCTTTTTTTTCTTCAAGCATGTTTTCCATTTTTTTTTCGTGCTTCTTCTTCTTGTTTTTTTTTCTTTTTCTTTTTTTTTCTCTTCTTTTCACGGTTTTCTTTTTTTTTTTTTCACCGTGTATATGTTTTTTTTTCCACACGCTGACTTCTTTTTTTTTTTTTTTTGTCAGCGATTTTTCCCTTTTTTTTTCTGTTTTCATGCTGATTTTTTTTTGTCAGTTTTTTTTTTTTTTTTTTTTTTTTTTTTTTTTTTTTTTTTTGCTGCTTGTTTTTTTTTTTCTTTTTTCTATTTTTCTTGGCTGTACGGACAGCCTGCCACGTGGCAGTGGGCCACGGCCTGTGGGCCAAATATATATATATATATTTTTTTTGCTGAGATTTTTTTTTCTCTCTCTTTCTTTTTCTTTTTCTTTGTTTGCTGACCATGATAATGAGGCTATGCAATTTCAATATGTATGCATTTTTTTTTTGATGCATCAAGATAGAAGGCTAGAGTCTCTAGGTCAAGCCAACATGATTTTTGACTTAGACAAAGTTTGATTGGTTTTGACCAAATTGGGTTGGAATTGGTCAAATTTTGGTCAAGGTTTTCCTAGTATCTAATGCATGATGATATTCTTTGATGCATGATTTTTGGTAAATGGACTTGGAAGCATGATGATGCATACCTGAAAATCTTTTGCAAGTATTGGGATTTTGAGTTCGCAGCGATGTTGAGGTCTTTCTCGGTCTTATTGGATTTTGAGGAAGTTTGCAATTTTTGGATTCTGAAGCTCGCAGCAATGTTGAGCTCTTTTTTAGATTTTCCGGAAGTTTGATGAGATTGGCTTGTTCTCGCAGCGATGTTGAGTTCGAACCTTCTTTGAGAATTCTCCACTGACTATGAGCTCGCAGTGGTGTTGAGCTAATCTTTAGGCTTCTTGTCTTTTTCGGAGTATTTTCCTTTTCTTCAGAATTGCCCCGGAACCATGTCAAAATTTTGCTAGGATTTTTGTAGCAGAATTCTGTCATTTTGATGTTGATTGATCTTTTCTCTTTCATCTTTTACAGGTAGTTCTTCTAGAACGAACAAGCGTAAAGGTCCTGTTACTGACGCACCTCGTCAGTCTGCTAGATCTTCCAATGCGGCTATTCAGCAGGCTTGGGAGAAGGTCCAGTTCGTGGAGAAGAACTTGGAAGAATGCGATTCCTTCAATCGTGATGAGATGAAACAACGATTGATCGCTCTCAAAGATGAGGAGTTCTATAAGATCATGGTAAGCAGCCGTCCTTGGGTTACGGATGATCAGAGCGTTGTGCTCAAGCCTTCCTTCTTCTTTGGTGATGCAGTTCCCGATGACTTGACATACCAAAGGAGATGTTTTCAGTTCCCTTACGCAGCAGATGGTGAGGAAAGAACTATTTCTACCCGGTCGACTTTCGATCGGACCATCTCGATCCTAAGCCTTTCTCCCACGTGCCCTAAGAGGGAAGATCCTCCGAGCTGGGTGAAGAGGACTAGTGTGATCAAGACCGGGATTTTTGTTGGCGGCCCTTCCGATTTTGCAGAAGAGCCACCTGTCCGTATGGACATGTTGATGCCAGCCAGTGGATACCAAAGTTCTGATAATCCATTGGTCGATTTGAGACCGGTGGGCCTTGGTGTTTTTCGGGGTGACGGCAGCAATTGGGTGAAGCCTTTTCGACTTCTTGGCCGTTTCAGTGCTGACTCGAGCTGGGAGTCATGGACTGATCATACCCTGAGGATTGGCAAGGCCGTTCTGCCGGAGGCCGAGATTTTTGATGCGGTTCGCGCTTTTCGGCAAACAGTTGTTTTCTCCAATGAGGCTTTCATGGCCATGCTGGAGTCATTCCTTCCACAAACCAACACCTTCATTGTGACGAATGGTGAGATTGGTTTTTCTTTGAAGGAATTGAGCGCCATCACCGGGTTGCCTATCCTAGGCAAACTCTATGAGGAGTTTATGCCTATTGACAGCGTCCTTGAGGAGCAATCTGAGGAGTTTAGGCTTGTGTACTTTCAGCTTGTTGCCTTCTATGATTTTTTGAAGGAGAAGGAGGGCTCGAAAGTTAGATGCAGCAGTTGGAGAAGTTGTAGCTCCAACTTTTTTGACAGCGGGGATTCTTTTGATGGCATGGCCCAAGATGCTAGGGCTAAAGCATCAAGTTTGAAGAAGATCGCCGCCGTGCAAGAAGATTTAAAGAAGTTCTTCGCAAACACGGATGCCATTTGTCCTGACATTACGTTGCGGAGAGATCTCGCTGTTTACCTCACTTACTGGCTAGGTGAGGCTGTTTTTATTGGAGGAGATGGAACGCACATTAGGCCGCACTGTATTTTTCCGGCTTGTCAGATGGCGTTTGGAGAGCGGCTGGCTTTGGTACCTGCTCTTTACTCCTATTTGTGTACCGAACTTCAGGCTGCTGCTTTCCTGGTTCGGCTTGGGCTTCCCATGAACAGGGTATTTTCTGCCCACATCTTCTATTCGTGGTATGTATACCACTGTCCTAGCTTCCATCGTTTGGGAGTTGCACAGGACGAATATCCTTTTATGATTCGTTTGGCTAGAGGGACAGCCGTTCCCGAATCACTTTTGTCTGCCCGTTTGAGGATCCGACGATTTAGGGACGTCGAGATTGGGCAGTCTTCGGTGAAGCTTTCTCCGGGTTTGCGGAAGAAGGCTTTTGACTTTGGTGTCTCCCGTGATTCGACCAGGGTAGGGTCGGGAAGACACTATGCTTTGATAGACACGGAGAAGAGATGTCTCTTCAACATACGGATTGGTAGGATGGTGTACCGTAGACATCTTTTCGTCGACATCCAACCGTATGTCCCTTTGCATTTTGCATTGCAGCTTGGCTTCTCTCAAGGCGTTGTTGGAGCGCCTTCCAGCATGGTGAAGTGTTTTGGAGGTTTGCAGGATGGGAGAAATGCATGGGCTTTTTATAGTGCTGAGGGCACTACCGCCATGATTTCCTATCCTGAGCTGTCCACCTTCCGGACTGCTGGCTTCACGAAGTGGTTCGTGGAGAGCTTCTCAGTGTACCGGGGGCTTTCCAAGAAAGAGCTCGATGTCAAGCAATCTCCTGGGAAGGGTCTTGGCAAATCGGATGGTGTCCGTCGGGAGGAAGTTTTGGCCTTCCTTTCTGGAGAGAAGCATAAGATAGGCTTTCTCAATGAGCAGGACGTCATCAGATCAGGAGCTGCACAAAGGATTCCTGGTGAGGTCTTGAGACAGATGGAAGAGGAGGAGGCCGAGATCAATGCTATGATACAGGCAGAGCATACGAAGGCGTCCATGGATTCTACTGAGAAAAGTAGACCATCCAGTGAGGACTCTAGCGGGAGGCCTGATGTTGATAATGGGGCAGGATCGTCAAGCAGATTGACCCGTCGTAGCACGAGGAAGAGAGGACAACGCTGAAATATGAAACGGCACGATAGTCCTTTTGATATTGAAGTTCCTCTCACCATTGTTAAGGAGGTGTCTGAGGATGCTGACGAGCCTCCGGGGAAGAGGAGTAGAGAAGAGGAGACAGCTGGTATGATCCTCTTTCTTTTTTTTATTTCTTCTTTTCTCTTGTGAGAGATTTTTTTTTTGTTTTGATCTGCTGCTTTTTTTTTTTTTTTTTGCAGAGGATGATGACCTGGTGATGCTCGAGGTTCCTGCCGATGAAGCGATAACGGATCCAGTCGTAGCATCTAAGGAAGAGCCCAGGGACTCTGGAGTGGTTCCAGAACCTTCAACTGGTATGATTGTTTTGGCTTCTTTTTTTTCTTCTTTTTGTTTGTGCTGTCATTTGCTAATATGTAGCTGACTTGCCAGAGGATTCTGACGATTTCGAGCCATCCATGGACGCAACTTTTGACGATGCTTCGGATGAGCTCAGAGAGGCAGAGAGTACTCCGCCGGTTGTTGAAGCAGGTATTTTTGCAATAATAATCTTGATATATTTTTGACAAGGACAAGATTATATTCATACCTTTTTGTCTTTTCCTTGACAGACTGTGGAGGAGCAGGAGAGTTTCCTCTGTCTTCCTCAGAGGCAGAACAGGGGATACCTGCGGCTGATGCAGAAGTAGGGACTTCTGCTTCCTTCAATGAGTCAGCTTCTTCAATTGGAAAGAGTTTATTGATTACTTTTCCAATGGAGCATAACGTGGGCAGTCGGGCACCAGAGCACGGCGAATACTCATCTGCACCGCACCTTCAATATGCAAGGAAGGTGTTGAAGACTATCTTGAGCTCATGGGTTGAGACTCTTTCTTCAGGTCACTTGGAAGCTGGTTTTGGCATGATCAAGCATGTGCAGGACATGCTTGCTGATAGCAAAGAAGTCGGTCTGGACATCGCAAGTGCCAAAGATTTTGTTGAGGAGGTCATCACCTTAGGGAACAAATGGACTGAGACCAAGAGTTTCCCAGATGGTGACTTCTTTAATGAGATGTTCATAAAGCCATCCAGCAAAGTCAAAACTGAGCTGACTGAGGTCACGAAGACTCGGAGGCAGATCGTTCGGGAGAAGAACGTTATCGAGTTATCCATTATGGGGCTGAAGCAAGACTTAGACCGCCTTGATAAGGAGGTTGGCGAGGCTAGGCAGCGTCTTGAGCTTTTGGAGGAAGAAGCCGCTGCCAAATGGACAGCCATTGTGGAGGCTCGTGACAAAGAAGGGATCCTCATTCGCCAGGTTGAGGAAGCTGAAGGTAATGTCCGGAGGAAGACTCAGGAGCATGAGCAGTGGCAAGTCCTCTGGGAAGAACTTCCTCGTGCTGCAGATGGGTCGCGGCATTCGGTCGCGTTTTATGGGAACATTTTGAAGAAGCGTGGCCTAAAAACTTTGGAAGTTAAGGCCAAGGGTCTGCTTGAGGAGTTGAACCTTTGGTTGAAGACCATGCTAGATTGAGCTCTTGAGTTATAACAAACTCTCTTTTCTTCTTCTTTTTTTTGGTACCTCCATGTATAAACAATTTTGGTACTACATTTTTGTATCCCCTTCTTTTCACTTAAACCATTTTTTTTTGGTAAAAGCTGATGGGAATGTTTGTTTGAGAATTTGATCAAAAGGTTTGTCATTTTGTGAAAATATTTTGTCAAATAATTGTTTTGGGCATGAAAACCAAAGTTTTTTTTTTGTTTGTGGCATGAGAGCCAAGTTTTTTTTCTATTTGTGGTATGAGAGCCAAGGTTTTTGGATGGCGTGAAAGCCGATTTTTGGAATGGTATAGGAGCCGAATTTTAAGATGGCATGAAAGCCCAAGTTTTTTTCTTTGTTTTGTTTTGGCATAGGAGCTAGATTTTTGAAAACCAAGTTTTGTTTTGTTGGCATGAAAGCCGATTTTAGCGTTTATAGCCGAATTTTTTTTTGTTTTGGCATTTATAGCCGAATTTGGCGTTTATAGCCGGATTTTGGCGTTTATAACCGCTTTTTTGCGATTATAGCCGGATTTTGGCGTTTGTAGCCGAATTTTGCTTTCTTTGTTGTTTGTTTTGTTTTGGCATGGAAGACAGATTTTTGGAAACCAAGTTTTTGTTTTGTTGGCATGAAAGCCGATTTTGGCGTTTATAGCTGATTTTTGGCGTTTTATAGCCGGATTTTTTTTTGTTTTGGCATTTATAGCCGAATTTGGCGTTTATAGCCGGATTTTGGCGTTTATAGCCGAATTTTGGCGTTTTATAGCCGGATTTGGTTTTCAAAATGCAGGTATCGACTAAATGTCGCCTCCCCGCTGAATGGTCTTGCAAGTATCGATGGAATGTCGCTTCCTTGCTCATTCGGTTTTCGAGTATTGATGGAATGTCACTTTCTCGCGGGTTGTGTTTGCGAGTATCGATGGAATGTCGCTTCCTCGCGGATTAGGGTGCAAATATCGACTAAGCGTCACTTCCCTGCTTTTCCCAAAACTTTTGGTTTTGCGAGTATTGACTTGATGTCGTTTCCCCGCGATTTTTGAAATTTGAGGTTTTCTCGAACCATTTGAAATTTGGGTTGTGGATATCAATTGGAATATTGCGTCTCCACGATTTTGAAATTTGAGGTTTTGCAAGTATCAAATGGGGTTCGCTTCCTTGCGATTTTTTGGGTTTTGCGAGTATCGACTGAATGTCGATTCCCCGCGGTTTTTTTTTTTGCTTTGGAAGTATCGAATGGGGTTCGCATCCTTTCGATTTTTTGGGTTTTTGGAAGTATCGAATGGGGTTCGCATCCTTCCGGTTTTTGGGTTTCGTGAGTATCGACTGAATGTCGCTTCCCCGCGGTTTCTAACAAACCATTTTTTTTTGTTTAAAGACACGAGGGTCATAAATTTTGACTTATAACCATTTTTGTTGTAAAAGCCGGGGCGAACTAGGGTGAAAGTTCCTGAGTCCTGGTTTTTGTTTCAAACTATGAATTTTTGGGTTCAAGGATCGAAAATTTTGGTTAAGTCTGGGAAGAGGCTCATAAACTTGGATTTTTTGGATTTTGATTTTTTTTAAACAATGAAACAATGAAAGTAAGCATTGTTTTGAGAGAGTTTTTTTTTTTGGAAACTTCAACATAGAGATGAAAATTTCAAAAGGGGTGGGTTTGACGAGCAAGTACCTTGGAAATAGGCTTTGGCCGTGTAGATATCGCTCTGACCCGTTTGAGGAAGTCTTCAAGGGTAGTACCGTTTCAAGAACTTTCCGTTGATGGGCAGCATACATCTGTCCCCTTCCATGTTTAGAAGAGCGTATGCGCCATTGGAGAAGACTTTGTCATGACGAAGGGTCCCTCCCATTTTGGTTCAAATTTGCCTTTGGATTTGTGGGCAAAGACTATGGGTCTTTTTACTGCAAGAATCAAGTGGTACTTTCTCTGAATGTGCTTGCCTTTCTTGTGATTCCGGGGCTCTTTACACTGTGCTATCGCACCTGTGTTGTCGCAGTGCATGACAATCAGTTTTTCTGCTGCGGAAACAACTCCTAATTCCAAAAGGAATTTCCTGAGCCATACTGCTTCCTTTGCAGCTTCCGCTGCCGCCACATACTCTGCTTCCATGGTAGAGTCAGCAATACAATCTTGCTTAACACTGATGGAACGCACTCCGAGGCGCCGTTGGGGCGGCTACCGGGGTCGGCGGAACGTGGGAGTCCGTCGGGTCCGACCCTTTCGCGCCCTGGCGGGCCCTGAAGCATGCATCAACATTTCTTTTATGTGGGTGTGCCAGATTTTCTATTTTACTTGGAATTGCAAGTGGTAATCCGGAGATCAACCTTCGCAAGTAAAAAGGAAATCAACTTCTTTCAAGTTTTCCATTGCACAAATATTTAAGAAAAGAGACATTTTCTTGGTTTGCCGTGAAAGGCGATTTTGTTTGGCATTTATAGCCGATTTTGGCGTTTATAGCCGATTTACAATTCTCATCAATAATGAAAGACAAGAGTTGTGATTTTTGTCTCTTTTAGAAAAATACAAACTACAATGAAAAGCAAGAAAAGGAAGATCTAACTTTTCAGGAGATTGTGGGGGACTCGTTCAGATTGACGGTCGCAAGCCATGTATGGGCTTCGCCATCATCCATGCAGATGAGAACAGAAGATGCTCTTGATTCGCTTGGCTTGGCTATAACCTCAGGTTTTTAGAGGACAAAGACCAAGAGAAGGTCCTATGTCCAATAAAAAGCTAAGTAGACGGGCTGAAAAGCCACGTCTAAGCCATTGGAGGCAGCGGGAGAAGGCAAGGACCTTGGGGGGGTGCCCCCCAAGGGACTTTTGTCACCTTGTAGTGGTGGCCGGTGCAGAACTTCAGCAGAGTTTTTTTCTCTCTTTTTTCTTTCTTTCAGATCTCTTTCTGATCTTTTTTTCTGATCTTTTTTCTGATCTTCTGATTTTCTCCTCTTTTTTCCGATCTTTTTTTTTCCGATCTCCATTTCAATGGAATGCTCTCCTATTTATAGGCTTTTGGTAGCCATTTAGGAGGGTTTATGAGCCTTAATGGCTTTAATGGGAGGAGTTACAAGATTTATTTCTTGATTTTGTAACTCCTTTTTCCTTGAATCTGATTGGCCGATGGAGATTAAGGGCTTTTAATCACCTTAATTACCATAATGGAAGGAGTTTCATGGTTTAAATGCCATGAATCAATTGACTTGTAACTCCCAAATGCTTGCTTCTGATTGGGCCGTCCAAAGAAATGAATTAATGACTGCAATAAAGCTAGTCAATTAACCACATTAATTGGTCGCCGAGCAGTCGAAGAGTCGCGGGCCATGCCGTGTCTTCTGGAATTCTTCTGGCGATGATCATCGATGGATCTACATGCTGATCGACATCAGATGAACATGTAACTTCAGACATTGATAGCTAAGAGTGGGCCGGTGACATCTGTCTTGTCGATTTCACGATCGGTCGGACAGAAAGTGCACTTTCTTGGTCGACCGGTTGGCGATCTTGGAGCGATCAATGATGATTTTATGCTTTTGACGGCGGATCCGAGATGTCGTCGGATATGAGTCAATTTAGAGCACTAAAAATCACATTTTCAGGAAACCACAGGGGCCAAAGTGCGCGAAACGCGAAAAAAAATGGAAAAAACGGGTCACCGGCGGAAAATCCGGTGACCCGGACCTCCATGGTCGCCGGCGACCATGGACCGGCGACCATGGGCCATGGTCGCAGGGGCCTGCGACCATGGGCCATGGTCGCAGGGGTCTGCGACCCTGGGGGATTTTTCCCCTTCGGAGCCCGTTTTGCGGTCGTTTTGAGTTCTTTTTCGTCGCCGTTTTCTTCTGTATTTTTCTTGACATTTCTTCTCATTTATTGGCTTGATTTCCCTGTAGAAAACTTAATGAGAATCCTTGCATTTTTAGAGTGCAAAGTTTCCAATTTTCCGGGAAAGCCGAAGACTTTGTCGCGTAGAGCTGCTGATTTTCCGCCAGAAGCTGAAACTTGGTCAAACGATGTCGGAATGACCTGAAATTTGAGGTGAAGCCTCCTGAGCAATAAATAAGACCAACCATAGGCTTTTGTTTGAGTTTTGAAGCCGTTTGGGGTCCCGTCGATGCTTCACTTGATTTTGCTGCGGGGAAAATGCCGAGCTTTGATATGTGGTCAAACGATGTCCGATTGACCTGAAATTTGACGGGGAGCCTATTGGAGTCATTTTGAGACGTTCCATGGGCTCCGTTTTGGATGTCATGGTCCCGGGTTGCTCCGCCGCCGGTAGGCTTGATTTTCTCTCGGAGCATCGAAACCTGGTCAAACGTTGTCGGAATGACCTGAAATTCGACGTGCAGCCTTTTGGAAGCATGTTGAAGCCACTCATGCACTTGGTTTGATGAGCGAAGGCTTCGGTGGTTCCCGCCGCCGGGAGGCTTGATTTTGCTGCTCGAGCATTGATGGAGGGTCAAACGTTGTCGGTTTGACTTGAAATTTGGCATAGAGCCCTTTTGAGACATGCTGGAGTCATCTGTAGGCTTTGATCGAAGTTTTGACGTCTCCGATGATGTCGCCGCCGGGAGCTCCCGTTTAGCTGTCGGAGAAGTGAAGTTAGGCCAAATGTTGTCGAAATGGCCCAAAACTTCATGTGTACTCTTCTCTTGGCTATCTTGAAGGATCTTGCAGTTTTTGTTTGATTCTGACAAGATTTGAATTTTTGGAGAAATTGCATTGCCTATTTATGGCAGGTTGCGACTTCATGCAGCTTTCTTGATTTGAAGAGGCAAAGTGACATTTTTGGTGTCAACAAACACTCCTCCATGAAATAGCCCCTCCCGATAGAGTAAAAACATATCCTGAGGTTGACTTTCTGGCATCCGTATCTGATTGGAAATCTGAGTCTGTATACGCCAAAGGCGTTAAATCATCTGCTCGATAAGTCAACATATAATCTTTTGTTCTCCGAAGATACTTGAATATATGTTTCACAGCTGTCCAATGCATAGGTCCAGGGTTTGACTGATATCTGCTAACCATGCCGACGGCAAAGCAAATATCTGGTCTAGTACATAACATAGCATACATGAGACTTCCAACAGCTGATGCATATGGAACTCTCTTCATGTTCTCTATCTCATCAGGTGTCTTAGGACATTGATCTCGAGATAGTGGTAGTCCATGTCTAGAAGGTAGCAAGCCCTTCTTGGAGTCATGCATGTTAAACTTGACCAATATCTTCTCAATATATGAAGATTGCGATAAGGCTAACATCTTATTCTTGCGATCTCGCAGGAGCTTGATCCCTAAGATGTAGCTTGCCTCACCCAAATCCTTCATCTGAAATTGAGATGAAAACCAAACCTTTGTGGATGATAGTGCACCTACATCGTTTCCAATGAGCAATATGTCATCTACATATAGGACCAAAAATATGACTGCATTACCACTTCCTTTCTTATACACACATGGTTCATCAATGTTTTGATTAAAGCCAAAAGATTTGACTGCCTGATCAAACTTGATGTTCCATGCTCTAGATGCTTGCTTAAGTCCATAAATGGACTTCTTAAGTTTACAGACCATGTTCTCTTGGCTACTAGCAATGAAACCTTCTGGTTGCATCATATAGATGCATTCGTCAAGACTTCCATTAAGAAAAGCTGTCTTGACATCCATTTGCCATATCTCGTAGTCATAATGACATGCGATGGCCAAGAGAATCCTTATGGACTTGAGCATAGCCACTGGTGAAAAGGTTTCCTCATAATCGATACCCTCTTTCTGAGTATATCCTTTCGCCACCAGTCTTGCTTTGAAGGTTTCCACCTTCCCGTCCACTCCTCTCTTCCTCTTGTAAATCCACTTACATCCTATGGGTTTGATCCCTTCAGGTGCATTTACAAGTTCCCAGACTTGATTGGAATACATGGAATCCAATTCAGATTTCATTGCTTGCTGCCACATGTCAGCATCTATATCCGTTACTGCTTCATCGTAACTAGTAGGATCCTCAACCATATCCTCAGAGTCTGTCTTTAAAGACACTCCTAGATATCTATCTGGTTGTCTAGGAATTCTCCCACTACGACGAGGCTCCGGAGTATTTAAAGGAATATCCGGTCCATCTACTGTTGCTGGATCTGGTACAGATGTTATAGGGGATTCAGGAAGAATCTCCTCAAGAGTTTCTGTACTACTAAGCTCTTGATGCATCATACAATCATCCTCTAAGTATCTAGCATGAGTGCTGATGAGCACTTTTTGCTCCTTTGGATGATAAAAGATGCCACCTCTTGTTACCTTAGGATACCCAATGAAGTAGCACATTTCCGATCTGGGTTCTAGCTTGGTAGCTTTATCATTCAGTACATAAGCTGGACAACCCCAAATGTGGATATGTCTCAAACTAGGTTTTCGACCTGTCCACATTTCTTGCGGTGTCCTAGGTACTGACTTAGATGGTACCAGATTTAAAATGTATGCTGCTGCTTCTAAGGCATATCCCCAAAAAGATATAGGTAGGGTTGCATGACTCATCATGGACCTTACCATATCAAGAAGAGTACGGTTTCTTCTCTCTGCCACACCATTTTGCTGGGGTGTACACTGTGCAGACAACTGAGACACAATCCCTAGTTGTGTGAGGTACTCCTTGAACTCACCTAGGAGGTATTCGCCACCTCGATCTGATCGAAGGGCTTTGATATGTTTCCCTAGTTGTAACTCCGCTTCAGCCTTGAATTGTTTGAACTTATCAAACGCCTCAGACTTGCGTCGCATCAAATAGACATATCCATACCTAGAGTAATCATCGGTGAAGGTGATGTAATACTCATATCCTCCTCTTGCTAGTTTGTTCATAGGACCACACACATCAGTGTGAACCAATTCTAACAACTCATTTGATCTTAGTCCCTTTCCAGAGAATGACCTTTTGGTCATCTTTCCCTTGAGACATGATTCGCACTGAGGAAAAGGTTCGAAATCTAATGAGCTCAAGGGCCCATCTTCTACCAACCTCTGAATCCGTTTTAGGTTAATGTGACCCAAACGTAAGTGCCAAAGATAGGTGTCATTGGTTGAAGATACCTTCCTCTTAAGGGAAGTAGAACTTTCTAGTTGTACATTATGCAGTGTGGGAGCAATAGGATTTATATAAAATAAGTTATCATGTATTCTACCGGAACATATAATATTTCCATCTCTACTGATATCAACACCAGAATGGAAAGAAACTGAATAATTAAATTCAATAAGTCTGGAAACAGAAATTAAATTCTTCCTCATGTCCGGAACATAGAAAACATTATTTAAAATCAAAATCCTATCATTAGAAAAATGTAGAGAAACATTTCCCACTGCAACCGCCCAAACTTTAGCTCCAGTTCCAACTCTAAAGGCAAACTCCCCTTTCTCAATTTTCTGCATTATTTGAAACCCCTGCAACGAATTGCAGATATGATTAGTGGCTCCAGAGTCTACTATCCACGAGTCAGTAGAATCAACCACTAAACAAGTTTCAATGAAATAAGAAAAAGATGTACCTTTATTAACCGAGCCTTTGAGCTTGGGACAATCTTTCTTCCAATGACCTTTGAGGCCACATTTGAAGCATTTCCCTTTGGGCTTATCATCTGTACCCTTGTCCTTTCTATTACCAGCATTGCCCTTTTTCTGTCCCTTTCCCTTGATCTTCTTCTTCTTCATCTTCTTCCCTTTCGGGTTCAGATGAGAGGAAGACTGGAAAAAATGGGCTTGGGCCTTGGGCTTCATGATGGCCTCTGCCGCCTGGAGTTCCTTCATTAACTCCGCAAGGGTCATGTCCATCTTGCTCATATTGAAATTGAGCTTGAACTGATTGAAGGAATCCGGCAGAGTTTCTAGAATCATATCGGTTTGACTCTCTCCATCAATCTCAGCCCCTAGAATCTCAGCTACATTGAAACAATCCATCATCTTGAGCATATGATCTCTGACAGGTGTTCCTTCAGCCATTCTAGTATTCATGATGGTCCTTATAGCAGCTTGCCTAGCTGGCCTGCTCTTGTCTGCGAACATTTCTGACAAGGACATCATGATTTCGTAGGCTGTGTCCATATTCTCGTGCTGTGTTTGCAACACGTTGGACATGGAAGCGAGCATGTAGCATTTAGCCATGTTGTTCGCTTTCTTCCACTTCCTTTCAGCCTCTAACTGGTCTTCAGTAGAATTGGGATCAATATCAGGACAATTTTCTACCAAGACATACTTGTACTCCTCAGCAGTGAGTACTATGTCAAGATTTCTCTTCCAATCTACGTAATTAGGGCCGGTCAACTTGTTCTCACGAAGAATACTCATCAACGGGCTAAAAGAATCTTTACCCATCTCTCTCTGGATATAAAATGGTTTATAATTAGACAGGCAGTATATATGTAACATGCATATGGTGCTTGTTATAAAAGGAAAAACATGCACAAAACTTTTTACATTATTTCAACCCTAAACATAATGTATCAGTGTTTCAACCTCCTCATAAACCCTCCATCGAAAGGATGGCCGAGCCTACAGTAACGTTGAATTAAGCTCTTCTTATTTGGATTATCACTATCTGGATACATATCCAGTGACAGTCCAATCACTGATTGGTTTGACCTCATAAGACAAATAACTCTATCTCCTTGAAGAGATTATTACCGCCTTATGTCAAGTGTATTACCATCTCTTATGAAAAATTCCCAGAATGTCCAAATCTAGAAGTGAGCTTTGGTAAAGAACTCCACCGAAGGGATGGCCGCTCCCACCAACACTTCATTGACATTCTATAGAAGTGATCTTTAGTAAAGAACTCCACCGAAGGGATGGCCGCTCCTACTAACACCTCATTACGAATATTCACTTTAGTTCACTCACTAACCCATTGAAGTGGTCTTTAGTAAAGAACTCCACCGAAGGGATGACCGCTCCCACTAACACTTCTAATGAGATTAATATGAACCGAGAATGGAAAGTCGTGGGGTTTTTCCTAAACCCCTCTCCCACTTGATAATTTATCACTAGGGTTTATAAACTTTCCTTTGATCTTTACTTCGTTTTCTCAAAAGCTCTTTTTAAAACTAGCAAACTTGGTTAATTAAATTCATGACTCAATGACTCAAGTCATCTTGAAAGTAAATAACCTTTGCATTAAAACATTTGAGAAAAACCCTTAATAGAATCAAAAACCTAATTAGGGTTTTGGGGAACCCTTAGGTAGCATCTAATTAGATTTTGAGTTTAGTCTATTTTGGAAACAAAGGGTGCCAACCCTATCCAATTTTAAACCTTAGACAATTAGAAGGTGCTGGTCTAAGTTCCGTTTAAAACCAATTGACCAAACAAAAACATACTAATTTTAGAAAGATGGCATTTTTAGATCCTAATGGTGGCCATGTTTCTAGGTGACAATTATAGCAATTATATAAAGCATTCAACCATGCATTCCATATATAAAAGCAAATAAAAGTATGCAATCCTTGATGGCTCCCTGTCCTTAGGATTTCAAATCCTAATCGAATTAGGACTCCTCATGCATCTAGAAGTCTTGACTCCTTCATCTCCAAGGATTCCAATTTCTTGCAACCTTCTTGTCTTGAAACTTTCCTTTTCATGCTTGTGTCCATAAATAAATTTATACAAGCAAACCCATGAAAAACAAAACAAAAATTACATTGGAGATTTCTATGCTTTTCAAAAAAGCTTACATCAAGACTAGTTGGAATAAAATTAAGAAAACTTTACAACTTCCTATGATCGCTAACTGCGCAATCGTACACTTTCCAACTAATAAAACAAACATCCAAATCCACATAACATACATGCGAACCATCAAGGATGCTAATTATGGCTGCAACCAAATAGGTTAGTGCATAATGTACAACATGATTCAGATCTGGAAAAATTAATTCCAGCCATCCAAACATAACCAGCATACAAAAATACAGCACTAATACAAATCTGAAATAAATTTCAGCAGGGTGCCACCATGCCCCTTCTAATCTAGGATTAATAAATCACATCATGGGATCATGATTTCGCATGGAGTGGCTCTGATACCACTGAAGGAAACCGCGATTCAGATCTGAAACTTCTCATATAGAGACAACTATGGCTGATACAAAGCATGACAGATTTTAAAAAAATCTGATTTCTGCACTATGCAGCGGAAATCAGCCATAAAGAATCGCGTAGAAACTCCATGAAATCATAATCAACATGTGTCTAATTAAAAGGAGATTATAGAAGACTATTACCTCAAAGATTTGCAAGCTTTAAACCTCTGAAAATCTGATGCAAAAGGGACAAGATCAGGTCTGCAATCAGCTACTATGCTGCAGGAATTTCTGCAGGAATTATTCTTCTTCTAATCTTCTCCTCTATCTCACTTCCAAATCTGATTGGCTAAGGTGGTGGAACCTTAATCTAGGTTTTTGAGATGAGTTTCTAGAATCATATGAGATGGAAATCTCCTCAAGAAAGAAGAGAAACAAGGGCTCCACGTTTTGGGCTTTGTTCTTGTGTTTTAAGGTCATTCACGCCCAAGGGAAGCTTCCTCCTTTTATGAAGATTGCAAGGAATCCTTTCCCATTAAGTCTCTCCTACTAATTCTCTTAGAAGTCCTAAAAGGAAAGCTCAATCCTAAGATTAATTTCCTCTTAGAAACAATCCAAATTAGAAAAGGAAACTATGATGAATATCCCTTAAACTTAGCAATTAGTAATCCTAGTTGTGCAACAATTACTAATTTAAGTTTCTAAGGGAAACTCTATTATAGGAATACTTATCCAAGGAGGAGTCCAACCTTCCAAGTAGAGAGACCTACTCAAAGTTGGAGACCCCACACTAAGAAATCCCTATGTTGGACGTCCCACATGCTATGGCCCACACTATGGCCCACATGTCCATAATTTGTCTAGAATTAAATTCATGTATGCCATCAAGGCCTATTTGAATTTAAATTTAAAATTATTTTTCCATAAAATAATTCAACCTCATCTCCTAATCATATTAGGAAACCATGCCAATATAGGAAAGTGACTAGAGAAGGGACCAAAAGACATATTTGCCCTTGGCTCCCAAAATGACCAAAATGTCCATGCTAAACCCATAGCAACATTAAGACCATTTTAACCTTAACTCATTCCACTAGAGAGTTATGGTTGCACTCCAGGGACAAATATTAAGTATGAAATAAGCTTGTCATAAAATGACTGTTGTCTCCGACCTACCAAGTGCAATGACCTAAATGCCCCTCTATGTAACATCCTTAATCGAGTCAGGTTATCCGATGTACTATCAACCTTCTCGATTAAATCTCAAACCTTAGAACTTCATATCCTTGACTTAATCATCATCCTGATATTATTCTCTTGATCCAGGGAGCGACCCACAAGTTCAATATCAATATGGAACATCCATATACTAAGATCTTAGATTTTGATGATCAATCGGATAATTCTAAGGGGACGATCAATCCATCAGTAGATGGCATAGATTCTATATTGCATTTGCATGTCCCAACTGATCAAGCCCGAGTACCTAACTCACAGAGCTGTTGACCCAAGAAAAGAATCTCACCCATAGTGAATTAAAGCACAAGAACTTGAATTCGTCAGTTCATCCACAAATGCTCAAGATTAAGAGCACCGGTCACTTAGTAGCATGAGGTGATTTGATCTCTCTCTGTGATAGTACTATTTTAGAGATCACACCTACAATGGTCCTGTTCAATGCATGACACATGCACTAATGAGATAGATACGGGAAAGCCCTCCCGTGACTTAGGTATGTCACCCTATATAGGAGAGTATCTCATTATAACTTATACCAAGATGAAGTGCCCAACTCCATCTTTCAGTTATGAACTAATCTGTTGTTTCCAATATCCATGAATCAGACCTATCTGTGTGAAGCCACTTCACACCTGATTCAATTATTAGAAAACAATGGGCCTTACACACAACCATACATATACACATGTTTATAGAGAAAGAATCATTTCAATATATATAACCAATAAATATCCAGTAACAGAGAGAAAAATGCAGCTAGTGGGCTTTAGGGCATACACCAATCCCAACACTCTGTGTACTGTCATTTCTTTGACGTACCCTGTAAAGTACAAGGGTCGGTTGTGCTTTGTCTCTTCTAGTAGGAGGTCATCCTTGTCGAAGGCAATTGTTGCACTTGCTGCTTTTTGTACGAGAGACATTCATTGCTTGATCCCTCAGTTTTCTTCTTTTCTCCCTTTGGGGGAGTATTTGATTTTTTGACCCTGTAGTCCATTTCAATTTGTAGGACTTGTGGGGCGTGTTTGTTGACATCCGCATTCAGCATTTGTAATTCTGAAATGAGACTATCACGAGTTTGTGGAGACATTCGTAATAAGTCAAGGATGTGCAGACGTGCAGGTATGTGTTTGAAGTGCTAAATCAAGTCGTACTTAAAAGCCTCCTTCGGGCCTGCATTTTCATTATTATTGCCACTTGGGGCGCTTTCAACTTGATTTCCCAAAGGATTTACATAAGAAGAAGGTTGGTTGTAATTTTTGTGGTAATCCCGGCCAGACCAGGTACCTCTACCAACTTCAAGAGCTTCTAGAGAAGGGTCTTCTTTTGGAAGATCACTCTCAGGATTAAAGGGTTGATCCTTTGCTGAAGACGTCTCTGTAACAGCATTGGTGTCTTCAGTAATTGTGTTGCACGGAGCAATTTCCGGGAACAAGTCCTGAACAACATCCGACAACCTTTCTGTATTAGTCCAGACATCATCTATGAGATCGGGCATCTGGGACCAATCGACTGGGCTTTCAATGAAGAAGATTTCATTGGCAGGAGTTTTTTCAAGATGATCAATCAGGAGAGGCTTGAGTTCCGATGTCACAGCTTCAGGAGACGAGGGCTGAGAGGATGATATCTCAGTGGAAGTCACCTGAGAAGATGTAGCTCCAGATGATACATTACCAGTTGGGGTGTACGTGTCTTCGGAAGCTTCAGACGTACTATCGTCCTGAGCTATCGCATTGCAGGTCATCCGGACAGGAGATGCCCCCAGTGTAGACTGTTGGGAATCGGACTCATCCTCAGATGTAAGAGGATAATCGATCCAATTGTTTTCTCCATTTTCAGGAGTTAAGGGAGAAAGTTCCCGTTGATTTTCAGGGAATTCTAGTTCTGGATAATGACGAAGATCATTGATGTGATCCTACTCTATAGCAAGATGTTGCAAGATTCTTGCATATTCCTCAAGATCAGGCATAGGAGCCAATTCTTCTTCGTCATCTGCTCCTTGTGGTTCGCCCATGTTGGGTTCCACTGAAGCATTTGCTGGTGCTGGATCGACAACATTTTCTTGAACAGCGTCTTGGTCTTCTTCATCATCAGACCAAGAACTTTGTGGCTGTAATGGGTTATACCAGATTACTGGCATAAGATGAGACTCGGGAATCCATTCCTCGTCGGAGAGGTATTCTCTTGTTTCAAGGGATTCTTCCCACTCATCGATATCACTGGCAGTGTCACTGGACTCGTATCCATCCATGGAGAATTCAACTACCGATTTGCAAGAGTATGATGCCCCCTGCGCAATTTCATTTTTGTATAGAGGTGGCATGAAATCATCAAGGGTGAATTTTCTTACCGCCTTTGAAGCTTTGGGAAGGGATTCTTCCGTTGCCCTTAGTGAAGCAATGGAAGAGGTTTCTGCCTTTTCAAGGACTTCTTGTTCTGGTTGGGACTTCTGCTGCTGTTTGAACCTGCGGAGTTGTCTCTTGGCTTGCCTTCGCTGCTGAGTGGTAGGCTTTGTTTTGACAATCTCCCAATTTTCATCTTCTAGGAGATCGGGATGCACCCATATAGGTTGTCCATCTGATGTTGGATATAGAACCAACTCTTGGGACGCTTGAGCCATTTTAATCACTTTGAATGAAGTAGTGATCTTCTCCTTCGGTGACTTTGAAGTTTGCCCACATAATACCATGTTGACAGAGGTGGGGCCATAGTTTTTGTCAAAGGTGATGGCTCCGTTTTTCCACATCTCATTGATCTTCTCTCTCACAATGAAGCATTGATTGAGAGGATGTGAGATCATCTAATGGTATGGACAGTATCGGGGATCATTGGTTTTACCAACATCTCCCGGTCTTTTGGGCTCTGGCAAAGTGAGTTTGCCATTTGCTAGGAGAGCCTCAAAGATTTCTTCAACATCTTCATCGAACGGATATTTCTTTTCTACACGTTCTTTGAAGGCATCGGAGAGTTCAGGCCTTTTACATGCAGTTTTGTTTTCAACTTTCTTTGATTGCTGAGGAGCTGACTTGGTCTGCAGATTGAGAACCTCCTTTTTCTTTGGTTTTGAGGTCGTAATAGCAGTCGGCTCTTTCTTTGATGATTTCTGACTGTTGAGGTCTTTGATCACCATTTCAGCTTCCATGGAAGCTTCAAGAAGTTCTCCCAGGTTCTTTGATTTGTTGCCGATGATCATGGAGTGAATTTTTGCTCTCATATTGTTATGGCAGATGTCGACTAGCGACGCTTGTGGCAGTACATCTGAGCATTTATACGCTATTGCCTTCCACTTGTGAATGAAGTCGTATGTTGACTCATTCTCTCCCTGTTTTAAGCTGCAGAGTTGAGCCATAGTAACAGGATGGTCCTCACCTTGGAAGTGGGTCAGGAAGCGTGTCTCCAGCATAGCCCAGTTCTGAATGGAGTTCTCTGATAGAGTGGAGTACCAATCAAAGGCTGTACCTTTTAGGGTACTTGCAAAGAGGCGAATCTTGAGGGCATCTTGATCCGCAATGGCTCCTGTCAGGATCTTGAAATGGATGACATGGATGATAGGTTGTCGGATGACATGCTGTCTGGAGAGTAGGTTGTTTGAATTTTGCAGGGAACGGAACCGAGTCCATTCATAGAGGGTAGGGTGGCTTGATCCCATGTTCCTTCAATGTATCCTCTTCTTTTGCTTTTGCGAGGATATCGTCCACCTCCTTTTTGGTAAGGGCACGCGACTCATTGTTTTCTGCATTGCCCTCGTCATCTTCATGATTCGGAAGGGTTTGGTTACTAGGTGGTGGACGTTGTAGAGTGAGAATAAGGTTTTCCATCAGAGCCTCAATTCTCTGTTGTCCTTACTCCAACTGCTGGATGTGTGTGGTTACGTCATCATGTGGTGGAGGCTGCTCAGAACTTGTATCCAAGACGTTCATCCCTCGGGATTCGAACGAAGAAATCGTCCTGGTGACTGAGTTGGGGCTCATTCTTCTGGATGAAGAATCTGAGGAGTGGTTACTCCGGTGTCCTTTGCTTGGAGGAGTGGAGGATTCTTCTAGATGTGTTCGTGTTCGGGAGACGCTGCGAGTCACCGGACGTCTAACACTGATTTTGGTTGCTGACTTCTGGCGTTTTCTGGTTTTGCCAACCAGATGAACAGCAACGAATTGGTCGGGTTTTTCTTTTTCGACCCATTTATTTGAGACATGGAGATTAGAACACTGGGTTCTTTGTTTCTCAAGTCCCTTTTGTCGATATGCTGCACGGCGACGCATACGACGAGCAATTTGAGCTTCAGTCAGCTCTGTCTGAGCTCTGGCGATGAAGGATGTAGTCCCTCGTGCGCAGCAGCCGAGTTTGTCTTCTTTGAAGCTTGGCAAGGACAGAATCTGGAGGCGGTCCTTTGTCTGTCGCAGTGAAGATTTGAATTTTGCAAGCTCGGCCCCTATTGAGATGAAGGGTCAACTCGCAGGAGTGCAGGCTTCAGCATGTTTTTACGTAGGCCTAACAATGCAGGATTTGATTTTGGGCTTGTAGGAGCAAGCCGGCTCATGATGATTTTGTTTGTTTTTTGGGTGGAGGGTAGGTTTCTCCTCTTTCATGTAAGAGAGAGGGTAGAACCGATTCTCCTTGAGAGGGGCCAGGTATGCTGGCTTTGTAGATGTTCGGGACCTCCGTTGCTTTGGTGAAGATCTCGGGGACCAAGTTTTGAGGTAAACCTGGTTTCTTATGGGTTGAGGCTTCGTGGGAGCGCCACGGGCTTCAGGCTTTTTGTTGTTCGCCCTTGGTCCCGTGTTAGTGACACGTTGCAGGGCGGTTTTCTGCTTCTTGGCAGGTACAGTGTCTTCTGTGGGGAGTGGGAATGGTCCCAGCGACCCGAAGACGATGGTCCGGGGAGTTGAAGTTGACCCGGTGTTTGGAGAGTTGTTGAGGGAGATGACGCTTCGGCAACTGGCAGGGCGCTTATGCTTGTTTTGCTTGTCTTGAAGCATAATCTGGTACTTGTTTTCATCGAAAGTGATGGTTAATGAAGCTGCCATTGTTAGTTTTGGAAAACTTCTGAAACAAGACCAAATCCATTAGTAATCACAAGAATATGGTGATCATAAATGGAGAACAACTATGGTTTTATCTTTTCAAATCACTTGAGGGGACATGGCCCAACCCAAGGACGATGAAGAAGGCAAAAAGCCATAGAGGATACAATTGTTCTAAAATGCAAGTATGGTAGGCTCAGAGTGAGCGTTCCAGTGACTGCTAGAAGCAATTGTAGACCTTAATTCAAATTACCGAGAAGCAAGGCTCACTCGAGGTAAAATGATATAAGGTTGGAGATACAAATGTGTCGGTCGCGAATACAGTAGACCCGAAAGGGCGTACTAGCACCACTAGGTACAAATGTTGCAAATCGCATCCTTGGGAAGGACACGAGATGGGATTTTTTTTAAAAGGTCAAATTTGGGTTCATAAAGGAGAGCAACTAGTATTCCAATCCGAACCACAACTCAACATTTCTGCGAGCGTTAAACCCGAAAGAGAAAGGAACCAGAATTTCTCAAATGTGAATCCAGTATCAACGGAAGTTTTTTATTTTTGAAAGGTCAAGATTAAATTCATCAAAGAGAGCAAATGGTATTCCAATCTGAACCACAACTCAACATTTATGCGAGCGTTAAATCCGAAAGAGAAAGGAATCAGAATTTCTCAAATGTGAATCCAGTATTGACAAAAGATTTTTTCTTTCTTTTTTTTTTTTTTGAAAAATGCACATAGGTTTCCAATTTGATCTTATAAAACCTTAGTAGATAGATTAGCCCCCAGGTAAGGGTAGGATTACTTAATGAACCCGTTTGGAGGACCCTTTCCTCGAACAGTCTAGCTGTCTCCACATTCTGGACAAGGCTTTTCTTGAATCCACTTTAGTCAAAGAGCGCAATTGATGCAACCTTAGTGTTTTTTTTTTATTTTGAAAGATTTCTAATGAGCTCATTAAAGAGAACAAGTGGTGTTCCAATCCGAACCACAACTCAACATTTCTGCGAGCGTTAAATCCAAAAGGGAAAGAACCAAGATTTCTCAATTTTGAGCCCAAAAGAAAGAAAACTGATTTTTTTTTGAAATTATAATTTTTTTTGAAATCCCAATTGGACTCATCAAAGAGAAAAGATGGCCCAATCCCCGATATGGACGATAGCTGCTAACATTTCTGTGAGCTATCAAGTTCAAAGATGAGAGGATCAAAATTTCTCAAAGTTGAATCTTGAGAAAAAGAGATCATTGGTTTTGAAAGAATCTGAAATGAAGGTGTTTTTTTTTTTTTGAAATCCCAATTGGACTCATCAAAGAGAAAAGATGGCCCAATCCTCGATATGAACGATAGCTGCGAACATTTCTGTGAGCTATCAAGTTCGAAGAGGGAAAGATCAAAATTTCTCAAAGTTGAGTTTTTAAGAAAAGGAGATCAGATTTGTTTGTTTTTTTTGAAGTGAGAAAGAACAATTGAAATCCCATCTCATGTTTTTTTTTTTAGATGCAAAATGCAACATAGGCCACCAACTAGAAAGGAGCCAAGGGATCAAAGCATCACGTTCTCAAGTCAACGAGTCCCACCGGGTGTGCCAACTTGATGGACCCTCGGAAATCTTCCGTCCTCTCCTTCCGCACCCCGGGGGCTGACCTGGGTCTCGGCGGAGGAGGGAAAATCGCGGGTATCAACATTTTTTTTACGGGTATGCCAGATTTACTTTCTACTTGGAATTTGGAATGGTGATAATCCGGAGATTCACCTTCACAAATAGAAAGGAAATCAATCCTTTTTTCTAACTTTTCAAATTGCATAAATATTAAGAAAAGAGACAAGTTTGTTTTTTGATAAAGCCGTAGGAGGCGTTTTTGTTTGTTTGCCGTGAAAGGCGATTTTACAAAACTCATCAACTATGAAAGACAAGAATTGTGATTTCTTTTTTGTCTCTTTAAGAAATACAAACTACAATAGAAAAGTAAGAAAATGGATCTAACTTCTCAGGAGATTGTGGGGACACGTTGAGATCGACGGTCGCAAGTCATGTATGGACTTCGCCATCGTCCTTCAAATGAGAATGGTTGATGCTTTGATTCTTCGGCTTGGCTCCTAACCTCAGTTTTTTAAAGGACAAGGACCAAGAGGAGGTCCTATATCTAATGAAAAACCAAGTAAACGGGCTGAAAAGCCGCGTTTAGGCCATGTTGGAGAAGGAGGGGACCTTGGGGGGATGGCCCCCCAAGAGATGTTGATCACCTTGTGGTGCTTCTTGCAGCCGAGCAGCAGGACTTCGTTTGGATTTCTTTGGGCGAAATGCAGAATTTCAAGTCGATGTGTGTATCGATTTGCCGATAGATGTCTTTCTCTTCGAAATGGATCTCCTTTTATAGGCCTTTGATAGCCATGAGGTGATTATGAGCATTGATAGCCATGATGAGAGAATTGATGAGGAGTTACAAGTTGATTTTATAACTCATTTTTCATGGCTTGTGATTGGCCGATGAAGGTAGTGGGCATTTAATTCCCTTTAAGCTTCATGATGATGGGAGTTTCATGGGTTAAATGCCATGATTGCTTGGATTTGTAACTCCCAAATGCTTGAATCTGATTGGGCCGTCCAAAATAATGAGTTAATGACCGCATTAAGTTGTCATAAACGGGTCAATTAACGTCATTAAGTGGTTGCCAAGGCATGTGAAGAGTCGCGGGCCGCGCTGCGCCTTTTGAGGTTCTTCTTGTGATCATCACAGGTGGATCCACGCATTTTTTGATGTCGGATTGCAGTGCAATCTCAGACATTGATTGATGTTGGTAGACCGGTGACATCTGTCTTGTTGATTTCACGATCGGTCGGACAGAAAGTATACTTTCTTGGTCAGCCGGTTGGCGATCTTGAGGCGATCGGTGATGATTTCATGCTTTTGACGGCGGATCCGAGATGTCGGTAAAGATTAGTCGTTTTCAAGCATCAAACATTGGATTTTCAGAAAATCACAGAGGCAGGAATGTTCGAAACGCGAAGAGGATCGAAAAACGGGCAATTTGGTGCAAAATCCGGCGACCCGGATTTGCAGGGTCTCCGGGCGACCATGCACCCAGGGTCGCCGGCAACCATCGGGCTTTGGCCCGTTTGGTCGCCGAGCATCGTTTTCGGCTGTTTTTCGTCTTTTTCGTTCCTTTTTTCTTCTGTATTTTTCTTGACATTTTTCCTCAATTATTGACTTAATTTTCTTGGAGAAATCTTGACGAGAACCCTCGCGAAATCGGAGCACAAAGTTTCCCATTTTTTGGGAAAGCCAAAGACTTTGTAGCCGATTTTCCGTCAAGAGTCGAAACTAGGTCAAACGATGTCGGAATGACCTGAAAATTGAGGTGAAGCTTCTTGAGCAGTGGATAGGACCAACCATGAGCTTTTATTTGAGTTTTGAAGCCGTTTGGGGTCCCATCGATGCTTGACTTGATTTTGTTGCAGGGAAAATGCCGAGCTTTGATATGTGGTCAAACGATGTCCGATTAACCTGAAATTTGACGAGGAGCCTATTGGAGTCATTTTGAGACGTTCCATCAGCTCCGTTTTGGATGTCATGGTCCCGGGTTGCTCCGCCGCCGCTATGCTTGATTTTCTCTCGGAGCATTGAAACCTGGTCAAACGTTGTCGGAATGACCTGAAATTCGACGTGCAGCCTTTTGGAAGCATGTTGAAGCCATTCATGTACTTTATTTCATGAGTGATGACTTCGGTGGTTCTCGCCGCCGGGAGGCTTGATTTTGCTGCTCGAGCGTTGATGGAGGGTCAAACATTGTCGATTTGACTTGAAATTTGGCATGGAGCCCTTCGAAGACATTCTGGAGTCATCCGTAGGCTCTGATCGAAGTTTTGGTGTCTTCAATGATTTCGCCGCCAGGAGTACTTGTTTAGCTATCGGAGTAATGAAGTTAGGCCAAACGATGTCGGAATGGCCCGAAACCTCAGGTGTACCCCTCTTTTGGCTGCCTTGAAGGATCTTTCAGTTTATGTCTGATTCTGACAAAATCTGATGCTTGAAGTAGCCTTGCCTATTTTTAGCAGGATGCAGCTTCACGAGGCTTCTTGATGTTGAGGAGACATAGTGACTTTTTTTTGTGTCAACAGTCGGTGAAATCCACGCAGACCCTCCAACTTCCATTATTTTTCTTGACCACTGCTGTGTTGGCTAACCACACAGGGTAGTGGACTTTCCTGATGGCTTCTGCCTCCAACAGCTTTTTAACCTCTTCGGTCACCGCCTCTGCTTGCTGGATCCCAGTCCTGCGAGTCTTTTGGACTACAGTTTTGTACCCGAGATCCACATTAAGCTTGTGGCTCATGACTTCATGGTCGATGCCGGGCATTTCACATGGGTTCCAAGCGAAGACCTCCCTGTTTTACAACAGGAAGTCAAGTAGCTCGGACCTTTCAGCTTCTGTGAGCTGACTTCCAAGCAGGAAGTGCCTCTTATGATCGTTGGGGTCGATCCTGACCTCAGTGAGATCTTCAACACTCTTCTGCTCGGGTGCTCGACCAATAGCTTCGAGTTCGGCTTCGAGTTTGGCCATATGGACTCACGCGGCTCTGCTTCGCCGGGGACCACGGCCATGAGGCATTCTTTGGCCATCTGCTGGTCGCCGCGGACTATGAGCACCTTGAAGCTTCCGTCCACGTTCTGCAACGGGAACTTGAGCCTCTGGTGATGGGTGGAGGGAACAACTTCCATGTTGTGCAGCCAGGTCCTTCCCATGATGGCATTGTATGGGGATGGTGCATCTACCACCAGGAAGTCTGCTGTCATGGAGGCTCCTCCCACTCCGACTTTGAGGGAGATCTTCCCTTTGGGGTATATAGACTTGGAGCTGAAACCCACCAGTGGGTTGCGGACTTCCTGCAGGTCCTCCTCTTTCAGACCTAGTTTTTTGAAACAGTCGTAATAGAGGATTTCCGAGGAGCTCCCAGGGTCCACGAGGATCCTTTTGACATTAAAGTTCGCCAACTTTAGAGTCAAGAGCCGGGGATCATTGTGGGGTAACTAGACCCCGTCCAAGTCTTCGTCAGAGAACCAAATCTTTGGTCTCTCTTTCCTTGCCTTCTTTACTGAAGGACCGAGCTCAACCGTCATCACTTGTTTGCCATGCTGGGCCCTCCTGGCCTCAGTACGAGCTTGGCTGCTTCCCTTAGGAGCAGAAGCTAGGTGAATGACGTTGATGGTCCCTTCCGGCTCATCGCTGTCCCGATCATCGGGCTGGCTTTGTTGAGCGTGGTTTACTCTATTCTCCTCTTTGACGAGGTCCTTCAGATGCCCGTCTTTCAAGAGCCTCTCGAGGTGTGCCTTGAAGGCATGGCAGTCTTCGGTTCTGTGCCCATTTGTTTATGGTAGCCACAGAACTTGCTCTGGTCTCGGGAGGAGGCTTCGTCTTTCATAGGCTGGGGCCATTTGAAGAAGGGTTACGTTTGGATGTTACCGAGGAGCTTTTAAATAGGCTCCTTGAAGATGGTATTGACGGCCTTGTAAGAGGCACCACTTGACTTCGGCTTCGCACTGCCTCCCGAAGTGGGAGCAAGGTGCGCTCTGAGCCAGATGGTTCTCTATGTCAGTCCGCCTCTTTCTTGGCTAGCTTTTTGTCCTTCTTAGAGGGTCGGTCCTCTTGCCTGAAGTTATGGCTCTCCCGAGTTTGGACCTCGACTTCTTCTTGCTCAACAAACTGATTCACCTGGGCCATCAGTGCTTTCACCGAAATCACCGGGAACCGCACCAGGTCCCTCCGGAGCTTGTTGCCTGGCAACAGAGCTTGTTGGAAGGATTTGATGGCGACTTCGTCGTTGGCACCTTCGATCTGACTGTAATGGTCCAGAACCTCTTGGCGAACTGAGTGATATTTTCGGCTGGCCTCATTCTGATAGCCATCAGGTCGGAGTCTGTCTTCGGGATGACCCGGTGCGCTTGAAACTTCTCGACGAAGGAGTTTCGGAGCTGTTGCCAGCTCGAGATCGATCCCTCGGAGAGCGCGCAGAACCACAGAAGTGGGAGGTCACCTAGACTGGAGGAAAAGACCTTGCAGTCGAGATTGTCGTCGCCGCCATACACTGACATTTTCTGGGTGAAGTGTCGAAGGTGCGCTTCGGGGTCCGAGGTCCTGTCATAGAGGTTGAACCTCGGGACGCTGAACCTTTTGGGGAGGACGTGTTCTCTGATCTCCCTAGAGAAAGGAGACGTGCCGTGATTGTCACTGTCTTTGGTAGCCAGCCGACCTCGGGTGAGGCCAGCAAACTCCATATTCTGCTGCACATCCAGCTTGATTTGCTGATTGATCCAATCAGCCATGTCGGGGTCGGCCCCCTGCCTTTGTATCTGGCACTGCTGCTAGTCAGCACTGGCGTGAGTGCTGCTCGAGCCTTCTTCATGTGCTCGGTCACGCCTTTTAATTTTTAGGACTTGCCTCAAGTCCACACGAGCTTTAGGAGCTTTCCGGACTCGCGGCTGTGCAGGAGGCACGAGTGAAGTCCCGGCCGGGACCTTCTCCTTCCCTTTGAGCTACCGTTGGAGCTAGAGGATCTGGGCTCTTTGCTTTTCAATGATGAGGTTTTGAGCCCTGATTGCTTCGGCGTGTGTCTCGTCGTCCTCCTCCAGGACCATGTCATCGTCGCCCTCGTCGTCAAGGTGTACGTGGTCCTCCTCCATGTGGTCCTGGTGACGAGGCTGGTGTGGATCGGACAGCGCTGGAGTTTTGTCCTGTTAGGACTGTCCCTGAGGAGGAACATCCTTACGGGGTAGTTCCGTGAAGACAACGTCCAGACATGGACGGTTCGCCTGAGAGGTAGTCGGCCTAACCCGTTCCAGTATGGGGCCGTGACGAGGAGATGCCGTTGTACCTCTTGACGACGAATGCGTCTGGGTGACAGGCGATCTGACACTTCTCATCCCAGGTTCTCCGCCAACCCTCCTCTGCTGGGGGTCGGGCGGTGCTTTCCTAGTTGCTCCTGCCTGGTTCGTCACCAGTGGAGGCGGCATGAGGGGCAGAAACGTTTCTGGCGGTATGGACCTGGGTGGTCCAGCAATGCCCTTTCCCTTCCTAGTCTTCGGAGGCATGACTTTCAAGATGAAAATATGGTTTTTTTCAAATCGCTCCCCACAGACGGCGCCAAATTGTGCGTGTCTAAAAATTACGAACTTGGTTTAGATGGAAATGGGGGTTATGAAGATGTTGTTCAGGTGATTAGGAACGTCGCCGATGGCCTGAAACCTGAAAGGGAGAAGAAACAGAGGTCAGGGCCCCGGGTTGCTGTCAGCCAAAGGCACTCCGACGCCTGAGTTAGTACAGTCACTGAACTAAGGTGAAGTGAGGAAGAAGGTTTAAGCAAGATAGCAGTGCACAGTGTATATTGCGTACCTGTTATGGGTTTACCATGCAGGCATATATAGAAGAGAGTGGAAGGTTCCATAGTGGAGGTAGGTGAGGATACTTGTCCCATCAGCCCATACCTAGGACCCTCAGTGGGGGTAGGTGAGGGTACTGTCCTATCGGATCTCTCCTCAAATCCCTCACATAAATGATGATGTGATCTGCTGATAGGAAAGTGCCCTTATCGATGGCCGGCGGCCACCCTATCTGTCAGGGCTCTTTGCAATGTGGCTGTCCCATCTCATAATGGGGATTAGACGCTCAGCGTTCACCTCGGCCGAGGGACCGAACTGGAGAAGGGGCCGAGGTCGGACACGTCTGTCGAGACGCACGAGGCTAAGTTCGTAGGGGGGTGGTCGGTACTCTTACCGAGACCAGTCCCATCTCGGTGCCAGCTGGCACACTGCCGCGCTGGACAGATGAAGTTGAGGCCTTTCCTGATTAGTATTGTTACCGAAGCCAGGAGTAACCTTGGTTTGGGAAAACACTCCACACAGATTTTGGTATTGAAAGTTACCCATACATTTATCCTTTTATAAGCCAATTTTTCATCCACTTCTTCCATCAAGTAATGGAGGCTTTAAAGGTTCCCTAAATAGCAATAATGAAAAAATAACCGAGACTTAAAACATGAAATGCTGGAAACAAAACGTTAAGGCTCCCTTTATTGCACGCGTAAGTAATAGTGGGACCCTATGATCTGTGATCAAGTGAACCACTAGATCAATGTATTCTTACATTCTGCCACTTGGTCCATATGACCACATGGAAATTCCTCAAGTTTTTTTAGAAAAGAAATCTCAATCTCAAAATGACTTGAATTTTAAGAAATGACTTTGAAAATGACTTTGATTGGTGCACTGCTTTGAAATTATTGGTTCATTCAATTTTGATTCCATTCTATAATCTATGATTACTTAAATTCAACAATGAGAATGATGGCGGTGACATATCTTGATAAATGCGTTTCCTTCTACAATCACACCTAGGGCAGACCCACATGTTACAATCTAGGGGCTGAAGCCTCTCGCCACCCACCAACTTAAGAACTATTTGACCCAACCCCCACTTAAAAAACCTATCAAGCCCGCCTTTTCCTTCCCCAGTTCCAAAAGAAAAAATGAGAGTGTTGAAACCAAAAAATTCACTATGTCTCCTCAATATCAAGAAGCCTCGTGAAGCTGCATCCTGCTGAAAATAGGCAAGGCTACTTCAAGCATCAGATTTTGTCAGAATAAGACAGAAACTGAAGGATCTTCAAGGCAGCCAAAAGAGGGGTACACCTGAGGTTTCGAGCCATTCCGACAACGTTTGGCCCAACTTCACTGCTCCGATAGCTAAACAAGCGCTCCTGGCGGCGACATCATCGAAGACACCAAAACTTCGATCAGAGCCTACGGATGACTCTAGAATGTCTCGAAAGGGCTCCATGCCAAATTTCAAGTCAAACCGACAACGTTTGACCCTCCATCAATGCTCGAGCAACAAAATCAAGCCTCCCGGCGGCGGGAACCACCGAAGCCATCACTCATAAAAAAAAATACATGAGTGGCTTTAACATGCTTCCAAAAGGCTGCACGTCGAATTTCAGGTCATTCCGACAACGTTTGACCAGGTTTCGATGCTCCGAGAGAAAATCAAGTCTACCGGCGGCGGAGCAACCCGGGACCATGACATCCAAAACGGAGCTCATGGAACGTCTCAAAATGACTCCAATAGGCTCCCCGTCAAATTTCAGGTCAATCGGACATCGTTTGACCACATATCAAAGCTCGGCATTTTCCCCGCAGCAAAATCAAGTGAAGCATCGATGGGACCCCAAACGGCTTCAAAACTCAAATAAAATCCCATGGTTGGTCCTATCCACTGCTCAAGAAGCTTCACCTCAATTTTCAGGTCATTCCGATATCGTTTGACCTAGTTTCGACTCTTGACGGAAAATCGGCTACAAAGTCTTCGGTTTTCCCGAAAAATTGGGAAACTTTGTGCTCCGATTTCACGCGGGTTCTCGTCAAGTTTTCTCCAAGAAAATGAAGTCAATAATTGAGGAAAATTGTCAAGAAAAATACAGAAGGAAAAAGGAACAAAAAAGACGGAAAATCGGCCAAAAACGGAGCTCGGCGACCAAAGGGCAAAAAACCCTAAGGTCGCTGGCGACCCTGCAAATCCGGGTCGCTGGATTTTGCACCAAATCGTCCGTTTTCCGATTCTTTTCGCGTTTCGGGTGTTCCGGCCTCTGTGATTTTCGGAAAATGCAATGTTTGATGCTTGAAAACGACTGATCTTCGTCGACATCTCGGATCCGCCGTCAAAAGCATGGCTTCTCGGATCCGCCGTCAAAATCCAAGTAATCATGGCATTAAACCCATGAAACTCCCATCATCATCAAGCATAAAGGCAATTAAAAGCCCACTACCTTCATCGGCCAATCACAAGCCATGAAAAAGGAGTTGCAAAATCAACTTGTAACTCCTCATCAATGCTCTCATCATGGCTATCAATGCCCATAACCATGCCATGGCTACCAAAAGCCTATAAAAGGAGATCCATTTCCAAGAGAGAGGGGATCATCGAAGGATCAGATCAACATCGAGACGAAGTTCTGCACTTCTCCTAAAGAAATCGAGACGAAGTCTTGCTACTTTGCTCCCGGAAGCACCACAAGGTGATCAACGTCCCTTGGGGGGCCACCCCCCCAAGGTCACCTCCTCCTTCTCCAACATGGCCTAAACGCTGCTTTTCAGCCCGTTTACTTGGTTTTTCATTGGATATAGGACCTTCTCTTGGTCCTTGTCCTTTAAAAAACTGAGGTTAGGAGCCAAGCCAAAGAATCAAAGCATCACATGTTCTCATTTGAAGGACGATGGCGAAGCCCATACATGACTTGCGACCGTCGATCTCAACGTGTCCCCACAATCTCCTGAGAGGTTAGATCCCTCTTCTTACTTTTCTATTGTAGTTTGTATTTCTTAAAGAGACAAAAAGAAATCACAATTCTTGTCTTTCACATTTGATGAGTTTTGTAAAATCGCCTTTCATGGAAAAATCGCCTTTTACGGCAAACAAACAAAAACGCCTCCTACGGCATTCTAAAAAAAAAAACCTGTCTCTTTTCTTAATATTAATGCAATTTGAAAAGTTAGAAAAAAGGATTGATTTCCTTTCCACTTGTGAAGGTGAATCTCCGGATTGTCACCATTCCAAATTCCAAGTAGAAACTAAATCTGGCATACCCGTACAAAAATGTTGATGCCTGAGATCTTCCCTCCTCCGCCGAGACCCAGGTCAGCCCCCGGGGTGCGGAGGGAGAGGACGGAAGATTCCCCCTCTTTCGGGTCCATCAAGTTGGCACACCCGGTGGGACACGTTGACTTGAGAACGTGATGCTTTGATCACTTGGCTCCTTTCTAGTTGGTGGCCCATGTTGCTTCTTGCATCTTAAAAAAAAAAACATGAGATGGGATTTCAATTGTTCTTTCTCACTTAAAAAAAAAAAAACAAATCTGATCTCTTTTTCTTAAAAACTCTACTTTGAGAAATTTTGATCCTTCCCTCTTCGAGCTTGATAGCTCACAGAAATGTTCGCAACTGTCGTTCATATCGGGGATTGGGCCATCTTTTCTCTTTGATGAGTCCAATTGGGATTTCAAAAAGAAAACACCTTCATTTCAAATTCTTTCAAAAAAAAAAAAATGATCTCTCTTTCTCAAGATTCAACTTTTAGAAATTTTGATCCTTCCCTCTTTGAACTTGATAGCTCACAGAAATGTTCGCAGCTATCGTTCATATCGGGGATTGGGCTATCTTTTCTCTTTGATGAGTCCAATTGGGATTTCAAAAAAAAAAGTTATAATTTCAAAAAAAAAAAATTAGTTTTCTCTCTTTTGAATTCAAATTTGAGAAACATCGGTTTCCTTCCCTTTCGGATTTAGCGCTGGTAGAAATGTTGAGCATTTGTTCGGATTGGAACACCATTCGCTCTCTTTGATGAGTTCATTAAAAAACCTTTCAAAATTAAAAAAAAAAAAAAAAACACGAAGGTTCCACCAGTTGCGTTCTTTGACCAAAGTGGATTTAAGAAAAGCCTTGTCTAGATTGTGGAGACAGTTAGACTGTTCGAGGCAAGGGTCCTCCAACCGGGTTCATTAAGTAATCCTACCCTTACCTGGGGGCTGATCTATCTACTAAGGTTTCATAAGATCGAATTGGAAATCTATGTGCACCTTTAAAAAAAATCCTTTAAAAAAAATCTTTTGAAAAAAAAAAAAAAAACTTCTGTCACTTTGAATTCAGAGTTGTGAAATCTTGGTTCCCTCCCTTTCGGATTTAGCGCTCGCAGAAATGTTGAGCATTTGTTCGAAACGGAACACCATTTGCTCTCTTTGATGAATTCAATCTTGACCTTTCAAAAAAAAACTTCCGTCACTTTTGAGTTCAGAGTTAAGAAATTTTGGTTCCCTCCCTTTCGGATTTAGCGCTCACAGAAATGTTGAGCCTTTGTTCGAAACGGAACACCATTTGCTCTCTTTGATGAATTCAATCTTGACCCTTCAAAAAAAAACTTCCGCAATTACTGGATTCACATCCGAGAAATTCTGGTTCATTCCCTTCTGAATTTAGCGTTCGCAAAAATGTTGAGCCTTTGTCCGGATTGGAACACCATTTGCTCTCCTTTATGAATCCAAATTTGACCTTTCAAAAAAATTCCATCTCGTGTCCTTTCCAAGGATGTGATTTGCAACATTTGTGCCTAGCAATGCTAGTACGCCCTTTCGGGTCTACTGTATTCGCGACCGACACATTTGTATCTCCAACCTTATATCATTTTACCTCGAGTAAGCCTTGCTTCTCGGTAATTTGAATTAAGGTCTACAATTGCTTCTAGCAGTCACTGGAACGCTCACTCTGAGCCTACCAAACTTGCATTTTAGAACAATTGTATCCTCTATGGCTTTTTGCCTTCTTCATCGTCCTTGGGTTGGGCCATGTCCCCTCAAGTGATTTGAAAAGACAAAACCGTAGTTGTTCTCCATTTACGATCACCATATTCTTGTGATTACTAATGGATTTGGTCTTGTTTCAGAAAAGTTTTCCAAAACTAACAATGGCAGCTTCATTGACCATCACTTTCGATGAGAACAAGTACCAGCTTATGCTTCAAGACAAGCAAAACAAGCATAAGCGCCTTGCTAGTTGCCGAAGCGTCATCTCCCTCGACAACTCTCCAAACACCGGGTCAACTTCAACTCCCCGGACCATTGTCTTCGGATCGCTGGGGCCATTCCCACTTCCCGCAGAAGACACTGTACCTGCCAAGAAGCAGAAAACTGCCCCGCAACGTGTCACTAAAATGGCACCAAAGGCGAACACCAAGAAGCCTTAAGCTCGTGGCGGTCCCACGAAGCCTCAACCCACAAGAAACCAGGTTTACACCAAAACTTGGTCCCCGAGATCTTCGCCAAAGCAACGGAGGTCCCAAACATCTGCAAAGCCAGCATACCTGGCCCCTCTTAAGGAGAATCGGTTCTACCCTCTCTCTTACATGAAAGAGGAGAAACCTACCCTCCACCCAAAAAATAAATAAAATCATCATGAGCCGGCTTGCTCCTACAATCCCAAAATCAAATCCTGCATCGTTAGGCCTACGCAAAAACATGCTGAAGCCTGCACTCCTGCTCAACAGGGGCCGAGCTCGCAAAATTCAAGATTTCATTGCGACAGGCAAAGGACCACGTCCAGATTCTGTCCTTGTCCAGCTTCAAAGAAGACAAACTCGGCTGCTGCCCACGAGGGACTACATCCTTCATCGCCAGAGCCCAGCCAGAGCTGACTGAAGCTCAAATTGCTCGTCGTATGCGTCGCCGCACTGCATATCGACAAAAGAGACTCGAGAAACAAAGAACCCAGCGTTCTACTCTCCACGTCTCAAACAAATGGGTCGAAAAAGAAAGACCCGACCAATTCTTTGCTGTTCATATGGTTGGCAAAACCAAAAAACGCCGGAAGTCAGCAACCAAAATCAGTGTTAGACGTCCAATGACTCGCAGCGTTTCTCGGACAAGAACACATCTGGAAGAGTCTTCCACTCCTCCAAGCCAAGAACATCGGAGTAACCACCTCAGATTCTTCATCCAGAAAAATGAGCCCCAGCTAGCCACCAGGACGATTTCTTTGTTCGAATCCCGTGGGATGAACGTCTTGGCTACAAGTTCTGAGCCGCCTCCATAGCATGACGATGTAACTGCACGCATCCAGCAGTTGGAGCAAGGACAGCAGAGAATTGAGACTCTGATGGAAAATCTGATTCTCACTCTACAGCGTCCACCACCTAACAATGAAACCCCTCCGAATCATGAAGATGATGAGGGTAATGCGGAAAACAATGAGTCTCGCGCCCTTACCAGAAAGGACGTGGACGATATCCTCACAAAAGCAAAAGAAGAGGATACATTGAAGGAACATGGGATCAAGCCACCCTACCCTTTATGGATGGCCTCGATTCCGTTCCTTGCAAAATTCAAGCAACCTACTCTCCAGACATATACGGGGAAAGGTTCAGCCAGACAGCATGTCATCCATTTCAAGATCCTGACGGGAGCTATTGCGGATCAAGATGCCCTCAAGATTCGCCTCTTTGCAAGTACCCTAAAAGGTACAGCTTTTGATTGGTACTCCACTCTGCCGGAGAACTCCATTCAGAACTGGGCTATGCTAGAGACAAGCTTCCTGACCCACTTCCAAGGTGAGGATCATTCTGTTACTATGGCTCAACTCTACAGCCTAAAACAGGGAGAGAATGAATCAACATATGACTTCATTCACAAATGGAAGGCAATGGCGTACAAATGCTCAGATGTACTGCCACAAGCGTCGCTAGTCGACATCTGCCGTAACAATATGAGAGCAAAAATTCGCTCCATGATTATCGACAACAAATCAAAGAACCTGGGGGAACTCCTTGAAGCCTCCATGGAAGCTGAAATGGTGATCAAAGACCTCAACAGTCAGAAATCATCAAAGAAAGAGCCGACTACTGTTACAACCTCAAAACCAAAGAAAAAGGAGGTTCTCAATGTGCAGGCTAAGTCAGCTCCTCAGTAACCAAAGAAATCTGAAAATAAAACTATAGGTAAAAGACCTGAACTCTCTGATGCCTTCAAAGAACGTGTAGAAAAGAAATATCCGTTCGATGAAGATGTTGAAGAAATCTTTGAGGCTCTCCTAGCAAATGACAAACTCATTTTGCTAGAGCCCAAAAGACCGGGAGATGTTGGCAAAGCCAATGATCCCCGATACTGTCCATACCATTAGATGATCTCACATCCTCTCAATCAATGCTTCGTTGTGAGAGAGAAGATCAATGAGATGTGAAAAAACGGAGTCATAACCTTTGACAAAAACTACGGCTCCACTTCTGTCAACATGGTGTCATGTCGGCAATCTTCAAAGTTACCGAAGGAGAAGATCACTGCTTCTTTCAAGGTGATAAAAATGGCTCAAGCGTCCCAAGAATTGGTTCCCTATCCAACATCAGATGGACAGCCTATATGGGTGCATCCCGATCTCCTAGATGATGAAAATTGGGAGATCGTCAAAACAAAGCCGACCGCTCAGCAGCGAAGGCAAGCCAAGAGACAACTCCGCAAGCTCAAACAACAGTAGAAGTCTCAACCAAAACAAGAAGTCCTTGAAAAAGCAGAAACTTCTTCCACTGCTTCACTCGGGACGACGGAAGAATCTCTTCCCAAAACCTCTAAGGCGGTAAGGAAATTCACTCTTGATGATTTCATGCCACCTCTATACAAAAATGAAAATGTGCAGGGGGCATCATACTCTTGCAACTCGGTAGTTGGATTCTCCATGAACGGATACGAGTCCAGTGATACTGCAAGTGATATAGATGAGTGGGAAGAATCCTTTGAAACAGGAGAATACCTCTCCGACGAGGAATGGATTCCCGAGTCTCATCTTATGCGAGTAATCTGGTATAATCCATTACAGCCACAAGGATCTTGGACTGATGATGAAGAAGACCAGGGCCCTGTTCAAGAAAACGCTGTTAATCCAGCACCAGCAAATGCTTCAGTGGAACCCAACATGGGCGAACCACAAGGAGCAAATGACGAAGAAGATTTGGCTCCCATGCCTGATCTTGAAGAATATGCAAGAATCTTGCAACATCTTGCCATAGAGCAGGAGCAGGATCGCATCAATCTTCGTCATGATCCAGAACTGGAAGTCCCTGAAAATCAACGGGAACTCCCTCCCTCAACTCCTGAAAATGGAGAAAACAGTTGGATCAATGATCCTCTCACATCTGAGGATGAGTCTGATTCCCAACAGTCTACACTGGGGGCATCTCCTGTCAGGATAACCTGCAATGCAATAGCTCAGGACGACAGTGCCTCTGAAGCTTCCGAAGACACGTACTCCCCAACCGGTAGCGTAACTTCCGGAGCTACATCCTCTCAGGTAACTTCCACTGAGATAACATCCTCTCAGCCCTCGTCTCCTGAAGCTGTGACATCAGAGCTCAAGCCTCTCCTAATTGATCATCTTGAAGAAATTTCTTCCAATGAAATCTTCTTCAATGAAAACTGAGTCAATTGGTCCCAGATACCCGATCTCACGGGCGATGTCTGGGCTAGTAAAGAAAAGTTGCCAGCTGCTGCTCAGGACTTGTTCTCGGAAATTGCTCCGTGCAACACAATTACTGAAGACGCCAATGCTGTTACAGAGACGTCTTCAGCAAAGGATCAACCCCTTGATCCTGAGGACGATCTTCCAAAAGAAGACCATTCTCTAGAGGCTCTTGAAGTTGGTAGAGGTACCCGTTCCGGCCGGGATTACCAGAAAAATTACAATCAACCCTCTTCTTCTTATGTAAATCCTTCGGGAAAGCAAGATGTAAGCGCCCCAAGTGGCAATAATAATGAAAATGCAGGCCCGAAGGAGGCTTTCAAGTAAGACTTGATTGAGCACTTCAAACACATACCTACACTTCTTCACATCCTTGACTTATTACGAATGTCTCCACAAACTCGTGATAGTCTCATTTCAGAATTACAAAGGCTGAATGCGGATGTCGACAAACACGCCCCACAAGTCCTACAAATTGAAATGGACTACAGGGCCAAAAAATCAAATACTCCCTCAAAGGGAGAAAAGAAGAAAACTGAGGGATCAAGCAATGAATGCCTCTCGGTACAAATAGCAGCAAGTGCAACAATTGCCTTCGACAAGGATGACCTCCTGCTAGGCGAGACAAAGCACAACCAACCCTTGTACTTTACGGGGTACGTCAAAGAAATGCCAGTACACAGAGTTCAGATTGATCCAGGTTCTGCACTCAACCTCATCTCTACTTCGGCACTCGAAGAGCTGGGCATCCCACCCAGCAAGCTGAGTCACACGTCCGTATCCATCTTCGGATATGACGGTAGCGCTCAAAGGCCTATTGGCAAAATCAGGTTCAAATTGCAAATCGGTGATCTTATTTCTGAAGTCACTGTGTATGCAATAAGGACCCCTTCATGCTACAATATACTCCTTAGACGCCCCTGGATACATGAGAATGGTGTCGTCCCTTCAACTCCACATCAGTCATCAAGTTCGTTGGCGACGATGGCCTGATACATCGAGTGTTTGCAGACAAAAAGCCCTTCAAAGGCATAGATGTCCATTTTGCAGATGCTCAAATGTATAAAGATGGAAAAGAAGAACAGGAGGAAAAAATAATTCGCTTTGTCGACAGTCTCCAGAAAGATAAAGGCAAGGCTCCTCAGCAATCATCGGAGGTAAACAAACCCTCTACCAAACTCAAAGTAAGCAGTCAAGCTCCCTTCGTCATCTCCTTCAAATCTCCAAAGCCTTTGGTAATCACTACCACAGTAAAGAAGACAAAACAAAAGGCTGGGGGCAAGTTCACTGTCTCCTTTGTGTCTATTATAGATGACACAGACTCGGAGTCAGAGTCAGAAGATGACACAGCATCAAGCCAAGCTGATACTCAGCGAGATCAGCCCGCTCTCAATCCATTGGAGACACCTGCAGACATAAAAGACCCTACGTCGGCTTCCTTTGTTAGTCCGGCAACTTCGCAAGAAGAAAAAGTGATTTACTTCCACAGATCAGGAGCATCTCCACTGAACTCTTTGCTTGAACCTTTCCAAAACGAAGGTATGCCTCAGTTATCCCTATATAGTCCAATGACACAAGGTATCATGAAGAAAATGGGCTACGACGCTCAAAATCCGACTAGTTTGGGAGGTGGCCGTGGTATTCTTACACCATTGAAACCCACCCTGACCAAAAGTCAACCAGAAGATTGGAAAATCCACATTCACAAAGGCAAGTCTTCATATGGGTTGGGGTATGATCCTACCGCTCCTATGAGACAGTTGACCCCATGGCTGCAAAGTCGCTTTACCGACCAAGCCTCAACATCTCATGAAGACATCGATATCCCTGGATATCTCTTTGAGGCATTACTCGTCAAAAATCCAGAAAGCTCCTCCAATTGGTATAATTTCTCTGATAATAAAGATGAATTGCCCGATAACACAGACGAGCGGTTCTCTATCCCAGAAGAATCATCGTCTCCAAAAGAAGTACCCTACTTCAACCCAATTCCAGCAAATGATTGGGACCATCTCATTGCAAGCCTTGAGAAGGATAGCCTTGAGAAGGATACTGATCAAGAAGATTCATGGACAGAAACAGAGCCTCAGTCTGAAAATGCCTCTGGCACTCCAGAAGGTCTTGTTGAGATGGAAGCCTCCGAAAATACTGTGGAGGAACCACCTTCAAACCTTCCGACAGAAGATCCTGTCCAAAAAATAGACTTGGGAACACCTGATAACCCACGTCCTGTATTCATAAGCAAGAATATAAAGGATGATGAGTTACCCGAGTATATCTCTTTTCTTCGTGAGTTCGTTGATTGCTTTGCATGGTCTTATGTCGAAATGCCTGGCTTGGATCCCAAAGTAGCAATCCATAAGCTCAACTTGCAAAAAGAAATCAAGCCTATCAAACAAGGCCAAAGGAGATTCCGTCCCGACGTGATGGACAAAATTGAACAAGAAGTTCAGAAACTCAAAAACATTGGCTTCATCCGCGAAGAACAGCATCCTGAATGGTTGGCCAACATCGTCCCCGTGACAAAGAAAACTGGGCAGATAAGGGTCTGTATTGACTACAGAGACCTGAATAGTGCATGTCCTAAAGATGAATTCCTGCTCCCCGTACCAGAGGTGATGATTGACAACACCTATGGATTCGAGCGAATGACATTCATGGATGGATTCTCTGGCTACAATCAGATCAAAATGCATCCTGAAGATGAAAGGCATACATCCTTTCGGACACCATTCGGCATGTATTGCTACACTGTTATGCCGTTTGGTCTGAAAAATGCAGGTGCAACATATCAGAGGGCTATGATGAAAATATTCCAAGATATGCAGCACAAGACGGTTGAATGCTTTGTTGACGACCTCGCCATCAAAAGCAGAAGAAAAGAAGACCATCTCAGTGATCTTCGAGAAGTCTTCCTTCGATTTCGCAAACACAAATTGCGGATGAATCCACTAAAGTGCTTCTTCGGTGTCTCATCGGGTAAGTTTCTCGGGTTCATAGTACGGAAATCTGGAATAGAACTTGACCCCACCAAAGTCAAGGCTATCCTGGAAATGCCATCTCCCAGAACCCTAAGAGAATTAAAAAGGCTTCAAGGAAGGTTGGCCTACATTCGACAGTTCATCTCCAATCTATCAGGGAAATGCCGTCCATTCTCTCGCCTGATGAAGAAAGGCGTGGACTTTGTCTGGGATGCTGAATGTGAAAGTGCATTTCAAGACATCAAAGCATACCTCATCAAACCTCCAGTGCTGGCTGCCCCCACAACTGGAAAGCCATTTATCTTGTACACAAGAGCTCTCGACCACTCTTTGGGTGCTCTGCTCGCACAAGAAAACGACGACGGAAAAGAAGCTGCTCTATATTACCTTAGCCGCATGATGGTAGGTGCAGAGCATCGCTACTCCCCAGTCGAAAAAGAATGCCTTACAGTGATGTTTGAGGTACAAAAGCTGCGTCACTATCTGCTGTCCAACACAGTCTACCTGATTTCGAGGATCAACCTCCTAAAGGTCCTTGTCATAAAAGCAGGTGCTCTCAATGTCCGACTGGCAAAATGGTCCATTCTTCTATCACAGTTTGATATTAGGAATGTACCACAAAAAGCAATCAAAGGACAAGCTCTAGCAGACTTCCTTGCAAAGCATCCATTGCCTAAAGATTCTCCACTCAGGGATGATCTCCCAGACGAATTTGTCTACAAGGTGGAAACTTCCTTGTCAAACGCTTCCTGGGACATGTACTTTGATGGTGCAACCAGGACAAATGAAAAGGGAAAGCAAATATCGGGAATTGGCATCCTCTTTGTCAGTCCTGACAAATACATGATTCCACACGCCTTCTCGCTACTGGAACCATGTTCAAACAATGCAGCTGAGTACCAAGCCCTGATTGTAGGATTGGAACTCGCCCTCGAATCCGGCATCACCACATTGGAAGCTTTTGGAGACTCTCAACTGGTCGTCAACCAGATGAATCAGAAATATGAAGTCAGGAAGCCTGATTTGCTACCTTACTACAATAAGGCGCAGTCGCTTCGACAAAAAATTCAACATCTGTCACATCATCCACATCCTCAGAGGTGAAAACATCCGCGCAGATGCCTTGGCAGGACTTGCCGCATCCATGGCAATCCAAGAAGGGAAAAACATGCAAGTCATAGTGTGTCAAAGAAGGATTCTCCCTCCTCTCAACACACACCAAGCAGTTGCTGAATGCCACCAAGTGGTTGGAAGTCGGATGTCCATCCTCAAACCTCTGATTGGCGACTGGAGAGATCCGTTCATTGATTATATCATGTTCGGAATACTACCTGAAGATCCAAAAGAGCGGGTAAGCATCCAAAGACGAGCCCCAAACTTTCATTTGGATATACCTTCAAAAGCACTTTACAGAAAATCCTTCAACGGAGTACTCCTACGCTGCTTATCACAACAAGAGGCTGATGAAACTCTCAAAGAAGTACATGCTGGTTTTTGTGGAGCCCATCAGGCTGGCCCTAAGCTCTACAACCAGATAAAAAGGCTAGGTTACTATTGGCCTACCATGGTAGCTGATGCAATGCAATTTGCCAAGCGCTGCCAAAAAATGCCAGATTCACGGAGATTATGTCCACATGCCTCCAGAATGGCTATATCCAACAGCAATCTCATGGCCTTTCGAAGCCTGGGGTATGGACATCATAGGTCTTATTTCTCCCCCATCAAGCAAAGGTCATCGCTTCATCTTCGCCGCTACAGATTATTTCTCCAAGTGGTCAGAAGCATTTATGCTCAGCGAAATGAAGACTTCATCAGTCCTTCAGTTCTTGCGCACCAACATTATTTGCCGCTTCGGCATCCTAAAAGATTCGTTCATGATAACGGACCACAATTCCGGGATCACAGATTCTACAGGTTCTGCGACAAGTACAAAATCCTAAGTTGTCCTTCGACTCCATATAATCCAGCAGCAAATGGACTAGCAGAAGCCTTCAACAAGACACTCTGCAAAATTCTCAAGAAAATGGTCTCTAGTCACAGAAGAGACTGGGGCGACAAACTACTAGAAGCCTTGTGGGCCTATCAAACTACCGTTCGAGGACCAACCCATAGCACACCATTCTCTTTGGTCTATGGATGCGAAACAGCTGTCCCTTCGGAAGTACAAATTCCTTCCTTAAGGGTATCTTTGCAAAATGACATGACGCAAGAAAGCAATGTCAAATTGAGACTCCAAGAGCTGGATAATCTCGATGAAAGACGACTCGAAGCTCTACAAAGCATTGAGTTGTACCAAGCACGCATGGCAGGATCTTTCGACAAAAAGGTCAGGCAACGCGCCTACAAAAAGGTTGACTTGGTTCTTGCAGTAAAAAGACCCATAGTCTTTGCCCACAAATCCAAAGGCAAATTTGAACCAAAATGGGAGGGACCCTTCGTCATCGAAAAAGTCTTCTCCAACGGTGCATATGCTCTTCTAAACATGGAAGGAGACAGATGTATGCTACCCATCAACGGCAAGTTCTTGAAGCGGTACTACCCTTGAAGACTTCCTCAAACGGGTCAGAGCAATATCTACACGGCTAAAGCGTATTTCCAAGGTACTTGCTCGTCAAACCCACTCCTTTTGAAATTTTCATCTTATGTTGAAGTTTCCAAAAAAAAAAAAAACAATCTCTCAAAACAATGCTTACTTTCATCGTTTCATTGTTCAAAAGAAAAATCAATCCAATTTTAGGAGCCTCTTCCCAGACTTGACCAAAATTTTCGATCCTTGAACCCAAAATTCATGATTTGAAACAAAAATCGGGACTTAGGAATTTTCACCCTAGACCGCCTCGGCTTTTACAACCAAAATGGTTTTAAGTCAAAATTTATGACCTTCGTGTCTTTAAACAAAAATTTTGGTTTTTAGAAACCGTGGGGAAGCGACATTCAGTCGATACTCGCAAAACACAAAAAAAAAAAAAAAAAACCGGAATGATGCGAACCCCATTCGATACTTCCAAAACCCAAAAAACCGGAAGGATGCGAACCCCATTCGATACTTCCAAAACCCAAAAATCGCAAGGAAGCGAACCCCATTCGATACTTGTAAATTTCAAAAATCGTGGAGAAGCAACAAACCGGTTTATATCCACAACCCAAATTTCAAAAATCGTGGAAAAGCAACATACCAGTTGCTATCCACAACCCAAATTTCAAATGGTTCGAGAAAACCTCAAATTTCAAAAATCGCGGAGAAACAACATCAAGTCAGTACCCGCAAAACCAAAAGTTTTGGGAAAAGCAGGGAAGCGACGCTTAGTCGATATTTGCACCCCAATTCGCGAGGAAGCGACATTCCATCGATACTCGCAAAACCTAACCCGCGAGGAAGTGACATTCCATCAATACTCGCAAAACCGAATGAGCAAGGAAGCGACATTCCATCGATACTTGCAAGACCATTCAGCGGGGAGGCGACATTTAGTCGATACCTGCATTTTGAAAACCAAAACTCGGCTATAAACGCCAAAATTTGGCTATAAATGCCAAAATTCGGCTATAAATGCCAAAAAAATTTTTTTCGGCTATAAACGCCAAAATCGGCTTTCATGCCAATAAAACAAAACTTGTTTTAAAAAAACTCGGCTATAAACGCCAAAACTCGGCTATAAACGCCAAAATCCGGCTATAAACGCCAAAATCGGCTTTCATGCCAATAAAACAAAACTTGGTTTCCAAAAATCTGGCTATAAACGCCAAAACTCGGCTATAAACGCCAAATCCGGCTATAAACGCCAAAAGTCGGCCATAAATGCCAAAAAAAAAAAATTTCGGCTATAAACGCCAAATCCAGCTATAAACGCCAAAAGTCGGCCATAAATGCCAAAACAAAAAAAAAAAAATTTCGGCTTTCATGCCATCTTAAAATTCGGCTCTTATGCCATTCCAAAAATCGGCTTTCACGCCATCTCAAAATTTTGGTTCCCATGCCACAAACAAATTTGGCTCTTACGCCACAAAATTAGGCTTTCATGCTATCCAAAATTTCGGTTTTCAAACCGTAAAAAAATCAGGCTTTTCGCCACAAAATTGGCTTTCATGCCCAAAACAACCCTTTGACAAAAGATTTTCACAAAATAACAAACTTTTGATCAAATTCTTAAACAAACATTCCCATCAAATTTTTACTCAAAATTGTTTTCATCACAAAATGATTTAAGTGAAAGGAAGGGGATATAAAATATAGTACCAAAATTGTTTATACATGGAGGTACCAAAAAAAAGAGTCTGTTACAACTCAGGAGCTCAATCCGACATGGTCTTCAACCAAAAGTTCAACTCCTCAAGCAGACCCATGGCCTTAACTTCCAAAGTTTTTAGGCCACGCTTCTTCAAAATGTCCCCATAAAATGTGGCCGAATGCCGTGACCCATCTGCAGCACGAGGAAGTTCTTCCCAGAGGATCTGCCACTGCTCATGCTCCTGATTCTTCCTCCAGACATTACCTTCAGCTTCCTCAACCTGGCGAATGAGAGTCCCCTCCTTGGCACGAGCCTCCACAATGGCGGTCCATTTGGCAGCAGCCTCTTCCTCTAAAAGATCAAGACGCTGCCTAACCTCGACGACCTTCTTATCAAGGCGGTCCAAGTCTTGCTTCAGCCCCATGATGGATAACTCGGTAACGTTCTTCTCCCGAACGATTTGTCTCTGAGTCTTCGTGACCTCAATCAGCTCAGCTTTGACTTTGCTGGAAGGTTTTATGAACATCTCATCAAAGAAGTCACCATCTGGGAAACTCTTGGTCTCAGTCCATTTGTTCCCCAAGGTGATGATCTCCTCAACAAAATCCTTGGTGCTTGCAATGTCCAAACTGACTTCTTTGCTATCAGCGAGGATGTCCTGCACATGCTTGATCATGCCAAAACCAGCTTCCAAATGAACTGAAGAAAAAGTCTCAACCCATGAGCTCAAGACAGTCTTCAACACCTTCCTTGCATACTGAAGGTGCGGTGCAGATGAGGATTCGCCATGCTCTGGTGCCCGACTGCCCACGTCATGCTCCATTGGAAGAGTAATCAATAAACTCTTTCCAATGGAAGAAGCTGACTCATTGAAAGTGGAAGAAGCCCCTACTTCTGGATCAGCAGCAGGTGTCCCCTGTTCTGGCTCTGAAGAAGATGGAGGAATCTCTCCTGCTGCTTCACAATCTGTCAAAGAAAAAAAAACAAGAAGAAAAAGACAAAAAGGTATGAATATAAGCTTGTCAAAAATATATCAAGATTATTATTGCAAATATACCTGCTTTGACAACCGGCGGAGTACTCTCTGCCTTTTTGAGCTCATCCGAAGCATCGTCAAAAGTTGCGTCCATAGATGGCTCGAAATGGTCGAAATCCTCTGGCAAGTCAGCTACATGTTAGCAAATGACAGCAAAAAAAAAAAAAAAAAAAAAAAAATGAAGGTTCTGGAACCACTCTAGAGTCCCTGGGCTCTTCCTTAGATGCCACGACTGGATCCGTCATCGCCTCATCGGCAGGAACCTCAGGCATCACCAGGTCATCATCCTCTGCTAAAAAAAGAAAAGAGCAGCGGATCAAAACAAAATCTTTCACAAGAAAAAAAAAATAGAAGAAACAAAGGAAAGAAAGAGGATCATACCAGTTGTCTCCTCTTCTCTGCTTCTCTTCTTCGGAGGCTCGGCAGCATCCTCAGACACCTCCTCAGCAATGGTGAGAGGAACTTCAAGATCAGAAGGACTATCGTGCCGCCTCATGTTACGGCGTTGTCCTCTCCTCCTCTTACCTCGGCGGGTCAATCTGCTCGACGATCCTGCCCCACTATCAGCATCAGGCCTCTCACAAGAGTCCTCACTGGATGATCTACTTTTCTCAGTAGACTCCATGGAAGCCTTCGTATGCTCTGCCTGTATCATAGCATCGATCTCGGCCTCCTCCTCCTCCTCCAGCTGTCTCAGGACCTCACCAGGAATCCCCTGTGCAGCTCCTGATCTGATGATGTCCTGCCCGTTGAGAGAGCCTATCTTGTGCTTCTCTCCAGAAAGGAAGGCCAAAACTTCCTCCCGACGGACACCATCCGATTTGCCAAGACCTTTCCCAGGAGATTGCTTAATATCGAGCTCTTTCTTGGAAAGCCCCCGGTACACTGAGAAGCTCTCCACGAACCACTTCGTGAAGCCAGCAGTCCGGAAGGTGGGCAGCTCAGGATAGGAAATCATGGCGGTAGTGTCCTCGGCGCTATAAAAAGCCCATGCATTTCTCTCATCTTGCAGACCTCCAAAACGCTTCACCATACTCGAAGGCGCTCCAACAACGCCTTGAGAGAAGCCAAGCTGCAATGCAAAAAGCGAAGGGACATACGGATGGATGTCGACGAAAAGATGTCTGCGGTACACCATCGTACCAACCCGTATGTTGAAGAGCCACCTCTTCTCCGCGTCCGTCAAAGCATAGTGTCTTCCAGACCCTGCCCTGGTCGAATCACGGGAGACACCAAAGTCAAAAGCCTTCTTCAGCAAACCCGGAGAAAGCTTCACCGAAGACTGCCCAATCTCAACGTCCCTAAATCGTCGGATCCTTAGACGGGCAGATAAAAGTGATTCGGGAACGGCTGTCCCTCTAGCCAAACGAATCATAAAGGGATCTTCGTCCTGTGCAACTCCCAAACGATGGAAGTTAGGACAGTGGTATACATACCACGAATAGAAGATGTGGGCAGAAAACACCCTGTTTATGGGAAGCCCAAGCCGAACCAGGAAAGCAGCAGCCTACAGTTCGGTACACAAATAGGAATAAAGAGCAGGTACCAAAGCCAGCCGCTCTCCAAACGCCATCTGACAAGCCGGAAAAATATAGTGCGGCCTAATGTGCGTTCCATCTGCTCCAGCAAAAACAGCCTCACCTAGCCAGTAAGTGAGGTAAACAGCGAGATCTCTCCGCAACGTAATGTCAGGACAAATGGCATCTGTGCTTGCGAAAATCTTCTTCAAATCTTCTCGCATAGCAGCGATCTTCTTCAAATTTGATGCTTTAGCCCTAGCATCCTGGGCCATGCCATCAGAAGAATCCCCGCTGTCAAAAAAGTTGGAGCCGTAACTTCTCCAACTGTTGCATCTAACTTTCGAGGCCTCCTTCTCCTTCAAAAAATCGTAGAAGGCGACGAGCTGAAAGTACACAAGCCTAAACTCCTCACATTGCTCCTCAAGGACGCTGTCAATAGGCATAAACTCCTCATAGAGTTTGCCGAGGATAGGCAACCCGGTGATGGAGCTCAGTTCCTTCAAAGAAAAACCAATTTCACCATTCGTCACAATGAAGGTGTTGGTTTGTGGAAGGAATGACTCCAGCATGGCCATGAAAGCCTCATGGGAGAAAATGACTGTTTGCCGGAAAGAGCGAACCGCGTCAAAAATCTCAGCCTCCCGAAGAACGGCCTCACCAATCCTCAGAGTGTGATCAGTCCATGACTCCCAGCTTGAGTCAGCACTGAAACGACCACGAAGTCGAAAAGGCTTCACCCAATTGCTGCCGTCACCCCGAAAAATGCCAAGACCCACCGTTCTCAAATCCACCGATGGATGATCAGAACCTTGGTAGCCACTGGCTGGCATCAACATGTCCATACGGACAGGTGGCTTCTCTGCAAAACCGGAAGGTCCACCAACAAAAGCCCCGGTCTTGATCACACTGGTCCTCTTCACCCAGCTCGGAGGATCTTCCCTCTTAGGGCACGTGGGAGAAAGGCTCAGGATCGAGATGGTCCGGTCAAAAGACGACCGGGTAGAAATAGTTCTCTCCTCCCCATCTGCTGCGTAAGAGAACTGAAAACATCTCCTTTGGTATGTCAAGTCGTCAGGGACTGCATCACCGAAGAAGAAGGTAGGCTTGAGCACAACACTCTGATCGTCCGTAACCCAAGGACGACCGCTTACCATGATCTTATAGAACTCCTCATCTTTGAGAGCGATCAATCGCTGTCTCATCTCATCACGATTGAGGGAATCGCATTCTTCCAAGTTTTTCTCCACAAACTGGACCTTCTCCCAAGCCTGCTGAACGGCAGCATTGGAAGATCTAGCAGACCGACGAGGTGCGTCAGTAACAGGACCTTTACCTTTGTTCGTTCTAGAAGAACTACCTGCAAAAGGTGGAAGAGAAAAGATCAATCAACATCAAAATGACAGAATTCTGCTACAAAAAATTCTAGCAAAATTTTGACATGGTTCCGGGGCAATTCCAAAGAAAAGGAAAATACTCCAAAAAAGACAGGAAGCCTGAAGATGAGCTCAACATCGCTGCGAGCTCATAGTCAGTGGAGAATTCTCAAAGAAGGCTTGAACTCAACATCGCTGCGAGAACGAGCCAATCTCATTAAACTTCCGTAAAATCTGGAAAAGAGCTCAACATTGCTGTGAGCTTCAAAATCCAAAAATTGCAAAACTTCCTCAAAATCCAGCAAGACCGAGAAAGAACTCAACATCGCTGCGAGCTCAAAATCCCAATACTTGCAAAAGATTTTCAGGTATGCATCATCATACTTCCAAATCCATTTACAAAATCATGCATCAAAAAATATCATCATGCATTAGATGCTAGGAAAACCTTGACCAAAGTTTGACCAATTCCAACCCAATTTGGTCAAAACCAATCAAACTTTGTCCAAGTCAAAAATCATGTTGGCTTGACCTAGAGGCTCTAGCCTTCTATCTTGATGCATCAAACACAAAAAAAAAATGCATACATATTGAAATTGCATAGCCTCATTATCATAGTGAGCAAAACAAAGAAAAAGGAAAAGAAAGAGAGAAAAAAAATCTCAGCAAAAAAAAAAAAAAAAAATTTGGCCCACAGGCTGTGGCCCACTGCCACGTGGCAGTACGGTCAGGTCCATACAGACCTGTCCGTACAGCCAGGAAAAATAAACAGCAAAAAAAAAAAAAAAAAAGAAAAGAAGAGAAAAAACGCTGAAAAAAAAAAAACCAAGAATCAGCATGGAAAAAAAAAACAGAAAGGAAAAAAAAAGTTCACGGGAAAAAAAAAGAAAAGGAGAAAACCGTGAAAAGAAAAAAAAAGAGAAAAAAAAGAAAGAAAGAAAAAAAGATAAGCATGAAAAAAAAGAGAAGGAAAACGTGCATGAAAAGAGAAAAAAAAGAGAGGAAAAAAAAAAGAAGAAGAAAGAAAAGAAAAGAAAAAGCAGAAGAGAAGAAAAGAAAAAAAATGAAGAAGCTACTTCTACAATGGAGATTCTTGAGGAGGAAGAAAACTTACTTGAAGCCATTGATGGAGAAGAAGAAGAAAAGCTTGGAGATCCCTGAAGAAGAGAAAGCACTTCTTATCTTGGAGAGCACTCTTGAAGATTTCTTGCAAAAAGAAAGCAATGGAGCAAAAGCACCAACCCTCTTTGCCTTTATAGAAGAGAGCAAGCCAAAAAAGGAAACAAGGAGAAAGAAAGGAGGTAAGTGCTAAAATTTAGCTACTTTCCCAAAAAGAAAGATATTTTGAGAAAATCTTTCCACAAAAAGAAAACTTGAGAAATTCTCTCCAAGTAAAGATATTTTTAGATATTCTCTACACAAAAGAGATATTTTTAGATATTCTTTACAAATATGATACCATATGAGATCTAGGCCATCTCCAAAGCCTAAGGTCCCATGGGTTAGCCCATATGAGCCAGGTTTGACCACCTAGGCACTAAAATTGGCTTTTAGTCAAAATATTCCTCTTACCAAGAGCAAAAAAAAGAAAAGAGCAAAAAAAAGTCCCATGCCTCTTTTGAGTTGCTGGGACCATTCAAAAAAAAGAGAAAAGAAAGTCTCATGAATTTCCAAAAACCAAACCATCCAACCTCATGAACCAAATTGAGCCAAAATCTTGAAATTGACATTTCACAAAACCAAATTCCGGTCCCCTAGCTCGCCACATACAGCTTGTTAGGTCACAAGACCAAAACCAAAATCAAAATCCAAAACCAACAAACCAAATCTGGCCCCCCAACCTGCCACATATAGCTTGTTGGGTCACAAGGTCAAAATCAAAATCAAACCCCGACCCCCTAACCTGCCACATACAGCTTGTTAGGTCACAAGGTCAAAAACCAAAATCCAAAACCCAAAATCCAAACACCCCATGTCATTTTCAAAACTTTGCCTTTAGATGGTGTGTGATCCCTCTCACTACCATAAAGTTCCCCCGGAAACTCAGAAGGCTATTCGAAAAAAAAAATGCTCAAGACTCTTGGTCAAGTTGGAATCTCTCCTCTAAGTTTCTCTTCGAGGCACATCGACTCCAAAAAGCTACTCGTCGCTGTACCTCGAGGGGGCATTTGTTGACACCATAAAAGTCACTATGTCTCCTCAACATCAAGAAGCCTCGTGAAGCTGCATCCTGCTAAAAATAGGCAAGGCTACTTTAAGCATCAGATTTTGTCAGAATCAGACAGAAACTGAAGGATCCTTCAAGGCAGCCAAAAGAGGGGTACACCTGAGGTTTCGGGCCATTCCGACATCGTTTGGCCCAACTTCACTGCTCCGATAGCTAAACAAGTGCTCCCGGCGGCGACATCATCCAAGACACCAAAACTTCGATCAGAGCCTACGGATGACTCCAGAATGTCTCGAAAGGGCTCCATGCCAAATTTCAAGTCAAACCGACAACGTTTGACCCTCCATCAGTGCTCGAGCAGCAAAATCAAGCCTCCCGGCGGCGGGAACCACCGAAGCCATCACTCATCAAACAAAATATATGAGTGGCTTCAACATGCTCCAAAAGGCTGCACGTCAAATTTCAGGTCATTCCGACAACGTTTGACCAGGTTTCGATGCTCCGAGAGAAAATCAAGCCTACCGGCGGCGGAGCAACTCGGGACCATGACATCCAAAACAGAGCCCATGGAACGTCTCAAAATGACTCCAATAGGCTCCCCGTCAAATTTCAGGTCAATCAGACATCATTTGACCACATATCAAAGCTCGACATTTTCCCCGCAGCAAAATCAAGTGAAGCATCGATGGGACCCCAAACGGCTTCAAAACTCAAATAAAAGCCCATGGTTGGTCCTATCCACTACTCAAGAAGTTTCACCTCAATTTTTAGGTCATTTCGACATCGTTTGACCTAGTTTCGACTCTTGACGGAAAATCGGCTACAAAGTCTTCGGCTTTCCCGAAAAATGGGAAACTTTGTGCTCCGATTTCGCGCGGGTTCTCGTCAAGTTTTCTCCAAGAAAATGAAGTCAAAAATTGAGGAAAATTGTCAAGAAAAATACAGAAGGAAAAAGGAACGAAAAAGACGGAAAATTGGACGAAAACGGAGCTCGGCAACCAAAGGGCAAAAAACCCTAAGGTCGCCGGCGACCATGGCCCAGGGTCGCCGGCGACCCTGGGTGCATGGTCGCCCGGCGACCCTGCAAATCCGGGTCGCTGGATTTTGCACCAAATCGTCCGTTTTCCAATTCTTTTCGCGTTTCGGGTGTTCCGGCCTCTGTGATTTTCGGAAAATGCAATGTTTGATGCTTGAAAACGACTGATCTTCGTCGACATCTCGGATCCGCCATCAAAAGCATGAAATCATCACCGATCACCTCAAGATCACCAACCGGCTGACTAAGAAAGTGCACTTTCTGTCCGACCGATCGTGAAATCGACAAGACAGATGTCACCGGCCCGCCAACATCAATCAATGTCTGAAATTACACTGCAATCCGACATCAAACAATGTGTGGATCCACCTGTGATGATCGCAAGAAGAATATCAAAAGACGCAGCACGGCCCGTGACTCTTCACATGCCCTGGCGACCACTTAATGACGTTAATTGACCCGTTTATGACGACTTAATGCAGTCATTAACTCATTATTTTGGATGGCCCAATCAGATTCAAGCATTTGGGAGTTACAAATCCAAGTAATCATGGCATTAAACCCATGAAACTCCCATCATCATCAAGCATAAAGGCAATTAAAAGCCCACTACCTTCATCGGCCAATCACAAGCCATGAAAAAGGAGTTACAAAATCAACTTGTAACTCCTCATCAATGCTCTCATCATGGCTATCAATGCCCATTGCCATCCCATGGCTACCAAAAGCCTATAAAAGGAGATCCATTTCCAAGAGAGAGGGGATCATCGAAGGATCAGATCAACATCTATCAACTTGAAGTTCTGCACTTCTCCTAAAGAAATCGAGACGAAGTCTTGCTACTTTGCTCCCGGAAGCACCACAAGGTGATCAACGTCCCTTGGGGGGCCACCCCCCAAGGTCACCTCCTCCTTCTCCAACATGGCCTAAACGTGGCTTTTCAGCCCGTTTACTCGGTTTTTCATTGGATATAGGACCTTCTCTTGGTCCTTGTCCTTTAAAAAACTGAGGTTAGGAGCCAAGCCAAAGAATCAAAGCATCACATGTTCTCATTTGAAGGACGATGGCGAAGCCCATACATGACTTGCGATCGTCGATCTCAACGTGTCCCCACAATCTCTTGAGAAGTAAGATCCCTCTTCTTACTTTTCTATTGTAGTTTGTATTTCTTAAAGAGACAAAAAGAAATCACAATTCTTGTCTTTCACATTTGATGAGTTTTGTAAAATCGTCTTTCACAGCAAAATCGCCTTTCACGGCAAAATCGCCTTTTACGGCAAACAAACAAAAATGCCTTCTACGACATTCAAAAAAATAAACTTGTCTCTTTTCTTAATATTAATGCAATTTGAAAAGTTAGAAAAAAAGATTGATTTCCTTTCCACTTGTGAAGGTGAATCTCCGGATTATCACCATTCCAAATTCCAAGTAGAAAGTAAATCTGGCATACCCGTACAAAAATGTTGATGCCTGAGATCTTCCCTCCTCCGCCGAGACCCAAGTCAGCCCCCGGGGTGCGGAGGGAGAGGACGAAAGATTCCCCCTCTTTCGGGTCCATCAGAGAGAAGTCTTATTTCTCTCTTAATCTCTTTCAACCGTTCTCCAGTAGAACTCCACATCAGTCTCAGAGTCTTCGGCATCGGCATCGACATCGACTCACTGCTGCAATCTTCTCTGGCGGGTATTTCTCCTCTCTCTCTCTCTCAGTGTCCTCTGGGGTAGGTTTTTTCCCTTATGCTTCTTTTATTTTCAAAATAGCAAATCTTATTGAAATTAGCTAAAATCAAATTGTGATTGACTGATTGAGATAGTATTAATGTGCCATGATGAAAGTTTGAATGTAAATGTTGTGGCTTTTTATTAGGATTTTATAGATGTGTCTATTTATCAATGTGTGTAGTTTGAATGTCGCATTGTGGTTTTGCACTTGGGTGTCTCTTGTTTTTTTATTTCATGATGCTAACATGTTTGTTAAATGCCCCTGTATGTTTTTCTAGGGGTTGTTTGGAAACAAGATTTCTCAAGAGATTTTGTTATGTTATTTACTAGTTTAGAATATAATTTATTCATAAAAAAAAAAGAGGTGTTGGATAACTTAGAAATTAAATATCTTACAATATATCACTTTCTTCTAAAAACCTTCATTTTACATTATTCTTTACAATATATCACTTTCTTCTAAAAACCTTCATGTTACATTATTCAAGGATATCTGTTAAAAATGAGCTTTTGTTACAAAATGTTTCCTATATATGAAACAGTTCATGGGCAAGCATTAGTTATAGTGGCCCGCTATAAGTTTTAAAATCAATGATCTTTATAGGAGTGCAACTATGACTCCCAATATTAAATTGACTCCACAATGCTTATAGATTTAATGTGGGGTCCTAGAACCATATCACAATTACGTAGCCATTGTTAATTATTAATATTAGGTGGATCTTACAAATATCACACTAGGGAGCCTTCATCGTGATTACCAACATTAGGTGGGCCCCATACTACCAAAATTACTTGAGTTTCTTATTAATTATTAAGATTGAATTGTGTGATTGCAATTATTTATTTGTCATCATTAAATGGGTCCCACTATTTGATAGCTCCCCTTGTGTTAATATGACTACCAATATCAAATGGGCATCACAATAATTTCTCATAGATGGATTCGTCAATGAGGTCTAACATTAGATAATGGTTTATAATAAAAAACTAGATAGGCCCATTTATGATAATCACAATTAGATGTATTATTACACTATGTCATCAATATTTGGTGGACCTACCTTAATTAAACAGTATTGCTTGGATTCCAAGGATTTAACATTTATTCCTGTGATTTTTAAACAATAATGCGTCCTACCATGATTATTAACAGATGTGATTACTTGACTCTATTTTGTTCTATGATAATGAAATTTTACAATATTTAAATTTATTAATATTATATTATGCATTTATCCAAACACCCCCTAACATAGAAAATGCTGCACAAAATATAAACAATACTATGAAGAATGGGGGAAAACAAGTAGAGTGTTGAGTGGCACAAAAATAAATAAATTAAAAAGGCACAAATAGAACGAATTAAATACAAAATATACACTTGGTTTACATTCTATTTCAAATACGATATTGGACCAAGGTTGGCTGGTCAATTCCATACAAGAATCCTACTTTTCGTTACCGTATAGGGCAGAAACAAGAAGATGCAGACAAGAATATACATCCACATGCTCTGGATATTCCAAATGTGATGGAAATTTGAAAGAAAAATGATATCAATCAATGCTTGGGACCACTGCGAAGGAGGGCCTGCAATCGACACAGATAGGGAGGAGGAAGAAGATGAAATGATGGAAAAACGGTTCCAACCCATTTTGTAGAAAGAAGAAAATTTTACCCAAAAAATCCCCTAAGACTTGTTAAAAGCTAAAAGCACCATCAACATTTCATAAAGACCACAGTAGTCTCAAAGGCGTTGTTTGGTATTTTTTTTTTCTTTTAGCACTGAGCGGGGTTATCGCAGTTCATTCTGAGTAAATGAGCGGGGATATCCCCGTTCGTCGTTCATTACAACTTAAAGATTGTTGAACTCCCTTTTTCCAATTGCCTTTTCTGGTATCGGGACGAATCTCTCTGCAACTCCTTTTCCACATTACCTTGCTTTATGGGAGAATCCTATTCTTGAATCTTTTAAATAGAAAGGTTTGGGCTCCATTGAAGAGGTTGGTAGTCCAGATTTACCTTTTTTACATTTGATTAAACCTAGAAGCACAATCTCCACTTGTGTTTTTCTTTTACCCAAAAAGTTGATGTTTGGAAGTATTCATTAAAGCTTCAATCTCCTTAATGGATAATTAATATTTACTCCATAGGTAGTCTACATTAACTTTTTAAAGATAAAATGACCATATTTCAGTAATACAAATGGGCATTGGCTTTGAATGTAATGGAAGATGGTAGAATTGGGCATCATCAACTTTTGCTTACAGAAAAATGGTTGGATATGGGGACGGGCTTGGGCATTGGCTCACATAGATATGGGGACGGGCTTGGGCATTGGCTAACATAGACAATGCATGAGTGGATATCTTTGTCTAGTCCTTAAGAGGATTGCATCTCGACAGCCCATGAAGACATTAAGAAAACCTATATCAAAGGTAGATATGCATCTTCACATTCACATCAATCATCAAGTTCCTTGACAATCACACATTCGTCCATCAACATTTAGATATGCACATTCACATAAACATTTGACAACAAGTTCCCTGCCAATTACACGCATATTCTAACAAAATAGTATAAGGTAAATGAACCATGGTTGTTCTATGCCCATTATAAAGCAAATCAACTTGCCCACCCTGCTCTGATTTTGGGGTATACTATTCAATTTGTATTTACTCTACTTGTGATTGAACAGAAGTGTGAATGAACCATGAATTGTTGACCACATACATCAAGCCATGGAAAAATAGATAGATCATACTATAGAGTTACTAAAACACATTCATTTACAATAGTCTTTCAAGAAGATGAAAAAAATGACTATTCCAATTAACAGGGGAATGTTGTTAACAAAAACATAAAGCAACTCTAGACCATCCAACTATAACAACAGCAATAAATTTCTTTACGTACCAATTCCATTAAAAAGAACCAACCAAGATAAAGCATAGTAATAACAAAATGAAAATTCCAAAATAAATAAACAATTTTGGTAGGATTGTCCTCCTCCTAAGTAATTGCTATCACTTTTCTTCAGTCACTTAGATTAAATAAGTCTTGTAAATTCAATTCCCACCAAAAAGAAAATATCGGTAGTCACTTTGGACTAAAGGGTCGGTTTGGTTGAGGAATCAATGGCAATATAATGTAATGGAATCATCCAAGATAGCGAGAAATTGATCAATTTTGATGTCATATCCACATCAATTTCAACTTTCTTCCAAAAATGGGCAAAGCCCAAGTACTAACACATTTATTTCAAACTAAATTCTTAGAATGGGATCCCCCAACAATCATACAAACAAGAATAAAAAAGAAAAAAACATCAATAGACAGTCCCAATTTGCCACCAGGAAGCACACCAATAATTAATCTACTCAACCAAACTAGAAAATAGTAAAACAGAACAATCCCATAGACATTTGTATTGACTAAGGGCATTTTAGTGTATACTTTTCCATAGACATTTATATTGACTAAGCACTGATAGAATCTGCAAATTGTGTGGAGTGACGGTGAAGAAAAAGCACATTTTTGGTAGAAAATGTCCCAAGTCCTTCATATTGTGGATTTTGCCAAAACCTTTACATATAAAAGAAAACATCTACAATAAAAAAATTGGATTAGCTTTTATTTTTCACCTGTGGTGCTCCCGCACAAGTGCTGTGTGTGATTTTCAAATTCTCACCATCCCATGACAGGAACTCTCACTTGAATGAAAAGGACAAAAAAAAAAAAAAAAAAAAAAATTCCTGTGAGGGATCTAAATTCTCCGCCACTGATGTTAGGCCTGGTTTAGATCTGAAACTCTATTTTCCAGTTCAAAAGACACCATTGGAGAAACCGGAAAACGTAGTCATTTTAGTCTGGTCAAAGTTCAAACAAACCATATTACTTACTGTATCAAGAATCAACAAGGGCTTGCAATTATTCAGTGTGTTGAAAGTTATCCTAGTATTTCAGGGGTTTGAAAATGAAGTGATTCTCAGTCAAGTTTCAACATTCACAATTTTGTCACAGGCAATGGTTTGCCCAAGTAGACCAACAATTGTCAAGATGGGCATACAACCAATATCATGACCTGCCCATTTAATACAACAAAAAATGCTGATAAACCTTACTGAAAGTGCAGCTAGAGCCAATGAAAGTGTCCTAGAGGGGGGGTGAATAGGACTAATGGAATTCTTTTCCCAATAAAAATTACTTAGTCCAATTTTAATCTCAACTAGGACAAAGAACAAAATGAACACAAATAAGAATACAACTTATACGGAATATGTGTTCAATATGTGAGTGCTTAATCAATCAAAGATATGACAATTAATTTTATAATAATAAGCACAAGTGTGTGTACACCGCTCTTCACAAATTCACTTATGATTTATATCAATGTGCTCAATTGAATATATGTTTAAAGAGTGTGTGCTAAACAAGACAAGATTTACCAATATGTTTAATGTTGTTTTCGTACAAGTGGATGTGTGTCAATTTAAACTCAAAGAAGAAATATCATTCATATCAATCTCCACAACTTATAGATATGTAAATCAAGTACAAGAGATAGAGAAAGAGGAATTGACACAAGGGATTTATAGTGGTTCAGTCACACAGACCTACATCCACTCTCAAGGGTCACACAGTCCCCTGGTTCCACTATAAAGAATCAAACTACACAAGTACTGATTCTACATCAATTTTGTTTACGAGGTTCGATCACAAAGATCTACTCCCCTCTATATTTTTATAGTGGTTAAATCGCAAAGAAATAAGCCACTCTTACAATGCTCTGAATTTATAGTGGTTAAGTCTGGAGGATGCTCTTCCAAGCTTGTCACCACAGCTCCAAGCTTTGATGCCTCTTGCAATGCTTCCTTGATGTTGATGATGATGCTCCAATGTTGTGCTCAATCAAGGGAAGAGGTCTTTGGTCTAGGGATTTGGATTTTAACCTATGATGGCTCAAGTTCTTTCCTAGGTAATATTGTTTCCATACATCACACTTTCCTTAAGCTAATGAAGCTCTTAGATTTGCCAATACAAGCTCATAGTGTGTGTGGGCAATATTGTTTTCACACATCACACTTTCCTTAAGCTAATGAAGCTCTTAGATTTGCCAATACAAGCTCAAAGTGTGTGTGGAATGATCTATAAGTGGTCAAATATGATGGACCATGGTTAGGACATGAGCTCTCATGATCTTCAAGCCGCTTTGGATGATTTGGGGCCTTTTCTATTTATAAAACATCCTCCAACGGCTCTCTAACGTCTTTTGGCGGCTAGCCCCCTTCAAATCCGCGGTTAGCCGCCACTCCAACGGTCATAAACGGCTAGTTTTTGTAAAGCTGTGCTGAGTAGGGGGCTAGCCGCGAGGTAACCGTAAGGTAACCCCTTTTTAAAGCGGCTAGCCGCGAGGTAACCCCAAGGTAACCGAATTTTCACAGAAACTTGTACATTAAGCCTCTGGAAAAGTGACCGCAGGACTTCGGTTACCTGGCGGTTAGCCGTGAAGGGTCTCTGCGGTTAACCGCGAGGTGACCGCAGGGCTGACCGAAAACCATGGCGGTTAGCCGACCTCTGGGACCAGTTTTGAGTCTTGAAAAGGCTCGAAAACAATTTCTAAAACCCCATAAAATAAGCCATTAAACTAAGGGTTTTTAGGGTCCACTACTGGTTGGTTTGGGTCCCATTTTACCTGAATAGGTTGGCACACACATGGAGTTCTTCCTCGATGAATCTAGGCCTTTTAAGACTTGATCTTCTGCCTTCAAACTTGATCTTCCTTGTGAAACTCTGAGAGGCAAAGTCTTGTACTCTTTGACACGGGATTGACAATACAAAACAAGTGCTCATTGGAATGTGGCACTAACACTTACCAGTACTAATTTATCAGAAATTAGAGTCTCCACAAGGCTTTTAAAAATAGGGGCGGTGGGGATGGGGGAAAAGAGAAGAAAGAAAGAAGAGAAAGAACAGACTCCGTGTGGTCTTTCTAGTATTTCCCACTAGGTGTTGAGGACAGTTCTAAGTTACTCGAATAGCAAAACAGTGCTTAAATTAATACAGTCAATGCGAATCTTCTGGTCTAAATCCATCACATTGACACCTTGATTTTTTGGATTTAGATTAGATGGTCAAAATACTAAGCCTACTTTGCATTATTGCAGTTATCTTTTCATGTGTTCTGGTATATAATGGAGATAAAAGTAAAAACATGCAATAAAAATAAGAGAATTCTGTAACAAGAAAATAGCAGAATACACCAGGGAAAGCTTTGATAACAACTTGATTCAACAAGTTTAGTACATTCAATAGATAGTTGATGCTTTGTTATCAATTTGATGGAGCAAGTTTAACAATTTTGTTCATTATATTTATCCACTCATTAGATAACTAACTCACCATTATGCTTTTCGACATGCAAGGGAGACTTGGTCGTGCTTTTCTTTTTCTCCTTTTTTTTGTATTAGTTTTATAATATGTTTATATAGAACTGTAGCTACTCTCACATCTTTCAAGTACCAGTCTTGTGAAAATAGCATCTGCAAGGAAACATCTGAAAACAAGAAGAGTAGTTAGGGATTTGTACCGGCGGTGAGGAAGAAATGTAGGTGGGGAGGAGAGGAGAGGAAGAACTTCGGTTGAGTCGATCTCTATTGCCGCCATCGACCGATTGGGAGAGAAAGGAAGATAGACAGAGGGAGAGAGAAGAAGGTGAATGGGGGAATAGGTGAAAAGGGTTTTTGGGTCTAGGGAAGACAGACGGAGGGAGAGAGAATAAGTGAAATAAGGAAATAGGGGAAAAGAGGTTTTGTGTTTGGGGATATCCCTGCTCAGAGAAAACATTAAAAAAATTCCAAATAGGGCCTTTAAGACTACTATGGTCATTATACTATATTGATGGAGTTATTGGCCCATTATGACTCTTAGGGGATTTTTTGGGTAAAATCCTCTAGAAAGAAAGGAAGCGTTGATATACCCTCAACTAAAATAGTAAAAAGAACACAAATTGGCCCATGGAACCCTTTCTGTTCACACTTATCTACTAGGTCTTTTTTTTGTGCACCGTCCATTCTAAAGGGGGCTTTTCCCGTAAAATCCTCTATAGTATTTTATAAATTATTTAGTTATAATATGATGAATGCTACTATTTAATGTCCTGGCCAAAAAAACATTTGGATGCTTTTACTATTAAAAGGCATATATAAAATTTGTGCTAACTAAACAATTTTTTCTTTTGAAAATCCACTTTAATAAAGTAGATTTTCAAAAGCTACTTTCAGACAAGGACATTTACCTTTTAACAAGTCCAATGAAACACACTTAGGTAGCGTTTGGTTCGTTGTAATGAAGGTTAAAATGGAATGGTCATTCCAATGGAATGACCATTATAGCTTGGTTCGCATAAAAGTGGCAGAATGACCATTACCTCCGGAATCACCATTCATTTAAATAGAGGAATGGCCATTCCACTTGCGAGGCAGAGGAATGGCCATTCCATTCCTTTATGTTTTTTGGTTGAGACCGAAATGCCCCAGACAAGGGTATTTCATAATAATATAATAATTATAATATTAATATAATTATTATAATAATAATATAATAATTTGTATTATTAATAATATTATAATTATATTTAATATTATAATATTATATTGTAATATAATTATTTTTAATATTTATAATAATAATATAATTATTATATTAAATATAATTATAATTATATAAATTATAATAAATTATAATATTTATAAATAATATATTATATAATAATATAATTATAAATTTATATTATTTACTAATATAATTATAATAATAATTAATAATAAATATTATTAATATAATATATAAAAATATTATTAATAATATTTATTAGTATATTTGTTAATATTATTAATAATATTATTAAATTAATAATATATTTAATAATATTATATTAATGTTTATTATTGATATTATTATTGTTATTAATATATTAATATTATATTATTAATATAATCAATATTAATATTAACAAGGCCATTCCATTCCAAAATTCTAACAAGGGTATTTTGATCAGTTTTATGTTAATTTTATTCCATTCCAGACATCATTCTAGTATATCAAACGCAAGAACATGAATCTAGAGTTCAATTACTGGGTTGATTCCTCAGCGTACCAAATGCTGGAATGAAAATAACTTTTCCTGCCTCATTCCATTCCAAATTTATTCCGCTCTCCATTCCATTCCTGTCTAAAACCATTCTAGCGAATCAAACGCTACCTTAACGTTGATAACGATATGTATTTTGTTGCTTTTCTACGAGGATAACTAGCCCTTCTATTTCTGTTGCTCTGCTACAAGGATAACTACTAATAGTTGTTTATGTTTCTCAAAGAGGCAAAACCAACAAGTCTTACATATGATGGCATAGCTTTCCAAATTTGTTGATCGCGATGTATCTTATATGTTACATGCTTCCTAATTCTCTATTTAAGTTTTGATAAGTTTGTTGAATCTGGATATTATATGAATCATGTGTTTTGAACTTTACATACTTTAATCCTAACTTGGCATGATCACATGCATTGCTTGCACATATACCTTTATTCACTTGCTGAAACTCATTCCAATCAATGACCAATTTAAGTAATGAAGATAAAGCTAAATACGTCAAGGATTACATCATTAAGGAAGAGATACAAGGGAATGAGAAATGAAGTGCAGATGATATTATTGATAAGTGGAGCTTTCGAAAATACTCTATTTAATTCTACAGTAAATTAGCGAAAGGCCCCTAAAATGGAATGTTTAAAGGCTCTGGTCCTCACAAATTTTGTTTAAGGGTTGTAGTCCACGCAGCTAAACATATTTCAACCAGAGGTCCCTATATACGCCACATCACATATTTCGTGACTGATTTGCCCCTGTAACTGCCGCAATACGTCATGCATAAGTGGGTTAACATGTCAGGTAAACTAAACCCTGGATTTAAGGACCTTAACATGATATTTCATGACTGATTTGCCCCTCTAACGAATTTTATTTCCTAGTTTTAGATGAAGTTTTGAAATTCAAATGGGAGGGAATAGTTCAAATTTTGAATTCAAATAGGTGGGAATGATGTTGCTACGTCTTTTGCTGCACACTAATGGTGATTTGCCCATGGATGTCTCTTTGATTAATGTCTAGTAAATGGTTTTGACTAAACTTTTTTTACTAGAACGACTAAGCCACATGCGTATTATAATTATTCAGTTAATTCCCCAAAAGAGGGGGAGAAACTGCTTTGATTTGTTTTGACCCACTCAAATGACTATGCTATCTTTCCCCTATTTTTTCTTTCTCGTCATTTATTTCCCTTGATTTCATAGATTCATGGTTTAATAATGCCAGATATAATAAGAAAACTAACAGCATTTAGTGGAAATGTATCAGGGGGTATGCTGACTATGCAAATGTTAATTGGGATGAGCTTGGATTTGGTCTTATGTCAGCTGATTAGGTGCATATTATGAAATGTTCTCAACATGAGAAGTTCTCACTAGGGGAACTCAATCGTATTAAAAATGGGAAATTTTTCTTGTGAAATTTTAGTTGGGGTCTTAAGGTGTATTTTTTATAGTGTGACTAGATTTGAAGGAAGAGAGGAGAGTGGGGTCTTTTTATGAGACTGTGGATTTGATCCATCATTTTCTGGATTTATCTGAGTTTGGTATGGATTTATTTGAGTTTCAAGTGAATTTATCTGAGTTTGATATGAATTTAACTGAGTTTGGTATAAATTTATCTGAGTTTTGCACAAATTTATTTAAGTTTTGGACAAATTTATCTAAGTTTGGAATAAATTTATCTGAGTTTTGGAATAAATTTATCTGAGTTCTAAAATAATTTAATTGGATACGAGGCACATATGCTTCCAATCAAGGCCGTTTATTTGGTGTGCCCCACTATGAATAGGGCATTTTGGGGGACATTAGCTTTGATTGGTCAATATTGTGAGCCAATGATGGCCGACGAATGGACGGTAAATCTTTATATTTGGTACCGTCAGTTTTGGGTGGGATGTTTTTCAGCAATTTGATAGTCAGGAAGGTCTGGTTAATTGGATTTGTTGATCGATGCCCATCCATGGTGGGATCCGCTGATGAACTGTCTCCTTCCCTAATTCACTTTTCTCCTTCTCCTTGCGCCCGATGTTCAAAATCCCTAATTTCTCGCTTTAGTTCCTTCTTTGACAAGTTACCATGATTTTAGGCTTACCGTTTTTTAATAAAGAGATAAGAGAATATGGGGGCATTATTGTCCTTTCAAGTATATGAAACGGTGGAAGGGACTTTTGCCTCTACGAAATTAATTTGTGGACCGTCTACAATAAAAACTAATATTGAGGGACCTTCGGCCAAATGCCCCATAATTCTATTTAGCTTCTTTAATTCAATTTTAATTGGGACTGTGATAAGAACTATGTTGGTCATTTTTAGTAGACTTTAATTATAGTTAAGCATGCATGACACCGCCCATATAACCCCGGCCTAATCGTGCTTGGGCTATGATGGCTCATGAATTTTCACGGGCCATGTTGTGTTCTACCTAGGTTAGTCGGGCCTCGGTCCAGCACACATGGGCATGCCCTCCACTCGTTGGACCGGCCCACGTGTTAATTATTTTCATTCTTATACCGTACCCTCAAAGCCATATTTTGATAGTTGCTCCATCCATTAAATGCAGATGCCTATTGTCGAGAAAAAGTCCTTGAGTAGGGCTATTGTGTTTAGTTAACGAATACGGGCTACTGATTAACGAATTTGTGTTGGAATCACCCCAACCCGTACATGACCTATTAAATAAACGGATAAAAAAACCAAACACGAACATGACCCATTTATTTAACGGGTCACACGAACACGACCCATTAACCCGTTAAATAATTTTGTCAATTTTGGACCATGTCGATTAACACACACACTTTTACTAATGAAAGGAGAGTGAAGGAATTAGAATAGGTTTTTTATTTATTGTTATTTTTTTTATGTGGGTTTCACTTCAATCTTTTTAAACATACCAAAATAGCCCTCATGCATTTTATAATTTATCTCATTTATCATTTGGCGGGTTGTATTGGGTTAATAATGGGTTACCGGTTTTATTCATTAACGACCTACTAGTTTAATAAGTTAACGGGTCCAACTCATTAATGATACGAACCCATTAATATCGTGTGGGTTTGTGTCATGTTAACGGGTTGTGTGGTATTTTGATAGCCCTATCCTTGAGAGCCATTCCCTCTCATTAAATGTATATGAATTGGAGAGAGAATGAGGCTTTTTTGAGAAATAAAACTCCTAACAAGATTTGTGCAAGCTTAACTCTTAGATTTGGACCGTGCCCATGCAGGACCAAACCGCTTCACATTGACAGACATGTCGGGCCATGTTGGGCCTGGGTTGTCTGGCCCAATTTGAAACTTTAATTATGGTTTGTAGTTATTCAGTTTCATAACAATCTATGCTTGCGCTAACCATCCTAATCATATGATGGCTTCTGCCAAGAGATTTCACTATGTTTTGATTGATTTCACATGATTGATATGATATGAATCCGAACAACTCGGAATTCTGATTTCGGATATGATTATAAAAGAATGATTCAAAATATTATTCACGAAAGGCCCTATTCTCTTATTTATTGTTTGTTTGGGTATCAGGAACCCTACTTTCCTTCCATTCTAATCCCGCAACAAAGAGAATAGGGCCTTGCCCTCTCCACATACATCCATACCCCCTCTCATCAAGTCCATTCAAACCAACATCCATCCCAATTCAATCATTCAATTTATATTATCATGTTTTCAAACATTTAAAGTATCAATGAGCATGTGGTCATCTAAATCATCATCAATCATCAAATCAAAGGAAAGACAAACATATCCAAGCATATATATAAATATCTACTTGCCTTTGGTGGAAAATGCCCAAATCCAAAACCTAGCTCAATGCCCAACAAACAAACCTAAGGAAGCATTAGCAAAAATAAAACTAAATTAAAATATAAAACTAAAAGAATGGAAAGCTCTAAGCTAGCTTAACACAACTCTACACTCAAGAGTATATAAACCAAACCTAGGAAAAGGGAAGCTTACCAAACTGATGGGTGGATGGAGTGGTGGCTTGAAATTGAGGAAGAGATGCTCGCGGGGTCCACCCGGAGATGATGGTGATGATCGGGGGTGGGGGCTGCCTTTGTAGTCCGTTTTTAGCAAGGTGGGTGAGAGAGATTGAGAAAGAGAGAAAAAGAATTGAAATTGAGATGGGGAGGTTGTGGGGCCCATGATGGAACGCGCTCCAAGGCGCCGTTGGGGCGGCTACCGGGGTCGGCGGAACGTGGGAGTCCGTCGGGTCCGGCCCTTTCGCGCCCTGGCGGGCCCTGAAGCGTGCATCAACATTTCTTTGTGTGGGTGTGCCAGATTTTCTATTTTACTTGGAATTGCAAGTGGTAATCCGGAGATCAACCTTCGCAAGTAAAAAGGAAATCAACTTCTTTCAAGTTTTCCATTGCACAAATATTTAAGAAAAGAGACATTTTCTTGGTTTGCCGTGAAAGGCGATTTTGTTTGGCATTTATAGCCGATTTTGGCGTTTATAGCCGATTTACAATTCTCATCAATAATGAAAGACAAGAGTTGTGATTTTTGTCTCTTTTAGAAAAATACAAACTACAATGAAAAGCAAGAAAAGGAAGATCTAACTTTTCAGGAGATTGTGGGGGACTCGTTCAGATTGACGGTCGCAAGCCATGTATGGGCTTCGCCATCATCCATGCAGATGAGAACAGAAGATGCTCTTGATTCGCTTGGCTTGGCTATAACCTCAGGTTTTTAGAGGACAAAGACCAAGAGAAGGTCCTATGTCCAATAAAAAGCTAAGTAGACGGGCTGAAAAGCCATGTCTAAGCCATTGGAGGCAGCGGGAGAAGGCAAGGACCTTGGGGGGGGGGGTGCCCCCCAAGGGACTTTTGTCACCTTGTAGTGGTGGCCGGTGCAGAACTTCAGCAGAGTTTTTCTCTCTTTTTCTTTCTCTCAGATCTCTTTCTGATCTTTTTTTCTGATCCTCTGATTTTCTCCTCTTTTTTCTGATTCGAATTTCAATGGAATGCTCTCCTATTTATAGGCTTTTGGTAGCCATTTAGGAGGGTTTATGAGCCTTAATAGCTTTAATGGGAGGAGTTACAAGATTTATTTCTTGATTTTGTAACTCCTTTTTCCTTGAATCTGATTGGCCGATGGAGATTAAGGGCTTTTAATCACCTTAATTACCATAATGGGAGGAGTTTCATGGTTTAAATGCCATGAATCAATTGACTTGTAACTCCCAAATGCTTGCTTCTGATTGGGCCGTCCAAAGAAATGAATTAATGACTGCAATAAAGCTAGTCAATTAACCACATTAATTGGTCGCCGAGCAGTCGAAGAGTCGCGGGCCGTGCCGTGTCTTCTGGAATTCTTCTGGCGATGATCATCGATGGATCTTCATGCTGATCGACATCGGATGAACATGTAACTTCAGACATTGATAGCTAAGAGCAGGCCGGTGACATCTGTCTTGTCGATTTCTCGATCGGTCGGACAGAAAGAGCACTTTTTTTGGTCGACCGGTTGGCGATCTTGGAGCGATCAATGATGATTTTATGCTTTTGGAGGTTGACCCGTGATTTTGACGGATGTCGGAGGATATGAGTCAATTTCAAGCACTAAAAATCACATTTTCAGGAAACCACAGGGGCCAAAGTGCGCGAAACGCGAAAAAAGACGGAAAAACGGGTCACCGGCGGAAAATCCGGTGACCCGGACCTCCATGGTCGCCGGCGACCATGGGCCATGGTCGCCGGCGACCATGGACCGGCGACCATGGGCCATGGTCGCAGGGGCCTGCGACCATGGGCCATGGTCGCAGGGGCCTGCGACCATGGGCCATGGTCGCAGGGGTCTGCGACCCTGGGGGATTTTTCCCCTTCGGAGCCCGTTTTGCGGTCGTTTTGAGGTCTTTTTCGTCGCCGTTTTCTTCTGTATTTTTCTTGACATTTCTTCTCATTTATTGGCTTGATTTCCCTGTAAAAAACCTGATGAGAATCCTTGCATTTTTAGAGTGCAAAGTTTCCAATTTTCCGGGAAAGCCGAAGACTTTGTCGCGTAAAGCTGCTGATTTTCCGCCAGAAGCTGAAACTTGGTCAAACGATGTCGGAATGACCTGAAATTTGAGGTGAAGCCTCCTGAGCAATAAATAAGACCAACCATAGGCTTTTGTTTGAGTTTTGAAGCCGTTTGGGGTCCCGTCGATGCTTCACTTGATTTTGCTGCGGGGAAAATGCCGAGCTTTGATATGTGGCCAAACGATGTCCGATTGACCTGAAATTTGACGGGGAGCCTATTGGAGTCATTTTGAGACATTCCATGGGCTCTGTCTTGGATGTCATGGTCCCGGGTTGCTCCGCCGCCGGTAGGCTTGATTTTCTCTCGGAGCATCGAAACCTGGTCAAACGTTGTCGGAATGACCTGAAATTCGACGTGCAGCCTTTTGGAAGCATGTAGAAGCCACTCATGCACTTGGTTTGATGAGCGAAGGCTTCGGTGGTTCCCGCCGCCGGGAGGCTTGATTTTGCTGCTCGAGCATTGATGGAGGGTCAAACGTTGTCGGTTTGACTTGAAATTTGGCATGAAGCCCTTTTGGGACATGCTGGAGTCATCTGTAGGCTCTGATCGAAGTTTTGACGTCTCCGATGATGTCGCCGCCGGGAGCTCCCGTTTAGCTGTCGGAGAAGTGAAGTTAGGCCAAATGTTGTCGAAATGGCCCGAAACTTCATGTGTACTCTTCTCTTGGCTATCTTGAAGGATCTTGCAGTTTTTGTTTGATTCTGACAAGATTTGAATTTTTGGAGAAGTTGCATTGCCTATTTATGGCAGGTTGCGACTTCATGTAGCTTTCTTGATGTTGAAGAGGCAAAGTGACATTTTCGGTGTCAACAAATGCCCCCTCGAGGTACAGCGACGAGTTGCTTGACTTTTGTAGTCGATGTGCCTCGAAGAGATTTTTGAAGGAGAGCTTGTGTCTTGACCAAGAGTCTTTGAGCAATCCTTCCTTTGGTAGAGTAGCCTTTGAGCTTCCAGGGGAATTTTATGGTAGTGAAAGGAATCACACACTATCTCGAGGCAAAGTTTTGAAGATGACATCAGGGATGTGGATTTGGGCTTTTGTTTTTGACCTTGTGACCTAACAAGCTGTATGTGGCAGGTTAGGGGGTCGGGTTTTGGTTTTGACCTTGTGACCCAACAAGCTGTATGTGGCAAATTGGGGGATCATGATTTGGTTTTTGGTTTTGGTCTTGTGACCTAACAAGCTGTATGTGGCAAGTTAGGGGACCAGGATTTGGTTTTTGGTCACTCTTTGAGACTGTGTGGGTCCATTGGAGTGGTTTGGATATTTGTGGAATGTCAATTTCAAGATTTTGGCTCAACTTGGTATATGAGGCTGGATGGTTTGATTTTTGGAAGCTCATGGGGCTTGGAATTTTTTGTATGGTTCAATCAACTCAAAAGAGGCATGGAACCATTTTTGTATGCTCTTGGGTAAGAGGGATTTTTTTCCTGACTAAAAGCCCTTTTTTTTTTTTTTTTTTTTTTTTTTTTTGAGAAAGTTTCTTTTTTTTTTTTTCTTTTCTTTCTCCCTCCTTTTTTTGAGAAAGTTTCGTTTTTTTTTTGCTCATCATGATAATGCGTTTTTATGCAAATCTAGATGTTCATGCATGTACTTTTTGTAAATTGAATTGAGTAGCATGATGTGATAGCATACCTGAAAATCTTTGCAATTTTGGGAATTTGGAGCTCGCAGCGATGTTGAGCCCTTCTTGATTTTGCGGAGATTTTAAGGTTTCGAAAGTTTGGAGTTTCGGAGCCAGCAGCAATGTTGAGCCCATTTTCAAAACTTTCTGTTTCCGTCGGGGTATTTCCTTTTTCTTTGGAATTGCCACGGAGTCATGCCAAAATTTCGCCAGATTTTTGGTGGGACAAAGTGACCCCTTTTTTTTTTAGCGAAATCCTGTCATTTTGATGACGATCTTTTTCTTTTCCAACCTTTGCAGGTGGTTCCTCCAGAGCGAACAAGGGTAAAGAGCCTGCTACAAGCGTACCTCGTCGATCTGCTAGATCTTCCAATGTGGCCGTTCAGCAAGCCTGGGAGAAGGTATGATTCTTCCTTTTTCTTTTTCTGCTTCTTTCATGGGGCTTTCCATGTTCTGATTTGTTTTCTCACCCTGCTGCTGCTTTTTTTTAGCAGAGGATGAAGACTCGGCGATGCCTGAGGTTCCGACCGATGAGGCGGTGATGGAGCCGGTTATGGCATCTGAAGAAGAACCGAGGGACTCTGGAATGACTCCGGAATCTCCAATTGGTATAACTTCTTTCGCTTTCTCTTTTTTTTTTTTTTTGCCTGCGACTTGATTTGCTAACAGTTTTTTCTTGTCAGCTGACTTGCCACAGGATTCCGATGACTTTGAACCATCAATGGACGCAAATGTCGATGATGCTTCTGATGAGTTCATGGAGGAAGAGAGTGTTCCGCCAGTCATCGAAGAAGGTACTTGGTAGTGATGACCCTGATGATTTTTTTTTTGAACAGGATCATATTCATACCTTTTTGTGTTTCATTTGCAGGTTTTGAAGTGACAGAAGAGAGTCCATCGCTTTCTTCAGAACCAGAGCAAGGGATGCCAGAGGTCGATCCGGAGGTAGAGACCAGTTCAGACATGATTGAGGAGATGCCTCGTGTTGAGATTCCCTCTCCAGTGGCTCCAAGTGGAAAGAGTTCTTTTGTTACTCTTCCAATGGGACATGACATGAGCAGCCGATCAGCGGAGAAGGTTGAATCTTCATCCAGTTCGTCTCTTCAATTTGCGAAGAAGGTGCTGGCTCGGGTTTTGAGTTCTTGGGTCAAGACTCTCCTTTCTGGACACTTGGAGGCAGGATTTGGCATGATCCCACATGTACAGGAGATTCTGACTGACACCGAAGAGGTTGGTCTGGATGTCACAGGTGCCAAGGCGATCGTTGATAGGATCATTGCACTGGGTGACAAGTGGTTTGAGACCATGGGTTTCCCTGACGACCAATTCTTCAAGGAGATGTTCTTGGACCCTGCTGATAAGGCTAAGTCTGACCTGAATGAGGCTACACAAAGCAAGAAGCAGCTAGTTCGGGAGAAGAACAAGGAAGAGCTAGCCATCATCGGATTGAGGCATGACCTTAACGTCCTTGATAGGGAAGTTGAGGAGGCCAGGAAACGTCTTGAGCATTTGAAGGCACAAGTCGATGCTAAGTGGGCTGCTATAACAGAGGCTCGTGACAGGGAGAGTACTCTGATCCGCAGGGTTGCAGATGCCGGTCAAGTTCTCGAGAGGAGGACTCTAGAAAACGAACGATGGCAAACTGCTGGGGAAGAGCTTCCCGGTGTAAAAGAAGGGTTACGGCATTCGCCAGCATCTCATGGCAAGTTCCTGAAGAAGCGTGCCTTGGAAACTCTGACGGCTGAGGCCAAAAGTTTGCTTGAGGAGCTGAAGCTTTGGCTGGAGACCATTTTTGGCTGAGCTCCCTGATTTTTTATAGCAGAAACCATTCTTCTTTTTTTTGGTACCACATGTATTTTTTGGTACTCTTTTTTTTTTGTAGTGCTTGTGAACACTTTCTTTTTTTTTTTTGGTACCACATGTATTTTTTTGGTACTTTTCTTTTCTTTTTTTTTTGTAGTGCTTGTGAACACTTTCTTTTTTTTCTTTTTGGTACCACATGTATTTTTGGTACTTCCTTTTTTTTTTGTTTTCCCTACGCTCACTCAAATCTTTTTGTGATGAAAGCAATTGCTAAATGGGATTTGATCAAAAGCTTTGTCATTTTGTGAAAATCTTTTGTCAAATGGTTGTTTTGGTAGGGGAAACGAATTTGGCATGAAAGCCGGATTTTTGTGGCATTTACAGCCAGTTTGGTGGCATTGATAGCCAATTGGTGGCATTTATAGCCGGTTTGGTGGCATTGATAGCCAATTTGTGGCATTTATAGCCGGTTTGGTGGCATTGATAGCCAATTTGTGAAAGCCAAGTTTTGGTTTGTCGGCGTGAAAGCCAATTTTTCGTGGCATTGATAGCCGGTTTGTGGCATTTATAGCCGGTTTTGACATGAGAGTCAGGTTTTTTTTTTGTGTGGCATTTGTAGCCGAGTTTTTTGAAAACCGAGTTTTGTTTTATTGGCATGAAAGCCGATTTTGGCGTTTATAGCCGGAAATTTTTGTTTTGGCATTTATAGCCTGATTTTGGCATTTATAGCCGAGTTTTGGTTTTCAAAATGCAGGTATCGACTAAATGTCGCCTCCCCGCTGAATGGTCTTGCAAGTATCGATGGAATGTCGCTTCCTTGCTCATTCGGTTTTGCGAGTATTGATGGAATGCCACTTCCTCGCGGGTTAGGTTTTGCAAGTATCGATGGAATGTCGCTTCCTCGCGAATTGGGGTGCAAATATCGACTAAGCGTCGCTTCCCTGCTTTTCCCAAGACTTTTGGTTTTGCGGGTACTGACTTGATGTCGTTTCTCCGCGATTTTTGAAATTTGAGGTTTTCTCGAACCATTTGTAATTTTGGGTTGTGGATAGCAACTGGTATGTTGCATCTCCACGATTTTTGAAATTGGGTTGTGGATATCAACTGGTTTGTTGCTTCTCCACGGTTTTTGGATTTTGCAAGTATCGACGAAATGTCGCTTCCCTGCGATTTTGGGTGCAAGTATCGATGGAATGTCGCATCCTTGCTTTTTTTCAAAATTTTTGTTTTGCGGGTACTGACTTTGATGTCGTTTGCCCACGATTTTTGAAAAACCATTTTTTTTTTGTTTAAAGACACGAGGGTCGTAAATTTTGACCTAGAACCATTTGGCGGTAAAAGGTAAGGTGGACTAGGGTGGAAATCCCTGAATCCGGATTTTTGTTTCAAACCATGAATTTTGGTTCAAGGATCGAAAGTTTTGGTCAAGTCAGGGAGAGGCTCCTAAACTTGGATTTTTTTTATTTTTGAACAATGAAACGATGAAAGTAAGCATTGTTTTTGAATCTCTAGAAATTTTGACATTTGATATGAAAATTCTAAAGAGAGTGGGTTTGACGAGCGAGTACCTGAGAACAGGTTTTGGCCATACAGGCATTGCTCTTACCCAGTTGGGTAAGTCTTCAAGGGTAGTACCGCTTCAAGAACTTGCCGTTGATAGGCAGCATACATCTGTCGCCTTCCATGTTTAGGAGGGCATATGCGCCGTTGGAGAAGACTTTGTCGATGACGTAGGGTCCCTCCCATTTTGGTTCAAATTTGCCTTTGGATTTGTGTGCGAAGACCATTGGTCTTTTTACCGCAAGAACCAAGTCACCCTTTTTGTAGGCGCGTTGCCGGACCCTTTTGTCAAAAGATCCTGCCATGCGTGCTTGGTAAAGTTCAATGCTTTGTCGAGCTTCGAGCCGTCTCTCGTCGAGATTGTCCAGCTCATGGAGTCGCAATTTGACATTGCTTTCTTGAGTCATGTCATTTTGTAGAGATACCCTCAGAGAAGGAATTTGTACCTCTAGGGGCACGACAGCTTCGCATCCATAGACCAAGGAGAATGGTGTGCTATGGGTTGGTCCTCGAATGGTGGTTCGATAGGCCCACAAAGCTTCAGACAGTTTGTCGCTCCAGTCTCTTTTGTGGCTAGAGACCATTTTCTTGAGGATTTTGCAGAGTGTCTTGTTGAAGGCTTCTGCTAATCCGTTTGCTGCCGGATTGTATGGAGTCGAAGGACAGCTTTGGATTTTGTATTTGTCGTAAAACCCGTAGAATCGATGATCTCGGAATTGTGGTCCGTTATCATGGACGAATCTCTTGGGTATGCCGAAACGACAAATGATGTTGGTGCGCAGGAACTGAAGAACTGATGAGGTCTTCATTTCGTTGAACGCAAATGCTTCTGACCACTTGGAGAAATAATCCGTAGCGGCGAAGATGAAGCGATGACCTTTGCTTGAAGGGGGAGAGATAGGACCTATGATGTCCATGCCCCATGCTTCGAAAGGCCATGAGATTGGTGTAGGATGCAGCCATTCCGGAGGCATGTGAATGTAATCTCCGTGAACTTGGCATAGCTGGCAACGTTTGGCAAATTGCATTGCATCAGCAACCATGGTAGGCCAATAGTAACCTAACCTTTTTATCTGATCATAGAGCTTAGGACCTGCCTGATGGGCTCCACAAAGACCAGCATGAACTTCTTTAAGTGTTTCTTCGGCCTCTTGTTGTGACAAGCAGCGTAGAAGTACCCCGTTGAAGGATTTCCTGTAGAGGATTTTTGAAGGAATATCCAAATGAAAGTTTGGGGCTCGCCTTTGTATGCTTACCCGTTCTTTTGGATCTTCAGGTAGGATTCCGAACATAGTGTAATCAATGAACGGATCCCTCCAGTCGACGATTGAAGGTTGAAGGATAGAGATCCGACTTCCAACCACTCGGTGGCATTCAGCAACTGCTTGGTGTGTGTTAAGAGGAGGGAGGATCCTTCTCTCACACACTGTAATTTGCATGTTTTCCCCTTCCTGGATCGCCATTGACGCGGCAAGTCCGGCCAGGGCATCTGCACGGATGTTTTCACCTCTATGAATGTGGGTGATGTTGCAGATGTCAAACTTTTGCAGAAGCGATTGTGCCTTGTTGTAATAAGGCAGCAGATCGGGCTTCCTGACTTCATATTTCTGATTCATCTGGTTGACGATCAGTTGAGAGTCTCCAAAGACTTCCAGCATAGTGATACCGGATTCGATGGCGAGTTCCAATCCTAGGATCAGAGCTTGGTATTCAGCTGCATTGTTTGTGCATGGTTCCAGTAGCGAGAAAGCGTGTGGAATCATGCATTTGTCGGGGCTAACAAAGAGGATGCCAACTCCCGAGATCAGCTTTCTGTTTTCATTTGTCCTGGTTGCACCGTCAAAGTACATGTCCCAGGAGGCATTTGGTGAGGAAGTCTCCACGTTGTAGACAGGTTCGTCTGGGAGATCATCTCTGAGTGGTGAATCTTTAGGCAATGGATGCTCTGCGAGGAAATCTGCTAGAGCTTGGCCTTTGATTGCTTTTTGTGGCACATACCTAATATCAAATTGTGACAAGAGGATGGACCATTTTGCCAGTCGGGCATTAAGAGAACCTGCCTTTGTGACAAGGACCTTCAAGAGGTTGATCCTTGAGACGAGGTAGACTGTGTTGGAAAGCAAGTAGTGACGTAGCTTTTGTACGGCAAACATCACTGCAAGGCATTCTTTTTCGACTGGAGAGTAGCGATGCTCTGCACCTACTAGCATGCGGCTGAGGTAGTATAGAGCAGCTTCTTTTCCCTCACCATTCTCTTGTGCAAGCAGAGCGCCTACAGAATGATCAAGAGCTCTTGTGTACAAGATGAATGGTTTTCCAGTGGCAGGGGCAGCTAACACTGGAGGTTTGGTCAGGTATGACTTGATATCTTGAAATGCGGCTTCGCAGTCGGTATCCCAGACAAAGTCTACACCTTTTTTCATCAATCGAGAGAATGGACGGCATTTCCCCGAAAGATTGGAGATGAACCGTCTGATGTAGGCCAATCTCCCTTGGAGCCCTTTTAGTTCTCTCAAGGTTCTTGGAGAGGGCATTTCTAGAATAGCCTTGACTTTTATGGGGTCAAGTTCTATTCCAGCTTTCCGAACAAGGAATCCGAGAAACTTACCCGACGAGACGCCGAAGAAGCATTTTAGAGGATTCATCCGCAGTTTGTGTTTGCGAAGTCGGAGGAAGACTTCCCGAAGATCTTTGAGATGGTCTTCTTTTCTTCTGCTTTTGACGGCGAGGTCATCAACGTAACATTCGACCGTCTTGTGCTGCATATCTTGGAATATTTTCATCATAGCCCTCTGATATGTGGCACCAGCATTTTTCAGACCAAATGGCATGACAGTGTAGCAATACACGACAAATGGAGTCCGAAATGAAGTGTGTTTTTCATCCTCGGGATGCATCTTTATCTGATTGTAACCAGAGAAGCCATCCATGAATGTCATTCGCTCGAATCCGCAGGTATTGTCAATCATCACCTCCGGTATGGGGAGCGGGAATTCATCTTTAGGGCAAGCGCCATTCAAGTCTCTATAGTCAATAGAGACTCTGATCTGCCCATTTTTCTTTGTCACGGGGACAATGTTGGCCAACCATTCTGGATGTTGTTCCTCACGGATGAAGCCAATGCTTTTGAGTTTTTGAACTTCTTGTTCAATTTTATCCATCACATCTGGACGGAATCTTCTTTGGCCTTGTTTGACAGGCTTGATTTCTTCTTGAAGATTGAGTTTGTGGACTGCTATTTTGGGGTCTAAACCAGGCATTTCAGCGTAGGACCATGCAAAGCAATCAACGAACTCACGAAGAAAAGCGATATACTCGGGTAACTCATCATCCTTTATATTCTTGCTTATGAATACAGGACGTGGGTTATCAGGTGTTCCCAAGTTTATCTTTTGAACAGGATCTTCTGTCGGAAGGTTCGAAGGTGGTTCCTCCACAATATTTTCGGAGGCTTCCAACTCAACGAAACCTTCTGGAGTTTCAACTGCATTACCAGACCAAGGCTCTGTTCCTTTCCATGGATTTTCTTGATTGGTGATCTCCTCAAGGCTTGCTATGAGATAGTCCCAATCGCCTGTTGAGTCTGGTATTTCTTTTGGAGACGAGGGTTCTTCTGGGTCAGGATGCCACAAGTCTGTATTATCGGACGATTCCTCTTTATCATCAGAGAAATCATACCAATTGGATGAGCTTCCTGGATTTTTGTCAGGTAACTCTTTAAAGAGATATCCAGGGAGATCGATGTCTTCATGGACTTGAGATGTTGAGGCTTGGTCGGTAAAACGACTTTTAAGCCTTTGTGTCAACTGTCTCAGAGGAGTATCAGGATCATACCCTAACCCATATGAAGACTTTTCTACATGACCGTAGAGTCTCCACTCTTCCAGCTGGCTTTTGGTCAAGGCGGGCTCCAATGGCGTGAGAATACCGCGTCTTTCTCCCAAACCGACTGGGTTTTGAGCGTCAAAGCCCATTTTCTTCATAATTGCTTGTGCCACAGGACTATATAGAGATAGCTGAGGCATACCTTCATTTTGAAAAGGTTCCAGCATGGAGTTTGATGAAGAAGCGTCCGATCTATGGAAGAAGATCGGCCTTTGCTTTGGTGATGTTGCCGGAACAACAAAGGTAGCTGACGTAGGATCTTCTACATCAGCAGGTGTCTCCATCGGAGTGAGAGCAGGCTGAACTTGCTGAGTGTCAGCTTGGCTTGACGATGCATCGTCTTCTGGCTCTGAGTCCGAGTCTGTGTCTTGCATGATAGACACGAGAGAGACAACAAATTTGCCCCCAGGCTTTTGTTTCGCCTTCTTCACTTTAGTCGTGATGACCAAAGGTTTTGAATTCTTGAGGGAGATAACGAAGGGAGATTGACTACTCTCTTCTAATTTGCCGGAGGGTTTGTTTTCTTCCGGTGATTTTTGAGGAGCCTTGCCTTTATCTTTCTGGAGATTTTCAGCAGGGGGTGCTATTTCCTCTTCTTCTTTTTCTCCTTCATACATTTGGGAGTCTGCGAAGTGGACTTCTTTACCTTTGAAGGGTTTCCTGTCCGCAAAGACTCGATGTACCATGCCGTCGTCGCCGACAAACTTGATGCATTGATGTAGAGTTGAAGGAACAACACCATTCTCGTGTATCCAAGGACGTCCGAGAAGGATGTTGTAGCATGAGGGGGTTTTTATTGCATACACAGTGACCTCAGAGATAAGATCACCGATTTGCAATTTGAACCTGATTTTGCCGATAGGCCTTTGAGTGCTCCCATCGTATCCAAAGATAGATACAGATGTGTGGCTTAGCTTGCTGGGTGGGATGCCCAACTCTTCAAGAGCCGAAGTGGAGATAAGGTTGAGTGCAGAACCTGGGTCGATCTGAACTCTATGTATCGGCATTTCTTTGATGTACCCTGTGAAGTACAGGGGACGGTTGTGCCTTGCTTCGCCAAGTAGGAGGTCTTCCTTAGTGAAGGCGATGGTTGCACTGGCTGCCTTTTGAACCGAGAGGCATTGGATGCATGATCCCTCGCTTTTCTCTTTTTCTTCTTTTAAGGAGGTTTCTGAGTTTTTGACCCGGTAGTCCATTTCAATTTGGAGGACTTGTGGGGCATGTTTGTCGACATCCTCATTCAGTTTTTGTAATTCTGATATGAGATTATCACGTGTGCGTGGAGACATTCGCAATAAGTCTAGGATGTGAAGACGTGCAGGTATGTGTTTGAAGTGCTCAACCAAGTCATACTTGAAAGCCTCCTTAGGGCCTGCATGTTCATCATTGTTGCCACTGGGGGCGCTTACAACATCTTTTCCCGAAGGATTTACATAAGTAAAGGAAGATTGGTTGTAATTTTTGTGGTAGTCCCGGCCCGAACGGGTGCCTCTACCAACTTCGAGAGCTTCTTGAGAAGGATCTTCGTTTGGAAGATTGTCTTCAGGATCAAGAGGCTGTCGTTTTTCATCTACTGGGGATGTATCTGCAGCAGAGTTGCCATCCTCAGTGATTGTGTTGCACGGAGCATTTTCCGGGAGCAAGTCCTGAACAGCATCCAGCAGCTTTTCTTCTTCGTTGACCCATCCATCACCCCAAGTTGGGTTTTCTTCATGATGATGAGTCGGGAAGAATGTGTATCCTGAAGTCACAGTCTCAGGAGAAGAAACCTGAGAGGGTGTCATCTCTGTGAAAGTCACGTGAGACGAGGTAGCTCCAGAGGATACATTGCTAGGCGTCGTCGGAGTGTAGGTAATCTCATCAGACGACGCTTCAGAAGAGCTATAATCCTGATATATTACATTACAGGAAGCTCTGATAGAAGATGTTGCCTGCTCGGAGTCAGACTCATCCTCGGATGTAAGAGGATCGTCAATCCAGCAATGTTCTCCATTTTCAGGAGTTGAGGGAGGAGGTACCTGATGGGCTTCAGGGACTTCCGGCTCTGGATTGTGAGGAATCTCGTTGACGCGGTCTTGCTCTTGTTCTAGAGCGAGACGCTGCAAGATCCTTGCATATTCTTCAAGATCAGGCATGGGAGCCAGATCCTCTTCTTCGTCTTCTCCGTGTGGCTCAACATAGTTGATTTCCACTGGAGCAATGACAGATGCTGGGTTAACAGCATCTTCTTGTGCAGCCTCTTGGTCTTCTTCATCATCAGACCAGGATCCTTGTGGTTGCAAGGGGTTATACCAGATTACTGGCATAAGGTGAGTTTCAGGAACCCATTCTTCATCGGAGAGATATTCTCCTGTTTCAAGAGATTCCTCCCACTCATCGGTGTAGTTGGGCTCGAATCCATCGTCGGTGTCGCTAGACTCGTATCCATCAATGGAGAATCCAACTACCGAGTTGCAAGAGTATAATGCCCCCTGCATGGCTTCTTTTTTGAATTGAGGTGGCATGAAATCACTGAGAGTGAAGTCTCTTACCGCCTTTGAAGCCTCTGGAAGGGACGTTTTTATTGCCCCGAGTGAAGTGGTAGAGGAGGCCTCTGCCTTTTCATGGACTTCTTGTTTTGGCTGGGTCTTCTCTTGCCGTTTGAGCCTGAGGAGATGTTTCCTAGCCTGCCTTCGCTGTTGAGCTGTCGGCTTTGTTTTGACGATCTCCCAATTTTCATCTTCCAGGAGATCGGGATGTACCCATATGGGTTGTCCGTCTGGTGTCGGGCAAGGAACCAACACTTCGGACGTTTGAATTCTTTTTATCACCTTGAAGGAAGTAGTGATCTTCTTCTTCGGTGATTTTGGTGTTTGTCCATATGACACCATGTTGACGGAGGCAGTCCCATAGTTTTTGTCAAAGGTGATGACTCCGTTTTTCCACATCTCGTTTATCTTCTCTCTCACAATAAAGCATTGATTGAGAGGATGCGAAACCATCTGGTGGTATGGACAGTACCGAGGATCATTGGTTTTGCCAACGTCTCCAGGTCTTTTGGGCTCTGGCAAAATGAGTTTGCCATTTGCTAGGAGAGCCTCAAAGATTTCTTCGACGTCTTCATCGAACGGATATTTCTTTTCTACTCGCTCTTTGAAGGCATCAGAGAGTTCAGGTCTCTTACCTGCAGCTCTATTTTCAGCTTTCTTTGGTTGCTGAGGAGCTGACTTAGTCTGCACATTGAGAACCTCCTTCTTCTTTGGTTTAGAGGTTGCAACAGCAGTCGGCTCTTTCTTTGATGATTTCTGACTGTTGAGGTCTTTGATCACCGTTTCAGCTTCCAGGAGTTCCCCCAGGTTCTTTGATTTATTGCCGATGATCATGGAGCGGATTTTAGCTCTCATGTTGTTTCGGCAGATGTCGACTAGCGGCGCTTGTGGCAGTACATCTGAGCATTTGTACGCCATTGCTTTCCACTTGTGAATGAAGTCATAAGTTGACTCATTCTCTCCCTGTTTTAGGCTGCAGAGCTGAGCCATAGTAACAGGATGATCCTCACCTTGGAAGTGGGTCAGGAAGCGTGTCTCCAGCATAGCCCAGTTCTGAATGGAGTTCTCCGGCAGAGTGGAGTACCAATCGAAGGCCGTACCTTTTAGGGTACTTGCAAAGAGGCGAATCTTGAGTGCATCTTGATCCGCGATAGCTCCCGTCAAGATCTTGAAGTGGATGACGTGCTGTCTGGCCGATCCTTTCCCCGTATATGTTTGGAGAGTAGTGTTGACACCAAAAATGTCACTTTGCCTCTTCAACATCAAGAAAGCTGCATGAAGTCGCAACCTGCCATAAATAGGCAATGCAACTTCTCCAAAAAATCAAATCTTGTCAGAATCAAACAAAAACTGCAAGATCCTTCAAGATAGCCAAGAGAAGAGTACACATGAAGTTTCGGGCCATTTCGACAACATTTGGCCTAACTTCACTGCTCCGACAGCTAAACGGGAGCTCCCGGCGGCGACATCATCGGAGACGTCAAAACTTCGATCAGAGCCTACAGATGACTCCAGCATGTCTCAAAAGGGCTCCATGCCAAATTTCAAGTCAAACCGACAACGTTTGACCCTCCATCAATGCTCGAGCAGCAAAATCAAGCCTCCCGGCGGCGGGAACCACCGAAGCCTTCGCTCATCAAACCAAGTGCATGAGTGGCTTCAACATGCTTCCAAAAGGCTGCACGTCGAATTTCAGGTCATTCCGACAACGTTTGACCAGGTTTCGATGCTCCGAGAGAAAATCAAGCCTACCGGCGGCGGAGCAACCCGGGACCATGAAATCCAAAACGGAGCCCATGGAACGTCTCAAAATGACTCCAATAGGCTCCCCGTCAAATTTCAGGTCAATCGGACATCGTTTGACCACATATCAAAGCTCGGCATTTTCCCCGCAGCAAAATCAAGTGAAGCATCGACGGGACCCCAAACGGCTTCAAAACTCAAACAAAAGCCTATGGTTGGTCTTATTTATTGCTCAGGAGGCTTCACCTCAAATTTCAGGTCATTCCGACATCGTTTGACCAAGTTTCAGCTTCTGGCGGAAAATCAGCAGCTCTACGCGACAAAGTCTTCGGCTTTCCCGGAAAATTGGAAACTTTGCACTCTAAAAATGCAAGGATTCTCATTAAGTTTTCTACAGGGAAATCAAGCCAATAAATGAGAAGAAATGTCAAGAAAAATACAGAAGAAAACGGCGACGAAAAAGACCTCAAAACGACCGCAAAACGGGCTCCGAAGGGGAAAAATCCCCCATGGTCGCAGGCCCCTGCGACCATGGCCCATGGTCGCCGGTCCTTGGTCGCCGGCGACCATGGAGGTCCGGGTCACCGGATTTTCCGCCGGTGACCCGTTTTTCCGTCTTTCTTCGCGTTTCGCGCACTTTGGCCCCTGTGGTTTCCTGAAAATGTGATTTTTAGTGCTTGAAATTGACTCATATCCTCCGACATCCGTCAAAATCACGGGTCAACCTCCAAAAGCATAAAATCATCATTGATCGCTCCAAGATCGCCAACCGGTCGACCAAGAAAGTGCACTTTCTGTCCGACCGATCGTGAAATCGACAAGACAGATGTCACCGGCCCACTCTTAGCTATCAATGTCTGAAGTTACATGTTCATCCGATGTCGATCAGCATGTAGATCCATCGATGATCATCGCCAGAAGAATTCCAGAAGACACGGCACGGCCCGCGACTCTTCGACTGTTCGGCGACCAATTAATGTGGTTAATTGACTAGCTTTATTGCAGTCATTAATTCATTTCTTTGGACGGCCCAATCAGAAGCAAGCATTTGGGAGTTACAAGTCAATTGATTCATGGCATTTAAACCATGAAACTCCTCCCATTATGGTAATTAAGGTGATTAAAAGCCCTTAATCTCCATCGGCCAATCAGATTCAAGGAAAAAGGAGTTACAAAATCAAGAAATAAATCTTGTAACTCCTCCCATTAAAGCCATTAAGGCTCATAAACCCTCCTAAATGGCTACCAAAAGCCTATAAATAGGAGAGCATTCCATTGAAATGGAGATCGGGAAAAAAGATCAGAAAAAAGAGGAGAAAATCAGAGGATCAGAAAAAAAGATCAGAAAGAGATCTGAGAGAAAGAAAAAGAGAGAAAAACTCTGCTGGACTTCTGCACCGGCCACCACTACAAGGTGACAAAAGTCCCTTGGGGGGCACCCCCCCCCAAGGTCCTTGCCTTCTCCTGCTGCCTCCAATGGCTTAGACGTGGCTTTTCAGCCCGTCTACTTAGCTTTTTATTGGACATAGGACCTTCTCTTGGTCTTTGTCCTCTAAAAACCTGAGGTTATAGCCAAGCCAAGCGAATCAAGAGCATCTTCTGTTCTCATCTGCATGGATGATGGCGAAGCCCATACATGGCTTGCGACCGTCAATCTGAACGAGTCCCCCACAATCTCCTGAAAAGTTAGATCTTCCTTTTCTTGCTTTTCATTGTAGTTTGTATTTTTCTAAAGAGACAAAAATCACAAATCTTGTCTTTCATTATTGATGAGAATTGTAAATCGGCTATAAACGCCAAAATCGGCTATAAATGCCAAACAAAATCGCCTTTCACGGCAAACCAAGAAAATGTCTCTTTTCTTAAATATTTGTGCAATGGAAAACTTGAAAGAAGTTGATTTCCTTTTTACTTGCGAAGGTTGATCTCCGGATTACCACTTGCAATTCCAAGTAAAATAGAAAATCTGGCACACCCACATAAAAGAAATGTTGATGCACGCTTCAGGGCCCGCCAGGGCGCGAAAGGGTCGGACCCGACGGACTCCCACGTTCCGCCGACCCCGGTAGCCGCCCCAACGGCGCCTCGGAGTGCGTTCCATCAAGTAGGATGTTTGAATTTTGTGGGGAACGGGACCGAGTCCATCCATAAAGGATATGGTGGCTTGATCCCATGCTCTTTGAGTATATCCTCTTCTTTAGCTTTGGCGAGGATACTGTCTACGTCCTTTTTGGTAAGGGCGCGTGACTCATTTTCTTCTCCATTTTCCTCGTTATTGCCATGATTCGGAGGAGGCTCATTGTTCACCTGATTTTGGACAACGAGGAGAAGGTTTTCCATCAGAGTTTCAATCCTCTGCTGGCCTTGTTCCAACTGCTGGATGCGTGTGAGCGCATCATCTCGAGGTGGATTCTGAGGTGGCGGCTCAGAACTTGTAGCCAAGACGTTCATCCATCGGGATTCGAACGAAGAAATCGTCCTGGTGACCGAGCTGGGGCTCATTCTTTTTGATGAAGAGCTCGATGAAGGATTACTCTCCCGTCCTTGGCTTGAAGGGGCAGGAGATTCTTCGGGATGTCTTTGTGTCCTGGTGATGCTACGGGTCACCGGACGTCGGACATGGATTTTTGATGCTGACCTTTGGCGTCTTCTGGTTTTTCCAACCATATGGACGGCAGCAACTTGGTCGGGTCTTTCTTTTTCGACCCATTTGTGGGAGACTTGAAGTGTAGGAGGCTGGGTCCTTTGCTTCTCTAGTCTCTTTTGTCGATATGACGCACGGCGGCGTGCTCGACGAGCGATTTGAGCTTTGGTCAGCTCTGGCTGGGCTCTGACGATGAAGGATGTGCTCCCTCGGGCGCAGCAGCCGAGCCTGTCTTCTTTGTAGCTAGGCAAGGACAGGATCCGGACCCGGTCCTTTGCCTGTTGCAGCGAAGCTTTAAACCTTTCGAGTTCGGCTCCTGTAGAGATGAAGGGTCGAACTGAAGGAGTGTAGGCCTTGGCAGGTGCTTGTAGAGGCCTGGTGATGCATGATCTGATTTTGGGCCTGTAGGAACAAGCCGGCTCATGCTGGGTTGACTTGGGAGTCAAGTTGGAGATGGGTCTCTCCTCTTTCATGTAGGCAAGAGGGTAGAACTGGTTCTCCTTGAGTGGGGCCAGGTATGCTGGCTTGGTGGAGGTTTGAGACCTCCTTTGTTTTGGGGAAAGTCTTGGAGACCAAGTCTTGGAACGCGCTCCGAGGCGCCGTTGGGGCGGCTACCGGGGTCGGCGGAACGTGGGAGTCCGTCGGGTCCGGCCCTTTCGCGCCCTGGCGGGCCCTGAAGCGTGCATCAACATTTCTTTGTGTGGGTGTGCCAGATTTTCTATTTTACTTGGAATTGCAAGTGGTAATCCGGAGATCAACCTTCGCAAGTAAAAAGGAAATCAACTTCTTTCAAGTTTTCCATTGCACAAATATTTAAGAAAAGAGACATTTTCTTGGTTTGCCGTGAAAGGCGATTTTGTTTGGCATTTATAGCCGATTTTGGCGTTTATAGCCGATTTACAATTCTCATCAATAATGAAAGACAAGAGTTGTGATTTTTGTCTCTTATAGAAAAATACAAACTACAATGAAAAGCAAGAAAAGGAAGATCTAACTTTTCAGGAGATTGTGGGGGACTCGTTCAGATTGACGGTCGCAAGCCATGTATGGGCTTCGCCATCATCCATGCAGATGAGAACAGAAGATGCTCTTGATTCGCTTGGCTTGGCTATAACCTCAGGTTTTTAGAGGACAAAGACCAAGAGAAGGTCCTATGTCCAATAAAAAGCTAAGTAGACGGGCTGAAAAGCCATGTCTAAGCCATTGGAGGCAGCGGGAGAAGGCAAGGACCTTGGGGGGGGGGTGCCCCCCAAGGGACTTTTGTCACCTTGTAGTGGTGGCCGGTGCAGAACTTCAGCAGAGTTTTTCTCTCTTTTACTTTCTCTCAGATCTCTTTCTGATCTTTTTTTCTGATCCTCTGATTTTCTCCTCTTTTTTCTGATTCGAATTTCAATGGAATGCTCTCCTATTTATAGGCTTTTGGTAGCCATTTAGGAGGGTTTATGAGCCTTAATGGCTTTAATGGGAGGAGTTACAAGATTTATTTCTTGATTTTGTAACTCCTTTTTCCTTGAATCTGATTGGCCGATGGAGATTAAGGGCTTTTAATCACCTTAATTACCATAATGGGAGGAGTTTCATGGTTTAAATGCCATGAATCAATTGACTTGTAACTCCCAAATGCTTGCTTCTGATTGGGCCGTCCAAAGAAATGAATTAATGACTGCAATAAAGCTAGTCAATTAACCACATTAATTGGTCGCCGAGCAGTCGAAGAGTCGCGGGCCGTGCCGTGTCTTCTGGAATTCTTCTGGCGATGATCATCGATGGATCTACATGCTGATCGACATCGGATGAACATGTAACTTCAGACAGTGATAGCTAAGAGCGGGCCGGTGACATCTGTCTTGTCGATTTCACGATCGGTCGGACAGAAAGTGCACTTTCTTGGTCAGCCGGTTGACGATCTTGGAGCGATCAATGATGATTTTATGCTTTTGACAGCGGATCCGAGATGTCGTCGGATATGAGTCAATTTAAAGCACTAAAAATCACATTTTCAGGAAACCACAGGGGCCAAAGTGCGCGAAACGCGAAAAAAGATGGAAAAACGGGTCACCGGCGGAAAATCCGGTGACCCGGACCTCCATGGTCGCCGGCGACCATGGGCCATGGTCGCAGGGGCCTGCGACCATGGGCCATGGTCGCAGGGGTCTGCGACCCTGGGGGATTTTTCCCCTTCGGAGCCCGTTTTGCGGTCGTTTTGAGGTCTTTTTCGTCGCCGTTTTCTTCTGTATTTTTCTTGACATTTCTTCTCATTTATTGGCTTGATTTCCCTGTAAAAAACCTGATGAGAATCCTTGCATTTTTAGAGTGCAAAGTTTCCAATTTTCCGGGAAAGCCGAAGACTTTGTCGCGTAAAGCTGCTGATTTTCCGCCAGAAGCTGAAACTTGGTCAAACGATGTCGGAATGACCTGAAATTTGAGGTGAAGCCTCCTGAGCAATAAATAAGACCAACCATAGGCTTTTGTTTGAGTTTTGAAGCCGTTTGGGGTCCCGTCGATGCTTCACTTGATTTTGTTGCGGGGAAAATGCCGAGCTTTGATATGTGGCCAAACGATGTCCGATTGACCTGAAATTTGACGGGGAGCCTATTGGAGTCATTTTGAGACGTTCCATGGGCTCTGTCTTGGATGTCATGGTCCCGGGTTGCTCCGCCGCCGGTAGGCTTGATTTTCTCTCGGAGCATCGAAACCTGGTCAAACGTTGTCGGAATGACCTGAAATTCGACGTGCAGCCTTTTGGAAGCATGTAGAAGCCACTCATGCACTTGGTTTGATGAGCGAAGGCTTCGGTGGTTCCCGCCGCCGGGAGGCTTGATTTTGCTGCTCGAGCATTGATGGAGGGTCAAACGTTGTCGGTTTGACTTGAAATTTGGCATGGAGCCCTTTTGGGACATGCTGGAGTCATCTGTAGGCTCTGATCGAAGTTTTGACGTCTCCGATGATGTCGCCGCCGGGAGCTCCCGTTTAGCTGTCGGAGAAGTGAAGTTAGGCCAAATGTTGTCGAAATGGCCCGAAACTTCATGTGTACTCTTCTCTTGGCTATCTTGAAGGATCTTGCAGTTTTTGTTTGATTCTGACAAGATTTGAATTTTTGGAGAAGTTGCATTGCCTATTTATGGCAGGTTGCGACTTCATGCAGCTTTCTTGATGTTGAAGAGGCAAAGTGACATTTTTGGTGTCAACAGCCCACTTGATTGGTGGCCCACTAGATCAGTGGCCCATTGAAAGAAAAATGAAAAAGACAAAATGTAAGAAAGAAATCTATTATACTAAGGGATTGTAGTCTCCCTTAGTATGCCGACACCTGTCTGCCTCCATGCAGACACACGCCAACCCCAATCTCCACTAATCTGTACGTCATCCACACTCCCCACTCTTCGTAACTGATCCTAACTTATGCACCACGTTATACCGGTAGGCTGGGCTCAGGTAGAGGAGATGGGTGCACAGGAGAGAGAGAGAGAGAGAGAGAGAGAGAGAGAGAGAGAGAGAGAGAGGAGAGGGAATGCGGGCTGAGAGAGAGGAGAGCCACAGAGAGAGGAGGGAGTCGGGCAATGAGAGAGAGAGAGAGAGTGAGGGGAGGGAGTGAGAGAGAAAGAGGCAGAGAGAGTGGCAGGGAGAGGGAGAGGGAGAATGGACAGAGAGAGGGAGTGGGGCGGAGTGAGGGGGAGAGAAGCAGTGGAGAAAGAGGGAGGGAATGATGCAGGGAGGTAGGGAAATGGAGATGGTGCATTAGCAAGGAGAGAAGGAGGGAAGAGAGGGGGAAGAGAGAAGATGAAAGGGTGCAGTGGTGGAGTGCAGGTGTGTGTGTGTGGTAACAAGTGGGTTGTGTGTAGTGAAGAAGAATAAGGAGGGAGAGAAAGAAGAGAAAGAAAGAAGGGTGCGCAATGCAGGGAAAGGGGAAGAGAGGGAGAGAAAAAAGAAAGAAAGAGAAAGAGATGTGTTCAGGGGTGGCTATGAGGGTGGAATGCAGTAGTGAAGAAGGAGGGAGATAAAAGGAGAGAAAGAAAGAAAAGAAGGAAGAAAGAAAGAAGAAGAGAAGAAAGAAGATGGTTGCTCGGTGTGTGCTGTGGTGAGAAGGTGGTTCGGTGAGTGTAGGGTGTGTGTAGGTGCAGGTGAGGGCAATGGAAGAAGAGAGAGAAAGAAAAGGAAAAGGGTGTGGGCGTGCAGACAGTGGAGTGTTGTGAAGTGGGAGAGAAGAAAGGTAAGGGAGAGAGAGAGAGAGAGAGAGAGAGAGAGAGAGAGAGGAAAAGAAAGAAAGGAGAGAAATGGGAAAGAAAGAAAGAAAGAAAGAAGAGGAGGAAAAAAGCTGTGGGTGTGCAAGTGGAGGCTGTGAGATGGAGAGAGGAGGCGGAAGGAAAGAAAAGAAAAAGAAAGAGGAGGGAGAGGGTGCTGTTGCGCATGGGTGCAGGTAATAGAGAGGTGAGGAGAGTGTACCTGCGCTGGGGGAGGCGTCTGGGGGCGCGAGGAGGCGGAAGAAGGTGCTGCGTGTGGGCCGGGGCTGCTCCTGCATGCGTCAGGCGTGTTGGCGTGCGTCTGGCGGAGGAAGATGTAGCAGAGGGTGGCGATGAGTGCAGGAAGGCGGAGAGGGTGTCCTAAGGAGGGAGATGAAGCAAAGGGTGGAGGGGTGGAAGTCGGGAATAAGCAAAGGGTATGCTGAGGAGGGAGAGAATTGGGTACTGGGTATAACTGCAGGCCTCTAGTGAATAAGAGACACAAGCCTTATATTAGTAATTTATATTTTGAAATTCTTTATTTAATATATTTTTTCTTTGAAAGAAAAACATGTTTTATTGAGCTATCTTGAAAAAGAAGCTTCACTCGGGAAAAATTAAAAAATATTAGAAGAACTAACTTGAAATATGGACCGAGGCATATAGTAAACAAGTTTCAAATGCAGTTAGGGGTTTAGGTAGTTAATTCCGCGCCATCCTTTTTTTATATGATATAAGTGATGTTAGAAAGCCTTTTAAGATATATTATACAATATTGACAAAATGAACATTATAAAGAATACATGTAGCTAAAACACAAATACATAAACAACGTTTTACAAAATAAAACCTCGTGCTATCTAGCGAACAAATTAATTTTAAAGGAGAAATGGATATAAATAGGTAAGACTACTTCTGCAATAAAGGCACACCCTATCTATCCAGTCTAATAAAAGTTTTGAGATTATATATGTTCAGGATGGCCGGATACTTTTTTTTACACGTGCCCGAACTTCATCAAACTCCATTTGCACCTCACATAAAGAATAAAACATCTGGAAAAACACATAAAGATCAAAATAGCAATAAAAATAAGGACTCAAATGTTTACTAATTAATAAATTCAATAAAAATTAATATGTATAAGTCTGTACATTTGGTGATTCTGTGGTCTGTGCATAGTACGGGGTTTTGCTAGTAAAGAAAGAAAGAATGAATGAAGTCGTGAGGTGGGGAGAAAGTCAACATCAGTGAGTGGAGTGAGGTGAGGGAGATGAGATGAGAGAATGAAATGAGATGTTGAGAAAATGAGAGAGAATGAAATGGGTATGGGCTATTTTCGTTGGCAGGGAGGTGAATGAAGAAGAGAGGAAAGAAAGAAAGGAAGAGAGAAAGAGTGGAAAAAGGAAATGGGGAAATAGAGAGAAAGAAAGAGATGGGCGGCAGTGTGCTTGGAAGAGGGAGAGAGATGGAGAAGAGAGATGGCCTGTAGTGGTGGTGGTGGTGGTGCAGCGGCGTCGTTCGGCGGTGGTGAGGCAGCAAGCCGTGAGAGAGAGAGAGAGAGAGAGAGAGAGAGAGAGAGAGAGAGAGTGATGGGAGGAAGAGAGGGAGGGCTGCTGTGTTGTGAAAGGGGGGAAATGAGGGAGATAGAATGAGAAGAGAGGGAGACGGTTTTTGACCTAGTAAATGAAAAGAGGAAAATGGGAATGGGACTTGCACGTGGGATAAAGGAGGGTGGGGTATGATGGGGATGAGGTGGGGCTCACGTGGGATTAGATTAGGTGGGGTTGGGTTTGACTTTGGGAAATTAATAAAAATAACTTAGGTGGGTTCGGGTCAGGTCAGGTTTTGGGTCGGGTTCAAGGGTCTAGATCAAGATGCAACAGAAGGACAAAGTATGGGAAATTAGGTAATCTACCCGATGGTGCCAAAATCTCGAAAAGTGGAAAATACTAGAAAGCCCTCGGAACTTTCCGGAAATAGAGACACACCCCTATTGTACCCAAACGGGCTCGGATCTCAATCCAACTTCGCACGCGTTGTCCTAATGATTAATCGGACCTATTTGGCTTATAAACGAGCTCAATTAGCTAAAAACACAATTAACTAGAGTAACTAAAACCTTGGAATTTCGGGATGTTACAACTCCTACCACTGTCATGAACCATAGGTCATAACATTACCATCATGTATCAGCACATAACCCAATCCCAATCATGAAGCATTCTCATCCTCTTAACTCAATGTAATGACCTGACCTGACTGCCGAAACCTCTACTGCTGTTTCTGTTTCTGACCTCTGAATCTAGAAAATTTTCTCTTCACAAAAGCTGATTATCTGAACTGTTGCTACTGTACAACCCAAGGCTGCCACTGATAAGGCCTCTATAGCCTATTCTGTACTGGCTGCCTCAAAGGCTAAGATGGAGATAAAACTCTTGTAGCTGAGGTCTACATAGATGATGGCTAACTACCACTCATCGATGACCTATCACCAACTGAATATGGATGAGGGTTGACTACCACTCATCAATGGGCAACCATGAACTCAATGCCCTAGTTTGCCAAACTAAAAATACACTTCTGACTTCCACCTGCACTCAACAAATTGAGTGATTCTCCCTGCAATGATCACACATCTGCTATAAAAAACTGGCACTACACCAAATACATCTGCTTCTTAGTCTAAAGTCGCAGAACATACTGTCTCTGATAATATTCTGTAGACAAACCTCTTTCACACCATCTTCATACACATTGTAAGTGCACAAAAATTCACGGACCCGGGGCGGGGGGGGGTTGATTTTGAGACTCACTGGAGGAGGACGGAGATTGCAGCTCCTTGATGATGATAGAAGAACCGCTGCCTTGAGTCTCGAGCCTAAAAGCGGAAAAAGAAGAAGGTCAGAGGACCCTGACTTGGGCAGCGCAGGGCTCTCCGATGCCTTTTTTAGTTGCAGTTGCAGGACTAAGCAGAGGTAGGAGATGGAGTTTGAGAGGAGATGGCGTACCAGCATGTGGATAACCATACTTTTTTTGGAGCTGTTGCTGTGTTTATATAGAGGGAGAGAAGAGGCAGGGAGACGGCTCTGTCTGAGTTATCCCATCGTAGCCCACCTGTCTCAAAATGTAGTCACATCGTAGCCCACTCTGTCCCATCGGTCCATACCTTCATGGATGGGCGGTGTTGCCTTACTAGGGGTGTCAGGGATAGGGACGGTGGAACGATAAATGCCCTTATCTTATTTACACGTTCTATGACGTGTTTGTTAGTTCATATACACCTGTCGCCGAGATGTAAACCAAGGGGCGTTTTGTTTGTCAAACCCGATGCATAAAGAATTCATAAAGACTTGCTTTTGCTTTCTTTAATAATATTTCCCAAAAAAGCTCTCTCCTAGCAACACTCATGAGTTATATGAGGTTGATGTCATGGCTTTTAGTCAGCTCGGCCAGGCTAGGCAGTTCGAGTTCGGCCAGAACAGGCAGCCTGAGCTCGGCCAGAACAGGCAGCTCGGCCAGATCATGAGCTCGGCCAGAACATGAGCTCAGCCAGAACTTGAGCTCGGCCAAAACAGGTAGCTCGGCATGAACTTGAGCTCGGCCAAAACATGAGCTCGGCCAAGTTAGGCAATTCACTTCGAGCGGACTGTCCAGAATTCCTGGTGTAAGTCTGAGGGAGGAAATATCCCCCCACACAAGGCCCCCAACTTTTAACTTCTTAGAGTGCTCTTAACTCTTGGAAGTTGAAAGCTAAATAGCCTGACGGTCTTTCAAAGCTGGTGCCAGCATCGAACTTGATATTTTTCTGAAGCTGGTGCCATCGCCGAGCTTGATACTGTGACTGGTTGGCACTCTTACCGGAACCAGTAAACTTTTTGTGGATAGCGATCTGGCATAATTACCGAGATGCACATATGGCCTAAATCCGGACATTACTGGCTGGTACTCTTACCGGAGCCAGTATAATCTTTCGGGCAGCGATCTGGTGCAGGACCGAGATGCTTTATGCCGAGATCGGGACGTAACTGACTGGTACTCTTACCGGAGCCAGTGTAATCTTTTGGGCAGCGATCTGGTGCAGGACCGAGATGCTTTAGGCCGAGATCGAGACGTAACTGGCTGGAACTTTTACCAAAGCCAGTGTAATCTTTTGGGCAGCGATCTGGTGCAGGACCGAGCTGCTTTATGCCGAGATCGGGACGTGACTGGCTGGTACTTTTACCGGAGCCAATGTAATCTTTTGGGCAGCGATCTGGTGCAGGACCGAGATGCTTTATGCCGAGATCGGGACGTAACTGGCTGGTACTTTTACCGTAGCCAGTGTAATCTTTTGGGCAGCGATCTGGTGCAGGACCGAGATGCTTTAGGCCGAGATCGGGACGTAACTGGCTGGTACTTTTACCGGAGCCAGTGTAATATTTTGGGCAGCGATCTGGTGCAGGACCGAGATGCTTTAGGCCGAGATCGGGACGTAACTGGCTGGTACTTTTACCGGAGCCAGTGTAATCTTTTGGACAGCGATCTGGTGCAGGACCAAGATGCTTTATGCCGAAATCGGGACGTAACTGGCTGGTACTTTTACTGGAGCCAGTGTAATCTTTTGGGCAGCGATCTGGTGCAGGACTGAGATGCTTTATGCCGAGATCGGGATGTAACTGGCTGGTACTTTTACCGGAGCCAGTGTAATCTTTTGGGCAGCGATCTGGTGCAGGACCGAGATGCTTTAGGCCGAGATCGGGACGTAACTGGCTGGTACTTTTACCGGAGCCAGTGTAATCTTTTGGGCAGCGATCTGGTGCAGGACCGAGATGCTTTAGGCCGAGATCGGGACGTAACTGGCTGGTACTTTTACCGGAGCCAGTGTAATCTTTTGGGCAGCGATCTGGTGCAGGACCGAGATGCTTTAGGCCGAGATCGGGACGTAACTGGCTGGTACTTTTACCGGAGCCAGTGTAATCTTTTGGGCAGCGATCTGGTGCAGGACCGAGATGCTTTAGGCCGAGATCGGGACGTAACTGGCTGGTACTTTTACAAGAGCCAGTGTAATCTTTTGGGCAGCGATCTGGTGCAGGACTGAGATGCTTTATGCCGAGATCGGGACGTAATTGGCTGGTACTTTTACCGGAGCCAATGTAATCTTTTGGACAGCGATCTGGTGCAGGATCGAGATGCGCATGACCAAGGTGGCGAATGACACTGCTGCCAAGCTGGAGAAGGCGCTGATGCCAAGCTAGAGAGGACCGAGTCATGCTCGCCCAGCAGGTACTATTACCGGAACTGGTGGCCTCGATGCACTACTGCCGAGCTGGAGAGGTCCCTGCTGCCAAGCTGGAGAGTGGCATTGCTGCTGAAGTTGATGAAGTATCTCAGCGGCAAAGGATAATGCCTGCTTTCTTTAATAGTTTTTTTAACAAAAGCCCTCTCCTACTAATACTCATGATTTATATGAGGCCGATGTCATGGCTTTTTAGTCAGCTTGGCCAAGTTAGGCAATTCGAGTTCGGCCAGAACAGGCAGCCTGAGCTCGGCCAGAACATGAGCTCTGCCAAAACTTGAGCTCAGCCAGAACTTGAGCTCGGCCAAAACAGGCAGCTCGGCCAGAACATGAGCTCTGCCAAAACTTGAGCTCAGCCAGAACTTGAGCTCGGCCAAAACAGGTAGCTCGGCCAAAACATGAGCTCGGCCAAGTTAGACAGTTTACTTCGAACGGACTGTCCAGAATTCCTGGTGTAAGTCTGAGGGAGGAAATACCCCCCCACACACCATCAAAGCTGACAGTAGAGGACCGTGCCGCCAATGGCGGTAGAGGATCGTGCGATCGAAGCTGACGGCTAAGGACCGTGCCGCTGAAACGAGGGCCCCCAGAGGCAACTGTGTTGGCAGTGTTTGGAAAGATGGCGTTTTGATCTTTTCCCACAGACGGCGCCAATTGTAAGTGCACAAAAATTCACAGACCCGGGGGGGGGGTGATTTTGAGACTCACTGGAGGAGGACGAAGATTGTAGCTCCTTGATGATGATAGAAGAACCGCTGCCTTGAGCCTTGAGCCTAAAAGGGGAAAAAGAAGAAGGTCAGAGGACCCTGGCTTGGGCAGCGCAGGGCTCTCCGATGCCTTTGTTAGTTGCAGTTGCAGGATTAAGCAGAGGTAAGAGATGGAGTTTGAGAGGAGATGGCGTACCAGCGTGTGGATAGCCATACTTTTTCTGGAGCTGTTGCTGTGTTTATATAGAGAGAGAGAAGAGGCAGGGAGATGGCTCTGTCTGAGTTATCCCATCGTAGCCCACCTGTCTCAAAATGTAGTCACATCGTAGCCCACTCTGTCCCATCGGTCCATACCTTGATAGATGGGCGGTGCTGCCCTATTAGGGGTGTCAGGGATATGGACGGTGGAACAATAAATGCCCTTGTCTTATTTACACGTTCTATGACGTGTTTGTCAGTGCATATACACCTGTCGCCGAGACTGAAACCAATGGGCGTTTTGTTTGTCAAACCCGATGCATAAAGAATTCATAAAGAGTTGCTTTTGCTTTCTTTAATAATATTTCCCAAAAAAGCTCTCTCCTAGCAACACTCATGAGTTATATGAGGCTGATGTCATGGCTTTTTAGTCAGCTCGGCCAGGCTAGGCAGTTCGAGTTCGGCCAGAACAGGCAACCTGAGCTCAGCTAGAACAGGCAGCTCGGCCAGAACATGAGCTCGGCCAAAACTTGAACTCGGCCAAAACAGGCAGCTCGGCCAGAACTTGAGCTCGGCCAAAACATGAGCTCAGCCAAGTTAGGCAATTCACTTCGAGCGGACTGTCCAGAATTCCTGGTGTAAGTCTGAGGGAGAAAATATCCCCCCACACACACATCATCTTTCCCCACTACAAGTGTATCACATGATATTTCCACTGTAATTCACCCCTACTTGCAACTTCCTAGACTATGAGTAGAAACTTCTCCCTTCCAATGCACTTAAATAAAACTTTATTTTTTCCATTGACCGACTAATATTTATAATTTGATCAATTTTCTTTTGAAAAACTGGGCCTTTTCCATAGGATTGTACTACTTTATAATACCCTTTGAAACCATATTAGAGGACTTTTCACATGTTTTAATGGAAATTATTTCTTTCTTTTTATATGATTTTCAATTATGAATTTCTGTATATATGAATGAGCACCACTAAGCTAAATCCACATATGAATTACGACTGCGCAGTTCGATATGAATAGGGTCAGATTCGTTTGAAACTCTGGAACGGTTGATCACCGTGAAAAGAACTTATGAACAGCGTAATAGATTTCCGAAAAATGTGTAGAAAAGAACATATAAATAGGGTCAGATACCCGGAATATATGGTGGATAAAAGAACTTATGGACAGGGTAAGAACCCGAAGTTCCATGGCTTCTTGTCATGGTAAAAGCCTAAGTAGTGTGTTTTCTGATATAAATATATGATTTCAGTGGAATTTATGAAAGTACATATCGGATTTGTAAGTAAGAACTTCTGATTTTAATAGCTTTGCAAGTATGAATTACATGTTTCATTTGAGAATATGAACTGTTGTTTTAATCATTTTCCATTGCATATCTATATATATATATATATATATGTATATCTACATACCGGGTTAGTCATAGTCTCATGATGCTATGCTTGCATAGGTACTTAGCTCATCAACTAGGGAATGTGAAGGTGTAGATTCAGGTGATACAACTTGATGGTGAGTACGAGTGATGTGTAAACGACATTGTCGTCTTGACCAACACATGAGTGCTTTCATTTTAATGGTTAGTTTATATTTATTTTCTTGTTAGCATAGGTTTTATAGATGTTAGTTAATTAAATTATTTTGTAAGCTTTTATAAAATTTAACTTAAGATTAGAGTAAATGTGCATACTCTGAAATATTATTTTGTACCTTTTTGTTAAATAATAAGTTCCGCTATATTTTTATGGTGAATTGAGGAAATATTTATACCTCACCACAAACTTCGATACTAAGGGACCGTGATTGAGGGCCATGTTAAATGTCTTGTCTATTAAACATCAATATTGGGCCCCTAATCTCACATAAATTCCCAAGCCCATTCTTGGGACGTGCAGGGTGTGACGTTTTGGTTATTATATATTATTTTATTATTATTATATAATTGATTGTATTTTAGTTAAATACGTAATTAATTATCTAAGTGGGGACCACGTTAGGCTTAGGTTTGGGGACCCATAGTTAACTTGGCCCAGTTTAGTGGTATAATCCTTCTCTAATCCAAACTCCTAGTTTTTTTTAGAACCCAAACTCTATCCTATTTAGAATTTAAGTTAGATTACAACTCCTATTCCTATTTCTTATCTATACACCACCACCACACTCTTTTATTTTCACACACAACTCTCTCTCCTCCAACTTTTCTCTGGATTAGCACTTTCGGCTTTTGCAGTAGGAATTTTAGACCGTCTCCCCCAACCGCAGACCTCAGGCAAGTACCTAACCATAATTTGTAGATTTAATGCGGGTGTTCTTCTTTGATTCGTTTGTGGATGCATGTAGAAACCCATTTTATGCCCTAAGATTTGATTTTCTTTTTTTGTGATGAGACCTTGCATATATGGCCAACATCTATTGATTTTAAATTTTGGGGCATGAGTCACCTTGAAGATATTTTATTTGCATTTAATCTTGATGTGGGGCCCGTGGGGAGACCTGATCAAATCTGGTCTAAAATCTGGTTTACAGGGCCCACCATCAAACAATAAAAACACATTGATCTTGTGTTTTTATTTATGAATTATGCTTTCGTACTTGTTGTTTACTTTGTTTATTGGTGCATAGGTATCAACCCCTACATTACTGTGGAGACGGAAAATGGTTAAACGTTTCAAGCGTTTGAACCAGTTGACGAACCTAAGTGGAGATCCGAAGATGGCTACGAAGCCATCTGAGACCGCACGGGAGTGACTTTCATCGTAGAAACTATTTTAGTAGCAATTCTTAATAATGAACATAAATTTAGTTAGTTGTTTTATTTAAGATATTTAGGAAAATTTAAACCTTAATATTCAGTAGTTATGTGTTGGTTTAATATTGGATATTGATACCAATTGGTTTAGTGCTTCCGTAAATATTTTATTATGACTCATCATGTTTCGAAATTTTGTGGGTCCATATTTGGGAGCTTGTGTTGCATTAAACATATGAAAATGAATATTTATTTTTATTTTTCACGTTATCCCATGGTTGTATTTTTTGGGACGTGACAGTTGGTATCAGAGCCAGCACGTTTCTCGGATCTTAAAACTGGATAGAAACAACTAAGACGTGGCGAGGATTTTGATCTCGTTAGACAGGCTTTACCTACGCACGGTAAAGTCTATAGTGTTGTTTGTTAGATTATTATTAGGAGTCAATTATTAACACTCTGTTACAGGAAATGGCACACCAAGGAAGTCAATCACATGATAATAATGGAAGTGGGTCGAACTCTAATGACAATCGCTTCAACCAACTCATGGAAGCCTTTATGCAGTCGCAAACTAATCAGATTGAGCAACAAAAGAAAGCTGAAGAGGAGCGGGCTGCAGAGAGGCAGAAAGAAAAAGAAGAATGAGCCGCAAAGAGGGCACCGGCTGATTTAGATCGGGCAGAGTTCCAAGCCCAAATTCTAGAATTGACAAATCGGACAGCTCAACCAGTGCAAGTAGTTATGCCTCCTAAAGAAGTGGATCCGAAAGACCTTTATGAAAAATTTAGGAAGAGGTTTCCTCCAGAATTTCATGGTTCAGAAGACCCCATGGTAACAGATGATTTCATAGAACAACTTGAGCAGATATTCGCAGTTTTTCGTTGCACACAGAAGTAGAAAGTTAGTCTGCCAGCTTTCATGTTTCGAGGAATAGCCCTTCAGTGGTGGAATTCGGTTAAAGTAGTAATCCAAGCAGACACCGTGATAGAAGAAGATGCATGGAAGACGTTCACTTTGGTTTAATATTGGATATTGATACTAATTGGTTTAGTGCTTCCGAATTTTTTTTTATTATCATCTTTCGAAATTTTGTAGGTCCATATTTGGGAGCTTGTGTTGCATTAAACATAGGAAAATGAATATTTATTTTTATTTTTCACGTTATCCCATGGTTGCATTTTTGGAGACGTGACAAAGGGTCTTAGTGGGGTTGGAGTTTTGGAAAAGTCACCCATCCGACATCTTTTGTTTAGGCCTTCCACCTATAAGCTCAAGTTGAACAGACCATCTTCCGTGACTCAGAGCCATGAATGGGATTAAAACAGAAAATCTTACATCTATTTTTATATATGGATTATGGAAGATTGTACCATGCACCCCTCGTCCATAGTGCGAACCCTTAGTGGGGCCCACCTAATGGTCCATCCGAGTGCTCCCCTCTCCCGTGTCCACCCTTATAGTACACACCCCCCAATTTTACACCCGATCGAATGGAATGGACTGTTAGATCAACTAAACACCCATCCAAATAAATTGGATTTGTGGGCCCAGATGACAGGGTTAGGATGATCAAATGGACCTGATTTTTTGTACACAGGAGGAGCCCAACCAAATCTTCAAATCCCCAAGGTCCCATCCCAAAGGGGGCCGGCATGTGGGCCCCCCAACGAGGTGCATACTCTTAATTAACATGCAGGGTGTATGCCATATATTAGTATTGCAGAAATACAAACAAATATACAGATGCACGACTAGGCCTGATCAACAAAGACACAACTTGATCATAGAATGACAAAAATATATTTTGAAATAAGTGTAAAAAGGAGAACTCAACCATAAATAGGTGGGATTAGGCTTCCATATGATTATAATGATATTTACACACATGACACGAAAGATGGGAGTCATTAGAAGCCCTTATTATTTTACCTCAATTGAGACTTGAGAGAGATTTCATGCATTAGTACACAGAAAAATTGCATTAGTATCTAGCTTAAATAAGTTAAAATACATGGTTGCTTCACATTATAGTGCAAGCATTTGGGTTTTCGTCACTGAAAATTTGAGGAGCATATGCATAGTCAGTGTAGTATGCAAGAGGCCAATATTCGAGTTTCTTTGCATTGGCCTTTTTTTCATCTTCTTCTTTACCTTCTCCCTCTTTTTCTCCTTTATCATCTTTCTTCTCTTCTTCTTTCTTCTCTTCTTCCTTCTTCTCCTCATCCTTCACTATGGAAACCTGTTTCTTGGTTTTTCTATACAGTTTCTCCACAAGGTTTGTTGGGTCGATAATGCCTTTCACAATCACTTGATGGTTCATCATATCTGTTACTACTGATTCAACACCTACAGAATATACAAAGATAATTTATCAATTATTTCTCTTTCATATGAAAGAAGATTCTCTCGCTAGGGCTTCGAAGAGGGAGCATTTATTTTAGCGAGAAAGATTTTTACTAACTGGACTGGACTTCCACTAAAGAGTGGTAATTCCAAGGATCAGAGGATCCACACTAACATGCAATGTGTTTTGAGATATGACATGCAATGTGTTATTTCATACAAAGGTAAATATTACTCTAATGATTGTGATATCAGATCAGCACAGCCCCGTTCATAAGAGAAGATCTGATCCAATGGTTTGGCTTGATGAACATCTTCAACAGAGAAGATCTCTATATTTGGATGACATACAGTTGAAACTCATGATGACAGTTGGGTAGGGGGCCTTTTGGTTTGAGTTGGATAGTAAGATGAAGATTAAAGTTGAGGAAGAGAAGTTGCAAGAGATCCCGGCAATTGCCCGTCCAAGCTAACTAAATAAAGTTAGTCAAGAAAACATATAAAAATGTCATTTTCTTTTCAATACTATCCAATGTGGGGCTATAGTGACGAATCCTAGAAAGGGTTCCTAAATATTATTTTGAAAATATTTGAGACCATTCCTCTTTTTTGAGATTCTCAATCTAATTGTGGATAATAGTCAAATGAATATGAAATTGGGTGATGAATTTATATTTCTTTATTTGCTGAATTTTTTAAATGGTTTTTCATAAGGGTTTGACATATTAGTCCTCCTTAAACCAAGTTTTTCGAATCTCATGATCAAAATTCATAAACTGTAACCAGAGTCCAGCCAATATTTTTTTAGCTTTTTTGCCCTAGATCGCATGATATTATAGGAATCATATATGTCACAAAAACTGATAAATCACATGATAGGGAAAAAATATTCCCTATGATAGAACTTGAGAATTGTTAAAGGCTTTTATGCATCATCTTAGATTTTTTTTTTTTTTTTTTTGAATGATAGAACCTAAGAAATGGTGGTCAGAAGCGTAATTACTTTTCGCAAAATATCATTTTGTCGTGTCCTATGAAAAAATAAATTTGCTTGCTAGTTGTATAACGTGTATGATACGGAAACCAATAAATCTCATGCGGATATGGTGCAAAAAAGTCTTAAAAAAATGTTGACAAGAGTCAAATGGCTCTAGTGACATTATTTGAATTTCGGTCATTAAATTGAAAAAACTGGGCTTAAGGAGGTCTAATACTCTAAAACCCCTTATCATAATCATCCTCCTAGCTTAGTTCCATTAGTTTGAGATTTACTACATAAGTTTTTTTTTTTTTTTTAAATGAAACTACATAATTAGTTAGTGCTACTGAAGTTCATGTGAGGTTTGTACAGAACGGATCATTTTAAATCTTGGTTATCTAAATCCAGGATAAAACCTTAATTTGATAAATAAAGATCTTTCATGAAGTGGAACAAATGAAGATGGACATGTTGCGTGTATATAGGAAGGAAAAATAGGAGATTGTGGTAATGTTACCATCCATCTTTCGGATCCGCTTTTGCAGCACCTGAGCACATGCCTCGCAATGCATACGTACATTCAATATTACCGTGATCACTGCAGGCTGCAAAGCAAGCAAAAACACACACACACATATATATGCTCGTCTCAGCATGCAAACTTACAAAGGTTGCATGTAACTTTACACTGTTTATACAGAGGATCTTCTCTTAGACTACATATACCTTATATGCAACCCAGCTAATAGGGCCCAATTAGGTGCAAGTTTCTCAATGAAAATGTGGTCATAAATGAAAAGGTCTCCTGATGGACAAGAATGGTCCCAAAAAACTCAGCCGTACCAAATTATCCTAGCCCTTGATCTAACAGCTTAAAATTTAATGGAATCTTAACTATACATTTACTAAAAATTCAATCCAACGGTGAGTAAAAGTTCAATGAGTGTAAAATTGAGTTTGATGCCATATCATAGGATGAAAAGAGTATCAAAAGGGTTGCAATGATGAAAGATGACCAAGCGAGCCCAATAGTGCTGGAATGCAATTGTAGTTGCTTGTAGGAGAACATTTTCCATTGATACAAGTGCATGTATGATTTAATGGCATCTTAACTATATATTTTCTTGAGATTCAATCCAACAACATGAAAGACGTCCAACTGGGCCCCAGAGTGTTGGACTACACTTGTTGTTGCCTATAGGAGAACATTTTCCATTTATACAAATATATGTATGATTTACACAAAGTTAACTACGATATAGATGTAATTTTACAATGGTTATGAAAAATGTATGTATAATTCATATTTATTTGCTTTTTATCATCCATGTGTCCCTCATGTATAAAACATCAAATCCTTTATGCAGAAAAGATTACCAAATTGTAGGTATGAGATAGTAATTAGGGATTTTGACCAAGCAGGATATAAAAGACCATGAATTTCTCAAAATGGTGTTGACTAGAACTATATCGCAAATGTGGGTATTTTACATGGAGCCCCAATTATTTTTTTTTTCGATTCTACCCCTTTTGTGTGATATCGCATAAATTTAAGGTGAAAATAAAAGCAAAGCAATTTCCTTCTCATATTTTCCTTGGTTCCCATCTCCTAAAGCACTAAACTTCCACTGGGCACAACCAAGAATGCAGTGAAGTTCATTGACATTTAATTCTTTGGAAAATTGGCCAAGTGACTTTGCGATATCGCACAAGAAGCACTGAATTAGCCTCCCAAATTTGGTGGGGTTTTGACTTTTTTTTTTTTGAGGTCTTATTCCATATTTTCCTCGTCGACGAGAAAATGTCTTGGTTGGGAAGAAATTGATTAAACTCCCGGTTGTTGTGCCAAGAAGTGAAGTCTTTCATTCTCTTCACCTAATGATGGTTTCATGAGAAGTAGTTCCCAAAAAGGGCACATAGACTACAAAATTTCACAAGGTATTGATATCATGGATCTATCCCTTGTTCTCAGGGTAAATTTATCGCAACATGGCGGTGACCAATTGGAAAAGAAAAGGGAAGAAAAGTAGCGGGGAAGTCCTCTTAAAAACCTGATTGAAGATGGAAAAAGTCAAAGGAATGGAGAAAGTCGTAGGAGAAAATGAAGGTTTGGTGCTTGAGGATGTGGGAATAAAGGAAAATAAGATAAGAAAAATGATCAACTTTTATTTTCACCTTCAATTTGTGCAATATCACACAAAATAGGTAGAATTGAAAAAATAATTTGGGGCCCCATGTACAATACCCACATTTTGGAATATAGTTTTGGTCAACAATATTTTGAGACACTAATAGTCTTTTATATCTTGTATGGTAAAAATCCCTAGTAAATATGACTTCTTAGAAAGGAAAAATTACCAAAAAAAAAAAGAGCCATGAATATTTGGAAAGGCCCAAAAGAGTCCTCCAAACTATAAAACCCCAAATAAAAAGGTCATGAAATAATATTTGCACAACTTTGAAAATAAAAGTCACTACTGAATTGATACAAAAATTGTTAATTGACTTCTAAAATATTTGAGACTATTACCGAAAGGTTTTAAAAAGTGTTCGAAACAATTATTTTGTCTTTATTATAAAGTGCCACGCTTCTTGAGAGATCTTCCCCGTGCACCATTATTATTAAACTTAAACATGTTCTTTGTGGCATGTTCGCATAACCACATTTTCGCTCTAAAATCATGATGTTTTATCATGGAAATTTTTTCCTATTACAAATACGTTTTTTTGTGAGAAAAAGGACAAAAATAGTGTAATCTTCCATGATTTTACAGAAGTGATTTTGTGGGGGATTATAAAAAAAAACAAATTCAGCGGACAGACTTCTTTTTTAGTTCCATTTCATTGAATGCCTATATAAACGTACCCTTATAAAAATAAAATGGGAGATGCTCGTGTGAGAGTAGCTCTTACGAGAATAAGGGAAGGGTAGCTCTTATGAGAATAAGGGAAAGGGTGGGGTAATGTAAGAGTAACCTCTCACAAGAGCATTTTCCAATAAAAACAAACAAGTATACCTCATCTTTCTTTTCTTCTTCCTTTTCGTCCTTTTTCTCCTCCTCCGGGGGCTTGGGCAGAGGAGAAATTATCTCAACTTTTCTGCCGCTTTTCTTTTGAATCCTCTCACAGACCTTTACAGGGTCAGCTGTCTTTCCTTTCACTACGACCATACGAGCCTTGCAATCCGTCTTCACATCCTCCACACCTGTGATGGAATATTATTTATTAGCTTACAACTTTAAATATTCTATGATTTAAGCCATGTAGACCTTTTAAAGGTATATCTTTTAAGACCGTACCGTATTTGTTTCTGGGGTCAAGGATACTTGGTCTACATCTAAGTTAGTTAGGGGAAAAAAATCATTGAGACCTATGTTCTTGGATTCAAATCAGAACTCAAATTCCTCTCGGATACAAAAGCACGTTTTGTTTCCTAGCTAGTTTTTGGTGTGTCGAAGACTTCAACCACATGGATGATCAGATACCCATTGACATGCAAGTCCTACTGTTTATAATCATCACAAAAAATGACACCAGTGAAATATTATTTGGAAGGACAAAAAAATATTTGTATTAACATGTGAACTGCAAGTGTTTTTTTCTTTTCTTTTTTTTTTTCTTCTTTCTTTTTTCTCTAGTACAACTCACACAATTTGACATGCAAGTCCTACTGTTTATAATCATCACAAAAAATGACACCAGTGAAATATTATTTGGAAGGACAAAAAAACATTTGTATTAACATGTGTACTACAAATGTTTTTTTTTTTTTTTCTTCTTTCTTTTTTCTCTAATACAACTCACACAATTTGACACAAGTCCAACCATCAGCGCAGCTACTAGGAATAAAAATTTGGTCATATTTTCGGAAATGGAGGTGCCATCACCATTAAGCTAACAATGGATTGACAATCTTCAAATGTTAACTGCTGAGATGTTATATATTATTTATATTATTCCATCCACACATATATTAATTTAGTGGGTTTTACATGTACAATTCTAACTTTGCTCAAGAGACTCTTGAAAATATAATTCTTTTTAAAATTATTTGACCTGACGGTCTTATATTAAGAGTTAGGATAATCTAATGGGGTTGGTCTTCTTACCGAGATCTTTCAATCTGTTATCACCGCCATGTTTAGCATGGCCCTGGGCAAGTTTGCACGGTGCTACGGGCATACAATTCTCACCATATTAAAACTCTATATCAGTGAATTATAGTACACAACATTATGCTACAGTAAACTAAGGATTTATGTACTAACCTTCAAATCCTCTTAATGATCTTTCGACTTTCCTTGCACAAGCCTCACAATGCATATCTACTTTCAGCACGATCTCTTCAGGTACTTCTTCCTTTTTCTCTTCTTTCTTTTCTTCTTCCTTCTTCTCTCCATTTTCTTCTTCATTTTTCTCTTCCTCTTGTTTCTTATCTTCTTCTTTACCCTCCTTTAAACACAAAAAATTTACAAGAAAAAAAGGACCAAAAAAATTGTTTAACCATGAAAAGCCATCCAATCTCATTAACAAAAATTCATATCTAATAATATATAATTGCCAAAAAAAACAACAAACCCAACACCAGACCACTATGATGGGAATGGCGAGACCAAGAAAAATGTTTTGATGTCCTATACTTTCTAACCCATGATAGAAAAAACAAAAGAAAAATTATATAAAAGAAAAAGAAAAGAAGGAAACCAAAAGATTTTACTAAATATAGAAAAAAAGAATGAAGGGGGAAACCAAAGGATTTTTACACTCAAATTCGAACAAGAAACATGTTATAGTTTTATGGAGATGTATGAAAAGGAAAGGCAAGAAAGCCAGACATCATTTTTCAACTTTTTTTTTTTCTTTTTACTACTAAAATGGACGTAGAATTGCATGTAAAGCAAATACAATGGGAAAGAAAAGATGAGAAAAATAAAATAAAATCGATACTAAGTTACATACTTCACCCATTCCTTTTGTAGGTGGGAACTACTCTTTGATTCTCACAAGAAGCAAAATCTTGGGTGGGTTTCCTTTCCTTCTTCCTTTTATTTGATGAAGTTTCAATGGGTATAAAGAATGCGAGCAGAACCCTTTTCTCCTGTTCTTGCTCTCTTTCTTTTTTCCCTTCTTTTTGCTATCTCGACTCCTTTTTATCCTTCCTTTTGCTATCTCGACTCCTTTTTATCTGCAAAACGCTATTGGAGGGAGGGAGGGAGAAGGAATTAAGTAGCGTGGATTTACTGCAACGCATGGGTGGCACCCATTTTATGCATCTGATCTTAAATCAAAGGCTCCAATTCCGTCTTTTGGCAGAACCAGTTGAACGGTCCAGATCAGTCATATTGGTTTACACGGTAGGATAGGAACAGTTAAGTGTAATAATTTGGAATATTTTGATTTAGAGGACAGGAGCAATTCAGTGTAATGATTTTGAATATTTTGATTTAGAGTAGGCCTTACAATAGTCCAGTGTCAGTCATTTTATGCCTATGGAACCATTTCTCAAAACTGAATCCGGATCCTCTGAAAAGGGTCGAAAACAGTTCCCTAATAGCCCAATACGAATGACCCAAGTCAAGCAAATCAGGCTTGGGTCCAATATTTGGATCCATTTTCAGCTTTGGTCCAGGTTTAGGTACATGAGTCTAGGCCTGGGTCTTAGTCCATGATTTCAAACCCAATCAAGGACCTAAGTACCTGTTGCCATAACTGTGTAAGTTTGTTTGAGCCCTAATTGAAACAGGCTGGTGTTGTTTATTGGATGTTGGAACTCTGTAAAAAATAAATAAGACTGATTAATATTTAATTTAAAAAAAAAATCGCAGAGAAGTCCGGGCCTCTGCTAAATGAATAGAAATGAATCACCAGACTGACCTGTAGGGATAGGCCCAAAAACAAATTGGGCCAGCCCAACTGTTAGAAGTGGTGGAGTAGAGGGATGATGGCCTACTTGTCTTTTTCGGCTTTCATTTATATAGAAAGTAGAGTTATTGGTTTAGTGGACCCCCAGCAGTCGGATTCCATGTCCCAATCAACACACAAACCAACCCTAACGTATGGCATGGAAAAGAAGGGAACCCAGTGGGACCCATTGGATAGCTATACATTTGATGGCACCTGTAATGATGAACCTTATCAGAATCTTTCAATTTTAGACTCTTTGCGAGAGCGTCCAAGGAAAAAAAAAGAATGAATGAGGTGAAAGAAAGTTGATGGATAATCTGTCCTCATGCATGCAAGTTGATAAAGCGAAGAATCATACCATAACATTTTCCTTTTTGTTCTTTGAGATTTGTCTCTCTATTATTGTCGTTATTTCTATTATTACTAGTATCTAATGAGTGTGTGATTGTCGCAGTGGTGCCAATCAAAGAAATCTTATGAGTCTATACACGTATATGACTCTTTCAATATTTTTCTAAATTCATGTGATGTGCCTACAGCCTATTAATCAGTAATCTAAATGGCTGATATCGTCCAAATATTAATACAAAGGCATCATATAAAATTCACTTCAACCACGGTGGAAACTATCCTAGGATTGATCACATTTTAGGTATATGATTAGGTCCAATGGAAAAATCACATTTTAACTACTGGCTTTATAAGTGACATCAAAGTCGGGCCCGCTTGGTAACTTTACTTTTAAAATCAAGTGAAATGAAGTAAAATAAAGCATCAAATCAAGAGGGAATAAAGTATAATTAAGTGGGTTATGATATTGTTTTGTCTTTAGTTGTTTGGTATGAAATCCTTTTGACTTTTTGCATAGAAAAGTGGAGGTTTTTTTTTTTTTTTTTTTTTTTTTGACTTTTAGTGGAGAAAGGAGGTTGTGTTTTGACTTTTTTTTTTTAAAGATTCAGGAAATTTTTATTTAAAATGCTTTTTATATGACATTTTGTCTGAAAAATGGAGGCTTTACTTGATTTTTACTATTTTAGTAAAGTGCAACACTGTTGAATTAGAATGTGCGAAAATGATAATTACAGGCCTTTGTCATTGAACCTACTTTCAAATACACATAGTCATCCTGGGCCCTACATTGTTGAATTGAAGTAAATTGAAGAATTCACCATGTGGACCCCACACAAAAGCCATATGCAAATTAATCAAAGGAGGGGTCCAGTCATCATGTCAGTTGAAGAGTCCTAACTAAGGTAGAAGACTTCTCATTGGGACAACTGTTCAAGCAGATGAAATGTCCCACAGGCAGGGTCCACAGTGGTTACAAATTTAAAAATATTAATGGATAATTCAATGATTACAATTCTGATTGGAACAAAAAAAAAAAAAAAAGAGTTTGAATCATCCATATATGATGTCCTTTCAAAAATGAAAGTTGTGCAGAGAAAGAATCCATTGCAAATCAAATTTTAAAAGTTACTCCCGTTTTTCTCAAAATAACTCATCTTCAAATGGCCATAACTTTCAATTCAACCGTCGGATCGATGAAATTTACCTACTGTTGGAAAGCTTATTCATAGTAGATATCTATGGAGTCCAAGATCGTGCAAATCAGAGCTATATTGACAAAGTTATGGGCCCGGAGATTTTCATGCTCATTTTTAGACGGGATTGCAATTAAATCCACACCATTGATAATCAATTGCTACACATCCCTTGAGGGACCCCATCTGAAGATTAACCAAGCCACCCAGAGGTTTCCAAAAGCTTCCACCTCATTCAAAATCAAAAAGGATAAAAGATATACCTTATCAATGAAGAAAAATTAAATTTGCAGAGAAGTGTCCAAATTCAATGTATCTAATATATAACCGGAGAAATAAAAGGAACCAAAAAGTAGCATACGGGAGTCACTCCCTCCCCTTGGACGTCCCTAGGTATTTTCTCTCTTCTTTCTCTTCTTCCCTAATTCTTTTCTCTCTCTAGAAAAAAGAAAAGAAAAGAAAAATATGTGGGAATTCTGGAGCCTTGTTCCAAAACTAGATTAGAAGAGTGTGAGAGAAAATTATAATTGCCATGAAGTCTTCAATGAAAATCATATCTTTTGCAATGGATGAGTAGATTTTTTTGGACAGAGCACAAAGTGAAGTTAAATAATTTTATTTTTGTTCTATGTCTTTAATTTAATTCTTTTGTCCCTATGATGCATTGTTTAATAGAATAATAGATCTGCCTCGGTGCCATAGGAAAACCTCTGCTTTATATTTTTAATAAATTTTTTTTTGATCAGTTAAAATATACTTAGGTTTTTATACCTTTGATATTTTATGCTTAATTAGTTAACTGACACTCAAAGCAATTTATATTTTTATGATGTGATGTAGATCTTGGGTTCTTCTGCTTAAGAGTTGAATTTTAAAATAAAAATATCTTCCGGATAAAAAACATTGAGTTGTTTCTAATCTGAGTCATTTGCAAAACAAAAGACTAAATTAAAGTATGTGGATTGAGAATTGAAATTAATTAATGGACTCTTTGTTGCTCTGATCTACCTTTATCATTATTGTTATCCGTTCATCTTGCATAGTAGCTTTATCTCTCATTCAAATCTTGATTTATTTTTATTTTCATTATAAAAAAATTCAGATTTTAATAAAAAAATATTTCAGTAGTGTTCCATGTGGGATTCGACCTATACTTGCCACTATCTCAAAAAGATAGTTGTGCGCTTGCAGTATTAAAAGATTGAATTTAAATTCACATCAAGTTTTTGGCGCCGTTACCGGGGAGCCAAATCTAAGTTTTTGTTAAAAAAAACCTGATTTTTTTATTAGATTCATATGCAAGCTTATACTTAGGTTGCATTGGTTTTTTAGTCATCTAATTTGCATTAGTAGTGTTCTTTACAATTAGTATTAGTTAGTATTTCACTTTGCTAATTTTTCAGACTTATCTGATTTTTCTGAAATTTCTTATAATTAATTGAATTTTAGGAATAAATAATTAATTAATAAAAAAACCAAAAAAATTTTTTTGAAGGATTTCTTTTAATTCTGAATTTCAATAAATAAAAACAAAAAAATTTATTTTAGATTGGTTTAACTAATGTATTGATTAGATTAGGATTGGTAAGATAGAGTTTAAAATCTTTAGGACTCGTTGTTTTGATTAATATGTTAACCTTTGAATTTTGAAATTAGGTAGTTGGGAAATTTAAAACTCCATCTCTTAGTTTTTTTATATTACTTTGAGTTTTAAAATCTGAAATTTGAGTGTGGATTTCTTATAATTGAAAACTTTTTGAAAACTCTGACCATATCTGGACACTTGTTTGGATAATTTAGAATTTCTGATTTTTTTTACTTTGTAGATAGAATTTTTTATTTGTTTCAAAAACTTAAAATCCATTTTGATAGAGTTTTTATTAACTTGGTGTCTTTTGATTTTTCTTATCTTTTTTGAAAAATTAGGATAAGATAGAATTTTGAGTTGATTTGTTAACTTAGAATTTACTACCAAGAGTTTCTTTTGAATAGGTAATAGGTCACCTTGGTAAGAGGATAGTTGCTCAAAAGCCGGAAACTACGTGGATTTGCTCTAAGCAAACAAGTTGCTCTCAAAATTGCTAAAAACAAATTGCTCTCAGAATTACAAAATTTGCCAAAGAATAAAAAAAGGTTAAGCTTATACAGTTTAAGGATTAGCGTGGGCCCGCTGTAAGAATTTCTAAATTTTACCCCACGAATCTTTTATACTTGCAAGTGGGGCTTGGGTGATTTAAATTTCAGCAAGTATGATTGTGTGATTGACACAGATTGTGTAATTGACACACCAAGTAAACTGGATTTCATCACCAGATCATTGCCCAATTACGTTCAACCACCTCTCACATAATAACCTAAACATTAATTAAAATAAAATAGAAACCAGACCATAGGACTCAAGCTCATTAGGACGAAGGCCACAAAAAGTTGCACCAATTGCGCTCTTTGGTCAAGTCGATGTCTAGGTAAGTCCTGTCCCTCCAAAGGGTGGCAGTCTCTGTTCTAGGAGTTTGGTTCTTAAGCGGGACCCTTGCCAAGTGCATTGTGACCCCACCACTCATCCTGGGGACTTACCTGGTCGATTTGGCTTCATAAGACCGGATTGGAGGCCTTAGTGTACTCTTTAAACTAGTTAGGAGCTGTCTAGTGAGTTAGGCTAACCCTAAGATAATTTCTTGTGCTCAATCTTTGTGCTTGATTGCTTGTGCATCATCTAGTAAGACCATTAGGGCCCCGCATATAGATTAGGTTTGCATTTCTTTAAGGTTGAACCCGATGCATGCGCTCTAGACCTGAGAGAGAGAGAAAGAAATTGTGGGTACGCAAGAGTAAAAGGTTAGTTAGAATAGAGCCCGGTTAGTTAGAATAGAGCCCGAATTAGTATTAACCATTGTCGAAAAGTCTTCAATCTTTAAAGAAATTGTTAGAATGGCTAATCAAATGGACCCACCCATGACTTTAAAGGACTGCATGTACCCCACAAGGACAACTCAACCGTCCTGCATCACCCTGCCTCAAACCAATGCCACATTTGAGCTGAAAATTGGCATGATCCAGATGCTTTCAGTATTCCGTGGGCTAGACCAGGAAAACCCATATCAACATATTAGGGAATTTGAGGACATCTATGGGACCATGAGAATCAATCACATGAGTGAGGAGGCCCTTAAACTTAGATTATTTCCTTTCTCTCTAAAAGATTAGGCTAAAGCTTGGCTTTATGCCTTACAAGCCGGGTCCATCACTACATGAGCCAAGCTAGTCGAAGAATTTTACAAAAAATTCTACTCCAAGCAGAAAACCGCTTCGATTAGGCAGGCCATCAATGGATTCCATCAAATAGAAGGGGAGACGCTTTATAGTTATTTGGAACGGTTTAAGGACCTCTTAATCCAGTATCCCCACCATGGATTTGAAAAATTCCGATTAGTCCAAATTGTGTATAAAGGCATGGATTACCCAACCAAACAAATTGTGGAATCTTTCTGTAGTGGGAGATTTACACAGTAGAAGAAGCTTGGACATTTTTGGAAAAAACCTCTGAAAACCAACCAAGATTGAACCCATCAAACCCACCATTCCTGAAAAAGGGGGGATGTTCAAGAATGAACCCAAAATCGAGGCAGAGGCCAAAATGGCCACACTGGTGAGGATAATAGAGGCCTTAGAGCTAAATCAAAAGCCCACTCGAAACACTTTGGAGTCATTAAGATATAATTAGTCCATGAATGGAGGGATTAACCCAACAATTTTAGGTCAGACCGAGTCTGTTGAGGAGGTGAATGCGCTATATTAAAACATTCATTTTAATAATCGTCAAAGGTATGACCCGTACTCTAACATATACAATCTAAGTTTGAGAGACAATCCGAACTTTTCTTCGACCAAAGGCCCAACTCAAGGTGGCTCATCTCAATCCACTCAATTTCAGCCCAATTAATCTCAAGTCAATGCCCCACCTGGTTTCCAAAAACTCAATTTCAACCCTAGTCCATTGACCCAGAGGGTAGATTCTTTAGAAGAGGCAATGAAACTCATGTCTCAAACCACGGCCTAATTGTCTCAGAGTACTGCTCAATTCTAGCAGACCGCTACTCAACTTTTGAATGGCCACACTCAAACCATTACAAAATTAGAATATCAGATGTGTCAATTGGCCAACTCCATCAGTGCCAGAGACAAGGGAACCTTCCCTAGTCAACCCAAACATAATCCCAAGGGCCAAGTTGTTCATGATCTAATGGAAAAGGCCCGGAACATGTCAAATCCATAATCACTCTTAGGTTGGGTACACAGGTGGATAAAAGGGTCAAACTACCCAAGGAACCTGAGGACGAATCAAGTGAGAAAGTAGAAACTAAGGAACCAAGTGTGAATGCTGAAACCATATTAGAACCAGAGAACCCATTCAACGCTAAACCATCACCTAGTGTGCCGACTCCTAGGACCTATGTTCCCAAGGCACCATACCCACAGAGGCTAGGCCCAGCAAAATCAACTGTTCAATTGGATAAAATGCTAGAAGTATTCAAACAAGTGAGGATTAATATCCCAATACTTGATTCTATCCAACAGATTCCAGCCTATGAAAAATTTCTGAAGGACCTTTGCACCTTCAAAAGGACTACCAGTGTGCCCAAGAAGGCTTTTCTAGCCCAACAAGCTAGCTCAATCATTTCTTGTCTAACCCCAATCAAATACAAAGACCCAGGGTGTCCTATCATTTCTTGCCAAATAGGGAACCATCACATAGAGAAAGCTTTACTAGACTTAGGTGCAAGTGTGAACCTTTTTCCGTACTCTGTTTATGAAGAATTAGGTTTGGGGGAGTTGAAAAGGACACATGTGACCTTGCAATTGGTTGATGCATCGATTCGATATCCCAAGGGGGTAGTTGAAGACGTTCTTATCAAAGTCGGAGACTTCGTATTTTTTGTCGATTTTGTTGTTTTGGATACCAAACACACATCTGAGACTGAAACTAAAATTCTAATAATATTCGGGAGACCATTCCTTGCCACCTCAAATGCCTTGATCAATTGTCGGAATGGAGTGATGCAAATTTCTTTTGGGACCATGACAGTCCAAGTGAACATTTTTAATGTTAGTAAGCAACCTTCTGTTGAGGATGATGGAGTTTTTGAAGTTAGTTACATCCATGAATTGGTGGAAAATCACTCACCCCATTTGAAACTTAAAGATCCACTAGAGGCTTGTCTGGCCCACTTTTGAAGTGATTTTGATGTAGATGGACATATTGAGGAAGTCAACGCACTGTTAAACTCAACCCCATCCATGGATTGCTCCAGGAGGCAACCGAAGCATGAGATTCTGACTCCATCTGCTTCCCCACTTGTCCCATCAAATTGGAGCCCCCTAAGTTAGAACTAAAGCAGTTACCGGATACCTTGAAATATGTATTTTTAGGCCCACTAGAAACCCTTCCAGTGATTATAGCTTCAGACTTGGACCTTGTCCAAGAGGAAAAACTCGTTAAAATTTTGGATGAGCACAAGGAAGCTATAGGGTGGCCCATTGCAGTTATCAAAGAAATTAGCCCATCTATAGTCCAACATATAATCCATTTGGAAGAAAATGCAAAACCTTCTCGTGAACCACAAAGGCGACTGAACCCTGCAATGAAAGAAGTAATTAGGTCGGAAATCTTAAAATTACTCAATGTAGGGGTGCTTTACCCCATATCTGATAGTGCATGGGTGAGCCCAGTTCAAGTAGTACTAAAGAAATTTAGAATAACAGTGGTTCAAAATGAGGGCAATGAATTGGTACCCACTCGAATACAAACTGGATGGAGGGTTTGCATTGATTATAGGAAGTTAAACTCAGTCACTCAGAAAGATCATTTTCCCCTCCCATTTATGGATCAGATTCTCGAAAGGCTAGCCGGTCATGCATATTATTGTTTTCTTGATGGTTATTCCGATTACAATCAAATCCCAATTGCACCCGAGGACTAGGAAAAGACCACCTTCACCTGTCCGTTTGGCACTTTCGCTTACAGACGCATGCCTTTTGGGTTATGCAATGCATCGGCCACCTTTCAAATGTGCATGTTGAGCATATTTTCTGACATGGTAGAAAGATTCATTGAAGTTTTCATGGATGATTTTTCGGTCTTTAGCAATTCTTTTGAGGAGTACTTATATCATATGTCCCTTGTGCTTGAAAGAGGCAAAGAAAAGAATCTAGTCTTAAATTAGGAGAAATGTCATTTTATGGTAAAAAGGGGCATAGTTCTGTGACACATCATTTTTGATAATGGAATTGAGGTGAACAAAGTAAAAACTGATTTGATCTCCAAATTGCCACCACCAAAATGAGTTAAGCAGATTCAATCATTCCTGGGCCATGCTGGTTTTTATCGTAGATTCATCAAGGATTTTAGTAAAATTGCTAAACCTTTGTGCCAATTGCTGACAAATGAGGCCATGTTTGAATTTGATGAGAAGTGTCTAAAGGCTTTTGAACGATTGAAAAAGGAACTAACTTCAGCCCCTATAATTCAACCACCTGAATGGACCATTCCATTTGAGCTAATGTGTGATGCATCCGATACTGCTTTTGGAGCTGTTTTAGGTCAACGGGTTGGGAAGTTACGTCATGTGATTTACTATGCAAGTATGACCCTCAATGATGCACATCTAAATTACACAACCACTGAAAAAGAATTATTAGCTATGATTTTTACCTTAGAGAAATTTCGGTCTTACTTGATAGGGTCCAAAGTCATCATCTACACGGTTCATGCAGCCCTAAGATACCTTCTGTCCAAAAAGGACGCAAAAGCCTGATTGATCAGGTGGATCCTTTTGTTACAAGAGTTTGATTTTGAAATAAGAGATGAAAAAGGATGTGAGAATGTTGTAGCAAACCATCTTTTGATAATACCTTTAGAGCCATCAGATGAGGTCTCACTAAATGAAAATTTTCCTGATGAACAATTGCTCTGTATTTCTCAAATCCCCCGGTTTGCAGATATAATCAATTACCTTGTTAAAGGGGAGATGCCCGCCAATTGGTCAAAACAGGATCGATCAAAATTTATAGCTGAGGTCAAGTACTTTTTCCGAGATGACCCGTATCTTATTAAGTACTGCTCGGACCAGATCATCAGAAGATGCATTCCTGATCATGACCATTACTCGGTCATTTCCTTCTGCCATGATTATGCTTGTGGGGGCAACTTTAGTTCCAAAAAAACAGCTACAAAAGTTTTACAGTGTGGATTTTATTGGCCACTATCTTTAAAAATTGCCACACTTTCTGTTTGAATTGTGAAAGGTGTCAAAAGCTTAGCAAGCTCAATCAAAGGAACATGATGCCCTTGAATCCTATACTTGTGGTGGAAATTTTTGATGTGTGAGGAATTGACTTCATGGGGCCATTTCCAAATTCCTTTAGAAATCTTTACATTTTGCTGGCAATAGACTATATTTGCAAGTGGGTAGAAGCCATACCGACAAAGCCCACCATGTGGTGATTAAGTTCGTGAGAGATCATATTTTTTTCTCGCTTTGGTACCCCTAGAGCGATCATTAGTGACAGAGGCACTCACTTTTGCCACCGTCCCTTTGAGTATTTATTGAAAAAATATTATGTCACCCATAAGGTTGCTACACCTTATCACCCACAAACAAGTGGCCAAGCGGAAATTTCAAATAGGCAAATTAAACAAATTCTAGAAAAGATGGTCAATCTCACTCGGAAAGATTGGTCTTTGCGATTGATCGATGCACTGTGGGCCTATCGAATTGCTTACAAGACACATATTGGGATGTCCCCATATAGGTTGGTCTCTGGGAAGGCATGCCACTTGCCTATTGAATTGGAGCATAGAGCTTATTGGGCCATTAAAAAGTTTAATTTTGACTTACCTACTGCGGGTACTTTGCGCAAATTGCAACTCAATGAGTTGGAAGAACTTCGAAATGATGCCTATAATAATGCCAAGATCTACAAGAAAAGAATGAAGTTGAATTATGATAAGTCAATTTTAAGAAAATCCTTTGAACCGGGTATGAAAGTCCTTTTGTATAACTCCCGGTTACACCTATTTCCAGGGAAGTTATGAACTCGGTGGACTGGTCCATTCATTGTCAGGACTGTTTACTTTCATGGTGCTGTGGAACTTGAAAATCTCAAGAATGGGGATGTTTTCAAGATGAATGGTCAACGGTTGAAACCGTTTTTGGAACTGAAGGATAAAAACATTGAGGATATCCTTCAGGAAGACCCAATTTACCAGGACTAATCTTTTTTGGTCATGTCAGGCTAACGACATTAAACTTAGCGTTATTTGGGAGGCAACCCAGTTTTGAAAGGTAATTGAGCCGGTTGATCACATTTTTTTGCAATCACCCCACATGGTAAGATGTTCCAATTTTCCTTATTGCTCATTTTCACGTTACACTTGCATTCATAACATTGAAGACGATGTAGAATTTAGGTTTGGGGGTGTGAGTTAGAACTTGACATGTAATCATTTGTTCAATTTTCATTCTACATTTTATTTTTCGTTTTTCAGGAGTAAAAACAAATGTTAGAGGGAAACTTCCAAGAGAATTTTTATTGGCTGAAGATATTTATTTTGGGCAAAAAAAAACAATGGTTCACTATTTTATTTACAGAAAGATTTTTGGAAATGTGCTAAATTTCAATCCCTCACTTTTACATAGGTTGTATACATTTTCAAGGTTTTGAATGTGAATGTATGATTTTCATTATTCTTTAATAATTAAAAAAAAGGGAAAATCGACCCTTAGTGTATAAAGCTTCCTGGTTCAACGGGTGGATACATGAAAAGGGCTGTCTATTGTTGGGGATCGCAAAAAAAAGAAAAAGGAAAAAGGAAAACTAAATTAAAAAAAAGAAAATAGAAAAAAAAAGTGTTTAGAAGTCTTAAAAAGAATAAAAAATTTTGTGACTAGCTTGGGTTCGTAGCCTTTTTAACCCGAGCTAGTAAGCCCTTAGGGGTATTTACATACCTAGTGCCCTAAAGCCATCTGGTTTGGGAGTCACTGGCCTAATGCTCGTTATATGGGTTAGTTAGAAAGCTTAAGGAACCTAGACATTGCACAGTCACATGTGTGTGTTTGAAAAAAAAATTTGAGGCCTCTGAAAAAACAGTAGTGCGAAAGTCGTCATTATTGCCTTGAGAGGAAGAGTATTTTTCTTTGCTAAGTTTAGGCGGCCCAGAATTTTATATATATATTCACGAAAATTCTTGGTGGATCATTTGATGCTTATCACGTATACATACTTTTCACCGTGCATGATCAATTAGCATGATTTCGAGAATTTCTGACCAAAAGATAGGATTGGTGAACTGAATTTAAGATTTATCTTTGAAAATCCCAAGAAGCGAGAATAGTCAATGTCTATAGATTTTCTCTTGGAAGAAGTTTCCCTGGATTTTGATAGGTTTTAGAAATCTTTTGCAAAAAAAAAAAAAAAAGAATCTTGTGGGTATATTCACTGCAAACCTCACGAGGCACAACTCGTCCACTATGGGGAACCTAGGGGTTTAAGAGCTCGTTGCATATACTAAATGCAACCGAGAATACCAGCGAAAGTGGTTTTGCTTTCATATTTACTTTCTTTTCTTAAATTAGGTCAAAGAACTTCAAACCCTTTTACAGACAATTTTTGCTAAGGGACTAGCATAATGCTGGTTGGGGGGGTGTGTTGAGTTTATGAATTTGCACATTTACGTATCATTTTAGAATGAATTAGGGATTTAATTAGGTGAATTGCATCATTATTCATATAATTTCATCATTTCATGCATTTTCACCTAGGAACCTGAATTTTCATACTTTTCATACATTTTATGCGTTAACTTAGAATGTTTTGCAAATTTTTTCCAAAGAGTCCCAGTTGGAGTAGAACTCTGTTCAGGTGGGTCCCACCTCAATATGGGCTCTTCAATATTTGATGTGTTGACTTAGAATGTGCAGAAAATGAGAATTGCAGGTCTCTGCCGTGGAACCCACTTTCAAGCACATATAGTCATCATGAGCCCTACATTGTTGAATTGAAGTAAATTGAAAAATTCACCATGTGGACCCCACACACAAGCCATATGAAAATTAATCAAAGGAGGGGTCCACTCATCATGTCAGTTGAAGAGTCCTAACTCCGGTAGAAGACTTCTCATAGGGCCCACTATTCAAGCAGATGAAATGTCCCAAATGGCAGGGTCCACAGTAGTTGCAAATTTGAAATTATTAATGGATAATGCAAAGAGTACAATTCTGATTGGAACAAAAGAAGAAGAGTTTGAATCATCCACATTTGACGTCCTTTCAAAAATGAAAGTTGTGCAGAGATAGAATCCATTGTAAATCAAATTTTAAAAGTTAATCCCTTTTTCTCAGTATAACTCATCTTCAAATGGCCATGACTTTAAATCCGACCGTCGGATCGATGAAATTTACCTACCATTGGAAATCTTATTTAGAGTAGATATCCGTGGAGTCTAAGAACGTGCAAATCAGAGCTATATTGACAAAGTTATGGGCCCAGAGATTTTCATGTTCATTTTTAAACGGGATTGCAATTAAATCCACACCGTTGATAATCAATTGCTACACATCCCTTGAGGGACCCCATCTAAAAACTAGCTAAGCCACCCAGAGGTTTCCAGAAGCTTCCACTTCATTCAAATTCAAAAAGGATAAAAGATATATCTTATCAATGAAGAAAAATCAAATCTGCAGAGAAAGTGTCCAGATTCAATGTATCTGATATATAACCTGAGCAATAAAAGGAACCAAAAAGTAGCATACGGGAGTCACTCCCTCCCCTTGGACGTCCCTAAGTATTTTCTCTCTTCTTTTTCTTCTTCCATACTTCTTTTCTCTCTCTACCTTTTCTCTCTCTAAAAAAAAGAAAAATCTGTGGGTATTCTGGAGCCCTGTTTCAGAATTAGATTAGAAGAGTCTGAAAGAAAATTGTAATTGTGATAAAGTCTTCAATGAAAATAATATCTTTTGCAATGGAGGAGTAGATTTTTTTGGATCGGAGCACAAAGTGAAGTTAAGTAATTTTATTTTTTTTCTAATGTCTTTAATTTAATTCATTTGTCACTACGATGCATTGTTTAATAGAATAATATAATATATATACCTTCATGCCACAGAAAAACCTCCGTTTTATATTTTTAATAAATTTCTTTTTGATCAGTTAATCTTCTTTTGATAAAATATACTTAGGTTTTTATACCTTTGATATTTTATGCTTGATTTGTTAACTGACGCTCAAAGTAATTTATATTTTTATGAGGTGATAGAGATCTTGGGTTCTTCTGTTTGAGAGTTGAATTTTAAAATAAAAGTATCTTCCGGATCAGAAACATTGAGTTGTTTCTTATCTGAGTCATTTGCAAAACAAAAGACTAAATTTAAAGTATGTGGATTGAGAATTGAAATTAATTAATGGACTCTTTGGTGCTCTGATCTACCTTTATCATTATTATTATCCGTTCATCTTGCATAGTAGCTTTATCTCTCATTCAAATCTTGATTTATTTTTATTTTCATTATAAAAAAATTTAGATTTTAATAAAAGAATATTTCAGTAGTGCTCCATATGGGATTCGACTTGTACTTGCCACTGTCTCAAAAAGACAGTTGTGCACTTGCAGTATTAGAAGATTGAATTTAAATTCACATAAAAACAGGCCTGATAAACAAGGTAGATTGGTTCGGTACTTAGAAGGAAGAAGTTTGATGCCCAAATACGGCAAAAATATGCCATGGATATGACAAGAAAATGAATTTCGTTCATACGAAGTAAAATATTAGATACATGTGTATATATAAGGTGAGGGACAAAACTTGACCATCTATCCAACGGTCCAATCCATTTGGATAGGTAAAAACTTGATGGGTCTAGTGTAGTTAAGGAGGTCCCATTTCTATAGATGGTTCTGGTATGTCATAAAATGGGCCCTACTATAATGTTCCTCACCACAAAATGGTGAGGGATGGATGCGCATGAATATTTCCATTTATATATAATATTCATGCGCATCCACCCCTCACCATATTATGGTGAGGGACAAGGGTTTCGATTGAGTGATAGAAAGCACAAAGCCAACCTTGGTCCAGCCCAAATAAGGAGTTTTTATAATTTAGCGATAGTTTGTCTAAACAATTACTAGAAAGACCAAACAACTTTTAAGATGTTTGGTTCAGCCCAACCTAATTGCCTATATGGGAAGACTTGAGTTTGGCATTTATGTGCCATGTCAGGCTTAAGGTCGGATACAGGCCTGTGTTTTCTAAATTGGAGCTGCCTAGATATGCCTCAGCCCAGCCGACCCGGGCGTGAACACACCCGGGCGTGAACACCCCCAACCACTAATTGTCCTATGTTGGTTGAGACTAATATTCGAGGAAACCGAGACCAGCTCCACTCGATTGACAGGAACAACCATTAGTCAATGAAGAAAATTAATTAATTAATTAAAAATTCAAAAATGCTTCTTTCTTGGGTTTTGATCACTTTTTCTGGCCTCTTTTTGCTTGCATGATAGTGAAGATCTTGAAATTCAGAGAATTGGCTTCGTGTAAAACCTACCAAATTGAAGTAATAGAGGTAAAGATTCATAGCTATGTTATGAGATATGGATCTTGGGTGCATGCACATTTAAGATGAGTTAGGGTTAGAATTAGGGTTCCTCTCTTATAAGGTTACTTTGCCTATAAATAGGCTTCTCCCCTTGTATTTGAATATACATATAATAAGATATATAAGAAAGCTCTATCTTCTCCCTCTAATCTTCTGTCTCTTGGTCTCTCTCTCTTCTAATACGTTATCATCATGATTCTCTTCGATTTGCATAGGTTGAGAAAGAAAAAAAAAAACCCCAAAGCAAGAGCTTGAATCGGTTTGCATGCAAAGAAAAAAAAAAAAAAAAAGAGGAGAAAACCATAGGTTGGAAAGAAGAACAAAAAAAAAAAAAAAAGACCAAAGTTTGAATGCATTAAGCTCACGCCTGACGAACCCATATGTTCGTTGCAATCAGCAACTGCTGCTCTCAATTTGTGAGTGTTACAAACCTCGACTTTGGTTTTTCTAAGACGCTTTTCGTTACAAACCTCAACTTGCGTGCGTGAACAGCATTGAAAAGAAAGTGTTTGGTTTTCTGCCATGGTTTGCTTCCTACATACGTTGAGAAGGACCTTGGCTCAGTTTGCTTCGATCTTCTACATACGTTGACAAGGACGCGCCTCGGTTTGCTTCCTGCCTTGGTTTGCATAACTTCCTCATCCGACCTCTAATCAACAAACGGTTTGGTTCTACAGATTCATGGCGACAGGCATTACCTAATAGATGCAACAGATCAGAATTTCAATAGTCATAAATTTTTTATGAACTGTGATTACGGTAAGTGGTATCTAAACCATAGTTCAAATCCACTCTATTAGAATGCATAAAATTAGTTTATGATACTTATTTACTGTAATTATAGTATTTGGTTATTGTTCATCTTCTTGCATGATTTTTCTTTTAATTTAAAATTTATCAATACTATGAATGGACCACAATATAGAACCAGAAGTTCTAAATCAAACCTGAAGATTTGACAAAACCAGAAGTTCTAATTAATTGTTAGAACCAAAAGTTCTGATCAATTGTTAGAACCAGAAGTTCTACTTCAAACCTGAAGATTTGACAAAACCAGAAGTTCTAATAAATTTGTTAAAACCAGAAGTTCTACTTCAAACCTAAAGAATTGTTAGAACAAGAAGTTCTGATCAATTGTTAGAACAAGAAGTTCTGATCAATTGTTAGAACCGGAAATTCTACTTCAAACCTGAGATTTGATAAAACCGGAAGTTCTACTTCAAACTTGTAGATTTGATAGACCCAGAAGTTTTGATAAATTGTTAGAACCAAAAGTTCTAATTCAAACCTGAACATTTGACAAAACCAGAAGTCTACTTCAAACCTGATGATTTGACAGAACATGCAGTTCTAATTTCATGTATTATGAACCTGAAGTTCTACTCCAAACCTGAATATTCGATAGAAACTGCAGTTCTAATTTCATGTATTATAAACCTGAAGTTCTAAATCAAGTTTGAAGTCTTGACAGAACCGGCAGTTATGATTCTCAAAGTTGAGAACCTAATGTTCTAACTTTCCATTGGCCTTTTTTTGTCATGTTTAAATTCCTTCCTTAATTAATTACTTCTAATGTTAAGGTTTCATTATTTTTTTCCTTTTACTTTATTGGTTATCTGCATACGATTAACTTAATATATATTTCCTATTACAGTTCTAGCATGATGTCAAATCTGGCTAAAATTGACTTCAAAGCACTTAACAGAAACGGGGACAATTACTTATCTTGGCAATTGAATGCTAAAATCCACTTGCAGTCCAAGAAACTGGGAAAAACCATAAAGGAAGATAACAAGATGTCCCTAGAGGAAAAGGCGTTAGCCCTCATCTTCCTACGCCATCACATACATGAAGACCTCAAAAATGAATACCTTACTAAGGAAGACCCAGCAGACCTATGAAAATCCCTAAAAGGTAGGTATGATCACCAGAAGATGGTCATACTATCAGCTGCCCAAAATAAATGGTTACACTTGAAAATACAGGATTATAAAACAGTATCTGAATACAACTATGCCATCTTCAATATTGTTTCCCGATTAAGATTGTGGTGAAAAGTTTTCGGAAGAGCAGATGTTGAAGAAAACGTTATCCACTTTTCATGCCTCAAATGTGCTCCTGCAGCAGCAATATCGAGAATGATGTTTCTCCAAATATTCAGAACTTATTTCCTATCTCCTAGTCGCTGAACAGAATTGCATAGTATTAATGAAAAATCATAACTCCAGAATAACTGGATCTTTGACAGTTCTTGAAGCAAATGCCAATTTTAGCTCAAACTGAGGCATAAGAAAGGGTAATGGAAGACATAACTCCTCCAGACAAGGTGGTGTTAAAGATCCCTCTCCAAAATTCAAAAATACCAGAAGTGGTCTGCCCCTTAGCATAAGAACAATGAAAATCCATCGGCTAATCCTATCCACCATCCTGATGACATGTGCCACAAATGTGGAAGAAGTGGGCATTGGTCATGTACTTACCATGCACCAAAGGAAGTAGCGGAACAATACAAAGCATACAAGGCCTCTGCTCATTTAGTATAAACAAATGATCTGGAAGGCTGGAATTGGAATACAATAACACCAGAAAGGCCTCCAATTGACATTACAAACTTGGAAACTCAAGACTTATTTGAGGATGAGGACAGCCAACCTTTGGATAATGAGGCATTTAGCAATCTCTTGGGAGCACCCCCTGGCATGGTCTAGAAGACCAATAATTCTTTAAACTTCCCAAACTTAATTTTTTTAATTCATTTGAGATGTATATTTCTTAGATTTTTCCGTATTGATGGGGAACTTCATTTTTTTATTAATATCCAAATTTATGGTGAATGATTTAATTATTTCAACTTATATCATGCATAGTTATATTAATTTGTTATTTAAGGAATGGATCATGGAACTGAGGACAATCTTTGTTTAGTAGATAGTGTCATAACACACCATTCTGAAAAATCAGTAATTTTTATTAGAATTGTTATTTATTCCACAAAAAGCATCCACCATAATTGGACCTGTGCAAATAATTGAAGGCTCCGAAAGAGCCCATATGATGAGACAATATTCCCGCCATTAGGGGAAGATAAGATAGTTCATAAAAAACGTATTACAACCCGTTCCTGAAAAATGGCGAGAACTAACAAGGAATACTTTCAATCTGTCTCATCTAGATTCACGTACTTCACAATGAAAAAATGAAGCACGGAGAATTGTGCACTTACAAGAAATTGCAAACAAATTACCTAATGCATTTAACGATGCACCAAAGGTGATAAAGTCACATGTACTAGCTATAAATGCACCTGTCAAGATTAATGTCCCTATAGGACAAAGTCAAAATATAGCAGTAAAAGAATCTGCAATACGCCAGAAGCATGGCAGACCTATAGGTTTAAAGGACTCAGCTCTGTAGAAAAGGCAAAATGAACAATCATCATCATGTCCTCCCGAAGAGACACGTAACCCTCCTGAAGAGGTTCCTCCCGAAGAGGCACATAACACTCTGAAAGAGGTTCCTCCCGAAAAGGCAAGTAACGCTCCTAAAGAGGTTTCTCACGAAGAGGCACATAACGCTCTTGAAGAGGTTATGGTAAAATCCGTTCTCTCTAAAATAATGAAAGTCCCTGGTGAGACTTTAGAAGCCCCAGAAGAGGCACCGGTACCTAATAATGAAAAGATCTCTATACTTTACAATTATTCAAAAGAGAGATGGAATAGAAATGATGATGATTATTGGGACATAGAACCACGTTCTATAAATCCCAGAAGGATTTCCTTTGCCTGAAGCAAAACCAAGGAGTACGTAATTAATCCAATTAAGGCACTGGATTAGTATTAAACATATCATACGATATTTGTATGGAACGACTGATTTATGAGTATTTTATTCTTATAATCATAGAGATTTCGGTTTTATAGGATATGCAGATTAAGGTTATCTCTTTGATCCTCATAAGGGTCGATCAAGACAAGTTATGTGTTTCTTAATGGTAATGCCGTCATTTCTTGGCGCTCTATTAAACAGACTTTGGTAGCTACTTCCTCCAACCATGCTGAGATTTTGGCTCTTTATAAAGCCAGTCGGGAATGTGTATGGCTAAGATTTTTTGATAAGTCCACAAAATTAAGTCATTAAGTCATCATTTCATTAGCATTTGTGGACTTAATTAGGCTTAATTGCATAGATTTGCACTTAATTTCATGATTACTGCGTTTAGGGATATTTTTGGAAACATGGTCAAAATTGGTCAAAATTCATTGAATTGCATGACTTTTTGAAATTAAGTTTTTCTCATCTCATTTATCACCCCAAAATTAGGCTTTTGGTTTCATCAATGTATATCTTGCTACTTTTGGCACCATTTTTGGAAAGATGGTCATTTTGGTGCATCACTAGGCATTTAGGGTCTCATACATGGTTCATAATTATTTTCTTACATATGATTAATGTTAAAATTGCCTCTTTCAATTTGTAGGAGAAATCAACATGGGCCCCATAAACCCCATTGCATGCCAACATAGAAGCTTCCATTTGTACACAATTATTCTAGGATTTTTCAGGGGCAGCAACTTAAAATGGCCATAACTCTCAAACCAAGTGTTGGATCGGCGTAATCTAGCTACCGTTGGAAAGCTCTTTTCGAGTAGATATCTGTGAAGCCCAAGATCGCATAAATCAAAGCTATATTGAGGGAGATATGACCTCGGGAAGTTGTCTGCTACAGTTTTAGGGGGGAATTGCAAGAAATCTCAATATTTAGGAAGTTTCTTCCCTTTACATCATCATGCAATTTTTAGAGATATTCTTAGAATTGTACAAGGAAAGTGTATTCATCAAGAAACCTAATAAGGCAAGGAGATCTCTCAAATTTGAAAGTCTTTCCAAAGATAGAAGCTAGCTTGGAGCGTAAGCAAGAATCATTACACATAAAGAAAAAAGAGCCCTAAAGATAAGAGATTCTTTACTAAAAGAAGATTTGCAAAAAAGCATAAAAGGGACTCATGGAAGGGCTGGACGTGGAATGCCTTGAGTGGAGAAAAGTTTGGAAGTTTTCTCTCTTTCCACTCTCATCCACCCTTTCTCTCTAATCCCTATCTTCTTCTTCTCCATTCTAATTATTTAGACAGATTGAGAGATCATGTTGAGAGAATGATGAAGAGGGAAGAATCTTAATTTTATGGACTTCATGATCAAGGAATAAAGACACTGCTTGGATTGTTTCTGCGTATTCTTAATGTAAGTGTGTTTATTTTTCTCATTCTAATTCTTTTATGTGTTTTGATTGGAGACAGTACTTCACATGATTAGATCTAGGGTTTGAAAATAAAATAAAAATGATTAAAAGTTGAGAGACAACAAGTAACCACTTGCATTAATTTTTCCTACTCTGAGAAGAGAGGACATCATCATCGCATTTTCAATATTTGTAGGATCGTCTTGTTTCTAGATCTTTGGTACTACCTTTCCGCTTTTTATTTTTCCACCCTTTTTTTTTATGTTAATATTCTGATTTCTTTTACAAATTCTTGATTTAAAAAACCCAACTTGCATCTTTCTATGTTTAGTAGGAACTTTCTATTTTTACTACTTGCATAATCTATGGTTGGAAAGTGTCTTTGTGCATACATCATATTTGGAAAATTGCATTAGAACAAGTTTTTGTTGCTGAAATCCCAAGATTATTAACTGATTAAAAAGATTAAATTCGGACCTGGTATGTGAATAGTGAAAAATTCTGCACAATTTCAACAGAATTGACTTAACTAAGTTGCAAAAGTGTGTGAATTAAAAACCAGTTAAACGTGAATGTTTTCATCCGAAAAATAGCAGATTTAAAGTATGGTAGTTGGACTTTGAAACCCCAGAATTTCAGCCAAAAATAACCTCAGGAACCGTGTCAACCAGAGTCTCAAACAGCGGTAGTTGGGAAGCCTGCGTTAAGATTTCAGCAGCATAACTTGTTCAAGTAGGCATCTTTAGATGATCATAACTTTTTCGTTTTAAGTCTTTTTTCCATTCTTCTTTTTTTGTTGTGTTCATGAATCATTAGAGTATTCATTCCAGCGATTAGATTTAGGTTCATATCATCTTAAGCCTGTGGTACAGTCCGACGAAATTGGGCCTGTGCAAGAGTTTCCATAGAATTTTTTACAGCATGCATCAGATTTTTAGAAACTTGAATAAAATTGCATTGTTAGTATTTAGGGCATTATAGATCATTCATATTTGCATAAAAAGTGATTTTGGTAATTAGGATTTAATTTAGGAAATTTTGTTTTGATTTATTTAATATTAAATTGGTTGTTTGATTTGTGTATTTTTTTGCAGGTTTTAGTTTAATTAGTATTATCTAGATTAGGTTTCCTCATTTAAATTAGTGTTTTTAATTTTTTTTGCAAGGTTGATGTAATTTAATTAGTTTCCATTTAGGCCAAATTCAATATTTATTTAGGATAGGTCAAAGTTGGAAAGATTTTCAAAAGGCTTTGCTCCCTATGAATCGACCTGGACTCACCAGATTATTACTACAGTTGCACCCTACACTTGGGGTCCGATCATTTTTTATTCAGCATATTCGTAGTTCTTGTCAATTACCTTCTATTACAGGTATCCCAAATGTTATCGATGAAGATAATGAAGCACACATAAAACAGATTCAAGAATGTTTCATTAAAAGAGACAAGACTAAGCATATAGCACCGAAGTTCTTCTTCACTTATGAACTTCAGAAGAACAATGAAATTGAAGTCAAGTAAGTTTGTTCGAGTAACAACCTGGCTAATCTGTTTACCAAATCTTTGCCAAAATCAATGTCCAGAAGTTTGTATTCTTTCATTGAGTTGAAATCATCAATTATTGTTTCAATACTGAATCTCTCTGCAATCTCTTTTTCAATATATACAATTAAATAATCCATAAGAAATTCATTTTTCACTCTGTTGTGAAGTGTTGTTTTAACAATCTTCATGGCTAAGAATCCACGTTCTGTTGTTGCTATTGAAACTAGAAGAGTTAATATAAGACATATCAAATGATATATGAGAGGATAGATGTCTGACTTTCCTGTTTCTACTATTCCATTGCAAAGTTTGGCTATGGTCTTTATTTCCTTCAAATATAGATGGTGAGGTACATCACACTCATAATGTTGTAGCTGGAACTTCAAATGGACTTTTTCTTGATCATTAAAATCTTAAGGATAAAATTGATTCACAAGATTACAAATATCATCAATCTTGAATGACATGTAACCATTCCTGGGATCCAAGGCAGAACTAAGATTGAGAAGTTGCATAGTGCACTCATTAAACTTTCTATTTAACTCTTGTAATTGAGAGTCCACTACAGCAGTAAAGACATCCACTCGATAATGATGCTCCATTGTAATTGGATATTGTTGATGGCGAACTTGACCTCTACTTGCAGTATATCGAGCATCCATATCGGGGCTATATAAGTCATGTTCTTTGTAGAACAACAATACTTTATCAAGTAGTTTATTCCAACCACTTTCACTCAATTCTTGAATGATCGCTTTTGTAGTGGAGACTAAGTGCATAGCATTTAAAATATCTTGAGATTTGAGTTGTAAAGCTTAGCACAAATCATTAGTAACTCCTAATATTTCTTTCACAAGATGAAAATTAAAGACGAACTCAAAAGACGTTATCGTATCATAAGCTAAGTCTGCATCCCCACGTTGAGTATATGTAGATCCATCATCATTGATATTCTTAAGAACCAAACATGTTGCATTATACATATTTAATAAACTGCATAAAGAGTTATAATGAGAACTCCAACGAATATCGTCTGCCCGTTGCAAAGTGCTAATTTGATTAAGCCCTTTACCAGTTTCAACTTTATCAATGGTAATCAAACGTTCAAGTTCAACAACTTGAGCAGCTTGTAACTCATCATGATGCTTGCAAGATGCGCCAACAATATTGATGATAAAATTTATTTTTGAGAAAAACTAGTGGATAGGAATAACTTCGCTGGAAGCCGCAACCAAAGTCAACTGAGATGATGAACTAAACAATAAACATAGTATGCATATGGGCAATCATTCAGAAGTAAAGCCTGCAACCCATTCCATTCACAGCGCATGTTACTTGCACCATCATATCCTTGCCCCCGAACATTTTGAATACTTAGATTATAACGAGAAAGGACCGCTGATATCTCTTTTTTGAGAGTTTGTGATGTTGTATTTTTAATCATGGGTATGTGGTCTCTTCCCTCTCTCATTTCCCTCTCTTTTCTCTCTTCTTCCCTCATTTCCCGCAACCCTCTCTCAATTTCCCTCCAATTCTCTCATCTCCCTCCCTTTCTCTCTTTAGAACTCTAGCAAGAAGAAGAAGAAGATCATCTACATCAATCTCAGCTGTAACTTATCTTAAGGATCTCTCTCCATCATATTAGTCTCTTCTCTCTCTTCCAATCAAGGTATATGTCTTCTTGTAATTCAATTTCCCTAGAAATCTCTCTTTCTCTCTTTCTCTCTCTAGATTTCCCTTCCTTTAGCAATTCTCTTGTGAATGTGGGTGTAGGTGTTAGAGATCTCTCTAGATCTGGGATTTGGGGCTGGTTTGAGTGTTTGCAAGCCATAGCAGCTAGGATTTTGTATTTGGAGTTTGGATTTCTCTTTCTCTTTATTTTTCCTTGCAATTGGATTGAGGCAAGTACAATATACCTATTTAGCATAGAATGCATGTTTTCCTTCTCTTAATTTTGTAATTTCAATTCAATTGATGTATGTATCCTTAGATCTATCATTTGAGCTTGTTTTCATGGTTTTTGGCCATTGATGGATGAGTTGATCTCATTTGGAAGATCAATGGCCCAAGGATGGATGGTTGGATGTGCATTGAAATATTTTCCATGTTTTATGACGTTTCCGTGATGATTGGACGAGATTGAATGGGTTTTGGATGGAAATTGGATTGAAGAAAAAATCTAGAAATCTAGAAGTGTTGCAAGTTATGTGTACTCGGTTGACTAACCTCGCAATCGGGTCGATCGTGCACACTGAAATCCAAAAAATCCAAGTCCTAGTTAAGGTTTTGTAGGATTTACAGGTCCAGTATGCAGTCGACAAGACCCTGTTCCGAGTCGACCGAGCACACAGGATTTTCAGGAAATAACTGGGAGTTGGCATTTTCCCTCAAACCCAGAAACTTAGTGTTCTCGATCAACTAGACCATGTTCTTGGTCGACCAACAACACAGGAAATTCAGGGAAGATAGCTGAAAGCTGGGACATCCAATCCTTTAAGGACCTTAGTGTATGCGGTCGACCACCCAAGCCAGAAGGTCGATCGAACACACAGAAGAGTTTTGAGTTCAGGACATAGCCTACCAGGTGCTTGACCCCATTTTCCAGGGTACTTGGTCAACCGACCAGGCCAGGAGGTCGACCAAGAACACTGCACAAAGGGTCGACCTAGGAGTCAACATCCTGACAATTTAGTGTACTCGGTTGACCGAGCCCTGTACTAAGTCGACCGAGGACATTGCACTCAGTAATTTTCCATTTTTCACATTATGAGATTGTGATCGTTTGTGGGGCCCATTAACGATCCAAGTGGACTTCTATTGATGTGCCATGCACGAGTCAATGGTGTGGCTCAATCGTGACTCGTGGGGACCACCAAATAGGGTCTAGGTTGTGGATTCGATGATGATTTGATCTTTAAACATTGTTGTAGATGCCTGTAACTTCTGGAGCACCAAACACAGTATCCATTGGCATCTGAGACTTCTTTTAGATATCAAATTACCTAAGATGGACCTGGACCTGAATGTGGACCAATATTTATTGATATCTCCCATTGATTCTCTTACTTGGAGTTTTATTTACCTTATTGCATTGCTGTCACTCTTATGTCTTTACTATTGCTCATAACTGTTGATTAAATGGAAAATGGATGACCTAAGCCTAAGATTACTTAGAGGTGACTTGGTGATGTGATTGGGTGAACATTGACCTGTGTCTGTGGCTAGGCAGGCCCTTTTATGGCCTAAGTATGGATGTGTGATAACCTAGATTGAAGAGGTTGTTTATTATGAACTTATAACTCATTATGGATGTGAATGGACTGTTTATTATTGGAAATGGACTTATTACCTCATTTGGATTGTTTTAGACTAGGCCATGTATTTAGTGGGCCTTGGTAAGGATCCAATAATTGGACTTGGATTTGGACCTGGACTGTGTTCTATGGATTGAATTGGTACTTAGACCTCTTAGGGACTTTGTTAGGACCTTGTTCACGCAAGGTAAAGCCTAGACAGACATAGACCTTTATTGTTTCCTTGAGTCGGTATAAACATTCATTCAGTTGTTTAAAGCTTAACATTTTGATTGATCATCACTAGTAGGAGCTATTTATGAGTTTTGAGTGAGCTATAATGATGAGCTATGTTTTAGACGGACGGTGCGATACCGGGTCCGGTCTTCTAAGTGATAAGTGATGAGTGTTGAGATGGATGATTGTTATTTTGAGGGGCTCGTATTTACCCGACACTAGTGAGTTTTCCCCACCGCGACTGTGTTTAGTATTGGAGGGCCACGACATAATATCCCGTGGTATCCAGCTCGTGTGAATGTGCCACATTGTTGTCTATTAGGTAGATTACTTATGTATCCTGATTCTAATTGCTTTAGTTTGTCAACTGTCTAGATTTTGTACTATTGTTATTCTCTTAACTATATGATTGTCTCTACTCCTTTGATGCATACATCCTATGTTACTTGTATACTGTGATTTGCCATATCTTTGGATCTAACCCATTCTTGGTGCTTAGGTGTTGACCCCTATTACGAGGACGATGCGATCGTCGAGGTGCTCGTAGCTAGTGACTACGGTTAGGGACCCACAAACTAGGAGATCGAGCTGGAGGATGGAGTGCCAGTACCAGGGGTTTGAGAATACACTTTTATTTTAGTTTTGAGTGATTTTATGTTGTGAGCAGGGAGGTAGTCAGATATGTATAAAATATTTGATTCTTACACTTTGATATATTAGGCTGGACTTCAGCCCTGCTACTTTTAATATAGATATATGATGCCTTATGTTTGCTTCCGCTATTGTTACTTTTGCTTCAACTATATTTACATGCTTCCGCAATATTAACCGTTGATATTATATTGTTCAAAAAATTTTAAATTGGACCTCACTACGGACCTACGATTTTGGAAGTTTTCGAATTTTTCGGGAAGTAGCGCGCCACCTTCGGGTACCTTGACGGTTTTCTCGGTATTTGGAATTGGGGTGTTACATAAACATGCCCTTAGTGATTAGAAAGAGATGAAAGGAGGCTCTCAAAATCCCAAAATTATGGTAATTGGAATTAGCTCATGCATATATAAAAGATCTCCGAACGGCTAGTCCACATTTAGCTTACAATATATTACGGTTACCGTCAAGCTCCAACGGCTAGTTTAATTGCTAGTAAAAAACAATGTCTTTGTTCTACTGCTAGCTTCACTGGCACTTACATCTAGCCGTGAGGCCAACTCATAGCTAATCGTGGAGCATTGAAGCTAAAAAAATTCAAATATTGGAAAGCTCGCTATGAGCAAATCATGGAGGCATTCGATTAGCTGTACCCTTGCTTCTAAATTTAGCTATTAATTCCACTATTTGATCTAAGGGTTTTAGGGTCTTTTCGTAGTTTGTTTAAGGTCCAATTTACCTAAATAGGTTAACACAAATTGAAGGATTTGGCTTGATGAACCGCTGGCCTTTCAAGATTTGAACTTTTTCCTTGAACTGATCTTCCATGGAGGAATTCTAGAGGGCCAGTCTTGGACTGTTGACACGTAATTGAAAATCCAAGAGTAGTGCATATATCACGATGGCACTAACAACCCCATCATTTGTGGTCTACAAATTAAATGACTTTATATAAAAGAAAGAATTTGAACCTCGATCCAATGGTCCGATCTATTTGGATCAATGAAAACTCAATGGTTTAGTGTAATGCAAGGGGTCCCATGTGTGTGGATAGTTCAAATGGATCATAAAATCGCCCCCACTAATATTGCCCTCACCGTAATATAGTGAGGGATAGATGCATATGAATATTTCTATATTGCCCTCACCGTAATATAGTGAGGGATAGTTCAAATGGGTCATAAAGTCTCCCCCACTATATTGCAACACCTTATATTTGACATTTGCTCTCAAAATTAGAACAATAACGCCAACAATGACTTTAGATAGTCCCTTTTAGATATCTTACAAAAGTGCATACTTTCTGTAACACCGCCCCTTAAGGCTGCACATCCCAGCCTGCCAACCCTCTTAGCCCGCCTACATGGAGACCCGCTCACTTGCACTGGACCACGGCAGAAGACCCATACTCGAACTAGTCGAGAGTCGGCTCTGATACCTTTTATAACGCCCCGCCCCATACCCATGTATGATATTATCCGCTTTGGCCCACGAGCCTCACGGTTTTGCTTCTGATGGGCCTCAACCCATCAAAAGGCCTCATGCAAGGTAAGGGTATAAGCTCTACATATAACCCCATTCACTTTCCTCAGTGTAGTCGATGTGGGACTCCGGGGTGTCACACTTTTGACTATAATTCCAACTTATCCGCCTTTACCTTTAGCACATGTGCTGGACAACCCCAAATATGTAAATGTTGCAGACTAGGCTTTCACCTACACCACAACTCCCAAGGAATCTTAGGTATAGACTTAGATGTGATGGACCCGGCTTTTGTCTTCTCCTTCCGCCCCGGGGGCTGCCGGGGTCCAGCGGAGGAGAAAAGCGGGTATTAATATTTTTTGTACAGGTATGCCAGATTTTCTATTCTACTTGGAATTTGATGTGGTGATTCGAAGATTCACCTTCATAAGTAGAAAGGAAATCAATCCTTTTTTCTAACTTTTCAAATTGCATAAAGATTTAAGAAAATAGACAAGATTTTTGAATGCCGTAGGAGGTGATTTTTGTTTGTTTGCCGTAAAAAGCGATTTGGTGACGTGAAAGGCGGTTTTGCCGTGAAAGGCAGTTTTTTGCCGTGAAAGGCGATTTACACAAGAATTGTGATTTTTTTGTCTATTTAGAAAATACAAAATACAATAGAAAAAAAAGAAAAGAGATCTAACTTCTCAGGAGATTGTGGGGACTCGTTCAGATCGACAGTCGCAAGTCATGTATGGACTTCGTCATCATCCTTCAGATGAGAACGCATGATGCTTTGACTCTTTTGGCTTGGCTCTAACCACAGATTTTTAGAGGACAAAGACCAAGGAGAGGTCCTATATCCAATAAAAAAAACCAAGTAAATGGGCTGAAAATCGCGTTTTGGCCATGTTGGATAGAAGGAGAGGAAGAGCTTTGCCTTGGGGGGTGGCCCCCCAAGGGACTTCGATCACCTTGAGGTGTTTCTTGCAGTAGAGTAGCAGGACTTCTTCAGAATTTTTCTGATATTTTCCAGACTTCGGCCTTCTTGTTGTGGATGTGTGTAGAGATGTCTCGGTGTCTAGGTGTCTCTCTTTGGAATGAACCCCTTTTTATAGGCTTTTGGTAGCCATGGGGTGGTTTATGAGCATTGAGCCATGATGAGAGGATTGATGGCATTGATGCTCCATGATGGGACGAGTTACAAGTTTTTATTTCTTGATTTTGTAACTCCTTTTTCTTGGCTTGTGATTGGCCAATGGAGAATGATGGGCATTTAATCACCTTTAATCTCCATGATGAGGGGAGTTTCATGGTTTTAATGCCATGATTACTTGGACTTGTAACTCCTTTTTCCTTGAATCTGATTGGGCCGTCCAAAATAATGGGTTAATGACAACATTAAGTTGTCATAATACGGGTCAATTAACATCATTAAGTGGTCCCCGGGGCATTTGAAGAGTCACGGGCCGCGCTGCGTCTTTTGGAATTCTTCAAGTGACGATCGCAGATGGATCCACATGTTGTTTGATGTCGGATGACAATGTAATTTCAGATATTGATTGATGTCAGTGGACCAGTGACAATTGTCTTGTCGATTTCTCGATCGGTCGGACAAAAAGTGTACTTTCTTGGTCAGCCGGTTGGCGATCTTAGAACGATCAATGATAATTTCATGCTCTTGACGGCGGATTCGAGGTGTTGACAAAGATCAGTCGTTTCCAAGCATCAAGAATTGGATTTTTAGAAAATCACAGGGGCTGGAACTCCCAAAACGCAAAGAGAATCGGAAAACAGGCCACCCGACGGAAAATTCGATGACCCGGATTTCCAGGGTCGCCGACGACCATGCACCCAGGGTCGCCAGTGGAGGTTATTTCTCCTTTGGTGGCCGTTTTTCGGCCGTTTCTTCGTCTTTTTCGTTCCTTTTTTCTCCTATATTTTTCTTGAAATTTTTTCCTCATTTATTGACTTGATTTTTTTGAAGAAAACTTGACGAGAATCCGCGTAAACCTGAGCACAAAGTTTCCCATTTTTTGGAAAAGCCGAAGACTTTGTAACCGATTTTCCGTCAAGAGTCGAAACTAGGTCAAACGATGTCGGAATGACCCGAAATTTGAGATGAAGACTCTTGGGTAGTGGATAGGACCAACCATAGGCTTTTATTTAGGTTTGAAGCCGTTTAGGGTCCCGTCGCTGCTAGACTTGGTTTTGTGGCGAGAAAGATGTTGAGCTTTGATATACGGTCAACTGATGTCCGATTGACCTGAAATTTGACAAGGAGCCTATTGGAGTCATTTTGGGACAATCCATTAGCTCCGTTTGGATGTCATGGTTCCGGGGTGCTCTGCCACCTGTAGGCTTGATTTTATTTCGGAGCGTCGAAGTCTGGTCAAACGTTGTCGGAATGACCTGAAATTCGATGTACAGCCCTTTGGAAGCATGTTGAAGCCACTCATGTACTTTGTTTGATGAGTGATGGCCTCGGTGGTTCTTGCCGCCGAGAGGCTTGATTTTGATGCTCGAGGGTTGATGGAGGGTCAAACGTTGTCGGTTTGACTTGAAATTTGACAATGAGTCTTTTGGAGGTATTTTGGAACCATCCGTAGGCTCTTACCGAAATTTTGATGTCTTTGACACTGTTGCCACCGGGAGCGCCTTTTTAGTTGTCGGATGAATGAAGTTAGGACAAATGATGTCGGGATGGCCTGAAACTTCATGTGTACCCCTCTTTTGGTTGTCTTGAAGGATCTTGCAGTTTTTGTTTGATTCTGACAAGATCTGATGCTTAAAGTAGCATTACCTGTTTGTAGTAGGATACAGCTTCATGTGGCTTTTTTATGTTAAGGAGGCAAAGTGACTTTTTTTTTTTTTGTGTCAACAAGATAGTACAGGGCTTAAAAAGTAAATCGCAGTATCCCGGGCACATCCCCAAAAGGATGTAAGTAATCCCGAAAAACTCAACATAGACCTAACTATATCCAAAAAAAGTCTGTCGGATGTGAATTTCAACCCCCCGCGCCCATGGCCTCGTGTGATGTCTATTCATCTATATATGCTATTTAAGTTTTACATCGAAAATGAGGATTCCGACTACCCTCAAAATCATCGGATCACGATCGCCAGCTACGGTAACGGCCGTAACACCGTTCTTTAACAAAAGCCGAAGAAAAATGGGAGAAAATAAATGGGTGAGTTCTTCCTCTCGTCTAATGTGCTGCTGGCAACACACGACGGTTGTCTTGTCACATTGATTTGAATCTCTTCGGATCTCTTTAATATGCGAACAATTCAGGGTCATGAGTTAAAATCCAAATAAGGTTAATCCTCACATAGCAAAATCATAGTGTATCCAAGTAAAATAAAATAATTAAAATAAAGAAAATAAAAGAGGGGGAGGTGCTAAATATTTAAGAAGAGGATCGTCCCTGTCCCTAGATATCCCTTCAAATCCCTTAGCAAGATAGGATTTAAAGGCTGACTTTGCAAATCAAAATGATGATGCAAATGAAACTTTGACTTGTGATTTCTATATTTTTCGTGTGCGATATACGAGTGATAAAAGTGAAAGGCCGATGGGCCGAAATTGATTGGAGGTGGCCGATGGGCCAGTATTTGTTTTAGGGAGGCCGATAGGCCGTGATTGTTTAAAAGTGTGTGCGAAATCACTCATCTCATCTCATCTCATCTCATCATTCTCATTTATTCAATTTTAGAAATCAGTTAAATCCCAGAAATTCAGTTTCAAATTCTTTGAGAAGTCCTCCATAGATAAATTCAGATTAGAAAAGTGAACTGAGAGGAGATTCTGCTGAGTCATATCTGAACCCTTGTTTCCACATATTTTCATATGCTCAAAATTTATATTCTGCTCTTTGTAAGCAGAACCCCACTGTCATCTCGATAATGTTCCGGATCTTTATTTTCATCAATTAGTGCAGCCAGGTGCTATCAAGTTCTTGTTCCAATGTTCAAGCATGAGTATATCAAACATCTGTCAAACATGACGACAGATTTGTTCAAACTCTATCCGAAGAGAGACTTGTGTTCTCTTGCAGATGCCCATCACCCTTAAAGACTCCAAAAGAAAGGCGGAGACCGCTCGAAGGCGTTAATCAGCAGCAGGGATAAAGAAACTTCTCCATGTGGGCTGCGAGAATTGAGGGAACTCTACAAATTTGGTATACAATTGAATGTAACAACAGGAATCTGAATTGCCAGGTTTACAGTCTTACGTAAAAGATAAAATTCATCATTTTTCATGAATGCACTGCTAATGCAAACAGAGCAACTTTTATAATTTACCAATGAAAGCAAGTAGACACACATACAATATTTCAGGTTTTAACAAACCCTATCATGTTTTCTCCTCCAAGCCTAAAAATCTACATTTGTATAACCTTTCTACCACCATTAAGTCTGAGAATCAGCTGTTTGAATCAGTTCAGCTACCCATCTGTGAGATTTTCAGGAGGGTGTTTTTTTCTTTTTCTTTTTTTTTTTTTTTTTCAGATGAGTAAAGTTCTGAATGGATTAAATTACAGATTCCCAAGGAAACATTAGTGGTTATACAAGTACCTCAGATTAGGAAAAAAGCCTAAGGGTGGACGACATTGGTGGCATAGGCGTCCAACTCAAGCAGCGCAGCAAAGACAAGTCTAACCAAAAGAGATAAGGACCCTCTTTTCATATTAATGAACCAAACACAAAACGCTCACGTTATTATCCTTCTGTAATATGTGCTTCTGAACCAAAGGCCCTGACCATATTATTTAAGACTGAATAAATTTCTCCAGTGTCAGGGTGTGAATTATCTCCAACTAGAAACTCATGTACAACGCCATTTACTTCGATCGAACTGCATCCAGGTATCTTCTTCACCCCAAGATCTTTCATCTTTCTTCTCACCTTTGTCATGTCTTCCCATCTGCTAGCTGATGCATAAATGTTGGAAAGAAGCGTGTGGATACCAGAGTTGCTTGATTCTACTTCAGAAAGGCGTTTGGCCACACATTCACCCATCTCAACATTCCCATGCACTCTACAAGCTGCAAGCAAGGCGCCCCATAATGGCAATATCTCATTATTGTTGGGCATTTCTTCAATCAGATCTTCTGCCTCATTTAACCGACCAGCACGACCAAGGAGGTCAACCAAGCAACCATAGTGTTCTACTTTGGGCTCTATGTGATATAGCCTCTTCATCAGATCAAAGTACCTACAGCCTTCCTCTACTAGTCCTCCATGACTACAAGCGCTTAAAACACCGATAAAGGTTATGTCATCTGGTTTGGTTCCAATCTGATTCATCTCTGAGAATAATCCTAGAGCTGTCCTTGTCTGCCCATTCATGGCAAGGCCACATATTATTGCAGTCCATGACGCGGTATCCTTCTCTTCAACCCTCCTAAACACTTCAATAGATTTTTCAATGCAGCCACATTTTGCATACATGTCTATAAGAGCAGTGCTGACAATTGTGTCAATCCTAATCATGTTTTCTTCAATGTATCCATGAATCCATTTCCCTTGCTCTAGAGCTCCCAAATGAGCACAGGCAGTAAGAAGGCTCACAACAGTATACCTATCAGGTTTGATGCTTTTAATCTGCATTTCTCTAAACAGTGCTAGAGCCTCATCGAATCGATTATAAAGCACATACCCATTAATCATGGCTGTCCAAAGAACAACGTCCTGGACCGGGCTTCTCTTGAATAGCTCTCTCGCCTCATCCAACTGACCGCAATTTGTATACCCAGAAACCAAACTGGTCCAGGAAATCACATTTTTGGCCGGCATCTCATCAAAGAACTGATGTGCCAGGCTCATACACCCACACTTGGTATACATATCTAACAAGGCATTGCCAAGAATAACGCTGAATTCAATCACCCGACCTATATAACTGTGAATTATCATACCCAATTCCAAATCATGCAATGAAGCACAGGCAGAAACTGTGCTTACCAAAGTAGCCTCATCAGGCTGCACTCCACACCCCTCCATTTGCCTAAAAATGGAAAGTGCATCCTCGAATCGCGCACACTTTACATATCCAGAAATCATGACATTCCAAGAAACCAAATCTCTATCAGGCATTTCCTCGAACATCTTCTGCGACGTTTCAACCAGACCCATTTCAGCATACATGACCATGAGCGAGTTCCTGACGTAAGAATCAAATTCTAACCCAGTTTTTATCACAACCCCATGAGTCTTTCTCCCTTCTGAGACTGCCTTTAAACAGCCCATTGCCTTGAGAACCAAAGGAAAGGTGAAATTATCCGGCAAAAGGCCGTCTTCCCTCAATCTAGCAAAGACCCAAATGGACTTTTTCATGCTACCCTTCTTTACAAAAGCTCTGATCATCAGGTTGTAGATAAAGAGAGATGGGTCTTGAATGGTTTTGAAGATCTTTTCTGCATAGTGCAGATTTCCAGATTCTGGGGAGGTGCAGGAGAGCAAGAGCTTGTTGAGGGGATCCCTGTTTTGGTGGAGACATGCTCTGAAGATTTGGGAATGGATCTGTTTGAGCTCTTTCATGGATTTGCAGGCTTGGAGAAGATGAAGGCATGTTTGCTTGGTGAGTCTTTGGGATCTTGGGAATGAGGAGAAGAAAAGGAGGTTTTGAGGTGTTACTATAAGAGATTTGAGCTGTTTGAAGGAGCGTAATGGTGGAAGAAAAGGTTGAGAAAACATGTGGAGTTACAACCTGAAAAAAGGCAAAAGGAAATGGTTTTTAACTAACATCATGAGGTTTCAAAAAAAAAAAAAAGAGACTAACATCATAAGGTGATTTTCATTTTTGCATTTGCAAGAGTAGAACCCGGAGAAACTCAAAAGCAAAAAAAAAAGAGTCTGGACTTGGCCTAGTAGGCCTATTTGGCATCCTTCTTATGGGAACATTCCAAGTGGGGATGTGTTTGGTCATGGACATGTTTAGTGTGAGTCAGCATCACAACTCCTACAATCCAAATTAAGATTAGGGTTGAAGAATCTAGTGGAAATTACCGCTATTAATTCTATTGTGTTTAGTTAAATATACTTTTATCATTAAAAAAATCCCCTGTTATTTTTAAAACTTGAATGGAGAAAGCTACTCAAATGAATTTAAAAGCATCTTCTAAATAAAAGTTATATTATTATGACGAATCTACTACTGATGCTGTGGTCAAGCAGGTTCCAACCAAGTGATTTAAGTGGACAAAGAGGAATGAAGAAAAAACCCAAACATTTTTTTACTAATTTGCATGTGGCTAAAGAATGTTGATTACCTCAAGTTTAATCCAACCTGCAGGTGGTTAAGCTGACCAAACTTACTTCACATCCAAACAAACATTTAAAATAAGAGTAATATTTAGCCCACATTTTAGCCTTTTGTATAAGATCAGGAATGGTGACTTACTTCAAGATACCCCAAAACTGCATGGTTCCATCCAAATAAGGGGTTTGGATAATAGAATATTCATTCATCACCACTAAAGAGGCATCTAATTTTTGCTAAACGCTATGTGGTACCCAGCCAATAGGATTGGGAACATGCGAGAACCCAAGCATGAGAGAGAAGCATGCTCTCGTAAGGAGAAAAGCCCCAACCATGAAAGAAGCCTTCTCCCATAGGAAGAAGAGCCTGCCAGATTGAACCTTAGATAGTTAAGTGAGAAATAGAGCACCCAAGTAACCATCCAGGGATCAAACCTTTGCCAAAAGGGTGTGATTTGAAAGAGAGAAAAAAGGAGAAAAGAAAGAGTAAAGAAATGAAGAACGAGAAAAATGAGTATAAAAAGAAAAAAATTGAATCAATGTAAAAAATGATTGAAAGGCTGTGACAATTAGACATGGCAATGGGGCGGGTCAGGTCCGGTTCGGGCTTAGGGAGACCTAAATTCAATTCAATTGGTATTTTCATTGCCTCATACACCCTTCGACCCATGACGGGTTTTAAGGTTGTCATACAAAACCCGCCCCATGATAGTCATAGGTCATGTCGGCTTTAATATATGAAAAAGTAAATATGTTAAGGAAGAGTTGAACCCATGATATCTATGGAAATGTGACCTCTTACTATAACTACACTAATGAGATTTCATAAACTTAACCTTATTTAGTAATATATATATATATATATATATATAAAGTGAAGACATATGGGGTAGATGGGTTAGACATATCCAAAAATCAAACCCGACCCAAACATGACTTGGGTTAGTCTATGGAAACCATACCCAACCTAAACCCTATCAACACACTACTGCCGAATGTGAATTTTGATCCCCCAGTGAGGGAGATCGTCATTCATCTAAAAATGATATTTAAATTTGTACGTTGAGAATGAGGATTCCGACTATCCTCAAAATCAACAGATCACGATTGCTAGTTACAGTAACGGTCGTAATACCGTTCTCCGATGAAAGCCTAAGAAATATGGGGAGAAATAATGGGGTGGGTTCACTCTCGTCTGATGTGATGTTGGCAAAACACGACGATTGTTCTTTCACTTAATATGGGTCAAGATATGGGTCAATTAAGGTCCAAATTAGGGCTAGTCCTCACATATGAATAATCATAGTAAATCCAAGTAATATGTAAAATAAATAGAAAAAGGAAAAATTGCCAAATATTTTAAGAAGATGATCGGCCCTGTTCTCGGGTACCCCCTTCAAATCCCTTGGAAAAATAGGGTTTAAAGGCAGATTTTTCAAATCAAGATAATGAAACAAATAAGAATAATTGTGTGATTTCAACGTGTAATAAAAAGAAAGAGAAATCGGTTGTCGATGGGTCGATTTGTTTGGGGGTGACCACTTTGGGGTCGATTTATTTGATTGATTTGATTGTTGGTGGGAGTTATTTGAAATCACGCATGTAGTCTTACGGTTCTTATTAAGTCAATTTTTAGAATCAGTCTTTATTCCCTTTTATTATTAAGCCCATTTAAAATATTTGGCATAATAGGCAGAAGAAAAGAGAAGAAAATCTTTTTGGAATAATTGTGCTGGTTTTTTAGTTTTTATGGATTTTTATATTGGGTCTAGAAGGGCTTACCTAGTGGATTTTACTTGAATTTATATGGTCCCCTTACAAAACATGAAAAGTGATGAAACGAAGCCTAATGATTTATTTTGCCTAATAGGGAAATTCCGGTCTATCCCTAGGGTGCGGACAACCTAGGTACAATAGCTTCGGCACCTAAGTGGCTTGTTTCATATGGTTTTATGTTGGTTCAATTTGTTTGAAGTTATAAGTTCGATGGAGAATTGCTTAGGGATATTTTAGGGTTTTTGTTTAGTGTGTTTTTTTTTTTAATATTTTTAGGTTTTGATATTTTTAATTTGAATCAGAATTCCAAAAAATAGCCGAAAATTGTGTTACGGGCTCAAAAGAGGGGTAGGCACATGACAGTGGCGCCTAGCTTACTTGCTACAGTGTTTTCAGCAACTTTTGATATTTTTTTACTATAATTTGAAACTCCAAAGGGTTGTTACTCAAAGTGTGTTTCAGCTTTAGGCCTGCTTTATATTCTGTATGGTTTTAGTTTCAGGGAATTAGGTCTAAAATTCGAAATGAAGTCAAAATTCATAATTTAGGACTGAAAGTAGGGGTAGGCGCATGGACAGTGGTGCCTGGCCCACTTTTTTTGTGGTTTTTCCGGTTTTTCGACTTCTATTCAGGAATTCAGAAGGCTTAAGTCAGTATTGTTTGAGTTTTCAATGTTGTTCAGTGTTATGGGAGGTTTTGTTGTACTGATTTCAATTTGAAATTCAAAACGAAGATGGAAATTGCACTTCGAGACTTTAAAGATGGGGGTTGGGGATGGTGGCAAGTAGCCCATTATTTTGTAGTTTTTTTTACTATTCTCCAACTTTTGTTTGAAATTTGAGGAGGTTTTGAGCACTATGTTTTTGTGTGGGAATATCCCCGTGATGCCAAAATTATGCTAATTTCGGTAAGAGTACCAATTAGTCTTGATCTCGGTCTTATTCAGCTCGGCAATGGTGCCAGCCTGTACCAAGCTTGAACTAGCTTCAGTAAAAGTACCAACTAGGCTTGCCTCGATCTTTGTTCCACGCACCTCGGTAACGGTGCCAAGATGTGTATATATCTGATCCCGGTATCGTCTTCGGTTCGATTAGCCAAGACGAACACTGAGTGTCAATCATAATTATGTAAAAGTATGGCTGCATTGTAGAACGAGCCGACAGACAGGATGGGCGCTGGATACAAATAAGGGGTTGACCTTATCTGACGGTCACATCTGCAGCCATGCAAGAGATCGAGGTATGGTCCGATGGGACAGTACCTCTACCTACCTCCACTAAGGAATTAAGGTACAATCTGATGGGACAATACCTCCACCTACTTTCACTAAGGAAAGGTCTGATGTGACCCACGCCTATATATGTGCAAGAGGTAAAACCTAAAAGGGTACGCACAGACAATTGCTTGTTTGCATCCAAACTCTGAACTCTCCCTCCTTCTCCACTCACTCATCCTTTGTTCAATAACTGCACTAATTTAGGCATCAGAGTGCCTTTGGTTGGCTGCAGCTAAAGTCTCTGACCTTTGTTTTTCCTTCCCTTTCAGGTCTAAGGCATCAAATCTCCTCAAAGAAGCTTAACAGCAATATCACGACTTTTATACTCACCTAACCAAGTTCATAAGATTTTAGGCACTTACAATTTTGATATGTGAGTTGTCTTAAGGATCTAGGATACTATATTATTAATTTTCTTAAATTCGAATTTCTAAATAATGTTGAAAACAGTGTTTCGATGCTAAATGAGGGGGGTAGGTGCAGGGATGGTGGCGCCTAGCCCACTATTTTTGGATATTCGATTATTTTCGGGGTTGTTCACTTTTAGTCGAAATTCCAGTGTGTTTTCAGTCAATTGATTTATGTATTTTAAGTTGTTTTAAGTCTCTGGTCTTCAGGTGTCACAATGGTCGAGGCCTGTAATTCGAAACACAATCGAAGGCCGTGTTTCGGAGTGCAAATGAGGGGGGTAGGGGCAGGTACAGTGGCGCCTACTACCCTGTGTTTCTATAGTTTTGATGGTGTTTGATCATATCTCAGAATTTATCTTTGGGTTTGAGGTCTGTTTTAGGTTCTGGTTTCGTTTATCTTCAAGCTTTAAGTACTTTAATTAATTATCTTTCAAATTGGTCAATAGTGGGTCAACTGAGGGGGAAGGCGCAGGGATGGTGGCGCCTAGCCCACTGTTTTAGGGTTTTGGGACTTTTTTTTAACGATATTTCTATTATTATTTTCAATCCGAACTTTTGGTGGGTTTTGTGTCTTTTAACTAGTGATTTTTTATTTTATTCATTGTGAGTTAATTAAGTGTGTTTTAAATGGGCTTTATTCTTGAATTAGTGGGTTTTATGGGGTTAAGCTACCTAGGCTCAAAGTCCAGGGGGCCTACCATGACTTAAGGGTTCCTTAATTATTTTGAATGATTTATTAATCTGATTTCAGTCCAAATTAATTAAGGCTTTTTTTGTTTTAAGGTTTTAAATGGTCCTCTGATTTTTAAGTGAGTTAATTAAGGTGTTTTTATGACTTTTCTTTTTAGTCATTGCAGGGTTTAGTCCACTTAGGCGTGAAAAATCAAAAACCTAAGTTGCCTACCTATTGTGTTTTTGGGTTTTTGTTGATTTCTTTTAATTTTTTTTTTTTGGTTCCTTCTCCGATTTTATTAAAGAATAAGGAAAGAGAAGAAGTGATTTTTAATGTTTTATGATTTTTTGGCATCTTATGAGTTTTAACTTTTTGTATTTTATGTGATGTGTGTGTGATAAAGTGGCAATTTGAAGTGCAGAAACACAGCAAACAACCAAGCTTACCACTGTAAATATGGTGCCTAACTAAAAGAACCAAGGAAAATCGAATAGCGCGCCAATTTGCGAAAGTCTACCTAGGCACAGGGACAGTGGCACCTAGGTGGCTTAATCCTTGATTCTCAACACTATTTTGAGATGTAGCGTTGTTTTTCAACACTTTCGGCATGGTTTTCGATGTTTAATAATGGATTTGGATGCTCTAATGTAAGTTATATGTAATGAGACCTTTGGATCTAAAAGTAAACGACATGGAAACCGAGATACGGGAACCGGATCCTTGTTTCAGAGGACCTAGGCACAGCAGTGGTGGCACTAGTGTTGCAAACGGGACGGTTCCAAGTCGGAACTAACCTGGACCTGAACCCAAAACCGTTTCTGAATCACAGTTCCAAGTGTGGTTTTGACTTAGAACTTGTTTTGTTTGATCCAAACTTGGTTTCGATAGGAACACTCGAACCCGGTTTCGGAAGCAGGTGGTCTTAGAGGACTAGAACTTAGTTCCAAAATTAGTTCTGATTTCTTTTTATTATTATTAAAATAAGCATACAATTCAACTTATAACAATGCATCTAGTCTATTATCTCCAGTATTATACATAAATAAGTCAAAAAAGAAAGTTGATTTTGAGGTTCAATTTAAAATATCAAAGACCCATATGCCGGGTCCTAGGTACATCAATCGGAACTTATATGGACACAGAACCGGACCCATTTATCTTTTGAAACCTAAATTGGGTTCTCATTTATGAATCGAAACCTAAAATCGGTTCCAGACCCGAATTTTTACGGGTCAAAACTTCCGCGTAATTGAATAATCGGATACCTGTTTGCAACCCTAGGTGTGACAATGATGGTGCTGATGCCAGATCTATTGGAGTTATGAATCTAAAACAATGAAACTAATACAAATCTACATGATATCATGAACCTGAAAAAGGAGGCCAAGGGGTGCTTTAATAATGCTTTGGGACATGCAAGAGGGGCTAAGGGGGTACGAATCACACAGTCCAAAGGGGTGGCTGAAAAAGAACTCCATAGCAATACATATGAGGTTGGAATAAAGAGGGCATACGTGTCTCAGGCCTTGGGTGCTATTAAAATAAGGGATATGCTACTTGTCTCAGGCCTTAGGTGCTATTAAAACAAGGGACATGCTCCTGGCACATAATATTTATCTCTTCCCACACATACATTTAAAAACAAAAAAAATTCCCCCTGTGAAATTACCTTTTTGCCACCATTTCCCTTTCTCTCTCCCCCACTCTCCCTTTCACCTCCGGCTCTGGCCAGGATTGATGCCAGTCGATCCCTCTCCTCCCCGTCCCTCCCTCCCTCCCTTCCCCACTGTTTTCTCTCTTTCCTCCTCCCTTCTCTCCCCCCACCTTCCCCTTCACCTCTGGCTCCTCCTGGACCAGCAAGCGCCGGTCGATCCCTCTCCTCCCCTTCTCTCCCTCTTCCTCCCTCGTTGTCTTATCTCTCCCTCTCCTTCACCCTCCCCCACTGTTTTCTCTCTCCCTTCTCCCACTCTCTCCCTCCCCCATTGTTTTCTCTCCTCTTCTCCCCGTATCTCCCTCTCCCTTCCTTTCCTAGGCCGGCAGCAGATCGGGCAACCATTGCGATCGCCCGATTGTCCAATCTGCCACCGGCTAAGGAGATTAAGGGAGAGGGAGAGACGGGGAGAAGGGAGAGAAAGAAGGAGAGGGAGAGAGATGGGGAGGGAGAAACACTGGGGAGGGAGAGTGTGGGGGGAGATGAAGGGAGGAGGAGAGGGACCGGCCGACGTTGGTCCTAGCCGGAGCCAGAGGTGAAGGGGAGGTGGGGATAGAGAAAGGGAGAGGGTGGGCAAAAATGTAATTTTATTGGTTTTTTTTTTTTTTAAATGTGTGTGGTAAGGGAGAAAAATTGTGTGCCAATAGAACATCCCTAAAATAACCATAAGCTTTACCATTAATGAGCACAGAGAAAGCGGAGCTCTTGATGAATTATGTTATCCAATTTATGAAAATAACTGGGAATTGAACAGCGTTCAAAGCAACAACAATGAAATCTCATTTCAACCCGTCAAAGCCCTTATTTATATCATGCTTCAAACACATCTTAATAGAGCCCCTATTCAGGTGAAAGACTTTAACGGTTAACCAGGTCATTACATAAAATGATATTATCAATGATGGATCTCCTTGGAATACATGCAGGCTGATGAGGATTTATCAATTTCCCAATCAAGTTCTTCATTTCTCTAATTGTTATTCTTGCAATGTTGTTTTAAAGTTTGATGGGTCAGACCCAAGTGGCCCAATCCACGCTGACCCAGGACTCAAATTTATAAAGACCTGGTTAGCCCAATAAGGTCCAAGCCCAAAGAGATCCTTGGCCTAGCCACGTCATCGAGAAAGCAACCGGAAGCCTCACCCTTGCCGCTTTGGAAATGGTCAACCCTCATCTCGTTTTTACCAAATCTCGCGGAGGATATCTCAACCACCTCGTCGTCGAGGATAATTCAAAAGCTCCATCAAAGTAGAGATTTAGTTGCTGTAAAGTCGTCCCCATCTGTTAGGGGAAGACTATAAATCGAAAGCCCCACCAACACTTGGGGGGCAAGGAAATCTTTCTCTTCTAAACGCACTTATCCTCCCATTCTCATAGCTTGTAATCTCTACGCACTTGAGATATAGAAATATCCGGCGACCTCAGCCATTCAGAAGTGGACGTAGGTCACACTGACCGAACCACTATAATTCTTGCTTTCTCTCTCTGCTTTAACTACTGCATTTATTACCAATTACTTGACCGGTGGTGTGCGAGGCTAATTTGTGCATCATCAGTTTGGCGCCGTCTGTGAGAACGACTAAAATTCTCACTTCAAAAGACTTTCTCTGTTAAACTTATGGTGATCACCACTAGATCGATGAATCGACCTGAGGATAATTCCTCGAGAGAGGGGGAGGATGCTCCTCCACCTACCAATCCTGTCCCAAATGCTCCTGTTCCCAACCCTCGGCAAATGTTGGAGACCATGCCGCAACTGGTGGCCCAGAACCAGCATATCCTGCAATTCATGCTCTCCGGGCAAGGAGGAGCACAACTTGGAGGAGTACCGCCTGGAGGACCGCAAAGAGCTCCGTGCCCAGGGCATCCAGGAGCTCCACGCCGGGGTGCTCCCCATCTGGGCGCCCATGCAGGTCTGGGCGCCCCTTTTGGAGTCCCTCTGGGCGCCCCTCAGGGGGGAGCCCATCATGAAGGACCCCCACCTCCGGGGGGAGCCCATCATGGAGGACCCCCACCTCCTCCTTCTGCTTCTCATGAGGAGGATCCTCGTTTCCAAGAGGGTGAGAGTGAAAACTAAAGCATGGAGGATGTGAGTCGTTTACATGATCAGTCCAGAGAAGCCCCTAATTGATGGGACGAGAAAATCAAAGAAATGCAAAATCAGCTGGGTAATGTCTTCAACGCTATGAAGGCGCAGGGACCGGAGACAGTGGACTACCTAGTAAGGCGAACGAACACACCATTCAAACCTGACGTGGTGAACTACCCACTTCCTCGGAAGTTCAAAATGTCATCCGTGGAGACCTTTGACGGAATGAAGGATCCACTGGACCACCTAGAAACTTATAAAACTTTAATGCAGCTGCATAATATCCCCGACGAGATTATGTGTAGGGCATTCCCAACCACATTAAAGGATTCCGCATGACAATGGTTTGCCAGTCTCTCCCCAGCCTCCATCGGCACCTTTGCTGAGCTAAGCAAATCCTTCATGGCGCATTTTATCGGAGGGCGCCGCCACCAGAAGCCTGCCACACACCTGCTCAATATAAAGCAGGACAAAAATGAGAGCCTCAGGAGCTACCTCACTCATTTTAACGAGGAGGTACTTCAGGTCGAAAAACCCGATGACAAGGTAACCATGACAGCCTTCTTGGGAGGCCTCCGCTTGTCGAGCTTCCTCTTCTCAGTAATGAAGCGACCCCCAAAGAGCATGCCAGAGCTGCTAGCAAAGGCCCAAAAGTACATGAATGCCGAAGACATCACAAGGGCCAGGCGAGGTGAGTCCTCTAAAGTAAGGGACAAGGGAAAGGAACGGGACAGAGACGACAAGAAGGAGACTAGTAACAAACGAAGCAGGACAGAGAGGGTACATATCAAAGACCAGCTCGGTCCTGCTCCGCAGAGAGACCGACAAACATTCACTCCTCTCAATGCCGCTGTTGGGCACATTTTGTTCCAGATCCAAGATGACCCCGCCAAAAAATGGCCTGGGAAGATGAAGTCTCCTCCGAACCGCAGGAACCCGAGCAAATACTGTCGCTTTCATCGCGATCATGGCCATGACACTGATGACTGCTATGACCTCAAGAGGCAAATTGAGGATCTCATTCAACGTGGTCACCTGCGCCAGTAAGTTGCTGGTAGAGGACAAGCACCACCACCACTCCACAATCAGGAGGATCAACAGCCCATTGGGGAAATCCGCACTATCTCGGGAGGATTAGCAGAGTCACTCTTCGCCATGAAGGCCCACGCCAGAAAGGTAAGGCACCCCGACGAAGTACGCCCATCCAAGGCGCCCAGGCACGGCGTCAGCGAGGCCATATCCTTCTCAGATAAGGACTTGGAGGGGATCTAGCACCCCCATGACGACCCTCTGGTGCTCACCATGACCGTCGCCAATTTCCAGGTGCGTAGGATCCTGGTGGATAGCGGCAGCTCTGCGGATATCCTATTCGCAGAAGCTTATGACAAGCTAAACCTGGGCAGGGAAAGACTGCAGCCTATCAAATCACCCATCATTGGGTTCTCAGGGGAGAAGGTGTATCCCCTAGGGGCAATCACACTGCCAGTCATAGCCGGAGCAGTACCCCGAAGCTCCATAATAATGGTTAACTTCCTAATAATAAGCTGCTCGTCAGCCTATAATATCAAACTAGGGTGACCTGCTCTTAACGCATTAAGAGCTGTCCTCTCCACCTATCATCTCATCCTCCGCTTTCCAACCCCAAATGGAGTCGGGGAGGTCAGAGGAGACTAGGTAGCAACAAGAGAGTGCTACATCTCCTCAATGAAGACCAAGAAGACGCAGGAGGCATTGCAAGTTGAAATCTTGGACCCAAGGGATGACGCCACTACAGAAAGAGAAGAACCAGTTGAGGAACTCACCCCTGTGGTCTTAGATGAAGAGCGTCCTAATAGAAGAATATACATCGGCTCTTCCGTTTTAGAGGATCTGGTCCGTTAGTTAACAGACTTTCTGAGAAATAACATGGACGTTTTCGCATGGTCACATGTGGACCTTGAAGGAATTGATCCCGAGGTCGCCACCCACGGCCTCAATGTCGACCCTCGCCACAAACCTGTTCGCCAGAAGTTAAGGGGTGCCTCCACTGAAAGGGCCCAAGCGATGGACAAGGAGGTGGGGAAGCTAATAGAGAATGGGGCGGTTCAGGGAAGTAGCATATCCTGAATGGCTTTCAAACGTGGTGATGGGAACAAAAACCAATGGGAAGTGGCGCCTATGCGTCGACTTCACTGAGCTCAACAAGGCATGCCCAAAGGATAGCTATCCACTGCCGCGAATTGACCTCCTCATCGACGCCACAGCAGGGCATGAACTGCTCACCTTCCTGGATGCATATTCTAGATACAACTAGATCAACATGCACCCCCCAGATCAGGAAAAGACATCATTCATCACCCCGAAAGGGACCTACTACTACAGAGTCATGCCCTTCGGGTTGAAGAACGCAGGTGCAACCTGCCAGCGGCTGGTGAACAAAAATGTTTCAGTTCTAGATTGGGAGAACAATGGACGTTTATGTAAACTGCATGTTGGTAAAGAGCCTCCTCGCAGCAGATCACATTGACCATCTTTAAGAAACTTTCAATGTTCTCAGGTCCTATCGCATGAAGTTAAACCCTGAAAAGTGCGCCTTTGGCGTAGGATCAGGAAAATTCCTAGGCTTCATGGTCAACCAGAGGGGAATTGAGGCGAACCCCGATAAAATCAAGGCTATCCTCGACATGAGGTCGCCCTCTTCCACCAAGGAGCTCCAGCGCCTCAATGGAAGAATCGTAGCACTTAACAGATTCGTCTCCAAATCTGCAGACAAGTGCTTGCCCTTCTTCAAAATCCTTCGAAAAGCTTTCAAATAGGGACCTGAGGCAGAGGAGGCCTTCCAGAGACTCAAAGCCTACTTGGTCGCACCTCCCCTCCTTTCGCATGCTACACCGGGCGAGGTCTTATATTTGTATCTCTATGCTTCCTCATCAGTAGTCAGCTCCGTCCTTATCAGAAACCATGACGGAGTGCAAACGCCTATCTATTATGTGAGCAAAGCATACCGAGGAGTAGAAATCAGGTACTCGTGGTTAGAGAAACTGGCGCTCGCCTCATCTCGACGGCAAGGCGCCTACGACACTATTTTCAGAGCCATACAGTTGTTGTGATTACAAATCAGCCTTTGAAGAGAGTCTTGGGAAAGCCAGATGATCCAGGAGACTCCTTAAGTGGGCAGTGGAATTGGGCGAGTTCGATGTCTAGTACCAACCGAGGGTGGCCATCAAAGCACAAGCTTTGGAAGATTTTGTGGCTGAATTTACACAAGCAAAAGGGGAGACAAATGAGCCTACCACGTCCCTGCCATTGAGCCCGGACGTTCACATCGATCTGCCACCCGGCGAGGACACCCAGAGGGGCGCCCAGACAGTCCCAGGCGCCCAGACTCCTCCCTAGAGGGGGTGCCCAGACACTCCTAGGCGCCCAGGCATCCCCCCTGGGCGCCCAGGCATCTCCCCCGGGCGCTCAGGCTTCCCCATGGGAGCCCAGACATCTCCCCCGGGCGCCCAGGAACCCCTAGGGACTTCCACCTTGGGCGCCCAGTCAATCCCTGGCTCCCAGCCTGGCGCCCAGGTTCCCACTGGGATCTCCAACTTTTCTTCTCTGCCACTTTGGAAGCTATATGTTGATGGCTCCGCAACCAGTGAGGGAGGTGGAGCATGCCTCATTTTGATCAGCCCCGATGGTACACCCCTCAAGTATGCAGTGAAGCTCCACTTTACTGCCTCCAACAATGAAATAGAGTACGAGGCCCTCCTCTCTGGTCTGAGATTGGCAGTCGAAATGGACGCCCAGCACCTCGCCGCTTACAATGATTCCCAATTAATAGTTAATCAAGTAAAGGGCGAGTTCAAAGCAAAAGGAACAAGAATGCAGGAGTATCTCGGTATGGTGAAAAAATTGATCCCGCGGTTCCAATACTTCCAAATCTGTCACATCCCAAGAGAGGATAACATGGCCTCAGATGCACTCGCCAGGCTCGCCTCATCCTTGGAGGTCCCACCTGGAGAACCAGCACTCATCGAGCACCAGTTCGAGCCTAGCAAGTTGGATGTGGACACCACAAACATCAACTGTACTACCGCCGAATCGAACTGGATGACCCCAATAAGGGCATATCTCTAAGAAGGTACAGTACCGGATGATCCCCATGAGGCCAGGAAGCTTAGGGTGAGAGCTTCCAAATTCACTCTCGTACAAGATATCCTCTACAAGAAGGGTTACTCCTTACCATTACTGCGGTGCCTTTCACCCGAGGAAGCTAACTCGCCCTGCGGGAGATCCATGAAGGAATTTGTGGGAATCACTCTGGAGGACGCTCCCTCTCCCACAAAGCACTTAGGCAAGGTTACTTTTGGCCTAGCATGGTAAAGGACGCCAAAGAATTTGCCAAAAAAATGTGACAAGTGTCAACGTTTCGCTACTGTGCCTAGCCAGCCACCGGAGGAGCTGACAACCATTTTGTGTCCATGGCCTTTCTCCAAATGGGGCATTGACATCCTGGGCCCCCTTCATTTGAGTAGAGGACAATGCAAGTTTGTAGTGGTCGCCGTCGTCTACTTCACAAAATGGGCGGAGGCAGAACCCTTAGAAAAAATAACAGACTCCAAGGTAAAAGACTTTGTCTGGAAAAACATAGTCTGCCGCTTTGGGACACCTCACGCCATTGTCAGTGACAATGCAAAGCAATTTGACAATAAGTTCCTCAATTCTTTCTGCTCCGACCTTCAGATAAAGCAACCTCATTCCAGCCCGGCACACCCACAGGCAAACGGGCAGGCAGAAGTCATGGTAAGAACGGTCCTACGCAACCTAAAGACAAGGCTCGAAAGAGCGAAGGGTCTTTGGGTCGACGAGCTCCCAGGAGTGTTATGGCCCTATCGAACCACGCCAAGAACTCCTTGATGGACCCGAAAAAAGGGGGGAATCTTCCGTCCTCTCCCTCCGCACCCCGGGGGCTGACCTGGGTCTTGGCGGAGGAGGGAAGACTCGGGCATCAACATTTTTGTACGGGTATGCCAGATTTACTTTCTACTTGGAATTTGGAATGGTGATAATCCGGAGATTCACCTTCACAAGTGGAAAGGAAATCAATCCTTATTTCTAACATTTCAAATTGCATTAATATTAAGAAAAGAGACAAGTTTGTTTTTTTAGAATACCGTAGGAGGCGTTTTTGTTTGTTTGCCGTGAAAGGCGATTTTGCCGTAAAAGGCGATTTTACAAAACTCATCAAATATGAAAGACAAGAATTGTGATTTCTTTTTGTCTCTTTAGGAAATACAAACTACAATAGAAAAGTAAGAAAAGGGATCTAACTTCTCAAGAGATTGTGGGGACACGTTGAGATCGACGGTCGCAAGTCATGTATGGGCTTCGCCATCGTCCTTCAAATGAGAACATGTGATGCTTTGATTCTTTGGCTTGGCTCCTAACCTTGGTTTTTTAAAGGACAAGGACTAAGAGGAGGTCCTATATCCAATGAAAAACCAAGTAAACGGGCTGAAAAGCCGCATTTAGGCCATGTTGGAGAATGAGAAAGCCTTGGGGGGGGGGGGGGGGGGGACCCCCCAAGGGACGTTGATCACCTTATGGTGTTCTTCGCAGCAGAGCAGCAGGACTTCGTCTGGATTTCTTTGGGCGAAGTGCAGAACTTCAAGTCGATAGATGTCGATATTCTTCGATGCTCTTTTCTCTCTTGGAAATGGATCTCCTTTTATACGCTTTTGGTAGCCATGGGATGGTTATGGGCATTGATAGCCATGATGAGAGCATTGATGAGGAGTTACAAATTGATTTTGTAACTCCTTTTTCATGGATTGTGATTGGCCGATGAAGGTAGTGGGCTTTTAATTGCCTTTATGCTTCATGATGATGGGAGTTTCGTGGGTTTAATGCCATGATTACTTAGATTTGTAACTCCTAAATGCTTGAATCTGATTGGGCCGTCCAAAATAATGAGTTAATGGCCGCATTATGTTGTCATAAACGGGTCAATTAACGTCATTAAGTGGTCGCCAGGGCATATGAAGAGTCGCGGGCCGCGCTGCGCCTTTTGAGATTCTTCTTGCGATCATCACAGGTGGATCCACGCATTGTTTGATGTCGGATTGCGATGCAATTTCAGACATTGATTGATGTTGGCGGGCCGGTGACATCTGTCTTGTCGATTTCACGATCGGTCGGACAGAAAGTGCACTTTCTTGGTCAGCCGGTTGGCGATCTTGAGGCGATCGGTGATGATTTCATGCTTTTGACGGCGGATCCAAGATGTCGACGAAGATCAGTCGTTTTCAAGCATCAAACATTGGATTTTCAGAAAATCAAAGAGGCAAGAACATCCGAAACGCGAAAAAGATAGAAAATCGGACGTTTTGGTGCAAAATCCGGTGACTCGGATTTGCAGGGTCGCCGGGCGACCATGCACCCAGGGTCGCCGGCGACCATAGGGCTTTGGCCCGTTTGGTCGCCGAGCGTCGTTTTCGGCCGTTTTTCGTCTTTTTCGTTCCTTTTTTCTTCTGTATTTTTCTTGACATTTTTCCTCAATTATTGACTTCATTTTCTTGGAGAAAACTTGACGAGAACCCGCGTGAAATCGGAGCACAAAGTTTCCCATTTTTCGAGAAAGCCGAAGACTTTGTAGCCGATTTTCCGTCAAGAGTCGAAACTAGGTCAAACGATGTCGGAATGACCTGAAAATTGAGGTGAAGCTTCTTGAGAAGTGAATAGGACCAACCATGGGCTTTTATTTGAGTTTTGAAGCCGTTTGGGGTCCCATCGATGCTTCACTTGATTTTGCTGCGGGGAAAATGCCGAGCTTTGATATGTGGTCAAACGATGTCCGATTGACCTGAAATTTGATGGGGAGCCTATTGGAGTCATTTTGAGACGTTCCATGGGCTCCGTTTTGGATGTCATGGTCCCGGGTTGCTCAGCCGCCGGTAGGCTTGATTTTCTCTCGGAGCATCGAAACCTGGTCAAACGTTGTCAGAATGACTTGAAATTTGACGTGCAGCCTTTTGGAAGCATGTTGAAGCCACTCATGTATTTTGTTTGATGAGTGATGGCTTCGGTGGTTGCCGCCGCCGAGAGGCTTGATTTTGCTGTTCGAGCATTGATAGAGGGTCAAGCGTTGTCGGTTTGACTTGAAATTTGGCATGGAGCCCTTTGGAGACGTTCTAGAGTCATCCATAGGCTCTGATCAAAGTTTTGGGGTCTTTGATGATGTCGCCGCCGGGAGCACTTGTTTAGCTGTCGGAGCAGTGAAGTTAGGCCAAACGCTGTCGGAATGGCCCGAAACTTCAGGTGTACCCCTCTTTTAGCTGTCTTGAAGGATCTCTCAGTTTTTGTCTGATTCTGAAAAGATCTGATGCTTGAAGTAGCCTTGCCTGTTTTGTAGCAGGATGCAGCTTCACGAGGCTTCTTGATGTGGAGGAGACATAGTGACTTTTTTGGTGTCAACAAATACCCCCTCGAGGTACAGCGACGAGTAGCTTTTAGAGTCGATGTGCCTCGAAGAGAAACTTGGAGGAGAGATTCCAACTTGACCAAGAGTCTTGAGCAATTTTTTTTTTTTTTTTTGAATAGCCTTCTGAGTTTCCAGGGGAATTTTATGGTAGCGAGAGGGATCACGTACCATCTCAAGGCAAAGTTTTGAAAATGACATGGGGTATTTGGATTTTTGGGTGTTGGATTTTGGTTTTTGACCTTGTGACCTAACAAGCTGTATGTGGCAGGTTAGGGGGTCGGGGTTTTGATTTTTGATTTTGACCTTGTGACCCAACAAGCTGTATGTGGCAGGTTGGGGGGTCAGATTTGGTTTGTTGGTTTTGGTTTGGTTTGGATTTTGATTTTGGTTTTGGTCTTGTGACCTAACAAGCTGTATGTGGCGAGCTAGGGAACCGGAATTTGGTTTTGTGAAATGTCAATTTCAAGATTTTGGCTCAATTTGGTTCATGAGGTTGGATGATTTGGTTTTTGAAAACTCATGAGACTTTCTTTTCTTTTCTTTTTTTTGAATGGTCCCATCAACTCAAAAGAGGCATGGGACTTTTTTTTGCTCTTTTCTTTTTTTGCTCTTGGTAAGAGGAATACTTTGACTAAAAGTCAATTTTAGTGCCTAGGTGGTCAAACCTGGCTCATATGGGCTAACCCATGGGACCTTAGGCTTTGGAAATGGCCTAGATCTCATATGGTGTCATATTTGTAAAGAATATCTAAAAATATCTCTTTTGTGTAGAGAATATCTAAAAATATCTTTACTTGGAGAGAATTTCTCAAGTTTTCTTTTTGTAGAAAGATTCTCTCAAAATATCTTTCTTTTTGGGAAAGTAGCTAAATTTTAGCACTTACCTCCTTTCTTTCTCCTTGTTTCCTCTTTTGGCTTGCTCTCCTCTATAAAAGCAAGAGGTTTGGTGCTTTTGCTCCATTGCTTTCTTTTTGCAAGAAATCTTCAAAAGTGCTCTCTAAGACAAGAAGTGCTTTCTCTTCTTCAAGGATCTCCAAGCTTTTCTTCTTCTTCTCCATCAATGGCTTCAAGTAAGTTTTCTTTCTCGTCAAGAATCTCCATTGTAGAAGTAGCTTCTTTATTATTATTTTTTTTTCTTTTCTTCTTCTTTTTCTTTTCTTTTCTTTCTTCTTCTTCTTCTTTTTTTCTCTTTTTTTTTTCTTTTGTTTTTTTTTCATGCACGTTTTCCTTCTCATTTTTTTTTCGTGCTTCTCTCTTTTTTTTTCTTTTTTTTTTTTGCTGTTTTTTTTCCTGGCTGTACGGACCTGACCGTACTGCCACGTGGCAGTGGGCCACGACCTGTGGGCAAAAAAAAAAATTTTTTTTTTTTTTGCTGAGATTTTTTTCTCTCTCTTTCTTTTTCTTTTTCCTTGTTTGCTCACTATGATAATGAGGCTATGCAATTTCAATATGTTTGCATTTTTTTCGTTTGATGCATCAAAATAGAAGGCTAGAGTCTCTACGTCAAGCCAACATGATTTTTGACTTGGACAAAGTTTGATTGGTTTTGACCAAATTGGGTTGGAATTGGTCAAACTTTGGTCAAGGTTTTCCTAGCATCTAATGCATGATGATATTTTTTGATGCATGAGTTTCGGTAAATAGATTTGGAAGTATGATGATGCATACCTGAAAATCTTTTCCAAGTATCGGGATTTTGAGCTCGCAACGATGTTGAGCTCTTTCTCGGTCTTGCTGGATTTTGAGGAAGTTTTGCAATTTTTGGATTTTGAAGCTCGCAGCAATGTTGAGCTCTTTTCCAGATTTTGCGGAAGTTTGATGAGATTGGCTTGTTCTCGCAGCGATGTTGAGTTCAAACCTTCTTTGAGAATTCTCCACTGACTATGAGCTCGCTGTGATGTTGAGCTCATCTTCAGGCTTCCTGTCTTTCTCGAAGTATTTTCCTTTTCTTCGAAATTGCCCCGGAACCATGTCAAAATTTTGCTAGAATTTTTGTAGCAGAATTCTGTCATTTTGATGTTGATTGATCTTTTATCTCCCATCTTTTGCAGGTAGTTCTTCTAGAACAAACAAGGGTAAAGGTCCTGTTACTGACGCGCCTCGTCGGTCTGCTAGATCTTCCAATGCTGCCATTCAGCAGGCTTAGGAGAAGGAGGGGACTCTCATTCGCCAGGTTGAGGAAGCTGAAGGTAATGTCCGGAGGAAGACTCAGGAGCATGAGCAGTGGTAAGTCCTCTGGGAAAAACTTCCTCGTGCTGCAGATGGGTCGCGGCATTTGGCCGCGTTTTATGGGGACATTCTAAAGAAGCGTGGCCTAAAAACTTTGGAAGTTATGACCAAGGGTCTGCTTGAGGAGTTGAACCTTTGGTTGAAGACCATGTCGGATTGAGCTCCTGGGTTGTAACAGACTCTTTTTTTTTTTCCTTTTTTTTGGTACCTCCATGTATAAACAATTTTAGTACTATATTTTGTATCCCCTTCCTTTCACTTAAATCATTTTTTGATGAAAACAATTTTGAGCAAAAGTTTGATGGGAATGTTTGTTTAAGAATTTGATCAAAAGGTTGTCATTTTGTGAAAATCTTTTGTCAAAGGGTTGTTTTTGGACATGAAAGTCAATTTTGTGGCGAAAAGCCTGATTTTTTTTTGATGGTTTGAAAACCGAAATTTTGGATGGCATGAAAGCCTAATTTTGTGGCGTAAGAGCCAAAATTTGTTTTGCGGCATGGGAGCCAAAATTTTTTGAGATGGCATTGGAGCCGAAGTTTTTTGGATGGCGTCGAAGCCGAATTTTGGAATGGCATAGAAGCTGAATTTTGAGATGGCATGAGAGCCAAAAATTTTGTTTGTGGTATGAGAGCCGATTTTGAGATGGCATGAAAGCCGATTTTGGCATTTATAGCCAAAAAATTTTTGTTTTGGCATTTATAGCCGGATTTTGGCGTTTATAGCCGCTTTTTGGCGTTTATAGCCGATTTTGGCGTTTATAGCCGAGTTTTTTGAAAACCAAGTTTTGTTTTATTGGCATGAAAGCCGATTTTGGCGTTTATAGCCGAAAATTTTTTGTTTTGGCATTTATAGCCGAATTTTGGCATTTATAGCCGGATTTTAGCGTTTATAGCCGAGTTTTGGTTTTCAAAATGCAGGTATCGACTAAATGTCGCCTCTCCGCTGAATGGTCTTACAAGTATCGATGGAATGTCGCTTCCTTACTCATTCGGTTTTGCGAGTATTGATGGAATGTTACATCCTCGCGGGTTAGGTTTTGCGAGTATCGATGGAATGTCGCTTCCTCGCGAATTGGGGCTCAAATATCGACTAAGCGTCGCTTCCCTGCTTTTCCCAAAACTTTTGGTTTTGCGGGTACTGACTTGATGTCGTTTCCCCGCGATTTTTGAAATTTGAGGTTTTCTCGAACCATTTGAAATTTGGGTTGTGCATAGCAACTGGTATGTTTCATCTCAACGATTTTTTGAAATTTGGGTTGTGGATATCAACTGGTTTGTTGCTTCTCCACGATTTTTGAAATTTGGTTATGTATATTAACTGGTTTGTTGCTTCTCCACAATTTTTGAAATTTGCAAGTATCGAATGGGGTTCGCTTCCTTGCGATTTTTGGGTTTTGGAAGTATCGAATGGGGTTCGCATCCTTCCGGTTTTTTTGGGTTTTGCGAGTATTGACTGAATGTCGTTTCCCCGTGGTTTCTAAAAAACCATTTTTTTTTTAGTGACACGAGGGTCATAAATTTTGGCTTAAAACCATTTTGGTCGTAAAAGCCAAGGTAGACTAGAGTGAAAATTCCTAAGTCCTGGTTTTTGTTTCAAACCATGAATTTTGGATTCAAGGATCGAAAATTTTGGTCAAGTCTGGGAAGAGGCTCCTAAACTTGGATTTTTGGATTTGATGATTTTTTTTTTTTGAACAATGAAATGATGAAAGTAAGCATTGTTTTGAAAGTTTTTTTTTTTTTTTGGAAACTTCAACATAAAGATGAAAATTTCAAAAGGGGTGGGTTTGACGAGCAAGTACCTTGGAAATAGGCTTTGGCTGTGTAGATATCGCTCTGACCCGTTTGAGGAAGTCTTCAAGGGTAGTACCTTTTCAAGAACTTGTCATTGATGGGTAGCATACATCTGTCTCCTTCCATGTTTAGAAGAGCGTATGCATCGTTCGAGAAGACTTTGTCGATGACGAAGGGTCCCTCCCATTTTGGTTCGAATTTGCCTTTGGATTTGTGGGCAAAGACTATGGGTCTTTTTACTGCAAGAACCAAGTCACCCTTTTTGTAAGAGCGTTGCCTGACCTTTTTGTCGAAAGATCCTGCCATGCGTGCTTGGTACAACTCAATGCTTTATAGAGCTTCGAGTCGTCTTTCATCGAGATTATCCAGCTCTTGGAGTCTCAATTTGACATTGCTTTCTTGCGTCATGTCATTTTGCAAAGATACCCTTAAGGAAGGAATTTGTACTTCCAAAGGGACAACAGCTTCGCATCCATAGACCCAAGAGAATGGTGTGCTATGGGTTGGTCCTCGAACGGTGGTTCGATAGGCCCACAAAGCTTCTAGTAGTTTGTCGCCCCAGTCTCTTTTGTGACTAGAGACCATTTTCTTGAGAATTTTGCAGAGTGTCTTGTTGAAGGCTTCTGCTAGTCCGTTCGCTGCTGGATTATATGGAGTCGAAGGACAACTTTGGATTTTGTACTTGTCGCACAACCTGTATAACCTGTGATCCCGGAATTATGGTCCGTTATCATGGACGAATCTTTTAGGTATGCCGAAGCGACAAATAATGTTGGTGCGCAAGAACTGAAGGACTGATGAAGTCTTCATTTCGCTGAGCGCAAATGCTTCTGACCACTTGGAGAAATAATCCGTAGCGGCGAAGATGAAGCGATGACCTTTGCTTGATTGGGGAGAAATAGGACCTATGATGTCCATACCCCAGGCTTCGAAAGGCTACGAGATTGCTGTTGGATGTAGCCATTCTGGAGGCATGTGGACATAATCTCCGTGAATCTGGCATTTTTGGCTGCGCTTGGCAAATTGCATTGCATCAGCTACCATGGTAGGCCAATAATAACCTAGCTCTTTTTATCTGGTTGTAGAGCTTAGGACCAGCCTGATGGGCTCCACAAAGACCAGCATGAACTTCTTTGAGAGTTTTCTCAGCCTCTTGTTGTGATAAACAGCATAGGAGTACTCCATTGAAGGATTTTCTGTAAAGTGCTTTTGAAGGTATATCCAAATGAAAGTTTGGGGCTCGTCTTTGGATGCTTACCCGCTCTTTTGGATCTTCAGGTAGTATTCCGAACATGATATAATCAATGAACGGATCTCTCCAGTCGCCAATCGGAGGTTTGAGGATGGACATCCGACTTCCAACCACTTGGTGGCATTCAGCAACTGCTTGGTGTGTGTTAAGAGGAGAGAGAATCCTTCTTTGACACACTGTGACTTGCATGTTTTCCCCTTCTTGGATTGCCATGGATGCGGCAAGTCCAGCCAGGGCATCTGCACAGATGTTTTCACCTCTGAGGATGTGGGTGATGTGACAGATGTTGAATTTTTGTCGAAGCGACTGCGCCTTATTGTAGTAAGGTAGCAAATCAGGCTTCCTGACTTCATATTTCTGATTCATCTGGTTGACGACTAGTTGAGAGTCCCCAAACGCTTCCAGCGTGGTGATGCCGGATTCGAGGGCGAGTTCCAATTCTACAATCAGGGCTTGGTACTCAGCTGCATTGTTTGAACATGGTTCCAGTAGTGAGAAGGCGTGTGGAATCATGTATTTGTCAGGACTGACAAAGAGGATGCCAATTCCCGATATTTGCTTTCCCTTTTCATTTGTCCTGGTTGCACCGTCAAAGTACATGTCCCAGGAAGCGTTTGACAAGGAAGTTTCCACATTGTAGACAAATTCATCTGGGAGATCATCTCTGAGTGGAGAATCTTTAGGCAATGGATGCTCTGCGAGGAAGTCTGCTAGAGCTTGGCTTTTGATTGCTTTTTGTGGTACATACCTAATATCAAACTGTGATAGAAGGATGGACCATTTTGCCAGTCGGGCATTGAGAGAACCTGCTTTTGTGACAAGGACCTTTAGGAGGTTGATCCTCGAAATCAGGTAGACTGTGTTCGACAGCAGATAGTGACGCAGCTTTTGTACGGCGAACATTACTGCAAGGCATTCTTTTACGACTGGGGAGTAGCGATGCTCTGCACCTACCATCATGCGGCTAAGGTAATATAGAGCAGCTTTTTTTCCGTCGTCGTTTTCTTGTGCGAGCAGAGCACCCAAAGAGTGGTCGAGAGCTCTTGTGTACAAGATAAATGGTTTTCCAGTTGTGGGGGCAGCCAGCACTGGAGGTTTGATGAGGTATGCTTTGATGTCTTGAAATGCACTTTCACATTCAGCATCCCAGACAAAGTCCACACCTTTCTTCATCTGGCGAGAGAATGGACGGCATTTCCCTGATAGATTGGAGATGAACCGTCGAATGTAGGCCAGCCTTCCTTGAAGCCCTTTTAATTCTCTTAGGGTTCTAGGATATGGCATTTCCAAGATAGTCTTGACTTTGGTGGGGTCAAGTTTTATTCCAGCTTTCCGTACTATGAATCCGAGAAACTTACCCGATGAGACACCGAAGAAGCATTTTAGTGGATTCATCCGCAATTTGTGTTTGCGAAGTCGGAGGAAGACTTCTCGAAGATCTTCGAGATGGTCTTCTTTTCTTCTGCTTTTTATGGCGAGGTCGTCAACATAGATTCGACCGTCTTGTGCTGCATATCTTGGAATATTTTCATCATAGCCCTCTGATATGTTGCACTTGCATTTTTCAGACCAAACGGCATAACAGTGTAGCAATACACGCCGAATGGTGTGCAAAATGACGTATGACTTTCATCTTCAGGATGCATCTTTATCTGATTGTAGCCAGAGAATCCATCCATGAATGTCATTCGCTCGAATCCATAGGTGTTGTCAATCATCACCTCTGGTATGGGGAGCGGGAATTCATCTTTAGGACATGCACTATTCAGGTCTCTGTAGTCGATACAGACCCTTATCTGCCCATTTTTCTTTGTCAAGGGGACGATGTTGGCCAACCATTCAGGATGCTGTTCCTCGCAGATGAAGCCAACGTTTTTGAGTTTCTGAACTTCCTGTTCAATTTTGTCCATCACGTCGGGACGGAATCTTCTTTGACCTTGTTTGATAGGCTTGATTTCTTTATGCAAGTTGAGCTTGTGGATTGCTACTCCGAGATCCAAGCCAGGCATTTCGGCATAAGACCATGCAAAGCAATCAACGAACTCACGAAGAAAAGAGATATACTCGGGTAACTCATCATCCTTTATATTCTTGCTTATGAATACAGGACGTGGGTTATCAGGTGTTCCCAACTCTATCTTTTGAACAGGGTCTTCTGTTAGAAGGTTTGAAGGTGGTTCCTCCACAATGTTTTCGGAGACTTCCATCTCAACAAGACCTTCTGGAGTGCCAGAGGCATTTTCAGACTGAGGCTCTATTTCTGTCCATGAATCTTCTTGATCAGCATCTTTCTCAAGGCTATCCTTCTCAAGGCTTGCAATGAGATGGTCCCGATCATTTGCTGGAATTGGGTTGAAGTAGGGTACTTCTTTTGGAGACGATGATTCTTCTAGGATAGAGAACCGCTCGTCTGTGTCATCGGGCAATTCCTCTTTATTATCAGAGAAATTATACCAATTGGAGGAGCTTTCAGGATTTTTGACGAGTAACTCCTCAAAGAGATATCCAGGGATATCGATGTCTTCATGAGATGTTGAGGCTTGGTCGGTCAAGCGACTTTGTAGCCATGGTGTCAACTGTCTCATAGGAGCGGTAGGATCATACCCTAACCCATATGAAGACTTGCCTTTTTGAAGGTGGATTTTCCAATCTTCTGGTTGACTTTTGGTCAGGGTGGGTTCCAATGGTGTAAAAATACCACGGCCACCTCCCAAACCAGTCGGATTTTGAGCGTCGTAGCCCATTTTCTTCATGATAGCTTGTGCCATTGGACTATACAGGGATAGCTGAGGCATACTTTCATTTTGGAAAGGTTCAAGCAGAGAGTTCAGTGGAGATGCTCCTGATCTGTGGAAGAAGATTGTTTTTTATTCTGGCGAAGTTGCCGGAATAACAAAGGAAGCAGACGTAGGGTCTTCTATGTCTACAAGTGTCTCCAATGGAGTGAGCGTGGGCTGATCTTGCTGAGTATCAGCTTAGCTTGATGCTGTGTCATCTTCTGGCTCTGACTCTGAGTCTGTGTCATGCATAATAGACACAAAGGAGACAGTGAACTTGCCCCCAGTCTTTTGTTTTGTCTTCTTTGCTTTGGTAGTGATTACCAAAGGCTTTGGAGATTTGAAGGAGACGACGAAGGGAGCTTAACCGCTTACTTCGAGCTTGGCGGAGGGTTGGTCTACCTCCGATGATTGCTGAGGAGCCTTGCCTTTATCTTTCTGGAGGCTGTCAACAAAGCGAATTGTTTTTTCCTCCTGTTCTTCTTTTCCATCTTTGTACATTTGAGCATCTGCAAAATGGACATCTCTGCTTTTGAAGGGTTTTTTGTCTGCAAACACTCGATGTATCAAGCCATCGTTGCCAACGAACTTGATGCACTGATGTAGGGTTGAAGGGACGACACCATTCTCATGTATCCAGGGGCATCCTAGGAGTATATTGTAGCATGAAGGGGTCCTTATTGCATACACGGTGACTTCAGAAATAAGATCACCGATTTGCAATTTGAACCTGATTTTGCCGATAGGCCTTTGAGCGCTACCGTCATATCCGAAGATGGATACGGACGTGTGACTCAGCTTGCTGGGTGGGATGCCCAGCTCTTCGAGTGCCGAAGTAGAGATGAGGTTGAGTGCAGAACCTGGATCGATCTGAACTCTGTGTACTGGCATTTCTTTGACGTACCCCGTAAAGTATAAGGGTCGGTTGTGCTTTGTTTCGCCTAGGAGGAGGTCATCCTTGTCGAAGGCAATTGTCACACTTGCTGCTTTTTGTACCGAGAGGCATTCATTACTTGATCCCTCAGTTTTCTTCTTTTCTCCCTTTGAGGGAGTATTTGATTTTTTGACCCTATAGTCCATTTCAATTTGTAGGACTTGTGGGGTATGTTTGTCGACATCCGCATTCAGCCTTTGTAATTCTGAAATGAGACTATCACGAGTTTGTGGAGACATTCGTAATAAGTCAAGGATGTGCAGACGTGCAGGCATGTGTTTGAAGTGCTCAATCAAGTCATACTTGAAAGCCTCCTTCGGGCCTATATTTTCATTATTATTTCCACTTGGGGCGCTTACATCTTGCTTTCCCGAAGGATTTACATAAGAAGAAGAGGGTTGATTGTAATTTTTGTGGTAATCCCGGCCAGAACGGGTACCTCTACCAACTTCAAGAGCCTCTAGAGAAGGGTCTTCTTTTGGAAGATCGTTCTCAGGATCAAGAGGTTGATCCTTTGCTGAAGACGTCTCTGTAACAGCATTGGCGTCTTCAGTGATTCTGTTGCATGGAGCAATTTCCGGGAACAAGTCCTGAACAGTAACCGGCAACTTTTCTTTGTTAGCCCAGACATCGCCCGTGAGATAGGGTATCTGGGACCAATTGACTGAGTTTTCATTAAAGAAGATTTTATTGGCAGAAGTTTCTTCAAGATGATCAATCGGGAGAGGCTTGAATTCCGATGTCACAGCTTCAGGAGACGAGGGCTGAGAGGATGTTATCTCAGTGGAAGTCACCTGAGAGGATGTAGCTCCGGAAGATACGCTACCGGTTAGGGAGTACGTGTCTTCGGAAGCTTCAGAGGCACTATCGTCCTGAGCTATTGCATTGCAGGTTATCCTAACAGGAGATGCCCCCAGTGTAGACTGTTGGGAATCGGACTCATCCTCGGATGTGAGAGGATCATCGATCCAACTGGTTTCTCCATTTTCAGGAGTTAAGGGAGAACGTTCCCGCTGATTATCAGGGACTTCCGGCTCTGGATCATGACGAAGATTGCTGCGATCCTGCTCCTACTCTATGGCAAGATGTTGCAAGATTCTTGCATATTCTTCAAGATCAGGCATGGGAGCCAAATCTTCTTCGTCATTTGCTCGTTGTGGTTCGCCCATGTTGGGGTCCACTGAAGCATTTGCTGGTACTGGATCGACAACATTTTCTTGAACAGGGCCCTGTTCTTCTTCATCATCAGTCCAAGATCCTTGTGGCTGTAATGGGTTATACCAGATTACTGGCATAAGATGAGACTCGGGAATCCATTCCTCGTCGGAGAGGTATTCTCCAGTTTCAAGGGATTCTTCCCACTCATCGATATCACTGGCAGTGTCACTGGACTCGTATCCGTTCATGGAGAATCCAACTACCGAGTTGCAAGAGTATGATGCCCCCTGCACATTTTCATTTTTGTATAGAGGTGGCATGAAATCATCAAGAGTGAATTTTCTTACCGCCTTAGAAGTTTTGGGAAGAGATTCTTCCGTCGTCCCGAGTGAAGTAGTGGAAGAAGTTTCTGCTTTTTCAAGGACTTCTTATTTTGGTTGAGACTTTTGCTACTGTTTGAGCTTGCGGAGCTGTCTCTTGGCTTGCCTTCGCTGTTGAGCGGTAGGCTTTGTTTTGACGATCTCCCAATTTTTATCATCTAGGAGATCGGGATGCACCCATATAGGCTGTCCATCTGATGTTGGATAGGGAACCAATTCTTGGGATGCTTGAGCCATTTTTATCACCTTGAATGAAGTAGTGATCTTCTCCTTCGGTGACTTTGAAGTTTGCCGACATGACACCATGTTGACAGAGGCGGGGCCATAGTTTTTATCAAAGGTTATGACTCCGTTTTTCCACATCTCATTGATCTTCTCTCTCACAACGAAGCATTGATTGAGAGGATGTGAGATCATCTGATGGTATGGACAGTATCGGGGATCATTGGTTTTGCCAACATCTCCCGGTCTTTTGGGCTCTAGCGAAATGAGTTTGCCATTTGCTAGGAGAGCCTCAAAGATTTCTTCAACATCTTCATTGAACGGATATTTCTTTTCTACACGTTCTTTTAAGGCATCAAAGAGGCCTTTCACCTGCAGTTTTGTTTTCAGGTTTCTTTGGCTGCTGAGAAGCTGATTTAGTCTGCACATTGAGAACCTCCTTTTTCTTTGGTTTTGAGGTTGTAACAGCAGTCGGCTCTTTCTTTGATGATTTCTGACTGTTGAGGTCTTTGATCACCATTTCAGCTTCCATGGAAGCTTCGAGGAGTTTTCTCAGGTTCTTTGATTTGTTGCCGATGATCATGGAGCGAATCTTTGCCCTCATATTGTTACGGCAGATGTCGACTAGCGACGCTTGTGGCAGTACATCTGAGCATTTGTACGCCATTGCCTTCCATTTGTGAATGAAGTCGTATGTTGACTCATTCTCTCCCTGTTTTAGGCTGCAGAGTTGAGCCATAGTAACAGGATGATCCTCACCTTGGAAATGGGTCAGGAAGCGTGTATCTAGCATAGCCCAATTCTGGATGGCGTTCTCTGGCAGAGTGGAGTACCAATCAAAGGCTGTACCTTTTAGGGTACTTGTAAAGAGGCGAATCTTGAGGGCATCTTGATCCGCAATGGCTCTTGTCAGGATCTTGAAGTGGATGACATGCTGTCTGGCTGAACCTTTCCCCGTATATGTCTGGAGAGTAGGTTGCTTGAATTTTGCAGGGAACGGAACCGAGTCCATCCATAAAGGGTAGGGTGGCTTGATCCCATGTTCCTTCAATGTATCCTCTTCTTTTGCTTTTGCGAGGATATCGTCCACGTCCTTTCTGGTAAGGGCGCGAGACTCATTATTTTCTGCATTCCCCTCATCATCTTCATGATTCGGAGGGGTTTCATTGTTAAGTGGTGGACGCTGTAGAGTGAGAATCAGATTTTCCATCAGGGTCTCAATTCTCTATTGCCCTTGCTCCAACTGCTGGATGCGTGCGGTTACATCATCATGCTGTGGAGGCGGCTTAGAACTTGTAGCCAAGACGTTCATCCCTAGGGATTCAAACGAAGAAATCGTCCTGGTGACTGAGCTGGGGCTCATTCTTCTGGATGAAGAATCTGAAGAGTGGTTACTCCGGTGTTCTTGCCTTGGAGGAGTGGAAGACTCTTCCAGATGTGTTCTTGTCCGAAAGACGCTGCGAGTCACTAGACGTCTAACACTGATTTTGGTTGCTGACTTCCGGCGTTTTCTGGTTTTGCCAACTATATGAACAGTAACGAATTGGTCGGGTCTTTCTTTTTCGACCCATTTGTTTGAGATGTGGAGAGTAGAACTCTGGGTTCTTTGTTTCTCGAGTCTCTTTTGTCGATATGCAGTGCGGCGACGCATACGACGGGCAATTTGAGCTTCAGTCAGCTCTGGCTGGGCTCTGGCGATGAAGGATGTAGTCTCTCGTGCGCAGCAGCCGAGTTTGTCTTCTTTGAAGCTTGGCAAAGATAGGATCTGGACGCGGTCCTTTGTCTGTCACACTGAAGACTTGAATTTTGCGAGCTCGGCCCCTGTTGAGATGAAGGGTCGACTCGCAGGAGTGCAGGCTTCAGCATGTTTTTGTGTAGGCCTAATGATGCAGGATTTGATTTTGGGCTTGTAGGAGCAAGCCGACTCATTATGATTTTGTTTATTTTTTGGGTGGAGGGTAGGTTTCTCCTCTTTCATGTAAAAGAGAGGGTAGAACTGATTCTCCTTGAGAGGGGCCAGGTGTACTGGCTTTGCAGATGTTCGGGACCTCCGTTGCTTTGGCGAAGATCTCGGGGACCAAGTTTTGGTGTAAACCTGGTTTCTTGTGGGTTGAGGCTTCGTGGGAACGCCACGAGCTTCAGGCTTCTTGGTGTTCGCCCTTGGTGCCATTTTAGTGACACGTTGCGGGGCAGTTTTCTGCTTTTTGGCAGGTACAGTGTCTTCTGCGGGAAGTGGGAATGGCCCCAGCGATCCGAAGACGATGGTCCGGGGAGTTGAAGTTGACCCGGTGTTTGGAGAGTTGTCGAGGGAGATGACGCTTCGGCAACTGGCAAGGCGCTTATGCTTGTTTTGCTTGTCTTGAAGCATAAGTTGGTACTTGTTCTCATCGAAAGTGATGGTCAATGAAGCTGCCATTGTTAGTTTTGGAAAACTTCTGAAACAAGACCAAATCCATTAGTAATCACAAGAATATGGTGATCGTAAATGGAGAACAACTATGGTTTTGTCTTTTTAAATCACTTGAGGGGACATGGCCCAACCCAAGGACAATGAAGAAGGCAAAAAGTCATAGAGGATACAATTGTTCTAAAATGCAAGTATGATAGGCTCAGAGTGAGCGTTCCAGTGACTGCTAGAAGCAATTGTAGACCTTAATTCAAATTACCGAGAAGCAAGGCTCACTCGAGGTAAAATGATATAAGGTTGGAGATACAAATGTGTCGGTCGCGAATACAGTAGACCCGAAAGGGCGTACTAGCACCGCTAGGCACAAATGTTGCAAATTGCATCCTTGGAAAGGACACGAGATGGGATTTTTTTGAAATGTCAAATTTGGATTCATAAAGGAGAGCAAATGGTCTTCCAATCCGAACAAAGGCTCAACATTTCTGCGAGCGCTAAATTCAGAAGGGAAGGAACCAGAATTTCTCGGATGTGAATCCAGTAATGACGGAAGTTTTTTTTTTTTTTTGAATGGTCAAGATTGAATTCATCAAAGAGAGCAAATGGTGTTCCGTTTCGAACAAAGGCTCAACATTTCTGCGAGTGCTAAATCCGAAAGGGAGGGAACCAAGGTTACTCAACTTGAACTCAAAAGTGACGGAAGTTTTTTTTTTTTTTTTTGAAAGGTCAAGATTGAATTCATCGAAGAGAGCAAATGGCGTTCCGTTTCGAACAAAGGCTCAACATTTCTGCGAGCGCTAAATCCGAAAGGGAAAGAACCAAGATTTCTCAACTCTGAATTCAAAGTGACAGAAGTTTTTTTTTTTTAAAAAAGATTTTTTTTAGAGGACTTTTTTTTTTAAAGGTGCACATAGGTTTCCAATTCGATCTTATGAAACCTTAGTAGATAGATCAGCCCCTAGGTAAGGGTAGGATTACTTAATGAACCCGTTTGAAGGACCCTTGCCTCGAACAGTCTAGCTGTCTCCACACTCTGGGCAAGGCTTTTCTTACATCCAATTTGGTCAAAGAACGCAACTGGTGGAACCTTAGTGTTTTTTTTTTTTTTTTTGAAATCTTTTTTTTTTGAAAGGTCGTTTATAAACTCATTAAAGAGAACGAATGGTGTTCCAATCCGAACAAAGGCTCAACATTTCTGCGAGCGCTAAATTCAGAAGGGAATGAACCAAGGTTTCTCAAATTTGAATGTAAAAGAGAGAAAACTATTTTTTTTTTGAATTTATAATTTTTTTTTTGAAATCCCAATTGGACTCATCAAAGAGAAAAGATGGCCCAATCCCCGATATGAACGACAGCTGCGAACAATTCTGTGAGCTATCGAGTTCAAGGAGGAGAGGATCAAAATTTCTCAAAGTTGAATCATGAGAAAAAGAGATCATTTTTTTTTTGAAAGAGTTTGAAATGAAGGTGTTTTTTTTTTTTAAAAATCCCAATTGGACTCATCAAAGAGAAAAGGTGGCCCAATCCCCGATATGAACGATAGCTGCGAACATTTCTGTGAGCTATCAAGTTCAAAAAGGGAAGAATCAAAATTTCTCAAAGTTGAATCTAAGAAAACGGATCAGATTTGTTTTGTTTTTTGAAGTGAGAAAGAACAAATGAAATCCCATCTCATATTTTTTTTAGATGCAAAATGCAACATAGGCCCCCAACTAGAAAGGAGCCAAGTGATCAAAGCATCACGTTCTCAAGTCAACGTGTCCCACCGGGTATGCCAACTTGATGGACCCGACAAAAGGGGAGAATCTTCCGTCCTCTCCCTCCGCACCCCGGGGGCTGACCTGGGTCTCGGCGGAGGAGGGAAGATCTCGGGCATCAACATTTTTGTACGGGTATGCAAGATTTACTTTCTACTTGGAATTTGGAATGGTGATAATCCGGAGATTCACGTTCACAAGTGGAAAGGAAATCAATCCTTTTTTCTAACTTTTCAAATTGCATTAATATTAAGAAAAGAGACAAGTTTGTTTTTTTAGAATGCCATAGGAGGCATTTTTGTTTGTTTGCCGTAAAAGGCGATTTTGCCGTGAAAGGCGATTTTACAAAACTCATCAAATATGAAAGACAAGAATTGTGATTTCTTTTTGTCTCTTTAGGAAATACAAACTACAATAGAAAAGTAAAAAAATGGATCTAACTTCTCAGGAGATTGTGGGGACACGTTGAGATCGACGGTCGCAAGTCATGTATGCGCTTCGCCATCGTCCTTCAAATGAGAACATGTGATGCTTTGATTCTTTGGCTTGCTCCTAACCTCGGTTTTTTAAAGGACAAGGACCAAGAGGAGGTCCTATATCCAATGAAAAACCAAGTAAACGGGCTGAAAAACCGCGTTTAGGCCATGTTGGAGAAGGAGAAGGCCTTGGGGGGGGGGGGGGGGGGGGGGGGGTGACCCCCCAAGGGACGTTGATCACCTTATGGTGTTCTTCACAGCAGAGCAGCAGGACTTCGTCTGGATTTCTTTGGGAGAAGTGCAGAACTTCAAGTCGATAGATGTCGATATTCTTCGATGCTCTTTTCTCTCTTGGAAATGGATCTCCTTTTATAGGCTTTTGGTAGCCATGGGATGGTTATGGGCATTGATAGCCATGATGAGAGCATTGATGAGGAGTTACAAATTGATTTTGTAACTCCTTTTTCATGGCTTGTGATTGGCCGATGAAGGTAGTGGGCTTTTAATTGCCTTTATGCTTCATGATGATGGAAGTTTCATGGGTATAATGCCATGATTACTTGGATTTGTAACTCCCAAATGCTTGAATCTGATTGGGCCGTCCAAAATAATGAGTTAATGGCTGCATTAAGTTGTCATAAACGGGTCAATTAACGTCAATAAGTGGTCCCCAGGGCATGTGAAGAGTCGCGGGCCGCGCTGCGCCTTTTGAGATTCTTCTTGCGATCATCACAGGTGGATCCACGCATTGTTTGATGTCGGATTGCGATGCAATTTCAGACATTGATTGATGTTGGCGGGCCGGTGACATCTGTCTTGTCGATTTCACGATCGGTCGGACAGAAAGTGCACTTTCTTGGTCAGCCGGTTGGCGATCTTGAGGCGATCGGTGATGGTTTCATGCTTTTGACGGCGCATCCGAGATGTCGACGAAGATCAGTCGTTTTCAAGCATCAAACATTGGATTTTCAGAAAATCACAGAGGCAGGAACACTCGAAACGCGAAAAAGATCGAAAATCGGACGTTTTGGTGCAAAATCCGGCCACCCGGATTTGCAGGGTCGCCGGGCGACCATGCACCAACGGTCGCCGGCGACCATAGGGCTTTGGCCCGTTTTGTCGCCGAGCGTCGTTTTCGGCCGTTTTTTCGTCTTTTTCGTTCCTTTTTTTCTTCTGTATTTTTCTTGATGTTTTTCCTCAATTATTGACTTCATTTTCTTGGAGAAAACTTGACGAGAACCTGCGTGAAATCGGAGCACAAAGTTTCCCATTTTTCGGGAAAGCCGAAGACTTTGTAGCCGATTTTCCGTCAAGAGTCGAAACTAGGTCAAACGATGTCGGAATGACCTGAAAATTGAGGTGAAGCTTCTTGAGCAGTGGATAGGACTAACCATGGGCTTTTATTTGAGTTTTGAAGCCGTTTGGGGTCCCATCGATGCTTCACTTGATTTTGCTGTGGGGAAAATACCGAGCTTTGATATGTGGTCAAACGATGTCCGATTGACCTGAAATTTGACGGGGAGCCTATTGGAGTCATTTTGAGACGTTCCATGGGCTCCGTTTTGGATGTCATGGTCCCGGGTTGCTCTGCCGCCGGTAGGCTTGATTTTCTCTCGGAGCATCGAAACCTGGTCAAACGTTGTCGGAATGACCTGAAATTTGACGTGCAGCCTTTTGGAAGCATGTTGAAGCCACTCATGTATTTTGTTTGATGAGTGATGGTTTCGGTGGTTGACGCCGCCGGGAGGCTTGATTTTGCTGTTCAAGAATTGATGGAGGGTAAAACGTTGTCGGTTTGACTTGAAATTTGGTATGGAGCCCTTTGGATACGTTCTAGAGTCATCCGTAGGCTCTGATCAAAGTTTTGGGGTCTTTGATGATGTCGCCGCCGGGAGCGCTTGTTTAGCTGTCGGAGCAGTGAAGTTAGGCCAAGCGCTATCGGAATGGCCTGAAACCTCAGGTCTACCCCTCTTTTAGCTGTCTTGAAGGATCTCTTAGTTTCTGTCTGATTCTGAAAAGATCTGATGCTTGAAGTAGCCTTGCCTGTTTTGTAGTAGGATGCAGCTTCACGAGGCTTCTTGATGTGGAGGAGACACAGTGACTTTTTTGGTGTCAACACTCCTACTGGGGAAACCCCTTTCTCTCTCGCTTTTGGGACTGAGGTGGTCATCTCTGTCGAGATAGGAGTACATTCCCTAAGGGTCCACCACCACGACCCCGTCACCAACGAGGAAGGACTCCGCATCAGCCTCGACTTGGTAGAGGAGGCAAGGGAGATGGCTGTGGTCCGCAACGCGGAGTACAGACGACGCATGGCAAGGTACTACAACTCGAGGGTAAAGCCTCGTTCCTTCCAACCAGGAGACTTGGTCCTCAAAAAGGTGATCCTCGCCACAAAGGACTCTCGCGAAGGAAAACTGGGACCAAATTGGGAAGGGCCATACCTCATAACAGAAGTGGTGAGGCCAGGCACTTACAAGATCCAGAACTCTGAGGGAAAGGTCTTACCTCATCCATGGAACAAGGAGCACTTGAAGGGGTACTACCAGTGAAACCTTAAGAGAGTCAAAGTAGTGGGAGTTGGGGGCTTGATTTTTTCTACCTTTTTTAGATTAATATTGTTTGATAATAAGCAGTGGATGAATAAAATTTTCTACATTTTACGTCAAAAAAGATCATTGCATTTTCATTTAGTTTCCAAAAGTTAGGCTACAAACTGCCTTTCCAAAAGTTAGACTATAAATTGCCTTTCTAAAAAAAAAAAAAAACAAAACAACACATCAAAAGTCCCCTACACTCTAATCACTCCCATAGCTGTCCTCCTCATCCTCCTCCTCGTCATCCTCGGCATCATCAGAGCCTCCACTACCATCATCAGGCGTCTCAGTTGGCACGAAGCCTGAGAGGTCAATATCAGGGAAAGCAGCGGAAATCTTCCCTTGGAGCTCATCATAACCATCAATGAAGGCATCAACAAGGCCATTCGCTAAGTCTCTTTCGGCTAGGGCAGCCCTCTCCTCAGCCTAAGAAGCTCTCTCATGTGCCGCCTTCATCTCTGCCTCCACGGCAGCCTCTCTGAGCATCACCCTCTCACAGGTCTTTGCAAGCTCAGCCTCACTGAGCGAAGCCCTCCACGGGTCTTCACAAGCTCAGCCTCTACCTTGGCTGCCCTCTCATGGGTCGCCGAAAGCTCAGTCTCAAGTCTGGTCGCCCTCTCGCGGGCTGCCGTGAGATCAGCCTCGGAAGCCCTGCCAACAGCTTCAAGAGCAGTAATCTTTCATCGAGCAGCAGAGAGCTCCTTTTGCATAATTTCATTGTCCTGTTTCAGCTGACCGTGAGATCGGGCCCTTGAAAGCAAGCGGACAGATGCAGTGGAAGCCTGAAAAGATAAAAGACAGAGGAAATGACAAAATGCATATAAAAAAAAATGAAAGTCTGGAGAAAGGGGGACAGAAGACCCTTACCTGAGCCAGACCTTCCAAAAAAGTGTTGATAATCCCCTCGGTGCCCAGAGTATTAATCTGAGTAACTTCGGGTGGAAACACAAACCTCCCGAGCTTCTCCCTGATGACCAGCGGGTTGCCCAGCATGGGACCAGCCCAAGTCGGCACCCCTGTAGAAGTTTCCAAACGAGGAGGACACAAACGAGGGGCAGAAGGTGTGGCCGGAGAGGAAGACTCCATAGTAGCAGTCGTAGCTGAAGAGGTCGCTAGCTGAGGAGGCATTACGGGAGAGGTCACCCCATGGGAACACGCCCGAGGCCCTGCTGGAGGGGTTGCTAGAGGAGAGCTCACCTCGAGCGGCACTGGCGGAGAGGTCACTGGGGAGGCATTATCTATCCTCGCCACCTTGAAAGGAGGAGTGCTCCTACCAGAAAGGCGGGACCCAATCACTTTTCTATCTATTTCTGCAAAAGAAAAAGTGTTACTTGGATAAAGAATACCAGGTAAACGAAAAAAGAAGTACTAAAGCAGAAGTGACAAACCCTTTCTTTTAGAGGAAGATCCCGGAGGGGGTCCACTAGTCCTACCACTCTCTTTGGGCAAGAGAACTCCCAAGTCTTTATCAGGATAAACCCTCACAACCTGCAACTTCCACTCCTGATCCATGGAGAGCACAGGCGGATCTACAAAAGGACAATGGGTACATATATATACATACAAAAAAAGAGCACTTAAAGGGCGTACCGAGTTTTTTGGCGTCACCCCATCGTGTTGGCACCAAAGCCCGATCTGACTCTGAGACCCACTCTCCGCCAACAAATAAGAAGCAAGATTTCCAACTATGACAGTTGGAACGTAATCCTGTGAGCAACTTGCCACCCCTAGCGGTAAAATAGTACCATCCCCTGTTAGGGGCCGGAGACTCACTCAAGTTATAGGCTGCATGAAACTCCACAAGAGAAGCATCCTCGTGATGTACCTTCCTCCACAATGCGAGGAAGCCCAGCAAGACTCTCCAACCATTGGGCGCTAACCGCCTCGGGGTCAATGAAAAGTAATGCAGAATGTGACAAACAGAGGAGGACATGGGAAACCTCAGCCTGGCTTCAAGCATCTCCTCATAGATGACAACGTCACCAGAGGAGTCATCGCAAGCAGGCTCATCCATTTCAGCCAGGCAGCACAACACGGTGGGGGGAATATGATAAGCAGAAGCAATCCTCAAAATATCACCATCAGTGTTGAGCAAACTAAAAAGAGTACTTACTTTGGACCCGTCATCGTCGACAACAACTTTGCTTCGATACTTTTTACTGCGAGGGCGCAAAACTTTGCCTGATACATTGCCAGGAGGGTTATCCCTTATTTCCCTCATCTCATCTTACTCGCCCATCGCGCAAGTCGCTCGCCCGTCAGCGCCTGGGGCGCCCAACCCATCAGCAGGGGCAGCACCCATGGTGCCCGGGCCCCTGGCGTCCAGGCCAGCGCCCGGGGCGCCCAATGTCTCACACCGCAAGCCAGCCCCTTGGGCGTCCCCTGACTTCGCCTGCAGTGGGCCAGCCCCCTGGGCTCCCATCGTTGCGCGCAAGCTAGCTCCTTGGGCGTCCCCTGCCGTCGCCTGCAGTGGGCCAACCCCCTAGGCGCCCAACGTTGCACGCAAGCCAGTCCCCTGGGCGCCCTTCATCGCACGCTGCACAGCAGCCACGCCCGTCGTCTCACCCTGCACAGCATCCACGCCCGTCGTCGCACGCTGCACAGCAGCCTCGCCCGTCGTCACACGCTGCACAGCAGCCACGCCCATCGCCGCACGCTGCACAGCAGCCACTCCCGTCGCACACTGCACAGCAGCCACGCCCGTCGCACGCTGTACAGCACTCCTCTAGGCGCCCAGACCTCCAACAGCAGCACTGGTAGCGCCCAGATCAGCGCTGCTAGCACAGGCGACGCCCGGACCACCAGCAGCAGCGCTGGCGGCCAGCACCGTGCACGTCCTTCGTGGGCTGTTCAGCCACCGCGGGGGAGACACCATCTGCTGTACCTTGCTGATCCAAATGCTCCATCATGCCAAAGATTTCAAACACTACCTCCTTCCTTCTCTTTGGAATGGGAAAAGTTTGAGCTCTCTAGGCCTCAAAGAATGGGTTAGAAGTTCCTATTTATAGCCTAGGGTTTTCAAATAAAGAAAAGCCCCAAATTGAAAGGGCTCTCCTAAAAAACCAAAGTAGAAATGGAAGAAACTAGTGTTGTGCGGGAAGGAGAAATATGTCTGGAATGGAGAAGAAACCGAGATATTCAAAATGCCCCCCTCTCAAAGTTTCCTTGGACACAGGGCATTGGGGGGCAAATGATGGGTCAGACTCAAGTGGCCCAATCCACGCTGACCCAGGACTCAAATTTAAAAAGACCCGGTTAGCCCAATAAGGTCCAAGCCCAAAGAGATCCATAGGCCTGGCCACGTCATCGAGAAAGCAACCGGAAACCTCACCCTTGCCGCTTTGGAAATTGTCAACCCTCATCTCGTTTTTACCAAGTCTTGCGGAGGATATCTCAACCACCTCGTCGTCGAGGATAATTCAAAAGCTCCATCAAAGTAGAGATTTAGTTGCTGTAAAGTCGTCCCCATCTGTTACGGGAAGACTATAAATGGAAAACCCCACCAACACTTGGGGGGCAAGGAAATCTTTCTCTTCTAAACGCACTTATCCTCCCATTCTCATAGCTTGTAATCTCTACGCACCTGAGATATAGAAATATCCGGCGACCTCAGCCATTCAGAAGTGGACGTAGGTCACACTGACCGAACCATTATAATTCTTGCTTTCTCTCTCTCTGCTTTAACTACTGCATTTATTACCAATTACTTGACCGATGGTGTGCGAGGCTAATTTGTGCATCATCAAAGTTCATTGGTAAGTGAAATTGGTCTATAATCAGCAGAAGTACTAGGATCATCTGATTTTGGAATTAATAGTTTTACCTGCTATAGAAGTCTAGCTTTCGTGAAGAAATTCATGATAGCTGAAGTGACAAATTTTTGCCCACAATTTGCCATAGAACCGGAAAAATGGGCATTGAATCTATCTAGCCAAGAGACTTGCGAGGGTTGCACAACATCTCCAATTTCAATTTTTCAACGGGATAGCAAAGGAAGGCAGCCCCCTCTTTGCCGAGCTTCCAAGTGACATTGATGTGAGAGAGATCTTCATGGGCATCTTGAGAAAAACCTGTTGGAGTTAGGATTTTCTAAAAGCGATCTACAAAGACATCTTCAATATGATTGTCACTGCATAAGTTATGTTCTCTGAGTATTTGATTTGGATATGAAGGATTTCCTTTTCTTTGTTTGGATCAATGAATAGAAGTAGCTTGAGTCATTATCCCCTAAGTTAACACTCGTCTCTTCATTGATATTTGCTTTAACATATTCTTCTCAATGAGAAGCTGTCTCTTGAGATGATCTCTAGCCTCTTGTTAAGCAAGAAAAGCCTCACTGTCCTGCTTATTTGTTATCATGGATTCAATAGCATCAAGATTTTCCTTTGCCTCAGAAACTAGAAGCATGGATCGGTGCCATCTGATCAAGGCTTTCTTCACATTAGAAAGGTTCTTTACCACTCTGAACATTGGAGATTTACAAACTTCCATTGCCCAAGCACTGCTTACAATTTTAAAGAAATCCAACTCTTCGGCCCAAACATTGAATTATTCGAAAGAAGCTCTCAATGTAGCTTCTGCTTGTTTAGAGATGAGAATCGGTCTATGATCGGACAACCCTGATTTAGAAAAGAACCTTCGAAAGCATGAGATTTTTGCATACACTGAATGTTTACCAAAGCTTAATCAAGTTTGCTTTCAATTCGTCTGGAGCCTGTGGAAGAATTTGACCAGGAATAAGGATGCCCAGTTAGCTGTAAATCTTCTAATCCACAGCTATCAATGAATCGTTAGATTTTGAAGAGAATTTATGTTTGGCTTGGCTCCCACTATTTTCTCAGTCTCCCGCTAGATCTGTCTTCTTAATTACTCTGTTCATCTTGTGGAGAATGTGGAGTGACTTTATTTTTTATGGCAACCTTTCTTCCGACTCTTGTTATCTTTCGCATACAGGAACAACCAATTTACTGTCTCTACAGGATTTCTAAAGATTACAGCAGTTCTACTATGGACATCATTTTCAGCCTGCTCAAATTACAAGAGCCATATACTACTTATAGTTGGTTTTTACCCAGTTTTATCACCTGATTTTTAGTTTTGGCTCTCTTTGTCTCTCTTTCGTTTGAGCTATAGTCTTTGGCTGTATTCTTTTGGGAATTGTTCCTAACTAGTCTTTGTATATTTTCTTCTTATAATTCCATTTGCAATAAGTAAAGAAGAAGAAAGTGCAGCAACCTCAATTTACTCTAATAGGGGTGGGGCCTATCAATGGACTATCTGTAAGATTGTTACCTTAAAATTAGGAAACAAACTTAACGTTATGGTGGTCCATATCTTCCACCATTATAGGGACGTGAATAATGTTCAAATCCCGTCCTCAACTGCTGCCCACTTTTTGTGCACGTTTGAAGAGTGCTCTGTGATGGACAGAGCTTATATATATATGAGTGCATTTCCTTCCGGTTGGTCCCTAAGCCATTCAATTTTGTTCAGCCAAAAATACACCATCTATTTTGAGATTCAGTGAGGTTTAGAAGCACCAAATCCGAGATAAAATTCTGTCGAGTGTAAAAAAAAAATTATCAATGGCCGGAGGTATGTTTTCAATTCGATTCTATTCCGCATTTGGTCTATATGCTTATATCAGCATGTCAAAGCATGTTTAGATCGCTTAAGAATTAATTTTACATTTGGTATCAGAGCACTAGTTACCTCTGCCTTGATGTTAGTTTGTTTTTGAGATTAGAAATCATAAGGAAATTAGATTTCTAACATTTCTGTGATTTGAACCGTCAATTTTGGTGTATAAAACATAGAGAATGAAACGGGTCATTAGTCGGGTCGCAACCGGTCGAAACGACCCGGATAGAGGTTGAAGACGATCTCTTCAGGTACAGAAAAACGACACGTCGTTTTGGCAATTCAGTGCTATCGTTTGGAAAAACGACATGTCGTTTTTATGTTTGGCTGCTGTTGTTTTGTAAGGTTGGACAGCAGTCGTTTGGGCAGCATCTGGCTGTCGTTTTCAGAGACCCTGAAATAATAAATAAATAATAAATTTGAAAAACGGATTTAGGTTCTGTTTACATTGTTTGAGATTTTTATATGAGTTATTTTTGTACATAAAATCTAAATGTCGAGTGATTTATATAATTTTAATTAATTAAGGAGTAGCCACAGCATCTTTAATTATGCAAAATTATATATTAAGTGTTTTAGGATCACATTATGCAATTAATTGTGGTTAATCATTTTGAATATAACAAATTTTATCCCACAGGAATTTTTGTTGTATTTATATGACTAATTAGGATAGAATATCAAATGATATTTCTTAATTTACCCAAAGGAATTAAGAAAAGGAACATAATTTGATAGTTTTATCATAAGGATTATGAGTGGATCTAATTGAATAGGACTTAGCCCACAGGCAAGTTTTATGTCACTAGATTCATGATTTTTGAAGCATGATTTACATTGGTAAAACATCATTTATGTTATTAGTCTCAATTTGGATAATGAGCATGTATATTTAATTTTTGCAGTCATGCAACCTGTAAATTTCTCTGATATAAAATGTGACATTCTCGAACTAAAGGGTGACAACTATAAGGTATGGAAGGAGAGGATTCTTCTTCATTTGGGCTGGATGGATATTGACAATGCTATTCGGAAGGCTGAACCACCTGCCATTATTGCGACCAGTCAACCAGACGATGTTGACCGGTATGAGAAATGAGAGCGATCTAATCGCCTTTGTGTCATGTTTATAAAAACTAAGATCTCTGCTGGCATCCGTGGTTCAGTCGATCAGCATGACAAAGTCAAGGACTTACTGAAGGCTATTGATGAACAGTTTGTGTCTTCAGACAAAGCACTAGCCAGCACCCTAATCATTCAGATGAGGGATATCACGGCTCAATTAAAGAATCTAGAGGTTGAGATGTCTGAATCCTTTATGGTGCACTACATATTGAACACTCTTCTGCATCAGTATGGACCCTTTAAGATATCTTACAACACACATAAAGACAAATGGTCAATTAATGAGCTTTTGCCCATGTGTGTTCAAGAAGAGGGGAGGCTGATTATGGAATTGGGAGAGAGTTTTTTTATGGCGACGCAAGGAAAGGACAAGACTCAAGCCAAGAAGTAGGGGAAAGGTAAAATACCGCCCTAAGGTGGAACCAAGAAAGAGTCCAAATTTCAGACTTGGCTTCAAAAAAAAGGTAATCCAATCTCTTTTGTTTGTTATGAATCTAATATGGTTGACGTTAGTCATAACACATGGTGGATTGATTCTGGTTCTACAATCCATGTTTCGAATACCTTGCAGGGTATGCGAAACCTAAGGAAGCCAATGGAAAGTGAGAATGGCATTTATTGGGGCAACAAAATGCGCTCACATGTGGAAGTTGTCGGAACGTGCTGTTTAGTTTTTAGTGGATTTATTTTGAATTTAGAAAAGACGTTTTATGCTCCAAATTTTTCTAGGAATTCAATTTCAGTTTCCAGACTTGTACCTTTGGGTTATTCATTTAATTTTTCAGAGACATCTTTAAGTTTATTTTATAAATCTGATCTTATTGGAAATGGTACATTGTCTGATGGTCTTTTCTCTATTAATTTACAAAATAATACTACTTATGATGCTATGCATGTTCACACTGGTATGAAACGATGTCTTATGAATGAAGATTCCTCTATGTTGTGGCACTACCGGAGATTAGGACATATCTCCGTAGAAAGGATTAAGAGATTGGTAAATGATGGAGTACTTAGTACTTTCGATTTTACTGATTTTGACACTTGTGTGGACTGCATAAAGGGAGAGCAGACCAATAAGAAAAGAAAAGTGCCAAGAGGAGCTCGGACATATTAGAGATCATACATTCAGATATTTGTAGTCCAGACATGGACTCGTATGGTCTGAAATACTTCGTCTCTTTCATTGATGATTACTCACGATACATGTACCTCTACTTGCTTCATAATAAAAATGAAGCATTAGATGCCTTTAAGGTATTTAAGGCCGAAGTAGAGAAACAATGTGGAAAGCAAATCAAGATCGTGAGAACTGATAGAGGCGAAGAATATTATGGTAGATACACCGAGGATGGACAAGCACCTGGACCATTTGCGAAGTTTCTTCAAGAGCATGAGATAGTTGCCCAATACACCATGCCTAGTTCTTCGGACTAGAATGGTGTAGCAGAAAGAAGAAATCGAACTTTAATGGACATGGTGAGGAGTATGCATAGTAACTCCAAGCTTCCTAAATTCTTGTGGATTGAAGCTCTTAAAATAGTAGTGTATATATTAAACCGAGTTCCAACGAAGGTTGTCCCAAAGACACCATTTGAATTATGGAAAGGTTGGAAACCGAGTTTGTGACATATATGCGTTTGGGGATGCTCGTCTGAAGTAAGAGTTTACAACCCACAAGAGAATAAGCTAGACCCAAAGACCGTTAGTGGGTATTTCATTGGATATGCCGAAAGGTCTAAAGGGTATAGGTTCTACTGTCCATCTCATGGTACTAGGATTGTGGAATCAAGAAATGCAAAGTTTCTTGAGAATGACTTGATTAGTGGGAGCAACCAATTCCAGGAAATTCTTCCTGAGAAGAATCATACTGATGCTCAACCTTCCACTTCAAGTGACAGATTGATTGTCATTCATAATATCCCTCAAGTTCAACCGGGCATCGGACAACCAATCGATGAAGTTCCACAAACTGATGACGATAATCCAGCAGATCAAGTTGTTCAAGAATTGCTAGAAGTTGTTGAACAACTGGTCGAGCAACATAATTCCCAGGATAATGTTGAAGCGACATTAAGGAGATCTACTAGAACAAGGAAATCAGCGATACCTAGTGATTACATTGTGTATCTGCAAGAATCAGACTACAACATTGGAGCCGAAAATGATCCTAAAATGTTTTCACAAGCTATGAGTTGGAAAGAATCAAATTTATGGTACGATGCCATGAAAGACGAGATGAATTCTAGGCATCTAACGGGGTCTTGGATCTTGTTGAGTTACCTAATGGTGCAAAAGCCATAGGATGTAAATGGGTTTTTAAAACAAAGAAACACTCATTAGGCAACATTGAAAGATATAAAGCAAGACTTGTTGCCAAAGGATTCACTGAAAAGGAAGGAATCGATTACAAGGAGATGTTCTCTCCTGTATCTAAGAAAGATTCACTTCGTATATTATGGCATTAGTTGCGAATTTTGATTCGAGTTGCAACAAATGGATTTGAAAACGGCCTTTCTCAATGGAGAACTAGAGGAAGAGGTTTACATGAAACAACCAGAAGGATTTTCCTCTAGTAATGGTAAGCAATTGGTCTGCAAGCTCAAGAAATCCATATATGGATTGAAGCAAGCCTCCCGGCAGCGGTATTTAAAATTTCATGACGTTATCTCCTCATTTGGATTTGTAGAAAACATTATGGATCAATATACATACTAGAAGGTCAGTGGGAGTAAGATTTGTTTCCTTATCCTGTTTGTGGATGATATTTTACTTGCAACCAATGATAGGGGTTTGCTATATGAGGTGAAACAATTCCTCTCTGAAAACTTTGATATGAAGGATATGGGTGATGCGTCTTATGTCATTGGCATTAAGATACATAGAGACAAATTTCGAGGTATTTTAGGTTTGTCTCAAGAGACCTATATCAACAAGGTTTTAGAGAGATTTCGGATGAAAGATTGTTCACCAAGTGTAGCTCCCGTTGTGAAGGGTGATAGATTCAATTTGGATCAATGCCCTAAAAATGATCTTGAAAGGGAACAAATGAAGAACATTCATTATGCTTCTGTAGTTGGGAGCTTGATGTATGCCCAGGTCTGCACAAGACCTGACATTGCATTTGTTGTGGGGATGTTAGGCAGATATCAGAGTAATCCAGGTATGGACCACTGGAAAGCTGCAAAGAAAGTGTTGAGGTACCTTTAAGGGACCAAGGATTACATGCTTATGTACAGACGGACTGATAGTTTGGAAGTGATTGGCTACTCTGATTCGGACTTCGCTGGCTGTGTTGATTCGCGAAAATCAATATCAGGATACATCTTTACGTTTGTTGGTGGATCTGTATTGACACCAAAAAAGTCAATCTGTCTCCCCAACATCAGAAGCCTCGTGAAGCTGCATCTTGCTATAAAACAGGCAAGGCTACTTCAAGCATCAGATCTTATCAAAATCAGACAGAAACTGAGAGATCTTTCAAGGCAGCCAAAAGAGGGGTACACCTGAGGTTTCGGGCCATTCCGACATCGTTTGGCCCCACTTCACTGCTCCGATAGCTAAACAAGCGCTCCCGGCGGCGACATCATCGAAGACACCAAAACTTCAATCAGAGCCTACAGATGACTCCAGAATGTCTCCAAAGGGCTCCATGCCAAATTTCAAGTCAAACCGACAATGTTTGACCCTCCATCAACGCACGAGCAGCGAAATCAAGCCTCCCTGCGGCGGGAACCACAGAAGCCATCACTCATCAAACAAAGTACATGAGTGGCTTCAACATGCTTCCAAGAGGCTGCACGTCAAATTTCAGGTCATTCCGACAACATTTGACCAGGTTTCGATGCTCCGAGAGAAAATCAAGCCTACCGGCGGCGGAGCAACCCGGGACCATGACGTCCAAAACGGAGCTGATGGAACGTCTCAAAATGACTCCAATAGGCTTCCCGTCAAATTTCAGGTCAATCGGACATCGTTTGACCACATATCAAAGCTCGGCATTTTCCCCGTAGCAAAATCAAGTCAAGCATCGATGGGACCCCAAACGGCTTCAAAACTCAAATAAAAGCCATGGTTGGTCCTATCCACTGCTCAAGAAGCTTCACCTCAATTTTCAGGTCATTCCGACATCGTTTGACCAAGTTTCGACGCTTGACGGAAAATCGGCTACAAAGTCTTCGGCTTTCCCGAAAAATGGGAAACTTTGTGCTCCGATTCCGCACAGGTTCTCGTCAAGATTTCTCCAAGAAAATCAAGTCAACAATTAAGGAAAAATGTCAAGAAAAATACAGAAGAAAAAAGGAATGAAAAGGACGGAAAAACGTCCGAAAAGCCCTATGGTCGTCGGCGACCTTGGCCCAGGGTCGCCGGCGACCATGGCCCAGGGTCGCCGGCGACCCTGGGTGCATGGTTGCCCGGCAACCCTGCAAATCCGGGTCACCGGATTTTGCACCAAAATGCCCGATTTTCGATTCTTTTCGCGTTTTGGGTGTTCCTGCCTCTATGATTTTCTGAAAATCCAATGTTTGATGCTTGAAAATGACTGATCTTCGTCGACATCTCGGATCCACCATCAAAAGCATGAAATCATCACCGATCGCTCCAAGATCGCCAACCGGCTGACCAAGAAAATACACTTTCTGCCCGACCGATCGTAAAATCGACAAGACAGATGTCACCAGCACACCAACATCAATCAATGTCTGAGATTGCACTGCAATCCGACATCAAACAATGTGTGGATCCACCTGTGATGATCGCAAGAAGAATCTCAAAAGACACGGCGCGGCCCGCGACTCTTCACATGCCGTGGCGACCACTTAATGTTGTTAATTAACCCATTTATGACAAATTAAAGCGGTCATTAACTCATTATTTTGGACGGCCCAATCAGATTCAAGCATTTGGGAGTTACAAATCCAAGCAATCATGGCATTAAACCCATGAAACTCCCATCATCATGAAGCATAAAAGCAATTAAAAGCCCACTACCTTCATCGGCCAATCACAAGCCATGAAATAGGAGTTACAAAATCAATTTGTAACTCCTCATCAATGCTCTCATCATGGCTATCAATGCCCATAACCACTCCATGGCTACCAAAAGCCTATAAAAGGAGATCCATTTCCAAGAGAGAGAGGATCATCATCGGGATCATCGACATCTATCGACTTGAAATTCTGCACTTCTCCCAAAGAAATCCAGACGAAGTCCTGCTGCTCTGCTGCAAAGAACACCACAAGGTGATCAAAGTCCCTTGGGGGGGCCACCCCCCCCCCCCCCCCCCCCCCCCAAGGTCACCTCCTTCTCCAAGATGGCCTAAACGAGGATTTTCAGCCCATTTACTCGGTTTTTCATTGGATATAGAACCTTCTCTTGGTCCTTGTCCTTTAAAAAACTGAGGTTAGGAGCCAAGCCAAAGAATCAAAGCATCAACCGTTCTCATTTGAAAGACGATGGCGAAGTCCATACATGACTTTTGACCGTCGATCTCAACGTGTCCCCACAATCTCTTGAGAATTTAGATCCCTTTTCTTACTTTCTATGGTAGTTTGTATTTCTTAAAGAGACAAAAGGAAATCACAATTCTTGTCTTTCACATTTGATGAGTTTTGTAAAATCGCCTTTCACGGCAAAATCACCTTTCACGGCAAACAAACAAAAACGCCTCCTACGGCATTCTAAAGAAAACAAACTTGTCTCTTTTCTTAATATTTATGCAATTTGAAAAGTTAGAAAAAAGGATTGATTTCCTTTCCACTTGCGAAGGTGAATCTCCGGATTATCACCATTCCAAATTCCAAGTAGAAAGTAAATCTGGCATACCCGTAAAAAAATGTTGATGCCCGAGATTTTCCCTCCTCCGCTGAGACCCAGGTCAGCCCCCGGGGTGCGGAAGGAGAGGACGGAAGATAGTTTTCTGGTCCATCAAGTTAGCATACCTGGTGGGACCCGTTGACTTAAGAACGTGATGCTTTGATCCCTTGGCTCCTTTCTAGTTGGTGGCCTATGTTGCATTTTGCATCTAAAAAAAAAAACATGAGATGGGATTTCAATTGTTCTTTTTCACTTAAAAAAAAAAAAAAAACAAATCTGATCTCTTTTTCTGAAAAACTCAACTTTGAGAAATTTTGATCTTTACCCTCTTCGAACTTGATAGCTCACAGAAATGTTCGCAGCTATCGTTCATATCGGGGATTGGGCCATCTTTTCTCTTTGATGAGTCCAACTAGGATTGTTGACACCAAAAAAGTCACTATGTCTCCTCAACATCAAGAAGCCTCGTGAAGCTGCATCCTGCTATAAAACAGGCAAGGCTACTTCAAGCATCAGATCTTATCAGAATCAGATAGAAACTGAGAGATCTTTCAAGACAGCTAAAAGAGGGGTACACCTGAGGTTTCGGGCCATTCCGACATCGTTTGGCCCCACTTCACTACTCCGACAGCTAAACAAGCGCTCCCGGCAGCGACATCATCAAAGACACCAAAACTTTGATCAGAGCCTACGGATGACTCCAGAATGTCTCCAAAGGGCTTCATGCCAAATTTCAAGTCAAATCGACAATGTTTGACCTTCCATCAACGCTCGGGTAGCAAAATCAAGCCTCCCGGCGGCGGGAACCACAGAAGCCATCACTCATCAAACAAAATACGAGAGTGGCTTCAACATGCCTCCAAAAGGCTGCACGTCGAATTTCAGGTCATTCCGACAACGTTTGACCAGGTTTTGATGCTCTGAGAGAAAATCAAGCCTACCGGCGACAGAGCATCCTGGGACCATGACATCCAAAACGGAGCTGATGGAACGTCTCAAAATGACTCCGATAGGCTCCCTGTCAAATTTCAGGTCAATCGGACATCGTTTGACCACATATCAAAGCTCGATATTTTCCCCGCAGCAAAATCAAGTCAAGCATCGATGGGACCCCAAACGGCTTCAAAACTCAAATAAAAGCCCATGGTTGGTCCTATCCACTGCTCAAGAAGCTTTACCTCAATTTTCAGGTCATTCCGACATCGTTTGACCTAGTTTCGACTCTTGACGGAAAATCGGCTACAAAGTCTTCGGCTTTCCCGAAAAATGGGAAACTTTGTGCTCCGATTTCGCGCGGGTTCTCGTCAAGTTTTCTCCAAGAAAATGAAGTCAATAATTGAGGAAAAATGTCAAGAAAAATACAGAAGAAAAAAAGAACGAAAAAGACGCAAAATCGGCCGAAAACGAAGCTCGGCGACCAAAAGGCAAAAAACCCTAAGGTCGCCGGCGACCCTGGCCCAAGGTCGCCGCGACCCTGGGTGCATGGTCGCCTAGCGACCCTGCAAATCCGGGTCGCCGGATTTTGCACCAAATTGATCGTTTTTCGATCATTTTCGCGTTTCGAGTGTTCCTGCCTCTGTGATTTTCTAAAAATCCAATGTTTGATGCTTGAAAACGACTGATCTTCGTCGACATCTCGGATCCGTCGTCAAAAGCATGAAATCATCACCGATCGCCTCAAGATCGCCAACCGGCTGACCAAGAAAGTGCACTTTCTGTCCGACCGATCGTGAAATCGACAAGATAGATGTCACTGGCCCACCAACATCAATCAATGTCTGACATTGCACTGCAATCCGACATCAAACAATGCGTGGATCCACCTGTGATGATCTCAAGAAGAATCTAAAAAGGCGCAGCGTGGCCCGCGACTCTTTACATGCCTGGGCGACCACTTAATGACGTTAATTGACCTGTTTATGAAAACTTAATCCGGTCATTAACTCATTATTTTGGACGGCCCAATCAGATTCAAGCATTTGGGAGTTACAAATCCAAGCAATCATGGCATTAAACCCATGAAACTCCCATCATCATGAAGCTTAAAGGGAATTAAATGCTCACTACCTTCATCGGCCAATCACAAGCCATGAAAAAGGAGTTACAAAATCAACTTATAACTCCTCATCAATTCTTTCATCATGGCCATCAATGCCAATAAACACCTCATGGCTACCAAAAGCCTATAAAAGGAGGTCCATTCCAAGAAGAATGCATGATGAAAATAGATCCCAAGTGCAAGCTCTGAAAATCTAGAAAATCCAAGAGAGAGACGAAGTCCTGCTACTTTGCTCCCGGAAGCACCACAAGGTGATCAACATCCCTTGGGGGGCCACCCCCCCCCAAGGTCACCTCCTTCTCCAACATGGCCTAAACGCGGCTTTTCAGCCCGTTTACTCGGTTTTTCATTGGATATAGGACCTTCTCTTGGTCCTTGTCCTTTAAAAAACTGAGGTTAGGAGCCAAGCCAAAGAATCAAAGCATCACATGTTCTCATTTGAAGGACGATGGCGAAGTCCATACATGACTTGCGACCGTCGATCTCAACGTGTCCCCACAATCTCCAGAGAAGTTAGATCCCTTTTCTTACTTTTCTATTGTAGTTTGTATTTCCTAAAGAGACAAAAAGAAATCACAATTCTTGTCTTTCACATTTGATGAGTTTTGTAAAATGGCCTTTCACGGCAAAAACGCCTTTTACGGCAAACAAACAAAAACTCCTCCTACGGCATTCTTAAAAAACAAACTTGTCTCTTTTCATAATATTTATGCAATTTGAAAAGTTAGAAAAAACGATTGATTTCCTTTCCACTTGTGAAGGTGAATCTCCGGATTATCACCATTCTAAATTCCAAGTAAAAAGTAAATCTGGCATACCCGTACAAAAATGTTGATGCCCGAGATTTTCCCTCCTCTGCCGAGACCCAGGTCAGCCCCCGGGGTGTGGAAGGAGAGGACGGAAGATTTCTTTCGGGTCCATCAGGGATTTCAAAAAAAAAAAAAAAAACACCTTCATTTCAAATTAAAAAAAAAAATGATCTCTCTTTCTCAAGATTCAACTTTGAGAAATTTTGATCCTCTCCTCTTTGAACTTGATAACTCATAGAAATGTTTGCAGCTATCGTTCATATTAGGGATTGGGCCATCTTTTCTCTTTGATGAGTCCAATTGGGATTTCAAAAAAAAAATTATATTTTTAAAAAAAAAATCAGTTTTCTTTCTTTTGGGCTCAAAATTGAGAAATCTTGGTTCTTTCCCTTTTGGATTTGACGCTCGCAAAAATGTTGAGTTGTGGTTCGGATTGGAACACTACTTGTTCTCTTTGATGAGTTCATTAGAAATCTTTCAAAACAAAAAAAAAAAAACACTAAGGTTGCATCAATTGCGCTCTTTGACTAAAGTGGATTCAAGAAAAGCCTTGTCCAGAGTGTGGAGACAGCTAGACTGTTCGAGGCAAGGGTCCTCCAAACGGGTTCATTAAGTAATCCTACCCTTACCTGGGGGCTGATCTATCTACTAAGGTTTCATAAGATTGAATTGGAAACCTATGTGCATTTTTTTTTTTAAAAAAAAAAAAGAAAGAAAAATTTCCCGTCATTTTATAGTTCAGAATTGAGAAATCCTGGTTCTTTCCCTTTCAGATTTAACGCTCAAAGAAATGTTGAGTTGTGGTTCGGATTGGAACGCCATTTGCTCTCTTTGATGAATTTAATCTTGACCTTTCAAAAAAAAAAAACTTCCGTCAATACTGAATTCAGAATTGAAAAATCTTGGTTCTTTCCCTTTCAGATTTAACGCTCGCAGAAATGTTGAGTTGTGGTTCGGATTGGAACGCCATTTGCTCTCTTTGATGAATTCTATCTTGACCCTTCAAAAAAAAAAAAAAAAAAACTCCCGTCATTATTGGATTCACATCCGAGAAATCTGGTTCCTTCCCTTCTGAATTTAGCGCTCGCAGAAATGTTGAGCCTTCGTTCGGATTGGAACACCATTTGCTCTCCTTTATGAATCCAAATTTGCCCTTTAAAAAAAATCCCATCTCGTGTCCTTCCCAAGGATGCGATTTGCAACATTTGTGCCTAGCGGTGCTAGTACGCCCTTTCGGATCTACTGTATTCGCGACCGACCCATTTGTATCTCCAACCTTATATCATTTTACCTCGAGTGAGCCTTGCTTCTCGGTAATTTGAATTAAGGTCTACAATTGTTTCTAGCAATCACTGGTACGCTCACTCTGAGCCTACCATACTTGCATTTTAGAACAATTGTATCCTCTATGGCTTTTTGCCTTCTTCATCGTCCTTGGGCTGGGCCATGTCCCCTCAAGTGATTTGAAAAGAAAAAACCATAGTTGTTCTCCATTTACGATCACCATATTCTTGTGATTACTAATGGATTTGGTCTTGTTTCAGAAGTTTTCCAAAACTAACAATGACAGCTTCATTAACCATCACTTTCGATGAGAACAAGTACCAACTTATGCTTCAAGACAAGCAAAACAAGCATAAGCGCCCTGCCAGTTGCCGAAGCGTCATCTCCCTCGACAACTCTCCAAACACCGGGTCAACTTCAACTCCCCGGACCATCATCTTCGGGTCGCTGGGACCATTCCCACTCCCCATAGAAGACACTGTACCTGCCAAGAAGCAGAAAACCGCCCCGCAACGTGTCACTAACATGGCACCAAGGGCGAACACCAAGAAGCCTGAAGCCCGTGGCGTTCCCACAAAGCTTCAACCCACAAGAAACTAGGTTTACCCCAAAACCTGGTCACCGAGATCTTCACCAAAGCAACGGAGGTCTCGAACATCTACAAAGCCAGCATACCTGGCCCCTCTCAAGGAGAATCAGTTCTACCCTCTCTCTTACATGAAAGAGGAGAGACCTACCCTCTACCCAAAAAACAAACAAAATCATCATGAGCCGGCTTGCTCCTACAAGCCCAAAATCAAATCCTGCATCGTTAGGCCTATGCAAAAATATGCTGAAGCCTGCACTCCCGTGAGTCGACCCTTCATCTCAACAGGGGCCGCACTCGCAAAATTCAAGTCTTCATTACGACAGACAAAGGACCGCATCCAAATTCTGTCCTTGCCCAGCTTCAAAGAAGACAAACTCGGCTGCTGCGCACAAGGGACTACATCCTTCATCGCCAGAACCCAGCCAGAGCTGACTAAAGCTCAAATTGCTCATCGTATGCGTCGCCGCACTGCATATCGACAAAAAAGACTCGAGAAACAAAGAACCCAGCGTTCTCCATGTCTCAAACAAATGGGTCGAAAAAGAAAGACCCAACCAATTCATTGCTGTCCATATGATTGGCAAAACCAGAAAACGCCAGAAGTCAGCAACCAAAATCAGTGTTAGACGTCCGGTGACTCGCAGCGTCTCCCGGACACGAACACATCTAGAAGAATCCTCCACTCCTCTAAGCCAAGGACACCGGAGTAATCACTCCTCAGATTTTTCATCCAGGAGAATGAGCCCCAGCTCATTCACCAGGACGATTTCTTCGTTCGAATCCCGAGGGATGAATGTCTTGGCTACAAGTTCTGAGCCACCTCCACAACATGATGATGTAACTTCACGCATCCAGCAGTTGGAGCAAGGGCAACAGAGAATTGAGGCTTTGATGGAAAACCTCATTCTCACTTTACAGCATCCGCCACCTAACAACGAAACCCCTCCGAATCATGAAAATTATGAGGGCAATGCAGAAAACAATGAGTCTCGCGCCCTTACCAGAAAGGATGTGGACGATATCCTCGCCAAAGAAAAAGAAGAGGATACATTGAAGGAACATGGGATCAAGCCACCCTACCCTCTATAGATGGACTCGGTTCCGTTCCCTGCAAAATTCAAACAACCTACTCTCTAGACATATACTGGGAAAGGTTCAGCCAGATAGCATGTCATCCACTTCAAGATCCTGACGGGAGCTATTGCGGATCAAGATGCCCTCAAGATTTGCCTCTTTGCAAGTACCGTAAAAGGTACAGCCTTTGATTGGTACTCCACTCTGCCGGAGAACTCCATCCAGAACTGGGCTATGCTAGAGACACGCTTCCTGACCCACTTCCAAGGTGAGGATCATCCTGTTACTATGGCTCAACTCTGCAGCCTAAAACAGGGAGAGAATGAGTCAACATACGACTTCATTCACAAGTGGAAGGCAATGGCGTAACAATGCTCAGATGTACTGCAACAAGCGTCGCTAGTCGACATCTGCCGTAACAATATGAGAGCAAAAATTCGCTCCATGATCATCGGCAACAAATCAAAGAACCTGGGGGAACTCCTCGAAGCTTCCATAGAAGCTGAAATGGTGATCAAAGAGCTGAACAGTCAGAAATCATCAAAGAAAGAGCCGACTGCTGTTACAACCTCAAAACCAAAGGAAAAGGAGGTTCTCAATGTGCAGACTAAATCAACTCCTCAGCAGCCAAAGAAACCTGAAAACAAAACTGCAGGTAAAAGACCTGAACTCTCTGATGCCTTCAAAAAACGTGTAGAAAAGAAATATCTGTTCGATGAAGATGTTGAAGAAATCTTTGAAGCTCTCTTAGCAAATGGCAAACTCATTTTGCCAGAGCCCAAAAGACCAGGAGATGTTGGCAAAACCAATGATCCCCGATACTGTCCATACCATCAGATGATCTCACATCCTCTCAATCAATGCTTCGTTGTGAGAGAGAAGATCAATGAGATGTGGAAAAACGGAGTCATAACCTTTGATAAAAACTATGGCCCCATCTCTGTCAACATGGTGTCGTGTCGGTAAACTTCAAAGTCACTGAAGGAGAAGATCACTACTTCATTCAAGGTGATAAAAATGGCTCAAGCGTCCCAAGAACTGGTTTCCTATCCAACATCAGATGGACAACCTATATGGGTGCATCCTGATCTCCTAAAAGATGAAAATTGGGAGATCGTCAAAACAAAGCCGACCGCTCAGCAGCGAAGGCAAGCCAAGAGACAACTCCGCAAGCTCAAACAGCAGCAGAAGTCTCAACCACAACAAAAAGTCCTTGAAAAGGCAGAAACCTCTTCCACTGCTTCACTAGGGGCGACGGAAGAATCCCTTCCCAAAACTTCAAAGGCGGTAAGAAAATTCACCCTTGATGATTTCATACCACCTCAATACAAAAAAGAAACTGTGCAGGGGGCATCATACTCCTGCAATTCGGTAGTTAGATTCTCCATGAATGGATACGAGTCCAGTGATACTGCCAGTGATATCGATGAGTGGGAAGAATCCCTTGAAACAAGAGAATACCTCTCCGACGAGGAATGGATTCCCGAGTCTCATCTTATGCCAGTAATCTGGTATAACCCATTACAGCCACAAGGATCCTGGTCCGATGATGAAGAAGACCAGGACCATGTTCAAGAAAATGCTGTCGATCCAGCACCAACCAATGCTCCGGTGGAACCCAACATTGGTGAACCACGAGGAGCGAGTAATGAAGAAGATTTGGCTCCTATGCCTGATCTTAAGGAATATGCAAGAATCTTGCAACATCTTGCCACAGAGCAGGAATAGGATCGCATCAATGATCTTCGTCATGATCCAGAACTGGAACTCCCTGAAAATCAACGGGAACTTTCTCCCTTAACTCCTGAAAATGGAGAAACCAATTGGATCGATGATCCTCTTACATCTAAGGATGAGTCCGATTCCCAACAATCTGCACTGGGGGCATCTCCTGTCCGGATGACTTGCAATGCGATAGCTCAAGACGATAGTGCCTCTGAAGCTTCCGAAGACACGTACACCGCAACCAGTAATGTATCATCCGGAGCTACATCTTCTCAGGTGACTTCCACTAAGATATCGTCCTCTCAGCCCTCGTCTCCTGAAGCTGTGACATCAAAGCATACCTCACAAAACCTCCAGTACTGGTGGCCCCCACAACTGGGAAACCATTTATCTTGTACACAAGAGCTCTCGACCACTCTTTGGGTGCTCTGCTCGCACAAAAAAACGACAACGGAAAAGAAGCTGCTCTATATTACCTTAGCCGCATGTTGGTAGGTGCAGAGCATCGCTACTCCCCAGTCGAAAAAGAATGCCTTACAGTGATGTTTGCCGTACAAAAGCTACGTCACTAACTGCTGTCGAACACAGTCTACCTGATTTCGAGGATCAACCTCTTAAAGGCCCTTGTCACAAAAGCAGGTTCTCTCAATGCCTGACTGGCAAAATGGTCCATTCTTCTATCACAATTTGATATTAAGTATGTACCACAAAAACCAATCAAAGGCTAAGCTCTAGCAGACTTCCTCGCAGAGCATCCATTGCCTAAAGATTCTGCACTCAGGGATGATCTCCCGGACGAATTTGTCTACAACATGGAAACTTCCTTATCAAATGCTTCCTACGACATGTACTTTGACGGTGCAACCAGGACAAATGAAAAAGGAAAGCAAATATCGGGAATCGACATCCTCTTTGTCAACCCCGACAAATACATGATTCCACACGCCTTCTCGCTACTGGAACCATGTTCAAACAATGCAGCTGAGTACCAAGCCCTGATTATAGGATTGGAACTCGCCCTCGAATCTGGCATCACCATGTTGGAAGCTTTTGGGGACTCTCAACTGATCGTCAACCAGATGAATCAGAAATATGAAGTCAAGAAGCCTGATTTGCTACCTTACTACAATAAGGCGCAGTCGCTTTGACAAAAATTCAACATCTGCCATATCACCCACATCCTTAAACGTGAAAACATCCGTGCAGATGCCCTGGCCGGACTCGCCACATCCATGGCAATCCAAGAAGGGAAAAACATGCAAGTCACAGTGTGTCAAAGAAGGATTCTCCCTCCTCTCAACACACACCAAGCAGTTGCTAAATGCCACCAAGTGGTTGGAAGTCGGATGTCCATCTTCAAACCTCCGATCGGCGACTGGAGAGATCCATTCATTGATTACATCATGTTCGGAATCCTACCTGAAGATCCAAAAGAGTGGGTAAGCATCCAAAGACGTGCCCCAAACTTTCATTTGGATATACCTTAAAAAACACTTTACAGAAAATCCTTCAATGGAGTACTCCTACGCTGCTTGTCACAACAAGAGGCTAAGGAAACTCTCAAAGAAGTGCATGCTGGTCTTTGTGGAGCCCATCAGGCTGGCCCTAAGCTCTACAACCAAATAAAAAGGCTAGGTTATTATTGGCCTACCATGGTAGCTGATGCAATGCAATTTGCCAAGCGCTGCCAAAAATGCCAAATTCGTGGAGACTATGTCCACATGCCTCCAGAATGGCTACATCCAACAGCAATCTCATGGCCTTTCGAAGCCTGGGGTATGGACATCATAGGGCCTATCTCTCCCCCATCAAGCAAAGGTCATCGCTTCATCTTCGCCGCTACGGATTATTTCTCCAAGTGGTCGGAAGCATTTGCGCTCAGCGAAATGAAGACTTCATCAGTCCTTCAGTTCTTGTGCACCAACATTATTTGTCGCTTCGGCATACCTAAAAGATTCGTCCATGATAACGGACCACAATTCCGCGATCACCGATTCTACAGGTTCTGCGACAAGTACAAAATCCAAAGTTGTCCTTCGACTCCATATAATCCAGCAGCGAACGGACTAGCAGAAGCCTTCAACAAGACACTCTGCAAAATTCTCAAAAAAATCGTCTTTAGTGACAAAAGATACTGGGGCGACAAACTACCAGAAGCCTTGTGGGCCTATCGAACCACCGTTCGAGGACCAACCCATAGCACACCATTCTCTTTGGTCTATGGATGCGAAGCTGTTGTCCCTTTGGAAGTACAAATTCCTTCCTTAAGGGTATCTTTGCAAAATGACATGACGCAAAAAAGCAATGTCAAATTGAGACTCCAAGAGCTGGATAATCTCGATGAAAGACGACTTGAAGCTCTACAAAGCATTGAGTTGTACCAAGTGATGGAAACCGCGATTCAGATCTGAAACTTCTCTTATAGAGACAACTATGGCTGATACAAAGCATGACAGATTTTAAAAAATCTGATTTCTGCACTATGCAGCGGAAATCAACCATAAAGAATCGCGTAGAAACTCCATGAAATCATAATCAACATGTGTCTAATTAATAGGAGATTATAGAAGACTATTACCTCAAAGATTTGCAAGCTTTAAACCTCTGAAAATCTGATGCAAAAGGGACAAGATCAGGTTTACAATCAGCTACTATGCTGCAGGAATTTCTGCAGGAATTATTCTTCTTCTAATCTTCTCCTCTATCTCACTTCCAAATCTGATTGGCTAAGGTGGTGGAACCTTAATCTAGGTTTTGAGATGAGTTTCTAGAATCATATGTGATGGAAATCTCCTCAAGAAAGAAGAGAAACTAGGGCTGGACGTTTTTGGGGCTTCTTGTGGTTTTAAGGTGATTCACGCCCAAGGTGGGTCTCCCCTTATATAGATTTGCAACTAAGTTTCCTTGCACACTAAGTAGTCTCTTTTCTAATTCTCTTGGAATTACTAAAAAGAAATAGTAACCCTTAAGATTACAACTCCTTTCTAGATCCATTCCAAATTAGAAAAGGAAACTAACTATGAGCATCCCTTAAACTTAGCAATTAGTAATCCTAGTTGTACAACACTTACTAATCTCAAGTTTCTAATAAAAAGGAAACTTTATTATAGGAATACTTATCCAAGGAGGAGTCCAACCTTCCAAGTAGAGAGACCTACTCAAAGTTGGAGACCCCACACTAAGAAATCCCTATGTTGGACGTCCCACATGCTATGGCCCACACAATGTCCCACATGTCCATAATTTGTCTAGAATTAAATTCATGTATGCCATCAAGGCCTATTTGAATTTAAATTCAAAATTATTTTTCCATAAAATAATTCAACCTCATCTCCTAATCAAATTAGGAAACCATGCCAATAAAGGAAAGTGACTAGAGAAGGGACCAAAAGACATATTTGCCCTTGGCTCCCAAAATGACCAAAATGTCCATGCTAAACCCATAGCAACATTAAGACCATTTTAACCTTAACTCATTCCACTAGAGAGTTATGGTTGCACTCCAGGGACAAATATTAAGTAAGAAATAAGCTTGTCATAAAATGACTGTTGTCTCCGACCTACCAAGTGCAATGACCTAAATGCCCCTCTATGTAACATCCTCAATCGAGTCAGGTTATCCGATGTACTATCAACCTTCTCGATTAAATCTCAAGCCTTAGAACTTCATATCCATGACTTAATCATCATCCTGATATTATTCTCTTGATCCAGGGAGCGACCCACAAGTTCAATATCAATATGGAACATCCATATACTAAGATCTTAGATTTTGATGATCAATCGGATAATTCTAAGGGGACGATCAATCCATCAGTAGATGGCATAGATTCTATATTGCATTTGCATGTCCCAACTGATCGAGCCCGAGTACCTAACTCACAGAGCTGTTGACCCATGAAGAGAATCTCACCCATAGTGAATTAAAGCACAAGAACTTGACTTCGTCAGTTCATCCACAAATGCTCAAGATTAAGAGCACCGGTCACTTAGTAGCATGAGGTGATTTGATCTCTCTCTTTGATAGTACTATTATAGAGATCACACCTACAATGGTCCTGTTCAATGCATGACACATGCACTAATGAGATGGATCCGGGAATGCCCTCCCGTGACTTAGGTATGTCACCCTATATAGGAGAGTATCTCATTATAACTTATACCAAGATGAAGTGCCCAACTCCATCTTTCAGTTATGAACAAATCTGTTGTTTCCAATATCCATGAATCAGACCTATCTGTGTGAAGCCACTTCACACCTGATTCAATTATTAGAAAACAATGGGCCTTACACACAACCATACATATACACATGTTTATAGAGAAAGAATCATTTCAATATATATAACCAATAAATATCCAGTAACAGAGAGAAAAATGCAGCTAGTGGGCTTTAGGGCATACACCAATCCCAACAAACTCCCACTTGCACTAAAGATCACTACTTCCAAACCTAACTCCCATAGACTCAACATGAGAAGTAAAGACTTTCTCAGTAAGAGTCTTAGTAAATGGGTCTGCTAAGTTATTAGCTGAGGCAATTTGCTCCACAACTATTTCTCCATTCTGAACGAATTCCCGGATCAAGTGGTACTTTCTCTGAATGTGCTTGCCTTTCTTGTGATTCCGGGGCTCTTTACACTGTGCTATCGAACCTGTGTTGTCGCAGTGCATGACAATCGGTTTTTCTGCTGCAGAAACAACTCCTAATTCCAAAAGGAATTTCCTGAGCCATACTGCTTCCTTTGCAGCTTCCGCTGCCGCCACATACTCTGCTTCCATGGTAGAGTCAGCAATACAATCTTGCTTAACACTTCTCCATGAAATAGCCCCTCCCAATAGAGTAAAAACATATCCTGAGGTTGACTTTCTGGCATCCGTATCTGATTAGAAATCTGAGTCTGTATACGCCAAAGGCGTTAAATCATCTGCTCGATAAGTCAACATATAATCTTTCGTTCTCCGAAGATACTTGAATATATGTTTCACAGCTGTCCAATGCATAGGTCCAGGGTTTGACTGATATCTGCTAACCATGCCGACGGCAAAGCAAATATCTGGTCTAGTACATAACATAGCATACATGAGACTTCCAACAGCTGAAGCATATGGAACTCTCTTCATGTTCTCTATCTCATCAGGTGTCTTAGGACATTGATCTCGAGATAGTGGTAGTCCATGTCTAGAAGGTAGCAAGCCCTTCTTGGAGTCATGCATGTTAAACTTGACCAATATCTTCTCAATATATGAAGATTGGGATAAGGCTAACATCTTATTCTTGCGATCTCGCAGGAGCTTGATCCCTAAGATGTAGCTTGCCTCACCCAAATCCTTCATCTGAAATTGAGATGATAACCAAACCTTTGTGGATGATAGTGCACCTACATCGTTTCCAATGAGCAATATGTCATCTACATATAGGACCAAAAATATGACTGCATTACCACTTCCTTTCTTATACACACATGGTTCATCAATGTTTTGATTAAAGCCAAAAGTTTTGACTGCCTGATCAAACTTGATGTTCCATGCCCTAGATGCTTGCTTAAGTCCATAAATGGACTTTTTAAGTTTACAGACCATGTTCTCTTGGCTACTAGCAATGAAACCTTCTGGTTGCATCATATAGATGCATTCGTCAAGACTTCCATTAAGAAAAGCTGTCTTGACATCCATTTGCCATATCTCGTAGTCATAATGACATGCGATGGCTAAGAGAATCCTTATGGACTTGAGCATAGCCACTGGTGAAAAGGTTTCCTCATAATCGATACCCTCTTTCTGAGTATATCCTTTCGCCACCAGTCTTGCTTTGAAGGTTTCCACCTTCCCGTCCACTCCTCTCTTCCTCTTGTAAATCCACTTGCATCCTATGGGTTTGATCCCTTCAGGTGCATTTACAAGTTCCCAGACTTGATTGGAATACATGGAATCCAATTCAAATTTCATTGCTTGCTGCCACATGTCAGCATCTATATCCGTTACTGCTTCATCGTAACTAGTAGGATCCTCAACCATATCCTCAGAGTCTGTCTTTAAAGACACTCCTAGATATCTATCTGGTTGTCTAGGAATTCTCCCACTACGACGAGGCTCCGGAGTGTTTAAAGGAATATCCGGTCCATCTACTGTTGCAGGATCTGGTACAGATGTTATAGGGGATTCTGGAAGAATCTCCTCAAGAGTTTCTGTACTACTAAGCTCTTGATGCATCATACAATCATCCTCTAAGTATCTAGCATGAGTGCTGATGAGCACTTTTTGCTCCTTTGGATGATAAAAGATGCCACCTCTAGTTCCCTTAGGATACCCAATGAAGTAGCACATTTCCGATCTGGGTTCTAGCTTGGTAGCTTTATCATTCAGTACATAAGCTGGACAACCCCAAATGTGGATATGTCTTAAACTAGGTTTTCGACCTGTCCACATTTCTTGCGGTGTCCTAGGTACTGACTTAGATGGTACCAGATTTAAAATGTATGCTGCTGCTTCTAAGGCATATCCCCAAAAAGATATAGGTAGGGTTGCATGACTCATCATGGACCTTACCATATCAAGAAGAGTACGGTTTCTTCTCTCTGCTACACCATTTTGCTGGGGTGTACCCGGTGCAGACAACTGAGACACAATCCCTTGTTGTGTGAGGTACTCCTTGAACTCACCTAGGAGGTATTCGCCACCTCGATCAGATCGAAGGGCTTTGATATGTTTCCCTAGTTGTAACTCCGCCTCAGCCTTGAATTGTTTGAACTTATCAAACGCCTCAGACTTGCGTCGCATCAAATAGACATATCCATACCTAGAGTAATCATCGGTAAAGGTGATGTAATACTCATATCCTCCTCTTGCTAGTTTGTTCATAGGACCACACACATCAGTGTGAACCAATTCTAACAACTCATTTGATCTTAGTCCCTTTCCAGAGAATGACCTTTTGGTCATCTTTCCCTTGAGACATGATTCGCACTGAGGAAAAGGTTCGAAATCTAATGAGCTCAAGGGCCCATCTTCTACCAACCTCTGAATCCGTTTTAGGTTAATGTGACCCAAACGTAAGTGCCAAAGATAGGTGTCATTGGTTGAAGATACCTTCCTCTTAAGGGAAGTAGAACTTTCTAGTTGTACATTATGCAGTGTGGGAGCAATATGATTTATATAAAATAAGTTATCATGTATTCTACCGGAACATATAATATTTCCATCTCTACTGATATCAACACCAGAATGGAAAGAAACTGAATAATTAAATTCAATAAGTCTGGAAACAGAAATTAAATTCTTCCTCATGTCCGGAACATAGAAAACATTATTTAAAATCAAAATCCTATCATTAGAAAAATGTAGAGAAACATTTCCCACTGCAACCGCCCAAACTTTAGCTCCAGTTCCAACTCTAAAGGCAAACTCCCCTTTCTCAATTTTCTGCATTATCTGAAACCCCTGCAACGAATTGCAGATATGATTAGTGGCTCCAGAGTCTACTATCCACGAGTCAGTAGAATCAACCACTAAACAAGTTTCAATGAAATAAGAAAAAGATGTACCTTTATTAACCGAGCCTTTGAGCTTGGGACAATCTTTCTTCCAATGACCTTTGAGGCCACACTTGAAGCATTTCCCTTTGGGCTTATCATCTGTACCCTTGTCCTTTCTATTACCAGCATTGCCCTTTTTCTGTCCCTTTCCCTTGATCTTCTTCTTCTTCATCTTCTTCCCTTTCGGGTTCAGATAAGAGGAAGACTGGAAAAAATGGGCTTGGGCCTTGGGCTTCATGATGGCCTCTGCCGCCTGGAGTTCCTTCATTAACTCCGCAAGGGTCATGTCCATCTTGCTCATATTGAAATTGAGCTTGAACTGATTGAAGGAATCCGGCAGAGTTTCTAGAATCATATCGGTTTGACTCTCTCCATCAATCTCAGCCCCTAGAATCTCAGCTACATTGAAACAATCCATCATCTTGAGCATATGATCTCTGACAGGTGTTCCTTCAGCCATTCTAGTATTCATGATGGTCCTTATAGCAGCTTGCCTAGCTGGCCTGCTCTTGTCTGCGAACATTTCTGACAAGGACATCATGATTTCGTAGGCTGTGTCCATATTCTCGTGCTGTGTTTGCAACACGTTGGACATGGAAGCGAGCATGTAGCATTTAGCCATGTTGTTCGCTTTCTTCCACTTCCTTTCAGCCTCTAACTGGTCTTCAGTAGAATTGGGATCAATTTCAGGACAATTTTCTACCAAGACATACTTGTACTCCTCAGCAGTGAGTACTATGTCAAGGTTTCTCTTTCAATCTACGTAATTAGGGCCGGTCAACTTGTTCTCACGAAGAATACTCATCAACGGGCTAAAAGAATCTTTACCCATCTCTCTCTGGATATAAAATGGTTTATAATTAGACAGGCAGTATATATGTAACATGCATATGGTGCTTGTTATAAAAGGAAAAACATGCACAAAACTTTTTACATTATTTCAACCCTAAACATAATGTATCAGTGTTTCAACCTCCTCATAAACCCTCCATCGAAAGGATGGCCGAGCCTACAGTAACGTTGAATTAAGCTCTTCTTATTTGGATTATCACTATCTGGATACATATCCAGTGACAGTCCAATCACTGATTGGTTTGACCTCATAAGACAAATAACTCTAACTCCTTGAAGAGATTATTACCGCCTTATGTCAAGTGTATTACCATCTCTTATGAAAAATTCCCAGAATGTCCAAATCTAGAAGTGAGCTTTGGTAAAGAACTCCACCGAAGGGATGGCCACTCCCACCAACACTTCATTGACATTCTATAGAAGTGATCTTTAGTAAAGAACTCCACCGAAGGGATGGCCGCTCCTACTAACACCTCATTACGAATATTCACTTTAGTTCACCCACTAACCCATCGAAGTGGTCTTTAGTAAAGAACTCCACCGAAGGGATGGCCGCTCCCACTAACACTTCTAATGAGATTAATATGAACCGAGAATGGAAAGTCGTGGGGTTTTTCCTAAACCCCTCTCCCACTTGATAATTTATCACTAGGGTTTATAAACTTTCCTTTGATCTATACTTCGTTTTCTCAAAAGCTCCTTTTTTTTTAAAAAAAACTAGCAAACTTGGTTAATTAAATTCATGACTCAATGACTCAAGTCATCTTGAAAGTAAATAACCTTTGCATTAAAACATTTGAGAAAAACCCTTAATAGAATAAAAAACCTAATTAGGGTCTTGGGGAACCCATAGGTAGCATCTAATTAGATTTAGAGTTTAGTCTATTTTGGAAACAAAGGGTGCCAACCCTATCCAATTTTAAACCTTAGACAATTAGAAGGTGCTGGTCTAAGTTCCGTTTAAAACCAATTGACCAAACAAAAACATACTAATTTTAGAAAGATGCCATTTTTAGATCCTAATGGTGGCCATGTTTCTAGGTGACAATTATAGCAATTATATAAAGCATTCAACCATGCATTCCATATATAAAAGCAAATAAAAGTATGCAATCCTTGATGGCTCCCTGTCCTTAGGATTTCAAATCCTAATCAAATTAGGACTCCTCATGCATCTAGAAGTCTTGACTCCTTCATCTCCAAGGATTCCAATTTCTTGCAACCTTCTTGTCTTGAAACTTTCCTTTTCATGCTTGTGTCCATAAAAAATATATACAAGCAAACCCATGGAAAACAAAACAAAAATTATATTGGAGATTCCTATGCTTTTCAAAAAAGCTTACATCAAGACTAGTTGGAATAAAATTAAGAAAACTTTACAACTTCCTATGATTGCTAACCGCGCAATCGTACACTTTCCAACTAATAAAACAAACATCCAAATCCACATAACATACATGCGAACCATCAAGGATGCTAATTATGGCTGCAACCAAAAAGGTTAGTGCATAATGTACAACATGATTCAGATCTGGAAAAATTAATTCCAACCATCCAAACATAACCAGCATACAAAAATACAGCACTAATACAAATCTGAAATAAATTTCAGCAGGGTGCCACCATGCCCCTTCTAATCTATGATTAAGAAATCACATCATGGGATCATGATTTCGCATGGAGTGGCTCTGATACCACTGATGGAAACCGCGATTCAGATCTGAAACTTCTCTTATAGAGACAACTATGGCTGATACAAAGCATGACAGATTTTAAAAAATCTGATTTCTGCACTATGCAGCGGAAATCAGCCATAAAGAATCGCGTAGAAACTCCATGAAATCATAATCAACATGTGTCTAATTAATAGGAGATTATAGAAGACTATTACCTCAAAGATTTGCAAGCTTTAAACCTCTGAAAATCTGATGCAAAAGGGACAAGATCAGGTTTGCAATCAGCTACTATGCTGCAGGAATTTCTGCAGGAATTATTCTTCTTCTAATCTTCTCCTCTATCTCACTTCCAAATCTGATTGGCTAAGGTGGTGGAACCTTAATCTAGGTTTTGAGATGAGTTTCTAGAATCATATGTGATGGAAATCTCCTCAAGAAAGAAGAGAAACTAGGGCTGGACGTTTTTGGGGCTTCTTGTGGTTTTAAGGTGATTCACGCCCAAGGTGGGTCTCCCCTTATATAGATTTGCAACTAAGTTTCCTTGCACACTAAGTAGTCTCTTTTCTAATTCTCTTGGAATTACTAAAAAGAAATAGTAACCCTTAAGATTACAACTCCTTTCTAGATCCATTCCAAATTAGAAAAGGAAACTAACTATGAGCATCCCTTAAACTTAGCAATTAGTAATCCTAGTTGTACAACACTTACTAATCTCAAGTTTCTAATAAAAAGGAAACTTTATTATAGGAATACTTATCCAAGGAGGAGTCCAACCTTCCAAGTAGAGAGACCTACTCAAAGTTGGAGACCCCACACTAAGAAATCCCTATGTTGGACGTCCCACATGCTATGGCCCACACAATGTCCCACATGTCCATAATTTGTCTAGAATTAAATTCATGTATGCCATCAAGGCATATTTGAATTTAAATTCAAAATTATTTTTCTATAAAATAATTCAACCTCATCTCCTAATCAAATTAGGAAACCATGCCAATAAAGGAAAGTGACTAGAGAAGGGACCAAAAGACATATTTGCCCTTGGCTCCCAAAATGACCAAAATGTCCATGCTAAACCCATAGCAACATTAAGACCATTTTAACCTTAACTCATTCCACTAGAGAGTTATGGTTGCACTCCAGGGACAAATATTAAGTAAGAAATAAGCTTGTCATAAAATGACTGTTGTCTCCGACCTACCAAGTGCAATGACCTAAATGCCCCTCTATGTAACATCCTCAATCGAGTCAGGTTATCCGATGTACTATCAACCTTCTCGATTAAATCTCAAGCCTTAGAACTTCATATCCATGACTTAATCATCATCCTGATATTATTCTCTTGATCCAGGGAGCGACCCACAAGTTCAATATCAATATGGAACATCCATATACTAAGATCTTAGATTTTGATGATCAATCGGATAATTCTAAGGGGACGATCAATCCATCAGTAGATGGCATAGATTCTATATTGCATTTGCATGTCCCAACTGATCGAGCCCGAGTACCTAACTCACAGAGCTGTTGACCCATGAAGAGAATCTCACCCATAGTGAATTAAAGCACAAGAACTTGACTTCGTCAGTTCATCCACAAATGCTCAAGATTAAGAGCACCGGTCACTTAGTAGCATGAGGTGATTTGATCTCTCTCTTTGATAGTACTATTATAGAGATCACACCTACAATGGTCCTGTTCAATGCATGACACATGCACTAATGAGATGGATCCGGGAATGCCCTCCCGTGACTTAGGTATGTCACCCTATATAGGAGAGTATCTCATTATAACTTATACCAAGATGAAGTGCCCAACTCCATCTTTCAGTTATGAACAAATCTGTTGTTTCCAATATCCATGAATCAGACCTATCTGTGTGAAGCCACTTCACACCTGATTCAATTATTAGAAAACAATGGGCCTTACACACAACCATACATATACACATGTTTATAGAGAAAGAATCATTTCAATATATATAACCAATAAATATCCAGTAACAGAGAGAAAAATGCAGCTAGTGGGCTTTAGGGCATACACCAATCCCAACACCAAGCACGCATGGCGGGATCTTTCGACAAGAAGGTCAGGCAACGCGTCTACAAAAAGGGTGATTTGGTTCTTGCAGTAAAAAGACCCATAGTCTTTGCCCACAAATCCAAAGGCAAATTTGAACCAAAATGGGAGGGACCCTTCGTCATCGACAAAGTCTTCTCCAACGGTGCATACGCTCTTCTAAACATGGAAGGAGACAGATGTATGCTCCCCATCAACTGCAAGTTCTTGAAGCAGTACTACCCTTGAAGACTTCCTCAAACGGGTCAGAGCGATATCTACATGGCCAAAGCCTATTTCCAAGGTACTTGCTTGTCAAACCCACCCCTTTTGAAATTTTCATCTTTATGTTGAAGTTTCCAAAAAAAAAAAAAAAAAAAAAAAAAAAAAACTCTCTCAAAACAATGCTTACTTTCATCGTTTCATTGTTCAAAAAAAAAAATCAAAATCCAAAAAATCCAAGTTTAGGAGCCTCTTCCCAGACTTGACCAAAATTTTCAATCCTTGAACCCAAAAATTCATGGTTTGAAATAAAAACCAGGACTCAGAAACTTTCACCCTAGTTCGCCCCGGCTTTTACAACCAAAATGGTTTTAAGTCAAAATTTATGACCATCGTGTCTCTAAACAAAAAAAATGGTATTTTTTAGAAACCGCAGGGAAGCGACATTCAGTCGATACTCGCAAAACCCAAAAATCGCAAGGAAGCGAACCCCATTCGATACTTGCAAAATCTCAAATCATGGAGAAGCAACATACCAGTTGATATCCACAACCCAAATTTTAAAAATCGTGGAGAAGCAACATACCAGTTGATATCCACAACCCAAATTTCAAAAATCGTAGAGAAGCAACATACCAGTTGATATCCACAACCCAAATTTCAAAAATCGTGGAGAAGCAACATACCAGTTGATATCCACAACCAAAATTTCAAATGGTTCGAGAAAACCTCAAATTTCAAAAATCGCGGGGAAACGACACCAAGTCAGTACCCGCAAAACCAAAAGTTTTGGGAAAGACAGGGAAGCGACGCTTAGTCGATACTTACACCCCAATTCGCGAGAAAGCGACATTCCATCGATACTCGCAAAACCCAGCCCGCGAGGAAGTGACATTCCATCAATACTCGCAAACCGAATGAGCAAGGAAGCGACATTCCATCGATACTTGCAAGACCATTCAGCGGGGAGGCGACATTTAGTCGATACTTGCATTTTGAAAACCAAATTTGGCTATAAACGCCAAAATTCGGCTATAAATGCCAAAATTCGGCTATAAATGCCAAAACTCGGCTATAAACGCTAAAAAACGGCTATAAACGCCAAAATCCTGCTATAAACACCAAAACTCGGCTATAAACGCCAAAATCGGCTTTCACGTCAATAAAACAAAACTTGGTTTTCAAAAAACTCGGCTATAAACGCCAAAACTCGGCTATAAACGCCAAATCCGGCTATAAACGCCAAAAATCGGCTATAAACGCCAAAAGTCGGCTATAAACGCCAAAACTGGCTTTCATGCCATACAAAAACTTTGGCTCTCACGCCACAAACAAAACAAAACTCGGCTCCTATGCCATTCCAAAATTCGGCTTTGACGCCATCCAAAAAACTTTGGCTCTCATGCCACAAACAAAATTTGGCTCCCATGCCACAAAATTAAATTCGGCTTCTATGCCATTCCAAAAATCGGCTTTCATGCCATCTTAAAATTCGGCTCCTATGCCATTAAAAAAAAATCGGCTTTCATGCCATCTTAAAATTCGGCTCCTATGCCATTCCAAAAATAGGCTTTCACGCCATCCAAAAACCTTAGCTCTCATGCCACAAACAAAAAAAACCTTGGCCTTCATGCCACAAACAAAATTTTGGCTTTCATGCCACAAACAAAAACTTTGGCTTTCATGCTACAAACAAAAAAAAAAAAAACTTTGGCTCTAATGCCATCTCAAAATTTTTGGCTCCCATGCCGCAAAACAAATTCTGGCTCTTACGCCACAAAATTAGGCTTCCATGCCATCTAAAATTCGGTTTTCAAGCCATCAAAAACCAGGCTTTTTGCCGCAAAATTGGCTTTCATGCCCAAAACAACCCTTTGACAAAAGATTTTTACAAAATGACAACCTTTTGATCAAAACCAAAACAAACATTCCCATCAGCTTTTACTCAAATGTGTTTCCATCAAAAAATGATTTAAGTGAAAAGAATGGGATATAAAAATATAGTGAAAAGAATGGGATACAAAAATATAGTACCAAAACTCTTTATACATGGAGGTACCAAAAAAAAAAAGAAGAAGGAAAAAGAGTTTGTTACAACTCAGGAGCTCAATCCGACATGGTTTTCAAACCAAAGGTTCAACTCCTCAAGCAGACCCTTGGCCTTAACTTCCAAAGTTTTTAGGCCACGCTTCTTCATAATGTTCCCATAAAATGCGGCCGAATGTCGCGACCCATCTGCAGCACGAGGAAGTTCTTCCAAGAGGACTTGCCACTGCTTATGCTCTTGAGTCTTCCTCCGGACATTACCTTCAGCTTCCTTAACCTGGCGAATGAGAGTTCCCTCCTTCTCCCAAGCCTGCTGAACGGCCGCATTGGAAGATCTAGCAGACCGACGAGGTGCTTCAGTAATAGGACCTTTACCCTTGTTCGTTCTAGAAGAACTACCTACAAAAGATGGAAGAGAAAAGATCAATCAACATCAAAATGACAGAATTCTGCTACAAAAATTCTAACAAAATTTTGACATGGTTCCGGGGCAATTCCAAAGAAAGGAAAATACTCCGAAAAAGATAGGAAGCCTGAAGATGAGCTCAACATCGCTGCGAGCTCATAGTCAGTGGAGAATTCTCAAAGAAGGTTCGAACTCAATATCGCTGCGAGAACAAGTCAATCTCATCAAACTTCCGCAAAATAAGGGAAAGAGCTCAACATTGCTGCGAGCTTCAGAATCCAAAAATTGCAAACTTCCTCAAAATCCAGCAAGACCGAGAAAAAGCTCAACATCGCTGCGAGCTCAAATCTCAATACTTGCAAAAGATTTTCAGGTATGCATCATCATACTTCCAAATCCATTTACAAAATCTTGCATCAAAAAAATATCATCATGCATTAGATGCTAGGAAAACCTTGACCAAAGTTTGACCAATTCCAACCCAATTTGGTCAAAACCAATCAAACTTTGTCCAAGTCAAAAATCATGTTGGCTTGACCTAGAGACTCTAACCTTCTATCTTGATGCATCAAACAAAAAAAAATTGCATACATATTGAAATTGCATAGCCTCATTATCATGGTGAGCAAACAAAGAAAAAAAAGAGAGAAAAAAAAATCTCAGCCAAAAAAAAAAAAAAAATTTTTGCTGGCCCACAGGCCGTGGCCCACTGCCACGTGGTAGGCTATCCGTACAGCCAAGAAAAAAAAAAGCAGCAAAAAAAAAAAAGGAAGCAAAAACGCTGAAAAAAAAAGGGAGGAAATCAACGTGAAAAAAAAAAAGAAATGCTGACAAAAAAAAAAAAAAGAGAAAACCGTGAAAAGAAGAAAAAAAAAAGAGGAGAAGAAGCACGAAAAAAAAAAAAGAAGAGAAAAACGTGCTTGAAGAAAAAAAAACAAGGGAAAGGAATGAAAATGAATAAACTACTTCTACAATGGAGATTCTTGTGGAGAAAGAAAAACTTACTTGAAACCATTGATGGAGAAGAAGAAGAAAAGCTTGGAGATCCTTGAAGAAGAGAAAGCAGTTCTTTTCTTAGAGAGCACTCTTGAAGATTTCTTGCAAAAAGAAAGAAATGGAGCAAAAGAAACAACCCTCTTGCTTTTATAGAAGAGAGCAAGCCAAAAGAGAAAACAAGGAGAAAAGAAAGGAGGTAAGTGCTAAAATTTAGCTAATTTCCCAAAAAGAAAGATATTTTGAGAGAATCTTTCCACAAAAAGGAGGAAACTTGATAAATTCTCTCCAAATAAGAATATTTTTAGATATTCTCTACACAAAAGAGATATTTTTAGATATTCTTTACAAATATGACACCATATGAGATCTAGGCCATCTCCAAAGCCTAAGGTCCCATGGGTTAGCCCATATGAGCCAGGTTTGACCACCTAGGCACTAAAAGTGGTTTTTAGTCAAAATATTCCTCTTACCAAGAGCAAAAAAAAAAAAAAAAAAAAGTCCCATGCCTCTTTTGAGTTGATGGGACCATTCAAAAAAAAAAAAAAAAGAAAAGAAAGTCTCATGAGTTTCCAAAAACCAAACCATCCAACCTCATGAACCAAATTGAGTCAAAATCAAATTCCGGTCCCCTAGCTCGCCACATACAGCTTGTTAGGTCACAAGACCAAAACCAAAATCAAAATCCAAACCAAACCAAAACCAAAAACCCAAATATGACCCCCCAACCTGCTACATACAGCTTGTTGGGTCACAAGGTCAAAATCAAAAATCAAACCCTGACCCCCTAACTTGCCACATACAGCTTGTTAGGTCACAAGGTCAAAAACCAAAATCCAAAACCCAAAATCCAAATACCCCATGTCATTTTCAAAACTTTGCCTTGAGATAGTATGTGATCCCTCTCACTACCATAAAATTTCCCCGGAAACTCAGAAGGCTATACAAAAAAAAAAAAAAATGCTCAAGACTCTTGGTCAAGTTGGAATCACTCCTCCAAGTTTCTCTTCGAGGCACATCAACTCCAAAAAGCTACTCGTCGCTGTACCTCGAGGGGGCATTTGTTGACACCAAAAAAGCCAATATTTCTCCCCAACATAAGAAGGCTCGTGAAGCTGCATCCTGCTAAAAATAGGCAAAACTACTTCAAGCATCAGATCTTATCAGAATCAGACAGAAACTAAGAGATCCTTCAAGGCAGCTAAAAGAGGGGTATACCTGAGGTTTCGGGCCATTCCGACATTGTTTGGCCTAACTTCACTGCTCCGATAGCTAACAAGCGCTCCCGGCGGCGACATCATCGAAGACACCAAAACTTCGATCAAAGCCTACGGATAACTCCAGAATGTCTCCAAAGGGCTCTATGCCAAATTTCAAGTCAAACCGACAATGTTTGACCCTCCATCAACGCTCGAGCAGCAAAATCAAGCCTCCCGGCGGCGGGAACCACAGAAGCCATCAATCATCAAACAAAGTACATGAGTGACTTCAACATGCTTCCAAGAGGCTGCACGTCAAATTTCAGGTCATTCCGACAACGTTTGACCAGGTTTCGATGCTCCGAGAGAAAATCAAGCCTACCGGCGGCGGAGCAACCCGGGAGCATGACATCCAAAACGGAGCTGATGGAACGTCTCAAAATGACTCCAATAGGTTCCCCGTCAAATTTCAGATCAATCGGACATCGTTTGGCCACATATCAAAGCTCGACATTTTCCCCATAGCAAAATCAAGTCAAGCATCGATGGGACCCCAAACGGCTTCAAAACTCAAATAAAAGCTCATGGTTGGTCCTATCCACTGCTCAAGAAGCTTCACCTCAATTTTCAGGTCATTCCGACATCGTTTGACCTAGTTTCGACGCTTGACGGAAAATCGGCTACAAAGTCTTCGGCTTTCCCGAAAAATGGGAAACTTTGTGCTCCGATTTCGCACAGGTTCTCGTCAAGATTTCTCCAAGAAAATCAAGTCAACAATTGAGGAAAAATGTCAAGAAAAATACAAAAGGAAAAAGGAACGAAAAAGACGGAAAAACGGCTGAAAATGACGCTCGGCGACCAAATGGGCCAAAGCCCTATGGTCGCCGGCGACCCTGCAAATCCGGGTCGCCGGATTATGCACCAAAATGCCCGATTTTCGATTCTTTTCGCATTTCGGGTGTTCCTGCCTCTATGATTTTCTGAAAATCCAATGTTTGATACTTGAAAACGACTGATCTTCATCGACATCTCAGATCCACCGTCAAGAGCATGAAATCATCACCGATCGCTCCAAGATCGCCAACCGGCTGACCAAGAAAGTACACTTTCTGTCCGACCAATCGTGAAATCGACAAGACAGATGTCACCAGCCCACCAACATCAATCAATGTCTGAGATTGCACTGCAATCCGACATCAAACAATATGTGGATCCACCTGTGATGATCGCAAGAAGAATCTCAAAAGACGCGGCGCGGCCCCCGACTCTTCACATGCCGTGGCGACCACTTAATGTCGTTAATTGACCCGTTTATGACAAATTAAAGCGGTCATTAACTCATTATTTTGGACGGCCCAATCAGATTCAAGCATTTGGGAGTTACAAATCCAAGCAATCATGGCATTAAACCAATGAAACTCCCATCATCATGAAGCATAAAAGCAATTAAAAGCCCACTACCTTCATCGGCCAATCACAAGCCATGAAAAAGGAGTTACAAAATCAATTTGTAACTCCTCATCAATACTCTCATCATGGCTATCAATGCCCATAACCACTCCATGGCTACCAAAAGCCTATAAAAGGAGATCCATTTCCAAGAGAGAGAGGATCATAATCGGGATCATCGACATCTATCGACTTGAAATTCTGCACTTCTCCCAAAGAAATCCAGACGAAGTCCTGCTGCTCTGCTGCAAAGAACACCACAAGGTGATCAACGTCCCTTGGGGGGCCACCCCCTCAAGGTCACCTCCTTCTCCAACATGGCCTAAACGCGGCTTTTCAGCCCGTTTACTCGGTTTTTCATTGGATATAGGACCTTCTCTTGGTCCTTGTCCTTTAAAAAACCGAGGTTAGGAGCCAAGCCAAAGAATCAAAGCATCAACCGTTCTCATTTGAAGGACGATGGCGAAGTCCATACATGACTTGCGACCGTCGATCTCAACGTGTCCCCATAATCTCTTAAGAAGTTAGATCCCTTTTCTTACTTTTCTATTGTAGTTTGTATTTCTTAAAGAGACAAAAGGAAATCACAATTATTGTCTTTCACATTTGATGAGTTTTGTAAAATCGTCTTTCACGGCAAAATCGCCTTTCACGTCAAACAAACAAAAACGCCTCCTACGGCATTCTAAAAAAAACAAACTTGTCTCTTTTCTTAATATTTATGCAATTTGAAAAGTTAGAAAAAAGGATTGATTTCCTTTCCACTTGTGAAGGTGAATCTCCGGATTATCACTATTCTAAATTTCAAGTAGAAAGTAAATCTGGCATACCCGTACAACAATGTTGATGCCCGAGATTTTCCCTCCTCCGCCGAGACCCAGGTCAGCCCTCGGGGTGCGGAAGGAGAGGACGGAAGATTTATTTCGGGTCCATCAATCTGTATCTTAGAAAAGCGCAAAGCAGACCTTGACTGCAACTTCCACTATGGAGGCTGGGTTCGTTTCTTGTTTTGAGGCTACTTCGCATGGTGTATGGATGAAGAGTTTCATTTCTGGGCTTGGAATTGTGGATTCGATTTCTAGGCTGTTGCGGATATATTGTGACAATTCAGCTGTAGTTTTCATGGCTAAGAATAACAAAAGTGGTAGTCGAAGCAAGCACATCAACATCAAATATCTAGCCATAAGGGAACGTGTTAAGGAAAAAACAGTGGTTATTGAACACGTTAGCACTGAATTGATGATTGTTGATCCTTTAACGAAAGGCATGCCACCATTGAAATTTAAGGATCATGTAGATAGAATGGGACTTGGTTCCTTTATGTGATTTTTTTTGTAAGAACAAATGTTATTTTTAATGAAACTTTGTTTGTGATGTTTTCTCATATTTGATTTTTCTAGTGTACATTTATTTTGAGAAATATCATTATTGTTTGGACCTGGAATAAACATTAGGTTTATTCATTAAGTTGCATGGGCTAGTGTTTAAAGAGACATGATGCATTGTGGAAGATAATACTCATTTTTAGAGGAACTATCACCATGATTCATGTATTTTGTTTCTTACTGAGATAAATGATGGAATATGTGGACCAAGTGGTAGAATGTAAGATTTTTTTCCTTAAAATTAGAAAACTTAAAATTAGGAAACAAACTTAACGTTATAGTGGCCCATATCTTCCACCATTATAGGGACGTGAATAACGTTCCAATCCCGTCCTCAACTGCTGCCCACGTTTTGTGCACGTTTGAAGAGTGCTCTGTGATGGACAGAGCTTATATATATGAGTGCATTTCCTTCCGGTTGGTCCCTAAGCCTTTCAATCTTATTCAGTCAAAAACACACCATCTATTTTCAGATTGAGTGAGGTTTAGAAGCACCAAATCCGAGATAAAATTATGTCGAGCGTAAAAAAAAATTATCAATGGCCGGAGGTATGTTTTCAATTCGATTCTATTCCGCATTTGGTCTATATGCTTATAATGCATGTTTAGATCGCTTAAGAATTAATTTTACTCTATCACATATAAAGCACACATGTTTCATCACTAGAGTCGCCTTGTTTTTAGTTGGATTAAAAACTTATGCCATCAAAATGCAGGGAGGCATGGATTTCTACAGGTACGTTTGCTTTAGTGCGTTTCTACGGAAATGGTGTGAAAAATGAAATGTTTTTCCAAGGAAAGTCCTTTCCATCATTTGATGGATCAGAAAGCATTAAAAGAAACTTCATAGTCACTGTCACTCAAGATGGTAGACTGAGGATTTTAGATTAATACGGATGATTATTGTAAAATAAGGACAACTAGTTGTAAATTGTAATTGAAAAAAAAGGTAGAAGTTCTGATTTTAGAAATTTCCTCCAAGGATTCACCACCACTGAGAATATCTATGAACATTTCAAGTAAACACTTCTGTAGAATAGTTTGTATACTTAATCATCTATATTTATAGCAAGTCGCGTTGTCATATAAGTTTCTAACATGAGCAGCACCATAACCATTTTCAGAAAACTGACAAACTCATCTTTTTCATTGATCGGATAATATCAATTTTTACATAATTCAAAAAATGTACATTTAAACCAATATGAAAACAGAAAAGGAAAAAAAATAAAAAAGAAGTTTGATGAACTTAATAAGAATTTGTTTATCCAAAGTCAATCAAACGGTTAGCTTTTGTTTATTTGGTGCAAATTTGTCCTTTGAACAGCTACATTTGCGCTTTGGAGCTTGCTGTACTGTGGGAGCATGTGTTAGAGGAGGAGATTCGAATAGCATCTCTCTTTGCAGAAAGCCGACATAGCAGTAGAAATCGTCGAGGGTGATGTTTAAACGGAAGTTGATTCCAAATAGGAAGTGCATTTCAAGAACATTCATAAATCTGGTGGTGCTAATTCTTCCTATTCTCGCATAATGACCATTGCTGGAGTGTCTGCCGGCATCAAACAAAAAAAAAGCTGCAATTAGTAATCCAAGAAGTATTTGCAAAGGAAAAGAGAGTCAAAGGCTTAAAAAAATCAAAATTCAGGGTTTCTAGAAAAAAAGAAAACAGAGGACAAGATAACTACAAAATTCTTCTATTCATATGAACCTTTTTTTGTTTTTTATCTGAATTGCAGATTGTATTAGAACAGTCAGATTCTACATCGGCTTGAAAAACACAATCCCCAAAGAGAGGCCATCAAAGACATTTCAGGAGAAGAAGAAAAAAATAGGGAAAAAGGCGAAAAACTATATATATATATATATATATATATATAAGAAAAAAACAAAGCAATAGAGAGGACAAGGCAGAAGCTGAAACGCGAAGGACTTCAGCTAAACACCGCACACAACATCAGCAAACAGAGGAACAAGGCATTTCCAGACCAATTGCAAAAGTCAAAACCAGAACACTAGCTGACAGTGAATGTGAAAACCTTTTCAGTCAGTCAGAAAAGGAAGCTTAGGAATTTTTAAAAGGGAGGACAGGGCGTCCAAGGCTTATTAGTAATCCTCCTTATATCAATTCATTTGTACTCATATTAAACGCAACTACAATTACTAGCTATAGTTGCAGTCACTGATGACTGCTCAACTTGCTGTGAAACAAAAAAAAAAAATTGCATAAGGGGAACGGTAAACAAATTGATGGCAACATCAAACACCCTGCCTAATTGTAAGCAGCTACAAGAAAACTGTGTGGAATTTATTGAATAGTTGGAATGAGGAGAAGCTGTATTACTGAAAACTAAACTATATTTCACAATTCGTTTCAACCAAAGGAAGCATACATTAAAAACTCATGTAGAGTGGATATTAAAAGATTTCCCAGCAACTGATTAGTTGTAAAAGAAACACATTCTAAGCTCAACGAAAGGACTAATCTCCAGCTGTCCTTTGTTGCATTATCAAAGAAGGATGTGGCATCATGGGAAAATACCCCCTGGTCCATATATACAGTGCAAGAACTTGAAGAAAATACAAAGTCAACGAAATATGTTAGTGTTTAAGTGATCAAATTAATGACAAACGACATCTGATGCAAGAAGAAAAGAAAACTGGTATGTGGGACTGATGGTTCTTGAATCTTGAGCCAGAAAATCCCACTCCCAGCTGCTGGAGGTTAAAACTGGCATGCAAAGCTGAATCCCAATCTAGTCCCGGTCCATCCAAAACCCTACCCAACACCAAGAAGGAAAAAAAAAAGGATAATGAAAACGCCAAGAGATTAACAAATTAGCAATTTTAGAATTTAAAATCTCTCATCCTATCCGATTCAAACTCCAAAAAGGAAACAAAAAATATTAACCCCAGAGACTGAAAACACCAAGAACAAGAGAATAGCATTTTCAAGAATCTAAAGTCTCTGATATCCATCGATTCACACACCAAAAAAAGAAGAAGAAAAGACTGAGAAACTGAATAAGGCCAAGAGATCAAGAAAATAGCAATTTCAAGAATCTACTACTTACATGCCATCAATGAATTTGGCCGCAACCAAGATACTGGTGAGGGTGAGCCTATGAACATTGAAGGAATTGATGGGGAACGAGGGTCGTTGGTGGTTCGAGAACCGATCGAGAAAGATGTAGGCAACACAAAGCATGAAAGGCTACAATTCGTATTCCTGACAATCCACTCCAGGTAACTCTGGATGGAGACGGAGGGACTTGTGAGGACATCAAAGGCTAAGATTCTCCCAGTCTCAAATGTCGTCCAGTAGTTGGATTCGGCAACCCTTTGCAGCTTAGATGAGAAGAATCTGATGAATTTGTCTTTTGGATCCACACAAAAACTTCCCAAGAACGCCATTGCCATTGGATTGGAATTGCTCACAATAGAAGACACAAGAAAGAATGGTTTCCTGATGGGTGATGGACAAAAGTGTATGGAGAAGCGCTCACAATAACGTAGACAGAGACAAAGAAAGAGAGGTTCCTTTATAGTTCAAAAACAATGCCGGGAGAGGGAATATATAGATGAAAAAGGAGTTTTGTCGTAACTCTCTTGAAAAGTTTTTTTTTAAGGTTTTTGACGTGTTATTGAAGAAATACTTGTCCAACGGTCTTACTATAAGAAATAGGTGTGCTCAACCCCGACTGTTTGCTTGGCTGGTCAGGACTATGGTTAATGGCAGACCAGGATTTTCACTTGAGGGGGCTGACAATGGTCAAATAAAAAAAATTCTTCACGTTACCAAAATCAATTGTGTTTTGTGTTCATCATAGCAAGAGCATAATCAATTAAGACCTTGGGTAAAGCAATGTGCAATCAAGTACATTGTGTAGTTGTGCCCATTCCTATGATATGAAAGTAATTCCAAGAGCTAGATCGTTTGCATGAGAAATAGAATGAAATAGAATTAAAGTTTTAATTTAAACTGGAGATTGGAAAAAACTTTAAACAAAAACCAACAATGGGTTCTCTCATCCTGGATCTTCATTTCGTTTATTTGTTCAAATCAAATCCAAAACTACTTCCTAAAACTCATTGTAAAACTTTTTCCTAAAATCCCAATACAAATTACAACTAAAAACAACCAAATATTATATTAAAACCAAATAAAATTAGTATACAATCAATAACATGTATAAGTAGCTAAAATCAATAATGAATGATTGGATACACCTCTCTCCCTCGTCTCTAATCTGAATATTTGTCTTTTTTTTTTTTTTTTTGTTGAAATCAAATCCAACCCCATTAAGAAAACCCATTTCAATAATGGAGATTTTTAGGAAAATCTCGCATTTTAACAAAATCTTTCATAATCAAGAGAACCCCTTTCAAACATGAGGGATTTAGAAGATGAAGATGGTAGATTTGCAAAAATCCCATATTTCTAACATTACTATTTCTTTAAAAATACTTTTGGAGACCTAGCACCTACCAAAACATCCCCTAAAACACTTAAAAATTGTTTAAAACCAATACGCAAAAAGGGAGAGAGACCGCCATGCGCGTGATTTTGGGATTTTTTGAGAGAGTATTTTGTTCCATGGGGGCTGATGGGCTTTGCTCCTTGGGCGCTGGTCCAAGCAGCCTTAATGGGTTTTTTTCCATATTTGTGGGGGGCTCAAGCCCTATGCAAGTATACATTGGTCTGCCCCTGTCATGGTTGGAAAATTCTTTGAGTTGAGTTTTGACTCTTCGGAATCATTTCATTTCGACAGAATGTTGAGTCAATTATAGGGGAGATTCAGCTGAGTAATCTCATTTTAATAAGTTTGCATTCTGAACCATATGATAGGTAGATCTAATTTTAAACAATTAATATATATTTTTAAGTAATTATGCATGAGGTTTGGAGTCAAAATTTTCAAAATGATGACTGAAATGTAATTTGAGTTATATTATTTGTTATTTTTTTGTTGTGTTCAATGTTGTGATTTGATTTGATTTCAAAGTTTTGTTTGTTTCAATGTTCATTGATTTTTTTTATTTTGATTATTTTGAGTGATTTATGTCATGGTTTAAATTGATTTTGATTTACTTTTAGTTATGGTTTTTGGGGTGTTCAATTGAAGGGGTTATAATCCTTCTTTTATTTAGTGGATCATGATGGAATTTGTGTTTAATCATGATAATATTAAGGATTCAAATTTTTAGAATTATAAGCATGTTATGATTTGAAAGATAAATATAAATACATCAATAAAAAAATCCACAAATTAAGGTAAACATCTATATATTAATTAAGAATACATACAAATTTGAGTGCGGTGTGACTTAATTAATCCAAGTGATTACATTTGTGATGGCCTCCATAGTCAAAATCTTAGTCTCAAGGAAGCCTTCCACTCACACAAAACTTATCATGATGATATCGCTCTAAATGCATGGCCTTAATTACAAGTTACGACCCATATGATAATTTAAATCATTTTGTGCTCAAATTGTGTTTATTATTAAACAATATTCATCATCACTAGATTTTTACAAATAAAATGCTCCTCTTTGTCATCATGGTAAAATTGATTGTATAACTCTAAGCACATCGTCGGCTTTTTTTGGTATGGAGGATTTTTTCTAATCTCTTTTAATAGGGCTGTGGACTTTAGGAATAGTTTTAGTATGATGGGTTGAATGCGTCAATTGTGGAGTCAATTCGAGATGGGTTTAAAGTTCTGGTCATTTTAGAAATGGCTCTTGAATAAGCTTAAAGTTTTGTGATGGAATCTTGTTTGTTTTGTGATGGAGTTTAAGGCTTTAAGCCATTGTTTCGTGTTTGAGGTGTGATTAGCCTTCAACCTTATGTTGATCACGGTGATTTATGACCTAAGGCATTCTAATACCTCTCTAAATTTCTTCGAAGTTTAGCTTCTGAAGGTTTAATTTCGTAAGTCAGTAATTGCATTCGTGAGTGTTCTGTCAACCCTTAAAAAGCCATGTAGGGAACTAACCTATTTCTAAAATAATGGCCCCGCATAATGCGTTATTTATTGGAAATCTAGGTTCCAGGAGAGAGATTCTTTGCCCTTTGTTTCTTTTCCCTCCATTTTCTTATCCTCCCATGTTCTCCTTTGTTTTATTGGTTTTTTTTTTTTTTTTTACTGTATCTAAGAAAAATGCCCAAGCGTAATCAGGTACTAATTAGAAGTTGGGGACACTAAGAGAGACTCTTATATTTATTTTTTTAGTTTTTTGATCTTTTCTAGCGACCAAGGGGTAGCTCAGTTGTCCTAAGACCACGGTTTGCACCTGGAGGTTGTAGGTTCGAAACTGCATTATCACACAGAGGCTGCAGGGGAGTTTACCCGGCTCCCCTCTGGGCCCGGAGGGATTAGTCCAGCCCAAAAGGTTGGAACCCTCCGATAGCCAAAAAAAAAACATATATATAGGGCAGCACTACGCAGCTCCCGCGCATTTTTTTGGAGAAAAAGTCCCTCCTAGTTGGGCTCACTGGGATGCATGATATTTATGGAAGTCCATTGGATGGAAAGATCCATATGAGGCCTACCTATATGCAAAATATTGAGTCCATAAAATCATCCTAAGCTTTTGATCCAGCACCCTAAAATTTAATGATTTAGAGGCATCATTTTATCATGATTTCAATCCAACGGTAATGAAAAGTTAAATGAGTGTCAAACTTGGACTTGTGACTATTCATGGTTTGTTGTGTGCATGAAGATGCTAGATTGACTCAACATTGGCCCCATGACAAAAAAAGAAAAATAGGGTCTGAAAATTGGGCATTTTTAGAGTGGGGCATTTTTTAAAATATTATATATATATATATATATATATATATTACTATTGTTGTTATTATTATATCATATTCCTTTTTGAAGAAGAAAAAAGGCCCTGTTAACAGGGAGTTATTCCATAGTCGACATTCAATTGGTTTCAACAACTAAGAAGCGAATTATAATAGATCAAAAGGTTCCATGACCGGGAAGTTATGCAAACATTTAAATCTAATTCTAATTCCAAGGGGTAGCTTAGTTGGCCTAGGACCACGGTTTACACCGGAGGTTGTAGGTTTAAAACTGTACTACCATACTGGGGCTACAAGGGAATTTAACGGGCTTCCCTCTCGGCCCGGAGAGACTAGTCCAGCCCAAAGGGTTGGGAATCCTCCGATAACATAAAAAAAAAAAGTCAAATATAATTCTATAGGTATGCCATCTTTAAGATTTTCACCCTTTAACTTGCTTAGAGAGACTCAAGATCCATGGCATTGATCTTTTGGTAGGAATCCATACCAACTGCGAGTCCGGATTTAATCAATGGGAATTTGGGTTGAAGCAAGATTCAGGATTCGAAACATAAGACATAAGGGAGCAAACTCACATCCCATGCAACTCCACAATCTTCTAGGTAGGCATATTTGGACTAGTAGATCTAAACGTTTGCTTGGAAGCACAAGACATAAGGAGCATATTCACACCTTAAGCAACTCCTCCAATCCAAATAGATTTAGTCGGGCGGGCAAATCTTGGGTAGGTTCGAAACACAAGATATGGGGAGCAGACCCACACCTTATACGACTCAACCGACTCCGAAATGAGGACATTTTTCCCTTTTTGTCTTTTTTTTATCTTTTTCTTTTTTGATAGAGGAGCAAACAAATCACTAGAGTGCTTTTTCTGTATTGGATTGCCCATTTTTGAGCTTTACTTTAGACGGCCTTTGGTCGTGCATTGAGTGTATATGACGAATCCATATTCTATTTTTTAATATGGATTTGTGCATGTGTATAGAATTCGAGTTAGGAGTATCAATCTATTTTCAGCTTATCAAAGGCAAATCAGATTTAGGTTGTGCTTAGTTCGGCCTATTTGAAGTCAAATGTGATTTTCTAAAAAAAAAAACTTTGAAACAATTATTTCTTCCGAGCAGCTTTTTAAGAGAAAGGGTTTTTTGGTTAGCTCAATCTTTATACCAACTCTTTTAATAGTAAAAGCGCCTTAAGTTTGTTTGGTTAGATATACCCAATACAACTTTTATTACAAAATAATCAAATAAATTATATATGTTTTTTATAAAAAAAAATAATTACCTGATATGCAAAAGCCATGTAAGTAAACAAATTCAAGTAAATGTATTTTCTCAAATTTATTTGTACTTGATTTTTTCACAAATTTTTAAGTTCTGAAGAACATAGGTGGTCAAAACATCAGTAACACCACTTGCTGCACAATAATTTAAACATATATTATGATACGATATGATATACACATTGATGCTCTTCCCATCTCTAAAAAACCAGAGCTAATCACTTTCCCTTCCATTATATGATCCCATGCCCATCGCTCATAGCATTCATCAACAATGTCTCCTCGGGCTCTAAGTATAGTATTTGCACATGGATAGCATTCATCCAACAATTTCCCTGGAGCTGAGCTAAATCTACATCCCTGCTCTTCAACACAAGGTTTTTGATGGAGTTCCCATATTCACGTGTTAAGTGCTCTTATCAAACGCTTATTGAGCAATTCTGAAGAACCTCGAATACAAATGTAAATGTATCGACAAATCTCATCGTTTGGAATTCTGAGAGACAAAAGGAGGGTGGGAGGCCTGCGTTTGATGATGAAGAAGGGTAGGGAAGCAAAGATATACGAGAGTAAGGGGGAAAAAAGAAATATGTAGAGCCAAAAGCCACCTATGCTCCTTTTCTAATTCCAACCAAACAAGCCTTAGATAACATAATCTTAAATTGTTAGAAATGAATAAATGAGTCCAATGCGTAGTAGAGATTCCGGATAATGTTTGTTTTCATTTGCTTGTGTATGGTGTTTCATTTCATGCGAAGACTAATTGACTAATCTATGAGTTGTTGTGGCTAATTTTGAGACATTTCTATGTCATCATAGTAATTTGAGTCATTATAAGCAGAGAAAATCCCCTTTTAAGACCAAAGCTTGAGGGAAAACTATGAACTGCACAATACTCTTACTACCCTCACAAACTATAAGATTGGTACAAAATAACGCAAATTTACTACTAAACCATAAATGAAGTGCTTTTACTATAAAGAAAAAACAATAAAAAGAAGTGATCATAAGGCCATCTTATTATGGAGAAAGCCGTAACTTATAAACGTCTTTAGCGACATTCTCAAACATGTTTCCAAGAGCAAGTATTTCATAGGTAGATATGGACAGTGGAGAATTCTTGATGAGTTTACTTGAACAAATGAGCACTCAGAAAGATGCAGGGAGTAGTAGCAATATCTACTATTTAGTGTTCAGCATTTTTGGACCTCCCATTTTAGTTTGCCTGCAAAAATTGACTATGATGATTTGTATGGATGCCCCCACATTTATATCATCTAATGTTTGTCTTTTCCATCGAAAGGAATTACAGAGAAGCTTCATAGTACATTAAAAAAAAAAAAAAAGAAGAATAAGAAGACCCAAAATCATCAAAGCAATGAAAGCATGGAACAGGGCAAATCCACCAAACCAATGAAAGCATGGAACAGGGCAAAAATCCACCCAACTTTCCATTAGTAATTCTACATTCCAACTTCATAGCTAAATACATCATCAACAAAATAACTAGAATCATCGCATCATGTTTCTTGACCCAAACCATCATCTCATATAAGAGCTTCACTGCCTACAAGAAGCATGTTATCAAACAGGATCAGGCATGTTCTCAAAACAATTCTGGATTTAGGTGTTTCTCTGAAAATTCTCAGATCTAAGCATTTTCGGGGGAAAAATTAAAAGCCCTTGAGAAACCTTTGATTCTCACAAGAAAACATGCATTTTGTCCAAATTCCTTCAAAATGTATAATGTTTCTTGAATTGAATCTAAGCCAGTACATCACCCTAGATTCCATTTTTCAGTTGCTGGAGGTTAAAACTGGTATGCAGAGCACAGGGTCGCTCCAAAACCCTACCCACCACCAAGAAGGGAAAAAAAAAACCCAGAAACTGAACATGTCATCCATGAATTTGGCCGCAACCATGACACTAGTGAGGATGAGAAAATGAACATTGTACAAAGTCATGGGGGACGAAGGTTGATTCTTTAAGAAGCGACCGAGATAGATGTAGGCAACCACGTAGAACAAGGGGCCGTAATCTGCATGCCTGACGATCTTCTCCAGGTAGCTCTACATGGAGATGGAGGGCCTTGTGTTGTATTTCAAAGACTGAGAACCTTGTAGTTCCAACCGGCAACGTCCAGTGGTTGGATTCAACCACCCTTTGCAGCAGAGATGAGAGGAAGCAGATGAACTAGTCTTCTGGATCCAAATGAAAATTCCCCAAGTCTGAAATTGAAACATTCACAAGAAAAAAAAGAGAAGGGAGGAGTTCTTGCATGGTGTTGAATGAAAATACAAGTACACAACCGCACAACTGGATTTGAGCGTTAGAGAGAGAGAGAGAGAGAGAGGTTTCTAACTACACCACCAAGTGTCTCACTGCGGGATGTTTGTATCTCACTGTGGATCCCACCTACTGATAACCCGAACCGTTAAATTAGAAATCAACCTTGCGGGAGCATATTCGATCAAGTAGATTCACATGGTAATCTTGATTGTAGTTTTTTGTAATGTCTCAACTATGCTCGTAAGAAAGATTATATATAAAAACATAGTTAGACAGTAAATTAAAAAGTGATATTTCACAAGTGTTGTTGAATGAGAAATAGTGTGTTTGAGAGAGAGAGAGAGAGAGAGAGAGAGAGGGGTTTCTAACTACTCTACGAATTGTCTCACTGTGGGATGTTTGTATCTAACTATGGATCCCGCCTACTGATGATCCAAACTGTTAAATTTGAAATCAACTCTGGATTCACATGGTAAGCTGGATTGTAGTTATTTGGGGATGTCTTTGTAAGAAAGATTATATATAAAAACCTAGTCAGACAGTAAATTAGAAAGTGTTATTTCACAAGTGTTGTTAAATGTTGACCAGTAGTCCAACTCAGCAAATATATTATTATTATTATTATTTGAGGCAAAACCCTCTATTTTGATGAATTTCTAAGTGCAGAACTCCACAGCATGGCCAACCTTGTGGAAATCCAAAGTCACTCAAAATGAATGCCCTCACCAAGCAATGAGATGCCACCAGATCTTTTACTCCTATCAAAGTTGGCCCCATAGTAAGATCGACCATAATATTAATAACATGATTAATGAAATCTTGTGCAATTTTAGTAGGGTCTTTGGTTGTTGTTGTTGGTTTTTTTTCTTTTCTTTTTTTTTTTTTTAATACTCAAAACTCATGTTCCTATATAGCCAAGCTATAGCCTGGCATGGCATTTGGTTCCATTTGTAACCAATCAAGGCTGGAACAAATTTAGAAAGGGCCCAATCATCAAGCTGGTAAGGGAGGCACATTTCCCCATTGTTTAGTGGAAAAGGCATAAAAAGTAATGCGATTTTTTTTGTCAATTATGTGAAAAAGTGTTTCCCATTGTGTTTCCACTTTTCTGTGGCAATGATACAAATGTCTCCTAAATTTTAATGGGATATTGCCCATACAGTTACCCTTTGACCTGACATTCACCCCAGATCAGGGATCAACCAACTGCTGATTCCCAACAGTACAAATCAAATACTAATGAAATTTATTTCTTTTTCATCTTTTTATCTTTCCTTTGCTCTTTGTTTATTTACTTATTTTGTTTGATTCAAATAAATCATTCAAATAACAATTACAGTCATTCGAACTCAACATTTAATAGCCTATCAAAGCTTGTAAATTTGGAAATTTATTTTAAAAAAAAAGAAGGAAAACAGATAGAACTAAAGTGTTGACTTAAAAGTTGTGATGGTGGCAACAATTATTGGCAAATAAAAAGAAGAAAGACATAAGCAAAAGCAGGATGGCAACTCCGGTGGGGGAGTGTAACCACAGTAATTTGCCTCGTGGTCTTGAAGAATGTCGTAGTTTAAATTTGCAGCATGTATGCAATCTATGACTTTAACAATACTGAATTGTCATTAAAAAGCAATGATAGCTGTTGTGACTTAAATGCAATGAATTAAAGACAAGTACACTTTTCCACTTAAGAAAATTCCACTACAACACACCACAAGATATTCACATAAAGGGAACATATATAATATATACATATATATAGATATATATTTATATTTTTTTCTTTGATGGGTAACTAAACCCACTACTTGCACCTTCTGATGTGCCACTTTAATGGAAAATATGGTATTACATCTTGTATGTAAGAAGTTAACCATACCTCACGTGCTGCATCCATGCTCAATCTGCGGAATCTGCACAGCTATAGTAACAGCTGTCCCTTTAGCAGCAGCTGCCTTTTTTTCTTCACAATTGCACTTGATACTGGTGCCTTGGGAGCAACACAAACATTAGCTAAATCCCAATCCATGTCCAGCTGGATCGCATACACCTGTAATTTCCAAACGCTCAATATTTTCTCTATCCTAGAATCCATTCAACATGAGATAATATACAATGTGCAAATGAAACAAATATATATATATATATATATATATATATATATCTGTGGGATATATTCCTGCAAAAACTGCTCTGATAGAAATACTACAAACACAAAACACGACATGGGGCATTTTTGCACTGCATGGTTTCGAATTCAAGACCTCTGGCTTTGATACCATGTCATCTCAAAGAGATATTAGGCATTGAAGATGGAAGACTAGGAGAAATTCTGTGGACCGCTCCCCTATATAGGAAACTGCACATACAACTACTTAACATGAACCACTCCCCTATCTAGCAAAAAGAGAATAAGGTGAAACAAACTCATAGTTGCTTAAAAGAACAATATACGTATTGCTGGAACATCAGGTATTAGGAGTGTACCAGTAGAGTTGCGGAAAAAAAAAAATATTGAATCTCAAGTCATCGATCTTTACATACTTCTTAACCTTCAAAAAGACCATCATTGTCTGCCACTTCGTTAGTGTAGTATTTTTCCTTTTAAGGCCTCTGGCACAGCTTTGGCTTATGCATGGTTTTCTTTCTCAGTATAAATCTCAGGGGCCCATTTACCAATCAAACTTTAAAAGAAATGGATGGAAATGAAACCTTAGGGAAAGATATTCTTCCTATACTCACCTCAAAAACTGTTAGTACTAAAGCATTCATGAGGTGAAGTGTGTGTAAATTTGTGAGGGTTAGTGATATTTGTGTATGCAATTATGGGAACTAAATTGGGAGGCTGTGCAAGGAAAATAAATTTAAAATGGCCCAGCGTAAAGCTAGTACATATGATGGTCGGGGTAGATTTCTAAATTTTGAAGAGGACAAATTCTACTATAGATAATGAGAAAGTGATATTTCCCTTTCTAACCTTTTACTAAGCATTGACCTTTTTACTGCCTCTTTGTAATGGTCTCACTCATTCGATGAGGCCTCTAAGTGCACTTCACGGCTTCCAAAGTTCTTCTTTGAGTGTATTAGAGTGATTGTTTGCGTTTACAAGATTTTGAGCTCTTGTGCTTCTAGTGCTGTGACCTTTGGGCTGTCCTTCGCTTGGCTTACATAGCGGGGATCCATGCCATCTGCGAGCCCAGAGCGGTTGAAGGATAAAGTCCTTTTTTTTGTAAGTTTTGGACCAGGATTCAAAGCACAAGGCATAAGGAGCAGACTCACACCTTATACGACTCCACCAACTCATCGATGGGTTTAGTTGGATGGACAAATATGGGGCAGGCTTAGTAGCACAAGACATAGGGAGCATACCCACACCTTATGTGACACCACCAATTACTAGATGATTATCTTCTCTCCCGATGGCGAAGGAGACGACGGCCAACCACAACCCGCAATCCGGTTCAAGATATACAAGGGCAGGCTGGAGCGGATCTCAGTCAAACAGAAGAACTATGATTTCGATGCAGGAAACCCCAAACATCGATGAACAGGAGGGATCGAGTAGAAGTAACAAGGCTGGAAAGATGCACTACTCCACTGTGACGAAGTTTGTTGACGAAGATCAAGCTGAGCGGGCTTCAATGATCTTCGATGTAAACGCTGTCTCCCCACTGGCCAGTCTACGTTTAATAGAGATTGACGACCTTCACTTTACACATCTAGGGACCCAAAAGCTTCATCAGAATCTGCAACAGGGCTGGATTTCAGTGGTGAAAAATCGTGGGAAGCATAATAGTAAAGCTGACTGTACGTCAGTTCCGTCATCGTCCAGTCCACCAGTTACACCGAAGCAAGTACCTATGACTGTGAACAAAATCAAGAAAGGAGTGGCGGAATCCTCCATATCTGGTGAGTCTAATTCAAGTGAATGGTTGAATTCTAAGATAATGATTTGTGGGAAAGTTGTGGGTGTAACAGTGGGAAACAATGAGACGGACTAGGCAAGAATGAATGCATTTGCTCAGGGGCGCGACAAGATTAATACCATTGCCAGAGAAGAGGAGAGGTCTAAGAAAAGGGTTGTTAGAGAACTATAGAGTCTGAGTTCGATAAATTATGAGAAGGGAACAGGCAGGTCAGCAGTTGGAAAGGGTTCCATTCAGAATATCCAAAGTTTGCAATGTAAAGGTCGCCGATGAAGATATTATCATGGACTGTTAGGGTCTCGGCAGCTCGGAGCGAAGAGCAGTAGTCAAGCAGGTAATTCGCAACCTGAAAGCTGCTGTGGTGCTAATTCAGGAGTCTAAAATCAATTCAGGGGAGGAGAGAATAGTAAAGGACATTTTGGGGAGTAAACACATAAACTTGGCTGCCTTGAAGGCGGCAGGTGCCTCGGGGCATTTTTCTGTTATTGGATACCCATAAGGTTAACTCTAAAGATCAGTGGGTGGGAGTCTTCTCTGTCTCGGTTGTCTTTGAAGACCTGGAAAATAAAAAAGAATGTATAATATCGACTATTTATGGTCCAAATGCTAATCAAAGAAGAACTGATTTCTGGAGATTTTTAGACACAGTAAAGCCACAAGGAGTGGCCCATGGTGCATTGGGGGAGATTTCAATATTATCGTATCGCCAGAAGAAAATTTGGGTGGATGCAGGCTAGGAAGCACGAACACCCCTCCGGGGCCGACATGCCCTGGACACGTGTCCGACGTGCCAAAACTGGTGTCCTACTTATTGTTTTATATTTTATTTCCCAGACACGTTGGGGACACACCGGTTGTTTCAGTTGGAGAAAAGTATTAAAATTATAATAAAGAAAAGAGAAGGGGGGCCGTTTGTAAAAAAAAAACCTCCTTTAGTTGGAAGAAAAAAAAAAGGAACATAAGGCAAAGGCTAGGGCTTTAAATTAGAAAAAGAAAAAAGGAAATGACCTAAATGCATTTGAACCATGGTCTTTATAGATGATGTTGATCATGATCAAATTGATGGTGATGATGAGGCAATTGAAGTTGCACCAATTGAGTAAAGTTCAGACGGAAATTGACTTCTTTTTTGCTTTTTGTATTTTTGGAATGGAGGGGAAATTGATGATCCTCCCTTTTCTTTGTATGGATTTTATGGAACTATGGATATTTCATGTTTAATGATTATGAATTAAGTTTCAGTTTTGTATTGCTATATGATTATTTGATATGTTTGTTAGTGTTAACACAGGCCAACTTATATTATAATGGGCCTATGTTAACAATTAGTTGGTACAGTGGTACACTTGTACTTGAGTTTTTATTTATTTGATTGCTAAATTGATTACAAAGTTAAAATGATATTATCTTTTAGTATATGATTAGATATATTATTATTATTATTAAATATTAACGTGTCCAGGTCCTACTTTTTTGAGAAATGCCGTGTCGACGTGTCCATGTCCCGTGCTTCTTTGGATGCAGGATATCACCAGAGACGACTGCTTTTTCAAATTGGATAAATAGCCACAGTCTGTTAGATTTGCAACTAAACGGGGCTTCCTTCACGTGGTCTAACCACCATGTGCCGCCCATTATGTCTTGGTTGGATAGATTTCTGATTTTATGGGAATGGACCGACCTACATCCTCATTCAATTCAGGTGGCACTCCCAAAACCAACCTATGACCATTGTCCCGTTGTTTTAGACTCAAGGCTGGAGTAACAGGGACCAAGGCCTTTTCATTTTGAATTGATGTGGCTTGAAGAAAAAGGGTTTTCTAATCTCATCGCTCGTGGTGGTCTGATTTTCAGATTCAAGGTTGGGCAGGGTTCAGGCTCGCATCAAAGCTTCGGAACCTTAAAGGCAATATCAAAGGCTGGGTAAAGACCAATGTTAAGACGATTGAAGCTCTTATGGCTGATCTTTTGCATGGTATTAAGGAGATTGACTCTTAAAGAAGAAATTGGACCTCTATCAGAGTTTGATCTTACTCTTCGTTAGAAGCTTAAATATGAATTCTAGTGTAAAGCAAAGGAAGAAGAAATTAAATGAAGGCAGAGATCCAGAGTTTTGTGGCTGAAGGAGGGGGATATGAATGCAAAATTCTTTCACGGTTTTGCCTCCCACAGGAACCAGACAAATAGAATCTCCACACTTCTGGATTGTAACCGAAGATTAGAGAGCAAAGAGGAAATCTCAAGCCATGTGGTAGACTTTTATACAGATCTCTTTACTGAAGAAGACTAGGATCATCCCTCCCTTGATAATTTGGTGTTCATATCGTTAGACGCAACTGATTTAGACTAGCTTGAAAATAAGGGTGCACGAAAAAACCGTTAAACAGCTAAACCGATCCGAACCGGGCGGTTTGGATCGGTTTTGTAGTAGATCGGATCGATCACGGTTTTGATTTCCTTCAAACCCTTCAGTTCGGTTCGATTTGAAGGTGCAGTTAAACCGCTCAAACTGAACCGAACCTATTATATAATATATTTTTTACAAAATATATAAAGGAATATGAAAATTTACTTGAAGAAGACTCGAACCCTCACTCCGTTACTTGAAGTCCAACGTCTCTCACCACTCAAACTGCCATTTTTTTGTGAAATAAAAAATAAATAAATAAATAAATAAAACATAACCGAACCGAACTGGTTCCTTTCGATTCGATTTGAGCACATGGGCGATTCAGTTCGGTTTGCAAAAATAGAAAACCGATGGGTTCGGTTTGGTTGATGGTTTCCCCACTAAACCAATCTGAACCGCCCATATGCACCACTACTTGAAAAGGCTTTTAATGAAGAGGAGGTGAAGGCAGCAGCAGTATTCAATATGGAGGGAGAGAGCTCCTGGACCAGACGGATTCCCTTTAGCTTTCTTCCAGCGCTTTTGGGAGGACATAAAGGTGGATGTGATGGAGTTCATGACAGAGTTCCATGCGAGAGGTAAATTTTCTAAGCACATTGGTGCTTCTTTCATAATTCTAAGAAGGTTGGTGCTGAAAGCATTAAAGATTTTAGACCCATAGGCCTCATTGGCTCCATCTCCAAAGTGTTGGCCAAGGTATTAGCTAGTAGGATGAAAAAAGTTCTCCCAAGATAATTTCTATGGCTTAAGGTGCTTTTGTGTATGGGAGGCAAATCCTTGACGGGGTCCTAATTGTAAATGAATGCATCCACTCTAGAAAGAAAGAGAACAGGCCTGGCCTCATTTGTTAACTAGATTTGGATTTTGGAGAAGGCCAATGATAGGGTGGACTAGGATTTTCTCCTATACTAAATGAGACGAATGGGTTATGGAGTAAAATGGAGGGCGTGGCTATTGGAATGTTTTAGCTCAGCTACCTTTTCAATCCTCATCAATGGCTCTCCAACAGGTTTCTTTTCTGCATCAAGAGGTCTTCACCAAGGGGATCTCCTTTCCCCCTTTTGTATTTGTCATCATTGGAGAAGCCCTCAGTCACATGTTGCACGCGGGAGTCAATGCAAACCTTTTCGAAGGCTTTCAGCCAGCCAATACCAATTGGGAGATTTCCCACCTCTAGTTTGCAGACGACACGCTCCTATTCTGCAATATTGCTTAAGACCAACTTCGTAATGTCAAGGCTATTCTTTTTTGTTTTGAAGCTATTTCAGGTCTTCGGGTGAATTTTTTCAGAAGTGAGTTGATTGGGTATCAAGGTGAATGAAGATCAACTAAATAGGCTGGCAAACATCTTTGGATGCAAGGTTACAATGCTCCCATCCACTTATTTGGGCATCCCTCTTTGTGGTGGGACATCCACTAATTCCCTTTGGTCTCCGGTGCTAGAGAGGATGGAAAAGAAGCTCTCCCTTTGGAAAGAAAAATACTTGTCGCTTGGTGGGAGAGTTACTTTAATTAAAGTTGCGTTGACCAATCTGTCAATTTACTTCATGTCCCTTTTTAAATGCCCAGTGGAAGTTATGAACTGCATTAAGAAAATGCAACGTGGCCTTTTATGGCGTGGAAAGGAGAAAAAAAATTCCACTTAATCAAGTGGTCTTAAGTGTGTAAGCCAAAAAAGGAAGGAGGTTTGGGGATCAAAGCTCTAAAGAAGTTAAATTTAGCTTTTCTTGGTAAATAGCTATGGAGGATAGGAGATGAAACTAAGGGGCTATGGAAGGAGGTCATTTCCACTAAATATGACATCTTTAGGAATGGTTGGTTCGTTCAAGATCCTTCTCCCTATTCATTTTGGCTTGTGGAAAGGTATTCTTACAGCAAAGGATGTGTTTATGAAGCAGGTAAGGTTACAAGTGGGCAAGAGTGAAAAAATTTGTCTTTGGACTGATCTATGGGTTGAGGAGAACACACTGGCCTATACCTTTGCAAAGGTGTTCAGCAGTGCTACTAATCAGGAAGCTAAAGGTATCGAATAAATGGAGAGAAAAGGTGATCAAATCAGCTAAGGGGCTACGTTCAGAAATTTAAAAGAGGTGGGAGAATGATGCAGCGTGGACCTCATGGCCACATGTGTAGGGCCCCAATAGATTTAGGGATTTATTTTTATGTAAATAGTTTCTAATTTTATTGTAATTAGGATAAGATTCTATTTTCCTAGTTTAAGTAGGTTTCTTAAGGCTTAAGTTGTCGTTCTTATTTATATGACATTGTAGTAAAGAATTAGTGCAGTTGTTAATTAATGAAATTGGGTTTTCCCATTGAGGTGCGTCTTCGTTTATTATCTCTGCGGAGATTGATTGTGTCTTCAGACACATGCTTCGGCACCTATTGTGCTTTTAGCACTTCCACTGCAAGCCCTAACCCTAGGGCCTGCATCAAGGAATCTCAATTCTGCTCTATGCTAGTAGTCCCTTGGAGTGTCTTCATCCCCAAGGAGGGCAAGACAGATGAATCTAGATGGCTTCCTCTGATGGCCTTTTTTCGGTGTCTTCCTTCTTCTCTTCGATGTCTGAAGTGGATGTAGAGAGCCGTTCTTTCTGGGGCAGCTTGTGGAGCATGAAAGCACTGCCTAGAGTAATAGTTTTTGGATGGACTGTGTTGCTTGGTGGGATACTAACTTACGTCGACGTAAAGTGATTGTGATTAATGCATGTCCGATGTGCCTCGCTAGTGAGGAATCTATAGACCATTTGCTTCTTAATTGTCCCCTTGCCCAGTGCATTTGGAGATCGCATTTGGAGATATCGATTTTGTCTTGGTTCCATTCTTATGGCCCTCTTCCGAATTCTATCCCTTCTTTGTTTGACTTTTGGAGATTAGGGGTAGGCTCTAAAAGAGGAAGGGTTATGTGGAAGCTCTCGTTCTTAGTGGCAATTTGGTCCTTATGGAAAGAAAGAAATTTGCAGTGCTTTGAAGGAAAATCCTTAGATGCAACCAAGATAGTGGATCATGTCAAGCATCTAGTGGCTTTTTGGATCTCCCCTCTACCTTTATTTAAAGGAATATCGATAAGATCCATTATTCACAATTGGGATGAAGTGGCTAGATGCCGCCCCTATTGCTAGGCGCATCTTCCCTAGATGGAACCCGCCTCGGCATGGATCTTTGAAGCTAAATTTTGATGGGAGCGCTACTGGTAATCCGAGTATGGTAGGTGTTGGTGGTGTTATCCGTAACGAAGTTGAGATAATTATTTTCTCTTACTCCAACCCAACAGGTATTTGTTCAATCAACATAGCAAAACTACTTGCCTTGCACATTGGTCTTCGAGAAGCTTCCCGTTTACAACCTCAACGACTCCTTGCAGAAGGGGACTCTTCTTGTGTTATACAGTGAGCGACTCGGTCTTCTTCACCTCCATGGTATTTGGCAGACATTATTGAAGAGGTGGTTCAGTTGTCAGATGATTTGAACATTTCGTTCAATCACATTATGAGATCAGTAAATGCGGAGGAGAATAAACTCGCCAAAGAGGGAGTTCTTAAACATTCTTTGCTCATTTTCGGCCTACTTAATTTCCTTCTGTTTGTTGGTGCTCGTTGTTTTGGGTCTTGAATCTTTTTGTACAGCCCTTCCCCGTGTTTTTGTAGGGGCTATTTTTGGTTGGAATAACCCTCTTATATTGTATAGTCTTTGTACAATGAAAAGTCACCTTTAAAAAAAAAATCTTCTCTTTTCTCTTTCTTTCTTTGTTTCTTTGTTTTTTTTTTGTTATGTTCGGAGCAGGCTTCAAAGCACGAGGCATAGAGAGCAGACCCAGACCTTCTGCAACTCCATTGTTTTGCTTTTTTTTTATGGTAAGTTCGAAGTGGGCTTTGAAGCACAAGGCATAAGGAGCAAACACAAACCTTATGGAACTCCACCAACTCATCGGTGGGTTTAGTTGGATGCGCAAAATCTGGGGCAAGCGTTGCAATACAAGACATAGGGAGCATACCCACACCTTATGCGACTCCACCAATTCCCAAATGGGTATCTTTCTCTTTTTCTCTCTTTTTTTCATGTTAGGAGCAGGCTTCGAAGCATAAGGCATAGGGAGCAAACCCATGCCTTACGCATCTCCATCATTTTTTTCCTTTTTTGGGTAAGTTTGGAGAAGGCTTTGAAGCAAAGGCATAAGGAGCAGACCCATACCTTATGCAACTCCACCAACTCATCGGTGGGTTTAGTTGGATTGCCAAATCGAAGGCAGGCTTTGCAACACGACATAGGGAGCATACCCACACCTTATGTGACTCCCCAAATGAGTATCTTTTCTCTCTTTTTTCTTTTTTCGTTCCGTTTTTTTAATTTTTTTTTTCATGTTCGAAGCCAGCTTCGAAGCACAAGCCATAGGGAGCAAACCCACACCCTATGCAACTCCATCACTTCCTCGGTGGGTTTAGTTGGATGGGCAAATCTGGGGCAAGCTTTGAAGCACAGGACATAAGGAGCATACCCACACCTTATGTGACTCCACCAATTCCCATATGGGTATCCTTTCTCTATTTTCTCTGCTTTTTTTTTTTTTTTTTTTTTTTGAAGCAGATAAGTCACCAAGGTGCTCACTCAGTATTGGGGAGCACATTCATGAGCTTTCTCTTTGGACAACATCTAGTCGTGTAAAATAGTGTGCCAGTGACTCATCGTCTAATATTGTTCAAGTGACTTTTGTACAAGTTTATGTTCAAACATTGGTTCCATTAAGTGCATTCTTAGCCTTTTCTACAGAGTTTGATAGTCACAAGAAGGAATAAAAGGACCAAATTTTAGGGTTAGAAAAAGTCATGCAGCATACTTTCTCTATTGTTCAGTAACTTTTTCCAATTGGGGAAGATTATACAGATACACTTTGGTGTAATGTGGTACCCATGGATAGCGGTGATATCTTATTGGGTCGCCCGTGGATTTATGACAAGAATGGCACTAATGGCATGCGCAACAACACATACACATTCATACATGGTGAAAAGCAAGTCACACTCTGTCCTATGAAGCCAGCACCAACAAAGAAAGGATCAAGTTCTCATTTCACCAAGTACTTCAAGTACACAATGTGTATAAAAGCAACATCAAAAAGAAGAACCGAGTTCAAGGTCGAACTCTTTTCCAACCTGGGGGGAATGATGCAGCAGCAATACCACATCGTTGCAAAAAGGCTCGTGGGCCACATGTGGGACCCATGAAATTCTGATTTTTAATTGTTATTAATTTTATTTTTAGCAAAGAGTATAATTAGGATTAGTTTCTAATTTGGATGGGATTACACATTATTCCAAGGATCTCGGACTTTCTTTGCTTCTACATTAACTAATCTATATACATTTTGAGGATATGCTTCCATGATTACATAGGGGCCTTCCCAATTAAGTGCCTCAACCATAGTTGTTAATTCCGTTCCGGTTGCCCTTCCGGTGTGACCCTTTAGTGGAATGTTTTGACATTCCGGTCAATTCTGGTATTCCATTCCGGAAAAGGCGCTAATGAAAAATAATATATATATATATATAAAAGAATACCTAAAATTGAAAAAATAGTTGAATGCTAAAATAATACTAAAAAGTAAAAATTATATTACTTACATCACTTAAATTAAACTACACTCTACAATTGACCATTTTCTAGCTGTCACTACATATGGATGGAAGTATGAAACCTTGGGGCGGAATTGAGCCGAAATTGGAGCCGGAATTGGGACCGGAATCGGGACCGAAAACTTTTGGGTTCATAGTTGGACTAGAACGACCAAATCTGTTCCGCCAAGGCTAATTTCGGAACGTTCCGGCCAATTCCAGCCAAAATGCAACGGAATTGACAACTATGGTCTCACCTTACCTCTAGGGTGTGGAAGCTAAAGACTGAGTGATGCATTTCAGCACAAGGTCACCAACTTTAAACTTTCTTTTTATGAGGTGCTTGTTGAGGCTGTTGCGATCCACTTCCATGTCAATGTTAAGATATATGTGAAAACATACATCCTGACTAAAATTAACAAGAGAGCATATGTTAAAGTTAATTATGAAAGAAACATATTCCAAACCACATACCCAAAGAAAAAACATGAACAAAGCATACACGAACACCTTTCGAAAGAAAAATCAATATTTAGATTAGAAAAAAAACCTTTCAACTGTTGAATACCTTGGCCAATATCTTGAAATTATGGGATCCATCCAAAAGAACTTTACCTCTGCAACTATTTTGCAAATAGTTTCCACTAAAGAAATTTTCAATTTCCCGACTACTCCAATTCACATTAAAAGTGGACCTTTTTGTAAATGCACATTAAAAGTGGATGACCTTCCATTTTCCCATAACACCATAACATTGATCATTTTTTATTTTGTGCATGTGTGTGAACATAAGAATAGGATTGTTGTGAATTAATGTGTAGTGAACCCTGGATTGTTAACCTTCCCTCCTTGCTTCCAAACTATGCTCAGTTTCTTCTTTTCCATCTCAGTTATCTTCTTTTACTTTGTTTATAAATAGAAATTTAGTGTTTTGATTTTTCTCGTTGAAATTTGAAATATATGTTTGGAATGAATACTTTTACTATTAGAAATCAGTGGTTGGAGAGTGGATGCTTGTGATCGATCTTTATATTGAATATTGGAGACAAATTTCAGTGTTGTTGGGAGGTTTTTGCGTATTCTAGTGTGAGATATGGAGAAGCAACAAAGAGTTGTGAAGCTCTTGGTACACTAAATCTGTGGAACTATAGATCTTCTGTCCGTATATGCTCATGTATGTGTTAACGTGCATTTGCTAATTAATAGACTATGTAATATAAGAAATTGCAATATAATAAAGAAGGAATTGGAAGAATTCAGTGTATTCAATGCATGGGTCGACTGTGTTCTATATAAGGATTCCTTTGGAATCCAGTGCACCCAAATCCAATACATGGGTCGACTGTGTTATATATACAGATTCCTTTCGAATCCAGAAAATAATATTACAGCAATTTACAGTAATCTAATCTAATGAAAAAGGAAACAAGATAAATAGTACAGCTATTGTATCACATGTGTTGACTCTATGCCTTTCTAGAAGAGCATGTGGGAGTTTGAACAAGATTCTCACACGTGACTATGACACATGTATGGCCTTGATTTGCTATCTTTACATTCCCCATTAAATTGATGTGTGGGTGACCAGAGCATCAATTTGGATACCAAAAAATTCATACCTAGATCTAGTCATGGCTTTTGTGAAGAGATCCAACAACTGAATTTGAAAAAAGAGATGAAGAAGATGCAGAGTCTTGGACATTATCTGTGCGTGAATAAAATAGCAGTCTACTTCAAATTGTTTGGCAATGCAGGACAGACCCGTGGTCCCCATGGGGTTGACCAACATGTGGGCCAACCCATCTATCTCGACCAAGCTCTTTGGGCCCAGCCCATCTATTTAGCAATGTTTCATGGTTTATGTCTTTATGTATTTAAGATGAGATGATGACTAATGAAAATTGTTGAGTGCTTTTGCTCTCTTTTACTCTCCTCACCTCAATGGGAAGCGTTTCCTCACCTGTGGTAGGGAGTTTGGTGTGAGGCCAAGATTTTCAGGCGAAAGCCTGACCTACTCCCTCCATCTTCCATCCCCATCTCTACCCGCTCCGCACCTCGATCCGCCATCCGCATCAATTTGTATCAAAGCATCTCTAGCAGGATCTTCATGGAAGCCTCCTTGGGAGCATCTCCAGCAAGATCTTCTTCTTCCTGTGAGGCCAAGATTTTCGAGTGAAAGCCATACCTACCCCATCCATCTCTACCCACCCAACACCTCAATTTGTTGACGGCATCATTTGGTTTGCTCATGAAACACCAGATTATTTGCAATTTGAATGGCACTAGTATTATCCGCATAGAGTGGTGTTGGTCCTATGAAGAACTCTCCAAAATCATGAAGATGACACTGAAGCCAAAAAATTTACCTAGATGCCAAAGACATGGCTCAATATTCAGCCTCAATGGATGATTTAGAAACTGTAGGCTATTTCTTACACTTCAAGGGATGGCAAACATCCCAAGAAACATGCACCACCCCATAGTGGAACGTCTACTGTCAGAACACCCAGCCCAATCTACATCTGCATATCTGCGGAGATGGGAAGATGAAGTGGAAGAATAGAAATAGCTTCTATCAATTGTTCCTCCGATGTAACGAAGGAGACGATGACCAGCACGGAGATAATTCTTACAAGGAAATGCAACAAACTAGTTAAGAACTTGAACGGCATATGCAATATCGGGTCGATTCATAGTTAGGTACCAGCAAGATGTAGATACATGGTCACGTCAAACAGTAACTCACCATCCTTTTTTCTGTACTTTGAAATTGATTTCCATAGGAGTGTCTATAGAACTACCATAAAAAAAGCTCGTTTGAGAAAAGAGATCTTCAAAATATTTGTGTTGATGAACATGGATGCAATGAGGAGAACGAGTAATCTCAAGCCAAGGAAATAAGTGAGGTAGTCCAAGATCCTTCATTTTGAACTGATTCATTAAGTAGCTCTTGAGATTAGCTATAGCAATAGAGTCATTTCCACTGATGATGGTGTCATCGACATATACCAGCAGAAGGGTGCAACCACAGAATAACGCTGAATAAAAAGAGAAGAATGATCACAATGGCTTTGATGAAAATGAGCTTTGAGAATAGATTGGCGGAACCATGGATATAAATATCGGCCGTAGCGTGGCAGGGGGTATTAAACACACCCCCCCCCCCCCCCCCCCCCGCCCCCCCCCCCCCCCACCCCACCCCCCCCGACAAAATGGGTTAAAAAACCCTCTTTTGAGTCATTTCTTCCTCTCTTTCTACTGGTTCTTCCTCCTTTCTACTTCCTTGTGGTCCCAAAACTCCCAAGTGTGGATTTCTTCAAGATTTTTTGCCACCAAATCACCAACATTTAACTATTCAAAGGATTTTAAAGATTCCAAACAAGATTCTTCATCTAGATATGTGACTTTTTTTCAACTTTTGAGATTTTCACTCTCTGACTACTATGAATCACAACATAATGGCAGCATTGTCTTATTTTATTGTAGATCCATGTTTCCTTTTGATCTTGCATGCATATCTTTTTTTTTTTTAAATATTGTTATTTTTATTTTCGGATTTATGTTATTTAAAAAAAAAAAAACATTATCTCTTATGGAAAACTCATGAAACAACTTGAAAATAGCTTCATATTGTTAGATCTATGTTTCTCATACATCATTTCAACATATATTGTTTGTTTTTCAATTTTTTCCTTTTTTTATTTTCGGATTTTTATATTTTTGTAAAAAAAAATTATTTTTAGTAATTGAATGCCAATCAAATGTTTTGAAAAGGGCTCTTAGATTGTAGATCTATATTTCCCATAGATCATTCCAACATATATTGCATGTTTTTCATTTTTCTCCTTCTTTTATTTTGGGATTTTTTTTATTTTTGTAAAAAAAATTATTTTTAGTAATTGAATGCCAATCAAATGTCTTGAAAAGGGCTCCTAGATTATAGATCTATGTTTCCCATAGATCATTTCAACATATATTGCTTGTTTTTCATTTTTTTTCCTTTTTTATTTTCGGATTTTTTTATTTTTGTGAAAAAAATATTTTTAGTAATTGAATACCAATCAAATGTCTTGGAAAGGGCTCCTAGATTTTAGATCTATGTTTCCTATAGATCATTCCAACATATATTGCCTGTTTTTCATTTTTTTTTTCCTTTTTTATTTTCGGATTATTTATTTTTGTAAAAAAAAAATTATTAATAAAATGCCAATCAAATGTATTGAAAAATGCTCCTAAATGTTTTGAATATGTTTGGCATAGATCAATCCAACATATATTTGTCTTTTTCTAATTTTATTTTATTTTCTTATTTTCGGATTTTTTAAATTTTTGAAAAAAATTGTACTTTAAGTAATGCAATACCAATTAAATGTCAAGAGAATGATTCTTTAAGTGTTAGATATATATGTTTCCTCTAACATATTTTTTGTTTTTTCAATTTTTAACATACTACATGTTCGTATTTATAGGTATTCAGTCTTCTATTATGCATTTGTGTTTGCCAATTGATTTTTGAAAATGCCTCGTGATATTGATTTTGGTGAGGCAGTTGAGACCAACAGGTTGAAAATCAAATGCAAGTTTTGTGGTAAAGTGACCAATGGGGGCATTACAAGATTCAAGCACCACTTGGACCACATTTCTGGCAATGTTGCTAGCTGTACCGAGGTACCAAGGGAAGTCAGGGAACAAATGAAAGCTTTGGTTGGCCAAAACAAAACTAGAAAAATAGAAATAAAAGAAAAGAAGCAACAAGATGTTGATGCTGCCCGTTATGATGTATCTGAGGATGAAGGTTTTGATGATGAAGATGCACAGATGGAGGCTGCACGCCGAGAGTCCATCATGAGTCACCAAGAAGAATATGAACGTCGTACATTTGCTGGAAGCAGCAAATATTATGTATGATGCAGGGGGTTCATTTATTGTGCCAAGCAGGGGCAAGGGCATTGTGAGGGTCAGGGCCGGCCCTAGGCCTAGGCCACTTAGTTGGCTGCCTAGGGCCCCCAATTTTTGCAAATTTTTGGGGCCCCCTATTAAGAATTTTAGTTATGGGTATATATAAGATTTTTGGGGCCCCCTGATCATGCACCAATACTGATTTGTGGTGTGCAATTTGCCTCTTTACTCAAATTAAAATCAGTTACATTGATGGCCCATGTTCTGCACATATCCATACGTACAAGGAAGCAGATTGATAATTATTTCTATGAAAATGTCAGGTAAACTAGTGATTTCACTGATTTGGGTTGCATCCTAACATACCCAAAAGCAATGCAGAAATTGGAATCAATTAAAAGGACTTATTTCTTTTTTGGAATCATATAAAGAAAATGGATTTTACTCTGTTTTGATTTCATTAAAAGATATTGCACTTGAAATGGAAATAGAACCAGTATTTCGAGAAAAACGTAAAATTTTTAGGAAAAAACAATTTAATGATAAAATTGAGAATGCAGTAACACTATCAGCTGAAGAGTCTTTTAGAATTGAGCATTTTTTATTTATAGTTGATCTAGCTATTTCTTCGATCAAGAGTAGATTTGAACAATTCAAAATATATGAAAATATTTTTGGTTTTCTATTTTGTTTTAAAAAATTAAAATCCTTAGATGATGATAGTTTGAAAAGTTATTGTCTTAACCTTGAAACTTTTTTGAAGCATGACTTATTTTCTAATATTGATGGTTTAGATTTATTTCAAGAATTGACTGTATTAAGAAAAGTTATACAATCTGAAATTAATACTCCAGCTGAAACCCTAACTTATATAAAACGATTAGATTGTTTTCCAAATGCATGTATAACTTTTAGAATATTGTGAACAATACCAATAACAGTTGCTTCAGCGGAGAGAAGTTTTTCGAAACTTAAATTAATAAAATCTTATCTCCGATCAACTATGTCACAAGAAAGATTAAATCGATTAGCTATATTATCTATTGAAAAAGATATATTAACAAAACTTGAATATAAAAATTTAATCAATATTTTTGCATCTCAAAAAGCTAGAAAAATATCTTTTAAATGAATATATTTTAATAATTATTGCCTATTAATAGGACCCACTTTCATATTCTCACCTAGGGCCTCGGGATTTGTTGGGCCGCCACTGGTGAGGGTCATGCGTAGGGCATTTAGCACCCGGGAACGGGATGTTGATGTAGAAGTTATTTCTACTAGAAGAGTAGTTCCTCCCCCTATTGTTCCTCTAGCACATAGAAAAGAGGGGGCTAAACAACCAAATATAGCAAGTGTTATGAAAGGAGTGATGAAGAGTGCAAGAGATAGGTTAACCAAAGCTACAGCAAAATGGCTAATTCACAAGAACATACCACCTACAGCAATAGATTCCCCTTATTTCCAAACAATTCTTGATGTTGCCGCAGAAGCTGGCCGCGGAATACAGTCGCCCTCTGTTTATGATGTGGGTACTAAATATCTCGAAGAAGAATATAAAGAAATAAAGGCATGGGTGGAGAACTTTAGGCCCATGTGGCAACAGAATGGGGTCACCATTATGTGTGATGGGTGGACCAACGGCACACAAACACAATTAATAAACTTTTTGGTACAATCAGTCGCTGGGTGTCTTTCTGAAGTCCGTGGATGCATCGGAACATAGACGGAAAGCTAATTATATATACTCTTATGGATACGATTGTAGATGGTGTGGAAGAGGAGAATATTGTACAGATTGTTACAGATAATGGCGTCAATTTCAAGGCAGCCGGTAAGATGTTGGAGAATAAAAGGTCTCATCTATTTTGGACTCCATGTGCAGCCAAGGATGAAAATAACGGTAGCGGTGAGCGTAGCGGCCTGCCGCCAAAACGCTATATAGCGGGCGCTACGTAGCATAGCGGCGCTACGTTGCGGCATAGCGGTGCGATTTGAAAAAATCGTCTAAAAAATATGAAAAAATTCTAGAAAATCTAGAATATTGAAAAATGAGAGAATATGTATTTTTTTTGCAAAAGTAACTAAGGTAAGGGGGCGTAGCGGTCCCCTCACTGTATGAGGTCCTGTATTGCTGTATAAATAGAAAATAATAGTAATGATCATTTTTTTCACATGTGTTCATGTTGCTTAGTTATGCTAACTTAGAAACTAATGAAAGGCTTATAAAAGAAAAAACTATGTCATGAAGTCAAGATTTAAGAGTACCTAGAGAAAAAAATACATCTACCCAAGGGGGCGTCTAATAGGATGTACTTAAAGAAGAATCATTGAGAAGAACTCTCTGTATCGACTGTAATGTGGCGAGATCATGTGCGTTTTAGTATTCGTTTAAACATAAAAGGGTAAAAGAGTTGTGTAAAAATGTTATTTGGAGAGAAGAAGAAAAGAAATAAGTCTTATTATGTATTTTTAAAAAATTTGGAAAGTAGGAATTTTTCTCACCCCGTAGCAGCCCCGTAGCGGTCGTAGCGGCCCCGTAGCGGCCGCTACGGGTGCGACGGCCGATAAATCAGCCGTAGCGTAGTGGTGGCGGCTGCTATTTTCATCCATGTGTGCAGCACACTATATAAATCTCATTATGGAAGTTATTGGAAAAAATAAGAAAATTGTTGAAGTTATCAAGGCATCAGATTTATTTATGATCATTCATTGCTTTTGAGCTCGATTAAAAAATTTACACATAACCATGCCTTGATACGTCCGAGATCAACTAGGTTTACTACCCATTTTATTGAGATGGAGAGCCTTGCAAGGTTTAAAACAAAGCTAATTCAGATGTTTGCATCAGAGGAATGGCTACGTTCGAAATGGGGCAATGTAACAAGTGGTCCGGAATTTGAGATCCCTAACTTGATGAAGAACAATAAATTTTAGAAGAAAGTGTCTAATTTATTAAAAGTTTATGAGCCTTTAGTCAGATTATTGCGGCTTATCGAATAGTGACAAGCCAACAATGGGAAATATATATATGAAGCAATGGATCGGGCTAAGCAAGCTATCACGGAAAATGTTAGATATCATGATGAATATATAAAGATTATTGATGCCCGGTGGAACGACCAGCTGCACCATCCATTGCATCTAATTTATTAAAAGTTTATGAGCCTTTAGTCAGATTATTGCGGCTTATCGAATAGTGACAAGCCAACAATGGGAAATATATATATGAAGCAATGGATCGGGCTAAGCAAGCTATCACGGAAAATGTTAGATATCATGATGAATATATAAAGATTATTGATGCCCGGTGGAACGACCAGCTGCACCATCCATTGCATGCTACAGGTACTCAATAACAATATCACTATTTGATGCTTTTAAAGCAATCCAGCTCTCTTTGATTGATGTTAACTCATTTTGCATTTCAACTTATTTTCAATGTAGGTTATTTCCTTAATCCCGAATTCTATTACCCCAATGCCCAACAACACAGCGATGCAATAGATATGGAGTTGAGGGTAGGATTAAGGACAGTGTTGAAAAACTTGTTGGGAGTTGATAATTCAATCGAAGCCACCCAAGAGGTGAGTTAGTGATTTAGATTTGAGATGACATATCTATATGCTTGAGATAGGTCTTAAACATGTATAGTTTATTGATTTATTTCTAATTTTAACACTGTAGATATCTACATACACACAAAGGAGAGGAGGCTTCGCTGACCCTCTTGCAATAAAGGCAATTGGAAAGATGCCACCTGGTATGAACAAAAGACCCAATCACCCAACCTATTAGGCTTTTTTTATTTATCTCTCAATTGATTAGAACTTGGAAGGACTTAAATAAATATCTAATTTTATTTGTTTACATTGAATTTCAGCTGATTGGTGGATGAATTTTGGATAGGATACTCCAATTCTAAGGAAAGTGGCTGTTCACATCCTTCGTCAAGTTACAACTTCATCAAACTGTGAAAGGAATTGGAGCACTTTCTCCTTGATCCACACAAAGTCCAGGAATCAGCTTATCATGCAAAAACTCAACAAGCTTGTATATTGTCATTACAATTTGAAATTGAGAAACAGAACAAGAGAAAGGAGGGGAATGGATGATCCGAGCTATTGTCCTATTAGTTTGGATCATATATTCAGAGAGGACGATCCCTTGCTCCCATGGATAACCGAGATAGAGGATCCATTGCTAGATTCAGATCCGGGCTTTCAAAAGGAGGTTAGAGATTTGCTTGATGAAGATATGGGCGAGGCAGAGGGTACCCCACTTGGAGGAAAAGGCTCAAGTGCACAGCCCCAAGGCCCGCAACCACAACCTAAAGGGAAACAACCTGCTCATGTTGTGTCATCTTCTGAGAGGACGAGTACCACCGTCTCTTCGAGTAGCCATGGTGGAGGAGATGGGGGAGATGGAGCAGGAGACACTAATAGGACAGGTGCTACCAACATGATCAGGAAGATGTCATTCCTGTAGAGGGGGTACAGGACTTTCCGGAAAGAATGGAAGGAAACCGTAGTTATCAACGGTGTCAGAGAGTCTCACCACCTGCTCCTGGAGGTAGTAATGAACAAGGAAATATAAGTGGAGGTGTTGGAGGACAACAAGCTGCATCATGGGCTAAATCGTGGAACCCTAGTTACAGTGGACAAGGACCCTCACAGTATTTTGACTATTTTCCATATGGTTAAGTACAACAAGGAGAAAAACAGTCTTCAACTTCAGGGTCCTACTCAAATGGTGACTATGGTGAAACGCAATATGGTAGATATCCACCTCCACCTCCTCCAAGTTCTTTTGATGTGGGTGCGGCTGCCTTCTTTGGATTTGTGGATCCCAATGCTCATCATCAAATTCCATATGGTGCCACTAGAAATGATAACACTGATGGGGATGAGGATAACCATAGCCCCTTGAATCTTGGTAGGCGTTCCTTTTGGTGGTGATTAAGGTATTCCTATTTCCTTCACTAACTCTCTATTCTTTGTCATTTTTAAATTGGTGTTGAATGTTGAATTGGTGATTGTTGATCACTTTATAGTTCATTCACTTGATTGAATTTGAACCTTGAATGTTTAAGTAATGAAATTTGATTGTTCAATGTTCACTAATGAATATTGAGTAATGACTAATGACCTAACTCTTAAGTCTTCTTAATTCTTATGCCTTTATTTCATATTCTAGTTTTTTTTTTATGAGCTTTTCATTACTTTTTAAGTTAATCATAACTAAGAAACATGCATACATGTGAAAAAACTAATCATTACTATTATTTTCTATTTATACAGCGATACAGGACCTCATGTATGGAGGGCACCGCTACGCCCCCTTTTCTTACTCACTTTTGCAAAAGAACCACATTTTCTTTCATTTTACAATTTTCTGAATTTTCTGAAATTTTTTCAGATTTTTTTGGCGATTTTTTCAAATCGCACTGCTACGCCGCTACGTATCCCCGCTACGCTGTGTATCACCCGCTTCATAGCGGTTTGGCGGTAGGCCGCTACCGCTATTTTCATCCTTGGGCGGAACTTGTCAAACCAAGCATGTGGAGCTTGTTTAAGCTTGCATCGAGATTTCTTCGATAGAAAGACCATTTTGGAAGGACATTTATATCCAACTAGAGGCTTCATATAAACATTTTCATGCAATTCTCCATGTATAACTGCATTCTTGACAACCATTTGCCACAATGGCCAATTACTGATAGCAACAACACTCAACAAGGTTCAAATGGTTGTTTTTAGCCACGGAGCAAAAGTCTCCTCATAATCAATTCCATATTCTTGTTTGTGCCTTGGGCAACCAATCTTTCTTTGTACGAATCGAGAGTTCCATCGACTTTAGCCTTAATAGTATACACATTTTCTCCCAATAATGGATCCTAATTTTGGGCCTGGAACCAGATCCCATGTACGATTCACTTCAAAAGTTAATAATTCTTCAGCCATTACCTCTTGCCAATAGGTTTCCTCGGCCGCCTATAAAAATGAGGAAGGAATCGAGACAGAATCTAAAGTGGAGAGTAATGCTGGGAAACCATATTTTGTCAGGAGGCTTAGATATACGACTGTCAGTCTCAAAGTTGCTAGCCAGTAATCCCAAAACCAATTGGTGATTGAAAACTGCACAAACAACTACTTAACACCACCCATTGGGCGGGACACTTCCCTGACCCGAAGCACGCGCCCACATAAAACTACAACGCGGCATGGGGTCTTCTTGCCCTGCACACTTGCACCCGCACAACCACATAACGCAGCATCGGGCATTTTTTCCCAGCATGGTTTCGAGCCCGGGACGATTTGGCTCTAATACCATCTCAAAGCTGCTAGCCAGTAATCCCAAAACCAATGGGGATGGGAAACTAAACAAACAACTACATAACAGTTAGGAGGTTAGATACCATAATAGACTATGTAATATCAGAAATTGCAATATAATAAAGAAGGAATTGGAAGAATTCAATGTACCAAATAGATGGCTCGACTGTGTTCTATATAGGGATTCCTTTGGAATCCAATGTACCCAATACATGGATTGACAGTGTTATATATACAGATTCCTTTGGAATCTAGTCAATGATATTACAGCAATTTACAGTAATCTAATCTAATGGAAAAGGAAGCAAAATAAACAGTACAACTATTGTATCACATGTACTGTTGACTCTATGCCTTTCTAGAAGAGCGCGTGGGATTTTGAACAAGATTCTCACACGTTTAGACTTCATTTGCTATCTTTACATTAATATCGCACGTATTTTGGATGCATTGCAGTAGTCTCATAATACAAATCATGATGAGAATACTTCAAGATATATACTTTTAGAATTTATTCTTTTTAATACAAACCCACAGGCCATTTGCTCTAGTCCGGCTAAGGCCTGATTGAGTAGATGGACTAGGCTTGGACTCAACATTTTTTAGGCAGGACAAGCTTGGACCATGCACTTATGGCCCGACAGGGCCAGGCCTGGATGTATGTTATTTAAGTTGGGCCACTTCTAGATATTCCTCATGAACACCCCTAGTCCTATCTCCTATGTCGTCATTTTTTCCTCTCATGAATAGAAATCAAGCATGCTCACTTGTCCGCCCATTTATCCAAACCTCACAATCTTGTCACCTTCACCAAGACGCACGATGAATGCTTCTGAAAGAATCACGATAGATTTGATCTTAGTGAGCCACAAGCACCGGCAAACTCAAAAGGAGCAGGTTGTGGCAATGATGGACTCTACAAGATAGACAGTGACCACTAGTAAAGGATGATGATCATACAAGACAAAAAGAGATCAAGAGTTGGTATCTTTTTTATGTAAACAATTGCATGACCCTTTTCATGAAAGGACCATGCGATTGCAGTAGGGTGCTAGAGATACTAGGGGAGATATTAGGAGATAGAGAGATGTCAGGAGATAGAAGAGAAGTGTTAGGAGAGATATTAGTAAAGTTTCATGTTTGAATATTTTAGGTTTTTTATTTGTTCTGGCTCTTGCAAAGTGGGATTTAGTCCCTTAATAAATGTATGATGAATTCTATGAAAATGTAGCCTCCTGAGTTTCCACTGTTAGCATTTGGAATTTTCTTTGTTGTCAAAGGACAATATGATTCAAAAGGAAAATACAGAGCCTTCAACTACACTATTGGGAACTACACTGCCTTTACCAATAGGAGAAATAAGAGTAGGACTATTGAAGAAAGAAATACTAGAAGGAGCACTCCTTGTTCATGGTCTTGGTGTATTGAAAGTTTGAAGAATCTCATCGCTAAAATAAGTTATCTCAGTTCTCTACACATATAATGCGTTTCCACCATATCAACTGAGGCTATCAGAGGCTCTGGGAATATGGCTCCTTTGAAACCCATTTTTGAACGACTTCAAATATGCAGAAGGTCCCATCATATCATCTAGTTGGTCTAACTTCCTTGTATTCAACATTAAATTGGTCTCCTAAATACCTTATACTTAAAGGAGAAGCTTCAAAGCCACCGTTCTCTTTATATTTTTCTTCCGTAAATTTCAAGATATTCTCTTTATATTTTTCTTTCATAAATTTCAGAGATTTTTTAACTTGTCGTTCAATCTTCAAAACCAATGAATGATTCATTTTCTTTGGAACTGGAGGGCTATATGGTTCAAATTATTTGTATTTACCAGTTGCAACAGGTTGTAGATTACTAAAATGAATTATAGGACTCACATCCTCTTTACTTAACAACTCTTTGAGCTCTCTTTTTACACCGACAAACATTTCTGTTCATCGTTAGAGTCAGTTCTCGCTTCTTACTGTCCAGTGTCCACTATCGAAGAATCTTCATCCCCAATCCTCCTCTGCAGATTTTGAGAGTTTTCTAGCATTACCCAGCACGTCGAAGGCATTAAGAACAGCGACTAAAGGTTGAGGTTGTAGTTTGTTGGATAAAGCTGGCCTTCTAGACTAAAAATGTCTTGATACCACTGTCCTTTCAACATTCTTCTTGTTGAAAACAATATCTAGCCTTGGGGCGTCAAAGGATTTCATGAACATAACCAATCTCGATTCTATGAATAAACAAGCAACACAAAGACAACAAGATTTGCATGGTTTAGTAGTGTGACTACATGCACAATGCGATAAGAGAAATCTCCGCTCTCCGAGAAATCAGGGTTACAACTTTATGATTTGGGGGGGGGGGGGGGGGGGGGGGTGAGGGGGGGTGGGTTTGGTTTCACTCTCTTCAAAATGCATGATTTCGATAACCCGAAGGACCCATTTGGGGCTGTGTTAAGACTTAAGAATAATTATTTTTAGAGAATAGGTTGAGCTGATTCTATTCTGAGAATAGGTTATACTGAACTTGTTTTTTATAACAGTTGTACTGAACTTGTTTGGCGAGATTTAATCAAAATTTCAGATTTAGCAGAATCATGTTTGTCAATGTTCTTGAATTTGAATATATAGTAAAATATTCATAAATCCATGTAATACATTAAGAAAAATAATCTAAAAAGAAACCACATGATTAGACTGGGTAAATTTTTCTTCCACTATGTTTTGGTGTAACATGGACACCACACGGTGGATTTTGTTTTCTTCCATTCCCATCCCAAATCTTTATCATAAATTCATAATTGAACTCCAACACATAGTGACGTAGAATTTGGAAATCAAGTCCTGGGAGAGTGAGGATCTCATGGCCACATCTGTATCTCATATCCCCCACTCCACCACTTTAATATTCCTTCAGCCTCACTTTATTATGAGTTTCCACACTGAACAAGCAAACAGGCCCTGACATCCACAATTTCTAATGAAGTTAGTATCCTCAACTTATTCCATCTCTACTTTCAAGCAATCCCCTGACCAACACACCACTGTGATCCACATTAACATGTTTCATAAATTTCAGGCTTTCATCCTGTAGACAATACCATTACCACCAACAATGAACACCCCAATATAGAAAGGAAGGTAAGGTATCTATGACTCGACACAAAAAGGGATTCACTCTGCACGTTATTCGACACCCAACTCCACCCTAACTTTAAAAAGTTCCTTAAAAAGAAAAATCTTAACATTTCACTTAAAAAACAAATACAACAAACCCCAAGCAAGAATTCTTAGAGAAAATAATGCAACAAGAAGAAGAATAAGATGAAAAGGCCATGAAATTCAATAAAAAAAGAAAAGTTCACAAGAGTTAAGACAAGAACATCTGCCAGGAATGAGAAGATTTTCAATATAGATGTAAAAAAAAAAAACTCTATTATTCATGTAACTAACAAACAACAAAGAGGGGAAAAGAAAGTCAATCTCTGAGGATTTCATTATGAAATGAGTATAGATTAGAAGAGGAATGAAAACCCAACACATACCGTACATCAAAAACCAGCGTTCTGTCGGGTGTAACAGATCTCCACGTTTTGGGGAAAAAGGGAATAAAACCCACTTCACAGACATTGATAAGGTAATGTTCTATAAGAAACACAGAACCCCAATTATTGAAAGAGAGAGTAGACATTGATAAGTTAATTTGACGAGAGACGGACAAGACGAACATTCTCACCCACCGTATTCTGTTCGAGTAAAAATCCTTCCCGGATGAATGCTGGTGCACAGTCCGAGTCCTCGTGTTCTTTTTTACAATGTAACTAACAAACAACAAAGAGGGGAAAAGAAAGTCAATCTCTGAGGATTTCATTATGAAATGAGTATAGATTAGAAGAGGGATGAAAACCCAACACATACCGTACATCAAAAACCAGCGTTCTGTCGGGTGTAACAGATCTCCACGTTTTGGGGAAAAAGGGAATAAAACCCACTTCACAGACATTGATAAGGTAATGTTCTATAAGAAACACAGAACCCCAATTATTGAAAGAGAGAGTAGACATTGATAAGTTAATTTGACGAGAGACGGACAAGACGAACATTCTCACCCACCGTATTCTGTTCGAGTAAAAATCCTTCCCGGATGAATGCTGGTGCACAGTCCGAGTCCTCGTGTTCTTTTTTACCGGTTCGAGTCCGAATCTTAGGGTCACTCTCAGACAAAATAGGGAAAATTCCAAAAAGGTATAAGATTTTTTAGCTAGTTTTCAAAAAGGGTATTTGACCGGACAGGTTATGTAATACCTGTATTTCTTAAAATGGTGTTAACTAAAAAGTCATCCCAAATATAGGGATAGTATAAAGAGCTCTTATTTTTCTTCTAATTTCACCCTTTTTGTGCGATATCACAAATATTTGCGATATTGCAAAAATTAAACAGTCATGATATACACTACTCGTTTTCCCTCCCTTTTTTCCTCCATTCCTAGCAAAAAACATGTCATTTTCCCTCATTGTTTTTATGTGGCTGTCTCCATCGTTAGAGGGAGGTTCTCAAGAGGATTAAGCGGTCGCTTTTTGTGGGTTAGAGGGAGGTTCTCAAGAGGATTAAGCAATTGCTCTTTCATTTCTTCAAAAGCATACGAAGGTTTCTGTACTACTGCTCTTCATTTTTCTCTTCCATTTGTTTACTTCTTTGTTGTAATGAATTTAGCTTGAACAAGGGATAGAACCATGATGTCAATAATTTGTGGGATTTGCTGTCTATGTACCCTTGTTGGGAACTACTTCTCATGAAACCATCTTCATGTGATGGGATGAGGAAATCAAGAGTTGCATTCTGCTTACCTCTATGCCAAAAATAAGAAAGAAAAAAAAAACGGTTTTTTTTTTATTGTCTTCTTGTTTGTTCTTTTTTTTTTTTTTTGTCATATTTTATTTTGATAAACTAAAAACAGACTCAAACAAATTCTCCTAAATACTTGGTCTAACGAGACTTATTCCGAACTCCTAACACCCTCTCTTAAACTGAATGTACTCCTAACAATTAGTTTAGAGATAAACATCAATCACCCTCCCTCAAACCGCAGTATCCATCGAACACACTCCAAGTAGCTACCGCAGTGTCACGAAATGGACGGTTTGAGGGGCTTGGTCAGAATATCTGCAAACTGATTCTTATTTCTACAGTAGATTACATCAATGGTTTCATCCTTTCAAAGATCACATAAAAAATGATACCGTACATCAATGTGTTTACTTCTTCCATGTAGAATAGGATTTTTTGAGAGTTTGATTGTTGAACTGTTATCACAGTAGACTGGAGTGGGACCTTATTGGGGACAGTGTAGTTCTTTAAGGACTCTCCTCAACTAGATAGCTTGACAAGCATAGAATGAGGCATCAATAAATCCAACTTTAGTAGTGGACAGAGTAACCATTTTCTTGAAGTTAACCCACACTCGGCAAATTATTTTTCAAACCCGGAATATAAAACACATTTGAACTAGTTTGCTGTGAATTTTTGGATGTCCAAATTTTAATGTTGCCCTTCCCCATATCAGAAACTGTGGAATCATCTCCAAATTTTATAACGATTCGGAAAGAATCATCTGGATCAGAGAATATGGACTTGTTTCCACACATATGGTTGCTTTATCCTGTGTCCAAGTACCACATGCTCTGATGGGTTTCTTCCGTTACATTGCAAACCATAAGAAGTGTAACTTCATTTTCTTTCTCTACAAAATTTGATTTTTCACCATTTTCTTTATATAATTTTGTCTGACATTCGGAACGATAATGACCATACCTGTTATATCGGTAGCATTTAACTTTTGACTTATCAAATGGGTTTGATTCTTGGTCTCCTGCATGTTGATTATCTTGTCCTCTGCCTCTGCCTTTAGGATCAAGAGCTTGATTATCCTGTATGAATTGATCATTGTTGTTGCTGCTACCCCTTCCTCAACTAAATCCTTTCTTTTTTTAAAATTGGGTGCTGAAAGAAAGTTGTGACAGCAATGCTTATTCTACTGCTACATGCTAATTCATCCGTTGCTCGTGAACCATTAATGAACTCATCAATTCAATCGATTGAGAGTGTGTCAAGATTTTTCGACTCCTCAATCGAACACACCACATAATCAAACTTCAAGGTCATCGATCGAAGAATCTTCTCAATTATGGTGACATCAGCCATTTTTTCTCTATTGAGTCTCATCTCATCGGTAGCATTTAATTTATCTCCTTGGCTATACACGAGGCATATATATATATATATCCGTCTGTGCGTGCGCGTGAGTTATAACATATATGTGGTGAACTCCAATTCTATCAGAAAAGTCTTAGAATTCTACTCATCAATTTTTTAACATTTGATCCAATTTTGAACTTCTTTGTTATTGTAGGATGTCCGAAAATGAAATATGTTTGATATTGCACTTTAATGGGGATTTGGATATTGATCATCTAAATCCGATATACATGGATGGCGAGCAGAGAATCATATTCGTGGATAACAACATAAGTTATAATGCAGTAGCTGAACAAATAATTACAGAGACGAACTGGGATGAAGAAGATGAGTAGCCACTGATATGATATATGTGTCATATCAATCGGATATTTACATTGGTCGATCTAAAAGGCGATGGAGATATGCGGAGTATACTCAGATAAAATCGTGAACGAACTAACCCCATATGGTTGTATCTCTATAGAAGTTCAGAAATTTTAGAAAGATCTAAGAAGCCCACTACATGGTACGTATTTATTTGTTTTATACATTTTTCTTAATGAATTCTAAATTTCCTCTTATTCATGAACTTCTTCCTATTGTTCATTTTGAAGTTATTCAAGTCGCACATCTTCCAGGGCACGCACAAGTTGTAGAATATTTACGGAAGTTGGCAACAAAAGAGTTGCTCCTGAAGCAACGTTTTGTTCCCATAGGTATGCTATGGCCAACACTATTGAAATCTATTCTATTTTGAAATATTTTTATATAAGAAGGCGATCTTATTGCTCAATTAATTATGCAGGAATAATCTTCCAGCGACGCCATCAATTCAGATAGAAATAGATCATCATCATTTGATGATCATCAAAATGAAACCACACGCATTAATGGTGATGAAGCACAAACATTTTCTTATGGTGATGGTCTTGAATCAATTTTTCAAGAAGATAGTCACAGTGATCCATTTAACTTGAAAGATAGCTTCTGTTCAACAAGAGATTATTGGAGAGCTATGTAATGCAACTCTAAATTTGAATCTAGTTGACACATTGGTACCTGATCCCCTTGTTCTGGGAGATGATCAAAATATTAACTCCATGCATGAGATGTGTAAGGGAAGAAAATTTTCAAACCGCGATTCTTTTAGAGAAGCACTTGCAAAAGCTGCAATGCATGATAATTTTGCAATAAAATGCTTGAGAACGTCTCCAACAGAAGTTACAGCACGGTGCAGTGAAAGTAACTGTCCTTGGCGTATCCATGCAACAATTGTTTACTCTGGCCCAGAATTTCAGGTTAGGACATACAATGGTGCTCATACTTGTTCGAAGCCAATGATCGGCTTGGACATGGAGAAGCAACATCTAGATTCATTGCAAGGTGGATCATAGACAGACTACGTATCCATAAGTCATACACACCCAAAGAAATTATAACTGACTTTTCAAAGGAGTTTGGGGTTCAACTTAGCTACAAGAAGGCATGGAAGGCGAGAGAGATAGCACTTAATGAGATACGGGGTTCATATGAATAATCATTCAGCATATTACCAGACTATTGCCATGAATTGAGAAGGACTAATCCTGGCACTGTGACGCATGTGATCCAAGAAGAGGATTCAACATTCTGTAGATTTTTCTTTTCTTTAGGATCAAGTATAGAATCATTTCGTTCCACATTGAGGCCGTTAATTGCAGATGATGGGACACACCTAAGTGGAAAATATCCTGGCGTGCTACTCATTGCTGTGACTCATGATGGAGATCATGGGATATTTCCAATAGTGTTCGGTATCGCGGAGATTGAGAATTTCAAAACTTGGGAGTGGTTCTTGGCCGCCTTCTCACTAGCATTGCGGCCGCCCCAAAACCTTACAATTGTGTCCGTGTGCGTCATATTTCAGAGAACATTCGTGAAAGATTCAAAGATGATGGTATTTGTCGCAAGTTTTGGAATGTTGCTCATGCGTTTAGACCATGTGAGTATGAACGTCATATGAATGACATTAGAACAGTTAATGAGGGGGAATATAAATATATTGAAGATATTGGAAAGCAACATTGGGCCAATGCTTTTGTATTGGGCAAACGATATGACATGCTCACGACAAATTGTGCCGAGGCTACAAACAGTTTGCTCAAGGGAGCGAGAGAATTGCCCATAACTAAAATGGTCGAGGCAATTCGTTCTAAACTCATGGAATTTTTTGAGCTTCGTCGGCAAAAGTCTCATGTTCTTAATTCCAAGTTAACTCATTATGCTGAGTCTATGTTGAGCAAAGAGAGTAAACATGCTCGTAGACTGGGTGTTCGTGCAGCCAATCCAACTAAAATCGAGGTCCACTCCAGTGAGTATGTAGACATTGTTCACTTAGACCGTCGATCTTGTGCCTGTCATCAGTGGAATTGCTTGGAATTCCTTGCTCGCATGTTGTAGCGGCACTTAAGATGAGAGGTCTCGATCCATATGACAATTGTGAGGAGTGGTTTAGCTCTGATGTGTATCGAAGGACTTACAACTTTGTTATACACGGTGCGAGAGATATGAACCAATGGGATGTGCGAACCGGTTCACATGTGCTTTCTCCTCATGGAAAGAGACAAGCTGGTAGACCTAGAAAGAATAGAATACGTACAGAGGATCGTGGGAGGAACAAAGTCACTTGCTCCAGGTGTAAGCAGAATGGCCATAACTGTCAAACATGTCGCAATCCACCTATACAGGATTGAGTTTGATCCAAATGGCTCGTAAACATTTTATGCCCACGGCATTTTTTTGGTGTGATATTTTGTTCACAACGTTTATGATGGTGAGATATTTTGTAAACAGAGTTCTTTTGGCTTTATATGCTTCATTAAGTTTTTGTACTAGTTTGTATTGTAACTCCTTGGAGCATTCAGATGATTCTTCTTAGACAATATTTGGACATGTTTGGAATTTTTTGTATACTCTGTCAAATGTTATGCTAAAAATGGTTGGGCATTGAGACACCAAAAACTTATGGTCATGGAGATACTTTGGAATATATTTTCAATTTTTTTGTTTTGTTGTATTAGATGAACAAAAGATATGAAACGTTCTTAAAATGCATTTTTATTGTGGCTTTATAACAAATCATACCATGAGTTATTTTGTGGTAATGTAAATAACAAGACAGTTACAATTAGTCATAACAACTGATGGACCCAATCGGAGGTTTCCGTCCTCTCCTTCCGCACCCTGGGGGCGGACCTGGGTCTCGGCGGAGGAGGGAAATCGCGGGTATCAACATTTTTGTATGGGTATGCCAGATTTACTTTCTACTTGGAATTTGGAATGGTGATGATCCGGAGATCCACCTTCACAAGTAGAAAGGAAATCAATCCTTTTTTTCTAACTTTTCAAATTGCATAAATATTAAGAAAAGAGACAAGTTTGTTTTTTTAGAATGCCGTAGGAGACGTTTTTTTGTTTGTTTGCCGTGAAAGGCGATTTTGCCGTCAAAGACGATTTTACAAAACCCATCAAATATGAAAGACAATAATTATGATTTCTTTTTGTCTCTTTAAAAAATACAAACTACAATAGAAAAGGAAGAAAATGGATCTAACTTCTCAGGAGATTGTGGGGACACGTTGAGATCGACGGTCGCAAGTCATTATGGACTTCGCCATCGTCCTTCAAATGAGAACGGTTGATGCTTTGATTCTTCGACTTGGCTCCTAACCTCAGTTTTTTAAAGGACAAGGACCAAGAGGAGGTCCTATATCCAATGAAAAACCGAGTAAACGGGCTGAAAAGCCGGGTTTAGGCCATGTTGTAGAAGGAGGGGACCTTGGGGGGGTGGCCCCCCAAGGAACTCTGATCACCTTGTGGTGTTTCTTGCAGCAGAGCAGCAGGACTTCGTCTGGATTTCTTCGGAAGAATGCAAGTGTGCAAGTGCAGAATTTCAAGTCGATGTGTGTATCGATTCTTTTTTTATTGATTCCCATTTCTTTCTTTTGGACCTCCTTTTATAGGCTTTTGGTAGCCATAAGGTGATTATGGGCATTGATGGCCATGATGAGAGAATTGATGAGGAGTTACAAGTTTTTATTCTTTGATTTTGTTACTCCTTTTTCATGGCTTGTGATTGGCCGATGAAGGGTAGTGGGCATTTAATCACCTTTAATCTCATGATGATGGGAGTTTTATGGGTTTAATGCTATGATTGCTTGATTTGTAACTCCCAAATGCTTGAATCTGATTGGGCCGTCCAAAATAATGAGTTAATGACCGCATTAAGTTGTCATAAACGGGTCAATTAACGACATTAAGTGGTCGCCAGGGCATGTGAAGAGTCGCGGGCCGCACCGCGTCTTTTGAGATTCTTCTTGTGATCATCACAGGTGGATCCACACATTGTTTGATGTCGGATTGCGGTGCAATTTCAGACATTGATTGATGTTGGTGGACCGATGACATCTGTCTTGTCGATTTCACGATCGGTCGGACAGAAAGTATATTTTCTTGGTCAGCCGGTTGGCGATCTTGGAGCGATCGGTGATGATTTCATGCTTTTGACGGCGGATCCGAGATGTCAGTGAAGATCAGTGGTTTTCAAGCATCAAAGATTGGATTTTCAGAAAATCACAGAGGCAGGAACGCTCGAAACGCGAAAAGGATCGGAAAACGGGCCGTATGGTGCAAAATCCGGTGACCCGGATTTGCAGGGTCGCCGGCTACCATGGGCCCAGGGTCGCCGGCGACCATAGGGCTTTGGCCCTTTTGGTCGCCGAGCTTCGTTTTCGGCTGTTTTTCCGTCTTTTTTGTTCCTTCTTTCTTCTGTATTTTTCTTGACATTTTTCCTCAATTATTGACTTGATTTTCTTGGAGAAAACTTGACTAGAACCCGCGCAAAACCGGAGCACAAAGTTTCCCATTTTTCGGGAAAGCCGAAGACTTTGTAGCCGATTTTCCGTCAAGAGTCAAAACTAGGTCAAACGATGTCGAAATGACCTGAAAATTGAGGTAAAGCTTCTTGAGCAATGGATAGGACCAACCATGAGCTTTTATTTGAGTTTTGAAGCCGTTTGGGGTCCCATCGATGCTTGACTTGATTTTGCTACGGGGAAAATACCGAGCTTTGATATGTGGTCAAACGCTGTCCGATTGACCTGAAATTTGACAGGGAACCTATTGGAGTCATTTTGAGACGACCCATTAGCTCCGCTTTGGATGTCATGGTCTCGGGGTGCTCCGCCGCCAGTAGGCTTGATTTTCTTTCGGAGCATCGAAACCTGGTCAAACGTTATCGGAATGACCTGAAATTCGACGTGCATCCTTTTGGAAGCATGTTGAAGTCACTCATGTACTTTGTTTGATGAGTGATGGCTTCGGTAGTTCCCGCCGTCGGGAGGCTTGATTTTGCTGCTCGAGCGTTGATGGAGGGTCAAACGTTGTCGGTTTGACTTGAAATTTGGCATGGAGCCTTTTGGAGACATTCTGGAGTCATCCGTAGGCTCTGATCAAAGTTTTGGTGTCTCTGATGATGTCGCCACCAGGAGCGCTTATTTAGCTATCGGAGAAGTGAAGTTAGGCCAAACAATGTCGGAATGGCCCGAAACTTCAGGTGTACCCTTTTTTTAGCTGTCTTGAAGGATCTTTCAGTTTTTGTCTGATTCTGATAAGATCTGATGCTTGAAGTAGTTTTGCCTGTTTTGTAGCAGAATGCAGCTTCACGAGGCTTCTTGATGTTGAGGAGACAAAGTGACTTTTTTGGTGTCAACAACAACTACGACTATATAACAAATCATAATGTCAAGAACAAGACATGTAAACTTGGTCACAACAACTGGCACTTTCAACGTTTTATTACATAGCCCAAACTGGGAGTTAAACCCCATATAGAGTAAATAAAATCCACAGCAAAAATGGGAATATAATTCAGTGCATTTTGTGCGATATCGCATAGTCGCTTAGCCACTTACAGATACACTGAAGTTCCAGAATGCTTCACTATTTTTTGTGACCATAGTTGAAATTGCAATCGATTTTTTAAGCAGCCCATACATTTTCTTACGATATAGGAAGCATGCAGTTAGACCTCATATGAAGCAAGTAAAATCCATAGGAAAAATGGGGCATTTTGTGCGATATCGCACAATCCCTTGGCTACTTACAGACACGCACACTGAAGTTCCAGAATGCTTTACTGTTTTTTTTTTTTTTTTTTTTTTTTTTTTTTTTTTGTGACCACAGTTGGAACTTTAATCAATTTTTTAAGTAGTCCATACCTTCTGTTACGAAGTAGGAAGCATGATGCAGTTAGTCCTCATATGGAGCAAGTAAAATCTACAGAAAAAATGGGACTTTTACTAAGTGCATTTTTTGCAATATCGCACAGTCACTTGGCCACTTGCAGAAACATTGAAGTTCCAGAATGCTTCACTGTTTTTTTGTGACTGTAGATGGGACTAAAATTGATTTTTTAAGCAGCTCAGAAGTTCTCTTTCGAAGTAGGAAGCATTTTGTGACCTCATATGGAACAAGTACAGCAAAAATGGGACTGTAATTCAGTGCATTTTGTGCGATATCGCACAATTACACAAAAAATGAAGTTCCAGAATGCTTCGCTGTTTTTTTGTGATTGTAGTTGGGACTGTAATCGATTTTTTTAGCAGCCCAAATCTTCCTTTGCAAAGTAGGAATCCATACAGTTAGACCTCATGATATGGAGCAAGTAAAATTCACATCAAACATGGGACTGTAATTCAATTCCCTTTATGCGATATTGCACAGTTACTTGGCCACTTACTTAAACACTGAAGTTCCAGAATGCCTCACTTTAATTTTGTGACTCTAGTTGGAACTGTAATCGATTTTTTAAGCAGCCCAGATCTTCTTTTACGAAGTAAGAGGCCATGCAATTAGACCTCATATGGAGCAAGTAAAATCCACAGCAAACATGGGATTGTAATTCTGGACATTTTGTGCGATATTGCACTGTCACTTGACCACTTATACAAGTAGCGGAGTTCCAAAGTGCTTCTCACTGTATTTTTGGTGAAGTACCAGACAGCCATCTACAATGACAGATTTTTATTATAAAACCACACAAAAACCTGAGGCAAATATCATAATATATACAGTGCATTTTTACATGAATGTTAACATGTCAAACTATACAGTTCTTCACCCAATCCCACAACCACTTTTGGCAACAATTCCAAAATAAACTAGAATAAAACAAAAAATGGACCATTTTGTGGTCAACATGTAGTCTTCTCAAGAAACATTTTGGGTCTCAAAGAAATATGAATATAATTGCTTCTATCTTTGGTAGATGTCTATCACAATCTTCTATCGATAGAACCATATATCAGCTTGCGTGTATTCAATGGCTCGACGATATGCAACATGTTCCGCATTAGCTATCGTAAAAATACCACAATCACAACTGCACATAACAAATAATAATATAAACATTACAAAAAATGATAGATCATAAGGAATCGACGTTTACAAGTAAGATAGGGCCTTTTCATGTTTTCTTGCTGGGGATTTGGATCTCCTATCTGAAAGTTATAAAACACGGGATCACACCATCCAATATCAAGAAACTTCTTTCGGAGGAATTCAACCTAACAAAAAGCAACAGTATTAAGTAAATGTAAGAGTAATGTGATGGAATTATTCAAGCTAGATGAGACTACTTAAAAATGATGTGCATAATCATCGTAACTTGTGCATCCCATCATGCTATTGTAGTAGACAAATTTCCGTTCTTTTGGATTTCCAATTATAACAAAGAAGTGATGCTTGAACCATATGGGGAATACTATAGTCTCAAACGTCCAAAAATCATGATTTTTGTTACATGTAAACATAAGATCAATCTCTGCAGTCTTTTGTTGAACTTCAAAGTGCTCTTTGGTAAAACAATATTAACACGTTAGTTCAAATAATAAATAGCAACAAACCTCCAGTAGACATATAAAAAACATAGACATATTAGAAATTTAAATAAAAGTATTGCTGTACTGCAAGAGTGCTAGGAAAAAACAACGTGTCTACGCAATGTTCTCCAACTATGAACAGCCAATAGTTCATAATCTACATCACAAGTCATCTAAAGTAAATTTTATTATAAATGAAACGAAAATATTTCTAACTTATATGCACACTTACAAGTGTATCCATCCATGACTTTTTTATTGTTTTATGCAGTTCTTCTTTAGGAATAGTCGAGCATATATCTTTTAGGATTTGATTGCTGCAAATTGAAATATATATATATGTCTATATTAGGAGTCACTTATCATAAGAACAAGAAATTGGTGATTGAAGTTTAAGTAGTAGAACTTGCTTTGAATACAAACGTATCCAGAATTCTTCTAAACACGATTTCTCGGCATGATTAAGGCAGTACTTCAGATTCGGGCGGTTGACATTTTTCCTCTTATTCTTCGGTACATAGTATGGGGATTTTAGTATAGGAATACAACTGGCCTTCCTAGGATTGGCCTTCATCCGACCAACAATAGATCCCATCTTATTTTTCCCCAATCTTTGACCACTTGACTCATCGGGTCCACCTAGAACAATGAAGTCTTTATTGACACTTTGGGGGGTGCTTAAATTAACTGGGATCTTGCTCTAAGCACTATCAGGTGTGCTGACATGAGTTGATGTTTGCGAGTATGGTGATAATCCATAAGCGCCATCGCGTGATCCAACGGGGGTTTTAGGTGATGGGCTTCTCACATCCTATAAGAAAATCATAAACAATCTTTATATTATAGACATGAAAATAAACAGAAATATTTTTCTATCGCACACAACGACATACTAACCGCCTTTCCTTCCTCATCAAAAGTAGAGTTGATGCAATTTTCTACGTTAAAGCTAACAAAACTTGATGACCATGCTTTTTTAAACATTTCGACCTTCCTTTGCATACTCTTGATGAAGCGATTCATCTGAGAGGGGTCTGCCATCTTCTCCAACTTCTCAAAACTCTTGAGCTGCCAGTCGAGGAATCTGTCAACCCGTGGACACAATTAATGAATCCAATCATGAGCATGGTGTTCACCAATACTAACAACAAAATTAAAGCCTACTCATCATACCTTATGTTGGGTGGAGCTGTCATGATCCAAATGTACTCTTTCCAACGCCCGATCGATTCAGTTTCTTGTAATTCTTCTATATCATTGCAGGTATTGATTCTGGTGGCAGCCATTAACTTCATCATTTTCTGCATTTATAACATTCATGGCCCTATTGTTCCAATCTGCTATAGGTTGTGCATATTTTCTCTCATAGTTTATAGCCCTCTTGGATAGTTTTTTCTCCACCCTCACAGTTGGATGAAATGGAGGAGGGACATGTTGCTTTAATCCAAATTGCTTAAGCACACGATCAACATTGTGCCTCTTGATGACCATATAATTTATCATTGTCACTGCAGATCGAAAGAGGGATCTATCCACTTCATTTACATGCACAAGATTCCAACTCATCGCTGTACCGATCATACGGCTGCCAATCAAACTGTAAGTTATAAAGAACATTTAATGAAGGTTAGATAGATTATATGTACAAGATCAAACAATAAACAATCTTGAGAAAGAACTAACTTACGTTGTCAACATCTTGCTTGTCGAGTTGCTGTCGAACCTCTCCCACATTTGTGAGAATGTGATGATCCTTCAGTCTTTCTTCCCACATCTTGAACAATGGGAAGTCTAGTTGAATGTCCTCAATGTTTTTTAATATTGAGAGTCCGATCGGCATCCTCAAGTATGCCGTATGCCCATATCTGTGATGAAAAAAGGATATATTTAAAAGGAAAGCGACAACAACTTAAGAACATATATCGATATAATGCAATGATTAGGAAATCTGTTTAGTTACCTGTAATAGTTGAAGCGGCCCTGTGATTGTATTTACTCGATCTTTGATTCTCAATGCCCGGGTCAAGCTCCTATATAGATTTGCTAGGCAAACAAGACCCCAAGTATATGGTTTGAAATCTTCAAAAAGCTCGATCAAGTAAGCATTACCCCTCGAGCCAGAAGTGTTTGTACAAATATGAGATGAAACAAGATGAAACAGATATGCACGTGTGTGCCTGATCTCAATTGCTTGAGACGATCTCTTCGGTAGGTCTTTGAAGTTGTCATGGAACCATTTAAAGTTTATTTGTCCCCCTTGGAACTCAGACGGATTGGGGGCAACACCTAATAGGTCAAGAATTTTTTCCTCCAGAATCATCCAATGGGACCAAACACAGCCTATAACAGCAGGCCTATCTATGGGAATGCCATATATATAGGCCACATCCTCCAATGTGACCGTAGCCTCATCCCCAAGAAAGTGGAACGTGTTTGTTTCTGGTCTCCATCTTTCAATAAGCCCACTGATTAGTACATGGTCTATCTTCATTTTTTCGATCTCAGAGAAATGATGTAAACATGTTCTTCTTATATATTGTCGCATTCTTGTATTTAATGTCCAAGAATCATTCTTAGGATCCCAAGGAATGCAACGTACAATTTCTGGCTCCTATAAAATACAAAAAAAAAAGAAAAGAAAAGAAAAAGAAATATACAACAATTAAAAGTTAAAGAAATATGATTAAACATTGAGTAATCAAATAAAATAGGATATTCACCTTTCCATCCCATACTTCCTTCGAAATGTGGTTCTCCTGTTCAAACAATATAGATTTGTCTTTGGGACAAAGAATTAAATCTTACATCTTTATTACTTAGTATAGAGCTGCACCAAACTATTAAATCATATTAATGCTTATAATTTTGACATGTTAAATAAAATTAATCATAAGAAAAGATAAATCACACTCAGAATGAGTCCCAACTATTGAAAATCCCCTCTTAAGTTTCCTTGTTTGAGATGATTACGTCCACTGGAAATTGTGTATTTGTACATGGAAGGACATGGGAAAACAGAGGGGTCACTTCATGAAATCTAAAACTAGTATGACTAGTTACTTGGGTCTGTTCTCTTGGTCAAGTCAGATTTTAGTATGAAAGTGATGCCTGTCGCCCAATGGCACTTGAACACCAGGCACCCTCGAAAACGATGCCCTCTTGTCGATGGGTGGGACCAACCCTTGAAATCACTAGCCTGGGAAGAAAGTATTAGCACATATAATGTAGTGGTCCCAAATAAGCCAATGAATCAGCTATCAACATGTAGTGGTATCTATTGAAATTTGTATCATATCTTTCTTTTTTTTAAAAGAAAAATCTAGGTGAGCTATATCACATTAAGTGAGTTGAAGAAAAGTTTTGGACAAAGATGTTGGATATCTTATGCATTCACAATTCACAGACAGCTGAACTATAGGGGTTTTGTGTTGGAAGGCAAGATATAGCATTGCAGTAATAACAACAGATACAACTTCACCTTATTATTTTTTTTCCCAGAACATTGAATCATTAGTAGTGGAGCACGAAATAGTTAACAAGAGAAATGGTTGAATTTAAGATTTGATCTCTATGTAACAGTGAGATGCATTGGGGTCAGAGACTTTCTTTAAGGAAGAAAAAAGACTATTAGAGAAGCACATTCAACATCAATGAAATTAATTGCAATAGAACCATCATAGGACTAATCACATCATAGTTTCAATGCTTTGATAACTAAGATACGCATATTCAATCTTCTGTCAGATAAATTACACATATTTTTCTCTTTTCTTGCTTCATAACCCAATGACTTTCAATAGGTCAAAGAATGAAAAGTATTACGTATTGTTAAGTTCTTTGCTTGGACATGCATACATAAAAAATTTCCTATAACCATTCCACATTCATGTCTCTGTTCCACATCAGATTCCAAAATGAACAATATCTGAGATATGTCATTGGTATTCTCTGTCATTGTGTTATGAGATTGACTCCAAAACTTCAAGGTAGAGTATTGTTAACGGAAATTAACAACCAACCGAAGTCTTAATTGGTATGGGCTTAATTTTGGGTGCTTGACTATTGTTGTAGCTTGGGTTTGTTCCAGGGCTGTCTGGCTATTGTGGAGTAGAGAAGGTCCTCATGTTAGGTCCGTCTGGATGCATGCTTGGGACTTCTAATCCAGTTTTAGGGTCCTCGAAGTTGCAATTTTTTTAATTGTTAGATGAACTCCAGAAGCTCATGTTTTTGCATTGAGTAATCCAAAAGGGAGGCAAGATGAGTGTCAATTGGATTCGGTACCAATTTAGCAAGGGGTGTGGTGTGGGTTTGAGTATGATTATCATAGAATATGTTTCAGTTAATTTGAACATTAAAAAAAAAAAGGCTCAGTGGGAATGTAAAATAACTACACTGGGCTTTCTAATTATCTACCTGGACCCGAGCTAAGCTTTTCTAGACCCTAAATTGTGTTTGCAATTTGATGTCCAACATTTGCATCATGATCATCTCATATCATTTCTCAAAGGTTTATCTTGAAAATCACAGGATTTAAATCAACTTGCTCAAACTCTGTTTCAAACCTTTTGGTTGATTTTAGTCTTATTTTGAAAAGCTTTTTCTTGAGAAAACCTTGTCTCAAACACTTTTACATTCTGTGTTTCAAAAGCTTTCAAAAGTTAGATTTTTACTTGTAAACTCAGATCTTAGAAAACAGTCTGACCATACTGTCGATCAGCCTGTCGGTCAGGTGTCGGTTAACCGACCTTGGACCGAAGCCTAACCGAACTCACTCGGTTAGCTTTTCTGAAGGGTGTCTCTGATGTCGGTTAGTGTGTCGGTTAAGTGTCAGTTAACCGACCATAGAAATTAGACTAACCGAACATCTTGTCGGTCAGATTTCCAGAGAGCTGCATTTTCACATTTTTCTCTGTCGGTCAGCATGTCGGTCAGGGATCAGTTAACCGACCTTGCTTCTGATCCTGACAGAAGCTCTCTCGGTTAGATTTCCAGAGAGGTATTTTCTGACCCTGTTTTCATTGTCGGTTAGGGTGTCGGTCAAGCCTTGGTTAATCGAACATGTCGGCTAACCGAATCATGCTTTTTGGTCAGCAAAATTTCAAAATTATGACCATTAGCCTGTGACCGTTGGGGGTGTCAGTTAACCGACCCTTGGATGTCGGCTAACCGACATATAGCCGTTGGCCCAAAATTTCTATAAAAGAAAGTTCATTCCAAAGCCAAAGTTGATGATTCTTGAAGCCATTTCTGAGGTGTACTAAGGCAAATCAAAGGGAATGAACTAAGAAGGCTAAAGGATCATTAAGTAAAGCTAAGCTTGGATTAATGAAGTTCAATCACCAAGTAAGCTTTGACTTTTCCTAATCATATGTTTTTATGCGTTGTCTAAATTATTGGTAAATGATTTTTAGCATATTAACTATGATGTATTGAATCCATTCCTCTTTTAATCTTTGATTTAAGTTATTGGATTCTTCACCTTGATTCAAATCAAGTTTGTGGTAGAAAACTTCTTAAACATGTTTATCAAAATCTTCAATTTATGTTATAACATGTTTCACTAACTTGTATGAATCTTCCTTGTTGTTTTCAATCTTTAAAACTTTAGTTAAAATACTTTGATTTTGAAAACAACACATCACATGCATCATATGTTTAGATATAATTAATTTCATACAACTTGCAAGCTTTGGATTTTCATATCATCATTAAGTTTGTACTTTGTTCATGTGATTTGCATGTCACTTCAATCAAATCATGTTATGTGCATTAAACTTTTAATTGCTTCAAGCATAAACTGATTGAGCTTTCATTTTAAACTTGATTGAAGTTTTCACACACACACACACATCATGAACATTCATCTTTGCATTCTATAGTGTGTTGTGTGAGTTGATTTTCACTTTCACATTCGCCTATTTTAGAGGCAATATATATTGTGCTTAATGTATTTCTCTCCTAGTGTTTAGACACCATCTTGAGAAAGAAAAACTATTTGCATGTAAGGTTTTTGCTAAGCCTAAGAAAAGCAAAGTGTAAAAGGTTATAGCTTAGCCTATAAAAGCACATTGTAAGGTTATTGCTTAGCCTTTTAAAAGCATAGTGTTTAGGGTTATTGCTTAGCCTTTTGTAAAAGCATAAATAGTGGAAATCCGGTGGGGTGTATGATCACAAGTCGGTAGTGGATGTTGGCATTGAGGCTGAACCACTATAAAACATTGAGCAATGGTGAATGACTTGTGGTGATTGATTTGTTTATCTTCCGCACCTTTTCATGTAATCATCACTAGTTGAAGTTTAATTTGAAGAAAATTAAATTTGGACAATTATTTGTAGATCACCCTATTCACCCCCCCCCCCCCCCCCCCTCTCGGGTTAGGATCCCGGACTTTCAATTGTTATCAGAGCCTCGTGCTCTATATTTAGGTTTAAGTGGTTTGGAACTCTTGATTAGGTGTAAAAACCTAGAGCTTAGACCGTAGTTGGATTAATCTTGAAAATCATCTTTATGGATTCCACTAAGATAGAGAGTGTAGATTCCCTTGTAGATTCTCCTAGTCACCTTCTTCCATCCATTGGAGATTCAAATCTTGAACATAATGAATATCAACTTGAATCAAGTGAAGAAGAAAATGAAAATCAAGATGATCTTCAACAAGCATATGATGATTTGTACACTTTATACTTAAAGCTTGTTAAAAATCATAACAAGTTAAAAGTTGAATATAAAAGACTAAACAAAGAATTAGTCGCTTCAAAAGATGAACTTAGAGAGAAAGATGAAGCTATACAATGCCTAAACTCTAAGTTTATGATCACTTTACACAACTTGTCTAATGCTCAAAATGAACAAAATGAAATTGAAACAAATAATGATGAGCTAAAGAAAGAAAATTTGACTTTAATAGATACTCTAAAAAGACAAGATAAAAACATTATCCATCTAGAATCAAAATTAAAAATTTCTATGGATAACTTGTCAAAGGTTCAAGAAGAATTAAATGTATCTAAGATAAGTTGTGAGAATCTTCTCAAAGAAAATACAAATATAAGTGATCATGTGAAGAATCAAGTTGAAGACATTTCTAATTTAGAATCCAAGTTAATAATCACCAAAGAAAATTTATCAAAAACTCAAAGTGATTTAAAAACTTTACAACTTGGATTTAATGTGAATGAACTAAAACTTGAATTGAAACTTGCTTATGAAAAGGTAAATAAGTTTAATGGAATTGAATTTAAACTAATAAAAGTTATAAATGAAAATTCAATTCTTAAAAACAAAGTCACTCAACTTGAGACCCACAAGCAAAAGTTTGAGTGCAAATTACCCAAAGTGAAGAGAAACTTGAAAATTTGTTTAAATTGAGTAAATCACATGGAGATAGGACGGGTCTTGGATTTAATAACCATACTTATCATGACCCTAAGTTCATCAACAAATTTGTAAAAGGTGAGTCCTCTCTCTTTAGCACTCCCACAAATTTGCCCAAAAAAAAATGTCATTATTGTGGTAAAGAAGGGCATTTCAAATTTGAGTGCAAACTAAGAAGAAGTCATTTGTCTAAACCCATATATGAATCAAAAAGAAAAAATTCAAAATCTATGAAGGGAAAGACATTTGAAGTAAAGAAAGACTCTTTAAAGTTCAAACAAGTTAATTCAATTCAACAAGAGTCTCCTAAGATAGATTTTAAAAGGACCAAACAAGTCCAAAGCTATCAAATTAAATCTATCAACAAGAAACCTCTCACTTTACCTCCTTTAACCTTGGAAATGAAAGAAATATTGAAAAGGATTGAGAAATTGAAATTAAAATTCAAAATGCAAAAAGAAGGAGGAAAAGTTAAAAGAAATAAGAACATGGAGAAAAATCATCACCAACCATCAAGAACTAATCATCATTACAAAATTGTCAAACCAAGAATTGATGACAAGTCCATTAGAATTGAAAAATTATCTCCCTTGGTTTGTGGAATCTCAAACATAGGCTTAAAGATTTAAGACCTTAGATGGATACCTAAGGTTAGATTTTTAGACAAACATTAAGGCCTTTGGGATTAGAATAGACCAATCACTTCTCATAATTTACATCTTTATTGGTCCTAAGTCTAGTTGACTCTAATTTCCTTGGCATTCTCTGCATGTTTAAAGTGTTACTTGTTTGAGAACTAATTGTTGAAAATGCATTTTTAAAATTTCAAAAGGTATTTTATGTTAAAATGCATGAGATTAATCAATCTAGTTTGAAAAAGATTTTATTAGATTGCTCCTTATGATCATCTTAATTGTTCTCCATAGTCAAATTATCTTAAATATCCTCAAACTAGTGATCATAAGTCAAAAATGTAGATTAGTGAATTAATTCACTTCTCTACAGGTGTCGGCTGACCGACACTTAAGTTGTCGGTTAACCGACAACTCACAGGGACGAATAAATCCCTGCGCACAGACTGAAAACTCACTTCACTATTCGTCATCTTCCTTCTTCGTGCCCTAGACGAGAACTTCCTGTTCCAAATCCTCAAATTAGTCAAATCTCCTCCCCATTGCTCGAAAAACTTCTCTCAATCCAATTAAAATCCTCTCTCAATCATCTTCCAAGCAAGTCATCGTCATTTTCATCTCTTTCATCATCGTTGGAGCCTCACGACATTGACAGTCAACGTGAATCTGTGAGATCAAGCCTTGGTCATTCTCTCTGATTTCTTGCAAGCATTCTCTGATTTCTTCAAAAGAATCATCGTCTACAGGAGTGCCACCTCTTCCAAGCTGGGATCAATCAGTTTTCCCTAAGATCAAGGTGACTGTTTCATCCAAAAATTCCCAAACTTTCATTGTTCAAAATTTCTTGGAATGTATGGTTTATTTGTGGTCTCTATGGAATATTTGCATGTATTGTAGGATTGGAGATCCATATTTTTGGGGCATCCACAGTCAACTATGCCTTCATTTCCTTAGTCTGCACACTAGGTGTTTGACGAATTGTCACAACCAAATCTGCTTAATCTTCAGTGACCCTCTCACCTTTTGAGCTTTGGGAAAAAGATTTATACTGATTCACATTAAAGAAAAACCTTCAATCTTGGCCAACCAATATGCCTCCAAGAATGAAAAAAGTCATGCCAAGGCCATCTAAAAAGGGGAAGGCCACTGCCACATCCAGTAGGCCTATAGATGAACATTCAGACTTTAAAGAATCCCCTCCACCACCATCCATAGAGCTGAGGATTGATGCTAACACTCTGCAACTATTGAGAAATAGGTCTATAGCTATGGAAAGAAGGGTGTTAGTAAACCAAATAAAAAATCATGACTTAATGGGAATAGTTCATAGAGTAGGGTGGGATGGTATACTTCATTGGGGTGGAGATGTCTATCCCACATTGGTGAGATATATGTACTCATCAATCTCAAGCACTCTTATTGGAGAAAATACTTGTTCTTTTACTATCTCCTTTGAAGATAGGAATGTAGAGATCACACCTGAGAGGATAGGGAACATTATGGGGATACCTTGCACCCCGAATGGACTTACTTTGGTATCAAATTCCCCAAATGAAGATGAGAGAACCCAGGCTACTAGGGACATTTGTGGTTTCAATGCCCCTTGGGATAAAAGAAAACATCATCTCATCTTAAATTCTCTCTTTCCTATTTATAGGATTATCCATCATTGCTTCACTTACAATGTCTACCCTAGGATGGGAAATAGGACTGAGCTTACAGCCTATATGACTAACCTTTTGTCCATGGTGGTAACTAGTACACCCATTTGCTTGCCCTCCATCATTTGTCATACGATCATCAAATTTCATAACAATGTTGGTCAGAAAAATGCAATACCATTTGGATATTTGATGACTCAATTGGCATTCTCATTTGGAATACCCAAACCTTTTGGGGAGCAACCTATTTTCAAAACTCCATTATCACCAGCTAATGTGAATCAAATGAATCTAATTCCCAACGCTCAAATCCCTATAGTTGATGACCCTCCCTTGGCTCAAGCACCACCATCCCCTACTCATGGCTCAACGTCTATGCCATCTCCTCGTCCTTCCTCTTCTGTGGATCGCTTGGCGGCTCTTGAGAGAGATATGGCTTACATAAAGAAGGAGCAAAAGAAGAACAAGAAGACACTGAACAAACTATTTCAGTATCTCTCCAGAATTTCAAAGAGTTGTAGTCGAGATGATGTTGGAGCTCCACCTTCTCCTTCACCACCACCTTCTGATTCGGAGTAGAAGATGCTTGCTGCCACCACTATTTTTGTTTTCTCATTGGTAGTATGATTGGTGGTGTAATTTGGTTCAATTGGTTTTTGATGGATGTGTTGGATGTTGATGATGTTTATGACTATGTTTATGTTTATGGTTTATGTTTTTTTTTTTTTTTATGTAAACATTTTCATTTGAGACATGAATGAAAACTTGTGAATTCATTTTGTCTTTTCATGGGGTTTCTCCTTTGTTTTTATATTCAAGATTTATCAAATGATATCAATATTATGCTATAAGAAAGGTATATGTTTGCATGAGCTGTTTTTGCAGACTTTTTAGCAATTTGATGTCAATGGGGGAGAAGAAATGGAAATGGCTAAGTATGATTTCTAAATCTATGGGGGAGAAAAAGGTTGTGGGAGAGAATTTGTGTGGAAGCACACACAATGGGGGAGATCTAGAAGGTTGGGGGAGCAAAGAGAGGAAGGAAGAGCATGAAGAAGTCAAGAAGCCAATTTTCAACTCAGGTGGAGTTGAAATGTATGGAGACCAAGAGTTGTAGAAATGAATGAATGTATGAGTGATGTGTTAGTGATGTGTTTTAAGTTTCTTAGCTGTTTTTAGTATGTTGCCATCAAATTGCAAAGGGGGAGATTGTTAGACCCTAAGTTGTGTTTGCAATTTGATGTCCAACATTTGCATCATGATCATCTCATATCATTTCTCAAAGGTTTATCTTGAAAATCACAGGATTTAAATCAACTTGCTCAAACTCTGTTTCAAACCTTTTGGTTGATTTTAGTCTTATTTTGAAAAGCTTTTCTTGAGAAAACCTTGTCTCAAACACCTTTACATTCTGTGTTTCAAAAGCTTTCAAAAGTTAGATTTTTACTTGTAAACTCAGATCTTAGAAAACAGTCTGACCATACTGTCGGTCAGCCTGTCGGTCAGGTGTCGGTTAACCGACCTTGGACCGAAGCCTAACCGAACTCACTCGGTTAGCTTTTCTGAAGGGTGTCTCTGATGTCGGTTAGTGTGTCGGTTAAGTGTCGGTTAACCGACCATAGAAATTAGACTAACCGAACATCTTGTCGGTCATATTTCCAGAGAGCTGCATTTTCACATTTTTCTTTGTCGGTCAGCATATCGGTCAGGGATCGGTTAACCGACCTTGCTTCTGATCCTGACCGAAGCTCTCTCGGTTAGATTTCCAGAGAGGTGTTTTCTGACCCTATTTTCATTGTCGGTTAGGGTGTCGGTCAGGCCTCGGTTAACCGAACCTGTCGGCTAACCGAACCATGCTTTTTGGTCAGCAAAATTTCAAAATTATGACCGTTGGCCTGTGACCGTTGGGGGTGTCGGTTAACCGACCCCTGGATGTCGGCTAACCGACATATAGCCGTTGGCCCAAAATTTCTATAAAAGAAAGTTCATTCCAAAGCCAAAGTTGATGATTCTTGAAGCCATTTCTGAGGTGTACTAAGGCAAATCAAAGGGAATGAACTAAGAAGGCCAAAGAATTATTAAGTAAAGCTAAGCTTGGATTAATGAAGTTCAATCACCAAGTAAGCTTTGACTTTTCCTAATCATATGTTTTTATGCGTTGTCTAAATTATTGGTAAATGATTTTTAGCATATTAACTATGATGTATTGAATCCATTCCTCTTTTAATCTTTGATTTAAGTTATTGGATTCTTCACCTTGATTCAAATCAAGTTTGTGGTAGAAAACTTCTTAAACATGTTTATCAAAATCTTCAATTTATGTTATAACATGTTTCACTAACTTGTATGAATCTTCCTTGTTGTTTTCAATCTTTAAAACTTTAGTTAAAATACTTTGATTTTGAAAATAACACATCACATGCATCACATGTTTAGACATAATTAATTTCATACAACTTGCAAGCTTTGGATTTTCATATCATCATTAAGTTTGTACTTTGTTCATGTGATTTGCATGTCACTTCAATCAAATCATGTTATGTGCATTAAACTTTTAATTGCTTCAAGCATAAACTGATTGAGCTTTCATTTTAAACTTGATTGAAGTTTTCACACACACACACATCATGAACATTCATCTTTGCATTCTATAGTGTGTTGTGTGAATTGATTTTCACTTTCACATTCGCCTATTTTAGAGGCAATATATATTGTGCTTAATGTATTTCTCTCCTAGTGTTTAGACACCATCTTGAGAAAGAAAAACTATTTGTATGTAAGGTTTTTGCTAAGCCTAAGAAAAGCAAAGTGTAAAAGGTTATAGCTTAGCCTATAAAAGCACATTGTAAGGTTATTGCTTAGCCTTTTAAAAGCATAGTGTTTAGGGTTATTATTTAGCCTTTTGTAAAAGCATAAATAGTGAAAATCCGGTGGGGTGTGTGATCACAAGCCGGTAGTGGATGTAGGCATTGAGGCTGAACCACTATAAAACATTGTGCAATGGTGAATGACTTGTGGTGATTGATTTGTTTATCTTCCGCACCTTTTCATGTAATCATCACTAGTTGAAGTTTAATTTGAAGAAAATTAAATTTGGACAATTATTTGTAGATCACCCTATTCACCACCCCCCCCCCCCCCCCCCCCTTCTAGGGTTAGGATCCCGGACTTTCAAGCTTGGCTAGACCTAAATTGTTAGTTTTCGTGCTAAGCTCAAGAGGTGCTATTTTCTGTTCAGCTAGGCTTGTAACTTCCTTATAGAAAACCCACCCTGACTAGTTTTATCAAGCAAGTTGGATTGTTGAGTCAACTGAACCTTGGCCAAATCCTTGGATAGTCTATCAGCTACAGTTACATGGAGTGTGTGTTTTTTCCTCATCTCATTCTTGTTTTGTGATTATCTATTTCTCTTGTTTTGAATTGTTCATCAAATATAGGCATTCGTTATTTGCTTTATTGGGACTAACAGGCTCCCGAATGCATTTATTTGTAGTTTGATGCCCATTTGAAATTATCCTCATTTTGTGTCTTTCCTAAATATATCGTAAAGAGTTTTTCAGTGAATTAAATTACTGAAATCAGCTAAGTAGTTTTTACTGTTGTAATCCTGAAGATGATTTATCTTGCTGCTATGACATTCCTCAGGTTGTTATAGAGAAGAAGATAATGCGTGAAATAATATTAACTAGCCACGATCTTGGTCGGGAGCAGTTTGTGTCAAAAGTGAGTTTGAACCTTCATGATCTATTTCTTTATCAAGGATTTAATGTCTTCTCTTTATTTGGGTTTGGCTTTTGTAAATGCTTCTTTATCCCCTCTTTTAAATCTCCGTGAATGCTTTATTTATCTTGTGGTTAAAAGGTATAGAAATGGAATAATGAATATGGAGGTACCATACTAAATCAGGAGCGTCGGCTAGGTGTCTCTCTTGATTGGTTGCCCCAGGTTAGGATCCTTTTTTCATAATAGCTATGAATAGCATCATAATCCTTTCAGGTCAAGTTTTCAATATACTAGATAGGAATCTTGGATGGCTAATTAGCTTCTCTGGTGATTATACTTTCATCTTTTTCATTTTGTTATCTTTATCAATGTTTCACAATGGATGAGAGAAGATCTAGGGCTGTAACTGAGGCTTTTGTGAGGCTTTACAGAGAAGGTCTTATTTATAGGTTCGCTTAATCCTGGCTTGTTCTGTTAATTGATTCTCCATAATATAATTTGCATTTTGTAATTTCTCTGCTTGACCTGTACTATTGCTTGTTAGAATTATAATTAATAGTTTTAGTGAGTAGTCAATTGGCCACATAATCCTTGCACAGAGTCAGAATGCTAACCTGTCCCAACTAAACCGAGTTCTTATTTGAAAAATACAAAGTGAACTTCTGTATAGTTCAGCATTTCTATGGAAAATCATGCAGTTCTAGATTTATCAATAACATAGATGGAATCTTTCAAAATAAAAAAGATCTTTCAGAATAAAAAAAAAATAATAATAACAGAGATGCAAGTTGACAGGGGTATGCGATGAAATACCAGAATAGGGCTTCCAACTCATTAATTTTGGACAACTTCAAGCATTGGATGGAGGCTCTAGATACATCCTTTTTTACAAACTTTTTTTCTTTTTTTTTTTTGAAACGTCAAATACTTTATTCCACAAGCTATTTTCCTGCTTTAAGGTAATCTGTTTTGTTTATCTAATATTCTCCATTTCCCAACCGTAACTTTTAGTGGTTTTGCATTGCCAGCACTCTAGTGTTTGTTTTACATTGTCTTCTTCTTCGTTTTTTATGTAGTGCTGATTCGATGTGAAGCAAAATGGGAGAGAAGAAAGACAAATGCTTGTTGCACACTTCCTGCTATAGACGGGGACACCAATAGAACAGGAAAGAAGGGACTCATAAAATAGAGATAAAAAACGCTACAGGAAGGTTGAAGACGAACGCCCCCTTTACGATATCGAGATGGAATCGATCAAGAAGCTTGGTCTCATAGTAGATGGACTCACGAAGATGGGACTGGGTTTTTGTTTGTAACAGTGTTAGGGTGAAACTGTGAAAGGGGGAAAGAGGCTTCGAATGAGTTTTTACAATGCTAGGTTTACCTTTTACCTTCTAGGGACAAAACTAGAAAAAAAAAGATGGGGCCCACTGTACAACACCCATATTTGGTATAACCTTTTAGTCAACACCATTTTAGAAAATACATGGAATTTTATAACCTGTACGGTCAAATCCCTTTCAAAAAACTATGTGAAGATTGCCGGAGTGCAAAAGTTTTTCATTATTCTTTTAATCAAGTATTCTCCTTAAAAGACTTTTTAAAATAATAACAAAAACACCCTTTAGGGGTCGTTTGTCTTTTACGCGTGGGATATGTAAATACAATTTACATATGTAAAAGATGAATATTCAAATTTTAAGTATGTAATGTTTACACATGTGTTTCTTTTTACAACGTTTGTCTAATAACATGATTTTCGTATCATTTACACAGGTGAATCATTTTTTCTATATTTGTTTCAATGATATGTGTTTATGTATTAAATGATTTTGTAAATGATACTTATTAATCACTAAATTATATTATACTATAATGATATGAAAAGTAGACAAAAAATGCTTGATTTATATCAAAGTTTTTATTTGCATTTAGATCCTTAAAAAAGAACATGTCTTTCAACATGAAATATACTATTCAAAAATAGATATTTCTATCAATTATCACCTTTAAATAAATGCAGTCCAACATGTTTGGTTAAGGAAATAAGAGTTTATAGTCTGATGGCTAAGAAAAATATGATTATTATCAATATTTTTATTAATTAATATTTAGTTCAATATTATCTTAATTCATTATTCAATTTGCATAAAACTTAACTCATGCATCTTACCGGCTTTTTGCTAATATTAATCAATTATAGAAAGTGCTTAAAATGAGTATTTTATTGCTAAGTCCAATTATATTAAAAGTATCACAAATTTATTATGGTTAGATAAAATTGTATTTATACATTTTTTTTGAATGATACCATAATGCTATATAAAATACATTCTTCCTTTTCTCTTACATTCATTTATATAAATTTAAATATTTTTAAAGTAATACAATAATAAATAATTTTAGAAAAATCATTGAGATATTGGAAGAAAATCTAAAAGGAGAAGAGAAGATAGAGAATCAAATTCCAAAAGAATAAACCTATAGAGTAAACAGGTTTTATTAAGGTTTTTTTTTTATAGCAGGCAAGAGAGAGAAATAGAGAGGTTACCTTCATAAAAGGGGATGAAATGTAGGGAGGGTTTTCATTTATGGGTTTCATCGGTCTTGATGTATCTTTTATTATTATTTTGTAAATGCGTTGGAGCGAGGTTTCGAACCCAGAACCTCTTTGATAGAAGTGTCTCATTTATTATTATTTTTCTAAATGCGTTAGAGGGGATTTCGACCCAGAACCTCTTTGATGGAACTGCCCCAAAACCAAACATCCGCCTCCAACGGGTATTCTTTAAAATCACATGTGCTTTGATATTCTCATTTCCCACCTGAACAGGTGTTCAAATCTTAGTGTGAAAATGGGCTTATTTTCACACCATTTACACATCTGATTTACATACAAGATGCGTTATCTGTAGACAAACATTACTGATGGGTAAATATTACGCATATTCATCATTTACATATGTAAATGGGTGTAGACGAACGACCCTTTATACTTTTTTGAAAAGCATGCCATGAAAGTAAGGGTATTTTGTCATTCTGAGAAAATCTTTGGAGATGATTTGATTGAAAGAATTGTGGAAAGCATTTTACACTTTTTTGAAATATTCAAATTTGGACCTTTTTAAAATGAGCCAAGAGTTTTAAACTTTTTTAACTTTTCCAAAAAAAATTAAGTTTTTGGCTCAGTTTCAAAAATATGCATGGGGAATATAAAAGATTTCCACATTTCTTTCAATTAAGTCCTCATTAAAAGCTTTTTGAAAATGAAAAAAATACCTTTATGGTGGGTTTTTGGCATTTTTTAACCTTCTTTCGTCCCCAAAACCAACTTAAAAATCACTTCATGAGCCTTACTACTAAAAAAATTTATGGTGGGGTGCCTTCTTTTATCAGATAGTCACATAAAAGACTGCCAAAATTGGTCTTGGATCTATTTTCTTTGGATTCTTTAGCCATAAACGCTTCTTTTTTAACCATCTATGCAAAATTGGTTGGGGTGAAGTGGAGTTGAAGTTGGCGATGTAAAACTTGGGGCGACAAAGATGAAGGAGGGGCCGAGGTCGGTGATGGTTATTTTGGCCATGTCATCAATGAAGACAAGGTTGGCATCAAGGTAGATGATGAAAAACTAGCTGGTCCCAGATGGGGGTTGAAACCGAACTCGCCGAGAACCTTATGCGTTCTAGTGTGGAGTAGACCTGCGAACTCGCTGCGAATGCTCTCAGATCTTCTGGATGATCAAGCAAGGGTTCCCATCTCCTTTATATAGAGCAATTCCTAGGAGTCACGGCTACTACGGACTCTACCCCTCCTGGAATCCCACATCTCCTGACTAGCGTGGGAATTCTGCCAACCGAGAGTCTGAACCTGATCCAAACTCTACCACCAAGAGTTTGATCCTTATCTGACTCAACCAAATCAAGACTTGTTGGGAGTTTATCCGCGGCACACCGCCAGGCTCGATCTGGCGTGGGCCCAATGGCAGTCGGGCCACACAATTTTTCTAACAATCTCCCACTTGGCACGAATGCCATGTAAATCAAACATGCCAATGTACATCAACATATACTCTAGTCCATACATACATCTCCAACCTATTAAAGGCTTAATGAAAAGAATTCACATCAATTCCACCAGTGGGATCCTTGAGATTGAAATCTTAAGTTTTCTCTCCCACATTTTAGATATACTGATATTACAATTTAATATCATGAGGGATTGTGGAATTGTGGTTCCATTCATCGATGCAATAGCGAACTCATAACATTTGCACCGGCTCATCGGTTCTTACTAACTTCAAATATTCATGAAGAGATCCAACCTGATGGCCACTTGGTTTACTGCATCGCAAGTTGTATCCCAGCTTCTGTTATCAACAGAGCTACCATGTCTGTTTTATTTATATTGGAAAATCAAGACCTTTGCCAAGGGTTAAAAATATAACCAGACATGAATTCCCTCTCATCCAAGTCACTATCCCAATAGGCAACCATACAACCATGCAGTTCCAAGACAACAATCGTACCACAAGAATGTTGTAGCAAATGTTTTTGATGTACCCAGATTCCTCTTATTCACTAGCCGTAACAGGCATACTCGGATAACTTTAGGAATTTGATTATGAGACAAACGACGATCCATTTTCGATCTCATAAATCTGGAATTACAGCATTTTATGCACGATGAAGATGTCATGCAATATGTTCCTCCCATTATCCTCGAGTAGAGCCTGTCTCCGGTCATGGGCATGTCCTTCTCACTAATGGGATCCCGATTGTTGGATAATTCTAAACACATGCAAATGAGAGTGTCGATTGACTTACACATCTCCATATCCAACTGTTTTAACACAATGTCCCATTCGGACCCATGTGACAGTCCGTACCAGATTCGGCTTACATGGTTGCTGCATATGCCCGGTACATCATGCCTCAACCTATGTTTTCTATCTCGAATCAAGACTTCAACATTGTTGCTTGGAGATTGTTTCAAATTCACCACCAAAATCAATGTCATCTAATGACAAATATATAACTACTCTCACTGCTTTGACCTAAATGCATATATCATATGCCAGGGTAAACTATTTTCACGTATGGCCTCGTGAAATTCCATGTTAAAATAATTTGTACACATTTATCCTCATGATCTTTGCACCACTAAATCTGCAGATTACATGTAAAGCTTTTCCTACTTTTCGCCGTTTAGGAACTCAGCCTTTACATCAATCAAGTGCAACTACAGATTCTTAAAACCAACTATTGCCCTTAGGATTCACATGGATAGGAATTTACGCCCGGAGAAATAATCTCCACGTAACCAAATCCTTCAATTTTTAAATTCTTGTGCCACCCATCATGCTTATCTATCAATTTGTCATTGTCATTTTATTACCAAGAACCCATAGCCTTTCAATCCTAAGGTGGATCGACTAATTGACATGCCCGGTTCTTATTTTAAATTCATCTCTATAGTGTACAATCAATCACGATATAGCGTAGATTGACAACGAATGACAGATTAAAATCTTGCACGATTTTACCAAATAACTGCATCAATCATCCAGCCATGTCGAATGTTATCAATCCTACAGGACTCCCAATAACCCGGGTTGTTCAATGTCAAGTGGGCCCTGGCCAGGACTTACACTTCCAACGCTGCCACCGTTGAAACTCCCACTTTCTGTAACACCCTCCATCTTCAAAGATGTTGTGATGCATTTCTAGGATTTGTATGGGATCCACAAGGAAGCACACATTCCGACCTGTGGTTATAATCCGATATTCGTGATTGATCACACGATATCCCTTTGGATGATTCAATTTTACAACGAAAGAATGACTTTCTTCGTTTCCATTTGCAGTTGGTATTATAATTGTGACCCGCAATAGTTTGTGTACAACACTTCCCCACAATGTATTAGGTCAGGTTTTAGGTTTGGCACCAGTCCATAACTCAGAAATGGGTCTTTGGGCTAAATTTTAGGAGGTGTTCGACTCAATATATATTGTGCACTCAATAATACCCCCCCCCCCCCCCCCCCTACAGTACACAGTGGAAGATATGTGTGGTGTTAACATGGATCTAGTCTATCCAGCATAGAATAATTTAAAAGTTTCCAACCACACCATTTTTAGCTGTGGGGTGTAGAGAATCAAATATATGATCCTCTCCATGCACAATATACTTGAATCGTTCATAGGTACACTCCCCCACTTAATGGATCTCATCCATTAACTTGTCGACCCTACTGGTCCATGACTTAACAGTATACCACTCAAAGCATTTTTACAGTGCCTCAAGCTTAGATCATAACAGCTAAATTTAAATGTATTTGCTAAAGTCACCAATCGGAGTAACGAATTACTCCTACCCATTTAAATTTGGACAAATAAAACAGTCAGCATATTATAGAGTGTATGATATCACTCAATCACACTTCTAGTTATTCTGAAAAAGAGTACGTACATACAGTCATTTTCCTCCTAGACATGGTTCCAATGTACCAAGGTCCGGTAAAGGTATCATTTCAACCAGTCCATTTATTCTATCTCTGTTGATATGTCATATTTTCAATGCCATAGGTGTGCCAAACCACACATCCAACATATACAAAATAATTAAAACTAGAAGATTTATACATTACAAGCTATATCAAGCAAGTAAATATCATCTCAGAAATCTAAAATTGTAATAATCTCCCATTCATGCAAATCACAACTATATTGCCTCAGAACAAACTTTCTTAATCTATTCTATTACCAGTTGAACCATGAATTTACTCATCACAGAGTAATAATTAGTAAAGCATCCCCAAAATATAACAAATTCGATTTTTAGAGTCAAATGTAATTTAGACTCATGTCATTTTTGAAAAAATTTGTTCTACATTTATAGATGCTTACAATTTTTGGATTTGTTTTCATGAATTCAAAAAATTCAACTTACATCCTTGAGATCACATGGAAAACAACAAATCGTTCCACTAGTTCCGTTCTTACAACTTCATCAGATCCACCGTTAGATGACTATAACCTTTGTATCTGATCCACAAGGTTGTCTATCCCGTCATATTCTCTTGTCCCCTTGGCTTAAATATTATTGTTATTTCTTTCCTCAAATTTAATTGAAATTTAAATATTTAAGAGGCTTGGGACCTAAGAGATACACCTCCACTAAAGTGGAAGACCATGACGATAGACATTGAATTGGAACACATTGATCAATTAGTGTCCCTCACCGTGGTCAACACTTTATTAATGATCCGATCAACCTAGTTGTCAATCCTGGACCAATTAGGCAATACAATAGTACATGCATGCATCATAGATTATTTTCATCCGAAATCTAGTAGTTTTTATCAATATTTTTCCACTAACCAAAGATCATATGTCTCTTTTGTGCCATTGGATTATGCTCACATTCTTTTGATCAGATCCTCAACCACTTGATCCGCAAATTAGTGAATCAATTATTATACCCCCACTGCACAAGGTAATGCCAAATCACCATTAGATGATGCCGCAGTGGTCGTCAAGGTTTATTAAAAGAAAATACAAGTTGGATCTTATCTCAACAAATAAACGCACAAATCCAAGATACGGCACCCATCCGATATCTCAACATGAGTGGGTTCTTCTCGTCGAGGATATCGCTATTGGTGAGATAATACAGTGCAGGTTTTATAAGACATATCCAACATATAAATAAAAGAAAAGTCAAGATACCACTGACCGTGATTGCTGACCAAAATACTTTTCTAATCGTTGAATCGTCAATCTCTCACTGCCTCTGTGTATTTCTCGTTGCTGGGGGTCCGCAAGCTCAAACGGATCTCCATTGGAGCTCAAATGACCCAAATATCACGCGATAAATTTCAAGTGTCAATGATGACTGCATCTGATCCAAAAAATATCTGACCATTGGATCCCAAATTTGTCAACGCTACTTGGTAGTGCTCGTCACTATGATTTCGCAGAACCAAACTGCTTGTCGATCGGAGTCCGGATGAACGAGTTATGGCCGGTCAAAGTTCATAGTTGACCATTGACTGGGCCCGCCTTGCATTAGCAATGCCTTACCTCCATCAGCAGCCCGTACAACGCCTGCTTGTACTCGTCGTCACCCGCATCTGACGTCAATCCCTTGGACTCGTGCAGTTACCATCACTAGTGTGTAATAACACTCTTGGGCTCCACAGGTAACGGGCTCGGTCCAACTCGAGTTCGAGTCCGCCCGGCTTGACTTGCTGGGATTTGCTTGCTGCACGCGTCTCGACTCAACAGCAGCCTTATTTGGTTTTGGATCGTCCTAGCAGCAGCACACGTGTCAGTGTATCTCTCTTGGCATGGCTCCCGAGGCAGAAAAACTACAACATGATCATGTGTCCAGAACTGCCCCACCATCTCTCTCTTGGCACTAGATTCAGAAGAAAAAATCCTTCATGCGCAGTTACCAAGGCGAAGAACCCATATGCCAAATGCCAAAAAAAAAAATGTGTCTTGCCTTTTCCAGCACGCGTTTCGAGGCCAGAAAACCTATTCACATGGAACGGGTTTTTCTCTTCCTCGATTTCCGTACACTAAAGAGAAGGAAAGTTGATCTTCCTCCCTCTACTGTTGTAGGAAAGGAATGAAAATAATGAGGAAGAGATCCTAGATCCCGGCGATCCAAGGCATTATCGTAAGATCTGAACCGTCAAACGCACAAATCTGGCTCTAATAGCAATTGAAAAACTAGCTGGTCCTAGATGGGGGTCGAAACCGAACTCGCCGAGAACCTTGTGCGTTCCGGTGTGGAGTAGACCTGCGAACTCGCTGTGAATGCTCTCAGATCGTCTGAATGATCAAGCAAGAGTTCTCATCTCCCTTATATAGAGCAATCCCTAGGAGTCACGACTACTAGGGACTCTACCCCTCCTGGAATCCCACATCTCTTGACCAGCGTGAGAATTCTGTCAACCGAGAGTCTGAACCTGATCCAAACTCTACCACAAAGAGTTTGATCCTTATCTGACTCAACCAGGTCAAGACTTGTTGGGAGTTCATCCACGGCACACCGCCTAGCTCGATTTGGCGTGGGCCCAATGGCAGTCGGGCCACACAATTTTCCTAACAGATGACTCGATGAAAGCAATGGGAAGGAGAGAGGAAAGGTAAGAGTAGGCATAATTGTGGGGTTTGTTGAGGGTGGTACTGATGGAAGTGGAGGTGAGGTTGGAGATGAGGACATGGTGGGTGCTTGCTTTCTTTCTTTCTTTTTAAACACAGACATGACGAGTGGTAGAGCAATGAAAGGATAGCGCCTAAAAGTCCAAGCTAAGAACCTATGCTAAGTCCTAGAGGGGCTGACTAATTTAAAATTTTAACTTAATCAATCAAATTAAGGTCTCAAACAAGGGAGTCATAAGTAATAAACACAATCAATCACACTTAGATTAAGCCACAAGATATAACTTTGATAATGAGCAATAGGGTGATCGAGTTTGCAATTCAAAACATATATCAATGTGATATAACTTCAGATGATGTATGAATCATAAACAAGCTACGCTATGGCACTTGTAAAGGTAACTAATGTTATGTCCCCAATTTGGATTGACATGCGTATCCCAAGTTGAAAAGCAAGACTAGTGTTGGAATTTGAGTCATTTCGACTCTTATAATGATTTCCCCAACACTAGTCTTGCTTTTCAAATTATTGGTGAGATTAATCAATTCAAATTTAACTTACAGTCACCATTTTAAGAGCTAGAGCATACACAATTTCATTATATTCACAATGCTAAATGTTAAAGTTGCTAACATAAAACACAAGGTATTTTAAATGTACAATCCAAACATAAAGACCAATAGATGTTTAGTACAACCACTCAAAATAAAACCCCACCCCCTCCTTATATATATATATATATATATATAGGGGAATATTCATATGCATCTATCTCTCACCATTTTTGGTGAGGGACACCCCTTTTGGGGGTGTTTCCAGTACAAAAGGGAGGTACAAACTATATATATATTGGTTATTTGGTTATCCAAACTTGCATACCAGTAGTGGGGCCCACCTAGGGGTCCATCCAAGTGGACCAAACCCCCTTATATTACACACACACACACACACACACACACACACACACACACACACATTTATATATCCCCATTGGTTTTGCCCCCATCCGAATGAACTGTATAACGTTGGAATGACTAAAACCCAGCTAAATGGACAATACAACATTAAATTTATGGAGGCCTAAATGAAGATGATACAGTGATTGGATTGGGCCCAAACTTCGTAGGTAGATAGGTCCCACCCAGATCTTTAAAACCCCCCATCCCAGCCCATGTGGGTCCCCAGGAGGGCCCCACAGACCGATATATATATATATATATATATACATATACACCCTCCTATCCTCAACTCACGTTGAAGGGAAGCTCCCATCCGCTCACATGTATGGGGCCCACCAAGAACCCCACTTGAGGATGGTATCGATTCCACCATTACCTACCTATGTATAGTGACAAAGGCTTAAATAGTCATCCTAAACCCTTGATTAATGGCTGACAAAGTTCTCAATACTCAAAATGAGTACACAGTCAATCCAATAGTCCAATCCATTTAGTTGGGATCAATAGGACGAGCTTTTCCTCAACTCACGTTGTGGGGCTCACTATTGGCCCATTTGAGTGGAGCAAACTATAGGGGGGCCCTATAGTTACCGGTCCTGGGTTTGGCACTCATTTGAATGGGTTAGACCGTTGGATCAATTGTGGACTCATTTTTAATGGTGAAAACTTGTTAGACATTGATCAAGGGTTTAGGATGATCGTCCTAACCTCCATCATTATACACAGTTGGGCAGGCGGAGATCTTTCGATCCCCCTGATCCCATCCCTAGGTGGGGTTCCAAGGTGGGCCCTACATGTGTGAGGAAACAGAAAGTCCTGTCCGCTCACTTGTAGGAGAGGAAGGCATGAAAGCCATCTATATAAGATGAAACAAAAGCAAGATGTTAGTCTTATAAGACTCTGAACCCTAATTAAAGCGATTCATACCAATTAAGTATTTAGTTAGTCTAATTAGTGGGTTTAGAGGCTAATTGTATTACTTTGAGGGTTAAAATAGATTTTTAATAGCTTTGGGAAGTTTTGAGTGCCTTTGGTTTAAGGCCCATAAGGTCCTATTTGTAATTTCAAAAAAGATTGGGGGTTGTTCATAGATCCTATAAAACTCTATTCTTGAGCCCATTTGATAGAGGACATTATTCCCAACAACTTTCATATTCACCCCGAAATCCTTCGTTTCATGATTCACACAAGCAAGGGTAACATGTATTTTCACTAGAAAACTAAGCCCAAACTCCGAAGTCCCAAAATCATGTCAAATTTGTGCCCATTATAAAATAGTTTTAATTTTGAAAACATTTTTCGTCTTCACTGATTCCATCAGAGGGCCAGAAAGCCAAGTTTTAAGCCCATAAAGTTCCTTAAGTTGCGGGGCCCACTTTCAGCCCTTTTACATGCCCCACAACACTCGTCTCCGTCATTACCCTTTCTCTCTCGACAACAACAGTCCCAGCACCGAACCAGCAGCCTCTTCACCCTATTCTTCTCATCTTCTTGCTTCAAGACTTGAAATTGAAGTCGCCATTCACCGAACGAAAGCCGTCATCGAGTTCATCTCCATCTTGTCGTCTAAACCCTGTATTTGTGTCAATCTAAGCATGGCAGCCCCTATACCGATGGGTTTCTTCCTAATCAAACCCTCTAATGGTAAGCAATCATCTCCTCTCCATTATAGTTCGAATTTGTAACCCTTTGGGAGTCCCCATTTCAATATGCAAAGCTTGATTCCTTTTCTTGTAAGGAAATTATCTTTAAGTCTATTGCTCTGATACCACATGTTATACTATTATTAACATGAACCCTAAGATAGTGAACAGCATGATAATCACGTATAGGATTTAATCTTAAATAAATTAAAGAGTACCTCCAGACATCCTGATGCAGAGAGCTTTCTGATCCTGCAGTCTGGTGCTGTTGCTGATTGATGCTGTGATCCGTCGAGAAAGAGACTAGGTGAATAGTTTTGGTTTCTCTTTCCTTGCCTATAAAACCTTAATGTGTTGATTTTCGTGAATGCCTTTGTGATGGACGAAAGGCTTTGTTTTATAGGTGAAAAGAGGAATACGTTCCTTACACAAAAAGGTTTCTTAATGAGATGTATTCCATAAAAAACTCTACCTTGATGGATGGTTGAGATTAAGTCTATGGAAATCCTGATTGGAAATTCGGTCATCTTTTCACCTATAAAACAAAGCCTTTCGTCCATCACAAAGGCATTCACGAAAATCAACACATTAAGGTTTTATAGGCAAGGAAAGAGAAACCAAAACTATTCACCTAGTCTCTTTCTCGACGGATCACAGCATCAATCGGCAACAGCACCAGACTGCAGGATCAGAAAGCTCTCTGCATCAGGATGTCTGGAGGTACTCTTTAATTTATTTAAGATTAAATCCTACACGTGATTATCATGCCGTTCACGATCTTAGGGTTCATGTTAATAATAGTATAACATTTCTTTCATAGTTTTTCATTTTTGAAGTAATTAATGGGTACTTTTTGGGGGTTTTTCTTTTGAGGGATTCCCAACTACTTGGAGGTTTTAGGAGGTGTTCTTAGGGACCTAGAATCTTGGGGCAAGTGTTTAATTCGAGTGTTTGTATGTGAGGTTTTCCTTGGAACTTTATTGTCTTTGGTAGCATGTTCTTCTTGTATTTCTCCCTCCCTTTTTATTGTGCTAATGAGTGATCAAGTGGTGTAATTTCAAGTGGGAAATTGATGGAAATAGTTTTCCGAAAGAAGCCCAAAAATCCCCAAAATCTACCATGGAAAACCCTTTCCTAACAGTGCCCTACATGACACAATTATGCCATGCAGCGCCCACGGTTAGTCGTGGCTTGTCCGCGGTCGACTGTGGGAGGTGTTCCGACCCTGGATTAGGTTTAGGACAAAGAAGTTCCCTAACCTAAGGTCGCAGCGGTGCACATGCAAAATGATGAACAACTCATCGTCCACGTGTGCGATTTCTTACAGGTTTCTGCTATGAGGATTTCAAGACAAAACACCTGTTCATGGTTGCGGAAGTATATAGCAAATCACACTAAACATACATAAAGTCATGAGACGAAATTTCAGAAAGAGAAAAGTAACCTATAGCATTCCCATAGCAAATTAATATTGAAGTTAACACAAAAGTAAGTTTAGGTTTTACAATCCCAAAAGTAAGAGGCCAACAAAGGCCAATAGATCCACAAAATGAACAAAAGACATGAGCCATTTTGAAAAGATGATCCACGTCTCATGACTCTGCCTGATGTCTAAATGACATCGTCGGGTTGCCACTTCGACCAACCAATGGCTCAACCACCTCCTCTGCGGTGCTTGCACCTGGGCACCAAAATGAAAGTGGGTCAGACACGATGATCTGGTAGGTAATCAATTTAGGTATTGAGCATAAGAATCATATCTATAATTTAAGTTTAAAGGTAAAACGTAAATTAAAAGTAACCTATAGCAAATTAATATTTAAGTTAACACAAAAGTAAGTTTAGGTTTTACAATCCCAAAAGTAAGAGGCCAACAAAGGCCAATACATCCACAAAATGAACAAAAGACATGAGCCATTCTAAAAAGATGATCCACGTCTCATGACTCTGCCTGATGTCTAAATGACATCGTCGGGTTGCCACTTCGACCAACCAATGGCTCAACCACCTCCTCTGCGGTGCTTGCACCTGGGCACCAAAATGAAAGTGGGTCAGACACGATGATCTGGTAGGTAATCAATTTAGGTATTGAGCATAAGAATCATATCTATAATTTAAGTTTAAAGGTAAAACGTAAATTAAAAGAAATACATAATTTAAATCAAGTGTATAGCTAAAAAGACTAATAAGTTAGTGAAAATCTATGAGTGATATTCAAGACAGAAATCTAACATGAATACTTAAATAATATCATGATTGGCAAACCCACACGAGCCTATTTTTCTCCATCATTCAAGATGATAACAACAATCAAGATAAGAAAAGACAAGATCCCACACCACACGAAGTGGTCAGGGGTTGGCCGCGAAACTAGAAGCACGTGCAAAATATAACCAATCTACAAACAGTCCAAGTAATTTAAGGACTCCAGACCAGCAGATTAGGCTAACATGGTAGTCCAAGCTCAGTGGTGCCTAATCAAGTTCATGAATGCACAAAACAAAATACATTTACAAGATAAGTCGTGCGAAAAGGATAAAAATACTTGTCAAGGCAAGACAACTTAAGCTATTAGCATGTAGAAACACAAGAAGTAGTCCCATCAAAGTTCTTTAATCAAGAGTTTGCATGAAAGCAAGACTTTTTTTATTCAAGACAAATATGATCGTTACAAGTCAAAATAGTTACAAGCTGGTACAATCCTCAATTGACCTATGGTCTTCAAACAACACCCAAGCACATGCTAAGACCACATTGTTTGACTCCATGTGTATTTGAAACTCGAATGTTGGAAATTTAGAAATAAGTTGGTGCCCTCGAAGTTGGGCGACATTCCAAGTTTCAAGTGTACATTATCAAGTTGAAGGCCCTCAACATCTCCTTGGTTTTTATCTCAACGAAACTCTGTTAAAACTTGGAATGTACACTTGAAACTTATTTCAAACACTCGATCACCTCTCGGTCACCTGGTGGCTAGCCGAGGTCGGCTAGTCTGACTGGCCACTAGCTGACCACTAATTCTTGTCACAAAAATAGTTGCATTCTAGAAAAGTAACTGCAGAGGGGTCGGTCCCCTGTCTATCACTAGAGGCTAACCGCCAGCTGATCGCTGACCTCCTGACAGAAAATGTTACTTGTTGGAAAAGTAACCGCGCTGTGGTCGGTCACCTGTTGGTCACCTAACGGCTAGCCACCAGCTGACCGCCACCTGCGGGAAACTTGTAATCAGTTCTATTTCCGGTCATTCTTCCTCCCATTTAAAAACCATTCATTCCTGGCCCATTTTATGTACTTCTAGGGCCGACATGCTCTCCAAAAATTCTCACTTCTAATCATTCCAACCCCAAACTCCTCCATCTTTCCAAAAGCAACCATTCAAACTTAAAACATACTTGATCATCAAATGTCCAATTCTAACACAAGAACCATTAGCAAAACAATATTCCATTTTGCTTGGCAGGGAAATCTCCGAGACAGAACAAGTAAATCATGCATGCAAGTGTAAAATGGATATTTAAACTACGAAAGTTTGTTAATAATTAAACCAATTGAATCACTAGGAGATGAAATCAAGTAATTTGCAAGTAAAATGTCTAACTACATAGCATGTACAAGAATATCCAAAAAGATCACTTGCCTTAGACCAAAAGAAAATCAGAATCCTTTCTAAAAACCCCTCACAAGAGCTGAACCAAAAATCTACAAAAACCCCAAAAGAATTCCTCAAAACTCATAAAATCTTGGAAAAACAAGACCTATATCAAAAAGGGCCTTGCATGTATGAAATCGGGAATCCAAAGGACCTAATAAGGTCAGAAATGAAGGCTGAGAGGCATCCCTTACCTTTAGTTGTCGTAACAAGAGGAAATAGAGAAGAGGAGATGGCTATCCAATTGGAATTGTAGGAAAATTGGGTTCAATAAAGAGCTAGGAAGGAGAGGAAGAAGATGATGTCTTCAGATTTTCATTCTAGGTTTAGTTGAGTAGACATGCAAGGTGAAAAAGATAGAGAGAAGAGATTCTCTCTAGGTTCTGGAGTTTCTGAGAAATGGAGTGAAGTTTTGAACGAGAGTGATGGAGAGGAGCTTAAGTTTAAGTGGGGAGTGGGCCCCACCAGATCTAAGACTGCAAGTGACTGAAAACCCCTCCTGTAAGCCCCGGATGAGATTGATGTAGGAAGAAATGTTCGTTGAAAAATCTAGTTTCTGAAAAGTATAAATTTCGCATGGTTTGGCGACTTTGAAGATCGTGTACCGATTTGAGTGTAAAAAGACCATTTTATCCTTTTTGGCTAAAAATCGGGTTTCAAGGCTTCGGACACGGATGGAATGAACACGAAAGTTGTGAATAATAATGTGATCTCTCAAAAGGAACAAAACCAAATTTTTTTCAAAATTAAGAACCATTCCCCCATACTTACACATGTAACCCAAAGCATCCATGAGCGTGTGAGACAGAATCCAAGCGCTCTCAAAATTCCCCAAAGCTATATCTAAAACTAAACAAAAACACACTCTAATAGAACGACCTCTAATTCCACTTAAGAGACTAATCGTTCACTTAATTAACACTAATTGCAAGAATTTGGATCTGGGTCTTACAAGAGGTCCCTCGGTCGATCGTGGATGACCAAGTGAGGTCCTGATTGTGCCGTTCAAGCCACCTGGTTGCCCCCTTTTCGCCTCGTTTGGACCCGTTTTGACCCCTTTTCAACCCCAAATATTTTCCAACATTTTCTAAACTATTGTTAGGTGGATTTTAGGCCTTCCAATTAACTTTGAAGCCTTAATTAGACATGTTTCTTTGGGTGAGAATCATGGACCCTAGAACTTGGATTTTTCTTAAGACTCTTTAGAAGCCCGATAGAAAACCCATTTTTGTTTTGGAGGTGTTACCCCCAAACCCCAATAAGGGCATGTTGCCCCCTCTAGCCCTACATCCCCAATGAGCTCACCGGGAGCTAGACCCCCAATGTGGGGTTTACAATACCCCGACTATCGGTACCCAATTTAGAACTTGGACTCACCTTAATTAATGGGATGGATGGACTTGTTTGCCTTAAGGGGTGCGGGCTGAGCCTATTTTCACCCCAAGGTGTTGTCTAGAGCCAGTAAGGGTAGTTTGAAGTCGAGCATGTGTGTAGTTAGGGTCACGGGTGTCGAGTAATATTATGACACACCAAGAAAGTATACTTTCTTGCATCCGAACACTAAATGTGCGTCAGGTCAAATCTTTCTACCCCAATATATTAATGGCAACCCGAGACTAAGTTATTGTCTTCTTTTGTATGCCGTGTACGCCATTCTTGAACTAGTGTGTTTCTTTTGTTTACCCTTTGTACCCAGCCTTCGCATAGTATTTAAAACTTGTGACTTGCGCATGAGGTTCAACAAGCATTTCATTGCCTTATTTTCTCCTGTGAGATAGGATCCATGGTTGTGGTGTATCCATGGTGATGCGAGTATTCAGTTGCCTTCCCCTTCTCGGTTGCCTGGATCCATCCTTTTACCTTTTTACCCATTCTAGGTCGAATCATTCCCTGCCGGAATGCTACCCGATTTTCTAGAGACCTTAGGTATTGTCCAATTTGTGCTTGATTATGTCTTGAATGTTGCTCTGGGTTTCCCAATTTTTATAATAGTGTATCATTCCCTATTATATACGTATGTGTCATGACCTGTATGACCAGTGAGGGATATATGATTTAATATGTGTGTCACACCCGTGGCTCCCCTGAAGAAGGGCTTCGGGTCCCACAAGAGATTGGATTTGCAGTGGTAATCCCATGAGTATGTACATGTATGAGTTACCTTGCCCAAAGTCTTTTCCCTCATCTTTCATGCCATCCTCATGTTGCGTCACACTTGTGGCCCCGTTGAAGAAGCTCTTAGGGTTCCGCAAGGGACTTGGTTTGTAGTGGTGCACAAATTTCGCTTCCAAGTCGGCACCGCTAAGCTTGAACACCCTCTTCGGTTTGATCAACCATTTTGGGGTCCTTAAATTACGTAACCATCTACAGATTGAGATTTCAGTCTAGGTTTTCTCTAAAACCATGGCCGATGCTTCGTATGTATGTATGCATTAGCTATAAAGTCTCCTCGTGGGGTCTGGCTTACTATAATTATATATGTTCTATGTATGTATGCTCCTCTCTACCATGTGTATTAGCGAGCTTTATATGATTTGCCATTTTGCTAGGTATGTATGATATTATACCTAATCCATTGATGCCCATCCTCATTCTATTCGGTATGTTTTTCATATAACGTTAATTCGTTATGCTTTGTCACATGTAACCTGGAAATCTATTTATTATTTCCCGTTTAACTGTAATTGTTGAAAACATATTTTTTACTCTTACTAAACACTTGCAAAGAATCGTGCTTGACTTGTTACCCTGAGTGATGTAGGTCTTATCCCCGGCTTATAGTAATGCTTGCGAAGGCGGCTTGGAGCCGTAGATCTTAGGTGAGATTTTTGCTGACGGTGTTAATTAAACATCCAATCCTGCATTGAGATTTCATCACACCTTTGGGTATCTTATGTGCTTTAGTTCAATTCAATGTACTTGCCTTTGTTGGCCTATTTTATTGAGTCGTAATTAATGTACATCTGTATAATTGTAACTTGAACATTTTGGGGCAATGTAATATCCTGATTACTGTTACGCTCTTTATTTTTTGTCTAAGTCTTGTACCAGTCTAATAATGCATCATAATATGATAAATTTCTGCCCAGCGGTTGAGTGCAACACATAATCATATGGCTACGGACTTTGGGTCACAACGCCGCATAAGCCTCCACAAAATGTTCCTATTTTTGTGATGGGAATTTGATATCCTCACAGACACGGATCTTGGGAAGAAACATACTTACTTCCAAATTCATTTACTCACGCCCTAAGATCGGACAACCACAGTAATTTGGTTTTGGGAAGTGAAAAGTCTTGACTCTTAAATTGGTCTATCAAATCCAACAAAAAATGAGGGTCACCCATGGAAAACTTCTCATGGCTTTGGATGTGTCTCTTTGATGCCCATGAAAATATTTTTCATAGATTGGTGGGAGTATAATGCAAGAATGTTACCCAATTTACATCTTTCCGTGGATTTTAAGTCTGCAAATCCAAGTCCTTTCTTCCTTTATTTTACACTAAGGGCACGTTTAAAAAACATCCATGGTAGTGAGGAGATTCTATGCTCTAGATGATTCATTTGTTCCAATGGAATTGAGCCATTCTTTACCAAGATTGTTCCACGTTTGGAAAAGGAGAGGAATCCTCTATGAATGGCTGAGCAGTGAACATATGGTTACGTGGAGCTTTTGAAAAGATTTGAATGGTTCAAATCATACAAAGGAGGCCCACAGAAATTTTAAAATATATATTTTAAAGAACTTACTTTTTTAAAAATATCTCAATAGCTACGAAGGATCAACGGCTGAGAATTGATGCCCTTGCCGTGTTCGATCTCCTCAAAATTATCGATGATTCATATCATTATTTTGAGGCCCATAATGGTGAAAAAATTGGAAAAAACGGACTATCAAAACAATCACGTTTCATATATTAAGTGGTGAACAGCTGAGCGTTTCTTGCCAATATATCATGATCCATGATGAACCATGGTCCCAAATTTGGTCCCATAGCCGTTTTAGGTCTCCTGATCACATCTAATGATTTAGATTTTGTAAAAGGGCCCAACAAATTCCAGATATATTGATCCAATGGTTTAGACATTTTCACAAATATATGAGAATATAAGATGAATCAACGGCTGATATTTGAGATACGAGCCGTTTTAGACATTCTAAACATGATTATCGATTCGGATCATCAATATGGGACCCACAAAAATAAAAAAAAATCCAAATAGCTGGTAGTTCCAAAAAGGATGCCAGGATCACTGTAAATCCGAAATCCGAGCTTGGGTAGAATCCTTTGTTCCAATTGGGGGAGGTCTGATCCCCATAATACTCAATCCCATGGATGCAAGGAATCCATGCAACACTATTCATGTATATACCAAACATGGATTTTCCGCGATTTCACATTGAATCACCTGGGATTCCTCTTAGTGGTTGCTTACCAAACGTGCCCTAAAATTGCAACACCAATTCATTGACAAGTCCAACTACTATGAGAACATTGGAGAAATGATTAAAAAAGTCAAATGTCATAAATAAAATATTGCATCCATCAATCTGACCAATGTTCCAACAGTGTATGATTTGTATCTAAAAGTATTATTTTCAATTGTAACGAAAAGAAATGAGAAGAACTTTTTTTTTTTTTTTTTTTGCTATAGGTAAGGATGTTTTATTTAGTAGTTAAGTGTTGTGTAGCACAGCCAAGTGTAGGACTCAGTCCTAGATTACATGCACTTTCACAGAAATGTAAAACAATTAAAGTGGATAACAAACTAAAGGTAGTACTCCTCCCTACTTCAAAGCGCACCCAAAGTTGGACAGGCTGTCCAATATCATGGTAGGAGTTATGATGTCCTTCGCTTGTCATTCTGTCTGGGGTGCACCAGATGCCCTGTGGTTATTGCTGCTGTTGGGTGTCTCCACTGGATGGCAGATGGTGTTAGATGCATACATGGAGGGGTTGAGGTAGAAGAGCTGGTGACGGCCACTGTGGTGACTTTAACTTGGACTTTCCCCATATCTATGGCTTGTGGAAGAGTGTTGATGAAATGGTGGTAGGCGATAAAACTTCCTCGTGTAGCCTGCAGCACGTATCTGATCTTCAGTGAGGGCATCGAGAATGTACTGAGGCAGTGTTGCTCTTTCTTCTAGAACATATGGGAGATCAAGTTTAGCCAGGAGGTCCGCCATTCTATTAGCAGTTCGTTTGCAGTAGTGTATCGTGCACATATCCAAAGAGGGCAACAGGTTCATAGTACGTGGTCAGGTTGGCATGAGAACCCAAGTCATTGTTGCTCAGTGCTGAACGTTGGTGATGATTGCGATACAATCTCCCTCGATTTGTATAGCTGGCACATCAAGTTCAGTGTCATGGAAGATTCCCCTGTGTAAGGCCAGGAGTTCTAATTGTAGGGGATGATTGGCACGGACTTTCGTAGTGTAGGCTATTATGAGCTTACCAAATGGATCCCGAATGAGGCCTCTGATGCATGCTTTGCAATTATTGGTGTCGAAAGATCCATCAAAATTCAATTTTAACCACCCCGGAGGTGGTGGTAATCACAAGTCTAGTGAAGCGACTTGAGTGCTTCCTAAACCTGTGTACAGACAAGACAGATTCCATTCAAGTAATGCATTAGTAGCTTTAGAGAAGACATGGAGAGGATTAACCAGGTGATATTGGAAGATGTAATTGTTCCTATTTTTCTAGAGATACCAGAAGACTACTACCCCCAGTGTGCAGAGGTCATGGATGCAATGTTCCAGAACAAGATTGCAATATCTATTTGTGTGGGTGGTTTTTGTATTGAGATGGGGAATAATGCCCATACAAACTGAGCAAAGGGGCAGGAGGCAAAGATATATTTCACTGTTTCATCAGCCAATGTACACAGAGGACAGATGGGGTCCACTGTTGAAGGCCAACGAGATAGTCTCGATCTAGTGGGTAGCCTATCCAGTAAGAGCCGCCAACAGAAAACTTTCGGCTTTGTGGGGTCATCTAGCTTCTAGATCACCTGCCAGGGTAGGGTGGCCCTATGGAAAGTGGTAACAAGTGTTTGTATAAAGCTCTAAGATGACATGTTCCCGCTGGTTCCTCCTGCCAACACCGTATATCAATATTTCCCAATGGCATGGATGTGATTGCTTGAACAATGACCTCTGGCCAAAGGCCACGCAGTAATGCTATGTTCCAGATAGGCCCAGTATGTGATTTGACTGACTAAGGGTGACCCTCAAGTTAGGCAGGTTTGGGAGTGTGGAGTGGGTCGAGGTGGCGAATATAGTAATAGAACAGAGCAACCAGTCCCTAGACCTACACATCCTTGGGACCCACTCCTCGTCAAGGGCGTGTACCGCCGTCCCCTTGCCGATCATCCATTTCTGATTATTAAGAATGATATTCCTATGTTTGAGGATTGCCTTCCACGTTTGTGAATTAGTTGGTTTTAAGGTGCACCGACCTAAAGATTGGGTCCACACATATTTTTGTGAGAGCAACCAGGTCCAGCAAGCCTTATCTTGAAGCAGAAAATGCCATACGAGATAGGCCATGCCAAATTCATTCTGGATAGCAACGTCCTGGACTCCTAATCCCCCATCTGTGATGGGTTGGATAACCTTTTTCCAAGCCATATGATACCATCCCCCACATGTAGATGACCCCCTCCAGAGGAAGGAAGCCTGTGCCGAACAAGTTTTCTTTGCACTAGTGGATGGTATGATCGAATGCCTGTCCAATATTGAGGAATGACGGACTGCACCAATATTCTTCGCCCATCTAGTGACAATGCTTTACCTCACCAGTGTAAGATTCTTTTAGAAAGTCTAGAGTGGATAGTGGTGGCAGTGATGTGTCTCGAGAGGTTGATGCCAATGGACTCTTCTAGGTAGGTGAATGACTATGTTACAGAAGTGATACCTAACACCTTTTTTACTGCATTGATTGAGGCTCTGTCCGTATTGCGCTAAATGTGAGGCTTGATTTCATTGAGTTTTACCATTGCCCCGCCTCTGCTACATAACACTCAAGATTTTTTTTTTTAATTGCGAGGTGGCCTTGTGTGATGCTCTGATGAAGAGGAGCGTAGCATCCACATATTGTAAGATGGGTATACGATCTCCCCCTGGGGCAATTGTTATAAATAGAGCAGGTCGCCTTGTAGCCAAAGCAATAACCATCCTTGTGAGAGCTTCACCACAAATTATGTATAAGTAAGGAGATAGTGGTCTCCTTGACGCAGGCCTTGCTGGGGTTGGATGAGCTCAGAGAGCTGCCCATTAACCACCATCCGATAAAAAACTGAGGAAACACAAGTGAGTATCCAAGAAGTAAGTTGCTGACTGAATCCCATATGATGCAGACAGTCCCGTAGGAATGTCCAAGAAAGCTTGTCATATGCCTTCTTGATGTCTAATTTGATTGCGCAGTATTTTTCCCTTCTTTTGTGATTACTCATCATGTGTAAAAGTTCTTATGCGATGATAACATGGATTAAAATCTCGGCCGATACAGAGCAGATATCTCGCTGAGATATCGGTCTCGGCAAAATATCCCCAATAAATCGCAAAATATCGGCCGATATGATATTTATATCCTATATCCTGTAAAAAGGGTAAAAACCCTAATTTTTGCAACTTTTTCCCCATCTTCATCATCTTCTCTTCTCTTCTCATTTCCTTACTACCCATAGCAGCAGTCCTACTCCCTCTTGCATATTTTCAAATCCCACATTAATTTTTTGAAGAAAATATTATCTAAGGTAAGAGAAAATCAACCTAAAGCATTTTATTATGTGTTTTTTTTTCAAAATTTTTTAGATCAAATATAGAAATCGTTGGGTTTGTCATTTGTATTGTGTTCTTCATTTAGAAGTTAGATCTACATACTTTCATGCTAGATCTACTCATACACATGATTTTGAACTTCTTTTCCATTTTTTTTATTTTCGGATTTTTAATATTTGAATTATTATATATCAGTTTTTGGGGATTTCATCATAACTATGTTTTTTTTAATGATTCATGATCATTGTATGGTGTATAAATGATTGATCTACATACTTTTATGCTAGATCTATATATTTAGGATTTTAAAAATGATTTTATTAAAAAAAAAATTTCTTAAAAATAATTGTTGTTACTTGTTAGAATATTAGGCTGTCAATCTGTCATACACTCATACTCATCAATCTCTCCCATATCTCTACTTTCTATTAGTCCCCTCTAATTTCAGGTGAACCACGAACCTTTTGATGCCCAAGTGCTTTCTGACTTATCTATCTCACTATTATGTTTCTGATTTTAATGTGTCATCTTCAGGGTCTTGAATTTCACAACTTATTTGATGATTGAGTTAGTATTAAATGATGATTGATATGTTATCCTTATTTTCTTATATTTTACACTAGTAAATTGATCGAGCATCAATAATGGTTGCATTATATGAAATACTAAAGAAGACAACGAACTGCAATACAGACAAGACTCATAACTTAAGGTGACCGAGATTTTTATTTATTGTTGTTACTAATGGAAAAAAATATTGTATTCCAGCATTTTCTAACATTCTGGATTTTTTGGATATTTTTGCAAATTTTTTTGGATTAAAAAAAATTCACACCGCGACGACTGCGACGGACCGATATCCGCGATCGATATCGATATCATATTGGTTTTTCGGCTCGGCTGATACCGCGACTGAGACCAAGATTTTAAACCATGGATGATAATATCTTCTGCCGGCTTTTTTCTTAGAAGGAAAGCTCCCTACATTTTCGATATGCATTTACCCATCAGTGGGTGTATTATGTTCACCAATAACTTGAAATGATTTTGTAGCTTACATTGCAAAGACTTATTGGTATGAAGTCCTCCAGTTTAGACGCCCCATCTCGCTTAGGTAGCAGGATAATATTGGTCTCATTTGTACTAGGCTCTAAGTAACCACGACGGAAGAAATCATGGGCCATTTGCATAATATCAGGGTGAAGTAAGTGCCAGTAAGCTTGGACCATCCGGGCCTTATGCTTTGTTTCTGCCTACAGAAAAAGTTGTTGCTTTGATTTCCTCCTCTGAGGGTATGGCCATAGTGCATTGTCGGCCTCAGTTAAGACCTAGTGAAGAACATTGGGGAGTGTGAGAGTGGTTGGTGGTGCTGAGTCCTGATTGGAGTATATTTTAGTGAAGAATTCCTTGCAATGAGTAGTGAGGATGGATCTAAGATGGCCGTCCCATGATCATTGACTAGGCGGTGGATGTGGTTCTTTTTGAAATTAGCCTTTGCGACTCTATGGCAAAACTTTGTATTTCTATCCCCTCTGTGAGCCATTGAATTATTGACCTTTGCCTCCAGAAGGCATCATACTTAGGCCTGTCAATGGGATGGGATGAAACGGGTAAAAAGCCCGGCCTGGCCCTTCCCAAGCCCGAAAATACAAGGCTTTTAAAAAATTTAAGCCCAATGGGACTGGGTTTGGACAATACATTTTAAAGCCCGACCAAAATGGGTCTGGGACTGGGCAGAAACAATCCAGCCCGTTTAGGCCCGGCCCGACCCGCTACAAAGCCATTTAGTAATAATTATATATATATTGAGGAACAACTTTAGGGGTCGTTCTTACAAAAATACAATAGGGAATGAGGAGAATATTGAAGAACAACTATGGTGTTCACTGGTATATGGTCAATAGAGTGAAGCCTCAACTGCTCTTGTGTCCATTGTGGCTCACATGCCAATACCTTCTTTTTCAAAGGCACCATTCTTTATCCACCTGAAGCCTGGAAGTATTTTTCGATCCAACCAACCGATCCAAAACTTAAATGATGATCACATAAGCTGCCAATTAACATATATGGTTGATAGACACCATTTCCTACATCCAATTGAGAGGAAAATAATACTGGACTAGCATTGTGATCTAAATCTCTCATCCATAGAGGTGCTGATGCTACAGACAACAATCGTTGAATGAGAAAGAATCGATAGATTAAAGGATTAGGACCATCAAAAGCAAAGCCTATTATGATAGATGATATTTCTCTTGGTATAAAATAGCTGCTTGAGGCATCAACTCAAGAACACCTGAAGGTCCCAACTATACCATCTCCCTGTTCAAGTGTCCCGAAGAGGGTGTTTACCACCAGGGCCTTGAGTTTATGATGTAGATTGCTTGTAGGACGACCCCTAAAAAATCTCTCAAATGTGTGTTGACACAAAAAAAAGGTCACTATGTCTCCTCAACATCAAAAAGCCACATAAAGCTGAATCCTGCTACAAACATGCAAAGCTACCTTAAGCATCAGATCTTGTCGGAATTAGACAAAAACTGCAAGATCCTTCAAGACAGCCAAAAGAGGGGCACACATGAAGTTTCGGGCCATTCCGACATCATTTGCCCTAACTTTACTTCTCCGATAGCTAAGTAAGCGCTCATGGCGGCAACGGCATCGAAGACATCAAAACTTTGATCAGAGCCTACGGATGACTCCAAAATACCTCCAAAAGGTTCCTCATCAAATTTCAAGTCAAACCGACAACGTTCGACCCTCCATCAATGCTCAGCAACAAAACCAAGCCTCTCGGCGGTGAGAACCACAGAGACCATCACTCATCAAACAAAACACATGAGTGGCTTCAACATGCTTCCAAAGGGCTGCACATTGAATTTCAAGTCATTCCGACAACGTTTGACCAGGTTTCGCCGCTCCGAAAGAAAATTAAGCCTACCGGCGGTGGAGCACCTCGGGACCATGACATCCAAATCGGAGCTAATGGATCATCTCTACATGACTCCAATAGGCTCCCTGTCAAATTTCAGGTCAATTGGACATCGTTTGACCGCATATCAAAACTCGGCATCTTCCCCGCAACAAAATCAAGTTAAGCATCGACGGGACCCCAAACGGCTTCAAAACTCAAATAAAAGCCCATGGTTGGTCCTATCCACTGCTCAAGAAGCTTCACCTCAATCTTCAGGTCATTACGACATCGTTTGACCTAGTTTCAACTCTTGACGGAAAATCGGCTATAACGTCTTCAGCTTTCCTAAAAAATGGGAGACTTTGTGCTACGGTTTTTCGCTGGTTCTCGTCAAGTTTTCTCTAAGAAAATCAAGTCAATAATTGAGGAAATATGTCAAGAAAAATATAGAAGAAAGAAGGAACGAAAAAGAAGGAAAAACGGCCGAAAAATACACTCAGCGACCAAAGGGGCAAAAACCCCATGGTCGCCGGCGACCCTGGAAATCCGGGTCATTGGATTTTCGCCAGATGGCCCGATTTCCGATCGTCTTCGCGTTTCGAGAGTTCTTGCCTTTGTGATTTTCTGAAAATCCAATTTTTGATGCTTGAAAACGACTGATCTTCGCTGACATCTCGGATCCGCCGTCAAGAGCATGAAGTCATCACTGATGGCTCCAAGATTGCCAACCGGATGACCAAGAAAGTACACTTTCTGTCCGACCGATCGAGAAATCGACAAGACATATGTCACCGGCCCACTAATATCAATCAATGTCTGAAATTGCATCGCAATCCGACATTAAACACTGTGTGGATCCACCTGCGATGATCACAAGAAGAATCCCAATGGATGCGGCGCGGCCCGCGACTCTTCACATGCTCCGGCGACCACTTAATGCAGTTAATTGACCCGTTTGTGACAACTTAATGCGGTCATTAACTCATTATTTTGGACGGCCCAATCAGATTCAAGCATACAGGAGTTACAAGTCCAAGCAATCATGACATTAAAACCATGAAACTCCCTTCATCATGGAGATTAAAGGCGATTAAATGCCCATCATTCTCCATCGGCCAATCACAAGCCATGAAAAGGGAGTTACAAAATCAAAGAAATAAAAACTTGTAACTCCTCATCAATTCTCTCATCATAGCCATCAATGCCTATAAAACACCCCATGGCCACCAAGAGCTTATAAAAGGAGGTCCATTTCCAAGAGAGAGATATTGATATCGATACACACATCGACTCGAAATTCTGCACTTGCATACTTGCAGAGAAATCTTGACGAAGTCCTGCTGCTCTGCCTCAAGAGATACTATAAGGTGATCAAAGTCCCTTGGGGGGCCAGCCCCCCAAGGTCCTTTTCTTCTACAACATGACCTAAACACGGCTTTTCAGCCCGTTTACTCGGTTTTTCATTGGATATAGGACCTCCTCTTGGTCTTTATCCTCTAAAAAACTGAGGTTGGAGCCAAGCCGAAGAATTGAAGCATCACAAGTTCTCATTTGAAGGACGATGGCGAAGTCCATACATGACTTGCGACTGTCGATCTGAACGTGTCCCCGTAATCTCCTGAGAAGTTAGATCCATTTTCTTTCTTTTCTATTGTACTTTGTATTTTTTAAAGAGATAAACAAAAATCACAATTCTTGTCTTTCATATTTGATGAGATTTGTAAATCGCCTTTCACGGCAAACAAACAAAAAAACGCGTCCTGCGGCATTCTAAAAAACAAACTTGTCTCTTTTCTTAAATATTTATGTAATTTGAAAAGTTAGAAAGAATGATCGATTTCCTTTCTACTTGTGAAGGTGAATCTCTGGATTATCACCATTCCAAATTCCAAGTAGAACAAAAAATCTGGCATACCCGTACAAAAATGTTGATACCCATATTTTCTCCTCCGCCGAGACCCAGGCAGCCCCCGGGGCGGAAGGAGAGTATGGAAATTAAGGGTCCATCAAGTTGGCATACGCGGTGGGACACGTTCACTTGAGAACGTGATGCTTTGATCCCTTGGTTCCTTTCTAGTTGGTGGCCTATGTTGCATCTTGCATCTAAAAAAAAAACATGAGATGGGATTTCAATCATTCTTTCTTATTTAAAAAAAAAATCTGATTTCACTTTCTTGGATTTAATTTTGAGAAATTTTGATCCTCTCTTCTTCGAATTTGATAGCTCACAGAAATGTTTGCAGCTATTGTTCGTATCATAGATTGAGCCATCTTTTCTCTTTGATGAGTCCGATAGGGGTTTTCAAAAAAAAAAAAAAAAAACTTCATTTCAAATTCTTTCAAAAAAAAAATGATCTCTCTTTCTTAGATTCAACTTTGAGAAACTTTGATCATTTCCTCTTCGAACTTGATAGCTCACAGAAATGTTTGCAGCTATTATTCAAATCAGGAATTGGGCTATCTTTTCTCTTTGATGAGTCCAATTGGAATTTTAAAAATATATATATAATTTCAAAAAAAAAATTTATTAGTTTTCTTTCTTTGGACTCAAATTCGAGAAACTTTGGTTTTTCCCTTCCAAATTTAACGCTCGCAGAAATGTTGAGTTGTGGTTCGGATTGGAACACCGCTTGTTCTCTATGATGAGTTCATTAGAAACCTTTCAAAAAATAAAATTAAAAAAAAAAACACTAAGGTTGCACCAATTGCGCTCTTTGACTAAAGTGGATTTATGAAAAGCCTTGTCCAGAGTGTGGAGACAGCTAGACTGTTCGAGGCAAGGGTCCTTCAAATAAGTTCATTAAGTAATCCTACCCTTACCCGGGGGCTGATCTATCTACTAAGGTTTCATAAGATCGAATTGGAAACCTATGTGCACCTTTCAAAAAAAAATCGTAACTTTTGAGTTCAGAATTGAGAAATCTTGGCTCTTTCCCTTTCGGATTTAACGCTCGCAGAACTGTTGAGTTGTGATTCGGATTGGAGTACCATTTGCTCTCTTTGATGAATTCAATCCTAAACCTTCAAAAAAAAAAATTTTACGTCACTTTTGAGTTCAGAATTGAGAAATCTTGGCTCTTTCCCTTTCAGATTTAATGCTCGAAGAAATGTTGAGTTGTGACTCGGATTGGAACACCATTTTCTCTCTTTGATGAATTCAATCTTGACCTTTCAAAAAAAAAAAAAAAAAAAAACTTTCGTCATGTTTGGGCTTACATTCGAGAAATTCTGATTCCTTCCCCTTCGGATTTAGCGCTCGCAGAAGTGTTTGAGCCCTTGTTCGGATTGGAATACCATTTGCTCTCCTTTATAAATCCAAATTTGACCTTTCAAAAAATCCCATCTCGTGTCCTTTCCAAGGACGCGATTTGCAACATTTATGCCTAGTGGTGCTAGTACGCCCTTTCAAGTCTACTGTATTCGCGACCGACACATTTCTATCTCCAACCTTATATCATTTTACCTCGAGTGAGCATTGCTTCTCGGTAATTTGAATTAAGATCTACAATTACTTCTAGCAGTCACTAGTACGCTTACCTTGAGTCTACCATACTTGCATTTAGAACAATTGTATCCTCTATGGCTTTTTGCCTTCTTCATCTTACTCGGGCCGGGCCATGTCCCCTTAAGCGATTTGAAAAGACAAAACCATAGTTGTTCTCCATTTATGATCACCATATTTTGTGATTACTAATGGATTTGGTCTTGTTTCAAAAGTTTTCCAAAACTAACAATGGCAGCTTCATTGACCATCACTTTCGATGAGAACAAGTATCAACTTATGCTTCAAGACAAGCAAAACAAGCACACTCATAAGCGCCTCGCCAGTTGTCGAAGTGTCATCTCCCTCGACAACTCTCAAAACACCGGGCCAACTTCAACTCCCCGGACCATCGTCTTCGGGTTACTGGGACCATTCCCACTCCCCACAGAAGAAACTGTACCTGCCAAGAAACAAAAAACTGCCCCGCAACGTGTCACTAACATGGCACCAAGGGCGAACACAAAGAAGCCTGAAGCCCGTGGCGCACCCACGAAGCCTCAACCAAACTAGGTTTGCCCCAAAACCTGGTCCCCGAGATCTTCACCAAAGCAACGGAGGTCCCGAACATCTACAAAGCCAGCATACCTGGCCCCTCTCAAGGAGAAACGGTTCTACCCTCTCTCTTACATAAAAGAGGAGAAATTTACCATCCGCCCAAAGAACAAACAAAATCAGCATGAGCCGGCTTGCTCTTATAAGCCCAAAATCAAATCCTGTATCGTTAGGCCTCCGCAAAAACCTGCTGAAGCCTGCACTCCTGCGAGTCGACCCTTCATCTCAACAGGGGCTGAACTCGCAAGATTCAAATCCTCATTGCGATAGGCTAAGGACCGCGTCCAGATCCTGTCCATGCCCAGCTTTAAAGAAGACAAGCTCGGCTGTTGCGCACGGGGGACAACATCCTTCATTGCCAGAGCTCAGCCAGAGCTGACTGAAGCTCAAATAGCTCGTTGTATGCGTCGCCGCGCGGCATATCGACAGAAGAGACTTGAGAAGCAAATAACCCAGCATTCTACTCTCCGTGTCTCTAACAAATGGGTCGAAAAAGAAAGACCCGACCAAGTCGTTGCTGTCTATATGGTTGGCAAAACCAGAAAACGCCAGAAGTCAGCAGCCAAATTTCGTGTCAGACGTCCGGTGACTCGCAGCGTCTCCCGGACACGAACACATCTGGAAGAATCCTCCACTTCTTCAAGCCAAGGACACCGAAGTAATCACTCCTCGGACTCTTCATCCAGAAGAATGAGCCCCAGCTCAGTCACCAGGACGATTTCTTCGTTCGAATCCCGATGGATGAATGTCTTGGCTACAAGTTCTGAGCAGCCTCCACCACATAATCCACAGGATGACATAACCGTACGCATCCAGCAGTTCGAGCAAGGACAACAGAGAATTGAAGTTCTGATGGAAAACTCCTTCTCACTTTATAGCGTCCACCTAACAATGAAACCCCTCCAAATCATCAAGATGATGAGGGCAATGCAGAAAACAATGAGTCACGCGTCCTTACCAAAAAGGACGTTGACGATATCCTCGCAAAAGCAAAAGAAGAGGATATATTGAAGGAACATGGGATCAAGCCACCTTATCCTCTATGGATGGACTCGGTTCCGTTCCCTGCAAAATTCAAACAACCTACTCTCCAAACATATACGGGGAAAGGTTCAGCCATACAACATGTCATCCACTTCAAGATCCTGACGGGAGCTATCGCGGATCAAGATGCCCTCAAGATTCGCCTCTTTGCAAGTACCCTAAAAGGTACAACCTTTGATTGGTACTCCACTCTGCCGGAGAATTCCATCCAAAACTGGGCTATGCTGGAGACACACTTCCTGACTCACTTCCAAGGTGAGGACCATCCTGTTACTATGGTTCAGCTCTGCAGCCTAAAACAGGGAGAGAATGAGTCAACATACGACTTCATTCACAAGTGGAAGGCAATGGCGTACAAATGCTCAGATGTACTGCCACAAGCGTCGTTAGTCGACATCTGCCGTAACAACATGAGAGCAAGAAATCGCTCCATGATCATCGGCAACAAATCAAAGAACCTGGGAGAACTCCTCGAAGCTTCCATGGAGGCTAAAATGGTGATCAAAGACCTCAACAGTCAGAAATCATCAAAGAAAGAGCCAACCGCCATTACAACCTCAAAACCAAAGAAAAAAGAGGTTCTTAATGTGCAGACCAAGTCAGCTTCTCAGCAGCCAAAGAAAGCTGAAAACAAAGCCACGAGTAAAAGACCTGAACTCTCTGATGCCTTCAAAGAACGTGTAGAAAAGAAGTACCCGTTCGATGAAGATGTCGAAGTAATCATTGAGGCTCTCCAAGCGAATGGCAAACTTACCTTGCCTGAGCCCAAAAGACCGGGAGATGTTGGCAAAACCAACGATCCTCGGTATTGTCCATACCATCAGATGATCTCACATCCTCTCAATCAATGCTTCGTTGTGAGAGAGAAGATCAATGAGATGTAGAAAAACGGAGTCATTACCTTCGACAAAAACTACGGTTCCGCCTTCATCAACATGGTGTCATGTGGGCAAACTTCAAAGTCACCAAAGGAGAAGATCACTACTTCATTCAAGGTGATAAAAATGGCTCAAGCGTCCCAAGAGTTGGTTCCCTATCCAACACGAGATGGACAACCCATATAGGTGCATCCTGATCTCCTAGAAGATGAAAATTGGGAGATCGTCAAAACAAAGCCGACCGCTCGACAGCGAAGGCAAGCCAAAAGACAACTCCACAAGCTTAAACAGCAGCAAAAGTCTCAACCAAAACAAAAAATTCCTGAAAAGACAGAAACCTCTTCCACTGCTTCACTAGGGGCGATGGAAGAACTCCTTCCCAAAACTTCAAAGGCGGTAAGAAAATTCACCCTTGATGATTTCATGCCACCTCAATACAAAAATGAAACTGCGCAGGGGGCATCATACTCTTGCAACTCGGTAGTTGGATTCTCCATGAATGGATACGAGTCCAGTGATATTGCCAGTGATATCGATGAGTGGGAAGAATCCCTTGAAACATGAGAATACCTCTCCGATGAGAAATGGATTCCCGAATTTCATCTTATGCCAGTTATTTGGTATAACCCATTACAGCTGCAAGGATCCTGGTCTGATGATGAAGAAGACCAGAGGCTGAAAATACTATTGACCTGGCACCAGCAAATGCTTCAATGGAACCCAATAATGATGAACCACAAGGAGCAAATGACGAAGAAGATTTGGCTCCTATGCCTAATCTTGAAGAATATGCAAGAATCTTACAACATCTTGCCATAGAGCAGGAGCAGGATCGCATCAATGATCTTCGTCATGATCCAGAGCCAGAAGTCCCTGAAAATCAACAAGAACTTTCTCCCTCGACTCCTGAAAATGGAGAAAACAGTTGGATCGATGACCTCTTTACATCCGAGGATGAGTCTGATTCCCAACAGTCTACACTAGGGGCATCCTACAATGCGATAGCTCAGAACGATAGTGCCTCTGAAGCATCCGAAGACACGTACTCCCCAATTGGTAGTGTATCTTCTGGGGCTACATCTTCTCAGGGACTTCCACTGAGATATCATCTTCTCAGCCCTCGTTGTGATGACCCGGAGTCCCACATCGACTATAGAGAGGAAAGTGAATGGGGTTATATGTAGAGCTCACACCCTTATCTTGCATGAGGCATTTTGATGGGTTGAGGCCCATCAGAAGCAAAACCGTGAGGCAAGATTGGATGCGCTTGGCCCAGGTCCTTTGGTCGAGTAGCCCATGAGCTAAAGCGGACAATATCATGCATGTGTGAAGGGTGGGGCGTCAGGAATGGTATCAGAGCCGACTCTCAATTAGTTCGAGTGTGGGTTCCCTGCCGTGGTCTGGTGCAAGTGGGCAGGTCTTCATGTGGGCGGGCCAAGAGGGCTGGCAGGCTACAGGGACTGGCAGGCTACTGCACAGGGACGTGCAGCCTTAAGGGGGGTGGATTGTGACGCCCCAGAGTCCCACATTGACTATATAGAGGAAAGTGAATGGGGTTATATGTAGAGCTTACACCCTTACCTTGCATGAGGCATTTTGATGGGTTGAGGCCCATCAGAAGCAAAACCGTGAGGAAAGATTGGATGCGCTTGGGCCAGTTCCTCTGGTCGAGTAGCCCATGAGCTAAAGCGGACAATATCATGCATGTGTGAAAGGTGGGGCGTTACACTTGTCTCCTGAAGCTGTGACATCTGAGCTCAAGCCTTTCCCGGTTGATCATCTTGAAGAAACTCCTGCCAATGAAGTCTTCTTCAATGAAAACCCAGTTGATTGGTCCTAAATACCCGATCTCATAGACGATGTCTGGACTGATAAAGAAAGCTTGCTGGATGTTGTTCAGGACTTGTTCTGAGGACGGCAATGCAGCTACAGAGACTTCTTCAGCAAATCACAAGGATCAACCCCTTGATCCCGAGAGTGATCTTCCAAAAGAAGACCCTTCTCTAGAAGCTCTTGAAGTTGGTAGAGGTACCCATTCTGGCCGGGATTACCACAAAAATTACAACCAACCTTCTTCTTCCTATGTAAATCCTTCGGGAAAGCAAGTTCTAAACACCCCAAGTGGCAATAATAATGAAAATGCAGGCCCGACGAAGGCTTTCAAGTACGACTTGATTGAGCACTTCAAACACATACCTGCACGTCTGCACATCCTTGACTTATTATGAATGTCTCCACAAACTCGTGATAGTCTCATTTCAGAATTACAAAGGCTGAATATAGATGTCGACAAACATGCCCCACAAGTCCTGCAAATTGAAATGGACTATAGGGTCAAAAAATCAAATACTCCCTCAAAGGGAGAAAAGAAGAAAACTGAGGGATCAAGCAATGAATGCCTCTCGGTTCAAAAAACAACAAATGCAACAATCACCTTTAACAAGGATGACCTCCTGTTAGGAGAGACAAAGCACAATCGACCTTTGTACTTCACAGGGTACGTCAAAGAAATGCCAGTACATAGAGTCCAGATCGATCCAGGTTCTGCACTCAACCTCATTTCTACTTCGGCACTCGAAGAGCTGGGCATCCCACCTAGCAAGCTAAGTCACACGTCTGTATCCATCTTCGGATATGACGGCAGTGCTCAAAGGCCTATCGGCAACATCAGGTTCAAATTACAAATCGGTGACCTTATTTCTGAAGACACTGTGTATGCAATAAGGACCCCTTCATGCTATAATATCCTCCTTGGACGCTCCTGGATACATGAAAATGGTATCGTCCCTTCAACTCTATATCAGTGCATCAAGTTCGTTGGCAACGACGACTCGATACATCGAGTGTTTGCAGACAAAAAGCCCTTCAAAGGCAAGGACGTCCATTTTGCAGATGCTCAAATGTATAAATATGGAAAAGAAGAAAAGGAGGAAGAAACAATTCATTTTGCCGACAATCTCCAGAAAGATAAAGGCAAGGCTTCTCAACAATCATTGGAAGTAAACAAACCTTCCACCAAACTCGAAGTAAGCAGTCAAGCTCCCTTCATGATATCTCTCGAGACATCAAAACCTTTGGTAATTACCACCAGAGCAAAGAAGACAAAACAAAAGGCTAGGGGCAAGTTCATTGTTTCCCTTGTGTCTATTATGCATGACACATACTTGGACTCAGAGCTAGAAGACGACACAGTGTCAAGCCAAGCTGATACTCAACGAGTTCAGCTTGCTCTCACTCCTTTGGAGACAGCTGTTGACGTAGAAGATCCTACGTCGGCTTCTTTAGTTGTTCCGGAAACTTCGCCAAAAGAAAAAACAATCTTCTTCCACAGATCAGGAGCATCTCCGCCAAATTCTATGCTTGAACCTTTTCAAAACGAAGGTATGCCTCAGCTATCCCTGTATAGTCCGGTGGCACAAGCTATTATGAAGAAAATGGGCTATGACGCTCAGAATCCGACTGGTTTGGGAGGTGGCCGTGGTATTCTCATATCATTGGAACCCACCCTGACCAAAAGTCAACCAAAAGATTGGGAAATCCACCTTCATAAAGGCAAATCTTCATACAGGTTGGGGTATGATACTACCGCTCCTATGAGACCATTGACACCATGGTTGCAAAGTCGTTTTGCCAACGAAGCCTCAACATCTCGTGTCCATGAAGATATTGATCTCTCTGGATATCTCTTTGAGGAGTCACTCGTCAAGGATCCAAGAAGTTCCTCCAATTGGTATAATTTCTCTGACAATGAAGAGGAATTGTCCGATGACACAAACGAGCGGTTTTCTGACCAAGAAGAATCATCGTCTCCAAAAGAAGTACCCTACTTCAACCTAGTCCCAACAGGTGATTGGGACCATTTCATTGCAAGTCTTGAGAAGAGTGCTAATCAAGGAGGTCCATGGACAGAAACAGAGCCTCGGTCTCCAGAAGGTCTTATTGAGTTGGAAGCCTCCGAAAATATTATGGAGGAACCACCTTCAAACCTTCTGACAGAAGATCCTGTTCAAAAGATAACTTGGAAACACTTGATAACCCACGTCCTGTATTCATAAGCAAGAATATAAAGGATGATGAATTACCCGAGTATATCTCTTTCCACCATGAGTTCGTTGACTATTTTGCATGGTCTTATGCTGAAATGCCTGGCTTAGATCCCAAAGTAGCAGTCCACAAACTCAACTTACAAAAAGAAATCAAGCCTGTCAAACAAGACCAAAGAAGATTCCGTCCTGACGTGATGGACAAAATTGAATAAGAAGTTCAGAAACTAAAAAACGTTGGCTTCATCCGCAAGGAACAGCATCCTGAATGGTTGGCCAACATCGTCCCCGTGACAAAGAAAAATGGGCAAATAAGGGTTTGAATCGACTACAGGGACCTGAATAATGCATGCCTAAAGATGAATTCCCGCTCCCCATACCAGAGGTGATGATTGACAACACCTGTGGGTTTAAGCGAATGACATTCATGGATGGATTCTCTGGCTACAATTAGATAAAGATGCATCTTGAGGATGAAAGGCATACATCATTTTGGACTCCATTTGGCGTGTATTGCTACATTGTCATGCCATTTGGTCTGAAAAATGCATGTGCAACATATCAGAGGACTATCATGAAAATATTCCAAGATATGCAGCACAAGACGGTCGAATGCTATGTCGACGACCTCGCCATCAAAAGCAGAAGAAAAGAAGACCATGTCGACGATCTTCGAGAAGTTTTCCTCCGACTTCGCAAACACAAATTGCGGATAAATCCATTAAAATGCTTTTTCGGTGTCTCATCGGCTAAGTTTCTCAGATTCATAGTATGGAAAGCTGGAATAGAACCTGACCCTACCAAAGTCAAGGCTATCCTGGAAATGCCATCTCCAAGGACCCTTAGAGAACTAAAAGGGTTTCAAGGAAGATTGGCATACATTCGACAGTTCATCTCCAATTTATCAGGGAAATGCCGTCCATTCTCTCGCTTGATGAAGAAAGGTGTGGACTTTGTCTGGGATGCTGAATGTGAAACTGCATTTCAAGACATCAAAACATACCTCACCAAACCTCCAGTGTTGGCTGCCTCTACAACTGGAAAACCATTCATCTTGTACACAAGAGCTCTCGACCACTCTTTGGGTGCTCTACTCGCACTAGAAAACGACGACGGAAAAGAAGCTGCTCTATATTACCTTAGCCGCATAATGGTAGGTGCAGAGCATCGTTATTCCCCAGTCGAAAAAGAATGCCTTGTAGTGATGTTTGCTATACAAAAGTTGCGTCACTACTTGCTGTCCAATACAGTCTACCTGATTTCGAGGATTAAGCTCTTAAAGGTCCTTCTCACAAAAGCAGGTTCTCTCAATGCCCGACTGGCAAAATGGTCCATCCTTCTATCGCAGTTTGACATTAGGTATGTACCACAAAAGGCAATCAAAGGCCAAGTTCTAGCAGACTTCCTCGCAAAGCACCCATTGCCTAAAGATCTTCCACTTAGGGATGATCTCCCAGACGAATTTGTCTACAATGTGGAAACTTCCTTATCAAATGCCTCCTGAGACATGTACTTTGACGGTGCAACCAGGACTAATGAAAAAGGAAAGCAAATATCGGGAATTGGCATCCTCTTTGTCAGCCCTGACAAGTACATGATTCTACACGCTTTCTCGCTACTGGAACCATGTTCAAACAATGCAGCTGAGTACCAAGCCCTGATTATAGGATTGGAACTCGCCCTCGAATCCGGCATCACAATGCTGGAGGCTTTTGGAGACTCTCAACTGATCGTCAACTAGATGAATCAGAACTTTAAAGTCAAGAAGCCTGATTTGCTACCTTATTACAATAAGGCGCAGTCACTTCGACAAAAATTCAACATCTGTCACATCACCCACATCCTCAGAGGTGAAAACATCTGCGCAGATGCCCTGGCCGGACTCACCGCATCTATGGCAATCTAAGAAGGGGAAAACATGCAAATCACAGTTTGTCAAAGAAGGATTCTCCCTCTTCTTAACACACACCAAGCATTTGCTGAATGTCACCAAGTGGTTGGAAGTCGGATGTCCATCTTCAAACCTCCGATCAGCAACTGGAGAGATCCGTTCATTGATTACATCATGTTCGGAATCCTACATAAAGATCCAAAAGAGCGGGTAAGCATCCAAAGACGAGCCCCGAACTTTCATTTGGATATTCCTTCAAAAGCACTTTACAGAAAATCTTTCGACGGAGTACTTCTACGCTGCTTGTCACAACAAGAGGCTGAAGAAACTCTTAAAGAAGTGCATGCTGGTCTTTGTGGAGTCCATCAGGCTGGTCCTAAGCTCTACGATCAGATGAAAAGGCTAGGTTATTATTGAACTACCATGGTAGCTGACGCAATGCGATTTGCTAAGCGCTGCCAACAATGCCAGATTCATGGAGATTATGTCCACATGCCTCCAGAATGACTACATCCTACAACAATCTCATGGCCTTTTGAAGCCTAGGGTATGGATATCATAGGTCCTATCTCTCCCCCATCAAGCAAAAGTCATCGCTTCATCTTCGCCGCTACGGATTATTTCTCCAAGTGGTCAAAATCATTTGCGCTCAGTGAAATGAAGACCTCATCAGTCATTCAATTCTTGCACACCAACATTATTTGTTTCTTTGGCAAACCTAAAAGATTCGTCAATGATAATGGACCGCAATTCCGGGATCACAGATTCTACAGGTTCTGCAACAAGTATAAAATCCAAAGTTGTCCTTTGACTCCATATAATCCAGCAACGAACGGACTAGTAGAAGCCTTCAATAAGACACTTTGCAAAATTCTCAAGAAAATGGTCTCTAGTCATAAAAGAGACTGGGGCGACAAACTACTAGAAGCTTTGTGGGCCTATCGAACAACCGTTGGATGACCAACCCATAGCACACCATTCTCTTTGGTCTATGGATGCGAAGCTGTTATCCATTTGGAAGTACAAATTCATTCCTTAAGGGTATCTCTGCAAAATGACATGACGCAAGAAAGCAATGTCAAATTGAGACTCCAAGAGCTGAATAATCTCGATGAAAGACGACTCGAAGCTCTACAAAGCATTGAGTTGTACCAAGCACGCATGGCAGGATCTTTCGAGAACAAGGTCAGGCAACGCGCCTACAAAAAGGGCTACTTGGTTCTTGCAGTAAAAAGACCCATAATCTTTGCCCACAATTCCAAAGGCAAATTTGAACCAAAATGGGAGGGACCCTTCGTCATCGACAAAATCTTCTCCAACGGCACATACACTCTTCTAAACATGGAAGGAGACAGATGTATGCTGCCCATCAACGCCAAGTTCTTGAAGCGGTACTACCCTTGAAGATTTCCTCAAACGGGTCAGAGCGATATCTACACGGCTAAAGCCTATTTCCTGGTACTTGCTCGTCAAACCCATCATCTTTGAAATTTTCATCTTTATGTTGAAATTTCCAAAAAAAAAAAAAAACTCTCAAAACAATGTTTACTTTTATCGTTTCATTGTTCAAAAATCATCAAATCCAAAAATCCAAGTTTAGGAACCTCTTCCCATACTTGACCAAAATTTTCGATCCTTGAACCCAAAATTCTTGGTTTGAAACAAAAGCCAGGACTCAGGAATTTACACCCTAGTCCGCCTCGAATTTTACAACCAAAAATGGTTTTAAGTCAAAACTTACAACCCTTGTTGTGTCTTTAAACAAAAAAAATGGTTTTTAGAAACCGCAGGGAAGCGACATTCAGTCGATACTCGTAAAACCAAAAAAGCGGAAGGATGCGAACCCCATTCGATACTTCCAAAACCCAAAAACCGGAAGGATGCGAACCCCATTCGATACTTCCAAAATCCAAAAATCGCAAGGAAGCGAACCCCATTCGATACTTGCAAAAACTCAAATTTCAAAATCGTGGAGAGCAACATTCCAATTGATATCCACAACCCAAATCTCAAATGGTTCAAGAAAACCTTAAATTTCAAAAACCGCGGGGAAACGACACCAAGTCAGTACCCGCAAAACCAAAATTTTGGGAAAAGCAGGGAAGCGACGCTTAGTCGATACTTGCACCCCAATCCACGAGGAAGCGACATTCCATCGATACTCGCAAACCCAGCCCGCGAGGAAACAACATTCCATCGATACTCGCAAACCGAATGAGCAAGGAAGCGACATTCCATCGATACTTGCAAGACCATTCAGCGGGGAGGCGACATTTAGTCGATACCTGCATTTTGAAAACCAAAACCCGGCTATAAATGCCAAAATCCGCTATAAATGCCAAAACCCGGCTATAAATGCCAAAACAAAAAAAATCCGGCTATAAACGCCAAATCGGCTTTCATGCCAACAAAAAAAAATCCGGCTATAAACGCCAAATCGGCTTAAATTTGTTTTCATCAAAAAATGATTTAAGTGAAAATAAGGGAATAAAAAAAATAGTACAAAAAATGTTTATACATGGAGGTACCAAAAAAAAAAGAAAAAAAGTTTCTTACAACTCAGGATCTCAATTTAACATAGTCTTCAACCAAAGGTTCAACTCCTCAAGCAAACCCTTGGCCTTAGCCTCCAAAGTTCTCAAGCCACGCTTCTTCAAAATATTCCCATAAAATGCAGCCGAACGCTGTGACCCATCTGCAGCACGAGGAAGTTCTTCCCAGAGGACCTGCCATTGCTCATACTCCTGAGTCTTCCTCCGAAAATTACTTTAAGCTTCCTCAACCTGGCGAATGAGAGTCCCCTCTTTGTCACGAGCCTCCACAATGGCGGTCCATTTGGCAGCAGCTTCTTCCTCCAAAAGCTCAAGACGCTACCTAGCATCGACAATCTCCTTATCAAGGCGGTCCAGGTCTTGCTTCAGCCCCATGATGGCCAACTCGGTAACGTTCCTCTCCCGAACGAATTGCTTCCGAGTCCGGGTGATCTCAGTCAGCTCAGCTTTGACTTTGCTGGAAAGTTTCATAAACATCTCATCAAAGAAGTCACCATCTGGGAAACCCTTGGTCTTAGTCCACTTGTTCCCTAAAGCAATGACTTCATCAACAAAACCCTTGGCGCTTGCAATATCCAGACTGACTTCTTCGCTATCAGCAAGAATGTCCTGTATATGCTTGATCATGCCGAAGCCAGCTTCCAAGTGACCCGAAGAAAGACTCTCAACCCATGAGCTCAAAACAGTCTTCAACACCTTCTTGAAGAATCCCAAAGGATGCGGCACGGCCCGCGACTCTTCACATGTTCCGGTGACCACTTAATGCCATTAATTGACCCGTTTATTACAACTTAATGCGGTCATTAATTCATTATTTTGGACGGCCCAATAAGATTCAAGCATACGGGAGTTAAAAGTCCAAGCAATCATGGCATTAAAACCATGAAACTCCCCTCATCATGGAGATTAAAGGCGATTAAATGCCCATCATTCTCCATCGGCCAATCACAAGCCATGAAAAGGGAGTTACAAAATCAAAGAAATAAAAACTTGTAACTCCTCATCAATTCTCTCATCATAGCCATCAATGCCCATAAAACACCCCATGGCTACCAAGAGCTTATAAAAGGAGGTCCATTTCCAAGAGAAAGATATTGATATCGATACACACATCGACTCGAAATTCTGCACTTGCATACTTGCAGAGAAATCTTGACGAAGTCCTGCTGCTCTGCCACAAGAGACACTACAAGGTGATCAAAGTCCCTTGGGGGGCCACCCCCCAAGGTCCTTTTCTTCTACAACATAGCCTAAACGCGGCTTTTCAGTCCGTTTACTCGGTTTTTCATTGGATATAAGACCTCCTCTTGGTCTTTATCCTCTAAAAAACTGAGGTTGGAGCCAAGCCAAAGAATCGAAGCATCAAAAGTTCTCATTTGAAGGACGATGGTGAAGTTCATACATGACTTGCGACTGTCGATCTGAACGTGTCCCCGCAATCTCCTGAGAAGTTAGATCCATTTTCTTTCTTTTCTATTGTACTTTGTATTTTTTAAAAAGACAAATAAAAATCACAATTCTTGTCTTTCATATTTGATGAGATTTGTAAATCGCCTTTCACGGCAAACAAACAAAAAAACGCCTCCTACGACATTCTAAAAAACAAACTTCTCTCTTTTCTTAAATATTTATGCAATTTGAAAAGTTAGAAAGAATGTTCGATTTCCTTTCTACTTGTGAAGTTGAATCTCCGGATCATCACCATTCCAAATTCCAAGTAGAATAGAAAATCTGGCATACCCGTACAAAAATGTTGATACCCGCATTTCCTCCTCCGCCGAGACCCAGGCAGCCCCCGGGGCGGAAGGAGAGGACGAAAACCGAGGGTCCATCATTGTGGCAACCATATACCATTACAGCTGATCTGAATGTAGAAAAGTCCAAATGATGGACCTATAGAATGTTACAAACTACTGAAGCATAAAATGAGTTTTTCTTACAAACATGAAGGTCCCAATTGGAGAATGTTTTGCTTATCTTTAGAATCAGGCTAATCCTAGGCCTGGCCCTGTCCCAGCCCGGGCCCATACGGGACGGGATTAGATGTAGGCCTGTTCAATTTAAGGCCGGGATTGGGCAACATCTAGCAGGCCCGTCCTATTTTCAGGATGGGATTGGACAACCCAAGCCCAAACCCGGCCCGGCCCATTGACAGGCCTAATCATGCTGCAGTCGCTTTAATGCATACTGTTGCTGTAGTTCGGACTCAGAGGAGAAATGAGAAGAACTTAGTAAACAAAAAGTTCCTTATACCTCGCTTCATTCTGTCATTGTACTATTATGGTTTTTTCCTCTATTCTTTTACTTTCTACATTTGAATTAACATACTCAAATATATTTTTATGCATTTCCTTTCTGTTTCATGGCCAAATTTTTACTTTCATTTTTCAATCATTAATCTAAATTGCAGTATAGTACCTTTTGCCTTTCACAAAATGACTATGGTGTTGTCTGGAAAGTTTGTTTGAGTGCTTAATCAAATTGTTCGAGAAAAGTTAATGTGAGTCTCTTATTGAATTGACTGACATTAAGGACTCATTTGGCAAATTTAATCATTTTGGAATAGAGCTTAGTTATATTTGAAATAGGATTGTTTCAATTAGACATTTAACAAATGAACCGCTCCATTTGTCTGATCCAATAAAAGGTCAAACGTACCATATAGGAAAAGTTTTGCAACAAACTTATCATAGTAAAAGCAACACAACCAAACTTGTGATGCAGCAAAAGTTATATAAATAAATTTGTCAAAGAAAAAGCTAAAAGTTGTCTGATTGACAAATTGACCTTTTTGTTAGTTTTTCTTAATAAAAGGCAAATGGTTTTAAAATTGATTTAATTAGAGATTTGCATTGAGTTTTTTACATGTTGTAAAGTACTTAAAGTTTGTCTAAATTAGTTCTTAAGTCAAATAGACTCAAAAGTAGGCTTGCCAAAAGCAGTTTTAGACTTTTTGCCTCTTTTTTTCTTTTCAAAAGGATAACTTTTCAATCAGACACTAGTTGCTTTTACTCATTTACACATGTAAATGATGCATTTGTGCAATGGCTATGTATGATCACAATTTGATTGCAATAATCTACATGTGTGATGTATAATTGAGGTGTAAAAAGGTCATAAAAGGTTCTATATAAATGAGGAGAAGTGTGGTATAGGATGTAAGAGGAGCGTTCTCAACCGACTAGGTTGCAGGTTGAACCCCTTCCACCAGAATATTTTTTGGCACCTTTATGGGCTCCAAATTGATAATCAATAATTGGTCATCTTTCGTTTTGGTCTAATACACTGTAAAATATTTAGTTTTATATCTTAAATCTTCATAGATTTTAGAAATTTTATGAAAAACATCAAAAAAAAAAAAAAAATCCAACCTATACATCTAATTTTGTGGACTTTTGGGCCTCCAATTCATGACTTAAACCGTCCAATATTCTTATATTAATGATAAGCATAAAAAGTTTAGTTTTGTATCTTAATTTTTTTTTATAGATTTTGAGGAATTCATGAAAATCATTAAAAACAATCGAAATAAATCTAAAGTCGTTGCATGTACTCATTTTCTCATGTGAAAATGGTGATTTTGACAAACACGGTAATACATTCCGTATATGCAACATTTACATATGTAAAACCCATTTGCCTATGCCATGCCTAAAAGGAAAATGTCGCTAATATCCAAAGCCCATATAACTTTTACTGTGTGAAAACTTTTTGTCCCAAGGTTGATTTGTTGAATTGGATGAGACAATATCACAGCCTATTTGTAGACGAGTCTACATGAATCAACTCTATTACAAAGTTAACTCAATCAACTCCAAATCAAGCGGATTAAAGTTCCAAATAGGCCCTATATGACAAATGTGTCATTTCAAAAAATAATAATAACAACAACAACAATAGCAAAAAGAGAAATGAAAGAGTGAAAATAAGAAGAAAAGGGTAAAAGATTAGTTGTCTTTAGCCATGTAAAAAAGATAAATAGTTTGGATTGTGAGCTGGGGGGGGGGGGGGGGCGCTCATTGGAATGAAACAAATAAAGATTTTTTTTATAGCCCCCATGGCAAAAACATATAATGTCCAAAACATTGTTCACAATTTGTACCAACACCTCTTGCTTACACTGTGTGAAACGGTTTACAAGGAGGCTGTGAAAATGAATCTACGAAAATGGGCTAATTCTAATTTACCCACAATTTTCACACTTAATTATGCAAACAAATAAGATGGTGTACATAAATATAAACTATTATTTACACATCCAAACAAATGGTCCCTAATTCTGTCCAAACTCCCATTTATTCATTTGCCAATCGTTAATTTTAATAAATAAAAAAAAAAGAAAAAAAAAGCTTAACTACCACTGCCATTGGTGGATCGGGTGGGCCAGCTGAAGCTTTTGCACCAAAATATGTGGAGAAAATCCCAAAGTATTCAACAGCATCCCAATGACCAACATACCCTTTATCTTCCAAATGACTAAAATGCCCCTTTCAGGCACCCCCAATGAAAACTGAAACAAATAATCAATCAAAGGCAATCTCATCCATCCATCACAACTATTAATCTTTTCATTTATTGCCCTTTTAAATAAATATAAGGAAAAAAAGAAACAAAAATCCTTAAAAAAAAAAAAAAAAAAAAACCAACACCATTTCATCATCATCCATCTCTCTCTCTTTCTAACACCAGACTATCTCAACCCTCTCTCTCCCTTCCTTATATTCTTCTTCCAATTTGAGATTCCCATCTTCTTTCTTCTTTTTTTAATATCGGTATTGTGATCTTTCCATCTTTCCTTTTGTATTTTCTTCTATATAATTGACTCAGACACAATTAGAGGAAGGAACAAGGGAAAGGAATAGAGGGGGGCTTTTTGGGGAGGATGAACACGCCCTCTGTTCTTCAAATACCTCCTCTCAGATCTTAGATTTACTCGATTTCGCATCTGGGGTGCCTTCAAATCTGTAAGTTATATTGCCTGTTCGTGTCAGATTTCTCATTTGTGAATCGTCTCGTATAAAGTCTCGATTGCTTTTTCATTCCCTTATTCTCTTTGTTTAATAGGTTTTGAAGGATTCTTCTATTGATCTGTGATGGATCCGATGTTCCTTGATTGAATTTCTGAAACCCCATTTCGAATTCGATCTTCTTTCATCCTCGTTCGGGGTCATTTATTCGAACAAGGTATGATTATGCTCGAATGGGTGATATTCTTTTGTTGTATACATTTTACTTTTATTCATGGAGTTATGTTTGCTTGTTGATTGGATGTTGAATATGTTGTGTGTATGTCTTTTTTAATTGTAATGGATGGTCTGGATTAGATCTGATACATAATATGTCTTGCCACCTTGTACTGAATTGGGTCTGCTTAAAATTCGGTATTTCTTTATTGTTATTGTTTCTTTCTTTCTGATTTCTTGAAATTCAAATGTTTGGGTCTGTGATGTTGAGAATTAGATTTAATGGTGGAATTCATCATTGGATTTTTCAGAGATAGAGAGAGATGGAATCCGATCTTGGTAAGCTATTTATTGGTGGAATATCATGGGACACAAATGAGGATCGTCTCAAGGAGTATTTCAAGACATATGGAGAAGTGGTGGAGGCTGTGATCATGAAAGATCGGACCACAGGTCGTGCCCGTGGATTCGGCTTTGTAGTGTTTGCAGACCCAGCTGTGGCTGAACGAGTTGTTTTAGAAAAACATACCATAGACGGGCGGACAGTAAGTCAATTGCGCTTTTAGAATGAAGTGTTTCTTAATTTGGTCTCCTGCTATCTGTTATCGAGTTCATTGAATCCTCAGAAGTTTGATCATTTTCTGGAATTTAAAGATGAAAAGCATAATGCTACTACATTCTGTTCCTCATTATGTTACTTTTGAATTCGATATCACAGGTTGAGGCAAAGAAGGCGGTTCCTAGGGATGACCAGCATATTTTGAATAGAAACAGCGGTAGCATCCATGGTTCTCCGGGGCCTGCTCGTACAAAAAAGATATTTGTTGGAGGCTTGGCATCCACGGTAACGGAGAGTGACTTCAAGAAGTACTTTGATCAGTTTGGAACAATCACAGATGTTGTTGTAATGTATGACCACAACACCCAAAGGCCAAGAGGATTTGGATTCATCACTTATGATTCAGAGGATGCTGTCGACAAAGTCTTGCTGAAAACCTTCCATGAATTGAATGGTAAGATGGTTGAGGTCAAGAGGGCTGTCCCCAAGGAGCTATCTCCAGGGCCCAATCGCTCTCCTCTTGGTGGATATAACTATGGTGTGAGCAGGGTGAATAGCTTCCTTAATGGCTACCCGCAGGGATATAATCCAACCTCAATAGGAAGCTATGGAATGAGAATGGACAGTAGATTCAGTCCCATAGGTGGTGGTGGTCGGAATCCATTTCCTTCAATTGGTCCTGGTTATGGAATGGGTATGAATTTCGAACCTGGTTTGAGCCCGAACTACGGGGGGAGTGTGAATTTCACTTCTAATCTTGGATATGGGCGGGGATTGAATCCTTATTATGGTGGGAACTCAAATAGATACAGTAATGCTATTGGCTATGGTGGAGGTACCGGAGGAAGTGGGTCTCTCTTAAGCTTAACAGGTAGAAATGTTTGGGGGAATGGTCTCAATTATACTAGTTCTTCAAGTTCGGCTTCCTACATTGGATCTGGGAGTGGTGGTATTGGAGGCTTTGGAAATAATGGCGCAAATTGGGGTTCATCATCTCCAATCTCAGCTCAGGGTGGGGTGAGTGGTTCTGGATTTAGCAGCGCAAATCTTGGATATGGAAACAGTGAGAACAGCTATGGACTGGGAGGCAGTGGGTATGGAAGAAGCAGTGGAACAGGTGTTGCTCCAGCATCATATGCTTCATCAAATGGTGGCTATGATGGATCCTATGCAGATCTTTACAGTGGAAGCTCCATTTATGGGGATCCAACTTGGCGCTCTGCATCTTCTGAGCTAGATGGGTCTTATTCATTTGGTTATGGGCTTAATAGTTCTGGTTCAGATGTTACAGCTAAAGGCTCCAGTGCTTACATGGGTGGTTATAATGTCACCAATAGACAACAAAATAGAGGTGAGTGTCTTCTTTAGCTTTGGGTCTTCTTTAGCTTTGGACATGTGTCCTTAGATGGGGTTTTCTTTTCTTAGCATAAAGAGCCCTTTTCTAAATACTCTTAAAATATGAAGTACGTAAAGAAAGCATTGGATACTATTGTCTATATACATACTTGCCCCCTAGATTTTGATTCTCTTGCTATCAATTGTCGAGTTTTGTGTATCGTTTCAGCAATTGTCTTTTTCCACCAGTCATTTTATAATAAGCATTGATGCTCTTCTTACGTGTGATGATCCATGTGCATGCACACAACATTGCACATGCAGCATTCATGAAAAATCTATTAAGAACATCCAAATCATTAACCCACTCTAGATGATGCATACAAATCCATATCATTGGACGACCCTAACCTCCAATTAATGGACATATATTTGTTGAATTTGGACAGTTGATCATTTTTCATCATCCAGTTGATGGCTACCATCGGGACAGTTGGGATCCATGTTACTCGGATACGGGTACGTGTGTAACATATGGGTTTGTATTCAGGTATGGACTTACTTGACCTCCAACTTAGGATATGTGGACAAGTATGCCACATGTACAATTGTTGTATGCATGTAATTGGACTACCATACTTGGGAAGGGGTTCCAATTAAGTCCTCATATTGTTTTTTCTGTTCCTGGGTTGAGCTTTTCCACTACTGACATTTTTTCCACTATTATGGCTTTCTCAGGAATTGCTGCCTAGGTGGATGATCATTCTTTGATGTTTGAGCTTATAGTAGGTGAAGAAATCCGGTGGAATTGGTGCATGACTGTGAATTTCGCACCACCATCCTTGATAGTTCAGTTAATTGATTATATCTAGAGCTAACCGGAGTGTTTATTTTGAGAATTCAGATGCAGAGATCAATTGATTTTAAAATTTTGTGGAAGGTTTGATGTTTGAGTTATAAGTTCTACATGGAGTGTAGGTTTTGATTTCTTGGGGTTTGATTGAGATGTAAAATCAGGTTGCGGGATATATTCAAAGTGGTGATCAAATCTATGCATCAGACATCTGTTATGATGCATTAGTTAGACTGTCATTTTTTCTTTTGTTGTTGCTGTAATGTCAGGCAAAGCTGCTAGTTGTCATTAGGCATGTTTTCATTTCATTTTATTTTATTTTTCCTTTTTCCCCTTTTGGTTTCATCAGGTGTACCAGAGAGCTCTGGTGGATTTAGTACGTTTGAAACTTTTAGGGATACCATCTGGTCCCTTTGAATAAGTTGCTATATATTCTGAATCATTTCAATGGAGAGCATTGGTTTGAAGAAGCTTGCTTTGTATATTGTGTAGACTGTTTTCACAATTTCTACTTTCTACATGTGATCTTCTGCAATTTAGTTTTGCTGAAATTTGCTTTACAGTAAGAAGGAAAAAGAAATACTGTTGGAATCACAATTCAGAACATGGGTTTCAAAGATTTGCTCTTTGGCCTGAACGTCGCCATTGTGGACCTTATAGCTTTTTTTTTTCTCTCTTGTATTATGGTTTGATGTCTTCCTTGGACTGTTATCATTTATTATGTAGCAATTAATATGTTTCCAATCATCAGCAATTGTATTGTTCTTGTCATTTTAAATTTAGTAACTCTAGGTCTCTTTACAAGGACTATAATTTTTGTGGTTTCTGTTAAATTGGTCTGAGTAAAAGTTGCACCTTTGCTTTATTGTCAGCATCACTATGAAAGATACATCACTACATTCCTAAGCAAACCAAACCAAATATTTTCTTGAAACCTAATGTAAAAGTCTTCCTACTAAACACAGAGGAGTCCATGCCTGCCTAACTGCTATGTTTGTTCATCATTCCATTTCAGCAGCATCGAGAACCTAGATTTGAATTCGGTGTGGAAGCTTAGTTAGCTACCCTTTTGAGTTCAACTGATTGCCCCCTATTCTGTTAAATTTGATGAAATTTTTTTGAGTAAGAAGAACATTCTCTGAAAAAATCTATGCTGGAGGTTGGTATGTGTATTCACCTGCCTGACTGGATCATCTGATTGGAATCATAATACATTTGGATGGCTGCTGCTGTAGATTAATAGAAATTCTGAAACTTGAATGTTTTTGCATTAGCTTATAATTCAAGTGTGACTCACCTAATAATTGTATCATTGATGAATAGGACCAAGTTAAGAAATCAATGGAAGTCAGTCCTTGGCAATGGTCGATTGGTGGAAATCTAGAAAGTTTTTTGATACAAGGATGGGGAGATCTTAAGGTTTCATGGAGGGATGAAAGGTATTCTCAAAACTCTAAAACTTGGGACTGTAGGAAATCTAATTTTCTTATCTTTAATACATGTCATTGTCGTGATCGTCAGAGCCTTATCCTATCAACCTGGGGTCACAAAAGATTCCCTTGGAAATCTCTAATGTCTTGGATTTCAGTGATTCCAGGGGAGATTTCCATACATCCAAGCAAGCTCTTAGCAGATCTGCGCGTGTGGATGATTTGGTCAGAATTAAAAAGTGCTTATTCATAAGGGGTATCAGAATAGGTTAGTACCGCCTGAATTATGATCCAACCAAGCTGGAAATGGGCTATTCAAAATTCTGATTTTTCCAAGCCTGGGTTCTGCAACCAATGAAACCATAGCTGGCTTGAAAGGGGGACATTGCAAACATGATCATTTCAGAATGGGTAAATTGTAGGCAAGCTATGGTATTATGTGACTGCTGAGTGTCAATTTGATCAAAGAGTCAATTTACCATTATAGGATAAGACCCTGCATTTTTATATGGAACTGAATGTTGAGGAATGGAAAATGACAAGACAAAGTAGTTTTGCTGGCTTGAAGGGGGGGACCTTGCAAGCAGGATGGGATCAGAATGGGTAAATTGTAGAGAAGCTAAGGTATTATGTGACTGCTGAATGTCAATTTGATCAAAGAAGCAATTTACCATGATAGGATAGACCTTGCATTTTTATATGGAACTGAATGTTGAGGAATGGAAAATGACAAGACAAAGTAGTCCTTTTTATCGGTGAGCATGCTAGATGGATCAATATACTGAAAAAGGACAAAACTAGAAATATGTATGTATGAAGAATACAGGTGCATAAGCTGAGATGAATACTTTGGCAAGAAAGGATATAACTAGAAATAATCACATTATCTTATCCTATCTATCGAGGTTTTGGCTTTAGAAGTTTCGTATTTAACTAGAGAAATACTATCTAATCTTATATTCCGACTTCTAAGGGATAGTAATGTGGGTTTCTCTGTTAAACTTAGGTATAGTGGGGCTTTGTGTGTGGCCATTAGCGTTATTTTGGCATTTACAAGGAAAGAAATGAAAGTGCCCCAGAAGCGGAGACATTCCAAAAAAGAATACTAAAATCACTTGTACCCTGAAAATAACTACCCAATAAATTACCATCAACGAGTTGCCTTTCCTTTCTTTTGCTTTTTTGAATAATAAACTAGTTGCCGTTCTTATTATTGTTATTGAGCTGTACTTATGCTAACCTATGAAGACATAAAAGAAAAGACTCCATATGGGTAAACTTAAATCCTCTTAACAAACCCAACCTAGCCAAAAAAAAAAAAAAAAACCTCTAACACACATCCCTTAACAAGAACTACCAAAAGAGCTAAGTTGGATAAGTTAGAATCTTCCACAGCACAGGTATTATCAGTTCAACTTTGACACTAGTGCTAGAGGTAACTCTGGGCAGGCAGAATTGGCAGGATCATTAGGAACTTGTTAGGGTAAGTGCTTCTATCCTTTGGAAGTTCAGTGGGTTAAGAGTTATCAGCATTAGGTAGTAGGGAGGCATGGTCCATTGGGAGATTCAACTTGTATTGTCCCTTGGAGTATGTCTAATATTTTCAACAAATTCAGAGACTTGACTTGACTTGATGACAAGCTTTAAACTTCGTCTAGGTTTTAAGTGTGCCAACTCTAAAGTGGGTTAGTTTGCCAAAAGATAATGTCTGATGTGCCTATCTTGGGTTTGGTTTGTAGTTTTCTGTTTACGCTCTTACTCACACTTCAATCGTGGTGGTAAGAGGGTTGTTTCTAGGCTCATTTATGCTTGTCCAAACCATTTCAAATAATATTTTCTTCTCTTGCAGCTATCTAGCTACAACTTTCTGTTATGCATTGGTTGCTACTGTACTTTAACCACTACCTATTTGTCTGATATTCTACTGCATGTGGCAAAGCAGGTGTAGTTACGTGAAAAACATCTAATCATGTACTCAATCATCTAATAGAACTCCAATTATATGTGCCAATCTAGTCATCAAGCACTATGTGTTGGACATGTCATGAGACCGTGTTGGATCCTTGTAGTATTTGTTTAAATTTTATTTAGGAATTGATTAGATGTTTTCGTGATTTTTCTTCTTTCCAAAACTAGTGAATATTGATGCATTTATTAGATTGGTTGCCTGAGTTTGAACTCTTGCTAGGCAATAATAATAATAATAAAATAAAGGGGAATTTTCCAAAAGTATACAAAATTTTAGTTCATTTACAAAAAAGTACATCAAAATCTGAATATCTCCAAAAACATATAAACTTTTTCCACAATTCTTTTTTTGTGAAATGACAAAAGCACCCGTCCCTTTGTCTCTTCGTAACCTTTTTCCTCCCTCAAACTGGCCTTTTGAATTTTGATGATGATAACCATTTAATGAAACTAGATTTTTAGTCATTTGGAATCCTCATTTGTTACATGCATAAAAGTATTTGAAGTGGGCCCCGGTCGGTCATTTGGGTTAGACTTGATCATTTCTCTTAAATAATTTAAATGACATGAGGGTATTTTCGTCCTTTTTCAAAACTTTGTTTTAGAGAGAGGACTTGATTGAAGAAAATTTAAAAAACTTTTGTACTGTTTTGAGATACTCAAATCTTCTTATTCATTTTTTAGAATGAGCCAAAAGTCAAATACCTTTTTGAAAATTTTAGAAAAACAAAAAATAAATATCTATTTGTTTCTCTGGTAAGTACTCACATAGCTGGACACTCACTCACCAAGTTCCTCACCATGAATGCTATTTCGGTTGATAGGCGCCTCACCACTGAGCTACCAGTGGAGTGGGCATTAGATTATATAGATCTAGCCAATGGGCAGGGTGGGCATCCATTACACATTTGGGCGAACACTAACCCTCAAATATTTAATTATGATAGTGCATTTATTTATTTATTTATTGTTTCGTGATCCTGTAAAGGGCTTTTTGGCTTGCAAAGAAGAAATCTATGGTTTCTCAAGAACTAAATTCTTGCAAAATGAAGTCACTAAAGAACTTACTTTGAAAAGGAAGAAAACAGCCTATGTACTTTTAAATAAAAATACTTAAAAGTAGACTCCTAAAATAAAGTAAACTAAACTTATATTGCTAAAAGTCAAATGTAGAAAATAAAAATCTTAAAACACTATTTAAGTTTTTCAGTGGAAAAAATATGAAAAATGACATTAGTGAATATGGAAAAATACCATATTCATTATTCTTGCTCTTAAAAGCATTAATGAAGCTCACCAACTTCAGGAAGAGCGTGGGGGCAATGGTGCGCTTGTTTTCATAGATTGAATTTCTAGGAACTCAAAGAAATGCACAGTGGCTATGATTGAATAAACTAAGGCAAGGATCCATATATGGCCATTAATTACCCTCCTAATCAATAGAAAGTCAAGGTCCCATCTACTTCTCCACCTCTGTCCTTCATCATACTTTTTGATAATCCCTAATTGGAATACATTTTACTATGTATTTCTAATAATGCAATTCTATATAAGCAAACGGCCCCAAGTGAAATTGACATGTCATTAGAGCAGTAAAACTAAAATATTTTTTTTAATAATTCTCTTTCCCTGATCTAGTTTTTAGGAAGGAAAGTTAAAACGTTTAAATGTGTACTCTCTAAGAAAAAAAAACAGCCACAACACATTTTCTCCTTTGAAAAAAATACTTCAAACACGAGATGTTTGGTAATAATTGAAGAATCCCAAAAAATTATCTAGATTTAAGGATCTCTTGCTGCCCTTAGAACAGGATTCCTCACTGAGGATTTGTTCAGCTGAGGATTTCACATCAATATTAGTGTGTATTTATGCATATAGCTAATAAAAATTGGTATTGATGCGTGAATCTGCAAAATGAGGATCTTCAAATCCCACGAGGGGAGGCTGCACTTGAAAATCCTCAAAAAGATATGAAGATTTCTAGTTGCCGAGATCCTCAGGAATTTACAATTGCCAAACATGAGTTTTCGTGACTTTGTGGAAAACCGGTACCAAATGTGGCCCAAGCGTCTATAAGTAGGACCCTCATATAACTAACACCTATGCTAATCAAAGTGAAATTGGCTCTATCCTAATTCACATAAATGTTGTAATTTCAAATAGTTTACACTCATAAGTGGGCCACTGAAGGAAAAAAAATTTTTTTTTTTGGCCAAAAGAGAGATTTTCATAAACCAAAAGACAATGAACCATAAGACGGAGGATCGGGTCCACCCATAAAGTCTGGTGGTTGAGTAAGTTTGATTGAAGTGAGATCTGGATCTATACTTGTGTGGGGTGTTTTTTTGATATCGAGGTTACCCCTGACTTAGGTAAAAGTACCAATCAGGAATTGCCTCAATCTCGTTCTATCCAACTCTGCAATTGTGCCAGCTGGCACCAAGATGGGATTGGTCTCAGTAAAAATACCAACCATGTTCCTCTGGGCTCGACCTCGTGCGTCTCGGCAGCAGTGCCCGACTTCGAGCACGCCCGGCCTCAGTGCTTTCTCCAATTCGGTCCAGTTGACCGAGGTGATCGCTGAGCATCTAATCCCCATTATGTGATGGGACGGCTACGTCGCAGAACGTACTGGCAGATAGGGTGGCTGCCGGCTGTCGATAAGGGCTTATCTCTATCAGCCGATCACGTCCGCATTTATGTGTGGGATTGAGGAGAGATCCGATGGGACAGTACCCTCACCTACCCCCACTGAGGATCCTAGGTATGGGCTGATGGGACAAGCTCTCTCACCTACCTCCACTCAGCTTCTGATAAGACACTTGTCTATATATATATGCATGGTAAGCCCATGAAAGGTACGCATTACAGAAGACACTACACTCTTCTTCTTCCCCATTCGCTCTCCCTTTGTTCAGTGACAGCACTAACTTAGGCGTCGAAGTGCCTTCGACTGACGGCAACCAAGAGCTCTGACCTTTGCTTTTTCTCCCCCTTTTCAGGTCCAAGGCATTACATCCGATCCGTTCAGCCTAACAGCAACATTAAGAGCTTCACAATCATCTAACCAAGTCCGTAATTTTTAGGCATTTACAATTAGCGCCGTCTGTGGGAAGCGTTTGAAAAAACCAAATCCTCATCTTGAAAAACCATGCCTCCAAAGATTAAGAAAGGGAAGGGAGTTGGGCCATCCACGTCCTTACCACCACAGCCATTTATGCCCATCCTGTCGCCCCCACCGGCGATGCACCAGATAGAGGTGCTAAGACAGTTACCGATAATCCCCTGCCAGAAGAGGACCGGGTTAAGGTCCGGGGTGATGATTGTGGGAGAGCCTGTTACCTAGTAGGGCTCGTCGTTGAGAGTTGTGACAGCACCTCCTCGTCGTAACGACCCTGTTGTCGAGCGTCTCCGACAGGGTCCTCCTCAAGCGAAGCGTCCCCGCTAGGATATCGTCTTGCAAGAGCAACCCTGTAATGATGTTCCTCCTCTGGGACCCTCCCGACGAGACAAAACACCAATGCTGTCCAAGTCGCACCATTCCCATCACCAGGACTACGTGGAAGACGACTACGTGCTCCTCGATGACAATGACCTGCACTTCGAGCAGGGCAACGACGGCGTGATCCTTGAGAACGCCAATGATATGCTCTTCGAGGATATCAGGGCCCAGAATCGCTGTATTCAAGAGCAGGACCGTCAGATTCGCCAACTCTAGAAACAGCTTCGAGAGAAGGCGAAGGTCCTAGCCAGGGCCTCAGTCATACCTCTTGTGCGCCAGCGACCCCAGTAGGCCCCAGGGGTCAAACAGGACTTGAGGCAAGTCCTGACCAACAAGTGACGTGACCGAGCCTATGACGAAGGCTCAAGCAGCACTCACCTCAGCGCTGACTCTAAGAAATAGCGCCAAAGGGAGACGACCCAGACCTGAGAATATGGCTTAATCAACAGGTCACATGTGCTCTGTTTGATGTGTAATGGTTTCGGTGGTTTTCGCCGCCGAGAGGCTTGATCTAGCTGCTTGAGGGTTGATGTAGGGTCAAACATTGTCGGTTTGACTTGGAACTTGACGTGGAGCCTTTTGGATGCATTTTGAGATCATCCACAGGCTCTGATCGGGAATTTGATGTCTCCGATGCGGTCGCCGCCGAGAGCTCCTGTTTAGCTGTCGGAGAAGTGAAGTTAGGCCAAATGCTGTCGAAATGGCCCGAAACTTCATGTGTACTCTTCTCTTGGCTATCTTGAAGGATCTTGCAGTTTTTGTTTGATTCTGACAAGATTTGGGTTTTTGGAAGCAGCATTGCCTATTTTGGTATGCTGCGGCTTCATGTGGCTTGAAGATGCAAAGTGACATTTTTAGTGCCAACAAATGCCCCCTCGAGGTACAACGACGAGTTGCTTAACCTTTGTAGTCGATGTGCCTCGAAGAGAATCTTGAAGGAGAGTCTCTGTCTTGACCAAGAGTCTTTGAGCATTTTTTTTTTTTTTTTTTTTTTTTTTGTAGAGTGGCCTTTTGAGCTTCCGGGGGAATTTTATGGTAGTGAAAGAAATCACACACCATCTCGAGGCAAAGTTTTGAAGATGACATCAGGGATGTGGATTTGGGTTTTTGTTTTTGACCTTGTGACCTAACAAGCTGTATGTGGCAGGTTAGGGGATCGGGTTTTGGTTTTGACCTTGTGACCCAACAAGCTGTATGTGGCAAGTTAGGGGATCATGATTTGGTTTTTGGTTTTGGTCTTGTGACCTAACAAGCTGTATGTGGCAGGTTAGGGGACCAGGATTTGATTTTTGGTTTTGGTCTTGTGACCTAACAAGCTGTATGTGGCAGGTTAGGGGACCAGGATTTGATTTTTGGTGAAATGTCAATTTCAAGATTTTTGCTCAATTTGGTATATGAGGCTGGATGGTTTGATTTTTGGAAGCTCATGGGGCTCGCAATTCTTCCTCTTTTTTTTTTTTTGGTGCCTAGGTGGCCAAACCTGGCTCATATGGGCTAACCCATGGGACCTTAAGCTTTTGAAATAGCTTAGATCTCATATGGTGTCATTTTTGTAAAGAATATCTAAAAATATCTCTTTTGGATAGAGAATATCTAAGAATATCTTTAATTGGAGAGAATCTCTCATCTTCCCTTTATTTTGGGAGAGAATATCTCAAGGAATATCTCTTTGGGAGAGAATATCTCAAATCCCCTCCTTTTTGGGAGAAAATCTCTCTAATTGCTTTCTTTTTTGGAGAGAATATCTCAAGGCATCTTTCTTTTAGGAAAGAACCTTTCTAATTCTTTTCTTTTGGTAAGGTTACTAATTAGTAACACTTACCTCTTTCTTTTCTCCTTGTTTCCTTCTTTGGTTTGCTCTCTTCTATAAAAGCAAAGGAAGGTAGGATCTCTTGCTCTTATTGCTTTCTTTTTGCAACAATCTCAAGAGTGCTTCAAGACCAAGAGTTCTTCTTCTTCAAAGATCTTCAAGCTTTTCTTCTTCTTCTTCTCCATCAATGGCTTCAAGTAAGTTTCTTTTTCAAGAAAACTCCTTTCTAGAAAGTAGGATGGTAAAAAAAAAAGGTCTTTTCTTTTCTTTCTTTGTTTTTTTTTTTTCACGTGTTTCTCTTTTCTCTTTTTTTTTTTTTTTTTTGCACTTTCTCTTTTTTTTTTTGTGCTTTTCTTTCTCCCCTTTTTTTTTTGAGAAAGTTTCTTTTTTTTTTTTTTTTTTTTGCTCATCATGATAATGCGTTTTTATGCAAATCTAGATGTTCATGCATGTACTTTTTGTAGATTGAATTTGAGAGCATGATAGCATACCTGAAAATCTTTGTAAATTTGGGAATTTGGAGCTCGCAGCGATGTTGAGCCCTTCTTGATTTTGCGGAGATTTTGAGGTTTCGAAAGTTTGGAGTTTCGGAGCTCGCAGCGATGTTGAACCCATCTTCAAACTTTCTATTTCTTTCGGGGTATTTCCCTTTTCTTCGGAATTGCCCCGGACCATGCCAAAATTTCGCCAGATTTTCTTTTAGCGAAATCTTGTCATTTTGATGATGATCTTTTTTTTCTTTTCCAACCTTTGCAGGTGGTTCCTCCAGAACGAACAAGGGTAAAGAGCCTGCTACAAGCGTATCTCGTCGATCCGCCAGATCTTCTAATGCGGCCATTCAGCAGGCCTGGGAGAAGGTCCAGTATGTTGAGAGAAACTTGGAAGAGTGCGACTCTCTCAACAGAGATGAGATGAGGCAACAACTGATTGCTCTCAAGAGTGAGGAATATTATAAGATCATGGTAAGCAACCGTCCTTGGGTTATGGACGATCTGAGGGTTTTGCCCAAGCCTACCTTCTTCTTTGGAGATGCAGTCCCTGACGACGTGACATACCAGAGGAGGTGTTTTCAGTTTTCTTACACAGCTGATGGTGAGAAGAGAACTGTGGTTACCCGGTCAACGTTTGATCATACTATCTCGATCATGAGCCTTTCTCCCACGTGCTCTAAGAGGGAAGATCCTCTAAGCTGGGTGAAAAGGACCAACGTGATCAAGACCGGGGTTTTTGTTGGCGGTCCCTCCGGATATGCGGAGAAGTCGCCTGCCCAAATGGACATGTTGATGCCAGCCAGCGGCTATCAGGGCTCTGATTATCCGTCGGTCGATTTGGGACCGGTGGGCCTTGGCGTTTTTAGCGGTGACGGCAGCAATTGGGTGAAGCCTTTTCGACTTCGTGGCCGTTTCAGTGTTGACTCCGATTGGAAGTCGTGGACTGATCGCGTCCTGCTGATTGGTGGCACCATTTTGAAGGAAGCCGGGATTTTTGACGCAGTCCGCGCTTTTAGGGAGACCGTGACTTTTTCCGATGATGCCTTCATGGCTATGTTGGAGTCTTTCCTCCATCAGACCAATACCTTCGTTGTCAAGAACGGTGAGATTGGTTTTTCTCTGAAGGAGCTGAGCGCCATTACTGGATTGCCCATTCTTGGCAAACTCTATGAGGAGTTCATGCCTATTGACAGCGTCCTTGAGGAGCAGTCAGAGGAGTTCAGGCTTCTGTATTTTCAGCTCGTCGCCTTCTATGACCTTTTGAAGGAGAAGGAGGGCTCGAAAGTCAGGTCCAGCAGTTGGAAGAGTTGTGGCTCTTCGTTTCCTAACTTCTTTGACGGTGGAGAACCTTCTGATAGCATGACCCGGGAAGACAGGAAGAAGACTTCGGCCATGCAGGAAGAGTTGAAGGGTTTCTTCGCGAGCACAGATGCCATTTGTTCTGACATTGCACTGCGGAGAGATCTTGCTGTTTACCTCACTTTTTGGCTAGGTGAGGCTATTTTTGCTGGAGGAGATGGAACACACATCAGGCCGCATTGTATTTTTCCGGCTTGTCAGATGGCGTTTGGAGAGCGGCTTGCTTTGGTGCCTGCTCTTTACTCCTACTTGTGTACTAAACTGCAGGCTGCTGCTTTTTTGGGTCGACTTGGGCTCCCTATGAATAGGGTATTTTCAGCCCATATCTTTTATTCGTGGTTTGTATACCACTGTCCTGGCTTCCACCAGCTGGGTGCTGCACAGGATGATGATCCTCTGATGATTCAATTGGCTAAGGGAAAAGCCGTATCCGAATCACTTTTGTTTGCCCGCATGAGGATCCGACGGTTCAGGGACGTCGAGATGGGGCAGTCTTCAGTTAAGCTTTCTCCGGAGTTGCGGAAGAAGGCTTTTGATTTTGGTGCCTCCCGAGACTCTACCAGAGCAGGGTCGGGAAGGCATTACTCTTTGACCAATGCAGAGAAGGAATGGCTTTTCAGCATACGAGTCGGCACAATGGTGTACCGTAGACATCTTTTCGTCGACATCCAGCCGTATGTACCTTCTCACTTTGCACTTCAGTTGGGCTTCTCTCAAGGCGTTGTTGGAGAGTATGGTGAAGCGTTTTGGAGGTTTGCAGGATGGCAGAAATGCATGGGCTTTTTATAGTGCTGAAGACACTACTGCCACGATTTCTTATCCTGAGCTGTCGACTTTCCGAACTGCCGGCTTCACGAAGTGGTTCGCGGAGAGCTTTTTGGCATATCGGGGGCTTTCCAAGAAGGAGCTTGATGTAAAGCTGTCTTCGGGGAAAGGTACTGGAAAGTCGGATGGCGTCCGGCGAGAGGAAGTTTGGGCCTTCCTTTCTGGAGAGAAGCACAAGATAGGCTTTCTCGGTGACCAGGGCGTCATTGGTTCTGAAGCTGTTCGGGAAGTACCTGATGAGGCTTTGGAGCAGCTAGAACAGGAGGAAGCTGAGCTCGACGCTTGGATGTAAGCGGCACAGAGGCGAGCTTCCGTGGAGTCTACTGGCAAGAGCAGACCATCCAGTGAGGAGTCAAGTGGGAGACCTGACTCTGACAGTGGGGCAGGATCTTCTAGGAAGCGAGCCCACAGAAGTAAGAGGAAGAGGAGTCAGCGTCACACGGGGCGGGACGAAGACTCTCCTGATGTGGAAGTCCCTCTCACTGTCAATGAGGAGGTGCCAGGGGAAGCTGACGAACCTCCGGAGAAGAGGATTCGGGAAGAAGAGACCATCGGTGAAGGTATGATTCTTCCTTTTTCTTTTTCTGCTTCTTTCATGGGGCTTTCCATGTTCTGATTTGTTTTCTCACCCTGCTGCTGCTTTTTTTTTTTAGCAGAGGATGAAGACTTGGCGATGCCTGAGGTTCCGACCGATGAGGCTTTGATGGAGCCGGTTATGGCATCTGAAGAAGAACCGAGGGACTCTGGAATGATTCCAGAATCTCCAATTGGTATAACTTCTTTCGCTTTCTCTCTTTTTTTTTTGCCTGCGACTTGATTTGCTAACATTTTTCTTGTCAGCTGACTTGCCACAGGATTCCGATGACTTTGAACCATCAATGGACGCAAATGTTGATGATGCTTCCGATGAGTTCATGGAGGAAGAGAGTGTTCCGCCAGTCGTCGAAGAAGGTACTTTGTAGTGATGACCCTGATGATTTTTTTTAACAGGATCATATTCATACCTTTTTGTGTTTCATTTGCAGGTTTTGAAGTGACAGAAGAGAGTCCATCGCTTTCTTCAGAACCAGAGCAAGGGATGCCAGAGGTCGATCCGGAGGTAGAGACTCCTACAACCAGTTCTGACGCGATAGAGGAGATACCTCGTGCTGAGATTCCTTCTCCAGTGGCTCCAAGTGGAAAGAGTTCTTTTGTTACTCTTCCAATGGGACATGACATGAGCAGCCGATCAACGGAGAAGGGTGAATCTTCATCCAGTTCGTCTCTTCAATTTGCGAAGAAGGTGCTGGCTCGGGTTTTGAGTTCTTGGATCGAGACTCTCTTTTCTGGACACCTGGATGCCGGATTTGGCATGATCCCACATGTACAGGAGATTCTCACTGATACCGAAGAGGTTGGTCTGGATGTCACAGGTGCCAGGGCGATCGTTGATAGGATCATTGCACTGGGTGACAAGTGGTTTGAGACCATGGATTTCCCTGACGACCAATTCTTCAAGGAGATGTTCTTGGACCCTACTGATAAGGCTAAGTCTGACCTGAATGAGGCTACACAAAGCAAGAAGTAGCTAGTTCGGGAGAAGAACTTGGAAGAGCTAGCCATCATCGGATTGAGGCATGACCTTAACGTCCTTGATAGGGAAGTTGAGGAGGCCAGGAAACGTCTTGAGCATTTGAAGGCGCAAGTCGCTGCCAAGTGGGCTGCTATAACAGAGGCTCGTGACAGGGAGAGTGCTCTGATTCGCAGGGTTGCAGATGTCGGTCAAGTTCTCGAGAGGAGGACTCTAGAAAACGAACAATGGCAAACTGCTGGGGAAAAGCTTTCCGGTGTAAAAGAAGGGTTACGTCATTCGCCAGCATGTCATGGCAAGTTCCTGAAGAAGCGTGCCTTGGAAACTCTGACGGCTGAGGCCAAAAGTTTGCTTGAGGAGCTGAAGCTTTGGCTGGAGACCATTTTTGGCTAAGCTCCTGATTTTTTTTTTGGTACTTTTTTTTTGCAGTGCTTGTTAACACTTTTTTTTTTGGTACCACATGTATATATTTTTTTTTGGTACTTTTTTTTTGCAGTGCTTGTGAACACTTTTTTTTTTGGTACCACATGTATTTTTGGTACTCTTTGCAAGTACTTATTCTACAAAAGTTACTTTTTTTTTTTTTTTTTCCCTACGCTCACTTAAATCTTTTTGTGATGAAAGTAATTGCTAAATGGGATTTGATCAAAAGCTTTGTCATTTTGTGAAAATCTTTTGTCAAATGATTGTTTTGGTAGGGGAAACGAATTTGGCATGAAAGCCGGATTTTTGTGGCATTTACAGCCAGTTTGGTGGCATTGATAGCCAATTTGTGGCATTTATAGCCGGTTTGGTGGCATTGATAGCCGGGTTTTTTGAAAGCCAAGTTTTGGTTTGTCGGCGTGAAAGCCAATTTTTTGTGGCATTGATAGCCGGTTTGTGGCATTTATAGCCGGTTTTGACATGAGAGTCAGGTTTTTTTTTTTTTTTTTGTGGCATTTATAGCCGATTTGGTGGCATTGATAGCCGGTTTTGGCAAAAGGGCCAGGTTTTTGGTTTTCAAAAATGCAAGTATCGACTAAGAGTCGCCTCCCTGCTGAATGGTCTTGCAAGTATCGATGGAATGTCGCATCCTTGCTCATTCGGTTGCGAGTATCGATGGAATTTCGCCTCCTCGCGGATTTGGGTGCAAGTATCGATGGAATGTCGCATCCTTGCTTTTCAAAAATTTTGTTTTGCGGGTACTGACTTGATGTCGTTTTCCCCTTGATTTTTGAAATTTGCGGTTTTCTCGAACCTTTGGGTTGTGGATATCAACTGATATGTTGCGTCTCCACGGTTTTAGGTTTTTTTCGAACCTTTTTTGAAATTTGGGTTGTAGATATCAACCGATATGTTGCGTCTCCACAGTTTTTTTTTGTTTGGGTTTGCAAGTATCGACGAAATGTCGCTTCCCTGCGAGTTTGGAAGTGTTGAACGTGGTTCGTATTCTTCTGATTGGTGCGAGTATCGACTAAGCGTCGCTTCCCCATGGTTTTTTTTTTTTGAAAAACCATTTTTTTTGTTTAAAGACACAAGGGTCGTAAATTTTGACCTAAAACCATTTGGCGGTAAAAGGCAGGGTGGACTAGGGTGGAAATCCCTGAATCCGGATTTTCATTTCAAACCATGAATTTTGGGTTCAAGGATCGAAAATTTTGGTCAAGTCAGGGAGGGGCTCCTAAACTTGGATTTTTTTTTGAACAATGAAACGATGAAAGTAAGCATTGTTTTTTGAGTTTCTTTAGAAATTTCGACATTTTGATATGAAAACTCTAAAGGAGTGGGTTTGATGAGCAAGTACCTGAAAATAGGCTTTTGCTGTGTAGGCATTGCTCTTACCCAGTTGGGTAAGTCTTCAAGGGTAGTACCGCTTTAAGAACTTGCCATTGATGGGCAGCATACACCTGTCGCCTTCCATGTTTAGGAGGGCATATGCGCCGTTGGAGAAGACCTTGTCGATGACGTAGGGTCCCTCCCATTTTGGCTCAAACTTGCCTTTGGACTTGTGAGCGAAGACCATTGGTCTTTTTACCGCAAGAACCAAGTCACCCTTTTTGTAGGCGCGTTGCCTGACCTTTTTGTCAAAAGATCCTGCCATGCGTGCTTGGTAAAGTTCAATGCTTTGTCGAGCTTCGAGCCGTCTCTCGTCGAGATTGTCCAGCTCATGGAGTCGTAATTTCGCATTGCTTTCTTGAGTCATGTCATTTTGTAGAGATACCCTCAGAGAAGGAATTTGTACCTCTAGGGGCACGACAGCTTCGCATCCATAGACCAAGGAGAATGGTGTGCTATGGGTTGGTCCTCGAACGGTGGTTCGATAGGCCCACAAGGCTTCAGACATCTTGTCGCTCCAGTCTCTTTTGTGACTAGAGACCATTTTCTTGAGGATTTTGCAGAGTGTCTTGTTGAAGGCTTCTGCTAATCCGTTTGCTGCCGGATTGTATGGAGTCGAAGGACAGCTTTGAATTTTGTATTTGTCGCAGAACCTGTAGAATCGATGATCCCGGAATTGTGGTCCGTTATCATGGACGAATCTTTTAGGTATGCCGAAACGACAAATGATGTTGGTGCGTAGGAATTGAAGGACTGATGAGGTCTTCATTTCGTTGAACGCAAATGCTTCTAACCACTTGGAAAAATAATCCGTTGTGGCGAAGATGAAACGATGACCTTTGCTTGAAGGGGGAGAAATAGGACCTATGATGTCCATACCCTAGGCTTCGAAAGGCCACGAGATTGCTGTATGGTGTAGCCATTCCGGAGGCATGTGCATGTAATCTCCGTGAACTTGGCATAGCTGGCAGCGTTTGGCAAATTGCATTGCATCAGCTACCATGGTAGGCCAATAGTAACCTAACCTTTTTATCTGATCATAGAGCTTAGGACCTGCCTGATGGGCTCCACAAAGACCAGCATGAACTTCTTTAAGTGTTTCTTCGGCCTCTTGTTGTGACAAGCAGCGTAGAAGTACTCCGTTGAAGGATTTCCTGTAGAGGATTTTTGAAGTAATATCCAAATGAAAGTTTGGGGCTCGCCTTTGGATGCTTACCCGTTCTTTTGGATCTTCAGGTAGGATTCCGAACATAGTGTAATCAATGAACGGATCCCTCCAGTCGCCGATTGAAGGTTGAAGGGTAGAGATCCGACTTCCAACCACTCGGTGGCATTCAGCAACTGCTTGGTGTGTGTTAAGAGGAGGGAGGATCCTTCTCTCGCACACTGTGATTTGCATGTTTTCCCCTTCCTGGATCGCCATTGATGAGGCAAGTCCGGCCAGGGCATCTGCACGGATGTTTTTACCTCTACGAATGTGGGTGATGTGACAGATGTCAAACTTTTGCAGAAGCGATTGTGCCTTATTGTAATAAGGCAGCAGATCGGGCTTCCTGACTTCATATATCTGATTCATCTGGTTGACGATCAGTTGAGAGTCTCCAAAGACTTCCAGCATAGTGATATCAGATTCGATGGCGAGTTCCAATCCTAGGATCAGAGCTTGGTATTCAGCTGCATTGTTTGTGCATGGTTCTAGTAGCGAGAAAGCGTGTGGAATCATGTATTTGTAGGGGCTAACAAGGAGGATGCCAACTCCCGAGATCAGCTTTCTTTTTTCATTTGTCCTGGTTGCACCGACAAAGTACATGTCCCAGGAGGCATTTGGTGAGGAAGTCTCCACGTTGTAGACAGGTTCGTCTGGGAGATCATCTCTGAGTGGAGAATCTTTTGGCAATGGATGCTCTGCGAGAAAGTCTGCTAGAGCTTGGCCTTTGATTGCTTTTTGTGGTACATACCTAATATCAAATTGTGACAAGAGGATGGACCATTTTGCCAGTCGGGCATTGAGAGAACCTGCCTTTGTGACAAGGACCTTTAAGAGGTTGATCCTCGAGACAAGGTAGACTGTGTTGGAAAGCAGATAGTGACGTAGCTTTTGTACGGCGAACATTACTGCAAGGCATTCCTTTTCGACTGGAGAGTAGTGATGCTCTTCACCTACTAGCATGCGGCTGAGGTAGTATAGAGCAGCTTCTTTTCTTTCATCATTTTCTTGTGCAAGCAGAGCACCCAGAGAATGATCAAGGGCTCTTGTGTACAAGATGAATGGTTTCCCAGTGGTAGGAGCAGCTAGCACTGGAGGTTTGGTTAGGTATGACTTGATATCTTGAAATGCGGCTTCACAGTCAGCATCCCAGACAAAGTTTACACCCTTTTTCATCAATCGAGAGAATGGACGACACTTCCCCGAAAGGTTGGAGATGAACCGTCTGATGTAGGCCAATCTCCCTTGAAGCCCTTTTAGTTCCCTTAAGGTTCTTGGAGGGGGCATTTCTAGAATAGCCTTGACTTTGATGGGGTCAAGTTCTATTTCGGCTTTCCGAACTAGGAATCCAAGGAACTTACCCGACGAGACGCCGAAGAAGCATTTCAGAGGATTCATCCGCAGTTTATGTTTGCGAAGTCGGAGGAAGACTTCTCGAAGATCTTTGAGATGGTCTTCTGTTCTTTTGCTTTTGACGGCGAGGTCATCAACGTAACATTCGACCGTCTTATGTTGCATATCTTGGAATATTTTCATCATAGCCCTCTGATATGTGACACCAGCATTTTTCAGACCAAATGGCATGACAGTATAGCAATATACGCCAAATGGAGTCCGAAATGATGTGTGTTTTTCATCCTCGGGATGCATCTTTATCTGATTGTAACCAGAGAAGCCATCCATGAATGTCATTCGCTCAAATCCGTAGGTATTGTCAATCATCACCTCCGGTATGGGGAGCGGGAATTCATCTTTAGGGCAAGCGCCATTCAGGTCTCTATAGTCAATATAGACCCTGATCTGCCCAGTTTTCTTTGTCACGGGGAGAATGTTGGCCAACCATTCTGGATGTTGTTCCTCACGGATGAAGCCGACGCTTTTGAGCTTTTGAACTTCTTGTTCAATTTTATCCATCACATCTGGACGGAATCTTCTTTGGCCTTGTTTGACAGGCTTGATTTCTTCTTGAAGATTGAGTTTGTGGACTGCTACTTTGGGGTCTAAACCAGGCATTTCAGCGTAGGACCATGCAAAGCAATCAACGAACTCACGAAGAAAAGCGATATACTCGGGTAACTCATCATCCTTTATATTCTTGCTTATGAATACAGGACGTGGGTTATCTGGTGTTCCCAAGTCTATCTTTTCAACAGGATCTTCTGTTAGAAGGTTCGAAGGTGGTTCCTCCATAATATTTTCAGAGGCTTCCAGCTCAACGAAACCTTCTGGGATTCCAAGGGCATTTGTAGACCGAGGGTTTGTTCCTTTCCACGGGTCTTCTTGATTGGTGATCTTCTCAAGGCTTGCTATGAGATGGTCCCAATTGCCTGTTGAAACTGGGTCGAAGTAAGGTACTTCTTTTGGAGACGAGGGCTCTTCTGGGTCAGAATAGCACAAGTCTGTATTATCGGACGATTCCTCTTTATCATCAGAGAAATCGTACCAATTGGATGAGCTTCCTGGATCTTTGTCAGGTAACTCTTTAAAGAGATATCAAGGGAGATCGATGTCTTTGTGGACTTGAGATGTTGAGGCTTGGTCGGTAAAACGACTTTTAAGCTTTTGTGTCAACTGTCTCAGAGGAGTGTCGGGATCATACCCTAACCCAAATGAAGACTTTTCTACATGACCGTAGAGTCTCCAATCTTCCAGCTGACTTTTGGTCAAGGCGGGCCCCAATGGCGTGAGAATACCGCGTCTTTCTCCCAAACCGACTGGGTTTTGAGCGTCATAACCCATTTTCTTCATAATTGCTTGTGCCACAGGACTATATAGAGATAGCAGAGGCATACCTTCATTTTGGAAAGGTTCCAGCATGGAGTTTGATGAAGAAGCGTCCGATCTATGGAAGAAGATCGGCCTTTTCTTTGGTGATGTTGCCGGAACAACAAAGGAAGCATACGTAGGATCTTCTACGTCAGCAGGTGTCTTCATCGGAGTGAGAGCAGGCTGAACTTGTTGAGTGTCAGCTTGGCTTGACGAGGTGTCGTCTTCTGGCTCTGAGTCCGAATCCGTGTCTTGCTTGATAGACATGAAAGAGACAACAAATTTGCCCCCAGGCTTTTGCTTTGCCTTCTTCACTCTGGTTGTGATGACCAAAGGTTTTGAAGATTTGAGGGAGATGACGAAGGGAGGTTGACTGCTCTCTTCGGATTTACTGGAGTGTTTGTTTTCTTCCGGTGATTTTTGAGGAGCCTTGCCTTTATCTTTCTGGAGATTTTCAGCAAAGGGTGCTATTTCCTCTTTTTCTTCTTTTTCGCCTTCATACATTTGGGAATCTGCGAAGTGGACTTCTTTACCTTTGAAGGGTCTTCTGTCCGCAAACACTCGATGTACCATGCCGTCGTCGCCGACGAACTTGATGCATTGATGTAGAGTTGAAGGGACAACACCATTCTCGTGTATCCAGGGGCGTCCGAGAAGGATGTTGTAGCATGAAGGGGTTTTTATTGCATACACAGTGACTTCAGAGATAAGATCACTGATCTGCAATTTGAACCTGATTTTGCCGATAGGCCTTTGAGTACTCCCATCGTATCCAAAGATAGATACAGATGTGTGGCTTAGCTTGCTGGGTGGGATGCCCAACTCTTCAAGAGCCGAAGTGGAGATGAGGTTGAGTGCAGAACCTGGGTCGACCTGAACTCTGTGTATAGGCATTTCCTTGATGTACCCTGTGAAGTACAGGGGTCGGTTGTGCCTTGCTTCGCCAAGTAGGAGGTCGTCCTTTGTGAAGGCGATGGTTGCACTGGCTGCTTTTTGCACCGAGAGGCATTCAATGCATGATCCCTCAGTTTTCTTTTCTCCCTTTGAGGAAGTTTCAGAGGTTTTGACCCGGTAGTCCATTTCAATTTGGAGGACTTGCGGGGCATGTTTGTCGACATCCTCATTCAGTTTTTGTAATTCTGAGATGAGATTATCACGAGTGCGTGGAGACATTTGTAATAAATCCAGGATATGCAGTCGTGCAGGTATGTGTTTGAAGTGCTCGATCAAATCATACTTGAAAGCCTCCTTAGGGCCTGCATGTTCATCATTGTTGCCACTGGGGGCGCTTACAACATCTTTTCCCGAAGGATTTACATAAGTAAAGGAAGATTGGTTGTAATTTTTGTGGTAGTCCCAGCCCGAGCGGGTGCCTCTACCAACTTCGAGAGCTTCTTGAGAAGGGTCTTCGCTTGGAAGATTGTCCTCAGGATCAAGAGGTTGTCGTTTCTCATTTACTGAGGATGCGTCTGCAGCAGAATTGCCATCCTCAGTGATTGTGTTGCATGGAGCATTTTCCGAGAGCGAGTCCTGAACAGCATCCAGCAGCTTTTCTTCTTCGTTGACCCATCCATCATCCCAAGTTGGGTTTTCTTCATGATGATGAGTTGGGAAGAGCGTGAGTTCTGAAGTCACAGTCTCAGGGGACGAAGCCTGAGAGGGTGTCATCTCTGTGAAAGTCACGCGAGACGAGGTAGCCCCAGAAGATATGGTGCTAGGTGTCGCCGGTGTGTAAGTGATCTCATCAGATGATGCATCGGAAGAGCTATAATCCCGAATTATCACATTACAGGCAGCTCTTAAAGGAGACGTTGTCTGCTCGGAGTCAGACTCATCCTCAGATGTAAGAGGATCGTCTACCCAGCAATTTTCTCCATTTTCAGGAGTTGAGGGAGAAGGTACCTGGTGGGCTTCAGGGACTTCCGGCTCTGGATTGTGAGGAATCTCGTTGACGCGGTCTTGCTCTTGTTCTAGAGCGAGATGCTGCAAGATCCTCGCATATTCTTCAAGATCAGGCATGGGAGCCAAATCTTCTTCTTCGTCTGCTCTTTGTGGCTCAACATGGTTGATTTCCACTGGAGCAACGACGGGTGCTGGCTCAACAGCATTTTCTTGTACAGCCTCTTGGTCTTCCTCATCATCAGACCAGGATCCTTGTGGCTGTAAGGGGTTATACCAGATTACTGGCATAAGGTGAGTTTCAGGAACCCATTCTTCGTCGGAGAGATACTCTCCTGTTTCAAGAGATGCCACCCACTCGCCGGTGTAGTTGGGCTCGAATCCATCGTCGGTGTCGCTGGACTCGTATCCATCAATGGAGAATCTAACTACCGAGTTGCAAGAGTATGATGCCCCCTGCATAGCTTCTTTTTTGAATCGAGGTGGCATGAAATCACTGAGAGTGAAGTTTCTTACCGCCTTTGAAGTCTCTGGAAGGGACATTTCTGTTGCCTCGAGTGAAGTGGTAGAGGAGGCCTCTGCCTTTTCATGGACTTCTTGTTTTGGCTCGGTCTTCTCTTGCCGTTTGAGCCTGAGGAGATGTTTCCTAGCCTGCCTTCGCTGTTGAGCTGTCGGCTTTGTTTTTACGATCTCCCAGTTTTCATCTTCCAGGAGATCGGGATGTACCCATATGGGTTGTCCGTCTGGTGTCGGGTAAGGAACCAACACTTCGGACGTTTGAATTCTTTTATCACCTTGAAGGAAGTAGTGATCTTCTTTTCTGGTGATTTTGGTGTTTGTCCACGTGACACCATGTTGACGGAGGCAGACCCATAGTTTTTGTCAAAGGTGATGACTCCATTTTTCCACATCTCGTTTATCTTCTCTCTCACAACAAAGCATTGATTGAGAGGATGCGAGACCATCTGGTGGTATGGACAGTACCGAGGATCGTTGGTTTTGCCAACATCGCCCGGTCTTTTGGGTTTAGGCAAGGTGAGCTTGCCGTTTGCCACGAGAGCCCCGAAGATTTCGTCAACATCTTCATCGAACGGGTATTTCTTTTCTACTCGCTCTTTGAAGGCATCAGAGAGTTCAGGTCTCTTACCTGCAGCTCTGTTTTCAGCTTTTTTTGGTTGCTGAGGAGCTGACTTGGTTTGCACATTGAGGACCTCTTTTTTCTTTGGTTTAGAGGTTACAATGGCGGTTGGCTCTTTTCTTGATGACTTCTGACTATTGAGGTTTTTAATCACCGTTTCAGCTTCCATAGAAGCTTCCAGGAGTTCTCCCAGGTTTTTTGATTTGTTGCCGATGATCATGGAGCGGATTCTAGCTCTCATGTTGTTTCGGCAGATGTCGACTAGCGACGCTTGTGGCAGTACATCTGAGCATTTGTACGCCATTGCTTTCCACTTGTGAATGAAGTCGTATGTTGACTCATTCTCCCCCTGCTTCAGGCTACAAAGCTGAGCCATAGTAGCGGGATGATCCTCACCTTTGAAGTAAGTCAGGAAGCGTGTCTCTAGCATGGCCCAATTTTGGATGGAGTCCTCCGGAAGAGTGGAGTACCAATCGAAAGCCATACCTTTTAGGATACTTGCAAAGAGGCAGATCTTGAGGGCATCTTGATCTGCAATAGCTCCCGTCAGGATCTTGAAGTGGATGACGTGCTGTCTGGCTGATCCTTTCCCCGTATATGTTTGGAGAGTAGGATGTTTGAGTTTTGTTGGGAATGGGACTGAGTCCATCCATAAGGGATATTGTGGCTTGATCCCATGCTCTTTGAGTATATCCTCTTCTTTAGCTTTGGCGAGGATACTGTCTACGTCCTTTTTGGTAAGGGCGCGTGACTCATTTTCTTCACAATTTTCCTCGTTATTGCGATGATTCGGAGGAGGCTCATTGTTCACCTGATTTTGGACAACAAGGAGAAGGTTTTCCATCAGAGTTTCAATCCTCTGCTGGCCTTGTTCCAACTGCTGGATGCGTGTGAGCTCATCATCTTGAGGTGGATTCTGAGGTGGTGGCTCAGAATTTGTAACCAGGACGTTCATTCCTTGGGATTCAAACGAAGAAACCGTCCTGGTGACTGAGCTGGGGCTCATTCTTTTTGATGAAGAGCTTGAGGAAGGATCGCTCTGCCGTCCTTGGCTTGAAGGAGCAGGGGATTCTTCGTAATGTCTTCGTGTCCTGGAGACGCTACGAGTCACCGGACGTCGGACATGGATTCTGGATGCTGACTTTTGGCGTCTTCTGGTTTTTCCAACCATATGGACAGCAGCAACTTGGTCGGGTCTTTCTTTTTCGACCCATTTTTGAGAGACTTGAAGTGTAGGAGGCTGAGTCCTTTGCTTCTCTAGTCTCTTTTGTCGATATGATGCACGGCGGCGTGCTCGACGAGCGATTTGAGCTTCAGTCAGTTCTGGCTGGGCTTTAACAATGAAGGATGTACTCCCTCGGGCGCAGCTGCCGAGCTTGTCTTCTTTGTAATTGGGCAAGGACAGGATGCGGACCCGGTCCTTTGCCTGTTGCAGTGAAGCTTTGAACCTTTCGAGTTCGGCCCCTGTAGAGATGAAGGGTCGAACTGAAGGAGTGTAGGCCTTGGCAGGTGCTTGTAGAGGCCTAGTGATGCATGATCTGATTTTGGGCTTGTGGGAGCAAGCCGGTTCATGCTGGGTTGACTTGGGAGTCAAGTTGGAGATGGGTCTCTCCTCTTTCATGTAGGCAAGAGGGTAGAACTGGTTCTCTTTGAGTGGGGCCAGGTATGCTGGCTTGGTGGAGGTTTGAGACCTTCTTTGTTTTGGGGAAGGTCTTGGAGACCAAGTCTTAGGGTAGACCTGGTTGGTTGTTGGTTGAGGTTTCGCAGGGATGCCGTGGGTTTTAGTATTCTTGGGGTTCGCCCTTGGTGTCACAGAAGTGACACGTTGAGGGGCGATCTTCTGCTTCTCGGCAGTTGCCTTTGGTGTCACAGTAGTGACACGTTGCGAGGCGACCTTCTGCCTTTTGGCAGGAGCAGTTTCTTCTTCGGGAAGTGGGAATGGTCCCAATGTCCCGAAGACGATGGTCCGGGGAGTCGAGGTCGACCCGGAGTTTAGAGAGTTGCTGAGGGAGTTGGTGCTTCGGCAGCTAGCAGGGCGCTTGTAAGTGCGCTCGGTTTGCTTCTGTTGAAGCATGAGCTGGTGCTTGTTTTCATCGAAGGTGATGATCAGTGAAGCTGCCATTGTTAGTTTCAAAATTTCTGAAACAAGACCACATCCATTAGTAATCACAAGAATATGATGATCATAAATGGGGAATTCTATGATTTTGTCTTTTCAAATCGCTCAAGGGACATGACCCAAGCAATATGAAGAAGGCAAAAAGCCATAGAGGGTACAATTGTTCTGGTTGCAAGCATGGTAGGCTCGAAATGAGCGTTCCAATGACTGCTAGAAGCAATTGTATACCTAAATTCGACTTATCGAGAAGCGGAGCTTGCTCGAGATAAGAAGAATATAAGGTAGGAGTTACAAATGTGCCGGTCACAGATACAGTAGACCCTGAAAGGGCGTACTAGTACCGCTATGCACAAATGTTGGAGATCGCATCCATGAGATGGGATTCTCTGTTTTGAAAGGTCAGAAATGAATTCGTCAAAGAGAGCAGGTGGCATTCCGATTCAAATACGGGCTCAACGATTTCCGCGAGCGCCAGTACTCAGAAGGAAAGAGACCACAATTTCTCGAATCTGAATCCAAAAGTGACGAGTTTTTTTTTTTTTTTTTTTGAAATGTCAAGATTGGTTCCATCAAGGAGAGCAAATGGTATTCCAATCTGAACACGGTCTCGGCGATTTCCGCGAGCGCCAGTGCTCAGAAAAGAAGAAACCAAAATTTCTCAGATCTGAAATCAAAAGTGACGAGTTTTTGAAGATTTTTTATTTTAAGATTTTTTTATTTTTTAAATCTTTTTTTTATTTTTTATTTTTATTTTATTTATATTTTTTTTCTTTAAGATTTTTTTTGAAAATCTTTTTTTTTTATTTTTTATTATTTTTTTATTTTGATTTTGATTTTTTTTTTGTTTAAGATTTTTTTTTTGAAAATCTTTTTTTTTTATTTTTAATTTTGATTTTTTTTGTTTAAGATTTTTTTTTGAAAATCTTTTTTTTATTTTTTTTTATTTTTGATTTTTTTTAATTTTTTAAGATTTAAAGACGAGAGAGTACACATAGGCTTCCTAACCCGGTCTTATGAAACCTCAATTGATAGAATTGCCCCCAGGTAAGGGTAGGATTACTTAATGAACCCGTTTGGAGGACCCTTGCCTAGAACAGTCAAGCTGTCTCCACACTCTGGACAAGGCTTTTCTTGAATCAATCGTGATCAAAGAACGCAATTGGTTTAACCTTAGTGGTCTATGTCTTTTTATTTATTTATTTAATTTTTTTTTTAGATCCCTGACAGACTCATCGAAGAGAAACGATGGCCCAATCCCCGATCCGAACACGGGCTCAACGATTTCCGCGAGCACACATGCCCAGAAGAGAAAGGATCAAAGTTTCTCAATTTTGAATCCAAAACGAGAAATTTGATTTTTTTTTATTTTTTATTTATCCCTGACAGATTCATCGAAGAGAAACGATGGCCCAAATCCCATTTCGAACAGGCTCAACAATTTCCGCGAGCACACAAACCATAGGAGAGGATCAAAGTTTCTCAATTTTGAATCCAAAATGAGAAATTTGATTTTTTTTATTTTTATTTTTTTTTGAAAAGAGAAAGAGTGGAAATAAATTCGAAGAATTAGAAATTTCCAAAAAATCCCATCTCGTTTTTTTTAGATGCGAAATCCAACATAGGCCACCAACTAGAAAGTAGCCAAGGAATCTGGAGAAGAAGTATAAGCATAGAGCAAAAATATGGTATGCAAATATTTCATTTCCAAAGCATCGTGTTCTCAAATGAACGAGTTCCACCGGGTGTGCCAGCTTGATGGAACGCGCTCCTGCCGAGGGTGCTACCGGGGTCGGCGGACGTGGGAATCCGTCGGGTCCGGCCCTTTCGAGCCCGAGGGGCTGAAGCGTGCATCAACATTTCTTTGTGTGGGTGTGCCAGATTTTCTATTTTACTTGAAATTGCAAGTGGTGATCCGGAGATCGACCTTCGCAAGTAAAAAGGAAATCAACTTCTTTCAAGTTTTCCATTGCACATATATTTAAGAAAAGAGACATTTTCTTGATTTGCCGTGAAAGGCGGTTTTTTTTTTGGCATTTATAGCCGATTTTGGCATTTATAGCCGATTTTGGCGTTTATAGCCGATTTACAATTCTTATCAATAATGAAAGACAAGAGTTGTGATTTTTGTCTCTTTTAGAAAAATACAAACTACAATGAAAAGCAAGAAAATGAGGATCTAACTTTTCAGGAGATTGTGGGGGACTCGTTCAGATTGACGGTCGCAAGCCATGTATGGGCTTCGCCATCATCCATGCAGATGAGAACAGAGGATGCTCTTGATTCGCTTGGCTTGGCTATAACTTCAGGTTTTTAGAGGACAAAGACCAAGAGAAGGTCCTATGTCCAATAAAAAGCTAAGTAGACGGGCTGAAAAGCCACGTCTAAGCCATTTGGAAGCAGGAGGAGAAGGCGAAGGACCTTGGGGGGGAGGTACCCCCCAAGGGACTTTTGTCACCTTGTAGTGGTGGCCGGTGCAGAACTTCAGCAGAGTTTTTCTCTCTTTTTCTTTCTCTGGATTTTCTGTGTTTGATCCGTCTGGATTCAATTCTCTTCTGAATACGAGCTCTGGATTCTTTCCGATCTGAATTTCAATGGAATGCTCTCCTATTTATAGGCTTTTGGTAGCCATTTAGGAGAGTTTTTATGGGCTTTAATTGCACTTAAGCCACATAAATGGAGGAGTTACAGGGTTTAATTCCTTTATTTCGTAACTCCTGGATCTTGGCTTCTGATTCGCCGGTGGAGATTGAGGGCATTTAATCGCCTTTGATCGCCATGATGGGAGGAGTTTCATGGGTTAAATGCCATGAATCAATTGACTTGTAATCCCAAATGCTTGCTTCTGATTGGGCCGTCCAATAGAATGAGTTAATGACTGCCATAAAGTTAGCCAATTAACCACATTAATTGGTCGCCGAGCAGTCGAAGAGTCGCGGGCCGTGCCGTGTCTTCTGGAATTCTTCTGGAGATGATCATCGATGGATCTTCATGCTGATCGACATCGGATGAACATGTAACTTCAGACATTGATAGCTAAGAGCGGGCCGGTGACATCTGTCCTGTCGATTTTTCGATCGATCGGGCGGAAAGCACACTTTTTTGGTCGACCGGTTGGCGATCAATGTTGATTTTGATACTTTTGGAGGTTGACCCGTGATTTTGACGGATGTCGGAGGATTTGGCGTCTCAAAAGTATGAATTTTGGAAAGTCCCAGGGGTTGGAAGCTTCGAATCGCGAAAAACGACGGAAAACGGAGCTCCCGGGGCGAAACCGGAGATTCCGGGCTTCTAGGGTCGCGGGGGTCTGCGACCCTGGGGGAATTTTTCCCTTCGGAGCCCGTTTTGCGGTCGTTTTGAGGTCTTTTTCCTTCGTTTTTTCTTCTGTATTTTTCTTTGACATTTTTGCTCATTTGTTGGCCTTATTCCCTTGTAGAAAAATTGATGAGAATCCTTGCAATTTGGGTTGCAAAGTTTCCAATTTTCCAGGAAAGCCGAAGTCTTTGTCGCGCAGGGTTGCCGATTTTCCGTCAGAAGCTGAAACTGGGTCAAACGATGTCCGAAAGACCTGAAATTTGAGGTAGAGCCTCTTGAGCAATAAATAAGACCAACCATAGGCTTTTGTTTGAGTTTTGAAGCCGTATGTGGTCCCGTCGCCAGTAGGCTTGATTCTGCCGCGAGGTAGATGTCGCGCTTTGATGTGCGGTCAACCGATGTCCGATTGACTTGAAATTTGACAGGGAACCTATTGGAGTCATTTTGAGATGATCCACAGGCTCTGTCTTGGGAACCATGGTCCCGGGGAGCTCCGCCACCGAGAGGCTTGATTTGGCTTCCAAGAGTCAAAGTCTGGTCAAATGTTGTCGAAATCACCTGAAACTTGACGTGTAGCCCTTTGTAAGCATTTTGAAGCTGCCCATGTGCTCTGTTTGATGAGTAATGGTTTCGGTGGTTTTCGCCGCCGAGAGGCTTGATCTAGCTGCTTGAGGGTTGATGTAGGGTCAAACGTTGTCGGTTTGACTTGGAACTTGACGTGGAGCCTTTTGGATGCATTTTGAGATCATCCACAAGCTATGATCGGGAATTTGATGTCTCCGATGCTGTCGCCGCCGAGAGCTCCTGTTTAGCTGTCGGAGAAGTGAAGTTAGGCCAAATATTGTCGAAATGACCCGAAACTTCATGTGTACTCTTCTCTTGGCTATCTTGAAGGATATTGCAGTTTTTGTTTGATTCTGACAACATTTGGTTTTTTGGAAGCAGCATTGCCTATTTTGGTAGGCTGCGGCTTCATGTGGCTTGAAGAGGCAAAGTGACATTTTTAGTGCCAACAGGCACTTGGCAAGAAGACATACCCTCCAAAAAGGATAAAAGGTTATCCAGGAGGGAGGGGTGGACCGGAACAGAGCGCCAATGAGCTTGGCAATGCTCTCAGCTCCCACCTCGGGGGGCAGCGCAAAGCCGAAAACAACTGGTGCCTCTTACAAGGCCGTCAACACAATATTCAAGGAGCCCATTTATAAGTTCCTCAGAAAAATAAAGACGCAGCCCTTCTTCAAGTGGCCCTAGCCCATGAAGAGTGACCCCTCCACCCGAGATCAGAGCAAGTTCTGTGCCTACCACAAACAGAATGAGCACAGGACCGATGACTGCATGGCTTTCAAAGTCCACCTCGAAAAGCTCGTAAAAGACAGGCACCTCAAAGACCACGTCAAAGAGGAAGGCAGGGTCAACAGAGCTCACCAACGCCAACCCAATGAGGATCGGGACATCGATGAGCCGGAGGGGACCATCAACGTCATCCACCTAGCCCTCGCTCCCAGGGGAAGCAACCAGGCTCGTGCCGAGTGTTGACACCAAAAAAGTCACTATGTCTCCTCAACATCAAGAAGCCTCGTGAAGCTGCATCCTGCTAGAAAACAGGTAAGGCTACTTCAAGCATCAGATCTTATCAGAATCAGACAGAAACTGAGAGAACCTTCAAGACAGCTAAATGAGGGGTACACCTGAGGTTTCGGGCCATTCCGACATCGTTTGGCCCCACTTCACTGCTCCGACAGCTAAACAAGCGCTCCCGGCGGCGACATCATCAAAGACACTAAAACTTTGATCAAAGCCTATGGATGACTCCAGAATGTCTCCAAAGGGCTTCATGCCAAATTTCAAGTCAAACCGACAATGTTTGACCTTCCATCAACGCTCGGGCAGCAAAATCAAGCCTCCCGGCAGCGGGAACCACAGAAGCCATCACTCATCAAACAAAATACGTGAGTGGCTTCAACATGCCTCCAAAAGGTTGCACGTCGAATTTCAGGTCATTCTGACAACGTTTGATCAGGTTTCGATGCTCCGAGAGAAAATCAAGCCTACCGGCGGCAGAGCATCCCGGGACCATGACATCCAAAACGGAGCTGATGGAACGTCTCAAAATGACTCCAATAGGCTCCCTGTCAAATTTCAGGTCAATCGAACATCATTTGACCACATATCAAAGCTCGGCATTTTCCCCGCAGTAAAATCAAGTGAAGCATCGATGGGACCCCAAACGGCTTCAAAACTCAAATAAAAGCCCATGGTTGGTCCTATCCACTGCTCAAGAAGCTTCACCTCAATTTTCAGGTCATTCCGACATCGTTTGACCTAGTTTCGACTCTGGACGGAAAATCGGCTACAAAGTCTTCGGCTTTCCCGAAAAATGGGAAACTTTGTGCTCCGATTTCGCGCGGGTTCTCGTCAAGTTTTCTACAAGAAAATGAAGTCAATAATTGAGGAAAAATGTCAAGAAAAATACAGAAGAAAAAAGGAACGAAAAAGACGCAAAATCGGCCGAAAACGAAGCTCGGCGACCAAAGGGCAAAAAACCCTAAGGTCGCAGGCGACCCTTGGTGCATGGTCGCCCGGCGACCCTACAAATCTGGGTCGCCGGATTTTGCACCAAATTGATCTTTTTTCGATCCTTTTCCCATTTCGAGTGTTCCTGCCTCTGTGATTTTCTAAAAATCCAATGTTTGATGCTTGAAAACGACTGATCTTCGTCGACATCTCAGATCTGCAGTCAAAAGCATGAAATCATCACCAATCGCCTCAAGATCGCCAACCGGTTGACCAAGAAAGTGCACTTTCTGTCCGACCGATCGTGAAATCGACAAGACAGATGTCACTGGCCCACCAACATCAATCAATGTCTGAGATTGCACTGCAATCCGACATTAAACAATGTGTGGATCCACCTTTGATGATCGCAAGAAGAATCTCAAAAGGTGCAGCGCGGCCCGCAACTCTTCACATGCCTGGGCGACCACTTAATGATGTTAATTGACCCGTTTATGACAACTTAATGCGGTCATTAACTCATTATTTTGGACGGCCCAATCAGATTCAAGCATTTGGGAGTTACAAATCCAAGCAATCATGGCATTAAACCCATGAAACTCCCATCATCATGAAGCTTAAAGGGAATTAAATACACACTACCTTCATCGGCCAATCACAAGCCATGAAAAAGAAATTACAAAATCAACTTGTAACTCCTCATCAATTCTTTCATCATGGCCATCAATGCCAATAAACACCTCATGGCTACCAAAAGCCTATAAAAGGAGGTCCATTCCAAGAAGAATGCATGATGAAAATAGATCCCAAGTACAAGCTCTGAAAATCCAGAAAATCCAAGAGAGAGACGAAGTCCTGCTACTTTGCTCCCGGAAGCACCACAAGGTGATCAACATCCCTTGGGGGGCCACCCCCCCAAGGTCACCTCCTTCTTCAAAATGGCCTAAACGCGGCTTTTCAGCCCGTTTACTTGGTTTTTCATTGGATATAGGACCTCATCTTGGTCCTTGTCCTTTAAAAAACCGAGGTTAGGAGTCAAGCCAAAGAATCAAAGCATCACATGTTCTCATTTGGAGGACGATGGCGAAGCCCATACATGACTTGCGACCGTCGATCTCAACGTGTCCCCACAATCTCCTGAGAAGTTAGATCCCTTTTCTTACTTTTCTATTGTAGTTTGTATTTCCAAAAGAGACAAAAAGAAATCACAATTCTTGTCTTTCACATTTGATGAGTTTTGTAAAATCGCCTTTCACGGCAAAATCGCCTTTTACGGCAAACAAACAAAAACGCCTCCTACGACATTCTAAAAAAACAAACTTGTCTCTTTTCTTAATATTAATGCAATTTGAAAAGTTAGAAAAAAATGATTGATTTCCTTTCCACTTGTGAAGGTGAATCTCCGGATTATCACCATTCCAAATTCCAAGTAGAAAGTAAATCTGGCATACCCGTACAAAAACGTTGATGCCCGAGATTTTCCCTCCTCCGCCGAGACCCAGGTCAGCCCCCGGGGTGCGGAAGGAGAGGACGGAAGATTTCTTTTGGGTCCATCAAGTTGGCATACCCGGTGGGACTCGTTAACTTGAGAAAGTGATGCTTTAAAAAAAATTATGATCTCCTTTTCTTAAAAACTCAACTTTGAGAAATTTTGATCTTTCCCTCTTCGAACTTGATAGCTCACAGAAATGTTCACAGCTATCGTTCATATCGGGGATTGGGCCATCTTTTCTCTTTGATGAGTCCAATTGGGATTTCAAAAAAAAAAAAAAAACACCTTCATTTCAAATTCCTTAAAAAAAAAATAATCTCTCTTTCTCAAGATTCAACTTTTAGAAATTTTGATCCTCTCCTCTTTGAACTTGATAGCTCACAGAAATGTTTGCAGGTATCGTTCATATCGGGGATTGGGCCATCTTTTCTCTTTGATGAATCCAATTGGGATTTCAAAAAAAAAAATTATAATTTCAAAAAAAAAATCAGTTTTCTTTCTTTTGGGCTCAAAATTGAGAAATCTTGGTTCTTTCCCTTTTGGATTTAACGCTCGCAGAAATGTTGAGTTGTGGTTCGGATTGGAACACCACTTGGTTTCTTTGATGAGCTCATTAGAAATCTTTCAAAAAAAAAAAAAAAACAACTAAGGTTGCATCAATTGCGCTCTTTGACTAAAGTGGATTCAAGAAAAGCCTTGTCCAGAGTGTGGAGACAGCTAGACTGTTCGAGGCAAGGGTCTTCCAAACAGGTTCATTAAGTAATCCTACCTTTACCTGGGGGCTAATCTATCTACTAAGGTTTCATAAGATCGAATTGGAAACCTATGTGCATTTTTTTAAAAAAAAAAAGAAAGAAAAATTTCCTGTCATTTTTGAATTCAGAATTGAGAAATCTTGGTTATTTCCCTTTCGGATTTAACGCTCACAGAAATGTTGAGTTGTGGTTCAGATTGGAACGCCATTTGCTATATTTGATGAATTTAATCTTGACCTTTCAAAAAAGAAAAAAAAACTTCCGTCAATACTGAATTCAGAATTGAGAAATCTTGGTTCTTTCCCTTTCGGATTTAACGCTCGCAGAAATGTTGAGTTGTGGTTCGGATTGGAATACCATTTGCTCTCTTTGATGAATTTAATCTTGACCTTTCAAAAAAAAAAAAAAAAACTTCCGTCAATGTTGGATTCACATTTGAGAAATTCTAGTCCCTTTCTCTTTCGAATTTAACGCTCGCACAAATGTTGAGTTGTAGTTCGGATTGGAATACCAGTTGCTCTCCTTTATGAACCCAAATTTGACATTTAAAAAAAAAATCCCATCTTGTGTCCTTCCCAAGGATGCGATTTGTAACATTTGTGCCTAGCGGTGCTAGTACGCCCTTTCGGGTCTACTGTATTCGCGACCGACACATCTGTATCTCCAACCTTATATCATTTTACCTTGAGTGAGCCTTGCTTCTCGGTAATTTGAATTAAGGTCTACAATTGCTTCTAGCAGTCACTGGTACGCTCACCCTGAGCCTACCATACTTGCATTTTAGAACAATTGTATCCTCTATGGCTTTTTGCCTTCTTCATCATCCTTGGGCTAGGCCATGTCTCCTCAAGTGATTTGAAAAGACAAAACCATAGTTGTTCCCCATTTATGATCACCATATTCTTGTGATTACTAATGGATTTGGTTTTGTTTCAGAAGTTTTCCAAAACTAACAATGGCAGCTTCATTAACCGTCACTTTCGATGAGAACAAGTACCAACTTATGCTTCAAGACAAGCAAAACAAGCATAAGCGCCCTACCAGTTGCCGAAGCGTCATCTCCCTCGACAACTCTCCAAACACCGGGTCAACTTCAACTCCCCAGACCATCGTCTTCGGGTCGCTGGGACCATTCCCACTCCCCACAGAAGACACTGTACTTGCTAAGAAGCAGAAAACCACCCCGCAACATGTCACTAACATGGCACCAAGGCGAACACCAAGAAGCCTAAAGCCCGTGGCGTTCCCACAAAGCTTTAACCCACAAGAAACCAGGTTTACCCCAAAACCTGGTCCCCGAGATCTTCACCAAAGGAACGGAGGTCCCGAACATCTGCAAAACCAGCATACCTGGCCCCTCTCAAGGAGAATCAGTTCTACCCTCTCTCTTACATGAAAGAGGAGAAACCTACCCTCCACCCAAAGAATAAACAAAATCATCATCAGTCGGCTTGCTCCTACAAGCCCAAAATCAAATCCTTTATCGTTAGGCCTCCGCAAAAACATGCTGAAGCCTGCACTCCTGCGAGTCGACCCTTCATCTCAATAGGGGCCGAGATCGCAAAAATCAAATCTTCACTGCGACAGACAAAGGACCGCGTCCAGATTCTGTCCTTGCCAAGCTTTAAAGAAGACAAACTCCGGTTCTGCGCACGAGGGACCACATCCTTCATCGCTAGAGCCCAACCAGAGCTAACTGAAGCTCAAATTGCTCGTCGTATGCGTCGCCGCACTGCATATCGACAAAAGAGACTCGAGAAACAAAAAACCCAGCGTTCTACTCTCCATGTTTCAAACAAATGGGTCGAAAAAGAAAGACCCGACCAATTGGTTGCTGTTCATATGGTTGGCAAAACCGGAAAACGCCAGAAGTCAGCAACTAAAATCAGTGTTAGACGTCCAGTGACTCGCAGCGTCTCTCGGACACGAACACATCTGGAAGAATCTTCCACTCCTCCAATCCAAGAACTCCGGAGTAACCACTCCTCAGATTCTTCATCCAGAAGAATGAGCCCCAGCTCAGTCACCAGGACGATTTCTTCGTTCGAATCCCGAGGGATGAACGTCTTGGCTACAAGTTCTGAGCCGCCTCCACAACATGATGATGTAACTTCACGCATTCAGCAGTTGGAGCAAGGACAACAGAGAATTGAGGCTCTGATGGGAAACCTTATTCTCACTCTACCGCGTCCACCACCTAACAATGACGACCCTCCGAATCATGAAGATGACGAGGGCAATGCAGAAAACAATGAGTCTCGCGCCCTTACCAGAAAGGACGTGGACGATATCCTCGCAAAAGCAAAAGAAGATGATATATTGAAAGAACATGGGATCAAGCCACCCTACCCTCTATGGATGGACTCGGTTCCGTTCCTTGCAAAATTCAAGCAACCTGCTCTCTAGACATATACTGGGAAATGTTCAGCCAGACAACATGTCATCTATTTCAAGATCCTGACGGGAGTCATTGCGGACCAAGATGCCCTCAAGATTCGCCTCTTTGTCTGTACCCTAAAAGGTACAACCTTTGATTGGTACTCCACTCTGCCGGAGAACTCCATCCAAAACTGGGCTACGCTGGAGACACGCTTCCTGACCCACTTCCAAGGTGAGGATCATCCTGTTACTATGGCTCAACTCTGCAGCCTAAAACAGGGAGAGAATGAGTCAACATACTACTTCATTCACAAATGGAAGGCAATGGCGTACAAATGCTCAGATGTACTGCCACAAGCGTCGCTAGTCGACATCTGCCGTAACAATATGAGAGCAAAAATCCGCTGCATGATTATCGGCAACAAATCAAAGAACCTGGGGGAACTCCTCGAAGCTTCTATGGAAGCTGAAATGGTGATTGAAGACCTCAACAGTCAGAAATCATCAAAGAAAGAGCCGACTGCTGTTACAACCTCAAAACCAAAGAAAAAGGAGGTTCTCAATGTGCAGACTAAATCAGCTCCTCAGCAGCCAAAGAAACTTGAAAACAAAACTGCAGGTAAAAGACCAGAACTCTCTGATGCCTTAAAAGAACGTGTAGAAAAGAAATATCCGTTCGATGAAGATGTTGAAGAAATCTTTGAGGCTCTCATAGCAAATGGCAAACTCATTTTGCCAGAGCCCAAAAGACCGGGAGATGTTGGCAAAACCAATTATCCCCGATACTGTCCATACCATCAGATGATCTGACACCCTCTCAATCAATGCTTCGTTATGAGAGAGAAGATCAATGAGATGTGGAAAAACGGAGTCATAACTTTTGATAAAAACTACGGCTCCACTTCTGTCAACATGGTGTCATGTCGGCAAGTTTCAAAATCACCGAAGAAGAAGACCACTACTTCATTCAAGGTGATAAAAATGGCTCAAGCATCCCAAGAGTTGGTTCCCTATCCAACACCAGATGGACAGCCTATATGGGTGCATCCTGATCTCTTAGATGATGAAAATTGGGAGATCGTCAAAACAAAGCCGACCGCTCAGCAGCGAAGGCAAGCCAAGAGACAGCTCCGCAAGCTCAAACAGCAGCAAAAGTCTCAACCACAACAAGAAGTCCTTGAAAAAGCAGAAACTCCTTCCACTGCTTCAGTAGGGACGACGGAAGAATCTCTTCCCAAAACCTCAAAGGCGGTAAGAAAATCCACCGTTGATGATTTCATGCCACCTCAATACCAAAATGAAACCGTGCAGGGGGATTATACTCTTGCAACTCGGTAGTTGGATTCTCCATGAATGGATACGAGTCCAGTGATACTGCCAGTGATATCGATGAGTGGGAAGAATCCCTTGAAACAGGAGAATACCTCTCCGACGAGGAATGGATTCCCGAGTCTCATCTTATGCCAGTAATCTGGTGTAACCCATTACAGCCACAAGGATCCTGGTCCGATGATGAAGAAGACCAGGACCCTGTTCAAGAAAATGCTATCGATCTAGCACCAACCAATACTCCGGTGCAACCCAACATTGGTGAACCACGAAGAGCGGGTGACGAAGAAGACTTGGCTCCAATGCGTGATCTTGAGGAATATGCAAGAATCTTGCAACATCTTGCTATAGAGCAGGAGCAGGATCGCATCAATGATCTTCGTCATGATCCAGAACTAGAATTCCCTGAAAATCAACGGGAACTTTCTCCCTTAACTCCTGAAAATGGAGAAAACAGTTGGATCGATGATCCTCGTACATCTGAGGATGGGTCCGATTCCCAACAGTCTGCACTGGGGGCATCTCCTGTCAGGATAACCTGCAATGCAATAGCTCAGGACTACAGTGCCTCTGAAGCTTCTGAAGACACGTACTCCCCAACCAGTACCGTATCTTCCGGAGCTATATCCTCTCAGGTGACTTCCACTGAGATAACATCCTCTCAGCCCTCGTCTCCTGAAGCTGTGACATCAGAGCTCAAGCCTCTCCCAATTGATTATCTTGAAGAAACTTCTGCCAATGAAATCTTCTTCAATGAAAACTCAGTCAATTGGTCCCAGATACTCGATCTCACGGGCGATGTCTGGGCTAATAAAGAAAAGTTGCCGGTTGTTGTTCAGGACTTGTTCCCGGAAATTGCTCCGTGCAACACAATTACTGAAGACACCAATGCTGTTACAGAGACGTCTTCAGCAAAGGATCAACCCCTTGATCCTAAGAACGATCTTCCAAAAGAAGACCCTTCTTTAGAGGCTCTTGAAGTTGGTAGAGGTACCCGTTCTGGCCGGGATTGCCACAAAAATTACAACCAACCTTCTTCTTCTTATGTAAATCCTTCGGGAAATCAAGTTGTAAGCGCCCCAAGTGGCAATAATAATGAAAATGCAAGCCTGAAGGAGACTTTCAAGTACGACTTGATTGAGCACTTCAAACACATACCTGCACGTCTGCACATCCTCGACTTATTACGAATGTCTCCACAAACTCGTGATAGTCTCATTTCAGAATTACAAAGGCTGAATGCGGATGTCGACAAACACGCCCCACAAGTCCTACAAATTGAAATGGATTACAGGGTCAAAAAATCAAATACTCCCCCAAAGGGAGAAAAGAAGAAAATTGCGGGATCAAGCAATGAATGCCTATCGGTACAAAAAGCAGCAAGTGCAACAATTGCCTTCGACAAGGATGACCTCCTCCTAGGCGAAACAAAGCACAACCGTCCCTTGTACTTTACAGGGTACATGAAAGAAATGCCAGTACTAAGAGTTCAGATCGATCCAGGTTCTGCACTCAACCTTATCTCTACTTCGGCACTCGAAGAGCTGGGCATCCCACCTAGCAAGCTGAGTCACACGTCTGTATCCATCTTCGGATATGACGGCAGCGCTCAAAGGCCTATCGGCAAAATAAGGTTCAAATTGCAAATCGGTGATCTTATTTCTGAAGTCACCGTGTATGCGATAAAGACCCCTTCATGTTACAATACACTCCTTGGACGCCCCTGGATACTTGACAATGGTGTCGTCCCTTCAACTCTACATCAGTGCATCAAGTTCGTTGGCAATGATGGCTCGATACACCGAATGTTTACAGACAAAAAGCCCTTCAAAGGCAGAGATGTCCATTTTGCAGATGATCAAATGTATAAAGATGGAAAAGAAGAACAGGAGGAAAAAATAATTCACCTTGGCGACAGTCTCCAGAAAGGTAAAGGCAAGGCTCCTCAGCAATCATCGGAGGTAAACAAACCCTCCACCAAACTCGAAATAAGAGGCCAAGCTCCCTTCGTCGTCTCCTTCAAATCTCCAAAGCCTTTGGTAATCACTACCAAAGTAAAGAGGACAAAACAAAGGGCTGGGGGTAAGTTCACTATCTCCTTTGTGTCTATTATGCATGACACAGACTCTGTTGACACCAAAAATGTCACTTTGCCTTTTCAACATCAAGAAAGCTGCATGAAGTCGCAACCTGCCATAAATAGGCAATGCAACTTCTCCAAAAAAATCAAATCTTGTCAGAATCAAACAAAAACTGCAAGATCCTTCAAGATAGCTAAGAGAAGAGTACACATGAATTTTCGGGCCATTTCAGAATCATTTGGCCTAACTTCGCTTCTCCGACAGCTAAATTGGCGCTCTCGGCGGCGACATCATCCGAGACGTCAAAACTTTGATCAGAGCCTACGGATGACTCCAGCATGTCTCAAAAGGGCTCCATGCCAAATTTCAAGTCAAACTGACAACGTTTGACCCTCCATCAATACTCGAGCAGCAAAATCAAGCCTCCCGGCGGCGGGAACCACCGAAGCCTTCGCTCATCAAACCAAGTGCATGAGTGGCTTCAACATGCTTCCAAAAGGCTGCACGTCGAATTTCAGGTCATTCCGACAACGTTTGACCAGGTTTCGATGCTCCGAGAGAAAATCAAGCCTACCGGCGGCAGAGCAACCCGGGACCATGACATCCAAAACAGAGCCCATGGAACGTCTCAAAATGACTCCAATAGGCTCCCCGTCAAATTTCAGGTCAATCAGACATCGTTTGGCCACATATCAAAGCTCGGCATTTTCCCCGCAGCAAAAATCAAGTGAAGCATCGACGGGACCCCAAACGGCTTCAAAACTCAAACAAAAGCCTATGGTTGGTCTTATTTATTGCTCAGGAGGCTCCACCTCAAATTTCAGGTCATTCCGACATCGTTTGACCAAGTTTCAGCTTCTGGCGGAAAATCAGCAGCTCTATGCGACAAAGTCTTCGGCTTTCCCGGAAAATTGGAAACTTTGCACTCTAAAAATGCAAGGATTCTCATCAGGTTTTCTATAGGGAAATCAAGCCAATAAATGAGAGGAAATGTCAGGAAAAATACAGAAGAAAACGGCGACGAAAAAGACCGCAAAACGGACCAAAAAGGGGAGAAAAACCCCCAGGGTCGCAGCCCGCGACCCTGGCCCAGGGTCTCCGGCCCATGGTCGCCAGCCCAGGGTCGCCGGCCCATGGTCGCCGGCGACCATGGAAGTCCGGGTCACCGGATTTTTCGCCAGTGACCCGTTTTTCCGTCCCTTTTCGCGTTTCGCGCACTTTGGCCCCTGTGGTTTCCTGAAAATGTGATTTTTAGTGCTTGAAATTGACTCATATCCGACGACATCTCAGATCCGCCGTCAAAAGCATAAAATCATCATTGATTGCTCCAAGATCGCCGACCGGTTGACCTAAAAAGTGCTCTTTTTGTCCGACCGATCGAAAAATCGACAAGACAGATGTCACCGGCCCGCTGCTAGCTATCAGTGTCTGAAATTACACGGTCATCCGATGTCGATCAGCATGTAGATCCATCGGTGATCATCTCCAAAAGAATCCCAAAAGACGCGGCGCGGCCCGCGACTCTTCAACTGCTCGGCGACCATTTAATGCAGTTAATTGACTAGCTTTATTGCAGTCATTAATTCATTTCTTTGGACGGCCCAATCAGAAGCAAGCATCCAGGAGTTACAAATCAATTAAGTCATGGCATTCAAGCCATGAAACTCCTCCCATTATGGTAATTAAGGTGATTAAAAGCCCTTAATCTCCATCGGCCAATCAGATTCAAGGAAAAAGGAGTTACAAAATCAAGAAATAAATCTTGTAACTCCTCCCATTAAAGCCATTAAAGCCCATAAACTCTCCTAATGGCTACCAAGAGCCTATAAATAGGAGAGCTTTCCAAGAAGAATGGGAGATCGGAAAAAAAAGAATCCAGAGCTCGTATCCAGAGAATCCCGAATTCCAGACAGACAGAGTCTAGAGAAAGAGAGAAAACTCTGCTGAAGTTCTGCACCGAGCACCACTACAAGGTGACAAAAAGTCCCTTGGGGGGTACTCCCCCCCAAGGTCCTTGCCTTCTCCCGCTGCCTCCAATGGCTTAGACATGGCTTTTTAGCCCGTCTACTTAGCTTTTTATTGGACATAGGACCTCCTCTTTGTCTTTGTCCTCTAAAAATCTGAGGTTATAGCCAAGCCAAGCGAATCAAGAGCATCCACTGTTCTCATCTGCATGGATGATGGCGAAGCCCACACATGGCTTGCGACCGTCAATCTGAACGAGTCCCCCACAATCTCCTGAAAAGTTAGATCCTCCTTTTCTTGCTTTTCATTGTAGTTTGTATTTTTCTAAAAGAGACAAAAATCACAACTCTTGTCTTTCATTATTGATGAGAATTGTAAATCGGCTATAAACGCCAAAATCGGCTATAAATGCCAAACAAAATCGCCTTTCACGGCAAACCAAGAAAATGTCTCTTTTCTTAAATATTTGTGCAATGGAAAACTTGAAAGAAGTTGATTTCCTTTTTACTTGCGAAGGTTGATCTCCGGATTACCACTTGCAATTCCAAGTAAAATAGAAAATCTGGCACACCCACACAAAGAAATGTTGATGCATGCTTCAGCCCCCCGGGCGCGAAAGGGCCGGACCCGACGGACTCCCACGTCCGCCGACCCCGGTAGCACCCTCGGCAGGAGCGCGTTCCATCAGACTCGGAGTCAGAGCCAGAAGATGACATAGCATCAAGCCAAGCTGATACTCAGTAAGATCAGCCCGCTCGCACTTCATTGGAGACACCTGCAGACATAGAAGACCCTACGTCTGCTTCCTTTGTTATTCCGGCAACTTCGCCAGAAGAAAAAGTGATTTACTTCCACAGATCTGGAGCATCTCCACTGAACTCTTTGCTTGAACCTTTCCAAAACAAAGGTATGCCTCAGCTATCCCTGTATAGTCCAATGACACAAGCTATCATGAGGAAAATGGGCTACGACGCTCAAAATCCGACTGGTTTGGGAGGTGGCCGTGGTATTCTTACACCATTGGAACCCACCTTGACCAAAAGTCAACCAGAAGATTGGAAAATCCACCTTCACAAAGGCAAGTCTTCATATGGGTTGGGGTATGATCTTACCGCTCCTATGAGACAGTTGACACCATGGCTGCAAGGTCGCTTTACCGACCAAGCCTCAACATCTCATGAAGACATTGATATCCCTGGATATCTCTTTGAGGAGTTTTTCGTCAAAAATCCAGAAAGCTCCTCCAATTGGTATAATTTCTCTGATGATAAAGAGGAATTGCCCGATGATACAAACGAGCAGTTCTCTGACCCAGAAGAATCATCGTCTCCAAAAGAAGTACCCTACTTCAACCCAGTTCCAGCAAATGATTGGGACCATATCATTGCAAGCCTTGAGAATGATACTGATCAAGAAGATTCATGGACAGGAACAGAGCCCCAGTCTGAAAATGCCTCTGGCACTCCAGAAGTTCTTGTTGAGTTGGAAGCCTCCGAAAACATTATGGAGGAACCACCTTCAAATCTTCCGATAGAAGATCATGTCCAAAAGATAGACTTGGGAACATCTTGCAGTAAAAAGACCCATAGTCTTTGCCCACAAATCCAAAGGCAAATTTGAACCAAAATGGGAGGGACCCTTCGTCATCGACAAAGTCTTCTCCAATGGCGCATACGCTCTTCTAAACATGGAAGTGGACAGATTTATGCTACCCATCAACGGCAAGTTCTTGAAGCGGTATTACCCTTGAAGACTTCCTCAAACGGGTCAGTGCGACATCTACACGGCCAAAGCCTATTTCCAAGGTACTTGCTCGTCAAACCCACCCCTTTTGAAATTTTCATCTTTATGTTGAGGTTTCCAAAAAGAAAAAACACTTTCAAAACAATGCTTGCTTTCATCGTTTCATTGTTCAAAAAAGAAATCAAAATCCAAAAATCCAAGTTTAGGAGCCTCTTCCCAGACTTGACCAAAAGTTTCGATCCTTGAAACCAAAAATTCATGGTTTGAAATAAAAACCAGGACTCAGGAATTTTCACCCTAGTCTGCCTTGGCTCGTACAACCAAAATGATTTTAAGCCAAAATTTATGACCCTCGTGTCTCTGAACAGAAAAAATGGTTTTTTTAGAAACCGCGGGGAAGCGACACTTAGTCGTGTTGACACCAAAAAAGTGAATATGTCTCCTCAACATCAAGAAGCCTCCTGAAGCTGCATCCTGCTAAAAATAGGCAAGGCTACTTCAAGCATCAGATTTTGTCAGAATCAAACAGAAACTGAAGGATCCTTCAAGGCAGCCAAAAGAGGGGTACACCTGAGGTTTCGAGCCATTCCGACATTGTTTGCCCAACTTCACTGCTCCGATAGCTAAACAAGCGCTCCCGGCGGCGACATCATCGAAGACACCAAAACTTCGATCAGAGCCTACGGATGACTCCAGAATGTCTTCAAAGGGCTCCACGCCAAATTTCAAGTCAAACCGACAACGTTTGACCCTCCATCAATGCTCGAGCAGCAAAATCAAGCCTCCTGGCGGCGGGAACCACTGAAGCCATCACTCATCAAACAAAGTACATGAGTGGCTTCAACATGCCTCCAAAGGGCTGCACGTCAAATTTCAAGTCATTCCGATAACGTTTGACCAGGTTTCGATGCTCTGAGAGAAAATCAAGCCTACCGGCGGCGGAGCAACCCGGGACCATGACATCCAAAATGGAGCCCATGGAATGTCTCAAAATGACTCCAATAGGCTCCCCGTCAAATTTCAGGTCAATCGGACAACGTTTGACCACATATCAAAGCTCGGCATTTTCCCCGCAGCAAAATCAAGTGAAGCATCGATGGGACCCCAAACGGCTTCAAAACTCAAATAAAAGCTCATGGTTGGTCCTATCCACTGCACAAGAAGCTTCACCTCAATTTTTAGGTCATTCCGACATCGTTTGACCTAGTTTCGACTCTTGACGGAAAATCGGCTACAAAGTCTTCGGCTTTCCCGAAAAATGGGAAACTCTGTTCTCCGATTTCGTGCGGGTTCTCGTCAAGTTTTCTCCTAGAAAATGAAGTCAATAATTGAGGAAAAATGTCAAGAAAAATACAAAAGAAAAAAGGAACGAAAAAGACGAAAAATCGGCCGAAAACGGAGCTCGGCGACCAAACGGCAAAAAACCCTAAGGTCGCCGGCGACCCTGGGTGCATGGTCGCCCGGCGACCCTACAAATCCAAGTCGCCAGATTTTGCACCAAAACGTCATTTTTTCGATGGTTTTCGCGTTTCAGGTGTTCCGGCCTCTGTGATTTTCTGAAAATTCAATGTTTGGTGCTCGAAAACCACTGATCTTCGTTGACATCTCGGATCCGCCATTAAAAGCAAGAAATCATCACCGATCGCCTCAAGATCGCCAACCGGCTGACCAAGAAAGTGCACTTTCTGTCCGACCGATCGTGAAATAGACAAGACAGATGTCACCGGCCCACCAACATCAACTAATGTCTGAAATTGCATCGCAATCCGACATCAAACAATGCGTGGATCCACCTGTGATGATCTCAAGAAGAATCTCAAAAGGCGCAGCACGGCCCGCGACTCTTCACATGCCTGGGCGACCACTTAATAACGTTAATTGACCCGTTTATGACAACTTAATGCGGTCATTAACTCATTATTTTGGACGGCCCAATCAGATTCAAGTATTTGGGAGTTACAAATCCAAGTAATCATGGCATTAAACCCATGAAACTCCGATCATCACGAAGCATAAATGCAATTAAAAGCCCACTACCTTCATCGGCCAATCAGAAGCCATGAAAAAGGAGTTACAAAATCAATTTGTAACTCCTCATCAATTCTTTCATCATGGCCATCAATGCCAATAAACACCTCATGGCTACCAAAAGCCTATAAAAGGAGGTCCATTCCAAGAAGAAAGCAATGACGAAAATAAATCCCAAGTACAAACTCTGAAAATCCAGAAAATCCAAGAGAGAGACGAAGTCCTGCTACTTTGCTCCCGGAAGCACCACAAGGTGATCAATGTCTCTTGGGGGGCCACCCCCCCAAGGTCACCTCCTTCTCCAACATGGCCTAAACGCGGCTTTTCAGCCCGTTTACTCGGTTTTTCATTGGATATAGGACCTCCTCTTGGTCCTTATCCTTTAAAAAATCGAGGTTAGGAGCCAAGCCAAAGAATCAAAGCATCACATGTTCTTATTTGAAGGACGATGGCGAAGCCCACACATGACTTGCGACCGTCGATCTCAACGTGTCCCCACAATCTCCTGAGAAGTTAGATCCCTTTTCTTACTTTTCTATTGTAGTTTGTATTTCCTAAAGAGAGAACAGAAATCACAATTCTTGTCTTTCACATTTGATGAGTTTTGTAAAATCGCCTTTCACGGTAAAATCGCCTTTTACGGCAAACAAACAAAAACGCCTCCTACGGCATTCTAAAAAAACAAACTTGTCTATTTTCTTAATATTAATGCAATTTAAAAAGTTAGAAAAAAGGATTGAGTTCCTTTCCACTTGTGAAGGTGAATTTCTGGATTATCACCATTCCAAATTCCAAGTAGAAAGTAAATCTGGCATATCCTTAAAAAAATGTTGATGCCCGAGATTTTCCCTCCTCCGCCGAGACCCAGGCCAGCCCCCGAGGTGCGGAGGGAGAGGACGGAAGATTCCCTTTTCGGGTCCATCAAGTTGGCATACCCGGTGGGACGCGTTGACTTGAGAACGTGATGCTTTGATCAGTTGGCTCCTTTCTAGTTGGTGGCCTATGTTGCATTTTGCATCTAAAAAAAATATGAGATGGGATTTCAATTGTTCTTTCTCACTTCAAAAAAAAAAAACAAATCTGATCTCTTTTTCTTAAAAACTCAACTTTGAGAAATTTTGATCCTTCCCTCTTTGAACTTGATAGCTCACAGAAATGTTCGCAGCTATCGTTCATATCGGGGATTGGGCCATCTTTTCTCTTTGATGAGTCCAATTGGGATTTCAAAAAAAAAAAAAAAACACCTTCATTTCAAACTCTTTCAAAAAAAAAAATGATCTCTCTTTCTCAAGATTCAACTTTGAGAAATTTTGATCCTCTCCTCCTTAAACTCGATAGCTCACAAAAATGTTCGCAGCTATCGTTCATATCGGGGATTGGGCCATCTTTTCTCTTTGATGAGTCCAATTGGGATTTCAAAAAAAAAATTATAAATTCAAAAAAAAAATTTCTCTCTTTTGCATTCAAATTTGAGAAACCTTGGTTCCTTCCCTTCTGAATTTAGCGATCGCAGAAATGTTGAGCCTTTGTTCGGATTGGAACACCATTCGTTCTCTTTAATGAGTTTATAAAAAATCTTTCAAAAAAAAAAAAAAACACTAAGCTTCCACCAGTTGCGTTCCTTGACCAAAGTAGATTTAAGAAAAGCCCTGTCCAGAGTGTGGAGACAGCTAGACTATTCGAGGCAAGGGTCCTCCAAACGGGTTCATTAAGTAATCCTACCCTTACCTGGGGGCTGATCTATCTACTAAGGTTTCATAAGATCGAATTGGAAATCTATGTGCACCTTTTAAAAAAAAAATACTCTAAAATTTAAAAAAAAAAAAAAAAAAAAACTTCTGTCACTTTTGAATTCAGAGTTGAGAAAACTAGGTTCTTTCCCTTTCGGATTTAGCGCTTGCAGAAATGTTGAGCCTTTGTTCGAAACGGAACACCATTTGCTCTCTTTGATGAATTCAATCTTGACCTTTCAAAAAAAAAAAAACTTCCGTCACTTTTGAGTTCAGAGTTGAGAAATCTTGGTTCCCTCCCTTTCGGATTTAGCGCTCGCAGAAATGTTGAGCCTTTGTTCGAAACGGAACACCATTTGCTCTCTTTGATGAATTCAATCTTGACCTTTCAAAAAAAAAAAAAAAACTTCCGTCACGTCTGGATTCACATCCAAGAAATTATGGTTCCTTCCCTTCTGAATTTAGCGCTGGCAGAAATGTTGAGCCTTTGTTCGGATTGGAATGCCATTTGCTCTCCTTTATGAACCCAAATTTGACCTTTCAAAAAAATCCCATCTCGTGTCCTTTCCAAGGATGCGATTTGTAACATTTGTGCCTAGCGGTGCTAGTACGCCCTTTCGAGTCTACTGTATTCACGACTGACACATTTGTATCTCCAACCTTATATCATTTTACCTCGAGTAAGCCTTGCTTCTCGGTAATTTGAATTACGGTCTACAATTGCTTATAGCAGTCACTGGAACGCTCACTCTGAGCCTACCATACTTGCATTTTAGAACAATTGTATCCTCTATGGCTTTTTGCCTTCTTCATCGTCCTTGGGTTGGGCCATGTCCCCTCAAGTGATTTGAAAAGACAAAACCATAGTTGTTCTCCATTTATGATATCCATATTCTTGTGATTACTAATGGATTTGGTCTTGTTTCAGAAGTTTTCCAAAACAAACAATGGCAGCTTCATTGACCATCACTTTCGATGAGAACAAGTACTGGCTTATGCTTCAAGACAAGCAAAACAAGCATAAGCGCCCTACCAGTTGCCGAAGCATCATCTCCTTCGACAACTCTCCAAACACCGGGTCAACTTCAACTCCCCGGACCATCGTCTTCGGATCGCTGGGACAATTCCCACTTCCCGCAGAAGACACTGTACCTGCCAAGAAGCAGAAAACCGCCCCGCAACGTGTCACTAAAATGGCACCAAGGGCGAACACCAAGAAGCCTGAAGCCCGTGGCGTTCCCACGAAGCCTCAACCCACAAGAAACCAGGTTTACACCAAAACTTGGTCCCCGAGATCTTCACCAAAGCAACGGAGGTCCCGAACATCTGCAAAGCCAGCATACCTGGCCCCTCTCAAGGAGAATCAGTTCTACCCTCTCTCTTACATGAAAGAGGAGAGACCTACCCTCCACCCAAAAAACAAACAAAATCATCATGAGCCGACTTGCTCCTACAAGCCCAAAATCAAATCCTGCATCGTTAGGCCTATGCAAAAATATGCTGAAGCCTGCACTCCCGCGAGTCGACCCTTCATCTCAACAGGGGCCGAGCTCGCAAAATTCAAGTCTTCATTACGACAGACAAAGGACCGCGTCTAGATTCTGTCCTTGCCAAGCTTCAAAGAAGACAAACTCGGCGGCTGCACACGGGGACTACATCCTTCATCGCCAGAGCCCAGCCAGAGCTAACTGAAGCTCAAATTGCTCGTCGTATGCGTTGCCGCACTGCATATCGACAAAAGAGACCCGAGAAACAAAGAACCCAGCATTCTACTTTCCACGTCTCAAACAAATGGATCGAAAAAGAAAGACCCGACCAATTCGTTGCTGTTCATATGGTTGGCAAAACCAGAAAATGCCAGAAGTCAGCAACCAAAATCAATGTTAGACGTCCAGTGACTCGCAGCGTCTCTCAGACACGAACACATCTGGAATAATCTTCCACTCCTTCAAGTCGAGGTCACCGGAGTAACCACTCCTCAAATTCTTCATCCAGAAGAATGAGCCCCAGCTCAGTCACCAGGACGATTTCTTCGTTCGAATCCCGAGGTATGAACGTCTTGGCTACGAGTTCTGAGCCGCCTCCACAACATGATGACGTAACCACACGCATCCAACAATTGGAGCAAGGACAACAGAGAATTGAGGCTCTGATGGAAAACCTTATTCTCACTTTGCAGCGTCCACCACCTAACAATGAAACCCCTCCGAATCATAAAGATGACGAGGGCAAAGCGGAAAACAATGAGTCCCGCGCCCTTACCAGAAAGGACGTGGACGATATCCTCGCGAAAGCAAAACAAGAAGATACATTGAAGGAATATGGGATCAAGCCACCCTACCCTTTATGGATGGACTCAGTTCCGTTTCCTGTAAAATTCAAACAACCTACTCTCCAGACATATACTGGGAAAGGTTCAGCCAGACAGCATGTCATCCATTTCAAGATCCTGACGGGAGCTATTGCGGATCAAGATGCCCTCAAGATTCTCCGCTTTGCAAGTACCCTAAAAGGTACAGCCTTTGATTGGTACTCCACTCTGCCAGAGAACTCCATTCAGAATTGGGCTATGCTAGAGACATGCTTCCTGACCCACTTCCAAGATGAGGATCATCCTGTTACTATGGCTCAACTCTGCAGCCTAAAACAGGGAGAGAATGAGTCAACATACGACTTCATTCACAAATGGAAGGCAATGGCGTACAAATGCTCATATGTACTGCCACAAGCGTCGCTAGTCGACATCTGCCGTAACAATATGAGAGTAAAAATTCGGTCCATGATCATCGGCAACAAATCAAAGAACCTGGGGGAACTCCTCGAAGCTTCCATGGAAGCTGAAATGGTGATCAAAGACCTCAACAGTCAAAAATCATCAAAGAAAGAGCCGACTGCTGTTACAACCTTAAAACCAAAGAAAAAGGAGGTTCTCAATGTGCAGACTAAGTCAGCTCCTCAGCAACCAAAGAAACCTGAAAACAAAACTGCAGGTAAAAGACCTGAACTCTCTGATGCCTTCAAAGAACGTGTAGAAAAGAAATATCCGTTCGATGAAGATGTTGAAGAAATCTTTGAGGCACTCCTAGCAAATGGCAAACTCATTTTGCCAGAGCCCAAAAGATCGGGAGATGTTGGCAAAACCAATGATCCCCGATACTGTCCATACCATCAGATGATCTCACATCCTCTCAATCAATGCTTCGTTGTGAGAGAGAAGATCAATGAGATGTGGAAAAACGAAGTCATAACCTTTGATAAAAACTATGGCCCCGCCTCTGTCAACATGGTGTCATGTCGGCAAACTTCAAAGTCACCGAAGGAGAAGATCACTACTTCATTCAAGGTGATAAAAATGGCTCAAGCGTCCCAAGAATTGGTTCCCTATCCAACATCAGATGGACAGCCTATATGGGTGCATCTTGATCTCCTAGATGATGAAAATTGGGAGATCGTCAAAACAAAGCCGACCGTTCAGCAGCGAAGGCAAGCCAAGAGACAACTCTGCAAGCTCAAACAGCAACAGAAGTCTTAACCAAAACAAGAAGTCCTTGAAAAATTCGAAACTTCATCCACTGCTTCACTAGGGACGACGGAAGAATCTTTTCCCAAAACCTCCAAGGCGGTAAGAAAATTCACTCTTGATGATTTCAATACACCTCTATACAAAAATGAAAATGTGCAGGGGGCATCATACTCTTGCAACTCGGTAGTTGGATTCTCCATGAATGGATACGAGTCCAGTGATACTGCCAGTGATATAGATGAGTGGGAAGAATCCCTTGACACAGGAGAATACCTCTCCGACGAGGAATGGATTCCCGAGTCTCATCTTATGCCAGTAATCTGGTATAACCCATTACAGCAACAAGGATCCTGGTCCGATGACGAAGAAGACCAGGGCCCTGTCCAAGAAAATGATGTCGATCCAGCACCAACCAATGTTCCGGTGGAACCCAACATGGGCGAACCACGAGGAGCAGATGACGAAGAAGATTTGGCTCCTATGCCTGATCTTAAGGAATATGCAAGAATCTTGCAACATCTTGCTATAGAGCAAGAGCAGGATCGCAGCAATCTTCGTCATGATCTAGAACCGGAAGTCCCTGAAAATCAGCGGGAACTTTCTTCTTTAACTCCTGAAAATGGAGAAAACAGTTGGATCGATGATCCTCTCACATCCGAGGATGAGTCCGATTCCCAACTATCTACACGGGGGGCATCTCCTGTCAGGATAACCTGCAATGCAATAGCTCAGGACGACAGTGCCTCTGAAGCTTCCGAAGACACGTACTCCCCAACCGGTAGCGTATCTTCCGGAGCTACATCCTCTCAGGTGACTTCCAATGAGATAATATCCTCTCAACCGTCGTCTCCTGAAGCTGTGACATCGGAATTCAAGCCTCTCCCTATTGATCATCTTGAAGAAGCTTCTGCCAATGAAATCTTCTTCAATGAAAACTCAGACAATTGGTCCTAGATACCCGATCTCACGGGCGATGTCTGGGCTAATAAAGAAAAGTTGCGGGCTGCTGTTCAGAACTTGTTCCCGGAAATTGCTCCGTGCAACACAATCACTGAAGACGCCAATGCTGTTACAGAGACGTCCTCAGCAAAGGATCAACCTCTTGATCCTGAGAACGATCTTCCAAAAGAAGACCCTTCTGTAGAGGCTCTTGAAGTTGGTAGAGGTACCCGTTCTGGCCGGGATTACCACAAAAATTACAATCAACCCTCTTCTTCTTATGTAAATCCTTCGGGAAAGCAAGATGTAAGCGCCTAAACTGGCAATAATAATGAAAATGCAGGCCCGAAGGAGGCTTTCAAGTACGACTTGATTGAGTACTTCAAACACATACCTGCACGTCTGCACATCCTTGACTTATTACGAATGTCTCCACAAACTCGTGATAGTCTTATTTCAGAATTACAAAGGCCGAATGCGGATGTCGACAAACATGCCCCACAAGTCCTACAAATTGAAATGGACTATAGGGTCAAAAAATCAAATACTCCCTCAAAGGGAGAAAAGAAGAAAACTGAGGGATCAAGCAATGAATGCCTCTCGGTACAAAAAGCAGCAAGTGCAACAATTGCCTTCAACAAGGATAACCTCTTCCTAGGCGAAACAAAGCACAACCGTCCCTTGTACTTTACGGGGTACGTCAAAGAAATGCCAGTACACAGAGTTCAGATCGATCCAGGTTCTGTACTCAACCTCATCTCTACTTCGGCACTCGAAGAGCTGGGCATCCCACCTAGTAAGCTGAGTCACACGTCCGTATCCATCTTCGGATATGACGGTAGCGCTCAAAAGCCTATCTGCAGTATGAGGAAGTTCTTCCCAGAGGACCTGGATATGACGCTTCTTCAAAATATCCCTATAAAACGCGGCCGAATGCCGTGACCCATCTGCAGCACGAGGAAGTTCTTCCCAGAGGACCTGCCACTGCTCATGCTCCTGAGTCTTCCTCCGGACATTACCTTCAGCTTCCTCAACCTGGCGAATGAGAGTCCCCTCCTTGTCACAAGCCTCCACATTGGCGGTCCATTTGGCAGCAGCCTCTTCCTCTAAAAGATCAAGACACTGCCTAACCTCGACGACCTCCTTATCAAGGCGGTCCAAGTCTTGCTTCAGCCCCATGATGGATAACTCGGTAACGTTCTTCTCCCGAACGATCTGCCTCCGAGTCTTCGTGACCTCAGTCAGCTCAACTTTGACTTTGCTGGAAGGTTTTATGAACATCTCATCAAAGAAGTCACCATCTGGGAAACTCTTGGTCTCAGTCCATTTGCTCACCAAGGTGATGATCTCCTCAACAAAATCCTTGGCGCTTGCGATGTCCAGACCGACTTCTTTGTTATCAGCGAGGATGTCCTGCACATGCTTGATCATGCCAAAACCAGCTTCCAAATGACCTGAAGAAAAAGTCTCAACCCATGAGCTCAAGACAGTGTTCAACACCTTCCTTGCATACTGAAGGTGCGGTGCAGATGAGGATTCGCCATGCTAAGTGCCCGACTGCCCACGTCATGCTCCATTGGAAGAGTAATCAATAAACTCTTTCCAACGGAAGAAGCTGACTGATTGAAAGAAGGAGAAGCCAATACTTCTGCATCAGCCGCAGGTATCCCCTGTTCTAGCTCTGAGGAAGACGGAGGAATCTCTCCTACTGCTTCACAATCTGTCAAAGAAAAAAAGAAAAGACAAAAAAGGTATGAATATAATCTTGTCAAAAATATATCAAGATTATTATTGCAAATATACTTGCTTCGACGACCGGCGGAGTACTTTCTGCCTCTTTGAGCTCATCCAAAGCATCGTCAAAAGTTGCGTCCATAGATGACTCGAAATCGTCGGAATCTTCTAGCAAGTCAGCTACATGTTAGGAAATGACAGCAAAAGAAGGAAAAAAAAAAAGCAAAAGCCAAAGCAAATCATACCAGGTGAAGGTTCTGGAACCACTCCAGAGTCCCTAGGCTCTTCCTCAGATGCCACGACTGGATCCGTCATTGCCTCATCGGCCGGAACCTCGGGCATCACCAGGTCATCGTCCTCTGCTAAAAAAAAAGAGGCAACGGATCAAAACAAAATCTTTCACAAGAAAAAAAAAGAAGAAACAGAGGAAAGAAAGAGTTGTCTCCTCTTCTCTGCCTCTCTTCTCCGGAGGCTCGTCAGTATCCTCAGACACCTCCTCAGCAATGGTGAGAGGAACTTCAAGATCAGAAGGACTATCATGCCGTCTCATGTTACGGCGTTGTCCTCTCCTCCTCTTGCCTCGGCGAGTCAATCTGCTCGACGATCCTGCCCTACTATCAACATCAGGCCTCTCACAAGAGTCCTCACTGGATGGTCTACTTTTCTCAGTAGACTCCATGGAAGCCTTCGTATGCTCTGCCTGTATCATAGCATTGATCTCGGCCTCCTCCTCCTCCAGCTGTCTCAAGACCTCACTAGGAATCCCCTGTGCAGCTCCTGATCTGATGATGTCCTGCCCGTTGAGAAAGCCTATCTTGTGCTTCTCTCCAAAAAGGAAGGCCAAAACTTCCTCCCGACGGACACCATCCGATTTGCCAAGACCTTTCCCAGGAGATTGCTTCTTATCAAGCTCTTTCTTGGAAAGCCCCCGGTACACTGAAAAGCTCTCCACGAACCACTTCGTGAAGCTAGCAGTCCGGAAGGTGGGCAGCTCAGGATAGGAAATCATGGCGGTAGTGTCCTCGGTGCTATAAAAAGCCCATGCATTTCTCCCATCCTGCAGACCTCCAAAACACTTCACCATGCTCAAAGGCGCTCCAACAACGCCTTGAGAGAAGCCAAGCTGCAATGCAAAACGCGAAGGGACATACGGTTGGAGATCGACGAAAAGATGTCTGCGGTACACCATTGTACCAACCCGTATGTTGAAGAGCCACCTCTTCTCCGCACCCGTCAAAGCATAGTGTCTTCCCGACCTTGCCCTGGTCGAATCACGGGAGACACCAAAGTCAAAAGCCTTCTTCCGCAAGCCCGGAGAAAGCTTCACCGAAGACTGCCCAATCTCGACATCCCTAAATCGTCAGATCCTAAGACAGGCAGATAAAAGTGATTCGGGAACGGCTGTCCCTCTAGCCAAACGAATCATAAAGGGATCTTCGTCCTGTGCAACTCTCAAACGATGGAAGATAGGACAGTGGTATACATACCACGAATAGAAGATATGGGCAGAAAACACCCTGTTCATGGGAAGCCCAAGCCGAACCAGGAAAGCAGCAGCCTGCAGTTCGGTACACAAATAGGAGTAAAGAGCAGGTACCAAAGCCAGCCGCTCTCCAAACGCCATCTGATAAGCCGAAAAAATACAGTGCGGCCTGATGTGCATCCCATCTCCTCCAGCAAAAACAGCCTCACCCAGCCAGTAAGTGAGGTAAACAGCGAGATCTCTCCGCAACACTATGTCAGGATAAATGGCATCCCTGCTTGCGAAGAACTTCTTCAAATCTTGTCGCATAGCAGCGATCTTCTTCAAACTTGATGTTTTAACCCTAGCATCCTGGGCCATGCCATCAGAAGAATCCCCGCTGTCAAAAAAGTTGGAGCTGCAACTTCTCCAACTGCTGCATCTAACTTTCGAGCCCTCCTTCTCCTTCAAAAAATCATAGAAGGCGACGAGCTGAAAGTACACAAGCCTAAACTCCTCAGACTGCTCCTCAAGGACGCTGTCAATGGGCATAAACTCCTCATAGAGTTTGCCGAGGATAGGCAACCCGGTGATGGCACTCAGTGCCTTCAAAGAAAAACCAATCTCACCATTCGTCACAATGAAGGTGTTGGTTTGTGGAAGGAATGACTCCAGCATGGCCATAAAAGCCTCATCGGAGAAAACGACGGTTTGCCGAAAAGCGCAAACCGCATCAAAAATCTCGGCCTCCCGAAGAACGGCCTCACCAATCCTCAGGGTGTGATCAGTCCATGACTCCCAGCTCGAGTTAGCACTGAAACGGCCAAGAAGTTGAAAAGGCTTCACCCAATTGCTGCCGTCACCCCGAAAAACGCCAAGGCCCACCGGTCTTAAATCGACCGATGGATGATCAGGACCTTGGTAGCCACTAGCTGGCATCAACATGTCCATACGGACAGGTGACTTCTCTGCAAAATCGGAAGGTCCACCAACAAAAACCCGGTCTTGATCACACTGGTCCTCTTCACCCAGCTCGGAGGATCTTCCCTCTTAGGGCACGTGGGAGAAAGGCTCAGGATCGAGATGGTCCGATCAAAAGAAGACCGGGTAGAAATAGTTCTCTCTTCACCATCTGCTATGTAAGAGAACTGGAAACATCTCCTTTGGCATGTCAAGTCGTCAGGGACTGCATCACCGAAGAAAAAGGTAGGCTTGAGCACAACGCTCTGATCGTCCGTAACCCAGGGACGGCTGCTTACCATGATCTTATAGAACTCCTCATCTTTGAGAGCGATCAATCGCTGTCTCATCTCATCACGATTGAGGGAATCACACTCTTCCAAGTTCTTCTCAACAAACTGGACCTTCTCCCAAGCCTGCTGAACGGCAGCATTGGAAGATCTCGCAGACCGACGAAGTGCGTCAGTAACAGGACTTTTACCCTTGTTCGTTCTAGAAGAACTGCCTGCAAAAGATGGAAGAGAAAAGATCAATCAACATCAAAATGACAGAATTCTGCTCCAAAAATTCTAGCAAAATTTTGACATGGTTCCGGGGCAATTCCGACTAAAAGGAACATACTCCGAAAAAGATAGGAAGCCTAAAGATGAGCTCAACATCGCTGCGAGCTCATACTCAGTGGAGAATTCTCAAAGAAGGCTTGAACTCAACATCGCTGCAAGAACCAGCCAATCTCATCAAACTTCCGCAAAATCTGGAAAACAGCTCAACATTGCTGCGAGCTTCAGAATCCAAAAGTTGCAAACTTCCTCAAAATCCAGCAAAACCGAGAAAGAGCTCAACATCGCTGCGAGCTCAAAATCTCGATACTTGTAAAATATTTTCAGGTATGCATTATCATACTTCCAAATCCATTTACAAAAATCATGTATCAAAGAATATCTTCATGCATTAAATTCTAGGAAAACTTTGACCAAAGTTTGACCAATTCCAACCCAATTTGGTCAAAACCAATCAAACTTTGTCCAAGTCAAAAATCATGTTGGCTTGACCTAGAAACTCTAGCCTTTTATCTTAATGCATAAAAAAAATGCATACATATTGAAATTACATAACCTCATTATCATGGTGAGCGAACAAGGAAAAAGAAAAAGAAAGGGAGAGAGAAAAAAAATCTCAGCAAAAAAAAAAAATTTCTGGCCCACAGGCCGTGGCCCACTGCCACGTGGCAGGCCGTCCGTACAGCCTAGAGAAAAAAAAACAAACAACAAAAAAGAAAAAAAAAGAAAAGAAAAACGCTAAAAAAAAAAACAAAAATCAGCGTGGAAAAAAAAACAGAAAGAAAAAAAAAGTTCACGAAAAAAAAAGAGAGAAAACCGTGAGAAAAGAGAAAAAAAAGAAACAAAAAAAGTAGAGAAGCACGAAAAAAAAAAAAGAAAAGAAAAACGTGCTGAAAAAAAAAAGAAAAGAAAAAAAAAGAAAGGAGAAGAAGCAAAAAAAGAAAAAGAAAAGAAAAACGTGCTTAAATAAAAAAAAAAGAGAAGAAGAAAGAAAGAAGAGAAAAAGAAAAGGAAAAGAAGAAGAGAAGAAAAGAAAAAAATGAAGAAGCTACTTCTACAATGGAGATTCTTGAGGAGGAAGAAAACTTACTTGAAGCCATTGATGGAGAAGAAGAAGAAAAGCTTGGAGATCCTTGAAGAAGAGAAAGCACTTGTTATCTTGGAGAGCACTCTTGAAGATTTCTTGCAAAAAGAAAGCAATGGAGCAAAAGAAACAACCCTCTTGCTTTTATAAAAGAGAGCAAGCCAAAAGAGAAAACAAGGAGAAAGAAAGGAGGTAAGTGCTAAAATTTAGCTACTTTCAAAAAAGATAGATATTTTCAGAGAATCTTTCCACAAAAAGAAAACTCGAGAAATTCTCTCTAAGTAAAGATATTTTTAGATATTCTCTACACAAAAGAGATATTTTAGATATTCTTTACAAATATAACACCGTATGAGATCTAGGCCATCTCCAAAGCCTAAGGTCCCATGGGTTAGCCCATATGAGCCAGGTTTGACCACCTAGGCACTAAAAGTGGCTTTTAGTCAAAATATTCCTCTTACCAAGAGCAAAAAAAGTCGCATGCCTCTTTTGAGTTGATGGGACCATTAAAAAAAAAAGAGAAAAGAAAGTCTCATGAGTTTCCAAAAACCAAACCATCCAACCTCATGAACCAAATTGAGCCAAAATCTTGAAATTGACATTTCACAAAATCAAATCCCGGTCCCCTAGCTCGCCACATACATCTTGTTAGGTCACAAGACCAAAACCAAAATCAAAATCCAAACCAAACCAAAACCAAAAACCCAAATCTGACCCCCCAACCTGCCACATACAGCTTGTTGGGTCACAAGGTCAAAATCAAAATCAAACCCCGACCCCCTAACCTGCCATATACAGCCTGTTAGGTCACAAGGTCAAAAACCAAAATCCAAAACCCAAAATCCAAATACCCCGTCTCATTTTCAAAACTTTGCCTTGAGATGGTATGTGATCCCCCCCACTACAATAAAATTCCCCAGGAAACTCAGAAGGCTATTAAAAAAAATGCTCAAGACTCTTGGTCAAGATGGAATCTCTCCTCCAACTGTCTCTTCGAGGCACATCGACTCCAAAAAAGCTACTCTTCGCTGTACCTCGAGGGGGCATTTGGTGACACCAAAAAAGTAAATATGTCTCCTCAACATCAAGAAGCCTCCTAAAGCTGCATCCTGCTAAAAATAGGCAAGGCTACTTCAAGCATCAGATTTTGTCAGAATCAAACAGAAATTGAAGGATCCTTCAAGGCAGCCAAAAGAGGGGTACACCTGAGTTTTCGGGCCATTCCGACATTGTTTGGCCCAACTTCACTGCTCCGATAGCTAAACAAGCGCTCCCGGCGGCGACATCATCGAAGACACCAAAACTTCGATCACAGCCTACGGATGACTCCAGAATGTCTTCAAAGGGCTCCATGCCAAATTTCAAGTCAAACCGACAACGTTTGACCCTCCATCAATGCTCGAGCAGTAAAATCAAGCCTCCCGGCGGCGGGAACCACCGAAGCCATCACTCATCAAACAAAGTACATGAGTGGCTTCAACATGCCTCCAAAGGGCTGCACGTCAAATTTCAAGTCATTCCGATAACGTTTGACCAGGTTTCAATGCTCCGAGAGAAAATCAAGACTACCGGCGGCGGAGCAACCCGGGACCATGACATCCAAAATGGAGCCCATGGAACGTCTCAAAATGACTCAAATAGGCTCCCCGTCAAATTTCAGGTCAATCGGACATTGTTTGACCACATATCAAAGCCCGGCATTTTCCCCGCAGCAAAATCAAGTGAAGCATCGATGGGACCCCAAACGGCTTCAAAACTCAAACAAAATCTCATGGTTGGTCCTATCCATTGCTCAAGAAGCTTCACCTCAATTTTTAGGTCATTCCGACATCGTTTGACCTAGTTTCGACTCTTGACGGAAAATCGGCTACAAAGTCTTCGGCTTTCCCGAAAAATGGGAAACTCTGTTCTCCAATTTCGTGCGGGTGCTCGTCAAGTTTTCTCCAAGAAAATAAAGTCAATAATTGAGGAAAAATGTCAAGAAAAATACAAAAGAAAAAAGGAACGAAAAAGACGCAAAATCGGCCGAAAACGGAGCTCGGCGACGAAAGGGCAAAAAACCCTAAGGTCGCCGGCGACCCTGGGTGCATGGTCGCCCGGCGACCCTACAAATCCGGGTCGCCGGATTTTGCACCAAAACGTCCGTTTTTCGATGGTTTTCGCGTTTCGGGTGTTCCGGCCTCTGTGATTTTCTGAAAATCCAATGTTTGGTGCTTGAAACCCACTGATCTTCGTCAACATCTCGGTTCCGCCGTCAAAAGCATGAAATCATCACCGATCGCCTCAAGATTACCAACCGACTGACCAAGAAAGTGCACTTTCTGTCCGATCGATCGTGAAATCAACAAGACAGATGTCGCTGGCCCACCAACATCAACTAATGTCTAAAATTGCATCGCAATCCGACATCAAACAATGCGTGGATCCACCTGTGATGATCGCAAGAAGAATCTCAAAAGGCGCAGCGCGGCCCGCGACTCTTCACATGCCTGGGCGACCACTTAATGACGTTAATTGACCCGTTTATGACAACTTAATGCGGTCATTAACTCATTATTTTGGACGGCCCAATCAGATTCAAGCATTTGGGAGTTACAAATCCAAGTAATCATCGCATTAAACCCATGAAACTCCCATCATCATGAAGCATAAATGCAATTAAAAGCCCACTACCTTCATCGGCCAATCACAAGCCATGAAAAAGGAGTTACAAAATCAATTTGTAACTCCTCATCAATTCTTTCATCATGGCCATCAATGCCAATAAACACCTCATGGCTACCAAAACCCGATAAAAGGAGGTCCATTCCAAGAAGAAAGCAATGACGAAAATAGATCCCAAGTGCAAACTCTGAAAATCCAGAAAATCCAAGAGAGAGACGAAGTCCTGTTACTTTGCTCCCAGAAGCACCACAAGGTGATCAACGTCCCTTGGGGGGCCACCCCCCAAGGTCACCTCCTTCTCCAACATGGCCTAAACGCGGCTTTTCAGCCCGTTTGCTCGGTTTTTCATTGGATATAGGACCTCCTCTTGGTCCTTATCCTTTAAAAAACCGAGGTTATGAGCCAAGTCAAAGAATCAAAGCATCACATGTTCTCATTTGAAGGACGATGGCGAAGCCCACACATGACTTGCGACCGTCGATCTCAATGTGTCCCCACAATCTCCTGAGAAGTTAGATCCATTTTCTTACTTTTCTATTGTAGTTTGTATTTCCTAAAGAGACAAAAGAAATCACAATTCTTGTCTTTCACATTTGATGAGTTTTGTAAAATCGCCTTTCACGGCAAAATCGCCTTTGACGACAAACAAACAAAAATGCCTCCCACGGCATTCTAAAAAAACAAACTTGTCTCTCTTCTTAATATTAATGCAATTTGAAAAGTTAGAAAAAAGGATTGATTTCCTTTCCACTTGTGAAGGTGAATCTCCGGATTATCACCATTCCAAATTCCAAGTAGAAAGTAAATCTGGCATACCCGTACAAAAATGTTGATGCCCGAGATTTTCCCTCCTCCGCCGAGACCCAGGTCAGCCCCCTGGGTGCGGAGGGAGAGGACGGAAGATTCCCTTTTCGGGTCCATCAAGTCGATACTCGCAAAACCCAAAAATCGCAAGGAAGCGAACCCCATTCGATACTTGCAAAATTTCAAAAATCGTGGAAAAGCAACAAACCAGTTGATATCCACAACCCAAATTTCAAAAATCGTGGAGAAGCAACATACCAGTTGATATCCACAACCCAAATTTCAAAAATCGTGAAGAAGCAATATTCCAATTGATATCCACAACCCAAATTTCAAAAATCGTGGAGAAGCAACATACTAGTTGATATCCACAACCCAAATTTCAAAAATCGTAGAGAAGCAACATACCAGTTGATATCCACAACCTAAATTTAAAAAATCATGGAGAAGCAACATACCAGTTGATATCCACAGCCAAAAATTTCAAATGGTTTGAGAAAACCTCAAATTTCAAAAATCGCGGGGAAACGACATCAAGTCAGTACTCGCAAAACCAAAAGTTTTGGGAAAAGCAGGGAACGACACTTAGTCGATATTTGCACCCCAATTCGCGAGGAAGCGACATTCCATCATTACTCGCAAACACAGCCCGCGAGGAAGTGACATTCCATTAATACTCGCAAACTGAATGAGCAAGGAAGCGACATTCCATCGATACTTGCAAGACCATTCAGCGGAGAGGCGACATTTAGTCGATACCTGCATTTTGAAAACCAAATCCGGCTATAAACGCCAAATTCGGCTATAAATGCCAAAACAAAAAAAAAATTCGGCTATAAATGCCAAAATCGGCTTTCATGCCAACAAAATGAAAACTTATTTTCAAAAATCTGGCTTCCATGCCAAAACAAAACAAACAACAAAGAAAACAAAATCCGGCTATAAACGCCAAAAATCGGCTATAAACGCCAAAATCCAGCTATAAACACCAAAAAGCGGCTATAAACGCCAAAATCCGGCTATAAACGCCAAATCCGGCTATAAACGCCAAAAAACGGCTATAAACGCCAAATCCGGCTATAAACGCCAAAATTCGGCTATAAACGCCAAAATCGGCTTTCATGCCAATAAAATAAAACTTGGTTTTCAAAAAAGTCGGCTATAAATGCCAAAATCAAAAAAAAATTCGGGTATAAATGCCAAAATCGGCTTTCATGCCATCCAAAAACTTTGGCTCTCATGCCACAAACAAAATTTGGCTCCCATGCCACAAAATGAAATTCAGCTTCTATGCCAGTCCAAAATTCGGCTTTGACGCCATCCAAAAAACTTTGGCTCTCATGCCACTAACAAATTTGGCTCCCATGCCATAGACAAAATTAGGCTTTCATACCACCCAAAATTTGGTTTTCAAACCGTCAAAAACCAGGCTTTTCGCCACAAAATTGGCTTTCATGCCCGAAACAACTCTTTGACAAAAGATTTTCACAAAATGACAACCTTTTGATCAAATTCTTAAACACACATTCCCATCAGCTTTTACTTAGATTTGTTTCCATAAAAAAATGATTTAAGTAAAAAGAAGGGGATACAAAAATATAGTACCAAAATTGTTTATACATGGAGGTACTAAAAAAAAAAAGAGAAGAAGAAAAGAGTTTGTTACAACTAACTCAGGAGCTCAATCCAACATGGTCTTCAACCAAAGATTCAACTCCTCAAGCAGGCCCTTGGCCTTAACTTCCAAAGTTTTTTGGCCACGCTTCTTCAGAATGTCCCATAAAACGCGGCCGAATGCCGCGACCCATCTGCAGCATGAGGAAGTTCTTCCCAGAGGACCTGCCATTGCTCATGCTCCTGAGTCTTCCTCCGGACATTACCTTCAGCTTCCTCAACCTGGCGAATGAGAGTCCCCTCCTTGTCACAAGCCTCCACAATGGCGGTCCATTTGGCAGTAGCCTCTTCCTCTAAAAGATCAAGACACTGCCTAACCTCGACGACCTCCTTATCAAGGCGGTCCAAGTCTTGCTTCAGCCCCACGATGGATAACTCGGTAACGTTCTTCTCCCGAACGATCTGCCTCCGAGCCTTCGTGACCTCAGTCAGCTCAGCTTTGACTCTGCTGGATGGTTTTATGAACATCTCATCAAAGAAGTCACCATCTGGGAAACTCTTGGTCTCAGTCCATTTGTTCCCCAAGGTGATGATCTCCTCAACAAAATCCTTGGCGCTTGCGATGTCCAGACCGACTTCTTTGCTATCAGCGAGGATGTCCTGTACATGCTTGATCATGCCAAAACTAGCTTCCAAATGACCTGAAGAAAGAGTCTCAACCCATGAGCTCAAGACAGTCTTCAACACCTTCCTTGCATACTGAAGGTGCGGTGCAGATGAGGATTCGCCATGCTCTGGTGCCCGACTGCCCACGTCATACTCCATTGGAAAAGTAATCAATAAACTCTTTCCAACGGAAGAAGCTGACTCATTAAAGGAAGCAGAAGCCCCCACTCTTGGATCAGCAGCATGTATCCCCTGTTCTGGCTCTAAACAAGACGGAGGAACCTCTCCTGCTGCTTCACAACCTGTCAAGGAAAAGACAAAAAGGTATGAATATAATCTCGTCAAAAAAATATATCAAGATTATTATTACTGAAATACCTGCTTCGACGACCGGCGGAGTACTCTCTGCCTCTTTGAGCTCATCCGAAGCATCATCAAAGGTTGCGTTCATGGATGGCTCGAAATCGTCGGAATCCTCTAATAAGTCAGCTAACAAGAAAACAAAAGCTACATGTCAGCAAATGACGGCACAAAAAAAAAAGGAAAAAAAGAAGCCAAAGAAATCATACCAGGTGAAGGTTCTGGAACCACTCCAGAATCCCTGGGCTCTTCCTCATATGCCACGACTGGATCCGTCATTGCCTCATCGGCCGGAACCTCGGGCATCACCAGGTCATCGTCCTCTGCCAAAAGAAAGAATGCAGCAAAAAACAAAAAAATCTCTTACAAGAGAAAAGAAGAAACAAAAGGAAGAAGGAGAATCATACCAGCTGTCTCCTCTTCTTTGCTCCTCTTCTCTGGAGGCTCGTCAGCATCCTCAGACACCTCCTCAGCAATGGTGAGAGAAACTTCAATATCAGAAGGACTATCGTGCCGTCTCATGTTTCGGCGTTGTCCTCTATTCCTTTTGCTACGGCAGGTCAATCTGCTCGACGATCCTGCCCCACTATCAACAACAGGCCTCTCACAAGAGTCCTCACTGGATGGTCTACTTTTCTCAGTAGACTCCATGGAAGCCTTCGTATGCTCTGCCTGAATCATAGCATCGATCTCGGCCTCCTCCTCTTCCAGCTGTCTCAAGACCTCACCAGGAATCCCTTGTGCAGCTCCTGATCTGATGACGTCCTGCTCATTGAGAAAGCCTATCTTATGCTTCTCTCTAGAAAGGAAGGCCAATACTTCCTCCCGACGGACACCATCTGATTTGCCAAGACCCTTCCCAGGAGATTGCTTGACATCGAGCTCTTTCTTGGAAAGCCCCCGGTACACTGAAAAGCTCTCTACGAACCACTTCGTGAAGCCAGCAGTCCGGAAAGTGGGCAGCTCAGGATAGGAAATCATGGCAGTAGTGTCCTCGGCGCTATAAAAAGCCCATGCATTTCTCTCATCTTGCAAACCTCCAAAACGCTTCACCATGCTCGAAGGCGCTCCAACAACGCCTTGAGAGAAGCCAAGCTGCAATGCAAAACGCGAAGGGACATACGGTTGGATATCGACGAAAAGATGTCCGCAGTACACCATCGTACCAACCCGTATGTTGAAGAGCCATCTCTTCTCCTCGTCTGTCAAAGCATAGTGTCTTCCCGACCCTGGCCTGGTCGAATCACGGAAGACACCAAAGTCAAAAGCCTTCTTCCATAAACCCGGAGAAAGCTTCACCGAAGACTGCCCAATCTCGACGTCCCTAAATCGTCGGATCCTCAAACGGGCAGATAAAAGTGATTCGGGAACGGCTGTCCCTGTAGCCAAACGAATCATAAAGGGATCTTCGTCCTGTGCAACTCCCAAACGATGGAAGCTAGGACAGTGGTATACATACCACGAATAGAAGATGTTCATGGGAAGCCCAAGCCAAACCAGGAAAGCAGCAGCCTGAAGTTCGGTACACAAATAGGAGTAAAGAGCAGGTACCAAAGCCAGCCGCTCTCCAAATGCCATCTGACAAGCTGGAAAAAAAAACAGTGCGGCCTGATGTGCATTCCATCTCCTCCAGCAAAAACAGCCTCACCCAGCCAATAAGTGAGGTAAACAGCGAGATCTCTCCGCAACGCAATGTCAGGACAAATGGCATCTGTGCTTGTGAAGAACTTTTTTAAATCTTCTCGCATAGCAGCTATCTTCTTCAAACTTGATGTTTTAACCCTAGCATCCTGGGCCATGCCATCAGAAGAATCCTCGCTGTCAAAAAAGTTGGAGCTTCAACTTCTCCAACTGCTGCATCTAACTTTCGAGCCCTCCTTCTCCTTCAAAAAATCATAGAAGGCAATGAGCTGAAAGTATACAAGCCTAAACCCCTCGACTGCTCCTCAAGGACGCTGTCAATAGGCATAAACTCCTCATAGAATTTGCCGAGGATAGGCAATCCGGTGATGGCGCTCAGTTCCTTCAAAGAAAAATCAATCTCACCATTCGTTACAATGAAGGTGTTGGTTTGTGAAAGGAATGACTCCAGCATGGCCATGAAAGCCTCATCGGAGAAAATGACGGTTTGTCGAAAAGCGCAAACCGCATCAAAAATCTCGGCCTCCCGCAGAACGGCCTCGCCAATCCTTAGGGTGTGATCAGTCCATGACTCCCAGCTCGAGTCAGCACTGAAACGGCCACGAAGTCAAAAAGGCTTCACCCAATTGCTGTCGTCACCCCGAGAAACACCAAGGCCCACCGGTCTCAAGTCAACCGATGGATGATCAGAACCTTGGTAGCCACTAGCTGGCATCAACATGTCCATATGGATAGGCGGCTTCTCTGCAAAACCGGAAAGACCGCCAACAAAAATCCCGGTCTTGATCACACTGGTCCTCTTCACCCAGCTCGGAGGATCTTCCCTCTTAGGGCACGTGGGAGAAAGGGTCAGGATCGAGATGGTCAGATCGAAAGTCAACCGGGTGAAAATAGTTCTCTCCTCACCATCTGTTGTATAAGAGAACTGAAAACATCTCCTTTGGTATGTCAAGTCGTCGGGGACTTCATCACCGAAGAAGAAGGTAGGCTTGAGCACAACGCTCTGATCGTCTGTAACCCAAGGACGGCTGCTTACCATGATCTTATAGAATTCCTCATCTTTGAGAGCGATCAATCGCTGTCTCATCTCATCACGATTCAGGGAATCGCACTCTTCCAAGTTCTCCTCCACGAACTGGACCTTTTCCCAAGCCTGCTGAACAGCCGCATTGGAAGATCTAACAGACCGACGAGGTGCGTCAGTAACAGGACCTTTACCCTTGTTCGTTCTAGAAGAACTACCTGTAAAAGATGGAAGAGAAAAGATCAATCAACATCAAAATGACAGAATTCTGCTACAAAAATCCTAGCAAAATTTTGACATGGTTCCAGGGCAATTCCAAAGAAAAGGAAAATACTCCGAAAAGGACAGGAAGCCTGAAGATGAGCTCAACATCGCTGCGAGCTCATATTCAGTGGAGAATTCTCAAAGAAGGTTCGAACTCAACATCGCTACGAGAACGAGCCAATCTCATCAAACTTCCGCAAAATCTGGAAAAGAGCTCAACATTGCTGCGAGCTTCAGAATCCAAAAATTGCAAACTTCCTCAAAATCTAGCAAGACCGAGAAAGAGCTCAACATCACTGCGAGCTCAAAATCCCGATACTTGTAAAAGATTTTCAGGTATGCATCATCATACTTCCAAATCCATTTACCAAAACTCATGCATAAAAAAAAATATATCATCATGCATTAGATACTAGGAAAACCTTGACCAAAGTTTGACCAATTCCAACCCAATTTGGTCAAAACCAATCAAACTTTGTCCAAGTCAAAAATCATGTTGGCTTGACCTAGAGACTCTAGCCTTCTATCTTGATGCATCAAAAAAAAAATTGCATACATATTGAAATTGCATAGCCTCATTATCATGGTGAGCTTCAAAATCCAAAAATTGCAAACTTCCTCAAAATCCAGCAAGACCGAGAAAGAGCTCAACATCGCTGCGAGCTCAAAATCCCGATACTTGCAAAAGATTTTCAGGTATGCATCATCGTACTTCCAAATCCATTTACCAAAACTCATGCATAAAAAAAATATATCATCATGCATTAGATGCTAGGAAAGCCTTGACCAAAGTTTGACCAATTCCAACCCAATTTGGTCAAAACCAATAAAACTTTGTCCAAGTCAAAAATCATGTTGGCTTGACCTAGAGACTCTAGCCTTCTATCTTGATGCATCAAAAAAAAAAATTGCATACATATTGAAATTGCATAGCCTCATTATCTTGGTGAGCAAACAAGGAAAAAGAAAAAGAAAGAGAGAAAAAAAAAATCTCAGAAAAAAAAAATTTTCTGGCCCACAGGCCGTGGCCCACTGCCACGTGACAGTACGGCCAGGTCCGTACGGACCTGTCCGTACAGCCTAAAAAAAAAAAAAAAGACGCTGAAACGAAAAAAAAAAAAAAAAAACAGAAATCAGCATGAAATAAAAAAAACAGAAAAAAAAAGAAAGCACGCGATGAAAAAAAAAAAAGAGAAAACCGTGAAAAGAAGAGAAAAAAGAGGAGAAGAAGCACGAAAAAAAAAGAAAAAAGAGAAAAATGTGCTTGAAAAAAAAAAAGAAGAAGAGAAGAAAAATGAAGAAGCTACTTCTACAATGGAAATTCTTGAGGAGGAAGAAAACTTACTTGAAGCCATTGATGGAGAAGAAGAAGAAAAGCCTGGAGATCTTTGAAGAAGAGAAAGCACTTCTTATCTTGAAGAGCACTCTTGAAGATTTCTTGCAAAAAGAAAGAAATTGAGCAAAAGCACCAACCATCTTGCATTTATAGAAGGGAGCAAGCCAAAAGAGGAAACAAGGAGAAAGAAATGAGGTAAGTGCTAAAATTTAGCTACTTTACCAAAAAGAAAGATATTTTGAGAGAATCTTTCCACAAAAAGAAAACTTGAGAAATTCTCTCCAAGTAAAGATATTTTTAGATATTCTCTACACAAAAGAGATATTTTTAGATATTATTTACAAAAATGACACTATATGAGATCTAGGCCATCTCCAAAGCCTAAGGTCCAATGGGTTAGCCCATATGAGCCAGATTTGACCACCTAGGCACTAAAAGTGGCTTTTAGTAAAAATATTCCTCTTACAAAGAGCAAAAAAAAAAAAAAAAAAAAAAAGTGAAAAAGAGCAAAAAAGGTCCCATGCCTCTTTTGAGTTGATGGGACCATTCAAAAAAAAAAACCAGAGAGAAAAGAAAGTCTCATAACTTTCCAAAAACCAAACCATCCAACCTCATGAACCAAATTGAGCCAAAATCTTGAAATTGACATTTCACAAAATCAAATTCCGGTCCCCTAACTCGCCACATACAGCTTGTTAGGTCACAAGACCAAAACCAAAATCAAAATCCAAACCAAACCCAAAACAAAAAACCCCAAATCTGACCCCCCCAACCTGCCACATACAGCTTGTTGGGTCACAAGGTCAAAATAAAAAATCAAACCCCGACCCCCTAACTTGCCACATACAGCTTGTTAGGTCACAAGGTCAAAAACCAAAATCCAAAACCCGAAATCCAAACGCCCCATGTCATTTTCAAAACTTTGCCTTGAGATGGTACGTGATCCCTCTCACTACCATAAAATTCCCCTGGAAACTCAGAAGGCTATTCAAAAAAAAAACAAAAAAAAAATGCTCAAGACTCTTGGTTAAGTTGGAATTTCTCCTCCAAGTTTCTCTTCGAGGCAAATCGACTTCAAAAAGCTACTCGTCACTGTACCTCGAGGGGGCATTTGTTGACACAAAAAAAGTCACTACGTCTCCTCAACATCAAGAAGCCTCCTGAAGCTGCATCCTGCTACAAAACAGGCAAGGCTACTTCAAGCATCAGATTTTGTCAGAATCAGACAGAAACTGAAAGATCCTTCAAGACAGCCAAAAGAGGGGTACACCTGAGGTTTCGGACCATTCCCACATCGTTTGGCCTAACTTCACTGCTCCGATAGCTAAACAAGCGCTCCCAGCGGTGACATCATCAAAGACGCCAAAACTTTGATCAGAGCCTACGGATGACTCCAGAATGTCTCCAAAGGGCTCCATGCCAAATTTCAAGTCAAATCGACAATGTTTGACCCTCCATCAACGCTCGAGCAGCAAAATCAAGCTTCCCGGCGGTGGGAACCACAAAAGCCATCACTCATCAAACAAAATACGTGAGTGGCTTCAACATGCCTCCAAAAGGCTGCACGTCGAATTTCAAGTCATTCCGACAACGTTTGACCAGGTTTCGATGCTCCGAGAGAAAATCAAAACTACCGGCGGCAGAGCATCCCGGGACCATGACATCCAAAATGGAGCTAATGGAACGTCTCAAAATGACTCCAATAGGCTCCCTCTCAAATTTCAGGTCAATCGGACATCGTTTGACCACATATCAAAGCTCGACATTTTCCCCGCGGCAAAATCAAGTGAAGCATCGATGGGACCCCAAACGGCTTCAAAACTCAAATAAAATCCCATGGTTGGTCCTATCCACTGCTCAAGAAGCTTCACCTCAATTTTCAGGTCATTCCGACATCGTTTGACCTAGTTTCAACTCTTGACGGAAAATCGGCTACAAAGTCTTCGACTTTCCCGAAAAATGGGAAACTTTGTGCTCCGATTTCGCGCGGGTTCTCGTCAAGTTTTCTCCAAGAAAAATAAGTCAATAATTGAGGAAATATGTCAAGAAAAATACAGAAGAAAAAAGGCACGAAAAAGATGCAAAATCGACCGAAAACGAAGCTCGGCGACCAAAGGGCAAAAAACCCTAAGGTCACCGACGACCCTGGCCCAAGGTCACTGGCGACCCTGGCCCAGGGTCACCGGATTTTGCACCAAATTGATTGTTTTTCGATCCTTTTCACGTTTCGAGTGTTCCTGCCTCTGTGATTTTCTCAAAATCCAATGTTTGATGCTTGAAAACGACTGATCTTCGTCGACATTTCGGATCCGCCGTCAAAAGCATGAAATCATCACCGATCGCCTCAAGATCGCCAACCGGCTAACCAAGAAAGTGCACTTTCTGTCCGACCGATCGTGAAATCGATAAGACAGATGTCACTAGCCCACCAACATCAATCAATGTCTGAGATTGCACTGCAATCCGACATCAAACAATGTGTGGATCCACCTGTGATGATCGCAAGAAGAATCTCAAAAGGCGCAGCGCGGCCCGCGACTCTTCACATGCCTGGGAGACCACTTAATGACGTTAATTGACCCGTTTATGACAACTTAAGGCAGTCATTAACTCATTATTTTGGACGGCCCAATCAGATTCAAGCATTTGGGAGTTACAAATCCAAGCAATCAGGGCATTAAACCCATGAAACTCCCATCATCATGAAGCTTAAAGGGAATTAAATGCCCACTACCTTCATCGGCCAATCACAAGCCATGAAAAAGGAGTTACAAAATCAACTTGTAACTCCTCATCAATTCTTTCATCATGGCCATCAATGCCAATAAACACCTCATGCCTACCAAAAGCCTATAAAAGGAGGTCCATTCCAAGAAGAATGCATGATGAAAATAGATCCCAAGTGCAAGCTCTAAAAATCCAGAAAATCCAAGAGAGAGACGAAGTCCTGCTACTTTGCTCCCGGAAGCACCACAAGGTGATCAACAACCCTTGGGGGGCCACCCCCCCCCCCCCCCCCCCCCCCCCAAGGTCACCTCCTTCTTCAACATGGCCTAAACGCGGCTTTTCAGCCCATTTACTCTGTTTTTCATTGGATATAGGACCTAATCTTGGTCCTTGTCCTTTAAAAAACCGAGGTTAGGAGCCAAGCCAAAGAATCAAAGCATCACATGTTCTCATTTGAAGGACGATGGCGAGGCCCATACATGACTTGCTACCGTCGATCTCAACGTGTCCCCACAATCTCCTGAGAAGTTAGATCCATTTTCTTACTTTTCTATTGTAGTTTGTATTTCCTAAAGAGACAAAAGAAATCACAATTCTTGTCTTTCACATTTGATCAGTTTTGCAAAATCGCCTTTTACGGCAAACAAACAAAAACGCCTCCTACGACATTCTAAAAAAACAAACTTGTCTCTTTTCTTAATATTAATGCAATTTGAAAAGTTAGAAAAAAGGATTGATTTCCTTTCCACTTGTGAAGGTGGAAGCTGGGAGAACTCCTCGAAGCTTCCATGGAAGCCGAAATGGTGATCAAAGACCTCAACAGTCAGAAATCATCAAAGAAAGAGCCGACTGCTGTTACAACCTCAAAACCAAAGAAAAAGGAGGTCCTCAATGTGCAGACTAAATCAGCTCCTCAGCAGCCAAAGAAACCTGAAAACAAAACTGCAGGTAAAAGGCCTGAACTCTCTGATGCCTTCAAAGAACGTGTAGAAAAGAAATATCCGTTCGATGAAGATGTTGAAGAAATCTTTGAGGCTCTCCCTGCAAATGGCAAACTCATTTTGCCAGAGCCCAAAAGATCGGGAGATGTTGGCAAAACCAATGATCCCCGATACTGTCCATACCATCAGATGATCTCACATCCTCTCAATCAATGCTTCGTTGTGAGAGAGAATATCAATGAGATGTGGAAAAACGGAGTCATAACTTTCGACAAAAACTACGGCTCCACTTCTGTCAACATGGTGTCATGTCGACAAATTTCAAAATCATCGAAGAAGAAGAACACTACTTCATTCAAGGTGATGAAAATGGCTCAAGCGTCCCAAGAGTTGGTTCCCTATCCAACACCAGATGGACAACCTATATGGGTGCATCCGGATCTCCTAGATGATCAAAATTGGGAGATCGTCAAAACAAAGCCGACCGCTCGGCAGTGAAGGCAAGCCAAGTGACAACTCCGCAAGCTCAAACAGCAGTAGAAGTCTCAACCAAAACAAGAAGTCCTTCAAAAAGCAGAAACTTCTTCCACGGCTTCACTTGGGACGACGGAAGAATCTCTTCCCAAAACCTCCAAGGCGGTAAGAAAATTCACTCTTGATAATTTCATACCACCTCAACAAAAAAATGAAAATGCACAGGGGGCATCATACTCCTGCAATTCGGTAGTTGAATTCCCTATGGATGGATACGAGTCCAATGACACTGCCAGTGATATCGATGAGTGGGAAGAATCCCTTGAAACAGGAGAATACCTCTCCGACGATGAATGGATTCCCGTGTCTCATCTTATGCTAGTAATCTGGTATAACCCATTGCAGCCACAAGGATCTTGGTCTGATGATGAAGAAGACCAGGACCCTATTCAAGAAAACGTTGTTGATCCAGCACCAGCAAATGCTTCAGTGGAACCCAACATGGGCGAACCACAAGGAGCAAATGACGAAGAAGATTTGGCTCTCATGCCTGATCTTGAAGAATATGCAAGAATCTTGCAACATCTTGCCATAGAGCAAGAGCAGGATCGCATCAATCTTCATCATGATCCAGAACTGGAAGTCCCTGAAAATCAACGGGAACTCCCTCCCTCAACTCCTGAAAATGTAGAAAACAGTTGGATCGATGATCCTCTTACATCTGAGGATGAGTCCGATTCCCAACAGTCTACACTGGGGGCATCTCCTGTCAGGATAACCTGCAATGCAATAGCTCAAGTCGACAGTGCCTCTGAAGCTTCCGAAGACACGTACTCCCCAATCGGTAGCATATCTTCCAGAGCTACATCCTCTCAGGTGACTTCCACTGAGATAACATCCTCTCAGCCCTCGTCTCCTGAAGCTGTGACATCAGTGCTCAAGCCTCTCCCAATTGATCATCTTAAAGAAACTTCTGCCAATGAAATCTTCTTCAATGAAAACTCAGTCAATTGGTCCCAGATACCCGATCTCACGGGCGATGTCTGGGCTAATAAAGAAAAGTTGCCGGCTGCTGTTCAGGACTTCTTCTCGGAAATTGCTCCGTGCAACACAATTACTGAAGACACCAATGCTGTTACAGATACGTCTTCAGCAAAGGATCAACCCCTTGATCCTGAGAACGATCTTCCAAAAGAAGACCCTTCTCTAGAGGCTCTTGAAGTTGGTAGAGATACCCGTTCTGGCCGGGATTACCACAAAAATTACAATCAACCCTCTTCTTCTTATGTAAATCCTTCGGGAAATCAAGTTGTAAGCGCCCCAAGTGGCAATAATAATGAAAATGCAGGCCCGAAGGAGGCTTTCAAGTACGACTTGATTGAGCACTTCAAACACATACCTGCACGTCTGCACATCCTTGACTTATTACGAATGTCTCCACAAACTCGTGATAGTCTCATTTCAGAATTACAAAAATTGAATACGGATGTCGACAAACACGCCCCACAAGTCCTACAAATTGAAATGGACTACAGGGTCAAAAAATCAAATACACCCCCAAATGGAGAAAAGAAGAAAACTGAAGGATCAAGCAATGAATGCCTCTTGGTACAAAAAGCAGCAAGTGCAACAATTGCCTTCGACAAGGATGACCTCCTGCTAGGCGAGACAAAGCACAACCGACCCTTATACTTTACGGGTACGTCAAAGAAATGCCAGTACACAGAGTTCAGATCGATCCAGGTTCTGCACTCAACCTTATTTCTACTTAGGCACTCGAAGAGCTGGGCATCCCACCTAGCAAGCTGAGTCACACGTCTGTATCCATCTTCGAATATTTCGGCAGCGCTCAAACCTATCGGCAAAACCAGGTTCAAATTGCAAATTGGTGATCTTATTTTTGAAGTCATTGTGTATGCAATAAGGACCCCTTCATGCTACAATATACTCCTTGGACGCCCCTGGATACATGACAATGGTGTCGTCCCTTCAACTCTACATCAGTGCATCAAGTTCGTTGGCAACGATGGCTTGATACATCGAGTGTTTACAGACAAAACCCCTTCAAAGGCAGAGATGTCCATTTTGCAGATGCTCAGATGTATAAAGATGGAAAAGAAGAACAGGAGAAAGAAACAATATACTTTGCCGACAGTCTCCAGAAAGATAAAGGCAAGTCTCTTCAGCAATCACCGGAGGTAAACAAACCCTCCACCAAACTCGAAGTAAGCGGTCAAGCTCCCTTTGTTGTCTCCTTCAAATCTCCAAAGCCTTTGGTAATCACTAACAAAGTAAAGAAGACAACAAAAGATTGAGGGCAAGTTCACTGTCTCCTTTGTGTCTATTATGCATGACACAGACTCGGAGTTAGAGTCAGAAGATGACACAGCATCAAGTCAAGCTGATCCTCAGTAAGATCAGCCCACTCTCACTCCATTGGAGACACTTGCAGACATAGAAGACCCTACGTCTGCTTCCTTTGTTATTCCGGCAACTTTGCCAGAAGAAAAATCAATCTTCTTCCATAGATCGGGAGCATCTCCACTGAACTCTCTGCTTGAACCTTTCCAAAACGAAGGTATGCCTCAGCTATCCCTGTATAGTCCAATGGCACAAGCTATCATGAAGAAAATGGGCTACGACGCTCAAAATCCCACTGGTTTGGGAGGTGGCCGTGGTATTCTCACACCATTGGAACCCACCCTGACCAAAAGTCAACCAGAAGATTGGAAAATCCACCTTCACAAAGGCAAGTCTTCATATGGTTGGGGTATGATCCCACCACTCCTATGAGACAGTTGACACTATGGCTACAAAGTCGCTTTATTGACCAAGCCTCAACATCTCATAAAGACATTGATATCCCTGGATATCTCTTTGAGGAGTCACTCGTCAAAAATCCAGAAAGCTCCTCCAATTGGTATAATTTCTCTGATGATAAAGAGGAATTGCCCGAAGACACAGACGAGCGGTTCTCTGTCCCAGAAGAATCATCGTCTCCAAAAGAAGTACCCTACTTCAACCCAGTTCCAGCAGATGATTGGGACCATCTCATTCCAAGCCTTGAGAAGGACACTGATCAAGAAGATCTATGGACAGAAACAGAGCCTCAGTCTGAAAATGCCTTTGGCACTCCAGAAGGTCTTGTTGAGTTGGAAGCTTCCGAAAATATTGTGGAGGAACCACCTTCAAACCTTCCAACAGAAGACCCTGTTCAAAAGATAGACTTGGGAACACCTGATAACCCACGTCCTGTATTCATAAGCAAGAATATAAAGGATGATCAGTTACCTGAGTATATCTCTTTTCTTTGCGAGTTCGTTGATTGCTTTGCATGGTCTTATGCCGAAATGCCTGGCTTGGATCCCCAAGTAACAGTCCACAAGCTCAACTTGCAAAAAGAAATCAAGCCTATCAAACAAGGCCAAAGAAGATTCCGTCCCGACGTGATGGACAAAATTGAACAAGAAGTTCAGAAACTCAAAAACGTTGGCTTCATCCGCGAGGAACAGCATCCTGAATAGTTAGCTAACATCGTCCATGTGACAAAGAAAAATGGGCAGATAAGGGTCTGTATTGACTACAAAAACCTGAATAATGCATGTCTAAAAATGAATTCCCTCTCCCTATACCAGAGGTGATGATTGACAACACCTATGGTTCAAGCGAATGACATTCATGGATGGATTCTCTTGCTACAATCAGATAAAGATGCATCCTGAAGATGAAAGGCATACGTCATTTCACACACCATTTGGCTTGTATTGCTACACTGTCATGCCATTTGGTCTAAAAAATGCAGGTGCAACATATCAGAGGGCTATGATGAAAATATTCCAAGATATACAGCACAAGACGGTTGAATGCTATGTTGACGACCTCGCCATCAAAAGCAGAAAAAAAGAAGACCATCTCGATGATCTTCGAGAAGTCTTCCTCCGACTTCGCAAACACAAATTGCGGATGAATCCACTAAAGTGCTTCTTCGGTGTCTCATCGGGTAAGTTTCTCGGATTCATAGTATGGAAAGCTGGAATAAAACTTGACCCTACCAAAGTCAAGGCTATCCTGGAAATGCCATCTCCAAGAACTCTAAGAGAATTAAAAGGGCTTCAAGGAAGGTTGGCCAACATTCGACGGTTCATCTCCAATCTATCAGGGAAATGCCGTCCATTCTTCTCTCGCTTGATGAAGAAAGGCGTAGACTTTGTCTGTGATACTGAATGTGAAAGTGCATTTCAAGACATCAAAGCATATCTCACCAAACCTCCAGTGCTGGCTGCCCCCACAACTGGAAAACCATTTATCTTGTACACAAGAGCTCTCGACCACTCTTTGGGTGCTCTGCTCACACAAGAAAACGACGACGGAAAAGAAGCTGCTCTATATTACCTTAGCTGATCGTTGGTAGGTGCAGAGCATCGCTACTCCCCAGTCGAAAAAGAATGCCTTGCAGTAATGTTCGCTGTACAAAAGCTGCGTCACTATCTGCTGTCGAATACAATCTTCCTGATTTCTAGGATCAACCTCTTAAAGGTCCTTGTCACAAAAGCAGGTTCTCTCAATGCCCGACTGGCAAAATGGTCCATTCTTCTATCACAGTTTGATATTAAGTATGTACCAAAAAAAGCAATCAAACGCTAAGCTCTGGCAGACTTCCTCGCAGAGCATCCATTGCCTAAAGATTCTCCACTCAGGGATGATCTCCCAGACGAATTTGTCTACAATGTGGAAACTTCCTTATCAAATGCTTCCTGGGATATTTACTTTGACGGTGAAACCAGGACAAATGAAAAAGGAAAGCAAATATCGGGAATCGGCATCCTCTTTGTCAGCCCCGACAAATACATGATTCCACACGCCTTCTCGCTACTGGAACCATGTTCAAACAATGCAGCTGAGTACCAAGCCCTGATTGTAGGATTGGAACTCGCCCTCGAATCCGGCATCACCATGTTCGAAGCTTTTGGGGCTCTCAACTAATCGTCAACCAAATGAATCAGAAATATGAGGTCAGGAAGCCTGATCTGCTACCTTACTACAACAAGGCACAGTCGCTTCGACAAAAATTCAACATCTGTCACATCACCCACATCCTCAGAGGTGAAAACATCCGTGCAGATGCCCTAGCTAGACTCGCCGCATCCATGGCAATCCAAGAAGGGGAAAACATGCAAGTCACAGTGTGTCAAAGAAGGATTCTCCCTCCTCTTAACACACCAAGCAATTACTGAATGCCACCAAGTGGTTGGAAGTCGGATGTCCATCCTCAAACCTCCGATTGGCGACTGGAGAGATCCGTTCATTGATTACATCATGTTCGGAATCCTACCTGAAGATCTAAAAGATCGGGTAAGCATCCAAAGACGAGCCCCGAACTTTCATTTGGATATACCTTCAAAAGCACTTTACAGAAAATCATTCAACGGAGTACTCCTATGTTGCTTGTCACAACAAGAGGCTGAGGAAACTCTCAAAGAAGTGCATGCTGGTCTTTGTGGAGCCCATCAAGCTGGTCCTAAGCTCTACAACCAGATAAAAAGGCTAGGCTATTATTGGCCTACCATGGTAGCTGATGCAATGCAATTTGCCAAGTGCTGCCAAAAATGTCAGATTCATGGAGATTATGTCCACATGCCTCCAGAATGGCTATATCCAACAGCAATCTCATGGCCTTTCGAAGCCTGGGGTATGGACATCATAGGTCCTATTTCTCCCCCATCAAGCAAAGGTCATCGCTTCATCTTCACCGCTACGGATTATTTCTCCAAGTGGTCAGAAGCATTTGTGCTCAGCGAAATGAAGACTTCATCAGTCCTTCAGTTCTTGCGCACCAACATTATTTGTCGCTTCGGCATACCTAAAAGATTCGTCCATGATAACGGACCACAATTCCGGGATCACAGGTTATACAGGTTTTGCGACAAGTACAAAATCCAAAGTTGTCCTTCGACTCCATATAATCCAGCAGCGAACGGACTAGCAGAAGCCTTCAACAAGACACTCTGCAAAATTCTAGAGAAAATGGTCTCTAGTCACAAAAGAGACTGGGGCGACAAACTACCAGAAGCTTTGTGTGCCTATCGAACCACCGTTCAAGGACCAACCCATAGCACACCATTCTCTTTGGTCTATGGATGCGAAGCTGTTGTCCCTTTGGAAGTACAAATTCCTTCCTTAAGGGTATCTTTGCAAAATGACATGACGCAAGAAAGCAATGTCAAATTGAGACTCCAAGAGCTGGATAATCTCGATGAAAGACGACTTGAAGCTCTACAAAGCATTGAGTTGTACCAAGCACGCATGGCAGGATCTTTCGACAAGAAGGTCAGGCAACGCGCCTACAAAAAGGGTGACTTGGTTCTTGCAGTAAAAAGACCCATAGTCTTTGCCCACAAATCCAAAGGCAAATTTGAACCAAAATGAGAGGGACCCTTCGTCATCGACAAAGTCTTCTCCAACGGTGCATACGCTCTTCTAAACATGGAAGGAGACAGATGTATGCTACCCATCAATGACAAGTTCTTGAAGCGGTACTACCCTTAAAGACTTCCTCAAACGGGTCAGAGCGATATCTACACAGCCAAAGCCTATTTCCAAGGTACTTGCTCGTCAAACCCACCCCTTTTGAAATTTTCATCTTTATGTTGAAGTTTCCAAAAAAACAATCTCTCAAAACAATGCTCACTTTCATCGTTTCATTGTTCAAAAAAAAAAAAAAAAACCAAAATCCAAAATCCAGGTTTAGGAGCCTCCTATAAGACTTAACCAAAATTTCGATCATTGAACCCAAAATTCATGGTTTGAAACAAAAACCAGGACTCAGGAATTTTTACCCTAGTCCGCCTCGGCTTTTACAACCAAAATGGTTTAAGTCAAAATTTATGACCCTCGTGTCTCTAAACAAAAAAAAGAAATGTTTTTTTTTACCGCGGGGAAGCGACATTCAGTCGATACTCGCAAAACCCAAAAATCGCAAGGAAGCGAACCCCATTCGATACTTGCAAAATCTCAAATCGTGGAGAAGCTACATACCAGTTGATATCCACAACCCAAATTTTAAAAATCGTGGAAAAGTAACATACCAGTTGATATGCACAACCCAAATTTCAAAAAATCGTGGAAAAGCAACATACCAGTTGATATCCACAACCCAAATTTCAAAAATCGTGGAGAAGCAACATGCCAGTTGATATCCACAACCCAAATTTTAAAAATCGTGGAGAAGCAACATACCAGTTGATATCCACAACCTAAATTTCAAAAAATGATGGATAAGCAACATACCAGTTGATATCCACAACCCAAATTTCAAAAATCGTGGAGAAGCAACATACCAGTTGATATCCACAACCAAAATTTCAAATGGTTCGAGAAAACCTCAAATTTCAAAAATCGCGGGGAAACGACACTAAGTCAGTACCCGCAAAACCAAAAGTTTTGGGAAAAGCAGGGAAGCGACGCTTAGTCGATACTTGTACCCTAATTCGCGAGGAAGCGACATTCTATCGATACTAGCAAAACCCAGCCAGCGAGGAAGTGACATTCCATCAATATCGCAAACCGAATGAGCAAGGAACTGACATTCCATCGATACTTGCAAGACCATTCAGTGGGGAGGCGACATTTAGTCGATACCTGCATTTTGAAAACCAAATCGGCTATAAACGCCAAAAATCGGCTATAAACGCCAAAATCCGGCTATAAACGCCAAATTCGGCTATAAATGCCAAAACAAAAAAAAATCCGGTTATAAATGCCAAATTCGGCTATAAATGCCAAAATAAAAAAGATTCGGCTATAAACGCCAAAATCGGCCTTCATGCCAACAAAACAAAACTTGGTTTTCAAAAATCTGGCTTCCATGCCAAAACAAAACAAACAACAAAAAAAAAATCGGCTATAAACGCCAAAAACCCGGCTATAAACGCCAAAAGTCGGCTATAAATGCCAAAATCGGCTTTCATGCCATACAAAAACTTTGGCTCTCACGCCACAAATAAAACAAAACTCGGCTATAAACGCCAAAATTCGGCTATAAACGCCAAAATCGGCTTTCATGCCATCTTAAAATTCGACTCCTATGCCATTCCAAAAATCGGCTTTCACGCCATCCAAAAACCTTGGCTCTCATGCCACAAACAAAATTTTTGCTTTCATGCCACAAACAAAAACTTTGGCTTTCATGCTACAAAAAAAAAAAAAAACAACTTTGGCTCTAATGCCATCTCAAAATTATTGGCTCCCATGCCGCAAAATAAATTTTGGCTCTTACGCCATAAAATTAGGCCTTCATGCCATCCAAAATTTGGTTTTCAAGCCATCAAAAACCAGGCTTTTTGCCGCAAAATTGGTTTTCATGCTAAAACAACTCTTTGACAAAAGATTTTCACAAAATGAAAACCTTTTGATCAAATTTGTTTTCATCAAAAAAATGATTTAAGTGAAAGGAAGGGGATACAAAAATATAGTACCAAAATTGTTTATACATGTAGGTACCAAAAAAAAAGAGAAGAAGAAAAGAGTTTGTTACAACTTAGGAGCTCAATCCAACATGGTCTTCAACCAAAGATTCAACTCCTCAAGCAGACCCTTCGCCTTAACTTCCAAAGTTTTTAGGCCACGCTTCTTCAGAATGACCCCATAAAACGCGGCCGAATGCTGCGATCCATCTGCAGCACAAGGAAGTTCTTCCCAGAGGACTTGCCACTACTCATACTCCTGAGTCTTCCTCCGGACATTACCTTCAGCTTCCTCAACCTGGCGAATGAGAGTCCCCTCCTTCTCCCAAGCCTGCTGAATGGCCGCATTGGAAGATCTAGCAGATCGACGAGGTGCGTCAGTAACAGGACCTTTACCTTTGTTCGATCTGGAAGAACTACTTGCAAAAGATGGAAGAGAAAAGATCAATCAACATCAAAATGACAGAATTCTGCTACAAAAATCCTAGCAAAATTTTGACATGGTTCCGGGACAATTCCAAAGAAAAGGAAAATACTCCGAAAAAGACAGGAAGTCTGAAGAGGAGCTCAACATCGCTGCGAGCTCATAGTCAGTGGAGAATTTTCAAAGAAGGTTCGAACTCAACATCGCTGCGAGAACGAGCCAATCTCATCAAACTTCCGCAAAATCTGGAAAAAAGCTCAACATTGCTGCGAGCTTCAGAATCCAAAAATTGCAAAGTTCCTCAAAATCCAGGAAGACCGAGAAAGAGCTCAACATCGCTGCGAGCTCAAAATCCCAATACTTGCAAAAGATCTTCAGGTATGCATCATCATACTTCCCAATTTATTTACAAAAATCATGCATCAAAGAGTATCATCATGCATTAGATGCTGGGAAAACCTTGACCAAAGTTTGACCAATTCCAACCCAATTTGGTCAAAACCTATCAAACTTTGTCCAAGTCAAAAATCATGTTGGCTTGACCTAGAAACCCTAGCCTTCTATCTTGATGCATCAAAAAAAAAAATGCATACATATTGAAATTGCATAGCCTCATTATCATGGTGAGCAAACAAAGAAAAGAAAAAAAATCTCAGCAAAAAAAAAATTTGCTGGCCCACAGACTGTGGCCCACTGCCACATGGCAGGCCGTCCGTACAGCCAAGAAGAACAAAAAAAAAAAAAAACAGAAACAAAAAAAAAAAAAAAAAAACGCTGACAAAAAAAAAACCATCAGCGTGAAAAAAAAGGGAAAAATCGCTAACAAAAAAAAAAAGAAGTCAGCGTGTGGAAAAAAATATATATACACGATAAAAAAAAAGGGAAAACCGTGAAAAGAAGAGAAAAAGAAAAAAAAAAAAAAAAAAAGAAGCACGAAAAAAAAAAAAGGAAAACGTGCTTGAAAAAAAAGGAAAAAAAAAACAAAGAAGAAGCACGAAAAAAAAAAAGGGAAAACGTGCTTGAAAAAAAAAAGAAGAAAGAAAAGAAAAAGAAGAAGAGAAAAAAAAATGAAGAAGTTATCTTCTACAATGGAGATTCTTGTGGAGAAAGAAAAACATACTTAAAGCCATTGATGGAGAAGAAGAAGAAAAGCTTGGAGCCCTTGGAGCAAAAGCACTTCTTATCTTGGAGAGCTTTCTTGAAGATTTCTTATAAAAAAAAAAAGCAATGGAGCAAAAGAAACAACCCTCTTGCTTTTATAGAAGAGAGCAAGCCAAAAGAGGAAACAAGGAGAAAGAAAAGAGGTAAGTACTAAAATTTAGCTACTTTCCCAAAAAGAGAGATATTTTGAGAAAATCTTTCCACAAAAAGGAAACTTGAGAAATTCTCTCCAAGTAAGGATATTTTTAAATGTTCTCTACACCAAAGAGATATTTTTAGATATTCTCTACAAATATGACACCATGTGAGATCTAGGCCATCTTCAAAGCCTAAGGTCCCATGGGTTAGCCCATATGAGCCAGGTTTGACCACCTAGGCACTAAAAGCGGCTTTTAGTGAAAATATTCCTCTTACCAAGAGCAAAAAAAAAAAAAGAGCAAAAAGGTCCCATGCCTCTTTTAAGTTGATGGGACCATTCAAAAAAAAGAGAAAAGAAAGCCTCATAAGTTTCCAAAACCAAACCATCCAACCTCATGAACTAAATTGAACCAAAATCTTGAAATTGACATTTCACAAAACCAAATTCCGGTCCCCTAACTCGCCACATACAGCTTGTTAGGTCATAAGACCAAAACCAAAATCAAAATCCAAAACAAACCAAAACCTAAAACCCAAATCTGACCCTCCAACTTGCCACATACAGCTTGTTGGGTCACAAGGTCAAAATCAAAAATCAAAACCCGACCCCCTAACTTGCCACATACAGCTTGTCAGGTCACAAGGTCAAAAACCAAAATCCAAAACCCAAAATCCAAATACCCCATGTCATTTTCAAAACTTTGCCTTGAGATGGTACGTGATCCCTCTCACTACCATAAAATTCCCCTGCAAACTCAGAAGGCTATTCAAAAAAAAAATTGCTCAAGACTCTTGGTCAAGTTGGAATCTCTCCTCCAAGTTTCTCTTCGAGGCACATCGACTCCAAAAAAACTACTCGCCGCTGTACCTCGAGGGGGCATTTGTTGACACCAAAAAGGTCACTATGTCTCCTCAACATCAAGAAGCCTCCTGAAGCTGCATCCTGCTACAAAACAGGCAAGGCTACTTCAAGCATCAGATTTTGTCAGAATCAGACAGAAACTGAAAGATCCTTCAAGACAGCCAAAAGAGGGGTACACCTGAGATTTCGGGCCATTCCGACATCGTTTGGCCTAACTTCACTACTCCGATAGCTAAACAAGCGCTCCCGGCAGCGACATCATCAAAGACGCCAAAAATTTGATCAGAGCCTACGGATGACTCCAGAATGTCTCCAAAGGGCTCCATGCCAAATTTCAAGTCAAACCGACAATGTTTGACCCTCTATCAATGCTCGAGCAGCAAAATCAAGCCTCCCGGCGGCGGGAACCACAGAAGCCATCCCTCATCAAACAAAGTACATGAGTGGCATCAACATGCTTTCAAAAGGCTGCACGTCCAATTTCAGGTCATTCCGACAACGTTTGACCAGGTTTCGATGCTCCGAGAAAAAATCAAGCCTACCGGTGGCAGAGCAACCCAGGACCATGACATCCAAAACGGAGCTGATGGAACGTCTCAAAATGACTCCAATAGGATCCTCGTCAAATTTCAGGTCAATCGGACATCGTTTGACCATATATCAAAGCTCGGCATTTTCCCCGCAGCAAAATCAAGTGAAGCATCGACGGGACCCCAAACGGCTTCAAAACTCAAATAAAAGCCCATGGTTGGTCCTATCCACTACTCAAGAAGCTTCACCTCAATTTTCAGGTCATTCCGACATCGTTTGACCTAGTTTCGACTCTTGACGGAAAATCGGCTACAAAGTCTTCGGCTTTCCCGAAAAATGGGAAACTTTGTGCTCCGATTTCGCATGGGTTCTCGTCAAGTTTTCTCCAAGAAAATCAAGTCAATAATTGAGGAAAAGTGTCAAGAAAAATACAGAAGAAAGAAGGAACGAAAAAGACGGAAAAACGGCTGAAAACGACGCTCGGCGACCAAACGGGCCAAAACCCTAAAGACGCCGGCGACCCTAGGTGCATGGTCGCCCGGCGACCCTGCAAATCCGGGTCGCCGGATTTTGCACCAAAATGCCCGATTTTCGATCCTTTTTGCGTTTCAGGTGTTCCTGCCTCTGTGATTTTCTGAAAATCCAATGTTTGATGCTTGAAAACGACTGATCTTCGTCGACATCTCGAATCCGCCGTCAAAAGCATGAAATCCTCACCGATCCTTCCAAGATCGCCAACCGGCTGACCAAGAAAGTGCACTTTCTGTCCGACCGATCGTGAAATCGACAAGACAGATGTCACCGGCCCACCAACATCAACCAATGTCTGCAATTGCATCGCAATCCGACATCAAACAATGCGTAGATCCACCTGTGATGATAGCAAGAAGAATCTCAAAAGACGCGGCGCGGCCCGCGATTCTTCACATGCCTTGGCGACCACTTAATGTCGTTAATTGACCCATTAAAGCGATCATTAACTCATTATTTTGGACGGCCCAATCAGATTCAAGCATTTGGGAGTTACAAATCCAAGCAATCATGGCATTAAACCCATGAAACTCCCATCATCATCAAGCTTAAAGGGAATTAAAAGCCCACTACCTTCATCGGCCAATCACAAGCCATGAAAAAGGAGTTACAAAATCAACTTGTAACTCCTCATCAATGCTCTCATCATGGCTATCAATGCCCATAACCACCCCATGGCTACCAAAAGCCTATAAAAGGAGATCCATTTCCAAGAGAGAGAGGAGCATCGACATCTATCGACTTGAAATTCTACACTTCTCCCAAAGAAATCCAGACGAAGTCCTGCTGCTCTGCTACAAAGAATACCACAAGGTGATCAACGTCCCTTGCCCCTCCCCCCCAAAGGTCACCTCCTTCTCCAACATGGCCTAAACGCGGTTTTTCAGCCCGTTTACTCGGTTTTTCATTGGATATAGGACCTTCTCTTGGTCCTTGTCCTTTAAAAAACTGAGGTTAGGAGCCAAGCCAAAGAATCAAAGCATCACATGTTCTCATTTGAAGGATGATGGCGAAGTCCATACATGACTTGCGACCGTCGATCTCAACGTGTCCCCACAATCTCCTGAGAAGTTAGATCAATTTTCTTACTTTTCTATTGTAGTTTGTATTTCTTAAAGAGACAAAAAGAAATCACAATTCTTGTCTTTCACATTTGATGAGTTTTGTAAAATCGTCTTTCATGGTAAAATCGCCTTTTACGGCAAACAAATAAAAAAAACCTCCTACGGCATTCTAAAAAAACAAACTTGTCTCTTTTCTTAATATTAATGCAATTTGAAAAGTTAGAAAAAATGATTGATTTCCTTTCCACTTGTGAAGGTGAATCTCCGGATTATCACCATTCCAAATTCCAAGTAGAAAGTAAATCGGCATACCCGTACAAAAATGTTGATGCCCGAGATTTTCCCTCCTCCGCCGAGACCCTGGTCAGCCCCCGGGGTGCGGAAAGAGAGGACGGAAGATTTCTTTCGGGTCCATCACTTGTCCTCGCCGAACTCCCAGTTGCCGGCTACGAACAATCTGTCGATCCCGGCATGGCGCATTGAGTCCTCGAGTTCGGTGACAAAGGGGACCTGTTTCGGTTTCCCCCGGAGGTAAAAGCAGTGGGCGGTTTCCCCCGTTGACCTGCAGCGGTCATAGGCTTCCTCGATGTCGTGGACACCAAGGCGGATCCCTACAATTTTATTCATCTCTATAGCCCCCATGATGATCTTGTAGCTATTTGGCATTAATTGGCACGGGGCAAGGTGCCATTTCATCAGGCACACCCTGATGACCGGGTGGACGGGGAACCTAACCCCTCCCTCGACCACCGAGATCAGAGGAAAGGGCATCCACCTGTCATGGAATGAATCACCGTCAAATGGGTCGTCTAGTCTATCTAGCCTAGTCCGGACGTCGTCCGGAATACTGTACTTCTCCCTGAAGTGAGCCATCGGGCCAGGGGTGTCTGCCCAGTGACGGTATACCCCTACACCCATGATTAAAGGTCTTGGAAGACTTAAGTAACAGAGAAGGGAACCCTAACAGGGGCAAGGAGCAGAGCAGAAGTACCAGAAAGGAAAGCGAAGGAGGAGAAGACTTACAAAGACGAAGCAAGAACAGAGAGATAGAAAACTAGGCTGGGTTCGTGATGAGTTCACAAAAAATACATTTTCATAGCATTATTTTATGAGTTTTTAAAGATAAAAGAACTCAAAACACTATTTTTAGTAGAAAAACAATAAATTTCTTCCCCATCATGCTTTGCTCATATCTTTCCATTATAGATGGCCATTTGTATGCATTTATATAACTTCTAATGGCTTCCATACAAAATATGTTCAAAAATACTCTCAATGATGTTAACTTCTTTTTGTAGGTGTTAATTGAAGATTAATTTGAAGATTAAAGTTGAGATTCAAGAGTTAAAGAGAGTTTGGAAGACAAGTGGATGAAGAAATGACAAAGTTAGGCCAATAATAAAAAAAAAAAATGAAAGACCTGGGTTGGTATTTTGACCATATCTTTTTACTCGGGTATCCGATTGAGGTGATCTTAGAAGCATTGGAAAGCTTGTTCTAAGATCTACAAATCATATTTCACAACATTTTTCCCAATTCGGACGTTTCATGGGTCAAAATCGCACATCAATCTGAGACCTGTTTTCTAACATGGGATCACATTCATATGTTCATATTTCCATACTTGTGAAGTCCCACATTGGAAAGAAACCAAAATAGAGCAAGGAAAATGTATCTATATAAGGAGGGGAGATCTAAGCATTAGAGAGACAAGCAAGGAGAACCTCCTCCTCTTTACTTAAGCTTTTCATGTAATTGAGAGCAAATTGTAGAGAGAAAGTGAGGAAAGCCTTGTAAAATTTGAAGATTTGTAATGAAAGCTTTATCTTCTTCAATGGGTGGCTAATCACTTGATTGGATCTTCTGGATGAAGCTAAGTTAATACTATTCCTTTTGCTTATGCTCTTAATTTCCTTTGTTTATATGCTTAACATGCTAGAATAGATTTTTCTTTATTGCAATATGCTACCTTCCATGCTTATTTTATTTCTTAGCATTCTTTTTACTATCTATGCTTAGGTTTGATAAATCATGCTTAAGAGTTAATATCTTTTGATGGTTTATGGTTACTTTTGATAGATAGTCATTAGGAATCCTTTCTTTTATGAAGGGAAGAAAATCTTAGCTATTAGATTGTTAATTTCTATCTTTGAGTTTTAAAGTTATATTTTCCAAATCTAAGCATTGATTTGTCATTAGATTTAAGTCTTTGTTTGGGAAAAGATAAGAGCATTAGTATTGGATTAGTGTTACTTAGTGGATTCTAGATGATTCAATCTATCAATTAGTATTGTTTCTTGCTTATTTTACTCACTTTAGTTAGATTCTATTCACATTCTTACACATTTATTCACTTATGTTAATTCTCACACTCCATTTATCTATTCACACCATCAATTTCACCTTTGATTTTACACTATTAGCACATTTCTTTTTATGTCTATCCACTCATTTTCTATCTTATTCTCCTTATTAGTTAGTTTTCATGGATGCTTTTAGTTTCTTTTTATCTTGATCTTGTACTTATTTTTACACACTTATTCACTTGATCTATCTAGCATTTCTTCATTGTTCTTGCATTAACCTTGTCATTTTGTTTTTTGTTATTAACTTTGTTATTCTTGTTACTAATCTTGTTCTTGGTTTGTTCTTACTTGAGTTTTTCTATTAACATCTCTTTGTTATTTAGTTTCTTGTTTTCTTTTAGTTTGCATTCTTTTATTTCCATTGTTATTATGTTGATTTGTATTTCCATTGTTTTTGTTATCTCATTTGCATTTGTTAGCTATATTTGAATTGATAATCATTTTCATTGATCATTGTTATTTTCTTTGTAACGATCCTCGTGGGAACGATAATCGGACTTCCATAGTCTATATTATTTGAGACAACCGTATACTTGCGGGAATTGACAAACAAGTTTTTGGCGCCGTTGCCGGGGATCGGCGTACATAGAAATACTTGATTTTAAGGATTTTCAACTTTCTTATAGCTTAGTTGCATTTTTATTCTTTCTTTTAGTTTTCATTGCGGATTCTATACATTTTCTTTGTTTGTATTTTCAGAGATTCCGCGATTGGAGCAAGGAAAGAAGAAAAGAGCAACCAAAGAATTCTAACTTAGGAATTTAAATTGCTTTCTTAGAAACTTTTGTATTAGGATTCATTTCAAGTTTGTAATAATATTTTTTTTAAAGTTCATTTAAGTATTCAAAGTATTGTAATAATTAAGAAGGAGGACAGTTGGACGATACCGTCGCAGCCCCCCAAGTTCGTACACCGAAATTGGTGTAGGTGGCTTGGGTCGACTTCAACCGATCTTCCCCCAATTTAGTTTGGGAGGTGCGTATTTTGATACACCCACACATCCCCCGTTAGTGGGTCAATTTTGTTAGTTGTTTGATTGTTTAATTGCTTTGTAGTGCTTAATCATTTTAAAATACACAAAGTAATTTGGAAAGCACACACTTAGTAAGGGCAATCATACCCCCAACAAGATAAGGATTGGATTTCATCACCATTTCCTTACCCATAGGAACTCATTTTCCTCACTACTTAGGAATTCTTAGCCTTTAATCAAATTTGAGTAGAAACGTGACCATAGGACACGAGCTCATTAAGAGAAGACCATCAAAGGCTGTACCATTTGCGCTCCTTGACGGAAATCGGTGCCTAGAATAGCCTTGTCCCTTAAGGGAGACAGTTCATCTGTTCTAGGAGTTTGGTATTTAAGCGGAACCTTTGCCACGTGCATCGTGATCCCACCAATCCCCTGGGGGCTTGCCTGGCCGACTACGTTTCATAGGACCGGATTGGAGGCCTAGGTGTACTCTTCACAGTTAGGAGCTGTCTAGCTTAATCTTAGGTAGCCTTAGTTAAGCATAGTTTGGTTTGTTTTTTTTTTTTTTTTTCTAAAAAAATCACTTTGTTTTGCTTGTTTGTGTTTAAGCATTAATCCTCCTTAATCTGAGCGGACCATCATTTTTAGAGTTGAGAGGTAGTTTATGCACAATTGGTTACGTGTGCAGGGTCGTTTAGAGAGCTTCGATTTATTTGATATCCCTGTGGAGAATTTTACAAACCCCATTGCCATTGAGGAAATGGCTGACGGAAACCCACAAACCCAACCCATGACTCTTAGGGAGTACATGTACCCAACCCGATCTACCCAGCCCTCATGCATCATCATACCTGCCACAAATGCCTCATTTGAGCTGAAATCCGGCTTAATCCAGATGTTACCAATTTTCCGAAGGGTGGAAAATGAGAACCCATATCAGCATGTGAGAGAGTTTGAGGAAATCTGTGGAACCATGAAGTATAACCATATGTCTGAAGAGGCCCTTAAGCTTAGGTTGTTCCCGTTCTCGCTGAAGGAGAAGGCAAAAGCATGGCTTTATGCCTTACAAGCTAATTCCATAAACACATGGGAGGGACTAGTCGAGGCCTTTTATAAAAAGTTTTATTCAAAACAGAAAACGGCCTTCATTAGACATACCCTGAACAGCTTCCACCAACTAGAGGGAGAAACCATGTATGAGTACATGGAAAGGTTCAAAGACTTATTGTTGCAATGCCCACATCACGGATTCGAAAAGATCCGGCTAGTCCAAATCCTTTATGAAGGACTAGACTATCCCACTAAGACCATGGTGGAGTCTTTCTGCAACGGAGTATTCACCCAAAAGACAGCTGACCAAGCTTGGACATACCTTGAGGAGGTAGCTGAGAACACTCTCCAATGGGAACCGATCAGAGAGGATCCCAAAAGACCCATTGTTGCAGAAAGAAGGGGCATGCATAGAGTGGAACCCAAATTCGAGGCCGAAGCCAAGTTGGCCACGTTGACTAGGAGATTAGAAGCCCTTGAAATGAACCAAACCTGTCAGCAGACCACCCCAAAGACCCTGGAATCATTAAAGATGAGCCAAGCAGTTAGTGATCCTACTGCCCCACCCTGCACCAATTGTGGAGATTTTACCCATCCTGGATCCCAATGTAGAGCATTGTTCGGTCAAAGTCAAAGTGAGAGTGTGGAGGAGGTGAGTGCACTTTACCAGAATACTAGATATAAGCGGCCGAGGTATGATCCATATTCTAATACATACAATCCTGGTTGGAAGGATAATCCTAATTTTTCATGAACCAAAGGACAACACCAAGGAAACCCTTCTCAGCCAATGGCCCAGCATATGCCACCTCCGGGATACCAAAAGCCTCAAGTACCCCAAGTGTCACAGGGACCACCAATGGTCCAAGGTTATCAGAATCTTAATTCTCAGAATCAGCAGATAACTTCTCTAGAGGACACAATGAAAATGTTGGCCCAAAATACCCTCCAATTCCAGCAAAGCACTACTCAGAATTTGAATGCTAATACCTAGTCCATTGCCAAGCTGGAATACACTGTCAGCCAGTTGGCCAGGTCAATAGCTCAAAGAGACAAGGGTACCTTTCCAAGTCAGCCCGAAGCCAATCCCAAAGGCTAAACTTCAACAGGCCAGTTTGTTATCCATGATGACAAGGGCAAAGTCCATGAGCAAATCAATGTAGTGCATGTAGTTACCACACGTAGAATGGCTGCAAGGGAGGTTGACACACCAGAAGAGGACCCTAGGCAATCTGAACGGACCCAAGTGAGGAGGGAGCATGTAGTTTTGGAAAAAGAACCCGAGGAACCAAAGAAGGACCCAGAGCCTACTAAGGAACCTGAAAAACCAATAGGAACTGCCTCACCGAGTGAGAATGAGCCCCCTCCTAAAACCTTTGTTCCCAAGGCCCCATACCCTCAGAGGCTAGGTAAAATGAAAAATAATGTCCAGTTGGATAAAATCCTTGAAGTGTTCAAGCAAGTGAGAATTAACATTCCACTGTTAGAAGCCATCCAACAGATCCCGACTTATGCCAAAGTCCTCAAAGATTTATGCACATTCAAGAGAACAACCAATGTACCCAAAAACGTCTTTTTAGCCCAGCAATGCAGTTCCATCATTACCACTTCGACCCCAATCAAATACAAGGACCCTGGGTGTCCTACAATTTCTTGTCAAATAGGGGATCATCACATAGAACAAGCTTTGTTGGACTTGGGTGCGAGTGTCAATCTGCTCCCGTATTCGATATACGAGGAGTTAGGTTTGGGGGATCTGAAACCGACAAAGGTGACCTTACAACTAGCTGATGCTTCAGTTAGGTACCCCAAAGGTGTTATTGAAGATGTTTTGATCAAGGTAGGTGAGTTTGTTTTCCCGGTGGACTTTGTAGTCCTTGATACCCGACCACCAATTGGAAATATCGTGAAAATCCCGGTAATTTTAGGGAGACCATTCCTTGCCACTTCCAATGCCCTGATTAATTGTCGAAATGGTGTGATGCACCTATCGTTTGGGAATATAACAGTCCAAATAAACATTTTCAACGTTGGCAAGCAACCCAGAGATGAGATTGATTCTGAAATTTGTGAGGTGAGTTACCTAGAGGAGCTTATTGAGAGTGTAGGATCACAGTTAGTTTGTGAGGACCCACTAGAGGCTTGTCTTGCATATTTTGGAGGTAACATTGATGTTGAGAAAAGCATTAAAGAAGTAAATGCGTTACTGGATTCTGCCCCTGCTTTTGAGAGGAGTCAATGGCAACCTAAGCCAGAGATCTTGATTCCATCGGCTGCCCCACCTGTTCCATCAATTAAAGAACCACCCAAGCTCGACCTAAAACCACTACCTGACACCCTCAAGTATGTGTTTTTGGGCCCAACTGAGACCCTCCCTGTCATTATAGCCTCAGACCTGGAAGAAGTCCAGGAACAACAATTGATTGAGATCCTGAAGGATCACAAAAAGGCTATAGGTTGGACGATTGCAAATATAAAAGGAATAAGCCCATCTGTGGTTCAACATCGGATCCATTTGGAAAAAAATGCAAAAACTTCAAGAGAACCACAGAGGCGTCTTAATCCATCAATGAAGGATGTTGTAAGAGTGGAGGTTCTGAAACTGTTGGATTCAGGTATCATTTACCCTATTTCGGACAGCTCATGGGTGAGCCCAGTCCATGTTGTGCCAAAAAAGTCTGGGATAACTGTTGTAAAGAATGAGGGGAACAAGTTAGTGCCCACAAGGACCTAGACGAGCTGGCGAGTGTGCCTTGACTATAGAAAGTTGAACTCAGCCACCCGTAAAGACCATTTTCCCCTCCCATTTATGGACCAGATGCTTGAGAGACTAGCTGGTCATGCCTTTTATTGTTTCCTTGATGGATACTCCGGCTATAATCAGATACCCATAGCACCCGAGGACCAGGACAAGACAACTTTTACATGCCCTTTCGGTACATTTGCCTACCGGCGCATGCCTTTTGGGTTGTGCAATGCACCTGCGACATTTCAAAGGTGTATGATGAGCATATTTTCTGACATGGTCGAGCGATTCTTAGAGGTGTTTATGGACGATTTTTCGGTCCATGGGAGTAGTTTCCAAGAAGGTTTGCATCACCTGAACCTTGTTTTAGTGAGATGTCAAGAGAAGAATCTTGTTTTGAATTGGGAAAAGTGTCATTTCATGGTAAAAAGAGGAATTGTCCTGGGCCATGTTATTTCTGAGAATGGTATCGAGGTTGACAAGGCCAAAATTGATCTCATTTCCAACCTGCCACTGCCAAAAACAGTGAAGGATATCAAATCTTTCTTGGGCCATGCAGGTTTTTATAGACGGTTCATTAAGAATTTTAGGAAGATAGCTGCACCCTTGAGCAATCTGTTATCTAAGGATGTGTCTTTTGTCTTCAATAAACCTTGCCTACAAGCATTTGAGCAATTGAAACAGGAGTTGACCTCTACCCCGATAATAAAGTCACCTAATTGGACAATTCCCTTCGAACTCATGTGTGACGCTTCTGACCATGCTCTTGGGGTTGTGCTAGGACAGAGAGTGAACCAATCGTCCCATGTCATTTATTATGCCAGTCGGACCTTGAATGACGCTCAGCTGAATTACAGTTCGCTCAAGCAAAGTCTCTCCTAGTCAACCGCTAAAGTAGAAGAAGGAAGATGAGGGCGTACTACTTATATAGAGTAGAAAGGCGCCCTTTCGAGTTTCAAGGGCACACGTTCAGGCCAGCGCCTTGGAAGCCACATGCGTCGCTTCGGAGCAGCCATACAACCAATCAGATGGTGGCACGTAGCAGAGGCAATACGCCTTCCGTAGTAATGTTGTCAGGGTAATTGATTGCCTCGGGCAAGCGAAGCGATTTTGGCGCCCTCGGGCAGACAAGGTAGCGCTGGCTTAAAAACCCTAGGAAGCTAAGACAACGTCATGATAAGGATCAGACGTCAGCAGCTGATTTCAAGATGCAGGGCTGCGAGCTCGGCATTAAAAAACTCCCAAATACTTAACTCCCAACCTCAGATAGTTACGGAACTCTCATAAGGTCAGGAGCTAGGGGCAATTGTGTGGGGTGTTTTCTTGATACCGAGGTTACTCCTGACTTAGGTAAAAGTACCAATCAGGGATTGCCTCAATCTCGTTTTATCCAGCTCGGCAATTATGCCAGCTGGGACCAAGATGGGATTGGTCTCGGTAAAAGTACCGACCATTTTCCTCTGGGCTCGGCCTCGTGCATCTCGGCAACAGTGCCCGACTTCGAGCGCGCCCGGCCTCAGCGCTTTCTCTAGTTCGGTCCAGTTGACCGAGGTGATCGCTGAGCGTCTAATCCCCATTATGTGATGGGACGGCTACGTCGCAGAACATATTGGCAGATAGGGTGGTTGCCGGCTGTCGATAAGGGCTTATCTCTATCAGCCGATCACGTCCGCATTTATGTGTGGGATTGATAAGAGATCCAATGGGACATTACCCTCACCTACCCCCACTAAGGATCCTAGGTATGGGCTGATGGGACAAGCTCTCTCACCTACCTCCACTTAGCTTCTGATAAGACACTCGTCTATATATACAGCATGGTAAGCCCATGAAAGGTACGCATTACAAAAGACACTACACTCTTCTTCTTCCCCATTCACTCTCCCTTTGTTCAGTGACAGCACTAACTTAGGCGTCGGAGTGCCTTCGGCTGACGGCAGCCAGGGGCTCTGACCTTTGCTTCTGCCCCCCCTTTTCAGGTCCATGGCATTACATCCGATCCGTTCAGCCTAACAGCAACATTAAGAACTTCACAATCATCTAACAAAGTCCGTAATTTTTAAGCACTTACAATACTAATTCACGTAAAGATCATAACTTTGAATGGATTTAGATTATATAAGGGGGTCCACTGATGGATTTATTAGTTGCTTTTGTGATTGAATCCAACCATGGTTAACGCTTAGATTAGTGTCAAATTGAGAATAATGGCAATTCATGAGTTCAAGTGAATGTAAAGGGATTAGATTATAGATTTATAACTCAACCCATTCATGGCGACATTAGAAATCTATCAGTTTTGTGAGTGAATACAATGACAGCTAATGGTTAGATTAGTTTCAAATTGGAAATATTGTCAGTCATTTTTTTGGGCAGGGGGAGGGAGTGAATGTCTTGCATTTATCCAAATCTTAGTGTCGACTTGAAAATAATACCAATTCATGGGTGGTAAAAATGAATGTGGAGGGCTTGGATATTAGATATGGGCAGAAATGTCTAGTTTGTTATTCTCGTATGCAGATTTGCTCCTATGCATCGTCTCGCATGGTCTTACCTTGCGAGACACTTGATGGGGTAGGCTATATGATCAAATCGAATGGACAAAATAAACCCTCCTGTATCTGTTTCTGTTACAGATCCAATGGAGTTCGCAGATATTCAAATGGACCAGATCACTATGAAATAATGCTTTCAAACCATTAAAGTTGCAGGCCAAAGATCAAGGGGTTATGATCATTGGTTCGACTTAAAATTTCTTTTTGGGGGGGGGGGGGGGGGGTCCCACTTTGACCTTTTGATCCTTACTCCCATGATCTATGGGGCCCCAAGTGGACCCCATCAATTGTCTTGAATGGTTTCTCAGATAGGACCCGCATTACAATCAATCCAACGCCCTTCACACTCACTACACCACCACACCTTGTGCGTTGGCAATAACCCAAATTTGACACATGCAACTATTAAACCTCCTTTAGATTTATATTATAAAAAAAAAGTTGACTCCTTCTAAAGCCATTATACTTGATGGCCATGCATCATGGGTTTAGATGAATTTGGAGTGGATAATTTGCGCACGATAAGGTCTCATTGCAATCTTTCCATCCCCCAACCTCTCCACGATTGACATGTCCTCATGAGGCTTTGTCTCACTTGTCTTATAGTTATAAGAGACAACAACAGTGAGACAACTTTTTGGTGCACATGGGGACATGCCAATCATGAAAAGCTAAGGGATGGAAAGAGCATAATGAGACTATAAAAAATATCAACACTCTCGTGGAAGTGTATATCCAGACCAGGACACAGGACCCCCTTGAATTTCACCAAGTCGCTAGCCCAACCATCCTTGACAATTTTCTTAAGCTAGTTAGACCTGAACATCCTTTTGTACGGTGGATCCCACAAACTCTGTCATGCAATCTATGTTGAAGAGCGTGCTTCCAAGGTGCAAAGCACACTGTTAATAGAAAAGCAAGACCATCACGTTTAGAGAACTCCCTATCATAGAGTAACAATGGGTTGTAAATGAACTTGGAAGGTCTCGGCCATGAATTAGTGTATTAGCCCCATAAGAGAACGGCTCAACGATTGCAACCATCTAATTAAGGGCCTCAATGTTTCATGGCTATATTCACCTCTAAAAGCATTAAAGTTTCATACCCTTTGTCACATGGTTTTAATCAGCAAATCACTTTAAAGAATGTAATTTTTTATTTTTTGAAAGAAAAAATTGTTGTAAGCTTGGTAACCCAAAAAAAAGAAGAAGAAGAAGAAATCAAAAGGTACAATACTTTTCTATAACTCCCCTTATAGAAAATCTTTTATAGTATAAAAGTACTTCAAAATGCGTTTTACAAAATAATAAAGTAAAGCCTTTACTCGCCAAATTTATCACAATGTGTATGTTTACATATATGATAAAGTAAAGATAAATGTCACATCATAGTAAAGATGAGATAAAATATATGGTTGAATAATGTGTGCGAGAGAGTGGTAAATTAGTAGCTGTTGTTTTGACTTTATTTTGTTATATTTTATCATGGTTTAATGCAATAAATAAATAAATAAATAAAAACATAGCTCGTGATAAAATTCACAATAAAAAAGTGGTGGCTAGACTTTACTATACCACATGCACTATTTTTCATATAAGCATGGTAAATGGAGAATGTGTCATACCTGTGTATGCATGCTTAATTACTTACATGTGTGGTAAAGTAAAAATAGAACTCACATCATGGTAAAAGTTTAGGTAAAGTTAGGTGCGTTGAAGTATGTGGTGAGGTAAAGTGGGAGAGAGACAAAGTGGTAAAAGTGTTGCTTTTTATATTGACTTTATTTTATCAAACTTTACCATGGTTTTATGAGGTAAAATAAAGTAGCCTGTAAAAAAAAAAGTGGCAGTTGGACTTTACATTACCAAACCGTTTCATCTAGACATGGTAAAGGGGGAATATGTCACATATGGGTCAGTTTTACTTTCACCTACACTTTACCACTTGCTAAACAAACATGCCTAAGAAGAGTATTATCATGTGGACAATGATGACCAACGATTATGATAGTGATGACAATACTTGTGGTGATGGACCCCTTTGACGGATTTGAAGAGATAAATCACATATAAATAAAAGCATTTTACAAGTAATTAATCTAGTAATGAATTTTACTATGATCAATAACATTGATTTGTTTTAATCTTGAGATTTTCTTAACATTTACTATAATCAATAACGACACCAATGAGAAAAAGTTTCTCCGTATAGCTTGTGAAGGATAGGGATGTGGAAGACTCCGTGTTAGACCCTGACCCTGCCTAAGTTTGTTTTACGCCTAATTAATCTTGATTGGGTGCCTAATATCTATTTTGGATGATTTTGTGATGGATTTAGGTAGATTAGTGGGGCTCTGACTGTGTTAGGTAGTACCTTGACCTTTTGAATAATTTAGGGTCAGTTAAATGTTAATAGTTTTTATAGGTTTTCATGCGAATTGCATAAAGCATTTCATCATGAGTCATCTTCATGTTTGGACCTAGATCATTTGAGGCCAACTTGACCCATACCCAAGCCCCTTTCCATCAAAACGGCTCTTTCTCAAATTTCCCTTTTAAGTCCTTGGACTTGCATGAAAAAACAAGACAAACTTACCCTTATAAACCCAACTCAACAAATCTTCATTCGTTTCCTCCTTCATTTCAACACAGAGAGAGTGAGAGTCTCTCCTTCTACTCTTTCTTTTCAATCATCCAAAGAAGGGCTGTGCATTTGATTTTGGAGAAAAGATCCTTCACTTATTGCCTTCTCCACCTTCTCCAAGCTTTCATTCTCTCAAGTCACCACCATTTTCTTCATAGGTAAGAGAACTCCATTCTCATAAGTTGTTATATGGAAATCATAGACTAGAAGCTAGATTGCTTGCATGCATCTCTCTACAACTAATTTCTTGTATATATCCATTGTAGGATTATCTTCTTTATAATTACCCTCCTCATCACCTCATCATCTCCATTGGTAAGAAATTCCATTTTATCATTTACTTCTTATTTAATCATGGCTAATAGAACCCAATTTAATTTCATGCATGCTAATTAGCTCTCATTTGGGGTGTTACCTTCTTTTGAGTCTAAGAAGAGAATTAGAGTGAAAAGCACCAAAAAGAGGCAAGTAATTGAGTAATTTGAAATATATGCATGCTAATGATTCATTGATTGAAAGTTACAGTCACTTGTGTGTTAATTCAGCCATTTTTCATTGAATTAGATTGATAGTGTAAATGGGTTCTTTAAATGGATTAACAAAGAATGGGTTGCGTGTGTGGAGAAGATATGGACTGTAGGAGCAAATGGAGGCTCAAGTTGGCCATATTATGATCTTAAGAATACCTTAAAAGCAATTGGAAGAGTGGAAATGAATGGGAGTGGAATTTCCTTCAAAAACAGAACCATGCTGCTCGTTCAGGTGGCCAAACAACAAGGCATCTTGCTATAGCGAGCTGGCCCATTAGGCCTAACCGTGTCAACTTTCGAACAGCCAATAACTTTTGATCCGTATGTCGGATTTTGGAGTTCCACATATCATTGGAAGGCTCTTAAAGCGTAGAAACCAATAGTCCACACATTCTAATGATCAGAGATTATGGTTGAAAGTTGATATGTGGACAATTGAACTGGGCCCTATCTCTTTTGAAAAAAAGGGACTTTAAATCTAGTTGAACTCCTATGTTGGAACCATTGACCATTAATGGAGTTAATCCCACTTCAAAAGGCCTAATCTCTTCATAATCAATCGCTGAGGGTGATCGTGACACAAATACTACGCCAATAAGTTTTTAGGTTATAAAGGACTGACATTGTAGGTCCATAGAATGGTACCCATCATCGATTATCATAGTCCAATGGAAATTGTAACACATGATAAATCTTGGGCTGAGATTATCTCATGTGCTTATCCGTTTGTCTAGCACTTTACCATGGGTGTTGGTTTAGGGATTCGGTGCATCACGCACACACACAAAGTGACCAGTAAAATGTAGCACGTACATCGAATTACCTAAAACTACATTGAAATGGATGGTTAGAGATGGCATGTAATTAGATTAGGTTTGGCTAATAAATATCCTTATATTAATCTATTTACATTTGCATATTGAGATTGATTTATTTATTGCCCTTATATATTTAGTTACTTGTTATATGCATTATTCGTATTATTCCACAGATTGTACTAAAATTGCCTTACAAATGTTATCGTACCTTGATGTGATATTAGAATGGAGTAAGCATATAATTCGAAATTATGATTTGGAAATAAATGGATTTGATTAGAAATGATTCGGTTAGACAAGTCTTACTCCAGTCTAATTATTATTCGATTCGAATGGTTCGGCACTACTTAGCTTTAACCTTGTGATACCCAATAGGGTTACAACTTGGTTCAGTTATTCTAGACTACTATAGTATGTCATTTGGAGTAGCGGAACTCCAGAACCGAGTAGTCAATCAGCCTTTGGCCGGGACGCTGGTGACATCCCAACTAGATTAGCTCTCTATCGGAGATGATGAGCAAATGTAGTAGCCAACTAAAAAGTGAGTATTTGATTATTGATTCGATAAAACATGATTTATTCATAATGCACAATGTGCCTAGTTGACATTTATTTGATCTCTTTAATCTATTCGTTTTTAAATTCGAAATTTGAATAACACGTGTTGAATCTTAATTGCTCATATGTATTGTTGAATCGTCGTATTCATGGTGCTACACTTGGTGTCACAAGGATCCAGGACACCAAAAAGAGTTACTAATAACCATTTAGATTAGAAATTTGATTGGTTAGCATATTGGTTAGCTATGACCGCCGGAGTACGCATAAGAGTAGTAATCATGGGTTTGAGACTAAGTATTTCACATTGCACTTAGCTTAAGGTAATGCACATGATTCGTTTTATTTTGCATTTGTATTAGGATTATGTTCCATTGAGATAAGCATCTAGTAGATATTCATTATTAGAGTACTTGTGTACTATGCATTTAAGAGATTTAAATGATTAGCTTTGTTAAAGGTAAATTGCAATATAATAGATTGGTTAATGGACTGCTCATGGCTTTGTTATTGTTGATATGCATGCTTCCGCAAATAAATGTGATTGATAGGTGTCAGTGAGTAATCCTCATCAGTGATAGTGGAAATTTCTCTTTCGTGAAATCAAATTTGGTCCGGAATAGGTGCGAGTTCACGGGAGTATGCGTGTCACACCTTGGGAACCACCCTAATAAGGGGATTCTCGGGTCTGGGATGTGACACTCCGACAAGCGGCTGAAGTTCTATAGCATTCCTGACGGTGGGAAGTCTCCATGGATCTCATGGATCTGGATCTTTGTGCAATAGTAGACTATCTAGGGCTCCCAACTCTCTTATGTAGACGATCTGAGGAGTTATGCATCCTCAAGACTTCTCCACCAAGAAACGCACGACCCATAATCCTGATAGGAGCTTCCTATGTGAGGGATAAGATCCAATCCACTAATCTATCTGATTACTGTGGATCTCTGTCTTATCTACAATAGATTAAGTGCCCGTTTGGCAAGTCTATTTTTATTCTCTTATTGTCTTAAAGTGTTTTGAAACTGCTTTTAGGATGTTTGTTAACCAAATCTAAAACCTTCGTTTGAAACCTCAAAAATATTGGAGGCCTATTTCGGAAAGCCTTAAAATAAAAAAGAAATGAAATAGAAGTGGAAGTCTTAAGCATGTAGATATGTTGCGCTACCGTGATATGGGTGGTAGTTTTGAAATCACAGTCCTTGTTTTCTTTATTTTTCAATTTAGGGATCCCACATGATGATCTGAACTGTTGGAAGTTTTAAGAAGAACAAACACGGCTATATTAACAAATTTGAGCCGTTGATCTATCACGGATCTTGAGATATTTTCAAAAATCACTAAACCATTGTTCTTGATTTTTAAAAATTTTTGGGCCCCATGAGCACGATCCGAACCGTTAAACTTCTTTGGAAGACTGGAACTAACTAGTACTAAAAGTTTCATCCTCTTGTTTTGTCTAGATCTCAAAAAAATGAAGAAAACATGATAATCGTTGGACAGCTCTAGTCAGAAATTTTAGTTGAAACGTGATTTTGTATATGTCCAATTTTCCTTTTTCTTTCTTTCTTGGATCCTGGTATAGTAAATCAAGATATGAACCATTGAAAATATTTAACACTCCAAACATAGCTATAGGATTAAATTTGAACCGTTGATTTATCACGGATCTCAAGATATTTATAAGAAAACATGATCCATATGTTCAAAACTTTTGGAATTTGTGGGCTCTGATATCAATATACGAACCGTTGATCCCTTTAGTAATATTAAGAACGACCATGGTGTAAAAAAACCAGCCCCTAATTCATTTTGGATATCAAGTGATTTACGAAAAACCATAAATCGTTGGATTTAAAAGGCCTTTTCAATCCATTTTTGTGTGTTCCCAAACAACCTATTTAAGAAACATCTATTTCAAACAAAGGCGATTTGAAACAGATCTATTTCAAGCATACAAGATTTTCCAAATAAGCCCATAAATTTAGATGCCAATTATAGTTAGGGGTGTAAAAAAAAACCGAAAAACCGTCTAACCGAACCGAACCAAACCGAACCGCGGTTAATAACCGTATTTCACGGTTCGGTTACGGTTACGGTTAATGAAATCCAAAAACCGCATGGTTCGGTTCGGTTACGGTTTTCCATAATAATTCACAGTTATTAACCGAACCGAACCGTATGATACGGTTCGGTTAACCGTGCCGTTTTTAAATAAAACAAAAAATAAGAAACCGTAAACGTACGGTTAACCGTATAATAAAGATTTCTAATCAATATGATTTTTATCCAATTGCTCCTTATGTGTCATTTTACCTTCAATCATTCACATTGATCCCCTTATGTATCCACGGTTATTAACCGTAACCGAACCGTTTAATACGGTTAACCGCGGTTATGGTTTCCACGGTTTTTGTATATACGGTTACGGTTACGGTTTTAAAAGGCAGAAAACCGTGGTTACGGTTCGGTTAACGGTTTTCCCAAATTAACCGGTTAACCGAACCGTTACACCCCTAATTATAGTTATGCAACTTACCCAAAGGACCTAAATTGAATATGTTGTTATCAACAATAGATCTTATGATTCTTCACTATCACTGGAATAAGGATTCCTTGTTAGGGATTTCTGTAGTTGAGGATTTCGAATTTATATTGGCGTCTATCGATGCATAGAGTTGAGAAAAATTGGGTTCGGTGTGCAAATCCACTTAAGTGGAGATTTCCAAATCTTATTAGAGGGTGGTCGGATCTGAAAATTTTATGAAGATTTTCATTCGTCTAAATCATTATAAATCTACAATTGTCAAACATGGATTTATTGTTAAGGATTTTGTATCTTGCAATTTGATGAATGCACTATTCATTTTATTCATCATTTGAATTCACACACATACATTGTTTTAGAAAAACTTGAAATCTTGATTTATACATACATTGTTTTAAATCTTGTAAACCTTGATTTATGCATGTTTTGGTTTTAAACATGGATGCATTTAAATTTGAAAAAGAATTTTGATAAATCAAGCTAGCCATTGATTTTAAAGTTTCAAATCATATTTGGCTTTTTATGATTCATGATTTTAAAAGCTCTTAGATTGATTTAAAATCATGTTTCCATGCTTGGTTTAATGGCCCAAAAATCCCCTCTTGAAAATACTTTGAAATATGCAAAAGTTGGGATTTTGTTAAAACTGTCGGTCAGCCTGTCGGTCAGGTTTCGGCTAACCGATCGTGAACCGAGCTCAACCGAACTCCTCTGTCGGTTCAATTTCCAGAGAGCTAAATTTTCAGATTTTCTCTGTCGGTCAGGTGTCGGTCCGAATTCCAGAAAGCTACAAATTTCAGATCTTCTCTGTCGGTCCTCGCGTCGGTTCATGTCGGTCAACCGACAGTTTATAAAAATCCAGACCGAGAGATTGTCGGTTCAAAATCCAGAGAGCATCATTTTGTTCATCCTTGTGCTGTCGGTTCAGCTGTCGGTCCGAGTTCGGTCGACCGATAATGGCGGTCAACCGACAATGACAAGTTGGTCAGAAAAATTTGAAATATATGACCGTTGCCATTAGACCGTTGAACCATCGGTCAACCGACCCCTAGTTGTCGGTTGACCGACAGGTAGCCGTTGGCCCATTTTTCCTATAAAAGGAAGTTCATTCCAAAACAAAAGATGATGATTCTTGAAGCCATTTTTGAGGTGTTCTAAGGCCAATCAAAGGGGAATGAACTAAGAAGGCTAAAGGGTCATTAGTAAAGCTAAAGCTTGGATTAATGAAGTTAAATCACCAAGTAAGCTTTGACTTTTCCTAATCATATGTTTTATGCTTTGTTTAAATTATTGGTAAATGATTTTTAGCATATTAACTATGATGTGTTGAATCCATTCCTCTCTTTAATCTTTGATTTAAATCATTGGATTCTTCACCTTGATTTCTAAACAAGTTTGTTTTAATACTTTATAAAACATGTTTTGTCAAAACCTTTAATTTGTTTTGTAAACATGTTTCATTAACTTGTTTGAATCATCTTTGTTGTTTTCATTCATTTGAATTTTAGTAAAATTAGTTTGTTTTTGAAAACAACATTGAATATGCATCACATGTTTAGACATAATTAATTTCATACAACTTGTGAGATTTTGATTTCATATCTTCAACAAGTTTGTATTTGGTACATGTGATTTGCATATTACTTCAATCAAATCTTTTTATGTGTATTAAACTTTAAATTACTTCAAGCATAAATTGATTAAGCTTTATTTTAATATTGATTGAAGTTTCCACACACTCACTTCATAAGCATACATCTTTGCATTCATAGTGTTTGTGTGAGTTTGTTTTACACTTTTATATTCGCCTAATCTAGAGGCAATTAAATTGAGCTTTAATTGTAATCTCTTAGAGTGCTTTGTGAAAACACTTTATTGAGAGAAATCATTTGTTTGTAAAGGTTATTGCTTAGCCTAAGAAAAGCATTGTGTGAAGGTTATTGCTTAGCCTAGAAAAGCATCTTGTATAGGTTGTTGTTAAGCCTTGAAAAACAACATTGTAAGGTTATTGCTTATCCTTGGAAAGCATATTGTAGTGGTTATTGCTTAGCCATTTGAAAAGCATAAATAGTGGAAATCCGGTGGGGTTTGAGATCACAAGCCGGTAGTGGATGTAGGCATTGAGGCCGAACCACTATAAATGATTGTGTTATGGTGAATGCTTTTGTGGTGATTGTTGTTGTTTAGCTTCCGCATTTTATTTGTTAATCATCACAAGTGGCTAATTGTTTTAAAAGAAGTTTAAAATTGTCATAATTGGTCATTAAGTTGTAGCTCACCCTATTCACCCCCCCTCTAGGGTTCGGATCCGGAACTTTCAATTGGTATCAGAGCCTCGTGCTCTAATATTAGGATCAAGTGTTTGGAACTCTTGATTAGGTGTAAAAACCTAGAGTTTAGACCCTAGTTGTACTAATCTTGAAAATCATTTCAATGGATTCCACTAAGATAGATTGTATAGATTCCCTTGTAGATTCTTCTAGACCATTCCTTCTTCCAACATTTGGAGATTCAAACCATGAATTTAATGAATCTAAATTTGAATTAAATGAAGAAGAAAATAATGAAAATCAAGATGACATTCAACAAGCCTATAATGATTTATGTAAATTTTCCCTAGAGCTTGTTAAGAAGAATAAAAGATTAGAAGAAAAATCTAAAAGTCTATACAAAGAATTAGTTTCTTCAAAAAATGAACTTAGAAAGAAAGAAGAATTAATAAATTGTGTAGACTCTAAGTTTATGATCTCTTTGCATAATTTATCTAATACTCAAGATGAATTAAATGAAATTAAGATAAGTTATGATAATCTTCATAAGGAAAATTCTAAACTAAGAGATCAATTACAAAGGCAAGATAAAGACATTAACAATCTTGAATCTAAGTTAACTATCACTAAGAAAAATTTATCTAATAAGATAAAAACTCAAGAACTTGGATCCAATGTTATTAATGAACTTAAATTTGAATTAAAACTTGCCCATGAAGAATAAACAACTTTAAGGGAATTGAAAATGAACAAACAAAAGTTAAAAATGAAAATTCAACCCTTAAAGAACAAGTCACTCAACTTGAAAGGTACAAACAAAAGTATGAGTGCAAATTTACCCATGGTGAAGAGAAATTTGAAAAATTATTTAGATTGGGTAAATCACAAGGAGATAGGATGGGTCTTGGATTTGATAGGAATATTTCTCATGACCCCATAGTCACCAACACATTTGTGAAAGGTGAGTCCTCATTCTCTAGCACTCACTCTCCTTTGCCCAAAACAAAATGTAATTATTGTGGCATTGAAGGGCATTTTAGGTTTGAGTGCGAACTAAGGAGAAGCCATGTGTCTAAACCCATCTATGAACCTAAGAAAGTAAAATCTAACTCTATGATGGAAAAGACACTAAAAATCAAGGAAGACTCCAAAAAGATTAAACAAGTTAAACCTATTAAAAAGGAGTCTCCTAAGATAAATTCTAAAAAGCTTAAACAAGTTAAAACTAATATAAAAGAATCTATCAAGAAAAAGCTTCTCAACCTACCTCCCCTAACTCAACAAATTAAAGAACTTTTGAAGAAAGTTGCAAAGTTAAATCTAAAATTCAAAAGTCAATTAAAGGGAGGAAATAAGAAGAAAAGAAATCAATCCCCTACCAAGAAAAGTCACCAACCTCAAAAGACTAATCACCAATCAAAGCTAAAATTAGTCAATTCTCATTATCAAGGTGATAAGTCTAAATTGAAAATTTATCAAATCAAATCTCCTAAAGTTAGTGAGACTTTTAAGATAGACCTCAAAGACCAACCATCTCAAGACCTTAGGTGGATTCCTAAAGTTAGATACTTAGACAAACTTTAAGGCCTTGGAACTAATTGACCAACCGAATCTTTTTAGTTAAATCATATTGTTGGTCATGATACATTTGCATTTGTTTCTTTCATAGTCACATTTATTTAAATGCAATGTTTATTTATGCTCAATTGATTTTGTCTTCATGTACCTTTTTGGTTAAATATTATGGTTTTCAAAATCATTTGATTATAATTTCATCATTATAGATTTGCTTTTTGCTCTCATTTAGTTATATCTTTTGCAATGCATTTCTATATATGATCAATTGATTATGATTTCAAAAGCTTTTATAGCTAGATTTTTTATAATCGATTGATATTTTCAAATTCATTTGTTTGATTGTCTTAGTTAAATTATTTTGAAAAACAAATGATTTAGATTTTCCATGGATTCTTTCTTATGGAAAGTTATTGTTTTGAAAAATCAACTTGTATGTGTTTCAAATAAGTTATATCTTTTACAATGCAAGTTGAAAAATAATTTAAGCCTCATTACTACATTCTTGATGAAAAATGAGGATTGAAGATTGATTTTCATTCTATGCTTACTAAGTTAGTATTTTGATATGAAAATTCAATTCCTTGATTTACTTGAGTTTTAATTGGTTAGATCTTTATAGTTATATTCTTCAAAATTGAATGTGTTTTTGATAAATGCATTTTTCCAATTGATATCAAGTTTGAAAAGTTTTTAAGTCAATTTGTATGAGTTTTTGTAGTTATTCTTAATTACAAATTGAAATTTGATATTAATTCACTTCATAGTTTTCTTAATCACTTGATCATGATTTTATGTTTCATTGTTGGATTTTGATTGTTGAAGTGAATTAAAGTCCTTTGGAAAATGTTCTAAGCTTTGTTAGTTATATTTATAGTTGCATTTTCCTTTGAGTTTATTTCCTTGTGTTTATGATTGTATCTTTTAGAAGGAAATAGTTGTTATATGATATTTGCATCATTGCTCATTTGGTTTCATTCTTTTTATGCAAATGTCATATAGTTCTATGTATGGTTGTGCTCTTTAGTTACATTAATAGATATCATACTAGAACTTTCAAATCCATCCTCTATGCTTTCTAGTAATTTTTTTTAAATGGATGGTTATGATGTTGATTCATGTGTATTTTCCTTGTGATGTCATTCTTATACATGTTTCAACTTCATAGTAGTGTTTAATCATATGAACCTCTTTGAAATCCATTCCTTGTATTTCATAGTTATATCTTTTGTTTGATGGATTTCTTAGTTGTTGAATTCATATGATTTGACACTTTTGTAAATTGCATCCTCTACCAAGTTATATATATTTCTAAATGCAATTTCTCATGTTCATCAATATGCTCATTAGTTATATTATTCTAAGTGATGAATATCATTTTATGATGCTTGTTGGAATTTTGTGTTTGTCACATGCTTGCTCTTAATCATGTTTCATATTCAATTGGTAATCAATTGGTATCATTTTCAATTAATATCAATATCCAATTGGTATCATATCTTGAGTTTGTGATAGACCTTGTGTACATTGGATTGAACTTAATAGTAATATTTTTTTTTAATTCCATGTCACATTCCATTAGCATCATAATGTTCATGTTTGCCTCCTCTCTTGCACTTATAGGTAAATCACATGACCACCATGTTTATGTTTTCATAATTTTGGTTGGTTAATTGTGAGGTTGGCTTCATGATTGAACTTCATTTCATTCATCTTGTGCATATCAGTTATATTTAATGAATGTATGAAATGATTTCATAACCTTCATAGCATATGATTTTCATAGTTATATTGATTAATGGTATGTTTAGTATTCCCCATAACATCATGGATAACTCTAATTTGGATGAACCCTAATAGGTATATTCCTTAACTCCATTTTAGAGTGATTGAGTTAATACTCTTATCTTTGAATTTCAATTGGTATAATTGCTTTATAAATATTTCAATTGGTATCCATGATAGATTATCCTTTTGACCTTGCTCTTTAATTATCCTATAGCTTTTCCGTCAATTGGTATTTTTATAATGGTAATTTGATCATATTGAGCTTTATTTCTTTTTTGTATCTAATCCTTCTCTTGAAGTTAACCCTCAATTGGTTAAACCATCTTCTTCTTGAACCAAATTGTTAAATCTTTGTCAAAGTTTGACAAAAGGAGATAATGGATTGAGGGAGAGTAAATCTTCATAGGAAGTATTAGTTATGATCAAATTCACTCTTATATTAGCTCTATACCCTTATAGACAACACCCATACATGAAAACCTGTTATGTATTTCATTTTCGAATTCTATTGTTAACAGGTGCTACTAAAAGGTATTTTCCTTATTTCATGTGTGTAGGTACCCTTGCAATTTAATGTCAAAGGGGGAGAATATTCTAGATGTCAAAGAGGGAGAATATAGCTAAGGGAAGAGATATGCAATTCAATGTCAAAGGGGAAGAGACATTGTATTATCCTCCAAAGAGGGAGTGAATGCATATCTTGCCAAAACCCAAGAGTGCATGGTCAAACGGGGAGAGATGAAAGAAGTAGAAGATGCTTGGCCAAAGAAAGGAAGATGAAGAGAAAGCTTGAGGATGATTAAGCTCCAAGCATCAAGGAGAATGAAGGAAAAGACCAAGGGCCCAAGCCAAGTGAAGAAGCATCCAAGAAGATTTCAAGCCTTGTCCAGCTAAGGAGGAGCTGAAGACTTTGTGTGAAGATTCAGTATTGAGTAAGAGAAGGTTTGCCATCAAATTGCAAAGGGGGAGATTGTTAAGGATTTTGTATCTTGCAATTTGATGAATGCACTATTCATTTTATTCATCATTTGAATTCACACACATGCATTGTTTTAGAAAAACTTGAAATCTTGATTTATACATGCATTGTTTTAAATCTTGTAAACCTTGATTTATGCATGTTTTGGTTTTAAACATGGATGTATTTAAATTTGAAAAAGAATTTTGATAAATCAAGCTAGCCATTGATTTTAAAGTTTCAAATCATATTTGGCTTTTTATGATTCATGATTTTAAAAGCTCTTAGATTGATTTAAAATCATGTTTCCATGCTTGGTTTAATGGCCCAAAAATCCCCTCTTGAAAATACTTTGAAATATGCAAAAGTTGGGATTTTGTTAAAACTGTCGGCCAGCCTGTCGGTCAGGTTTCGGCTAACCGATCGTGAATCGAGCTCAACCGAACTCCTCTGTCGGTTCAATTTCCAGAGAGCTAAATTTTCAGATTTTCTCTGTCGGTCAGGTGTCGGTCCGAATTCCAGAAAGCTACAAATTTCAGATCTTCTCTGTCGGTCCTCGCGTCGGTTCATGTCGGTCAACCGACAGTTTATAAAAATCCAGACCGAGAGATTGTCGGTTCAAAATCCAGAGAGCATCATTTTGTTCATCCTTGTGCTGTCGGTTCAGCTGTCGGTCCGAGTTTGGTCGACCGATAATGGCGGTCAACCGACAATGACAAGTTGGTCAGAAAAATTTGAAATATATGACCGTTGCCATTAGACCGTTGAACCATCGGTCAACCGACCCCTAGTTGTCGGTTGACCGACAGGTAGCCGTTGGCCCATTTTTCCTATAAAAGGAAGTTCATTCCAAAACAAAAGATGATGATTCTTGAAGTCATTTTTGAGGTGTTCTAAGGCCAATCAAAGGGGAATGAACTAAGAAGGCTAAAGGGTCATTAGTAAAGCTAAAGCTTGGATTAATGAAGTTAAATCACCAAGTAAGCTTTGACTTTTCCTAATCATATGTTTTATGCTTTGTTTAAATTATTGGTAAATGATTTTTAGCATATTAACTATGATGTGTTGAATCCATTCCTCTCTTTAATCTTTGATTTAAATCATTGGATTCTTCACCTTGATTTCTAAACAAGTTTGTTTTAATACTTTATAAAACATGTTTTGTCAAAACCTTTAATTTGTTTTATAAACATGTTTCATTAACTTGTTTGAATCATCTTTGTTGTTTTCATTCATTTGAATTTTAGTTAAATTAGTTTGTTTTTGAAAACAACATTGAATATGCATCACATGTTTAGACATAATTAATTTCATACAACTTGTGAGATTTTGATTTCATATCTTCAACAAGTTTGTATTTGGTACATGTGATTTGCATATTACTTCAATCTAATCTTTTTATGTGTATTAAACTTTAAATTACTTCAAGCATAAATTGATTAAGCTTTATTTTAATATTGATTGAAGTTTCCACACACTCACTTCATAAGCATACATCTTTGCATTCATAGTGTTTGTGTGAGTTTGTTTTACACTTTTATATTCGCCTAATCTAGAGGCAATTAAATTGAGCTTTAATTGTAATCTCTTAGAGTGCTTTGTGAAAACACTTTATTGAGAGAAATCATTTGTTTGTAAAGGTTATTGCTTAGCCTAAGAAAAGCATTGTGTGAAGGTTATTGCTTAGCCTAGAAAAGCATCTTGTATAGGTTGTTGTTAAGCCTTGAAAAACAACATTGTAAGGTTATTGCTTATCCTTGGAAAGCATATTGTAGTGGTTATTGCTTAGCCATGTGAAAAGAATAAATAGTGAAAATCCGGTGGGGTGTGAGATCACAAGCCGGTAGTGGATGTAGGCATTGAGGCCGAACCACTATAAATGATTGTGTTATGGTGAATGCTTTTGTGGTGATTGTTGTTGTTTAGCTTCCGCATTTTATTTGTTAATCATCACAAGTGGCTAATTGTTTTAAAAGAAGTTTAAAATTGTCATAATTGGTCATTAAGTTGTAGCTCACCCTATTCACCCCCCCTCTAGGGTTCGGATCCGGAACTTTCATTTATCATTACTTTAGAAAAAGCAAAAACCTTTCCTGTAAAGATTTGGTTGCTAAACGTGATCTAAATGTATCGAGTCCAATGGACTCCTATTACTTGGTTACCACTTACCTGTCTCGAGAAACACAAACATATTCTCCTTTTGACGCCTCCTTGGTAATTAGTCTGTGTCTAGTTCCAATTTTGTCTCAAGTCTTGATACCAGATTCCCTAGTGTATAATATATGTAACAATAATACATGTTATTACATAATACTTGCGTATGTACCCATGAATGATATATCTACAAGAGAATGTTTCTCCCTTCTTTTAACCACATACCTCCAAAGTTCCATCCCTCAATTCATAGCATACATGAAAACACCTATCAGTATCTCCTCTTGTCTCCACTCTCCACTATCCTCTCTCTCCACTCTCCACTCTCACTAACTGACCCCCATAACTTCCTCCAAAAAAAAAAATAACCCCACTACGTAACTGATCTGCAAGTCCAAATACATATAATATTTGAAAAAAAAAATTGGACTGATAGCACAAGAGGAGGAGGAGAAATAGAGGAGCAGCAAAAGAGAGAGAGAGAGAGAGAGAGAGAGAGAGAGAGAGAGAGAGAGATGGAAATTGAGTCACAGTTTACCATGTAGGCTTTAGTTAATATATTTTAACTTTGAATGAAAAAAAATAAATTTAGTGAGCAATCTTCAAACGGGAGCTTCGCTTGGGAAAAAAATTAAAAATCTACGCATATGGACCGGGTCCTGGATTAAAAAATTTTCAAATTCAGTTAAGGGTTTAGGTAGATAATTCAACATGATCTTCTTTTTTTAATGATATAAGTGGTGTTATAAAACCTTTTAATTTTGGTATATAACTCATTTACAATATTATTTGGGTATAATTGATGTGTTTGTCATACCTTTCTAAGTACGAATCTCTAACATTGGATTCCTGTATATCATGGGGTTTCATTAAACTGATTCGATAAAAAAATAGAAATAATTAAAAAAAAAAAAAGAATCATCACTGAAAATGAACATTAAAAAAAATATAATAACCATATCCAAAAAAAAAGAGAGAGAAACAAAATAAAAGGAGAAAAAACCAGTCAAATAAAAAAAAGAATAATAAAAAAAGGAAATATGACACAATATTGTCTAAATGAAACTTAATGGCAATACATGTAGGTGAAACACACTCTTACAAAAAGGGCAATGATATAAAATAACTAAAAAAATGTTTAAGAAATTTAAAAAAGACCCAAAATACAGGAACATCGTTTAACAAAATAAAACCCCATGCTATCTGGAGAACAAATTAATTTTAAGGGCCCCGTTTATCAGGGGCGAACCTACCCTTTTGTCCCAAGTCAAATTTGATATTACATGATATTTGAATGGGCCAAAACCTCTCCCACGTATGTCTAATAAATAGTTGCCCCACGTCTAAATATTGTGATCGTCCCATGTCACAAAATCTTGGTGAAAACACTCATCTTCTCTTTGGACATCTTCTTCCCATCGAGAGTACCATATACAATTTGCGCGGATCTCTAAATCTCTAAATCCTAATTCAAACTTTAAACCCTAAATCACTAAATATAAGCATATCTATAAGTTCCAAGATGACCAAATCACCATTGGGCACACTTTAAACTTCAATTCATACATAAATCAAGCCGTATGACTCATATGTTTGGATAACTTGAGTTACATTTATGTGGCGATTTTTCTTCTTTGCCATGAGCCCATGACCATAAAGAATGAATTTTATAGCTAGGTAAGTATGAATTTTATAGCTAGGTAAGTGCAGGCAACCAAATTCCTTAAATCCAAATAAAACCCCTCTCGGAACCCAAATTGGGTACATGAGTGCTCAACCAAATCATCGTTGCAAGGTATCCAAACACCTACGATTAAAGGAAATGATATCTTAGATTGTTTTGATGATAATGAATTGATGATCACTTGAATTTGGAAGAGGGAGTGAGAAGGCACTTCAATTGGGCAGGAGATCTAAGCATGGAAAAAGTTTTGTGTCTATTTAAATGCAATGCATTTTTCGTATTGTTAATGTGAAGAAAAAGTTAACAAAGTCAAGTAAAAGTTTTAGCCCCACCCAAGTAAAAATCCTGGGTCCATCACTGCGTGTTATTAAAATTACATTTACTTGCTTTATTATGTTGTTTTAATGTCAATATCTTTCATTTAATTTTTTTTTCCACGTGCCCAAGCTTCATCAAGCTCCATTTACACCAAATAGAATAAAATATATGGAAAAAAACATAAAGATCAAATTAGCAACAAAAAAGGACTCAAATGTGTACTAATTAAATTATTTAATAAAAATAATACGTATGAGTCTATGCATTTGGTAGTTCTGTGGTCCATGCATAGCACGGGATTTTGCTAGTATAAACTATTAATAAGGATGATAACATAAGATTACTATTATTAATTAGTGATGCAAATTAGAGCTGTGAATGTAGGGCTACCTTTAAACATCAAAACTCTTGGTATGATAACTGCGACTCATTTTTGCACCATTAAACCCAAGATCTTCTTTGATCACACAATTGCTTTCTAATAAATCACTGTTGGCCCTAAATTGATATGGATTTGATCGGTTTACTGATGTGCACTCTGCTATAAGAGAGATACTTTGAATTTGTTGTGAATACTCTGTGTTTTATGGGTGGACAAACATCACAAACTATCGTGGGAGCCAATGCAGAATCTTTACCAAGAGTTCGATCCTATTCCAAACTCTCCTAATGTCACAAATTAAGACTTATTCAGGATATCAACATGTGCACTAACCAATTACTTAATCCAAAGTGAGCCCCATGGTAGGCGTGCCACACAATTTCTAAGAATCAAGGTTTTATGCAATAGGGCCTACTTTTATTATGGATATAAAACATCCATTTGATGTACCAATCACCAAGCAAAGCGTCACATGGGCTGATATTTATTGTTGGGTTGGAAAATCACAATTTATTAATTTTTAAATGCTTTTGATGAAACTGTCAACATTTCTCATAATAGATGAAATCATTGGGAATCAAACTAGATAAATGACAGTTTGAATGCCCTGTTTGAACCTTTATCCAAAATATTTGAATTTTCAAAGGAAAATTATACATTATGAGATTTAATCACTGTTTTTCTTATGACCTGCCTGATCCAATGGTGAGATCTAGAAATCATTTGAACCGATTGGATCTTCGAAAATCAATTGAAAAGTGCAGATAGAGTGTACATCTGTATAACTTGAGTTCAGTGACATCATAATTAAGGTCAATTCTAAGTTATCACTCGATTTATAGATCTAAAGTATTTAAAATTAAATAATAGTAATGTATTACAATAAATTTATTCCATTTTATTTCTTCAGTATATTTTTTTTGAATGGCTAAATTCATTGAAAAAGCTAGCAGACAAAAGGATTATACCCACAAGCAGGGGAGGACCTAGGGGCGGCTGGCAGGGGCCAAGACACCCCCTTACATTTTGAAATCCTCTCTAATCGGTGCTTTGGATCTCCATCATATGATGGATGGCCCCTCCATCATTTATGAGTTTTTTAAAACATGGCTATTAGAAAAAGAAAACAAAAGTATTGTTGATTTTTGGAAATACTTAAAATGAGAATAGGAAAGGAAAAGAAAGAAAATGAGAACAAATAAGAAAGGCTTGATGGAGATTTGGAGCAGAGATTTTTCATTTTTCATTTTTATCTATCTGCACTTGCCTAAAATCTTACAATCCAAGAGAAGAAGAGGAGAAAGAATGTCTTTTTATTAGAGATCTTGATAGGAGTTTTTTGTTGCAGATTTGAAGAGATTTTGAGGTATGAATAAAGAAAAAAAATCATGAACATGCTTTATCTTTTAAAAATCTTTTTTAAATTACTTAGAGACACTGATTTCACTACATGTCAACATGTATTTTCAATCTCTGTGGCTCATACTAGAATCTAATCCGCTTAAAATCAATATCTATTTGCGTTCTATTATTATATAAATTTTTAATTCAATCAGAGCTTTATCTATCGTGGATAAAAAAATATAATTGTATTTCTTTGTTTGATTATTATTATCCATGCTAGAAAAGTATGACCAAAGAAATCTATTTTAATGAGATAACAACTAGTGCTTTGTATTTCATTTATCTTATACTAATGATTTGAATTCGACTTATTTTTCATTCCTTGTAGTTAATCATAATTTTATAATTTTTTATATTTTATATTTTTGATTTTTTATAGGGGTGATGATCATGGTTAAAACATCAACCATTGATTCCTTTTTTAAGAGAAAAATATAAAAAAAGATTAATTTCTTATGGATTATTTATTTTTATATACATTAGAAAAACTACAGAAAATTCGGTATTGAAAAATATAATTGATGATCTTAACTCAATGAAAGAACGTCGAGCACTACTTCAAATTTTTATTATTACGTGTTTTATTATTAGATTTTGCAATCTTGTTTAATATTTTTTTCTTTGGCCCCTCTAAAATAAAATTCCTTGTTCCGCCCCTGCTCACAAGTAGGGGTGAAAGTGGGTCGGGCCGGCCCGCGAACTGCCCGTTATAGGCTCGGCCCGAGCTCGGCTCGAAAGACAAAAGAGCCGAGCTAGGGCCTAGGTGGAGGCCCGTTTGCTTAAAAGGGCCGAGCTCGGGCTTGATGAAGCCCGGCTCGTAAGCCCTAGGGCCTACATATATTAATACACATATTATATATATATGTACACTATACAGTAGATAATACAGATATGATATAACATAATCCATAAATCCTAAACCTTAGTTTTAATCCAATATAAATAATCCCTAAACCCTAAACACTAAACCCTAAGCACTAAATAATCCATAAACCCTAAACCTAAGTACTAAACCTTAAACCCTAATTTTAATCCAATATAAATAATCCCTAAACCCTAAGCACTAAATAATCCATGAATCCTAAACCCTAAATCTATATTAACATTGACCTATATCATTATAAAACGGGTCAGGCTCACAAGCCGAGCCTAGGGCCTCAATCAAGCCGGGCTCGAGGGCCGGCTCGAGGGCCGGCCCTACTTAATAAGAGCCGAGCCCGAGCCAGGTTTTTTTAGGCCCTCTCAAGCTCGGGCCGGGCTAGGGCCTACAAAAAAATACTAGGGCCGAGCTTAGGGCCTGTCAAAGCCCGGCTCGGCCCGACCCACTTTCATCCCTACTCACAAGCCTTCAAGCACCCAAAAGGAAACAAAAAAACAAAGGAAAGAAAACCTCAAGCACCAAAGAGCAACAAAGCCCACCAGAGCCACCCAATAACAACAAGAAAACTTCAAATCCATCATGAGCATGCAACCTCCTTCTAACTCAACATAATTTGGTCCATCAAAATGCCATGAAAGGGAGGGCTAGTTGACACCCAATAGGCCACTATAAATTTTATCCCTCCATCACAACATCAACACTTGATTGAAGCCCTTCAAAACACCTGATGTTCCTCTCTTCACAATACCCAAATAAGAGCAAAAACGACATTTTCCACATTTGTTTGCCCCTAGGAGATCAAAGGAGAGAAATCCATGCATGAAAAAGAACCGAAATGGAGCGAGGAAGGACCCAACTGCATCCAAATCAGCCAAATAGGACACTCCACATCCTTTGATTGAGCAAAGCTGCAGTTGAGGAGAAGCTGGTCCACCGACTCTTCAAGCCTAGGTTTGAGTACCCAGAATGCTAAGTTAGGTCTGGCTCCCTATTATGGACTGGCCCCAGTTACATCCTTGCCGATAACATGGTCCTTACAAAGTAGGCTCCACAACTATTACTGCATGCCAATATGCATACTTTATGCCAGTTGGGATTTGGGAAGCTACCTCATTGGTAAGCTTTTCACATCTTAAAGTAACTACCTACCAACCTTTGAACCCTTTTCTCCAACCCCTTGACAGGGGCAATATCTTATCATTGCTACACAGAAGTATGTTTCAAGGATATGTTGAACTCATTTCCCATGTCTACATACATGTGTCACGGGCCGAGACTATAGTTCAAGACTCGTGTAGCTCTAAGACCCCGGTATGTACTCTTTGGGTGTCAAAGATCAGCCTTATCCACACTCACGCGTGCTCGATACTTAGTGAACACGGCTTAGTAAGCCTTAGTACTGGAACTCAACTAGAACAACACTAGGAGTTACGAAAAGAAAGCTAGGAGAATGGTTAAGGCAAGAGTAAATTGTATTACTCAATGGTTGCTTACAAGATGTACACTTAGGCACTTAAGGCCTTACACTCAATGTTGCTCTCCAAGCTTGCTTACTTGGCTTTGTTGGTTAAAAATGAGGGGAGGGGGTGACCCCTTTATAGAGGGGAAGACCCCTTACAACATGTGGCTCACAATTGTCCAAGTGTGTGGCTAGTATTTACCTTCTAGAGCATTCTCCTTCTAGAGATTTCCTAAGTGGGCAACAACTCATCTACACACTAAGTCTCTAGAAAGTTCCGTCACATGCTCAAAGGTTCTAGAGTCTTTTGGGGCTCTCTATGATACAGGGTTTTCTAGAATGTTCTAGACCCAAATTCTTCTAAATACTTCCGGAACCTTTCAGAACATTTCAGGAACCTTCTATTAAGCCCGCGTGCAGTCTAGCCCTCTCGTACTTGGACAGGGACCCTCGGAAACCTCCCACGTCGCATCCCGACTTGGTCCCACTCTCGGACCGTGACACATGCAGGAAACACCATTACATACTCAAATGAACAGATGCAACATATTGAATTATGGAGGCAGCATGATGTGTAGAACCACAGTAATTTTTAGTGAAGAGAAATGCAAGTGCCTTTCCAGTGCAGCATAAAGCTTTTGCGGAAAAGAATTCGAATTTGCACTGATTTTTTTTTTCCCTAGAGACTTGGGAAACAAGAATTCCACCAACTCAGATGGGAAAAGCATTTAACTGTAGCACGGAAAAGCGGTCCCACAAATGTCTCATAGATTTTTTATTCGAGGAGGAATATTGGTAGTATCGTGATATTAATTAAGACTTCATAGTTTACAAAGATTACATTGTTTCATTTTGATTTTTGTTCTTAGTTTTCTCTCTCTGCTCCCCTTGAAACGAACCCTCTAATTTAGCAAAAATGAGAAGTGTTGGAATGGTTTTATTTTCATACTAGCTTGATGGAACGCGCTCCATGCCGAGGGTGCTACCGGGGTCGGCGGACGTGGGAGTCCGTCGGGTCCGGCCCTTTCGCGCCCGGGGGGCTGAAGCGTGCATCAACATTTCTTTGTGTGGGTGTGCCAGATTTTCTATTTTACTTGGAATTGCAAGTGGTAATCCGGAGATCAACCTTCGCAAGTAAAAAGGAAATCAACTTCTTTCAAGTTTTCCATTGCACAAATATTTAAGAAAAGAGACATTTTCTTGGTTTACCGTGAAGGGCGATTTTGTTTGGCATTTATAGCCGATTTTGGCGTTTATAGCCGATTTACAATTCTCATCAATAATGAAAGACAAGAGTTGTGATTTTTTGTCTCTTTTAGAAAAATACAAACTACAATGAAAAGCAAGAAAAGGAGGATCTAACTTTTCAGGAGATTGTGGGGGACTCGTTCAGATTGACGGTCGCAAGCCATGTATGGGCTTCGCCATTATCCATGCAGATGAGAACAGAGGATGCTCTTGATTCGCTTGGCTTGGCTATAACCTCAGATTTTTAGAGGACAAAGACCAAGAGGAGGTCCTATGTCCAATAAAAAACTAAGTAGACGGGCTGAAAAGCCACGTCTAAGCCATTGGAGGCAGCGGGAGAAGGCAAGGACCTTGGGGGGGGGTGCCCCCCAAGGGACTTTTGTCACCTTGTAGTGGTAGCCGGTGCAGAACTTTAGCAGAGTTTTCTCTATTTTTCTTTCTCTCAGATTTCTGGATCTGTGGTCCTTTTTCTGAAGTCCTCCCTGGAATGCTTGGGGTGCTCTCCTATTTATAGGCTTTCTGGTAGCCATTTAGGAGGGTTTATGAGCTTTAATTATCATAAAGCTACATAAATGGAGGAGTTACAAGGTTTAATTCCTTTATTTTGTAACTCTTGGATCTTGGCTTCTGATTGGCCGGTGGAGATTGAGGGCATTTAATCGCCATGATGGGAGGAGTTACAAGATTTATTTCTTGATTTTGTAACTCCTTTTTCCTTGAATCTGATTGGCCGATGGAGATTAAGGGCTTTTAATCACCTTAATTACCATAATGGGAGGAGTTTCATGACTTGAATGCCATGAATCTCTTGATTTGTAACTCCCGAATGCTTGCTTCTGATTGGGCCGTCCAATAGAATGAGTTAATGACTGCCATAAAGCTAGCCAATTAACCACATTAATTGGTCGCCGAGCAGTCGAAGAGTCGCGGGCCGTGCCGTGTCTTCTAGAATTCTTCTGACGATGATCATCGATGGATCTTCATGCTGATCGACATCGGATGAACAGGTAACTTCAAACATTGATAGCTAAGAGCGGGCCGGTGACATCTGTCCTGTCGATTTTTCGATCGATCGGGCGGAAAGCACACTTTTTTGGTCGACCGGTTGGCGATCTTGGAGCGATCACTGATGATTTTATGCTTTTGACGGCGGATCTGAGATGTTGTCGGATATGAGTCAATTTCAAGCACTAAAAATCACATTTTCAGGAAACCACAGGGGCCAAAGTGCGCGAAACGCGAAAAGGGACGGAAAAATGGGTCACCGGCGAAAAATCCGGTGACCCGGACTTCCATGGTCGCCGGCGACCATGGGCCGGCGACCCTGGGGGTTTTTCTCCCCTTTTTGGTCCGTTTTGCGGTCTTTTTCGTCGCCGTTTTCTTCTGTATTTTTCCTGACATTTCTTCTCATTTATTGGCTTGATGTCCCTATAGAAAACCTGATGAGAATCCTTGCATTTTTAGAGTGCAAAGTTTCCAATTTTCCGGGAAAGCCGAAGACTTTGTCGCGTAGAGCTGCTGATTTTCCGCCAGAAGCTGAAACTTGGTCAAACGATGTCGGAATGACCTGAAATTTGAGGTGAAGCCTACTGAGCAATAAATAAGACCAACCATAGGCTTTTGTTTGAGTTTTGAAGCCGTTTGGGGTCCCGTCGCCAGTAGACTTGATTTTGCCACGAGGGAGATGCCGCGCGTTGATGTGCGGTCAAACGATGTCCGATTGACCTGAAATTTGACAGGGAACCTATTGGAGTCATTTTGAGATGATCCACAGGCTCTGTCTTGGAAACCATGGTCCCGGGGAGCTCCGCCGCCGGTAGGCTTGATTTTCTTTCGGAGCGTCGAAACCTGGTCAAACGTTGTCGGAATGACCTGAAATTCGACGTGCAGCCTTTTGGAAGCATGTTGAAGCCACTCATGCACTTGGTTTGATGAGCGAAGGCTTCGGTGGTTCCCGCCGCCGGGAGGCTTGATTTTGCTGCTCGAGCATTGATGGAGGGTCAAACATTGTCGGTTTGACTTGAAATTTGGCATGGAGCCCTTTTGAGACATGCTGGAGTCATCCGTAGGCTCTGATCGAAGTTTGGCCGTCTTCAATGATGTCGCCGCCGGGAGCGCCAATTTAGCTGTCGGAGAAGCGAAGTTAGGCCAAATGATTCTGAAATGGCCCGAAACTCCTTGTGTACTCCTCCCTTGGCTGTCTTAAAGGATCTTGTAGTTTTTGTTTAATTCTGACAAGTTTTGATTTTTTGGAGAAGTTGCATTGCCTATTTATGGCAGGTTGCAACTTCATGCAGCTTTCTTGATGTTGAAGAGGCAAAGTGACATTTTTGGTGTCAACAAATGCCCCCTCGAGGTACAGCGACGAGTTGGTTGACTTTTGTAGTCGATGTGCCTCGAAGAGAGTTTTGAAGGAGAGCTTGTGTCTTGACCAAGAGTCTTTGAGCAATCTTTCCTTTGGTAGAGTAGCCTTTGAGCTTTCAGGGGAATTTTATGGTAATGAAAGGAATCAAGTACCATCTCGAGGCAAAGTTTTGAAGATGACATCAGGGATGTGGATTTTGGTTTTTGTTTTTGACCTTATGACCTAACAAGCTGTATGTGGCAGGTTAGGGGGTCGGGTTTTGGTTTTGACCTTGTGACCCAACAAGCTGTATGTGGCAAGTTGGGGGATCATGATTTGGTTTTTGGTTTTGGTCTTGTGACCTAACAAGCTGTATGTGGCAAGTTAGGGGACCAGGATTTGGTTTTTGGTCACTCTTTGGGACTGTGTGGGTCCATTGGAGTGGTTTGGATTTTTGTGGAATGTCAATTTCAAGATTTTGGCTCAATTTGGTATATGAGGCTGGATGGTTTGATTCTTTGGAAGCTCATGGGGCTTGGGATTTTTTTTTTGTATGGTTCAATCAACTCAAAAGAGGCATGAAACCATTTTTGTATGCTCTTGGTAAGAGGGATTTTTTTTCCTGACTAAAAGTCCATTTTTTTTTTTTTTTTAGTGCCTAGGTGGTCAAACCTGGCTCATATGGGCTAACCCATGGGACCTTAAGCTTTTTAGGATGGCTTAGATCTCATGTGGGGCCATTTTTATAAAGAATATTTAAAGATATCTCATTTGGATAGAGAATATCTAAAAATATCTTTATGGGAGAGAATCTCTCATATTCCCTTAATTTGGGAGAGAATATCTCAAGGTATCTTTCTTTTTGGGAAAGAATCTCCAATCTCCTATTTTGTTGGAGAGAATCTCTCATTGATTGATTTTGGGAGAAAATCTCTCAAAGACATCTTTCTTTTTGGGAAAGAATCTTTCTAATTCCTTCTCTTTTGGTAAGGTTACTAATTAGTAGCACTTACCTTTCTTTTTTTTTTGTTTCCTTCTTTGATTTGCTCTCTTCTATAAAAGCAAGGAGGAGGCTAGATCTCTTGCCCTTATTGCTTTCTTTTGCAACAATCTCAAGAGAGCTCCAAGACCAAGAGTTCTTCTTCTTCAAGGATCTTCAAGCTTTTTCCTTCTTCTTCTCCATCAATGGTTTCAAGTAAGTTTTCTCTCTTTTTCTTTCAAGAAAACTCCATGTAGAGAATAGGATGGTAAAAGAAGAAAGTTTCTCTCTCTTTTTTTTTTTTTCTTTCTATTCTTCTTCTCTTCTTTTTTTTTTCTTTTTCCACGTGATTTCTTTTTTTTTTTTTTTTCGTGCTTCGTTCTTTCTCTTTTTCTTTTTGCACGTTTTCTTTCTTCTCTTTTTTTTTCTTTCTCCTCCCTTTTTTTTTTAGAAAGTTTCTTTTTTTTTTTTTTTTGCTCATCATGATAATGCGTTTTTATGCAAATCTAGATGTTCATGCATGTACTTTTTGTAGATTGAATTTGAGAGCATGATAGCATACTTGAAAATCTTTGCAAATTTGGGAATTTTGGAGCTCGCAGCGATGTTGAGCCCTTCTTGATTTTGCGGAGATTTTGAGGTTTCGAAAGTTTGGAGTTTCGGAGCTCGCAGCGATGTTGAGCCCATCTTCAAACTTTCTATTTCTTTCGGAGTATTTCCCTTTTCTTCGGAATTGCCCCGGAACCATGCCAAAATTTCGCCAGATTTTCTTTTAGCGAAATCCTGTCATTTTGATGATGATCTTTTTTTTTTCTTTTCCAACCTTTGCAGGTGGTTCCTCCAGAACGAACAAGGGTAAAGAGTCTGCTACAAGCGTACCTCGTCGATCCGCCAGATCTTCTAATGTGGCCGTTCAGCAGGCTTGGGAGAAGGTCTAGTATGTTGAGAGAAACTTGGAAGAGTGCGACTCTCTCAACAGAGATGAGATGAGGCAACAACTGATCGCTCTCAAGAGTGAGGAATATTATAAGATCATGGTAAGCAACCGTCCTTGGGTTATGGACGATCTGAGGGTTTTGCCCAAGCCTACCTTCTTCTTTGGAGATGCAGTCCCTGACGACTTGACATACCAAAGGAGATGTTTTCAGTTCTCTTACACAGCAGATGGTGAGGAGAGAACTATTTCCACCCGGTCGTCTTTTGATCGGACCATCTCGATCCTGAGCCTTTCTCCCATGTGCCCTAAGAGGGAAGATCCTCCAAGCTGGGTGAAAAGGACCAACGTGATCAAGACCGGGGTTTTTGTTGGCGGTCCCTCCGGATATGCGGAGAAGTCGCCTACCCAAATGGACATGTTGACACCAGCCAGCGGCTATCAGGGCTCTGATTATCCGTCGGTCGATTTGGGACCGGTGGCCCTTGGCGTTTTCAGCAGTGACGGCAGCAATTGGGTGAAGCCTTTTCGACTTCGTGGCCGTTTCAGTGTTGACTCCGATTGGAAGTCGTGGACTGATCGCGTCCTGCTGATTGGTGGCACCATTTTGAAGGAAGCCGGGATTTTTTACGCAGTCCGTGCCTTCAGAGATACCGTGGCTTTTTCCGACGAGGCCTTCATGGCCATGTTGGAATCATTTCTCCCACAAACCAATACCTTCGTTGTAACGAATGGTGAGATTGGTTTTTCCTTGAAGGAGTTGAGCGCCATTACTGGATTGCCCATCCTTGGCAAACTCTACGAGGAGTTCATGCCGATTGACAGCGTCCTTGAGGAGCAGTCAGAGGAGTTCAGGCTCCTATACTTTCAGCTCGTCGCCTTCTATGATTTTTTGAAGGAGAAGGAGGGCTCAAAGGTAAGATCCAGCAGTTGGAAGAGTTGTGGCTCTTCATTCTTCAACTTCTTTGATAGCAAAGAGTCTTTTGACAGCATGACCCTGGAGGACCGGAAGAAGGCTTCTGCCATGCAAGAAGAGTTGAAAGACTTCTTCGCAGGTACAGATGTAATTTGTTCTGACATTGCACTGCGGAGAGAAATTGCAGTTTACCTCACTTATTGGCTAGGTGAGGCTGTGTTTGCTGGTGGAGATGGGACGCACATCAGGCCGCATTGTATTTTTCCGGCTTGTCAGATTGTGTTTGGAGAGCGGCTTGCTTTGGTACCGGCTCTCTACTCCTATCTATGTACCGAACTGCAAGCGGCTGCTTTCTTGGTTCGGCTTGGGCTCCCTATGAATAGGGTATTTTCAGCCCATATCTTTTATTCGTGGTATGTATACCACTGTCCTGGCTTCCATCGGCTTGGTGCTGCGCAAGATGATGTTCCTCTGATGATTCGATTGGCTAAGGGAAAAGCCGTATCCGAATCACTTTTGTTTGCCCGCATGAGGATCCGACGGTTCAGGGACGTCAAGATGGGGCAGTCTTCAGTGAAGCTTTCTCCGGAGTTGCGGAAGAAGGCTTTTGACTTTGGTGCCCCCCGTGACTCTACCAGGGCAGGGTCAGGGAGACATTATGCTTTGACAAATGCAGAGAAGGAGTGGCTTTTCAGCATACGCGTCGGCACGATGGTGTACGCAGACATCTTTTCGTCGACATCCAGCCATATGTACCTTCTCGCTTTGCGCTTCAGTTGGGCTTCTCTCAGGGCGTTGTTGGAGCACCTTCAAGCATGGTAAAGCGCTTTGGGGGTTTGCAGGATGGCAGAAATGCATGGGCTTTTTATAGTGCTGAAGACACTACTGCCACGATTTCTTATCCTGAGCTGTCGACTTCCCGAACTGCCGGCTTCACGAAATGGTTCGCGGAGAGCTTTCTGGCATATCGGGGGCTTTCCAAGAAGGAGCTTGATGTAAAGCTGTCTTCGGGGAAAGGTACTGGAAAGTCGGATGGCGTCTGGCGAGAGGAAGTTTGGGCCTTCCTTTCTGGAGAGAAGCACAAGATAGGCTTTCTCGGTGACCAGGGCGTCATTGGTTCTGAAGCTGTTCGGGAAATACCTGATGAGGCTTTGGAGCAGCTAGAACAGGAGGAAGCTGAGCTCGACGCTTGGATGCAAGCGGCACAGAGGCGAGCTTTCGTGGAGTCTACTGGCAAGAGCAGACCATCCAGTGAGGAGTCAAGTGGGAGACCTAACTCTGACAGTGGGGCAGGATCTTCTAGGAAGCGAGCCCACAGAAGTAAGAGGAAGAGGAGTCAGCGTCACACGGGGCGGGACGAAGACTCTCCTGAGGTGGAAGTCCCTCTCACTATCAATGAGGAGGTGCCAGGGGAAGCTGACGAACCTCCGGAGAAGAAGATTCGGGAAGAAGAGACCATCGGTGAAGGTATGATTCTTCCTTTTTCTTTTTCTGCTTCTTTCATGGGGCTTTCCATGTTCTGATTTGTTTTCTCACCCTGCTGCTGCTCTTTTTTTTTTTTTTTTAGCAGAGGATGAAGACTTGGCGATGCCTGAGGTTCCGACCGATGAGGCGGTGATGGAGCCGGTTATGGCATCTGAAGAAGAACCGAGGAACTCTGGAAGGATTCCAGAATCTCCAATTGGTATAACTTCTTTCGCTTTCTCTCTTTTTTTTTTTGCCTGCGACTTAATTTGCTAACATTTTTCTTGTCAGCTGACTTGCCACAGGATTCTGATGACTTTGAACCATCAATGGACGCAAATGTTGATGATGCTTCCGATGAGTTCATGGAGGAAGAGAGTGTTCCGCCAGTCGTCGAAGAAGGTACTTTGTAGTGATGACCCTGATGATTTTTTTTTTAACAGGATCATGTTCATACCTTTTTGTGTTTCATTTGCAGGTTTTGAAGTGACAGAAGAGAGTCCATCGCTTTCTTCAGAACCAGAGCAAGGGATGCCAAAGGTCGATCCGGAGGTAGAGACTCCTACAACCAGTTCTGACGCGATAGAGGAGATACCTCGTGCTGAGATTCCTTCTCCAGTGGCTCCAAGTGGAAAGAGTTCTTTTGTTACTCTTCCAATGGGACATGACATGAGCAGCCGATCAACGGAGAAGGGTGAATCTTCATCCAGTTCGTCTCTTCAATTTGCGAAGAAGGTGCTGGCTCGGGTTTTGAGTTCTTGGATCGAGACTCTCTTTTCTGGACACCTGGATGCCGGATTTGGCATGATCCCACATGTACAGGAGATTCTCACTGATACCGAAGAGGTTGGTCTGGATGTCACAGGTGCCAGGGCGATCGTTGATAGGATCATTGCACTGGGTGACAAGTGGTTTGAGACCATGGATTTCCCTGACGACCAATTCTTCAAGGAGATGTTCTTGGACCCTGCTGATAAGGCTAAGTCTGACCTGAATGAGGCTACACAAAGCAAGAAGCAGCTAGTTCGGGAGAAGAACTTGGAAGAGCTAGCCATCATCGGATTGAGGCATGACCTTAACGTCCTTGATAGGGAAGTTGAGGAGGCCAGGAAACGTCTTGAGCATTTGAAGGCGCAAGTCGCTGCCAAGTGGGCTGCTATAACAGAGGCTCGTGACAGGGAGAGTGCTCTGATTCGCAGGGTTGCAGATGTCGGTCAAGTTCTCGAGAGGAGGACTCTAGAAAACGAACAATGACAAACTGCTGGGGAAAAGCTTCCCAGTGTAAAAGAGGGGTTACGGCATTCGCCAGCATTTCATGGCAAGTTCCTGAAGAAGCGTGCCTTGGAAACTTTGACGGCTGAGGCCAAAAGTTTGCTTGAGGAGCTGAAGCTTTGGCTGGAGACCATTTTTGGCTGAGCTCCTGATTTCTTGTAGCAGAAACTATTCTTCTTTTTTTTTTTTTTGTACCACATGTATATTTTTTGGTACTCTTTTTTTTTGTAGTGCTTGTGAACACTTTTCTCTTTTTTTTTTGGTACCACATGTATTTTTTTAGTACATTTCTTTCTCTTTTTTTTTTTGTTTTCCCTACGCTCACTCAAATCTTTTTGTGATGAAAGCAATTGCTAAATGGGGTGTTTGTTTGAACATTTGATCAAAAGGTTGTCTTTTTGTGAAAATCTTTTGTCAAATAATTGTTTTGGTATGGGAGCCTGATTTTGGTTGTGGCGTGAAAGCCGATTTTGAGATGGCATGGAAGCCGAAATTTTATGGCGTAAAAGCCAAAATTTGGGTTGGCATGGAAGCCGGTGTTTGTTTTGTGGCATCTATAGCCAGTTTGGTGGCATTGATAGCCAATTTGTGGCATTTATAGCCGGTTTGGTGGCATTGATAGCCGGGTTTTTTGAAAGCCAAGTTTTGGTTTGTCGGCGTGAAAGCCAATTTTTTGTGGCATTGATAGCCGGTTTGTGGCATTTATACCGGTTTTGACATGAGAGTCAGGTTTTTTTTTGTGTGGCATTTATAGCCGATTTGGTGGCATTGATAGCCGGTTTTGGCAAAAGAGCCAGGTTTTTGGTTTTCAAAAATGCAAGTATCGACTAAGAGTCGCCTCCCTGCTGAATGGTCTTGCAAGTATCGATGGAATGTCGCATCCTTGCTCATTCGATTGCGAGTATCGATGGAATTTCGCCTCCTCGCGGATTTGGGTGCAAGTATCGATGGAATGTCGCATCCTTGCTTTTTTCAAAATTTGGTTTTGCGGGTACTGACTTGATGTCGTTTCCCCACGATTTTTTGAAATTTGTGGTTTTCTCGAACCTTTGGGTTGTGGATATCAACTGATATGTTGCGTCTCCACGGTTTTAGGTTTTTTTTTCGAACCTTTTTTGAAATTTGGGTTGTGGATATCAACTGAAATGTTGTGTCTCCACGGTTTTTGGATTTTGCAAGTATCGACGTAATGTCGCTTCCCTGCGATTTTGGGTGCAAGTATCGATGGAATGTCGCATCCTTGCTTTTTTCAAAAAATTTTGTTTTGCAGGTACTGACTTTGATGTCGTTTCCCCACGATTTTTTTTGAAATTTGTGGTTTTCTCGAACCTTTGGGGTTTGGGTTGTGGATATCAACTGAAATATTGCGTTTCCACGATTTTAGGTTTTCTCGAACCTTTGAAATTTGGGTTGTGGATATCAACTGAAATGTTGTGTCTCCACGATTTTAGAGGTTTTGGAAGTATCGAATGGGGTTCGCATCCTTCCGATTTTTTGAGTTTTGCGAGTATCGACTAAGTGTCACTTCCTCGCGGTTTTTGCAAAACCATTTTTTTTTTGTTTAAAGACACGAGGGTCGTAAATTTTGACCTAAAACCATTTGGCGGTAAAAGGTAAGGTGGACTAGGGTGGAAATCCCTGAATCCGGATTTTTGTTTCAAACCATGAATTTTGGTTCAAGGATCGAAAGTTTTGGTCAAGTCAGTGAGAGGCTCCTAAACTTGGATTTTTTTGTTTTTGAACAATGAAACGATAAAAGTAAGCATTGTTTTTTGAATCTCTAGAAACTTTGACATTTGATATGAAAATTCTAAAGAGAGTGGGTTTGACGAGCGAGTACCTGAGAACAGGTTTTGGCCATACAGGCATTGCTCTTACCCAGTTAGGTAAGTCTTCAAGGGTAGTACCGCTTCAAGAACTTGCCGTTGATAGGCAGCATACATTTGTCGCCTTCCATGTTTAGGAGGGCATATGCGCCGTTGGAGAAGACCTTGTCGATGACGTAGGGTCCCTCCCATTTTGGTTCAAATTTGCATTTGGATTTGTGTGCGAAGACCATTGGTCTTTTTACCGCAAGAACCAAGTCACCCCTTTTGTAGGCTCGTTGCCGGACCCTTTTGTCAAAAGATCCTGCCATGCGTGCTTGGTAAATTTCAATGCTTTGTCGAGCTTCAAGCCATCTCTCATCGAGATTGTCCAGCTCATGAAGTCGTAATTTCACATTGCTTTCTTGAGTCATGTCATTTTGTAGAGATACCCTCAGAGAAGGAATTTGGACTTCTAATGGCACGACAGCTTCGCATCCATAGACCAAGGAGAATGGTGTGCTATGGGTTGGTCCTCGAACGGTGGTTCGATAGGCCCACAAAGCTTCAGATAGTTTGTCGCTCCAGTCTCTTTTGTGACTAGAGACCATTTTCTTGAGGATTTTGCAGAGTGTCTTGTTGAAGGCTTCTGCTAATCCGTTTGCTGCCGGATTGTATGGAGTCGAAGGACAGCTTTGGATTTTGTATTTGTCGCAGAACCTGTAGAATCGATGATCCCGGAATTGTGGTCCGTTATCATGGACGAATCTTTTGGGTATGCCGAAACGACAAATGATGTTGGTGCGCAGGAACTGAAGAACTGATGAGGTCTTCATTTCGTTGAACGCAAATGCTTCTGACCACTTGGAGAAATAATCCGTAGCGGCGAAGATGATGCGATGACCTTTGCTTGAAGGGGGAGAGATAGGACCTATGATGTCCATGCCCCATGCTTCAAAAGGCCATGAGATTGCTGTAGGATGCAGCCATTCTGGAGGCATGCGAATGTAGTCTCCATGAACTTGGCATTGTTGGCAGCGCTTAGCAAATTGCATTGCGTCGGGTACCATGGTAGGCCAGTAGTAACCCAACCTTTTGATTTGGTCGTAGAGCTTGGGACCAGCCTGATGAGCTCCACAAAGACCAGCGTGAACTTCTTTGAGTGTTTCTTCAGCTTCTTGTTGTGACAAGCAGCGTAGGAGTACTCCATTGAAGGATTTCCTGTAAAGGATCTTTGAAGGGATATCCAAATGAAAGTTTGGGGCTCGCCTTTGGATGCTTACCCGTTCTTTTGGATCTTCAGGTAGGATTCCGAACATAGTGTAATCAATGAACGGATCCCTCCAGTCACCGATTGAAGTTTGAAGGATAGAGATCCGACTTCCAACCACTCGGTGACATTCAGCAACTGCTTGGTGTGTGTTAAGAGGAGGGAGGATCCTTCTCTCACACACTGTAATTTGCATGTTTTCCCCTTCTTGAATTGCCATAGATGCAGCAAGTCCAGCCAGGGCATCTGCACGGATGTTTTCACCTCTACGAATGTGGGTGATGTTGCAGATGTCAAACTTTTGCAGAAGCGATTGTGCCTTGTTGTAGTAAGGCAGCAGATCAGGCTTCCTGACTTCATATTTTTGATTCATCTGGTTGACGATCAGTTGAGAGTCTCCAAAGACTTCTAGCATGGTAATACCGGATTCAATGGCGAGTTCCAATCCTAGGATCAGAGCTTGGTATTCAGCTGCATTGTTTGTGCATGGTTTCAGTAGCGAGAAAGCGTGTGGAATCATGTATTTGTCGGGGCTAACAAAGAGGATGCCAACTCCCGAGATCAGCTGTCTTTTTTCATTTGTCCTGCTTGCACCATCAAAGTACATGTCCCAGGAGGCATTTGGCGAGAAGGTCTCCACGTTGTAGACGGGTTCGTCTGGGAGATCATCTCTGAGTGGTGAATCTTTAGGCAATGGATGCTCTGCGAGGAAATCTGCTAGAGCTTGGCCTTTAATTGCTTTTTGTGGCACATACCTAATATCAAATTGTGATAGAAGGATGGACCATTTTGCCAGTCGTGCAATTAGAGAACCTGCTTTTGTAACAAGGACCTTCAAGAGGTTGATCCTTGAGACGAGGTAGACTGTGTTGGAAAGCAAGTAGTGACGTAGCTTTTGTACGGCGAACATCACTGCAAGGCATTCTTTTTCGACTGGAGAGTAACGATGCTTTGCACCTACTAGCATGCGGCTGAGATAATATAGAGCAGCTTCCTTTCCCTCACCATTCTCTTGTGCAAGCAGAGCGCCTACAGAATGATCAAGAGCTCTTGTGTACAAGATGAATGGTTTTCCAGTGGCAGGGGCAGCTAACACTGGAGGTTTGGTCAGGTATGACTTGATATCTTGAAATGCGGCTTCACAGTCTGCATCCCAGACAAAGTCTACACCCTTTTTCATCAATCGAGAGAATGGACGGCATTTCCCCGAAAGATTGGAGATGAACCGTCTGATGTAGGCCAATCTCCCTTGGAGCCCTTTTAATTCTCTCAAGGTTCTTGGAGAGGGCATTTCTAGAGTAGCCTTGACTTTTATGGGGTCAAGTTCTATTCCAGCTTTCCGAACAAGGAATCCGAGAAACTTACCCGACGAGACGCCGAAGAAGCATTTTAGAGGATTCATCCACAGTTTGTGTTTGCGGAGTCGGAGGAAGACTTCCCGAAGATCTCTGAGATGGTCTTCTTTTCTTCTGCTTTTGACGGCGAGGTCATCAACGTAACATTCAACCATCTTGTGCTGCATATCTTGGAATATTTTCATCATAGCCCTCTGATATGTGGCACCAGCATTTTTCAGACTAAATGGCATGACAGTGTAGCAATATACGCCAAATGGAGTCCGAAATGAAGTGTGCTTTTCATCTTCAGGATGCATCTTTATCTGATTGTAGCCAGAGAAGCCATCCATGAATGTCATTCGCTCGAATCCACAGGTATTGTCAATCATTACCTCTGGTATGGGGAGCGGGAATTCATTTTTAGGGCAAGCGCCATTCAAGTCTCTATAGTCAATACAGACTCTGATCTGCCCATTGTTCTTTGTCACGGGGACAATGTTGGCCAACCATTCAGGATGTTGTTCCTCACGGATGAAGCCAACGCTTTTGAGTTTTTGAACTTCTTGTTCAATTTTATCCATCACATTCGGATGGAATCTTCTTTGGCCTTGTTTGACAGGCTTGATGTCTTCTTGAAGATTGAGTTTGTGTACTGCTACTTTGGGGTCTAAACCGGGCATTTCAGCGTAAGACCAAGCAAAACAATCAACGAACTCACGAAGAAAAGCGATATACTCGGGTAACTCATCATCCTTTATATTCTTGCTTATGAATACAGGACGTGGGTTATCAGGCGTTCCCAAGTTTATCTTTTGAACAGGATCTTCTGTCGGAAGGTTCGAAGGTGGTTCCTCCACAATATTTTCGGAGGCTTCCAACTCAACAAAACCTTCTGGAGTTTCAACTGCATTACCAGACCAAGGCTCTGTTCCTTTCCATGGATTTTCTTGATTGGTGATCTCCTCAAGGCTTGCTATGAGATAGTCCCAATTGCCTGTTGAGTCTGGTATTTCTTTTGGAGACGAAGGTTCTTCTGGGTCAGGATGCCACCCGTCTGTGTCATCGGGCGATTCCTCTTCATCATCAGAGAAATCGTACCAATTGGAGGAGCTTCCTGGATCTTTGTCTAACGACTCTTCAAAGAGATATCCAGGGAGATCGATGTCTTTATGGACTTGAGATGTTGAGGCTTGGTCGGTAAATCGACTTTTAAACCTTTGTGTCAACTGTCTCAGGGGGGTATCAGGATCATACCCTAACCCATGTGAAGACTTTTCTACATATCCGTAGAGTCTCCAATCTTCCAGCTGGCTTTTGGTCAAGGCGGACCCCAATGGCGTGAGAATACCGCGGCCTTCCCCCAAACCGACTGGGTTCTGAGCGTCAAAGCCCATTTTCTTCATGATAGCTTGTGCCACAGGACTATATAGAGATAGTTGAGGCATACCTTCGTTTTGGAAAGGTTCAAGCAAGGAACTTGATGAAGAAGCATCCGATCTATGAAAGAAGATCGGTCTTTGCTTTGGTGATGTTGCCGGAACAACAAAGGTAGCAGACGTAGGATCTTCTACATCAGCAGGTGTCTCCATCGGAGTGAGAGCAGGCTGAACTTGCTGAGTGTCAGCTTGGCTTGATGATGCATCGTCTTCTGGCTCTGAGTCCGAGTCTGTGTCTTGCATGATAGACACGAGAGAAACAACAAATTTGCCCCCAGACTTTTGTTTTGCCTTCTTCACTTTAGTCATGATGACCAAAGGTTTTGAATTCTTGAGGGAGATGACGAAGGGAGATTGACTACTCTCTTCTAATTTGCCGGAGGGTTTGTTTTCTTCCGGTGATTTCTGAGGAACCTTGCCTTTATCTTTCTGGAGATTTTCAGCAGGGGGTGCTATTTCCTCTTCTTCTTTTTCTCCTTCATACATCTGGGAGTCTGCGAAGTGGACTTCTTTACCTTTGAAGGGTTTTCTGTCCGCAAAAATACGATGTACCATGCCGTCGTCGCCGACAAACTTGATGCATTGATGTAGAGTTGAAGGGACAACACCGTTCTCGTGTATCCAAGGACGTCCGAGAAGGATGTTGTAGCATGAGGGGGTTTTTATTGCATACACAGTGACCTCAGAGATAAGATCACCGATTTGCAATTTGAACCTGATTTTGCCAATAGGCCTTTGAGTACTCCCATCGTATCCAAAGATAGATACGGATGTGTGGCTCAGCTTGTTGGGTGGGATGCCCAACTCTTCAAGAGCCGAAGTGGAGATGAGGTTGAGTGCAGAACCTGGGTCGATCTGAACTCTATGTATCGGCATTTCTTTGATGTACCCTGTGAAGTACAGGGGTCGGTTGTGCCTTGCTTCGCCAAGTAGGAGATCTTCCTTAGTGAAGGCGATGGTTGCAATGGCTGCCTTTTGAACCGAGAGGCATTGGATGCATGATCCCTCGCTTTTCTCTTTTTCTCCTTTTAAGGAGGTTTCTGAGTTTTTGACCCGGTAGTCCATTTCAATTTGGAGGACTTGTGGGGCATGTTTGTCGACATCCTCATTCAGTTTTTGTAATTCTGAGATGAGATTATCACGAGTGCGTGGAGACATTCGTAATAAGTCTAGGATGTGAAGACGTGCAGGTATGTGTTTGAAGTGCTCGATCAAATCATACTTGAAAGCCTCCTTAGGGCCTGCATGTTCATCATTGTTGCCACTGGGGGCGCTTACAACATCTTTTCCCGAAGGATTTACATAAGTAAAGGAAGATTGGTTATAATTCCTGTGGTAGGCCCGACCAGAGCGGGTGCCTCTACCAACTTCGAGAGCTTCTTGAGAAGGATCTTCGTTTGGAAGATTGTCTTCAGGATCAAGAGGCTGTCGTTTTTCATCTACTGGGGATGTATTTGCAGCAGAGTTGCCATCCTCAGTGATTGTGTTGCATGGAGCATTTTCCGGGAGCAAGTCCTGAACAGCATCCAGCAGCTTTTCTTCTGTGTTGACTATTTCATCATCCCAAACATCATTAGCTGGGTTTTCTTCATGATGATCAGTCGGGAAGAATGTGTATCCTGAAGTCACAGTCTCAGGAGAAGAAACCTGAGAGGGTGTCATCTCTGTGAAAGTCACGTGAGACGAGGTAGCTCCAGAGGATACATTGCTAGGCGTCGTCGGAGTATAGGTAATCTCATCAGACGACGCTTCAGAAGAGCTATAGTCCTGATATATTACATTACAGGAAGCTCTGATAGGAGATGTTGCCTGCTCGGAGTCAGACTCATCCTCGGATGTAAGAGGATCGTCTATCCAGCAATGTTCTCCATTTTCAGGAGTTAAGGGTGGATGTACCTGATTATCTTCAGGGACTTCAGGCTCTGGGTTGCGAGGAGGCTCGTTAACGCGATCTTGCTCTTGTTCTAGAGCGAAACGCTGCAAGATCCTTGCATATTCTTCAAGATCAGGCATAGGAGCCAGATCTTCTTCTTCGTCTTCTCCGTGTGGCTCAACATAGTTGATTTCCACTGGAGCAATGACAGGTGCTGGGTTAACAACATCTTCTTGTGCAGCCACTTGATCTTCTTCATCATCAGACCAGGATCCTTGTGGTTGCAAAAGGTTATACCAGATTACTGGCATAAGGTGAGTTTCAGGAACCCATTCTTCATCGGAGAGATATTCTCCTGTTTCAAGGGATTCCTCCCACTCATCGGTGTAGCCGGACTCGAATCCATCGTCGGTGTTGCTGGACTCGTATCCATCAATGGAGAATCCAACTACCGAGTTGCAAGAGTATGATGCCCCCTGCATAGCTTCTTTTTTGAATCGAGGTGGCATGAAATCACTGAGAGTGAAGTTTCTTACCGCCTTTGAAGTCTCTGGAAGGGATGTTTCTGTTGCCCCGAGTGAAGTGGTAGAGGAGGCCTCTGCCTTTTCATTGACTTCTTGTTTTGGCTGGGTCTTCTCTTGCCGTTTGAGCCTGAGGAGATGTTTCCTAGCCTGCCTTCGCTGTTGAGCGGTCGGCTTTGTTTTTACGATCTCCCAATTTTCATCTTCCAGGAGATCGGGATGCACCCATATAGGTTGTTCGTCTGGTGTCGGGTAAGGAACCAACACTTCGGACACTTGAATTTTGTTTATCACCATGAAGGAAGTAGTGATCTTCTTCTTCGGTGATTTTGGTGTTTGTCCACATGACACCATGTTGACGGAGGCAGTCCCATAGTTTTTGTCGAAGGTGATGACTCCGTTTTTCCACATCTCATTGATCTTCTCTCTCACAACAAAGCATTGATTGAGAGGATGCGAGATCATCTGATGGTATGGACAGTATTGGGGATCATTGGTGTTGCCAACATCTCCCGGTCTTTTGGGCTCTGGCAAAATAAGTTTGCCATTTGCTAGGAGAGCCTCAAAGATTTCCTCAACATCTTCATCGAACGGATATTTCTTTTCTACACGTTCTTTGAAGGCATCAGAGAGTTCAGGTCTCTTACCTGCAGCTCTGTTTTCAGCTTTCTTGGGTTGCTGAGGAGCTGACTTGGTTTGCACATTGAGGACCTCTTTTTTCTTTGGTTTAGAGGTTACAATGGCGGTTGGCTCTTTTCTTGATGACTTCTGACTGTTGAGGTCTTTAATCACCGTTTCAGCTTCCATAGAAGCTTCCAGGAGTTCTCCCAGGTTTTTTGATTTGTTGCCGATGATCATGGAGCGGATTCTAGCTCTCATGTTGTTTCGGCAAATGTCGACTAGCGACGCTTGTGGCAGTACATCTGAGCATTTGTACGCCATTGCTTTCCACTTGTGAATGAAGTCGTATGTTGACTCATTCTCCCCCTATTTTAGGCTGCAAAGTTGAGCCATAGTAACAGGATGATCCTCACCTTGGAAGTGGGTTAGGAAGCGTGTCTCTAGCATTGCCCAGTTCTGGATAGAGTTCTCCGGCAGAGTGGAGTACCAATCGAAGGCTGTACCTTTTAGGGTACTTGCAAAAAGGCGGATCTTGAGGGCATCTTGATCTGCAATAGCTCCCGTCAGGATCTTGAAGTGGATGACGTGTTGTCTGGCTGATCCTTTCCCCGTATATGTTTGGAGAGTAGGATGTTTGAATTTTGTGGGGAACGGGACCGAGTCCATCCATAAAGGATATGGTGGCTTGATCCCATGCTCCTTGAGTATATCCTCTTCTTTAGCTTTGGCGAGGATACTGTCTACGTCCTTTTTGGTAAGGGCGCGTGACTCATTTTCTTCACAATTTTTCTCGTTATTGCGATGATTCGAAGGAGGCTCATTGTTCACCTGATTTTGGACAACAAGGAGAAGGTTTTCCATCAGAGTTTCAATCCTCTGCTGGCCTTGTTCCAACTGCTGGATGCGTGTGAGTGCATCATCTTGAGGTGGATTATGAGGTGGTGGCTCAGAGATTGTAACCAGGACGTTCATTCCTCGGGATTCAAACGAAGAAACCGTCCTGGTGACTGAGCTGGGGCTCATTCTTTTTGATGACGAGCTTGGTGAAGGATTACTCTCCCGTCCTTGGCTTGAAGGGGCAGGAGATTCGTCGGGGTGTCTTCGTGTCCTGGTGACGCTACGGGTCACCGGACGTCGGACATGGATTTTTTATGCTGACTTTTGGCGTCTTCTGGTTTTTCCAACCATATGGACGGCAGCAACTTGGTCGGGTGTTTCTTTTTCGACCCATTTGTGGGAGACTTGAAGTGTAGGAGGCTGGGTCCGTTGCTTCTCTAGTCTCTTTTGTCGATATGACGCACGGCGGCGTGCTCGACGAGCGATTTGAGCTTCAGTCAGCTCTGGCTGGGCTTTAACAATGAAGGATGTACTCCCTCGAGCGCAGCAGCCGAGCTTGTCTTCTTTGTAATTGGGCAAGGACAGGATGCGGACCCGGTCCTTTGCCTGTTGCAGTGAAGCTTTGGACCTTTCGAGTTCGGCCCCTGTAGAGATGAAGGGTCGAACTGAAGGAGTGTAGGCCTTGGCAGGTGTTTGTAGAGGCCTAGTGATGTATGATCTGATTTTGGGCCTGTAGGAACAAGCCGGCTCATGCTGGGTTGACTTGGGAGTCAGGTTGGAGATAGGTCTCTCCTCTTTCATGTAGGCAAGAGGGTAGAACTGGTTCTCCTTGAGTGGGGCCAGGTATGCTGGCTTGGTGGAGGTTTGAGACCTTCTTTGTTTTGGGGAAGGTCTTGGAGACCAAGTCTTAGGGTAGACCTGGTTGTTTGTGGGTCGAGGCTTCGCGGGCGTGCCGCGGGCTTCGGGCTTTTGGGCACTCGCCTTTGGTGTCACGGGAGTGACACGTTGAGAGGCGATCTTCTGCTTTTTGGCAGGAGCAGTTTCTTCTTCAGGAAGTGGGAATGGTCCCAGTGTCCCGAAGACGATGGTCCGGGGAGTCGAGGTCGACCCGGAGTTCAGAGAGTTGCTGAGGGAGTTGGTGCTTCGACAGCTAGCAGGGCGCTTGTAAGTGCGCTCGGTTTGCTTCTGTTGAAGCATGAGCTGGTGCTTGTTTTCATCGAAGGTGATGATCAGTGAAGCTGCCATTGTTAGTTTCAAAATTTCTGAAACAAGACCACATCCATTAGTAATCACAAGAATATGATGATCATAAATGGGGAATTCTATGATTTTGTCTTTTCAAATCGCTCAAGGGACATGACCCAAGCAATATGAAGAAGGCAAAAAGCCATAGAGGGTACAATTATTCTGGTTGCAAGCATGGTAGGCTTGAAATGAGCGTTCCAATGACTGCTAGAAGCAATTTTATACCTAAATTCGACTTATCGAGAAGCAGAGCATGCTCGAGATAAGAAGAATATAAGGTAGGAGTTACAAATGTGCCGATCACAGATACAGTAGACCCTGAAAGGGCGTACCAGTATTGCTAGGCACAAATGTTGGAAATCGCATCCATGAGATGGGATTCTCTTTTTTGAAAGGTCAGAAATGGATTCGTCAAAGAGAGCAGGTGGCATTCCGATTCAAATACGGGCTCAACGATTTCCGGGAGCGCCAGTACTCAGAAGGAAAGAGACCACAATTTCTCGAATCTGAATCCAAAAGTGACGTGTTTTTTTTTTTTTTGAAATGTCAAGATTGGTTCCATCAAGGAGAGCAAATGGTATTCCAATCTAAACACGGTTTCGGCGATTTCCGCGAGCGCCAATGCTCAGAAAAGAAGAAACCAAAATTTCTCAGATGTGTAATCAAAAGTGACGAGTTTTGAAGATTTTTTTTTTTAAATGATTTTTTTTATTTTATTATTTTTATTTTATTATTTTTTTTTAGATTATTTATTTTTTATTTTTTTTTGAAGATTTTTTATTTTAAGATTTTTTTTTGAAAATCTTTTTTTTATTTTTTTTTATTTTTTTTTATTTTTATGATTTTTTTTTAAGATTTAAAGACGAGAGAGTACACATAGGCCTCCTAACCCGGTCTTATGAAACCTCAATTGATAGAATTGCCCCCAGGTAAGGGTAGGATTACTTAATGAACTCGTTTGGAGGACCCTTGCCTAGAACAGTCAAGCTGTCTCCACACTCTGGACAAGGCTTTTCTTGAATCAATCGTGATCAAAGAACGCAATTGGTTTAACCTTAGTGGTCTATGTCTTTTTATTTATTTATTTAATTTTTTTTAGATCCCTGACAGACTCATCGAAGAGAAACGATGGCCCAATCCCCGATCCGAACATGGGCTCAACGATTTCCGCGAGCACACATGCCCAGAAGAGAAAGGATCAAAGTTTCTCAATTTTGAATCCAAAATGAGAAATTGATTTTTTTGATTTTTTATTAATTTTTTTTTTTTGAAATCTCTAATGAACTCATCGAAGAGAAACGATGGCCCAAAACCTTAGTCGAACGGGCACAACATTTCTGCAAGCACCAAAGAACGATAGGATAGGATCAAAGTTTCTCAATTTTGAATTCAAACTAAGAAAACTGGTTTTTTTTTTTTTTTTTTTTTTTTTGAAAAGAGAAAGAGTGGAAACAAGCTCAAAGAAATAGAAATTTCCAAAAAATCCCATCTCATGTTTATTTTAGGATGCAAAATCCAACATAGGCTACAAAGATTACATTGTTTCATTTTGATTTTTGTTCTTAGTTTTCTCTCTCTGCTCCCCTTGAAACGAACCCTCTAATTTAGCAAAAATGAGAAGTGTTGGAATGGTTTTATTTTCATACAAGCTTGATGGAACGCGCTCCATGCCGAGGGTGCTACCGGGGTCGGTGGACGTGGGAGTCTGTCGGGTCCGGCCTTTTCGCGCCCGGGGGGCTGAAGCGTGCATCAACATTTCTTTGTGTGGGTGTGCCAGATTTTCTATTTTACTTGGAATTGCAAGTGGTAATCTGGAGATCAACCTTCGCAAGTAAAAAGGAAATCAACTTCTTTCAAGTTTTCCATTGCACAAATATTTAAGAAAAGAGACATTTTCTTGGTTTGCCGTGAAGGGCGATTTTATTTGGCATTTATAGCCGATTTTGGCATTTATAGCCGATTTATAATTCTCATCAATAATGAAAGACAAGAGTTGTGATTTTTTGTCTCTTTTAGAAAAATACAAACTACAATGAAAAGCAAGAAAAGGAGGATCTAACTTTTCAGGAGATTGTGGGGGACTCGTTCAGATTGACGGTCGCAAGCCATGTATGGGCTTCGCCATCATCCATGCAGATGAGAACAGAGGATGCTCTTGATTCGCTTGGCTTGGCTATAACCTCAGATTTTTAGAGGACAAAGACCAAGAGGAGGTCCTATGTCCAATAAAAAACTAAGTAGACGGGCTGAAAAGCCACGTCTAAGCCATTGGAGGCAGCGGGAGAAGGCAAGGACCTTGGGGGGGGGGGGTGGAGGGTGCCCCCCAAGGGACTTTTGTCACCTTGTAGTGGTAGCCGGTGCAGAACTTTAGCAGAGTTTTCTCTCTTTTTCTTTCTCTCAGATTTCTGGATCTGTGGTGCTTTTTCTGAAGTCCTCCCTGGAATGCTTGGGGTGCTCTCCTATTTATAGGCTTTCTGGTAGCCATTTAGGAGGGTTTTTGAGCTTTAATTATCATAAAGCTACATAAATGAAGGAGTTACAAGGTTTAATTCCTTTATTTTGTAACTCTTGGATCTTGGCTTCTGATTGGCCGGTGGAGATTGAGGGCATTTAATCGCCATGATGGGAGGAGTTACAAGATTTATTTCTTGATTTTGTAACTCCTTTTTCCTTGAATCTGATTGGCCGATGGAGATTAAGGGCTTTTAATCACCTTAATTACCATAATGGGAGGAGTTTCATGACTTGAATGCCATGAATCTCTTGATTTGTAACTCTCGAATGCTTGCTTCTGATTGGGCCGTCCAATAGAATGAGTTAATAACTGCCATAAAGCTAGCCAATTAACCACATTAATTGGTCGCCGAGCAGTCGAAGAGTCGCGGGCCGTGCCGTGTCTTCTGGAATTCTTCTGACGATGATCATCGATGGATCTTCATGCTGATCGACATCGGATGAACATGTAACTTCAGACATTAATAGCTAAGAGCGGGCCGGTGACATCTGTCCTGTCGATTTTTCGATTGATCGGGCGGAAAGCACACTTTTTTGGTCAACCGGTTGGCGATCTTGGAGCGATCACTGATGATTTTATGCTTTTGACGGCGGATCTGAGATGTCGTCGGATATGAGTCAATTTCAAGCACTAAAAATCACATTTTCAGGAAACCACAGGAGCCAAAGTGCGCGAAACGCGAAAAGGGACGGAAAAATGGGTCACCGGCTAAAAATCCGGTGACCTGGACTTCCATGGTCGCCGGCAACCATGGGCCGGCGACCCTGGGGTTTTTTCTCCCCTTTTTGGTCCGTTTTGCGGTTTTTTTCGTCGCCGTTTTCTTCTGTATTTTTCCTGACATTTCTTCTCATTTATTGGCTTGATTTCCCTGTAGAAAACCTGATGAGAATCCTTGCATTTTTAGAGTGCAAAGTTTCCAATTTTCCGGGAAAGCCGAAGACTTTGTCGCGTAGAGCTGCTGATTTTCCGCCAGAAGCTGAAACTTGGTCAAACGATGTCGGAATGACCTGAAATTTGAGGTGAAGCCTACTGAGCAATAAATAAGACCAACCATAGGCTTTTGTTTGAGTTTTGAAGCCGTTTGGGGTCCCGTCGCCAGTAGACTTGATTTTGCCGCGAGGGAGATGCCGCGCGTTGATGTGCGGTCAAACGATGTCCGATTGACCTGAATTTTGACAGGGAACCTATTGGAATCATTTTGAGATGATCCACAGGCTCTGTCTTGGAAACCATGGTCCCGGGGAGCTCCGCCGCCGGTAGGCTTGATTTTCTTTCGGAGCGTCGAAACCTGGTCAAACGTTGTCGGAATGACCTGAAATTCGACGTGCAGCCTTTTGGAAGCATGTTGAAGCCACTCATGCACTTGGTTTGATGAGCGAAGGCTTCGGTGGTTCCCGCCGCCGGGAGGCTTGATTTTGCTGCTCGAGCATTGATGGAGGGTCAAACATTGTCGGTTTGACTTGAAATTTGGCATGGAGCCCTTTTGAGACTTGCTGGAGTCATCCGTAGGCTCTGATCAAAGTTTTGACGTCTTCAATGATGTCGCCGCCGGGAGCGCAAATTTAGTTGTCGGAGAAGCGAAGTTAGGCCAAATGATTCTGAAATGGCCCGAAACTCCTTGTGTACTCCTCCCTTGGCTGTCTTGAAGGATCTTGCAGTTTTTGTTTGATTCTGACAAGTTTTGATTTTTTGGAGAAGTTGCATTGCCTATTTATGGCAGGTTGCAACTTCATGCAGCTTTCTTGATGTTGAAGAGGCAAAGTGACATTTTTGGTGTCAACAATACAGTACTGCTTGAGGTTGGCATGACTTAATATTATTGAAGTCCAATAACAAAGCCATTAATAATTTCAGCTCCTCAGGTTTATGTTCAACAAGTATCACAATAACACAGTTAAGCACATTGATGAGTTTAGATTAGGCTGAAACTTACCTCGAGCCTCTTTGCGAACCCATCCCATTAGCTGACTGCCAACATAAACCCCTGTAAGTTCAAACTTGTCATATTTCAGATCTATGATACTCGCTGCACATAGACATAGGCGTGTGCGTCATGAGCTAGCTAGAAACACTGCCCTATTTCCGGCCCAAGAGTGGCATTGACCGTAAGCGTCTGGTCCAAGCCTAGCCCGCCCATCTCAAGCTTGTCAAGCTAGGCCCAGTTAGTCTCTGGGCCTCAGGCCCGATTAAGGTTTGACTAACATTAAAACATAAAACAAAGTTAAATCCAAATACAACTATACAAATAACAGTAAAAACCTACAATTCTTAGATCCTTTTTCTTTTATCTTATATGGCTCTCTCTCTCTCTCTCTCTCTCTCTCTCTCTCTCTCTCTGTGTTGTTTGGGCTCTGTATCACTTAATCCAAGGGCACCCCAAATATTAAAGGGGCCTAAATTTTAAATCCTTGCATATGCCCAAGATTAGAATAATATTAACCGAAATTGCAATGTGCACTTTTCTTCACTAACTAACTAAGGGTTGCTATAACATTTTTATCCATATGCTCAAAATTAGAATAACTTAAAAGGCATTCGACGACGGGTCCCTGAACATTTCACTTTACGGACTTAAATTCACAATCGTTTTTCATAGCGTGATAGGTCCTTTTTCCAAAATTAAAGACCTAAAATGTCTAATTTACCCTTTCTTCAAAAGCATATTATGCCATTAATAATGGTCAATTACCATTTAATTAGCCACGATTAATGAGATTTTCAAATAAATTCTAAAAAAACAAACAAATTTTAAAAAATACAAATAAATTCAAAAGAATGCAAATAAATTTCAAAAAACGCAATATTTCGAAAAATGCAATAAATTTCAAAAGAATGCTAAGAAATTTAAAAAGAAGCAAATAAATTTCAAAAGATCATCCAAATAAATTTCAAAAGATGAAAATCAATTTCAAAAGATCCAAATAAATTTCAAAAGGTCCAAATAAATTTAAAACAATGTAAATAAATTTTAAAAGACGCAAATAAATTTCAAAAGACGTAAATAAAATTAAAAAGTACAAATAGATTTAAAAAATACAAGTACATTTGCCAAAACTAAGATAAACTAATTTTCCAAATTTCAGAGAAATTTGCCAAAAACTCAAGTGTTTTTTGTCACAACTGAGTTAAATTTATTTCAAAAAATACAAATAAATTTCAAAAGAAACAAATAAAATTCAAAAACATAAATCGATCTAAAAAATACATATAAATTTTCCAAAAACACATACAGATTCGTTCAAAAACTCAGTTAAAATTCTCAAAATGTAGATAAATTTTTCAGAAACTTAGCTATATTTTTCGAAAAACTCAAATAAATTTGTAAAAAACTCAGATAGATTTGTTCAAAACTTAGATAAATTTGTTCCAGAACTCAGATAAATAACCAAAACCTTAAATATATTTGTCCAGAACTCAGATAAATTTGTACAAAACTTAAATAAATTTGACAAAAAATCAAAAACTGAAATAAATTTGACAGAAACTCATATAAATTTGTCAAAAACTTAGATAAATTTCACAAAAACTTAGATAAATTGCATAAAAATTAAGATAGATTTGCTAAAAATGATATAACAGTCATGCTGCCTTCCTTCTTTGGTTTGGTGATGGCGCAGCAACTTCTATGCAAGGCCGTGAAAAGCTCATTCTCCGACGACGGCAATTGATATATTTCTATGTAGAACAGTGAGAAGCCCCTTCTCCGACGATGGTGGTCGATCTATGCAACTAAGAATCTTCCTTGGCAAGTGCAAGGAAATCCTGGAATTCTTTGTTTTGCGATGTTTCCGGTTTCTGCAGAGATTCTTGATCCTGCAAGCCTCTTCAAACAACAATATAAAGCAGAAATCCAGTTCCTCGTGCTTCTTCTTCCTCTCCAGCCAAGGCAAGGTGGTGCGGAGCGATGGTGAAGGGTGAGGCTGTGAATTCCAGCGGCAACCCTCTTTCGTTTCTGCAACAGATTCCAGCCCAACCTCTGCAGCGGTGGTCCTCTCCTCCGGCAACAGGTGGAGATAACAGCCCTGCTGCCTTCCTTTTTTGGCAATGGCTTGGCAACTTATATGCAACTTCTATGTAGGATAGCAAGAAGCTCCTTCTCCGACTACGGTGGTCGATCTATGCAACTAAAAATCTTCTTCGACTAGTGCAAGGAAATCTCGAAATCCTCTGTTTTGCGATGATTCCGGTTTCTGCAAAGATTCTGGGTTCTGCAAGCCTCGTCAAACAACAACAGAACGCAGAGGTCCAGATCCCCGTGCTTTTTCGTCTCTGGCCAAGGTAAGGTGGCGTGGAGCGATGGAGAAAGGCGCGGCTATGGATTCCAGCGGCAACCGTCTTTTGTTTCTGCAATGGAGTCCAGCCCAACTGAACAAACTTTAAAAGAGTGGGAATGGATGATTTGGAATTTGAAAATTTAAAATTTTATGCCTAGTTGGTTGAAAGGGCAAATCAGTCATGAAAATTTCTGATGTGGATCTCTCGCCAAGATAGGTCTAGTTATATAGACTACAGGCCTTAAAGAAAAATCTGGTAGACTGGAGGATTTACAAGACTGTGATGAAGGACCTCTGGAAATTGTGAAGTGCACTCTTATTCACAAACTAACTAGAGTTACTATTATATATCGTTCCCATAACTTAAACTATCAGAATTTATTTTTACGGACTCCTTTTTTTTTATCTTTGGCAACTGTTCATGTATTATAGACATGCAGTTAGGTCAACAAAGCTACAACTAGGGAATGATCTTTAGGGCACATTTGGTAAACGTAGAAGAATGAGAATTCTCCACATCTCCAAAAAACCAACACCTACTCAAGCAGGATGAGAGTTCCATGTTTGGATAAAGGGAGGATTCCTACAAATTGTAGCGTGTATGATCAAATGATTATAAACATCTTTATAAAAAAATTTCAAAATCCATGAAAAATCAAGAGCTCAACTTTCACCTCAAAGTTGTTTGTGGTCATTTAGAGAATTTGAATAGTTCAGATTGTGCAAAGTGGGCCCATAGGAATAAGAAATTAATATTTTAGTACCTAGACTATTTTTATAAATATCTCAAAATATGGTAAGGATCAATGGTTGAAATTTGGTCAACTTCCCAAGTTTGACCTTCCAGAAATAACTACCAGTTCAAATCATGATATTAGGGCCCACAGGAACCAGAAAACTAGAAAGAATGGACTGGTTTTAATCCCATTTTTTGCCCACAAAATCTCAAAGATTGCAATCAAATGGTTTGGACGTTTTTACAAATTTCTTAAGATCTAAGAGCAATCAACGGCTGGAATTTGGTGAGATGACCATTTTGGATTATTGTTTAAACATTATTAATGGTTTGGATCTTGATTGTGGGACACAAAAGGTACATTTCCAAAACAAAACCCTATTAATCCACATTACTGTCTCACAACACTGTGTAAACACTGTAGCTCTGCTTTTCCGCCAATGCGTGGATTCTCTCGGTCCGACCGGGGGGGGGGGGGGTGGCGGTGTTCCGATCTTACAAATAATGTCATTAGAGGATATCTTATGTCATTCCTCTCAAAATCCTCACCTAGCCAAAAATGGTAAATCCTCGAACACGCAGAAAATTGGGGGGGGGGGTGGGGGGGTGGTGTTCCGATCTTACAAATAATGTCATTAGAGGATATCTTATGTCATTCCTCTCAAAATCCTCACCTAGCCAAAAATGGTAAATCCTCGAACACGTAGAAAATGGCAAGGATTCCCTGGCGATGCATGTTGCCAAACATGCCCTTAGTTGTTGGCATGAAGGAGATGCCTCACTAGTCACTACTAGTCACCAATAGATTAACATTTTTAATCAAAGATTAACTTAACCGAACGACGTTGGAAATATTGTTCATGTTTTGAACTTTTGTAATATAATTTGCGATATGGGTGCTTTTTAATTTGTTTATTGCGACTTTGTTTCAATAAACTCAATTTATCACAATATTTATAGTACTAATATAATGTTTATTATGGTTTTGGCTAAACACTAATCTCCGGTAAAATGAGTTTTGAATCCAAAAAAATAAAAAAAAGGAGTCAACAAAACCTCATCAATTGGCTAACAATTAGGGTGCATTAATGTGATCTGAGAGGATGTCACGATGGAGAAGATAATTGTTCTAATTTTTTATGCAGTTTATTATGCTTTTTTTTATGCAATATGTTCTCCTCGTTATAGGGGGAACTTAGATTTCCCATCTAATGATACAAATGCAGGATTCTCATTTCTACTCTCATGAAAATAGAAGCTCAGGGGGCGCAAAACTCTTCTCTTGGCAGAATTAAGCTCATAGGATTACTATGGTTTCCTCTCCCCCCCCCCCCCCCCCTATTCACAATATCAAGTTTTAGTTTTATTTTTAGTAAAACTTATTTTATCTTAATGATATTTTCAACAATATGCCTATAAAATAAAACCTGAAATTATCTTGATGTCATTTCCACAAATATTGTCCCAATAAAGACATTTGCAACAAAGGGATTTTACTTTGTTCCTCCCTAAAAATAAAATGGTTAATGGTACTTCTTCAAAAAGAAATTGTAGAAAAGTCAACGGGTACAAGCATTGGATTGCTTGAGTACTTGCAATATGGACCCACCATTGATGAGCCAAAGTGACAAAGCTAACTTAACTCCCCAAGACTTCTATCTTGCTGCTGGCCATCCTCTTGGATCAGCAGACTAGGAGACGGATCATATGCTCAGGTGCACACGCAAGACATCTTTTATTCAATTATGATAAGAGGCAGGCGTGGGCGGCTGGCCACACTCTGAAAGCGATTGATATCATCCCCACCGTCCATCTGTTTGATCTAAAAACATGAAGTGAAAGTGAAGTTCCAAGGCAGGCAAGAGAAAGCATAGCTTCGATCACGTCTATTAAATGCTTAACAGTAATCAGTAGTCCCCAAAGCTCCACCGCCGATTGTGTTGTGCTCTTCAACATCGATACATGTACACTTTAAAATCACACTCAGGTACGGCAAAATTTACCTATATATGTACTAAAAAGTATGGCACCCATACATATATATTTCATCTTCAACACTTAGTGTGGCCCACTTATGATTAATCAGGCTATAAAATGCAGTTTGGAGTAGTTAAAATCTAATGAAGGAAGTTTTAAGGGTCAAGATGGACTCATGCTCAGTGCTGGACCATGGGAATAGCATTTCTCTCCTGCATGTCCATGGCATTTTGAAAAATCCCAACATAAGAAAGATGGATGTAAAGGTTGGAATTTGTTGGCCGAACTGCACTCCTTCATGTATGTCGGAAGTCCATTGATGAAAAGGGCTGGGTAAAGCTTGAATCCAATGGATATAAGCACAATGGGGGTTCTTGGAGAGTTATGCATTTGTGTTTTATAATAAGACCATTTCCTGTTTCTTCAAGTTTGATCTCTCCCCTATTTATTGAATGACAAAGGATAAAACTAAACCTTTGATGAAAATTTTAATCCCACCACCGTATACTTCAACATGAAATAGTATGGCAGTTTCGGTTGAGCCCACTTTTATCTATGAATGGATTGAGCAGTCATAAAGGCTACATTGACAAACTTCAAAAAATTTGTTGCCATAGAATGCATATATGTTTATTTGAAAACAATCCGCATCATGCTTCCTTGTGCATTTCCACTTTATTTTTAGAATATTTGGATCTTTTTCTAAAAATCAATTTATCCCTCTCTAAGTAGATTCTCACCTGTCATACGTCCAAATATAGGAATATTTACCACAAAAATCTCCTTTACATGGTAACCACAGTTGATGACCATAGATTTTTATAATGACGGCCAAGAACCTCCAGCCCAAATCATCTCTTTCTTTTCTCGTTGTACCCTTTTTTTTGTTGATGTCAACATAACTAATTTCTTATTCTGTCATGAGTAATATTTATTGACATCAACAAAACATTCGTCAACATCAACATAAAATTGTGTTGACATCAACAAAAATGCCCAGTTACAACAATCAATGACCCTGTAAATTTGTTGACGTCGATAGAAGATTCGTCGACATCAACATAAAATTGTGTTGATGTCAACAAAAACTCCCAGTTAACAATATAAGTGACCCTGTGAATTTGTTGACGTCAACAAAATATTCGTCGACATCAATATAAAATTATGTTGACGTCAACAAAAATGCCAGTTAGCTTCAACAAAATTGAGTTTTTCATTGTTTAGGGTTTTGTTGACATTTCGAGCAATCTCTCTCTCTTTCACTGTAATTGAGAAAAAAAGGGGTAGGGCGTTGATCTCCTTCCTCTATTCTACTGTTGCTGCTGATTGGGAGGTGAAAAACGTTTTTTTTTTTTTTTATTAGGTTTATGTTGACATCAACTAACCAAGGGCAAAAACGGAATGAAATATTAGATTTTGGACTGGAAGTCCTTGGCCGTCATTATAAAATTTAGAGTCCTCAATTGTAATTACCCTATTTAATGGGATTTTTAAAGTAAATGTCCCCCAAATATATATGACACTAATCCGATCATTATTCTATTTGTATAAAAACCCAAAAAGTAATAACGTTTGGAACCATTTATACTTCAAGGCAATAAATCAAGATTTTAGAATACGGGCTTGAATTTTAGGTTGCACTAAGTACTTGTTTGTATATAAATAAGAGGATATCACACCATATCCTTTCTTTTGGAAACAAAACTTATCTAGATAACTTAGTTCATTTTCTTTTACTAGAAAAATTTATCACATTAAATAATGAATTAGTAGACCGCATGAAAAATCATAATAATTTTACTCTTTATCATGAAATTTCTCCTCATTCCACAAATGCACCTTAAAACCTTTTCATCCAGGGTCAGACCCAGGTATAAAGGATATGGGGGTGAAGCCCCCAACATAAGTGAAAAAAATAAAAGAATTAAAAAAAACCTATATCTTTTGATAATCATTATGTATTTCCTTTTACATTTGTCCTTTTACCTAATATCTTTCTTACATAAAGCTCCCCCAAGTTGAATTTCCTAGGTCTATCCTCGTTTTCATCCTGATCCTTTCCATGCTTAATGTAGTCTGGTCTTATTTGGCTTCGTATAAATCGGGTTTCTCTGAGTGGGTCTACTCACGGCAACTGTGAGCGGACTACTCAGAGTCCACCATGCAACCCCTATTCGTTGTGATATAACAAATCATAAATGGTCCACTCACCGTAAGTATGAGATTTTACCTCATCACAGATGAACTCCACATATACATACACGAGTTTGCATGACTCCAAAATGTATATGATGCTCCCGAAGCAATATCTTTTATTTTTATTTAATCAAAATAGAACTTTAAAGAACAAGGCTAAAATAAAGATTATTATACGACGATCCCAAATTAAAACCCTATCCATCTTATCGACCCTTTTCAACTTGGACTTGTTTGAAAAAAAAAAAAAAATATATATATATATATATATATATCTAAACTTGTCTCTTCTAATTAATGAAGAATGATAGCGTGCTTGTCGTATTGGCCTCCAAATCCATACATTAAATAGCGTAATGATACAATATCTGCATCAGTCCTCCTCTCTCTCTATATGTATCAACAAAAAGAAAAATAAAGAACTCTCTCTCTCTCCCCCTCTCTCCTTATAAACACTAACCCGTGCCATTTCTAGCAAATCTGTGTTCATGTTCTTTCTTACGTTTCTTTCCCTGCAAAACACAGTTCTTTCTTACGTTTCTTTACCTGCAGCTTTCATTCTCTCCTGCTTTCAATCTCATGGCAGCATTAAACCCGGAAGCTTCTGCATTCAATCCACCGGAGTCCAATCCACCAATTTCTCGTAGATCTCCTCACCACCGATGGAATGATCCATATGGGATACTACCAACTTTTCCTAGATCTCCTTACCACCCTTGGTATTATCCATACCCGATCCCATTCTACTATCCTTCCTCTCTTGTATACCGCTGTTTCCCCACTGCAGACATGCAACCAACATATCGCATGTACCCGGACAGCAACCTTTGCTACCTGGATCCTCTCCTTCTGCAGAACCCGACACCAAAAATCCCAACCTCTTTCTTCTATCAGCATCCCTCTGTAACCCATCATTCTTCTAATTCCCAAATTCCCTCAAAACATCTGCAAGAGAAGGTCGAGGAGAAGAAAGATGAAAAAGAAGCACCAGCATCTACACTAGCAGCTTTGGCCGAGGAGACGAAGCCGGGAGAAGCTGTTCCCACAGTTTCCAAGTGCTCGATTTTGAAGGAGAATACTAGATCTAGGATAGAAGGACGCCGAGATCGGGAGAAGGTTTGGGTGAAAAATAACAGGTCTCTTGAGCATGGAGGATTGGAAAAGACCACTCTCATGATAAAGCACATACCCGTCAAATACACGTACGTTTTAACCATTAAAATTTCACTCGCAATCTATTCCTTTTCTCCTCATTGTTCTTTCACACTTCCTCTCTTGGGTATTTTTCTTAGTAAGGAAATGCTGCTGCAATTCCTGGACGAACACTGCATAGCAGAGAATGGGAAATTGACAAGTGAAGACCAACTCAAGAAAAACTTCATGTCTGCATATGACTTCATATATTTGCCAATTGATTTCAGGTATTGCATGCTTGTGTTATATTACTGATACAGCCATTGTTTTTCTCTTCCTCTTTTTTTTTTTTTTTTTTTCATGTGGGTTTGAAGTTGGTTACTTGTTTTGGGTGCAGAACTAAATGCAACAAGGGCTACGCATTCGTGAACTTCACGAATGTCATTGGTGCTTGTCGACTGCGTCGGGTATTGGAGGGATACAAGTGGAAAGTTCTCGGATCCAGGAAGATTTGCCGCATAACTTGTGCAAGAATTCAAGTAAAATGCCTCTTTATCTCACTCACTCACTCACTCAAAATTTAGTTGTTATTATCTTTCCGGTTTTCTTCTTATGAGCCTTATGATAGAAAGGTCGGTCATTTGTTGTTTTAATTGTTGGTAATCAGGGGAGGGAGGCATTGAAGCAGCATTTCGAGTTATCCAAATTTTTCTGTGAGACAGAAGCCTATCTGCCCGTTTTCTTCGACACGTATCGGAATGGTTCGTGTGGGTTCGAGTCCTTCACGGTTGGGATACGTGTTCCCCCGTCAGAGAAACAGCAACCCAAGTAGAAAGTAGAAACTCTTGTCCCTATGAGGCCTTGTGTAAGTATAGTGGGTGGAATTTGTAGGAGCTGTGTTTGGGTGTGGGTGGTCTCTATTTCTTGGTGTCTTTTTTGTTCTAGATCAAAAGAAAAAAATTATGTAGAGGGTAGGGTGATGTGTATGTGTGGGAAGGTTTCCTGTATTTGTATAAAGGCTTGGGTCGCAGTTGTTTTCTAAGCATGAAATGAAAATTGGGTTGTTGTGAACTGACTGTGTTATGTTTTCGTAATGGCATGTCCATGTGAAAATGATTTTACATGAAAATGTTTCTGTTGGTAAACATATTATTAGTTTTTGGTTCTTGGTGGGAGTATTTTTTGCCACTTTGGTAAAATCTTATTGAGCGGAGAGGCATATAACCTTCTTGTTTGTCAACCCTCTGCAGAGGGTATTCCTCGTGATTTTCCACGAAATATCGGCTACCAGGGACTGGGGAGAGTCACTTGTTTGTCTTTTAATATTTCCATTCTCAGAACACCCTAATCTGATTTGGATAATGCAAGCAATGGTGGAAATGCGGATGAACAGTAACCATGGCGTGGCAGGTTATGTGTTTGGAAACCTTATGTTTTTAGGTCCCATAATTAAGATCCTCGTCGGTAATTGTGTTTAAAAGGCACAATATGGCACTGAGACCAAATTATCAGCCCTAAATTCTTATATTTTGAAATATTTATAAAATACTCCAGACCATTGGATCTCAGATTCTCCACATCTGTGGGGCCCCTTTTTTAAACTCCAAGCCTTTAGATCTCTTTAGAACATGCCTAAAATGTCTATGGACCAACATGGATTATGAGAAAATTAGTAAAAACAGATTAGCTGTTGAACAAACTTTCGAATAACAAATTAGAGAAGCATTTTGATGTAACAGAATCACTAACAGAAAGTCGTCGTTAGGTACTTAGGTCCCACACTCAAGTTCTGAACCTGTAATGATGGATTAGAAGGTTTTAAAAAAAGAAAAAGGGCCACCAAGTCAAATTTCAGCTTTTGATCCTTGTGGATTTTAAGATATTTTTGAATAATTTTAGTCTTTAAAAATTAAATTTTAAATTTATATGGGCCTCATTTACAAAATCCAAGCCGTTCAAATTTTGTAGAAACCCAAGGATAACTACAGGGTGAAAGCATGGCCGTTTATTGCTCATGGATTTCGAGAAAATTGCAAAAAATTCATGAACCATGGGATCACATATTCCATGCATGGTAGGAATCCTCATCTTTACTGAACATGGAATCCACTTCACAAATTCTCTTTTTGGATGCGTTGGATCTTGAAGAACAAGGGAATCTTTTAACCAAAGGATTCAATTTTTTTTTAACAAACGTGCCCTCAGTTTTCTCTTGGGATTTCCATTTCCCTGTGAGGTTTTGTTTTCCAGAGGGTACCGAAATTCTCCGAAATTCTCGACCGAGGAAAATTAGTATTTTTTTGTCTTGCAACAAGCCACAAGGAACAGTTGGACAAAAGATCAAAATAATTTTCCTTTTATTACAATAAACCTATTGTCATCGCACAAAAGCTCTCTGAATGCTGCAGGGCTTATATTACACCGTCTCTAGTTTGTTCTAATTTGGTCTACGGATCCTACTCTTGACTCTTGAGGTTTGGAATACCTGAGTTTGTAATTTTGCATTTCACGTGTAAAAATCTAACCACTAAAAGGAAAGCCTAGGACTGATGGGACGTGTTAAATCAAATCTTATAACTATTTAGGACCATAATAGCCCTTTTATCTTATTGGGACGGCTCATACTCTTTGTGGCGGCTTTTACTTTGATGGTATATATCTAGCTATTTTTTAAATTTTTTAGACAACTCTCACTCTACTTTGGGTAGCCCTTTCCGCGACTTGAACTTGAGACATGGAGGTCAGCTCTGATACTAAATATTATGGACCAAACAAATATGCCAAAAACCCTGGTACTGATGGAACGCATCAAATCAAATCTTATAATTAACTATTTAGGACCATAACATTGAAATTATTACTTTTAATATTCTAATATGAAATCAAGAAAATCTCTTTGGAAATTCAAAAGTAGTTTTGGAAAGTCTAAAGGTCATCTAGAAAAGTTAAACTTCATAGGATTTTATTGTTGTGTTATTATATGTAAAGTCATGTCTTTTGGAAGTATTCTTTAGTGGACTATATTTATGTTGTAGTTGTTTTGTACGGTGTGAAATAAGACTATGTGTGAAGTCTTGAAGATATTTAAGTGTTTAGTGTAGTCTTACTGTTATTTTGATGTAAATGAGATTATATACTTTTTGTGAAGTGTTTTGCTATTTGATTAAGAGTAGGGTTCTGTATGACCCTTTGATCGTACAGCTCCACGCACACAAATGCACACACACTACACACCTTCATAACTTTTACAAATTGGTATCAAAATATTTCTTCAAAGTGGTATTAGATTATGTTTTCTATAAATTGGTATCAGAGCTAGGTAGGCAAAAATTGCAAGCATTGGATTGTCTTTTTGTTGTTGAAAAATATATTTTTGAACGCTGCATATTAATTTTTTGATAAAAAAAGGTTTTTAAAGTGGTTTGGGTCTTGTTTTAAAAGGAAAAAGAGAGAATTTGATATTTGAAAATGTGAAGGGGAAAGTGAAATGATTTGCTTTTCAAAAGAAAAAAGAGGATGGCAAAAGGGCTGAGGAAAGAGAATAAAATATGTGATTTTGTCATCGAGACTTAAGAGAACAAGTTTATTCTCTTGACTGGTTTAGGTATGTCAAGAGAATAAGTCTCTTTCTTGTTAGGCACCACCATTTATGGTTTGTGATTAAGAGAACAAGTTTTTTCTCTTAACTGATTTTTTTTTTTTTTTTGTTTAATGATAACTAAGATCTTTTTTTTTTTTTGCTTAATGGTAAATTAAATTAAAGAGATAAGAGGGAAACATGGGCACCAGGCGTCCATGCCAAAAGGCTACAGCCAACACCAAAAAACCAACAAACAAAGAAACAAAAGCTATACAAAACCGAAGCTGAAGGCAAGCAACTGAGATGGATAAAGAAAAAGAACCTGGACAGGGAGAGATAGCAGGGGACCTGCTCTGAACCAGACACTTTGCAAGAGCTCAAACCACGCAGGACGAGATGAGGATGGGATAAGGCAGGCCCTTGAAAATAGCAGGCCAACCCTCTCATCTGATCCAAGAACATGATCTTAGCACTTACCAGAGAAGGCTTTCTATTTCGGTGCTTTGAATCATTCGGTAGAGACCTGAGAACGAAGATGGCTTTGAAGAAGATCGTCGCTGCAGGTTTTCTTCCTGGGACATCTATGCCCTGGGCTAAGGAAGTCCATATCACTGGCGCAGACAGAGGGATGATTGGGGTATTGGCTCCATGACTCAAGATCCACATCCAAACTTGAATCGCAAAGGAGCATGAGAAGAAAAGATGGATGTCGTCTTCTTCATTGTCGAGATAGAGACATCATCTGGAGGCCAATGAGCAGCCTCTCTGCTTTGCCCACAGATCAGTGGGAGTTTTCCTAAGAAGGAGGGGCCAGCTGAAGCATGCCAATTTGGGGTTCAGAAACTTGTTCCAGACTAAACCGGCCTAGGTAATCGCAACTTGATTATTCCTTTGTAAGTTCCATGATTCTTTGAGAGATAGGGTCCTTGATTTGTGTCCCTACCAAAAGAGAGTGTCTGGAGCAGAGGACCTACCTATAGAGATATGGCTAGTGGATTGAAGGAGAAAGTCCTGAAGCACAACAGGGAGAGATGGGTAGGGACAATCCATGCAGAATTATGGATTATATCAGCTAGCTGATCTGTAACAGAGAATTGGAGATGGGGAAATCCGGTTGCTATAGGATCTTTGCCAATCTAGTTGTCGAACCAAATGTTGATTGAGCTACCACTACCAATTTTCCATGAGCTACCACTTTGAAGGATATAAGCCAGGGGCCTGATTCTCTTCCAGATACAGGATCCTCTTCTACGAGCGTCAGGAGACCAACTTGAGGAGCCTCTGAAATATCTTGCTCTGAACCACTGAGCCTAAAGAGAATCAAAGGAGGCGGCTGGCCATCCAAGCTTCAACATGTAGGCCTCATTGAAGACCTTTACTTTGCGCAGACCCAGACCACCTTTTGATTTTGGAAAATAGATTGTATCCCAATTCACTAGACTACTAGATTTACCTAGGCTTGCTTTCCAAAGGAAGCTCTGCATCACCCGCTCAATCTGAAGATAGGTTTTGCTCGGAATAGGGATTACCAGAGTGGTGTGAAGGGGAATTGATGAGAGCACATGCTTAACCAAGATTAGTCTTCCAGCGAAAGAGAGACATTTAGCTTTCCATCCAACCAATCTAGTTCTTAGGGAGTCCAAGCTCCGATTGAAGTAAGAGTTTCTAAAGGTGTCAAGGAAGATAGGGACTGCCAGATAGGTAGAGGGAAGGGTAGCCTGAGGGATGCAAAGAAGACCAATAACCATGTGGGTTCTCCTGGCAGAGCTCTTCCCTATGAACAACTATCACAGCCCCGAACCCGATTAGAGATTAAACCAGATCCGAAGTGTGAATTTTAGGGCTAATTAAAAAAAATTGCCCTTAATGCCCAAGGGTCGAAGTCCGCTGTGAGGATTGTGTAGTTGAGCCTTATTAACAAATAATCAATCGGACTTGTCCGGTAAACACTACATTAAACCTGTAGGAATAACAAAGCAAGTACGATATTCATCCCATTATATATGTTCAAGTTTCAAAAGATAAAACATATAAAGTTTATAAACATCAGGACCATCCCAAAAACTTAGATCCTGGTACAAAAGTGATATGGTAGACGAGTCTAAGAGCTCTAAGAAACCAAAAGACGAAATGAGGTGGCACGAGAGAAGATATCCCCGTGTAACGCGAACTAGTGCCGGGAATGATGACGCTAAGCTACGTCATCGACACCCCACTCTCGTACTTCATCCTCCTCCCCCGGTTGAGGATCTTATGGGATTGCCTCGGCATCCGGGTCGGTATAATAATAGTAGGTGTCCACTGCACACTATGGAATAGAGGATCAACAATATGTTGGGAAGGAGATGAGCAATATACACTATTCATAACTGTTTCAAATGAGAATAAAGACAAGTACAAAATTTTAAGATAGCAAGGTACAAGCTAGGCATGAAAGCTTGAGTAATACGAGAATCAATTAATAATGTAAATCCTAGCAAGATAACCAAGAATAACCATCCATGAAATGCAATGCCAAGTAGGAGGAGACTCCGTCGATGTCCTAGCCATCTCACCGGGGTATAAGTGACGTCCGTGCCGACTACAAATACCCAAAGTCTGGCTCGAGGGGGTTCTAGCTCCCGGTCTTAGGAATAGCCGTACGTTATAAGCCCGCTCCTAGCTATTTGCGCCATGAACGTCGTCCAAAGCTGACTGCCCACCCTAGTGTCTGGTATTCGATCCACTTTATAATCTTCAGTCTGCAACTAGTCATGAATGCAACATGATGATGATGATGGTTTGTATATGACACAAGTTCCAAGATAAATACATGTGGATAGGTTCCGAAGTACAAGATAACAAATTGAGGGCTACTCTAACCCTCTGTTTGGGAAGGGGGAAAGAGGGGGGAAGGAAAAAAAGGAGGGGAAAGTGGGGGGAAAATCTTTTTGGGGGGTGTTTGGGAAGGGGGGGAGGAAAAGGGGGGGGGGGGGGTGGTGGGGGAGGAAAGTGGGGGGAAAATTTTTGTCTTCTTGTGGCAAAAATTTTCCCCTCAAAAATAGGGGGAAAATGAGGGAGGGGAAAGAAAATGAGGGAAAAAGTCCTTTTTGCCCTTTTTGTCCTTTGTTGCCCTTTAAAAACTTTTATAAAAGTAAGGGCAAAATCGTAATTTTTCATGTACTTCACAAACAAACAAAATCCTACTTTTTCACTTTTCTTCCCCCTACTTTTTTACTTCCCAAACAAGAGGAGGTAAAATTAATTTTCCCTCCCCTCCCCTCCCCTTCATTTTCCTTCCCCTCAAATTTTCCCTCCCCTCCCCTCCCCCCTTCCCAAACACAGCATAAGTTAAGCCAAAATACAAGTCAATTTCTAAGTTCCATGAGTAGTCCTCTTTCAAGTCTATCCACACGTATTTATCCATACAGGACAAGGTACCTAAGGATACACTCTAAGTCTGATCACATCTTAATTTTACAAGTTAAGTTATACGTTATACAAGTATAAAGATAAGAGTGTATAAGATACGACAAACTACGGATACATGATTCAAGAGTTAAGAGTAAAGAGCAAGCCAAGCCTAGGTCAAGAGTTGTCCACCGTGTACCAAGCGTATCCCCAATGGAATACATATGGAGAATGAGTCAATGGTGTCCTAGTTTGGCGGGTCCATGGTGTACATAAGTTGTTGGGCACTAATCAACTCATTTCCACACGCATTCAGCCAAGTTACATTGATACACGGAAAGTCCCAGACAACCGACAAAGCACACCAAGCCAAACGTGCTCCGTTTTCATTTTCCCCAATTGGTCATGCAAGGGCAGGGTCAATAGGCTCCAACCTAGGGTCCAAACTAGGTTTAGAATCCCTTTCCAAAAGAGATAAGGGCTGGGTTCATTGATCCAATGCCCACTTCCTTTCCCGATCTTTGATAATTAAAATAATATGCCATTGGATTCTACGTCTTAAGAGCTTTCCAACGGTATATAGAACTCTAAATTCCGACGAGCAGGTCAAAAGTTATGACTTTTGGAAGATGGTCGTCCTGAGCCCGGAGCAGTTCGCTCGAACGAACTTTTGTTGGCTCGAGCGAACGAAGGTTCGCTTGAACCAATCTTCCCAGAGGCTCCTTGGCTCGAGCGAACTTGAAGGTTGGCTCGAGCCAAGTGTCCAGAATTGCAAAAAATGACTCATTTTTTAGTCCAAACCTTGGGGAATCAAATCCTCTTTCCTCCAAGACCATCCCTATAAGAAAAATAGCCTCTTGCTCTCCCCACATCCATTCCATTCCTCCCATCAACAAACCCAACCATTCAATTAGGGTCCAATTCCATTAATGACCCAATCTAGCATGTGAAATCCAAATAAACATAGACAAACGTGGCATTATGAGTTGCTAAACAATTGCATTGTCAAGAGTGAAGATAATATTTGTCAAGAGTGAAGATAATATACATGCATGAGCAATAGATAAAGTTAATCTACTTACCTTCACCAAAGAGAGTGAAGAAATGGAAATTTGAGATGATAAAGGATGAAGGAGAGATCTCCACTCACACCCTAGCCAAACCACTTCTAAAAACCCTTCTCCTACACCCACAGAGCATGATGGAAGAGAAAAAAAAGGAAATCTATCAACATGCAACATCTCTATAACAATAAGGAAATTAGGGAAGAAAGGGTTGAGGAAAACTTACCAACACTACGTCAAAAGTGGTTAAAAACGACACAAATATGGTAGGTAAGACCGCTGGTTTGGGCTGTGGTATTTTAGGACGCATGTTTTTTTAAAAACCACAGCTACCCTTTGTCATTGTTTTCATCGAAAAAAAGATCCCACGCCCTTTTCCCTCCCCCGCTCTCTATTCCTCTCCCGCCCTTTCCCCCTCTTTATCTCCCGCCCTCTGCTCTCTTTTTCCTCTTTCTCTCAAGCACGCCTCTGCAGGTCTGAACTCTCTCGACGACTCGCCGATTACGCTCCGGACATTGTCACCACTTCTCATCTTTTCGTTCTTCTCCTCATCCTCATCTATCTCGTTTCTTTCTTCCCTGCATTGGCAGCACTTCCCACCCTTTCTTCTTCTTCTCCTTCATCTCGCCTTCATGATGATTCACAGGTATGTTGATTTCTTCCTTTTCCTCAGCATTTCTTTTTTGGGTGTTGTTTCTTATCTTGAAATATTTGGTGATTCAGACGGAGAAGGCGTTCTTGAAGCAGCGAAAGGTTTTTTTATGGTAAGAACGGGTAACAAAAGGGAGATATGTTAGTCTTTTTGTGCGTTTGTTTCTCTAATACATGTTGATGTATGAAATCCAGTTCTAAGAAGTCTGGAAAGGGGAAGAGGCCTGGGAAAGGCGGAAACCAATACTGGAAAAGTGTCTGCGCAGAACCTCCCATCACACCATTCCTCTCTCCACGCCTCCTCTGTGCATCAAACATCTCCATCGCCCATCTCACAGCCTACCCTGAGCATCAAACATCTTCATCTTCTGCGGAAGGCGGATTTCTGGGTCTGCTTCATCTCAACGTGAGTTCGATTTCATTCCCATTGATTTGATTTCTCATTCTATGTTTCTTGTAATAAATTAGGGTTTCTTTGAATCTGTTTTGTTTTTTTAGAATCTTTGAATCCAATGAACCTGCATGCTTTGACTTTTCAATTTGAACTGAACGATTTTGATCTCTTTGTATAGATTTTTTTTTTCCGTTTTTGTTGAAGTTGGACATTTGGGTGAGATGAATTTGTCCGTCTCCCAAATTTTTTTGTTTCTTGTTTAGGGGTAAGGTAATCCATCCAATCAGATGTCAATTTCGAATTCTGGGGTGGGTTTCTACTCAACCCAATTTAACCTTACTAATTGTAAACAGAATCAGAATTCCCTACATCTGTTCTGTGTTGGTGTTTATTGATTCTGTTCATTGGAAATGCCAAAACATTAAATATGTTCAATCAGCTATGATAGACCTATTGCGATGGATCCCTACAGCCCCACGGCATCAAAGATAGTAGTAGTAGTATTTGTTGTTGTTGTAGAGTTTGTCGAGCAGATTAAGGCTATTACAGGTGACCTCCATGCCTGCCTTGAACTCTGACCAGTCTTATGTAATGCACACATTTTATTAATCGATTTCATTTTGAGTCTCTACAGGACAAACCTTCACTTTACTTGGTTGGGAGGTTCATTGTAATTTGTTGCTTAGATGGGCTGAAAATGTTCCCCTCAATTTGAAAAAAAATAAGAAGAAAACAAAAACTTTACTAGAGTTGTAGCCTGTGACAAGGACTTTTGGTTCGTGTACCAAAATATTTGTTTCCCTGCATCTAAATGTAGGTTCAATTTCTGCTATAGATTTGTCAGGTTCTACTTATGTGATACAAATAGCTCGGAGGTTGCACTGAGATGTTCATAATCAGAGTTTAAAGAGGTAGAGTTGGACCATTTTCTTACGGTCTAATTTCATATCACTTGTGAGCTATGAGTTTTAATTCTTGGAGTTAATGGCTAGCCAAAAATGCTCGGTGAAAATTTGGGTATGATGAAAATGTTCAATAAAAATGAACAAAGAGTGATGTGGTTTGCCTGTATAGAAAAGAGAAGGTGATGTATCTAGATATAAGATGAGGGTTATCTTGATCACTTGATTATGGTTTGCAATTTATTTTGGCCAAGATTTGTTTCATGCTAGTGATCCAGGTTTCCTAGGGCCAAAATGAGATAATTCACATTTATGAATTGCTTATCTTTTGTTTACAATTGGAGTCAAATTTTAGATTTAAAATTTCAAGCTAGTGTTATGAACTTATGATTAGCCATCTTCCATTCCCAACTCACCTCAGAGCCCTGTTTTTACTCCTTGATTTTGTTAACTTAATCATATATATAGAGAGACTATAGTACTTAATTTGTTTATATGGTTTCTAAAATTTTTTCGGTTTATTAGAAAAGAATTAGGGCACATTTATTTAACATTTTTTCCATGAAAGAGGGAGGAAAAAGCCATGAAAGTGGGACAGTTTGTCCTACCCACTTGTAACAAGAAACAAACACTTGAAATGATTAACTGTGAAATGTTAAATAGGATGATGCAAGTGGTAACTCCATTCTTGTTGCATTTTGGGGTATCTGATGTTTTCAATATGACAAGAGCTGGCAGGAGTGGGATTCAAGACTCCCAGGGAAGCAATCGATTGTATAATTTAATTACTTTGGTGGAACCCCCTTTTTTTGTAATGTCTAATGCGTTGAATTCCTGTAACTTCCTGGCATTGGATGCATGGTTTATGCTTACTACAGTGAAAGTTTAGTGTCTAAAACCATTTGGGATTACCACCCAGTTATGATAAACTGGTAAAACAAATGTTTAGAAAACAAAAACAAAAAAAGAAATCAGGTAAAACGAAGTAGAGGCAGAAGAAATTAACTAGTGGAGAACTTACAGCAACTAACCAACCATCCAGCGAACTCATAAAAAGACTCCAATCCAAAGAACAGTGTCTTTTCCCTTGCAGTATTATTGTTACTATTAAGTTTCCCAGCTACATTTTGTTATACTCCAGAATGGTCCCACTAGGCAGTGCTGCTCAATTTATGACCTTTTCGTACTAAATATGAAAAGGGGTCAGCTATGCATTTGACTCAACAGGACTAATCCCTTGGCTCAAGCCTGTCCCACAAGAAGTTGGAATACAGGTTAATACCCCACAACAAGTAATGTATTATAAAAGGGTCACCTCTGTTGAGCACCAGTTCGCACACTTTCTTGCGGGCTCCACTTGAAGATGGGACTTGGGGACTCAAAAGCCCAAGCCACCACCCCTAAAAAAAATGGTGATAGAGGTTTGAGCCATCATCCTAATCACTTGATCAATGGCCAATAAGTCTTCACCGCCCAAAACTTGTGCGAGTCGATATAACGGTCCAATCCATTTGGATGGATACCAAATCTAGAATCGGTGACTATTAAGGAGTTGGTCCACTCAAATGGATCATAAGCTGGGCCCAACTAGGTGCCCGATGGAGAGAATTCCATTATAAAATGGAATGAGAGTACACATAGTTACTAGTTAATGTAGTAGGGGACACCGACCCCATTCTGAACATGGCTATCATTTATAAAAGACACAATCAAATATACCACAATAGTGTTGCAGTTAAATCTTCATATAGCTAAATCAGATTTTTTTTTGAATCTACATATGAAGTTTATTTTTAAAAAAGGGGTTTATAAGGTGTTTCTAGATCTAAGATTTATTAAAATAATGATTGTAATTATTTATATTTTTTTCTCAACATGTTAATAATTACAGTTCTTTTTTTAGATCTTCGTTCATAGAAAATTAGAAATGGCCTTGATTATTAGTTTTACTATGAATTAATTTTTCAAATGGTTGATGAGGAAGTGTGGTATTTTTTATATGTGAAGAAATTAGTATCCATATTCATGTGTGAATAATATACGCTGCCATTTTAATTATGAGAATGATATTGAGGTTTCTAGAATGTTAACCAAATGGGATTGATTTGATCATAAAGTGTCTGCCATGCCATAATCAATTCCTCGCTTGAAGTTATCTTCTTCTTTTTCTTTCTCATTCTTTTTTATTAAACCTCAATTTTGATACATACATACATATTCCAACACATATTCTAACATATTATGTGGGTCATATTCTATAAATTTTATATTTCAGAAAATGTCTCAAAGCAAGGCGTGGATGATGGCACCAAGACATTCGATTGAATACTTAGAAGGGGTTAATTCATTTTTTGCATTCATAGAAGCTCATAAAGAGAAATTAGGGGGTGATGATTGGTATTGTTGCCCTTGTGTCAAATGTCTTAATTTGAAAGGAGGGAAGAAAACATTAGGAGATATTTATGATCATTTAATTTGTTATGGTATAGATACAAGTTACACAACATGGATTCATCATGGAGAAATCCATCCAAAAAATTACATGAACGTAGAGGGCGGTAGCATGGAAAGAATGAGTGATACGTTTCCAAGAATGGTTGATATGGTCAATGATGTATTTGAACATTTTCATGATGAGATTGAATCTCAAGCTCATATGGGAGGTAATACATCTCCATGCTCTCATGAAGCTCCTAATGAAGAATTTGTTGAATCTCAAGATTATTCAACGGATGATATTCGGTACAAGAAGTTGATGGAGGATGCGATAAAACCATTGTATCCTTCGTGTCAAATTCAACATACAAAGTTGTCTGCGACGGTGGATTTGTTAAGCTTGAAGGCTACATTTCAATGGTCTAATCAGAGTTTCACAGCGTTGCTGAAACTGATAAAAAATATTTTGCCACTCGAAAACACTTTGCCGGATACCACCTACAATGCAAAGAAAATGATCAAGTCTTTGCGTATGGATTATAAGATTATCCATGCATGCCGTAATGATTGCATACTTTATTGGAGAGAGCATGAAGATAAGGACAGTTGTCCTACATGTGGTGAAAGCCGATGGCAACCAGAGACTTCAGATAAACCAAGAAAAAAACCTCTGCCTTGGAAAAAACTAAGATACTTTCCATTGACACCAAGATTGCAAAGACTGTATAGTGTACCCTGGATTGCGGAGAGCATGAGATGGCATGCGAATGCCAACTTAGTATCAGATGAATCGATCATGCGCCATCTAGTGGATTCACCATCTTGGAAACAAGTTGACCGTAAATGGCCCGACTTTGCAAGTGAGGCACGTAATGTTCGTCTTGGACTTGCGACGGATGGATTTAATCCATTTGGGAATAAAAATAACTCCTATAGTTGTTGGCCCGTTATGGTTGTTCCATACAATCTTCCCCCATCTTTATGCATGCGGAAGGAATTCACTATGTTAACATTATTGATTCCCGGGCCGTATGGCCCAGGACATGACATCGATGTCTACTTGCAACCATTAATGGATGAGTTGAATGATTTGTGGTCCACAGGAGCCATAACATATGACTCGTCCAATAAAAATAGATTCTCAATGAAAGCAATTTTGTTATGGGCTATACATGATTTTCCAGCATATGGCCATTTGTCGGGTTGTAAGACTGCAGGAAAGTATGCATGTCCTGTGTGTAGTGAAGGAACAAAATCATTGTGGCTAAATAATGGGAAAAAGTTTTGTTGCATGGGGCATAGAAAGTGGCTACAAGATATGGGACATCCTTTTAGGAGTCAAAAATCCCAATTTGATGGGAGTGAAGAACACGAGAAGAATCCTAAACGTATGAATGGTTCAGAATTGTTAAGAAAAATGGAAACTATACATACTAAATTCGGAAAAGAACCAGGTGCTTTGAGGAAGAGAAAACGTCCAGAGGTGAATGAGAACACTCCATGGTCAAAGAGATCTATTTTGTTTGACTTGCCTTATTGGAAGGTGCGCTCTAACAAATTATGTCAATTAATACAATTTGATTTAGTTAACTAAAATATTAGCATAATTTTTTTTTTTAATTTTGCAGGATTTATTTATTCGCCACAATTTGGATGTAATGCACGTGGAAAAGAATGTGGCAGAAAACCTATTTGCAACCATCATGAACACAAAGGGCAAGTCTAAGGATAATCTTAAAGCCCGAGAAGACTTGCAAGAGCTGGGGATTAAAAAGAAGTTGTGGCCGATTGAAAAAAATGGCAAGAGGATATTTCCAGATGCTCCTTTCACTTTATCTCGATTGGAGAAAGATTTGATATGTAAAACATTATATCATTTAAAGGTTCCAATCGGATATAGTGCATGTTGGAGACACAATGTTAGCTTGGAGGAGAAGGAGCTAAAAAATCTTAAGTCGCATGATTATCACATCCTTTTGCAACAGTTATTACCAGTGTTGCTTATGCACGCTTTTGAGTCACATAAGCCATTACGTTCTGCAATTCGAGACTTATCAATATTCTTTAATGTCCTATGCTCAAAGGTTATCAACCGTGAAGAACTCTTAAAGATGCAAGAACGTATTGTGGTAGCACTTTGTGTGTTTGAGAAATACTTCCCTCCGTCATTTTTCGTTTCAATGATACACCTAGTCGTGCACTTGGCAGAGGAGGCGATGTTTTGCGGACCTGTTAGATATCGATGGATGTATCCTTTTGAGCGGTAATTATAACATTTTTGTTAATTTGAGTTCTTTCCTAATTAACTAATTTATTACAAATTAGCATTGGTATCTAATTTAGCCAACTTGTATCAGGAAGATGAAGACATATAAACGTTATGTGGTGAATCAAACATATCCAGAGGGTTGCATTACAGAGTGTTACTTAATGGAGGAATCCATGTTGTATGCCATGAATTATATGCCAGATAGTATAGAAAGAAGCCATAAGCAAGGACTTGGGAAATGGATGGATGAGGATGGTGAATGTGCCTACCCTATTGATAAAAATGGGAAGGTCTACAATCTTACTTTTGTACAATACCAGCAAGCTCGTAAATGGGTGTTGAAACATTATATTGAGAATGCGGAGTGGGAGAGGTAAGTAAAATTACAAGATCTTAAAATGTACGTTATGAAAATATTGAATAATTGAGACCGACAATCTAACTCGTGTTGGTTAATTCTAATCAGGAAATATGATGAATACATTCAAAGCCTAAGGCCCATTGTTCAGAATCGAAGAGGCGCTATGCGAACAGAAAAAGCAATTGAATACATTCCTTGGCTTAGACAAGAATTAAGAAACGGAGTTAACAATGTTATGAAAAGGCTTGCTGATGGACCATCATTTGAAGCCATTTCATATAATGCATATGCAATAAATGGATATGTATTTCATACTTTGGATGCGGAAATGAATAAAACAACACAGAATAGTGGGGTCTCAATGAAGGCTTTAACCCCTTTCAGGTCAAGCGTCGGGGACACAAACCTTGTGCATGAAGAGGCCGCTTACTATGGAGTTATCAAACAAATTCTGGAACTAGATTACCATGACTTTAAACAAGTGGTATTCTATTGTGATTGGGTGCGTATAGAAGACAAACATGGCTACTATGTTGATCCAGCAACTAACTTGATATATGTCAACTTGAGAAGGTTGCAAAGAAATTCAAAGGAAGATGATGAGCCTTTTATTCTAGCTTCTCAAGGCACTCAAGTGTTTTATTGTAAAGATCATAGTAGGCCAGCAGATGATTGGCATGTTGTCTTGGATGTTCCAAAGAAATTGAATCAAGACGTTGACTCTTTTGAAGATCCCTTAGTCTTCGAGGCTAGAACTAATGGAAGTAGCTTAAGCACAACATTGCAAGATGTTATAGTTGATGACGAGGGGATCTAAGTCGTAAATTCATGTATGACAAGCTTTTTAATACCAACATTCATGCTAGCATACAAATGTCTATTAGCAACATTTGCATGTTATCTTTTAATGCCTATGAATCAAATTCAGCTTTATTGCGCATGCCGATATATTTATAATGTCATGAATTTTCTAATGCAGTTCATGTGTTTTCAAGCACTATGTCGCATGACAGATCAACGGTGGCAAGTCCAACATCTAATTTACAGGGATGTTCATCCAATGGGAGTATGTACTGCGACATTAATTTTTTAATATTCACTAATTTATGTAATATGACTAACTTAAAATGACATTTGTAGGGAATCATCTTCCCCGTGTTACATTTAGCCTATGTGGCCAAGCCATTGGTCCTAATGCAGCTAAGCTATCTTCGGCCATAGGGAAGGTTGTCAAGTCCAACATATCACCTTGTATTGATAACTGGTCACAAGTGCCAATTTCAGTGAAGGAGCATGTGTGGGAGATTGTCAGTGTGAGTACCCATTTATATAGTTGGTTTTTTTTTTTTCTCTAACATATGACTAATCTATTAATTGTCTGTTAAACAGAATATGTTTGAAGTCCCAATTGAGAACAAAGCATATGTGCTAAAAAAGGCAAATGCACATTGGAGGAATTGGAAGTCGAAGTTACGTAGGGATTTTTACGATAAATATCAAACAGATGTTGAAAGAAAAAATAACCCACCCAAAAAGGTAAAGAAAGAAGATTGGGAGAAGTTCGTTGACGTGTGTTCGATGGAAGCGTCAATAGCTAAGAGGAACCATGGAAAGGAAGCAAGAAAAGCATTGAAAAGCCCACATACCTCCGGTAGAATGGGCCAAGCTAGAGTTGCAGAAAACTTGGTAAGCACTGTGCTTTTTATTTTTTAGTTTTTTCCATTTAACTAATTTTGTAATGAGGATGTTTGCTCCCTTCTTTTTTAGAGGCAACAAAATCCTGGAGTTGAGATCACTCGGACTCAAATGTGGCTTGCTACTCATACTCCAAAGAATGGTTCTGCTAGATGTGATTATGTGGTGAGAAGTAGTTTTTTCTTCTGAAATGCAAAACCTTATGATGAATTGATATTATGCACTTCAAACATTTTTAGTAGCATAAACATTTCATAGCGTTTAAACATAAACTATCAAAATCATGCCACACTACAGAGGCAGAAAACAAATACAGTTAAAAGGCTAGCAAAACTACCCTCTACATTATGCCCCCGGAGTTAACAATGTCTCCATGCTTGTATTGAAATATACATACATCATTCACTAACCAGCACCTAATCATTAATAGTTACATCATATTTAAGCTAAAAAAATAAAATAAAATTCAAGAGTCACATTGTATTCCAGAAATCTCTTCATCTTCTCCACTTATCAATCTCTTTTGGTGTTACTTTGATTAGCTTTTTGGTGTTTACAACCAGCTCATCAATAGCATCACCCATCTGGTCCCTGCAAAAGCAACACAGTGTGCCTTAAGTAACAACAGTGCATTGACATTAGTAAATTGAAGGACATTGATTATAATGATGACAATGACAGCAATAGGAAGCCACAATGGATTCACAGGCTGTACACTATGCTTGAATTTTACTAGTACCACAGCAATTGATCACTTCAGCTAGCTAAGATTAAAAGGTCTCGAGTGCTAAAATGACAGTTTGTTATATTATCAAACACCTTTTTTCTGTTTCATTGGGGGCCTTCTGGTATTTTGCTGCTGTGTGTCCCTCCCTATGCCTGGGTCCTGGAAGTTCAAGACTTAAGTTGGTAATGTGCTGATCGTTGGGTCACTCGGGTTTAACAGAGAAGAGCATTGGGATTGTAAAAGCCTACTTCAACTGGTTAGGGACATGTGCGTGGGCTTCAAGTCCCTTGAAAAAGAGGATGATTTTTTAGGAAAGTGTTTTTTGTTGAAGTTCTATGGAAAGTTAGTGTCAATATTAAGTGTACTCTCTAAGTAATGCAGATTAAATAGAAGATTTTTTTTTTTTACCTTACGGAAAGTTAGTTTCATATTAACTGTACTCTCTAGGTAATGCTGATTGAATAGAAGAATCTTTTTGTATCACAAAGAAAATCCAAATTTCATCCACTTCTTCAACTGAATACAAAACAATGTTAAATTTATATTGGTTAGTCATTCTTAGCTCAGGAGTTCCACTTGGTTCCTGATCTCAAGCATCAAAATTGAAAAGATCACAAACAACTTTTTTTTTTCCTCAAATGGCCAAGATGAAGCTGTAGGAAATCTATTAGTTTAGTTATGCTCTAAACCTGTCACAACTCCTAACTTACCAAAACAAAGTAGTTGAAAGCTTTGAAAAGACACCCCAACCATGTTCACAGCTAATGAAAATTTAAACTCGGCTTTCTGTGCTACAGAAAATTGTTAGTGTCTTTTGGAATAAATGTTACTTGCATCACATAATGTGAATGGCCCTCAAAAATCTGAGTGCACATCTAGCCCTGATATGGTGGAAGTGTGGCACTGCTCTTTGCTTTTCCTCCTCGTCTGTTTGCTGGGCATTGCAGCGTTTCTTGGATGCGTCAATTCTCTTCTAGCTGCAGGGCTTTGGTTTGGTTGCTTTCATGAAGTGCAGTAATGCATCCTTTGGCTTTTGCTGCTGTGGAGTGTCTGGTTTTTTGTCCCCTGCTGCCCTGTTGGGATTTTCTTCTTTTGAGCTGCTGTAGTTTTCCTGGTTGGAGTGTAGCTTGGAGCTCCTACTGCTGCTGCCTGGTTTTTTTCAGAGTTTCTCGGAATTTACCAGGAGTTGCTGCTGCTCTGTTCTATTCTGCTGCTTTTGCTTGCTTGTAGTGCTGCTCTCCTTGCTCTGCTTTGCTTGTAGGGGCAGTTCTGCGCCTTCCTCCTCTGCTGCAACCTGTTCCATTCTGCTGAGCAAGAGAGACCTTCTCTGTTTCGGCCACTCCTTGCTCCTTCCTCTTCCTGCTGTGCTGCTGCTTTGGTGCCTTCTTTGTTTGCTGGTTAGGATCATCATTTCTTCTCACACACACAGTCATGGAGAAGACAATCGCATCAAGTAGGGATGAAAAGGATCTCAAACAATGCCCAAATATGAGGAACCAATTTAGGGAAAAATATTTGAATGCATGTTTTATGAGGGTCCAGGTACACTTCCCAGCCTATAGGATTCAATACCCAAAGACAATACAGAATGTTATTTGTAATATTAAGTATATAACATTTGCATCACAATTTGGGTTAAGGTCCAGGCCAAATTCAGATTTGAGAACAGGTACAAGTACATTCTCAAACTATTTTTATCCGACATCAAATGCAACACACCATAAATTTAGGTCAACAAAGCCAAAAATTCTAACTGTCAACTGTTTTTCAGATATACCATATCAAATCGCATCATACCATACAAAGCTACAAACCTTTAGATATCTTGAATTTGTTTAATGCATCATGAAGACAAACAACTACAAATTAGGGACTAAGTCACAAAAGCCTCATACTAGATATGCAGTTTCCTATACATGCAATTCTATTGCCAGTAACACAGATTACAAGTATTCTATGGACAAAAACAATATGTGCAATACAATAATATTACAGATTAAATACATTCTTATACCAGTAATGCGAACCATTGTTTCTCTTCCAGAGAGATCAGTTACATGCTGAAAATTTAAAAGAAAAAACCCATCAGTCATGAAACCATTATAGGAATGTGATATGAAAGGTAATTTAAAAAAAAATGAAGAAAGGAAAAGATGAAAAGTTACAATGAAAAATGAAGAATGTGATAGAGACCTTCTCTATTGTTAAAGACTCTACTTATTCTTTCAATACTGATCATAGCACTGTTGCTGGTATTGTTTGCCATATTGTAATGACATATTAATGTTGCATCTTATTTGGCAGATAATTTGAAATCAGAAATTCAGATGTGAGTTAATGTATCTCTCTTTTTTTCTATAAAAAAATTTATTTTTGCAGGAAAGAGTTGCTAGCTTGTATGAGGATAACCCTTCAATTGCAAACAAAGATTTAGATCATGACGCGGTAGCCTTGGTATGTGGTGTAATTACATTTCTCATACGTGATTTTATTAACCATCAAATATAGTGACGAAAACATACTATCACGAACATGGATTGACATTATAATAGGACCATAATTTGGTTATTAACTTGTATAAATTCACATGCTTCCTCATAAAATTTTGAAAGTGTAGCCCTTTCAAAATTTTCCAAAGATAATTCTCATTACCATTGGACCAGTTGTGTTTGCGCAGGCAAGTGAATAAACTGATATTGGAATGCATGCAAATCTGCACTTTATTTTCTCAAAAGTTATGACTTGAAAGTTGCATTTTTTTTTTTTATACTGATTTCAATTGATTATATCAGGTGTGTTTCAGAATGTTAATGGCTGTGTTATAATCAGTTTTCTACAGGTTTTTATGTCCATATAATGTGCAGATTTCTGCAGATTTTTATGTCTATATAAGGTTCAGATTTGTGCAGGTTTTTATGTTCAAATCATGTACAGAATTGTACAAATTTCTGCAGGATTTGGTGTGGAATTGTGTTCAGATTTCTGCAGTTTCTTTGTGTCCAATTCAGTTCAGATTTGTACTGACAATTTGCATGACAGGTCACTTCTTGAATTGATTGCATCCCCTTGAACCACGCACATCATATGGATAAGGCTGTCAAAATATATTGTTAGAACGTTGGCCAAAAGCATCTTATTCACCGACCATCATTCATAGTTCAGTGACAAAATATCTCATTTTCGTAAGGATAACCAGCTGGGATTGATCCCAGGTTGTTGTAGGTTGGAATACCACTCCCTTGCTGCAAGATAATAGCCAAATGAAGAAAACAGTATCTCATTCAAAGAGGCAATTCAAGTCCTGATCAAGCGGCAAGGAACAGAGCAATGCATACTGATTAAGAATGTCAAATTCAGTTTGGATCCAGATAACTTTTTGATGCAAGATATCCATCTCTGCATTCATTTCAACCATTGCCCGGATCCATATCAAGAAGAAATCAAATTTCTGCACCCAAATCCCGAACTGATGCAGGATAATTCAGAACCTAATTTGGAGCATACAAGAGGTCCTAATTGATTTAAATTATGCCCACATGTACATAAACTTGCTGTGGACGAGTCTGTATCCAGAGCTCAGATACAGAGAACCAATGTCTTCAGCATAGATCCGGATACAAATTCGTAATGGATCTAACTTTAAAACCCTTTTTTTCTTTCAATCATATCTGTTAATTTCTCAACACAGGTTCTCATTGAAATCCTGTTTGTGCTTTTATCTGAGCTATGTAGCCTAACTGAGTATTTACATTTGTGTGTGTGTGTGTCCAAACTCCAAACAACAACACTGATGAAATCTGTAATTGCAGCTTTACTGCTGAAAACGTCGAACATGTCCATTAAAGGGCCAAAAAATGTATATGTAGAACTGTGTTGACATGACTTTTGTGTCCTTCACACCCAAAAAATGTATATGTCGAACTGTGTAGAACTGTATATGCCGGCGGAGTCGGAAGGCTCTCATCGAGATTTCTCGCAGGTGCACAGTCGATTTGGATCGCCATCACCACAACAATTAGTACTGATACGTACTAGTGCCTTCAACATTTTTTTTCTTGATGGCAGCAGCTGAATTCTCAATCCTTGAAAGGCTTTCAGGACTCTCTCAAACTTTTTGCATGGTGAACAAGATGGCTAGATATGAAATTAAGATTGTTGACTGAGGAAGGGGACGAATAACAAGTGTGAAGACTCTTTTTCTAGTCCTTAGTTTCTACTGCTTGTGCATGGAGAAAAAAAGGTTGTACTATCATGAACATGGATTGACATTGATTTTTTTTTTTTTACACAGATTCTTGGTCGTGATAATCGTGGACGTGTAAAAGGCATGGGCGACGGAGTTTCAAAGACCTCCATCAAGTATTCAGATCCTTACAAGAAAGCATTACAAAAGGAACAAGAATCGCAAGTTATCCTACAATCTCAAGTGGATAATTTGGAGAGACGACTACTGCAAGTGGAGTCTAGGGATCTAAGGCGTGACATGGAGGCGATGTTTGCGTCCCTATCTCAAGCAAATACACAAATGCGGCCTTCTACCGAACGTGGAAGCTCTTCTCAGGTATTAATATATAGTAGATTCCTTAAACGTAATGAAATGTCTACATTGATAAAATAAAAATTAATGTGTTCCTGATGATGTATGCAGGGGAGCCAAAGTTCTCAGAGTCTAGCTGCACACTTGGACCAAACAATCACACACACAAGAGGCCCATCTTTGTGTAAGTTGCAGCACATGACAAAGAAAAACATAATTGCTTATGGAAGACTACAGGGTACGGAGTTACCGGAGGCAGGTTTCTATAGGATTGTGTTAGATGAGATTGTTGATGGGAATGTTGACTTGTTCGACGGGGAACGGAAGTTAGCAGATGTCATGCTAGGAGATGTGCTTGATTGGCCTATAATTAGGACCATACTTTATTAGTTTTCTATTTTTACTTTTAGATAAATGTTTTGAGGGTATAAGTTTGAGTAAATGTTGGATGATGGATTTTGTTGGCCTATTGTTTTGGTTGATACTTGGATATGATATGGCTACATGTGCTTTTGATAAATGAAATTATATATATTGTTATTTGGGTATTGTTTGGATGACTAATATGTGGATGTTTGACTTTTAGATGGTTGATGGATATGATTTGAATTGCTTAAATGGATTGTTATTGATACTAAATAGGTTTAACATTTGAAATATTTTTTTTTTTCAGGAAAAATAAAAAAAACCACAGCCGTTGACTGTCATTTTACCTCAAAATGAACAAAAGTTTAGTTAAAAAAAACGACAGACTATGAATGTCGTATTACAAACTAAATTTTCCACAGCACTGGGCTGTGGTTTTTTAAAATAAAAACCACATATGAGGACTGTCGTTTCCCAAACGCTACACTCCAAATCGTGACACAAAAAACGACAGACTACGAATGTCGTATTCGAAACTATATTTTCCACAGTGCTGGGCTGTGGTTTTTTCAAAAAAAAAAACCACATATGAGGACTGTCGTTTTCGAAAAGCTACACTCCAAATCGACACACAAAAAACGACAGCTTTAGCTGTGGTTTTTTTAAAAAACGACAGTCTATGACTATCGTTTTTTGGGTCTTTTGAGGTAGTGCAATTTTTGTGTCTAGAGGTAGAGGAAGAAGAGAGAGAGAGATTGGTGAGCTTGGATTCTTGAAATCTCTCCCTTAGGTAGCACATGTAAGAAGAGAGATGAAGAGGAGGAAGAGAAGAAGTCTCCCAGTAGCTGTAGTTCTTTTGAAATGGAGATGAAATGAATGAAGGGAAATTGCTGGAATGGGTTTAAACTAAAGGATGGAGGGGGAAAAGACTAAAATGCCCGTTAGAGTTAAATGAGAGAAATGTGATTATTTGAGGGACTTCGGGGCGTCGAATCATGACGAGTCAAGAACGGAATATGACGAGTGCAACGAGATCTTTCCAACGATCCCAAATTCGGTGAAAACTGAATTATTCGGAAAAAGACCCATTTTTTCTATTAATCACAACCTAACCCCCTATTAGGACTAATCGCACTCGGAATCAAACTAAACTTTGCAAATCACTTTCTAATGATAAAAGAAACTCGCTTAGCCACTAAACCCGCCTACTTAGCTAGAATCACAATTAATTAGGCTAATCACCAATTTTAGAAAATTAAACACCTTAATAAGGTTGAGGACCTTACAACAACTGACTCTTCTAGAGATTGAAGCATTGACTAGAGGAGGCTTGGTATTTGGAGAGAAGCTTATGGGCACTTCTCAGGCCATGCTTGTAGGCTTTGAAGAAGGGCAAGATATCGTTAACATAGAGGAAATGACAAGGAGTGCAGGGGACATGGGAGATTGGCTCTATGGCTCCTTCCTACCTTAGAGCTTTAAGCTTTAAACTGAGAATCTCCTCTATTAAAATGAACAAGTAGGGAGATAGAGGGTCTCCTTGTCGCAGGCCACAAGAAGAGCTGAAGAAGCCACAGGGACTGCCATTAATAAGGACAGATCCTTTACTAGAACTTATCAACTCTTTCATCATGTTCATCCAGGTCAGGGAGAACTTGAAGAACTTCAGGGCGCTGAATAGAAAGTTCCACTGCAAGTTGTCAAAGGCTTTGGATATGTCCAACTTCAAACAAACTGACCCTCATCTGATTTTTGAGTTGAGTTTTTGAATAAGATCATGGGGAGGTTGCATGGTGGTGAATGGTCCTTCCTTTAACAAAAGTTGATTGATGATTAGAGATGAGAAGAGGAATGATAGAGGATAGTCTAGTAGCCAGGACCTTATAGATAATTTTATAAACAAAATTCAGAAGACTTAAAGGACGAAAATCTGAGAAGGTTTATGGGGAGGTTTTCTTTGGGATGAGGGAGAGAAAAAATGAATTTGTTTCTCTCAAGATATGGCATGAGGTAAAGAACTGAGATCTTTTAAAACTGTATTATAAGAAGCTACATCAAAGGTTGGATGCGTCCCTCCTAAGTACCTTTTTTTTTTAGAATTAGACCTGACCACGAGCCAAAGCTCGTTGTGACTGTTCATTTTATACTCAATGAATATTCCTACTCCATTACTTGGAATCAAAAGTTATCAAACAAGAAGGCCAGAATAAGTGTAGCATCACATGCCTTGAAAGTTCTTCAAAATTTGGGTGTAATCAAAAGTAATCAATGTTAACAGGGGTGATTAGCATGATCAAGTTGAGAATCTAAAAAGATATGTAGTGTTTTTACAAGAAGAGATGAAGAAGCTAAAAACCTCGACAAAAGGCTATGAGATTTTTTATGAAGCTCTCATCAAGGGCTACGACTAAAAGATAGAAGAATTGAAATCCGGAGAAGGATCATCATCAACTCTGAAGTGAATTGAATATTGAAAGTATGGGTGAGTTATGTTGGAATTATTACTTTTAATATTCTAGTATGAAAATCAAGAAAATCTATTAGAGAATTCAAAATTCATTTTGGAAAGTCTAAAGGTCATTTAGAAAAGCTAAATTTCATGGGATTTTATTGTTGTCTTATTGCATGAAAAGTCATGAATTTTAAAGTGTCCTTTAATTTACTTGAATTCTTACTTTTAAAGGGTCTTATTATATGAATTGTAGTTGTTTTGTAGTGTGTGAAACAAGAGTGTGTGTGTGTGTGGTGTCTTGAAGATTTTCAAGTGTTTAGTGTAGTCTTCTTGTTATTGTGAGGTGAATGGGAATATATATTTTTTTATTAAGTATTTTGCTATTTGACTCCTCTTTGGTTGTACCGCATTCCCCATGCGCGCACACACTGCACAACTTCATAATTTCTACAAACTGGCATCAGAGCATATCTTCAAAGTGATATTAGATTATATTTTCTACAAAACAAGATTACTACATAGGGTATTCCATTTTCCACCCGAAAAAGGAAAAAATAATAATAATAATTTTTACTACACTGTAAAATGGTTTGTAATCTTTGTAAACTTGGTTATGAATGTCTGCTGATGCTCTTATGATACATCAATATTCAAGTGAGGACACTGCTTTATCCTAGGAGCGGACTGGAGGAATAGTCCAGCTCTATTTTCATTTGTGAAGCTCTTTTTCACACCCATCCCACATAGACTATCACCATATCCAATTGGATTGAATTTCAAAGAAACCTATGGTTAAAAGACCAAAAATTTTGGGCCTTTGAATCATTTAGGCCCTTAAATCAAGAGCTAGAATATTTAGATGGAACTATTTTCACTTATTGAAAGAGACCTTTCAATCTTTCATGAAGAAAGCTATGATTAGATGACCGTTAAATTTTAAAGGCCCTTAAATCAAAGACTAGAATATTCTGATGGGACTGAGTTTTTGCATGATCCATGTAGAAAAAGACACATTTCAATCTATCCGACCTAAAATGGTAAGAATAGTTTCAAGTGGGCCCTACGAGCAAATGCAGTCTACCTAGGTGAAAATCCAGCTTATATTTGGTGCAGCTTTGGAGGTCCATTTGACCCTTTGGTCTCCCCCGAGCCTTCGTTTTTGTTCAGTTGACCACCTACATAAATTTTAAGTTTTAGAATATTTTAATATCGAAAATATTTTGGGACCTTTTTTTTTTTTATAATTTGGGATTGCTTTCGGATATTATTGGGGTATGTCATCGAAAATAAGATTATCCATGTATTGCATCAAATCCGGTTAATATTAGTGTGATCAGTTAATACTTTCTTGTTTTAAACTATGAAATATATTAGTAACATACATATACTATTAATTATAGAGAAAATGTAATAAGTAACAGATGTAAAAAATTCCTACTTTGGTTGTCAATGATTAATGTGTAGGTTTCTATTTTGTAAAAAAAAAAAAAAAAAAGTCATTTTGTGAAACAGACGCAAAAGTTTTACAGCAGGAAAAGGAATACAGAGAGTCTCAAAACTCAAAAGGTTTTCATTTGACTGGGAGTGGTAGAAATACCTTTTTGAGTCTGCACAACCAAATCTACTGACTAATAATCATCCTGCAAAAGCTTGGGCCTTAACCATATGGTGGGCCATCTGGAAGGTGAGAAATGAATTTCTATAAAGGTTTTTTTTTTTCTCTGTTGATATATAAGGGTCTTGAAATAACCAAAATTATGTTCATTGAGTCATTGTGCAATATATTAAAAGTCAGAGAGCATTTCGTTGGATAGGACCCAAGTTCTTTTGGGGATGATTAACTACTGGCAGAAAGACCAACCAATGTGCAACACATTTAAATACATGTAATACATGTGTGCCCTTGGGAAAACCCAAACCTCTAATTAACCGTAGCACCCATTATGGTGATCATATAATAAATTATTATTTAAATTAGTGAGATGGCTATAGCCACAGATGGATCAACTAAATATAGAATCTGTGATTGACTTTTTTTACTTTTAATGGGCAGAAATGGAAGGAGTCTCTCATGTGTGAAATCCGATGATCAGTCCAGGCCCACTGAAATCCACTTGGAATATTTACATACAAAGTATAAAATGGATCTTAGGGCTGTAGAATAATTTGGATTTTTCAAAGATGGGCATCACCCATGTTGGCGCTGCTCGTTGAATGGTAGTTCTGCCCTAAAAAGACATCATATATAACTCTCTTCAACCATCCACTCCATGACCCAAAAAAAATAAAAATACATCGACTCTCTTTGTACATTTATCATTGCCCCTACCAATAGAGCGCGCAGGATCATATCTGATAGCTTACTAGATTCCATAGACACATCTGAACGTTAAAGAGGCACCGGGTTTAGGTGACCTTTGGTAAAGCCCACCTGCTAAAAATATTACTTGCTCAAAATGAACACATTCATTGTATAGTGGATGCACTCATCATGCACAAGGTGCACTCATCCTGCATTGGAATGTCAAGAAAACATGATTAATTATGATTAATAATGCTTAGAAAATTATGGATCCCACTGTAGAGCTCCACTTCAAATCAAATCAGGATCACTGTGTCAGGGAATTAGAGGATCCGGATACCAAACACATCAGTTTCCTTTTTTATACATTGGAAAAGGTGGAGGTTGGGAGTGGTGGAGATCCTGCTCTGAACTCGTGCAGATTGAAAAGCAGACAGAGAAGCGCCAGATTGATTGAAAAGGCGGATAGAGAGAAAAGGGAGATGATAAGATAAAAGACGAAAGCCCAGAAGCCTCAGACGTCTCATACATAAAATTCCCATGCAGGTCAGAAAGATCTTCTACCCCACAAAGCCTACAGGCCGCAGCCATGTCTCCAGAGAGTCCAGACACAATCTCCATAACTTCTCTCTGTGTAGCCCTGTAGGAGAGCTTCTCCCAGAACTTCTATTTTTGAGAGGGCACTTGGTTCTACAACTAATGAGACCAACAGAAGGTTATAACAATATTATAGATATTTTTACAAAGGTTTACATTTTTAATTCAAATTAGGAATGTGCATCTTCACAGCTATCATTTAGCAACTCCAAAGACATAACTAGAATTGTATTTTCTATTTACTCTACCCGGGATCCTGATTTTGATGATTGTGCTTGACCCCATCTTTTAAAAAAAAAAAAAAATGAAACAATCACAGAAGTTTTTGAAAGATCTATTTAAGAAAATCAGTACAAGACAAAGCACAGAAGCTTTGAAAGACTTGACCCTAGGTGATACCTTGAGGATTATTATTGAAACAAGGAAAAACACTATACCAACTTCGGCTCCATCAGCTCTCCATATGACCACTGGGAATACAACTTCCCTAATACAAACACGGGAGAATATCCACCATCTCCTCACTAAACAAGAAAATACACCATTTCCTCTGCAGCTTTGGCAGCAGAAGCTCACTCTTTCTAGAGACTTGTGGGGCCCAATCACTTGCCAAATGCAACAGTGCTTTCAAATCAATCCCCTAAGAAAATCATTCCAGTGAAGCTCTATTGTTTTTTCTCCTCTTTCATGTTTATAAAAGGTTAATCTAGTGAGCCAGTGGGCCCCACAATCATTCTTCTGCTGCATATGCTGCAGTGGAGTGGATCTCTACCCATTACTCAGTTACAGTAGTGAAACCCCCCAACCGATTCGGCGGTTTCTCCTTTGGTGTTACTTCCTGTGGATTCATTGGTTTCTCCTTCTTGTGTGCTACCGTCCCTCATAATGGTCAATAAGTTCCCCAACCGTGTCGCTTGAAAGTTGCATGAACCGTTACGATACGGGTGGAAGATGACGGGTAGATAAGCTTCTGTCCCGCAATAGAAGTTAGAACGCTTGAAATGCTTTTCCAGCTCCTTTCTCTGAAATTCCCAACAAGAAAATATTCATGCATGAACTTAATGAGTAATTAGTCCTCAGCTTCACGTCGGTTCATCTTCCTTGATGAAAATGATATGACCAACAACTTCTCTAGGAATAGTTTTGGAACTCGACCCAAATCATTTCGCATAGCCATCAATAAAGTACGGCTATCTTGCGGATTTCTAACTGGTTTCAGTCCAAATGAAAAAAAAAAGCGACCAAACCAACAAAAATGAAAGCTCACACATCTTTTGATCTTTTTGAACATTTTTTGACAATTGTTTCCTCTAGAAAAAGACCAAAACAATTGAACACATCAGCCAAGAATAAACAAAGAAACACATCAGTTTGCGGTAAGGTCTCAAAAACAGGTTTTAAAACCATATTATAGGTAATTTTTTTTATGGGTCGTTTGGATCATGTCAGAAACGACCCGGAAAACTTTGAACTGTTGCAGTTTCTCCACCTTCTAACATGTAAACAAACCCTGGGGATGTTTGTCCATCAGTTTCTACAGTACTTTGAACCTTTTCCAAGGAAATTGAAAAACTGAGTTCCCATCCTTTACCAACCCCCCTTTGAACTTCCGAAAACCAGTTTTCTCCCTCATTAGATCCGCATTTATATTCCACATATACTGTGAAAACTTTGCTTTCACCGATGATAATGAAAGCCTTGGAAATTCAAAAGTTAACTCCATATATGGACGAAAATCATTCTCCCTCAAAAACCATTTTAAGAAAAGTGTTTCACACAGAGATGTATCCTTGGTAAATAAATAAATTCCTAGATATATTCCACTTTCTTTCATTTATTTACCCTTCCTTAATAAAACAAACCCACATCACCTCTAACCTTCTGATGGAAGACCCAGTCGGGCGTATGCTTGTGTAAGTTTTCACTCTGAGGTTGAAAACCATATTCCATAAAATGCATTTGCAGAGAGAAGGAAGAGAAAAATAGAGAGGGGAAACCTATAAAACCGTTTTCTCCACAAATAAACGACCCTAAAAAGCTTGCATTCAGTCTTCATCAGATGCCAACAAAGAGTCTAATGTCATCTACAGAATATTAAAAGGAAATCCAAACATGCCCCAAATTGAAAAAAAAAAAAAAAAGGACAAAGACAACCTGAAGCAAAACAAATATATTAGAATAATAGTGGCAGTACCTGGATTTTAGCATAAGAAATTTGGCACGTCCTATTCCAACCCACGGCCCTCCATTTATATCCACTCAAAGCTCTGCGCAACCGAGTTGCACCACTCTCGCTAGTGAAGTTCACAAACGCATAACCCCTACTGCAGCGAGTTCTGCACGTAAAAACTCCAAATCCATCAAGACCCACTTCCTCAAAAATCCATAAGAAGAAGGGAAAAAGAAGAAGATCTATACAAGTACTAGGATACAAGCAAGCAGCACCTGAAATCTATTGGTAAATAGAAGAAATCGTATGCGGACATGGAATCTTTGTTTTCTTGTTCCTCTCTGTTCAACTTCACATTCTCTGCACGACAGTGGTCGTCCAGGAATTGCAGCATCATTTCCTCACTGAGAGAGCCAAGAGAAGAAAATCATTAATTAGTGAGCAGCGTAAAGGAAGAAGGAAAAGGAAGAGAAAGTGATTGAGAAACTGAACCGACGTGTATTTGTAGGGTATGTTCTTTATCATGAAGGTGGTCTTCCCAGTTCCCTTTGGCACCCAGACCTTTCCTTGCACTGCTTGGACTTGCATGTCTTCTCTACTATTCTTGCAAAAGCGAGGAGCCTTAAATCTTTTGTTGTTGGGATCGGTAGGAGCGATGGGCTGGGGATGAGCTGCTCCATCTTCTTCCCTTGCTTGAGGCTCCGTATGAGGTTGTGGGAAGGAGAGAGTGGGATGGAAAGGTTGTTGTGTAGGATGGAGATTTCCATGGATGACATAAAATGGGTTTTGAGTGGGTGGGTGATAAGGAAGATTTGAACAAAGAAAGGAGCTGTTGGGGTAACTGCAAAGAGATTGTAGCATAGGTGAATGACAAGGAGTAGAAGGGGCAGGATCAAAGAAAGGCCAAGTCGCACTTGGTGCGTACAAGGGGCGATCAGGAGATGGAACTTGTCCATAATAGAAGAAGGGAGGAGCTTCTGGGTTCAAAGCTGCCATGAAGTTCACAGAGAGTGTGTTGCAACCAGGAGGAGGAGGAGATGGGAGAAGATATTCCGTACGCTAGCTAGTTCTGATTGAGAGAAAGCAGTTGCCAATTATTCATTGGACGAGTTGGGAGGCGATTTATAAATATATTTTATATATAAAAGACCTCTCGACCGTATAGGGTTGTGAAATGGGTCTGGCCCGAAGTCAACGGACCACGGCACAGTCAATGGCACGGCCCGTGCCGTGGACTCTACTAGGTTGAGGGAACGGGCACGGCCGGCCTGTTTCCGCATAGCACGCTACCCGCCGACCCATCCATAAGGGTCGGCCACGCCAAGCCCATATATTACATATATCATGTTTTTCATTTCTCAATCCACCTCCCATTCTAACTAATGTTAAGTTAGTGGATAAAATGGCCTGTAAAAAGTTTATTTGGTTTTTCTTTTTATAAATCTTACATCTCAACTCAAAGCTTTTTCAAATCTTCTTCCACCCCCACGAATTTTTCACTATATACTCACAGTCACAGCCTATAAAACTCCCCATGAATAGAAAACATCTCTTCGTACTTCAAGATTTTTGTAATTTCTCATAGTCAAACAAATATTTATCAGAATAAATTCCATTGACACTGCCAACTTTGGATTTAATCACTTGTTCTATATTTTAGGCCCGTCATTTTCTAAAAAGATTGTAAGGTTTTGAAAGTAATCCTATTTACAAGCTTTTAAGAAGTTAAGATCCAAATGGTTCTCTTCTTAGTAGAGTAGGTCGAGTTTGACCGAACCACTTAAATATCTTTGTCATTCACTATGCTTGTGTTATAATTTTTAATTTTAATACCGAGAGGGAGAAAAAAATTAATTGGGGAAAAAATTAATTAAAGAGGCACACTCGGCACGGAGGCATGGCACGACCTGCCCCGTTTGACATCCCTACCGTATTGTACTTGTCTAAAAGCCCATGTCTGGCATCTCTCATTCTTGCCTCTATTTTTGTGTAAATGTTTGTTTCGTATCTCCCTTCCTTTTTTGATAGACTTGTAAAAAAAAAGAAGAAAAAAAGATGCATTAAAAATGAGACAGAATCAAAAGAAGTGTTCGTAACGTAAGAATCTATATTAAATAGACTTTTTTTTATATCAATAGTTAAAAGTTATTTATGAATTTTTTGAGATCTATAAGATATCAAGCCTTAAAAATTGATCCTATGGCCGTGTTCAGCATTCCAAAGAAAGCTAACAGTTTGGATCTTGTGTTTGGGGCCTACATAATCTAAAAAATTACATCCAATGGTTCACATTTTTGCTCATATCTCGATATTGGTAATGATCCAACGGCTGAACTTTGGTCTCATGGTCGTGACTGATCTTGTTCATATCTCCAACGGTTTGGATCTTGATTTACACTCCTAGAAATACAAAAATAGAAAAACGTTACTATTCATGGACAAATCCAATGTTGAGCATAATACATCAATGGCTGATTTTGTTTTGTGAGATCCACAAGGTGTCAAGCCTTGGAATTTGACCACATAACCGTTTACAGCCTTCTAAAGAGATCTAATAGTTTTAATCTTGCATTTTGAGCCCATAGATTTTAGAAAGTTGCATCCAATGGCTCTATTCTTTTACACATATCTCAAGATTTGTGACATATCTTGAGATTGGTGATGATCCAACGACTAAAATTTGGTCTCATGACCGTGTTTGATCTTGTGAACATTTTCAACAGTTTGGATCTTGATTTATCCTCTTAGATTTTGAAAAAAAAAAGGACTTGGGCATGAATGGGCCATGAATATTATTCACCTGCCACTATTTTTTCCCTTCTACTTTCTACATGCATCCAATGGTTAGCTAGGGGAAATAGAGGCATTGCCTCTACTTCTCTACACCATTTAGAGGTTGTCAAACGATGCTAAACGCCTCTGTTTTCAAAATCTCTACTCGATTTAGAGATTTTGAAAAATAGAGGCAAAAAATAATGATGTCAAACAGGGGCTAAACCGTAGAGAGGTTTGGAAAATAAAAGCATTTGTCATATGATTCTATCCTCTATTTGCTTTAAAGGAATAGAGGCAAATTCTCATAAAAATGGAATGCTCTGTTTTTAGACTTAATAAAATATGTGCTTTAGCCTTTTTTTTTTTTGAACTTTTTTTTTCTCATGGCTTTATTTTGGATAGCAGTCTTGGAATAAGAGTAGAAATACCAAACAAGTCCTAAGAGAGTTCTTTAAAAAGCTTTCAGATACGCTCACCATTAGTAGTCCATTCTCATGCCCTTAATTTTCGTGCCTAATGATGAAGTAAAGAAATTTCTTTAGATGTTCTCCTTAATGCTTTATTTTTGCCATATAGCAAAACTTTATTATGATATACCATAAAATTACCTTATTAAAATTTCAATAAGCACCTTGTTTTAATTTCAATGGCCATTTAAGTTTTGCGATATATATGGCAGAAATGGATAAGTATGCTGGAGGACCACTTGGAAAATATTTCGACTTTGGTCCTCAAGCGTGTGGAAATTGGTGGCTAATGGTGAATATATAGAAAAAAACCCCAAAAACATTTCTTTTATGAAAAAAAAAAATCTTAAAGTTTGAGAAATACAATGGAGGGCCAAATACTTTATAATAACTAGTGGCGGAGGCAGGATTTTCTTCGAGTGAGGACAAGCGATAGACGACTAGCAACGACGGAGCTAGTTCTTTTTTTTTTTTTTTTTTTTTTTTTCTAGTGGTGATCGATCACAATTTATATATATATATATTTTACTTTTTTATTTGTACTTTTAAAATATTCTTTCTTATTTACATGTCTTTCAATGATATTTAGAGAAAATCTCCTCAATTTGGAAATAATTCAGTAGTTTTAAAGATTTAATTTCCGAGAGTTTTGAGGATAATTAAAATACAAAAATAATATGACACACTATAATGAATCCAAATCACTCAAAATAATCATTTACTCTTTTTTTTAAGATCGAGAATTGTATTGTACTTTGATCAAAGTGAATCCTATATCGGATTGATCACATGTAAACCAATCCACTCATAATTAATCAATGAAAATCTATTGATTGGTTACTTGTAACCATTTAATGGGCTACGACGCCTATGGTAAACATGGATGGTAAAAAGCTCATTGATTCGTTACTTGTGATTGTTTGATGGGCCATGATATCCTTGGGAGACATGAAAGGTTGAGAGTATACCACTGATAACTAATGCCCTAAAAAAGTGAAGTCATGGTGTAACATCCATGATGCTTAGAAGAAACAACCACTTTTTAAGTGGAATTTTTTCAAATTTTACTCTAATAGTAATTGGTCCCACCATAACATTAAGCACTCATTATTTTAAATATTTGGTTAAATACAGTGGGACCAACTCCTATTTGAATCCAATGAATAGCTAGGTACTCAAATTCAACTGCTTGCAGACTTCTAAAAAAGTCCAGAGGATAAGAAAGGGGAGAGAGGAAGAAGGATTTACTTTGGCTAAATTCTTAAAACTGTCCTTATATTTAGGAGCAGGATTTACTTGCCTTTTAGAAGCAAGTAAAAGACAAAATTAACATGGACGCTTTCCAAATTCTATCCTTTTATAAAAGAGAAAAAGTAAATGAGGAGATGGGCAAAATTAAAAAAAAAAAAAAAACTAGCATATTTTTTGAAACAATGACATGCATTCTAGTGATCAAAAGAAGTTGCCCCAAAAATAATAATGCCATGAGAGCTCTATTACATGATATTATTTAATAAATCGACATTCCATGTTGATATATATTGATATAATGGAATAGAGGTTATTTGTCATAATTATGAGTTATTTAGACTGTCCAGTGTCCATGTTATTTTTCAACTGTAAAGAGGTTTTTTATATAAAAAAATCCAAAAGAAAGGAAGGAAAAAGAAGAAGAAATTTGTTTGTAGAAAGAGAGTGATTTTTACGAAAAACATTCTCAAATATCCTTCTACCTCCAAAAGTATATTAAAATATATGTAATGCCCAAAACCATCTTGTACCGTATTTGATGATGCTTTTGGTCTAAAAAAAATGAAGTATACGGCATAAGATGCCTTTAGGCATAACATGTATTTGATTATGCTTCTTTGAGGCTTCTTTTTATAAAACTGGAGAGAGATATCCACCCTCTATAAATTAAAATATTTTCTACGAATCTTCTCCTTACCACATGTACCTTGAAAAACGACAAAAATGCCATCCAATTCTGTGATTTGTATTTTTGGCCTAACATATGGATATTGCAAAATCTCTCTTTGCAGTAGCTATTACGATTTGGAGTTTTGTTCAAGTATCATTTTATTTCATTAATTACTCTGACCTTTGATCATACCTATTTAATTCAAAACGGCAAAGAAGCTAGACATATGTCCGACATCACAGCTATTTATGAGAGGTTCTCCACCTTTCATTGGCTGCAACTAGGGGTGTACACGGATTGGATTGGTGCGAATTGGGCCAAATCCGTCACCAATCCGTTACTTACGGATTGACGGATTCGGAATCTGTCACCAATCCGTGACCGTTAAAATCAGATCCGATCTGTGGAGGACCGGATCGGATCGGATTAATCTGTTCAATCAAATGTTAAAAGAAAAATATTAAATATGTTATAAAAAATTACATTTTGACCCCTTAAATTTTTTTCTTATTTTAAATTTAGACATCTTAATTTATATTTAGACCCCTTATATATATTTTTATATTTAATGTCAACGGATCGGATCGGATTGAATCCGCGGATTGAGGGGGTGAAATCCGCCACCGATCCGTTGCTAATGGATTACAAAATTTTCAATCCGTCACCAATTCGTTTACCTTCGGATCGGATAAAAATCCACGGATCGGATCGGATTGGATCGGATTTACGGATTGACGAATTTTTTGTGCACCCCTAGCTGCAACCTAAAAATCACTCTACATGAAAAAAAAAAATCCAATTCACTGGTTGTTGGGCTTTCAGAAAGTTTAAAGACCAAGGATCATGAATGAGCTGGGAAAGGTGGGCACATGGCTCTATCTATGGTGGAACCCACTTGATGAACGGTGTGGATTGTAAAGTGACTCAACAAAATCTTGAATGGTTTTTATTTTATTTACAGTGCCTCTGCCCTATTAGGGTTGATATGTATCCTTTCTGTGAGACCCACCTAGAAAGATGCAAATTAGTGAGAGATTAGGGAGACGTGAAAGTCTTTAAGTTAGCGGCGGGCCTAGAATTTTCTCTCATGAGGGGCAAAGAATTTTCTCTATATGAGATACTTGACAAAGAATTGAAATTTTTTTTAATATGATATTAAAATTTTAAAATCATGTGTTTAATTTAACGAATGAACTGGTGATTAGATTTATCCAAAAAAAATAAGAAAAATGATGAATTGCATTGCTCTATACATCCAATAACACTCTATGGTGTGTCCATAAGAGTAGAGAAGAATTGTAAATTGCATGGTTTTAGCACATATACTAGTGGCAAAAACTCACATGCGTAGAGCACATCCGAACCATCCCAGAGGCGGGACCTACCTCTGAAATTCATGTATCATGTGTGTGTGATGCGTGATTCAGATCAGCGGGTGGTTATAGTTGTAAAAAAAAAAAAAAAATTAAATCATTTTCTTCAATGTCATTATATGAGGGTAATGTCCAAAAGGCCTTTGTCTTTGGTCCACTATTTAGAGCTTAAATAAATAATGCTAAAGTTGGTGAAGCCTTTGGGACATATAACTAATTAGAAAACCCTTATTAAGCACCTCAATTTTTGAACAAAGGTTTAAAAAATTTGCTAAAGGAGGGAGGGTCAAAGAGAATAACACTAATATATACATGAGAGATTTTCTCCTCTTTTAAAGGAAATAAAAAAAGTTGAGAAGGGGCAAGATAATAGCACCAAAATATATGACAACACATTTTAATTTCCTCAACCGTAATGCAGATGACAAGAGATTTTGGGATAAATCTCCTCAACTTTTGAATTGTAGTATCCCTAAAACTGATAAAAATAAACTATATTGATAAAAAGTGAATCAAAAGTTGAGGATAAGTCTCATGATTATAATTACGTGAAAAATTAGCCCCATGAACTTATTTTGAGCTCTTGAATTTAGGGTTTCAAATTTTAATGCTTTTTAGATTTTGAGAATTTTACGGGGAAAATCTCGAAATTTAGTCATTCCTTGCGAAGGGTCCCTGTAGATTGTTTCCGCATGTGACGCTAGCGTCACTCGTGTTTGATAGAGGCAATGATAGAGTTGCTCTACATGATTTTTTTTAAATATAGAACTCCATTTGTTTCTTCTTCCTCTTATTTTTCCTCCTCCCATCTATTTCTTTATCTCCCCCACTCCATTTTCTCCCAATCATCTTGAAAAAACCTATACTCGCAGTTCCACCGATTTGAATAGTGGAAAACCTATAATTGCAAATTTTCCACCGATATGAATAGCGGAAAACCTGTAATCGCAACTTTTCCCCTAATATGAATAGTGGAAAACCTGTAATCGCAGCATTTCCCCTGATCTGAGTTGTGGAAAACCTGTAATCGCAGCTTTTCCATCGATATAAATAGTGGCATTTGAATGGAAAACTTGAGCTTTTCCGCCTATATGAACAGTGAAAAATAGAGTGGGGGCTACCAAGGTAAACTATCCAAAAGAAACTCTTGTTAGTAAATCCCAAGTTAACAAACCAACTCAAAAGTCTATCTTATCCTAATTTATAAAAAAAGAGATAAAAAAATTCAGAAGACACCAAGTTAATCAAAACTCTATCCAAAGTGGACTCTAAGTTATTGAAACAAATAAAAAATTCTATCTACAAAATAAAAAAAATAAAAAATTCTACATAATCCAAACAAGTGTCCAGATATGGTTAGAGTTTTCAAAAAATTTTAAATTATAAGAAATCCAATCTTATCCAATCCAAATTTCAGATTTGAAAACTCTATCTAATCTAAACAACTTAATAGATAGAATTTTAACATTTTTAACTACCTAATTTCATAATTCAAAGGTTAGCATATAAATCAAAACAACCTAGTCCTAAAGATTTTAAACTCTACCTTACCAATCCTAATCTAATACAATCCAAACATCGAGTTCCATCTTGGAAAGTCCCCGGTACACTGAAAAGCTCTCCACGAACCATTTCGTGAAACCAACAGTCCGGAAAGTGGGCAACTCAGGATAGGAAATCATGGCAGTAGTGTCCTCTGCGCTGTAAAAAGCCCATGCATTCCTCCCGTCCTGCAAACCTCCAAAACGCTTCACCCTGCTCGAAGGCGCTCCAACAATGCTTTGAGAGAAGCCAAGCTGCAGCGCAAAATGCGAAGGGACATACGGCTGGATATTAACAAAAAGATGTCTATGGTACACCATCGTACCAACCAGTATTTGAAAAGCCATCTCTTTTCCGTGTTTGTTAAAGCACAGTGTCTTCCCGACCCTGCCTTAGTGGAATCACGAGAGACACCAAAATCAAAAGCCTTCTTCCGCAGACCTGGAGAAAGCTTCACTGAAGACTGCCCAATCTCGACGTCCCTGAACCGTCGGATTCTCAAACGGACAGACAAAAGAGATTCGAAAACGGCTGTCCTTTTAGCCAAACGAATAAAAGAAGGGTCATCGTCCTGTGCAACTCCCAACTGATGGAAGTTAGGACAGTGGTATACATATCACGAATAGAAGATATGGGTTGAAAAATACCCTATTCATAGGGAGCCCAAGCCAAACCAGAAAAGCAACAACATGCAGTTTGGTACACAAATAGGAGTAAAGAGCAGGCACCAAAGCCAGTCGCTCTCCGAATGCCATCTGACAAGCTGGAAAAATACAATGCAGCTTGATGTGCGTTCCATCTCCTTCAGCAAAAACAGCCTCACCTAGTCAATAAGTGAGGTAAACAGCGAGATCTCTTCGTAATGCAATGTCAGGACAAATGACATCTGTACTTGCGAAGAATTTCCTCAAATCTTCTCGCATGGTGGAGATCTTCTTCAAACTTTGGTTTTTAGCCTTAGCATCTTGGGCCATGCTATCAGAAGACTCCCCGCCGTAAAAAAAGTTGGAGCTACAACTCTTCCAACTGCTGCACCTGACTTTTGAGCCCTCATTCTCCTTAAAAAAATCATAGAAGGTGACGAGCCGAAAGTACAAAAATCTGAACTCCTCAGACTGCTCATCAAGGATGCTGTCGATAGGCATGAACTCCTAATAGAGTTTGCCGAGGATAGGCAGCCCGGTGATGGCGCTTAATCCCTTCAAAGAAAAACCAATCTCACCATTCGTAACAATGAAGATGTTGGTTTGTGGAAAGAATGACTCCAGCATGGCCATGAAAGCTCATCGGAGAAAACCACGATTTGCCGAAAAGCGCGAAACCGTGTCAAAAATCACGGCCTCCCGCAGAATGGCCCCACTAACCTTCAGGGTATGATCAGTCCATGATTCCCACCTTGAGTCAGAACTGAAACGGCCACGAAGTCGAAAAGGCTTAACCCAATTGCTGCCGTCACTTCGAAAGATGCCAAGGCCCACCGGTCTTAAATCGACCGACAGATGATCAGAACCTTGGTAGCCACTGGCTGGCATCAACATGTCCATACGGACATGCGACTTCTCTGCAAAACTGGGAGGGCCGTCAACAAAAACCCCGGTCTTGATCACATTGGTCCTCTTTACCCAGCTCGGAGGATCTTCCCTCTTAGGGCATGTGGGGGAAAGACTCATGATCAAGATGGTTCGATCGAAGGTCGACCAGGTAGAAATAGTTCTCTCTTTACCATCTGCCGTGTAAGATAATTGAAAACATCTCCTTTGGTATGTCAAGTCGTCAGGGACTGCATCACCAAAGAAAAAGGTAAGCTTGGGCACAACGCTCTGATCGTCAGTGACCTAAGGACGGATGCTTATCACAATCTTGTAGAATTCCTCATCCTTGAGAGCGATCAATCGCTGTCTCATCTCATCACGGTTGAGGGAATCACATTCTTCCAAGTTCTTTTCAACAAACTGGACCTTCTTCCAGGCCTGCTGAATGGCCGCATTAGAAGATCTGGCAGACCGATGAGGCGCGTCAGTAATAGGCCCCTTACCCTTGTTTGTTCTGGAAGAACTACCTGCAGAGGATAGAAAGAAAAACAAAGATCAATCATCACCAAAATGACAGAATTTTGCTAAAAAAAATTCTAGTGAAATTTTGACATGGTTCTGGGGCAATTCTGAAGAAAAGGGAAATACCCCGAAAAAGATAGGAAGCCTGAAGATGAACTCAACATTGCTGCAAGCTCATAGTTAGTGGAAGATTCTCAAAGAAGATTTGAAGTCAAACATTGCTGCGAGATCAGGTCATTCTTATCAAATCTCCGTAAAATTGGAAAAGGGCTCAACATTGCTGCGAGCTCCAAACTCCAAAACTTGCAAAGCTTCTCAAAATCCCGCAAGGCTAAGGAAGGGCTCAACATCGCTGCGAGCTCCAAATCCCAAGACTTGCAAAAGATTTCTAGGTATAATTCATCATGCTTCCAAACCAGTTTACTAAAAATCATGCATAAAAAAAAATATCATGCATTAGATGCTAGGAAACCTGAACCAAAGTTTGACCAATCCCAACCCAACTTGGTCAAAATCAATCAAACTTTGTCCAAGTCAAAATTCATGTTGGCTTGACCTAGAGACTCTAGCCTTCTATCTTGATGCATAAAAAGAAAAAATGCATGAACATCTTGAAATTGCATAACCTCAATATCATGATGAGCAAAAAAAAAAAAAAAAAAGAGAGAGAGAGAAAACCTCTTAAAAAAAAAGAAAATTGTTTTGGGCCCACAGGCCGTGGCCCACTGCCACGTGGCAGTATGGCCAGGTCCATACGGACCTGTCCATACAGTCAAGAAAAAAGAAAAAAAAAGAAAAGAGGAAAAAAAAAAAAAAAACGGTGAAAAAGAAGGGGACACCGTGAAAAAATTTAAAAAACGATAAAAAAAAGAAAAACCGTGAGAAAGAGAGAAGAAAAAAAAAAGAAAACAAAAGAAGGACGAAAAAAAAAAAAGAAAAGAGAGAAAACACGTGCTTGACAAAAGAAAAAAAAAGAAGAGAGAAAAGAAAAGAAATTTTCCTACTTCTACATGGAGTTTCTTGAAAAAGGAAACTTACTTGAAGCCATTGATGAAGAAGAAGAAGAAAAAGCTTGAAAATCCTTGAAGAAGATTTAAAATGAGCTCTTGATCTTGGAGCACTCTTGAAGATTCTTGCAAAAAGGAAGCAATGGAGCAAGAGATCCAACCTCCCCTTGCTTTTATAGAAGAGAGCAAACAAAAAGAGAAACCAAGGAGAAAAGAAAGGAGGTAAGTGCTAAAATTTAGTAATTTTCCCAAAAGAAAGATACTTTGAGAAAATCTCTCCCAAAAATAAGGAAACTTGAGAGATTCTCTCCAAGCAATGATATTTTTAGATATTCTCTGCTCAAGAGAGATATTTTTAGATATTCTCTACAAAAGTGACACCACATGAGAGTTAAGCCATCTTCAAAGCTTAAGGTCTCATGGGTTAGCCCATATGAGCCAGGTTTGACCACTTAGGCACTAAAAGTGGCTTTTAGTCAAAAAATCCCTCTTACCAAGAGCATACAAAAAAATGGTGCCATGCCTCTTTTGAGTTGATTGGACCATTTAAAAAAAAAAAAAAAGCCTCATGAGTTTCCAAAAAAACCAAACCATCCAACCTCATGAACCAAATTAAGCCAAAATCTTGAAATTGACATCCCACAAAAAGCCAAACCCTGGTCCCCTAGCTCGCCACATACAACTTGTTAGGTCACAAGACCAAAACCAAAACTAAAAACCAAATCCTGATCCCCTAGCTCGTCACATACAACTTGTTAGGTCACAAGGTCAAAACCAAATCTGACCCCCCAACTTGCCACATACAGCTTGTTGGGTCACAAGGTCAAAATCAAATTCCCCCAGAAACTCAAAAGGCTATTTAAAAAAAAAAAAAAAAAGCTCAACACTCTTTTATCAAGTCAGAAGCTCTCCTTCAAGTTTCTCTTCGAGGCACATCGACTCCAAAAGCTACTCGTCGCTGTACCTCGAGGGGGCATTTGTTGACACAAAAAAAGTCACTTTGCCTCCTCAACATCAAGAAGCCACATGAAGTTGCATCATACTTCAAACAGGCAATACTATTTCAAGCATCAGATCTTGTCAGAATCAAATAAAAACTGCAAGATCCTTCAAGAAATTCAAAAGAGGAGTACAAATGGAGTTTCAGGCCATTCCGACATCAATTAGCCTAACTTCACTCCTCCGACAACTAAATAGGTGCTCCCGGCGGCGACAGTGTCAAAGACATCAAAACTTCGATTAGAGCCTACGGATGGTTCCAAAATACCTCCAAAAGGCTCCTTGTCAAATTTCAAGTCAAACCGACAACGTTCGACCCTCCATCAACCCTCGAGCAGCAAAATCAGAATTGTACTCTTTGAATTATCCATTAATAATTTCAAATCTGCAACTACTGCGGACCCTGCCATGTGAGATATTTCATCTGCTTGAACAGTGGGCCCTATGAGAAGTCTTCTACTATAGTTAGGACTCTTCAATTAACATGATGAGTGGACCCTTCCTTTGATTGATTTGCACATGGCTTGTGTGTGGGGTCCATGTGGTGAATTCTTCAATTTACTTCTTTACAAGCTTCAATTCAACAATGCAGGGGCCATGATGACTATATGTGCTTGAAAGTGGATTCTGTGACAGAGGCCTACAATTCTCATTTTCTGCACATTCTAATTTAACAAATCAAATACTAAAGAGCCCATATTGAAGCGGGACCCATCCGGACATAATTCTACTCCATCTAGGACTCTTCGGAGAAAATTTGTAAAGCATTCTAAGTTAATGCAGAAAATGTATGAAAATCCAGGTTCTTAGGTGAAAATGTATGAAAATCCAGGTTCTTAGGTGAAAATGTATGAAATGATGGAATTAAATAAATAATGATGCAATTCACCTAATTAAACCCCTAATTCATTCTAAAATAATGCGTAAATGTACAAATTCATGAACTCAACAAGATGTCCCAGTGTCCAAATTGTGATTGAAGGAGTTGGTATACCGTGCAGCTCTCTTTTTATCCTCATTAATTCAGAGCATCCCTTATGTTAGTGGGAAGAGAAGTCCGGCCCCTTGAGACATTAAGAATATCCAATTTTGCTAACAGGTCTGACACCGAGTATGCTGACCTCTTACAATAGTGGATGGACCAAGTGCTGAGTGATGACAACATGGTCATTGTTTCCTGCCATAGAGGCATGAGGTCCCAAGCTAAGTTCTCTGAGTGTTGAATTGTGGAGATGATAGCGAGACAATCTCCCTCGATCTGAATATTTGAGACATCCAGTTCCTAGACATGAACTAATCCTCGTTGAAGCGCCAAGAGTTTAGACTCCAGAGGAAGCTTAGCATGGACTTCTGTAGAAAACGCAATGAGCATATTGCCATAGGGATCTTGGATCAGACCACCTATACCTGCCTTACCAGTTGCTTGGTTGAATGAACCATCGAGATTTAGCTTAACCCAACCTGGTGGGGGAGGCATACGCTAGTCAGGAGATGGTGCCAGATAGCCGCCCGAACCTGTATACATGTTTGACAAATAGCGTTCAAGAAGAGAATGAGCAGATTTGTGGATGACAGCTAATGGGTTTACTGGGATATATTCGAAAATATAGTTGTTCCTGTTTTTCCAAAGGTACCAACATATTAATGTCCCCACTATATGATTTGATTTCGAAGCCAGGTTCCAAAACCAGAACGAGATGGAAGAGGATGGAGGAGGTTTCTTGAAAAAGTTGGGTAGCAAATCCCAAACCAATTTGGAAAAGGAGCAAGTTGCAAAGAGGTGGTCCACCGTTTCATTGGACCTCCTGCAGATCGGGTAGATGGAATTTATATCAGAGTTCCATTGGGATAGACGAGCTCTGGTGGGCAGTCTATCCAGGAGTAGACGCCAGCAGAAAAACTTTAATTTTTGCAGAAGGTTCAGCTTCCACAATGTATGTCATGGCAATGTAGGCCCCCCTGGACGAGTGTAAAGGTGTTTATATAGGGACTTGACTCTACATGAACCCGAATGGTCTTCATGCCAGCAGATTAATTCAAGATTGAAATCTTTGTTACCTAGTGGGATATTCAAGATTGCTTGCATGGGCGGACACAAATTTAGGGGTTTGGGGGCTAAAGCCCTCACCCAATTAGCACAATGTCCATGAGGTCCCTAAAGCCCAACTAGTCTAGCCCCCATTTAAAAAATTGTCTAGCTCCCATCTATTTCCCCAAACTCTCTCTCCCTCTCAAAAATCCCTAAATTGATTAACATCTTCTTTTGGCCATTTTTTTTTTAAACTTAGTTATTTACAATGGCCAAGAAGAGGGGGCCAATGGTTGTCTTGGGTTCATTTATTTTGAAATGGGTGCTTTGTTTTAGAAGGATGGAAGAATGAGAATATAGAACTTGACATAGTATTGACTCTTTATATTATATGGTGTTATAAAAAACTAGTATGATTTTTTAATAGCTCTTAAAACTCAGGTAACATGTATCTGTTACTAAAACTCATCTTTCAAGTTATCATTTTGAATAAAAAAAAAATTTTCAAGCCCCCTTCAAACAAAAATCCTGGGTCCGCCACTGATTTTGCTTGGACCATTGGGGATGGCCAGAGAGTCTGGATCAAATCTTCATTCCATATCGGCCCAGAAGTAGAGTTCTTTGTTAATTCTGCTACCCTCATTAGATTCAAATTAGGAAGGCTGGGATGAGCTGAGGTTGCACTGTATTAACCGAGCACAGTAGATGGTCATTTAACTTGCCTATCCTGGGGACCCATAAATCAAAGAGTGCACGGACCTCAGTTCCCCTACCTATCACCCATCTAAGCTCATAGAGAATTATATTTTTTGTGAAAAATGATAGCTTTCCAAGTTTTAGAGTCACCCTGTTTAGCAGTGCAAACCTCCAGGGACTCAGATCTCAGATATTTATCTGCTAGAATTTTGGCCCATCAGGCTTTGGCTTGAGAAAGTAGGCGCCGTACTAAATGTGAGATGCTAGCTTGGTTTTCAATGGACAAATCCCTGATGCCTAAGCCACCATCAGAATAGGGGTGGGTGACGGTGGACCAAACTACAAGGCAGTAGCCCCCTCCAGTTACTACTCCCGACCATAGGAAATATTTCTGAGCAGAGCTTATCTTTTTTATGTGGCTTTTCGGAAATAATTGTGAGCCAGACCAGTAATGAGGGATAGCTGAAAGCACTGATTGTAACAGTGTGCGCCTTCCAGCTATGGATAGAGCTTTACCTCTCCATTGGTGGATTCTTTTAGAGATCCTAGAAAGGATAAGCATCCCTGGTTTGGACGCTCTACGTCCCAGCCCAATCGTTTCCCCAAGGTATTGGAAGGATGGAGTGACAGTATAGATGCCCATCAGTTCTTTCACCAGACCCACCTCATTGGGAAATTCTCCTCGGGGGGCCATCATCATATAGAAAGAATTTGTTGGCTGGGGCCATTTACAAGGAAAGCATAATTTTTCCTCTAATATATAGGCGTATTTTAAAATTTCCTCTAATCTATGTGGGTTTTTTTCTAAAATATCTAGGACAAAAAATCTCAAATGGGCCCTTGTCATGGTAATATCAAAATTGATTTTCATCAAAAATTGTTATCCATGCGATCCAGACTTTGATATGGAAAGATGACAGATAATGTAGACATTTATAAAGATTCCTATTTGCAACCGTAGTCTTTTCCATGGTAAGTCATTCTGATATTGTAGTCACTAAAAAAATGCTATATTACATTAGTCAGTAAAAAATCACAAAATTACAAAAAAAAAAAAAAAAAAAAGGATTTTGGTCTTATCTTCATGCAAGTAGTAAAGAGAAGCTCTGAGAAAAATCTTTGAATTTTAGGAGGGATGGTGGGCTCTCTCTCTAGACAGTATTGTGCAGTCAATAGCCCAAATCTAAAAAGATTATATATGTAAATTGAAAATATGCTGGATATAATCCCAAGGGTAGCTCAATTGGTTTAGGACCAAGATTTGCTTCCAAAGGTTGAGAGTTCGAAATTGAGCTACCACACTAGGGCCAGAAGGGATTTACCTGGCTTCCCCTGGACCCGTAGGGATTAGTCTAGTCAAAAGGACTGGGACACCCTCCGTTATATATATATATATATATATATATATATATATATATATATATATATATATATAAAGAAAGAAATATGCCAGATATCACGAATTTAGTTATCTTTTCTTGAAAACCTACCCCACGTGTGATTTATCACGAACATGAGGAAAGGTAAAGATGAAATATCTCTCTCTCTCTCTCTCTCTCTCTCTCTCTCTCTCCATACAATCTCTGAAAATCCATTCTTTACAATTATAAATAAAAGAATTGTAAGGAGAAGAAGAAGAAGATATTTACAAAACTTACCACATGGAACTAATCTCTTTCCACAGAACTCGACATACACTCTCTTTTACCAAACAGGAAAAAAAAAAAAGGGCATTTGGCGGTAGGTCCCTCAACATTACGTTTCATTGCCTGGGGTCCAAGACATTTTCTCATGGATGTAGTGGTCCTCTTTTAACATTGAATGAGTCAAAAAGACAAAAACACCCTCTCTTTATATACTCTATACGTCATCAACACACTTCACTTAAAAACAATGAAACTGTCATACACTTTTAAACCTATGCAAAATCAAGATTTCAAAAACGAAGACGAAGAAAACTGCGGAAAGAAGCAAAATCAACTCATCAGTGACCTTGAGCAACCAAATCATCTTGACTTGAACTTAATTGAGTTTGACATAAATTTATCTGAGTCTTGGTTTGAATTTATCTAAGTTTGATATGAAGTTATTGTTAGATTGTATGGACTTAATCCATCAGATGATGTAATAAATTGATTAATTTCTTTATTTATCAATAAAATTATGTTTTCCTTTTATGAGATGAATGGTGTTTTATTACTTAATGCACATAACCAATACATATGACATGATGATCCATGAGATGAACCGGGTCGCATTAGTATATTAGATGTGATATATGTGTATGGATGAAATCCACATACGGGAGACATGTATCACAAATCTTATACTTAAATATCTTCACAACTAGTGATGAGACTGGGCATCTCATCTGATAATGTTGCAACACTTTGATCACTATGAGATAGTGTGATTTGTCTCAATCAACAAAATGTAAGATTTTGGATCATGGCGCTGGTACATTGGATATATTGAAGGACCATGAGAAGAACTTTATGAAATACTGTCTCGATTTTAATGTATGCTCTCATAATTCCCTAGCAATAGGCTCTCAATCCCGAGATTTTGATGAACTCAAGTTTCCGTCTATTCATTTGCTTTGGGTCACCAATGACTGGGGCCAACTGTAGGTCAACACCTTGATATCTTGGGTACGTGGTAGTAGGATTGTGGGAACATTGAATGGTCAAGATGAAACCTATCTATACTTTTTCCTTTTGCTAATTAATGGATTTGTCATTAGTGAGTGTGCACCTATCTCGATTAAGAGTTAATTGGATGGTACTGATGATCACTGTGATTAATTGGGGCTCAAGGATAGTAAGATTTGGATCTAAGATTGGAAGGGACAAGTTTAATCCAATTGATCCATGGATATTGACAGAGGGGCATACTTGTTGTAATTGGGAAGTTTAGGGTCTTCTTTATAATTTATTCCTAAGACTGGAGTGCAATTGCATTTATATAGTGGTGTTATTTGCAGTAACTGTGGGCTCAGACTGCACATGAGATTTGGGGTCACGGTGTCCTAGTTGGTGCCACCTTTTTATGGAGTCCCTAATGGTCCCCACGTTAGCGCAAGTTATTAGAAAGATACTAATCCTACTTGAGCTCTAAAATGAAGGAATTAGAAAGTTAGTATTTCTATTTGAAGTGAGACTTCTAATAATGGTTATAGTGAGTTCCTATTTATTATGGAAGTGAGACTTCTATAATAATTAGAAAGGAGAATGTTACTAATTCTTAAAGGAAGTTGGACTTCTATTTTAATTAGTAAGAGAGGTTGCCAAGGCTATAAAAGAGGAACACCCCTTGGAAGTCCCACATTGAAATCCACGCCCAAGCTCCCTAAGTGCAAGTGTTGCACGAATTTCTCCTCTCTTTCTTTTAGTTCTCCTCTAGTTCCTTTAGAGCTTCTAGTTGTTTCTTTAGGAGATCTCACCCATCTCCTTTAGAGAAGAGATCTGATACGGGATATAGCGTGAAAGACTAAGAGGTCTTGGAGATCCTAAGTTGCTTCCAAAGAAAGAGTTTCTTCATTGAGCAAGTCTTCTTCTCCATTAGAGCACAATCGAGCTCCAAGTGTATAATCTATTTCATTGGATGTTGTAGATTTTTTGTTGCTTGTTTGCTGTTGATTTATATCCTTTAGATAAAGTTTATTGCTATACATAATTCATGAGATGGAGGGATTGCATCCTGGATGTGGTTTATGGCCTTATGGGTACTTGATTCCTGAGTCAAGTGGGTCAAAAGTTTTGAAAACCTATCAACGAGGCCCACCTACTTCCAACAATTGGTATCAGAGCCATACCTCATCTCAATCATGTGAGATCAGCAATCTAATCTAATCTTTGCATGAGATGCGAAGATGATAGACCTAGGGCTATGTAAGGATCCGTTTTGATTGGGCTTGCTTACTTTTTGTAATAGATCCATGTTTATAATGTCACAAAAGGGTTTAACTATGATGGAAGGAGGGTAGGATGCAATTACATGGTATTTGGAATTATTAGAAAGATTTCCGAATCAGTTGGCTAAGATTTGCAAAAACCCAAATTTTGGGTGTTCATCAGGTCGGTTAACCAACTTGGAGCCGACTTGGTCAGTTCGGCTAGCCGACTACAGACAGTAAAATTTTCTAATTTTAATTTGTATTTTCTTTGGCATCCTATCTTTCCATTATAGTTTAGCAGCTTGGTTTTGTGAGTTGCTTGGTTGTATGTGATACTAACTTGCAAGTTTTCTTGTCCTCTCCATGTGGCCCACAAGTCTTTTACTTTCTATATATGACTGATGGTTATTTTGGAAAACTTGTAAAGGGCATTATGGTTTCCTTAATTTCCTGTGAAAGGGAAAGGCATGGTGAATTTCCCTACAGCCCTTTTATTTCTATGTTTAGATTACCATGTAAGTCTCATTATCGAGGCATGGGAATTTATGTAATTTTTCTAAATTTGTAAATTCTAGCGATGTCCGAGACAAAGAAGGAAAGTGAAGTTTGACTCCTAATCAAAGAGTTTGAAGATTACTAAAAGCGTTTTAGAGATGCCCAAAGAGTTTGAGGAATCCCAAAGTTTTGGAAAGTCTAGAAGTCTAAGAAGTCTATTTCGCTTGGGCCATGTGGAGAAGATGACTAGTTTCTATTTTTGTACTCTCTATTTATGGATGGTTGCTTTTATTAAATATTTCCAAATATGATCCAAACATAGTAGTTTCCAAAATTGGTCAAATCAAATTAATTTTTGGAAAGAGTTCTACTTAGTGTTGGTGGACCCATTAGATGGATCCATTGGTAACACTAATATTTGAAACTGGACTTTCCTTAAAATAACTTGACTTGGAACCAATCATTGGTCATATCATGAGATGATTTGTTGTCTATATATGTGGGTCCATATACCTATAAGGAAATCCACAATTTTAAAGTATTAAGTGGGAGTGGGGCATTTATATTTAGAAATCTTCATGGTTTTCCACCATAGGTCCATTGTAAGGAATCCTCGCGCTATCTTGAGAATGACTGTTCCCCACGAAGGGCTTTTATTTGTCTGGATACCAGATATTGATCTCCTATGGATAGTGTTAGTGAGACGGGGCAGGGGCCTACTCCCCAAGGAGGAGATGCTTGCAACGGTTGCCATGCAATGCTAGTTGGTGGGTCACACTTAACTAAAATAATGATGTAGTATCCCTAAGGATTTATCTCATGTATTTTAGAAACGGAAGCTAATTGTGTTGGATCCTAGTAGAAACCAGGATCTCTAGATACTGCGTAATCAACACTACGGAAATAACTATGAAGAATATGATTAAAATCATACCTGCGAGATCTCTCTGATTTGATCTCTATTTGACTGTAACTCGAAAACCCTAAGATCTTCTAATGTATTCCTATATGCTCGAACTCGCTCAAGGGAGTGGGCCTCTTCTGCGAATTCTCTTTGCTCTCCCAAAACCGAGATTTCATTATTCTTATTCTTGTATATTAAATTAGAGAGCAGTAACGCATATTTATAGGCTACAATAGGGACCTTAAGAAGGAAATGAGGATAGGCTCCTTATGGAAACAGGAAACCCTAATTCGACCTAAATTAGAATCCTAGTTCTATAAATTACAATTCAGCCCACTAAAGAATTGTAATTGCACTCCAGTCTTTATTCTCAAAATTATATTTCGAGCTTCTTGTTATTAAATGCTTATTAATCTCCCCATGTTAAGACTTTAGATATCCATCGATCATATAATTACTGACAACTATATTTAATTGATATCTTTATAATTCCTTGAGACCTTACACTTAACTTATTCGATATGTTTGACACAAAGTTCACCTGCAGGGTTTGACATAATCAAAACTTAAAAGCTTCATCAAAGGGATATCATCAATCCCTATTACGGGACGTGGATTCCGTCAATAAACTAATATCCACCGTACACGCAGTGTTGTCATCCAATTTACTGAGATTGTTAACTCATAAAAGATATTACTCTTTCGTAAATCAAAATGCCAAACACTAAATGTATGTGTCCATTATTTATATTAGGATTAAGATTACAAGCACTCATAATAACCATTTGAATGTTCATCATCTTATATAGTCAGTATAAATACAATAAACCAAAAAACCGTTCCTGTTCAATACACACAAAGTGTACTAGCATAATGAGTCGGAACTATACGTTTCCCGTAGCCAAGACAAGCCTGCTGAAATATTATGCTGCAATTGTACCGATGGTGTGTCCAAATCCATCTAGATTGTGAAAACAACTTATATTCTATAAGAACCGACAAATAGATCTTCCGTGTGCAAGTAAAACTCTACACATCAACTTATCTACTTTATAGAATAAAAGACATTCACATGCATAATTATTAACAATACAACCATTTGCCCGTACAAAATCTCAGTTAGATGAGAAGATAACATATACTGAAAATGAACCAGTCAAAGACAAATACATAAAAGTATGTTTTTAGTATAAATTCCCAACAATCTCCCACTTAGACTCAAAACCATGCTGACATGAATTTTAACCCCATGCCTTCCACATGACCATGAAAACTCTTTGCTGGTAAGCTCTTTGTAAAAGGGTCTGCCAGATTGTCCGCCGACACAATCCTGGGTTCCTTTGCATTAGCAACCGCACCGGTATTATCACAACAAAGTATTATAGGTGATTTTACCGAATGCACCACTTCTAGATCCATCAAGAAGTTCCTGAACCAAACTGCTTCCTTGGCCGCATCAGAAGCTGCCACATATTCGGCCTCCATGGTAGATTCAGTAGTACATGACTGGTTGACACTCCTCCAACTTATAGCTCCACCTCCCAAGATAAATACAAATCCTGAGGTCGACTTTCTGGCATCATTATCTGACTGGAAGTCCGAGTCTGTGTACCCAATGGGTATCAAATTCTAGGCCTGATAAATCAGCATATAATTTCTAGTCCTCTTAAGGTACTTAAGTATATGCTTTACTGCAGTCCAATGTTCTCTCCCTGGATTAGACTGGTATCTGCTAACCATGCCAATGGCAAAACTATATCAGGTCTAGTACATAGCATTGCATACATGAGGCTTCCCACCACTAAAGCATAAGGTACTTCCTTCATTTTTTCTATCTCATCAAGTGTCTTAGGACACTGATCCTTGGATAAAGTAATTCCATGTCTAAAAGGAAGAAATCCTTTTGTGGAATCTTGCATGCTAAAGCGGGTAAGAATCGCATCAATATAAACAGCTTGAGACAAGCCCAACATTCTTTGTTTCCGATCTCGCAAGAGCTTGATCCCTAGAATGTGACTAGCTTCTCCTAAGTCATTCATATCGAACTGACTGCTCAACCATAACTTTGACCGAAGACAACACTCCGAGATCGTTTCCAATGAGTAGGATGTCATCTACATAAAGTATTAAGAAAACCACCACATTGCCGCTGCGCCTCTTATACACACAGGGTTCATCAGGGTTTTGTTCGAGACCATAAGATTTAATGGCTTGATCAAAACGAATGTTCCAAGATCTAGATGCTTGCTTAAGTCCACAAATGGACTTTTTAAGCTTGCACAACATATGCGCACGACCTTCAGCTACGAATCCTTCTGGTTGTACCATATAGATACATTCATCAAGATTTCCATTAAGGAAAGCTGTCTTGACATCCATTTGCCAAATTTCGTAATCGAAATAATCTGCAATGGATAAAAGGGTTCGGATGGATTTCAGCATGGCTACTGGCGAGAAAGTCTCCTTATAATCGATACCTTTTTTCTGAGTAAACCCTTTCCCAACAAGCCTAGCTTTGAAGGTTTCAACCTTTCCATCCACCCCTCTTTTCTTCTTGTAGACCCACTTACAACTGATAGGTTTTATCCCATCTAGTGGTTCTACAAGATCATATACTTGATTATGGTACATAGACTTTATTTCCGATTTCATAGCTTGTTGCAATAGGTCTGCATCTTTGTCTTGGAGTGCTTCATTATAGTTACAGGGTTCAGTATCTAGCTCATTAGGGACTCTGTCGTATGACTCCCAGGAACATATACTGTTCGGGTTGACGAATAACCCTCCCACTACGACTAGGCACACCTTGAGTCTGTGTATGAGTAGTGTCACGTTGTACTGAAACTAATCCCGGTGTGCCACCATCGACATGCTGATCCGGCTGGTCACCCATCATGTTGGTGGTTTCACCTAGAGTATCATCAGCTTGAGGTGTTACCTCCTGTGCTATTGGCGATGGAAAATTTGGGTAGGTCTTTCTTCCCTCAATTCCTCTAGAATAATTCTACCTTTGGGTTTGTGGTTCATTATATAGTCCTCTTCTAAGAATCGAGCATTGGTGCTATCAATGACCTTTCGATCTTTAGGATTATAGAACAAACCACCTTTTGTTCCTCTCGGATATCCAACGAAAATGCAAACTTCCGTTCTTGGTTCCAAGTTATATGCGTTCCCTTCCAGTACATGTGCTGGACTTCCCAAATCCAAACATGCTTTAAACTGGATTTGCGCCCAGTCCATAATTCTATGGGTGTGGTAGGTACTGACTTAGATGGAACTAAGTTTAGAATATTTACAGCCGTTTCTAGAGCATGCCCCCAGAAAGAATTAGGCAAATCAGAATAACTCATCATTGACCTTACCATATCCATAAGAATCCTATTCCTTCATTTTGCTACGCCATTTTGTTGAGGTGTACCTGATGTAGATAGCTGAGATGTAATCCCCTCTTGTGCTAAGTAATCCCTAAATTCTCCAAAGAGGCACTCGCCACCACGATCAGATCGTAGTGTTTTGATACTTTTACTTAAACGCTTCTCCGTTTTCGCCTTATACTCCTTGAATTTTTCAAAGAATTCGGACTTACAGCGCATTAAGTAAATGTACCATACCGTGAGTAGTCATCAATGAAAGTAATAAAATACTCAAAACCACCTCTATCCTGGACATTCATGCCACCATAGAGGTCAGAGTGAACCAATTCCAACGGTTCTTTGACCCTATAGCCTTTTGCCGAAAAAGGGACGCTTGGTCATTTTCCCTTCTAAACAAGATTCGCAGACTGGAAGGGCCTCCACTTCCAATGAATGTAAAGTCCATTTGCAACCAGTCTTGAAATCCAGTGTAGAGTAATAGGTCCAAGGCGTAAATGCCAAAGGTACGTTTGGTTCAATTTAGAAGGTTCCTTTCTTTCAATGGTAGTGTAGTTGTGTTATTTGATTCGGTCAGTTGCAGTGTATGAGAGACAGGATTAACAATATAAAGATCATCCACCAATGAACCAGAACAGATAAAACGCTTATTATACTTAATAACCACAAATTTATTAAAATAAACCGAATATCTATCTTTAACCTGAAAGTCCAAGATCCTAACCCTAGAGGGGGGGTGAATAGGGTGAGCTACAACTTAATGACCAATTATGCCAATTTTAAACTTCTTTAAAACAATTACCCACTTGTGATGATTAACAAATAAAATGCGGAAGCTAAACAACAACAATCACGACAAAAGCATTCACCATAACACAATCATTTATAGTGGTTCGGCCTTAATGCCTACATCCACTACCAGCTTGTGATCTCACACCCCACCGGATTTCCACTATTTATGCTTTTCAAATGGCTAAGCAATAACCACTACAATATGCTTTCCAAGGATAAGCAATAACCTTACAATGTTGTTTTTCAAGGCTTAACAACAACCTATACAAGATGCATTTCTAGGCTAAGCAATAACCTTTACACAATGCTTTTCTTAGGCTAAGCAATAACCTTTACAATCAAATGATTTTCTTCTCAAGATAAGTGTCTTCAAAACACTTCAAGAGAATACAATTAGGCTCAATTTAATTGCCTCTAGATTAGGCGAATATGAAAGTGAAAATCAAACTCACACAAACACTATGAATGCAAAGATGTATGCTAATGAAGTGAGTGTGTGGAAACTTCAATCAATATTAAAAGTTTAAGATCAATCAATGTATGCTAAGAAGCATTCAAGGGTTTAATGCATACAAAGATTTGATTGAAGTTTAAAGCAAGTCACTTATGACTAATTAGGGTTTAGACAAGTGAGCATGCTAAGTGTTGCTTTCAACAACTAGTGCAACAAAGGTTTAGGATTGTGAAAACAACATGGATGATTCAAACAAGTTCAACAAAACATGTTATCAAATAAATCCAAGATTTTGCCAAGAACATGTATTAAAGTTTTTAAAGCAAACTTGTATTGAAATCAAAGTGAAGAATTCAAAGTTTAAATGGTTTAGAATTCAACACAACATAGTTTATATGCTAAAAAATATTTACCAATAGTTTAGTCAAAGCATAAAACATATATTTATAAAAAAGTAAAGCTTACTTGGTGGTTTAACTTCATTAATCCAAGCTTTAGCTTTCCTTAATGACCCTTAGCCTTCCTTAGCTTGATTCCCTTTCTTTTCCCTCAAAATACCTCAAGAAGGGCTTCAAAGATCATCACTTGGGGCTAAGGAATGAGTTTCTTTTTATAGGAAAAGTTGCTCAACGGCTACCTGTCGGTTAGCCGACATCCAGGGGTCGGTTAACCGACACCCCCAACGGTCACAGGCCAACGGTCATATTTTCGAAAATTTGCTGACCATAAAGCACGGTTCGGTTTGCCGACATGTTCGGTTAACTGAGGCCTGACCGACACCCTAACCGACAATGTAAACTTGGTCAGAAAACTCCTCTCTGGTTTTCTAACCGAGAGAGCTTCGGTCAGGTTCAGAAGCAAGGTCGGTTAACCAGCCCTGACCGACAAGCTGACCGACAGAGAAGATCTGAAATTTGTAGCTCTCTGGAATTCGGACCGACAGATCCATCAGTTGACCTCGGCTCACTTGTCGGTTAGCCGACACTCAGCTTGTCGGTTGACCGACAACTTAAGACAAAAATCCCAACTTTTGCATTTTTCAAAGTAAATTTCTTGTGGGATATTTGGGCCATTAAACCAAAGCATGGAAACATGATTTAAACCAATTCAAATGCTTTAAAATCATGAAACATAAAAAGCCTAAATAGATTTAAAAATTTAAAACAAATGGCTAGCTTGATTTATAAAATCTTTTCCAAATATAAATGCATCCAAGTTTGAAACCAAAACATGCATGAACCTAAAAGGTTTACAAGATTTAAAGCAATGCATGAGTAAATTAAGATTTCAAGATTTCTAAAACAATGCATGTGTGAAAATTCAAATAATGAATAAAATGAATAGTGCATCCATCAAATTGTAATACACAAAATCTCTAACAATCTCCCCCTTTGCAATTTGATGGCAAACCTTACTCAACACTAATTCATCACACATAGTCCTCAGCTCCTCCTTAGCTGGGCATGGCTTGAAATCTTCTTTGGATGCTTCTTCACTTAGCTTCGGCTTCAATCTTCTTGATGCTTGGAGCTTGATCATTCTTCAAGCTTTCATCTATCTTTCTTTGGCCAAGCATCTCTGTTTGACCCTAAGTTGTGTTTGCAATTTGATGTCCAACATTTGCATCATGATCATCTCATTTCATTTCTCAAAGGTTTATTTTGAAAATCACAGGATTTAAATCAACTTGCTCAAACTCTGTTTCAAACCTTTTGGTTGATTTTAGTCTTATTTTGAAAAGCTTTTTCTTGAGAAAAACTTGTCTCAAACACCTTTACATTATGTGTTTCAAAAGCTTTCAAAACTTAGATTCTTACTTGTAAACTCAGATCTTCAGAAAACAGTCTGACCATACTGTCGGTCAGCTTGTCGGTCAGGTGTCGGCTAACCGACCTTGGACCGAAGCCTAACCGAACTCACTCGGTTAGCTTTTCTGAATGGTGTTTCAATTGTCGATTTGTGTGTCGGTTAAGTGTCAGTTAACCGACCATAGAAATTAGACTAACCGAACATCTTGTCGGTCAAATTTCCAAAGAGCTGCATTTTCACATTTTTCCCTGTCGGTCAGCATGTCGGTCAGGGCTCGGTTAACCGACCTTGCTTCTGAACCTGATCGAAGCTCTCTCGGTTAGATTTCTAGAGAGGTGTTTTCTGACCCTGTTTTCATTATCGGTTAGGGTGTCGATCAGGCCTCGGTTAACCGAACCTGTCGGCTGACCGAACCATGCTTCTTTGTCAGCAAAATTTCAAAATTATGATCGTTGGCCTGTGACCGTTGGGGGTGTCAGTTAACCGACCCCTGGATGTCGGCTAACCGACATATCGCCGTTGGGCTAAAATTTCTATAAAATGAAGTTCATTCCAAGGCCAAATGAGATGATTCTTAAAGCCATTTTTGAGGTGTACTAAGGCAAATCAAAGGGAATGAACTAAGAATGCCAAAGGATCATTAAGTAAAAGCTAAGCTTGGATTAATGAAGTTCAATCACCAAGTAAGCTTTGACTATTCCTAATCATATGTTTTTATGCATTGTCTAAATTATTGGTAAATGATTTTTAGCATATTAACTATGATGTGTTGAATCCATTCCTCTTTTAATCTTTGATTTAAGTTATTGGATTCTTCACCTTGATTCAAATCAAGTTTGTGGTAGAAAACTTCTTAGACATGTTTTATCAAAATCTTCAATTTATGTTATAACATGTTTCACTAACTTGTATGAATCTTCTTTGTTGTTTTCAATCTTTAAAACTTTAGTTGAATTACCTTGATTTTGAAAACAACATATCAGATGCATCACATGTTTAGACATAATTAATTTCATACAACTTGCAAGCTTTGGATTTACATATCTTCAGCAAAGTTTGTACTTTGTTCATGTGATTTGCATATCACTTCAATCAAATCATTTTATGTGCATTAAACTTTCAATTGCTTCAAAGCATAAACTGATTGAGCTTTCATTTTCGACTTGATTGAAGTTTTCACACACACACATCATGAGCATTCATCTTTGCATTTTATAGTGTGTTGTGTGAGTTGATTTTCACTTTCTCATTCGCCTATTTTAGAGGCAATATATATTGTGCTTAATGTATTTCTCTCCTAGTGTTTAGACACCTTCTTGAGAAAGAAAAACTATTTGTATGTAAGGTTTTTGCTAAGCCTAAGAAAAGCAAAGTGTAAAAGGTTATTGCTTAGCCTATAAAAGCACATTGTAAGGTTATTGCTTAGCCTTTTAAAAGCATAGTGTTTAGGGTTATTGCTTAGCCTTTTGTAAAAGCATAAATAGTGGAAATCCGGTGGGGTGTGTGATCACAAGCCGGTAGTGGATGTAGGCATTGAGGCCGAACCACTATAAAACATTGTGTAATGGTGAATGACTTGTGATGATTGATTTGTTTATCTTCCGCACCTTTTCATAAAATCATCACTAGATGGAGTTTAATTTGAAGAAAATTAGAATTGGTAATTAATTTGTAGATCACCCTATTCACCCCCCCCCCCCCCTCTAGGGTTAGGATCCGGAACTTACAATCTCTTCTTTAGCTCCCAAGCTTTCTTATTTCATCTCTCCCCCTTTGACCATGTTGTATACTCTCTCCCCCTTGGAGCTTGAATATTTTCTCCCCCTTTGGAGCTTGAGTATTTTCTCCCCCTTTGCCATTAAATTGCAAAATACCAATTGAAAAAGGATTGGAATATCTTCAAGACCCTTGAGGACCCAAATGGTACCTACACACATGAAACAAGGAAAATACCTTTTAGTAGCACCTGTTAACAAAAGAAATCGAAAATGAAAGTCATAACATGAATCATGTATGGATGGCAAGATATAAGGGTATCAGAGCCAATACATGGGTGAATTTGATCAAAACTAATACTTCCTATGAAGATTTACAGTCCCCATCAATCCATACTCTTCTTTTGTCAAACTTTTGACAAAGATTTAACTATTTGGTTCAAGAAGAAGATGGTTTTACCAATTTGAGGGTAAACTTAAAGGAAATGATTAGATTCCAAATGACTATAAAGCTCAATATGATCAAATTACCAATATAAAGAGCAAGGTCAAGAGGATAAACAATCATGGATACCAATTAGAATAAAAAGAATATACCAATTGAGATTCAAGGATATGATTATTTTCTCAATCACTCTAAAATGGAGTTAAAAGGAATATAACTACTAGGATTAATCCAAATTAGAGCTATCCATGATGTTATGGGGAATACTAAACATATCATTAATCAATATAACTATGAAAATCATATGCTATGAAGGTTATGAAATCATTTCATACATTCATTAAATATAACTGTCATGCACAAGATGAATGAAATGAAGTTCAATCATGAAGCCAACCTCACCATTAACCAACCAAAATTATGAAAACATAAACATGGTGGTCATGTGATTTACCTATAAGTGCATGAGAGGTGCCAAACATGAAAGTTTATGATGCTAATGGAATGTGACATGGAATAACATGTAACTATCAAGTTCAATCCAATATACACAAGGTCTGTCACAATCTCAAGAAATGACATCAATTGGAAATTATACTAATTGAAACCAATTGAAAAAAGATATCAATTGATTACCAATTGAATATGAAAACATGATTAAGAGCATAGATATGACAAACACAAGATCCATCAAGCAACATAAAATGATATTCATCACTTAGAATAATATAACTAATGAGCATAGTGATGAACATGAGAAATTGCATTTAGAAATATATATAACTTGGTAGAGGATGCAATTTACAAAAGTGTCAAATCATATGAATTCAACAACTAAGAAATCCATCAAACAAAAGATATAACTATGAAATACAAGGAATGGATTTCAAAGAGGTTCATATGATTAAACACTACTATGAAGTTGATAACATATATAAGAATGACATCACAAGGAAAATACACATGAATCAACATCATAACCATCCATTTAAAAAAATGACTAGAAAGCATAGATGATGGATTTGAAATTTCTAGTATGATATCTATAAATGTAACTAAAGAGCACAACCATACATGGAACTATATGACATTTGCATAAACAAAATGAAACCAAATGAGAAATGATGCAAATAGCATATAACAAGTATTTCCTTCTAAAAGATATAATCATAAACACAAGGAAATAAACTCAAAGGAAAATGCAACTATAAATATAACTAACAAGGCTTAGAACATTTTCCAAAGGACTTTAATTCACTTCAACAATCAAAATCCAACAATGAAACATAAAATCATGATCAAGTGATTAAGAAAACCATGAAGTGAACTAATATCAAATTTCAATTTGTAATAAAGGATAACCACAAAAACTCATACAAATTGACTTAAAAACTTTTCGAAATTGATATCAATTGGAAAAATGCATTTATCAAAAACACATTCAATTTTGAAGAATATAACTATAAAGATCTAACCAATTGAAACTCAAGTAAATCAAGGAATTGAATTTTCATATCAAAATACTAACTTAGTAAGCATAGAATGAAAATCAATTTTCAATCCTCATTTTTCATCAAGAATGTAGTATTGAGGCTTAAATCATTTTTCAACTTGCATAGTAAAAGATATAACTTATTTGAAACACATACAAGTTGATTTTTCAAAACAATAACTTTCCATAAGAAAGAATCCATGGAAAATCTAAATCATTTGTTTTTCAAAATAATTTAACTAAGACAATCAAACAAATGAATTTGAAAATATCAATCGATTATAAAAAAAAATCTAGCTATAAAAACTTTTGAAATCACAATCAATTGATCATATATAGAAATGCATTGCAAAAGATATAACTAAATGAGAGCAAAAAGCAAATCTATAAAGATTAAATTATAATCAAATGATTTTGAAAACCATGATATTTAACCAAAAAGGTATATGAAGACAAAATCAATTGAGCATAAATAAACATTGCATTTAAATAAATGTGACTGTGAAAGAAACAAATGCAAATGTGTCATGACCAACAATATGATTTAACTAAAAAGGTTCGGTTGGTCAATGAGTTCCAAGGCCTTAAGGTTTGTCTAAGTATCTAACTTTAGGAATCCACCTAAGGTCTTGAGATGGTTGGTCTTTGAGGCCTATCTTAAAATTCTCACCAACTTTAGGAGATTTGACTAATTTTAGCTTTGATTGGTGATTAGTCTTTTGAGGTTGGTGACTTTTCTTAGTAGGGGATTGATTTCTTTTCTTCTTATTTCCTCCCTTTAATTTACTTTTGAATTTTAGATTTAACTTTGCAACTTTCTTCAAAAGTTCTTTCATTTGTTGAGTTAGGGGAGGTAGGTTGAGAAGCTTTTTCTTGATAGATTCTTTTATATTAGTTTTAACTTGTTTAAGCTTTTTAGAATCTATCTTAGGAGACTCCTTTTTAATAGGTTTAACTTGTTTAATCTTCTTGGAGTCTTCCTTGATTTTTAGTGTCTTATCCATCATAGAGTTAGATTTTACTTTCTTAGGTTCATAGATGGGTTTAGACACATGGCTTCTCCTTAGTTTGCACTCAAACCTAAAATGCCCTTCAATGCCACAATAATTACATTTTGTTTTGGGCAAAGGAGAGTGAGTGCTAGAGAATGAGGACTCACCTTTCACAAATGTGTTGGTGACTATGGGGTCATGAGAAATATTCCTATCAAATCCAAGACCCGTCCTATTTCTTTGAAATTTACCCAATCTAAATAACTTTTTAAATTTCTCTTCACCATGGATAAATTTACACTCATACTTTTGTTTGTACCTTTCAAGTTGAGTGACTTGTTCTTTAAGGGTTGAATTTTCATTTTTAACTTTTGTTTGTTCATTTTCAATTTCCTTAAAGCTGTCTAGTTCTTCATGGGCAAGTTTTAATTCAAATTTAAGTTCATTAATAACATTGGATCCAAGTTCTTGAGTTTTTATCTTATTAGATAAATTTTCCTTAGTGATAGTTAACTTAGATTTAAGATTGTTAATGTCTTTATCTTGCCTTTGTAATTGATCTCTTAGTTTAGAATTTTCCTTATAAAGATTATCATAACTTATCTTAATTTCATTTAATTCATCTTGAGCATTAGATAAATTATGCAGAGAGATCATAAACTTAGAGTCTACACAATTTATTAATTCTTCTTTCTTTATAAGTTCATTTTTAGAAGAAACTAATTCTTTGTTTAGACTTTTAGGTTTTTCTTCTAATCTTTTATTCTTCTTAACAAGCTCTAGGGAAAATGTACATAAATCATTATAGGCTTGTTGAATGTCATCTTGATTTTCATCATTTTCTTCTTCATTTGATTCAAATTTAGATTCATTAAATTCATGGTTTAAATCTCCAAATGTTGGAAGAAGGAATGGTCTAGAAGAATCTACACAAGAATCTACAAAGTCTAATATAGTGGAATCTATTCTAATGATTTTCATAGAGAACACAACTAGGGTTCTAACTCCAGGATTTAGCTAATAAGGATCAACTCTGGGTGTTTAAGCCCTAAATGGAGTAACCTGCTCTGATACCAATTGAAAGTCCAAGATCCTAACCCTAGAGGGGGGGTGAATAGGGTGAGCTACAACTTAATGACTAATTATGCCAATTTTAAACTTCTTTAAAACAATTAGCCACTTGTGATGATTAACAAATAAAATGCGGAAGCTAAACAACAACAATCACCACAAAAGCATTCACCATAACACAATCATTTATAGTGGTTCGGCCTTAATGCCTATATCCACTACCGGCTTGTGATCTCACACCCCACCGGATTTCCACTATTTATGCTTTTCAAATGGCTAAGCAATAACTAGTACAATATGCTTTCCAAGGATAAGTAATAACCTTACAATGTTGTTTTTCAAGGCTTAATAACAACGTATACAAGATGCTTTTCTAGGCTAAGCAATAACCTTTACACAATGCTTTTCTTAGGCTAAGCAATAACCTTTACAATCAAATGATTTTCTTCTAAAGATAAGTGTCTTCAAAACACTTCAAGAGAATACAATTAGGCTCAATTTAATTCCTCTAAATTAGGCGAATATGAAAGTGAAAATCAAACTCACACAAACACTATGAATGCAAAGATGTATGCTTATGAAGTGAGTGTGTGGAAACTTCAATCAATATTAAAAGTTTAAGATCAATCAATGTATGCTAAGAAGCATTCAAGGGTTTAATGCATACAAAGATTTGATTGAAGTTTAAAGCAAGTCATTTGTAACTAATTAGGGTTTAGACAAGTGAGCATGCTAAGTGTTGTTTTCAACAACTAGTGCAACAAAGGTTTAGGATTGTGAAAACAACATGGATGATTCAAACAAGTTCAACAAAACATGTTATCAAACAAATCCAAGATTTTACCAAGAACATGTATTAAAGTTTTTAAAGCAAACTTGTTTTGAAATCAAAGTGAAGAATTCAAAGTTTAAATGGTTTAGAATTCAACACAACATAGTTTATATGCTAGAAAATATTTACCAATAGTTTAGTCAAAGCATAAAACATTTGTTTATAAAAAAGCAAAGCTTACTTGGTGGTTTAACTTCATTAATCCAAGCATTAGCTTTCCTTAATGACCCTTAGCCTTCCTTAGCTTGATCCCCTTTCTTTTCCCTCAAAATACCTCAAGAAGGGCTTCAAAGATCATCACTTGGGGCTAAGGAATGAGCTTCTTTTTATAGAAAAAGTTGCTCAACGGCTACCTATCGGTTAGCCGACACCCAGGGGTTGGTTAATCGACACCCCCCACGGTCACAGGCCAACGGTCATATTTTCGAAATTTTGCTGACCATAAAGCACGGTTCGGTTAGCCGACATGTTCGGTTAACCGAGGCCTGACCGACACCCTAACCGACAATGTAAAATTGGTCAGAAAACTCCTCTCTAGTTTTCTAACCGAGAGAGGTTCGGTTAGATTCAAAAGCAAGGTCGGTTAACAGAGCCCTGACCGACAAGCTGACCGACAGAGAAAATCTGAAATTTGTAGCTCTCTGGAATTCGGACCGACAAATCCATCGGTTGACCTAGGCTCACTTGTCGGTTAGCCGATACTCAGCTTGTCGGTTGACCGACAACCTAAGACAAAAATCCCAACTTTTGCATTTTTCAAAGTAAATTTCTTGTGGGATATTTGGGCCATTAAACCAAGTATGGAAACATGATTTAAACCAATCCAAGTGCTTTAAAATCATGAAACATAAAAAGCCTAAATAGATTTGAAAATTTAAAACAAATGGCTAGCTTGATTTATAAAATCTTTTCCAAATATAAATGCATCCAAGTTTGAAACCAAAACATGCATGAACCTAAAAGGTTTACAAGATTTAAAGCAATGCATGAGTAAATTAAGATTTCAAGATTTCTAAAACAATGCATGTGTGAAAATTCAAATGATGAATAAAATGAATAGTGCATCCATCAAATTGAAATACACAAAATCTCTAACATAACCAACTCGGAAAGGGAAATTAAATTCCTCCGTATGGAGGGAACATAAAGACAAGCTTTTAAAATTAAAGTCTTATCTCCACTTAAACTCAGAGAAACGTCTCCTACTATAACTGCTGTGACTCTCGTAGCATCACCCATAAGTAAATAAATCTCCCCATCACTTAACTGCATGGTTTCCTGGAACCTCTGCAATGAATTGCAAACATGATTAGTGGCTCCTGTATCTACACACCAGGTACCGGTAGATACAGACGCCAAACATGATTCGACAACTAGTGAATGAAATTTACCTTTATTGTTCACTTTGTTGAGAAAAGTTGTACATTGCTTTTTCCAGTGCCTGCTTGCTTGCAATGAAAACACTTGCCCTTAGGCTTTTTCACTCCACCCTGTGGTCCGTTGCCCCATTGAGGAACTTCCTTACGATTTTGACCCTTTTTCTATTTCTTCTTGCCTTTCGGCTTAGAAACAGAACATTTTTCAGCAATGTGAACACTAGGTGGCTTTTTTAGAAGGCCCCCCCCCAGCAGCCTGAAATTCCTTGAGTAATTCCGCTAGAGAAAAATTGAACTTGTTCATGTTGTAATTTAAGTGAAAATTCTCAAAGGAATCAGTCAAGGACTAGAGAATGATATCGATCTGGGTCTCCCCATCAGTTTCAGCTCCAAGGACCTGTAGTTCATTGAAGTGTCCCATCATTTTCTAAACATGATCCCTCACAGAGGTACCTTCAGCCATATTAGTATTAAACAGTTCTTTCATAGCAACCTGTCTAGCTACCCGATCCTGATCACCAAACATCTCCTTGAGACAATACATGATGTCGTAGGCAGTGGGACAAGACTGATGCTGATGTTGTAAAACATTTGACATGGATATCAACATGTAACATCGCACCATCTCATCAGCCTTCATTCATTTTTTGTATGCCTCGATGGCGACCTCATCGGTACATCCATCTTCAGGTTTCTCTGGGCAAACCTTAGTGAGCACACATTTGTACTCTTCAGCAGTTAGCACAATATCCAGATTTCTTTTCCAGTCAATGTAATTAGGTCATGTGAGTTTGTGTTCTTTGAGAATTAAAACAAGTAGATTGAAGGCACCCATCTTAAAACCTGAGATTTACATAATTAGCAAATTATGATAGGCAAAATAAACTTTTGGATTCAAATAAAAGGAAAATGACTCCCTCCACTGATTTATTAAAGAATCCAATAGCAATCTAAAACACCAATGTATAGTATGCCTCGATGTGAGGACAGGTACCATACTTATTTTGCTCAAATAGGACATAACCTTTTAGTTCCACTGTCAAGGCAACAAACCATGCCAAGTAAAACCAAATAGCTACCATAACTTTGGTCCTATAAATAATAGAAGTGGCTCAGATGGAGAGCATACTATTATTTATAGCTAAGTATATACCATCATTTAATTCAAGGTCCATTATTCCATATTCGGTCCCATCAGATGGAGAAGAGACCTATACTAATAATTACCCTAAATCATCCATATGGGAGTTTGTACTGGAGATTCCATAATTAACTCATCCAATTAGGAGGAAAACTCCAAGGCCAACACATAAATCAATTATATCTCTTACAAACCAATGATGGAGACCGTGGGAACTTAAGAAGTTCCCTCTCCCACTTAGTTATTTAACAATGAGGGTTCTTATATAATAATTTAATTAAGACCAGTTTAAAATCTAGTGGTAACAGGCAACCAGGTCTATACTACTATACCATTCTAAATATAATTAAACAGGATTAATATCATATTTAGCAAGTAATGGTAATAATAGGCATCCAAGCACAAAAAGGAATGACAACCAGCATAAGATGCCTAGCTATCATGGTCAAGCAGGATCCTTTGTCTTCATGATTGCCACTTCATTAAACATACGCTGCGCAGAGGGGGTCCGGGGGTGTCCCTCTGCGGGGGTCGAGTTGTCCGATCAGCTTGTGGGGGTCCAGGGGGCAGCGCCCCCAAACAAATTTTTTTCATGAAGTCCTTCCTTCGAAATCGAATTTCTACCTTCAGAACCTGTGCCCCTTCTTAAGAAGTTACATTGATTCCTAAGCTTTCTTGCGAACGGAGTTCACATGCTCTCAATATAATTACATCTCCAAGAAGCAAAAAAATCACATTGAGTCCTAAGCCTCCTGACGAACGGAGTTCACATGCTATCTCAATATAATTACATCACCATAAAAACTACATTGAATCCTAAGCCTCCTGACGAACAGAGTTCACATGCTATATCAATATAATTACATCACCATAAAAACAGTAACCATGAATAGATTCATGGGATCCATTCACATAACATACATGCATGGTGACTATGATAGCCAGATCAATTACTCAGTTGCTGCAAAACAAAGATTGGATAGTTCGTTGGAAAACAATGGTTATTCACAGCAAACGCAGACCATGTTTTCTTACATCAACCTATATTCTTTACTATATTTTCTTCAATCCATACGCAGTATCAAGATCGGCTCTGATACCAATTGTTGGATCCGAGTAGATACCATGATCTCTAGATATTGCCTAATCAACATTACAGAAATAACTATGAAGAATATGATTAAAATCATACATGCGAGATCTCTTTGATTTGATCTCGATTTCACAGTAACTCGAAAACCCTAAGATCTTCTAATGTATTCTTATATGCTCGAACTCACACCAAGGAGTGGGCATCTTCTGCGAATTCTCTTTGCTCTCCCAAAACCAAGATTTCTCTATTCTTATTCTTGTACATTAAACTAGAGAGAAGTAACACATATTTATAAGCTACAATAGGGACCTTAAGAAGGAAATAGGGATAGGCTCCTTATGGAAATAGGAAACCTTAATTTGACCCAAATTAGAATCCTAGTTCCATAAATTACAATTCAGTCCACTAAAGAATTGTAATTGCACTCCAGTCCTTATTCTCAAAACTATATTTCGAGCTTCTTGTTATTAAATGCTTATTAATCTCCCCATGTTAAGATTGCAGATATCCATCAATCAAATAATTACCGACAACTATATTTAATCGATATCTTTATAATTCCTTAAGACCTTACACTTAATTTATTTGATATGTCTGACACAAAGTCTACCTGTAGGGTTTGACATGGTCAAAACTTAAAAGCTTCATTAAGGGGATATCATCAATCCCTATTATGGGACGTGGATTGCGTTAATAAACTAATATCCACCATACACGTAGTGTAGTCATCCAATTTACTAAGATTGTTAACCCATAAAAGATCCCACTCCTTTTAAATCAAAATGCCAAAAACTAAACGTATATGTCTATTATTTATATCGAGATTAAGAGTACAAGCACTCATAATAACCATTTGGATGTTCATCATCTTATATAGTCAGTATAAAGACAATAAACCCAAAAACCAGTCATGTTCAATACATACAAAGTGTACTTGCATAATGAGTCAAACTATACCGTTTCCCGCAGCCAAGACAAGCCTGCTGAAATATTATGCTGCAATTGTACTGATGGTGTGTCCAAATCCATCTAAATTGTGAACAACAACTTAAATTCTATAAGAACCGACAAATAGGTCTTCCGTGTGCAAGTAGAACTCTACACACCAACTTGTCTATTTTATAAAATAAAAGACACTCACATGCATAATAATTAACAATGCAACCATTTGCCCGTACAAATCTTAGTTAGATGAGAAGATAAAATATACTAAAAATGAACCAGTCAAAGACAAATACATAAAAGTATGTTTTTAGTATAAATTCCCAACAAATCGGGAGTCATACAGTATTTGGTATGAGATACCTAGATAATAATGAATGATGGGGATCATGGATAGTTACTCTTAATTGTAATTTTGACCAACTTTGATCCACACCAATCTAGGTAGTATTTGCACTCCTCAAGGAGGCATACCTAATGGATTAGGATTCCGATGTATTCTAAATTTAGTGGTTATGAGGATTCACATATAAATTTGGTAGAATACTAAACCCTAATATCATTTATATTTTTTAATTGAATGTATGTTGTTGACACCAAAAAAGTCAATATGTCTCCTCAACATCAAGAAGCCTCCTGAAGCTGCATCCTGCTAAAAATAGGCAAGGCTACTTCAAGCATCAGATTTTGTCAGAATCAGACAGAAACTGAGAGATCCTTCAAGACAGCTAAAAGAGGGGTACACCTGAGGTTTCGGGTCATTCCGACAACGTTTGGCCCAACTTCACCGCTCCAACAACTAAACAGGCGCTCCCGGCGGCAACATCATCAAAGACACCAAAACTTTGATCAAAGCCTACGGATGACTCCAGAATGTCTCCAAAGGGCTCCATGCCAAATTTCAAGTCAAACCGACAACGTTTGACCCTCCATCAATGCTCGAGCAGCAAAATCAAGCCTCCCGGCGGCGGGAACCACCGAAGCCATCACTCATCAAACAAAATACATGAGTGGCTTCAACATGCTTCCAAAAGGCTGCACGCCAAATTTCAGGTCATTCCGACAACGTTTGACCAGGTTTCGATGCTCCGAGAGAAAATTAAGCCTACCGGCGGCGGAGCAACCCTGGACCATGACATCCAAAAAGGAGCCCATGGAACGTCTCAAAATGACTCCAATAGGCTCCCCGTCAAATTTCAGGTCAATCGGACATCGTTTGACCACATATCAAAGCTCGGAATTTTCCCCACAGCAAAATCAAGTGAAGCATCGATGGGACCCCAAACGGCTTCAAAACTCAAATAAAAGCCCATGGTTGGTCCTATCCACTGCTCAAGAAGCTTCACCTCAATTTTCAGGTCATTCCGACATCATTTGACCTAGTTTCGACGCTTGATGGAAAATCGGCTACAAAGTCTTCGGCTTTCCCGAAAAATAGGAAACTTTGTGCTCCGATTTCGCAAAGGTTCTCATCAAGATTTCTTCAAGAAAATCAAGTCAATAATTGAGGAAAAATTTCAAGAAAAATACAGAAGAAAAAAGGGACGAAAAAGACGAAAAAAGGGCCGAAAACGAGGCTCAGCGACCAAACGGGCCGAAGCCCCATGGTCGCCGGCGACCCTGGAAATCCGGGTCGCCGGATTTTACGCCGAAGTGTCCGTTTTCGATTCTTTTCGCATTTCGGGTGTTCTGGCCTCTGTGATTTTCTGAAAATCCAATGTTTGGTGCTTCAAAACCACTGATCTTCGTCGACATCTCGGATCCGCCGTCAAAAGCATGAAATCATCACCGATCGCCTCAAGATCGCCAACCGGCTGACCAAGAAAGTGCACTTTCTGCCCGACCGATCGTGAAATCGACAGGACAGACGTCACCGGCCCGCCAACATCAATCAATGTCTGAAATTGCATCGCAATCCGACATCAAATAATACGTGGATCCACCCGTGATGATCGTAAGAAGAATCTCAAAAGGCGCAGCACGGCCCGCGACTCTTCACATGCCTTGGCAACCACTTAATGTCGTTAATTGACCCATTAAAGCAGTCATTTACTCATTATTTTGGACGGCCCAATCAGAACCAAGCATTTGGGAGTTACAAATCCAAGCAATCATGGCATTAAACCCATGAAACTCCCATCATCATGAAGCATAAAGGTGATTAAATGCCCACTACCTTCATCGGCCAATCACAAGCCTTGAAAAAGGAGTTACAAAATCGATTTGTAACTCCTCATCAATTCTTTCATCATGGCCATCAATGCCAATAAACACCTCATGGCTACCAAAGGCCTATAAAAGGAGGTCCATTCCAAGAAGAAAGCATGATGAAAAGAGATCCCAAGTGCAAGCTATGAAAAACCAGAAAATCCAAGAGAGAGACGAAGTCCTGCTACTTTGCTCCCGGAAGCACCACAAGGTGATAAACATCCCTTGGGGGGCCACCCCCCCAAGGTCACCTCCTTCTCCAACATGGCCTGAACGTGGCTTTTCAGCCCGTTTACTTGGTTTTTCATTGGATATAGGACCTTCTCTTGGTCCTTGTCCTTTAAAAAACTGAGGTTAGGAGCCAAGCCAAAGAATCAAAGCATCACATGTTCTCATTTGAAGGACGATGGCGAAGCCCATACATGACTTGTGACCGTCGATCTCAACGTGTCCCCACAATCTTCTGAGAAGTTAGATCCATTTTCTTCCTTTTCTATTGTAGTTTGTATTTCTTAAAGAGACAAAAAGAAATCACAATTCTTGTCTTTCATATTTGATGAGTTTTGTAAAAACGCCTTTCACGGCAAAATCGCCTTTCGCGGCAAACAAACAAAAACGCCTCTTACGGCATTCTAAAAACTTGTCTGTTTTCTTAATATTTGTGCAATTTGAAAAGTTAGAAAAAAGGATTGATTTCCTTTCCACTTGTGAAGGTGAATCTCCGGATTATCACTATTCCAAATTCCAAGTAGAAAGTAAATCTGGCATACCCGTACAAAAATGTTGATGCCCGAGATTTCCCCTCCTCCGGCGAGACCCAAGTCAGCCCCCGGGGTGCGGAAGGAGAGGACGGAAGATTTCTTTCGGGTCCATCAAGTTGGCACACCCGGTGGGACACGTTGACTTGAGAACGTGATGCTTTGATCACTTGGCTCCTTTCTAGTTTGTGGCCTATGTTGCATTTTGCATCTAAAAAAAAATATGAGATGGGATTTCAATTGTTCTTTCTCGCTTCAAAAATAAAAACAAAATCTGATCTCTTTTCTTAGATTCAACTTTGAGAAATTTTGATCCTTCCCTCTTCGAACTTGATAGCTCACAGAAATGTTCGCAGCTATCGTTCATATCAGGGATTGGGCCATCTTTTCTCTTTGATGAGTCCAATTGGGATTTCAAAAAAAAAACACCTTCATGTCAAACTCTTTCAAAAAAAAAAAAAAAAATGATCTCTCTTTCTCAAGATTCAACTTTGAGAAATTTTGATCCTCTCCTCTTTGAACTCGATAGCTCACAGAAATGTTCGCAGCTATCGTTCATATCGGGGATTGGGCCATGTTTTCTCTTTGATGAGTCCAACTGGGATTTCAAAAAAAATAAATTATAATTTCAAAAAATTTAGTTTTCTCTCTTTTGAATTCAAAGTTGAGAAACCTTGGTTCATTCCCTTCAAATTTAGCGCTCGTAGAAATGTTGAGCCTTTGTTCGGATTGGAACACCATTCGTTCTCTTTAATGAGTTTATAAAAACCCTTTCAAAAAAAAGGGGATTTTTAAAAAAAAAAAAAAAACAAAAACACTAAGATTCCACCAGTTGGTTTCTTTGACCAAAGTGGATTTAAGAAAAGCCTTGTCCAGAGTGTGGAGACAACTAGACTGTTCGAGGCAAGGGTCCTCCAAACGGGTTTATTAAGTAATTCTACCCTTACCTTGGGGCTGATCTATCTACTAAGGTTTCATAAGATCGAATTGGAAATCTATGTACACCTTTCAAAAAAAAATTCTAAAAAAAAATCCTTAAAAAAAAAAAAAAAATTCTGTAACTTTGAATTCAGAGTTGAGAAATTTGGTTCTTTCCCTTTCGGATTTAGCGCTCGCAGAAATGTTGAGCCTTGTTCAGAATGGAACACCATTTGCTCTCTTCAATGAATTCAATCTTAACTTTTCAAAAAAAAAATCTTTTTAAAAAAAAAAAAAACTTTTGTCACTTTTGAATTCAGAGTTGAGAAATCTTGGTTCTTTCCCTTCCGGATTTAGCGCTCGTAGAAATGTTGAGCCTTGCTTGGAATGGAACACCATTTGCTCTCTTCGATGAATTCAACCTTGACCTTTCAAAAAAAAAAACTTCCGCCATTATTGGATTCACATCCGAGAAATTCTGGTTCCTTCCCTTCTGAATTTAGCGCTCGCAGAAATGTTGAGCCTTTGTTCGGATTGGAATACCATTTGCTCTCCTTTATGAATCCAAATTTGACCTTTCAAAAAAAAATCCCATCTCGTGTCCTTCCCAAGGATGCGATTTGCAACATTTGTGCCTAGCGGTGCTAGTACGCCCTTTCGGGTCTACTGTATTCGTGACCGACACATTTGTATATCCAACCTTATATCATTTTACCTCGAGTGAGCCTTGCTTCTCGGAAATTTGAATTAAGGTCTACAATTGCTTCTAGCAGTCACTGGAACGCTCACTCTGAGCCTACCATACTTGTATTTTAGAACAATTGTATCCTCTATGGCTTTTTGCCCTCTTCATCGTCCTTGGGTTGGGCCATGTCCCCTCAAGTGATTTGAAAAGACAAAACCATAGTTGTTCTCCATTTACGATCACCATATTCTTGTGATTACTAATGGATTTGGTCTTGTTTCAGAAGTTTTCCAAAACTAACAATGGCAGCTTCATTGACCATCACTTTCGATGAGAACAAGTACCAGCTTATGCTTCAAGATAAGCAAAACAAGCATAAGCGCCCTGCCAGTTGCCGAAGCGTCATCTCCCTCGACAACTCTCCAAACACCGGGTCAACTTCAACTCCCCGAACCATCGTCTTCGGATCACTGGGACCATTCCCACTTCCCCCAGAAGACACTGTACCTGCCAAGAAGCAGAAAACCGCCCCGCAACGTGTCACTAAAATGGCACCAAGGGCGAACACCAAAAAGCCTGAAGCCCGTGGCGTTCCCACAAAGCCTCAACCCACAAGAAACCGGGTTTACACCAAAACCTGGTCCCCGAGATCTTCACCAAAGCAACGGAGGTCCCAAACATCTGCAAAGCCAGCATACCTGGCCCCTCTCAAGGAGAATCAGTTCTACCCTCTCTCTTACATGAAAGAGGAGAAACCTACCCTCCACCCGAAAAATAAATAAAATCATCATAAGCCGGCTTGCTCCTACAAGCCCAAAATCAAATCCTGCATCGTTAGGCCTATGCAAAAACATGCTGAAGCCTGCACTCCCGCGAGTCGACCCTTCATTTCAACAGGGGCCGAGCTCGCAAAATTCAAGTCTTCATTGCGACAGACAAAGGACCGCGTCCAGATTCTGTCCTTGCCGAACTTCAAAGAAGACAAACTCTGCTGCTGCGCATAAGGGACTACATCCTTCATCGCCAGAGCCCAGCAAGAGCTGACTGAAGCTCAAATTGCTCGTCGTATACGTCGCCGCACTGCATATCGACAAAAGAGACTCGAGAAACAAAGAACCCAGCGTTCTACTCTCCACGTCTCAAACAAATGGGTCGAAAAAGAAAGACCCGACCAAATCGTTGCTGTTCATATGGTTGGCAAAACCAGAAAACACCGGAAGTCAGCAACCAAAATCAGTGTTAGACGTCCAGTGACTCGCAGCGTCTCTCGGACACGAACACATCTGGAGGAATCTTCCACTCCTCCAAGCCAAGAACACCGGAGTAACCACTCCTCAGATTCTTCATCCAGAAGAATGAGCCCCAGCTCAGTCACCAGGACGATTTCTTCGTTCGAATCCCAAGGGATGAACGTCTTGGCTACAAGTTCTGAGCCGCCTCCATAGCATGACGATGTAACCACACGCATCCAGCAGTTGGAGCAAGGACAACAGAGAATTGAGACTCTGATGGAAAATTTGATTCTCACTCTACAGCGTCCACCACCTAACAATGAAACCCCTCCGAATCATGAAGATGACGAGGGCAATGCAGAAAACAATGAGTCTCGCGCCCTTACCAGAAAAGACGTGGACGATATCCTCGCAAAAGCAAAAGTAGAGGATACATTGAAGGAACATGGGATCAAGCCACCCTACCCTCTATGGATGGACTCGGTTCCGTTCCCTGCAAAATTCAAACAACCTACTCTCCAGACATATACTGGGAAAGGTTCAGCCAGACAACATGTCATCCATTTCAAGATCCTGACAGGAGCTATTGCGGATCAAGATGCCCTCAAGATTCGCCTCTTCGCAAGTACCCTAAAAGGTACAGCCTTTGATTGGTACTCCACTCTGCCGGAGAACTTCATCCAGAACTGGGCTATGCTGGAGATAAGCTTCCTGACCCACTTTCAAGGTGAGGATCATCCTATTACTATGGCTCAACTCTGCAGCCTAAAACAGGGAGAGAATGAGTCAACATACGACTTCATTCACAAATGGAAGGCAATGGCGTACAAATGCTCAGATGTACTGCCACAAGCGTCGCTGGTGGACATCTGCCGTAACAATATGAGAGCAAAAATCTGCTCCATGATTATCGGCAATAAATCAAAGAACCTGGGGGAACTCCTCGAAGCTTCCATGGAAGCTGAAATGGTGATCAAAGACCTCAACAGTCAGAAATCATCAAAGAAAGAGCCGACTGCTGTTACAGCCTCAAAACCAAAGAAAAAGGAGGTTCTCAATGTGCAGACTAAGTCAGCTCCTCAGCAGCCAAAGAAACCTGAAAACAAAACTGCAAGTAAAAGGCCTGAACTCTCTGATGCCTTCAAAGAACATGTAGAAAAGAAATATCCATTCGATGAAGACGTTGAAGAAATCTTTGAGGCTCTCCTAGCAAATGACAAACTTATTTTGCCAGAGCCCAAAAGACCGGGAGATGTTGGCAAAACCAATGATCCCCGATACTGTCCATACCATCAGATGATCTCACAATCTCTCAATCAATGCTTCATTGTGAGAGAGAAGATCAATGAGATGTGGAAAAACGGAGTCATAACCTTTGATAAAAACTATGGCCCCGCCTCTGTCAACATGGTGTCATGTCGGCAAACTTCAAAGTCACCGAAGGAGAAAATCACTACTTCATTCAAGGTGATAAAAATGGCTCAAGCGTCCCAAGAATTGGTTCCCTATCCAACACCAGATGGACAACCTATATGGGTGCATCCCGATCTCCTAGATGATGAAAATTGGGAGATCGTCAAAACAAAGCCGACCGCTCAGCAGCGAAGGCAAGCCAAGAGGCAGCTCCGCAAGCTCAAACAGCAGCAGAAGTCTCAACCAAAACAAGAAGTCCTTGAAAGAGCAGAAACTTCTTCCACTGCTTCACTAGGGACGACGAAAGAATCTCTTCCCAAAACCTCCAAGGCGGTAAGAAAATTCACTCTTGATGATTTCATGCCACCTCTATACAAAAATGAAAATGTGCAGGGGGCATCATACTCTTGCAACTCGGTAGTTGGATTCTCCATGAATGGATACGAGTCCAGTGATACTGCCAGTGATATAGATGAGTGGGAAGAATCCTTTGAAATAGGAGAATACCTCTCCGACGAGGAATGGATTCCCGAGTCTCATCTTATGCCAGTAATCTGGTATAACCCATCACAGCCATAAGGATCTTGGTTTGATGATGAAGAAGACAGGGACCCTGTTCAAGAAAATGCTGTCAATCCAGCACCAGCAAATGATTCAGTGGAACCCAACATGGGCAAACCACAAGGAGCAAATGATGAAGAAGATTTGGCTCCCAAGCCTGATCTTGAAGAATATGCAAGAATCTTGCAACATCTTGCCATAGAGCAGGAGCAGGATCGCATCAATCTTCGTCATAATCCAGAGCCGGAAGTCCCTGAAAATCAGCGGGAACTTTCTCCCTTAACTCCTGAAAATGGAGAAAACAGTTGGATCGATGATCCTCTCACATCCGAGGATGAGTCTGATTCCCAACAGTCTACACTGGGGGTATCTCCTGTCAGGATAACCTGCAATACAATAGCTTAGGACGACAGTGCCTCTGAAGCTTCCGAAGACACGTACTCCCCAACCGGTAGCGTATCTTCTGGAGCTACATCCTCTCAGGTGACTTCCACTGAGATAACATCCTCTCAACCCTCATCTCCTGAAGCTGTGACATCAGAGCTCAAGCCTCTCCCAATTGATCATCTAGAAGAAACTTCTGCCAATGAAATCTTCTTCGATGAAAACTCAGTCAATTGGTCCCAGATACCCGATCTCACGGGCAATGTCTGGGCTAATAAAGAAAAATTGCCGGCTGCTGTTCAGGACTTGTTCCCGGAAATTGCTCCGTGCAACACAATCACTGAAGACGCCAATGCTGTTACAGAGACGTCCTCAGCAAAGGATCAACCCCTTGATCCTGAGAACGATCTTCCAAAAGAAGACCCTTCTCTAGAGGCTCTTGAAGTTGGTAGAGGTACTCGTTCTGGCCGGGATTACCACAAAAATTACAATCAACCCTCTTCTTCTTATGTAAATCCTTCGGGCAAGCAAGTTGTAAACGCCCCAAGTGGCAATAATAATGAAAATGCAGGCCCGAAGGAGGCTTTCAAGTACGACTTGATTGAGCACTTCAAACACATACCTGCACGTCTGCACATCTTTGACTTATTACGAATGTCTCCACAAACTCGTGATAGTCTCATTTCAGAATTACAAAGGTTGAATGCAGATGTCGACAAACATGCCCCACAAGTCCTACAAATTGAAATGGACTATAGGGTCAAAAAATCAAATACTCTCTCAAAGGGAGAAAAGAAAAAAACTGAGGGATCAAGCAATGAATGCCTCTCGGTACAAAAAGTAGCAAGTGCAACAATTGCCTTCGACAAGGGTGATCTCCTCCTAGGCGAAGCAAAGCACAACCGTCCCTTGTACTTTACGGGGTATGTCAAAAAAATTCCAGTACACAGAGTTCAGATCGATCCAGGTTCTACACTCAACCTCATCTCTACTTCGGCACTCGAAGAGCTGGGCATCCCACCTGGCAAACTGAGTCACACGTCTGTATCCATCTTCGGATATGACGGTAGCGCTCAAAGGCCTATCGGCAAAATCAGGTTCAAACTGCAAATCGGTGATCTAATTTCTGAAGTCATTGTGTATGCAATAAGGACCCCTTCATGTTACAATATACTCCTTGGACGCCCCTGGATACATGAGAATGGTGTCGTCCCTTCAACTCTACATCAGTGCATCAAGTTCATTGGCGACGATGGCCTGATACATCGAGTATTTGCAGACAAAAAGCCCTTCAAAGGCAGAGATGTCCATTTTGCAGATGCTCAAATGTATAAAGATGGAAAGGAAGAACAGGAGGAAAAAAACAATTCGCTTTGCCGACAGTCTCCAGAAAGATAAAGGCAAGGCTCCTCAGCAATCATCGGAGGAAAACAAACCCTCCCCCAAACTCGAAGTAAGCGGCCAAGCTCCTTTCGTCGTCTCCTTCAAATCTCCAAAGCCTTTGGTAATCACTACTAAAGCAAAGAAGACAAAACAAAAGACTGGGGGCAAGTTCACTGTCTCCTTTGTGTCTATTATGCATGACACAGACTCAGAGTCAGAGTCAGAAGATGACACAGCATCGAGCCAAGCTGGTATTCAGCAAGATCAGCCCGCTCTCACTCCATTGGAGACACCTGCAGACATAGAAAACCCTACGTCTGCTTCGTTTGTTATTCGGGTAACTTCGCTAGAAGAAAAAGTGATTTACTTCCACAGATCAGGAGCATCTCCACTGAACTCTCTGCTTGAACCTTTCCAAAACAAAGGTATGCCTCAGCTATCCCTATATAGTCCAATGGCACAAGCTATCATGAAGAAAATGGGCTACGACGCTCAAAATCCGACTAGTTTGGGAGGTGGCCGTGGTATTCTCACACCATTGGAACCCACCCTGATCAAAAGTCAACCAGAAGATTGGAAAATCCACCTTCACAAAGGCAAGTCTTCATATGTGTTGGGGTATGATCCTACCGCTCCTATGAGACCGTTGACACCATGGCTGCAAAGTCGCTTTACCGACCAAGCCTCAACATTTCATGAAGACATCAATATCCCTGGATATCTCTTTGAGGAGTTACTCGTCAAAGATCCTGAAAGCTCCTCCAATTGGTATAATTTCTCTGATAATAAAGAGGAATTGCCCGATGACGTAGACGAGCGGTTCTCTGTCCCAGAAGAATCATCGTCTCCAAAAAAAGTACCTTACTTTAACCCAATTCCAGCAAATGATTGGGACCATCTCATTGCAAGCCTTGAGAAGGATAGCATTGATAAGGATACTGTTCCAGAAGATTCATGGACAGAAACAGAGCCTCAGTCTGAAAATTTCTCTGGCACTCCAGAAGGTCTTGTTGAGTTGGAAGCCTCCGAAAATACTGTGGAGGAACCACCTTCAAACCTTCCGACAGAAGACCCTGTTCAAAAGATAGACTTGGGAACACCTGATAACCCACGTCCTGTATTCATAAGCAAGAATATAAAGGATGATGAGTTACCCGAGTATATCTCCTTTCTTCGTGAGTTCATTGATTGCTTTGCATGGTCTTATGCCGAAATGCCTGGCTTGGATCCCAAAGTAGCAGTCCACAACCTCAACTTGCAAAAAGAAATCAAGCCTATCAAACAAGGCCAAAGAAGATTCCGTCCCGACGTGATGGACAAAATTGAACAAGAAGTTCAGAAACTCAAAAATGTTGGCTTCATCCGCTAGGAACAGCATCCTGAATGGTTGGCCAACATCGTCCCCGTGACAAAGAAAAATGGGCAGATAAGAGTCTGTATCGACTACAGAGACCTGAATAGTGCATGTCCTAAAGATGAATTCCCGCTCCCCATACCAGAGGTGATGATTGACAACACCTATGGGTTCGAGCGAATGACATTCATGGATGGATTCTCTGGCTACAACCAGATAAAGATGCATCCTGAAGATGAAAGGCATACATCATTTCGGATACCATTCGGCGTGTATTGCTACACTGTTATGCCGTTTGGCCTGAAAAATGCAGTTGCGACATATCAGAGGGCTATGATGAAACTATTCCAAGATATGCAGCATAAGACGGTCGAATGCTATGTTGACGACCTCGCCATAAAAAGCAGAAGAAAAGAAGACCATCTTGATGATCTTCGAGAAGTCTTCCTCCGACTTCGCAAACACAAATTGCGGATGAATCCACTAAAGTGCTTCTTCGGTGTCTCATCGGGTAAGTTTCTCGGATTCATAGTACGGAAAGCTGGAATAGAACTTGACCCCACCAAAGTCAAGGCTATCCTGGAAATGCCATCTCCCAGAACCCTAAGAGAATTAAAAGGGCTTCAAGGAAGGCTGGCCTACATTCGACGGTTCATCTCCAATCTATCAGGGAAATGTCGTCCATTCTCTCGCCTGATGAAGAAAGGCGTGGACTTTGTCTGGGATGCTGAATGTGAAAGTGCATTTCAAGACATCAAAGCATACCTCATCAAACCTCCAGTGCTGGCTGCCCCCACAACTGGAAAACCCTTTATCTTGTACACAAGAGTTCTCGACCACTCTTTGGGTGCTCTGGTCGCACAAGAAAATGACGACGGAAAAGAAGCTGCTCTGTATTACCTTAGCCGCATGATGGTAGGTGCAGAGCATCGCTACTCCCCAGTCGAAAAAGAATGCCTTGCAGTAATGTTCGCTGTACAAAAGCTGCGTCACTATCTGCTGTCGAACACAGTCTACCTGATTTCGAGGATCAACCTCCTAAAGGTCCTTGTCACAAAAGCAGGTTCTCTCAATGCTCGACTGGCAAAATGGTCCATTCTTCTATCACAATTTGATATTAGGTATGTACCACAAAAAGCAATCAAAGGCCAAGCTCTAGCAGACTTCCTCGCAGAGCATCCATTGCCTAAAGATTCTCCACTCAGGGATGATCTCCCAAACGAATTTGTCTACAATGTGGAAACTTCCTTGTCAAACGCTTCTTGGGACATGTACTTTGACGGTGCAACCAGGACAAATGAAAAAGGAAAGCAAATATCGGGAATCGGCATCCTCTTCGTCAGGCCCGACAAATACATGATTCCACACGCCTTCTCGCTACTGGAACCACGTTCAAACAATGTAGCTGAGTACCAAGCTCTGATTGTTGGATTGGAACTCGCCCTCAAAACCGGCATCACCATGCTGGAAGTTTTTGGAGACTCTCAACTGGTCGTCAACCAGATGAATCAGAAATATGAAGTCAGGAAGCCTGATTTGCTACCTTACTACAATAAGGCGCAGTCGCTTCGACAAAAATTCAACATCTGTTACATCACCCATATCCTCAGAGGTGAAAACATCCGTGCAGATGCTCTAGCTGGACTTGCCGCATCCATGGCAATCCAAGAAGGGGGAAACATGCAAATCACAGTGTATCAAAGAAGGATTCTCCCTCCTCTCAACACACACCAAGCAGTTGCCGAATGCCACCAAGTGGTTGGAAGTCAGATATCCATCCTCAAACCTCCGATTGGCGACTGGAGAGATCCGTTCATTGATTATATCATGTTCGGAATACTACCTGAAGTTCCAAAAGAGCGGATAAGCATCCAAAGACGAGCCCCAAACTTTCATTTGGATATACTTTCAAAAGCACTTTACAGAAAATCCTTCAACGAAGTACTCCTACGCTGCTTATCACAACAAGAGGCTGAGGAAACTCTCAAAGAAGTACATGCTGGTCTTCGTGGAGCCCATCAGGCTGACCCTAAGCTCTACAACCAGATAAAAAGGCTAGGTTATTATTGGCCTACTATGGTAACTGATGCAATACAATTTGCCAAGCGCTGCCAAAAATGCCAGATTCACGGAGATTATGTCCACATGCCACCAGAATGGCTACATCCAACAGCAATCTCATGGCCTTTCGAAGCCTGGGGTATGGACATCATAGGTCCTATTTCTCCCCCATCAAGCAAAGGTCATCGCTTCATTTTCGCCGCTACGGATTATTTCTCCAAGTGGTCGGAAGCATTTGCGCTCAGCGAAATGAAGACTTCATCAGTCCTTCAGTTCTTGTGCACCAACATTATTTGTCGCTTCGGCATACCTAAAAGATTCGTCCATGATAACGGACCACAATTCCGGGATCACAGATTCTATAGGTTCTGCGACAAGTACAAAATCCAAAGTTGTCCTTCGACTCCATATAATCCAGCAGCGAATGGACTAGCAGAAGCCTTCAACAAGACACTCTGCAAAATTCTCAAGAAAATGGTCTCTAGTCACAAAAGAGACTGGGGCAACAAACTACTAGAAGCTTTGTGGGCCTAGCGAACCACCGTTCGAGGACCAACCCATAGCACACCATTCTCTTTGGTCTATGGATGCGAAGCTGTTGTCCCTTTGGAAGTACAAATTCCTTCCTTAAGGGTATCTTTGCAAAATGACATGACGCAAGAAAGCAATGTCAGATTGAGACTCCAAGAGCTGGATAATCTCGATGAAAGACGACTCGAAGCTTTACAAAGCATTGAGTTGTACCAAGCACGCATGGTAGGATCTTTCGACAAAAAGGTCAGGCAACGTGCCTACAAAAAGGGTGACTTGGTTCTTGCAGTAAAAAGACCCATAGTCTTTGCCCACAAATCCAAAGGCAAATTCGAACCAAAATGGGAGGGACCCTTCGTCATCGACAAAGTCTTCTCCAACGGTGCATACGCTCTTCTAAACATGGAAGGAGACAGATGTATGCTACCCATTAACGGCAATTTCTTGAAGCGGTACTACCCTTGAAGACTTCCTCAAACGGGTCAGAGCAATATCTACACGGCTAAAGCCTATTTCCAAGGTACTTGCTCGTCAAACCCACCTCTTTTGAAATTTTCATCTTTATGTTGAAATTTCAAAAAAAAAAAAAAATCTCTCAAAACAATGCTTACTTTCATCGTTTCATTGTTCAAAAAGAAAAAAAAAATCAAAATCCAAAAATCCAAGTTTAGGAGCCTCTTCCCAGACTTGACCAAAATTTCGTTCCTTGAACCCAAAATTCATGGTTTGAAATAAAAACCAGGACTCAGGAATTTTCACCCTAGTCTACCTTGGCTTTTACAACCAAAATAGTCAAAATTTATGACCCTCGGGTCTCTAACCAAAAAATGGTTTTTTAGAAACCGCGGGGAAGCGACATTCAGTCGATACTTCTAAAACCCAAAAATCGCAAGGAAGCGAACCCCATTCGATACTTGCAAATTTCAAAAATCGTGGAGAAGCAACAAACCAGTTGATATCCACAACCCAAATTTCAAAAATCTTGGAGATGCAACATACCAGTTGCTATCCACAACCCAAATTTCAAATGGTTCGAGAAAACCTCAAATTTCAAAAATCGCGGAGAAACGACATCAAAGTCAGTACCCGCAAAACCAAAAGTTTTGGGAAAAGCAGGGAAGCGACGCTTAGTTGATATTTACACCCCAATTCGCGAGGAAGCGACATTCCATCGATACTCGCAAAACCCAGCTCGCGAGGAAATGACATTCAATCAATACTCGCAAAACCGAATGAGCAAGGAAGCGACATTCCATCGATACTTGCAAGACCATTCAGCGAGGAAGCGACATTTAGTCGATACCTGCATTTTGAACACCAAAAATTTGCTATAAACGCCAAAATCCGGCTATAAATGCCAAAATTCCGCTATAAATGCCAAAAACAAAATTTTTTCGGCTATAAACGCCCAAAATCGGCTTTCATGCCAATAAAACAAAACTTGGTTTTCAAAAAACTCGGCTATAAACGCCAAAATCTGGCTATAAACGCCAAGACTCGGCTATAAACGCCAAATTCGGCTATAAATGCCAAAATTCGGCTATAAATGCCAAAAACAAAATTTTTCGGCTATAAACACCAAAATTGGCTTTCACGCCATCTCAAAATCGGCTCTCATGCCACAAACAAAATTTTTGGTTCTCATGCCATCTCAAAATTCGGCTATAAATGCCAAAACAAAACAAAAAAAATCGGCTATAAAAGCCAAAATCTGGCTATAAATGCCAAAATTTGGCTATAAATGCCAAGACAAACAAAACAAAATTCAGCTTCTATGCCATTCTAAAATTCGGCTTTCACGCCATCCAAAAATTTTGGCTCCCATGCCGCAAAACAAATTTTGGCTCTTACGCCACAAAATTAGGCTTTCTCGCCATCCAAATTTTGGTTTTCAAACCATAAAAAACAAGGCTTTCCGCCACAAAAATTGGCTTTCATGCCCAAAACAACCCTTTGACAAAAGATTTTCACAAAATGACAACCTTTTGATCAAATCCTTAAACAAACATTCCCATCAAACTTTTGCTCAAAATTGTTTTCATCAAAAAATGATTTAAGTGAAAGAAAGGGGATACAAAATATAGTACCAAAATTGTTTATACATGGAGGTACCAAAAAAAAAGAAAAAGGAAAAAGAGTTTGTTACAACTCAGGAGCTCAATCCTACATGGTCTTTAACCAAAGGTTCAACTCCTCAAGCAGACCCTTGGCCTTAACTTCCAAAGTTTTTAGGCCACACTCCTTCAAAATGTCCCCATAAAACGCGGCCGAATGCCGCGACCCATCTGCAGCACGAGAAAGTTCTTCCCAGAGGACCTGCCACTGCTCATGCTCCTGAGTCTTCCTCCGGACATTACCTTCAGCTTCCTCAACCTGGCGAATGAGCGTCCCCTCTTTCTCCCAAGCCTGCTGAACGGCTACATTGGAAGATCTAGCAGACCGACGAGGTGCGTCAGTAACAGGACCTTTACCCTTGTTCGTTCTAGAAGAGCTACCTACAAAAGATGGAAGAGAAAAGATCAATCAACATCAAAATGACAGAATTTTGCTACAAAAATTCTAGCAAAATTTTGACATGGTTCCGGGGCAATTCCAACGAAAAGGAAAATACTCCGAAAAAGACAGGAAGCCTGAAAATGAACTCAACATCGCTGCGAGCTCATAGTCAGTGGATAATTCTCAAAGAAGGCTTGAACTCAACGTCGCTGCGAGAACGAGCCAATCTCATCAAACTTCCGTAAAATCTGGAAAAGAGCTCAACATTGCTGCGAGCTTCAGAATCCAAAAATTGTAAAACTTCCTCAAAATCCAGCAAGACCAAGAAAGAGCTCAACATCGCTGCGAGCTCAAAATCCCGATACTTGCAAAAGATTTTCAGGTATGCATCATCATACTTCCAAATCTATTTACCAAAACTCATGCATCAAAAATATATCATCATGCATTAGATGCTAGGAAAACCTTGACCAAAGTTTGACCAATTCCAACCCAATTTGGTCAAAACCAATCAAACTTTGTCCAAGTCAAAAATCATGTTGGCTTGACCTAGAGACTCTAGCCTTCTATCTTGATGCATCAAACAAAAAAATGCATACATGTTGAAATTGCATAGCCTCATTATCATAGTGAGCAAACAAGGAAAAAGAAAAAGATAGAGAGAAAAAAAATCTCAGCCAAAAAAAAAAAAAAAAATTTGGCCCACAGGCCGTGGCCCACTGCCACGTGGCAGTACGGTCAGGTCCGTACGGACCTGTCCGTATAGCCAGAGAAAAAAAAACAAAAAAAAAAGAAAAAAAAAGAGAAAAAAAGAAAAGCACGAAAAAAAAAAAAAAAGAAAAACGTGCATGAAAAGAAAAGAAAAGGAAAAAAAAAAAGAGAAGAAGAAAGAAAAGAAAAGAAAAAGAAGAAAAAAAATGATGAAGAAACTACTTCTACAATGGAGATTCTTGGCGAGGAGGAAAACTTACTTGAAGCCATTGATGGAGAAGAAGAAGAAAAAGCTTGGAGGTCCTTGAAGAAGAGAAAGCACTTCTTGCCTTGGGGAGCACTCTTGAAGATTTCTTGCAAAAAGAAAGTAATGGAGCAAAAGCACCAACCCTCTTTGCTTTTATAGAAGAGAGCAAGCCAAAAGAGGAAATAAGGAGAAAGAAAGGAGGTTAAGTGCTAAAATTTAGCTACTTTCCCAAAGAGAAAGATATTTTGAGAGACTCTTTCCACAAAAAGAAAAATTGAGAAATTCTCTCCAAGTAAAGATATTTTTAGATATTCTCTACACAAAAGAGATATTTTTAGATATTCTTTACAAATATGACACTATATGAGATCTAGGCCATCTCCAAAGCCTAAGGTCCCATGGGTTAGCCCATATGAGCCAGGTTTGACCACCTAGGCACTAAAAGTGGCTTTTAGTCAAAATATTCCTCTTACCAAGAGCAAAAAAAAAAAAAAGAGAGTCCCATGCCTCTTTTGAGTTGATGGGACCATTCAAAAAAAAAAAAAAAGAGAAAAAAAGGAAAGTCTCATGAGTTTCCAAAAACCAAACCATTCAACCTCATGAACCAAATTGAGCCAAAATCTTGAAATTGACATTTTACAAAACCAAAATCCGGTCCCCTAGCTCACCACATACAGCCTGTTAGGTCACAAGACCAAAATCAAAATCAAAATCCAAAACCCACAAACCAAATCTGACCTCCCAACCTGCCATATACAGCTTGTTGGGTCACAAGATCGAAACCAAAATCAAACCCCGACCCCCTAACCTGCCACATACAGCTTGTTAGGTCACAAGGTCAAAAACCAAAATCCACAACCCAAAATCCAAATACCCCATGTCATTTTCAAAACTTTGCCTTGAGATGGTACGTGATCCCTCTCACTACCATAAAATTCCCCCGGAAACTCAGAAGGCTATTCAGAGAAAAAAAAAAAAAAAAAAAAGCTCAAGACTCTTGGTCAAGTTGGAATCTCTCCTCCAAGTTTCTCTTCGAGGCACATCGACTCCAAAAAGCTACTCGTCGCTGTACCTCGAGAGGGCATTTGTTGACACCAAAAAAGTCAATATGTCTCCTCAACATCAAGAAGCCTCCTGAAGCTGCATCCTGCTAAAAATAGGCAAGTCTACTTCAAGCATCAGATTTTGTCAGAATCAAACAAAAACTGAGAGATCCTTCAAGACAGCTAAAAGAGGGGTACACTTGAGGTTTCGGGTTATTCCGACAACGTTTGGCCCAACTTCACCGCTCCAACAGCTAAACAGGCGCTCCCGGTGGCAACATCATCAAAGACACCAAAACTTTGATCAAAGCCTACGGATGACTCCAGAATATCTCCAAAGGGCTCCATGCCAAATTTCAAGTCAAACCGACAACGTTTGACCCTCCATCAATGCTCGAGCAGCAAAATCAAGCCTCCCGCGGTGGGAACCACCGAAGCCATCACTCATCAAACAAAATACATGAGTGGCTTCAACATGCTTCCAAAAGGCTGCACGTCAAATTTCAGGTCATTCCGACAACGTTTGACCAGGTTTCGATGTCCGAGAGAAAATCAAGCCTACCGGCGGCGGAGCAACCCGGGACCATGACATCCAAAAAGGAGACCATGGAACGTCTCAAAATGACTCCAATAGGCTCCCCGTCAAATTTCAGGTCAATCGGACATCGTTTGACCACATATCAAAGCTCGGCATTTTCCCCGCAGCAAAATCAAGTGAAGCATCGATGGGACCCCAAACGGCTTCAAAACTCAAATAAAAGCCCATGGTTGGTCCTATCCACTGCTCAAGAAGCTTCACTTCAATTTTCAGGTCATTCCGACATCGTTTGACCTAGTTTCGACGCTTGACGGAAAATCGGCTACAAAGTCTTCGGCTTTCCCGAAAAATAGGAAATTTTGTGCTCCGATTTCGCAAAGGTTCTCGTCAAGATTTCTTCAAGAAAATCAAGTCCATAATTGAGGAAAAATGTCAAGAAAAATACAGAAGAAAAAAGGGACAAAAAAGACGAAAAAAAGGCCGAAAACGACGCTCGGCGACCAAACGGGCCGAAGCCCCATGGTCGCCGGCGACCTTGGCCCAAGGTCGCCGGCGACCCTGGAAATCCGGGTCGCCGGATTTTGCGCCGAAGTGTCCGTTTTCGATTCTTTTCGCGTTTCGGGTGTTCTGGCCTCTGTGATTTTCTGAAAATCCAATGTTTGGTGCTTTAAAACCACTGATCTTCGTCGACATCTCGGATCCGCCGTCAAAAGCATGAAATCATCACCGATCGCCTCAAGATCGCCAACCGGCTGACCAAGAAAGTGCACTTTCTGCCCGACCGATCGTGAAATCGACAAGACAGACGTCACCGGCCCGCCAACATCAATCAATGTCTGAAATTGCATCGCAATCCGACATCAAATAATGCGTGGATCCACCCGTGATGATCGCAAGAAGAATCTCAAAAGGCACAGCACGGCCCGCGACTCTTCACATGCCTTGGCAACCACTTAATGTCGTTAATTGACCCATTAAAGCAGTCATTAACTCATTATTTTGGACGGCCCAATCAGAACCAAGCATTTGGGAGTTACAAATCCAAGCAATCATGGCATTAAACCCATGAAACTCCCATCATCATGAAGCATAAAGGTGATTAAATGCCCACTACCTTCATCGGCCAATCACAAGCCTTGAAAAAGGAGTTACAAAATCGATTTGTAACTCCTCATCAATTCTTTCATCATGGCCATCAATGCCAATAAACACCTCATGGCTACCAAAGGCCTATAAAAGGAGGTCCATTCCAAGAAGAAAGCATGATGAAAAGAGATCCTAAGTGCAAGCTCTGAAAAACCAGAAAATCCAAGAGAGAGACGAAGTCCTGCTACTTTGCTCCCGGAAGCACCACAAGGTGATCAACATCCCTTGGGGGGCCACCCCCCCAAGGTCACCTCCTTCTCCAACATGGCCTGAACGCGGCTTTTCAGCCCGTTTACTTGGTTTTTCATTGGATATAGGACCTTCTCTTGGTCCTTTTCCTTTAAAAAACTGAGGTTAGGAGCCAAGCCAAAGAATCAAAGCATCACATGTTCTCATTTGAAGGACGATGGCGAAGACCATACATGACTTGCGACCGTCGATCTCAACGTGTCCCCACAATCTCCTGAGAAGTTAGATCCCTTTTCTTCCTTTTCTATTATAGTTTGTATTTCTTAAAGAGACAAAAAGAAATCACAATTCTTGTCTTTCATATTTGATGAGTTTTGTAAAAACGCCTTTCACGGCAAACAAACAAAAACGCCTCTTACGGCATTCTAAAAACTTGTCTCTTTTCTTAATATTTGTGCAATTTGAAAAGTTAGAAAAAAGGATTGATTTCCTTTCCACTTGTGAAGGTAAATCTCCGGATTATCACTATTCCAAATTCCAAGTAGAAAGTAAATCTGGCATACCCGTACAAAAATGTTGATGCCCAAGATTTTCCCTCCTCCGCCGAGACCCAGGTCAGCCCCCAGGGTGCGGAAGGAGAGGACGGAAGATTTCTTTCAGGTCCTTCATATGTTTATGTGCTATAGTATTTCAAGCATGAATTCAAATACTTTCAATCCACTTGCGACCATCCTCAACTAGAATAAGTTGTTGGGATCCAATTATGTACACTGAAAATGGAATCTGCATATTTTCCTAACTGCTTCAGGATAAAAATATGTCCTTACCAAACCCCCCCTTGATGAGCCAGGGCCGGATGCATCACAGGAAGAAAAGAAACTTTACACTAAATGGGCCAAAGACAATGGGATGACCATATGTTACATATAGGCATCCATGTCTAGTGTTTTATAACACCAACATCAATCATATAAGACTGCATATGATATTATATTAAACTTAAAGAAGATATTTGCACAATAGGGAAAGCCTGCCTATGAGGGTGCTTATAAGCACTAAGATGGCTGAAGGCACACCAATACAGGACCACATGTTGAAAATGATGGACTTATTGAATGAGTTAGATGTACTGGGGGCTACAATTGATGCATAATCACAGATTGATATAATCTTTGAGTCACTGCCAGAGTCATTCAACAATTTCAAGGTCAATTATGATATGAATAAGATGAATCTAACTCTGGCTGAGCTGTCTAGCCAGCTGCTAGTGACTGAAGGGATTATGAAGAAGAAACCAAATGCCCTGATGACAGAAAAGTCAGTTGCCAAGTCCAAGCCGAAAGGCAAGAAGAAATTAGTTTCAAATGGTCCTAAGGTGGAGAATGGTCTGAATGGTGGTGTGGCTAAGGCTAAGGGCTCGGGGACAAAAGGAAAGTGTTTCCATTGTGGTATGACAGGACATTGAAAAAGGAATTGTCCAGAATATCTGTCTAAGAAGAAGACCTCAGGTATGATTGAGTCACTTATTTCTGAAGTTAGTTTTGCAACTGGTACTTCAGAATCCTAGTGTGTTGACTTCGGTGCAACTAATCACATATGTTATACGTTGCAGGGGTTCAGGGAAACCGGGAGGGTTAGTGACGGAGAAATCATTGTCAACACATGATCTGATGCTAAGACAGAGGCTGTTTCAATGGGAGTTATTACTTTATATTTTTTAGATAATAAATTGTTTTTGTCAGACACATTATTTGTATCGTCTTTACGGCGGAATTTAATTTCAGTTTCTAGTTTGATGAATAAAAGTTATTCTATTACTTTTGGTACTAAAGTTGTCATAAAGAGGAACGGTACTTTTATATGTTTTGGCATGGTAACCAATGAGTGTTATTTGTTGACTACCACGATGTATGAGATACATGATACTGAAATAACTAATAGACCATCATTAAAGAGAAAGTCACTTTCATCTAATCCAACAAAACTTTGGCACTTGAGGCTAGGTCATATAAACCTAAACATGATTGACAGGGTAGTGAAAGATGGTATCTTGCCTTCATTGGTGGTAGAACTAACACCTGTCTGCGAGTCCTGTCTGGAAGGCAAAATGACTAAAAGACCCTTTTTAACTAAGGGCAATAGGGCCAAAGATTTATTGGAATTAGTGCATACTAATGTGTGTGGACCTATTAATGTTAGAGCCAAAGGAGGATATGAGTACTCCATCACTTTCACAGATGATTATTTAAGATAATGATACATATACCTTATGCACCATAAGTCCGAGGCTTTTGAAAAGTTCAAAGAGTTTCGAGCGGAAGCGGAAAACAATTAAGTAAGAGTATCAAGACTCTTCGATCAGATCGAGGAGGGGAATATCTCTCTACTGATTTTATGGGATATTTTTCAGAGAATAGGATTCTATCCCAATTGTCTGCTCCTGGTATGCCTCAACAGAATGGAGTAGTAGAAAGAAGGAACTGTACTGTTTTTTATATGATCAGGTATATGCTGAATTTCTCAGGATTACTTATATCCTTTTGGGGATACGCCTTGGATATTGCGATGTACATACTAAACCTCGTACCATCTAAGTCTGTACCTAAGACTCCTCGAGAGTTGTAGTCCGGACGAAAGCCTAGTCTACAACATTTACACATTTGGGGTTGTCTGGCACACGTGCTAAAGGTTAAGACGGATAAGTTGGAAACGAAGTTGGAAGTATGCACGTTTGTAGGATATCCTAAAAGAACTAAAGGTTGGTTATTCTATAATCCCAGAGAGCAGAAAGTGATGGTGAGTACCAACGCAGTTTTTCTGGAGGATGATTATATAATTTACCGAAAATCTGTGGAAAAGGTGATTTTGGAAGAGATTCAAGAGCAAACAATTCCAAATCCACGTATGACCGAATTTGAGGAAGAACTGCCCTTACCTGAACCAGTAGTTACACCAGTGCCTCGTCATAGTGGTAGGATTGTCAGACCCCTTGACAGGTTCTCGTTCTCGGGAGAGTCTTATGAGGCAGTCTTGGAAAAATCGGAACAAGATCCCTGTAACTATGATGAAGCAATCAATGATATAGATTCGGGACGTTGGCAAGATGCTATGAAAGTGAGATGGAGTTTGTGTATTCCAATCAGGTCTGGACACTTGTGGACTTGCCTGCCAATATTAAACTTATTGGGTGCAAGTGGGTCTATAAGAGAAAACGAGGACTAGATGGAAGAGTGGAGACCATTAAGGCCAAGCTTGTTACGAATGGGTATACTCAGAAAGAGGGTATCGATGATGAGAAAACCTTATCGCCGGTAGCCATGCTCAAGTCCATCCGAATACTCTCATCCATTGCAGCTCATCTCGATTACAAGATTTGGTAAATGGATGTCAAGACGGCATTTCTCAATGGCCATCTTGAGGAGGACATCTATATGGTGCAGCCAAACAGTTTTGTAGCTAAAAACCAAGAGTAAAGAGGTTGCAAGCTGTAAAAGTCTATTTATGGACTAAAGCATGCATCTGAAGGTGGAACATTTGTTTTGACCAGGCAATCAAGTCATTTGGTTTTTGTCAAAATCCGGATAAGTCATTTGTGTATATGAAAAGTGAAGGTGATATGGTAGTTTTTTTGGTTTTATATGTCGACGACATCCTTCTCCTCAGGAAAGACATAGGAATGTTATCAACAGTGAAAATTTTGTTAGACAAGACTTTTGATATGAAGGACTTGGGAGAAGCTAGCTACATCCTAGGGATCAAACTCCATTGAGACCGAAAAAATAGGATGATTGACTTATCCCAAGCTTCATATATAGATAAGGTGCTAGTACTGTTTGCTATGCAAGACTCCAAGAAGGGTATTACACATTTCAGGCATGGAGTGCACCTTTCCAATGATCAGTGTCCCAAGACACCAGAGGAAAATGAGCAGATCGGGTCGATACCATATGCTTCGGCTGTTGGTAGCCTCATGTATGTTGTGCTATGTTTTAGATCGGATATTTGTCATGCAGTGGGCCTAGTCAGTAGATATCAGTCTAATCTAGGACCTGAGAATTGGACTACTATAAACTGTATTCTCAAATACTTGAGAAGGACTAGAGATTACATGTTGATTTACGGCTGTGATGAGCTAATTCCAGTTGGATACACAGATTCTGACTTTATGTCAGATAAGGATTCTAGGAAATTCACCTCTGGTTATGTGTTTACGCTTGGTGGCGGAGCTATCCGCTGGAGGAGTATTAAACAGGAATGTATCATTGATTCCACCTCGAAGGTTGAATATGTAGCGGCTTATGAAGCAGCTAAGGAAGCAATATGGCTCACGAGATTCCTTATGGAACTTGGGGTGGTACCTTTGGCACGACAGCTGCTCACAGTTTACTGTGATAACAACAAGGCAGTCGCTCAGTCGAAAGAGCTCAGGAGCCATAAAAGCCAAAAGCACGTATATAGGAAGTATCATTTGGTCAGAGAGATTGTGCAGAGAGGTGATATTTCTATTACCAAGATAGCCTCTGCGGATAATCTGACAGATCCCTTTACAAAGCCTTTGACTACCGAAGTCTTTGAGCAGCATGTAGACAGGATGGGCATGAGATGCAACCTTGACTGGCATTGAGCTCAAGTGCCAGATTGTTAGATTGTACGGACTCAATCCATTGATGATATTATAAATTGATTGATTTATTTAATAAAATCATGCTTTCCTTTCATAAGATAAATGGTGTTTTATTACTTTATGCACATAACCAATATATATGACATGATGGTTCATGAGATGAACCGAGTTCCATTAGTATATTAGATGTGATATATGTGTATGGATGAGATCCACATAGAGAGGCATGTGTAACTAATCTTATACTTAAATATCTTCACAACCAGTGATGAGACTGGGCATCTCATCTGATAAGGTTGTAACACTTTGATCACTATGAGATAGTGTGATTTGTCTCGATCATCAGAATGTAAGATTCTGGATCATGATGTTAGTACATTGGATGTATTGAAGGACCATGAGAAGCACCTTATGAAATATTGTCTCGATTTTAATGTCTGCTCTCATAATTCTCTAGCAATAGGCTCTCAATCCTGAGACATTGATGAACTCAAGTTTCCGTTTATTCATTTGTTTTGAGTCACCAATGAGTGAGGCCAACTGTAGGTCAACACCTCGGTGTCTTGGGTATGTGGTAGTAGGACTGTGGGAACATTGAATGGTCAAGATGGAATCTATCTATATTTTTTCCATTTGCCAATTAATGGATTTGTCATTAGTAAGTGCGAACCCATCTCGATTAAGAGTTAATTGGATGGTACTGATGATCATTGTGATTAATTGTGACTCAAGGATAATAAGATTTGGATCTAAGATTGGAAGGGACAAGTTTAATCCAATTGATCCATGGATATTGAGAGAGGGGCATACTTGTGGTAATTGGGAAGTTTATGGTCTTCTTTATAATTTATTCCTATGACTAGAGTGCAATTGCATTTATATAGTGGTGTTATTTGCAATTAATTGTGGGCCGAGATTGCACATGAGATGTGGGGTCGAGGTGTCCCAATTGGTGCCAGCTTTTTATGGAATCTCTAGTGGTCCCCACGCTAGCGCAAGTTATTAGAAATATACTAATCCCACTTGAGCTCTAAAATGAAGGAATTAGAAAGTTACTATTTCTATTTGAAGTGAGACTTCTAATAGTGGTAATAGTGAGGTGCTAATTATTGTGGAAGTGAGACTTCTATAATAATTAAAAAGGAGAAAGTTACTAATTTGTGTGGAAGTGGGACTTCTATTTCAATTAGAGATTCTAGTTGTTTTCTTTAGGAGATCCCACCAATCTCCTTTAGAGAAAAGATCTGATACAGGTCATAGTGTGGAAGACTAAAAGGTCTTGGAGATCCTAAGTTGCTTACAAAGAAAGAGTTTGATGGGCCCGGCCTTTTCGTCCTGGGGGCTGCCGGGGTTCGGCGGAGGAGGAAAAGCGGGTATCAACATTTTTATACGGGTATGCCAGATTTCTATTCTACTTGGAATTTGGAATGGTGATGATCCGGAGATTCACCTTCATAAGTAGAAAGGAAATTGATCCTTCTTTCTGACTTTTCAAATTGCATAAATATTTAAGAAAAGAGACAGGTTGTTTTTGAATGCCGTAGGAGGCCATTTTTTGTTTGTTTGCCGTGAAAGGCGATTTTGCATTGAAAGATGATTTTTTTCCATGAACGGTGATTTACAAATCTCATCAAAATGAAAGACAAGAATTGCGATTTTTTTTGTCTCTTTAAAAAATACAAATTACAATAGAAAAGGAAGAAAATGGATCTAACTTCTCAGGAGATTGTGGGGACACGTTCAGATCGACGATCACAAGTCATGTATGGATTTCGCTGTCGTCCTTCAAATGAGAACACTTGCTGCTTCGATTATTCAGCTTGGCTCCAACTTCAGTTTTTTAGAGGATAAAGACCAAGAGGGGGTCCTATATCCCATAAAAGACCAAGTAAACAGGCTGAAAAGACGTGTTTAGGCCATGTTATAGAAAAAGGGGACCTTGGGGGGGGGGGGGGGGGGGGGGGGTGGCGGCACCCCAAGGGACTTTCTTTACCTTGTGGGTCTCTTGCAGTAGAGCAGTAGGAATTCGTCGGAATTTCTCTGGGATTTTCCAGACTCCAGATATGTGTGGATGCAAGTGCTAGTGCAAGTGAAAAAAGTTGTCTTTCTCTTTGGAAGAGACCTCCTTTTATAGGCTCTTGGTAGCCATGAGGTGGTTTATGGGCATTGATGGCCATGATGAGAGAATTGATAGCATTGATGCTTCATGATGGGAGGAGTTACAAGTTTTATTTCTTGATTTTGTAAGTCCTTTTTCTTGGCTTGTGATTGGCCAATGGAGAATGATGGGCATTTAATCGCCTTTAATCTCCATGATGAGGGGAGTTTCATGGTTTTAATGCTATGATTGCTTGGACTTGTAACTCCCATTTGCTTGAATCTGATTGGGCCGTCCAAAATAATGGGTTAATGACCGAATTAAGTTGTCATAAAATGGGTCAATTAATGACATTAAGTGGTTGCTTGGGCATTTAAAGAGTCGTGGGCCGCGCTGCGTCCTTTGGGATTCTTCTTGTGATGATCGCCGATGGATCTACATGCTATTTGATGTCGGATTGCGATGCAATTTCAGATATTGATTGATGTTGGTGGGTCGATGACATCTGTCTTGTCGATTTCTTGATCGGTCGGACAGAAAGTGTACTTTCTTGGTCAGCCGGTTGGCGATCTTGGAGCGATCAGTGATGATTTCATGCTCTTGACGGCGGATCCGAGATGTTGGCGAAGATCAGTCGTTTCCAAGCATCAATAATTGGATTTTTGGAAAATCACAGAGGCAGGAACTCCCGAAACGCAGAAAAGATCGAAAAACGGGCAATCCGACGGAAATCCAGGGTCGCCGGCGAGCTTTGTCCCCTTTGGTCGCCGCGTGGATTTTCGGCCGTTTTTTTTCTTTTTCGCTCCTTTTTTCTTCTGTATTTTTCTTGACATTTTTTCTCAATTATTGACTTGATTTCCTTGGAGAAAACTTGATGAGAAGTCGCACAAAACCGGAGCACAAAGTTTCCCAGTTTTCGGGAAAGCCGAAGACTTTGTAGCGGATTTTCCGTCAAGAGTCGAAACTAGGTCAAACGATGTCGGAATGACCTGAAAATTGAGGTGAAGCTTCTTGAGCAGTGGATAGGACCAACCATGGGTTTTTATCTGGGTTTTGAAGCCATTTGGGGTCCCGTCGATGCTTGACTTGATTTTGCTGCGGGGAAGATGTCGAACTTTGATATACTGTCAACCGATGTCCGATTGACCTGAAATTTGACAGGGAGCCTATTGGAGTCATGTAGAGGTGATCCATTAGTTCTGATTTGGATGTCATGGTCCCGAGAGGCTCCGCCGCAGGTAGGCTTGATTTTCAAACGTTGTCGGAATGACCTGAAATTTGACTTGCAGCCCTTTGGAAGCTTGTTGAAGCCACTCATATGCTTTGTTTGATGAGTGATGGCCTCGGTGGTTCTCACCGCTGAGAGGCTTGATTTTGCTGCTCGAGCATTGATGGAGGTCAAACGTTGTCGGCTTGACTTGAAATTTGACAAGGAGCCCTTTAGAGGTGTTTTGGAACCATCCGTAGGCTCTGATCAAAGTTTTGGTATCTTCGATGATGTCGCCGCCGGGAGCGCCTGTTTAGTTGTCGAAGAAGTGAAGTTAGGCCAAATGATGTCGAAATGGCCCAAAACTTCATGTGTGCCCTTCTTTTGGCTGTCTTGAAGGATTTCGCAGTTTTTGTTTGATTCTGACAAGATCTGATGCTTGAAGTAGCTTTGCCTGTTTGTAGCAGGATGCAGCTTCATGTGGGTTCTTGATGTTGAGGAGGCAAAGTGACTTTTTTTTTGTGTCAACAAATGCGCCCTCGAGGTACATCGACGAGTAGCTTTTGGAGTCAGTGTGCCTCAAAGAGAAATTTGAAGGAGAGCTTCTGATTTGACCAAGAGTCTTGAGCATTTTTTTTAATAGCCTTCTGAGTTTGCGAGGGAATTTATGGCAGTGAGAGGGATCACGTACCATCTCAAGGCAAAGTTTTGAAAATGACATGAGGGATTTGGATTTTTGGGTTTTGGATTTTGGTTTTTGACCTTATGACCTAACAAGTTGTATGTGGTAGGTTAGGGGGTCGGAGTTTGGTTTTTGATTTTGACATTGTGACCCAACAAGCTGTATGTAGCAAGTTGGGGGGTCAGATTTGGTTTTTTTGTTTTGGTTTTGGTTTGGTTTTGGTCTTGTGACCTAACAAGCTATATGTGGCGAGCTAGGGGACCAGGGTTTGGTTTTTTGTGGAATGTCAATTTCAAGATTTTGTTTTAATTTGGTTCATGAGGTTGGATGGTTTGGTTTTTGGAAACTCATGAGGTTTTTCTTCTTCTTCTTTTTTTTTTTCCTTTTTTGAATGGTCCAATCAACTCAAAAGGGGCATGGGACATTTTCTTTTGCATGCTCTTGGTAAGAGGGATGTTTTAACTAAAAGTCATTTTTAGTGCCTAGGTGGTCAAACCTGGCTCATATGGGCTAACCCATGGGACCTTAGGTTTTGGAGATGACCTAGATCTCATATAGTGTCATTTTTGTAGAGAATATCTAAACATATCTCTTTTGTGTAGAGAATATCTAAAAATATCCCTACTTAGACAGAATCTCTCAAGTTTCCTAGTTTTTGGGAGAGATTTTCTCAAAGTATCTTTCTTTTGGGAAAGTTACTAAATTTTAGCACTTACCTCCTTTCTTTTCTCCTTATTTCCTCTTTCGATTTGCTCTCTTCTATAAAAGCAATGGGGGTTGGATCTTTGGCTCCGTTGCTTCCTTTTTGCAAGAATCTCCAAGAGTGCTCCAAGATTAAGAGTTCTTCTTTGTCTTCTTTAAGTTTTTTGTTCTTCTTCTCCATGGCTTCAAGTAAGTTTTCTTCCTCTACAAATAAATCCTTTGTAGATGGTAAAGAAAATTCATCTTTCTTTTCTTTTTCTTTTCCCTTTCTTTTTTTCAAGCACGTTTTTTTCCGTTTTTTTTCGTGCTTCTTTTTTTTCTTTGCTCACAGTTTTTCTTCCTTTCTCTCTGTTTTTTTTTCTTCTTTTGTTTTCCTGATGGTGTTTTCTCTTTTTTTTTCACCTTTTTTTCTTTTTTTTTTAACGGTGATTCTTTCTTTTTTTTTACCTTTTTTCTTTTTTTCTTTTTTTCTCAGCGTTTTTTTTTTCTTCTTGGCTGTACGGACCTGACCGTACTGCCACGTGGCAGTGGGCCACGGCCTGTGGGCCAAAATTTTTTTTTTGAAGAGATTTTCTCTCTTTTCTCTTTTTCTTTCCCCCTTTTTTTTTGCTCATCATGACAATGAGGTTTATGTGATTTCAAGATGTTCATGCAATTTTTTTTTCTGTTTGATGCATTAAGATAGAAGGCTAGAGTCTTTAGGTCAAGTCAACATGATTTTTGACTTAGACAAAGTTTGATTGATTTTGACCAAGTTGGGTTGGAATTGGTCAAACTTTGGTTAAAGTTTTCCTAGTATCTTATGCATGATGATGTTCTTTGATGCATGATTTTAAGTAAATGGACTTGGAAGCATGATGATGCATACTTGGAAATCTTTTGCAAGTATTGGGATTTGGAGCTCGCAGCAATGTTGAGCCCTTTCTTGGTCTTGCGGGATTTTGAGGAACTTTGCAATCATTGGATTTTGGAGCTGGCAACAATGTTGAGCCCTTTCCAATTTTTTGGAGATTTGATGAGATTGGCCTGTTCTCGCCGCAATGTTGAGTTCAAACCTTCTTTGAGAATTTTCCACCGACTATAAGCTCGCAGCGTTGTCTAGCTCATCTTCAGGCTTCCTGTCTTTTTCGGGGTATTTCCCTTTTCTTCGGAATTGCCCTGGAACCATGTCAAAATTTCGCTAGAATTTTTTTAGCAAAATCCTGTCATTTTGGTGATGATTGATCTTTTCTTTTCCTTCAATTCTCTGCAGGTAGTTCTTCTAGAACGAACAAGGGTAAGGGCCCTGTTACTGACGTACCTCGTCGGTCTGCCAGATCTTCTAATGCGGCCATTCAGCAGGCTTAGGAGAAGGTCCAGTTTGTTGAGAAGAACTTGGAAGAATGCAACTCCCTCAATCGTGATGAGATGAGACAGTGATTGATCGCTCTCAAAGATGAGGAATTCTACAAGATCATGGTAAGCAACCGTCCTTGGGTTTCGGACGATCAGAGCATTGTGCCCAAGCCTACCTTCTTCTTTGGTGATGCAGTCCCTTACGACTTGACATACCAAAGGAGATGTTTTCAGTTCTCTTACACAACAGATGGTGAGGAGAGAACTATTTCTACCCGGTCGACCTTCGATCGCACTATCTCGATCATGAGTCTTTCTCCCACATGCCCTAAGAGGGAGGACCCTCCAAGCCGGGTGAAGAAGACCAGTGTGATCAAGACCGGGGTTTTTGTCGGCGGCCCTTCCGGTATTGCAGAGAAGTCGCATGTCCGTATGGACATGTTGATGCCAGCCAGTGGCTACCAAGGTTCTGATCATCCGTCGGTCGATTTGAGAAGGTGGGCCTTGGCATTTTTCGGTGTGATGGCAGCAATTGGGTGAAGCCTTTTCGACTTCGTGGCCATTTCAGTGCGGACTCGAACTGGGAATCATGGACTGATCACACCCCTGAAGATTGGTGAGGCCATTCTACGGGAAGCCGAGATTTTTGACGCGGTTAGCGCTTTTCGGCAAACCGTGGTTTTCTTTGATGAGGCTTTCATGGCCATGCTGGAGTCATTCCTTCCACAAACCAACACCTTCATTGTTACGAATGGTGAGATTAGTTTTTCTTTGAAGGAATTGAGCGCCATCATCAGGCTGCCTATCGTCGGCAAACTCTATGAGGAGTTTATGTCTATTGACAGCGTCCTTGAGGAGCAGTCTGAGGAGTTCAGGCTTTTGTACTTTCAGCTCGTCGCCTTCTATGATTTTTTGAAGGAGAAGGAGGGCTCGAAAGTCAGGTGCAGCAGTTGGAAGAGTTGCAGCTCCAACTTTTTTGATAGTGGGGAGTATTCTGATAGCATGGCTTAGGATGCTAGGGCTAAAAACCCAAGTTTGAAGAAGATCTCCACTATGCTAGAAAGTTGAGGAAGTTCTTCGTAAGCACAGACGTCATTTGTCCTGACATTGCATTGCAGAGAAATCTCGCTGTTTACCTCACTTATTGGCTGGGTGAGGCTGTTTTTGCTGGAAGAGATGAAACACACATCAGGCCGCATTGTATTTTCCGGCTTGTCAGATGGCATTCGGAGAGCGGCTTGCTTTGGTGCTTTCTCTTTACTCTTACTTGTGTACCGAGCTATAGGCTGCTGCGTTCCTGGTAGACTTGGGCTCCCTATGAACATGGTATTTTCTGTCCACATCTTCTATTCGTGGTACGTATACCACTGTCCTAACTTCCATCGGTTGGGAGTTGCACAGGACAGAGATCCTTTTATGATTCGTTTTGCTAGAGGGGCAGCCGTTTCCAAATCTCTTTTGTCTGTCCGTTTGAGAATCTGACGGTTCAGGGACGTCGAGATTGGGCAGTCTTCAGTGAAGCTTTCTCCAGGTTTGCCGAAAAAGGCTTTGGACTTTGGTTTCTCCCGTGATTAGACTAGGGCAGGGTCGGGAAGACACTATGCTTTGACAAACGCAGAGAAAAGATGGCTTTTCAACATACGGGTTGGTACGATGGTGTACCGTAGACATCTTTTCGACGATATCCAGCCGTATTCACGTTTTGCATTGCAGCTTGGCTTCTCTCAAGGCGTTAGGCGTTTTGGTGGTCTGCAGGACTGGAGGAATGCGGGCTTTTTATAGCGCAGAGGACACTACTGCCATGATTTTCTATCTTGAGCTGCCCACTTTCCGGACTTCTGGCTTCACGAAATGGTTCGTGGAGAGCTTCTCAGTGTACTGGGGGCTTTCCAAGAAGGAGCTTGATGTCAAGCAATCTCCTGGGAATGGTCTTGGCAGATCAGATGGTGTCCGTCGAGAGGAAGTTTTGGCTTTCCTTTCTGGAAAGAGGTACAAGATAAGCTGTCTCAATGAGCAGGACGTCATCAGATCAGGAGCTGCACAAGGAAGAGGCCGAGATCGATTCTTGGATGCAAACAGAGCGCACAAAGGCTTCCATGGAGTCTACCGGAAAAAGCAGACCATCCAGAGAGGACTCTAGTGAGAGACCTGATGTTGATAGTTGGGCATGATCTTCAAGTAGAACGTCCCATAGAAGTAAGAGGAAAAGGGGACAACGCTGTAATATGAGACAGCAAGAAAGTCCTCCTGAATTGGAAGTTCCTTTCACAATTGTTGAGGAGGTGTCTGGGGATGCTGACGAGCCTCCACAGAAGAGGAGCCAAGAAGAGGAGACCGCTGGTATGATCTTCCTTCTTTCTTTTTATGCGTCTTTTCTCTTATGAGAGATTTTTTGTTTTGATCTGCTGCTTTCTTTCTTTTGGCAAAGGATGATGATTTGGTGATGCCCGAGGTTCCGGCTGATGAGGCGATGATGGATCTGATTGCAGCATCTGAGGATGATCCCAGGGACTCTGGAGTGGTTCCAGAACCTTCACTAGGTATGATTTCTTTGGGTTTTTTTTTTTGGCCTGCCATTTGTCAACATGTTACTTTGTTTTCTTGTTAGCTGACTTGCCAGAGGATTCTGACGACTTCGAGCCATCCATGGATGCAACCTTTGACGATGCTTCGGATGAACTTAGAGAGGAAAAAAGTACTCCGCCGGTCGTCGAAGAAGGTATTTTGTAACAATAATCTTGATATTGATTTTTGACAAGATCATATTCATACCATTTTGTTTTTCCATTGATAGATTGTGAAGCAGCAGGAGAAGTTCCTCCGTCTTCCTCAGGGCCAGAACAGGAGATACTTGCAACCGATCCAGGAGTAGGGGCTTCTTCTACTTTCAACGAATCAGCTTCTTCGATTGGAAAGAGTTTATTGATTAGTCCTCCAATGGGGCATGAGATGGGCAGTCGGGCGCTGGAGCAGGGTGAATCCTCATCTGGGCCGCACCTTCAGTATGCAAAGAAGGTGTTGAAGAGTGTTTTGAGCTCATGGGTCGAGACTCTCTCTTCAGGTCACTTGGAAGTTGGTTTTGGCATGATCAAGCATGTGCAGGACATCCTTCCTGATAGCGAAGAAGTTGGTCTGGACATTGCAAGCGCCAAGGATTTTGTTGATGAAGTCATCGCTTTGGGGAACAAGTGGACTGAAACTAAGGGTTTCCCAGATGGTGGCTTCTTTAATGAGATGTTTGTGAAGCCTTCCAACAAAGTCAAAGCCGAGTTGACTGAGATCTCACAGACTCGGAAGCAGTTCATTCGGGAGAGGAACGTTACCGAGTTGGCCATCATGGAGCTAAAATAAGACCTGAACCGCCTTGATAAGGAGGTTGTCGAGGCTAGGTAGCGTCTTGAGCTTTTACAGGAAGAAGTTGCTGCCAAATGGACCGCCATTGTGGAAGCTCGTGACAAGGAGGGGACTATCATTCGCCAGGTTGAGGAGGCTGAAAGTAAGTTCCAGAGGAAGACTCAGGAATATGATCAATGGCAGACTTTCTGGGAAGAACTTCATCGTGCTGCAGATGGGTCGCGGCGTTCGGCCGCATTTTATGGGAATGTTTTAAAGCAATGTGGCCTGAAAACTTTGGAAGCTAAGGCCAAGGGTCTGCTTGAGGAGTCAAATCTTTGGTTGAAGACCATGCTAGACTGAGCTCCTGAGTTGTAACAAACTCCTTTTTCTTTTCTTTTTTCTTTTTTGGTACCTCCATGTATAAAAATTTTTGGTACTATATTTTTTGTATTCCCTCCTTTCATTTAAACCATTTTGATGAAAAAATATTTAAACAAGGGCTAAATGGGAATGTTTGTTTGAGATTTTGATCAAAAGGTTGTCATTTTGTGAAAATCTTTTGTCAATGGGTTGTTTTGGGCATGAAAGCCAATTTTTTGTGGCAAAAGCCTGGTTTTTTTTTAATGGCTTGAAAGCCGAATTTTGGAGTGGCATAGAAGCTAAATTCTGTTTTGTGGCATGGAAGCCAAAAGTTTGTGGCATGGAAGCCAAAATTTGTTTATGGCATGGGAGCCAAAATTTGTTTGTTTGTGGCATGGAAGCCAAATTTTGAGATGGCGTAAAAGCCGAATTTTGTGATGGCATGAAAGCCGATTTTTGAAATGGCATGAAAGACAGGTTTTGTTTGTTTGTGGCATGGAAGCCAAAGTTTTAAGGTGGCATGATAGCCGAATTTTGTGATGGCATGAAAGCTGATTTTTAAAATTGGCATAAGAGCCAGGTTTTGTGGCATAGGAGTCGATTTTGTTTGTTGTTTTGGCATGAGAGCCAGATTTTTTGAAAACCAAGTTTTGTTTTGTTGGTATGAAAGCCGATTTTTGGCATTGATATTCGATTTTGGTGTTTATAGCCGGATTTTTGGCATTTATAGCCGATTTTTAGCGTTTATAGCCGGTTTTGGCGTGAGACCCGGATTTTTGGTATTTATAGCTGATTTTTGGCATTTATAGCCGGGTTTTGGTTTTCAAAATGCAGGTATCGACCATATGTCGCCTCCCCGCTGAATGGTCTTGCAAGTATCGATGGAATGTCTCTTCCTTACTTATTCGGTTTGCGAGTATCGATGGAATGTCGCTTCCTCGCGGGCTGGGGTGCAAGTATCGACTAAGCGTCGCTTCCCTACTTTTTTCAAAAAATTTGGTTTTATGGGTATCGACTGAATGTCGCTTCCCCATGATTTTTGAAATTTGAGGTTTTTTTGAACCATTTGAAATTTGGGTTGTGGATATCAATTGGAATATTACGTCTCCATGATTTTTGAAGTTTTAGGTTTTACAAGTATTGAATGGGGATCGCTTCCTTGTGATTTTTGGGTTTTGGAAGTATCGAATGGGGTTCGCACCTTCCGATTTTTGGGTTTTGCGAGTATCGACTGAATGTCGCTTCCCCGTGGTTCCTAAAAACATTTTTTGTTTAAAGACGTAAGGGTCGTAAGTTTTGACTTAAAACCATTTTTTGTTGTAAAACCGAGGTGGACTAGGGTGGAAATTCCAGAGTCTTGATTTTTGTTTGAAACCATGAATTTTGGTTTCAAGGATTGAAAATTTTGGTCAAGTTTGGGAAGAGACTCCTAAACTTGGTTTTTGGTTTTGATTTTTCTTTTAACAATGAAACGATGAAAGTAAGCATTGTTTTGAAAGTTTTTTTTTTAGAAATTTCAACATAAAGATGAAAATTTCAAAAAGGGTGGGTTTGACGAGCAAGTACTTGGAAATAGGCTTTGGCCGTGTAGGTATTTCTCTGATCCGTTGGAAGTCTTCAAGGGTAATACCGCTTCAAGAATTTGCCGTTGATGGTAAGCATACATCTGTCTCCTTCTATGTTTAGAAGAGTGTATGCACCGTTGGATAAGACTTTGTCGATGATGAAAGGTCTCTTCCATTTTGGTTCAAATTTGCCTTTCGAATTGTGGGCAAAGACTATGTGTCTTTTTACTGCAAAAACCAAGTCGCCCTTTTTGTAGGCGCGTTGCCTGACCTTCTTGTCGAAAGATCCTGCCATGCGTGCTTGGTACAGCTCAATGCATTGTAGAGCTTTGAGCTGTCTCTCATCGAGATTATCTAGCTCCTGGAGTCTCAATTTGACATTGCTTTCTTGCGTCATGTCATTTTGCAGAGAGACCCTTAAGGAAGGAATTTGTACTTCCAAAGGGACAACAACTTCACATCCATAAACCAAGGAGAATGGTGTGCTATGGGTTGGTCCTCGAACGGTGATTCGATAGGCCCACAAAGCTTCTAGTAGTTTGTCAGTCTCTTTTGTGGCTAGAGACCATTTTCTAGAGAATTTTGCAGAGTGTCTTGTTGAAGGCTTCTGCTAGTCCGTTACTACCGGATTATATGGAGTTGAAGGACAACTTTGGATTTTGTATTTGTCGCAAAACCTGTAGAATCTGTGATCCCGGAATTGCGGTCCGTTATCATGGTCGAATCTTTTAGGTATGCTGAAGCGACAAATAATGTTGGTGCGCAAGAATTGAAGGACTGATGAGGTCTTCATTTCGCTGAGCGCGAATGCTTCTGACCACTTGGAGAAATAATCCGTAGCGGCGAAGATGAAGCGATGACCTTTGCGTGATGGGGGGAGATAGGACCTATGATGTCCATACCCCAGGCTTCGAAAGGCCATGAGATTGTTGTAGGATGTAGCCATTCCGGAGGCATGTGGACATAATCTCCATGAATTTGGCATTATTGGCAGCGCTTAGCAAATCGCGTTGCGTCAGCTACCATGGTAGGCCAACAATAACCTAGCCTTTTTATTTGATTGTAGAGCTTAGGACCAGCCTGATGGGCTCCACAAAGACTAGCATATACTTCTTTGAGAGTTTCCTTAGCCTCTTGTTGTGACAAGCAGCGCAGAAGTATTCCGTTGGAGGATTTTCTGTAAAGTGTTTTCGAAGGAATATCTAAGTGAAAGCTCGGGGCACGTCTTTAAATGCTTACCCACTCTTTTGGATCTTCAGGTAGGATTCCGAACTTGATGTAATCAATGAACGGATCCCTCTAGTCACTGATCGAAGGTTTTAGGATGGACAGCCGACTTCCAACCACTTGGTGTGTGTTAAGAGGAGGGAGAATCCTCCTTTGACACACGGTAATTTGCATGTTTTCCCCTTCTTGGATTGCCATAGATGTGGCGAGTCCAGCCAGGGCATCTGCGCAATGTTTTCACCTCTGAGGATGTGGGTGATGTGACAGATGTTGAATTTTTGTAGAAGTAATTGCGCCTTGTTGTAGTAAGGCAGCAAATTGGGCTTCCTGACTTCAAATTTCTGATTCATCTGGTTGACTATCAGTTGAGAGTCCCCAAAAGCTTCGAGCATGGTGATGCCGAATTCGAGGGCTAGTTCCAATCCTATAATCAGAGCTTGGTACTCAGTTGCATTGTTTGAACATGGTTCCAGTAGCAAGACAGCGTCTGGAATCGTGTATTTGTCGGGGCTGACAAAGCGGATGCCAATTCCCGATATCTGCTTTCCTTTTTCATTTGTCCTGGTTGCGCCGTCAAAGTACAGTCCCAGGAGGCATTTGATAAGGAAGTTTCCACGTTGTAAACAAACTCGTCTGGGAGATCATCCCTGAGTTGAGAATCTTTAGGCAATGGGTGCTCTGCAAAAAAGTCTGCTAGAGTTTGGCCTTTGATTGCCTTTTGTGGTACATACCTAATATCAAACTGTGATAGAAGGATGGACCATTTTGCCAGTTCGGCATTGAGAGAACCTGCTTTTGTGATAAGGACCTTTAAGAGGTTGATCCTCGAAACCAGGTAGACTATGTTGGATAGCAGGTAGTGACGCAGCTTTTGTACGGCAAACATCACTACAAGGCATTCCTTTTCGACAGGGGAATAGCGATGTTCTGCACCTACCAACATGCAGTTAAGGTAATATAGAGCAGCTTCTTTTCCCTCATCGTTTTCTTATGCGAGTAGAGCACCCAAAGAGTGGTCGAGAGCTCTTGTGTACAAGATGAATGGTTTTCCAGTTGTGGGGGCAGCCAACACTGGAGGTTTGGTGATGTATGTTTTGATGTCTTGAAATGTGGTTTCACATTCAGCATCCCAGACAAAGTCCACACCTTTCTTCATCAAAGGATAAAATGGACGGTACTTCCCTGATAGATTAGAGTTGAGTCGTCAGATGTACGCCAATCTTCCTTGAAGCCTTTTTAATTCTCTTAGGGTCCTTGGAAATGGCATTTCCAGGATAGCCTTGACTTTGGTAAGGTCAAGTTCTATTCTAGCTTTCCGAACTATGAATCTGAAAAACTTACCCGATGTGACACCGAAGAAGCATTTTAATGGATTCATCTGCAATTTGTGTTTGCGAAGTCGGAGGAAGACTTCTTGAAGATCGTCGAGATGGTCTTCTTTTCTTCTACTTTTGATGGCGAGGTCGTCAACATAGCATTTCGACCATTTTGTGCTGCATATCTTAGAATATTTTCATCATAGCCCTTTGATATGTTACACCTACATTTTTCAGACCAAATGACATGGCAGTGTAGCAATACACGCCAAATGGAGTCTGAAACGATGTATGTCTTTCATCTTCAGGATGCAACTTTATTTGATTGTTGCCAGAGAATCCATCCATAAATGTCATTCGCTCAAACTCACAGTTGTTGTCAATCATCACCTCTAGTATGGGGAGCGGGAATTCATCTTTAGGGCATGCATTATTCAGGTCCCTGTAGTCGATACAAACCCTTATTTGCCCATTTTTCTTTGTCACGGAGACGATGTTGGCCAACCATTTAGGATGCTATTCCTCACTGATGAAGCCAACATTTTTTAGTTTCTGAACTTCTTGTTCAATTTTGTCCATCACGTCAGGACGGAATCTTCTTTGGCCTTGTTTGATAGGCTTGATTTCTTTTTGCAAGTTGAGTTTGTGGACTGCTACTTTGGGATCTAAGCCAGGCATTTCAGCATAAGATCATGCAAAACAATCGACGAACTCCCGAAGAAAAGAGATATACTCGTGTAACTCATCATCCTTTATATTCTTGCTTATGAAAACAGGACGTGGGTTATCAGGTGTTCCCAAGTCTATCTTTTGAACATGATCTTCTATTGGAAGGTTTGAAGGTAGTTCCTCCACAATATTTTCGGAGGCTTCCAACTCAACAAGACCTTCTGGAGTTCCGGAGGCATTTTCAGACCTAGGCTCTGCTTCAATCCATGGGTCTTCTTGATCGGTACTCTTTTCAAGACTTGCAATGAGATGGTCCCAATCACCTGTTGGAACTGGGTTGAAGTAGGGTATTTCTATTGGAGACGATACTTCTACTGGGCGGAAAACCGCGCGTCTATGTTATTGGACAATTCCTCCTCATTGTCAGAGAAATCATACGAATTGGAGGAGCTTCCTGGATCCTTGACGGGTGATTCTTCAAAGAGATATCCAGGGAGATCAATACTTTCATGGACATGAGATGTAGAGGCTTGGTCGGTGAAATGACTTTGCAGCCTTTGTATCAATTGTCTCATGGGAGTGGTAGGATCATACCCCAACCCGTATGAAGACTTGCCTTTATGAGAGTGGAGTTTCCAATCTTCCGGTTGACTTTTGGTCAGGGTAGGTTCTAATGGTGTGAGAATACCATGGCCACCTCCCAAACCGGTTGGATTTTGAGCGTTGTAGTCCATTTTTTTCATGATATTTTGTGCCATTGAACTATATAGGGATAGCTGAGGCATACCTTCATTTTGGAAAGGTTCAAGCGGAGAATTTAGTGGAGAAACTCCTGATTTGTGGAAGAAGATTGTTTTTTCTTCTGGTGAAGTTGCCGGAATAACAAAGGAAGCAGACGTAGGATCTTCTATGTCAGCAAGTGTCTCCAATGGAGTGAGAGCGGGCCGACTCGCTGAGTATCAGCTTGGCTTGACGCTGTGTCGTCTTCTAGCTCTGAGTCCGAATCTATGTCATGCATAATAGACACAAAAGAGACAGTGAACTTGCCCTCAGCCTTTTGTTTTGTCTTCTTTGCTTTGGTGGTGATTACCAAAGGCTTTGGAGATTTGAAGGAGACGATGAAAGAAGAATGACTACTCTCTTCGGATTTGGTGGAAAATTTGTTTACTTCCGATGATTGCTGAGGAGCCTTGCCTTTATCTTTCTGGAGGTTTTCGGCAAAGTGTGTTGTTTCTTCCTCCTGTTCTTCTTTTCCATCTTTATACATTTGAGCATATGCAAAATGGACATCATTCCCTTTGAAGGGCTTTTTGTCTGTACACACTCGATGTATCAAGCCGTCGTTGCCAACGAACTTGATGCACTGATGTAGAGTTGAAGGGACGACACCATTCTCATGTATCCAGGGGCGTCCAAGGAGGATATTGTAGCATGAAGGAGTCCTTATTGCATATACAGTGACTTTAAAAATAAGATCACCGATTTCCAATTTGAACCTGATTTTGCCGATAGGCCTTTGAGTGCTCCCGTCATATCTGAAGATAGATACAGACGTGTGACTCAGCTTGCTAGGTGGGATGCCCAGCTCTTCGAGTGCCGAAGTAGAGATGAGGTTGAGTGCAGAACCTGGGTCGATCTGAACTCTGTGTACTGGCATTTCTCTGACGTACCCTGTGAAGTACAAGGGTCTGCTGTGCTTTGTCTCGCCTAGCAGGAGGTCATCCTTGTCAAAGGCAATTGTTGCACTTGCTGCTTTTTGAACCGAGAGGCATTCATTGCTTGATCCCTCAGTTTTCTTCTTTTCTCCCTTTGAGGAAGTATTTGATTTTTTGACCCTATAGTCCATTTCAATTTGTAGGACTTGTGGAGCATGTTTGTCGACATCCGCATTCAGCCTTTGTAATTCTGAAATGAGACTATCACGAGTTTGTGGAGACATTCGTAATAAGTCAAGGATGTGCAGTCGTGCACGTATGTGTTTGAAGTGCTCAATCAATTCGTACTTGAAAGCCTCCTTCAGGCCTGCATTTTCATTATTGTTGTCACTTGGGGCATTTACAACTTACTTTCCTGAAGGATTTACATAAGAAGAAGAAGGTTGGCTGTAATTTTTGTGGTAATCCCGTCCATAGCGGGTACCTCTACCAACTTCAAGAGCTTCTAGAGAAGGGTCGTCTCTGTAGCGGCATTGCCGTCTTCAGTGATAGTGTTGCTCGGAGCATTTTTCGGGAACAAGTCTTGAACGGCATCTAGCAACTTTTCTTCTTTGTTGAGTGATGTATCGGTCCAGACATCGTCTATGAGATCGGGTATCTGGGACCAATCGACTGGGTTTTCATTGAAGAAGATTTCATTGGTAGGAGCTTCTTTAGGATGATCAATCAGAAGAGGCTTGAGTTCCGATGTCACAATTTTAGGAGACGAAGGCTGAGAAGATGCTATCTCAGTGGAAGTCACCTAAGAAGATGTAGCTCCGGAAGATATACTACCAGTCGGGGAGTACGTGTCTTCGGAAGCTTCAGAGGCCCTATCATCTTGAGCAATCGCATTGTAGGTCATCCCGATAGGAGATGCCCCCAGTGTAGACTGTTGGGAATCGGATTCATCCTCGGATGTAAGAGGATCATGGATCCAGCAGTTTTTCCCATTTTTAGGAGTTGAGGGAGAAAATTACTGTTGATTTTCAGGGACTTCTGGTTCTAGATCATGACGAAGATTGTTGACGCGATCCTGTTCTTGCTCTATGGCAAAATGTTGCAGGATTCTTGCATATTCTTCGAGATCAGGCATAGGAGTCAAATCTTCTTCGTCATCTGCTCCTTGTGGTTCCCCAATATTGGGTTCCACTAGAGCATTAGCTGGTGATGGATCGACAGCATTTTCTTGAACAACCTCTTGGTCTTTATCATCATCGGACTACGATCCCTGTGGTTGTAATGGGTTATACCAGATTACTGGCATAAGATGAGACTCGGGAATCCATTCCTCATTGCAGAGGTATTCTCTTGTTTTCTTCCCACTCATCGATATCACTAGCAATATCATTGGACTCGTATCCATCCATGAAGAATCCAACTACCGAGTTGTAAGAGTATGATGCCCCCAGCGTAGTTTCATTTTTTTATTGAGGTGGCATGAAATCATCAAGGGTGAATTTTCTTACCACCTTTGAAGCTTTGGGAAGGGAATCTTTCGTTGCCCCTAGTGAAGCAATGGAAGAGGTTTCTGCCTTTTCAGGGACTTCTTGTTTTGGTTGAGACCTCTGCTGCTGTTTAAGCTTGCGGAGTTGTCTCTTGGCTTGCCTTCGCTACTGAGCGGTCGGCTTTGTTTTGACGATCTCCCAATTTTCATCTTCTAGGAGATCGGGATGCACCCATATGGGTTGTCCATCTGGTGTTGGATAGGGAACCAACTCTTGGGACGCTTGAGCCATTTTGATCACCTTGAATGAAGTAGTGATCTTCTCCCTCGGTGAATTTGAAGTTTGCCCACATGACACCATGTTAATAGAGGCGGGGCCGTAGTTTTTGTCAAAGGTAATGACTCTGTTTTTCTACATCTCATTGATCTTCTCTCTCACAACGAAGCATGGATTGAGAGGATGTGAGATCATCTGGTGGTATGGACAATACCGAGGATCATTGGTTTTGCCAACATCTTCCGGTCTTTTGGGCTCGGGCAAGGTGAGTTTGCCATTTGCTATGAAAGTCTGAACGATTTCTTCAACATCTTCATCGAACGGGTATTTCTTTTTTACACGTTCTTTGAAGGTATCAGAGAGTTCAGGTCTTTTACCTGTAGCTTTGTTTTCAGCTTTCTTTGGCTGCTGAGGAGCTAACTTGGTCTGCACATTAAGAACCTCTTTGTTCTTTTGTTTGGAGGTTGTAATGGCGGTTGGCTCTTTTTTGATGATATATGACTATTGAGGACTTTGATCACCATTTCGGCTTCCATGGAAGCTTCTAGGAGTTCTCCCAAGTTCTTTGATTTGTTGCCGATGATCATGGAGCGGATCCTTGCTCTCATATTATTACGGCAGATGTCAACTAGCGACACTTGTGGCAGTACATTTGAGCATTTGTACACCATCGCCTTCCACTTGTGAATGAAGTCGTATGTTGACTCATTCTCTCCCTGTTTTAGGCTGCAGAGTTGGGCCATAGTAATAGGATGGTCTTCACCTTGGAAGTGGGTTAGGAAGCGTGTCTCCAGCATGGTCCAGTTTTGGATGAATTCTCCAGAAGAGTGGAGTACCAATCAACGGCCGTACCTTTTAGGGTACTTGCAAAGAGGCGGATCTTAAGGGCATCTTGATTCGCGATAGCTCCCGTCAGGATTTTAAAGTGGATGACATGTTGGCTGGCTGAACCTTTCCCCGTATATGTCTGGAGAGTAGGTTGTTTAGATTTTCTAAGGAACGGAACTCAGTCCATCCATAGGGGATAGGGTGGCTTGATCCCATGTTCCTTCAAGGTATCCTCTTCTTTTGCCTTTGCGAGGATATCGTCAACTTCCTTTTTGGTAAGGGAGCGTGACTCATTGTTTTCTGCATTGGCCTCGTCATCTGGAGGATTCGGAGGGGCTTGATTATTTTCTTGACGCTGAAAAGTGAGAAGAAGATTTTCCATGAGAGCTTCGATCTTCTGCTGACCTTGCTCCAATTGTTGGATGTGTGTGGTTACGTCATCCTGCGGTGCAGGCTGCTCAAAACTTGTAGCCAGGACGTTCATCCCTCGGGATTCGAATGAAGAAATTGTCCTGGTGACTGAGCTGGGACTGAATCTTTTGGATGTCCGAGGAGTGGTTACTCCGGTGTCCTTGGCTTGAAGGAGTGGAGGATTCTTCCATACGAATTTTGGTCGCTGACTTCTGGCGCTTCTGGTTTTGCCAACCATATGGACAGCAACGACTTGGTCGGGTCTTTCTTTTTTGACCGATTTGTTAGAGACATGGAGGGTAGAATGCTGGGTTCTTTGCTTCTCTAGTCTCTTTTGTCAATATGCAGCGCGGCGACGCATACGACGAGCAATTTGAGCTTCGGTCAGCTCTGGCTGGGCTCTGGCAATGAAGGATGTAGTCCCCCGTGCACAGCAACCGAGCTTGTCTTCTTTGAAGCAAGGCATGGACAGGATCCGGATGCGGTCCTTAGCCTATCGCAGTGAGGATTTGAATTTTGTGAGTTCGGCCCCTGTTGAGATGAAGGGTCGACTCACAGGAGTGCAGGCTTCAGCGGGTTTTTGTATAGACCTAAGGATGCAGGATTTGATTTTGGGCTTGTAGGAGCAAGCCTGCTCATGCAGGATTTTTTGTTATTTTGATGGAGGGTAGGTTTCTCCTCTTTCATGTAAGAGAGAGGGTAGAACCGGTTCTCCTTGAGAGGGGCCAAGTATGCTGGCTTCATAGTTGTTCGGGATCTCCATTGCTTTGGTGAAGATCTCGGGGACCAGGTTTTGGGGCAAACCTGGTTTCTTGTAGGTTGAGGCTTTGTGGGAGAGCCATGGGCTTCAGACTTCTTTGTGTTCGCCTCTGGTGCCATGTTAGTGACACGTTGCGGGGCGATTTTCTGCTTCTTGGTAGGTACAGTTTCTTCTGCGGGGAGTGGAAATGGTCCTAGTGACCCGAAGATGATGGTCCGGGGGGTTGAGATTGACCTGGTGTTTTGAGAGTTGTCGAGGGAGATGACGCTTCGGCAACTGGAAGGGCGCTTACGAGTGTGCTTGTATTGCTTGTCTTGAAGCATAAGCTAGTACTTGTTCTCATCAAAAGTGATGGTCAATGAAGCTGCCATTATTAGTTTTGGAAAACTTTTAAAACAAGACCACATCCATTAGTAATCACAAGAATATGGTGATCATAAATGGAGAACAACTATGGTTTTGTCTTTTCAAATCACTCGAGGGGACATGGCCCAGCCCAAGCAAGATGAAGAAGGCAAAAAGCCATAGAGGATACAATTGTTCTAAAATGCAAGTATGGTATTCTCAGAGTGAGCGTTCCAGTGACTGCTAGAAGCAATTGTAGACCTTAATTCAAATTACTGAGAAGCAATGCTCACTCGAGGTAAAATGACATAAGGTTGGAGATACAAATGTGTCGGTCGTGAATACAGTAGACCCGAAAGGGCGTACTAGCACCGCTAGGCACAAATGTTGCAAATCGCATCCTTGGAAAGGACACGAAACAGGATTTCTTTTTTCGACAGGTCAAAATTGGCTTCATAAAGGAGTGCAAATGGTATTCCAATCCGAACATAGGCTCAAACATTTCTACGAGCGCTAAGTCCAAAAGGAAAGGAACCAGAATTTCTTGGATGTGAATCCAATAACGACGAAAGTTTTTTTTTTTGAATGGTCAGGATTGAATTCATCAAAGAGAGAAAATAGTGTTACAATCCGAATAAAGGCTCAACATTTCTATGAGCGCTAAATCCGAAAAGGAAAGAACCAAGGTTTCTCAATTCTGAACTCGAAAGTGACGGAAGTTTTTTTTTTGAAAGGTCAAGATTGAATTCATCAAAGAGAGCAAATGGTGTTCCAATCCGGACAAAGGCTCAACATTTCTGCGAGCGCTAAATCCGAAAGGGAAAGAACCAAGATTTCTTAATTTTGAACTCAAAAGTGACGGAAGTTTTTTTTTTTTTTTTTTTTGAAAGGTCAAGATTGAATTCATTAAAGAGAGCAAATGGTGTTCCAATCCGAACAAAGGCTCAACATTTCTGCGAGTGCTGAATCTGAAAGGGAAAGAACCAAGATTTCTTAATTCTGAACTCAAAAGTGATCGAAGTTTTTTTTTTTTTTTGAAAGGTCAAGATTGAATTCATCAAAGAGAGCAAATGGTGTTCCAATCCGAACAAAGGCACAACATTTTTGGGAGCGCAGAATCCGAAAGGGAAAGAACCACGAGTTCTCAATTCTGAACTCAAAAGTGATCGAAGTTTTTTTTTTGAAGATTTTTTTAAAGGTTTTTTTTAAAGATTTTTTTTAAATTTTTTTTTGAAAGGGTTTTTTTTTTTGAAAGGTGCACATAGATTTCCAATTCGGTCTTATGAAACCTTAGTAGATAGATCAGCCCCCAAGTAAGGGTAGGATTACTTAATGAACCCGTTTGAAGGACCCTTGCCTCGAACAATCTAGCTGCCTCCACACTCTGGACAAGGCCTTTCTTAAATCCACTTTGGTCAAAGAATGCAATTGGTGCGACCTTAGTGTTTTTTTTCAACTCTTTTTGAAAGATTTCTAATGAACTCATCAACGAGTGCGAATGGTCTTCCAATCCGAACAAAGGCTCAACATTTTTACGAGCACTAAATCCGAAAGGGAAAAACCAAAGTATATCAAATTTGAGTTCAAAAGAGAGAAAACTTATTCTTTTTTTAAAATGAGATTTTTTTTTAGTTTGAAAACCTCTATCGGACTCATCGAAGAGAAAAGATGGCCTAATCCCCAATACGAACAATAGCTGCAAACATTTCTGTGAGCTATCAAGTTCAAAGACGAGAGGATCAAAGTTTCTCAAAATTGAATCCAAGAAAGAGAAATCAGATTTGTTTTTTTTTTTTTTTTTTTGAAAAAGTTTGAAATGAGATTTTTTTTTGAAATGAGAAAGAATTAATGAAATCCCATCTCATGTTTTTTAGATGCAAGATACAACATAGGCCACCAACTAGAAAGGAGCCAGGGGATCGAAGCATCATGTTCTCAAGTGAACGTGTCCCACCGGGTATGCCAACTTGATAGATCCGGCCCTTTCGTCCCCTGCTTTCGCCTCGGGGGCTGCTGGGGTCCGGCGGAGGAGAAAAAACGGGTATCAACATTTTTGTACGGGTATGCTAGATTTTCTATTCTAGTTGGAATTTAGAATGATGATGATCCGGAGATTCACCTTCACAAGTGTTGACACCAAAAAAGTCACTATCTCTCCATCAACATCAAGAAGCCATATGAAGCTGTATCCTGCTACAAAACAGGCAAAGCTATTTCAAGCATCAGATCTCGTCAGAATCAGACAAAAACTGAAAGATCCTTCAAGGCAACCAAAAGAGGGGTACACCTGAGGTTTCGGGCCATGCCGACATCGTTTGGCCTAACGTCACTGTTCCGACAGCTAAACAAGCGCTCCTCGCGGCGACATCATCGAAGACACCAAAACTTCGATCAAAGCCTACGGATGACTCCAGAATGTCTCCAAAGGGCTCCATGCCAAATTTCAAGTCAAACCGACAACGTTTGACCCTCCATCAATGCTCCGATAGCAAAATAAAGCCTCCCGACGGTGGGAACCACCGAAGCCATCACTCATCAAACAAAGTACATGAGTGGCTTCAACATGCTTCCAAAAGGCCGCACGTTGAATTTCAGGTCATTCCAACAACGTTTGACCAGGTTTCGATGCTCCGAAAGAAAATCAAGCCTACCGGCGGCAGAGCAACCTGGGACCATGACATCCAAAACAAAGCTCATGGAATGTCTCAAAATGACTCCAATAGGCTCTCCGTCAAATTTCAGGTCAATCGAACATCTTTTGACCACATATCAAAGCTCGGCATTTTCCCCACAGCAAAATCAAGTCAAGCATCGATGGGACTCCAAACGGCTTCAAAACTCAAATAAAAGCTCATAGTTGGTCCTATCTATTGCTCAAGAAGCTTCACCTCAATTTTCAGGTCATTCTGACATCGTTTGACCTAGTTTCAACGCTTGACGGAAAATCGGCTACAAAGTATTCGGCTTTCCCGAAAAATGGGAAACTTTGTGCTCCGGTTTTTCGCAGGTTCTCGTCAAGTTTTCTACAAGAAAATCAAGTTAATAATTGAGAAAAATTGTCAAGAAAAATACAGAAGAAAGAAGGAACAAAAAAGACGGAAAAATGGCCGAAAACGATGCTCGGCGACCAAACGGGCCAAAGCCCTATGGTCGCCGGCGACCCTGCAAATCCGGGTCGCCGGATTTTGCAACAAATGCCCCTTTTTTCGATTTTTTTCGCATTTCGAGCATTCCTGCCTCTGTGATTTTCTGAAAATCCAATCTTTGATGCTTGAAAATGACTGATCTTCACTGACATCTCGGATCCGCCGTCAAAAGCATGAAATCATCACCGATCGTTCCAAGATCGCCAACCGGCTAACCAAGAAAGTGCACTTTCTGTCCGACCGATCGTGAAATCGACAAGACAGACGTCACCGGCCCACCAACATCAATCAATGTCTGAAATTGCATCGCAATTCGACATCAAACAATGTGTGGATCCACCTGTGATGATCACAAGAAGACTCTCAAAAGACGCGGTGCGGCCCGCAACTTTTCACATGCCTTGGCGACCACTTAATGTCGTTAATTGACCCGTTTATGACAACTTTATGCGGTCATAAACTCATTATTTTGGACGGCCCAATCAAATTCAAGCATTTGGGAGTTACAAATCCAAGCAATCATGGCATTAAACCCATAAAACTCCCATCATCATGAAGATTAAAGGGAATTAAAAGCCCACTACCTTCATCGGCCAATCACAAGCCATGAAAAAGGAGTTACAAAATCAACTTGTAACTCCCCATCAATTCTCTCATCATGGCCATCAATGCCAATAAACACTTCATGGCTACCAAAAGCCTATAAAAGGAGGTTCATTCCAAAGAGAAAAAAAAAAAGAACTTTGCAACCTTTGAACTTTTTTTCAACTTTCCACTGGTCTACACACTTACATTCTTCCGAAGAAATCCAGACGAAGTCCTGCTGTTCTGCCGCCAGAAGCACCACAAGGTGATCAAAGTCCCTTGGGGGGCCACCCCCCCAAGGTCCCCTTCTTCTACAACATGGACTAAACGCGGCTTTTCAAGCCCGTTTACTTGGTTTTTCATCGGATATAGGACCTCCTCTTGGTCCTTATCCTTTAAAAAACTAAGGTTAGGAGCCAAGCCGAAGAATCAAAGCATCAACCGTTCTCATTTGAAGGACGATGGCGAAGTCCATACATGGCTTGCAACCGTCGATCTCAACGTGTCCCCACAATCTCCTGAGAAGTTAGATCAATTTTCTTACTTTTCTATTGTAGTTTGTATTTCTTAAAGAGACAAAAGAAATCACAATTCTTATCTTTCATATTTGATAAGTTTTGTAAAATCGCCTTTCATGGCAAAATCGCCTTTTACGGTAAACAAACAAAAACGCCTCCTACGGCATTCTCAAAAACAAACTTGTCTCTTTTCTTAATATTTATGCAATTTAAAAAGTTAAAAAAACTGATCGATTTCCTTTCCACTTGTGAAGGTGAATCTCCAGATCATCACCATTCCAAATTCCAAGTAGAAAGTAAATATGGCATACCCGTACAAAAATGTTGATACCCGCGTTTTCCCTCCTCCGCCGAGACCCAGGTCAGCCCCCGGGGTGCTGAAGGAGAGGACGGAAATTCCGAGTGTCCATCAAGTTGGCATACCCGGTGGGACCCGTTGACTTGAGAACGTGATGCTTTGATCCCTTGGCTCCTTTCTAGTTGGTGGCATATGTTTGGTGGCATATGTTGCATTTTGCATCGAAAAAAAAAAAAACATGAGATGGGATTTCAATTGTTCTTTCTCACTTAAAAAAAAAAAAAAAACACAAATCTGATTTCTTTTCTTAGATTCAACTTTGAGAAATTTTGATCCTTTCCTCTCCGAACTTCACAGAAATGTTTGCAGCTATCGTTCATATCAGGGATTGGGCCATCTTTTCTCTTTGATGAGTCCAATTGGGATTTCAAAAAAAAAAACCTTCATTTCGAATTCTTTCAAAAAAAAAAAACGATCTCTCTTTCTCAAGATTCAACTTTGAGAAATTTTGATCCTCTCCTCTTTGGACTTGATAGCTTACAGAAATGTTTGCAGCTATCGTTCATATCAGGGATTGGGCCATCTTTTCTCTTTGATGAGTCCAATTGGGACTTCAAAAGAAAATTATAATAAAAAAAATCAGTTTTCTTTCTTTTGGGCTCAAAATTGAGAAATCATGGTTCTTTCCCTTTCGGATTTAATGCTCGCAGAAATGTTGAGTTGTGGTTCGGATTGGAACACCACTTATTCTCTTTGATGAGTTCATTAGAAATCTTTCAAAACAAAAAAAAAAAAAAAAAAAAAAAAAAAAAACACTTAGGTTGCATCAATTGCGCTCTTTGACTAAAGTGGATTCAAGAAAAGCCTTGTCCAGAGTGTGGAGACAGCTAGACTGTTTGAGGCAAGGGTCCTCCAAACGGGTTTATTAAGTAATCCTACCCTTACCTGGGGGTTGATCTATCTACTAAGGTTTCATAATATCGAATTGGAAACTTATGTGCACTTTTTCTAAAAAAAAATTTTCACTTTTTGAGTTCAGAATTGAGAAATTTTGGTTCTTTCCCTTTCGGATTTAACGCTCGCAGCAATGTTGAGTTGTGGTTCAGATTGGAACGCCATTTGCTCTCTTTGATGAATTCAGTCTTAAACCTTCAAAAAAAAAAAAAAAAGCGTCCGTCACTTTTGAATTTAGAATCAAGAAATCTTGGTTCTTTTCCTTTTGGATTTAACGCTCGTAGAAATGTTGAGTTGTGGTTCGGGTTGGAATACCATTTGCTCTCTTTGATGAATTCAATCATGACTTTTCAAAAAAAAAAACTTCCGTCAATACTGGTTTCACATTTAAGAAATTCTGGTTCCTTTCTCTTTCGGATTCAGCGCTCGCAGAAATATTGAGCCCTTGTTCAGATTGGAATACCAGTTGCTCTCCTTTATGAACCCAAATTTGACCTTTTAAAAAAAATCCCATCTCGTGTCCTTTCCAGGGATGTGATTTGCAACATTTGTGCCTAGCGGTGCTAGTACGCCCTTTCGGGTCTACTGTATTCGCGACCGACACATTTGTATCTCCAACCTTATATCATTTTACCTCGAGTGAGCCTTGTTTCTCGGTAATTTGAATTAAGGTCTACAATTGCTTCTAGCAGTCACTGGAACGCTCACTCTGAGCCTACCATACTTGCATTTTAGAACAATTGTATCCTCCATGGCTTTCTGCCTTCTTCATCGTCCTTGGGCTGGGCCATGTCCCCTCAAGTGATTTGAAAAGACAAAACCATAGTTGTTCTCCATTTATGATCACCATATTCTTGTGATTACTAATGGATTTGGTCTTGTTTCAGAAGTTTTCCAAAACTAATAATGGCAGCTTCATTGACCATCACTTTTGATGACTCACTCTGAGCCTACCATACTTGCATTTTAGAACAATTGTATCCTCCATGGCTTTTTGCATTCTTCATCGTCCTTGGGTTGGGCCATGTCCCCTCAAGTGATTTGAAAAGACAAAATCATAGTTGTTCTCCATTTAGGATCACCATATTCTTCTGATTACTAATGGATTTGGTCTTGTTTAAGAAGTTTTCCAAAACTAACAATGGCAGCTTTATTGACCATCACTTTCGATGAAAACAAGTACCAGCTTACACTTCAAGATAAGCAAAATAAGCATAAGCGCCTTGCCAGTTGCCGAAGCGTCATCTCCCTCGACAACTCTCCAAACACCGGGTCAACTTCAACTCCCCGGACCATCGTCTTCGGGTCGCTGGGACCATTCCCATTCCCCGCAGAAGACACTGTACCTGCCAAGAAGCAGAAAACCGCTCCGCAACGTGTCACTAACACGGCACCAAGGGCGAAAAACAAGAAGCCTGAAGCCCATGGCGTTTCCACGAAGCCTCAACCCACAAGAAACCAGATTTACCCCAAAACTTGGTCCCCGAGATCTTCACCAAAGCAACGAAGGTCCCTTTCAAGGAGAATCGGTTCTACCCTCTCTCTTACATGAAAGAGGAGAAACCTACCCTCCGCCCAAAAAACAAACAAAATCATCATGAGCCAGCTTGCTCCTACAAGCCCAAAATCAAATCCTGCATCGTTAGGCCTACGTAAAAACATGCTAAAGCCTGCACTCCCACTAGTCGACCCTTCATCTCAACAGGGGCCGAGCTCGCAAAATTCAAGTCTTCATTGCGACAGGCAGAGGATCGCGTCCAGATTCTGTCCTTGCCTAGCTTCAAAGAAGATAAGCTCGGCTGCTGCGCACGAGGGACTACATCCTTCATCGCCAGAGCCCAGCCAGAGCTGACTAAAGCTCAAATTGTTCGTCGTATGCGTCGCCGTGCAGCATATCGACAAAAGAGACTTGAGAAGCAAAGAACCCAGCGTTCTACTCTCCATGTCTCAAACAAATGGGTCGAAAAAGAAAGACCCTACCAATTCGTTGCTGTCCATATGGTTGGGAAAACCAGAAAACGCCAGAAGTCAGCAACCAAAATCAGTGTTATACATCCGGTGACTCGCAGCGTCTCTCAGACACGAACACATCTAGAAGAATCCTCCACTCCTCAAAGCCAAGGACACCAGAGTAACCACTCCTCAGATTCTTCATCCAGAAGAATGAACCCCAGCTCAGTCACCAGGACGATTTCTTCGTTCGAATCCCGAAGGATGAACCTCTTGGCTACAAGTTCTGAGCCACCTCCACCGCATGATGACGTAACCGCACGCATCCAGCAGTTGGAGCAAGGACAACAGAGAATTGAGGCTTTGATGGAAAACCTTATTCTCACTCTACAGCGTCCGCCACCTAACAACGAAGTCCCCTCCAAATCATGAAGATGACGAGGGCAATACAGAAAACAATGAGTCACGCACCCTTACCAAAAAGGATGTGGACGATATCCTCGCAAAAGCAAAAAAAGAGGATACATTGAAGGAACATGGGATCAAGCCACCCTATCTTCTATGTATGGACTCGGTTCCATTCCCTACAAAATTCAAACAACCTACTCTCCAAGCATATACGGGGAAAGGTTTAGCCAGATAGCATGTCATCTACTTCAAGATCCTAACAGGAGCTATTGCGGATCAAGATGCCCTCAAGATTCGCTTCTTTGCAGGTACCCTAAAAGGTACAGCCTTTGATTGGTACTCCACTCTGCCGGAGAACTCCATTCAGAACTGGGCTATGCTGGAGACACGCTTCCTGAGCCACTTCCAAGGTGAGGACCATCATGTTACTATGGCTCAGCTCTGCAGCCTGAAACAAGGAGAGAATGAGTCAACATATGACTTCATTCACAAGTGGAAGGTAATGTCGTACAAATGCTCAGATGCACTGCCACAAGCGTCGCTAGTCGACATCTGCTGTAACAATATGAGAGCAAAAATTCGCTCCATGATCATCGGCAACAAATCAAATAACCTGGGAGAACTCCTCGAAGTTTCCATGGAAGCTGAAATGGTGATCAAAGACCTCAACAGTCAGAAATCATCAAAGAAAGAGCCAACTGCTGTTACAACCTCAAAACCAAAGAAAAAAGAGGTTCTCAATGTGCAGACTAAGTCAGCTCCTCAGCAACCAAAGAAAGCTGAAACAAAACTGCAGGTAAAAGGCCTCAACTCTCCGATGCCTTTAAAGAACATGTAGAAAAGAAATATCCATTCGATGAAGATGTTGAAGAAATCTTTGAGGCTCTCCTAGCAAATGGCAAACTCATTTTGCCAGAGCCCAAAAGACCCGGAGATGTTGTCAAAACCAATGATTCCCGATACTGTCCATACCATCAGATGATCTCACATCCTCTCAATCAATGCTTCGTTGTGAGAGAGAAGATCAATAAGATGTGGAAAAATGGAGTCATAACTTTTGACAAAAACTATGGCTCCACTTCTGCCAACATGGTGTCATGTGGGCAAGTTTCAAAATCACCAAAGAAGAAGGCCACTACTTCATTCAAGGTGATTAAAATGGCTCAAGCGTCCCAAGAGTTGGTTCCCTATCCAACATCAGATGACAACCTATATGGGTGCATCCCGATCTCCTAGAAGATGAAAACTGGGAGATTGTCAAAACAAAGCCGACCGCTCAGCAGCGAAGGTAAGCGAAGAGACAACTCCGCAAGCTCAAACAGTAGCAGAAGTCTCAACCAGAACCGGAAGTCCCTGAAAATCAACGGAAACTTTCTCCCTTAACTCCTGAAAATGGAGAAAACAGTTGGATCGATGATCCTCTTACAACTGAGGATGAGTCGATTCCCAACAATCTGCACTGGGGGCATCTCCTGTCCGGATGACCTGCAATGCGATAGCTCAAGACGATAGTGCCTCTGAAGCTTCTGAAGACATGAACACCCCAACCGGTAATGTATCATCTGGAACTACATCTTCTCAGGTGACTTCCACTGAGTTATCATCCTCTCAACCCTCGTCTCCTGAAGCTGTGACATCAGAGCTCAAGCCTCTCCCGATTGATCATACTCCTGCCAATGAAATTTTCTTCAACGAAAACCCAGTTGATTGGTCCCATATACCCAATCTCACAGACGATGTCTAGACTAATACAGAAAGGTTGTCGGATGCTGTTCAGGACTTATTCCCGAAAATTGCTCCGTGCAACACAATTACTGAAGACACCAATGTTGTTACAGAGACGTCTTCAGTAAAGGATCAACCTCTTGATCCTGAGAATGATCTTCCAAAAGAAAACCATTCTCTAGAGGCTCTTGAAGTTGGTAGAGGTACCCGTTCTGGCCGGGATTACCACAAGAATTACAACCAACCTTCTTCTTCTTATGTAAATCCTTCGGGAAAGCAAGTTGTAAGCGCCCCAAGGGCAATAATAATGAAAATGCAGGCCCGAAGGAGGCTTTCAAGTACGACTTGATCGAGCACTTCAAACACATACCTTCACGTTTGTACATCCTTGACTTATTACGAATGTCTCCACAAACTCGTGATAGTCTCATTTCAGAATTACAAAAACTGAATGCAGATGTCAACAAGCATGCCCCACAAGTCCTACAAATTGAAATGGACTACAGAGTCAAAAAATCAGATACTTCCCCAAAGGGAGAAAAGAAGAAAACTGAGGGATCAAGCAATGAATGCCTCTCGGTACAAAAAGCAGCAAGTGCAACAATTGCCTTCGACAAGGATGACCTCCTGCTAGGCGAGACAAAGCACAACCGACCCTTATACTTTACGGGGTACGTGAAAGAAATGCCAGTACACAGAGTTTAGATCGATCCAGGTTCTGCGCTCAACCTCATTTCTACTTCGGCACTCAAAGAGCTGGGCATCCCACCTAGCAAGCTGAGTCACACGTCTGTATCCATCTTCGGATATGACGACAGCGTTCAAAGGCCAATCGGCAAAATTAGGTTCAAATTACAAATGTGTGACCTTATTTTTGAAGTCACTGTATATGCAATAAGGACCCCTTCATGCTACAATATACTCCTTGGATGCCCCTGGATACATGACAACGGTGTCGTCCCTTCCACTCTACATCAGTGCATCAAGTTCGTTGGCAACGACGGATTGATACATCAAGTGTTTGCAGATAAAAAACGCTTCAAAGGCAAGGATGTCCATTTTGCAGATGCTCAAATGTATAAAGATGGAAAAGAAGAACAAGAGGAAGAAACAATTCACTTTGCCGACAGTCTCCAGAAAGATAAAGGCAAGGCTCTTCAGCAATCACCGGAGGTAAACAAACCCTCCACCAAACTCGAAGTAGGCGGTCAAGCTCCCTTCGTCGACTCCTTCAAATCTCCAAAGCCTTTGGTAATCACTACCAAAGCAAACAAAACAAAACAGAAGGCTGGGGGCAAGTTCACTGTCTCCTTTGTGTCTATTATGCATGACACAGACTCGGAGTCAGAACCAGAAGATGACACAGTGTCAAGACAAGCTGATACTCAGCAAGATCAGCCCGCTCTTACTCCATTGGAGACACCTGCAGACATAGAAGACCCTACGTCTGCTTCCTTTGTTATTCCGGCAACATCGCCGGAAGAAAACGCAATCTTCTTCCATAGATCGGGAGCATCTCCACTGAACTCTTTGCTTGAACTTTTCCAAAACGAAGGTATGCCTTAGCTATCCCTGTATAGTCCAATGGCACAAGCTATCATGAAGAAAATGGGCTACGATGCTCAGAATCCGACTGGTTTGGGAGGTGGCCGTGGTATTCTCATACCATTGGAACCTACCCTGACCAAAAGTCAACCAGAAGATTGGAAAATCCACCTTCACAAAGGCAAGTCTTCATATGGGTTGGGGTATGATCCTACCGCTCCTATGAGACAATTGACACCATGGCTACAAAGTCGCTTTTCCGACCAAGCCTGAACATCTCATGAAGACATTGATATCCCTGGATATTTCTTTAAGGAATCACTTGTCAAAGATCCAGAAAGTTCTTCCAATTGGTATAATTTCTTTGATGATAAAGAGGAATTTTCTGATTACACAGACGCGCGGTTCTCTGACCCAAAAGAACAATTGTCTCGAAAAGAAGTACCCTACTTCAACCCAGTTCCAGCAAATGATCGGGACCATCTCATTGCAAGCCTTGAAAAGGACACTGATCAAGAAAATTCATGGACAGAAACAGAGCCTCAGTCTGAAAATACCTCTGGCACTCCAGAAGGTGTTGTTGAGTTGGAAGCCTCCGAAAATATTATGGAGGAACCACCTTCAAACCTTCCAACAGAAGACCCTGTTCAAAAGATAGACTTGGGAACACCTGATACCGACGTCCTGTATTCATAAGCAAGAATATAAAGGATGATGAGTTACCCGAGTATATCTTTTTTTTTTTCGTGAGTTCGTTGATTGCTTTGCATGGTCTTATGCCGAAATGCCTGGCTTAGATCCCAAAGTAGCAGTCCACAAGCTCAACTTGCAAAAAGAAATCAAGCCTGTCAAACAAGGCCAAAGAAGATTACGTCCCGACGTGATGGACAAAATTGAACAAGAAGTTCAGAAACTCAAAATCGTTGGCTTCATCCGCGAGGAACAACATCCTGAATGGTTAGCTAACATCGTCCCTGTGACAAAGAAAAATGGGCAAATAAGGGTCTGTAACGACTACAGAGATCTGAATAATGCATGCCCTAAAGATGAATTCCCGCTCCCCATACATGAGGTGATGATTGACAGCACCTATGGGTTCGAGCGAATGACATTAATGGATGGATTTTCTGGCTACAACCAGATAAAGATGCATCCTGAAGACGAAAGGCATACATCATTTCGGACTCCATTTGGCGGTATTGCTACACTGTCATTCCATTTGTCTGAAAAATACAGGTGCAACATATCAGAGGGCTATAATGAAAATATTCCAAGATACGCAGCACAAGACGGTCGAATGCTATATTGACGACCTCGCCATCAAAAGCTGAAGAAAAGAAGTCCATCTCGACGATCTTCGAGAAGTCTTCCTCCAACTTCGCAAACACAAATTGCGGATGAATCCACTAAAATGCTTTTTCGGTGTATCATCGGGTAAGTTTCTCGGATTCATAGTACGGAAAGCTGGAATAGAACTTGACCCCACTAAAGTCAAGGCTATCCTGGAAATGCCATCTCCCAGAACCCTAAGAGAATTAAAAGGGCTTCACGGAAGGTTGGCATACATCCGGCGGTTCATCTCCAATCTGTCAGGAAAGTGCTGTCCATTCTCTCGCTTGATGAAGAAACGCGTAGACTTTGTCTGAGATGTTGAATGTGAAAATGCATTTCAAGAAATCGAAGCATACCTCACCAAACCTCCAGTGCTGGTTGCCCCCACAACTCGAAAACCATTTATCTTGTACACAAGAGCTCTCGACCACTCTTTGGGTGCTCTGCTCACACAAGAAAACAGCGATGGAAAAGAAGCTGCTCTATATTACCTTAGCCGCATGTTGGTAGGTGCAGAGAATTGCTACTCCCCAGTCGAAAAAGAATGCCTTGCAGTGATGTTCGATGTATAAAAGCTGCGTCACTACCTGCTGTCTAATACAGTCTACCTGATTTCGATGATCAACCTCTTAAAGGTCCTTGTCACAAAAGAAGGTTCTCTCGATGCCCGACTGGCAAAATGGTTCATCCTTTTATGACAGTTTGATATTAGGTATGTACTACAAAAAGCAATCAAAGGCCAAGCTCTAGCAAACTTCCTCGCAGAGCATCCATTGCCTAAAGATTCTCCACTCATGGATGATCTCCCAGACGAATTTGTCTACAACGTGGAAACTTCCTTATCAAATGTTTCCTGGGACATGTACTTTGATGGTGCAACCTGGACCAATGAAAAAGGAAAGCAAATATCGGGAATTAGCATCTTCTTTGTCAGCCCTGACAAATACATGATTCTACATACCTTCTCGCTATTAGAACCATGTTCAAACAATGCAGCTGAGTACCAAGCCCTGATTGTAGAATTGGAGCTCGCCCTCAAATCCGGCATCACCATGCTGGAAGCTTTTGGAGACTCTCAACTGATCGTCAACTAGATGAATAAGAAATTTGAAGCCAGGAAGCCTGATTTGCCGCCTTACTACAATAAGGCACTGTCGCTTCGACAAAAATTCAACATCTGTCACATCACCCACATCCTCAGAGGTGAAAACATCCGTGCGGATGCCCTGGCCAGACTGCCGCATCATGGCAATCCAAGAAGGGGAAAATATGCAAATCACAGTGTGTCAAAGAAGGATTCTCCCTCCTCTTAACACACACCAAGCAGTTGTTGAATGCCATCAAGTGGTTGGAAGTCGGATGTCCATCCTCAAACCTCCGATCGGCGACTGGAGAGATCCGTTCATTGATTACATCATGTTCGGAGTCTTACCTGAAGATCCAAAAGATAGGGTAAGTATCCAAAGACGAGCCCCGAACTTTCATTTGGATATACCTTCAAAAGCACTTTACAGAAAATCCTTCAATGGAATACTTCTACGCTGCTTGTCACAACAAGAGGCCGAAGAGACTCTCAAAGAAGTACATGCTGGTCTTTGTGGAGCCCATCAGGATGGTCCTAAGCTCTACAACCAGATAAAAAGACTAGATTATTATTGGCCTACCATGGTAGCTGATGCAATGCAATTTGCCAAGCGATGCCAAAAATGCCAAATTCATGGAGATTATATCCACATGCCTCCAGAATGGCTACATCCAACAACAATCTCATGGCCTTTCGAAGCCTGGGGTATGGACATCATAGGTCCTATCTCTCCTCCATCAAGCAAAGGTCATCGCTTCATCTTTGCCGCTACGGATTATTTCTCCAAGTAGTCGGAAGCATTTGCGCTCAACGAAATGAAGACTTCATCAGTCCTTCAGTTCTTGCGCACCAACATTATTTGTCGCTTCGGCATACCTAAAAGATTTGTCCATGATAACGGACGACAATTCCGGGATCACAGATTCTACAGGTTCTGCGACAAGTACAAAATCCAAAGTTGTCCTTCGACTCCATATAATCCAGCAGCGAACGGACTAGCAGAAGCCTTCAACAAGACACTCTGCAAAATTCTCAAGAAAATGGTCTCTAGTCACAAAAGAGACTGGGGCGACAAACTACCAGAAGCTTTGTAGGCCTATCGAGCTACCGTTCGAGGACCAACCCATAGCACACCATTCTCCTTGGTCTATGGATGCGAAGCTGTTGTCCCTTTGGAAGTACAAATTCCTTCCTTAAGGGTATCTTTGCAAAATGACATGACGCAAGAAAGCAATGTCAAATTGAGACTCCAAAAGCTAAATAATCTCGATGAAAAACAACTCGAAACTCTACAAAGCATTGAGTTGTACCAAGGACGCATGGCAGGATCTTTCGACAAGAAGGTCAGGCAACACGCCTACAAAAAGGGTGACTTGGTTCTTGCAGTAAAAAGACCAATAGTCTTTGCCCACAATTCCAAAGGCAAATTTGAACCAAAATGGGAGGCACCCTTCGTCATTGACAAGGTCTTCTCCAACGGTGCATACGCTCTTCTAAACATGGAAGGAGACAGATGTACGCTGCCCATCAACGGTAAGTTCTTGAAGCGGTACTACCCTTGAAGACTTCCACAAACGGGTTAGAGCGATATCTACACGGCCAAAGCCTATTTCCAAGGTACTTGCTCGTCAAACCCACCCCTTTTGAAATTTTCATCTTTATGTTGAAGTTTCCAAAAAAAATCTCTCAAAATAATGCTTACTTTCATCGTTTCATTGTTAAAAAAAAAAATCAAAATCCAAAAATCCAAGTTTAGGAGCCTCTTCCCATACTTGAACAAAATTTTCGATCCTTGAACCCAAAAATTCATGGTTTGAAACAAAAACTAGGACTCATGAACTTTCATCCTAGTTCGCCCCAACTTTTACAACCAAAATGGTTTTAAGTCAAAATTTATGACCCTCGTGTCTTTAAACAAAAAAATGGTTTTTTAGAAACCGCGGGGAAGCGACACTTAGTCGATACTCGTAAAACCCAAAAGCCGGAAGGATGCGAACCCCATTCGATACTTTCAAAACCCAAAAAACCGGAAGGATGCGAACCCCATTCGATACTTCCAAAACCCCAAAATCGGAAGAATGCGAACCCCATTCGATACTTCCACAACCCAAAAATCGCAAGGAAGCGAACCCCATTCGATACTTGTAAAACCTCAAAATTTCAAAATCATGGAGACGCAATATTCCAGTTGCTATCCACAACCCAAATTTCAAATGGTTCGAGAAAACCTCAAATTTCGAAAATCGCAGAGAAACGACATCAAGTCAGTACCCGTAAAACCAAAAGTCTTGGGAAAGGTAGGGAAGCGACGCTTAGTCGATACTTGCATCCCAATTCGCGAGGAAGAGACATTCCATCGATACTCGCAAAACCCAGCCCGCGACGAAGTGACATTCCATCAATACTCGCAAACCGAATGAGCAAGGAAGCGACATTCCATCGATACTTGCAAGACCATTCAGCGGGGAGGTGACATTTAGTCGATACCTGCATTTTGATAACCAAATCCGGCTATAAACGCCAAAACTCGGCTATAAATGCCAAAATCCGGCTATAAACGCTAAAAGTCGGCTATAAACGCCAAAATCGGCTTTGATGCCAACAAAACAAAAACTTGGTTTTCAAAAATCTGGCTTCCATGCCAAAATAAAACAAAATTCGGCTCCTATGCCATTCCAAAAATCGGCTTTCATGCCATCTTAAAATTCGGCTCCTATGCCATTCAAAAAAAAATCGGCTTTCATGCCATCTTAAAATTCGGCTCCTATGCCATTCCAAAAATCAGCTTTCACGCCATCCAAAAACTTTGGCTCTCATGCCAGAAACAAAAAAAACTTTGGCTTTCATGCAATCCAAAAACTTTGGCTCTCATGCCACAAAAAAAAAAAAAATTTAGCTCTCATGCCACAAACAAATTTGGCTTCCATGCCACAAAATGAAATTCGGCTTCTATGCCATTCCAAAATTCGGCTTTCATGCCATCTCAAAAATTTTGGCTCTAATTCCATTTCAAAATTTTTGGCTCTCATGCCGTAAAAGAAATTTTGGCTCTTACGTCACAAAATTAGGCTTCCATGCCGTTCTAAAATTTGATTCTCAAATCATCAAAAAAAAAAAATTCATCAAGCTTTTTGCCTCAAAAATTGGCTTTCATGCCCAAAACAACCCATTGACAAAAGATTTTCATAAAATGTCAACCTTTTGAACAAACATTCCCATCAGCTTTTACTGAAATGTGTTTTCATCAAAAAATGATTTAAGTGAAAAGAAGGGGATACAAAATATAGTACCAAAATTGTTTATACATAGAGGTACCAAAAAAAAAACACAGAGAAGAAGAAAAGAGTTTGTTACAACTCAGGAGCTCAATCCAACATAGTCATCAACCAAAGGTTCAACTCCTCAAGCAGACCCTTGGCCTTAGCTTCCAAAGTTTTCAGGCCACGCTTCTTCAGAATGTTCCCATAAAACACGGCCGATTGCCGTGACCCATCTGCAGCACGATGAAGTTCTTCCCAGAGGACTTGCCACTGCTCATGCTCCTAAGTATTCCTCTAGACATTACCTTCAGCTTCCTCAACCTGGCGGATGAGAGTCCCCCTCCTTGTCACGAGCCTCCACAATGGCGGTCCATTTGGCAGCAGCTTCTTCCTCCAAAAGCTCAAGACGCTGTCTAACCTCGACAACCTCCTTATCAAGGCGGTCCAAGTCTTGCTTCAGCCCCATGATGGATAACTCGGTAACATTCTTCTCCCAAACAATCTGAGTCTTCGTGACCTCAGTCAGCTCAGCTTTGACTTTGCTGGATGGTTTTATAAACATCTCATCAAAGAAGTCACCATCTGGGAAACTCTTGGTCTCAGTCCATCTGTTCCCTAAGGCGATGATTTCCTCAACAAAGTCTTTGGCGCTTGCGATGTCCAGACCGACTTTTTTGCCATCTGCAAGGATGTCCTGCACATGCTTGATCATGCCAAGACCAGCTTCCAAATGACTTGAAGAGAAAGCCCATGAGCTCAAGACAGTCTTCAACACCTTCCTTGCATACTGAAGGTGCGGTGCAAATGAGTATTCGCCATGCTCTGGTGCCCGACTGCCATGTCATGCTCCATTGGAAGAGTAATCAATAAACTATTTCCAACTGAAGAAGCTGACTCATTGAAGGAAGGAGAAGCCCCTACTCCTGGATTAGCAGCAGGTATCCCCTGTTGTGGCTCTGAGGAAGACGGAGGAACCTCTCCTGTTGCTCCACAATCTGCCGAGGAAAGGACAAAAGGTATGAATATAATCTTGTCAAAAAAAATAATATATCAAGATTAGTATTGCCAAATACCTACTTCGACGACCGGCGGAGTACTCTCTGCCTCTCTGAGCTCATCCGAAGCATCGTCAAAGGTTGCGTCCATGGATGGCTCAAAATCGTCAGAATCCTCTAGCAAGTCAAGAAAACAAAAGCTACATATTAGCAAATGACAGCACAAACAAAAAGAAAAAAGAAGCCAAAGCAATCATACCAAGTGAAGGTTCTGGAACCACTCTAGAGTCCCTGGGCTCTTCCTCAGATGCCACGACTGGATCCGTCGTTGCCTTATTGGCAGGAACCTCAGGCATCACCAGGTCATCATCATCTGCTAAAAGAAAGAAAGCAGCGGATCAAAACAAAAAATCTCTTACAAGAGAAAAGAAGAAACAAAAAAAAGAAAGGGGATCATACCGGCTGTCTCTTCTTCTTTACTCCTTTTCTCCGGAGGCTCGTCGGCATCCTTAGACACCTCCTCAACAATGGTGAGAGAAACTTCAATATCAGAAGGACTATCGTGCCATTTCATGTTACGACACTGTCCTCTCTTCCTCTTACTTCGGCGGTGATGGACCCGAAAGAGGGGGAATCTTCCGTCCTCTCCCTCCGCACCCCGGGGGCTGACCTGGGTCTCGGCTGAGGAGGGAAGATCTCGGGCATCAACATTTTTGTACGGGTATGTCAGATTTACTTTCTACTTGAATTTGGAATGGTGATAATCCGGAGATTCACCTTCACAAGTGGAAAGGAAATCAATCCTTTTTTCTAACTTTTCAAATTGCATTAATATTAAGAAAAGAGACAAGTTTGTTTTTTTAGAATGCCGTAGGAGGCGTTTTTGTTTGTTTGCCGTGAAAGGGGATTTTACAAAACTCATCAAATATGAAAGACAAGAATTGTGATTTCTTTTTGTCTCTTTAGGAAATACAAACTACAATAGAAAAGTAAGAAAAGGGATCTAACTTCTCAGGAGATTGTGGGGAAACGTTGAGATCGACGGTCGTAAGTCATGTATGGGCTTCGCCATCGTCCTTCAAATGAGAACATGTGATGCTTTGATTCTTTGGCTTGGCTCCTAACCTCGGTTTTTTAAAGGACAAGGACAAAGAGAAGGTCCTATATCCAATGAAAAACCGAGTAAACGGGCAGAAAAGCCGCATTTAGGCCATGTTGGAGAAGGAGGAGACCTTGGGGGGGTGGCCCCCCAAGGGACGTTGATCACCTTGTGGTGCTTCCGGGAGCAAAGTAGTAGGACTTCGTCTCTCTCTCTTGGATTTTCTGGTTTTTCACAGCTTTCACTTGGGATCTCTTTTCATCCTTCTTTTTTCTTGGAATGGACCTCCTTTTATAGGCTTTTGGTAGCCATGAGGTGTTTATTGGCATTGATGGCCATGATGAAAGAATTGATGAGGAGTTACAAGTTGATTTTGTAACTCCTTTTTCAAGGCTTGTGATTGGCCGATGAAGGTAGTGGGCTTTTAATCACCTTTATGCTTCATGATGATGGGAGTTTCATGGGTTTAATGCCATGATTGCTTGGATTTGTAACTCCCAAATACTTGAATCTAATTGGGCCGTCCAAAATAATGAGTTAATGACCGCATTAAGTTGTCATAAACGGGTCAATTAACGTCATTAAATGGTCGCCAAGGCATGTGAAGAGTCGCAGGCCGCGCTGCGCCTTTTGAGATTCTTCTTGCGATCATCACAGGTGGATCCACGCATTGTTTGATGTCGGATTGCGATGCAATTTTATACATTGACTGATGTTGGCGGGCCGGTGACATCTGTCTTGTCGATTTCATGATCGGTCGGACAGAAAGTGCACTTTCTTGGTCAGCCGGTTGGCGATCTTGAGGCGATCAGTGATGATTTCATGCTTTTGACGGCGGATCCGAGATGTCGACGAAGATCAGTCGTTTTCAAGCATCAAACATTGCATTTTCCGAAAATCACAGAGGCCGGAACACCCGAAACACTAAAAGAATCGGAAAACAGACGATTTGGTGCAAAATCTGGCGACCCGGATTTGCAGGGTCGCCGGGCGACCATGCACCCAGGGTCGCCCAGCGACCATAGGGCTTTGGCCGGTTTGGTCGCCGAGCTTCGTTTTCGGCCGTTTTTTCGTCTTTTTCGTTCCTTTTTTCTTCTGTATTTTTCTTGAAATTTTTCCTCAATTATTGACTTCATTTTCTTGGAAAAAACTTGACGAGAACCCGCACGAAATCGGAGAACAAAGTTTCCCATTTTTCAGGAAAGTCGAAGACTTTGTAGCCGATTTTCCGTCAAGAGTCGAAACTAGGTCAAACGATGTCGGAATGACCTGAAAATTGAGGTGAAGCTTCTTGAGCAATGGATAGGACCAACCATGGGCTTTTATTTGAGTTTTCAAGCCGTTTGGGGTCCCATCGATGCTTCACTTGATTTTGCTGCGGGAAAAATACCGAGCTTTGATATGTGGTCAAACGATGTCCGATTGACCTGAAATTTGACAGGGAGCCTATTGGAGTCATTTTGAGACGTTCCAATGCTCCGTTTTGGATGTCATGGTCCCGGGTTGCTCCGCCGCCGCTAGGCTTGATTTTCTCTCGGAGCATCGAAACCTGGTCAAACTTTGTCGGAATGACCTGAAATTCGACGTGCAGCCTTTTGGAAGCATGTTGAGGCCACTCATGTATTTTGTTTGATGAGTGATGGCTTCGATGGTTCCCGCTGCCGGGAGGCTTGATTTTGCTGCTCGAGCATTGATGGAGGGTCAAACGTTGTCGGTTTGACTTGAAATTTGGAGTCTTATGGAGACATTCTGGAGTCATCCGTAGGCTCTGATCAAAGTTTTGGCGTCTTTGACGATGTCGCAGCCGGGAGCGCTTGTTTAGTTGTCGGAGCAGTGAAGTTAGGCCAAACGCTATCGGAATGGCCCGAAACCTCAGGTGTACCCCTCTTTTAGCTGTCTTGAAGGATCTCTCAGTTTCTGTCTGATTCTGATAAAATTTGATGCTTGAAGTAGCCTTGCCTATTTTTAGCAGGATGCGGCTTCACGAGGTTTCTTGATGTTGAGGAGACATAGTGACTTTTTTGGTGTCAACAAATGCCCCCTCGAGGTACAGCGACGAGTAGCTTTTTGGAGTCGATGTGCCTTGAAGAAAAACTTGGAGGAGAGATTCCAACTTGACCAAGAGTCTTGAGCATTTTTTTTTTAATAGCCTTTTGAGTTTCCGGGGGAATTTTATGGTAGTGAGAGGGATCACACACCATCTCAAGGCAAAGTTTTGAAAATGACATGGGGTATTTGGATTTTGGATTTTGGATTTTGGTTTTTGACCTTGTGACCTAACAAGCTGTATGTGGCAAGTTAGGGGGTCAGGGTTTGATTTTGATTTTGACCTTGTGACCCAACAAGCTGTATGTGGCATGTTGGGGGGTCAGATTTGGTTTGTTGGTTTTGGTTTGGTTTGGATTTTGATTTTGGTTTTGGTCTTGTGACCTAACAAGCTGTATGTGGCGAGCTAGGGGACCGGAATTTGGTTTTGTGAAATGTCAATTTCAAGATTTTGGCTCAATTTGATTCATGAGGTTGGATGGTTTGGTTTTTGGAAACTCATGAGAGTTTCTTTTCTTTTTTTTTGAATGGTCCCATCAACTCAAAAGAGGCATAGGACTTTTTTTTACTCTTTTCTTTTTTTGCTCTTGGTAAGAGGAATACTTTGACTAAAAGCCAATTTTAGTGCCTAGGTGGTCAAACCTGGCTCATATGGGCTAACCCATGGGACCTTAGGCTTTGGAGATGGCCTAGATCTCATATGGTGTAATATTTGTAAAGAATATCTAAAAATATCTCTTTTGTGTAGAGAATATCTAAAAATATCTTTACTTGGAGAGAATTTCTCAAGTTTTCTTTTTGTGGAAAGATTCTCTCAAAATATCTTTCTTTTTGGGAAAGTAGCTAAATTTTAGCACTTACCTCCTTTCTTTCTCCTTGTTTCCTCTTTTGGCTTGCTCTCTTCTATAAAAGCAAGAGGGTTGGTGCTTTTGCTCCATTGCTTTCTTTTTGCAAGAAATCTTCAAGAGTGCTCTCCAAGATAAGAAGTGCTTTTCTCTTCTTCAAGGACTCCAAGCTTTTCTTCTTCTTCTCCATCAATGGCTTCAAGTAAGTTTTCTTCCTCGTCAAGAATCTCCATTGTAGAAGTAGCTTCTTTATTTTTTCCTTTTCTTCTTCTTTTTCTTTTCTTTTCTTTCTTCTTTTTCTTCTTTTTTTCTTCTTCTTTTTTTTTTCATGCACGTTTTCCTTCTCTTTTTTTTTTTTTCGTGCTTCTCTTTTTTTTTTCTTTCTTTTTTTTTCTCTTTCCACGGTTTTCTCTTTTTTCTTTTTTTTAACCATGTATTTCTGTTTTTTTTTTTCAGCGTTTTTCTCTTCTTTTCTTCTTTTTTTTTCCTTGTTTGCTCACTATGATAATGAGGCTATGCAATTTCAATATGTATGCATTTTTTTTTTGTTTGATGCATCAAAATAGAAGGCTAGAGTCTCTAGGTCAAGCCAACATGATTTTTGACTTGGACAAAGTTTGATTGGTTTTGACCAAATTGGGTTGGAATTGGTCAAACTTTGGTCAAGGTTTTCCTAGCATCTAATGTATGATGATATTTTTTGATGCATGAGTTTTGGTAAATAGATTTGGAAGTATGATGATGCATACCTGAAAATCTTTTGCAAGTATCGGGATTTTGAGCTCGCAGCGATGTTGAGCTCTTTCTCGGTCTTGCTGGATTTTGAGGAAGTTTTGCAATTTTTGGATTCTGAAGCTTGCAGCAATGTTGAGCTCTTTTCCAGATTTTGTGGAGGTTTGATGAGATTGGCTTGTTCTCACAGCGATGTTGATTCAAGCCTTCTTTGAGAATTCTCCACTGACTATGAGCTCGCGGTGATGTTGAGCTCATCTTCAGGCTTCCTGTCTTTTTTGGAGTATTTTCCTTTTCGTTGGAATTGCCCCGGAACCATGTCAAAATTTTGCTAGAATTTTGCAGCAGAATTCTGTCATTTTGATGTTGATTGATATTTTCTCTTCCATCTTTTGCAAGTAGTTCTTCTAGAACGAACAAGGGTAAAGGTCCTGTTACTGACGCACCTCGTCGGTCTGCTAGATCTTCCAATGCGGCCGTTCAGCAGGCTTGGGAGAAGGAGGGGACTCTCATTCGCCAGGTTAAGGAAGCTGAAGATAATGTCCGGAGGAAGACTCAGGAGCATGAGCAGTGGCAGGTCCTCTGGGAAGAACTTCCTCGTGCTGCAGATGGATCGCGACATTCGGCCGCGTTTTATGGGGACATTTTGAAGAAGAGTGGCCTAAAAACTTTGGAAGTTAAGGCCATGAGTCTGCTTGAGGAGTTGAACCTTTGGTTGAAGACCATGTCGGATTGAGCTCCTGAGTTGTAACAGGCTCTTTTTTTCTTCCTTTTTTTGGTACCTCCATGTATAAACAATTTTGGTACTATATTTTGTATCCCCTTCCTTTCACTTAAATCATTTTTTGATGAAAACAATTTTGAGCAAAAGTTTGATGGGAATGTTTGTTTAAGAATTTGATCAAATGGTTGTTATTTTATGAAAATCTTTTGTCAAAGGGTTGTTTTGGGCATGAAAGCCAATTTTGTGGCGAAAAGCCTGATTTTTTGATGGTTTGAAAACTGAAATTTTGGATGGCATGAAAGCCTAATTTTGTGGCATAAGAGCCAAATTTGTTTGTGGCATGGGAGCCAAAATTTTGAGATGGCATTGGAGCCAAAGTTTTTTGGATGGCGTCAAAGCCGAATTTTGAAATGGAATAGAAGCCAAATTTTGAGATAGCATGAGAGCCAAAAATTTTGTTTGTGGCATGAGATATGATTTTGAGATGGCATGAAAGCCGATTTTGGCGTTTATAGCCAAAAAAATTTTTTTTTTGCATTTATAGCCGGATTTTGGCGTTTATAGCCGGATTTTGGCGTTTATAGCCGAGTTTTTTGAAAACCAAGTTTTGTTTTATTGGCATGAAAGCCGATTTTGGCGTTTATAGCCGAAAAATTTTTGTTTTTGCATTTATAGCCGAATTTTGGCATTTATAGCAGGATTTTGGCGTTTATAGCCGAGTTTTGGTTTTCAAAATGCAGGTATCGACTAAATGTCGCCTCCCCGCTGAATGGTCTTGCAAGTATCGATGGAATGTCGCTTCCTTGCTCATTCGGTTTCGCGAGTATTAATGGAATGTCACTTCCTCGCGGGTTAGGTTTTGCGAGTATCGATGGAATGTCGCTTCCTCGCGAATTGGGGTGCAAATATCGACTAAACGTCACTTCCCTGCTTTTCCCAAAACTTTTGGTTTTGCGGGTACTGACTTGATGTCGTTTCTCCGTAATTTTTGAAATTTGAGGTTTTCTCGAACCATTTGAAATTTGGGTTGTGGATAGCAACTGGTATGTTGCATCTCCACGATTTTTGAAATTTGGGTTATGGATATCAACTGGTTTGTTGTTTCTCCACGATTTTTTGAAATTTGGGTTGTGGATATCAACTGGTTTGTTGCTTCTCCATGATTTTTGATATTTGGGTTGTGGATATCAACTGGTTTGTTGCTTCTCCATGATTTTTGAAATTTGGGTTGTGGATATCAACTGGTTTGTTGCTTCTCCACGATTTTTGAAATTTGTAAGTATCGAATGGGGTTCGCTTCCTTGCGATTTTTGGGTTTTGGAAGTATCGAATGGGGTTCGCATCCTTCCGGTTTTTTTGGGTTTTGCGAGTATCGACTGAATGTCGCTTTCCCGCGGTTTCTAAAAACCAAAATATTTGTTTAAAGACACGAAGGTCATAAATTTTGACTTAAAACCATTTTGGTTGTAAAAACCGAGGCGGTCTAGGGTGAAAATTCCTAAGTCCCGATTTTTGTTTCAAACCATGAATTTTGGGTTCAAGGATCGAAAATTTTGGTCAAGTCTGGGAAGAGGCTCCTAAACTTGGATTGATTTTTCTTTTGAACAATGAAACGATGAAAGTAAGCATTGTTTTGAGAGATTGTTTTTTTTTGGAAACTTTAACATAAAGATGAAAATTTCAAAAGGGGTGGGTTTGACGAGCAAGTACCTTGGAAATACACTTTAGCCGTGTAGATATTGCTCTGACCCGTTTGAGGAAGTCTTCAAGGGTAGTACCACTTCAAGAACTTGCCGTTGATGGGAAGCATACATCAGTCTCCTTCCATGTTTAGAAGAGCGTATGCACCGTTGGAGAAGACTTTGTCGATGACGAAGGGTCCCTCCCATTTTGGTTCAAATTTGCCTTTGGATTTGTGGGCAAAGAGTATGGGTCTTTTTACTACAAGAACCAAGTCACCCTTTTTGTAGGCGCGTTGCCTGACCTTTTTGTCGAAAGATCCTGCCATGCGTGCTTGGTACAACTCAATGCTTTGTAGAGCTTCGAGTCGTCTTTCATCGAGATTATCCAGCTCTTGGAGTCTCAATTTGACATTTCTTTCTTGCGTCATGTCATTTTGTAGAGATACCCTTAAGGAAGGATTTTGTACTTCCAAAGGGACAACAGCTTCGTATCCATGGACCAAGGAGAATGGTGTACTATGGGTTGGTCCTCGAACGGTGGTTCGATAGGTCCACAAAGCTTCTAGTAGTTTGTCGCCCCAGTCTCTTTTGTGACTAGAGACCATTTTCTTGAGAATTTTGCAGAGTATCTTGTTGAAGGCTTCTGCTAGTCCGTTCGCTCCTTGATTATATGGAGTCGAAGGACAACTTTGGATTTTGTACTTGTCGGAGAACCTGTAGAATCTGTGATCCCGAAATTGTGTTCCGTTATCATGGACGAATCTTTTAGGTATGCCGAAGTGACAAATAATGTTGGTGCGCAAGAACTGAAGGATTGATGAAGTCTTCATTTCGCTGAGCGTAAATGCTTCTGACCACTTGGAGAAATAATCCGTAGCGGCGAAGATGAAGCGATGACCTTTGCTTGATGGGGGAGAAATAGGACCTATGATATCCATACCCCAGGCTTCGAAAGGCCACGAGATTGCTGTTGGATGCAGCCATTCTGGAGGCATGTGGACATAATCTCCGTGAATCTGGCATTTTTGGCAACGCTTGGCAAATTGCATTGCATAAGCTACCATGGTAAGCCAAGCCTTTTCATCTGGTTGTAAAGCTTAGGGCCAGCCTGATGGGCTCCACAAAGACCTGCATGCACTTCTTGGAGAGTTTCCTCAGCCTCTTGTTGTGACAAGCAGCGTAGGAGTACTCCGTTGAAGGATTTTCTGTAAAGTGCTTTTGAAGGTATATCCAAATGAAAGTTTGGGGCTCGTTTTTGGATGCTTACCCGCTCTTTTGGATCTTCAAGTAGGATTCCGAACATGATGTAATCAATGAACGGATCTCTCCAGTCGCCGATCGGAGGTTTGAGGATGGACATCCGACTTCCAACCACTTGGTGGCATTTAGCAACTGCTTGGTGTGTGTTGAGAGGAGGGAGAATCCTTCTTTGACACACTGTGACTTGCATGTTTTCCCCTTCTTGGATTGCCATGGATGCGACAAGTCCAGCTAGGGCATCTGCACGGATGTTTTCACCTCTGAGGATATAGGTGATGTGACAGATGTTGATTTTTTGTCGAAGCAAGTGCGCATGCGCCTTATTGTAGTAAGGTAGCAAATCAGGCTTCCTGAGTTCATATTTTTTATTCATCTGGTTGACGACCAGTTGAGAGTCCCCAAACGCTTCCAGTATGGTGATGCCGGATTCGAGGGCGAGTTCCAATCCTACAATCAGGGCTTGGTACTCAGCTGCATTGTTTGAACATAGTTCTAGTAGCGAGAAGGCGTGTGGAATCATGTATTTGTCGGGATTGACAAAGAGGATACCGATTCCCGATATTTGCTTTCCTTTTTCATTTGTCCTGGTTGCACCGTCAAAGTACATGTCCCAGGAAGCGTTTGACAAGGAAGTTTCCACATTGTAGACAAATTCGTCTGGGAGATCATCCCTGAGTGGAGACTCTTTAGGCAATGGATGCTCTGCGAGGAAGCTGCTAGAGCTTGGCCTTTGATTGCTTTTTGTGGTACATACCTAATATCAAACTGTGATAGAAGGATGGACCATTTTGCCAGTCGGGCATTGAGAGAACCTGCTTTTGTGACAAGGACCTTTAGGAGGTTGATCCTCGAAATCAGGTAGACTGTGTTCGACAGCAGATAGTGACGCAGCTTTTGTACAGCGAACATTACTGCAAGACATTCTTTTTCGACTGGGGAGTAGCGATGCTGTGCACCTACCATCATGCGGCTAAGGTAATATAGAGCAGCTTCTTTTCCGTCGTCATTTTCTTGTGCGAGCAGAGCACCCAAAGAGTGGTCAAGAGCTCTTGTGTACAAGATAAATGGTTTTTCAGTTGCGGGGGCAGCCAGCACTGAAGGTTTGATGAGGTATGCCTTGATGTCTTGAAATGCACTTTCAAATTCAGCATCCCAGACAAAGTCCACGCCTTTCTTCTTCTGGCGAGAGAATGGACGGCATTTCCCTGATAGATTGGAGATGAACCGTCGAATGTAGGGCAGCCTTCCCTGAAGCTCTTTTAATTCTCTTAGGGTTCTGGGAGATGGCATTTCCAGGATAGCCTTGACTTTAGTGGGGTCAAGTTCTATTCCAGCTTTCCGTACTATGAATCCGAGAAACTTACCCGATGAGACACCGAAGAAGCACTTTAGTGGATTCATCCGCAATTTGTGTTTGCGAAGTCGGAGGAAGACTTCTCGAAGATCATCGAGATGGTCTTCTTTTCTTCTGCTTTTGATGGCGAGGTCGTCAACATAGCATTCGACCGTCTTGTGCTGCATATCTTGGAATATTTTCATCATAGCCGTCTGATATGTTGCACCTGCATTTTTCAGACCAAACGGGATAACAGTGTAGCAATACACGCCGAATGGTGTCCGAAATGATGTATGCCTTTCATCTTCAGGATGCATCTTTATCTGATTGTAGCCAGAGAATCCATCCATGAATGTCATTCGCTCAAACCCATAGGTGTTGTCAATCATCACTTCTGGTATGGGGAGCGGGAATTCATCCTTAGGACATGCACTATTCAGGTCTCTGTAGTCAATACAGACCCTTATCTACCCATTTTTCTTTGTCACGGGGATGATGTTGGCCAACCATTCAGGATGCTGTTCCTCGCGGATGAAGCCAACGTTTTTGAGTTTATGAACTTCTTGTTCAATTTTGTCCATCACGTCGGGACGGAATCTCCTTTGGCCCTGTTTGATAGGCTTGATTTCTTTTTGCAAGTTGAGCTTGTGGACTGCTACTTTAGGATCCAAGCCAGGCATTTCGGCATAAGACCATGCAAAGCAATCAACGAACTCACGAAGAAAAGAGATATACTCGGGTAACTCATCATCCTTTATATTCCTGCTTATGAATACAGGACGTGGGTTATCAAGTGTTCCCAAGTCTATCTTTTGAACAGGGTCTTCTGTTGGAAGGTTTGAAGGTGGTTCCTCCACAATGTTTTCGAAGGCTTCCATCTCAACAAGACCTTCTGGAGTGCCAGAGGCATTTTCAGACTGAGGCTCTGTTTCTGTCCATGAATCTTCTTGATCAGTATCCTTCTCAAGGCTATCATTCTCAAGGCTTGCAATGAGATGGTCCCAATCATTTGCTGGAATTGGGTTGAAGTAGGGTACTTCTTTTGGAGACGATGATTCTTCTGGGATAGAGAACCGCTCGTCTGTGTCATCGGGCAATTCCTCTTTATTATCAGAGAAATTATACCAATTGGAGGAGCTTTCAGGATTTTTAACGAGTAACTCCTCAAAGAGATATCCAGGGATATCGATGTCTTCATGAGATGTTGAGGCTTGGTCGGTAAAGCAACTTTGCAGCCATGGTGTCAACTGTCTCATAGGAGCGGTAGGGTCATACCCCAACCAATATGAAGACTTGCCTTTTTTAAGGTGGATTTTCCAATCTTCTGGTTGACTTTTGGTCAGGGTGGGTTCCAATGGTGTAAGAATACCACGGGCACTTCCCAAACCAGTCGGATTTTGAGCGTCGTAGCCCATTTTCTTCATGATAGCTTGTGCCATTTGACTATACAGGGATAGCTGAAGCATACCTTCGTTTTGGAAAGGTTCAAGCAGAGAGTTCAGTGGAGATGCTCCTGATCTGTGGAAGTAAATCACTTTTTCTTCTGACGAAGTAGTCGGAATAATAAAGGAAGCAGACGTAGGGTCTTCTATGTCTGCAAGTGTCTCCAATGGAGTGAGAGCGGGCTGATCTTGCTGAGTATCAGCTTGGGTTGATGCTGTGTCATCTTCTGACTCTGACTCTGAGTCTGTGTCATGCATAATAGACACAAAGGAGACAGTGAACTTGCCCCCAGCCTTTTGTTTTGTCTTCTTTGCTTTGCTAGTGATTACCAAAGGCTTTGAAGATTTGAAGGAGACGACGAATGGAGCTTGACTGCTTACTTCGAGTTTGGTGGAGGGTTTGTTTACCTCCGATGATTGCTGGGGAGCCTTGCATTTATCTTTCTGGAGACTGTCGACAAAGGGAATTGTTTTTTTCTCCTGTTCTTCTTTTCCATCTTTATGCATTTGAGCATCTGCAAAATAGACATCTCTTCCTTTAAAGGGCTTTTTGTCTGCAAATACTCGATGTATCAAGCCATCGTCGCCAACGAACTTGATGCACTGATGTAGAGTTGAAGGGACGACACCATTCTCATGTATCCAGGGGCGTCCAAGGAGTATTTTGTAGCATGAAGGGGTCCTTATTGCATACACAGTGACTTCAGAAATAAGATCACCGATTTGCAATTTGAACCTGATTTTGCCGATAGGCCTTTGAGCGCTGCCGTCATATCCGAAGATGGATACGGACGTGTGACTCAGTTTGCTAGGTGGGATGCCCAGCTCTTCGAGTGCCGAAGTAGAAATGAGGTTGAGTATAGAACCTGGATCGATCTAAACTCTATGTACTGGCATTTCTTTGTCGTACCCTGTAAAGTACAAGGGTCGGTTGTGCTTTGTTTCGCCTAGGAGGAGGTCATCCCTGTCGAAGGCAATTGTTGCACTTGCTGCTTTTTGTACCGAAAGGCATTCATTGCTTGATCCCTCAGTTTTCTTCTTTTCTCCCTTTGAGGGAGTATTTGATTTTTTGACCCTATAGTCCATTTCAATTTGTAGGACTTGTGGGGCATGTTTGTCGACATCCGCATTCAGCCTTTGTAATTCTGAAATGAGACTATCACGAGTTTGTGGAGACATTCGTAATAAGTCAAGGATGTGCAGACGTGCAGGTATGTGATTGAAGTGCTCAATCAAGTCGTACTTGAAAGCCTCCTTCAGGCCTGCATTTTCATTATTATTGCCACTTGGGGCGCTCACATCTTGCTTTCCCGAAGGATTTACATAAGAAGAAGAGGGTTGATTGTAATTTTTGTGGTAATCCCGGCCAGAACGGGTACCTCTACCAACTTCAAGAGCCTCTAGAGAATGGTCTTCTTTTGGATGATCGTTCTCAGGATCAAGAGGTTGATCCTTTGCTAAAGACGTCTCTGTAACAGCATTGGTGTCTTCAGTAATTGTGTTGCACGGAGCAATTTCCGAGAACAAGTCCTGAACAGCAGCCGACAACTTTTCTTTATTAGCCCAGACATCGCCCGTGAGATAGGGTATTTGGGACCAATTGACTGAGTTTTCATTGAAGAAGATTTCATTGGTAGAAGTTTCTTCAAGATGATCAATCGGGAGAGGCTTGAGCTCTGATGTCACAACTTCAGCAGACGAGGGCTGAGAGGATGTTATCTCAGTGGAAGTCACCTGAGAGGATGTAGCTCCGGAAGATACGCTACCGGTTGGGGAGTACGTGTTTTCGGAAGCTTCAAAGGCATTGTCGTCCTGAGTTATTGCATTGCAGGTTATCCTGACAGGAGATGCCCCCAGTGTAGACTGTTGGGAATCGGACTCATCCTCAGATGTAGGAGGATCATCGATCCAACTGTTTTCTCCATTTTCAGGAGTTGAGGGAGAAAGTTCCCGTTGATTTTCAAGGACTTCCAGTTCTGGATCATGACGAAGATTGATGCGATCCTACTCCAGCTCTATGGCAAGATGTTGCAAGATTCTTGCATATTCCTCAAGATCAGGCATGGGAGCCAAATCTTCTTCGTCATTTGCTCCTTGTGGTTTGCCCATGTTGGGTTCCACTGAAGCATTTGCTGGTGCTGGTTTAACAGCGTTTTCTTGAACAGGATCCTGGTCTTCTTCGTCATCGGACCAAGATCCTTGTGGCTGCAATGGGTTATACCAGATTACTGGCATAAGATGAGACTCGGGAATCCATTCCTCGTCGGAGAGGTATTCTCCTGTTTCAAGGGATTCTTCCCACTCATCTATATCACTGGCAGTATCATTGGACTCGTATCCATTCATGGAGAATCCAACTACCGAGTTGCAAGAGTATAATGCCCCCTGCACATTTTCATTTTTGTATAGAGGTGGCATGAAATCATCAAGAGTGAATTTTCTTACCGCCTTAGAGGTTTTGGGAAGAGATTCTTCCGTCGTCCCTAGTGAAGCAGTGGAAGAAGTTTCTACTTTTCAAGGACTTCTTGTTTTGGTTGAGACTTCTGCTGCTTTTTCAAGGAAGCGTGTCTCTAGCATAGCCCGGTTCTAAATGGAGTTCTCCGGCAGAGTGGAGTACCAATCAAAGGCTGAACCTTTTAGGGTACTTGCAAAGAGGCGAATCTTGAGGGCATCTTGATCCATAATAGCTCCCGTCAGGATCTTGAAATGGATGACATGCTGTCTGCCTGAACCTTTCCCCATATATGTCTGGAGAGTAGGTTGCTTGAATTTTGCAAGGAACGGAACCAAGTCCATCCATAAAGGGTAGGGTGGCTTGATCCCATGTTCCTTCAATGTATCCTCCTCTTTTGCTTTTGCGAGGATATCGTCCACGTCCTTTCTGGTAAGGGCATGAGACTCATTGTTTTCTGCATTACCCTCATCATCTTCATGATTCGGAGGGGTTTCATTGTTAGGTGGTGGACACTGTAGAGTGAGAATCAAATTTTCCATTAGAGTCTCAATTCTCTGATGTCCTTGCTCCAACTGCTGGCTGCGTGCAGTTACATCGTCATGCTGTGGAGGCGGCTCAGAACTTGTAGCCAAGACGTTCATCCCTCGGGATTCGAACGAATAAATTGTCCTAGCGGCTGAGCTGGGGCTTATTCTTCTGAATGAAGAATCTGAGGAGTGGTTACTTCTATGTTCTTGGCTTGGAGGAGTGGAAGACTCTTCCAAATGTGTTCTTGTCCAAGAGACACTGCGAGTCACTGGACGTCTAACACTGATTTTGGTTGCTGACTTCTGGCGTTTTCTAGTTTTGCCAACAATATGAACAGCAACGATTTGGTCGGGTCTTTCTTTTTCGACCCATTTGTTTGAGACGTGGAGAGTAGAGCGATGGGTTCTTTGTTTCTCGAGTCTCTTTTGTCGATATGCAGTGCGGTGACGCTTACGACGAGCAATTTGAGCTTCAGTCAGCTCTGGCTAGGCTCTGGCGATGAAGGATGTAGTCCCTCGTACGCAGCAGCCGAGTTTGTCTTCTTTGAAGCTGGGCAAGGACAGAATCTGGACGCGGTCCTTTGCCTGTCGCAATGAAGACTAGAATTTTGCGAGCTCGGCCCCTGTTGAAATGAAGGGTCGACTCGCAGGAGTGCAGGCTTCAGCATGTTTTTGCATAGGCCTAACAATGCAGGATTTGATTTTGGGCTTGTAGGAGCAAGCCGGCTCATGATGATTTTGTTTATTTTTTGGGTGGAGGGTAGGTTTTTCCTCTTTCATGTAAGAGAGAGGGTAGAACTGATTCTCCTTGAGAGGGGCCAGGTATGCTGGCTTTGCAGATGTTTGGGACCTCCGTTGCTTTGGCGAAGATCTCGGGGACCAAGTTTTGGTGTAAACCTGGTTTCTTGTGGGTTGAGGCTTCGTGGGAACGCCACGAGCTTCAGGCTTCTTGGTGTTCGCCCTTGGTGCCATTTTAGTGACACGTTGCGGGGCGATTTTCTGCTTCTTGGCAGGTACAGTGTCTTCTGCGGGAAGTGGGAATGGCCCCAGGATCCGAAGACGATGGTCCGGGGAGTTGAAGTTGACCCGGTGTTTGGAGAGTTGTCGAGAGAGATGACGCTTCGGCAACTGGCAAGGCTCTTATACTTGTTTTGCTTGTCTTGAGGCATAAGCTGGTACTTGTTCTCATCGAAAGTGATGGTCAAAAGCTGCCATTGTTAGTTTTGGAAAACTTTTGAAACAAGACCAAATCCATTAGTAATCACAAGAATATGGTGATCGTAAATGGAGAACAACTATGGTTTTGTCTTTTCAAATCACTTGAGGGGACATGGCCCAACCCAAGGACGATGAAGAAGGCAAAAAGCCATAGAGGATACAATTGTTCTAAAATGCAAGTATGGTAGGCTCAGAGTGAGCATTCCAGTGACTGCTAGAAGCAATTGTAGACCTTAATTCAAATTACCGAGAAGCAAGGCTCACTCGAGGTAAAATGATATAAGGTTGGAGATACAAATGTGTCGGTCGCGAATACAGTAGACCCAAAAGGGCGTACTAGCACCGCTAGGCACAAATGTTGCAAATCGCATCCTTGGAAAGGACACGAGATGAGATTTTTTTGAAAGGTCAAATTTGGATTCATAAAGGAGAGCAAATGGTGTTCCAATCCGAACAAAGGCTCAACATTTTTGCGAGCGCTAAATTCAGAAGGGAAGGAACCAGAATTTCTCGGATGTGAATCCAGTAATAACAGAAGTTTTTTTTTTTTTTTTTTTTGAAGGGTCAAGATTGAATTCATCAAAGAGAGCAAATGGTGTTCCGTTTCGAACAAAGGCTCCGGATGTGAATCCAGTAATGACGGAAGTTTTTTTTTTTTTTTTTTTTGAAGGGTCAAGATTGAATTCATCAAAGAGAGCAAATGGTGTTCCATTTCGAACAAAGGCTCAACATTTCTACGAGCGCTAAATCCGAAAGGGAGGGAACCAAGGTTTCTCAACTTGAACTCAAAAGTGACGGAAGTTTTTTTTTTAAAGGTCAAGATTGAATTCATCGAAAAGAGCAAATGGTGTTCCATTCCGAACAAGGCTCAACATTTCTGCGAGCGCTAAATCCGAAAGGGAAAGAACCAAGATTTCTCAACTCTGAATTCAAAGTGACAGAAGTTTTTTTCTTTTTTTTTTTTTAAAGATTTTTTTTAGAGAATTTTTTTTTGAAAGGTGCACATAGATTTCCAATTCGATCTAGTAGATAGATCAGCCCCCAGGTAAAGGTCGGATTACTTAATGAACCCGTTTGGAGGACCCTTGCCTCGAACAGTCTAGCTGTCTCCACACTCTGGACAAAGCTTTTCTTAAATCCACTTTGGTCAAAGAACGCAATTGGTGGAACCTTAGTGTTTTTCTTTTTTTTTTTTTTTTGAACTCTTTTTTTTTTTTTGAAAGGTTTTTTAATGAACTCATCAAAGAGAGCGAATGGTGTTCCAATCCGAACAAAGGCTCAACATTTCTGCGAGCGCTAAATCTGAAAGGGAAGGAAACCAAGGTTTCTCAAATTTGAATTCAAAAGAGTGAAAACTAGTTTTTTTTTTAAATTATAACTTTTTTTTTTAAATCCAAATTGGACTCATCAAAGAGAAAAGATGGCCCAATCCCCGATATGAACGATAGCTGCGAACATTTCTGTGAGCTATCAAGTTCAAAGAAGGAAGGATCAAAATTTCTCAAAGTTGAATCTTGAGAAAGAGAGAGCATTTTTTTTTTTGAAAGAGTTTGAAATGAAGGTGTTTTTTTTTTTTTGAAATCCCAATTGAACTCATCAAAGATAAAAGATGGTCCAATCCTCGATATGAACGATAGCTGCGAACATTTCTATGAGCTATCAAGTTCGAAGAGGGAAGGATCAAAATTTCTCAAAGTTGAGTTTTTAAGAAAAAGAGATCAGATTTGTTTTTTTTTTTTTTGAAGTGAGAAAGAACAATTGAAATCCCATCTCATGTTTTTTTAGATGCAAGATGCAACATAGGCCACCAACTAGAAAGGAGCCAAGGGATCAAAGCATCACGTTCTCAAGTCAACGGGTCCCACCGGGTATGCCAACTTGATGGACCCGAAAGAGGGGGAATCTTCCGTCCTTTCCCTCTGCACCCCGGGGGCTGACCTGGGTCTCGACGGAGGAGGGAAGATCTCGGGCATCAACATTTTTGTACGGGTATTCCAGATTTACTTTCTACTTGGAATTTGGAATGGTGATAATCCGGAGATTCACCTTCACAAGTGGAAAGGAAATCAATCCTTTTTTCTAACTTTTCAAATTGCATTAATATTAAGAAAAGAGACAAGTTTGTCTTTTTAGAATGCCGTATGAGGCGTTTTTGTTTGTTTGCCGTAAAAGGCGATTTTGCCGTGAAAGGCGATTTTACAAAACTCATCAAATATGAAAGACAAGAATTGTGATTTCTTTTTGTCTCTTTAGGAAATACAAACTATAATAGAAAAGTAAGAAAAGGGATCTAACTTCTCAGGAGATTGTGGGGACATGTTGAGATCGACGGTCGTAAGTCATGTATGGGCTTTGCCATCGTCCTTCAAATGAGAACATGTGATGCTTTGATTCTTTGACTTGGCTCCTAACCTCGGTTTTTTAAAGGACAAGGACCAAGAGGAGGTCCTATATCCAATGAAAAACCAAGTAAACGGGCTGAAAAGCCGCGTTTAGGCCATGTTGGAGAAGGAGGAGACCTTGGGGGGGTGGCCCCCCAAGGGACGTTGATCACCTTGTGGTGCTTCCGGGAGCAAAGTAGCAGGACTTTGTCTCTCTCTTGGATTTTCTGGTTTTTCAAAGCTTGCACTTAGGAGTCTTTTCATCCTTCTTTCTTCTTGGAATGGACCTCCTTTTATAGGCTTTTGGTACCCATGAGGTGTTTATTGACATTGATGGCAATGATGAAAGAATTGATGAGGAGCTACAAGTTGATTTTGTAACTCCTTTTTCAAGGCTTGTGATTGGCCGATGAAGGTAGTGGGCTTTTAATTGCCTTTATGCTTCATGATGATGGGAGTTTCATGGGTTTAATGCCATGATTGCTTGGATTTGTAACTCCCAAATGCTTGAATCTGATTGGGCCGTCCAAAATAATGAGTTAAAGACCGCATTAAGTTGTCATAAACGGGTCAATTAACGTCATTAAGTGGTCGCCAGGGCATGTGAAGAGTCGCCGGCCGTGCTGCGCCTTTTGAGATTCTTCTTGCGATCATCACAAGTGGATCCACTCATTGTTTGATGTCGGATTGCAATGCAATTTCAGACATTGATTGATGTTGGCGGGCCGGTGAATCTGTCTTATCGATTTCACGATCGGTCGGACAGAAAGTGTACTTTCTTGTTCAGCCGGTTGGCGATCTTGAGGCGATCGGTGATGATTTCATGCTTTTGACGGCGGATCCGAGATGTCGACGAAGATTAGTCATTTTCAAGTATCAAACATTGCATTTTCCGAAAATCACAGAGGCCGGAACACCCGAAACGCGAAAAGAATCGGAAAACGGACGATTTGGTGCAAAATCCAACGACCCGGATTTGCAAGGTCGCCGGCGACCTTGGGCCAAGGTCGCCAGCGACCATAGGGCTTTGGCCCGTTTGGTTGCCGAGCTTTGTTTTCGGCCGTTTTTTCGTCTTTTTCGTTCCTTTTTTCTTCTGTATTTTTCTTGAAATTTATCCTCAATTATTGACTTCATTTTCTTGGAGAAAACTTGACGAGAACCCGTACGAAATCGGAGCACAAAGTTTCCCATTTTTCGGGAAAGCCGAAGACTTTGTAGCCGATTTTCCATCAAGAGTCGAAACTAGGTCAAACGATGTCGGAATGACCTGAAAATTGAAATGAAGCTTCTTGAGCAGTGGATAGGACCAACCATGGGCTTTTATTTGAGTTTTGAAGCCGTTTGGGGTCCCATCGATGCTTCACTTGATTTTGCTGCGAGAAAGATGCCGAGCTTTGATATGTGGTCAAACGATGTTCGATTGACCTGAAATTTGACAGGGAGCCTATTGGAGTCATTTTGAGACGTTCCATAGGCTCCGTTTTGGATGTCATGGTCCCGGGTTGCTCCGCCGCCCGTAGGCTTGATTTTCTCTCGAAGCATAGAAACCTGGTCAAACTTTGTCGGAATGACCTGAAATTCGACGTGCAGCCTTTTGGAAGCATGTTGAGGCCACTCATGTATTTTGTTTGATGAGTGATGGCTTCGATGGTTCCCACTGCCGGGAGGCTTGATTTTGCTGCTCGAGCATTGATGGAGGGTCAAACGTTGTCGGTTTGACTTGAAATTTGGCATGGAGCCCTCTGGAGACATTCTGGAGTCATCCGTAGGCTCTGATCAAAGTTTTGGCGTCTTTGATGATGTCGCCGTCGGGAGCGCTTGTTTAGCTGTCGGAGCAGTGAAATTAGGCCAAACGCTGTAAGAATGGCCCTCTTTTAGCTGTCTTGAAGGATCTCTCAGTTTCTATCTGATTCTGACAAAATCTGATGCTTGAAGTAGCCTTGCCTATTTTTAGCAGGATGCGGCTTCACGAGGTTTATTGATGTTGAGGAGACATAGTGACTTTTTTGGTGTCAACAGGCGGGTCAATCTGCTTGACGATCCTGCCCCACTATCAACATCAGGCCTCTCACTAGAGTCCTCACAGGATGGTCTACTCTTCTCGGTAGACTCCATGGAAGCCTTCGTATACTCTGCCTGTATCATAGCATCGATCTCAGCCTCCTCCTCTTCCAGCTGTTTGAAGACCTCACCAGGAATCCCTTGTGCAACTCCTGATCTGATGATGTCCTGCTCATTGAGAAAGCCTATCTTATGCTTCTCACCAGAAAGGAAGGTCAAAACTTCCTCTCCACGGACACCATCTGATTTGCCAAGACCCTTCCCAGGAGACTGCTTGACATCGAGCTCTTTCTTGAAAAGCCCCCGGTACACTGGGAAGCTCTCCAAGAACCACTTCGTGAAACCAGCAGTCCGGAAGGTGGGCAGCTCAGGATAGGAAATCATGGCGGTAGTGTCCTCAGTACTGTAAAAAGCCCATGCATTTCTCCCATCCTGCAGACCTCCAAAATGCTTCACCATGCTCGAAGGCGCCCCAACAACGCCTTGAGAGAAGCCAAGCTGCAATGCAAAACGCGAAAGGACATACGGTTGGATATCGACGAAAAGATGTCTGCGGTACACCATTGTACCATCCCGTATGTTGAAGAGCCATCTCTTCTCCGCGTCTGTCAAAGCATAGTGTCTAACCGACCCTGCCCTGGTCGAATCACGGGAGACACTAAAGTCAAAAGCCTTCTTCTGCAAACCCGGAGAAAGCTTCACTGAAGACTGCCCAATCTCAACGTCCCTAAATCGTCGAATCCTCAAACAGGCAGATAAAAGCGATTCGGAAACGGTTGTCCCTCTAGCCAAACGAATCATAAAGGGATCTTCGTCCTGTGCAACTCCCAAACGATGGAAGTTAGGACAGTGGTATACATACCACGAATAAAAGATGTGGGCAGAAAATACCCTGTTCATGGGAAGCCCAAGCCGAACTAGAAAAGCAGCAGCCTGCAGTTCAGTACACAAATAGGAGTAAAGAGCATGTACCAAACCCAGCCGCTCTCCAAACGCCATTTGACAAGCCGGAAAAATACAGTGCGGCCTGATGTGCGTGACATCTCCTCCAGCAAAAACAGCCTCACCCAGCCAGTAAGTGAGGTAAATAGCGAGATCTCTCGGCAAAACAATGTCAGGATAAATGGCATCTGTACTTGCGAAAAACTTCCTCAAATCTTCTCGCATAGAGGCGATCTTCTTCAAACTTGATGCTTTAGCCCTAGCATCCTGGGCCATGCCATCAGAAGACTCCCCGCTATCAAAAAAGTTGGAGCTACAACTTCTCCAACTGCAGCATCTAACTTTTGAGCCCTCCTTCTCTTTCAAAAAATCATAGAAGGCAACGAGCTAAAAGTATATACAAGCCTAAACTCTTCAGACTGCTCCTCAAGGACGTTGTCGATAGGCATAAACTCCTCATAGAGTTTGCCGAGGATAGGCAACCCGGTGATGGCGCTCAGCTCCATCAAAGAAAAAACAATCTCACCATTCGTCACAATGAAGGTGTTGGTTTGTGGAAGGAATGACTCCAGCATGGCCATGAAAGCCTCATCGGAGAAAACGACGGCTTGCCGAAAAGTGCGAACCGCATAAAAAATCTCGGCCTCCCGCAGAACGGCCTCGCCAATTCTCAGGGTGTGATCAGTCCATGATTCCCAGCTTGAGTCAGCACTGAAACGGCCACGAAGTCGAAAAGGCTTCACCCAAATGCTGCCGTCACCTCGAAAAATGCCAAGGCCCACCGGTCTCAAATCAACCGATGGATGATCAGAACCTTGGTAGCCACTGGTTGGCATCAACATGTCCATACGGACAGGTGGCTTCTCTGCAAAACCGGAAGGGCCGCCAACAAAAATCCCGATCTTGATCACACTGGTCCTCTTCACCCAGCTCGGAGGATCTTCCCTCTTAGGGCACGTGGGAGAAAGGCTCAGGATCGAGATGGTCCGATTGAATGTCGACCGGGTGGAAATAGTTCTCTCCTCACCATCTGTTGTGTAAGAGAACTGAAAACATCTCCTTTGGTATGTCAAGTCGTCGGGGACTGCATCACCAAAGAAGAAGGTAGGCTTGGGCACAACGCTTTGATCTTCCATAACCTAAGGACGGCTGCTTACCATGATCTTATAGAATTCCTCATCTTTGAGAGCGATCAATCGCTGTCTCATTTCATCACGATCGAGGGAATCGCACTCTTCCAAGTTTTTCTCAACAAACTGGAAATTCTCCCAAGCCTGCTGAACGGCTGCATTGGAAGACCTAGCAGACCGACGAGTTGCGTCAGTAACAGGACCTTTACCCTTGTTCGTTCTATAAGAACTACCTGCAAAAGATGGAAGAGAAAAGATCAATCATCATCGAAATGACAGAATTTTGCTACAAAAAAAATTCTGGCAAAATTTTGACATGGTTCCGAGGCAATTCCGAAGAAAAGGGAAATACTCCGAAAAAGGCAGGAAGCCTGAAGATGAGCTCAACATCGCTGCGAGCTCATAGTCAGTGGAAAACTCTCAAAGAAGGTTCGAACTCAACATCGCTGCGAGAACGAGCCAATCTCATCAAATTTCCGCAAAATTTGGAAAAATTGCTCAACATTGTTGCGAGCTTCAGAATCCAAAAATTACAAAGTTCCTCAAAATTCAGCAAGACCGAGAAAGAGCTCAACATCGCTGCGAGCTCAAAATCCCAATACTTGCAAAAGATTTTCAGGTATGCATCATCATGCTTCCAATTCCATTTACCAAAAATCATGCATCAAAGAATATTATCATGCATTAGATGCTAGGAAAACCTTGACCAAAGTTTGACCAATTCCAACCCAATTTGGTCAAAACCAATCGAACTTTGTCCTAGTCAAAAATCATGTTGGCTTGACCTAGAGACTCTAGCCTTCTATCTTGATGCATAAAAAAAAATGCATGAACATATTGAAATTGCATGATCCTCATTATCATGGTGAGCAAACAAAGAAAAAACAGAGAGAGAGAGAGAGAAAGAAAAAAAAATCGCAGCAAAAAAAAAAAAAAAAATTTGCTGGCCCACAGGCTGTGGCCCACTGTTCGTGTAGCCAAGAAAAAAAAAAAAAAAAAGGAAAGACGCTGAAAAAAAGAAAACAGAAATCAGCGTGAAAAAAAAATAATAAAAATAAAAAATAAAAAAAAAAACGCTGAAAAAAAAATCAGCGTGAAAACAGAAAAATCGCTGAAAAAAAAGAAGAAAATCAGCGTGTGGAAAAAAAAAAAGAAGCACGAAAAAAAAAAGAAAAAACGTGCTTGGGGAAAAAGAAAAGAAAAGAAGAAGAAAAAAAAAAGAGAGAAAAAAAAGAAAAAGAAAAATAGAGCAAAGCAAGAAAGAAGCTACTTCTACAATGAAGATTCTTGTAGAAGAAGAAAACTTACTTGAAGCCATTGTTGGAGAAGAAGAAGAAAAGCTTGGAGATCCTTGAAGAAGAGAAAGCACTTCTTATCTTGGAGAGCACTCTTAAATATTTCTTGCAAAGAAAGCAATAGAGCAAAAGAACCAACCCTCTTGCTTTTTATAAAAGAGAGAAAGCCAAAAAAGGAAACAAGGAGAAAGAAAGGAGGTAAGTACTAAAAATAGTTACTTTCCCAAAAAGAAAGATATTTTGAGAAAACCTTTCCACAAAAGGAGGAAATTTGAGAAATTCTCTCAAAGTAAGGATATTTTTAGATATTCTCTACATAAAAGAGATATTTTTAGATATTCTCTACAAAAATGACACCATATGAGATCTAGGCCATCTCCAAAGCCTAAGGTCCCATGGGTTAGCCCCTATGAGCCAAGTTTGACCACCTAGGCACTAAAAGTGGCTTTTAGTCAAAATATTCCTCTTACCAAGAGCAAAAAGAAAAAAGAAAAAAGAAAAGAGCAAAAGAAGTCCCATGCCTCTTTTTGAGTTGATGGGACCATTCAAAAAAAAAGAGAAAAGAAGAAAAAGAAAGCCCCATGAGTTTCCAAAAAACCAAACCATCCAACCTCATGAACCAAATTGAGCCAAAATCTTGAAATTGACATTTCACAAAACCAAATTCCGGTCCCCTAGCTCACCACATACAGCTTGTTAGGTCACAAGACTAAAACCAAAATCAAAATCCAAACCAAACCAAAAACCAAAAACCCAAATCTGACCCCTCAACCTGCCACATACAGCTTGTTAGGTTACAAGGTCAAAATCAAAATCAAACCCCGACCCCTAACCTGCCACATACAGCTTGTTAGGTCACAAGGTCAAAAAACCAAATCCAAAACCCAAAAACCAAATATCCCATGTCATTTTCAAAACTTTGCCTTGAGATGGTACGTGATCCCTCTCACTACCATAAAATTCCCCCGGAAACACAGAAGGCTATTAAAAAAAATGCTCAAGACCATTGGTCAAGTCGGAATCTCTCCTCCGAGTTTCTCTTCGAGGCACATCAACTCCAAAAAGCTACTCGTCGCTGTACCTCGAGGGGGCATTTGTTGACACCAAAAAAGTCACTATGTCTCCTCAACATCAAGAAGCCATATGAAGCTATATCCTGCTACAAAACAGGCAAAGCTATTTCAAGCATCAGATCTCGTCAGAATCAGACAAAAACTGAAAGATCCTTCAAGGCAGCCAAAAGAGGGGTACACGTGAGGTTTCGAGCCATTCCGACATCGTTTGGCCTAACTTCACTGCTCCGACAGCTAAACAAGCGCTCATTGTGGCGACATCATCGAAGACACCAAAACATCGATCAAAGCCTACGGATGACTCCAGAAATGTCTCCAAAGGGCTCCATGCCAAATTTCAAGTCAAATCGACAACGTTTGACCCTCCATCAATGCTCCGATAGAAAAATCAAGCCTCCCGGCGCCAGGAACCACCGAATCCATCACTCATCAAACAAAGTACATGAGTGGCTTCAACAAGCTTCCAAAAGGCTGCACGTCGAATTTCAGGTCATTCCAACAACGTTTGACCAGGTTTTGATGCTCCGAAAGAAAATCAAGTCTACCGGCGGCGGAGCAACCCGGGACCATGACATCCAAAACGGAGCTCATGGAACTTCTCAAAATGACTCCAATAGGCTCTCTGTCAAATTTCAGGGCAATCGGACATCTTTTGACCACATATCAAAGCTCGGCATTTTCCCCGCAGCAAAATCAAATCAAGCATCGATGGGACCCCAAACGGCTTCAAAACTCAAATAGAAGCTCATGGTTGGTCCTATCTATTGCTCAAGAAGATTCACTTCAATTTTCAGGTCATTCCGACATCGTTTGACCTAGTTTCGACGCTTGACGGAAAATCAGCTACAAAGTCTTCGGCTTTCCCGAAAAATGGGAAACGTTGTGCTCCGGTTTTGCGTGGGTTCTCATCAAGTTTTCTCCAAGAAAATCAAGTCAATAATTGACGAAAAATGTCAAGAAGAATACAGAAGAAAGAAGGAACAAAAAAGACGGAAAAACGGCTGAAAACGATGCTCGGCGACCAAACGGGCCAAAGCCCTATGGTCACTGGCGACCTTGGCCCAAGGTCGCCGGCGACCCTGGCCCAAGGTCACCGGCGACCCTGGGTGCATGGTCGCCGGCGACCTTGCAAATTCGGGTCGCAGGATTTTGCACCAAATGCCTCGTTTTTCGATCTTTTTCGCATTTCGAGCATTCATTCCTCTGTGATTTTCTAAAAATCCAATCTTTGATGCTTGAAAACGACTGATCTTCACCGACATATCGGATCCGCCGTCAAAAGCATGAAATCATCACCGATCGTTCCAAGATCGCCAACCGGCTGACCAAGAAAGTGTAATTTCTGTCCAACCGATCGTGAAATCGACAAGACAGATGTCACCGGCCCACCAACATCAACCAATGTCTGAAATTGCATCGCAATTCGAAATCAAACAATGTGTGGATCCACCTGTGATGATCACAAGAAGAATCTCAAAAGACGCGGCGCGGCCGGCGACTCTTCACATGCCTTGGCGACCACTTAATGTCGTTAATTGACCCGTTTATGACAACTTAATGCGGTCATTAACTCATTATTTTGGACGGACCAATCAGATTCAAGCATTTAGGAGTTACAAATCCAAGTAATCATGGCATTAAACCCATAAAACTCCCATCATCATGAAGATTAAAGGGAATTAAAAGCCCACTACCTTCATCGGTCAATCACAAGCCATGAAAAAGGAGTTACAAAATCAACTTGTAACTCCTCATCAATTCTCTCACCATGGCCATCAATGCCAATAAACACCTCATGGCTACCAAAAGCCTATAAAAGGAGGTTCATTCCAAAGAGAAAAAAAAAAAAGAACTTTGCAACCTTTGAACATTTTTTCATCTTTCCACTGGTCTGCACACTTGCATTCTTCCGAAAAAATCCAGACGAAGTCCTGCTGCTCTGCCGCCAGAAGAACCACAAGGTGATCAAAGTCCCTTGGGGGGCCACCCCCCACCCCCACCCCCCCCCCCCCCCCCCCCCCCCCCCACACCAAGGTCCCCTCCTTCTACAACATGGCCTAAACGCGGCTTTTCAAGCCTGTTTACTTGGTTTTTCATCGGATATAGGACCTCCTCTTGGTCCTTGTCCTTTAAAAAACTAAGGTTAGGAGCCAAGCCGAATAATCAAAGCACCAACCGTTCTCATTTGAAGGACGATGGCGAAGTCCATACATGGCTTGCGACCGTCGATATCAACGTGTCCCCACAATCTCTTGAGAAGTTAGATCCATTTTCTAACTTTTCTATTGTAGTTTGTATTTCTTAAATAGACAAAAGAAATCACAATTCTTGTCTTTCATATTTGATGAGTTTTGTAAAATCGCCTTTCACGGCAAAATCGCCTTTTATGGCAAACAAACAAAAACGCCTCCTACGGCATTCTCAAAAACAAACTTGTCTCTTTTCTTAATATTTATGCAATTTGAAAAGTTAGAAAAAATGATCAATTTCCTTTCCACTTGTGAAGGTGAATCTCCGGATCATCACTATTCCAGATTCCAAGTAGAAAGTAAATCTGGCATACCCGTACAAAAATGTTGATAACGCGTTTTCCCTCCTCCGCCGAGACCCAGGTCAGCCCCCGGGGTGCGGAAGGAGAGGACGGAAATTCCGAGGGTCCATCAACAAGTAGAAAGGAAATCGATCATTCTTTCTGACTTTTCAAATTGCATAAATATTTAAGAAAAGAGACAAGTTGTTTTTGAATGTCGTAGGGGGCAATTTTTTGTTTGTTTGCCGTGAAAGGCGATTTTTCCGTAAAAGGCGATTTTTTGCCATGAAAGGTGATTTACAAATCTCATCAAAATGAAAGACAAGAATTGTGATTTTTTTGTCTATTTAAAAAATACAAATTACAATAGAAAAGGAAGAAAAGGGATCTAACTTCTCAGGAGATTGTGGGGACACGTTCAGATCGACGGTCGCAAGTCATGTATGGACTTCGCCGTCGTCCTTCAAATGAGAACAATTAATGCTTCGATTCTTCGGCTTGGCTCCAACCTCGGTTTTTTAGAGGATAAAGACCAAGGGAAGGTCCTATATCCCATAAAAAACCAAGTAAACGGGCTGAAAAGCCGCGTTTAGGCCATGTTGTAGAAAAAAGGGACCTTGGAGGGGTGGCCCCTCAAGGAACTTTGTTCATCTTGTGGTGTCTCTTGCAGCAGAGCAGCAGAACTTCATAAGAATTTCTCTGGGATTTTCCAGACTCCAGATATGTGTGGATGCAAGTGCTAGTGCAAGTGAAAAAAGTTGTCTTTCGCTTTGGAATTGACCTCCTTTTATAGGCTCTTGGTAGCCATGAGGTGGTTTATGGGTATTGATGGCCATGATGAGAGAATTGATGGCATTGATGCTTCATGATGGGAGGAGTTACAAGTTTTTATTTCTTGATTTTGTAACTCCTTTTTCTTGGCTTGTGATTGGCGATGGAGAATGATGGGCATTTAATCGCCTTTAATCTCCATGATGAGGGGAGTTTCATGGTTTTAATGCCATGATTGCTTGGACTTGTAACTCCCATTTGCATGAATCTGATTGGGCCGTCCAAAATGATGGGTTAATGACCGCATTAAGTTGTCATAAAACGGGTCAATTAAAGACATTAAGTAGTCGCCTGGGCATTTGAAGAGTCGTGGGCCGCGCTGCGTCCTTTGAGATTCTTCTTGTGATGATCACCGATGGATCTACATGCTATTTGATGTCGGATTGCGAAGCAATTTCAGACATTGATTGATGTTGGTGGGCCGGTGACATCTGTCTTGTCGATTTCTCGATCGGTCGGACAGAAAGTGTACTTTCTTGCTCAGCCAGTTGGCAATCTTGGAGCGATCAGTGATGATTTCATGCTCTTGATGGCGGATATGATATGTTGGCGAAGATAAGTCATTTCCAAGCATCAAGAATTAGATTTTCGGAAAATCACAGAGGCAGAAACGCCCGAAAAGCAGAAAAGATCGGAAAACGGGCCATTCGGCGAAAATTCCGGCGACCCGGATTTCCAAGGTCGCCGGCGACCATGGGGGCTTTGTCCCCTTTGGTCGCCGCGTGGCTTTTCGGCCATTTCTTCTTCTTTTTCGCTCCTTTTTTCTTCTGTATTTTTCTTGACATTTTTTCTCAATTATTGACTTGATTTTCTTGGAGAAAACTTGACGAGAAGTCAAACAAAACCGGAGCACAAAGTTTTCCAGTTTTCGGGAAAGCCAAAGACTTTGTAGCCGATTTTCCATCAAGAGTCGAAACTAGGTCAAACGATGTCGGAATGACCTGAAAATTGAGGTGAAGCTTCTTGAGTAGTGGATAGGACCAACCATGGCTTTTTATCTTAGTTTTGAAGTCGTTTCAGGTCCCGTCGATGCTTGACATGATTTTGCTGCGGGGAAGATGTCGAGCTTTGATATATGGTTAACCGATGTCCGATTGACCTGAAATTTGAAAGGGAGCCTATTGGAGTCATGTAGAGGTGATCCATTAATTCCGATTTGGATGTCATGGTCCCGAGAGGCTCCGTCGCCGATAGGCTTGATTTTCTTTTGGAGCGTCGAAGTCTGGTTAAACGTTGTCGGAATGACCTGAAATTCGACGTGTAGCCCTTTGGAAGCATGTTGAAGCCACTCATATGCTTTGTTTGATCAGTGATGGCTTCGGTGGTTCTCACCACCGAGAGGGTTGATTTTGTTGCTCGAGCGTTAATGGAGGGTCAAACGTTGTCGTTTGACTTGAAATTTGACAAGGAGCCCTTTGGAGGTGTTTTGGAACCATCCATAGGCTCTGATCGAAGTGCTCATATCTTCAATGATGTCGCCGCCGGGAGCGCCTGTTTAGCTGTCGGAGAAGTGAAGTTGGGCCAAATGATGTCGGAATGGCCCGAAACTTCATGTGTGCCCTTCTTTTGGCTGTCTTGAATGATCTTGCAGTTTTTGTTTGATTCTGACAAGATCTGATGCTTGAAGTAGCTTTGCCTATTTGTAGCAGGATGCAACTTCATATGGGTTCTTGATGTTGAGGAGGCAAAGTGACTTTTTTTTGTGTCAACATAGTTTCTTCATCAAGCAAGTCTTCTTCTCCAATAGAGCACAACCGAGCTCCCAAGGTATAGTCTATTTCATTGGATGTTGTAGATTTTTGGTTGCTTGTTTGGTGTTAGTTTCTATCTTCTAGATAGAGTATATTACTGTACATGATTGATGAGACTGAGGGATTGCATCATGGATGTAGTTTATGGCCTTATGGGTACTTGATCCTGAAATTAAGTGGGTGAAAAGTTTTGGAAACCTATGCATGAGACCCACCTACTTCCAACAAATTTATCTAAGATTTGTATAAGTTATCTGACTTTGGTATGATGTTATCTGACTTTGACATAAATTTATCTGTGTTTGGTATGACTTTATCTAAGTTTGATATGAATTTATCTGTGTTTTCTTTGAATTAATTTGAGTGTAATATAAATTAAACTGGATTGAAGTGAATTTATCTGAGTTTGCTGTAAATTTATTTGACTTTGATGTGAACTTATTTGACTTTGACGTGAATTTATATGAGTTTATATGAATTTATCTGTATTTGAAATCATACCAGTTTGAAAATAAGTTATGTCACTTCGATATGAGATTATCTGACTCGATTTGGTTTGAATTTATCTAGCTTTGATAAAAATTTATGTGAATCTAATATGAAATTATTTGTGTTTGAAGTGAATCTAAATGAATTTGTTATGATTATTTTGATTTTTCTTTGGAATGGGATGAGTTTGATATCAATTTATCTGAGTTGTATATGTATGTTAACAACCAAAAGCACCCAAAGGAGGGAAGAGGACACGAAAAAAGCAGCACCAGGCAAGCCACACTAGGCAAAATTCCATCAATTGTCGTTCCCTCCAATTTAAAATTTAAAATTTGATCGAAAACTCATCTTACTACATTTAAATTGGATAATAATTTGAGAAAGACAATGAGTTGGAGCTAAAAACCAAGTTTAAATTGCATGACACCTATTTAAACAGTTAAATAAAACAAAAACCCATATCTTTTCACCTTTCCTTACCTTTCTATACATGACAAACTAACAAAGCACACAAATACTTTTGTTCAAAAAAGGGGGTTGTTGTAGCTTAAAGAAAAAAAAAACTATGTTTAATGATATTATGATTGCCAATGATATTAGGCCTAATGCTAATCAAAATGGTTGCATTGATGGAAGGTCGCCCCAAGTGGGCTAAATACAATTGGGACTTTAATTCAATCTGCTTGTAGGAGAACATTATTATGCCCCACCAATAATCTAGAACAGGACCCTACTCAGTTTAAATGCACTTGTAGTTAGGCGATATATCATGCATTTTTGGGCATCGACCATGAATTAATGGCATAAATTTGGCATTTTTGGAAGCTCTAAAGTTTTGTGTCTAAAATAATTTTCAAAGCATAGTGGTGGAAAGCGATTCCTTAAATTCGATTTCTTGGATGTCTTGTTTTGATAAGGGTTCATGAAAATTCTAATTTCTTTTCAATTAAAGGTCATCATCTTTGAATATTGAGTTTCATTACATGCTTTCGTCGAGAAATGACATGGCAGATGCTTTGGCTAAGTTGGGGGGTAGAAAGAGATGTAGCTTTAATTGCTCCTTTGTAATTTATTATTTTGTGTTGGTATTTAACTCTAATACCTATATTTGTTTTTGTCATCACTTTTTGTACCTTTTTTTAAAGTCTTTAATACAGTTTACCGTTACCCAAAAAAAAGAGAAAAAGGTTCATGTGAATGCAAGGGTTTCTTTAATTGTGGTCATTCCAATGCTAAGTAGCCCTTCTTAAATCCTTAGCTACCTCTAGGATAGGATAGGACGTGTGGGGACAAAATGGCTGATATGTTTAGGAGCAGAATTGTACTGCAGAAAAGGACGTGTGGATGGGACAGGGTTTACTCATCACGGTGCCAAGAAGTTCTATGCAATAATTTTCTATTTAATGCATATAAATGTACAAGATCCCCATCCGCGGCCTAATGGGATGAAGATAATGGCCACCTTCAAATCAATACACAGTCTAAGTGAGACTCGATTACTATTAAAGTGAAAGTAAAGTAAAATCTCTATTTTAAAGGAAAAAAAATACATGGGTCACATTTAAAGTACATAAATTTAGAATTTTTCCTTCTAAAAAGAATAAAATAAAATAAAGTTAAAAGGCAACATCTTCAATTACTAAATGACAAAAAACATCAATATTTTACAAAAATAAAATAAAAAAGACTATGTATCAAGCCACTAAAAATAAAATACCATCATAATCCCCTTATAATTTATTCTCTTGATTTGAGGCTTTACCCCACTTCATTCTACATGTAAAGTTCCCAAACAGGCCTGACAACATGTTTGGGTAATTCACCTGTAAAATAGATTAAAGTAAATGTTCATTTTAAGAGACTGTAAATGAAGTTAGTCTTAGTTCTATGGTGAAAATGACCATTTGTTTAGTAATGCTATTACTCCTCTTGGAGTAATGTCAGAGAACATCTCATACCCAAGGGGCCATTTACTCTGCGTGGCTTGGATTCCCTATATGTGACTGTGTTCATTTTGAGCTAGTTAGATTTTCAGTGGGCTAGTTTTACTGGGAGATATGGGTCATTTTGAAATCAAATTCTCAAAAGAAAATTAATGAGAAATCCCTTAATATTGACGTCTAAAGCCTCTAATCCACGGGGTTTTTTGTTAAGGCTTCTAGTCCATGCGCCTAAACTTATTTTAGGTGGAGGTCCCTAAGTATGAGAGATCATACATTTGTATAACTGATTTGCCCTTCTAACCTTATGAAGTTATGTCATGAATTTAATCCCTAGTTTTAAACTCCTTAACATGATATTTCATCACTGATTTGCCCCTCTAATAGATTTTATTTCCTAGTTTAGATGAAGTTTCGAAATTCAAATGGGAGGAAATAGATAATCTCGAAATTAAAATGGGAGGGAACGAAATTCCTAGTTTTAGATGATGTTTTGAAATTCCCAGATTTCCATTTCTTCTTCTAGTTACTATTTCTGTTGGATTTTGGGAATTCATAGATTTCTACAAGTGGTGTTCTTGCTTCGTGTTCTTTTGGTCTTGAGTGCTGGTCTTATTGAAGGAGGTGACATCGTTCATGATTATCAGGATGCTCCCAACCAGCCAGGATGTGAGAATAATTAATTTCGTTCTGGTAGTATTCTAAGATCTGGGTCTTGTTTTTTCTTATGAAATTTTAACTGGAGTCTTGAGTTTTTTTTTTTTTTTTTTTTTTCTTTGAAGGAAGGGTGGAGAGTGGAGTTTTTTTATTTATTTTTTTATGAGACTGTGGATTTGGTCTATCAATTTTATAAATTTATTTGAGTTTGGTATTGCAAAGGTTTTCAATGACAATATTAAGGGACCTCTGTACAATCTGGTCATGTCATTCACTATAAATTTATCTGACTTTATGTGACAAACTCATAAAAGTTCATATGTCACTATCTCAGATAAAAATTTATCTGAGTTTTGGAAAAATATTATCTGAGTTTTGTACAATTTTGTCTAAGTTCTAGAACAATTTTATCTGAGTTCTTAACAAATTTATCTGAGTTTTGGAGCAAATTTATTTAAGTTCTTGGATAAGTTTATCTAAGTTCTAGAACAAGTTTATCTGAGTACTGTAACAATTTAATTAGATACGAGGCACATATGCTTTCAATCAAGGCCATCAGCTGGTGTGCCCCACTATGAATGGGGCATTTTGGGAATATTGCCTTTGATTGGGCAATGTTAGCCGCTTGATTGATGGCCAATATATGGATGGTAGATCTTTATATATATTTAGTACTGTCAGTTTTGGGTGGGATGTTTTTCACCAATTTGACAATCACGAAGGTTTGGTCAGTTGGATTTGATGATTGATGCCCATCCATGTTGGGATCCACTTGATGAACTGTCTCATTTCCTGATTCACTTTCCCTTTTTCTCCTTGCAGCCGATGTTCAGAATCTCTAATTTCTCGCTTTAATTCCTTCTTTGACAAGTTACCGCAATTTTAGGCTTAGCGTTTTTAATAAAGAGATAAGAGATTATGAGGGTTATTATTGTCCTTTCAAGTATATGAAATGGCGGAAAGGACCTTTGCCTTTACAAAATTAATTCATGGACCATTTGCAATAGAAGCCAATATTGAGGGACCTCCGACCAAACACCGCAATCTTTAATAGGTGATCATTTTGAACTACTTGAATGATATTCATATGTTTTGGGCCCATTCGGATGTTTACAGAATAAAATATTTACAGATTTAAATATTATAAGAATATAATATTATAGAATAAAATAGAATAATATTATAATATTTTTATTATTTGGTAATTTTTGAAGAATATTGCAGATTTTAGGTTGAGCTGTTTGGAAGGTGCATGATTAAAGTAAATTACATTATTAAAATATTTTTTGTTAAATATTTTGATTTATATGTGATTTAGCATGTTTGAATAAAAAAGTAGTATGGTAAAGTAAAGTTCAATAGCCATATTTTTTTACCATAAGTTACTTTCCTTTTATCACATAAAACCATAGTAAAGTATAGTAAGTAAAGCCAATACAAAAATAAAAAATAAAAAAACACAACAACAACAACTACTTTACAACTCTCTCTCCCACTTACCACGTAATTCATTTCACCTTACTTTACCTCACCTTTTACCATGATATGACATCAATATTTATTTTACTTTATCACACCTGTAAATAAGTCACTTTTTATTTACCATATAAAAATACGATAAAATATGATAATGTAAAGTAAGAAAAAAGAAAAACTACTTTACCATTCCTTCTTACATTACTTCACCATAAACTTTATCTCATGGTTGGAAAACTCTCCGAGTTGACTCCTGACTCTCCCTAGTCATCTCATTTTGACGGAGGACCGAGTCAAAACCCGGGGAGACTCGGCCGAGTCGTCTCATTTTAATAAGTTGTTTGCACTCCAAATCATTTAATAGGCAAATCTAATTTTAAAATAATTAATTTTTATTTATAAGTATTTATGCATGAAATTTGGAGTCAGTAATTTAAAAATGATGACTAAAATGTAATTTGGAACTTATATTTGATATTTTATATTCAATATTTGGACTAATGAATTATATAATATGCAATATTTTTTATTTTCCTTATTGTAGTACCTTTCTTGCATACATAAACTTATTAATTTGAATTGATTATTATGAATAATATAAATAAATCATTTTTTTAGATTTTATAAGTAATGGATTCATTTTAAATATGTTTGGAATTATTTTTAAAACAGCATGACTCTTCAAGTCTCTGCGTTGACTCTTTCCGACTCAATTTTTTTGCATTGAACGAGTCAAGTCCTAGTCAAGAGTTTTCCAACCTTGTTCTATCATACCTTTACTTTACCCCACCTTTACCATGCTGTGACTTTTACTTTTACTTTACTTTACCATATATATAAACGAACACATCATGATGGATTTGGTGAGCCAAAGTCTTTACTCTACCACGTTATAATCGTCATTTTGAAAGATTCTTATCTTGTAGAAAGTTTTCTACGGGGGAGAGCCGTAAGATAAAATATTGAGCTTTTTGAAAGAAAATAATATTTTCTGTAAATTTTTTTTGGATTACCAAGCACACAAAAATTTTCTTCGTTAGAAAAAAAAAGATTATATTCTATAAAATATTATTTTTTTGTGTTTTCTTGTGCATCCAAACAAGCCCTTAGTAATGCTATTACTTCTGTTGGAGTAATGTTGGGAAACATCTCATAGATTCACTGTGGGTGGCTTGGATTTTCAACATGTGATTATGTTCATTTTCAGTGAGTTAAATTTACATTGGGTGGGCTTTACCATGAAATATGGGTCATTTTGAACTCCTGAAATTTTCTATTAGGTGGGTTATTTTGAACTGCTATTACCTCTAGAGATGGCAACGGGGTAGGTCGGGGGCGGAATTAGGTTGACCCGTCCCTGTCCTGCACCTCATGGGTCCCCGCCCCGCCCGCAATTCGGGGTATGTTAAATACCACGTCCCCGCCCAGACATGCCCCGCGGGGCCCCGCCACAATGTGGTGCACTGTTAGATTTTTTTTAATTTTTAAAAATTATCTAATATTAATATTATAAATTTTCCTTGTCCTGAAATTTTACTTATTTAAAGTGAAATTTATTCTTTTAAGATTTTCTCTAAGCCCTTGAAGGCCACTAACATACACTTGAAAATATCATATATGCTTTGAGACATTTTTTATAAAAAAAGACAATATCTCTCTAAAATATCATGAACTCTATCAATACATGGTTTTACTTCAATTTTGGTATTGAACTCCACTCACTAATAAAGAGGTTGATTACATATAATTAAAATTTATATAATTTATAGTGTTGTTAGTATGATTAGAATCATATTAAGTTACTAACTATAATTTACCTTGTTATTTCTAATCATATAAGTTATTATAAGCGTATAGCATGATATATCTTGTAATATTATATCAAATTAGTATAATTTATATTGTTATTAGTATGATTAGAATCATACCAATTATAATTTACCTTGCTATCTCTAATCGTATATGTTATTATAAGCTTAAAGCATAATCTATCATTCTATTATATTCATTTTATTTAATATGATTTATCATGTCGCAATTTATCATTATATATGATTAAAGTCAAATAAGCTTAAATAGATTTTTTTAACAACTTTAATTTCATTAAATTTGAATTAGAGGGAATGAGATCATATTATTTGCTTTTATAATGTCTAAGGTTCAATCAATTACATGTTTAATTTTAAAAAAAGTCTTCAATTAATCTACTTAATCCTTAATAACAACTTAAAATTAATATATACATTTACATATAAATATGTTTATTTATTATAAAAGAAATCTAAAATATATATATTTTTAGAGGATTATTAATTTCGGTGCGGGTTACGAGGCGGGGCATGGGCGGGGCAAGAAATAGACCCATCCCCGCCCCGCCCCAGATTCAGGGTAAATTTTTTTGCCCTATCCCCGCCCTGTCTAAGAGTCAGGGCGGGGCGGGCACTCCGGGTTGGGGCGGGGCAGGTTAAAAATGCCATCCCTAATTACCTCGTTCAAGTAATGTAAGGTATCTCCCATTCTTATACAGAGGGACCAACTTGTATTGAAATAATATTTTGGGTACATTCAATAGGGGGAGTGTTCATTTTGAAAGGCAGGGATTTTCAATAGGATAGGCCCCACCATTGGGTTCCATTCCTTCCCCTTACTAAGGATTCAGACTTAGGGGAATGAGATCTACTTAAATTTCCGAGACATCTTGTACCTGTAAGATCCAAAATTATGGAACAGACATGGAATAGATCCGTTGAACTATGAGCCCCACAGACCTGCAGTCCTGGAAATGATTGGACACGTCAGCGGTAGAAAGGCTTGGCCTAATCATGGAACACATTGGGCCGGGCTTAAAGATTCTCTGCATTTAATCTCATTATAAGTTTGGTCCAGTCATGAGATTACCAAAGATAATGCATTTAATCTCATTATAAGTCTCTAAACATGTCTACTTTTAAAGTAATGGAGAGAGATTCTGGTGACCAAAGCTGCAGAGGAAACGGTGGATTTTCTTGTGTTTGTGTAGATTATAATTACTGTTTAGGAAAGCTAATTTCTAGTTTTAATTAGTCACATGCTTTGAGGCTTCTGTGCTTTCCCCTGGTTTTTTCTCTTCTTTTTTGTTTCTTTTAATAAGATAGGATCAAGCACAATCATCTAACTCAGAATCTTGGGTAAGATGTATAAAAAAAAAACTTACAAAATATAACAAATATAATTATGCATTTGGAGTTGATAAGAAGGGACCAACATATTTAACTCTTGATGATAGCCATGTATATGCAAATTTCTAATGAGTGTCGGTGAGGGAGGAAAAACTTCAAAAATATATGTATTTATAATGATAATCACTGTTGAATTCATGAATTTGCACATTTATATATTATTTTATGATGAATTAGGGATTCAATTAGGTGAATTGTATCATTATTCATATAATTTCATCATTTCATGCATTTTCACATAGAAACGTGAATTTTCATACTTTTCATACATTTTCTACGTTAATTTAGAATGTTTTGCAAATTTTCTCCCAAAAGTCCCAGTTGGAGTAGAACTTTGTCCGGGTGGGTCCCGCTTCAATATGGGCTTTTCAGTATTTGATGTGTTGAATTAGAATGTGCAGAAAATGAGAATTGTATGCCTCTATCATAGAACCCACTTTAGAGCACACATTGTCATCTTGGGCCCTGCATTGCTGAATTGAAGTAAATTGAAGAATTCACCATGTAGATCCACACACAAGCCATATGAAAATTAATCAAAGGAGGGCTCCACTCACCATGTTAGTGAAGAGTCCAAACTTCTCCTTATCTCTTTTCTCCATTATTTTATTTTGGTAGCCTTGGGCCATGTCCAAGGATTTATTTTTAAGGAGAATCTTTTTTAAAGAGAAGTTGTAAAAATGAAATTCTCAATGAAAATCATATATTTTGCAATAGAAGAGTAGATTCTTTTAGATCGGAGCACAAAGTGAAGTTAAGTAATTTTATTTTTGTTCTATGTCTTTAATTTAATTCTTTTGTCCCTATGATTCATGTTTATTAGAATAATAGATCTGCCTTCGTGCCACAGGCAAAGCTCCGCTTTATATTTTTAATAAATTTCTTTTTGATTAGTTAATCTCCTTTTGATAAAATATACTTAGGTTTTTATGCCTTTGATATTTTATGCTTAATTTGTTAACTGACGCTCAAAGTAATTTATATTTTTATGAGGTGATGGAGATCTTGGGTTCTTCTGCTTAAGAATTGAATTTAAATATATATATATATATATATATCTTCCGGATCAGAAACATTGAGTTGTTTCTGATCTGAGTTATTTGCAAGACAAAAGACTAAATTAAAGTATATATATTGAGAATTGAAATTAATCAATGGATTCTTTGTTGCTCTGATCTACCTTTATCATTATTGTTATCCGTTCATCTTGCATAGTAGCTTTATCTCTCATTCAAATATTGATTTACTTTTATTTTTATTATAAGAAAAATTCAGATTTTAATAAAAAAAATTATTTCAGTAGTGCTCCCTGTGTGATTCGACCTGTATTTGCCACTATCTCAAAAAGGCGACTGTACACTTGTAGTATTAAAAGATTGAATTTAAATTCACATCAAGTTTTCGGTGCCGTTGTCGGAGAGCCAAATCTGAGTTTCTGTTAAAAATTTGATTTTTTTTCTTATATTTTTAGTAGATTCATATGCATGCTCATAGTTAGGTTACATTGGTTGTTTAGCCATCTAATTTGTATTAATAGTGTTCTTTGCAATTTGTATTAGTTAGAATTTCACTTTTCTAATTTTTCAGACTTTTTTTATTTTTCTGATATTTTTTATAATTAATTGAATTTTCGGAATAAATAATTAATTAATAAAAAACCAAAATTTTTTTGAAGGATTTCTTTTAATTCCGAATTTCAGTAAATAAAAATTAAAAAAAAAAACTTTTATTTTAGATTTGTTTAACTAATGTCTTGATTTTATTAGGATTGGTAAGGTAGAGTTTAAAATCTTTAGGACTAGGTGTTTTGATTAATATGCTAACCTTTGAATTTTGAAATTAGGTAGTTGGAAAATTTAAAATTCCATCTCTTAAGTTGTTTAGATTAGTTAGAGCTTTAAAATCTAAAATTTGAGATTGGATTTTTTACAATTGAAAACTTTTTGAAAACTCTAACCATATTTGGACACTTGTCTGGATAATTTAGAATTTCTGATTTTTTTTTAATTTGTAGATAGATTTTTTTATTTGTTTCAATAACATAAAATCCACTTTGATAGTTTTTATTAACTTGGTATTTTTTGAATTTTCTTATTTTTTTAAAATTAGGATAAGATAAAATTTTGAGTTGATTTGTTAACTTAGAATTTACTAAGAAGAGTTTCTTTTGAATATGTTACCATGGTAAGAGGAGAGTTGCACAAAAGTAGGAAACTGCGTGAATTCGCTCTCAGAATTGCTAAAAACAAATTGCTTTCAGAATTGCAAAATTTGCCAAAAAAAAAAAAAAAGAGGCGTAGGCCCGTTGTAAGAGTTTTTAAACTTTACCCCACGAATCTTTTACTTGCAAGTGAGGCTTGGGTGATTTAAATTTCAGCAAGTATGATTGTGTGATTGACACACCAAGTAAATTGGACCTCACACACTTAGTAAGGGCAATTGACCCCAATAAGATAAGGACTGGATTTCATCACCAAATCCTTGCCCAATTAGGTTTAACCACCTCTCACACGGTAACCTAAACATTAATTAAAATCAAGTAGAAACGAGACCATAGGACTCGAGCTCATTAGGACGAAGACCACACAAGGTTGCACCAATTGCGCTCTTTGGTCAAGTCGATGTCTAGGTAAGTCTTGTCCCTCCAAAGAGTGGCAGCCTCTGTTCTAGGAGTTTGGTTTTTAAGCGGGACCCTTGCCAAGTGCATTGTGACCCCACCACTCATCCTGGGGACTTACCTGGTCGATTTGGCTTCATAAGACCGGATTGGAGGCCTTAGTGCACCTTCAAACCAGTTAGTAGTTGTCTAGTGAGTTAGGCTAACCCTAGGATAATTTCTTGTACTCAATCTTTGTGCTTGACTGCTTGTGCAACATCTAGTAAGACCATTACGGTAACGCATATAGATTAGGCTTGCATTTCTTTAAGGTTGAACCCGATGCATGCGCTCTAAACTTGAGAGAGAGAAACTGTGGGTACGCAAGAGTTAAAGGTTAGTTAGGATAGAGCCCGAATTAGCCTTAACCATTGTCGGAATTTCTTCAATCTTTGAAGAAATTGTTAGAATGGCTGATCAAATGGACTCACCCATGACTTTAAAGGATTACATGTACCCCACCAGGACAACTCAATCGTCCTGCATCACCTTGCCTCAGACCAATGCCACATTTGAGTTAAAATCTGGCATAATCCAGATGCTCCCATTATTCCTTGGGCCAGACCAGGAAAACCCATATCAACATGTTAGGGAATTTGAGGACATCTGTGGGACCATGAGTATCAATCACATGACTGAGGAGGCCCTTAAATTTAGATTATTTTCTTTCCCCCTAAAAGAAAAGGCTAAAGCTTGGCTTTATGCCTTACAGGTCGGGTCCATCGCTACATGGGCCAAGCTAGTCGAAGAATTTTACAAAAAGTTCTACTCCAAGCAGAAAACCGCTTCGATTAGGCAGGCCATCAATGGATTCCATCAAATGGAAGGGGAGATACTTTACAGTTATTTGGAACGGTTCAAGGACCTTTTAATCTAGTGTCCTCACCATGGATTTGAAAAAACCCGATTAGTCCAAATTGTGTATGAAGGCATGGATTACTCAACCAAACAAATAGTATAATCTTTCTGTAGTAGGCAATTACACAGAAAACAGCAGAAGAAGCATGGACATTTTTGGAAGATACCGCTAAAAATACATTACAGTGGGTCCCTATCAAAAGGGAGCCCATCAAACCCATCATTCTTGACAAAGGGGGGGATGTTCAAGATTGAACCCAAAATTGAGGCAGAGGCCAAATTGGCCACAGTGGTGAAAAGAATAGAGGCCTTAGAGCTGAACCAAAAGCCCACTTCAAGCACTTTGGAGTCACTAAGATATAATCAGGCTATGAATGGAGGGATTGACCCAATAACTTTGGGTCAGACCGAATCTGTTGAGGAGGTGACTGCACTATATCAAAACACTCGTTTTGATAATCGTCAGAGGTATGACCCGTACTCTAACACTTACAATCCAGGTTGGAGGGACAACCCGAACTTTTCTTGGACCAAAGGCCCAATTCAAGGTGGCCCATCTCAGACCACTCAATTTCAGCCCAATCAATCTCAAATCAATGCCCCACTCGGTTTCCAAAAACCTAATTTCAACCACAGTCCATTGACCCAAAGGGTAGATTCTTTAGAAGAGGCCATAAAAATCATGTCTCAAACCATGACCCAATTGACTCAGAGTACTGCTCAATTCCAGCAGACCACTACTCAACTTTTGAATGGCCACACTCAAACCCTTGCAAAATTAGAATATCAGATGGGCCAATTGGTAAACTCCATCAGTGCCAGAGATAAGGGAACCTTCCCAAGTCAATCCAAACCTAATCCTAAGGGCCAAGTTGTTCATGATCCCAAAAGAAAAGGCCCAGAACAAGTCAAATCCATAATCACCCTTAGGTCTGGTACACAGGTTGATAACAATGTCAAACTGCCCAAGGAACCTGAGGAAGAATCAAGTGAGAAAGTGAAAACTGAGGAACCAAGTGTGAATGCTGAACCTATATTAGAATCAGAGAACCCATTCAATGCTGAACCATCATCTAGTGAGCCCACTCTTAAGACCTATGTTCCCAAGGCACCATACCCACAGAGGCTAGGCCCAGCAAAATCAACTGTTCAATTGGATAAAATGCTAGAAGTATTCAAACAAGTGAGGATTAATATCCCACTACTTGATGCTATCCAACAGATTCCGGCCTATGCAAGATTTCTGAAGGACCTTTGCACATTCAAAAAAATTACCAATGTGCGCAAAAAGTTTTTCTAGCCCAACAAGCTAGCTCAATCATTTCCTGTCCAACCTCGATCAAATATAAAGACCCAAGGTGTCCTTCCATTTCTTGCCAGATAGGGGACCATCACATAGAGAAATCTTTGCTAGACTTGGGTGCGAGTGTGAACCTTCTTCCATACTCTATTTATGAAGAATTAGGTTTGAGAGAGTTGAAAAAGACCCATGTGACCTTGCAATTGGCCGATGCATCAATTCGATACCCCAAGGGGGTAGTCGAAGACGTTCTTATCAAAACCAGAAACTTTGTGTTCTCTGTCGATTTTATTGTTTCGAATACCAAACACACATCTAGGACTGAAACTAAAATTCCAATAATCTTGGAGAGACCATTCCTAGCCACCTCAAATGCCTTCATCAATTGTAGGAATGGAGTAATGCAAAATTTTTTTGGGACCATGACAGTCCAAGTGAACAATTTTAATATCACTAAGCAACCTCCTGATGAGGAAGATAAGGTTTTCGAAGTTATTTACATTCATGAATTGGTGGAAAATCACTTACCCCATTTGAAACTTGAAGATCCACTAGAGGCTTGTCTGGCCCACTTTGGAAGTGATTTTAATGTAGATGGACATATTGAGGAAGTCAATGCACTGTTAAACTTAATCTCATCCATGGATTGCTCCAGGTGGCAACTGAAGCATGATATTATGATTCTATCTGCTTCCCCACCTGTCCCATCAATTGTAAAGCCCCCTAAGTTAGAACTCAAGCAGTTTCTGGATACCTTGAAATATGTATTTTTAGGTTCGCTAGGAACCCTTCCAATGATTATAGCTTTAGACTTGGACCCTATCCAAGAGAAAAAACTCGTGAAAATTTTTGATGAGCACAAGGAAGCTATAAAGTGGTCCATTGCAAATATCAAATGAATTAGCCCATCTGTGGTCTAACATAGAATCCATTTAAAAGAACATGCAAAAACCTTGCAATGAAGGAAGTGGTTAGGTCGAAAAGTCTTAAATTTACTCAATGTAGGGGTGCTTTACCCCATTTCTGATAGTGCATGGGTGAGCCCAGTTCAAGTGGTACCAAAGAAATCTGGAATAACAATGGTTCAAAATGAGTGCAACGAATTGGTACCCACTCGGATACAGACTGGATGGAGGGTATGCATTGATTATAGGACGTTGAACTCAGCCACTCGAAAAGATCATTTTCCCCTCCCATTCATGGATCAGATGCTCGAAAGGCTAGCCGGTCATGTATATTATTGTTTTCTTGATAGTTATTCCGGTTACAATCAAATCCCAATTGCACCCAAGGACCAGGAAAAGACCACCTTCACCTATCCGTTTGGCACTTTCGCTTACAGACGCATGCCCTTTGGGCTATGCAATGCACCGGCCACCTTTCAATGGTGCATGTTGAGCATATTTTCTGACATGGTAGAAAGATTCATTGAGGTTTTCATAGATGATTTTTCGATCTTTGGCAATTCTTTTGAGGAGTGCTTACATCATTTGTCCCTGGTACTTGAAAGATGCAAAGAAAATAACCTAGTATTAAATTAGGAGAAATGTCATTTTATGGTAAAAAGGGGCATAGTTCTGGGACACATCATTTCTGATAATGGAATTGAGGTGGACAAAGCAAAAATTGATTTGATCTTCAAATTGCCACAACCAAAATTAGTTAAGCAGATTCGATCATTCCTGGGCCATGCTGGTTTTTATCGTACATTCATCAAGGATTTTAGTAAAATTGCTAAACCTTTGTGTCAATTGCTGACAAAAGAGGCTTCGTTTGAATTTGATAAGAAGTGTCTAAAGGCTTTTAAAAGACTGAAAAATGAACTAACTTCAGCCCCTATAATTCAGCCACCTGACTGAACCATTCCATTTGAGCTAATGTGTGATGCATTCGATAATGTTATTGGAACTGTTTTGGGTCAACGGGTTGGGAAGCTACTTCATGTGATTTACTATGCTAGTAGGACCCTCAATGATGCACAACTCAATTACACAACCACTGAAAAAGAATTGCTAGCTGTAATTTTTGCCTTGGAGAAATTTCGGTCATACTTAATAGGGTCCAAAATCATCATTTACTCGGATCATGCAGCCTTGAGATACATTATGTCCAAAAAGGATGCAAAAGCCCGATTGATCCAGTGGATCCTTTTGCTACAAGAGTTTGATTTGGAAATAAGAGATAAAAAAAGATGTGAGAATGTTGTAGCAGACCATCTTTCGAGGATACCTTTAGAGCCTTCAGATAAGGTCTCACTGAATGAAAATTTTCTTGATGAACAATTGCTCAGTATTTCTCAAATCCCCTGATTTGCAGATATAATCCATTGCCTTATTACAGGGGAGATGCCTACCCATTGGTTAAAACAGGATCGATCAAAATTTCTAACTGAGGTCAAGTACTTTTTCTGGGATGACCCGTATCTTTTAAGTATTGCATGGATCAGATCATCAGGAGATGCATTCCTGATCATGACCATTACTCGGTCATTTCCTTCTACCATGATCATGCTTATGGTGCCACTTTAGTTCGAAAAAGACAGCTACAAAAGTTTTGCAGTGTGGATTTTACTGGCCCACTGTCTTTAAAGATTGCCACACTTTCTGTTTGAACTGTGAGAGGTGTCAAAAGCTTGGCAAGTTCAATCGAAGGAATATGATGCCCTTGAATCCATACTTGTGGTGGAAATTTTTAATGTGTGGGGAATTAACTTCATTGGGCGATTTCCAAATTCCTTTGGAAATCTTTACATTTTGCTAACAGTAGACTATGTTTCCAAGTGGGTAGAAGCCATACCGACAAAGAAGAATGACCACCATGTGGTTATCAAGTTCATGAGAGATCATATCTTTTCTCTCTTTGGTACCCTTAGAGCGATTATTAGTGACGGAGGCATGCACTTTTCTAACCGTCCCTTTGAGCATTTGTTAAAAAAATATTCTGTAACCCATAAGGTTGCTACGCCTTATCACCCACAAACAAGTGGCCAAAAGGAAATTTCAAATAGGTAAATTAAACAAATTCTGGAAAAGACAGTCAATCCCACTCGGAAATACTGGTCTTTGCGATTGATCGACGCACTGTGGGCCTATTGAACCGCTTACAAGACACCTATTGGGATGTCCCCATATAGGTTGGTCTATGGTAAGGCATGGCACTTGCCTGTTGAATTGGAGCATAGAGCTTATTGGGCCATTAAGAAGTTCCATTTTGACTTACCCACTGCGGGTACTTTGCGCAAATTGCAACTCAATGAGTTGGAAGAACTTCGAAATGATGCCTATGAGAATGTCAAGATCTACAAGGAAAGAATAAAGTTGAACCATAATAAGTCAATTTTAAGAAAATCATTTGAACCGGGTATGAAAATCCTTTTGTATAATTCCTAGTTACACCTGTTTTCAGGGAAGTTACGAATCCGGTGGATTGGTCCATTCAGTCTCAAGACTGTTTACTTTCATGGTGCAGTGGAAATTGAAAATCCCAAGAATGTGGATATTTTCAAAGTGAATGGTCAACGGTTGAAACCGTTTCTGTAATTGAAGGATAAAAACATTAAAGATATCCTTTTAGAAGACCCAATTTACCAGGACTAATCATGTTTTGTCATGTCGGGTTGACGTCATTAAACTTAGCACTGTTTGAGAGGCAACCCAATTTTGGAAGGTAATTGAGCTGGTTGATCACATTCTTTTGCAATCACCCCACATGGTAAGATGTTCTAATTTTCCTTATTGTTCATTTTTACATTACACATGCATTTATAACATTGAGGACAATGTTGGATTTAGATTTGGGGGTATGAGTTAAAACTTGACATGTGATCATTTGTTTAATTTTCATTCTACATTTTCTTTTTCATTTTTTAGGAGTAAGAAAAAAAAATTTAGAGGGAAACTTTCAAGAGAATTTTTATTGGCTAAAGATATTTATTTTGGGCAAAAGAAAATAATAGTTCACTATTTTATTTACGGAAAGAGTTTTTGGAAAAGTACTGAATTTTGATCCCTCACTTTTACATAGATTGTATACATTTTTAAGGTTTTGAATGTGAAGCTATGATTTTCGTTTTTCTTTTCAAAAAAAAAAAAAAAGGAAGAAGAGGAAAATTGACCCTTAGTGTACAAAGCTTCCTAGTTTGATGGGTAGATACATGAAAAGGGCTGCCTATTGCTGGGGACCGCAAAAAAAAAAAAGAAAAAAAAAAAAAAAAAAGGGTGTTTAGAAGTCTTGAAAAGAATAAAAAATTTTGTGATTAGTTTGGATTCGTAGCCTTTTTAACCCGAGTTAGTAAGCCCTTAGGGGTATTTACATACCTATTGCCCTAAAGCCATCTGGTTTGGGAGTCATTGGCTTAATGCTTGTTACATAGGTTAATTAGAAAGCTTAAGAAACCTAGGCATTGCACAATCACATATGTGTGTTTGAAAAAAAAAATGAAAGAAAAAAAATGCGCCCTTTGAAAAAACAGTAGTACGAAAGCCGTCATTATTGCCTTGAGAGGAAGATTGTTTTTCTTTGCTACATTTAGGCGGCCCTGAATTTAAAATAATAATAATAATAAAATAAATTATTATTTTCACGAAAATTATTGGTGGATCATTTGATGCTTATTTCGTATATATGCTCTTCACCGTGCATGATCAATTAGCATGATTTCGAGAATTTCTGACCAAAAGATGGGATTTGTAAATCGAATTTAAAATTTGTCCTTGAAAATTCCGAGAATCGAGAATAGTCAGTGTTTATAGATTTTCTCTAGGAAGAAGTTTCCCAGGATTTTGATAGGTTATAAAAACCTTTTGATAAAAAAAAACAAAGAAAGAATTTTGTGGGTATATTCACTGCAAACCCTCACAAGGTACAACTCGTCAACTAGGGGGAACCTAGGGGTTTAAGGGCTTGTTGCATTCGCTAAATGCAACCGAGAATACCAGCGAAAGTGGTTTTGTTTTCATATTTACTTTCTTTTCATAGATTAGGTCAAAGAACTTCAAAAGATGGGATCTGTGAACCGAATTTAAGATTTGTCCTTGAAAATTTTGAGAATCGAGAATAGCCAGTGTCTATAGATTTTCTCTTGGAAGAAGTTTCCTAGGATTTTGATAGGTTATAAAAATCTTTTGAAAAAAAAAAGAATGAATTTTGTGGGTATATTCACTACAAACCCTCACAAGGCACAACTCGCCAACTAGGGGGAACATAGGGGTTTAAGGGCTTGTTGCATACACTAAATGCAACCGAGAATACAAGCGAAAGTGGTTTTTTTTTTTTTTTTTTTATATTTACTTTCTTTTCTTAGATTAGGTCAAAGAACTTCAAACCTTTTTGCTCACAACTTTTGCTAAGGGACTAGCAAAATGCTGGTTAGAGGGTGTGTTAAATTCATGAATTTGCACATTTACATAACATTTGAGGATGAATTAGGGATTTAATTAAGTGAATTGCATCATTATTCATATAATTTCATCATTTCATACATTTTCACCTAGAAACGTGAATTTTCATACTTTTCGTACGTTTTTTGCATTAACTTAGAATGTTTTGCAAATTTTCTCCGAAGAGTCCCAGTTGGAGTAGAACTCTGTCCGGTTGGGTCCCGCTTCAATATAGGCTCTTCAGTATTTGATGTGTTGAATTAGAATGTGCAGAAAATGAGAATTGCAGGCCTCTGTCATGGAACCCACTTTCAAGCACACATTGTCATCCTGGGCCCTGCATTGCTGAATTGAAGTAAATTGAAGAATTCACCATCTAGACCCTGCACACAAGCCATATGTAAATTAATTAAAGGAGGGGTCCACTCATCATGTCAATGAAGAGTCATAACTACAGTAGAATACTTCTCATAGGGCCCACTGTTCAAGCAGATGAAATGTCCCACTTGGCAGGGTCCACAGTAGTTGCAAATTTGAAATTATTAATGGATAATTCAAAGAGCACAAATCTAATTGGAACAAAAGAATAAGACTTTGAGTCATCCACATTTGATGTCCTTTAAAAAATGAAAGTTGTGCAGAGATAGAATATCCAATGCAAATCAAAATTTACAAGTTAATCTCGTTTTTCTCAGGATAACTCATCTTCAAATGGCCATAACTTTCAATTCAACCGTCGAATCAATGAAATTTACCTATTGTTGGAAAGCTTATTCAGAGTAGATATCTGTAGAGCCCAAGAATGTGCAAATCAGAGCTATATTGACAAAGTTATGGGCCCGGAGATTTTCATGTTCATTTTTAGATGGGATTGCAGTTAAATCCATACCGTTGATAATCAATTGCTACACATCCCTTGTGGGACCCCATCTGAAGATTAACCAAGGACAAATAAATTAAGAAAGAGAATCATCTCAAAGCCAAAAGTCTTTCCAAAAGAAAAGTTATCTTGGAGAAAAACAAAGAATCCTTACAATTTACTAAAATGTGTTTGCAAAAAGCATAAAAGGAGACATGATGGAGACTCATGGGACCACATTCCATACGTCCAAACAACTTCACCCATATTTCTTTATTGATTTATTCTCTCCTATCTGCACCTTCTCTTCCTTATCTCTTTTCTCCATTATTTTATTTTGGTAGCCTTGGGCCATGTCCAAGGATTTATTTTGAAGGAGAATCTTTTTTAAGGAGAAGTTGTAAAAATGAAGTTCTCAATGAAAATCATATATTTTGCAATGGAGGAGTAGATTCTCTTAGATCGGAGCACAAAGTGAAGTTAAGTAATTTTATTTTTGTTCTATGTATTTAATTTAATTTTTTTGTCCCTATGATGCATGTTTATTAGAATAATAGATCTGCCTTTGCGCCACAGGCAAACCTCCGCTTTATATTTTTAATAAATTTCTTTTTGATTAGTTAATCTTCTTTTGATAAAATTAATTTAGGTTTTTATGCCTTTGATATTTTATACTTAATTTGTTAACTGACGCTCAAAGTAATTTATTTTTTTATGAGGTGATGGAGATCTTGGGTTCTTCTGCTTAAGAATTGAATTTAAATATATATATCTTTCGGATCAGAAACATTGAGTGTTTCTGATCTGAGTTATTTGCAAGACAAAAGACTAAATTAAAGTATATGGATTGAGAATTGAAATTAATTAATGGATTTTTGTTGCTCTGACCTTTATCATTATTGTTATCCGTTCATCTTGCATAGTAGCTTTATCTTTCATTCAAATATTGATTTATTTTTATTTTTATTATAAGAAAAATTCAGATTTTAATAAAAAATTTATTTCAGTAGTGCTCTCTGTGGGATTCGACCTATATTTGCCACTATTTCAAAAAGACAACTGTGCAGTTGCTGTATTAAAAGATTAAATTTAAATTCACATCAATCACCTTCTCTCATTCTCATCAATTGTAGAAGTTTAGTATTGAAAAATATTCTCACCGTTCATACTAATGATTCGTGTTTTAGTAGGATTGGTTAGATAGGAAAATTTAGTATGGTATCAAAACTAACCGATAATGAGTTCAAATCCTACAAGGAACAACCCGACACTCAGTTATGTGTATCGCGAAATGTGCATTGCACAGCTTCCATTCGAGGGTAAGTGTCGGATAAATTTAAAAAAAAAAAAAAAGGAAAAGAAAATTTTAATTCCACTAAAAGTATTTTTACCGTTTTAACTAGTACTTGAGAAAGCTTAGTAGTCAGTGCCCTCCCAAAAGCTAGACTTTTGGACGTAGCTTTCCCACATAGCATCAAGCCATGGAGATCCGACTTTGGACCCTTGGAGACATGGCTGTAGGGTTTGTCGGGAACAAGATCAAGTATTTTTAAGAGTTTGGTTGGCAACTCTATTATCATGCTCTTACTCTCTTAAAACGGTTTGAAAACGCTTCAATACCGTTTGGTAACCTCATTACCAGCCTCCATTTCAAACCTCAAAAAGAGGTCCAGCCTCTATTCTGCCCAGCGCCATAAATACCCAGAATCGAAACAAACTGTGTGCTCTGAAGCGGAAAGATAGTATTGAAGCGGTAGTTTTAGCATCACCGGGTTTTCTCTGTTTTTTTCCCCCAATTTTAAGATGGAATCATGAAAGAGGCCAAACACGGCTATCAGATGAAATCTCAGCCGTTGATTTGGCGTGGATCCCGAGACATATATGAAAAACCACATAACCATGGATCAAATTTTTAGACTTATGTGGGCCCCATGATCACAACCCAAACCGTTAATCCTATTTGGAAGATTGAAAACGACTATGGCTATAAATTTTAGCCCCTGATTTGGTCCAGATCCAAAGAAAATGATAAGAATTTAAGAACCGTTGGATAGTACCACAATATGTTAGCAATCGACACGTGATTTTAAATAGCCCATTTTTTCACCTTTCTCCTTGAGTTTTGGGCCAGTAAATCACCATCTGAACCATTGGAAAAAATGTAACGGTCCAAACACGATTATGGGCTCAAATTTGAGCCGTTGATCTATCATGGATCTCAAGTTATTTCCAAAAATAAGCGTGAACCATTTGATCTAATTTTATGGATTTTGTGGGCCCATATATCAAGATTCGAACCGTTGATTCTCTTAAAAATACTAAAGAAGGTCATGGGTTCAAATTTGAAAGGTTAGTTCCTTGTGGATTTTGAAAAATTTTCCAAAAACTCTCAACAATCGATTTAGAATAGTCTATTTCAATTAGTTTTTGTATGTTACCAAACAAGATTGTTTCTAAAACATCTATTCCAAATAGGGCTATTTGAATCAGCTCTATTTCTTGCATATCTATTTCAAACAACTAAGATTTGCCTAAGTCATTTATTATAGTGGAACTCTTATTTTGAGGTGCACGAGAACTTCTCAAGAGGTCACTCCATCCTAATACTTCTCTCGCCTAAACACACTTAACTGCGGAATTTTAATAGAATCCGGTGCATTAGCGTTGAACATACAAACGCATGCTATGAAAGAGAAAATAGAATCAATTGATAAAAATTCAGTTGGTTGATATCACCACCATTATCAAAGGTTTGTCCCAAATATGTTGGGGTCGGCTACACGAATTCAGTTTCTCCATTCGGCAGTTGGTCAATCTATCCAAAAAAAGGAAAGTCATTTGATGTAAATGGATTCTTAAGAAGAAATTTAAGTCGAATAGATCCTTAGATAAATATATAAATATAAAGCATGACTAGTAACTAAAGAATTCACACAAGTAGAAGGAATATGTTACGAAGAGACATTACCTTTAGTCGTAAAGTTCCAATTCATAAGAATCTTAGCAGCAATGGTGGCATGTCATGACCTAGAGTTACACCAGATGGATGTTAAAATTGTTTTTCTAAACAACGGATTAGAAGTGGAAATATATATATATATATATATATGATAGCCCGATGGTTTTGTGGTGCAAGGTTATAAGATGTACAAACTTAATAGGACATCGTATGAATTAAAAAAAGTCTCAAGACCGTGGTATAATAAATTTCACCAAGCCATAGGTGAAATAAGATTTGTCCTTAATAGCACATACACACATGTTTCTATATTAAATGCAACATGAGTAGTTGTTTGTATTTATCATTGTGTGTAGATGACAGTTTGATTATAGGTGACGAAAAGGAAGCCCTCAATGAGATCCAAAAGTGGTTAAAGTCAATATTTGAAAGATAAAAGTAAAGCAGAGTATTTGCTTGACAAAAAAATAATCCATGATCGATCGAAGCCGTTGACTTTATCATAAAAATCATATTTAGAACAAACACTGAAATGGTTTGATATGATGACATGCAAGCTAATCGATAGTCCCATTTGCAATAGTGTAAAATTGTCCAACGATTAGGGGCCCACATATGAGCATGATAAGGAAATGATGAAAAAGAAGCCTTCTGCTAAAATCATGGGAAGCATCATGTATGCGACGCTATGCATAAGGCCGGATTTTGCATTCGCTGTGGGTCCCATTTACACTGAAATACACTAAAATGGTTTGATATGATGACGTGCAAGCTAATCGATAGTCCCATTTGCAAAAGTACAAAATTGTCCAACAATTAGGGGCCCACATATGATCATGATAAGGAAATGATGAAAAAGAAACCTTCTGCTGAAATCGTGGGAAGCATCATGTATGCGACACTATGTATAAGGCCGGATTTTGCATTCGCTGTGGGTTTCATGAGTAAATTCCTAAGTAACTCGGTGTTACCACATTCGTGCGCAGTTATGAGGATTTTGCAATACATCAACCACGTTATCAAGGTGATGGCCTGGAGCAGGGGGGTGGGGTGGGTGTGATTTCTTGGGGTAACAAGAAACTAACCTCAATGGCTATGCCAACGACCTAAGCAGAGTATATAGCCTACAATATAACAGTTCGGGAGGCTCTTTGGTCGAAACACATTCTATGTGATTTCAAAATAATTAAGGGAAAAGGGCTATCCCAAAGAACATAGATAATAAGTTGGCCATCTCTACGGTGAGTGAGCAAAAGTTTAATAATGGCATGTCAAAACAAATTGTGATAAATATCATTTTATCCGAGAAAAAGTTGAAAAGAAAGAAAATGAAATGTCCTATATGCATTCGGAGGAATTGGCAGTTGATGCTCTCACCAAGATGTTTCTTGTAGACTGTAGTGTCATTTTCAAATAATGTGATGGGCATGAGACTCAGATATATCCGATATACGCGGCATTGATGCCAAGGTAGCCCACGTACCATGAGTCCCATGTCAAATCAAGCAGATGACAGTTGCCAATAGAGAATAAAGTCTCATTATAATAAAAGACTTGATTTGTTGTAGATAACATAGAGATTCGTAGTAATCGGATAGATTAGCGGATCGAATCTTATCACCATGTATGAGACTCCTATCAGGATTAGGAGATGAGTTTTTGGCAGAGAAGTCGGAGTTCGGCTATTTGGGATCCTCAATAAAAGGGAGTTGGGAGCCACAGGTTGGGTACTATTGCATAAAGATCTAAACACAAGATATCAGTGAAGACTTTCCAGTACCATTAGGAACGCTATAGATTTTCGTCCGCGTATCAGAGTCTTCCACATCCTAATCCTTCAGGTTGATAGCCCTAGGGGAGAAAGAGCGGTCCGAAGAACATGGATGAAAGCACTAAGCATAGATTTGAAGGAGTGCAACCTATCCTAAGATATCCTAGAACGGTGAAACAAAATTCATGTAATTAATCCAAACATAGTAGGGACAAGGCTTTGATAATGACACAACAAATGAATTCATCCAAGTAGATATGGAAGCAAAAGGAGAAAAGAAAAGACCGATAAAGAAGAGCACTCGCATTCATCAACCCAGTAGACAGAAGGTAATGGTTGTAAGTGTCTAAATATTACAGACTTGATTAGGCGAGTACTGTTAAGCTTCTTTGAGGAGGTTGGATGCCTTAAACCTGAAAGGGAAGGAGAAACAAAGGTCAGAGACCCTGGCTGCAGTCAGCCAAAAGCACTCTGATACCTAAGTTAGTGCAGTCACTGAACAGAGGAAGAGTGAGTGGAGAAGAATAGAGTTCAGAATATGGGTGTATATGGACGTATGTTAGCATACCTCTCCTGGGCATTACCTCTGGTATATATATAGAGGTAGAAACCCCATCGAGTCTTTCGCTGAGTGGACGTAGTTGGAGGAGTTGTCCCATCGGATCATACCTCGATTCCTTAGTGGAAGTAGGTGGAAGTACTGTCCCATCGGACCATACTTCAATCTCATGCATAAATGCGGATATAATCGTCGGATAGGGGAAAGCCCTTATCTATATCCGGCGCCCATCTTATCTGACAGTATGTTCTGCAGCATAGCCGTACTTTTACATAATTATAATTGACACTCAGTATTCATCCCGGCTGATTGGACCAAACTGAGGATGATACCGAGGTCAGATATGAGCGAGTTCTGGCACTGCTACCGAGATGCACGAGACCAAGAGCAAAAGAGTATAGCTGGTACTTTTACCGAAGCTAGTTCAAGCTCGGTACAAGCTAGCACACCGATGTCGAGCTAAGTATGACCGAGATCAAGACCAATTGGTACTCTTACCGAAATTAGCATAATCTTGACATCACGGGGATATTCCCACATAATTGCCCCTAGCTCTGGCCTCTTAGAGTTCCCAAACTCTCTGAGGTCGGGAGCTAAGTATTATGATGAGAGCCCTTCTGAGTAGTGAGTTTTCATCTTGGTGTCGGTTTGCTGACGTTTGATCCATATCAAGATGTCGCTTCCTCTGCCCGAGATAATTTAATAGCACGCTGCTGTCTCGAGGTAATTGATAGCGCGCCTTAATCACTGCAGAAGATGAACTGGCAGTACTACGTGTCATCACTTGGTTGCCTCGCACGTGTCTCCGAAATTCGAAAAGGCCCCCCTTTTCTCTTTACATAGGGGCGCTTCTTTTTCGTTCTGCTATTTTGGAGTTTTATTAAAAGAGGGAGTCTCTGTTCAAAGAGGCCTTACCGGAGCCCTAATCTAGCGAACCTGAGCCCTGAGTTCTTCGAGTCCCGTCCCTTCTGTCTTGCCTCTGTAAGTCCTCTCTTCTTTCTCATTCCTGTACTCTTGTTCTTGTTAGGGTTTTCTTAGGGTTTCTTTTCTTCTACTCTGTCCAGGGTTCTTGCCCCGTCTTTATCCTTTGCTTTTCTGGTTTCTCTAACCTTAGGAAAATGGGTATTTACAGGCATTGGTTAGATACCCCAGAGGCTTTAGCTGAGTTTACGGTTATGTACGGGATACCGGAGGACGTTCCGTGTAGGCGAGATGACCCATACGATGCCTTCGATGGCCGTGCCTTCCACGACGGCTGGATGTCGTTCCCTCCAGTCACGGTAGTCGAGGGCGTGGTTAGGTTTCCCGTTCACCCGCTCCTGAGGATCTGTCTCAGGAAGTGGAATCTGTGTCCCTATCAACTGATGCCCAATAGTTTTAGAATAATAATGGGTGTCAATCTGTGTCTCATTACAGTTTTCTTTTCCTTGCTCCGCCAAGTTGACATTTTCTGTTTGCCGAGCAGACTTTCGCCAAAGGAGAAAAGAGACCAAGCAGGTTGGCTGGAAAAGGAACGACGTTTGGCTCAAAGCAATCTACAGTTACTGAGGCCACAAAAGGCGAGTCACCAGGGCCCTCTTAGGGTACGAGCCAAGGTATCACTCCTTTATTAAGAGGAGGAGTGATCAGCCTCTGGAAAGGGAGGAGCCGGTGTTAGCCTTGACCGGCGTCGGACACTGAGAGGTGTCAGGTGCCGAGGCCTCTACTTCACCTTCCAACCTAGAGGCGGTCGACCTTTAGCAAGCCATTGAATCGTACACTTCCTCTCCCAGCTAGGAAGAAGAGAGAAGAGATGCTGCCCCGCCGCACCGCTCCCCTGTGGTCAAAGACTTGAGTGTCGTGGTCTTCGGAGGCCGATCTTCCAGAGCCCCTTCGGCTCCTTCCACTTCCTCGACCCATGTTGTCGCTGATGCCCCCGCCCCCGCTCTGCTTACAACCTTGGAGGTCCGGCAGCGTTCTGCCGAGACCGCGTAGGAAGAGGCCCGGGAGGAAAAAAGGCAGAGGATCGAGGGGGCGATCGAGGATGTCCCCGGCTCCATCGCAGTACCTCAATCTTCCGGGCCGGCTGCATGGAGACCGAGCCTCTAGACGGAACCTGTGCGGCCATTGATGGTGGAGGTCCGAGTGGCCGGCAATCTCCTAGTGATCGCTGCACTTGCAAACGCCTGCGCCCTGCCAAAGGACACATGGCTAGGCATAGGGAAGCAGATGATGTGTCACTGGTGGTGGCGTCGATGCAAGCGGCCCTCGCGGTGAGCTTTATTTTTCACGAATTTTCTCAAGTTTTTGGTCTCGGTTGCTACCTTCTAACGTTTGTTTCTCTCATAGGTACTGCAAAGAAGCCTTATACAACTGAAGAGGTCCTAGTAGAGCAGCGCCAGGGCCACAAGGATGGAGGCGGAGAAGAAGGCCCTTGAGGCAGCTTTGGGGGAGAGCAGCCGACGGGTGGAGGAACGGGAGGTGACGATCTGCGGCCTCGGGTCTGAGCTTGAAGCAGCGAAGGCTGAGGCTGAGGAGCAAAAGAAACTGATAGCCGAGTTCAAGAATCAGAAGGACGAGGTCGAGGCCGAACTTCGGGCCAAAGCCGACTTTGCTTTTGACGAGGGGATGGATGCAACGACGAAACTGTACGAGGCCCAAGTCCTTGACGTCAGCCAGAAGGTGTGGGAGCTCAGGTGGATAGGTGCGCTGAAAAAGGCAGGGATCCTTAAAGATCATCCTGCATACAAGGATCCGCCCGAGTTCTCAAACTCGGAGCCCGAACTGAACTCTCCCCTCCCGAAGTTCCTCCTGAATTTGCTCCTTCATCTGAAGCTCCTCCTGAAGATGCAGAGGCCAGGGTCGACGCTGGTGATGTTAAGGCCGGGTCTTAAAGAAAAATCTTTGATGTATTCCTTTTCCTTTTTTGCTTTCGGGAATGGTGTAGTAGTTGAACATTGTACCTATTTTACTCAATGAATACAATAGTTCATTTCTCTTTTCCATACTTGTTTTCAAGTGTTTTGTGAATACAAGTGTTTGATTCTCAGTTCCCTAATCGAGCCCAACATGTTTGGGATAGACTAACTGAGCGTGGTTCAACAACCGAGGCCTTAGTCTTAAGTCTCGCAAAGGAATTGTAAGTCATCGAGTTCGGTCCAATAACCAGAACAATTATTAAGTTCGGTTCTATAACCAGAACCAATAATTGAATTCGATTCAATAACCAGCATTATACAAGTAATTAGATTTGATTCCATAACTAGAACCATTAAGAAACTGAATTTGGTTCCATAACCAGAATCATTAAGAAGTCGAGCTCTTTTTAATAACTGGAACTATGCAAGTAATTGAGTTCGGTTCAACAACCGGAACTATATACAATCTCAAGTTCTTTAACTCAAGAAACTTGTATCTGTATTCCAATTTTACCTGTTTCGTAGCCTAGTTCATTAACCAAGCTGAACGAGGACAAACTAGATTGACTTCTCTAGTTCAGGGGAATACAAGACATTTGTCTCAGTGATAGGATAATTAGTTCCGCAACCGTATGTATTCCCAAACACCGAGTTCTCTAACTTGGTGCGCCTTAACTTTTTAAGGCTTTTCATTACGCTCCTAATGCTCCGTAGCAGTTAGCTAGGTAGTTGCCGAGTTCCATAACTTGGCGGATATTGAAAGCGACAAAGCACATCCTTCCACAAGAATTACTTTTATTGATTCCAGAAATTTGAAGATAATCTAGTAGTAGTATTTCTTGAGGTGCGTGGCATTCCATGGCAATGATAGCTCTCTACATTCCATGTCCTTAAGTCTATAAGCTGATTGCCCCGACAGCCGAGGTCACTTTGAATGGCCCGTGCCAGTTCGGTGCCAGCTTTCCTTCATTGGGATTTTTATCTGTGGGAAGCGTCTTCTTCAAGACAAGTTCTCCAACTGAAAACTTCCTCACTTTGACTCTCTGATTGTATCCTCTGGCTAGCTGCTACTGGTAGGAAACTAGGCGGATGGTTGCTGCGTCCTTTTATTCTTCAGCCAGGTCAAGTTCTCGGGCGAGATTTACATCGTTTGGTCAAACAGCTCTGACCTCAGAGTTGGGAGGCCGACCTCGAGTGGGATCACAGCTTCCATTTCATAGGACAGGGAGAAGGGTGTTGCCGAAGTGGAGCGCTTCAGAGTAGTCCCATACGCCCAAAGGACACTTAGTAGTTCTTCTACTCATCTCCCTTTAGCTCGGTCGAGCCTTTTCTTGAGTCTGTCGAGCACTACTTTGTTGGACATTTCAGCCTGACCGTTGCTTTGTGGGTATGTTGGAGTGAAATAATAGTTTCTGATGCCGAGTTCCTAACAGAAGTTCTTAAAGAAATTGGAGTCGAATTGGGTTCCGTTGTCCGAGATCAGAGCTTGTGGTACTCCAAATCTTGTGACGATGTTCTTCTATATGAAGCTCTTTGTGTCCTGCTCGGTGATGGAAGACAGTGCTGCGGCTTCTATCACTTAGTGAAATAATTGTAGCCACCTCTTATTCCCTGGAGCTCGGTGAAGTGGTCCCATGATGTTCAACCCCCACTAGGCGAAGGGCCATGGGCTAGAGAGCGGGCTCAAGTCCTGTGCTAGCTGATGCAGAGAGTGAGAAAACTTCTGGCACTTCTCACATTTTCTAGCTTAGAGCTTGGCGTCCTTTTGCATGGAAGGCCACCAGTAGCCTTGGCTGATAGCTCGGTATGCCAGTAACCGTCCTCCGATATGACTTCCGCAGATTCCCTCATGGATTTCATAAAGGAAGTTTTCGTATTTGCTTGGGTGAACGCACTAGAGGTAAGGACCGGCATAGAACTTCTTGTAGAATTTGTCATATGGAGATAACCAAGACCGAGCTGCTTTCAGCCTGATTTTGTGAGCCTCACTCTTGTCTTCAGGAAGTTGATCATCCCTCAGGTAGGTGATGATTGGATCCATCCAACTCAGACCGAGATCAGTACACAAAACTTGCCGAGGTGGCTGGAGCTCTATACTTGGCTTGTTCAGTGTCTCCACTGTGAATGTTCTTTTTCTTCCAGCCTCAACAGCATAGGCTAGGTTGGCGAAAGCGTTGGCATGAGAATTGGAATATCTACCAATCTGCTTAACTTCAACTTTCTCAAACTAAGAAAGGAGTTGCTTTATGCGAGCTAAGTAGGCTGTCATCCTTTTGTCGCGGGCTTGGTAGTCCCCGCTCAGCTAGCTCGTCACCAACTGAGAGTCGCTGAAGACCACCAATTGCCATGCCCCCAAGATTTTAGCGTTGCCGAGCCCTGCGATCAATACTTCATACTCAGCTTCGTTATTGAATGCCTTGGAGTCAAGTGTTAAGGCTTGCTCGATGACAAAGCCCTTTGGAGATTGGAGGACTATGCCAGCGCCAGCCTTTTTGGAAGTTGAGGATCCGTCAACAAAGACTTTCCATGCTAAATCGAGAAACTGCTTCCAAGATTGTTCTTGCTCCGTCTCGGTGACTCCCTCCTTATTGGCCCCCCTAGTTCGGTATCGAGCTGTCTCAGTGCCGAACTAGGAGAAGCAAACTCCACGATGAAGTTCGCCAAAACTTAGGCCTTGATCGCCGTTCTAAGTCGATACTGGATATCATATTGCCCCACCTTGACGGCCTATCTCAAGATTCTTCCGGAGAAGTCTGCCTTTCTGAAAAGAGACTTAAGTGGATGTTCTGTAACAACCATCATGGTGTACGTCTGGAAGTAGTGGGAGAGTTTGCGAAAAGCACTGACAAGTACTAATGCAAGTTTCTACAACGGTAGATACCTTGTCTCGGCGTCAAACAGGATCTTGCTCGTGTAGTATATAGGCCTTTGTTGCCTATCCTTTTCTCTGATGGGCACCGAGCTCACTGGATGATCCAAGATGGCCAGGTAAAAATACAGTGTCTCTCCCTGCTTTGGAGTGGACAACAGCGGTGGTGAAGACAAATAATTTTTGAGTTCCTGAAGAGCTCGGTCGCATTCAAAAAACATTTCTTTAAAAGCTAAAAGAAGGGACGACACTTGTTCGAAGCTCGGCTGATGAAGCGGTTGAACGCAGCTGCCATCCCTGTGAGCCTCTAGACTTGCTTCGCCGTGGTTGGACTTTGGATTGCCGAGATCTGCTCTGGATTGGCTTCAATTCCTCTTCCGGTGACTAGGCTTCCTAGGAATTTACCGGAGCCGACACCAAACGCGCATTTGGACACATTCAGTTTGAGCTGGAACTCTTTGAGAACAGCAAATGTTTGACTCAGGTCTGCCAAGTGGTCCTGTGACCTTTTAGACTTTGAGAACCATGTCGTCAATGTAAACTTCCATGGTTTTGCCGAGTTGGGTCTGGAACATTTTGCTTACCAGCCTCTGGTAAGTCGCCCCTACAATTTTTAATCCAAAGGGATCACTTTGTAACAGTAGATGCCTTTATGTGTTATGAATGCAGTTTTTTCTTCGTCAAGCCCATATATTGAAATCTGATGGTAACCTCGGTAGGCATCGAGAAAACTCATCCTATCATGCCCGGTAGTGAAATCAATCATCTGGTTGATCTTTGGGAGTGAGAAGCTGTCATTGGGGCAGGCTTTGTTGAGGTTGGTGAAGTCCACGTAGACCCTCCACTTCCCATTTTTCTTTCTTACTACCACTGTGTTGGCTAACCATTTCGGGTAATGGACCTCCTAATTGCTCCGGCCTCCAACAGTTTTTCGACCTCCTCTATCATGGCCTTGATTTGCTGGACCCCAGTTCTGCGAGCTTTTTAGGCTACAAGTTTGTACTTGGGATCCACATTCAACTAGTGGCACATGATTTCAGGGCCGACGCCAGGCATTTCGTAAGGGGTCCAAGCAAAAACCTCTTTATTCTGTAATAAGAAGTCGAACAACTCAGACTTTTCAGCTTCCGCAAGCTGACTTCCGAGCAGAAAATACCTTTTAGGATCGTTGGGGTCGATCTTGATCTCGGTTATGTCTTCGATGCTTTTCTGCTCGGGAGCTTGCCCAACAGCTTCGAGTTCCACTTCCAGTTCGGCCATATGTACCTATTGTGGTTCTACTTCGCCAGGGACCACAGCCATTAGACACTGCTTGGCCATCTGCTGGTCACCCTTAATCATAATCACTTCGACTCTTCCATTCGCGTTCTCCAACGGGAACTTGAGCTTCTGGTGATGGGTGGAGGGCACCGCTTCCATATTGTGTAGCCAAGTTCTCCCCATAATTGCGTTGTATGGGAATGGTGCATCCACCACTAGGAAGTCGGCTAACATAGAGGGGCCTCCAACTTGGACTTGGAGGAAGATTTTCCCCTTAGGGTATACTAGTTTGGAACTGAAGCCCACAAGGGGAGTGAGGGCTTCTTACAGGTCCTCCTCTTTCAAACTCATCATTTTGAAGTAGTCATAGTAGAGGATTTCCGGTTAACTCCCAGGGTCTACAAGAATCCTTTGTACCTTGAAGTTCTTTAACCTCAGGGTTAGGATCAACGGATCGTTGTGCGGGAGCTAGACCCCATCTAGGTCTTCGTCTGAGAACCAAATCTTGGGTCTCTCTTTCCAAGCCTTCTTGGCGGAAGGTCCTAGCTTGGCTGTCATCACCTAGTTCCCATGTGAGACCCTCCTGACCTCGGCACGAGCTTGGTTGCTCCCCTTGGGTGCGGGAGCCAAGTGAATGACGTTGATGATGCCTTCCGGCTCATCGCTGTCCTGATCATCATCAAGTCGGCGTTAGTGAGCTCGGTTGACTCTGCCCTCCTCAATGAAGTCTTTTAAGTGCCCATCTTTCACGAGCTTCTCGAGGTGGGCCTTGAAGGCCATGCAGTCCTATGTTCTGTGCCTATTTTGCTTGTGGTAGGCACAGAACTTACTCTGATCTCGGGTGGAAGGATCACCCTTCATTGGCTGCGGCCACTTAAAGAAAGGTTGTGACTTGATTCTGCCGAGGAGCTTGTAGATGGGCTCCTTCAAGATCGTGTTGACAGCCTTGTAGGAGGCAACAGCTGGTTTGGGCTTCTTGCTGCCCCCTGAGATGGGAACTGAGGCCATCGCTGAACTCGTTGATATCCTGTTTCGATCCATTTCCTCCCTCCGAGATAACTTCTTATCTTTCTTGGAGGGCCTGTCTTCTTGCCAGAGGCCGAAGCATTCTCAAGCTCGGGCCTCGTCTTCTTCTTGTTCGATGAATTGGTTCACCCGGGCCATCAGTGCTTTCACCGTGACCACGGGGAATCGGACCAAATCCTTCTGGAGCTCGTTGCCTGGCAATAGAGCCTGCTTGAAGGACCTGATGGCCACTCTGTTAGTGGCGTCTTCTACTTGGCTGTAGACAGTCCAGAATCTTTTGGCGAACTGAGTGATGCTTTCAGTATGCCTCATTCTGATTGTCATCAGGTCATCATCCGTCTTTGGGATGACCCTGTGCGCCTGGAACTTCTCCACGAAGGAATTTCGGAGCTGCCGCTAGCTTGAAACTGACCCCTCTGAAAGCACGGAGAACCACCTTAGGGGGAGGTCGCCTAAACTGGAGGAGAAGACCTTGCAGTTCAGGTGACCGATGTCGCCCCATACGGACATTCTCTGGGTGAAATGCCGGAGGTGTGCTGCTGGATCTGAAGTCCCGTCGTAAAGACCGAATCTTGGGACGCTGAACTTCTCAGGGAGTGAAAAGTCCCTTATCTCCTGAGAGAATGGAGATGTGCCGAGATCTTTGGTGTCGTAGGCATTCAGCCGATCTCGGGTAAAACCGACCACCTCCATATTTTGCTGGACTGTCTGTTTGACTTGTCGGTCAAGCCACTCCCTCAAGTCGCTATTGTCCTCTGGTTTCTGGTGCGACCTCTTGGGGTCATCATTAAGGTGACTGCCACTCAAGCCTTCGTCATAAGCTCGGTCGCGCCTTTTGTTGGTCAGGACTTGCCTTAAATCCTGTTCGACCTCCGGAGCTTGGTGGCGTGTGGGAGGTACGACCGAGGCCTTAACTGGGGTCTTCACTTTCTCTCGGAGCTGCCTACGGAGTTGGCGAATCAGTTCTTCTTGCTCCTGGATAATAACGTTTTGGCCTTGATATCCGTAAGGAGCGAGTTGTCATCATTGTCTGCGTTGTCATGGTGATGGGATTGGCGCGACTTAGGCAGCATCAGTGTATTATCTCGTCGAGAACGCTCCAGCGGAAGGATACCCTGACAGGATTGTTCTGGTGGGGGAGCATCCTGACGGGGACACTCTGCTGGAGAGGGATCCTGCCGGAGGCGCTCCAGCAGAAGGTCGTCTCGCTGGGGAGGTGCTGTCACCTCCTTCGAAGACGAGCCTGACTGAGTTACGGGCCCTTGCACACTTATTGCACCGGATTTTCCTCCAGTCCTCTTCTAGTAAGGGATTGCGGTGGTGGTGGTAGGGACAATAACAGTGGTGGTGGTAAGGACCTGGATGATCCTTCATCCTTTCTGGTTGTCAGAGGCATGATGTTTGAGAATTTGATTTAATCTTTCCCCACAGACGGTGTCAATTGTAAGTGCCTAAATATTACGGACTTGATTAGGCGAGTATTAAACTCGTGATCTTACTATTAAGCTTCTTTGAGGAGGTTGGATGCCTTAAACCTGAAAGGAAAGGAGAAACAAAGGTCAGAGACCCTGGCTGCAGTCAGCCAAAGGCACTCTGATGCCTAAGTTATTACAGTCACCGAACAGAGAATGAGTGAGTGGAGAAGAAGAGAGTTCAAAATATGGGTGTATATGGACGTATGTCAGCATACCTCTCCTGGGCGTTACCTCTGGTATATATAGAGGTAGAAATCCCATCAAATCTTATGCTGAGTGGGGGTAGTTGGAGGCATTGTCCCATCAGACCATACCTCGATTCCTTAGTGGAGGTAGGTGGAAGTACTGTCCCATCGGATCATACTTCAATCTCATGCATAAATGCGGATATAACCGTCGGATAGGGGCGACCCCTTATCTATATCCGCGCTCATCTTATCTGACAGTACGTTCTGTAACGTAGCTGTACTCTTACATAATAATAATTGACACTCACTATTCATCTCGGCTGAGTGGACCGAACTGAGGATAATACCGAGGTCAGATATGAGCGAGTTCTGGCACTGCTGCCGAGATGCACGAGACCGATAGCAAAAGAGTCTAGCTTGTACTTTTACCGAAGCTAGTTCAAGCTGGGTACAAGTTGGCACCGCTGCCGAACTGAGTATGACCGAGATCAAGACCAATTGGTACTCTTACCGGAATTAGCATAATCTTGGCATCACGGGGATATTCCCACACAATGGTGATGGCTTCTTCACAATGAGAAACATCATCTGGGTCCGTTCCAACCTGTAAGCAAGAAAACCAACACCAATAGTTCACATAGTACAACCACTTAAAATTTTCTAACTGTACTCCATAAAATCTGTATATTTATTTGTTTGGATCAAACCTTAGTTACATACGATTGCTGATGGGAAGAGGAGGGTTCAAACACAAGTAAGAGCAAAAGTAGTAGCAAGACTTCATAAATGAAAAATTACCCCTGATAATCCAAAGTAAAATTTCTCTTCCACATATCTGCTTTATCTACTGGTCAACGGACGATTCCATTGATCATTTGTTTCTACATTATTTGTCCACTCGTTCCTCTGTACCCTTTCCAAGCATCATCTTACATTCCATCCCTCTTCACAATACCTAAATAATCATCAGCAGGTCCTTTCTCTACATGTGAGAGAGAGAGAGATGAGAGAGAGAGATGAGGATTTCTTGATGGAAAATGTGCTTCTACTATTAGAGTCAAGAAAAGACAAAATATCTTGTGCCCTTCCATTGTCCTCTGTTTGCATCCACATGATAGGATCTTTATCCATAGGCTTCTGTGATTGCATTAACAGGAACTATAACGAACAAAATAAGTAAAGGTAAAATTGGCTATATCCAAAGATTTATATACGGCCAGTTTTTTTTTTTTTAAACTACATTGCATCTACATGTATAGAAATGAACTCAACTTCTAGAACTTAAAGCTCAATTAATCTAAAACAAAAGAACATCAACATGTAAATGACATAAGAACAGATACATTTTTAAAAGAAAACAGAAGAAGATAAAGATTAAATCACATAGATATTGCAGTTCTAATGGCACAAAAGCCGGTCAATACTCAATACACACAGATAGTCTTCTTCCTCCTAAACTATTCAACACAAGCCAAACAACTATTATTATTAAAGCAACTACCATCAGTGCTACTTCTAGTGTCACCTGCATATCCTTGAAAGCAGTCAGAAGTTCAGAAGATCAGAAGAATGCTCTACTTCCGTAAAACACTCTGGAACCATTGCCCTTTGATGCTTGTAGCTTCTGATCAGAGGTTGTAGTTGAACTGTCAGTTTCCTTGTTGGGACTACCGTTCTCGAGATCCATCGGAAGCTTCATCTTTGCCAATGATTCCGTAAATTGCTGCATGCTTTTCATGTACAAGTCCACTATCTCTTGCTGGACCACCGATTTCTCTGGCTCGATCTTTTTATTGAGAACAGATGGCACAGAAGCATCATTATTTGGTGCCCTACCAGAAGAATCAGCCTCACCCTCATCTTTGAGTTTTTCTTTCTCAGATGAAACATTGTCCTGATTTGGAGAATTGGAAGAAGTTCCTGAAGGACCAGAGATAGATGGGGAGCTTGCAGGATTTGAAGGATACCCATTAGTTGAAACACTGCTTGGAGGAGTATCACTCTTAAAAACTTCAGCAGAGTCAACACCGCTGGAAGAGAAGCTCTCCCCAACACCAACACCAATACCAAAACTCAGGGAATCATTGTTATTCAAAGTGGACAAGCTGTCAGTGCTTTGAGACTCCAAATCTGTGTGTGGAATGTTAAAATACTCCGAAACCATAAGCTGATTTTCATTCACCATTTTCAGATCAGGGAACTCCATCTTATCAAGTTCACCTGGTAGAGAACAAGCATTGGATTCTGAATGTAGAAAAGAAGCAACCGAACTCGCCGATGAAGTCGGAGGAGGAATGGCCAATACTTCCGGCAGAGACCCGGTATAAGAAAGCGACAAGCACACAAAACCAGCAGGTGAATGAAAAAGATCTGTTGAAGACATTGGGAACTCCTGCATCGATTTCTCTTTGCCAAAGACAACATCTGATAAAGGCACCAATGCGAATCCTAACAACTGGTCTTCAAGATAATTTCTTACCCTGCTTAACATCCATATCTCACATTTGAGGGATGATTCAATTGTCCGTACATCAAGACGCAGAGTATCATTGAAGACCGGATTCTGGCCGCCGCCATTAATGGTTTTCGTCTGTACAGTGACTTCCGGATCACTGGTTAGGCAGAGTTTTGCATACACATCTTGCTTATGGTATATGCAAATGTTGTGGATGTCCCTAGCTTGATATATGTGGACCTCAAGAATACCAATGAACCCTTCATTTCCTGCCATGGACTCTTTACTATGAACACTCACTCTCGAAGAGAAACTGTTTTGATCATCTAATTTGGAATTTGGCCTTTTGGATTCAACAATGGAAGATGAGTCAGCAGAGTTTGTGAATGACACAGGTGAGAATGACTGGTGGGAATCCATATCAAAGCAAGGACTAAAACACCAAAGAAGCAACACAAGCTAAAAAAAAGGCTCAAAATGGTAAACTGGTTAGCGAAAATAAAACCAGAATTCACTTTCGATTCTTATATTAGGACAAGATTGCAGATAACTATGGAACTCAAAATCCCACGACTCAGAAGTGAAGAAGAAGCTAGTTCTGAAACTGAAACACCTAAAACCTCAGACTTGTCCTTGAGATCCAAGACTCAAATTGGGGAGCAATTTGAAATTGCAGACAGCTCTTCTTGAAACCTTCAACCTGCAAGAAAACAAGAACCATAACACCCAGCTTTAGGGAACAGAGAGATTCTTCAAAACCCCAGAATCCAAAACCCTAAGCAAACGGAATTCTATGGCCCAAAATCCCTAAAAACAAGATCAAGAGGATGGGATTTCGGAAAAAAAAAAAGCTTCAAATCCAAAACCCCAATTCCCAAACCAGCATAAACACCAACAAAACCAAAAGTTCCTAACTTGAAATTGCAGGAATATTCTTCAAAAACATAAAAATGTAAGAGTACCCAACAAATTCTTACAGCTCAAAATTCAGCACCTAGAGGTTGGAATCTCAAGCAGGTTCTTCAAAGTAAAAACCATAAAAAGACCCAAAGTAGAAAACCCAAAAGTAACACAAACCAACCGACTATTGCAAAGAAAAAACCCACAAATCCAAGACCCAGATGTTGAAATTTCAAGCAGATAGTCAAAAGCAAGAAACCATCAACCCTCAATCAAAGAACTCACAGACTTGTTTACCTTCACAACCCAGAGAGCAAAGTTAAACACCCAACAAAACCCAAAACTATTACAGCAGACACGAACAGAATCCTATAACCCTCAATCAAAGAACTCACAGACTTGTTTACCTTCACAACCCAGAGAGCAAAGTTAAACACACAACAAAACCCAAAACTATTACAGCAGACACGAACAGAATCCTATAAAGCTAACACCTTTTTTTATACAATAAGAAGGAATAAACGAGAGAGAACTTATCAATAGAATCCAAAAGAGTAGAAAAGGGATCCAAAACTCACTGTAAAAACAAAATTTTCTTACCGAGTGTACCGTCCCAAGGCATTCAATTTTTAAGATATTTTTAACTTCAGACAGATTTGGTGGAAATCGAGAAAGCAAGTAGATAAAAAACTATCCAAACGAAGAAAAGTAGAAATGGGCTGTTTTGGGACAGAAGTCCACAGCATCAGTGTGTTTTTTGGGTTGAATTTTACCCACGTCGTCTCTCTCTCTCTCTCTCTCTCACCTCGTGATTCCTCTTCTCTCTTCTAATTATTGAATGGACGAAATTCTATTACAGCCAACTGATCTTATGATGATCTTATGCTGACGTTTGTATGTATATACAAGTAATTGAGACATTATACCTTCCAACAAATAGACAGCAACCCAAAGCCACCGCATTCACACATGTCATGGCATATGGTTGGGAGATTCGTGAATTTTAGACTTGACTCATCCTTCTAAAATACCGACTCGAAGAGAGTCAATTGGACAACTTCGGAAAGTCATGTTTGTTTTTCAAGAAATATATTTAAAAATTTTTTAAATTTAAATTAAATATTTATAAAATTTTGAATTGCTAACTCCCAATCTCAAATATTAATTACTTATATTTGACTCAGCTGAATTTACCCTATATTTGACTCCATAATTTATTAAAATGAGGTGACCCAATAGAGTCCAGGGTGAATTCGATGAGTCTTCTAACCTCAGTTTTAAATATCACTTTTGACGAGTAGAACAACGTACCAAAGAAAAAAAAAAAGAAAAAGAAAAATTAGACAGCTGCCCATATTTTACCTTTAATTGAATGAATGTGCATTGCATTTAACAGTTCTACTATAATATGATGCCATTAGCTTTTCATCCATGATGCTTCAACTTGACTTGCAGTAATAATTGAAGTAATAATTGAAGGCACATAGAAGGGCACCGAATTGAATAATTCAGATGAGTGGGATAATAATTATTTAGTGTATATTTAAATATTTTACCAAGAAAGTAATATAAAATAAATGTCAGATAAGTGAAAAAGGCAATGTTTTATATCAAGAAGAAATGTATTTATTTTTATGAGATAAAACTATTTGAAGTGAGATGAGAAGTCAACAAATGGTAAACTAACACTTGTATGCTATGGAGTAAAATGTTTTAGTTCTAGTAAAGTAAAGGTGAAATTTTTGGCGGCCGGGCCTTTACAACCAAACATGAGTGATATAAGATTTTCCAACCGGTACTTTCCCATATATTTCACCTTTCTCTTAAAAACTAAACACTGCCTTGCGTGTTTTTTGCCTTTTATGCATGGGTATGAGAAGGAGTTTTACATATGTAAATGTTTTATTCATTAAAGGCATTATCGGGTCGGCAAAATCACCATTTTCACATGAGTAAAGTAGGTCTAAGAATTTCATATTTAATTGGATTTTTTAGACAATTTTCACAAACTTCTCAAAATCTATAAAGATTTAAAAATATAAAACTAAACATCTCTATGCTTATTATGAATATGGTTTAGATCATGAATTATGGCCCACAAAAGTGTAGAAAGTCATATCTATAGGTTGGAATTCTTTTGGACGTTTTTTCAAGAATTTCTCAAAATTCATGAAGATTTAGCATATGAAACTAAACATCTTGAGATTGATTACTTTAATATCAAAACATGAATGGTTTGGATTCTAAAATTTGTATTATTGCTTTTTACAAGAGGGAGGTGTGTAATCGTTTACCACCTCTTGAGGTGTGTAGATGAGTGGCCGAAAATGCTATCATTCACACACCTTGTAATTGAGCATAAACAAACATGATGATGCATAATGATTACGCATATGGATCATTTACTGTTACACCCCGACCCGAACTAATCATGATTAAGGCTAATTAATTGGGATTAGTGCTAATAAAGCGCTAATAATTGGGTTAATGAAGGTTAAAGACCAAAGAGAGTCGCATTAGTCCCAAATGATGCATCAAGCATAATGGAATGAATTAAATGGGACTGAGTTGGTTGAAAATGAGTTTAGACTCAAATAAGGTAGGCTAAGGACTTTTTCGTATATATGAGTTTTTATGTATTTCGTCAAATACGGAAGTTCTTGATACCAACGTGTGTATCTCGAATAATACTTTAACTTTCGTAATAGGCACGATCCCATTTGACCTCAAATGGACCAAGTGAGGTTTCATTTAACTCAAAATGGAATAAGACTAACAAGAGGGGGTTTTGGTGTGAGAGAGCTATATATTAGAATGAGATGAATGAAATGGATTCATTTCACCCAAACCCTAGGCATCTCATCTCCATCTTCTTCTTTTCTCTTTCCATTCTCATTCATCAAGAGTGAGGTTAGGAGTGATTAAGGGGAGTTTTGAAGAGTTGATCTTCAACTCCATCTTCTTTCTCAAGCCATTCCTCCATTTTTGAACTGTAGAGCTTGAAAGAGAACCCAAAATCTCTTTGTTTGGAGCTACAAGTAAGTAGTTGGCATTCTCTTAGGATTTTCAAGTTCTATTGAGTAGTGGGGAAAGGTTCTAGCATAAATAGCTTAAAGATTGGGTGTTTTCATGTTTTCATGGAGTTAGGGTTTCATTTGGGGATTTTAAGCTCAAGCCAAGCTAAGTAAAAGAGGGCTTTGAGTGGATTATCTTCAAGAGGCAAGTATAAACATGTGCTTGTAGTTAGTGTTAATCATTGTAGAGATTCTTGGAATTTCCATGGATTTAGAACTTGTGCATTTTCATTGAGTTTTGATTTGCTTATGGATTGAATGAAATGAATTAATGTAGAATGTAATTTGGTAGATCATGGTTTTTGTGAGCACTTTGGAGGCTCATTTTGGTCCAAATCCATGTCTTGTAAAGATGGGTTTCATGTAGGAAGAAGAGACCCCAAAAACAGACCATTTAGGCTCTGTTTCTGCACAAAAAGAGGTGTCACAGCAGTGCTGTCCGCTCGAGCGGGTAGGCCCATTGGGCCCAACAACACAAACTTAGAATGGTCATAACTTTTTACCCGTATGTCAGAATTTGGACTTCTATATATCGTTGGAAAGCTCTTAGAACGTAGAATCTAGTTGTCTATATATCCTAGTGATTGGAAGATTCAAATTTGGGTCCAAACAAAGGTGATTCTAATTGAATCAAAAAGTCATTTGATGAGTGTAAATAGGTCTATAAATCAGTCTAGAGACTATTTCTAGTGTAATTGAGGTTTATGGACTATAGAAGGAGTATTGATGAGTTTGAACCTTATTCCAATGGTGTGTGTGTTAATCTTTTATTTATTACAAACCTCCATAGGTGATAATTAAGGGGACTCTAATGCACATTATATCTAATGTGATGTTCATCGAAAATAACACGTGCACTAGATAACCGAGTGTTACGCCTAAATGTATGGTTTGAATTATGAATAGTTTTGAATAGAGAAATTGAATTGAATAGAGTTTATTAATTTGATTCGATTTGAGTCTTGAATCTGGCACTACCTAGCTATTGTATGAGAACTCTAATGAGTTCAATGAATTAATAAATGAAACAAATGATTAATCCTACTGCAGCAGATGGATTTGGGGGCGTTCCGGAACTCCGTGGTGATGCTAGTTGTCCCTGACCCGGGCACTGGTAAATCCCACAATTTCCGATCATATCTATGAATATTGATTGATGCCTTCCATTTGGAAGATGAATCCTTCCTTTGAGGGAAGATGGTAAATGAGATGAAATGAAATGAAAATGAATGCTATGGTAGTGACCATCTTATATATGTCAATGAGATTGACTTTTATGTTCACATATTATTATTGTAGGAATTTTCTAGACTTGTCTAGAATTCAAATCGTCATTGATATATTGAATGAGTTTAGCTTATTGTTAACACATGCTATTACAAGATTTGTTTATATATTGTTGAACCGTCGTATTCACTAGTGTTATTGATGACATTATAGGCCCGTTTGCCCATGCCGGTGCAACAACACTCCCGGCGGGAGCGGAGGAGACCGCTCCGGTTCCTCCAGGAGGACTGAACGAGTGGAATGGTTGGGATACCGTTTGAAATGGGTATCTGAGTGCGAGAAGAATTATAACATTTTGAGAAATTATTTTTTTTTGTATAATCATTTCGATGTGTAATTAATTGTCATTGCATAGTATTTTGGATATGCACTGATTGACAAGTAAATGGTGGAAATGATACACGTATCAAGAACATTATTTTATATACATGTAAATCGTAAATTGATGTTGTCAAATATAAATGTTTCCGTAGATTTGTATATTTGACAGGTTTATTGAGATTGTTATCCCTTGTGGATTTCGTTTTAACTACGGTTAATTCGGGATTTACGGGAGTAAGTATGGGCTTACGGCTCGGGGTTACCGGATCTCTGGCTCGGGTCGTGACATTTACATATATAAATAAGTGCAAAAAACCAAACTAGTTTGACTAAATTGACATTATTATGAGTCGAGGAACTCAACTGAATTAAAACACTTTGAGTTGCATTATCATCGAATGCTCCAATTGTGAACCATTTGGAAGTAGCGAAATATTCTCCTATGAGGAGACTACATAATGTGCAATGTTGTCCAACTCATGCAGCCTAATGATGCATTCCTACAATTGAGGGTAAGGGGGATGGAAAGATTTCTTTATTGATAAGTATCCTGGAAAAAATCAGTTCAATTAGATTACCCTAGCCCTTAATTTAATAACTTTAAAGCTTAATATTCTATTAACCATAGATTTTTTTAGATTGAATTCGACATCGAGTAAAATTTTGAAGAGCATAAAATGGGGCATGATTTTAGATCATGAGGTGATAAGAGTGTGAAAGAGGTTGCATTGATCAAAGGTGTGGCCAAGTGAGCTCCATAGTGCTGGACTACACATGCAGTCTATTCGTTCTCTATGGAATAGGCAATCTATCAAAGGTCCATGACCCATAATAATCCGAACTTGGAGACTAATAGTGTTGAACAGAAGAGAGGATTTCTCCATTTATGTGAGTCATGGACTGTTGGAGAAACAGTGGTCTTCAGATTTGATGATCTTCAAAATAAATGTACAGAAGTATTGCTTCAAGTCGCGTTACAGCGTCGCTTTCCTAAAGACAATATTTGCCCCCACTTGATGGTGTGCATCGGGTTAACAACAAATTTGCCTCCAAGATACAATGAAGCCTGATCTAAAGATCACTCTACCGGCGTTTGCACAAACGACTGCAGATCAGAATACCCTTGATATTATCAAGAGAACCAAGATAATTGTTAATCAAATCTGCAGGAAAATGATTAACTGGGGATGAGAAAGCAGAAAATTGCTTTGGAATATATAGGCCTGGATGTACCTAATCTGAAGGGTCATGACCCTTGGTTGCATCCAATCAGGTTTGACCTTTGGATTGTTGATTTATGGCGCAGATATGCTCCCCACTGAAGAGTCACCATGACTAGACATGCCTTATCAACATAGAAGAGTCACCATGACTGGACATGCCCGATCACAATCGGGTACAATCTCCCAATAGTTTCTGGCTTCCCAAAGAAAACAAGGAAGGTTTTGAAAATCCTAAAACTAAACCCAAAATAATTTCCATTGTTTTTGAAAATTCCCCAACAATCCCCCACCATTTTCAAAATATAGAATGACGATTCTTGGTTCACTTGGAAGTCTTATGTATAGGTGAAGGTATCTTTCGATTTGAACCAAACACTTAGTGAAGACAAATCAAAGTTAGTCAAGATGGCATAGTAGACTTGTCTTTGAACTAGCGATCTTATGCGACTAACCGGATATGTCTCACGCACAGTACAGGTTACCTCAAGTATTCAAATAAGCCGACACGTGGATTGGCCTTGTGTCTATATCCTGTTTCATGAGCGCTCTAGAGCCAAGCCCTTGGACTCATAGAAAGCAGCACCACTTCTTACACTCATATAGGTAAGCTTACTGAGAGTACTCCTGTAACTATAGTACCCCAACATCAACTGTTGTAAGCCTATTGAGAGTTAACTAACTCAACCTCTTCTTTTCACATTACAGGTACCAAGCACTTTAACCTTAGGATGAAAAAATGAATAACAATTTAAGTGCTTGCAATCACGACGTATTGTGTACTTGGGCTCATTGAACTCAAGGTCTTGATGTTTCAAGCGTTGAGTCGAGTTTCCACCAAGAGTGATTATGCTAAGTGGGCTTAAGACCCATCCCCCTTGATGTTTTCCACACCAAATCCCTTGCAAGTCCCTTTGTTAAAGGGTCAGCCAAGTTTTCACTTGACTTTACATAATCAATAGTAATCACACTATCCGTGATTAGCTGTCTGACACAACTATGTCTCAGTCCTATATGCCTGGATTTTCCATTATACACATGACTATAGGCCCTTGATAGAGTTGCCTCACTATCACAATGCAAAGATATAGGTGACATAGGCTTTGGCCAAAGCCTGATCTCCAACAATAGATTTCTGAGCCACTCTGCCTCTTTGTTACAAGAAGCCAATGCTACAAACTCAGCTGCCATAGTTGAGTCTGTTATGCACGTCTGCTTCTTAGATTCCCAGGAGACAGCTCCTCCTCCAAGTGTAAAAATCCAACCACTCGTAGACGAGTGATCCTCACGGTCAGTAATCCAACTGGCATCCGTGAATCCTTCCAGCACCGCTGGATAGCCACCATAGACTATTCCATAGTCCATAGTTTTCCTCAAGTATCTCAATACTAGATTGGCAGCATGCCAATGCACACTACTGGGACTACTAGTGTACCTACTAAGTTTCCCGACTGCAAATGCAATATCTGGTCTAGTGCATGTCATGGCATACATTAAGCTACCAATCACTCTTGAGTATTCCAACTGATCAATAGCTCTTCCAGTATAAGGATACAACTTCAAATTTGAATCAAAAGGTGTAGACATGGGTGCACTATTAAATTGATTAAATTTCTTAAGAATTTTCTCAATATAGTGCGACTGGGTAAGAACCAAATTGTTATTTTCTCTTTTAATTCTAATACCCAAAATAACATCAGCTATGCCCATGTCTTTCATGCTAAAACTAGATGACAAGAAACTTTTGGTACTTTCAATGACTTCATTGTCAGTTCCAAAAATAAGCATGTCATCTACATAGAGACATATAATTACACCTCTATTGCAGGTAAACTTACTATACACACACTTGTCTGATTCATGTATCCTAAAACAATTTGACACTATTACCTTGTCAAACTTTTCATGCCATTGTTTCGGAGCTTGTTTCAGTCCATAAAGCGACTTGATAAGCTTACACAACTTGTGTTCTTGACCCTTCACAACAAAACCTTCTCGTTGCTGCATGTAGATCTCTTCATCTAACTCTCCATTTAGGAAAGCGGTCTTAACATCCATTTGATGGATCTCAAGCTTAAAAATTGAAGCTAAGGCAATCAGTACTCTAATAGTAGCAATTCTTGCAACTGGAGCATATGTATCAAAATAATCAATACCCTCCTGTTGATTAAATCCCTTAGCAACCAACCTTGCTTTGAATTTTTCAATTGTGCCATCAGCTTTCATTTTCCTTTTGAAAATCCACTTACAACCAATTGGTTTGGATCTAGGTGGCAAATCGACAAGTATCCAAGTGTTGTTTCCCATTATAGAATCCATCTCGTCACTAATTGCTTCTTTCCAGAAAGCAACGTCTTGTGACTTCATAGCCTCCTCAAGAGTCACTGGATCTGATTCCACATTTAAAGAAATCATTGTTTGCTTGAGGTGAACATCCCTTGTTCCTTCTACAAGATAAACAATGAAGTCTGGACCAAATGACTTTTTAGTCTTGGCCCTCTTACTCCTCCTTGGTTCAATAGGCTCATTAGGTTCATTTGGTTCACTTTGCTCCTTAGGGACCAAAGGAGTTGACTCAGTTTCTGAATTAGAGTCTGATCTTGGAATGGTCGTAAACTGATTTTCGTAAAATACTGCATCACGAGATTCAATGATAGTATTTATTTCTACTGAACCATTGGGCTCTATTACCAGTAATCTGTAGGCCTTACTATGCATAGCATAGCCAAGGAATATGCATTCAATTCCTTTTTCACCTAATTTCTTCCTTTTAAGTTCAGGCAATCTGACAATTGCTCTACAGCCCCAAGTTTTCATGTAACTCAAGTTAGATTTCTTATTCTTCCAGAGTTCATAAGGAGTAATTTTCTTTCCTTTCAAAGGGATTCTATTAAGGATGTGACAGGCAGTAAGCAAGGCTTCACCCCAATAACCATAACTCAAATTTGCATAAGACAGCATAGTATTAATCATTTCTGTTAATGTCTTATTCTTTCTTTCAGTAACTCCATTTTGTTGTGGTGTATAGGGTGCAGACTTTTCATGAATAATACCAACATTTTCACAATATTCTGGAAAATGGTATTCACCGCCTCTATCAGACCTGAGTCTCTTTATTTTAACATTACATTGATTTTCTATTTCTGATCTAAAAATTTTAAATTTATCAAGAACCTCATCTTTAGAATGCAAAAGATAAATATGACAAAACTTAGAAAAATCATCAATGAAAGTTACAAAATATCTTTTACCTCCTCTTGTAGGGTTACTATGTAAATCACATACATCACTATGCACAAGTTCAAGCAAAGAAGTAGATCTATTTACTTTAGGAAATGACACACGAGTTATTTTTGTTTGCATACAGATTTTACATTTTTCAATCATGTCAATGTCATACTTAGGAATTAAATCTAAATTAACCATATCATTCATTTTCCTAGTATTAACATGTCCTAAACGTGCATGCCATAAAGAAAGAGAATCAACAATATAAGCAGAAACAGATGTATTATTATTAATATTGAATTTGAACATGCCCTGATACAAATAGCCCTTCCCAACAAAAATCCCACCCTTAGACAGTACAAACTTGTCTGACTCAAAGACTAACTTGAAACCATGCTTATTAAGCAGGCTTCCAGATACAAGATTTTTTCTGACATCAGGAACATGATACACATCACTGAGAGTTAAGATTTTTCCAGAAGTAAACTTCAAATCCACAGTTCCTTTACCCATGATAGCAACAGTTGAAGAGTTTCCCATGTAGAGAATTGTTCCATCACTCACTTGTTCATAAGTGGTGAAAAGGTTCTTGTTGTTGCAGACATGTCTTGTTGCTCCTGAGTCAATCCCATGTAGAGAATTGTTCCATCACTCACTTGTTCATAAGTGGTGAAAAGGTTCTTGTTGTTGCAGACATGTCTTGTTGCTCCTGAGTCAATCCACCAGTCACCAGCATCTTCGAGCATATTCACCTCGGATACAACAGCCACGAACTTGTTCTTAGCATTTGATGCTTCTGGCTTCTTCTTGTATGAGCGACATTCATTCTTGAAATGCCCAGGCTTACCACAATGCCAGCAAGAGCCTTTCGGCTTCTTAGAGTCTTTGTCAGGTTGGGGTTTGCGCTTATGCTTCCCTTTGTTAGACTTCTTGCCATCCTCCACCATGTGGACCTTGGAATCTTCAGCCACTTGGTGATCATTACTCTCAAAAGGCCTTGACTCTTCCTCCACTCGGAGATGTTGAGCCAATTCCTCTAAAGTAAGATCCTCCTTTTTGTGTTTCAGGCTCTTCTTAAAATCCTTCCAAGAAGGTGGCAATTTTTCTATTATAGATGAAACTACAATAAATTCATCCATATTCATATCCTTCTGTTGAAACTGACTGAGGATAAGTTGTATCTCATGCAATTGTTCCATGATGGGTTTATTATCTACCATATTAAAACGCATGAAATTACTGACAAGAAATTTCTTACTTGTAGCATCTTCAGTAAGATACTTAGTTTGCAGTATATTCCAAAGTTGCTCTGCAGTTTCTATGTTCTGGTAGACATCAAATAGTGAGTCTGACAGCGCATTCAGAATGTGCCCCCTACAGATGTAGTCATCATTTTCCCACTTGGTTCTGGTATGAATCTGCTCCATTGTCTCATCTTCTTGTTCCTCTGGATATAGGGTAGTCAACAGATAGACCACTTTGAGAGTGGTGAGCAGGAAATGCATCTTCTTTTGCCAACGTCTGAAATTTCCTCCATCAAATCGATCCAGCTTCATAAAATCTTGAGTCATTTTCTGAATAGACATCGCCATTATGAAATATATTGTCTTTAGATTGTTGGAGAAACAGTGGTCTTTATATTTGATGATCTTCAAAATAAATGTACAGAAGTATTGTTTCAAGTCGCGTTACAGCGTCGCTTTCCTAAATACAATATTTGCCCCCACCTGATGGTGTGCATCGGGTTAACAACAAATTTGCCTCCAAGATACAATGAAGTCTGATCTAAAGATCACTCTACCAGCGTTTGCATAAACGACTGTAGATCAGAATACCCTTGATATTATCAAGAGAACCAAGATAATTGTTAATCAAATCTGCAGGAAAATGATTAACTGGGGATGAGAAAGCAGAAAATTGCTTTGGAATATATAGGCCTGGATGTACCTGACCTGAAGGGTCATGACCCTTGGTTGCATCCAATCAGGTTTGACCTTTGGATCGTTGATCTATGGCGCAGATATGCTCCCCACTGAAGAGTCACCATGACTAGACATGCCTTATCAACAAGAAGAGTCACCATGACTGGACATGCCTGATCACAATCGGGTACAATCTCCCAATAGTTTCTGGCTTCCCAAAGAAAACAAGGAAGGTTTTGAAAATCCTAAAACTAAACCCAAAATAATTTCCATTGTTTTTGAAAATTCCCCAACATGGACAAGTGATACATCCACAGTGGATCTCATCAAATAAATGATTTAATTCAAGAAGATTGGAGTTAGTTCTATGTATCATATTGAGGATCTCATCAAATGAATGATTTAATTCAAGAAGAATGGAGTTAGTTCTATGTATCATATTGATTGTAATTGGTTCTCGTTAGTCGTAGCAGGTTTCATCATATATAGATGGGCCAAGAGATGCCAATCTCATCTAATCATCAAGTAAGCATAAAATCATTTTCCACTAAAAGAAGGGATAGGGATAGCTTTTCCATGGACTTCCTTTTTCTGTGGTACTAAAAAAAAAAATGCACTCTAATAAAGGACGCATTTGTGTGTGTGTAGAACACTTGCTGCAGAAATGAAAAAACAGGGTGCATTTTCTGCCGACAAGTTGCTCGATGTTTGGTGCGAATGCAAATCATCAACAAAAGCAGCCTTAAATTTATTACTCTTCTTTGAAAGGGAGGATGGCTCATTCCTAGCTATGCAGATTGGATTTTAGTTCCACTGAAGAGAAGACGTGTTTTCCTCATTTTCATCGCTCCACACAAATACATTTTAAGGTCATATTTGTGTAACTGTTCAGGAAAAGCGACTCTTTCGTTAAAAATATATATATATATATATATATATCTTTTTAATCAATTTATTCAAATACTTTTAACAAGGGAAAAATTAAAAGCCATGTGGTTTTCCGCAAATCCTTCTATAAGTGTTTGTGATGGGAGACGATGATGGCGATGATGATGAATCCAGCACAAACATGCCCAAAAATTGTGATGCTAACCTTTGGGCAGGTAAGAAAAGTGTGTGAACACTAACCCTCAAGACATCAGAAAGTCAACAGTAGGCGTTTTTAAATTTTTTTTTTTTAATGGTTTATCTCTGAGGAGCATTGAGTAATTGCAAGGCTTGTGATGATGCTTTGTTACCAAATCCTCCACTAGTTAGAGGGACTGGCACTATCTGTTTTAAGCTATATTTGCACATGAAACATGCTTCTTAGTTCTTACCCGATCATGTGTTATAATATTATTTAATGGAACTTGTTCCTTGTCTTTTAAATTAGAGTGACCATTTCAAACGATGGTAGGGTTATAGTTCAATGCCATCTATTATTTTAATATATCATCCATCAATCCCAACCAGACTTTTGAGGGGATGGATGGCTCCTTACTTCCCCACATTGTGTCTTTATTGGAGATTCTTCTAAATACACCTTGTGATTTGAATCATTTCAAAAATACCCCCAACCTTCTAAGTTTTTTAAACCTTCTCGATTTATGCAACATTATTTAGAAAAAAAAAACACATTTAAATAGTGGTTTTTAATTTTCATCATCTTCTACTGCTGCTGGACAAAACAAAAGATGAAAACACGGTTAGTTTAAATCCAAAATCAAAGTATTTTTTTCCTAAAAATGCCGATAGTTCCTCTCTTAGTTTTGAAAAAATCCCTAAAAGAATAATTACCAAAAGTCACTTAAATTCAAAAAACAATTTTAAATGCTTCCTTTTATTAGGCTAGACCAGTGAAGTTTTTTTATTTTTATTAAAAAGAGTCAAAAAGAAAATCCATATAAACAAAGAAAAGTCTTACAAAAGAAAATTTATTAATGGTCATTTTTCCCTTTTACTAAAGTAACTTAAATATCTTTAAAGTAAGTTAATGAAAACTCACTCATTAGATGTTGCAAGCCTTTTCATTTGAGGTTATAAAATAAAAATCGAAGAAAGAAACTTCTTCCTTTATTGGCTATTAGTCCATTTCATATTCTAAAATAAGGAAATCAGCAGAGCATCCGATGAACTGGTTTTTTTTTTTTTTTGACAAATTTCTACCAAAAGTTTTCTTGGGCGATGGCCTATAAATTTTTTTGATATATTTTACTTAGATAGAGAGGTGTTCGGATACTACATGAATGGATCTAGACTCAACCCCAATTAACAGCTCGTCCAATAGAAGGATCCATGCTCAGATTATTCAGGATAGAAACTATCAGACAATCTGCAGTAAAAATTGATATTGCAATGCATTGTAAACTTTTATTAGGACATTTGAATATAATTCATATCTTTGGAAGAAATGCTTTGCATGGGATATTCAGGAAAACTTGATCGTTTGTATGTAATAAATGTTGAAACATGCACATTGACCTGCTTGCATTCAGACTTCAAACCTATTAAGTTGGGGGGTCCAACTGTCTAATTTCAGCTGTCTTCGGATATTCCAAAATAATTTAAAAGATCACGTTGATTCTTCCAACGGCTATATTTTTGCTTTACCAAAAAAGAACGGCTATATTTTTGCTATATTTACGGGGCTTGTATGCATTGAAGTACAAAAATGCACAAACTACCCAGAAATGCGCGAGTCAGGTTCCCTCCTGATGTCCTGCTCACAGAACTTGGTGTGGTTCCTACAGGTGCTCATGGGCCGGGCATCCAGTGCCAACCCAGGATCAGCCCGTGTTAGCCCGTTTGCCTTATTAGGTTTTAACTTCTAATAGTCAAGCTAAGAACGGCTACTTACCTCACTTGTAAGTGGGTGGCAGTTCTCACATTCAAACACTAGGTACGCCCACCTCTTCCCACTTTGTGGGCCTTCTTCCTCCTTGTGCAGGTTGTTTTTTATATATGTGTGCGAGCTCTCTCTTGAGTCCCAGCCCCCTTCATTGGATTAAAAAAAAAAAAAAAAAGACTTTTAATAGTCAAATTTTTAATAGCCCATCCTATCCCGAGAAAGCTTTAGTTTTGTGAGGCTCAACCCAACCCTAATGATTAATGGGTGGGTTCAAGCCAGACATGTTTGAGGTAGGCCAGTCTCAGCGAGGCACTAGGCTTGGGTTGGATATAAACCTATGTTTCTAAATTTTTGTTTGAATTTGGATATCATATAGCCTGCCCTAACTTGGCCTATGAATGCCCCTAGTGGGTCCTTAAGTAGCCGCTACTAATTAAAAATCTAAATCATATAAAATAAATATTTTTTAATATGAGCCTTGACCAAATCAGTTCCTTAGTTATGACTATTTTAAATTATACTAAAGAAATATCTTCTTTTATATGTCTTTAACTAAATTCCACATAAATAAAAGTTGAGTTAAACAATCAAATTGATTACATGTAAAATATGTGAACATTTTTATATAATCACTGTTGGAGGATAATGTGTTCAAGGCTAGTACCAAGGACATTTATTTTGCAATTTAGATTTTTAATAAGCGGGCCCTAATGAAGACAGTAGTGAATTTTTTGGAACCCCAAGCCTCAAACTATAGCCTCGATGCATTTAATGGTTGGTTTTAAAGTGAGAGCAAGTTGAGATTGTATGTCCCTATTTTGATGGAAAGAGCCATGTTCATATTTACTGTACCGGAGCTTCCCAGCTGCTTTCAGGGCTTGAGGAAACTATATGAGTCTCATTCGTAGGTGAGGGCCCATATGGACATGATGTCAACCATCATAGCTATGCAAAATTAATATTGAACTTTGGGTGCTTTAGACTATGATAACTGGATAATTTAAAATTAGACGACCTATTGTATTGTTTTTAATTCTATATTTATTTATTTTTCTGTAAAATTTGTTTCCCTACCATATCAATGGAGTGTCTCTATCATATCCATTCTATATCTGAGCATCGCATCCTTCAAGTAAATGGTTGCGATGAAAAGATTGTCTATACCAATTCAAAGATGAGACCTTTCAGAACTCGTCAACCAAATGATAAGCTAGGCATGTTTGGTTGAGAGCATTTCTGATAAAATTTTATTCCCTTTATTAAGAGATTTTGCTAGAAATACAGTGGATTTCTCTGAAAATTCTAAAATCCCTAATTAATTGGGTTTAGATGGTTAAAATTTGCTAAGTTACCCAAGTGGAAAGTCACTTTTGGTAACAAAATGCTCAGAATTCTAGATTTTAGAATGTTCTTACCTGTTCTCTAATGACAAGAATTTATTATGTTGGGGATTTATAATATTGATACGACGGTTGTCCCTTTAGCATTCCAAAATGCTGTTTTTCATAGTTGAAATTTTAAATTCGAACCCACCTTAAAAAGCCACAAATAGCATTTCAAAATGCTGGATGAACCATGAAGACTTTGGAATTCTCCATTTGCAAAAGAACAGGTCCGCCTTAAGCAATTTGGAATTCTCCTTCAAAGGATAAGAATTTAGAATTCTCCAACTACTCGAAGCAACATATTCCCAACTCGAAGCAATATATTCCCAAATGCTTGCAACAAAACAAGCCTTAAAGCCAGATGGGGTGTATAAACCATCTGTTCTTCTCAAGGACCACTAGGTCAAAAGAGTACTCTTGCTACACTAAAGCAAGGCCACTTGTAGCGCCTCTACTTGAAAGGAACTCTTTATTATGGGATTTCAATTTTCTAGGGCCTCTCATTGGAATAGACTCTTTATTACAAAATCTCAATTTTCAAGCTAATTTATTAATTTCATCACCATTAGACTGTCTTTGATAAGGATAACAATTTTGGTTGATTTTCCCTACACCACCTTTTGATTTCCAAAATTATCGAGGCAGTCATAGCTCCTCTCTACAATTCCAGATAATATCTTTTGTTGTCAGAGTCATTTTAGATGAAAAAATTAGTGTTATATTTTGTTTTATTACTCGAAGAGTTATCATCATAGACTACTGAAGGTAAAACAAACAAATTAGAGACAAAGTTCCAATAGCATTTGATGTTGCAGACATGCCTCCATTCTCCTCCTCTCCAATTCTGGGTTGTACCGAGGATCTTTTTTTTAATACTTCGAGACAGGGGCGGTCCTGAGTTTTCGGGGGCCCTAGGCGAGTTCCTAAAGTGTGACCTTACCCGTATACCCACCAATAAATGAAAAAAAAAATAAAAGACAATTTTTTTTTATTATTTGATCGAAAATTAAGTCTAAACTTCTTACCGACTCTTACCGAATCAGAATTGTGTTTCACATTAACCAATTAACACCAAAATTCAATTACAAAAACTAAGCACTACTGAAAAACTACTAGTCTTCTTGCATTTCTAGCTGCAAAATTACTAATTAAATCTTCATAATCAAGCTTTTCTACCAAAGACTTTTCAATAGATAACATAGCTAATCCATTTAATCTTTCTTGGGACATGGTTGATCGAAGGTAAGATTTGATCAACTTTAGCTTTGAAAAGCTTCTTTCTGCAGATGCAACGGTAACTGGTATAGTCAGCAGAATTCTGTATACAACCCATGCATTTGGAAAACAATTATCCCGTGACTTCAAATGATTTAGCACGTTGATTGCTTTCCTTGCGTTGTCTGGTAAAAGATCTTTCATGATTCTTAACTCCGAAAATAAATCTGTCCCATCAATATCAGAAACACCGTCATGTTTCAAAAATTCTTCAAGATTGTTACAAGAAGCCTTTAAAGTATCTAGATTTGCAGACTTTAACTTCTCCAAATCAAACAAGAACCCAAAAAATCTCTCATACACTTCGAACTGCTCAAACCTACTCTTGAACGAAGAAAGAGCTTGGTCTACTATAAATAAGAAGTAGTTAACTCGAAAAGATTCTTTAGCAGATTGTGTCACCTCTTCACTAACATTCTCATCGAACTGTTTTTTTCTACGAATGATCCGCCTTTCACGAAAAACAGGTTGAATTTCCATCGTAGTTGCAATATCCTTAGCTTCTGCCATGGCTTCTTCGAATCCAGATTCTATATACTTTTCAAAAATAGAAATAAGTCTTTTCAATTCATGTATGGTCAATTTGCATGTCTTCAGTTTGAAAGTTTTTGCTAACAGAGTTAACAGCAAAAAGTAAATACTGCCAAATTACCATGGCAAGCAAAAACTCAAAACTTTCAATTTCATGTATCGCTAGTGACTCGGCTTCACTCTTTGTTTTAGGATCGTCACTATTTTCGGCCAAGTAAACCAAAGCATCTCTTATTTTCGGAGCTTGATGTCTAACTGCACGAACACTGTCCACACGGCTCTCCCAACTTGTTGCTGACAATGACTTTAGCGAGAGACCTGACTTGGGCTTCACATCTTTGACATGATCTTTAAACACTTTCCACCTCTTTGTAGAAGACGAAAACAATGAATAGATCCGTTGTACCACTCCAAAAAAGGATGTAGCTCTTGAACAAGAGTTAGCCATATCACAAAGAGCAAGATTCAAACTATGACAACCACAAGGGGTGTACAAGGCTCTAGGATTTATTTCAAGTATTCTACTTTGAACTCCTTTGTGATTTCCTTTCATATTAGATCCATTGCCATACCCCTGCCCTCTTATATCACCAATATCAAGCTCAAGAGTGTTCAAAACATTTTTAAGTGTATCAAATAGGCCCAGTCCTGATGTGTCATCCACAATAAAAAAATCCTAAAAAGAACTCTTCAATCTTTGGTGCACTTGATGTAACATCCACAAATCGAATCACAAGCGACATTTGCTCTTCATGACTAATATCTGGTGTACAGTCAAGTATTACTGAAAAATACTTGGCTTCTTTGATTTTCTGGACAATAGCCTTTTTCACCTCACTTGCTAACAACTCTATCAATTCATTTTGAATCTTGTGACCAAGATAATGATAATGAATTTCCTTACTTTGAATGCGCCGAAGGTGCTCTTTCAGTATTGGGTCAAATTCAGCAATCATTTCGATTATACTTAAAAAAAATCCCATTCTTCTCATGATAAATCTTCTCATTTTTTCCACGAAAAGCCAAATTTCGTTTAGCAAGTGCTTTCACTACAGCAAGTATTCTTAGTAACACTTGTCGCCAATGTTCCCTCTCTTTGCTGATTTCTTCTTGCACTTTTCTATCAATTGTTTTATTCTTGTCAAATCTCTTCTTTAGTTCATACCAACGATTCCAATGAAGAAGGTGCTCTAGAGATGATTGATGCTCTGAAAGCCTTCTACTTAGGTTATGCCAGTCACAATATCCTTCACTGTCCAATTGAGAAGTGTTCGTATGTTGCTTGAACAACTTACAACAAAAACAAAAGACCTTATCCAAAGAAACAAAATATATGAGCCATGTTCTATCATTTTCAAATCCATTTGGCATTATGCGAGTGTAATGCTTCAAAGAGAAATGTCTGCCAAGGTGATCTCTGGGAAAATCAATATTAGTAATTCTTATAGGACCCTTTTCGACAAGTAAATCTCTATAATTTTGACCAATCTTGTCCCAATTTGTTGGATCAAAGTAGTCTACTGCCAAAACATTATCATTCACCAAAGGTTCAACATTCTCATTCACCAAAGGTTCAACGTTTTCATTCACCAAAGCCTCAACATCTTTATTCACCAAAGGTTCAACGCTTTCATTCACCAAAGCCTCAACATCTTCATTCACCAAACCTTCAACACTTTCATTCAATTCATGTTCTTCATTATCATCGTCATTCCTTTCTTCAACGTCAACAAAAGTTTCATTTGAACTTTCTACTTGTCCCTTTTTACCAAAAAATTTTAGTATATCTCCTCTTTGAGATTGAGCAACATCGTTTAATCTTTGTTTCTTTTTCCTTTTCTCAGAGCCAGAAGGATATTTTCTAGTCGGAGGCATGATGTAAGTAAAAATTCAGCAACAATGATATGATTAGACCTAATAAGAAAGATGTAAATAGTGGGTTTAGCTATTCAATCACTCATAATTTAAGCAATTGAGCAAGGATACCAAAGAAACTTGTAAGAGAACTGGACTAAAGTGATTTAAAGCAATTAAGCAATTTAGTCACCCATAATTTAAGCAATTTAATTTCAAAAATTAATTGTTGAGATCTGTTTAAAATACTATACCTAGGATGTTAGGACAAGATAAAGTAGTACTGTAGTAGTCTAGTCTCTTGATCCAACAAGGCACCACTGCAATTACATTCACTGCACAAAAAAAGAAATGTAAAAAAAGTTAGATAAAAGTATTTAATAGAAGACAAAAGAATAATAAAAAATTAAAAAAAAAGTTGGAGACAACTTTTGCAAGATGTCACCATCGTTGAAAAAATAAAGAAGAAGTTGATGTTGGACTGTTGGAGCCTTGGAGGTCTTGAAGAGAGTAAAGACTAAAGAAGCATTAAACAATAAAAAAGTAGTAGAATGACTGATGAGAATAAAGAGGGCAGGAGAGAGAGAGAACTGACCTAAAAAGAAAGAAAACAGAAACCAGAAGTCCAGAGAGAAGGGAGAGACCGAGAGCACTGGAGTGGAGAGGGAGACGCTGCAGCCTAAAAGAGGGAGATGCTCACGCTATAGACGACGCGGACGGACTGCTTCTTCCGGCCGGCGGCTGTACTTCTTCCTCTTTTTTTTTTTTTTTTTTTTTTTTTTTTTTTTTATGGTTCAGCAAGAATGATTTGGCTGAGATAAAGGGGAGTAATTAGATTGAGGGTTTTATTTGTGGAAGTCACTTATGGTAACCCTGTCTATCCAAATACATGGACCGTCATGGGATCCGATCAGGCCCAAAGGCCTTATAATACCTGACAGCCAGACCCAGTGTGCGTTGGGTCATATGATTTCAGTAGTTCATCTATAACCCTTAGAAAATAAACTAATTGTTGAGGTTTTGTTATACAATAATTATGCACATTGTAACACATTTACAGTGGCCCACTGTTGTCAATTTTTTAAATTGAGTGGGATAATTTTTTTTTTATATTATTTCACATCTCAGTCTCTTGGGGGCCCTCATTTTGGGCCAAATTTCGGGGGCCCCAGCCAGCTGCCTGTCTGGGTTGTCCCCAGGGCCGGCACTGCTTCGAGATGTCATATTAGGTTTATTAAAGAGATCTATCTGAGACAAAGTTTGCCGAAAGCAGTCCAGATTCATTTGAACAAGACCCTCATTCCCCTTTTGTAGAATAACCTTGTTGTCCTCAAGTTGAGATTCAAAGATGTAGCCTCATTCATCTACAACCCCATATGCAGCAAATGTCTCCTACCTTCATCCTCGTCCCTATCATAAGCGGATGCACGAGCCCCAGAAGTTATCATTAGAGGATTTCTTGCTACCTCAATCGAATGGCTAGGGGTTTTGGTCATTATTAAAATATATATATATATTGCTAAAAAGGGGATTAATATTAAAAGCAAGCCAAAGATACAAAGAAGTGTTGTAAGGTCCTCGACATTATTGGGTTAGTTGGGCCCAATAGCATGCTCGTTGATCCGTTTATTTAGTAGTTATTATATTTCATTGTATTTTAAGTATTTAGGTGGGTTTAGATCATGAGCGAATTTCTCTTAGCGTTAGATTAGTGTCTACAAAGTTTTATGCAATTCCGAGTTCGTTTGATCCTAGCAAGGGGGTAGTTTGCAATTTAGGGAAATTTGAGTGTTTTTACGGAAAATCTCAAACACCGTAATTTTTGGGTTCATTGAAAATGTCTCGTTGCGCTGATCATTTTTGTCTTTTGGCTCGTTGTAATCTAACGATTGAAAACCCTTCAAGTAGTCCATTCCTTCACCGGACCCATTAAAGGGCAACTTGGTAGCGTTTGGTTCGCTTGAATGATTTTAGGCAGGAATGGAATGGAGAGTGAAATGAGTTTATAATGGAATAAGGCAGGAATAGTAATTTCCATTCCAGCGTTTGGTACGCTAAGAATCAACCCAGTAATAAAATTCTAGATTCCTGTTCTTGAGTTTAGTACGCTGGAATGATTCCCGGAATGGAATAAAATTTACATAAAATTGACCAAAACACCCTTAGTACCACCAGGCATCCCTCCCAACATTCCTCACCGGAACCCTACCGACCTCACCGGGATCCCCGTCCTCTGGCATCTCCATCTGTGTGGGAGCTTTTTCTCCACCCACAGCCTCTTCAACGTCTTCGACTCCTAATTTAGGATCCAGATCGCCGATTTCAGCAGCCCATGATGCACGTACCCACCATCAAACATCTACTGCCCCAATCGAGTATCCAACAGCATCTTGCAATCACTCTCCTTGACAAGGTTGAGGCCGTGGATGGCCATGATGATCTCTTGCACCGCGTGGTCGATGTAGATGATGTAGGGTAGAGCGCGGCCTTGGGTCTGCTCGTAGGTGACGCGTTCGATGACTCAGCTAGGGTCCATCCAATAGCCACCGAGAGGGGCATACATGGGGTTGTTGAGATCCTCCTCGTAGATGGCGAGGATGATGCGGCAGATGCGAGGAATGGGCTCGAGCTCTTCCGAGGTGGTGAGGGGCCAGGTGGCGCTGTCGTCGGAGCCAAAGTAAGTGCAGCGCTTCCACATCCAGTGGGAGCAGCCCATGCACAGTACGCATTCCGGTTGAGGAGCTTGAAATCCATGGGCCGTGAGATGGGTTGGTAATATAGAGACAAGTCCAGGGGCATTTTGGTCTCAAGGATAAAACATAAAGGAATAGAATGACCATTCCTTCCCCTCCCCAGTGGAATGACCATTCCCTTACATAAAGGAATGGTGATTCCGCAGGCAATGGTCATTCCGCCACTTTTAATCTAACTAAACGCGGAAATGATCATTTCGTTGGAATGACCATTCCATTCCATTAAACCTATTCCTATGAAACTATAGTTATTTTTGAATATAGGTTTTGCTTGAAGTAGATGCCTGGGTGTCCATTCGTGTTGGCCGGTCCCCTATTTCTGACTAAGATGACATATCTAACATGTGCACCAATGAGCTTATATTCAATAATAGTCACTTAGTAAATTCTAGGATTTTTTAAAACACAAAAGAAAAACTTGTAGTTAACAAAAAGAAGAAGAAAAAGATGCAAAGACTTGGGAATTCAATTACATGTTACAAAAGTAGAGTCATTTATTTACGTTGACATCCATTTTAAAAATCTGAAATGGTGTCAGAATCCACAAACTCATTATCATCAAATTCAGAATCATCTCCCAAGTCCTCTATCGTCGCTTAGGTGCCTAGAGGTGTGTCAATAGTTGTCCTAGGTACATCTGCCCTTACTTCACTAAGATTATCAGCATCAATACAAATGTCTTCTAACTGTTAAGCATCATATGGATGACTTTTCAAGTATATCTCTTCTTCATTTGCATTAAATGAATCCCATGCAAGTTAGGAAAATCCCTAGGTTTTGTCATAATAGCAACATGTCAATCCGTTTGTACAAGGCCTTCCACGTAGAACACTTCCAAGGCTTGAGAGGCGAGCACAAGTGATTCATTTGTGCTTGATAATCTCTTCAAATTTACAAGCGTAAACCCCAACCCATCTAGTTTGAAACCCCTGCCTTGGGATGTGACGTCAACAAAATCACATTTGAATAAGACTACCTTTCGCTCTTCATAGTAAACTAATTGTATGATATCAGTCAAAACACCATAGTAGGTAATATCCCGTACGATAGGGTTCATGTCCTTAGTACTTGCAAAGCTCAATGTATTTCCAGTAATCACTGTGCGTGCCTAATAATTACGGACTTGGTTTAGATGACAATGAGAGTGTTTAAGGATAAGCTCTATAGCCGAGCATGAGCGTCTCTGATAGTGTGGAACCTGAAAGGGGGAAGAAAACAGAGGTCAGGGCCCGAGGCTGCTGTCAGCCAAAGGCACTCCGACGCCTGAGTTAGTGCAGTCACTGAACTAGGGTGAAGTGAGGAAGAAGATGAGCAAAATAGCAAAGTGTAGGCTATGTCTCTTTCGTACCTGTCCATGTCTTACCATGCAGGTATATATAGAGGAGAGTGGAAGGTTCCACAGTGGAGGTAGGTGAGGATACTTGTCCCATCAGCCCACACTTGGGATTCTTAGTGGGGGTAGGTGAGGATACTTGTCCCATCAGACCTCCCCTCAAATCCCTCACATAAATGTGGATGTGATCTGTGGATAGGAACAAGCCCTTATCAATGGTCGGTGGCCACCCTATTTGTCAGGGACCCCCTATAAAGCAGCCGTCCCATCTCATAATGGAGATTAAGAGGCCCAGTGTTCACCTCGGCCCTTGGCCGAACTGGAGAAGACACCGAGCCGAGAGCACCACCTCGGAAGTTTACTGCTGAAATATGAAATGCCGAACGCCAAGGAAGCGTGCTCGGTTACTATTACCGAGGTTTAGACCGGGCCTCGATACTTGTTGGCACTATTGCCGAGCTGACGGAGACCGGGCCCAGAGCATGCCCCAATCAGTACTTCTACCGAACTGGGAGGTAATTATCTGGATTACGGAAATACCCCACACAATCACAACTCCACTATTTTGAGTCTTACTTTTCTTATCAAGATCTTTCGTGCGGAACCGAAACCCATTTATCAGAAAATTAGAGAAGCTACTAGCCACCTTACTGGGACCTCTAGCCAGCAATCTAAGGTCTGTAATAACTCGTTTGTCACCTTCTAGTCGCAAGCAATCAACCTTTGTGGTTACCACATGTTAGTCATGCACCAAACAATACATGCGACACAATATAGTGATGATATCTTCTTACTTACATGAGGTTCAAACCATTTTGGAAATTGGTCATTGTGCATGGATTCTCAATCAATTTGTCGCTTGTGATGATTATTAGTGTAGATTTTTTTATAGTAGCGAAATACACTTCCCGTCGCTGTATGTACGGATATATTTATAGTAGCAAAATACACTTCCCACCGCTGTATGTATGAGAAACATATGCTAAGAAGTACACTTACTAGTAGCGGATAATGGAAATTGCTACTAAAATCTAGTCATTTAGCGGTGGTCATCGTTGTCTGCCGCTATAACTAAAAAAATACCTACTTACGCTCAATATACACTATAATAATGAGATGTAGTGATGGATAAATAAAACCACCGCAAAAAACCACCGCTAAATGTCACTTTTATTGTAGTGTGTCTACCAAAGCCGCTTGTAATACAATGATCAAGGGAAAAAATAGTATTTCCTATCCTTTGTTTCAATGGCAGATCTTTTTGTTCCCCCACCCCCAAAAGAGTTAAGCTTTTTTGGTGGAAATGTGAGTACAAAGCTATTGAAGAGATTGCTAAACATGTTTTCATTCAATGTAATCGTGCAAGAGCATCTTGGTTAATTGGCTTTAATCTTGGTTTATTAGCGAATAATCTCCTTGACCTTAATATTGTTGAGTGGTGGTGATCTTTCTTGATGATGTGTGATTCAACAACTTCACCTGTCAGATAGTCTTCTCGAGCCTTGGTGGTGGCTCTTTGGCGGACCCTATGGAAAACTAGGAATGATTATATATATATATATATATATATATATATATATATATAGAGGAAAAATGATAGACCCATTAACATCGCTAAGGGCTGTATTAAATTTAATAATTGATCCTAGATGTAAAAAGAAAGAGCTCCTCCAACAGGCCGTGGTTGATCCTATACCGACTTTTAGGCCCCGTTTCTTTAATAGAATTCATGACAGGACTTCAGGCTGTTTGGGAATTCAGAATTCCAGTCAGGAATTCTGTGTTTTATTACCAGAATTCCTGGACATTTGAAATTCCAGGCATTTGAAATCCCAAAAAACTTAGAATTTGAAAAACCACTTTAACAAAGAAGATTTGAAATTTTCACTTGGTACAGGAATTCTGGGAGAGGGACGACGACATTCCAGGAGCTCATGCAAGAATTCAGGCCATAAATGAAACAATGAATTTAGAACTCCAGAATTTGGCAACATTTCAAATACTAGCATTTGAAATTCTCAGACAACCACCAAACATGAATTCTATGAATTCTAGTAAAGAAATGGGCCCCTAGTGCTGGTAATGGCAGTGCGGAGTTTGGTTTGGTGTTTTTGGAGAAATGGTTGTTTATTGGTTTTTGGTGCTGTGGATAGTTCGAAAGTCTAATCCTCCAAAGAAACCAAGACAAGGGGAATCCTTACTGCCTTGAATGAAGTCGACGGCTGTGGTTTCCATAGAGTCCACATTTTGTTCGATGCCTGGTGAAAGCCATTAGAGGGTCCTCTGATTGGTTGATTGATCCTAATGTGAACAATATTACAACAGCGGTTCGAGTTGATTGATTTTTCTTTTTGAAGGCTTTAGATGCAATGGAAGCACGGATCTATATAGCATCACTCGCTATGGACATGATGATGATTACGCTGGCTTAGATCAAGCACCAGATACAAAGATTTGTGACTATTTGCAAGAAATTATTCGCTTATGATTCACACTTCACAATCAAAGGGCAAGGATTGACACCCTAGGTGTAGCAGACGATGATAAACAGTTCGGATTTAGTGAAAGGAAGAGGAAACGGGCTTTCCCTCGAGGCCCGTTTGGCAATTTCCTAGGTTAGTATAAGTAATGTAAAGCCCCCATTTATTAGAGAAGGGGTCACATAAAACGTACACATCTTCAAAATTCCCTCTTTTTTCCAAAAAAAAAAAAAGAAGTAAAAAAGCAACTTACTTTCTCCAATAAATGACAAAACGCTCACTTTTTATATAAAAAATCAAAAATATTCTCTACCAATCCATTAAAGATAAAATACCACCATAACCCCTTTATATTTTACTCTCTCTTAATTTGATGCTTTACATCACTTTTACTTTAATATTAAATTGCCGAACTGGAGGGTTTTTCTCTCTTCTCACTATTAGGTATATGTGTTTGGCTGCCTCTCTCTCCCATGTCTTTATATAATCTTTTGGCTTTGAGTGATAAACTCTCTACGAGAGATTTTTGGGACAGATACTGGGACCCAACTTTGAATTGAGGATTCTCATACTTATCACCTCTTGAGGATTGGTGCATCCTTTAGTTGGTAATATCCCAATTCATTGAGGGGCAGAATTTCTTAGATTGGAGGCCCATCCACTTATGGGAAGGTGTGGGCCCCATCATAGATGCCAACACTTTTTATTCCTAAAAGACTGAATTCCTTAGCTCATAATTTTGCTAGAAGTACGTAATGTTTAGTCCGTGGGATGGGGAATATTGGGTCTTTTGTGTCTATGACTATCTCCTGATGTCTCTTTGCTGGTGCTTTGCTTTGCCTTCTTGATGATATTTCTTAATTAAAAATAAAAGCCTTGGGGTATGTTTGGTGCATGCCGCGGAAGAGGAAGCGGAATCGATTTCCAACCTCCCAAATCAGAAGTGCAGATCCACACCCTCACAGAAATACAAAACAAATTGAGGAGAAAATGATGCACTTTTCCCGTTGCTCCAAATGCCTGCAGCAACATGCCGGAAAATCTGGCGCCTTGTCTCATCCTCTCTCCACAGCAAAGATGTCTACACAAACAAAACCTAAAGTTGTCGCACCCAAAATAGACAACTGCGCTAGTATATTGACCAATGACTCAAATTCCCACACATGGCGTACAATCTGGATCATCTTTGCGCTTTAAAGCCTTTAATGAGATCAGTGACCCACTTTGTAAATCTAAAATGCTTAAATAGGTTACAGGTCATACCATACTAGACCGGAACCCAAACCCGTTTTTAAATAACGGTTCCGTTTTTTTGGTCACGTTCTGATTTGGAACCTATTTTATTAGTTCTAAACCTGCAATGGTTATGGAACTGGGTCAAACTAGAGGACCGGGATCTTGTTCCAAAACTGGTTCTAACTTCTTTTTATTTATTTTATTATTTTACTTTTCTTTAATAATGATATCATTCAACTTATAATAGTGTATCAAGCCTACTACCTCTAGGATAAAACACAAAAATGTCAAACAAAAGTTGATTTTGAGTTACAGTTTGCAACATTAAAGACTCGCAAGTCAAGTCCCATGTCCACGAATTGGAACTTGTATGGACTAAGAATTGGATTCGTTTATCAATCGGAACCTAAATTGGGTTCCGGACCCAGACTGATTTATGAATCGGAACCTAAAACGGTTTCCAAACTTGATTTTTTACAGATTAGAACCCCCATATAATCGGAGAATCAGATATCCATTGGCATCTCTAATGATCATACGTAACCCTCTCTTATTTGGAAGGAGCAATGGGCTTGCTTAAAATGCACTGTATCGCACTGTATCTCATCTAAAACCTTTTCTTCTTCCTTCACTTCCTTCTGCTCAAAAGGTAACATACTTCACACAATATATTTTTCAAGCACCAACATGAGTCAAAATTGATGACTTGCAAAAACCTGTTTAAAATACATTTACCCAACCGAGCATGTTTTTTACACGCGTTGAAACATATGAAGGACCAATCCGGATTAACGAGTCCTAAATGCTCATATTTTGATGTCATCCGTATAAATCCAAACTGGTGCCCACTTGTGAAATATCAACTGCTCAAAAATATATGGTTATATTGATCCAAGGCGGGCCTAAGTAAACCTCATAGAGCTAGATTGCACTTGGGTTGCTAGAGTAAATTTCTCCTATCCTACAAAGATTGATTTTGTTGTAATCAGGTTATTATTTTTTTATTATTTAGCTATTCATTCAAAACGTGCATTTTGATCAGGTTAGTGTCAAATTGGAAAGGATGGCAATTCATTGGCCCAAGTGTATATAGCAAGGCTTGGATAGACCCAGGTTAGGCCTGCATCTTTAATATTTGCAATGAGATTACTTTTATAAAGTTTCATATCATATCTTTCTATCATAAAACATGAAGGGAGGGAGGCTTTATGGAGTTTTTGGCTTTGGGATCTTCCTTATTAGAATCCATCAAGATGGGAACTCTAGAGAGGAAGCATTGAGATGTTTTGATTAAATGATTTTCCCCCCTTACAAGTAGGGTGCAAGTGCAATCTAGCTCTATGAGGCCCACTGGAGCCTACCTTTCACCAATGTGATCATATATTTTTTTAGTGGGTTGGATTTCATAAGTGGGCCTTACTGATAGATTTGTCTGCATAACAACAAAATATTAGCATTTAGGACTCGTTTGTCGCAAAATATGGTTTAATTGGGTGTACACAAAGAATCCTAATTCTATGACAATATAGTGTTGGCGGGCCCTGCAGGCAAATAAAAATGATTTTACAAACCAACTTTCTACTAGATCAATGAATGTTAACATAGTATGCAGGTGGTCCTAATTGATCCAAACACAAAAGAAGTTATTAGCAAATTTTTATTTTACGAGGGAAGAAAAAAAAAGACTAAAAGGGACAGCCTAAAATCAAATTATTAGAGAAGTTTTAAGTAATTTTATCAAAAAACTTCACAAAACCTACTTTTACCTTTGTGAGATTGGACGTCCACTTAACCTTTATTCCTCCACCTATATAAACAAACTGGCAAAGTCTAAGAATTGAGTAAGGTAAAAGCGTCTAACAAAATTTAAAAAATAACCCATTACATTACAGCAGGGAGAGCTTCTAAATGCACCCCCATTTTTCTTTGCACATCCTCTTTCTCTTTGCACCCACAATTGAATTTAAAATTTTAAAAATTTTCTTTGCACACCCCCCTTAATACCCAAACTAACGTCACCACCACCTCAGCCACCACTGTTCCCTCCGCCAGCACCGTTGGATGGAGAGAGAGAGAGAGAGAGAGAGAGAGAGAGAGAGAGAGAGAGAGAGAGAGGCGATGAGGATGGAGAAGGAGGTGGAGAAGGGGAGGCGGCGGAGGGCACGGCTGTGGTAGCTGCTGTTGGGTGATGGAGATGAGATAGATAAGGAGGTGGAGAAGGGGAGAGGAGATAATGGGTAGTTTGGAGATATACAACAAGGGTATATCCATAATATATATATATATATATATTTAAATGATGGGTGTGCAAAGAAAAATGGGGGGTGCATTTAGAAGCTCTCTTTAGCTGGCAAATGTTTTTTTTTTTTTTTTTAGTACCTAGCTAAGGGGGCGGGGACGGGGACAACCCTCTGGTGAGGGAGTAGACCTTGGGTGAAGCTAAGGGAGCCCTCTGGTGAGGGAAGAAAACCTCAGGTAAGGTAGCACAACCCTCAGGCTTTTAGATTGTATGTCCTCAATCTAATGGATGATGAGAATAAATTCTTCTATCACCTTAATTGATTTATAATTTCATGCTTTATTTATGTGATGAATGGTAGTTTATTACAATATGACATGATGGTTTATGAGATGAACTGGAGCCCACAAGCATATTAAATGCAATCCATGTGTGTGGATGAGATTCACATACTGGAGACGTGGATCACAAATCTTATACTTGAAGATTTTTCACAACAAGTGATGAGACTGGGTATCTCATCTAAAAAAGGTTGTAACACCACAATCACTATGAGATAGTGTGGTTTGTCTCAACCATCAGAGTGTAAGACTCTGGATTATCGTGCTAGTACATTGGATATACTGAAGGACCATGAGTAGCAACTTATGCAAATATCTCTTTAATTAAAGACTACTCTTATAATTTCCAAACAATAAGTTCTCAATCTTGAGAGATTAATGAACTCAGGTTTCTACAATACATTTACTTTGAGTTACTAATTAGTGAGGCCAACTGTAGATTAATACCTTGGTATCTTGGGTACGTGATAGTGGGGCTGCGTGAACATATAATTCTCGAGATGAAATCTATCATCTAAATGAGAAATATCCCCCTATGTCAATCAATGGATTTATCATTGGTAAGTGTGCACCCATCTTGATTAAGAGTTAATCAGATGGTACTAATGATTATTGTGCTTAATTGGGTCACAATGATAATAGGATGTGGATCTAATATGGTTGGATAGATTAATTTAAATAGATCAATGTATATAATTGATGGAGTGACCTACTTATAGTAATTGAAAAGTTTAGATTCTTGTAAATGTTCCTAAAACAAGAGTGCAATTGCATTTATTTCGTGGAGTTATTTGTAATTATCTATGGGTATGGAGTTCACATGAGATGTGGGGTCCAGATATTTCAATTGGAGCCAGATTCTAAGGACTCTCTAGTAGTCCCCATGCTAGCCCTAAGAAGAGAATGTTTTTATTCCAATTGGAATTCTTAAGAAAATGAGGAGTAGGATACAAAATAAAAATAGAAATGAGACTTCTAATTTTGGACCAAGAGGAGGTGCTCCACAAACTATGTATATGAGGAGAGGGTATTGGGTGTCCCGTGCTCCCACACGCTCCATTTTGGACGCCCAAGCGCCACCCCCCCCCCCCCCCTCTCTTCTTCTCTCTCCTCTGGTTTCCTTCTTGAGTGCCTAGGTTTCTTCTTATTTGAGATCCCACCATTCTCTTTTAAGTTCTCTAATAGGAGGGCCATAGCGTGGAAGAATACAAAGGCTAAGGAGATCAAATCTGCGAAAAGGGTTTTTGTGGAATCAAGTATTCAAGTTATCGATTTGAGCGCCACCAAGCTCCTAAGGTATAGATCCAGGGCTTCCACATCCTCCTCTATCGGTAGAAGGAAAATAAGGCAACCCTCTCATGAAATCGAGTGCTGCACTACAGTGTGAGTGTCCCACAACCTTGGTGACGGCGAATCAATCATGTGAGATCGTGGGTGAAGAAGAGTGGAAAACAATGGGTAATCTCATGGGTAAGTGTAGGAAAACCGTGAGATGGGAGAATTTGGTGTCAGTTTTTGTCAACAACCTTCCAGAACTCACAAAGGCAAACCAGTTGAGGAATGCATTTTCTTTGGTGGGGAAGGTCTTTGATGCTTTCATCCCATCCTCTACCAGGCGAGGCAGGGGTGTTTGCTTTGGCTTTGTGCGGTTTGGAGATATGGAGACTGCTATCAAAGTTGTGGAGAAGATGAATGGAAGGTTTTTTGCAGGTAGAAAGATGGAGGTCAGAGTGGCTAAATTTGGATGGTCAGAGAGGACAAGGGTGGAGAGTGGGGGTTTTGTAACAAGGGTGGCAACAGAAGGTCCACAAACCAATAACGTGTCATTGCCAAAGGGAGAGAAGACTCGGCACAATACTATAACTGCTGGAACTAGTAAGAGAATGCAGGGATGCACTTATGCTGTAATTGTTAAAGGGGTTGCTGGTGGTGATGAGGATTGTATTACTATTCCCAGAGAGGTCATTCTCAGTAACGCTGGCTGGCTTTCTAAAAGCCTAGTGGGAAGTGTTAGGTGCACTGAAGCTATTCCATCTCATCCTGGCATTTATGAAATGGGTGGAATCAAAGGGGTGATGTTGGCTAGGTTGGGTGGCAATAAAGTGTTGGCTTCTTTTCCAACATTGGATGATGTTGCTTCAGCACTGACAGAGGCGGATTCAGTGTGGAACAAAGCCTTTACATCCCTTCAAAAATGGGTTCCAGGCCTCAATACTAATATGAGAGAGGTGTGGATTCAATGCTTAGGTGTCCCTTTCCATGGTTGGGCTAAGGAGGTGTTTATGGCCATTGGTGGAAAGTTTGGCGAAGTGGTCAAGATTGCTAAGGAGACTTTGGACAAATCTAATATGGAATTTGGAAGGCTGTGTGTGAAAACTGATCTAATAGGGTTCATTAATTGGGAGGTGAAAATTAAGATTTTTGGGTCTCTATTCAAGGTTTGGGTGAAGGAGGATCCGGGGTTGGAAAGCAGGGGATTTGGGCCATCTATGTTCTCAACAGTGGAGTCAACTAGGGTTGTTGATAACACTATAGGAGATAAAATGTTTTTGTCTCCTACCTCTTCAACGGGCCATGTTAGGCTCAACAGTGGTGTGCTTCATTGCTGCAGGGAAGATGGCTTCATGCCGGAAGTTGAGTCGACGACCATTATTCCAGCTACCGTGGACAACGTGGAAAACAGAGATAGGAGTGGACATCATCAGAGTACAGTTTTTCAGGAGCAAAAGAAAATGTCAGAGGCATTTATTGATAAAGATAAAGGGCTTTTGAAAAATTGCCTTCTTAGGGAAGCATGTCAGGAAAGGGATGAGGGTGGCACAATCGTTTGCCTAGGTAGAAAATCATCCAAGGAGTCAATTCCTAGGGCAGAAGAGGGGTGCAGCGTCATCTGTACGTTGGTTCCAGTGAGCTACAAAACTTCTTTCGTGGCAGAAACGCAAGGGGAGATAGGGACATCGACAAAGGGCTTGGAGTTTAAAAACAATGATGGATTAGCTGAGTTCAATGTCACTGAGTCAACTCAGGGCTGGGCTGAACCTGCTCCTAGGCCTATTGCACTTGGTGGGCTACTTGATAAAGGTGGCCCAATTATGAGGGTAGGCTGGGCTTTTAATGTAGGCGATGACCAGAGTTTGCCCCATCTACCAAATCTTTATGTAGTTGGGGGTCTTGCTGTTGGTGGGCCCATGTCCATCCAAGAGGGTCTGAAGGGCAGATGTCATTCTTGTGGTTTGAGAAATAAGAAGAGGGTGCATCTTAGGCAAATGGGCAGATGCTATAGCTTTCCTATGGTGACTACTAGACACAGGAAATTCATGGATGGTAGATGGAAAAAGCCTTCTCATGCATGTTTTGGTGGGAAGAAGGAATCACAGAAAATGCAAAGCTATGACTTTTCTGATCAGCAAGACGACTGTTTGGTTTGTAATAAGTGTCTTTACATGGAAGGGTTTGCACAAGCCATCGGCAATAGTAACCCCTCAATTAGTGGCAAAATGAGTAAAGTTCACCAAGTGAGGTCGATGGATTCTTTCAGGGGTTCCGAAGATGTTTTTTTTGCAGCTGAGGAAGAGGCTTCTCAAGTTGTCGATACGAGCAAACTTTTGGGCGTAACATATGGCGAGAATGAATTTGAGATCAGGCAGAGGTTTATCCAATTGGAGGTGTCAGAGTCCAAGGGTAAATTTGCTGCTTCTTGACTTTTCTGTTGTGGGAGTTTTCTAATCTTTTTTGATGATTGTTGTTAGTTTAAATGTGAGAGGGCTTGGTAGGCCTGAGAAGAGGTTGGCGGTTAGAAAAATGGTTAAGAATCACAAAGTGGATGTTCTATTATTACAGGAGACAAAAGTCGTTTCTGATATTCATAGTGTTATTCGGGATGTTTGGGGCAGTCACAGGTGTGCTTGGGAGTGGGTTCCATCGGTAGGGGCTTCTAGAGGCTTGATCTCTATCTGGAAGGAAGGTTTTTTATCAGTTGACTCTATTATGCAGTCTCAAAGGGTGCTGGCTATAAAAGTAAGAGGGGTTAGTGATGGTTTTGTGTGGGTTGTTGCCAATGTGTATGGGCCTAATGTTGAGGCTGAGAGACTTGAGTTCTTGGAGCTATTGGCCGACTTCAAATCTCAGTGGGATATTCCATGGGTCCTAGGGGGATTTTAATATGGTTAGGTATCCTTATGAGAAAAAAGGGGGAAGCTCCATCACTAGGACTATGGATATGTTTTCAAACTTCATCAATGTTAATGATTTGGTTGATTTACCCCTTCAAGGGAGAAGATTTACCTGGACTAATAACAGGGAGCATGCAGTTATGAGTAGGATTGGCAGATTTTTAATGTCACAGGAGTGGAAAGACCACTTTGGAGGAGTTATTCAGTTGGCTCTCCCCAGGTTGATCTCTGATCATTGTTCCATCAAGCTATGCTCTAAATTATTGGATTGGGGTCCCAGGCCTTTTCATTTTAACAATGGTTGGCTTCATCAGAAAGGCTTCCTAGAGTTGGCTAGATCTTGGTGGAGCCAGGAGGATGTGGTTGTGTTTGCAGGTTACAGACTTTGTAAGAAGTCTTGTGCTCTCAAGGAGAATCTCAAGAGATGGAATAGAGAAGTTATAGGTCAGATGGATGTGTCTAGAGAATCTTTAGTTAAAATTGTGGAGGATCTTGATAAAGCTAGTGAGACTTGGGATTTAAGGCCAGATGAAATTACTGTCAGACAAGATGCCCAGCGGAGTATCTGGGAGTTCAACCGATTGGAAGAAATCTCATGGAGGTAGAAGTCAAGAGTTAACTGGATCAAAGAAGGCGACAAAAACACAAGATTCTTTCATCGGATTGCTAGCATGAGGAGCAGAGTCAACTATATTCGGAATATTCATCATGGTGGGAGGGTTCTCAAGAGTCTACATGAGATCAAGGAAGAGGTTGTGTGGTTTTATGAAGATCTTTATAAGAGTGATGCTAGTGTAAGGCCAAAGCTTGATGGCCTATCTTTTCCTTCTATTTCTTCAGATTCTCAGAGTTGGCTGGAAAGGAAGTTTGAGGAGGACGAGGCGCGTAGAGGATTGGAGGAGTGTGATGGGGATAAGGCTCCGGGTCCAGATGGATTCAACTTTTCTTTCATTAAAGCTGGATGGGATTTTCTTAAAGATGATTTTGGTCTTTTATTGTTTGAGTTCATCAAAGGGAAAGAATCAATAGGGAGATGAATGCAACCTTTTTATCACTTATTCCAAAAGTTCCTAACCTAGTGGAGTTAAAGGATTATAGACCTATTAGCCTCATTGGTTGTGCATATAAACTGTTGTCTAAGATTTTGGCGAACCGACTAAGGAGTGTCCTTCCTCAAATTATCAGTCCCTTTCAGGGTGCCTTTGTTGCAGGGAGACAAATTCTTGATGGGGTGTTGATTGCTAATGAGCTCATTGACTCCAGAAAAAAATCTAAGGAAGAAGGGGTGTTGTTCAAAATTGACCTAGAAAAAGCTTATGATCATGTGGAGTGGAAGTTTGTAGATTATATGTTGTTCAAGTTTGGCTTTGGAGGGATTTGGCGTGAATGGATTCGCGAGTGCATTTCTACTACTTCCTTTTCTGTTTTGGTTAATGGTTCTCCATCAAAGTTGTTCAAAGCTTCAAGAGGTATTCGGCAGGGGGATCCCCTATCTCCGTTCCTATTTACAATTGTGGTAGATGCCTTGAGTTTACTTTTGGTGAAAGAAAAAGATGTGGGGTTGATTAGAGGCTTTGAGATGGGCCGAAGTGGCGAGGTTATCACACATCTTCAGTTCGTAGACGATACCATTCTTTTCAGTTCTTCAAGGAGGGATGAAATTCTGGCTCTTAGGAGAATCCTTCGTTGTTTTCAATTGGTATCGGGTTTGAAGATTAATATCTCCAAGAGTATGCTGGTGGGAACAGGGTGCTCAAAGGAGACCACTCGGTCTTTGGAAAATATTATTAATTGTAAGTCAGGGAAGCTTCCCATCATATATCTTGGGTTGCTTATTGGAGCTAAACCTAGATCTAAATCTTTATGGGATCCGGTGATTGAAAATTTTAAGAGAAAATTGGCTTCATGGAAGAAGCTTTATTTGTCTTTAGGAGGGAGAATAACCCTTATTAAAGCATGTATGTCCAATCTTCCTGTTTACTACATGTCTCTCTTCAAAATACCAAAGGCGGTGATTGAGAGGTTGGACCGCATTTGGAGGGACTTCTTATGGGAGGGCCATGGGGAGAAGAAGAAATTGCACTTGATGAAGTGGAGTGAGGTGATCAAGCCTAAATCCGAGGGAGGTCTTGGTCTTGGTAGTTTGGAGAATAAAAACTGGGCTTTGTTAGCTAAATGGTGGTGGAGGTTTGGGGAGGAAAAGGAGGCTCTTTGGCGGAGGTTGATTGCTACTAAATGTGGTGAGAAGAAATGGGGGTGGTGGCCTAAGCCTGGGCCTAGTTATCGTAGATCAAATATTTTGAGGGCTATTGCCTCAATTGGGGATGATTCTAATGTAAGGGGGGAAACTTTGTATCGGGAGGTCGGTTTTCTGGTGGGGGATGGTCAAGTAGTTAGGTTTTGGTTGGATGACTGGGTGGGGATAAGATCCTTGTGTGGCTTATTTCCTAGGCTTTTTAGATTAGCGGTCAATAAAGAATCTTTCGTAAGTGAATGCTTTGAGGTGAGGAATGAGTGCTTAGTGTCGGGGGTGCCATTTAGGAGGACTCTCCGGCCATTGGAAGGGGTCAGTATGAGGAGTTGTTGAGTATACTTGCTAACACCTTTTTTTGCAGAAATTCCAAGGACTCTCGGATTTGGAAGCCTTTTACTTCTGAGGAGTTTTCCACTAAAGCTTTCTACCTGGCGTTGGAAGGAACTCATTCACACAGGGCCACCTCTTCCCTTGTGTGGTTGGGTTTGGCTCCTCCTCGGATCGAGGTTTTTTGTTGGTAGGCAGTTGTAGGAAAAGTCTCCACAGTTGATAATCGAAGAAAGAGAGGATTGACATCTATCAATATCTCAAACACCTGTGTAATGTGCGGTAAGGAGGAGGAGTTCGTGGATCATCTTTTTCTTCATTGTGAGGTGGCTTTCAGAGTTTGGAGCAACTTTATTGGCAAGTGCGGTTTTTCATGGTGCTGTCCGAAGAGTATTGTGGATGTGGCAGAGTCTTGGTTGGGTGGGTGTTTTGTGGGGTGTGGCCGAATCTTATGGAGAATGATACCATTTGCTATCTTATGGTCCATTTAGAAGGAAAGGAATGCTAGGATCTTTAGGGGTTCTTCATCATCAACAACAGATTTGATATCCAAAGTCACCTTTAAAATTGCAAAATGGGCTTTGGTTAGAAAGGAATTCTATAATTGTACCTTTAGTGATATTATTTCTAATTGTGGAGCTTGTATGGGGTGTGGCTCTTTTAAGAAGAGGAGAACAATCCCTTGGTATCCTCCTCCTTTAGGGATCTTTAAGTTTAATGTGGATGGTGCTTCAAGGGGTAAGCCAGGTCCGGCTGGGATTGGAGGGGTGCTTCGCAATTGTAAGGGGGAGGTGTTAATTATGTTTTCCAAGTATGTGGGTGTGTCGATTCCAATGAAGCGGAGTGCTAGCCATTCTTGAAGGTCTTCATTTGTTTTCTAGTAGATATGATGGTACGCTTATTATGGAAAGTGATTCTTCTAATGCGATCGCATGGGTGTCTAAGCGGAAGACTAATCCTTGGAAGTTACATTTTCACCTAAATGAAATTAAAGAATTATTTGTTGGAATCAATGTTTCCTTTCGTCATGAGGTTAGATAGGTTAATTCCATGGCAGATGTGTTAGCCAAGCAAGGGGTTGATAGGTTGCTTCCTTGGGTGGGTGTGATTATGTAATTGGTTGATAAGTTACTTACCTTTTTTTTTTTTTTTTTGCTAACGGAGGGTTCCCAATCCTTTGGGTTGGACTATTCCCTCCGGGCCCAGAGAGAAGCCGGGTAAAACCCTTGTGGCCTCTAAGTGGTAGCACAAGTGGACTCAACCTTTGGTTCCTGAAGAGGGGGAACCGGGGTTCGATACCAAGACCTCTAGCTCTGGAAGACGGAGGAACCGTAGTCCTGACCACTCGGCCAACCCCTTGATAGGTTGCTTCTTTGGGTGGCTGTGTTTTATGTTAGTAGGGTTGGAGGTGGCTCATTTCTCCTGCACTTCCTCTTTCTCTTTTTCTTTGGTCTTTTGTACTTTGTACCTTCCTTTCTTTGAATGAAATCTTTCGTTACCCTTAAAAAAAAAAAAGGTATAGATCCAGGGCCAGAATTGGGGAGGGGCTTGTAGTGGCCATGGCCCCCTTAAATTTCAAATAGCCCCTAAATCTTATAGAAATTTTAGATTTTTTTCTACATTGGCCCCTCCAAGAATTTTTTGCTTTTCTATTGTCCCCTCCAAGGTATATTTTATGGTTTCGCCACTGTATAGATCTACAACCTATTTATTTTAGATCTTGTTATGCTTGCTGTTTTCTTGATTTGTCTCTTTTGGATAGATCTTTGATCTTAATGCATGAAATTAGGGTTTTAGATTTTAGAATTGGGTTTTTAGCCTTTCGAGTGTTTGATTCTTACGTTAAGTAGGTCAAAATTTTGAAAACCCATCTAAGAGGCTCACCTACTTCCAATACGGGTCAGAAAAGGTGCCAGCCCACGTTCGAACCCACGACGACCGGCAGATAAGAACTCATAACTCTTACAACTAGAGTCGGAGGCAATTCTTTCAGCTGGCAGATGTTGTATCTAGGGATGGCAACGGGGCGGATCGGGAACGGAATTGGGGTTCCCCGCCCCCGCCCCGCCACTCTTTTACCCCGCCCCACCCTTTGGGGTAATTGATATGCCCCGTCCCCGCCCCGCCATACCTCGTTTGCTCCGCGGGTACCTTGCCCCGCCCTGCCCCTCAATTGTAAAAATTTCAAATGTGCAAGCAAGACTTGGGATTCGAACTTGGGTGGGGGAGTAACTAAAGGTTTGCCTTACCACTAGACCAAACTTCATTTATTGTAATGTTTTACCTTATTTAAAATATATTAATATATTCTAGATTGTTACACACATATACATATATATACACACACACACACACATACATATACATATATATACACACATATATATATATATATACATACACATACATATACATATATATATATATATACATATATATATAAACTTATTTAATGGCGGGGCAGGGTACGGGGCGGGACACGGGGCGGGGTAACGGGACGGGGTGGGGCGGGGAAAAGAGCAAACCCATCCCCGCCCCGCCCAGCCTCCGGGGCACAGTTTTATTCCTCGTCCCCGTCCCACCTAAGGATCGGGGAGGGAAAACCCGCGTGGGGCGGAGCGGGCAAGCCGGGGCGGGGCAAAATTGCCACCCCTAGTTGTATCATCGTTTTGGGGGAACATTCGTTTTGTAAGCAGGAGTGCATGCAGGACTCATATGAAAACATAGGTTGCCAGTTAGACATATTAGGTTTTTTAAAATTTAGCAGCATTTGTACGGTTGTCTTTAGGAGATGTCTTGTTCACCTTTCCCATTTTAATGTACTATATTTCCCCTCCTTTCCTCTTTTAAATATCTATAAGTCTAAGTTTAATGTATTATGCATTCACAATTATCTCATTATTATTTTCTTAAAAGTACTAAAATATATTTTAATCAAATGTTTATAGGCCACATCCCTGTGGACACCGGGGGACCCATGATTTTCATTTGAGTGGGGGGTGTACCCAAACAAGAATTGAATTTTAGAGTCAAACCCAAAATCTGCTTGTGGGCAGCTTTTGAGAGCTAACTCAAGATTTTCATATGGATTTTTGAAGTGTGCCTAAAATTTCCGTATGGATTCTGGAAGCGGACCCAGCCCCAATGGGTTGACCACTCCGGAGAGCATGTATGTAGGTCTGGCAATGATTGTCTCTTTTTTAACGGATCTACCTTACACACATCCTCACTAGCCCTACCTTCTTCCTATGAATTGCTACTAGAGAAAGAGAGTTTTTTTCTTTTTTCTTTTTTCTTTTTTTTTTTTCTACAGGAGGTTCCCAACCATTTGGGCTGGACTAATCCCTTCGGGCTCATAGGGAAGTCGGGTAAACTCCCCTGTATCATTAGTGTAGTAGTGCAGTTTCGAACTTACAACCTCCGGGTGCAAACCCTGGTCCTAAGCTAACTGAGTTACCTGTTGGGGTTACTAGAGCGTAGAGACCCAGTTTGAGACCCATAGAAATTGTGGTTATTGTTGAATTTCATATCTTGGTTATTTGGATTGTTGGTTTATATTAGGGGGTTATATTTGATCATGATATCTTTTGGTTGGAAATTTGGTACATCCATCCCTCCAAGTGGGGCCCACTATGCTTCCCTTGGAGATCTCCATGGGCATCATATTACGGGAGATCACAGCCAATGCGGGTGCGGATTTTATAAAGGTCCCTTTCTAAAACACTTTTTTTTACACGCCCTTTTTTTTAGGGTGTTGGGCCCAACTTCCTTCAATGACATAAATATAAAAACATTGGATGCATCGTTTTTCTTGTTTTACAATAAACTTTGTCTTTTATTATAGGAGAAATTTCAAAACACTATAAAATTTTTGGCTCGTTTTTAAAAACAGAACATGAAAATTTAAATATTTCAAAAATATATAAAAGTTTTCCATAGTTCTTTCAATCAAGTTCCGTAATGTTTTTTCTAGAAATGGAAAAACACCATTCCCTTATGACATGTTTTAGTCTTTTCTTTAACATTTTCCTCCCTAAAAGACTAGCCAATTTGATTTTGGTGATTATGACCATTTAATGAAGCTAATTTTCTTAGTCATTTGGGGAACCCCACCCCCTACCCTTAACCATGCATAAATGTATTTGAAATGGGCCCCACTACGTCATTTGGGTTGGACTTGATCATTGCTCTTAAATGATTTATTAAATACAAAATTTGAAAAATGACATAAGAGTGTTTTTGTCACTTGTCAATAGTTTTTATGGAGAGGGCAAAGTTAAGGAATTGTGGACAACTTTCATACTTTTTTTAAATTTTTATATACTTTTTATAAAATGAGCCAAGAGTGTTTTATACCTTTTTGAAAATTCTTCTTTATTATATAACTAGCAGCATTAACCGAGTGAGCACGAACATTTTCTGCCTGTGAGAATATAAGAGACATGACAAAGTTGATTTGGTCCATTAGAGGTACTCATAAATTAGGTCAATGGAATTTTAAATTTTGATAATCATCTAATTTAAGCGACAACATGGGCGACCATTAGACAAGATGTGAAGTTTCTATATCAATTGTGTATTTAATGGTTGCTTGCCTTCTGCACATGTGATGGAAATCGAGATTTACATATGTAAATCTTAGTATGTTACACATCTAAAAGACATTATTATGTTTGTCAAAATTGCCATTTTCAAATGAGTAAATGAGTACTCCAATGATTTTAAATATATTTAGACTTTTTGCATATTTTTAACAAATTTCTCATTACATGTATAAATAAACGTAAAAAAAATATATCGAAAAAAATGCATAAACAATATACATGGGCAGCACTTGCATTTGTAAGCGTGTGCCTGAAAACAAGCTACCATGTAAAATCAAGATAAACTGCAAGCTGCATAGGATTAAGTTCACGAAATTGTCGAAAGAGGCTTTAGCTTTTCACTTTCAAAAGGTTTTAAAGTCAAGTGTGAAGGTGGTTGTTTTTCTCTTTTTTTGAGAAAGATGGACGGAGATTTTAATTATAGTGCTTTTAATGTGATATTTTATTTAAAAACTAGAAACTTTACTATGCTGGTAAATTACCAAACTAGCTCCAAAGTCGAAAGCATTTACTTGCTCATGTCCGTTATTTTTCACCCCTTTTGATTCACCTTCACTAATCTATCCGGAGCAGAGAACTATTCAAAACAGATCGAAAGGGTATGTAGGTCATTTCACTCGAATTCAAATTTCCAACGTTCTTATTCATACCAACGGCTCAAACCACTCTACTTTCTCCATTTTTGAATTTCATTACCTCTGCTTTCGCTTTTTCTCTCTCTCATTCAAATCTCGGAAACCCTAAAAATCCCCAGCTATCAGCCCTTGTAAAAAGAGCATCTTCACTTCATTTCCGCTCAATCGATCCATCTCTCTTCTTCTTTTCCAGATCTCTCGTGCCCTCTGCTCCTCCTCTGAAGATGAATCTCATCCGCAGAAAATCTAAATCCAGCAGAGAAAACACAGATCCAAACGTCCAGATCAACCATCCGACCTCGCCTTCAATTACCAAAAGGCCATCGACGCAGAACGTAAATCCTCAAAAAATCAGCCCCCGAACTGATGACACTCATCAGAGATCAGAAATTCCTTCGAATTCGTCTGTTAAGGTATCGAGTTCTTGATCGCACAATCTGACTATTCTGAAACCAATGTTTTCCTGGTTAAAGTTAGTATTGGGGTTTTTGGGTTCGTTTCCAAATCCCTAAGAAGATGGCCCCCCTTAGAATCTCAGTTTGAGTATTCAATTTGAGTAATTGGATTACACTGTTCGTTTGGTTAAAGATGGTGGGTTTTTTTTTTTTTTTTTTTTTTTTTTTTTTTTTTTTTTTTTTTTTTTCAATTAGGTTTTGAACCCCAAGATGTGTATCTTAGAATTTCACAATCTGACTATTCTGAATACAATGTTTTCTTGGTTAGAAATATGATTTTGAATTTTGATTTCTGGGTTCGGTTTCGGACCCTAAGATGATGTGCCTTAGAATTTCACAACCTGACTTGAATACTTTGGGTACAATGTTTTCTTGGTTGAAAATATGATTTTAGCATCTGGGTTTGGTTTTAAACCCTAAGATGTGCTTTAGGATGCAGCCCCGGTTCTATGATCAAACATCTGGTGGGCGTGGGGATCCACACTTTGATAATGCAAAATCTTCACTTGGTGGGCCCCGGTGAGGATCTACGGTGAACGAGGCCTCCACCTGGACAGTAAAATTCGGGTTGCATGAGTAATACAGATCAGCTAAAATGAAACATGGAACCTCCACAGATTAGTGATGTAGACTAATTGATCTATCAACCATCTATTATGTGTCTGAATTACTGGGAAACCACTGTTGGAATGTGGAGCTTTTGAACTATAGTTTGATTGCAATTCCTGTTACCTTATACTGTTGCTTTGATAGGTCGTTGCAAGGATCAGACCGGTTAGTGGTCAGGAGAAAGAAGGGGGTAGGATTGTCAAAAAACTCACTTCGAATTCACTATCCGTCGGAGATCGGATATTTACCTTTGATTCAGTTGTTGATTCAAATTCTACACAGGTTCGGGTCGCATATCTTATACATTTATTTAGGATTTGTTCGTGATTATATCAGGATTGGGGTGGAAATTACAATCTGAAATTCATTTTTTTTTATTTCATTGTTCACAGGAAGACATATTTCAGTTGGTTGGTGTCCCATTGGTAAAGAATTCCTTGGCAGGTTTTAACACTTCAATATTGTCATATGGACAGGTATTTCAGTAAATTGTAATGTTCGGATGCATGCATTTTTATGTGTTTCTAAATCAATTTTCCAAAAGGATTATTAGAAGCTGTCAACATTTTAAATGACATTGTTGTTGAATCTACACTAGACGGGGAGTGGGAAGACTTACACGATGTGGGGCCCACCAAGTGCTATGGTTGATGGGTATTCCTCCTCAAGTAGCTGCCTCGGCATTGTTCCTCGAATATTCAACATGCTATTTTCAAAGATTCAGGAAGTAGGTTTCATTCCATGATCCATCTTATTTTCATCTAATGTCCAAAATATCTCTGACCAATTCGCAACTTCCCCACCTTAAATACTTGAGCATATTGTAGTTCTTGTGGTACTGGGTTTATGATTATTTGCTCTGATTGTTGGAATGTAGGAGCAAGCCAACTCAGAAGATAAGCAGATAAATTACCAATGTCGCTGTTCTTTTCTTGAGGTGTCCTTTTAACATCCTAAATTGAAGTGTGTGTTTTGAGACGTCCATGCAGCCATCATTATTTATGGATTCTTTTCTGTCACAGATATACAAGGAACAGATTACTGATTTACTCGATCCAACTCAAAGGAACCTTCAGGTAGAGACCTTTTAATGAACTGAAAGTTTTTAGTTGTTCAGTTTCCCATACGATGTTAAATCATTTTCCACTTTGACTACACCAGATAAGAGATGATGCTAAAAATGGCTTCTATGTTGAGAATTTGAGTGAGGAATATGTTACTTCCTTCGAAGATGTAACTCAGATTTTAATTAAGGTATGCATGCACTTTTTATTTGAGCTGTTGCCTCTCCATTGCCTTGAATTAGGAAAGCACAAAAACTTTCTAATTTACATGTATGTTTTGGTGTTCCCTGGAATATGGGACTAGCTGGGTGATTCACTATGAAATGGGTTTTCTTTTGTTCCTCAACTCTTTGAGGTGATTTCATGGTGAAATGGACTTTTATCTCTTCTACATGATGCACAGTAGGTTGTTCTGCTTTTCTCCTCACAAATAATTATAAATGCACTTGAAGTAGTAAATAAAAATAAAATGCTTGGCAACCAATTTTAATATGTTCCCAAGATGCATCAATGCAACACTTAGCATTGTTCATCGCTTACACTAAATTGGTGAATTTATGTTTCGAGATCCCAATTTGCTGCATGTTGTTAAATTAATTTTCCCCAACATTTATGCTTTCATTATCGAAGAATGTACTGTAAACGTTGTTTGATTTTTGTGCTTTTGCATCATGTTTAACTGTTTAAGTACTGACTCTGCATGTTGATTGTTATGTCCAAGTTAACCTGAGTTATATTGATCATACAGGGGCTTGCAAATAGAAAGGTTGGTGCAACAAGTATAAATTCCAAGAGTTCTCGATCTCATATTGTTTTTACATGTGTCATTGAATCCTGGTGCAAGGTATGCTATCAAAAAATGGGTTGATTATTTAATTAGTTATCATTAACAAGCAACCAGCAATGCTTTTTCATATTTTATTTTTCTTTTCAGTCTTTTTTCATGATGATATTTTGGCATAAGCCAGAGTTAGATGCTGCACCCGTAAAAACAAAGAATCTAATGGATGTACCATATGACTGGCATGACTCCTCTTAATTTTAGATAGTGGTTGATGCTATTAACCATGATTTAATAGCAAGACATGGAAGAAACAGTTGGTGAAAACTTTACGCGCCAACCAACTGCCCTGTGGAGAACCCAGCCCGCCCCACCCCCATACACATGCAACCGCCTCTCTGTTTCTTTCTTTCTTTTTTTTTTTTTTTTTTTTTTTAAAAGAAAGAATAAAATGAAGCTTGAATGGGAATATACTATGTAAATTATACATCCAGATAAGTCAAAATTATAACAACCATGGTCTGTCATTATGTATATCATGTTGGGAATTCACTTCTAAATAAATTTAGATGTAGAGATGTTAAAACATTGGTATGAAATGCTTTACAAATCATCTTTTGTCACCCATTAGAGTTACATATATTTGAACTGTTATTGGTCAGGTTGAGTTCCCAAAAGTCTTGGAAGGTCATCACGAAGGCAGGTTAAAATGCTTTTTAATTATATATAGTGTGTGAGAATTGGTTTATCATCACACCATCAGGGATGGTGAAAAACAATTTGTAACTACTATAAAATGAGTGAAAATGGTTCATCTGCCTTAATGTGAAATTTGATTGAATTATTATTCTTGCATTTTGATCTTATTTCATCCCTCATCTCTGGAACTCGTCTATTTATTTTTGTCATCTTTATAGAAGATTGATTACTCTCATTATAAGCTCTAAAAACTGTGGCACCAGTTATATAATATCAGTATTTAAACTCGCTCTATTAATTTCACAGGGAATATCAGTATTTAAACTCGCTCTATTAATTTCACAGGGAATATCATCCGGAAGCTGTAGTAGCTCGAAGGTTAGCAGAATCAGTCTCATCGATCTTGCAGGATCAGAAAGAAATAAGATAGATGACACAGGGAGAGAGAGTAAAAAGGAATGTAGAAATGTAAAACACTCTCTTTCGCAGCTTGGGTATGATTTTGCAACCATTATGCTGCTGAAGTCAGCATCTCTTATGGATTTTTATCCACACCTAGTTTTCATTGTGTAAATATTCTTGCAGAAGTCACCTGTCTTTTCTTTTTTTCTTTTTGTTTGTTTAGCTTTACGATTCCTATATCTATACCTTGTACATTTTACAAAACAAATTAAGGGAATAGAAAACCATTTAACTTGGGTATACAAGATTTTTCACCCAGGCTCGCATTTCAGTGGCCATATTGGATGATCCAACTTCCATTTTACCCTCTTTTGCTTTGGCTTTTGGTTTTGAACAACTAGGATCATCTAAAGGAGAGAGTCGTGGAAGCCTAAGTTTTTTAAGCTCTTTAGTTTTGTATATTTGTAGCTACTATTAGACAACTATAATCATCTAAAGGGGAAAGATGTGGAATCCTAAATTATTTGTCAGCCCATTTGCTTGTCCTCACAAACTGTATGGATATTGGTTGTAAGCACCTGCTTCCAAGGTACCAATCAAATTCCTGGGGTCATCTAGCAGGAAAAGATTTTAGAGCATGGTCGATTTTATGATGGAAGCCTTATATGTACAATTGCTAGTTCATCAATAAAATAGTGTCTCTTTTTTTCTGGGTTGTTGAGTATCAGATTTATATGCCTCCAACAGATTAGAAGTTGTTTTTGTTTTCTGCAACATATAAATAGTCTCTCTGTATGCTAGTTTTTCTCATATGTTTAATTTATCTTCATTCATTGCAGATTTGTTGTCCTAGATATGGATAATCATAGCTAAACCAGTCCTATAGACTCCTAACCTGATAACTATCTTCTTATTTGGAATACAGGTATTTGGTCAATATTCTTGCAGAAGTTGCACAATCCGGGAAAGCTCAAAACCTTCCATATAAAAATTCTTGTTTGACACATCTGATGCAAGAATCACTGGGGGGCAATGCAAAGCTTACTGTTATTTGCACCATTTCTCCTGATGACAGGTCACTTATGAAAACTGTGGACTTAATTTTCAATCCCTCTATGTAGAAAACTTTTTCTAAAGTTTCTGATTGTTGATGTTGAGTGTAGATGCAGAGGTGAAACACTGAGTACTCTAAGATTTGGACAAAGGGCAAAACTTATTCTGAATAAGGCAGTAATAAATGAAATAACAGAGGATGATGTGGATGATCTAAGTGACCAAATTCGCCAGTTGAAGGTATGCTTTCCCCTCAAGGAACTTTTAAATATTTACTTACGTTATAGTGAGAACTGCTGCTATATCTATCAGGTTGTACTATGTTAGGAAAACCTTGAAGTTATTGTCTGTCCATTATACCTCACTCATGATGAGTACCATGAAGAAGGGGAAAAAAAAATGCATCAATCAGGAAAATCATTTTATTAAGATGTGGATGCTAGCAATCAGATAATGTTTTTTTTTTTTTTTCTTTATTTTTCCTTTTTTTAAAATCAGAAAAAAGTTAGGCTGTTAGGTTGGCTCAGTTAAAGTTATTTGAGAAAAATATAAAAAAGAAACTTACAAAAGATTCAGCAAGAAAAATTGTCACCATGTGATTGGTCACCGCAACAGGCAACTGGGCCCCCTCTTCTATACTTAGGACCCAACACTAAATGCCAGTGTCAGTTTTCTTCACTCCCCTTTAGTTGCAAGTATATGAGTATTTAAAAGCACTTCCATAACTGGTGCACATCCTTCTTTTTATGTTATTACCAAAATTAGATGCATCAGTGATATCTAATTACCAGACAAGTTGGAATGAAAGCCCTATTCAGGTTACCAGGGCTGGTTCAGGTTGAGTTGATGGGTTGGGCAAAGTGGCATCCTTCAAATAGGCAGTACACATTGATGGCTGGGGCTGATATGGATATCCCCTGTGGTCTAAAATATTGTTGATGGGTGACCATGAACAATTGCTTTGATTTTTGTGTGCAACAAGTGACCCGTAAAATGGAAGGTTAAGGAAAGTGACTAGAGTAGGGCCTGTCTGATGGAGCATTAATTGATAATTGAATGATATAATATGTTCATCAATACAACTCATTTGCAGACCAGCTTTACATGTTTTTCCTATTATATATGCTGACCCAAACCTAAAGTAAGATGTCTATTTCTTGGCTACAGGAAGAACTTATAAGGGTAAAGTTGAATGAAAACAGACCAGCTGGAAGAAATGGTGGATACTTCAAAGGAACCAGTGCTCGTGAAAGCTTGAACCAATTAAGATTGAGTCTCAACCGTTCCTTGATCTTACCTCATATAAACAGTGAGGACTGGGAGGAAGAAATAAATATTGATGAGGAGGATGTAAGGGAACTATGTGTACAACTGGACAATGTGCATGCTTCTGCTGAAAAGAATTTGAATGAAATGCCTGAAAATGAATTGAACATGCAGTTTTCTTCCTTCGAAGAAAGTTCAGATATGAACATGAGCAACGAAGATTTTGAGGAAACTATAGAGGAAGGACTGCATTTGAGGAAATCAGAGAAGGAACCACCTAGTATTAATGGTAGTCAGTCTATTGACACTATAAAAGAAATGAGAGAAGAATCAATTCAAGATTCCTTGTCGGTCAGAAGTAGTCTTTCATTCCTATCATGCCGACAGTCTCTCGCTCTAGAAGAGCCTGCTATGTCTGATTCTCCTAGAATCGAAAATAACCAAAGAAAAAACATGTTTGCCTCAATAAATCTTTCAGAAAGCACACATCATTCAACTGAGAGTCCTAAGTTCAGTTCAAATGTTCTAAGACAGTCAGTTAAAAGAAGTGATCACATGTGCTCCTCCTTGCAATTGAGCAATGCGGTTTCAAATCCAACTGAATCTTTAGCTGCAAGCCTTCACAGAGGCTTGCAGATTATTGACCATCATCAGCGGAATCCAGCGTCAAAGCAAATGTCGGTCAGCTTTTCTTTTGAAAATTTAACACTGAAGCAGTCTCAAGCAATGAAGAAAATTGATTCTGGCATGCAAACATTACAAGAAGAAGGTTTGTCCATAGAGTCTGCTACTTTTGTATGTGCATCTTGCAAGCAGAAGGATATTAATAGCAGTAACGAAGTCCAAGACAGCTTAAATATGTGGAATGCACCAGTTGATGAAGGGAAACCACAGAGATTGGCAAATCAAATACCTAAAGTATGTTGGGAAAGATTTTTTTTTATTGGTTTCTTCTGCAATGTGTTAAGAGTGTAGATTTTCTTCATTGGTGCTAGTTAAGATTGATTTGCTTTTAATGCTTTTGATGTATTAGGATGATGAAAGTGCCTTGGCAGAAGCCATCAGGAAAAAGATGGAACTTGAAGACGTCTGTGCCAAGCAAGCAGCTCAAATTACACAACTGAATGATTTGGTAAACCCTTGCCTGAGATGGTCAATATGAAACAGAATCCTTAAAAAAATAATAAACTAAAAAATAAAAATAAAAATGATAGGGTGAATTTGGGTGCACTACCTTTTTACAGTTGGCTTGAGTATTTTAGAACAAATCAATGGTTCTTTTCAATTAAGTGTTTAGCTGGTGGTGTGGGAATAGGAAATCACATTAGTTAGGATATTGCTTACCATTTCTGTCTCAGTAAATGTAGGCAATAAGGGCTAATATTATTGACCTGGGCAGAAAGTTTAGAGAAAACGGTATTTTTCCTACTGTGGTTCAAATCCCATGTTCCCCAAACACTTTGTGATGGCTAATTATCTTTTACCAAAATATTAAGTGACCTGCAATTGGAGGTTACAAACACAAGTATTGACAATTTCTCATATTCATTGAAATAAACAGATTAAGCAATATGAAACCAAAGTTGGAGTCATACCATTACCAACCAATGAGCTCAAAAGTGAAGAAAGGATGTCGTTAACAGATGAAAGCAAGGTGATTGTTTACTCTCTCTTCTCTGTGTGTGTGTGTGCACGTACATAAATTTCTGAAAAAGACCTTGGTTGCGTTTCAGGGTGAAATTATTTCTTTTTTATTTTTTAAAGTATGTTGACACTTTTTTATGGTGCCAAAAACCAATGCTTCTCAAAGTAGTAATGAGTCTGTCAAAACACTACTGTTTTTTCTTGCTCTCTTGGCATTGATCTCACAAGAAAGTCAGAATTTTTGAATTTCAAAAGTGAAATTTCTTTCCATGATAATCAAAGACAGCCTGATTTCTTTCTTTTTCATGTTTTCAAACAGAATTCTTTTCATTGCTCCTTTTACATTTGCAGGCTTTGAAACTTGTTGAAAACATTCAGCAGAAAGAACGTCGAGAGGAAGAACATGAACAAAAGACCTCTTTTGATATAAGGGAGAGGGAAGCACTTCTTAAGGAAATTGAAAGCTTAAGAAACCAGTTACAGTCATTTATAGATGCTTCCTCAAATGAATCTTCTGGATTGCTTCAATCAGCCCAAATGAGAAGTAGTACAGCAGTAGATGAGAGTGGGAAAGAACTTGAGAAGGAAAGACAGAAGTGGACAGAGATGGAGAGTGGGTGGATTTCTTTGACTGAGGAGCTGAGACTTGACCTCGAATCAAAGCGCTGCCTTGCAGAGAAAACAGAGAACGAGCTGAGGCAAGAAAAGAAATGCGCAGAGGAGTTGGATGATGCACTTCACCGGGCCATCCTTGGGCATGCTAGAATTGTTGAACACTATGCTGAGTTGCAGGAGAAGCACGGCGCCTTGGTTGAGAAACATAGGAGAATCATGGAAGGGATTGCGGAGGTGAAGAAGGCAGCTGCAAAAGCCGGAACAAAGGGTGCTGGGTCTCGTTTCACCCATTCTCTAGCAGCGGAGCTGTCGGCCTTGAGATTCGAGAGGGAGAGAGAAAGGAACCAACTGAAGAAGGAGAACAAGAGTCTTAAAATTCAGCTGAGAGACACTGCAGAAGCTGTTCATGCTGCTGGAGAACTGCTTGTGAGACTAAGAGAAGCAGAGGAAGCTATTGCTGCAACAGAGGTCAGTTCACTACTTTTTTTTCTATTATGGAGGGAAATATACAATGCCTCATAGTGCCTTTCGCTCCTAGCTGAACAGGGGAGAGAGTCGCACAGTAAATTAAAATGGTCCTCATCCATGGATCTCTGTCTCTCTCCCTACAATGGCACTGGTCCCACTTTCTATTCAATCAATCCTATCATGGATCCCAATTTTTGGTCTTGCTAACTTAACTGCAAACCATTGACTGCTTATGTCTATTCCAAAGAACATTGGATAGCTAGGATATAATCTGATTTTGGAGAAAAATCAAGGAATCATGGATCTTCTTTATGGTGCCCACCTGATGAAAGGCTTTATGTCATGGTTTCTCCAATAGCATTGCCGGCTTTAAAGAACATCTCCTATATCAAACTTCTTATGATTTTCGTATATGTTGGACTAGTCTTAAGAGAAATGTTCCAGTGGGTGATCAATCAACAATGATGGATTGCCACTATAGTCCAATGGTTGTGACATCTCACCTGATGAAAGAAGGTTTATTATATCATGGATCATCTCTATATCATTGCTGGCTGAATGAAAGAACATTGCCTCTTTCAATTGAACAACTTATGATTTAATGTTGGGCTAGTTTTATGAGAAATGCTCCAGTGGGGCAATCACCAGCAATCAATCAGCAATGGTGGATTGCCCACCATACAGAGCTTTGTGACGATATTAGTGCAAATGTACCACAAGTTTTTTTTTTTTTTTGGTATTTATATGCAGGAGCACATAGTTTTTTTATTTTTGGTATTTATATGCAGGAGCACATTGTATAATTGAGCTAAACTGTAATTAGTTGTGAGTATTTGTTTCTTTCCGTCTCCAGCATTAGCCTTTAAGGAGATGTTATTTCATTTTGTCCATGCAGGAGAAGTTTGTAAAGGCTCAGCAAGAGACAGAGAAGGTAAAGAAGCAGATGGAGAAGCTGAAGAGAAAGCATGCAATGCAGATTGTTACTATGAAACAGTATCTTGCAGAGTCCCGGTTGCCCGAATCTGCACTGAGACCGGTATTCGAACAAGATGATTACAATAGAGCAGCTGACGTTAGAATTGAAGATGATCAAGATTGGAGAGCTGCATTTGGGCCTCTATGCCAAGATCGCTATGATACATCAATGAGGTTCAATTCAAATGTCAAAAGCCATGTGGACTTGTATAGAGATAAGTAGTGCTAGAACAAATTACAGGTCTTGCATGGGTCAACTATGGACTCGGTCAATCTGATGGCTTGGAATAGATTTAGACCCTACTTGGGTCTTCATTCAATAATTGCTGACCAGGCTCCGGTTGGCCTATTTGGCTTTGGGGTTTACTTGATTTGTTTCCTGTAACTGATGATACTAGAATTTGGGGTGTATGTGTGGGGTTTGTATCAATTTTTAACTGTGAGTTACTGTGAGATGAGAAATAAATGAAATTTTCTTATTTGAGGTTTCAGTGAAAAATGGTCAAAGGATATTCTGACATGGGAAATGTTCAGAACAGGGTTGGCTGTTTTTTGAGACCAGGCCTGCCAGATGATGGATCCATTCCATTCACACTCAACTAGGTTCACGGCTCACCCCTAATTTTGATGCTCATTCACCCTTACATTGATCATACAAAAATAAATTAGACAATTTTGTGCCCAAGTCTTTACAGATTTACCACTTTAAGGACCGTGTAACAAGGTTAGAATGATCATAACTTCTCCATTTTTCAACTTCTCCATTTTTCGCATGCTTATGGGCCACAGATCAAAGGGTTAGGGTATGCGATTGACCACAAACTTGATGCCAGCACAGACCACAAACTTGATGCCACAGATCAAATTTTGATGGTTTTCACGAGTCGTGTTCTTTTCTAACATTACACATTTCACTGCTCCATCCGAAATTTCCTCTGCCCCAGCCTACCGCAATTCTGTTGGAGAGATTATCTTTCATCTGTTAATAAGTTTGTTAGGATGTTAGTGTTATTCTTAGATTATCTTTATCCTTAGGATAAGATTAGTTGGTATTTCATTATAAATGTAAGTCTCTTCATTCAATGATACTTACGGTGAAATTATGGGAATGTATAGATACTTGAAATTCTATACATTCCACTTAATGGTATCAAATGTATCCTCGTTCTAGAATAGTGAATCAATCAAACTATACCATAACACAAAAGGACATTTAAGCCACGTATGTCTAACTGTTGAAAAATTTTTCTACCATTTGGTGTGAGCACTTTCATATAGGTTTTTCCCTGAATCTACTTAATCTACTGAATAAGAAAAGTATAGGTTTTTTCCTGAATCTACTTAATAGTAAAGGCAGGCATGTTTTTCCACACATTTCTATGAATGCTACACAAACATGCCCTTAGTGGCTTCAGCTATAATCCGAACTCATCAAATGTGACAAGAGCCCATATATCACAGTTGGAAGGTCTTCATTTTCATGTTGCAGGTTCGAGTGATCTTACCATAAAATAATGATAACAGTATAAAGGGAAGAGTCTCCTCAGACATTAAAATTTTGTAACATTCTCAAATCCACATGAAACACTCTATGCATAACTTTCATTTATATCCTTATTTATAGATAAAAGGGCACATTTGTGCAAGAGAGTTTTCCAGAAGTAGAACTCTCATTTCCTATCCATATCATATATTCTTCTTCAGGTGCGAGACAAATCTCTGCATAAATACATCACGAGAGAGAGGAAAAAAAAAAAAAACTCACAACTCCCCTTTGGAAAATTTGTTCTTGTGGAAGAGGCAACCTGTACTTTGATAAGAGCAGCCCGGCCCATCCACACCACATGAACTGAGCCATAGGAGCGAGAATGTGAGCCCAGTGTAATTAATAGTTGCAAGTAGATCAACTTGAGATTTGAATAAGTAACAAGATTTGAGCTGACTTATCAACCTAATCATTCCACTAGCTAGGTAGTAGGATTGAGTAGAGTTGCCAATAGAGGATTTCTTTCTTAAATAAGCAGTAATCTTTCCTTGAATAATGGTTTCTCTTGGAAATATGGTTCATGAGTGGGAGAGATCAAGCTTCAAGAAATAGTGAATGGCCTTATCAATGTATAAATGTATAACTCTCCAGGAATTTCCATCTTGTCTTTGTCCTTCATTGTAGGAATTGGGTTCAAGCTTTCCGTAGCCCCATCTTATCGATGGACTGCTACGAAGGATTTTGGTTCGTTCAAAAAATTCCTATTTCTTTAAAGGATCCTTCGAAAATCTGTGTCTACCCATGTAAGCGGCATTGGCTATTTAGTAAGAGAGAGAGGTCAAGAAGAAAATAATTATAGAGTTATCCCCAAAGTCCATGCTTGTGCAAGGAGGTTTAGTCCGTCGAATTTAGACAATTTTATCTTCCACTTACCACCCTATTCATATCGAATTTAGACAATTTTATCATCTGGCCACCCCATTTTATCATAAGGAGGTCTAGTCCATCCTCAAATTTAGATAGTTCCATCTTCTATTTCACTCAGTTGAGATCACATTTCCTCATTCGCTGCATAACACAAACAAACAAAAATAAAAAAATCATAATCTTGGACGTTACTATAATGTTTTTTTTTTCCTTCAAAAAACCAAACTCAAAGATGAGATTAGTTTCATTTCATCAGTGGGCATCTTGAAAGAAGTAATGAAAGGGAAGCACCGAGTCAAACCGTATTCATCGTTGCCTGTATAGCTTTCTAGAGCAGAGATCTAGAAAACCATGTTCCTTTTCTGCTAGATTTTCTCACAATTTCATCATAGCATACTTTTCATACTAATATAAAAGGATATCCAAAAATCTCCATTGGTTGGTCGATTTATACTCTTCTAAGCCATGATTACTATCAATCCAAATGAACCATATATATAGGTTTTGTGCGACTAGGACGGTGGAATGTGATGGATTTGGATGCGGACACTCCGACCCGAGGCCAAAGATTTATGTGCGTTCTGGCGATTGAGAAGCTCCGCGGATCTCTTCACCTCTTGTCCCTCTTATGAGATAGAATAATAATCAACCCTAGGTTCCCTTATCTTATATAGACAAGTCCCAAAGAGTCATACTTACTAAAGACTTCTTCGCTAAGAAACCCACATCCAGTAATCCTATTGGGAGTTTTATTAGTGGGACTAGATCAAGCCTTACATTAAGTGGGATTGTATTTTCTGTTGCATTAGCCCTGCTCGATCTGACATGGGACCCATGGCATGCGTGTCACACGATTTCCTACAGAATGCACATGATAGAGAAGAATGCTACATTTCCTCGTTGTCTCACCTTTTGTTAAGTTGGCTGTAGGACTGGATGCAACCGGGTTGGTTTCGAGCCGCAACCATATTCCATATTGGACTCAGAATTGGGACCATTTTGTATAAAGACAGTTTCAGTTTTAGATCGGAATCAGTTTTCCAGGTTCTGTACCGGTTCCAATAAGAGGACCGGGTCCAATTTGGGAACTGGTTCAACTTCTCTTTTTTAGTTTGATTATTTTTTTCTTAAAATATGGATATCATTCAACCCAACAATAGTACACCAAGTTTACCTTCCACAACTAATAAATCTCGACATCTTCATAACTAATGCATAGGTTGTTACATGAATTTTTGACATTAGCCTCTACAAAGTCAAGAAGCATATGTTAAAAATGCACATCCACGAGTTGGGTCCCACATCCACAGGTTATAACCTGTATCGATCAGACTCGTTTAGCATTTGGTACCCAAATTAGCTAGGTTCCAAACTAAAAGCCATTTATGTGTTGGAACTTAAAATAGGTTTCAAATCTGACCCCATTTTTTAATCGTCGAAAGCTCTAAATAATCGAAGAATTGGACATCTGTTTGGAAGGTGAAAATGATTGCTTTGGATAGAATAATCTTGAAAGAGGGTCACGTGGTGTCTTCTAATGCAATATGAAAGAGGCGGTGGAATAGAGGTCGGTAATGGCAATTTTGTCTAAGAGAGAGAGAGAGAGAGAGAGTGAATCGCAATTTTGTTTGAGAGAGAGAGAGAGAGAGAGAGAGATTGCTTCCAAAGAGAGAGAGAGTCACTGCTTCCAATCTCTCTGTATTTTAGGGTGTAAGTTAATGCAGTGGGGATTTTCATTTTTTGTGGGAGAGGCAAATGAATTCTGCATTTTTACTCTCTTACATAGAAAATCGAAATCCCCTCTATGAGGGAGGGAACTAGGTAGTAGTGGCTCATGAGCCGGACTAGTATATGCCATATCCATATATCCAAGCTTGTTTTTCTGACTAAATCATTAAATAGGCTATTCCTAAACCCTATATTTGCTAAAAGGATTGGTTTGGCTGACATGGGCTAGAAAGTGTATGTAATTTGCAAAAAGTGCTAGGCCTAGACCTGACTTCAGGCATGTGGACTGAATTTGTGCTTGAGTATTTAGGTCCAATTCTAAATGGGTTGAGAATGGACAAGTTTAGCCTAGCCCAATCCAATCATGAACAGCACCAAACCCAAGACAACGCCTCTCCTAGTTAGCTCCATTGGATCATGGAAGTCCATTGGATGGAAAGATCCATGAGGCCCACCTAGATTCCATAAGATCATCCTAACCTTTTGATCCATTGACCCTAAAATTTAATGGTTTAGGGACATCATTTTATTATGATTTCAATCTAATGGTGAGGAAAAGTAGGATGAGTGTCAAACCTGAAATTGTGACTATTCATGGGAGGGCAGTATCTGTGAGAAGACTGGATTGACTCAATATGGGCCCCATGACAAAGAAAAGAGGGGCGGAAAAGGGGGCAGTTTTAAAGTGGGGGTGTTTTTTAAAATTCTCCATATATATATATATATATATATATATATATATATGGAGATGCTCATATGACAGTATCTCTCACGTTACTATGAGATAAGGGTGGGCCCCATGGCCAAGAAAAGTGGGGCGGAAAAAACGGGCAGTTGTAAAGTGGGGGTGTTTTTTTAAAATTCTCCATATATATATATATATATATATATATATATATATATAGGGAAATATTTGTCACGACCCAAATTCCGGGGCCCTGTCGGATAATCGGATCGTGATCATATAACAATATTCACCATGCACACATCAAATAATATTCGCAAGTTACCAAGCATTTAGTTTCAAAATATATTTCCCACTTATAAATATAAAAAATCTCTGAGTAATCAACTTGTTATGACCTGCCTCAATTTCAATAATGTGCTTAAAACATTAAATCACTTTTTCCTAAACAAGTACTAATGATTCCATCATCTATTTAAGTTTCTCTCGTTCTCTCCTTTTAGCCACGCATGACGAAATATACGTGCTGATCGTTAATCCGCTCTGGCCCACCCGCAATATGGTTATCTGAAGAAGGCAACGCAACATCAGTATTACTGGTGAATGAATTTTCCTAATTACACAAGTCACATATAGCATCACATAATCAACAATCTAAATCAATAAATCAAATATCATTAAAAGTATATTCACATACAAATCCGTGCCTATGCACATTACCACGCCTCAAAAGGCCCATCGTATACATGTATACCGGTCACCATGACCCTGTCTCATTAGACACGTCCACTAAGGACCCGCCATTATAATGACCATTCTCGTCCACTAAGGACCAGCCGCTATAATGGCCCGAACACAAAGTCCAACATCCCATGTCTGAGACTCGGTGCACAATATCACATAACAACCAGAGTTCATCATTATTAATAATTTATATCATAGTGGGGCGGAAAAAACGGGCAGTTGTAAAGTGGGGGTGTTTTTTTAAAATTCTCCATATATATATATATATATATATATAGGGAAATATTTGTCACGACCCAAATTCCGGGGCCCTGTCGGATAATCGGATCGTGATCATATAACAATATTCACCATGCACACATCAAATAATATTCGCAAGTTACCAAGCATTTAGTTTCAAAATATATTTCCCACTTATAAATATAAAAAATCTCTGAGTAATCAACTTGTTATGTCCTGCCTCAATTTCAATAATGTGCTTAAAAATTAAATCACTTTTTCCTAAACAAGTACTAATGATTCCATCATCTATTTAAGTTTCTCTCGTTCTCTCCTTTCAACCACGCATGACGAAATATACGTGCTGATCGTTAATCCGCTCTGGCCCACCCGCAATATGGTTATCTGAAGAAGGCAATGCAACATCAGTATTACTGGTGAATGAATTTTCCTAATTACACAAGTCACATATAGCATCACATAATCAACAATCTAAATCAATAAATCAAATATCATTAAAAGTATATTCACATACAAATCCGTGCCTATGCACATTACCACGCCTCAAAAGGCCCATCGTATACATGCATACCGGTCACCATGACCCTGTCTCATCAGACACGTCCACTAAGGACCTGCCATTATAATGACCATTCTCGTCCACTAAGGACCAGCCGCTATAACGGCCCGAACACAAAGTCCAACATCCCATGTCTGAGACTCGGTGCACAATATCACATAACAACCAGAGTTCATCATTATTAATAATTTATATCATAGTATTGTGAGACCAGTTCCATATCATTTCCCCCTTAGATTGATACCCCACTTCTAATCATAATAGGTAAGGGGTGATATAAGAGTGGCCCACCTTCACAGAATATTACACAAGATAACATAATCATGCTAATATTCCCAAACAGTACATACCAACTATTAAAAACACATAAAACTTCAATTAATTTCGATGGAATGGTCATATGGTAATTACATAACAAATCTAGGGTTATTCATTACTTATCCAGTACATCTGTCCTCACAGAACCCATCACAGAACATGATTCACACCCACAACATCCAAACTATAGAATCCAGTGGGTCCCACTGGACCAAACCAAGATCAGACCTAATGTCTAACGTCGTCTAGGGATAGGCTTTACTCTTAATGGATTGGATTGACCATCAGACATTTTTACTAGCCCCACGGTCTCAACAAACACGCACAGTAAACCTCACGGTTAACAAAATTGAAGCTTCTGGATATCTGGGCAGATGAGGCCCAGGCCACATGGGACCACCACCATTCAGGTCGTCCCTGGGCCCTATTCAAGACGTGGGGTCCTAATCTCTGATTGACTTAGGTAGTGGGTCCCACTATTGATGTCGACCTACAACCTTGTATTTATCAAATTCACGCCTGGTTATTTCAATTCTATTGGAGAGTGGGACCCACTGGTCCAAAATCCTAGATGTCCAACTACACTAGGGTCGTCCAAGGGTCCTACACTTGATGGTCGGAGTTGATTTGCAATCAAGTGTCCAGATGGGACCCAGAAAGCCTGACGACATGAAACTGAAAAATCCTGTAACAGTCGCTTTGTTTCATCATACTCATTGGATAAGGGCCCAGATGGGGCCCACTCCTCATGGGTCCAAGTCTCCTAGGGTCAACTAGGGGTCCCCTACAGGATGTGGATCTGATCTATGATCTAGTGGGCCATGGGGTCCCATAATGCCCAATCAACAATTCTGTACATACACGCCCAAGTCCTGGCATGTATGATCTCTCTGTTCATCAGCCAAACTTGGAGGAATTACTGGTAAACAACCACCTTATTATTGGTATAAATCTCACCATCAAGATTAACATGCTTTCTTTGATTCAAACATCAGAATTTCATCCGATCAATGATTCAGGTTGTCAACACAGCAGCAATACAACATAGTTGAGAAAATCCAACCCAATCATTCATCTCATACATTGATTGAAAGCAACTAGGAAGATCCACTCACCTCTGGTATGTGATCGTTGCTTTTACGATGTGCGGACGTGAATAGGACATTCGACGATTGGCTCCCCTTTGATTGGTTTCTTTCTTTTCTTCCCCTAAATATCCAGCCACAGCTCTCTCTCTCAGATTTTTCTCAAAGCAAGGAATTGGATACTACAAGAGGAACCGTGGGTTTGTACATATATATAAAGAGGAGATTGAGTCCCAATCACCTTCCTAATTAGAGTTGTATAACAACTCCTTATCTTTCCTTTCTAAAAACTATACACCGTGAGGCAAATTCAAATTCTATCATAAGTTACCAATTAAGATCCTTCCTGGGCCAAACTAGTCTTTGGGCCCAGGTAACTCAAGATATTATAATATTCAAGTGAGAACTAGTTCTCACCTATTATATGAGAACTTTTTTACGAGACCCAACTAGCAACCCATCCAAACCTAGTAACCAATATGGAACCCCTTGATAATCACAAATACCAAGAATTGGCACACATCCTAATGGACCGAACCATTGGATCGAGGGTTGAATATTTTTTTGAATATGAAGCCATTAAACTTGTGGGCCATGGATGAAGGGGTTAGGGGCATGGGTTTGGGGTCAAACTTGATACTTGGGGTGGTCTTACATAAATCTTTCCATCCCCCTGGTCCCATCTCCAGATGGGGCCCGCAATTGGGCCCCACAAAAAAGTCCTCATATAATATGTGAGAACTAGTTCTCACCTGAATATTACCGATATATATATATGTAGGAAGGTACTCATGTGAGAATATCTCTCACCTTACTATGAGAGATAAGGGTGGGGGATATGGGAGATACTCCTGTGAGAGCATCTCTCACCTTACTATGAGAGATAAGGTGGGGGCCCTCACATCCATATCCAATGCCAACAACTTAAATGTGAGGGCCCCCACCCTTGCTCTGACAGGAGCACCTCTCTATACATACATATATACATATGTACATACATACATAATCTATGCATACATCCATATGTGTGTGTGTATATATATAGGGAAATATTCAAGTGAGAACTAGTTCTCACTTATTATATAAAAACTTTTTTTGCAGGGCCCAACTAGCAACCCATCCAAACCTAGCAACCAATAGGAAACCCCTTGATAGTCACTAATCCAAAGGATTGGCACACTTTCGAATGGACCAAACCTTTGGATCGAGGGTTGAATATTCTTTTTAATATGAAGCCATTAAACTTGTGGGCCACGATGAAGGGGTTAGGGGCATGGGCTTGGGGTCAAACTTGATACTTGGGGCGGTCTCAAATAGATCTTTCCATCGCCCCTGGTCCCATCCCCAAATGAGGCCCACAATTGGACCCCACAAAAAAGTTCTAATATAATATATGAGAACAAGATTCTCACCTGAATATTACCGATATATATACATGTGTATAGATATATGTATATGTGAATATATGTATGTTTATATACACATACATATATACATATATATACATGTACATGTACATATATGTATATATATATGAGGAATTTACGAGAAAAGTCACCTTAGATGTCCCCTAAACTAAAAAAGCCCCAACAGGTATTTTGAAACCAGAGTCGTGCCCTTGGGCCTTTTTCGTTATATATATGAATGGAGCAACAATTTTGTCACTCCTACATTGGGAGCGAAACCCATTTTCCTCATTCTTCTTCATCATTGCTTCTCCCCTCCTACAATTTCGATGCTCCTTTCCCTCAAGCTCTCTCTCTAATATGGTGCTCCTCTTTTCCACATCCCCACTTCCACTCTATCCTCCCCTCTTTCCTTCCCGCACTATTAAACCCTTCCTTCTCCTAACAACGAGTCGCGCACACATGTCCTTTTCACTCCATCTCTACCCCTACCTTCTTTCAAATCCAACTTCCCCCATTTCTTAAAAAACCCTCCTTTCCTCTTTTTATCTTCATACCATGACCAAAATTATCTTCTCATACAAAGCCCTAGCGATCCATATAAAGCTTCTCAGAGTTTAGGAATAGGACAAGGTCTGCGATTCTATCACCGCATTTATTGGCACGTCCCTAGGTCGAGAAAATACTTTACTTTTATTTGATTTACCTTTGACTTGTGTGGTATTTTTTTAGTAGGATTGTGAAATTGAGTCGATTTGGTATTTTCTCCTAGGTGCAGCTCTAGTCGGTGGGTTGGAGCTATAATGAGTTTAGATTTGTATTGGGGACACTTTAGCTAGCCTCTTGTTTTATTTCATGCTCTTTTTGCATTTGAGCAGGGCCTTACTTGTTATTCCTAGATGAGCATGTAATTTTTTTTTGGTAAAGTATTTATTTGATTAAAGATGTGCTTCATGTGACGTGAGAATTGTTGCGAATTGAAATTGAGTTGATTTGGTATTTACTCACTTGTTTTGTACATTCAATCATTTTTTTTCTCTATAGTTTTTACCTTTTTCTTTATTATGTTTTAATCATGATTTACAACTTGAAATCTTCAGATTTTTTAATATACAGCTTCTAATGCATACTTTAAGAGTATGAGATGCCTCATATTTCAAATTCCTTTCACTATTCTTACCTATTATATTGTTGTTCACTTCAATTGATGTTTAAGGAGTATACAGTTTGTGACTAAATATTATATTTGTATGCAGTACTTTATCAAATGTAGCCATTTAATTCCATATTCGTGCTTGGTGTTTTTCAAGTCGACTGGCTTAGTACGGAGTTGGGATTAAATGCAAATAGGTTGGATTTTGATATACTCTAAAGTGGTAGGCATTGGACAACAATGGATATAAATGGGGGAGCTTGAATGTGAATAAGTAGTTGCAACTTTAAGAGTATGGGGGAGCTTAAATGTGAATACTTGTAAACAGTTACTCCTTTTTATTGTACGATCTGCAAGAATGTAGATGGAGGATTTTGTACTTTTATGTTTATAATGTTTGCATTTGTGATGTTACCAATGTTTGCATGGAGGATAAGCATCGAGGATGTTGTAAATGGATTATTTTTTATAATGTTGGCATTTAATGCAGGAGAATTTACTAATGTTTGTGTGGAATATATAAATGGAGGATGTCGTAAATGAATGTTTTTTTTTTTTTTTTAATGTTTGCATTTGTTGCAAAGAAACTGACTCAGGTTTGCATGGAAGATTCCTATAATGTTTGCATTTATTGCACACAATTACATGACCACATAACTATAGAGTCAATTTTGTCCCGCGACGATATTGTCAGTAGATAGCAACAATAGTTACCGTAAACCTTGAAGTGGGAGACGAGATAGAGACGATTAAATCTTACAAACAATATAGTGGGCGACAGTAAATAATTGCTCAAATGTAAGGTTTGTTGGGCGGTAATATCTTCACTTATTGAAAAAGAAAAAAAAAACGAATAAAATTTGGGAGGAGGGCCAGTTCTGTTACATAAAAACTATTGGGGCCTTTTTGGTGCAGTGGAAATCTAAGGTGATTTTTTTTTTTTTTTTGGGATTCGGCCAGAGTTCCCTCAAAGTATAACTTTGTTGCAAACAGTCCACAAAAAAAAGTCATTCTGCCAAAGGTCCTCTAACACATTCCTATACCTGATATGTCTAATTTACCCTTTCTTTAAATTATATCTCATGATTGGTGGGATATCCCATTAATAATAGTCAAAAACCATTTAATGGGCCACGATTAATGGAATCTCATTAATGAGATTTTCAAATAAATTCTAAAAACACACAAATAAATTTCAAACTAATGCAAATAAATTTCAAAAGAATACAGATAAATTTAAAAAGACAAATAAATTTCAAAAAATATAAATAAATTTCAAAAGATCCAAATAAATTTCAAAAAAATATAAATAAATTTCAAAAGACATAAATAAAATTAAAAAATGTAAATAAATTTAAAAAATGCAAATACGTTTGCCAAAACTTAGATAAACCAATTTTCCAAATTAGCGAACAATGTGGCAAAAAACTCAAGTCTTTTTGTCAGAAACTCAATTAAATTTATTTCAAAAAATACAAATAAATTTCAAAAGACATAAATAAAATTAAAAAACGCAAATAGATCTAAGAAAATACAAATAAATTTGCCAAAAACACAGAAACATTCGTTCAAAAATTCAATTAAATTTTTTTAACATGGAGATAAATTTGTCAAAAACTCACCTATATTTTTCAAAAACTCAAATAAATTTGCCAAAAACTCAAATAGATTTGTTTATAACTTAAATAGATTTGTTCCATAACTCAGATAAATAGCTAAAAACTCGGATAAATTTGTCCAGAACTCAGATAAATTTGTCCAGAACTCAGATAAATTTGTTCCAGAAGTCTGATAAATAGCCAAAAATTAAAATAGATTTTCTAGAACTCAGATAAATTTGTCCAGAACTCAAATAAATTTGTTCAAGAAATCAGATAAATAGCCAAAAACTCAGATAGATTTGTCCAAAACTCAAATAAATTTGACAAAAAATACAAAACTCAGATAAATTTGACTTTGATTAGAATGGGGATGAACTTCTAGAACGGGCTAGGTCGAACCTGACCTAGAACCAACCCGGAACTCCTGCAAAACCCAGGCCCACTTTCTTCTTATTCTTCGTTCTGGAATCAGAAACACAAAAGCCATCTTCCGTTCGCCTTCTTCCTCGATTCTGGCAATGGCATGGCGTGGCGTCTGGTGGCGATCCCACTTCGGTGGCTCAGGAAATCCAACGATGGCGTAGAAGATCGTCTTCTTCTTCGTTTCGTGTTCTGCAAGTCTGCAACAAAACTTGGGCAAGGTTGCAGGGGTCTTCTTCTTCTTCTCCGGCAACGGCATATGGGCTAAAGAAGCAGCAGCGTTTGGCGATGCTACTTCTCTGAAAAACCCCAATCTCATTCTTTGACAAAAAATAGAGATCGATCTCAACTATTGAGATCCAATCCGTCATTGTCCATGTCTGGATTGAAGAAGAAGAAGAGGGAGAATGGAAGATTTAAAATCTCAAAATTTAAAATTTTATGCCTAATTAGTTGTAAGGGCAAATCAATCATGAAAATATATGAGGTGGCGTGTCTAGGGACCTCCCTCCATAAGGTGACGTGTCTAGGGACCTCTTACCGAAATATGTCCAAGTTGCATGAACTACAGGCCTTAGAGGAAAAGTTGATGGATTGGAGGCCTTACAAGTGCTATATGAGGGACCTTTCGCTAATTATGTCTTTTTTTTTTTTTGTAATTCCCTATATATATATATATATTCTTTATAACATGGAAGGAGTGGTAAACTTAATCCTAAACTGGCCTAATCTATTGTCTCAAGGATCATCCCTAGAGCACTCTAGGCTCCCGCCGCCAATGCTACTCTCGATACAGTGATTCTCTCGAGTGCTCTGGGGATAGTCAAACTATATTATCTATTAAAACTCAAAAAGGCCATTATATTATCTATTTTTACTAAAAATCTCCAACAACTGATAGTCAAACTAAAAAAAAGTAACTATACTCGTTGAATTCTTGTTCTTGACTGATTTACCTCTAAGAAAACTCAGATGATGATGTTACCAAAATGCTCATTTTCACAATGCTCCTTTTTAGGCTTTCATATGGGGGGTTTGCTTTTGATCAATCCAACCCATTCACACCCACTGAGACTCTTGATTGGAACCGACCTTATTTCACACTATTTTGGACATTATTCACCATTAAATTTTATCACAAAAAGTTTGTACAAACTATATCCATCAAATTTTGAGGACCTAATTACCTAAAACTGAGGACCGGGATCATTTGCTTGGCTTTATCTTATATATTTTTCTAATCCACATCCAAGTCTTTCCATCACCATGCCTCCCTTGGTCAATCATGCATCTAGTGGGCCTACCTAACTTTGAGTTGGTGAGTTGTAAGCATAAACAAAGTGTATTTTTGCCATTTGTCCATAAAAATCGATGCAGAAATTGATGAAGATTGAGTCTTTGTTATGGTTAAAGCTTATTTGCAATAATTGGAGCATCCCAAGATGGCCTGCAAGGGTCCCTGCAAGTTTTGATGGAAAACTTGGACCCAAACAATCTAGTTCTTGTTTAAATGTGAATATCAGGGATCGTTTTGGGAGTTAAAAGGAGCACGAGGGCTTGTTTGCAAATTCTAGAAAACTTAAACACCAAAAAAAGGTCTCTCGTGCAACAATTTTGGACCACTTGTTTGATGGGTCAAAGCTGACCTAACTTAAACAACACTTGCACAACAAGTATTGCCCTATGCCTTCAGATCGTACAAGTGCTTACATCAAAAGATGGGCCATGTGGGGCCCACAGGCACGCTACTGCAAAGTGTCTAAGATGACCCTAGATTCTGTAGTTTCTAATTTTTTCTCTTTTTTCTTTCTTAGTAATTTATGGATATTTCCTGTTAGGGGGTTTTACCCGAAAAAACACTTTATGTGGTCAGTACACCGAACAGTGAACATTAGGCAAACATGCACCTAGTAGGGAATCCGTACAGGATTCCTAATTTTTTTAACCATTTTTTTGGTGGTCGAATTTGACTTTTAGTTTCAGCGCTGGAGGTTAAATTCGACCATATGGTGTAAACTTCCTATCCGTCTGCTAAAAACAATACGTCTCGATCAACCTTCAGTTTCACCGTTTAAGGTCAAATTCGACCCTGACTTGTCTACTTAACCCTATTTAAAATCCTTGTTTCCAGAAAAGAAACCGTATTCTACCTTCAACTCATCGACTGCGACTTCTAAGTTTTCCTCTCCTCCATCTCTCGTCCCAGGGGCTCGACTGTTTCCTTTCTACCCTCTGTGTCCCCTCCAAGTCAATCATTTTCAAACGACTATAAGGTATGTTTCGCCGTGGTCCCCTCTTGCATATGTCGTTCGGTTTTTTGTAATCTTCTACTTTAGGTTGCTTGTGTAGTTGGCACCCTCTTTACGATATCATCTCTACTCCTGGTTGTCACTTGAAAGTTTAGTGTTAAACGTATTTAGGTTTTGAGTGCCATACATGGCCGTTACAAATTTATCAGTGGCCATTTGTGCCCTAAATAATCAAGTTTCCGTTGTAGACATGGCCACGACGATGACTTTGTGATCACCATATGTACAGACATGGCCATGGCAATGATTTTGGCGGGGGCAAGTCATTTCAATTTGAAAGTGGAGGGGTTTTGGGTTTTGATTTTAATGGCAACGATGAATGTGTTGTTTTTTGGGAGCATCTCTTCAATTTCCTTTTGACAACTTTGTTAATTTTGTTGGCTACTCATATCATGTAAAAATCTTGTAATATCTTCCCTGGGGACTACCTACCCTTGTTTTTTCCATTTTTCAATACAATTTTACATTACTTCAAAATAGAATGAAGCATATGAGACGATGAAAAAGGCCCACTGATCACCTAATTTGAATAGATCAAGACTGATGTGCTACCATGGTCATCTAGAGATGGGGATCACTTAGGGCGCAATAGGCCCACTAACAATCAGGTCAAGAGAAAGGACATTTGTATTGCTTGCCATGGTTGTTCAAAGTCCAAGATCATTTGAGGTGTGAAAAAGAAGATGCATGGTTCAAGATGTATATAGATGGATGGGGTTAAAAAGGCTCATGCTTACAAATGATACTATGTTAAGCTAAGAGGTTTTCAATTTAATTTTAACATTCTCTTCTAATTTGGAGTGTCAGTTATTCCCTTCCCCATTTCTCTTGTCACTACAAGAAACTGCACCTTTAGCGACGTTTTTTAGCGACGTTTTCATAAATTTGTCGGTAAAGAATACATTTTACCGACGTATATTATTTAGTCGGTAAAAATTGCACTTTTACCGACGTTTTATAGAAAACGTCGGTAAAATCCAGGGTTTCACCGACGATTTTATTAAAAGCGTCGGTAAAAGGTTATTAAAGGATTGACTTACATGCTGTGGGAGGGAAAAAATCAGATTTTTTACCAACGTTTCCCAAAAACGTCGGTAAAATTGCATTTTAGCGACGTTTTTTTATTTTAAACGTCGGTACAAGATTATTTTAGAATTAATTTAAAAAATTATAATGTTTTACCGACGTTTTTCAAAACGTCGGTAAATCCCTCTTAACTTTTCCCAAATCCCACTCCTTTTTTTCCCTCTCCCGCCTCCAAAACACCTCTTTTCTAAAACCCACTTTCTCCAAAACGTCTCTCTGCTCTCACTCTGCTCTTTCACTCTCGCTCTCTGTGCGATCATCTCTCTGCCCTCTCTTGCTCACTCGGTCTCTCTCTCGCTCTCTGTCTCGGTCCTCCAGCTCTCTCTCTCTCTCTCTCTCTCTCTCTCTCTCTCTCTCTCTGCGATCTCTCTGCTCTCGCTCTCGGTCTCTCCTGCTCTCTCTCTCTGCAATCTCTCTGTTCTCTCTCCCTCACTCGGTCTCTCTCTCTCTCTCTCTCTCGCTCTCTCTCTGCTCTCTCTCTCTCTGCTCTCAGTCTCCGTCTGCTCTCTGTCTCTCGGTCTCTCTCTTCTCTCTCTCGCTGTCAGTCTCTCTGCTCTCTCTCTCTCGTTCTCTGTCTCTCGGTCTCTCTCTGTTATCAGGAGCTCAGGTGCCCCCTTTTCCGGTCGTCTTCTCCAAAGCCAGCACGAGTTGTTCCCCTTTTCCGGTCGTTTCTCCAGACGTAGCACAGGGTCGACTCCTTTTGGGGTTGTCTTCTCCAGAAGCATTTGCCATTTTCTGTAACAGAGAATCGGCAAAGGTATTTCAGTTTGCTTTGTTCTTGACTTGTATTTTATTTTATTTTTTTTTTGTTCTTTAGTATGTGCTAATGTCACAGAAGCTATTTGTTTTTATGCAATCTTATTCTTCCATATCCTTTTCTGGATCCTTTGTTTCCATTTCAATATCTTAGCTGATTCCATTTCAGAAATTAGAAATTATGCATGTAAATTTCACAAAAAATCCAGTTCCTATTGACTCTCCTAATTTGCCTTGAAGAGATACAACACACCATTCTCTCAACTGTGCTAACATCCTGAGTTTGTACCCTTTTTTTCTGCACTGTTATTGCTACGCTTGAATGATCCAATTCCTTCACTAGTATTGGATTCATGGACCCAGTGATCTTGTTCTTCATCACTTCCCCTCAAGCTAGTGAGTGGTGACAGCACAATCCCTAGCTTGTTTCTTAAGTTGTGAACTACTTGCATTGGGAGAGATTTTGTAAAATTAACTGCCACTTGTTTTGAGGAACTTATGAAATGAGTGACTAGAGCTCCTAGTGCCACTTTTTCACAAACCAAGTGGTAATTAATTTTTATATGTTTTGGCATGAATGGGTAGGTTGGCTTTGGGATTAAAGAGAACTGATGATGTCACAGAAGTGTATGGGAGTTTTTTTTTTTTTAAGGAAAAATCCTATATCAATCAAATGGCATGTAAGAGATCTAGGTGAGTTCAACAGCTGTGGATGCTAGTGATCTGTATTCGCCCTCATTGTTATATCTAGCCACAATAGGTTGTTTCTTAGAGACCCAGGAAATGCAATTCACACCATGATATATGCAATACCTGGTGGTAGAGCGCCTTGTTAGTGGGCAACCTGCCCAGTCTACATCTGAGAAGCCGCACAGGTTTTGAAATGGACCAAGTGATTCGAAGACCATAATGTAGTACCCTTGATATACAATAGAATCCTTTTAACAGCTTGACAATGTCCTTCAATTCGTTGCAACCATGAAATGCCAAATCCAAGTTGACTTCGTGTGATAACCTTGAATGAGTAAGAGTAAGGTATTGAAGTGGAGCAACCAAACTTCTATTTGTGGTGCCATCCATTTCCATTGCTGAAGTTTCATTACTATGGAGATTGTGATTTCAAGCTAGTGGAGTGTCAATTGGCTTGGAATTGTGCATTTTTGTTTTGATCAGAATCTATCATGCATATTTGGACTGTGATAAGAAGATTCTACTATGTTCATTGCAATTTCTGACCCATGCCTTGTAATAAATTGTGATTGAAGTGAGGAACTATCACTTCTCATTGTTATTTCATGGAGGTAGAAGTAGAAGAAGAATGGTGTCTTTGTCACTTTTATGAACAATGATGGATGGCCTTGCTACAGAAAACTCCAATTTGGAGCCTACCTGCTTATTAAATGGGGCGTGCTGATTTGGCTATTCAATGCTCGTTAGGACATTTGGTCTCGGATCTTAAATTTAGAGGACTCAAAAATAATTAAAATCCTTTATCACATGGTGTGTTGTGTATTATGTTAACATTGTTTTATTGGTTTACATAACATAAATGTATTAACAAAATAAAATAAAAAAAGGGCCTAACTAAAACCCCACAGGCTTGTGACCCTTACAACTATACAGGCTTATACATGGATGTAACAGTTCCATGCTGTAAAAAGGATCCAAGCTTTTGACCCTGTTGGGACTCGAATGCTTGCTTGTGAAAGAATGAAGTGAAGTAAAGCCTCAGAAGGTGAAAGAATGAAATATAAGTAAGTTGTGATGATATTTTCTGGGTTTTTTTATCCTTTAATTGAGAAAGGAGGTTGTCTTTTGACTTTTTTATTTTAAAAGGATGGAATTTTGAAAATATTTGCTTTTGATATCACCATTTGTCTTAAAATTAGAGGCTTTACTTCACTCCACTTGCTTTTGATATCACCATTTGAAAATATTTCCAACACTTAGGCACGAAAACGGCCCGCCGGGGGTCCGGAACGGGAATCGGCCCCCCGAAAAATCGAAAACCGGCATGAGCACCTTGGTCGAGGGTAGAGTGACTTGTAGGAACTGACTGTTCGCTGATATAACTCCCGGTTAGAGAATTAGGGGCGTAAACATCGGATTTTCCAACACTTAGGCTCGAAAACGGCCCGCCGGGGGTCCGGAACGGGAACCGGCCCTCGGAAAAATCTGAAACCGGGACGACCACCTCACTGGGGGGTAGAGTGACTTGCAGGAACTGACAGTTCGCTGATATGACTCTCGGTTAGAGAATTAGAGGAGTAAACATCGTATTTTCCAACACTTATGCTCGAAAACGGCCCGCCGGGGGTCCGGAAAGGGAACCGGTCCCCGGAAAAATTGGAAACCGGCACGAGCACCTCATTCGAGGGTAGAGTGACTTGTACGAACTGACGGTTCGCTGATATGACTCCCGGTTAGAGAATTAGAGGCGTAAACATCGGATTTTCCAACACTTAAGCTCGAAAACGGCCCGCCGGGGGTCCGGAACGCAAACCAGGCCTCGGAAAAATCGGGAACCAGCACGAGCACCTTGCTGGGGGTTAGAGTGACTGTAGGAACTGACGGTTCGCTAATAGGACACCCGGCTAGAGAATTAGAAGCGAGAATTGATGATTTTCCAAAACTTAGGCTCGAAAACGGCCCGCCGGGGGTCCGGAACGGGAACCGGCCCCCGGAAAAATCGGGAACCGGCACGAGCACCTTGCTCGAGGGTAGAGTGACTTGGAGGAACTGACGGTTCGCTGATATGACTCTCGGTTAGAGAATTAGATGCGTAAACATCGGATTTTCCAACACTTAGGCTCGAAAACGGCCCGCCGGGGGTCCGGAACGCGAACCAGCCCCTGGAAAAATCGGGAACCGGCACGAGCACCTCGCAGGGGGGTAGAGTGACTTGTAGGAACTGACGGTTCGCTGATAAGACTCCCGGTTAGAGAATTAGAAGCGAAAATCGACGATTTTCCAACACTTATGCTCGAAAACGGCCCGCCGGGGGTCCGGAAAGGGAACCGGTCCCCGGAAAAATTGGAAACCGGCACGAGCACCTCATTCGAGGGTAGAGTGACTTGTACGAACTGACGGTTCGCTGATATGACTCCCGGTTAGAGAATTAGAGGCGTAAACATCGGATTTTCCAACACTTAGCTCGAAAACGGCCCGCCGGGGGTCCGGAACGCAAACCAGGCCTCGGAAAAATCGGGAACCAGCACGAGCACCTTACTGGGGGTTAGAGTGACTTGTAGGAACTGACGGTTCGCTAATAGGACACCCGGCTAGAGAATTAGAAGCGAGAATTGATGATTTTCCAAAACTTAGGCTCGAAAACGGCCCGCCGGGGGTCCGGAACGGGAACCGGCCCCCGGAAAAATCGGGAACCTGCACGAGCACCTTGCTCGAGGGTAGAGTGACTTGGAGGAACTGACGGTTCACTGATATGACTCTCGGTTAGAGAATTAGATGCGTAAACATTGGATTTTCCAACACTTAGGCTCGAAAACGGCCCGCCGAGGGTCCGGAACCGGAACCGGCCCTCGGAAAAATCTGAAACCGGGACGACCACCTCACTGGGGGGTAGAGTGACTTGTAGGAACTGACGGTTCGCTGATATGACTCTCGGTTAGAGAATTAGAGGAGTAAACATCGTATTTTCCAACACTTATGCTCGAAAACGGCCCGCCGGGGGTCCGGAAAGGGAACCGGTCCCCGGAAAAATCGGGAACCGGCACGAGCACCTCGCTCGAGGGTAGAGTGACTTGTATGAACTGACAGTTCGCTGATATGACTCCCGGTTAGAGAATTAGGGGCGTAAACATCGGATTTTCCAACACTTAGGCTCGAAAACGGCCCGCCGGGGGTCCGGAACGGGAACCGGCCCTCGGAAAAATCTGAAACCGGGACGACCACCTCACTGGGGGGTAGAGTGACTTGTAGGAACTGACGGTTCGCTGATATGACTCTCGGTTAGAGAATTAGAGGAGTAAACATCGTATTTTCCAACACTTATGCTCGAAAACGGCCCGCCGGGGGTCCGGAAAGGGAACCGGTCCCCGGAAAAATCGGGAACCGGCACGAGCACCTCATTCGAGGGTAGAGTGACTTGTACGAACTGACGGTTCGCTGATATGACTCCCGGTTAGAGAATTAGAGGCGTAAACATCGGATTTTCCAACACTTAAGCTCGAAAACGGCCCGCCGGGGGTCCGGAACGCAAACCAGGCCTCGGAAAAATCGGGAACCAGCACGAGCACCTTGCTGGGGGTTAGAGTGACTTGTAGGAACTGACGGTTCACTAATATGACTCTCGGTTAGAGAATTAGATGCGTAAACATCGGATTTTCCAACACTTAGGCTCGAAAACGGCCCGCCGGGGGTCCGGAACGGGAACCGGCCCTCGGAAAAATCTGAAACCGGGACGACCACCTCACCGGAGGGTAGAGTGACTTATAGGAACTGACGGTTCGCTGATATGACTCTCGGTTAGAGAATTAGATGCGTAAACATCGGATTTTCCAACACTTAGGCTCGAAAACGGCCCGCCGGGGGTCCGGAACGCGAACCAGCCCCTGGAAAAATCGGGAACCGGCACGAGCACCTCGCAGGGGGGTAGAGTGACTTGTAGGAACTGACGGTTCGCTGATAAGACTCCCGGTTAGAGAATTAGAAGCGAAAATCGACGATTTTCCAACACTTATGCTCGAAAACGGCCTGCCGGGGGTCCGGAATGGGAACCAGCCCCCGGAAAAATAGGAAACCGGTACGAACACCTGACTCAAGGGTAAAATGACTTGTAGGAACCGACGGTTGGCTTATATGACTCTCGGTTAGAGAATTAGAGGCGTAAACATCGGATTTTCCAACACTTAGGCCCGAAAACGGCCCGTCGGGGGTCCGGAATGCGAATCGGCCCCCGGAAAAATTGGGAACCGGCACGAGCACCTCATTCGAGGGTAGAGTGACTTGTACGAACTGACGGTTCGCTGATATGACTCCCGGTTAGAGAATTAGAGGCGTAAACATCGGATTTTCCAACACTTAAGCTCGAAAACGGCCCGCCGGGGGTCCGGAACGCAAACCAGGCCTCGGAAAAATCGGGAACCAGCACGAGCACCTTACTGGGGGTTAGAGTGACTTGTAGGAACTGACGGTTCGCTAATAGGACACCCGGCTAGAGAATTAGAAGCGAGAATCGATGATTTTCCAAAACTTAGGCTCGAAAACGGCCCGCCGGGGGTCCGGAACGGGAACCGGCCTCCGGAAAAATCGGGAACCGGCACGAGCACCTTGCTCGAGGGTAGAGTGACTTGGAGGAACTGACGGTTCGCTGATATGACTATCGGTTAGAGAATTAGATGCGTAAACATCGGATTTTCCAACACTTAGGCTCGAAAACGGCCCGCCGAGGGTCCGGAACCGGAACCGGGCGCTGGAAAAATCGGGAACCGGCACGAGCACCTCGCTCGAGGGTAGAGTGACTTGTATGAACTGACAGTTCGCCGATATGACTCCCGGTTAGAGAATTAGGGGCGTAAACATCGGATTTTCCAACACTTAGGCTCGAAAACGGCCCGCCGGGGGTCCGGAACGGGAACCGGCCCTCGGAAAAATCTGAAACCGGGACGACCACCTCACTGGGGGGTAGAGTGACTTGTAGGAACCGACGGTTGACTTATATGACTCTCGGTTAGAGAATTAGAGGCGTAAACATCGTATTTTCCAACACTTATGCTCGAAAACGGCCCGTCGGGGGTCCGGAATGCGAACCGGCCCCCGGAAAAATCGGGAACCGGCACGAGCACCTCATTCGAGGGTAGAGTGACTTGTACGAACTGACGGTTCGCTGATATGACTCCCGGTTAGAGAATTAGAGGCGTAAACATCGGATTTTCCAACACTTAAGCTCGAAAACGGCCCGCCGGGGGTCCGGAACGCAAACCAGGCCTCGGAAAAATCGGGAACCAGCACGAGCACCTTACTGGGGGTTAGAGTGACTTGTAGGAACTGACGGTTCGCTAATAGGACACCCGGCTAGAGAATTAGAAGCGAGAATCGATGATTTTCCAAAACTTAGGCTCGAAAACGGCCCGCCGGGGGTCCGGAACGGGAACCGGCCTTCGGAAAAATCGGGAACCGGCACGAGCACCTTGCTCGAGGGTAGAGTGACTTGGAGGAACTGACGGTTCGCTGATATGACTCTCGGTTAGAGAATTAGATGCGTAAACATCGGATTTTCCAACACTTAGGCTCGAAAACGGCCCGCCGAGGGTCCGGAACCGGAACCGGGCGCTGGAAAAATCGGGAACCGGTACGAGCACCTCGCTCGAGGGTAGAGTGACTTGTATGAACTGACAGTTCGCTGATATGACTCCCGGTTAGAGAATTAGGGGCGTAAACATCGGATTTTCCAACACTTAGGCTCGAAAACGGCCCGCCGGGGGTCCGGAACGGGAACCGGCCCTCGGAAAAATCTGAAACCGGGACGACCACCTCACTGGGGGGTAGAGTGACTTGTAGGAACTGACGGTTCGCTGATATGACTCTCGGTTAGAGAATTAGAGGAGTAAACATCGTATTTTCCAACACTTATGCTCGAAAACGGCCCGCCGGGGGTCCGGAAAGGGAACCGGTCCCCGGAAAAATCGGGAACCGGCACGAGCACCTCATTCGAGGGTAGAGTGACTTGTACGAACTGACGGTTCGCTGATATGACTCCCGGTTAGAGAATTAGAGGCGTAAACATCGGATTTTCCAACACTTATGCTCGAAAACGGCCCGCCGGGGGTCCGGAACGCAAACCAGGCCTCGGAAAAATCGGGAACCAGCACGAGCACCTTACTGGGGGTTAGAGTGACTTGTAGGAACTGACGGTTCGCTAATAGGACACCCGGCTAGAGAATTAGAAGCGAGAATCGATGATTTTCCAAAACTTAGGCTCGAAAACGGCCCGCCGGGGGTCCGGAACGGGAACCGGCCCCCGGAAAAATCGGGAACCGGCACGAGCACCTTGCTCGAGGGTAGAGTGACTTGGAGGAACTGACGGTTCGCTGATATGACTCTCGGTTAGAGAATTAGATGCGTAAACATCGGATTTTCCAACACTTAGGCTCGAAAACGGCCCGCCGAGGGTCCGGAACCGGAACCGGGCGCTGGAAAAATCGGGAACCGACATGAGCACCTCGCTCGAGGGTAGAGTTACTTGTATGAACTGACAGTTCGCTGATATGACTCCCGGTTAGAGAATTAGGGGCGTAAACATCGGATTTTCTAACACTTAGGCTCGAAAACGGCCCGCCGGGGGTCCGGAACGGGAACCGGCCCTCGGAAAAATCTGAAACCGGGACGCCCACCTCACCGGGGGGTAGAGTGACTTATAGGAACTGACGGTTCGCTGATATGACTCTCGGTTAGAGAATTAGAGGCGTAAACATCGGATTTTCCAACACTTAGGCTCAAAAACGGCCCGCCGGGGGTCCGGAACGCGAACCAGCCCCTGGAAAAATCGGGAACCGGCACGAGCACCTCGCTGGGGGGTAGAGTGACTTGTAGGAACTGACGGTTCGCTGATAAAACTCCCGGTTAGAGAATTGGAAGCGAAAATCGACGATTTTCCAACACTTATGCTCGAAAACGGCCTGCCGGGGGTCCGGAATGGGAACCAGCCCCCGGAAAAATAGGAAACCGGTACGAACACCTGACTCAAGGGTAAAATGACTTGTAGGAACCGACGGTTGGCTTATATGACTCTCGGTTAGAGAATTAGAGGCGTAAACATCGGATTTTCCAACACTTAGGCCCGAAAACGGCCCGTCGGGGGTCCGGAATGCGAATCGGCCTCCGGAAAAATTGGGAACCGGCACGAGCACCTCATTCGAGGGTAGAGTGACTTGTACGAACTGACGGTTCGCTGATATGACTCCCGGTTAGAGAATTAGAGGCGTAAACATCGGATTTTCCAACACTTAAGCTCGAAAACGGCCCGCCGGGGGTCCGGAACGCAAACCAGGCCTCGGAAAAATCGGGAACCAGCACGAGCACCTTACTGGGGGTTAGAGTGACTTGTAGGAACTGACGGTTCGCTAATAGGACACCCGGCTAGAGAATTTGAAGCGAGAATCGATAATTTTCCAAAACTTAGGCTCGAAAACTGCCCGCCGGGGGTCTGGAACGGGAACCGGCCCCCGGAAAAATCGGGAACCGGTACGAGCACCTTGCTCGAGGGTAGAGTGACTTGGAGGAACTGACGGTTCGCTGATATGACTCTCGGTTAGAGAATTAGATGCGTAAACATCGGATTTTCCAACACTTAGGCTCGAAAACGGCCCGCCGAGGGTCCGGAACCGGAACCGGGCGCTGGAAAAATCGGGAACCGGCACGAGCACCTCGCTCGAGGGTAGAGTGACTTGTAGGAACTGACAGTTTGCTGATATGACTCCCGGTTAGAGAATTAGGGGCGTAAACATCGGATTTTCCAACACTTAGGCTCGAAAACGGCCCGCCGGGGGTCCGGAACAGGAATAAGCCCCCGGAAAAATAGGAAACCGGTACGAACACCTGACTCGAGGGTAGAATGACTTGTAGGAACTGACGGTTCGCTTCTATGACTCCCGGTTAGAGAATTAGAGTCGTAAACATCGGATTTTACAACACTTAGGCTCGAAACCGGCATAGGTACCTTGTTCAAGGCCAAAGTAACTTGTTGGAATTTACGGTTAGTGAATCGGACTTCTGTTTATCGAATTAGACAAAAAAACTGCCTGATTCTCAATACTTAGGCTGGAAAATAGGCCGCCGAAAAACTTAGGAAAAGATATTTATATATATATACATGTTTAGCTTTCATTTATAATTTCATTCGTTGAAAGATTCTAATGTTATTGTTTTTTTTTCTTTGCAGATTGATTAACGCTTCGCGGTCGGTTGCAGACTTTTGGGGGTGTTTTATTCTTGTTTGTTTATTTGATATGTATTTTGAATATGTATTTTGGACTGTATCATCGTTGATTATAATATTTGGTTAATGAAATGAATGATTAGATGAAAAATGGCGATGATTGTTTGTTAATTTAGTACCTTTTGTTTTAATGCATTCTTTATATTGAATATAGGTAGATGACTAGGTTTACTTCTGATACAGGTATATAAACAGCTTTGCAGGAAAATTATATTACGAAAACGAATATGGTATTTAGCACCTTTTGTTTTAATGAATTTTTTATATTGAATATAGGTAGATGAACAGGTTTACTTATGATACAGGTGTAGAAACAGCTTTACAGGAAAATAATATTAAAAAAACGAATATGGTATTTTAAATAAAAAAAAAATCACTTTTACCGACGTTTTATTTTCGTCGGTAAAAGTGGTTTTTTTTTTAATTTGTATTTTACCGACGAAAATAAAACGTCGTTAAAGGTTTTTTAAATATTCCTTTTTAATTTACCGACGACAATAAAACGTCGGTAAAAGTGGTTTTTATTTTACCGACGAAAATAAAACGTCGTTAACAGTTTTTTTTAATTCTTTTTATTTTTCCTTTTTTATTTTACCGACGAATATAAACGTCGGTAAAAGTCATTTTGTTTTTTGTTTATTTTTTCTTTTTGTTACCGACGTTTTATTTTCGTCGGTAAAAGTTCCACAATTTTTGATTTTTTAATTTTCCGACGAAAATAAACGTCGGTAAAAGTATTTATTAAATTTTTAGAAAATTAAAATAATATTACCAACGTTTTTAAAACGTCGGTAACATTCAAATAATTGTCGGTAAAGAGCAATTTTTTGCCGACGAAAACATATTTCGTCGGTAAATACTTTTGCTGACACCTTCTTACCGACGTTTGGGTGACGAAATGATTTTCGTCGGTAAAGATCTTTACCGACGTTTTACTAACTTTTGGCGACGAAAAATTTCGTCGCTAAAGGTGCAGTTTGTTGTAGTGTGTAACTACCCACTTCTTATCCATGCAACACTAATCAGCTCATATAACTACCCATTTCTCACTACCCATGTAACTACCCATGTCTCTTGTAACTTCCCCATTTTTCCTTTTTACCTTTTACAAAAGCTCCTTTCTACTCACCTCTTTTATTCCCATTTCTACATATTTTTCCATTTTTTTTTACTTCATTTCTCCTATTTTCTTTCTATTCTACCTCTCTTAATTGCGAAAATAGGTACAGTCATAGATATTCTTCATTTATTTTCTTTCAAAACATTTACTGTTGTGCAATTGTATTTGGTTTGACTTGTATGGATAGACTTGTTATTAGCACGGGTTCTTGTACTAGTCAATTTTATACAACAAATCAATAATCAATTCAAATAAAGAAGTGCATCAAAATTAGCAGGATGAAACCATCACATGGTGTTGGTGTGGCATTGTGAGCCACCCATTGGAGATAATCATAGTTAGTCGTAGTTGTTTTCCATGATTGGTGATCACACTTCTTCCTCATTTCTAGTATTTGTTGAGATCCTTCACTTCAACTGATATTCTGAACTTTGCAATATATAACAATACATTTTTGCCCATCTTGGTAGCTGGAGCACATGTCGAAAATTGGTAGGTGGACAGCCCATGATCTTGGTAAATGGCAGGGACTGACCTTACCCACAATGAAACATCTATGTTGCCTGAAGAGTGTTGCTACCTATTACATAATTGTCCATGATTGTGTAAGTGTTGTTACTTATTAGATTGATTAATAGTCTAAGAACCCCTGCCCTTTTTTATATGATGAAATACCAATTTGCAGATGTCTGAAGCCACAAGCAGCAACGCTAACGAAGGTGTACCCGCAAGGCTACTCTACGACGAGGAGACCCACATCTCATCAACGATACGATGTGGACTAGTAAGTTGTTAAAATGATTACATTCTAATTTTTCAAATAAAAACTATGGGTTACGTTCTAAGTTTTCAATTTATTTCTTATTGTATTTTATATAACATTTCCGCAGGAGCTTGGTTTGTATAGATGCATAACAACTAATCCATACTATGGGTTGTGGGACCTAAACGACAGGTAGCAAGAATATATCAGGCAGGCCGGTTTACAGCGACTGACAAAGATGATGTGAATTCGAATCGACCATGCCTTGATTACCGGTCTGGAGGAGCACTGGCGTCCAGAGACAAACACGTTTCACCCCCTATCAGCAAGGGACGTGGCCTACATTTATGGTCTACCAATAAATGGACCCGCTGTCTTCGGCAGAACGTTCCCTAATTCAAACGTTGGGATGTTTGCGAAGAGTTGCTAGGGAAATGACCTGTGCAAGGAGTTGAATTTAATGGCATATCTATTAAATTCACATGGTTAGACCAGCACTTCAAGCATACTAGAGATGGAAAAAATAAAAAAAAGAGAAAAAAGAAACTATTATCTCAGGAAGAGGTCTATGTCACAAGGGCATATTTATTCTTCTTGGTGTCCAGACAGATACTGGCGAATGCGTCGATTCCGAGGGGGCCTGCTTATATACTAGAGCTATTCAGGGAGTACAAACCACGTGGGCTCCCGCTTGTCTAGGTAATCTTTACAGGATGCTGATGAAGGGAGTGAAGTGGTTCGGTATTAAGAATACTGAGGGTGTAGAGGTGGCCATACGTGTGGGTCTAGACCCGACAGATGAGAGTGATGCTTTTGAAAATACGTTCAAGACTATGTCAGGACCACTTCAGTTGTTCCAGGCATTATACTGTAGGTTTCTTTCAGCATTTTGTATGTTTAGTTGCATGTTTTTTCTCATAGTTCTAACTAAACGATCATTAAGATGATGATTTATGGGTATGGGCGTATTCCAGGATGGCTATTGGTTGATCGCTCAAGCCCTCGCGATATAGCAACCAGAACATTCGATTCCCTTTGAGGGTCACATGGTGGAATAAGTTGGAGGGAATAAACCACTTAACAAAGTTAAGACGTGTTCGCAAATAGCTTAACAATCTCACGCCGGGCGAGGTGAGCACATTCACACCCGCTTCATTCCATCATTTATATGATGTAACTTTGTTTTTACAATTCCTACAATAATCATTACATCTTAACACGATTAATGCTTCATGCAGTTTGAATGGCAACCCTACATGAAACTTGGGAAGCCATTCTTGAGATCGGTTCCAAAAGCCGACCGAGAACTCTTCACGTCCTTTGCGCCCCTTATCTTCTATTGGTTGCTAGAACGACACAATACCGAAAGAGTGATGATGCAATTCGATCTACGATAGGTTGTTCCCCCACCTTTTGTCCTTCTGTTCCCAAGGGCCGAAAGAAAGCAAAGAGTGATTGTTGACTACAGCAAAAAATATAAGGTGGAGAAAAATATGTGGGAGGACAGGTGGTAGTATATTATAAGGGTGAAGAAGTCATCCAATGGGCCACACTCTAATGAATACATGGCGTGGTATCCTTTGAATACCATAATGCTAGTTTGCCGCATTAGGGTGGCCGAAGGCCAACACCCTATGGATCGAGAACATGCCGTAGAACATAAACCGAGCACCCCACAAAGAAGGGTCAGTTATCTTTGTCTACACACTTGTTTCGTTTCGTTAATACGCACTTATAAAGTTAAGGTTAACATTCTCGCTTATGCTCATTTGCTGATAACAAATTTCATTGATCACATTGAGCGGTCATGTGACCGAGCGCTTAGAAACCAAAGCACCGATTTAGAGAAGTTTTTCTCCTCATTGAAAGGCAAGCTGAAGAGCTTTACCACTGCCTTTGGAACTACATTCGATCAATACGTTGAGTGTTGCAACAGCTCCCAGTCCGAACAACAAAAGCAGTTGGTAAGGACCGGCAACCCCCATTAACATCTGCATTACATATGATTTCATTTGACTTTCAATGTTAGTCAACTTCTTGTAGGTTGTTACTCCAAATAAAGTATATGTGAATAGAGCCGCATTGAAAAGTCCAGTTAAGAAAAAGAAGAGAGGAAAAATGGGACCAACCAAAGCTAATCCAACAAAGCTATCCATCCCTGTTGACAAAGAATCACAGGACAAGCCAAGAGGTCATGTGCACTTACCATGTCCAGTAAAGCCTACGTATCAATCTGGTGAACCAAGCATGCATGGATATGTCGAAGCCCTTAACATCCCACTTGATGATGACCCCAACCTTGTTCCGCTAGAAGAAATATTCTCAACTTCTCTGTGCCCTGATATTTACTCGAGTCCAGCTCCTATTGTACCACTTGCGATGGTTGTAGCACCTTCACCTGCTACAATTGAATCATTAGTGTGGAAGTTGAAACACCTGCCAAGGAATAGGAGAGCGCCGAAGAGGTTATTGGACTTCGAGGATGGATTACCTCAGTCTGAATTTGTTCTAACAGAGTTAGATAAAGAGATATTGGAGGGCTTCCACAAACACTACACTACAAGGTATCAAGCACCTTCTCAACTTCTCACCATAGAGTTTGCAATTACTAGATGCTAATCCATTGATCTGTGTTCTGTAGGAAGGATGAGCTTGATGTTATTTGATCATTGGTTGACTATGACACCCTTAATGTTTTGTTGGAACTGAATACACTGTTAGACACTAACTTCATATACTACTACTTTGAATACTTGAGAACCGCTTGCGGTGAAGCTTATCTAGTAGACCCAAGCCTTTGCATAAGTATTTAGAAAGCATCCAGCTGCTGCTGTAATAGTTGAAAATCAAACAACTAATGCAAGCTAAATTTGCCTTTCCAGAGCTTTTGGTAGATGAAGCACAAGGTTGGTGATGATTGCACATTTGGGATCGACGGAGCACAAGTTAGAGGTGCAAAGGAATGTAAGACACTCGTATACATTTTATACCAGCATAATCATTTCACCTTGCTTGTTGGGTACACGGATGAGAACCATTGGGAATTCTACAATAGCTTTGAAAGTGATGAATATGGATTAGTCGTCTGCGAAGGTTTTGTGAGTATCCATTCAATTCTTGTTGGTTTTTACCTTTCATTTAATGAACTCACCCACTGAATAGTCTTCAATACAAAAAATGTGGTTAACCGAAGGTTTTATGAGTATGGGTGGGCGGAGCCATTGGTGTGGTCTATGGATGTGAAGGTGGACATTCCCCTTCAAGAGAATGGAAGTGATTGTGGTGTCTTTGCATGTGCGTTTGCGGAGAATTGTATTTTCCGCCACCCAGCTCGGTTCACCCAAGCCGACATGCCATATTTTCGTCGTAGGATTTTGATCGAGATATTTAAGAGAAGCTGGGAATTAAATGGAAATAGATTCAATCTCCCTAACCTTTGGTGACAAGTAGGGATGAAAGTGGGCCGGGCCGAGCCAGGCTTTGAGAGGCCCTAGGCTCGGCCCTAGGCTCGGCCCTAGTATTTCTCAATAGGCCCTAGCCCGGCCCGAGCTCGAGAGGGCCTCAAAAACCCTGGCTCGGGCTCGGCTCTTATTAAATTATGAGGCCCTAGGGCCGGCCCTTCGAGCCTGGCTTGATTGAGGCCCTAGGCTCGGCTCGTGAGCTCAGCCCGTTTTATAATGATATGGCACTAGCTGAAAGCAAATATTTTCAAGAAAAAAAAATCCTGTCGGAATTTAAAGAAATCTGGATATGCAAACCAGAACAAAAAAATGGTCAAATGCATGCATTCATCCCATATTCCCATTCCCATAATTTGGATTGCAGCAATAAAATTAACTAAAATAAGAAAGACTCCATAAAAGCAAAGGGAACCCAGTTCCAACACTCCATAATAGTTTAATGTTAATGTAGATGAGCATTATCAAACTCCAACAATAATACAAATCAAATTAAACTCCAATAGTATCATAGAATAAAATAAAGTATTCGGCTAGCATCATAAAATAAAGGTTTAAGGTTTAGGGTTTAGGGATTATTTAGTGTTTAGATTTAGGGTTTAGGGTTCATGGATTATTTAGTGCTTAGGGTTTAGGGATTATTTATATTGGATTAAAATTAGGGTTTAAGGTTTAGCGCTTAGGTTTAGGGTTTATGGATTATTTAGTGCTTAAGGTTTAGTGTTTAGGGTTTAGGGATTATTTATATTGGATTAAAACTAAGGTTTAGGATTTATGGATTATATTATATCATATATGTATTATATACTGTATAGTGTACATATATATAATATATGTATTAATATATGTAGGCCCTAGGGCTTACGAGCCGGGCTTCATCAAGCCCGAGCTCGACCCTTTTAAGCAAACGGGCCTCCTACTAGGCCCTAGCTCGGCCCTTTTGTCTTTTGAGCTGAGCTCGGGCCAAGCCTATAACGCCCGCGGACAGCCCGACCCACTTTCACCCCTAGTGACAAGGCAGTTGGTGTGTCACTATGATTGCGCATTTGAGATAGGATGTAACTCTGTAACTTTGGAATATATGATTGTAATGTTGTATTTTGATTGACAGGAAAGCAGTAGAAAGGAAGTTCTTTAATGTTCATGTCTAATGGTTGTAAAGTTATTGAAAGCACAATTTTATTGACATTGAATGTAATTTGAAGGTCGCATGTGAAAGGATTAAGGTTGTCTTTATTAATGGTTGTATTTAGATTTTAGAAGTTTTATTGACTTTGTTATGGTTGTATTTTGACTCACAACTTTCTTAGAATGGAAGTTCATTTTTCTTTACTACTTTCCTCCTAGAGTCAAATTCGGCTTGGAAATACAGAAGGACAAGTCCCATTCGACGCTAGGATGACAGCACAGACAACACATTTTAATTCCCAGGGTTGCATTTGACCTGAGAACGTGGTCTTCATGGTCGAATTCTATGCAGGTGTTAGTTTCCAATTAAAAAACCGCCCTTCCAATACCTAAGACAGAAAAACTCATGTACAATTCCAGTCAAATGCGACCTTCGGATGTCACTTACTAGGTCAAATTTGACGCAGGTAAGTTTATTGTATTAGTGCTGATTTCCTCCTAGCGTCGCATTCGACTTGCGAACATGGTCTTCATGGTTGAATTTGACGCAGGTGTTAGTTTCCAACTAAAAGACCGCCCTTCCAGTACCTAAGACAGAAAAGATAATGTACAATTTCGGTCAAATGCGACATTCGGATATCACTTACCAAGTCAAATTCGATGCATGTAAGTTTATTGTATTAGGGCTGATTTTTTCCAAGCGTCGCATTTGACCTGGGAACGTGGTCTTCAAGGTCGAATTCGACGTAATTAAAAGACCGCCCTTCCGGTACCTAAGACAGAAAAAGTCATGTACAATTCTGGTCGAATGCGACATGTCCTTCTGTATCCCGAGGTCGAATTCGACACGGGAGGAAATCAACCTTAATACAATAAACTTACATGTGTCGAATTCGACCATGAAGACCACGTTCTCAAGTCGAATGCAGCGGTGGGATTTAAAATGTGTTATCTGTGCTTTCATCCCAGCGTCGAATGCGACCTATCCTTCTGTTTTTCCAAGTCGAATTCGACACAGTTGTTAAACAGTAAAAAAAAAAAAAAAAAAAAAGAACTACCATTCTAACAAAATTGTAAAAAAAAAAAATAAAAAAATACAACCATTCCAATCCTATATTCTGTCCAACAAATTTACATACATTAATGGAGAATTACATTAACAAAAAAGATTGGAATTACGTCCATTCATGGAGAATTACATTAACAAGAGCAGATGAGAATTACATCCATTCATGGAGAATTAATTACATTAACAAGAGAAGATGAGAATTACATCCATTCATGGAGAATTACATTAACAAAAAAGATGGACTTCATTATGACTCCAATTTTGAGCAGGTAGATTTTTGCAGCTGCCCTTGTTGTGTCCACATTCTCTACAGTTGGAACAAGTGACTATTCTACGCTGTCAGTTCCTATCCTCTACACAGATTCTATTTTTCTTAGGCCTTCCCGGTGTTTGTCGATTTCTGCATGCAAGTATACGGTTGTCTTAAGTAATATAGACTATGGAAGTCCGAATATCGTTCCCATGAAGATCATTACAAGGAAAATAAAAATGATCAATGAAAAGGAGTATCAACTCAAATATAGCTAACAAATACAAATGGAGATAACAAAAACAAAAACAAGAAATATGATAATAACAAGGGAAAAATGCAAACTAAAAAAAAAAACAAGAGACTAGATAACAAAGAGATATAAGTAGAAATAGAAGAACTTAAGTGAGAACAAGGTTAGCAACAAGTTAGTAATAAAGTTAATAATAAAAGAAAACTAACAAGGTTAATAACAAGAACAAATGAACAATGTTAGATAGATCAAATGAATAAGTGTGTGAAAACAACAAGTGAAAGATCAAGATAAAAAGAAAATAGAAACATCCATGGAAATGAGCTAATACTTAGTGAGTAAGATAGGGAATGAATGGATGGAGATGAAAATAAGTCTGCTAAAATAGTGTAAAATCAAAGGGGAAATAAAAACAAAAACATAGAGGGTAAGAACAAATGAGCTAATGGCAATGATGGTGTGGATAGAGAAAGGGAGTGTGAAAATTAAAAAAAGTGAATAAATGTGTGGGAATGTGAATACAATCAAGCTAAAGTAAGTAAAATAAGCAACAAGCAATACTAATGGATAGATTGAATCATCTAGAATCCACTAAGTGACACTAATTCAACACTAATGCTTTTCTATCAAACAAATACTCAAATCTAATGACAAATCAACGCATAGATTTGGAAAATATAACTTTAAAGCTCTAAGATAGAAATTAATAATCTAATAGCCAATACTTTCTTCCCTTCATTAAAGAAAAGACTCCTAATGACTATCTATCAAAAGTAAGCATAAACTATCAAAAGATATTAACTCCTAAGCATGATTTATCAAACTTAAGTATAGATAGTAAAAAGAATGCTAAGATAGAAAATAAGCATGGAAGGTAGCACATTGCAATGAAGAAAAAAAATCTATTCTAGCATATTAAGCACATAAACAAAGGGAATTAAGAGCATAAGCAAAATGAATAGTATTAACTTAGCTTCATCTAGAAGATCTATTCAAAGTGATTAGCCACCCATTGGAGAAGACAAAGCTTTCATTATAAATATTCAAATTTTACAAAGCTTTCCTCACTTTCTTTCTACAATTGCTCTCAATTACATGAATAGCTTATGTAAAGAGGAGGAGGCTCTCCTTGCTTGTGTGTCTAATGCCTAAAGCTTCATTCCTTATATAGAAACATTTTCCTTACTCTATTTTGGTTTCTTTCTAATGTAGGACTTCACAAGAATGGAAATATGAACATATGAATATGATTCCCATATTAGAAAACAGGTCCTAGATTGATGTGCGATTTTGACCTCCGAAATGTCCGAATTGGGAAAAATGTTGTTAAATATGATTTGTAGATCTTAGAACAAGCTTTACAATGCTTCTAAGATCACCTCAATCGGACACCGAATAAAAAAATATGGTCAAAACACCAACCCAGGTCTTTCATTTTTCTTCTTATTATTGGCCTAACTTTGTCATTTCTTCATCCAATTGTCTTCCAAACTTATCCTTACTCTCTTTAACTCTTTAATTTCAACTTTAATCTTCAAATTAATTCTCAATTAACACCTACAAAGAGAAATTAACATAATTGAGAGTATTTTCGAACATATTTTGTATGGAAGTCATTAAAACTCATATAAATGCATAAAAATTGCCATCTATAATGGAAAGATACGAGCAAAGCATGATGGGAGGAAATTTATTATTTTTCTACTAAAAATAGTGTTTTGAGTTCTTTTATCATTGAAAACTCATAAAATAATGCTATAAAAGTGTCTCTTTTGTGAACTCATCACACGGCTGCTTGTTGGTCAACGGAGGAAGCACCTGCTCAATTGATCTTTGCTCCCATTGCTTCATATCACGTGTTGCATGAATTATATCATCATATGTCCTTTGATACATGCTTCTAGTGTACAAATGCTCATAAAAATTGTACGGATTTACATTCCAAACTTTCATTGAAGCTAAAGCATGGCAGCATGAGAGGTCGATGACTTCCCACTTGCGACATGTGCATGACTTCTTTTCAAGATTAATAACATCCACGTACTCAGCTGACTTAAGCTGGAACTCAACGAAACCGGCAACACGAACATAGAGCCTACATGCTTATTCCATTTCATTATTGAGGTACTTCTCTGCATATGGAGTAAGACGTGTTGTTATGTTTTGTGTTTGAATACATCGTGTCCACAATCGTGTTGTCCTTCATACTATGTGATCCATCTAAACCGGTACTTCCAAATCCGTGGCACCATTCTAACGGAAACAATTTCGTGGTACCTCGCTCCATAGGCCTAATCTTATGGCGGGGACATGTAGATATACGAGTCGACTTGGATGTAGTGTTCACCCCCACATCATCCAACTTCTCAGGCATAGGTTGGGCCTGAGTTTTTACACTTATAACTGCCACCTCATTTGACACATGAGACAAGGGTTCGACCCCCACATCTGTGACATCATTCATGAAAAATGAGAAGTTCGCATCAACATCCTCTCTTAAGCTAATGGTAGGGTACGTAGTCTTTGGTGGGAGACGTAAATGTCGACCCTTTTACTTTTAGACTTCATATTCTTGATAATCTTATCAGTGGAATGACTAGTGCTCGTGCGATCAAACCTACACTGAAAAAAATTGCAGCATTATATTGTGTAGATATCTTAATACAATAACATTAATTACAAGTATGTATAAGACAAACTATGTATTAACAACAACCACCAACCTTTCTTGAAATAGGTGTATGGTGCCATTTTCTTCGCCTATTCTTTGTGTTACAAATATTAATAACCCGAAAGAATCGGACTTTGAGGTTTTGAAAAGTCATTGATATCACTGTCATCATCAATGTTTATCATTGAAAAAAAAAAATAAAATCTTCCATTGTGCAATAGATACTTTACACTAAGTTCTTCGGCCAATACATCCCAGTTTGAGGCTTCAAGTGCCATGTGTTTCAGTTCACTAATAGTTATGTTACTTGACATATATCTAAACTTCTGTCTGCCTCCCATATATTGGGGTCGATTTAGATCAAATTCAAAAGTCTCATCGTAATGAAAAATAGCTAATTGTTGGACATCTGACATGCTGTTGCAAAATGAATGATAGCTTAAATTAGTGGAAAATGTAAGGTTAATTTCACAAGTTCATACTAAAATTTTGTGAGTCAACCTTATACTGCCAATTCTTGGTAAATATGTTTTTAGAGCTTATTTACTTCCCTGTGTTTCCTCACTTCTTTGTATAAAATGCCAATGCATAAAACAATAAACTAGAGCTTGAATGCACAAGGAAACTCAAGGAAACTGTTGAGACCATGGATACAAAAACCTTAAGAGGGAGGATGCCCAAAACAGCAAATAAATTCATTTAAAATCCATGAGAAGTTTAGCCCTACTCATATTCTTACTCATTCATTGCATATGTACCTTAGATTAGAGGGAAGACGCCCAAGGGAGGTGGAAGCAGACAAAAACTGCCTTTAACGTACTTTCCAGCTTCTAGAATATGATTTGTACGGGTAGGGCAGGAAGGGATGACGGGATTGGATATATAATGAATTCTATCTAAAGGTCAAATTTGACCTCCAGCGTTGAAACTGAAGGTCGAATTCGACCACCAAAAAAATGGTTTAAAAAACTAGGAATCCTGTACGGATTCCCTATTAGGTGCATGTTTTCCTAATATTCATTGTTCGGTGTATTGACCACATAAAGTATTTTTTTCGATAAAACCTCAACTTTGTTTATGACTCCTAAATATATTAGAGGTCTATTAATTAGGGGAGGTTTCGCAGGGTTTTATGCATTATATATAGAGGTCATGGTCAAAATTATTGTAACATGCTACAGTACAGTTTCAGAAAACTATTCAATAAAGCACTGTTTGCTTTGTTTTACCTCTCCCTTGTGTCTTGTTGATGCATGGTGATTGAAAAGGCTTGTAAGTCAGAGTTTTGGATTTTTCTACATTCTTTTTTGCACTAATTTAATTCTAAAATTTCATTAATCTGTTGCAGCCAATTCTGTTTGCTATGATATTCTCTAGTTTTGGTTATTTAGGCCCTAGACAATTCAATTGTGTCGAATTGGAATTGCGTCAAAAACGAACAATTATTTGTTTCATATAAAGAGAAGGGAGAGATTTTAGTAAAAATAAAAAATATGGAGGCCTTTTGTTAGTATTTTTTGTTGGCTAATTCATGGGTTGGACAAAACTCTAGGTCCATTGAGTCGTATTTTCTATCTTATTTTAGAATGGACTATGGTTGTGTCGCCGGAAAAGATGAACCAAAGAAAAGGGAAGACCAAGCGAATCTCCCAGGTCCGATCGATCAGAGCCTCTGTCCGATTAATCGGATAGCCGAAGTGCCTTAGTTATTTGGGTGGTCCGATTGATCGGACAGGCGCGAGCTATATGAGAAAGTCTCATAAACTATATAGGATTTGTTTCCTTTTGAGACTTTATTTCCCAATTTTAGTCCTATTTGTGTTCTAAGTCTAAGGCACGAATTTGGGCTAATAGGGTGTCGCTCTCAACCCTAACAATATGGGTGTGCATATTGAAGATTGGGGACACCACCTCTCTCATCAATTTGAGAAAGAGAAATCTTAGAGAGAGAAATATTCTCTAGAGCCATTGACAGATTGTTCTGAAAGGCTGCTCTAGAAAGTTGTTGTTGCTTCCAATTTCTTATAGAAGATAGCTCATTTTGGTTGACAAGGTGCGAGGAGATCAAGTAAGGAGAACGATATACGGTGGATGTCGTGGAAATGGATTTTGTGCAAGAACAACTACGGTCCTTAGGTCGAGGTACAGACTGAGGCAAAGAAGCTGTGAATATATCTTGTAACTGTTAATGAACTCTTGATTTCTGGTTCTTGGTTTTTCTCCTTGGATACGGTTTCCACACTAAATATTGTGTTTGCCTTCTTGTGGTGTGTGATTGGTAGATTGCTAGTTTTGTATTATTTATTTGGCTATTTCCGCCGCACATTGGTTTAGTTAAATTAGAACTAGTATCCATTCCGGTAAGCCTGCAAAACTTTCTCCTTTCATATTCTCCGAGAATATAGGGGCTTTTGATTGAAAAAAAAAAAAAAATCTTTAAAAATTGTAGTACAAAGGTTTTAGTAAAATATATTTTAAGGATATTCTCTTTGCCCCCAAGTTTTTTACCAAGAGCAAAATGGCAAGCGAACTTTAGTTACTTTACACCTGCAATTTCTCCCCTTTCAAGTTTTCCTTGATATCTCCACCTAGTAGAAAATCCTGGGGATTACCAATTTCACTTTCGCCATGTCCGAAAACGACAATTAGGCAAATATGAAGTATTAAAGTTATAAATTGTCAAGACATGCATGTTACGGTCCTCCTCTCCTACTTACCATTATATATTCTTTTACTATTGTGCCGCAACAAATGCACTGAATGCTATTGTTGGCCAATGACATTATAAGATGTGGCCCACACAGTGATGGTCCCACCAATCAAAACAAATTAAACATATACTTCCTGTTCCTTTGCTCTATAAATAAGATATATGTTGATGGTAACTTGTTCAAAGAGTTTGATCAACATTGTATGATAAATAAGAGAAGTATCCAAGTCATGGGTGAAGATTTGGCTGTTGGCCTTTCGTTGACGAAAAAGTCATTTGCTTATGTCGAATAACGGATACATTTTTTTTTCTATAGAGTGCCAATTTTTGAAACGGAGTTAACATGTAGTTAAATAATGCCTAGGTGAAGTAAGAGATGACAAATGTGTTGTGGCAGATACATTTGTTGTGGTAAATTTGGTTCCTTCTATAGCTTTGTTAAACAACATTAATTAAGTTTGACTCCGCCTTGTTTATAGTTTTAATTATTCAAAGCAAATCCCTTGCTCCTCTTACAAACAAAAATGAAAATAAAAGAAGACTTGAATTGACTCAATCAAGAAAGTAAACAAGCCGGGCAGAGTTGGAACAAGTTCGAGCCCAATCGAGTTGGCTTGTAGAAACTGAATTGAGTTGGGCTTGACCTGCTTTTTCCAAGCTTTGATTTGGCTTTCGTTTGAACAGAGAAATGAGTTGTGATTAAAATTAAGCTCAAGTTCATCTTGATTTTTTTTCCTTCTCTCAATATTACCATACATAGTGTATGAATGGTGGTGGTGGGCTATCACGAATCGGGGTCCTCTAAGTGGACCAACGCACAGTGACCGTGAGTAGACCACTCAGCGTCCGCCGCGTCGTCTCGGGCAACCCCTATCCGAATGCATGGCAGGCTACCTTCAGTGACATGGCAGACCGTGAATGATCCACTCACAATCACCATGGGATTTTAACTCATCAGACTCGGATTTGGCTATCACGCAGTCTTTTGGTTCTACACTTAACAAGTAATAAGAGACCTTCCTTCTTCTATTCACTTTCCAGGCGACTAGTTAACAATTGTCCCGTGGAATAACCAGTGATGTTAAGATGTCCTACTGAGGTCCATTACAGCGTTGATAAGAACTCCTTTGGCTAGTCATGTTTGTTAGAAAACTTGTCATCTTTTTTCAACGTGGATCAAGAAAATCCAATCCAGTGGACAAATCAAAGTTTTGAAAAGCGTCTGTGAGGGTTGATCTGAACCGAAACAAACTCAGCAACCTCCTACTACTTATTCGAAAATAACGGGAGAAAACATCTCACTTAAAGACCTTGAACCTTCATTAAATGTTTTTTTAAATAAAAACTTCTAATCTGTCCAAAAGTATCCTATATTTTTACTATTAGAGTCTACAAGCCATTGCATTCACATTTATGCCCTTGTCCTTCAACTCAGATTTTATTACTGGTATATGGATTTAATCACAAAAAAATCTACACTATTCAAAGCGTTGAGCTTCTTTCTTTCTTTCTTTACGTGGAGGACTTGAACTCACACCGACACACACACCTATGTCCCTATCCATATCCAGCTAAGCTCTTGTCCGGGACTATAATCATTATACTTTGAGATCCTAAAATTATAGGGTAAATTAGCGATACATCCCTGATTACTGGGCTATAAAGTCTCCACTACAGAGCATAGTTGTTTAATGCCTAAGGTCCCTTGCGCATGGGATTAGTTTGGGCGGTGGTCCCTTGCGTGACACGTCATACTTTGTTATGACTGATCTGCCCTTCTAATTATTTGTATAGTTGTCATGCAATCTTCTCCTTGTTTATAGCTCCAGCTCATCGTCGTCTTCTTCTTCTTCTTCTTCCTCTTCTTCTTCTTCTTGTTCTGACATTGCTACAAAGTACAGATAAACACAAAAAGACAGATAAATTCATATAAATACAGAGATAACTTTATTTTAAAGTCAGATAACTTCATGCCAAAATTAGATAACATATACAAAAACTCAGATAAAATAACAGCAAACACAGAAAAACAGCAAATTTATCTGAGTTTTCTGAAACTTATCTTAACCTCTCAGAAAACTCAGACAAATTTATCTGAGTTTTGAACAACCTCTCTGAGTTGTAAACAAATTTATCTGAGTCTAGACCTAAGCAAGTTTGTCCGGTCAGATAAATTAACAGCAAACTCAGAGAAATATCAAATTTATCTGAGTTTTCTGAAAACTTATCTTAACATCTTGCAAAACTCAGGCAAATTTATCTGAGTTTTGAAGAACTTCTTTGAGTTGCGAATAAATTTATCTGAGTTTGGACCAACACAAATTTGACTGAGCAGATAAAATAACAGCAAACTCAGAATTTATCTGAGTTTTCTGAAACTTCTCTTAACCTCTCAGAAAACTCAGACAAATTTATCTGAGTTTTGAAGAACCTCTCTTTGTTGCGAACAAATTTATCTGAGTCTGGACCAACACAAAATTGACTGAGCAGATAAAATAACAGCAAACTCAGAATTTATCTTAACCTCTCAGAAAATTCAGACAAATTTATCTGAGTTTTGAAGAACCTCTCTTTGTTGCGAAAAAATTTATCTGAGTCTGGACCAAAGCAAATTTATCTGGGCAGATAAATTAACAGCAAACTCAGAGAAATATCAAATTTATCTGAGTTTTCTGAAAACTTATCTTAACATCTTGCAAAGCTCAGATAAATTTATCTGAGTTTTGAAGAACTTCTTTAAGTTGCAAACAAATTTATCTGAGTCTGGACCGAGTTTGAAAGAAATAAACTGATTTGAAGTCCTTTTTTATTTGATAGATTTGAAAGTGAGTTAAAATAGTTTAAAACTAAAAAAACCCTATCTGTTTCTTGATTGACTTTGTTCTTGCTTTGGTTGTACTGTCGATTGCTTTTTCCTTTGGTTTGAGGTAAGTGAGGAAGAAGTAGAGGATGAGCGTTTTTACCGACATATATGCCGACGTGTACAGGGAAGGGCATTTTGGTCTTTGTTGTTGCGTCATTTTCATGGAGGACCGCTGCCGTTACGAAATGATGTTCAGGACCTTAGGCTTTAAAATCAAATGACGCGGGACCTATGGCCAAAATCCCCAAAATTATAAGGCTTGGGTCATTTGATTAGACTGATATTGGAACCATCTTTAATCCAAGTCTAAATCCTCTGCTCTCATTGATGACCAAGCATCCTGATGGGCCCCACGGGAATCCAGCAATTTTGTAGCCGGTCTAATATTAAAATTTACACCGAGTCAAACCTAACCAAAACCGAGTCTTGAAAATAAACTTGAATATAAAAATGTAGCCGTTGAACCCATCTTTGGCTTTAGTTGTTGAATGGGAACCATGCTTAGGTGAGAATACAGGAGAGGTTTTAAAAAAATGAATCAATCAAAGGCAACCGAAACATCTGTATTCCAAACATTCACATGAACGTAAACTACAGTATCATATTTCCATGACTGGTTCCTCTGTCTCTCATTGGTGTTCTCACAGCCAACAAAGAAACTTCCACACCAAACCATTCAATTAACAACCCCAACACCCATTTCTCCTTAAAAAAACCAGCCTCTGGCCTCATCTCTTTTCTTAACATGCTCACCCAAAGATATCATCTTGACATCTTTAGGTGTTCAATCAAAACTTGTCTGGTCTAGAATACTCCTACCCAGAAGAAGGAATCCTTAGAAAAGAAGACTTTTCCAATCCCAGTATCATTGAGGGAGAAAATCCACATCCTTGTTCATTGTTCTCTCCACATCCTTGTTCATTTCTTCTTCAAAAGGCTATACAGCTTAGAGAAATTTGATAATGTCTGAGTGACTTCAATTCCTTCCTTCTTAATCCCATTATATAATCCAAGGAATTACAACCCACATTTTTTTGTTCATTGTTTCTTATCTAAACCAGTTGCTGATCCTGTTTTTATCTTGAACTTTTGAAAGGATTGGGAATTGGTTTCTTTTCAATTATCTGAAGAAATTTGGTTCTTGTGTTCCACAATCATCGTGGCTACATCCTTTAGGCCCATCTTTCTCCTCTGCTTTCTACTTTCTCTGTTCCTCTCCTCTGCTCAGTCCTGCTCAAATTACACCTTTTCTAGCAACAGAACTTTCGCTTCTTCCAACTCTCTACCCCAGCTGAATGCCCGTCTCCATTGGAATTGCAATCCATCCGCAGGACCATTGATGTCGCTTACCGGGCGACTCAGTCTTCCACTGGATGGGTTGCTTGGGCAATCAACCCTACTGGGTTGCAAATTGCTGGATCACAGGCTCTCGTTGCCTACCAGAGCCCAAGCAACGGCATAAGGGCCTATACGATATCGGTATCAAGCTACGATGCAGCCTGGCAATCTGAGCTTTAATGTCTCAGGTATCATAGCACAATATGTGAGTGGTGAATTTATAATCTTTGCAACAGTGACGCTGCCTAGTAACAAAACAACTGTGAATCAAGTCTGGCAAGCAGGACCCCTTTCAAATGATGCCCCTTCAGCTCTAATGTTCAATCATATGGAACTTTGGACTTACTGTCAGGTCAGGGGACAACTGCTGGAGGAGGGAATCCAAGAATCCGACGCAGGAATGTTTAATTTGCATGTATTCCATTTGTAGATCTCCATAAACAGTGGCCGACGTTGGCTCTTATTCTTTATTTTACTTTGAAGCGTCTAAATAATGGTTTGTCCCACAATGATTGCCATGCTTTCGAGTGAACCCAATTAGGCTGTTACCAACTATGGTTGGATGATTCATGAATTAATAATCAATGAATATCAAAATGCTTAGCCTTTTTTTTTTCCTTAGGTAAAGGGTTCGTACTACTCTGGTTAAAGTGACTATGGGCTCGTGCCAATGCAGGAATATGTGTGTGACTTGAGTGGATTTTAAATTTTGGGGCCCTCAAACATTACCTCCCTTGATCCATGATCCTTTGGAAGACATTTCAAGTGAGTTCCTCCCGTTTCTAGAACTGGCTATCAGTCCTCCATATTTTTTCTGATCAAAATTTGGCCCCACTGTCCAATTGATTCGTTGTAAAAGATTAATTTTAAATAGTGAGATCCACCAAAAGCAAAATCATGGGTCTTATACAGAATCAATTGGATGGAGCCTAACTTCAGTCCAACAAAAATATAGCATGTGAAATTGCATAAGAGAAGAACGAGTTTTAGCGGTTTAAATTTTGTAGTTGAGCCCTACTAATGTAATATCATTATTGGTTGGGCTGAGGCTTGGCCTTCTTGAATTCTTCATAACATAATCATTATTACAAGTATATTTTTTTCATGTTGTTAAAATATCATCATCGTCATTTTAAACTTATTCTATCAATGGGTCAGCAGTTGATGGAAAAATCTTAGAAAACTCTAAGATTGGAAAGAAATCTCCCAGAGTCATCTCAAGAAATTTGATAAAGACATGGATTTAAAAAATGGCCCCCACATGTATGAATGCTCCCTGCCGCAATCATGCACTAATTACAGACCCTCCTGATTAGTGTGGGAAACCACTAATAGAAGTCAAAAGATATTTTATATGGCTTGATCAAGAAAATCGTAACGGTCATTCTTCACCTAGTCATGGTACCGACTTATTTGCTCCAGATAGTTCTTCTCTTGATATGGGACGGAACACCCTTGATCCAAATTATGAGGAAAGTGTGACATCACCCAAGTTGTTTGATACAAATGGAGCTACCATAACATATGACTCACATCACGTCCATGCAGATTTAAACAATCATCAAGTCCATCACGAGATTCCAATGATTCTCTTACGCTGTATTACATGTTGACATTCCTACAGTAAAATCAACATTGAAGCATGCTGGTTGGAATGCAGCTATAAATGAAGAAATGCGGGCCCTTAAGGAAAATCAGACGTGGGATGTAGTTCCAAGAGCGCCCTCTATGACTCTGGCTGGATGCTAATGGATCTTTAAAATAAAATTACAAGCTGATGGTTCCCTCGAGAGATTGAAAGCTCGACTTGTTGCCAGGTTTTAACCAAATTGATGGTGTTGACTTCTCTGAAACATTCTCACCCGTTATCAAACCCGGAAGCATTAGGACCGTTCTCACGGTAGCAGGGATTAAAGGTTGGGAGATCTGGCAACTCGACGTAAAAATATGCCTTATGTAGGTGTACAAAAATTCACAGACCCAGGGGGGAGTGATTTTGAAACTCACTAGAGGAGGACGGAGATTGCAGCTCCTTGATGATGATAGAAGAATCACTGCCTGCCTTGAACCTGAAAAAGGGAAAGAGAAAGAGAAAGAAGACGGTGAAGGACCCTGGCTTGGGCAGCGCAGGGCTCTCCGATGCCTAAGTTAGTTGTAGTTGCAGGACTAAGCAAAGGTAGGAGATGAAGTTTGGGAGGAGATGGCGTACCAACATGTGGATGGCCCCCTCTTCCTGTTTAAAGGCTTCTGAATATTTATAGAGGGAGAGAGCTGACTTTGGGGCAAGCACTTGAGAGGCTGTCCCATCAGACCTTACCCTGACGCCTTGAGAGTTGTGGATGTGACATTCGGATAAGGACAACTCCTTATCTCTATTTGGCGCCCGTCCCATCTGTCAGCATGTTCTGCAACGTGGTCATACTTTCACATGGGCGCGCTGGCACTGTTGCCGAGGTCAGCTGTGAGCTTGATCTAGCCTTATTACCGAGGTGGAGAACCTGGCCGAGGTGGAGCATTTTACCAAGGTGGTGAAGACCGACCTGGTGATCTGGCCGAAGAGGCCGAAACCAAGTCCTGCCGAGGTGGCTGAAGGAGCTGGTGCTACTGAGATAGCAGAGGCGCAGGACGCCGAGATGGAAAGCTGGAAGTGAGACCGAGGCCGAGACCAATTGGCACTTTTGCCGAAGTGGACTTTTTGCCGAGGCCGAGGGCTGAGTTCGGCACTCATGCTTTTGCCGAGGCCGGGACCTGAGGTCGGTCGTCTTGGGGAATATCCCCACACAAAGCCCCCCAGCTTTTGACCTTCTTTAGAGTTCCTAACTCTTTGAGATCGGAAGCTATAAAAGAGAAGCTTTTCTTCACGCTTACTGTCAAATGTTTACTCTGTTGTAGCTGATTTCAGCCTGAGCTTGGTAGCCTTCAATGATCCGGTTTGTCACCAATCTAAGAGGCCGGGACATAACTGTATGGTACTCGTATCGGAACCAGAGTAATCTTTTGGGCAGCGATCTGGTGCTGGACCAAGATGCTTTATGCCTAGATCGGGACGTAACTAGCTGGTACTTTTACTGGAGCCAGTGTAATCTTTTGGGCAGCGATCTGGTGATGGACCAAGATGCTTTATGCCGAGATCGGGACGTAACTGGCTGGTACTTTTACCTGAGCCAGTGTAATCTTTTGGACTGGCTGATACTTTTACCGGAGCCAGTGTAATCTTTTGGACTGGCTGGTACTTTTACTGGAGCTAGTGTAATCTTTTGGGCAGCGATCTGGTGCTGGACCAAGATGCTTTATGCCGAGATCAGGACGTAACTGGTTGGTACTTTTACCGGAGCCAGTGTAATCTTTTGGACTAACTGGTACTTTTACAGGAGCCAATGTAATCTTTTGGGCAGCGATCTGGTGCTGGACCGAGATGCTTTATGCCGAGATCGGGACGTAACTGGTGGTACTTTTACCAGAGCCAGTGTAATCTTTTGGGTAGCGATCTGGTGTTGGACCGAGATACTTTATGCCGAGATCGGGACGTAACTGGCTGGTACTTTTACCGGAGCCAGTGTAATCTTTTGGGCAGCGATCTGGTGTTGGATCGAGATGCTTTATGCCGAGATCGGGACGTAACTGGCTGGTACTTTTATCGGAGCCAGTGTAATCTTTTGGACAGCGATCTGGTGCTGGACCGAGATGCTTTATGCCGAGATCGGGACGTAACTGGCCGGTACTTTTACCGGAGCTAGTGTAATTTTTTGGGCAGCGATCTGGTGTTGGACCGAGATGCTTTATGCCGAGATCAGGACGTAACTGGCTGATACTTTTACCGGAGCAAGTGTAATCTTTTGGGTAGCGATCTGGTGCTGGACCAAGATGCTTTTTGCCGAGATTGGGACGTAACTGGCTGGTACTTTTACTAGGCTGAGGGGCCGAGATGCCAAGCTGCCTAGCTGGTGCTGTCACCTAGCTGAAGGGCTGAGATGCCAAGTTGCCTAGCTGGTGCTGTCACCTAGTTGAGGGGCTGAGATGCCAAGTTGCCTAGCTGGTGCTGTCACCTAGTTGAGGGGCTGAGATGCCAAGCTGCCTAGCTGGTGTTGTCACTTAGCTGAAGGGCTGAGATGCCAAGCTGCCTAGCTGGTGCTGTCACCTATTTGAGGGTCTGAGATGCCAAGCTGCCTAGCTGGTACTGTCACCTTGCTGAGGGGCTGGGATGCCAAGCTGTCTAGCTGGTGCTGTCACCTTGCTGAAGGGCTGAGATGCCAAGCTGCCTACCTGGTGCTGTCACCTAGCTGAGGGGCTGAGATGGATGTTGCCTAGGGAACACGCATGTCAAAGGTTACCTCGTTGGGAGATGCAAAGATCCCCTTTGGAGATGAGCTTGACTGGGTTCCTGGGCTGGTGTTTTGGGAAGATGACTTGTTGTTCGATTTCCCGCAGACGGCGCCAATTATAGGTGCACAAAAATTCACAGACCCAGGGGGGAGTGATTTTGAGACTCACTGGAGGAGGACGGAGATTGCAGCTCCTTGATGATGATAGAAGAATCGCTGCCTGCCTTGAACCTGAGAAAGGGAAAGAGAAAGAAGACGGTGAAGGACCCTGACTTGGGCAGCGCAGGTCTCTCCGATGCCTAAGTTAGTTGCAGTTGCAGGACTAAGCAAAGGTAGGAGATGAAGTTTGGGAGGAGATGGCGTACCAACATGTGGATGGCACCCTCTTCCTCCCTCTTCCTGTTTAAAGGCTTCTTAATATTTATAGAGGGAGAGAGCTGACTTTGGGGAAAGCACTTGAGAAGCTGTCCCATCGGACCTGACCTTGACGCCTCGAGAGTTGTGATGTGACATTCGGATAAGGACAACTCATTATCTCTATTCGGCGCCCGTCCCAACTGTCAGCATGTTCTGCAACGTGGTCGTACCTTCACATGGGCGCGCTGGCACTGTTGCCGAGGTCGGCTGTGAGCTTGATCTAGCCTTATTACCGAGGTGGAGAACCTGGCTGAGGTGGAGCATTTTACCAAGGTGGTGAAGACCGACCTGGTGATCTGGCCGAAGAGGCCGAAACCAAGTCCTGCTAAGGTGGCTGAAGGAGCTGGCGCTGCTGAGATAGTAGAGGCGCAGGACGCCGAGATGGAAAGTTGGAAGTGAGATCGAGGCCGAGACCAATTGGCACTTTTGTCGAAGTGGACTTTTTGCCAAGGCCAAGGGCTGAGGTCGACACTCATGCTTTTGCCGAGGCCGGGACCTGAGGTCGGTCGTCTTGGGGAATATCCCCACACACCTTCCTTAATTGGTTTCTCACTGAATTAGTCTAGATGGAGCAGCCTCCAGGTTTCAAGGACCCAAATCTCCCAACTCATGTTTGTGAGTTAAAAAGGGCCTTATATAGGCTCAAACAGGTCCCTTTATCATGGTTTGATAGGCTGAGTACATTCCTTTTCGGCATCAAAGTTTCTTGTAGCATATGTTGGAAGATGGATTTGATACAACTTTTCTCAATACACTCACTGTACTCACACTGCACACTTTTGTGTGTCTCACTTCACTCGTCACTTCCGGACTTGACTTGTCTTTCACTTGACATCAATGTGTGTAAATGAACCAAGGCACATCTAATATTTATAGCCTTACAAGGTCGGTGGATGCTTCCTCATGCGGATGGGAGATGGTCCACGTGGGTTAATGTATCACCACAAGTGAAGTCAATCTTGAATACTCCGGAATGAGTAAGTCGGTTGTGTGAGTTGGTGGGAGACTTCTAGACTATAGTAGTGTCTAGAAAACTCAAGAGCCCAGGAGATATTACATCAGTGTTTGACTAACAGTATCCCCCCTCAAACACTGACATTCTTAATCTTCTAGATTGAAGCTGTCTTTATGCCAAGCTTTTCTCTTAACCTTGTGAATGTTTCTAAGGGCAAAGCTTTGGTGAAGATGTCTGCCACTTGCTCTGTAGTGCTGCAATACTCCAGCTTCACTGTCTTTTGCTTTACATGATCTCTTATGAAATGGAACCTGATATCAATATGCTTCTTCCATGCTGTATAGGATTCTTAGCAAGTTTAATGGCAGACTTGTTATCCACATGTATAGTTGTGGATTCATCTTGTGGGTAAATTCTTCCAGGAGGTTTCTCATCCTATAGCTTCGCAGACTGCTACTAATGCTGCTACGTATTCGGCTTCACATGTAGACAGTGCTACAATACTTTGCTTCTTAGAGACCCACGGGAAAGCCGTCAATCCAAGCTAGAACACATACCCTGTAGTGCTCTTTCTTTCATTTTGATCACCTCCCTAGTTACTGTCCGAATATCCATATAACTTTGCTTCATTGCCATAGTCGTAGAAAAGATCAAGATCCATGGTACCTTTGATGTACCGTAAGATTCTTTTTGCTGCAACCCAGTACGACTCCTTTGGCCTTTCCATATATCGGCTCAAAAGTTTGACACCATAGACAATGTCTAGCCTTGTGATTGTAAGATACCTTAGGCTTCCAATCAGGCTTTTGAATAGTGTCGGATTAATGTCTCTTCCTTCTCATTCTTTTGTCAGTCTTAGGCTTGTTGGTACAGGCTTGCTTACAGGATTGTAACTACTCATTCTGAATTTTTCAAGGAGTTCTTCAGCATATTTTTTCCGTGAGATGGAAATGCCATCTTGTTGCTTCTTGACCTCTATACCCAGGAAGAAGGACAATAGTCCACAGTCGGTCATATCGAACTCCTTGCACATAGCATGCTTAAATTCTTCGAACATTTGGGGGCTGTTCCCAGTGAATAGTAAGTCATCAACGTAGAGACATGCTATGAGCATTTCTCTTTGTGTAGACTGAATGCTCATACAAGCATTTGATGAACCCGTTTTCATCTAGATAGCTGTTTATACGAGCATTCAATGCTCGTGGGGTCTGCTTTAGCCCATATAACGCTTTATTTAAGCGGTATACTTTTGCTCCTCTCTTTCTACTATAAAGACTTCTGGTTGTTCTACATATACTTCTTCATCAAGTATACCATTTAGGAATGTTGACTTAACATCTAGTTAGTAAATTCTCCAACTATGATGTGCTGCAAGAGAGATAAGCATTCTTACCATATCAAGTCAGGCGACAGATGCAAACACTTCTTCGTATTCCACGCCATATTGGTGTTTATAACCTTTAGCTACGAGCCTTGCCTTGTATCGATCAATCTCTCCATCGACTGTGCACTTGATCTTGTAAACCCAATTAACACCAATAGCTTTCTAGCCTGGAGGGAGTGTAGTAAGCTCTCAAGAGTCGTTCTTCTTGATGGCATGAATCTCTTCTTCATGGCTTTTCTCCAATAATCTTCGTTCACTGCTTCTTAGAAGGTAAGAGGCTCATGGTCAGCAACAGACATAAGAGGTTGGTCTCTTCAGTTTCCCCATAGATGTCTCTTAGGCTTCTCATCTTGATTGGTGTGATGGAGAAGGACGAGCTGGTGAGCTGCTTGCTGATGATCCATGTTGTCCTTCAAGACTTCTTCGAAGTGATGATGTTGGACGTGGAGATGCTGCATCATCTTGTCGTGGGCCTTCATTATTTTGAGGATGTGTCTCTTGTTCTTATATTTCAAGAGGCTTTTCTTGGGATGTGTTTTCTTCGTTCCACCTCCATGCCTCTTCTCCACTAAAGACTACATCTCTACTTACCACTACCTTTTTAGTAAGTGGGTTATAGAGTTTATAGGCTTTAGACTCCTCACTATATCCGATAAAGATATGCTTTTCTCCACGATCATCAAGCTTCTTCCTCTTTGCCTCTAGTACTTGGGCATATGCAACACACCCAAATATTTTTAGATAAGTCACACTTGGTTTGTGACCGCTCCACACCTCCTGCGGTGTCTTATTCCTAACACTTTCCGTAGGGCATCTGTTGAGTAAGTAGGCTGTACACACAGCTGCTTCTGCCCAATATTCTTTTGGCATACCTTTTTCTTTAAGCATGGTCCTCGTCATATCGAGAATGGTGCGGTTTTTCCTTTCCACTATTCCATTTTGCTGCGGTCTATAGGCAGTTGTAAACTGATGCCTGATGCCCCACTGTCTGCAATACTCTTGAAATTCTTTTGAAGTGTACTCTCCACCTTTGTCAGATCTAAGTGTCTTAATCTTACAACCACTTTCTACTTCTACACTGGCTTTGAAATTCTAGAAGATAATGAAGGTCAAGGACTTCTCTTTGATAAAGAATACCTAGAGCTTTCTAGTGAAGTCGTCGATAAAAGTGATGATGTATCTATTACCTCTAAGAGAAGGTGTCGCCAATGGTCCACAATATTTGTGTGAACCAACTACAATGGTGCTTTTGCCCTCCATGATTTCCCTACTGGAAATGAGTTTCTTTGTTGCTTGCTAAGTGTGCATGCCTCACACACGTGCTTGGGCTTTTCGATAGTAGGCAAGCCATGCACCATATTTGTAGTGGATAATAGCTTGAATCCATTGAAGTGAAGATGCCCATATCTAAGATGCCACTTCCAGGACTCATTGTTTATGAGTCCATGGAAGCACTTCTCTAGCTTTGTGTTAAGATAAAGTGGGAACATGCAATTATTTGCTATTTGGACTCGAGCTATATGCCTACCATGTACTTCTCTCAATGATAAAGAGAGATTCTCCATATGTATTACATACCCCTTCTCCAAGAGTTGCCCAAGACTAAGGATGTTGCTTTTCATGTTGGGCACGTAATACACATTTGATATATATGCATGCACACCATCTTTCTGATAAATCTTAATATTTCCTTTAACTTGTATGGGAAGCTTTGATGAGTCTCCGAGACTTACTTTTCCACTAACATCTTCTGCAAGCTCTTGAAAGAGTTCCTTCTTCCCGCACATGTGGTTGCTTGCGCCGGAATCCTGGTACCAGACATTTTCTTGGCCATAACCTTCCTCTTGTGTTAGGAGCACTGTGGATAATTTTTTTCTTCATCTCTTGCTTCTGCAAAGTTAGATCGCTCCTCCCATTACGTGGGTTTGCTCCAACACCCCGAAACAAAGTGTCCAAACTTATTACAGTTGTAGCATTGGACGCTTCTTGAATTACCACAACAACGGGTTAATCCACCTCGGCCAGCTCCTCTTCCGCGATTATTGAAGCTCCTCGATTGAGATTGCCCTTGGCTTTGAGTATTTGCTCCCCCTTTACCTCTGCCACGATAGTTGTTTGTGCTACCACCCCGGTTCAAACTTCTACGATCGGGCTTTTGCTCACTTAGAGTCAATTTTGACTCTAGTGCTTGTTCTAAGACCATGGAGGCACTATTCTTTTGCATACGTTGCTCATGGGCTTAGAGTGATCCCATTAATTCTTCTATTGAGAGAGTCTCTAAATCTTTAGACTCCTCAATAGTCATAGACACGTGCTCAAACTTGGTTGTAAGGGATCTCAATGCCTTTTCTACCACTCGAATATCTTCTATCTTTTCACCGTTTCTCTTCATTTGATTTACTATTACCAGCAATCGTGAGAAGTAATCAGTAATATTCTTACCTTCTTTCATATGAGCAGCTTCGAACTCTGCACGGGGGGTTTGCAGATGGACCCTCTTGACCCGATCAACTCTTTTAAAGATGGTGCTAAGAATCTCCCATGCCTTCTTGCTTGATGGTGCTTCAGCAATTTTTTCAAAGGTTGATTCATCTACCCCTTGATATAGTAGGAATAAGGCCTTCTTGTCTTTCTTCCTTTGATCCTTAAGGGCAATCTTCTGCTCCACAGTGTAGGCAACTCCTTGCTCTGCAGTGGGCTCCACATATCCTTCGGTGACGATCACCCATAGATCCTGCGATCCGAATAACGCCTTCATCTGGATACTCCGGTTCTCATAATTCTCCTTTGTCAGCGTTGGGATTTGGGGCTGAACCAAGCTTGAGGCCATCTCTGCTTATAAAGGAACTTGGCTCCAGTACCACTTTGTTGGAAGATGGCTTTGATACAACTTTGTTGGACAATGGGAGAAACACACTAGCTACAACTTAATTACAAAATACAAATTATGCTAAAAACCCACTTTATAAATTTCACACAAAGACACTATATAGTGCTTACTAGTTACACACACTTTAAGCCTACACTAAGAAGTACATGGAGTGGTTCATCTTATAGTTGGGTCAAGAGTTCTCCATCAAGGATCTTGGTTATCTACATTACTTCTTAGGTATTGAAGTCCACAATTTTGCTAGTAATTTATTCTTATGTCGGGCAAAACATGCACAAGAATTGCTTGAGCGAGCACAAATGAAAGACTACAAAGCAATATCAACACCCATGGCTATTAAAGGTAAAAGTCAAATATCAAATAATGATCCTTACCCTGGCCCCGCACATTATTGAAGTATAGTTGGGGGATTGCAATATCTCATATTCACTCTACTCCATCTGTCGACATTCAGTGTTAATTTTTTCTGTAAAAAGCAAACTACAATGGCTCGATCTAGTACATAGGCAGAGTACCGGTCTATGGCGTTCACTAAAGCCGAACTCACTTGGCTCTCATTTATTTTAGGTGGCATTGGAGTCCACTTGTCTCAACCGCCAATTCTTCATTGTAACAACATTAGCGCACTCTATATGATAATCAACCTTGTGTTCCATGGTCGGACCAAACACATAGAGTTGGACTATCATTATGTACACGATATAGTCTCACTTGGAAGCCTTATCACCTGTTATGTCAAACAAACCAACAACTTGCAGACATTCTCACCAAACCTTAATCAAAAGCCCAATTCATAAAATTACGGGATAAATTGGGCCTTTGGCCTAATCCCAAACCCAGTTTGAGGGGCATGATAGAGAAAGGGACATGTTGGCATGCAAACCGTTAAAATCCCAAAAACCATGCTTGCATATCTATCCACTTGTCAAATTTCCGAGAGTCATGCAAATTTTTATTTCCCCAAAATCATGCATGATGTCTTGTAGAATCATCCACCGTCTTTCATTCTATTAGATCTTCCTAAAATCATGGAAAGTATTTATCATAATGCAATTCTCCATATGGTATGATGATAGGTCAACCTTAAATGTAACAGAGGATTTTGTGGCAATTCGAAAGTGGATATTTTCTGTATTTTTTAAGCCATACCATTTACAAGTGTAAAGCTTATATTGTTTCCCTAATCTCACGTTGAGATAGAAAAAATTTACAGCTGTACTTTTTACGATGTGTGAGACAAGGGCTTACAATCCTTATTTATAGACATTTACGGACTTAATTACATTTGAAATTTACAAGGGGATTCTACTGCATTGAAGTATGTACAGTATCTAAAGAACATGTACATGACATTTGTACTGTATCATTTGATAATATAATTTACATTACTGTAGCTGCGGCATGCGGTATTGCTGTAGCTGTATTATTTGCATGACTATAGCCGCAATTGTGGACTTTTGCATTGAAGTATCGAAGGCATTTGCATAGTCATAATACTTCATTTGTCATGAATGGTCATGTGGAACACCATATGGTGAGGAGCACCATAGCTCACAAATGTGGACTTTTGAGTTACCTTTACATTTATTTTGTTGATTTGTGATTTCTAATATGAATGAGATGGAGAAATATAATATTAAGAAGTTAAATGCATAGTTTGACATAGATATGTCGTTTAATGCACTTTTGATATAGAATTCATTTTTTAATGGTTTTAAGCCATTATTGATGGTGATGGGAGGACCACTTGGCAGCATTTGGCGCTATGAGGAGAGAAGTGTTGACTGAGTGGTTGCACGGGGAACTGCGATATTATGCATTCAAGACATCTGTATAACTAAAATAATACTGCCTTGGAATTCAAGCGAGAGATGCATTTGGCATTACTATATATTGAAAATTTTGATAATAATTGCTGCATGTGCTGGATTTTTAGGAATCTTTCGGATCTCCCGAACTTGATGATCAGCGTTATCTTGATTATCAAAATGCTTCTGCTTCTTCAGAGGGAGGCATTGTTGCATCTGAATCGTCTTTATTGTTGACGGAACCATTAGAGGAAGAAGAATCTTCCATAAATTCGCCATATTTCTTTATGATATGATCTCTCAGAAATTGGATTTCATCTTTCAATCGCTGCATTTCTTGAAGATGGTCTCTATGTTGTTAAGTATTGATCGGGGCATCTGGTGACAATGATTCGCCATGAACAGCTTCTTTAAAACTCTTTGCCAAAATTGCATTAAAAGCTGCTTGCTTTTTAGATTGAGGATTTGCTATAGAGGGTTGTATGATGAGCAAAGCTTGAGGGGAGGAAAGATGAGATTTATTTAGAAAACTAGGGGTGTCAAATTTATTGCATAATTATATAAGAAATACGAACAAGGCATGCTGGCTTTATTGTTTGAGATTTACCATATTCCCATCGGAGAATCCATGGAATAGTGGAGGAATGGATAAATTAAAAAAAAAAAGAGTATGAAGGATCAGGAATTTCAAATTTGGTATAGGATTCAAATGATTGATAATTTCTTAATAGGGCTTCTGGGAGTATGCAAGATTGTGGTCCAAAAGGGATCCACCAATTATTCCGAACCAACAAGGAATAGTTTGATTGTATTTTGATGAAAAACTGATGTACTACGAATGAGATTTTTTAAAATTTTGATACAACAAAGCGTATTCTCAAGCATTCATATAATCCCAATAATCATAGGGCCAAGAACTTCCTGTGGGACTTACCACAGACTTTGGTAATGATAAATTGCCTGCCCATTCAATGGGAGAAAGAATATTTAGAATCTTTATTTTGGAAAAGGCATGTTCACCATCGCGGTTTTAATGAGTGATGATTGCACTTTTGGATTGATCCAAAATAGCTTCATAATATTTGTGGGAGAAATTGGAAGCTTTGGGGGCAAAATGACTATTTGGGCGGAATATTTTTGTTAGGATTTGGTCAATGGTGAGGTTTGCATAAATTCTATAGCCAAGAAAGACAATAGGATATTCAAAGCTCTTAATGTATTGAGATTTTTTAAAGGAGTGGAAGGAATGGGTGCTCGGATCATTGGTGAGGCATTCAAGGCATTGAATTTTTTATTGGACAGAATATTTATGGTGTCAATAACTGGATTTTTTTCCTTTTCCTTTTGGAGGCATCACTACTCACATTGTTTCTACCCTGTAAAAGTTTACGAGATAGAAAATCGGAAAGGGAATTGGACGAACCTTTTATAAATTCGATGTTAAAATAAAAAATAGCAAGTAAATCTTGCCATCTAGCAAAAATTTGTTTTGATGCAAAATTTTTAACATTATTTTCCAAAACTTGTTTTGCAGATTTGCAATCTATTCGTAAGAGGAGTTTTTTATTTAAAATATCACTTTGAAATTTGAGTATGCATGAAATTATGGCAAGGACTTTTTTCTTTATTATGGAGTGATTTTGTTGAGTTGTGTTCCAAGTGCCGGAATAAAATCTAACGATCTGTTCCTTTGATTGGGCATTTCTTTGAAGTAGGATTCCACCAAATCCTATTTCAGAGGCATCGATGTGTATAATTTTAAAGAAATCTGAATTAGGAATATTTAGACATAGCAAGGATTTGACTTTCTGTTTTATCTTTTGAATTGCTTCTATATGTTGAGGAGTCCATTGATCTGCAGAACTTTTAGGCATTTTTATAAAAGATTTCTTTCTTTAGAGGTTATGGTAGAAATCAGATATATAATTTAGACATCCTAAAAACCTTTGTAATTATTTTTTATATGTTATTTCATCAGGAGAATTATCAGCAAACTTGATTACTCTTTCAACAGAAGTTACTGTTTTATTTGTTATTTTATAGCCAAGAAATTGTAATTCTGTTGGAAAAGCTTTATTTTTCTTTGAGAAAAGAGTAAACCATTTTTCTTAATGATCAACTTGAAAGCTTTTAAATGCTTCCAATGTTCATCAATGGATTGAGAAAAGATTAAAATATTATCAACGTATACAATAGAGAAGTTTTTATAAGGGTGAAAAAGTCCATTCATCATTTTTTGAAAAATTGAAGGATCATTTTTTAGCCCAAAAGACATAACATTCCATTCATAATGTCCAAAATGGACAGTGAAGGCAGTTTTATAGCTATCTTTTTCTTCAACATGTATTTGCCAGAGACCTGATTTAAGATCAAATTTTAAAAAGATAAAAGCTTCATATAAGCGAGTAATAAGATCCTGTTTATTGGGAATTGGATATCTGATTGATCGAAGCACTTTATTTAAATGTATATAATTGATTATGAGGTGGGAAGCCCCACATTCCTTTTCAGGAGCATTTTCAATATAAAAGGTTGCACAACTCCAAGGAGAGTGTGATTTACGAATTAACTTCTTTTGGAGAAGATCTTTAATTTCTTTATCACATAATTCTAAGAATTGGAGACTCATTCTAGCTTTTGTAGGAATATCTCTTTCATTAAATGTAGAAATATAGGGTAGAGATATCATATGTTTATTTTATTTTTTTTCTATACCAAAAGACAGAAGGAATTTCAGAACAACATTCTTTTATTAATGAGGTTTGAAAATTATTAAGTTTAGATTCAAAAAAATTTTATTCTAATTGATCCTTGATTCGACAAAGAGTAATGTCATTTTTAAGATTCTCAATATATTTTTCTATATGAGATATGATCAGATTAATTTGATTTATTCTTCCAATATTTGAAAGTATAGAAACTGGTTTAAGATTTGAAGTTTTAACAGAGGATTTATCTTCAAAGATTTTTCTGAAGTATTTTATTATTTCATCTGTAAATGAGATGTTTTTTATTATTTCAAGAACTAATTCATCCTGAGCACTTAATACATTTATATATGAAAATGAGGGATTAAATATACTTTCTTCTGCTTGATTAGATATACTTTCTTCTCTCTCTTTCTTTTTTAATAGAGTTTTCTATTCTAGATGAAAGTGATGAATCAGATGTAGAATTTTCTATATGGGATTCTTGTTTACTATCGATTGTCTTGGGTTTGGATTCATTTTAACATTTGTTTAATGGAGTAGCATTTAATTCTTTATATTTTATTGTAGAGAAAGGAGGGTGTACGGATTTGATTTTACCCTTTTCTATTTCCCATGATTGTATGGATTTATTAATTATCATAATATTTCCTTTTTTATTTATTTTTTACGAAAGCCAATCAAATAAAGGAATATTTCTTCGTTCTTGATTCATTTGTTCATACCATAAATCTTTTACTCAAGATCTTTCGTATTTAAAATTTTTTGTAAAAAACCATTTTGTCTTTGGATGTTTCAATAGATCTTGTTGAATGTATTGTTTATCTATTATGAAATCACTTATTTCTTCATTAGTTTCATGAATTAAAGAGATTGTGTTTATTGATGCATCAAAATCAGACTCGGATAATCTGACTGATTGTATATCTTCATCTTTTGTTTCTTAATAAACAGGGAAGGCTATACCCGATGGATGAATAGATGGTGATTTCGGGATTGATTTATGAAAAGAGGAAGTGGTTGATCTATAAAATCTAGCTTCCGAAGGGATTAATCTTTTTGTGGATGAAAAGTATGATCTTAGTGTATTAGCAAAATTTATTGTTACTTTTCCAACTGGATGTCCTGTAATTGACTCAACATTATCTTGAATTTTAAGGGGTTTTTGGTTGAGCTTCTTTGAATTCCCATCTCTCAGAAAGATTCACATCTTCCCAAGCTATAGATTTAGGTGTGGTGACTTTATTTTTGAAATTTGTAAGGAATAAAGCAATTACTCCTTTGATTTGTGATGAATAGATAATTTTAAAGATAATTGTATTCATTACTTTATAATAAATTTTATATATGATTGCAACATTTTGTGATTGAGGCTTCATATTGAATCCTTTTGTGTGGATGCCTAGAGTGATAGCTTCATAGGCACCTGGATCATAAAGTGATACAATGAAATTAGGAAACCAATTAAAAAAGGCAGGGCCATCATAAACACTGGCTTCAACCATCCCTATGAGGGAATCTTTGAATGATTCAGGTCTTTTATCTTGAACATAAACGGGACAAGATGTATTCAAACCAACTCCGGTTAATGGCTTTATTGCAACTTGAATTAATCCCATATGCATGTATTTATATTTTGATTTCTGCATGTCAATTCTTTCCAAAGGAATTAAATGTATATTTTCCTCATTTTGCTATATTAAGGGTTTCTTCAACCATCTTTATTACATAATCTAATTTCATCTTGAATGTTCCTTCTTTATAGATTTCTCTTAAAGAGACTATGAATTGTCCAATCTTGGATTGATTTTTTTATATCATCAAAACTTATTTCTTCTAAATTTCTAATTGAAATTTTATTTATTGTTGGTATGATGGATGATGATGCAGAAGAAGAAGTTGAAACTGTGTTAGAAGATGAATTTCTTTTTAATGATCCAAGATTTCTTAACATTGTTAATTAATATTATCATTAAGTAGAATGATTGGTGGCCTGTCAACGGTATGCGACAAAGGCCCTAAATGCTCTCCTGGCTAACGGGCAACAAAGGCTTCGTGACAAGAGGCCTCGAAGCCAAACAACTCCTATTAGCAATAATAATTAATTAACTCTGTGGAGTCTTAACAGATCAAAAATCTGAAATGCAACTTACTAATATAGGTTCAATTCAACTAAGCAATCAACAATCAAATAAATAAAGATAGAAAGTGATATAATGCATGCAAATTTTGCAAAAGCATTAAAAGGTATACTTCATTGATAAATAAACTTCTTACAAGGAGAGAAGACTGGTATGGCTTTGAAACTAACTCAAGTTTGCATGGAAGATGTAAATGGAAAACTCCTATAATGTTTGCATTTATTGCACACAATTACATGACCACATAATTGTAGAATCAATTTTGTTCCTCAATGATATTCTCGCCAAATAGCAACAACAGTTACAGTAAACCTTGAAGTGGGCGACAAGATACAGATAATTGTATCTTACCAGAAATATAGTGGGCAACGGTATATATTTGCTCAAATGTAAGGTTTGTTGGCGATGATATCGTCACTCATTGAAAAAGAAACAAAGAAAAAAAAAAGAACAAAGTTTGGTGGGAGGGCCGGTTCTATTACGTAGAAACTATTGGGGCCTTTTTGGTGCAGTGGACATCTTAGGTGATTTTCTCGGTAATTCCCTATATATATTCTTTATGACATGGAAGGAGTGGTAAACTATCTTAATCCTAAACTGGCCTAATCTATTGTCTCAAGGATCATCCCTAGAGCACTCTAGGCTCCCGCTAGTGCTACTCCCGCTACAGTGATTCGCTCGAGTGCTCTAGGGATAGTCAAACTATATTATCTAATAAATCTCAAAAGGGCCATTATATTATCTATTTTTACTACAAATCTCCCACAACTGATAGTCAAACTATACAAAAGTAACTATGCTCGTTGAATTCTTGTTCTTGACTAATTTACCACTGAGAAAACTCAGATGATAATTTTACCAAAATGCTTATTTTCACAATGCTCCTTTTTAGGCTGTCATATTAGGGCATCTGTCATTGATCAATCCAACCCATTCACACACACTGACACCCTTGATTGGAACCTACCCTATTTCACACTATTTTGGACATTATTCACCATTAAATTCTATCACAAGAAGTTTGCATAAACTGTATCCATCAAATTTTGAGGATCTAAAACTAAGGACCAGGATCACTTGCTTGGTTTTATCTTATATATTTTCCTAATCCACATCCAAGCCTTTCCATCACCATGCCTCACTTGGTCAATCATGAATCTAGTTGGCTTGCCTAACTTGAGTTGGTGAGATTCTCTAAGCATAAACAAAGTGTATTTTTGCCATTTGTCCACAAAAATTGATGTAGAAATTGATGAAGATCTACTAGTCTTTGTGATGGCTAAAGCTTATTTGCAATAATTGGAGCATCCCAAGATAGCCCGCAAGGGACCCGATAAGTTTTGGTGGAAAACTTCAAACAGTCCAGTTTATGTTTAAATGTGAATATCAGTGATTGTTTTGGGAGTTAACAGAAGCACAAGTTGTTTACAGATTTTAGAAAAACTAAACACCAGCAAAAATGGTCTCTCGTGCAGCAGTTTTGGACTACCAGTTTGATGGGTCAAAGCTAACCCAACTAAAACAACACTTGCACCACAAGTGCCGCCCATGAGTGGGCCTTCAGATCGTACAAGTGCTTTCACCAAAAGATAGGCCATGTGGAGCCCACAGTGCAAGTTACTGCAAAGTGTCTGAGATGACCTAGATTCTGTAGTCTCTAATTCTTTCTCTTTATTATTTCTTAGTAATTCGTAGATATTTTCAGTTAGAAACTTTGTTTATGACTCCTAAATATATTAGAGGTATATTAAGGAAGGTTTTGTAGGGTTTTATTCATTATATATGGAGGCTATGGTCAAAGTTATTGTAGCATGCTACAGTACAGTTTCAAAAAACTATTCAATAAAGCACTGTTTGCTTTGTTTTCCCTCTCCCTTGTGTCTTGTTGATGTATGGTGATTGAAAAGGCTTATAAGTCAGAGCTTTGGATTTTTCTACGTTGTTTTTTGAACTAATTTAATTCTAAAATTTCATTAATCTATTGCAGCCAATTATGTTTGCTGTGATATTCTTTAGTTTTGGTTATCTAGGCCCTAGATAATTCAATTGTGTCGAATCGGAACTGCGTCAAAAATTAACAATTATTTGTTTCATATAAAGAGAAGGGAGATATTTTAGTGAAAAAAAAAATATGGAGTCCTTTTGTTAGTATTTTTTGTTGGCTAATTCATGGGTTGGACAAAACTCTGGGTCTATTGAATCGTATTTTCTATTTTTATTTTAGAATAGACTGTGGTTGTGTCGCCGAAAGAGCTGAATTGAAGAAAAAAAAATTGGGTGAATCTCCCAGGTCCGATCGATCGGAGCCTCTATCTAATCAATCAGACAGCCAAAGTGCCCTAGTTATTTGGATGGTCCGATCGATCAGAGCCACGGTCCGATCAATCAGACAGGCACGGGTTATACGAGAAATTCTCCTAAACTGTGTAGGATTTTTTTTTTTTTAAGACTTTATTTCCAAATTTGAGTCATATTTGTGTACTAAGACTAAGACATGAATTTGAGGCTATAAATAGGATGTTGCTCTTAACCCCAACGATATGGGTCTGCATATTGAAGATTAGGGACACCACCTCTCTCATCAATCCGAGTAAGAGATATCTTAGAGAGAGAAATCTTCTCGAGAGCCACTGAGAGATTGTTCTAAAATGCTGCTCCAAAAGGTTATTGTTGCTTCTACTTTCTTGTAGAAGATAACTCATCTTGGCTGAGAAGGTGCGAGGAAATCAAGTAAGGAGAACGGTGTATGGTGGATGTCGTGGCAATGGATTTTGTGTAAGAACAACTATAGTCCTTAGGTCGAGGTACAGACTGAGGTAAAGGAGCTATGAGTATATCTTGTAACTGTTCATGAACTCTTGATTTCTAGTTTGTGGTTTTTCTTCTTGGATAGGGTTTCCACACTAAATATTGTGTCTGCCTTCTTGTGGTGTGTGATTGGTAGTTCGCTAGTTCTATATTGTTTATTTGGTTATATTTCTACTGCACATTGGTTTGGTTAAATTAGAACTAGTATCCATTCTGGTAGGCCTGCAAAACTTTCACCTTTCATATTCTCCGAAAATAAAGGGGCTTTTGATAATAATAAGAAAATAAAAAAAAAACTCTTTAAAAATTGTAGTACAAAGGTTTTAGTAAAATATAATTTAAGGATATTCTCTTTGCCTCCAAGTTTTCTACCAAGAGCAAAATGGCAAGCGAACTTTAGTTACTCAACACCTGCAATTTCTCCCCCTTCAAGTTTTCCTTGATATCTCCACCTAGTAGAAAATCCTGGGGATTACCAATTTCACTTTCGCTATGTCCAAAAACGACCATTAGGTAAATATAAAGTATTAAAGTTATAAATTGTTAAGACATGCATGTTACGGTCCTCCCCTCTTACTTACCATTATATATTCTTTTACCATTGTGCCCCAACAACAGCAATGAACGCTATTGTTGGCCAATGACACTATAAGATGTGGCCCACACAGTGATGGACCCACCAATCAAAACAAATCAAACATGTACTTCTCGTTCCTTATCTCTATAAATAATATATGTATGGGGCCAGCTCTCCTAAGCTGAAGCTTAGGATAAGGTAAGCTGAAGTAAGCTCGATTGTGTGTTGGGGCCCACCTGGGGACCCATATGGGGATGGGGTGGGTGGGATTTCAAGGACTCCCTGGGACCCTCCTTCCTGAAAAAAACCAACCCCAACCATGGTTTCTATCATCTGCATCTAGGCACCAAAAGTTTAATGGTCAACGGTCCATTCGGATCGGTACACAGTTGATCAAACGGTCTAGTAAATTTGGATCTGACCAAAAGTTGGTGGGCATGTGCAATTTAGGGGGGTCATGTGTTTAGTCCATTTGGATGGACCAAGGATGAGCCCCAGAAGCATCAGCTTACGGAATCTTATCATAAGCTTAAGCTTAGGAGAGCCTTGCCAATATATATATATATATATATATATATATATATGTTGATGGTAACATGTTCAAAGAATTTGATCAACATTGTATGATAAATAAGAGAAGTAAACTAAGTCACGGATGAAGATTTGGTTGTTGGCCTTTTGTTGAGGAAAAAGTCATTTGCTTATGTCAAAGAACTGGATACCTTTTTTTTATGGAGTGCCAATTTTTGAAACGGAGTTGAACATAGAGTTAAATAATGCTTAGGTGAAGTAAGAGATAGACAAATGTGTTGTGGGAGATACATTTGTTGTAGATTTGGTTCCTTCTATAGCTTAATTTCTTAAACGACATTAAGTTTGACTCCACCTTGTTTATATTTTTAATTATTCAAAGCAAATCCCTCCTCTTACAAACAAAAATGAAATGAAAAGAAGACGACTTGAATTGACTCAATCAAGAAAGTAAACAAGCCGGGCCGAGTTGGAACAAGTTCGAGCCTGATCGAGTTGGCTTGTAGAAACTGAATTGAGTTGGGCTTGACCTACTCTTTCCAAGCTTTGATTTGGCTTTTGCTTGAATCCTCCTCTCAATATTACCAAAAATAGTGCATGAATGGCGACGGTGATTATTCGAGTGACGCATATGGCTATCACGAATCGGGATCCTCTAAGTGGAACGACGCACGGTGACTTGCATGCACCACTGCCCGAATGCATAATAGGTTGTCCGTGGTGACGTGGCGGACTGTAAATGGTCCACTCAAAATCACCATGGGATTTTACCTAACCAGATCTGGTTTCGGCTATCACGTAGTCTTTTTGTCCAACACTTGAACAAGTAATGACAGAGAGACCTTTCTTCTTCTTTTCACTTTCCAAGCGACTAGTGAACAAATGTCTCGTGGAATAACCAGTGATGTTAAGATGTCTCACTGGGTCCATTACAAGTCCGAAGAACTCCTTTGGCTAGTCATGTTTGTTAGAAAACTTTTGTCATCTTTTTCAATGTGGATCAAGAAAATCCAATCCAGTGGCCAAAGCAAGGTTTTAAAAAGCATTTTTTTTTATCTGAGCCAGAACAAACTCAGCAATCTGCCACTACTTATATTCTAAAATAACAGGAAAAACATCTCACTTTAAGAGCTTGAACCTTTTATAAAAAAAAAAATTTAATAAAAACTTTTAATCTGTCCAAAAGTATCATATATTTTTACTATTAGAGTCTACAAGCCATTGCATTCACATTTATGCCCTTGTCCGTCAACTCAGATTTTATTACTGGTATATGGATTTAATCACAAAAAAAAATCTACACTAATCAAAGCGTTGAGCTTCTCTCTTTCTTTACGTGGATGACTTGAACTCACACACTGATAAACTCGCACCTATGTTCCTATCCAGTTAAGCTGTTGCCAAGGACCATAACCATTAAACTTTGAGGTCCTGAAATTATAAGACTTGGCCGCTTGGGTCATTTGATTAAACTGATATTGGAACTGTCTTGAATCCAAGTCTAAATTGTCTGCTCTCATTGATGACCAAGCATCCTGATGGGCCCCACGGGAATGCAGCAATTTTGTAACCGGTCTAATATTAAAATTTACACCGAGTCAAACCTAACCAAATCCGAGTCTTGAATATAAAAATGTAGCCGTTGAACCCATCTTTGGCTTTAGTTGTTGAATGGGAACCATGCTTAGGTGAGAATAGAGGAGAGGTTTTTAAAAAATGAATCAAAGGCAACCAAACATCTGTATTTCAAATTAACATTCACATGAACGTGTCATAACTACAGTATCATATTTCCATGACTGGTTCCTCTCTGTGTCATTGGTGTTCTCACACCCAACAAAGAAACTTCCACACGAAACCATTCAACAACCCCAACACCCATTTCTCCATAAAAACCAGCCTCTGGCCTCATTTCTGTTCTCAACAAGCTCACCCAAAGATATCATCTTGACATCTTTAGGTGTGTGGAGGCTCTCTCTTAAGCAATCGAAACTTGTCTGGTATAGAATACTCCTACGCAGAAGAAGAAATCCTTAGAAAAGAAGTCTTTTCCAATCCCAGTATCATTGAGGGAGAAGATTCACATCCTTGTTCATTGTTCTCTTCAAAAGGCTATACAGCTTAGATAAATTTGTTAATGTTTGAGTGACTTCAATTCCTTCCTTGTTAATCCCATTATAATCCAAGGAATTACAACCCACATTTTTTTGTTCATTGTTTCGTATCAAACCAGTTACTGATCCTGCTTTTCAATTATCAGAAGAAATCTGTTTCTTGTGTTCCACAATCATCATGGCTACATCCTTCAGGCCCATCTTGCTCTTCTGCTTTCTACTTTCTCTGTTCCTCTCCTCCTCTGCTCAGTCCTGCTCAAATTACGCCTTTTCTGGCAACAGAGCTTTCACTTCCTGCAACTCTCTACCCCAGCTGAATGCCCATCTCCATTGGAATTACAATCCATCCCGCGGAACCATTGATGTCGCTTACCGGGCAACTCAGACTTCCGCCGCATGGGTTGCTTGGGCAATCAATCCTACTGGGTCACAAATGCCTGGATCACAGGCTCTCGTTGCCTACCAGAGCTCAAGCAACGGCATAAGGGCCTATACGACACCGATATCAAGCAAAAGTCCATCGATGCAACCTGGCAATCTGAGCTTTAATGTCTCGGGTATCACAGCACAATATGTGAGTGGTGAATTTATAATCTTTGCAACAGTGACGCTGCCTAGTAACAAAACAACTGTGAATCAAGTCTGGCAAGCAGGACCCCTTTCAAATGATGCCCCTTCAATTCATCCAACAACTGGAGCTAATCTTCAATCATATGGAACATTGGACTTACTGTCAGGTCTGGGGACAACTGCTGGAGGAGGGAATTCAAGAATCCGACGCAGGAATGTAAGTAGTATTTTCATCTCTGCTAAAGAAAGAAATAAGAGGGAAGATTTTTTTTTTTATGGGATTTGACGTTTCATAGTAATTTGAAATCTTGAACCACAATCACCTTCTAACCAAGTTATAAACCTAGTGATTAAACTGATTTAATTACAATTACGATCGAATAATAGACCCAATTCAAGCCTTTGTTACCCTTTAGTTTTGTCTCTTACATGACTCTTGAGTCATAATTCTAAAATCATTCTCTAGTCAACTTACCTTATCAAGTTGTGTAAGATCTTGGTCATAATTCAGTTTGCACTGACAGATTAATCTCCAAAAACATGACTCATATATACTGATTATGGATCCAGATTCTTATTATGTGTTTTAATTGGGTTTCAGGTTCATGGGGTGCTGAATGCAGTGAGTTGGGGTATTTTGATGCCTCTTGGTGCCATTATAGCAAGGTACATGAGGGTGTTCAAGTCAGCTGACCCTGCTTGGTTTTACCTTCATGTTGCTTGCCAGACTTCAGCTTACATTGTTGGTGTTGCCGGCTGGGGAACTGGCCTCAAACTTGGCAGCGAGTCTGTCGGAATCAAGTACAGCGCTCACCGTAACATTGGCATCACCCTCTTCTGTCTAGGCACGCTACAGGTATTCTTCCCTAGTTCGATACATGGCACCTGATGTATCTACGCGTTTACATGTAGACTATTCTTTAGTTTAGATGTACAAGCAAATAGCACATAGATGGTTCTTCATTTGGGTTGTTAAGTTTCACTGTCAGCCTACCTAACCACACATATTCTAGTTGTTTATATTGTGTGATTTCAAAGCTTTTTGGTGAATGTACACATGTATATGCATGTGTATATTTAATACATATAGGTATATAAAATACTCCATAAGGGAGGATGGTATTTAATGAGAAGTTTGCTTTGATGTAGGTGCTTGCTTTGCTTTTGAGACCCAAGAAGGATCACAAGTACCGGATCTACTGGAACGTCTACCACCACTTGACTGGATACACTGTAATCATTCTCAGTGTGATCAACATCTTCAAAGGATTCAACATTTTAGACCCTGAGAAGAAGTGGAAGCGCACCTACATTGGTATCATTGTGACGTTGGCTGCAATTGCAGTTGTTCTAGAGGCGATTACTTGGCCAATTGTTCTGAAGGCGAAGAAGAAAATTGCAGAGAAGTCGCACCTTGGTGCCAATGGAGTGAATGCCTATGGTGTGAGGCAAACAGTGTAGGCACAGAGGCTTGTTTTAGTCTGCATTGTATACATGGTGTGGCATCCCCTATTTGTACTTGCCTTTGGTTCCGATTAGGGACTAATATGTTTTGTGTAGAAGTTATTCTTTTTTACAGAACCCTTGAATTGATCATTTCTTAGTATACACTCCATGGTTTCATATGATTCAGTATCTATGTTCAATTTTGTTTCCTCCTTTTTTTCCTTTTTTCTTTTTTTGAAAATTGAGGATCTTCGTCCTCTTCCACTCAGTCCAATCTAAGGGAAAAAAAAGACAGAGAGAGAGAGAGAGAGAGAGACCATTCTTCCTCAATGCTCTTTTCTTGCATTGCCTTGAAAATTCTGTGAAAATGCCATATGAAAGTTTTCGAAAGGCCTTTCACACATTCCCGAATCCTAATTGATTCAAATCATTTTGAAATTTTTCAAAATGAAGTGGTGAGAAATAACAAGATGGATTGTGTAGAGAAAATAGATATGGTGGAAAGATATTACTCAAAGAGCCGACCCGAAATAGAAATGATAAGACTTTAGAAGATGATGAGGAGGAGGAGCCAAAACCAACACCACCATGATTACCGTCATCTTCGAAGATTAAGCAAGTAATTGAATTTCTCATTGGTGCAAATAGTGATTAGGGATCTCAATCCCAAACATGTTATTGATGAACTTGAGAATGGACTAAACTTTAATTTGCTAAACCATTTCTTTTTAGTCTGTGGTTTCTATTCAGTGAAATAGAATGTTAAGGTCTATGGTTGTCATCTCATTTGTCCTTTGTCTCCCAACTCTTGCGCTGGTCAAGGAAAGAGATGAATTTAAAATGGAAAAAAGTTAATGAAAAGAAAAAAAAAATACATGGGTTGAATTCAATAGCCACACTTGAGGTTGTTTATTTATGCGTAAAAGTGCTTTCACATAAATTTTTTTCAATCTAATCAAACAGATGGCTCAAGAAAAACTCATCTTAGGTTTGTTGACGATTTGCGAAAATAAAACCTTCCAAGAAGACTGTTTTAGGTGGCCTGAAAATTATATTAAACAAAAAAGAAAGCAGAATAGAAGGCAAAAGAAACAGATAATTAAAATAAGAGCCCAAGCTCTAAAATCTCATCATTTAGTAACTGAATCTACCTAGAAAAGTTGCTCAAATGAAGGCTAGGAGGCTAAAATTGCTAAGAAGTCAAGTGAGAATAAAGTCAAAATGTCTGAAACATGCTACTCTAGATGGTTTTCAATTTTGATTAAATTATCACTTGCCATGCTGGAAGTACGTTTGTCATTGTTGTTTGCCTGACACCACAGTTATGTACTTCATTATAACCAAAGCCTCAACCCCAAGGGTCCACCAACTTGTAAGGTCCCCGACCTTAATAGGGCATTTAATTTTCTAATATTGGTGATTAATCTAATTAATTATGATTCTAGCTAATTAGGCAGGTTTAGTGGCTAAGCGAGTTTCTTTTATCATTAGTAAGATGTTCCCGAAGTTTCGTTTGATTCCGAGAGCAATTAGTCTTGATAGGGGGTTAGGTTGTGATTAATAAGAAAATTGGGTATTTTTCCAAAGATTCCGTTTTCCCTGAATTTGGGTGCGTTGGAACGATCTCGTTGCGCTCATCACTTTTCGTTCTTGACTTGTCACGATTCGAAGCCCCGAAGTCCCTCAAATAATTGCATTTCTCTCATTTCACTCAGATTGGCATTTTAGACATTTCCTTCTCCACCTCTCATTTTAACCCCAACCCAGCCCTATCATTCGTTCTTCCTCCCTTCACTCAACAGTGTTGCAACCCTCTCTTCTTCTTCCTCCTTTACTCTCTCATCTTGCATGTGGAGGTTAGAGGCCCTTCCAAGGACATCCAACTACACCATTGTCTTCCTCTCTTCTTCTTCTTTCCTTAGACCTCAAGTTTGGTAAGTTTCCTTTCTCCTTCCCTTCCCATTTCATTTCTCATGGCTGTGAATGGATTGCATGTTGATGGATTTCCTTTCTTTCTTTTCCTTTGTGTTCCTCGAGTGTAGAAGAAAGGCGTGGGAGAGTTGTTTTGGCTAGAGTGTGTGTGGGAGCTTTCTTCCTCCTCAATCTTCTCAATTTCCATTATTTCATTCTCTTTGGTGAAGGCAAGTAGATTTGCTTTATATATTGGGCATGCATGTATTATCATTGTTTCTTGATAACTCATTGTTTAGATCTTCCCCAAATTCCAAGCTTGTCATGGTTAATTGGATTACACCTGCTAAAATTGGATTAATGGGTTGAATGGGTTTTATTATGGGTGGATGACTTGATGAATGGATGAAATGTGGTTTCAAGGAGAGCTTGGTGGCTCTTGTGCAGGTTATGGCCTTTGGAAATGTTTGGGAAGAGGTTGGAGAAGGAGCCACTCAAAATTATTGAATTTTTTGCTCAAAAAAATTCGTGGTTCTGCCTAGAATTCGGCTAGCCACAGGCAATTCGGTCACCATTCGGTTACTTTTCCAGTAACCATGTTTTTACAGGGTATTTTCGGCCACCTTCGGTTACATTTTCGGCTAGCCCAACATGCCAATTCGGCTAGCCGCATTGGGCAGATTTCGTGAATTTTGGCAAATTTCGAATGATCATAACTTTTGAACCGTTCGTCGGAATTTGGAGTTCTATATACCGTTGGAAAGCTCTTGAGACGTCGAATCCAATGGTATAATATCTTAATGATCAAAGATCGAAAAAGGAAGTGGCTATTGGATCACTGTACCAAGCCTTTATCTCTTTGGAAAGGGATTCTAAACCTAGTTTGGACCCTAGGTTGGAACCCATTGATCCTACCCTTGCATGACCAATTGGGGAAAATAAAAACGGAGCATGTTTGGCTTGATGTGCTTCATCGGTTGTTCGGGAATTTCTGTATATCAATGTAACTTGGCTGAATGCATGTGGAATTGAGTTAATTGGTGCCCAACAACTCCCGTACACTATGGGCCCACCAAAGTAGGACACCATTGACTCATCCTCCATACATACTCCATTGATGATACGTTCGATACACGGTGGACAACTCTTGACCTAGGATTGGCTTGTTCTTCACTCTTGACTCGCTAATCTTGTATACGTAGCTTGTCGTACCTTATACACTCTATCTTGTATACTTGCATAACTTGTAACTTAACTTGTAAAAATAGGATTTGACCGGACTTAGAGTGTATTCTTAGGTACTTTATCTTGTGTTGATTAACACGTGTGGATAGACTTGAAAGAGGACTACTCATGGAACTTGGAACTTGACTTGTATCTTGGCTTGACTTGGAGTAGCCCTCAACTTGTCACATTGTACTCGGGAACCTATCCACCTGTATTTGTCTTGGAACTTGTGTCGTATGCAAACCATCATCATCATCTTGATTCATGACCAACTGCAGACTGAGGATTATAAAGTGGACCGGATACCGGACACTAGGGTGGACAGTCGGCTTTTGACAGCGTCCATGGCGCGAATTGCTAAGAACAGGCTAGGACCGTGCTGCTATTCCTAGGACTAGGAGCTAGGATCCCCCTAGAGTCGGACTTTGGGTATTCGTAATCGGCTTGGACGTCACTTATACCCCCGTGAGATGGCTAAGACATCGACGAAGTCTCCTCTTGCTTGACATTGCATTTCATGGATGGTTATTCTTGTTTATCTTGTTAGGATTTATATTGTTACTTAGCTCTCGTACTATTCATACTTATGCATAGCTTGTACATTGCTATCTTATAAACATGTACTTATCTTTGTTCTCTTTTGAAATATGTTATGAATAATGTATATTCCTTATCTTCTTGCCAACATAATATTGATCCTTTATTCCATGGTGTGCAGAGGACACCTTCTACTATTACACCGACCCGGATGCCGAGGCAATCCCAGAGGATCCTCAACCGGAGGAGGAGGACGAGGTACGAGAGTGGGGTGCCAATGACGTAGCTTAGCGTAATCACTCCCAACACTAGTGCGCGTCACACGGGGATATCTTTTATTGTACCACCTCATTTCATCTTTTGGGTCTTAGATTTTGTGAACTTGTCTATTCTAGTACTGTATATCTTTTGTACCAAGACCTAAGTTTTTTGGGGATGGTCCTGATGTTTATAAATTTTATATGTCTTATCTTTTGAAACTTGAATATATATAATGGGATGAATAATGTACTTGGTTTTTGATATTTCTACAAGCTAATGTTGTGTTTACCAGACAAGTCCCGTTGATTAATTTGTTAATGAAGCTCAACTATACAATTCTCACAGCGGACTTCAATCCTTGGGCATTAAGGGAATTTTTTTTTAATTAGCCCTAAATTTCACACCACAGATCCAGTTTAATCTCTAATTGGGTTCGAGGACGTGACAGAGTAGTATCAGAGCAATGGATGATTTCTCAGGTAAAAATTGTAGAAACCATAAGACGTGTGAAGATTACCGTTAGCCCATGTTCGTAGTATATTCTATGTTCTTATATCCTTGTGTTGCTAGTTTTGGGTTGCCTAGGGCCTAACTCGCATTTTCTTGCAGTGACATGGTTGGCGAAGCATCAAGGTCAGGTTTCACACCTCCCATAACGGACATCCAATTCCATCAATTTCTCAATGCTTATCTGCAATCATAGACAGCGTAGACAGAATGAGATACGAAACAGAGAGAGAGGACCAAGTCGCCTTTCAAGCTCAGATGGTAGAGGTAATGCAAAAGGTGTCTGAGCTCCGGGCCAAAGAACGAGATCTCAATGACTTAGTTGAGAAGTTTATGAAGAGATTTCCTCCAGAATTTTATGGGGTAGAGGATCCTACAGAGGCGGATGAGTGGACAGTGCAAGTTGAGAAGATCTTCGAAGTGTTCTAGTGCACTGGTAAGCAACAAGTTCAGTTGGCAGCTCACTTGTTTCGTGGGATAGTAGAAGGATGGTGGAAGACCATCAAGAGTGCTTATCACAACGTTGAGGACGACAAGGCATGGGAGACTTTTGTCAAGCAGTTTCAGGACAAATTCATCCCTGAGCACTACACAAAGCAGAAGATAGCAGAGTTTGAGACATTTATACAGGATACTTTCACAGTTCAGGAGTATGAGATCCAGTTTACCCATTTGTCCAGATTTGCAGCGGCTTTGATCAAGCCGGAATCTGAGGAAGTTCAAAGGTTTATTAGGGGGCTAAGTCCCTATATTAATTTGCAAGTTCAGCAGAGCAAGGTGACAGAGTATGATGCAGTGGTCAAGAAGGCATATTCGGCGGAGGAGTCACTCAAGGATGTCATAGTGTTGGAGCAACAGAAGATTATGGCTATGTTGCCACGGCTCATTGGACAGTATATACCTACTCTTGCTCCTCTTCCTCCTCTCCAGCAGCCCAAGCGACTGAGAATGGAACCCAAGTTTAGACAGCCGCAGTAGAGATTAGAGTGCGCGCATTGTGGTGGAGGTCATTACTCCCAAGACTGTTGGAAGCAGTCCAGTGCATGCTATCATTATGGAGATCCTGGGCATAAGGTTCCTAATTGCCCGACGAAGACAGGATTTTACCCCCAGCACTTCCAGCTCCGGCGCTAAGGCCTCCTTATCCTACGCAGCCGTTGAGGCAGGCCCCTCCAGTACAGATTAGCCCACCACAGCAGCAACAGCAAGTTATTGTCCGACCTCCTAGGTCGCCACAGCCACGTGCTCCGACTCCTCAGTATAGAGCTCCGCAGTGACCCCCAGCATTGCAGCGACCTCCGGCATTGCAGCGACCACAGTATCGTGCACAGAGGCCACATCAGCAATATCAGCGCCCGAGGCAGCTGGGCAAGGCATATGCGATCACACATGAGCGGCAAAGGCGGTAGAGAACGTCATTGAAGGAACTATCTCAGTTTGTGGATTTGATACTACAGTTTTGTTTGATCCCGATTCCATGCATTATTTTGTTACACCCGCATTTGCATTGCATTTTGGGAAGGATAAAGAGATGTTACCATTTGCTCTAATGGTTGCTACACCGATAGGCCGATCAGTAGTGTGTGGTTTTGTTTATCCTAGGTGCACAGTTCAGATTGGAGGTACTCAGTTGACCACCAGTTTGATTGTGTTGGCGATGTCCGACTTTGATGTTATTCTTGGTATGGACTGGTAAGCAGCAAACCGTGCGGTGTTGGATTGTTTCAATGAGACCGTAAGGTTACAAGGTGTAGACCGTAGTGTTGAGTTTGTTGGTACGAAGAAGCCCACCTCCACTCGGTTGATTTATGCATTAAAGGTAGATCTCTTGATAAAGAGTGGATGTGAGGGTAACATCGCGTTTGTCGCGAAGGACAAGTAGTCTAAACCCATAGATGAGATTCTAATAGTATGTGAGTTCCCGGATGTTTTTCCGGAGGAGATTTCGAGTTTGCCACCAGTGCGTGAGTTAGACTTCACGATACAGCTACTACCAGGTGCAGCATCGATTTTGAAGGCTCCGTACAGAATGGCCCCTGCAGAGTTAAAAGAATTGAAGACTCAGTTAGGAGATCTGCTGGATAAGGGCTTCATCAGGCCAAGCGTACCACCATGGGGAGCTCCGGTTTTGTTTGTTAAGAAGAAAGACGGGACTATGAGGATGTGCATCGATTACCGACAATTGAACCAAGTGATAGTCAAGAACAAGTACCCGCTTCTAAGAATAGATGAGTTGTTTGATCAGTTATAGGGAGCCCAGTTCTTTTCGAAAATTGATCTACGTTCAAGATATCATCAGCTACGTGTCAAAGGGGAAGATATTTCTAAGACAGCGTTCCGGACTAGATATGGACACTTTCAGTTTTTAGTGATGCCTTTCGGTTTGACGAATGCACCGGCAGTGTTCATGAATTTAATGAACAAGATATTCACTCCTTACCTTGATCAGTTCGTAGTGGTATTCATTGATGATGTGTTGGTTTATTCCAAGTCCAAGGAGGAACATGAGCATCAATTGAGGACTTCATTGCAGCTTCTGAGAGACAGCCAGTTGTATGCCAAACTGAGTAAATGTGAGTTCTGGTTAGAACATGTGTCATTTCTAGGCCATGTGATCTCCAAGGAAGGATTGGCAGTGGATTCCAAGAACATGAAGCAATTGTCAATTGGAGTAGTCCACAAAATGCAATAGAGATTCACAGTTTCCTAGGACTTGCAGGCTATTACAGAAGATTCGTGAAAGGATTCTCTACTATTGCAACCTCTCTTACTAAGTTGACTAGGAAGAACATTCCTTTTGTTTGGACAGAGGAGTGTGAGAAAAGCTTCCAAGAATTGAAGACCAGATTGACTACAGCACCCATTCTTGCTTTGCCATCTGGCAGTGGAGAATTTGTTGTTTACACAGATGCATCAGGGATTGGCTTGGGTTGTATTGTTATGCAAAACGACAAGGTGATAGCGTATGGTTCGAGGCAATTGAAAGTACATAAGAAAAAGTACGCCGCCCATGATTTAAAGCTAGCAGCCGTTGTACTTGCACTCAAGATGTGGAGACATTACTTATACGGTAAGAAGTTCGAGGTGCACTCAAATCATAAGAGTTTACAGTATCTGTTTACACAGAGTAAGTTGAACAACAAACAACGAAGGTGGATGGAGTACATTAAAAATTATGATTTTTCCCATCAAGTACCACCCTGGAAGAGTCAACGTGGTATACCATCAGGTTGGGGGACCTAAATTTCTAGGTTGGTTCTCTTTTCAGTGAAAAATCTAGAAAATGTGCATACTCCATGTATAAAATGAGTGTATATTTTGTACCATGAAAAAACATGTACTTATTAATCGGTCGAGTACCTTCAGCAGTGTGTTTGTGCATGGTGAGGACTTCACTCTATGCAGATTTTCATTTCTATGCTAGAAACGAATCCTGCATTCTTACCCCTCACGTAGCAAAATCAAATTCCTCTCTATCAAAGAAACTTAATTTATGTTTTTTTTTTCCTTTTCCATTTGGAAAATGCGTCACACCAAACAATTGGAAAAGGGCATCGTGGAAAATTATAACAAACTTCATCTCTACCGCAGATTCCCCTTTTTACACAAATGCACCACAGCTCTGCCCAAATTACATGATGGTTTCAAAATTTTAGTGCTAAAACTGACTTCTTTTTCCAATTATTGATTTCAGTTATATGCACACAGAAAGGGCAGTGTAAGGATTGATGCACACACAGAATGAGGCAGTTGACCTCTAAAGGGTACAAATTCTAGGATTTTCTATTTTTATTTTTTTATATAGTTTTTGAAAATCACAGGAATATACCTATGACTGGAACACCAATGCTTGTAACTGATATGACTGATACATGTTAATTTTTTGAGAAACCAATACGTAATCTGATACCAATATTTTTTTAAGACTGGGTCTGATATTTACAACCATGTCCCACAAAAGGAAATTCTTATCTCACTTGAGACTAGCTATCTCAATCTAAATCAGAAAATCATTGTCCACACATCACCCAAACCAGCCTTTTGTCAGTTATCTAGGATCTAACTCACACGTCTGAATGTTCTATTTTTAGTTTTTATACTTCATGTAAAGGTCCTTTAGATGAGGAAGGTGGAGATAGTATAACTATGAACCCGAACCAAATGACCCCATTGCAAAACATGACTAGTCAAAAATGATAACTTTGCTCCTTGTCTCAAAGCAGGTCTCTCCCTTATTTGTTGCACTGCCACGAACATCTGCGATATTTTGAAAATTATCATCATCATCATTAAACCCTTATCCCAAAAATGTTGATCAGCTATATAAATTATGTTTCTCAATTGTGCTCTATCCTCAAATAACTTGCATTTCTTTTAATCTTTCCCAATACTATTTATCTGAAGAAGTAACCTCCCAATGATATTCCAAAAATATCACCTAAATTTGATTTCAAAAGAAACTGTATTCAAAATGGGAAAAATACAAAGATTTTCTTAACATTATTTAATATTTAAATAATATAATTACTTTGTACTACATTTTCCAATAATATCATGAGAAAAACCCCAAATTCGAGAACATCCTAACACTTCCTCAAAGGCGAAGGTCAATATTTTACGCACATAAAAGGTCCTTTCTCTTCTACACATGTGGTAGGAAAATAATGATAATGTGTAAATGACGCACATGTGATTTATTTACTTTTGCAAATGACTCACATGTGAAATACATTCCATTCTTTGTCATTTTCACATCTCTTCACCTAGTACATCCAACGGTTCACCATTTTTCAAGAGTTTCTCAAATCTATGATGAATAAAGTTTCTAGTAAGTTTTGGCCTTCAAAAGAGGATGAACGGTTTGGATTGTGAAAATAGGGCCCCTGGAAATCCAGAATGGTAGATTGTAGAGTCTGGACTTTTTTACATATATATCAAAATCAAAGATGAATCAACCGAAGAAATTTGACCCTCTTGCCTCTTGGCCTTCTAAAGAGGATGAATGGTTTGGATCTTGATTTAGGAGCCCATAGGAGTTAAAGAAAAAAAAATGAAAAAATCTGATTGCTCAAAAATGACACCTGGTTCCCGTAGCATGCGAACAGTAACAGTAACATGGATAAATGTTTACTATCATTTCACATGTGAAAATTTTGGGCTCAAAATAACCCAATTTTCACACCATCATTTACACATCACATGCCTAAATAATAGGGCAAAACATAACTTGCATAATGGTTATACATAAAACCTCATTTACATACGTAAATGGGTACAAACAAACGACCAAATGAGAAACTAAAGAGTCTTAACAAATCATAGGGATCATGTATTAGAAATATATCATTTTAATTACAAGGAGGGAAGAAACATATATACAAGCTTGACAAAATCAGTGGGGGAAAAGAACTAGAGGACCTTGATCATGTTAGGTGCATTAAAGATGAAAAAATAGAAGAGTCTGATATAAGGGGAGGATGAAAAGGATAAGAGGGATGATGTATTTTAAAGACTTTATAAATACATATGCAAGTGAAATAAACTATCATAAAAAAAATCAAGGAATTGACCTGATAAGATATAAACTACACGCCATATAGATAAATCAATGACTGGACAGAGTTAGGCGGGAGAGAGGAAAATAGACTACTAAAACTATATCATGATATCACTTGAGTGAAATTCACAGGTTCATGAGTTCTGATACGCAAGGATCAAGATAGTAATTGCGGCGGATTTAGCGACTAGTGGCCAAAACACTGCACAGCGGGCAATATGTAAATAAAAAATTATGAACCACATATGGTATTTAAATATATTGTAAATATGAATTTCAAGATAAGAGAAATCAAATATATTGTAAATAAAAAGTTCATATATATGGTATTCATGAACCACATATGGTTGATGAGAGAGGAGCGAGGGAGTGAATACTATATATGGTTGATGAGAGAGGAGGGAGGGAGTGAATACCTGCATGTGTGGTTGATGAGAGAGAAGGGAATGTATGAAGAGGTAGAATTATATAGGTGAGTGGGTTGCATGTTGGTTAGAAGTAGTGGGTTAGATGGAAGTTGTATGAGTGAGGAGGTGGGTGGGAGAGAACATGCTACCGGTCAAGATTTAATAAAAAAAAAAACCTTTGGTTTCAATACCTCTGGGATATCCACGTCAAAATAAAAATAAAAATAAAAATAAAAAAACTTTGCAATGACTTATTTAACTAAGTTATACTTGCACAACCTAAAGTTATATGATAGGCCTGGATAAACACATGGGCAGCATGCAACTTCATTTGAGTGAAAATTTCACCTTTACCATGTGATTGAGATTGTTGAGATTGGCACTTTAGGCCATATTGTAGAAACTTATTTGTGCCAGTCTTGCTTTTTGCTCAGACGTGTTTTGTAAAACCAGGTTCTTCAACTGCAATTCAATTGCAAGCTCAACAGTCTACTGAAGTGTATGTTGTTGCCTGTCGAGTTTGTCCGCTATAAGGTTAGAACCAAGTCTGTTCTATACTAGAGTACTCAGCAGGGCATCACAACCCAAATGCAGGACACAATTTCTATTTTAGAATTCAAGTAATGTACACTTATTTATGGCCTCTGCTAAATTAAACTGGGTTTCAGATCTAAGGACAGTCACGTGCCCATTTGTCCGAAATTAGTATCCGCGCGCCCATAACTGTAATGGAAGCTCTCTTCTGCAATTGGGGGAGATTTGATGGGATAATATGAACACCAACCAATGAAAAATGAAGCAGCAGCTTTGATGCTGACTCAATAATGAAATATTGCTCCATTAACAAGGTGAGAAGGATTGATCACACGATGATAAACAAGTGTGCAGGTTGGTAACCTCGCACAAATATGGGGTTTCAACAGATGAAACGTGATAGTCTGGTTTAAGAAAAACTCCCAAAATGGTAAAAAATAAAAGAAAATTTTCCTTTAACCTACCATTGTCCTTCAGGTATCTTTCATATGTCATTTATAAGCAATAATATAAATAGATAAAAACCTAGCTAATGATCGATTAAATCCTACCCATCAAGGAAAGAACTGAAAATCTTCTGAAGAAGACTTGTATTCCTACTGTACTTAATTAAACAAAAGATAACTTTGTCTGTTAGATAGCTGCTGAGATACTTAGCTGCACTCGACCTTTTTTTCTCTCTCTCCTTTTTTTTTTAAGAGGTCCAATGGTTTAAGACTCGGAAAAGTTCTGTTAGATGATAGGTCAAGGAAGAAAGTACCACTAAAAAAATGTCAATGAGGAAAGGGGTATTACCTGTTTTAATTGAGGCCGTGAGAGGAGTTTTAAAATCTACCATGTCAGACATAATTTTAGCATCAGCAGCAGCTCTGGTATCATGAACTTGGCAAGCAGCAGTGATTTGTGGTGTGTCACGACCCGAGCCCGAGATCGGGGCTAATTCGGATCGCGATAACTTCATACTTACTCCCGTGAATCCTAAATTAACCGAAGTTAAGACAAGACTCACAAGGGATCTAACATGCATACCTGTCAAATGTACATTTTTGCGGAAATACATATATACATTGACAACAAGTAACTTTACATTAAAAGTAAAGTTCACATATACAAAATTATTGTCTAACAAAGACCACCACTGCACATTCAAAATACAATGCAGGTGGTAACTAATTACATTTCAAAATTAATTATTACAGAAGTATCTATCAAAATAATTCGATTACATCACCCTCCAATCTATGCCCACTCCGCTAAACCTCCTGGAGGTATCGGATGGGCCTCCTCCGCAAGCGGCGCGGCCTCTGCAAGGCCGGGACGGGCAACTGGGCCGTAATGCCATCACATTTATATGCTTAACGTGTGCATTTGGTTCCCAAAATTTTCACCCACGATTTCAAAATCCACTGGACTCAATCTGAGTCCCCCGGTCCGATCGATTAACCAAATTTTTTACTCACAATTAATATTTGGCCAGTATCAGGTTCACTGGCGGTTAGTCGAAACTTGGCCGGCGGCTAGCCGAAATGCGGTCGGCAGCTAGCCGAAATGTGGCTGGCGGCTTGCCGAAATTTCAATTTCGGTTAACCGCCATTTCGCGGTTAGCTCACGGTCAGCTTTCCAGAAGCTGGCATTTTTTACAGAACTTTTGACTCAATTTCGGTTACCTCACGGTTACCTTGCAGCTAGCTGAAATTTGAATTTCGGCTAACCGAAAATTGGCTGTTAGCTTTCCAGAAGTTCGCCCATTTCACAGATTTTAACGGTTGGCTCCACGGTTAGCCTCCCGGCTAGCCAAAATTCACCTAGAGCTACATTTTCTAGCTTCAGAACTTCTGAAGCAAATTTCTGAAATTGAGTTCCTTGAACTCTAATCTCTTTAATAACCTAAAGAATCCAAGAAAACTCACTCATTTGAAGTAACCATCAATCATTTTCATTCTATAACAAAGAAAGGGTTTGAGAACCCATCTCTCACAATCTAAGCAAATTTATAAACTAGCATTTGAATCATAGATATGTATTTATACTTACCTTTTTTAAGTCTTTTGGCTAGCAATCCTTACTTAGCTTGAACTTGAGATGAGAAACCCCCAAACTCCAAGCCTTGTAGCTCCAAGAAGGAATTCTTGAGTTCTTTCCTGAGTTTTGACACTCCAAGGAAGGAAACAAGATGAGGAAGAAGATGAAGAAGGAAGAAGCTCCACTCCAATCACTTGTCAAGCCTCCAGTCCTCACTCTAGATGAAGAGAAATGGAAGGAGAAAGAAAGAAGAAAGAAGAGAAGAAGAAGTAGCCTAGGGTTTGCTAGAGGGAGAAACGAATGAATGAATTCCAAGGGGCTCATCTCACTTACATAAGTTCTCGTTTTGCACTTAAACCCTCTACTCTTCTCTTATTCTCAATTCAAGTCAAATGAAGGGTCAATTGACCGGATTCTCGTCAAACGACTTCGAGCTTATTATAAAAGTTGACGTACTCGTCGAGATACGCGTGTTCGTATCATGAGTTTCCGTATCCGACAAAATACGTATAAACCCGTATTTATGAAAAAGGTCATGTTCTCTTAATTTGGGTCTAAATCTCATTCAATTCATATAATTTCTTCGTTATCACTTCATTAAGTCCACTTGGGACTAATCTTATTGAGTTTAGTCATTGACCATCATTAGTCTAGTTACGCATGATTAATTAGCATTAATTCTAATTAATTAGAGTTAATCTTGATTAACTCGGGACGGGGCCTTACAACTCTCCCAACTTTTATAACCATTCGGTCCTCCGCATGCAATTCAAATCAATGCAAGTCAATTAAACAATTCAATTCAAAATTACCTGAACGAATAGTTCGGGATACTTCTAAGCCATCTGCTCTTCAAGCTCCCACGTAGCTTCATTAGGTTCATGATGATCCCAAAGGACCTTCACCCATTTAATCGTCCTCGTACGCAAGACTACCTCCTTGGTATCAATAATCCGAATCGGCTTCTCAACATATGTGGTGTTTGGTAACACTTCGATCTCTTCGTGATGGATGACATGTGAAGGATCAGCCACATACTTTCGAAGCATTGAAACATGAAACATATTGTGGATACCGGAGAGTTCAGGTGGAAGGTCTAGGAGATAAGCCACATTTCCAATTCGGCTCGTGACCTTGAAAGGTCCAATGAATCTCAGGGAAGGCTTCCCTTTCTGCCCGAATCGAATAGTGCCCTTCATTGGGGAAGTCTTTAAAAAGACTAAGTCTGATGGACCCGAAAAAAGGGGGGATCTTCCGTCCTCTCCCTCCGCACCCCGGGGGCTGACCTGGGTCTCGGCGGAGGAGGGAAGATCTCGGGCATCAACATTTTTTGTACGGGTATACCAGATTTACTTTCTACTTGGAATTTGGAATGGTGATAATCCGGAGATTCACCTTCACAAGTGGAAAGGAAATCAATCCTTTTTTCTAACTTTTAAAATTGCATTAATATTTGGAAAAGAGACAAGTTTGTTTTTTTAGAATGCCGTAGGAGGCGTTTTTGTTTGTTTGCCGTGAAAGGCGATTTTGCCGTGAAAGGCGATTTTACAAAACTCATAAAATGTGAAAGACAAGAATTGTGATTTCTTTTTGTCTCTTTAAGAAATACAAACTACAATAGAAAAGTAAGAAAAGGGATCTAACTTCTCACCAGATTGTGGGGACACGTTGAGATAGACGGTCGCAAGCAATGTATGGGCTTCGCCATCGTCCTTCAAATGAGAACACGTGATGCTTTGATTCTTTGGCTTGGCTCCTAACCTCAGTTTTTTAAAGGACAAGGACCAAGAGAAGGTCCTATATCCAATGAAAAACCGAGTAAACGGGCTGAAAAGCCGCGTTTAGGCCATGTTGGAGAAGGAGGTGACCTTGGGGGGGTGGCCCCCCAAGGGACGTTGATCACCTTGTGGTGTTTCCAGGAGCAAAGTAGCAGGACTTCGTCTCTCTCTTGGATTTTCTGGATTTTCAGAGCTTGCACTTGGGATCTATTTTCATCATGCTTTCTTCTTGGAATGGACCTCCTTTTATAGGGTTTTGGTAGCCATGAGGTGTTTATTGGCATTGATGGCCATGATAAAAGAATTGATGAGGAGTTACAAGTTGAATTTGTAACTCCTTTTTTAAGGCTTGTGATTGGCCGATGAAGGTAGTGGGCATTTAATCACCTTTATGCTTCATGATGATGGAAGTTTCATGGGTTTAATGCCATGATTACTTGGATTTGTAACTCTCAGATGCTTGAATCTTATTGGGCCGTCCAAAATAATGAGTTAATGACCGCAATAAGTTGTCATAAACGGATCAATTAACGTCATTAAGTGGTCGCCAAGGTATGTGAAGAGTCGCGGGCCGCGCTGCGCCTTTTGAGATTCTTCTTGCGATCATCACGGGTGGATCCACGCATTATTTGATGTCGGATTGCGATGCAATTTCAAACATTGATTGATGTTGGCGGGCCGGTGACATCTGTCTTGTCGATTTCACGATCGGTCGGACAGAAAGTGTACTTTCTTGGTCAGCCGGTTGGCGATTTTGAGGCGATCGGTGATGATTTCATGCTTTTGACGGCGGATCCGAGATGTCGACGAAGATCAGTGGTTTTCAAGCATCAAACATTGCATTTTCCGAAAATCACAGAGGCCGGAACACCCGAAACGCGAAAACCATCGAAAAACGGACACTTTGGTGCAAAATCCGGGCGACCCGGATTTGCAGGGTCGCCGGCGAACCTGAGCCAGGGTCGCCCGGCGACCTTGGGCCAGGGTCGCCCGGGACCTTGGGCCAGGGTCGCCGGCGACCTTGGGCCAAGGTCGCCGGCGACCATAGGGCTTTGGCCCGTTTGGTCGCCGAGCGTCGTTTTCGGCCGTTTTTCTGTCTTTTTCGTTCATTTTTTCTTCTCTATTTTTCTTGACATCTCTCCTCAATTATTGACTATATTTTCTTGGAGAAAACTTGATGAGAACCCGTTTGGTAACTCTCCTCAATCGGAGTACAAAGTTTCCCATTTTTCGGGAAAGCCAAAGACTTTCTAGCCGATTTTCCGTCAAGCGTCGAAACTAGGTCAAACGATGTCGGAATGACCTGAAAATTGAGGTAAAGCTTCTTGAGCAGTGGATAGGACCAACCATGGGCTTTTATTTGAGTTTTGAAGCCGTTTCGAGTCCCATCGATGCTTCACTTGATTTTGCTGCGGGGAAAATGCCGAGCTTTGATATGTGGTCAAACGATGTCCGATTGACCTGAAATTTGACGGGGAGCCTATTGGAGTCATTTTGAGACGTTCCATGGGCTCCGTTTTGGATGTCATGGTCCCGGGTTGCTCCGCCGCCGGTAGGCTTGATTTTCTCTCGGAGCATCGAAACCTGGTCAAACGTTGTCGGAATGACCTGAAATTCGACGTGCAGCCTTTTGGATCATGTTGAAGTCATTCATGTATTTTATTTGGTGAGCGATGGCTTCGGTGGTTCCCGCCGCCGGGAGGCTTGATTTTGTTGTTCGAGCATTGATGGAGGGTCAAACGTTGTCGGTTTGACTTGAAATTTGGTATGGAGCCCTTTGGAGACGTTCTGGAGTCATCCGTAGGCTCTGATCAAAGTTTTGGTGTCTTTGATGATGTCGCCGCCGGGAGCGCTTGTTTAGCTGTCGGAGTTGTGAAGTTAGGCCAAACGCTGTCGGAATGACCCGAAACCTCAGGTGTACCCCTCTTTTAGCTGTCTTGAAGGATCTCTTAGTTTCTGTCTGATTCTGAAAAGATCTGATGCTTGAAGTAGCCTTGACTGTTTTGTAGCAGATTGCAGCTTCACAAGGCTTCTTGATGTGGAGGAGACATAGTGACTTTTTTGGTGTCAACAGATGCCCCCTCGAGGTACAGCGACGAGTAGCTTTTGGAGTCGATGTGCCGCGAAGAGCTTTGAAGAGAGATTCCAACTTGACCAAGAGGCTTGAGCATTTTTTTTTTTTTTAATAGCCTTCTGAGTTTCCGGGGGAATTTTATGGATCACGTACCATCTCAAGGTAAAGTTTTAAAAATGACATGGGTGTTTGGATTTTGGGTTTTGGATTTTCGTTTTTGACCTTGTGACCTAACAAGTTGTATGTGGCAGGTTAGGGGGTCGAGGTTTGATGTTGATTTTGACCTTATGACCCAACAAGCTGTATGTGGCAGGTTGGGGGGTCAGATTAGGTTTGCTGGTTTTGGATTTTGATTTTGGTTTTGGTCTTGTGACCTAACAAGCTGTATGTGGCGAGCTAGGGGAATGCAATTTGGTTTTGTGAAATGTCAATTTCAAGATTTTGGCTCAATTTGGTTCATGATGTTGGATGGTTTGGTTTTTGGAAACTCATGAGACTTTCTTTTCTCTTTTTTTTGAATGGTTCCATAAACTCAAAAGAGGCATGGGACCCTTTTTTTGCTCTTTTCTTTTTTTTTTTTTGCTCTTGGTAAGAGGAATATTTTGACTAAAAGCCACTTTTAGTGCCTAGATGGTCAAACCTGGCTCATATGGGCTAACCCATGGGACCTTCGGCTTTGGAGATGGCCTAGATCTCATATGGTGTCATATTTGTAAAGAATATCTAAAAATATCTCTTTTGTGTAGAGAATATCTAAAAATATCTTTACTTGGAGAGAATTTCTCAAGTTTTCTTTTTGTGGAAAGATTCTCTCAAAATATCTTTCTTTTTGGGAAAGTAGCTAAATTTTAGCACTTACCTCCTTTCTTTTCTCCTTGTTTCCTCTTTTGGCTTGCTCTCTTCTATAAAAGCAAGAAGGTTGATGCTTTTGCTTCATTGCTTTCTTTTTGTAAGAAATCTTTCAAGAGTGCTCTCCAAGATAAGAAGTGCTTTCTCTTCTTCAAGGATCTCCAAGCTCTTCTTCTTCTTCTCCATCAATGGCTTCAAGTAAGTTTTCCTCCTCGCCAAAAATCTCCATTGTAGAAGTAGCTTCTTCATTTTTTTTCTTTTCTTCTTCTTTTTCTTTTCTTTTCTTTCTCTTCTTTTATTTTCTCTTTTTCTTCTTTTCTTTCCTCCACTTTTTTTTTCATGCACGTTTTCCCCTTTTTTTTTTCGTGCTTCTCTTTTTTTCTTTTTTTTCTTTCTTTCTTTTTTTCTTCTCTTTTTTTTTTCTTTTTTCACAGTTTTCTCTCTTTCTTTTTTTTTCGTGAACTCTTTTTTTTTTCTGTTTTTTTTTTCACGCTGATTTCTTTTTTTTTTCTTTTTTTTTCAACGTTTTTCTCTTCTTTCTTTTTTTTTTTTCTGTTTTTTTTTCTCTGCTGGCTGTACGGACCTGCCGTACTGCCACGTGGCAGTGGGCCACGGCCTGTGGGCCAATTTTTTTTTTTTTTTGCTGAGATTTTTTTCTCTCTCTTTCGTTTTCTTTTTCTTTGTTTGCTCACTATGATAATGAGGCTATGCAATTTCAATATGTATGTATTTTTTTTGTTTGATGCATCAAGATAGAAGGCTAGAGTCTCTAGGTCAAGCCAACATGATTTTTGACTTGGACAAATTTTGATTGGTTTTGACCAAATTGAGTTGGATTTGGTCAAACTTTGATCAAGGTTTTCCTAGCATCTAATGCATGATGATATTATTTGATGCATGATTTTTGTAAATGGATTTGGAAGTATGATGATGCATACCTGAAAATCTTTTGCAAGTATCGGGATTTTGAGCTCGCAGCGATGTTGAGCTCTTTCTCAGTCTTGCTGGATTTTGAGGAAGTTTGCAATTTTTGGATTCTGAAGCTCGCAGCAATGTTGAGCTCTTTTCCAGATTTTGCGGAAGTTTGATGAGATTGGCTCGTTCTCGCAGCGATGTTCAGTTCAAGCCTTCTTTGAGAATTCTCCACTGACAATGAGCTCGCAGCGATGTTGAGCTCATCTTCAGGCTTCCTGTCTTTTTCGGAGTATTTTCCTTTTCTTTGGAATTGCCCCGGAACCATGTCAAAATTTTGCTAGAATTTTTTTGTAGCAGAATTCTGTCATTTCGATGTTGATTGATCTTTTCTCTTCCATCTTTTGCAGGTAGTTCTTCTAGAACGAACAAGGGTAAAGGTCCTGTTACTGACGCACCTCGTCGGTCTACTAAATCTTCCAATGCTGCCGTTCAGCAGGCTTGGGAGAAGGTCCAGTTTGTGGAGAAAAACTTGGAAGAATGCGATTCCCTCAATCGTGATGAGATGAGACAGCGATTGATCGCTCTCAAGGATGAGGAGTTCTATAAGATCATGGTAAGCAGCCGTCCCTGGGTTACGGACGATCAGAGCGTTGTGCTCAAGCCTACCTTCTTCTTCGTTGATGCAGCCCCCGACGACTTGACATACCAAAGGAGATGTTTTCAATTCTCTTACACGGCAGATGGTGAGGAGAGAACTATTTCTACCCGGTCGTCCTTTGATCTGACCATCTCGATCCTGAGCCTTTCTCCCACATGCCCTAAGAGGGAAGATCCTCCGAGCTGGGTGAAGAGGACCAGTGTGATCAAGACCGGGATTTTTGTTGGTGGACCTTCCGATTTTGCAGAGAAGTCACCTGTCCGTATGGACGTGTTGATACCAGCCAGTGGCTACCAAGGTTCTGATCATCCATTGGTTGATTTGAGACCGGTGGGCCTTGGCATTTTTCGGGGAGACGACAGCAATTGAGTGAAGCCTTTTCAACTTCGTGGTCGTTTCAGTGCTAACTCGAGCTGGGAGTCATGGACTGATCACACCCTGAGGATCGGTGAGGCCGTTCTTCGGGAGGCCGAGATTTTCGATGCGGTTCGCGCTTTTCGGCAAACCGTCGTTTTCTCCGATGAGGTTTTCATGGCCATGCTGGAGTCATTCCTTCCACAAACCAACACCTTCATTGTGACGAATGGTGAGATTGGTTTTTCTTTGAAGGAGCTGAGCGCCATCACTGGATTGTCTATCCTCGGCAAACTCTATGAGAAATTTATGCCTATTGACAGCGTCCTTGAGGAGCAGTCTGAGGAGTTTAGGCTTGTGTACTTTCAGCTTGTCGCCTTCTACGATTTTTGAAGGAGAAGGAGGGCTTGAAAGTTAGATGTAGCAATTGGAGAAGTTGCAGCTCCAACTTTTTTGACAGCGGGGATTCTTCTGATGGCATGGCGTAGGATGTTAGGGCTAAAGCATCAAGTTTGAAGAAGATCGCTGCTATGCGAGAAGATTTGAAGAAGTTCTTCCCAAGCACGGATGCCATTTCTTCTGACATTGCGTTGCGGAGAGATCTCGCTGTTTACCTCACTTACTGGCTGGGTGAGGCTATTTTTGCTGGAGGAGATGGGACGCACATCAGGCCGCACTGTATTTTTCCAGCTTGTCAGATGACGTTTGGAGAGCGGCTGGCTTTGGTACCTACTCTTTACTCCTATTTGTGTACCGAACTGCAGGTTGCTGCTTTCCTGGTTCGGCTTGGGCTTCCCATGAACAGGGTGTTTTCTGCCCACATCTTCTATTCGTGGTATGTATACCACTGTCCTAGTTTCCATCGTTTGGGAGTTGCACAGGACGAAGATCCCTTTATGATTCGTTTGGCTAGAGGGACAGCCGTTCACGAATCACTTTTATCTGCCCGTTTAAGGATCCGACGATTTAGGGATGTCGAGATTGGGCAGTCTTCAGTGAAGCTTTTTTCGGGCTTGCGGAAGAAGGCTTTTGACTTTGGTGTCTCCCATGATTCGACCAGGGCAGGGTCGGGAAGACATTATGCTTTGACGGACGCGGAGAAGAGGTGGCTCTTCAACATACGGGTTGGTACGATGGTGTACCGCAGACATCTTTTCGTCGATATCCAACCGTATGTCCCTTCGCGTTTTGCATTACAGCTTGGCTTCTCCCAAGGCGTTGTTGGAGCGCCTTCGAGCATGGTGAAGCGTTTTGGAGGCTTGCAGGATGGGAGAAATGCACGGGCTTTTTATAGTGCCGAGGAGACTACTGCCATGATTTCCTATCCTGAGCTGCCCACCTTCCGGACTGCTGGCTTCACGAAGTGGTTCGTGGAGAGCTTTTCAGTGCACCGGGGGCTTTCCAAGAAAGAGCTCGATATTAAGCAATCTCCTGGGAAAGGTCTTGGCAAATCGGATGGTGTCCGTCGGGAGGAAGTTTTCGCCTTCCTTTTTGGAGAGAAGCACAAGATAGGCTTTCTCAACGGGCAGGACATCATTAGATCAGGAGCTACACAAGGGATTCCCGGTGAGGTCTTGAGACAGCTGGAGGAGGAGGAGGCCGAGATCGATGTTATGATACAGGCAGAGCATACGAAGGTTTCCATGGAGTCCACTGAGAAAAGTAGACCATCCAGTGAGGACTCTTGTGAGAGGCCTGCTGTTGATAGTGGGGCAGGATCGTCGAGCAGATTGACCCGCCTAGGCAAGAGGAGGAGAGGACAACGCCGTAACATAAGACGGCACGATAGTCCTTCTGATCTTGAAGTTCCTCTCACCATTGTTGAGGAGGTGTCTGTGGATGCTGACGAGCCTCCGGAGAAGAGAAGCAGAGAAGAGGAGATAGCTGGTATGATCCTCTTTCTTTCCTTTGTTTCTTCCTTTCTCTTGCGAGAGATTTTTGTTTTGATACGCTGCTTTCTTCTTTCTTCTTTTTTTTTAGCAGAGGACGATGACCTGGTGATGCCTGAGGTTCCTGCCGATGAGGCGATGACGGATCCAGTCGTGGCATCTGAGGAAGAGCCCAGGGACTCTGGAGTGGTTCCAGAACCTTCACCCGGTATGATTTTCTTTGGCTTTTGCTCTTTTTTTTCTTCTTTTACTGTCATTTGCTAACATGTAGCTGACTTGCCAGAGGATTCTGACGATTTCGAGCCATCTATGGACGCAACTTTTGACGATGCTTCGGATGAGCTCAAAGAGGCAGAGAGTACTCCGCCGGTCGTCGAAGCAGGTATATTTGCAATAATAATCTTGATATATTTTTGACAAGATTATATTCATACCTTTTTGTCTTTTCTTTTTTTGTTCTTTGACAGATTGTGAAGCAGCAGGAGAGATTCGTCCGTCTTCCTCAGAGCCAGAACAGGGGACACCTGCTGCTGATCCAGAGGTAGGGGTTTTTCCTTCTTTCAATGAGTCAGCTTCTTCCGTTGGAAAGAGTTTATTGATTACTCTTCCAATGGAGCATGACGTGGGCAGTCGGGCACCAGAGCATGGCGAATCCTCATCTGCACCGCACCTTCAGTATGCAAGGAAGGTGTTGAAGACTGTCTTGAGCTCATGGGTTGAGACTCTTTCTTCAGGTCATTTGGAAGCTGGTTTTGGCATGATCAAGCATGTGCAGGACATCCTCGCTGATAGCAAAGAAGTCGGTCTGGACATCGCCAGCGCCAAGGATTTTGTTGAGGAGATCATCACCTTGGGGAACAAATGGACTGAGACCAAGAGTTTCCCAAATGGTGACTTCTTTGATGAGATGTTCATAAAACCTTCCAGCAAAGTCAAAGCTGAGCTGACTGAGGTCACGAAGACTCGGAGGCAGATCGTTCGGGAGAAGAACGTTACCGAGTTATCCATCATGGGGCTGAAGCAAGACTTGGACCGCCTTGATAAGGAGGTCGTCGAGGCTAGGCAACGTCTTGATCTTTTAGAGGAAGAGGCTGCTGCCAAATGGACCGCCATTGTGGAGGCTCGTGACAAGGAGGGGACTCTCATTCGCCAGGTTGAGGAAGCTGAAGGTAATGTCCGGAGGAAGACTCAGGAGCATGACCAGTGGCAGGTCCTCTGGGAAGAGCTTCCTCGTGCTGCAGATGGGTCACGGCATTCGGCCGCGTTTTATGGGGACATTTTGAAGAAACATGGCCCAAAAACTTTGGAAGTTAAGGCCATGGGTCTGCTTGAGGAGTTGAACCTTTGGTTGAAGACCATGTCGGATTGAGCTCCTGAGTTATAACACACTCTTTTTCCTTCTTCTCTTTTTTTTGGTACCTCCATGTATAAACAGTCTTGGTACTATATTTTTGTATCCCATTACTTTCACTTAAATCATTTTTTTGATGGAAACAATTTTGAGCAAAAGTTGATGGGAATGTTTGTTTAAGAATTTGATCAAAAGGTTTTCATTTTGTGAAAATATTTTGTCAAAGGGTTGTTTTGGGCATAAAAGCCAATTTTGTGGCGAAAAGCCTGGTTTTTTTATGGTTTGAAAACCGAAATTTTGGATGGCATTAAAGCCTAATTTTGTGGCGTAAGAGCCAAAATTTGTTTTGCGGCATGGGAGCCGAAATTTTTGGATGGCGTGAAAGCCGAATTTTTGGAATGGCATAGAAGCCGAATTTTGGAATGGCATAGAAGCCGAATTTTGGCATTTATAGCCAGATTTTGGCGTTTATAGCCGATTTTTGGCGTTTATAGCCGAAAAATTTTTTGTTTTGGCATTTATAGCCGACTTTTGGCATTTATAGCCAGATTTTGGCGTTTATAGCCGATTTTTGTTTTGTTTTGTTTTGACATAAGAGCTGGATTTTTGAAAACCAATTTTTTGTTTTGTTGGCATGAAAGCCGACTTTGGCGTTTATAGCCGAAAAAAATTTTTGTTTTGGCATTTATAGCCGACTTTTGGCATTTATAGCAAGATTTTGGCGTTTATAGCCAGATTTTGGCGTTTATAGCCGAATTTTGGTTTTCAAAATGCAGGTATCGACTAAATGTCGCCTCCTCGCTGAATGGTCTTGCAAGTATCGATGGAATGTCGCTCCTTGCTCATTCGGTTTTGCGAGTATTGATGGAATTCACTTCCTCGCGGGCTGGGTTTTGCGAGTATCGATGGAATGTCGCTTCCTCGCGAATTAGGGTGCAAATATCGAGTAAGCGTCGCTTCCCTGTTTTTCCCAAAACTTTTGGTTTTGCGAGTACTGACTTGATGTCGTTTCCCCGCGATTTTGAAATTTGAGGTTTTCTCGAACCATTTGAAATTTGGGTTGTGGATAACAACTGGTATGTTGCATCTCCGCGATTTTTGAAATTTGGGTTGTGGATATCAACTGGTTTGTTTTTCTCCACGATTTTTGAAATTTGGGTTGTGGATATCAACTGGTTTGTTGCTTCTCCACGATTTTTTGAAATTTGCAAGTATCGAATGGGGTTCGCTTCCTTGCGATTTTTGGGTTTTGGAAGTATCGAATGGGGTTCGCATCCTTCCGGTTTTTTTTGGGTTTTGCGAGTATCTACTGAATGTCGCTTCCCCGCGGTTTCTAAAAACCAAAATTTTTGTTTAAAGACACGAAGGTCATAAATTTTGACTTAAAACCATTTTAGTTGTAAAAGCCGAGGCGGTCTAGGGTGAAAATTCCTCGGTCCTGGTTTTTGTTTCAAACCATGAATTTTGGGTTCAAGGATCGAAAATTTTGGTCAAGTATGGGAAGAGGCTCCTAAACTTGGATTTTGGATTTGATTTTTCTTTTGAACAATGAAACGATGAAAGTAAACATTGTTTTGAGAGATTGTTTTTTTTTTTTTGGAAACTTCAACATAAAGATGAAAATTTCAAAAGGGGTGGGTTTGGCGAGCAAGTACCTTGGAAATACGCTTTAGCCGTGTAGATATTGCTCTGACCCGTTTGAGGAAGTCTTCAAGGGTAGTACCACTTCAAGAACTTGCCATTGATGGGCAGCATACATCTGTCTCCTTCCATATTTAGAAGAGCGTATGCACCGTTGGAGAAGACTTTGTCGATGACAAAGGGTCCCACCCATTTTGGTTCGAATTTGCTTTTGAATTTGTGGGCAAAGACTATGGGTCTTTTTACTGCAAGAACCAAGTCACCATTTTTGTAGGCGCGTTGCCTGACCTTTTTGTCGAAAGATCTTGTCATGCGTGCTTGGTACAACTCAATGCTTTGTAGAGCTTCAAGTCGTCTTTCATCGAGATTATCTAGCTCTTGGAGTCTCAATTTGACATTGCTTTCTTGCGTCATGTCATTTTGCAAAGATACCCTTAAGGAAGGAATTTGTACTTCCAAATGGACAACAGCTTCGCATCCATAGACCAAAGAGAATGGTGTGCTATGGGTTGGTCCTCGAACGGTGGTTCGATAGGCCCACAAGGCTTCTGGTAGTTTGTCACCCCAGTCTCTTTAGTGACTAGAGACCATTTTCTTGAGAATTTCGCAGAGTGTCTTGTTGAAGGCTTCTGCTAGTCCATTCGCTGCTGGATTATATGGAGTCGAAGGACAACTTTGGATTTTGTACTTGTCGCAGAACCTGTAGAATCTGTGATCCCGGAATTATGGTCCGTTATCATGGACGAATCTTTTAGGTATACCGAAGCGACAAATAATGTTGGTGCCCAAGAACTGAAGGACTGATGAGGTCTTCATTTCGCTGAGCGCAAATGCTTCTGACCACTTGGAGAAATAATCCGTAGCGGCGAAGATGAAGCAATGACCTTTGCTTGATGGGGGAGAAATAGGACCTATGATATCCATACCCCAGGCTTCGAAAGGCCATGATATTGCTGTTGGATGTAGCCATTCGGGAGGCATGTGGACATAATCTCCGTGAATCTAGCATTTTTGGCAGCACTTGGCAAATTGCATTGCATCAGCTACCATGGTAGGCCAATAATAACCTAGCCTTTTTATCTGGTTGTAGAGCTTAGGGCCAGCCTGATGGGCTCCACAAAGACCAGCATGAACTTCTTTGAGAGTTTCCTCAGCCTCTTGTTGTGACAAGCAGCGTGGGAGTACACCGTTGAAAGATTTTCTGTAAAGTGCTTTTGCAAGTATATCCAAATGAAAGTTTGGGGCTCGTCTTTGGATGCTTACCCGCTCTTTTGGATCTTCAGGTAGTATTCCGAACATGATATAATCAATGAACGGATCTCTCCAGTCGCCAATCGGAGGTTTGAGGATGGACATCCGACTTCCAACCACTTGGTGGCATTCAGCAACTGCTTGGTGTGTGTTGAGAGGAGGGAGAATCCTTCTTTGACATACTGTGACTTGCATGTTTTCCCCTTCTTAGATTGCCATGGATGCGGCGAGTCCAGCCAAGGCATCTGCACGGATGTTTTCACCTCTGAGGATGTGGGTGATATGGCAGATGTTGAATTTTTGTCGAAGCGACTGCGCCTTGTTGTAATAAGGCAGCAAATCAGGCTTCCTGACTTCATATTTCTGATTCATCTGGTTGACGATCAGTTGAGAGTCTCCAAAAGCTTCCAGCATAGTGATGCCAGATTCAAGGGCGAGTTCCAATCCTATAATCAGGGCTTGGTACTCAGCTGCATTGTTTGAACATGGTTCCAGTAGCGAGAAGGCGTGTGGAATCATGTGTTTGTCGGGGCTGACAAAGAGGATGCCGATTCCCGATATTTGCTTTCCTTTTTCATTTGTCCTGGTTGCACCATCAAAGTACATGTCCCAGGAAGCATTTGATAAGGAAGTTTCCACATTGTAGACAAATTCGTCTGGGAGATCATCCCTAAGTAGAGAATCTTTAGGCAATGGATGCTCTGCGAGGAAGTCTGCTAGACTTGGCCTTTGATTGCTTTTTGTGGCACATACCTAATATCAAACTGTGATAAAAGGATGGACCATTTTGCCAGTCGGGCATTGAGAGAACCTGCTTTTGTGACAAGGACCTTTAGGAGGTTGATCCTCGAAATCAGGTAGACCGTGTTCGACAGCAGATAGTGACGCAGCTTTTGTACGACGAACATTACTACAAGGCATTCCTTTTCGACTGGGGAGTAGCGATGCTCTGTACCTACCATCATGCGGCTAAGGTAATATAGAGCAGCTTCTTTTCCGTCGTCGTTTTCTTGTGCGAGCAGAGCACCCAAAGAGTGGTCGAGAGCTCTTGTGTACAAGATTAATGGTTTTCCAGTTGTGGGGGCAGCCAGCACTGGAGGGTTGGTGAGGTATGCTTTGATGTCTTGAAATGCATTTTCATATTCAGCATCCCAGACAAAGTCCACGCCTTTCTTCATTAAGCGAGCAAATGGACGGCATTTCCCTGATAGATTGGAGATGAACCGTCGAATGTAGGCCAGCCTTCCTTGAAGCCCTTTTAATTCTCTTAGGGTTCTTGGAGATGGCATTTCCAGGATAGCCTTAACTTTGGTGGGGTCAAGTTCTATTCCAGCTTTCCGTACTACGAATCCGAGAAACTTACCCGATGAGACACCGAAGAAGCACTTTAGTGGATTCATCCGCAATTTGTGTTTGCGAAGTCGGAGGAAGACTTATCGAAGATCATCGAGATGGTCTTCTTTTCATCTGCTTTTTATGGCGAGGTCGTCAACATAGCATTCGACCGTCTTGTGCTGCATATCTTGGAATATTTTCATCATAGCCCTCTGATATGTTGCACCTGCATTTTTCAGACCAAACGGCATAACAGTGTAGCAATACACGCCGAATGGTGTCCGAAATGATGTATGCCTTTCATCTTCAAGATGCATCTTTATCTAATTGTAGCCAGAGAATCCATCCATGAATGTCATTCGCTCGAACCCATAGGTGTTGTCAATCATCACCTCTGGTATGGGGAGCGGGAATTCATCTTTAGGACATGCACTATTCAGGTCTCTGTAGTCGATACAGACCCTTATTTGCCCATTTTTCTTTGTCACAGGGACGATGTTGGCCAACCATTCAGGACGCTATTCCTCACGGATGAAGCCAACGTTTTTGAGTTTCTGAACTTCTTGTTCAATTTTGTCCATCACGTCGGGACGGAATCTCCTTTGGCCTTGTTTGATAGGCTTGATTTCTTTTTCCAAGTTGAGCTTGTGGACTGCTACTTCAGGATCCAAGCCAAGCATTTCGGCATAAGACCATGTAAAGCAATAAACGAACTCACGAAGAAAAGAGATATACTCGGGTAACTCATCATCCTTTATATTCTTGCTTATGAATACAGGACGTGGGTTATCAGGTGTTCCCAAGTCTATCTTTTGAACAGGGTATTCTGTCGGAAGATTTGAAGGTGGTTGTTGACACCAAAAAAGTCAATATGTCTCATCAACATCGAGAAGCCTCCTGAAGCTGCATCCTGCTAAAAATAGGCAAGGCTACTTCAAGCATCAGATTTTGTCAGAATCAGACAGAAACTGAGAGGTCCTTCAAGACAGCTAAGAGAGGGGTACACCTGAGGTTTCATGTCATTCCGACATCGTTTGGCCCAACTTCACCGCTCCGACAGCTAAACAAGCGCTCCCAACGGATACATCATCAAAGACACCAAAACTTTGATCAAAGCCTACGGATGACTCCAGAATGTCTCCAAAGGGCTCCATGCCAAATTTCAAGTCAAACCGACAACGTTTGACCCTCCATCAATGCTCGAGCAGCAAAATCAAGCCTCCCAGCGGCGGCAACCACCGAAGCCATCATTCATCAAACAAAATACATGAGTAGCTTCAATATGCTTCCAAAAGGCTGCACGTCGAATTTCAGGTCATTCCGACAACGTTTGACCAGGTTTCGATGCTCCGAGAGAAAATCAAGCCTACCGGCGGCGGAGCAACCCGGGACCATGACATCCAAAACGGAGCCCATGGAACGTCTCAAAATGACTCCAATAGGCTCCCCGTCAAATTTCAGGTCAATCGGACATCGTTTGACCACATATCAAAGCTCGGCATTTTCCCCGCAGCAAAATCAAGTGAAGCATCGATGGGACCCCAAACGGCTTCAAAACTCAAATAAAAGCCCATGGTTGGTCCTATCCACTGCTCAAGAAGCTTCACCTCAATTTTCAGGTCATTCCGACATCGTTTGACCTAGTTTCGACGCTTGACGGAAAATCGGCTACAAAGTCTTCGGCTTTCCCGAAAAATAGGAAACTTTGTGCTCTGATTTCGTGAGGGTTCTCGTCAAGATTTCTTCAAGAAAATCAAGTCAATAATTGAGGAAAAATGTCAAGAAAAATACAGAAGAAAAAAGGGATGAAAAAGACGAAAAAACGGCCGAAAACGACGCTCGGCGACCAAACGGGCCGAAGCCCCATGGTCGCCGGCGACCCTGGGTGCATGGTAGCCCGGCGACCCTGGAAATCCGGGTCGCCGGATTTTGCGCCGAAGTGTCCGTTTTCCGATTCTTTTCGCGTTTCGGGTGTTCTGGCCTCTGTGATTTTCTGAAAATCCAATGTTGGGTGCTTCAAAACCACTGATCTTCGTCGACATCTCGGATCCGCCGTCAAAAGCATGAAATCATCACCGATCGCCTCAAGATCGCCAACCGGCTGACCAAGAAAGTGCACTTTCTGTCTGACCGATCGTGAAATCGACAAGACAGATGTCACTGGCCCGCCAACATCAATCAATGTCTAAAATTGCATCGCAATCCGACATCAAATGATGCGTGGATCCACCCGTGATGATTGCAAGAAGAATCTCAAAAGGCGCAGCGCGGCCTGCGACTCTTCACATGCCTTGGCAACCACTTAATGACGTTAATTGACCCATTAAAGCAGTCATTAATTCATTATTTTGGACGGCCCAATCAGAACCAAGCATTTGGGTGTTACAAATCCAAGCAATCATGGCATTAAACCCATGAAACTCCCATCATCATGAAGCATAAAGGTGATTGAATGCCCACTACCTTCATCGGCCAATCACAAGCCTTGAAAAAGGAGTTACAAAATCAACTTGTAACTCCTCATCAATTCCTTCATCATGGCCATCAATGCCAATAAACACCTCATGGCTACCAAAAGCCTATAAAAGGAGGTCCATTCCAAGAGAAAAAAAGGAGAGAAAGAAAAGAGATCCCAAGTGCAAGCTCTGAAAATCCAGAAAATCCAAGAGAGAGACGAAGTCCTGCCACTTTGCTCCCGGAAGCACCACAAGGTGATCAACGTCCCTTGGGGGGCCACCCCCCCAAGGTCACCTCCTTCTCCAATATGGCCTAAACGCGGCTTTTCAGCCCGTTTACTTGGTTTTTCATTGGATATAGGACCTTCTCTTGGTCCTTGTCCTTTAAAAAACTGAGGTTAGGAGCCAAGCCAAAGAATCAAAGCATCACATGTTCTCATTTGAAGGACGACGGCGAAGCCCATACATGACTTGCGACCGTCAATCTCAACGTGTCCCCACAATCTCCTGAGAAGTTAGATCTCTTTTCTTCCTTTTCTATTGTAGTTTGTTTTTCTTAAAGAGACAAAAAGAAATCACAATTCTTGTCTTTCATATTTGATGAGTTTTGTAAAAACGCCTTTAACGGCAAAATCGCCTTTCACGGCAAAACAAACAAAAACGCCTCTTACGGCATTCTAAAAACTTATCTCTTTTCTTAATATTTATGCAATTTGAAAAGTTAGAAAAAAGGATTGATTTCCTTTCCACTTGTAAAGGTGAATCTCCGGATTATCACTATTCCAAATTCCAAGTAGAAAGTAAATCTGGCATACCCGTACAAAAATGTTGATGCCCGAGATCTTCCCTCCTCCGCCGAGACCCAGGACAGCCCCCAGGGTGCGAAGGGAGAGGACGGAAGATTCCCCCTTTCTTTTTTTTCGGGTCCATCAGTGGTTCCTCCACAATGTTTTCGGAGGCTTCCAACTCAACAAGACCTTCTGGAGTGCCAGAGGCATTTTCAGACTGAGGCTCTGTTTCTGTCCATGAATATTCTTTATCAGTATCCTTCTCAAGGCTTGCAATGAGATGGTCCCAATCACTTGCTGGAATTGGGTTGAAGTAGGGTACTTCTTTTGGAGACAATGATTCTTCTAGGACGGAGAACCGCTCGTCTCTATCATCAGGCAATTCCTTTTTTTTATCAGAGAAATCATACCAATTGGAGGAGCTTTTTGTGTCCTTGACGAATAACTCCTCAAAGAGATATCCAGGGATATCGATGTCTTCATGAGATGTTGAGGCTTGGTCGGTAAAGTGACTTTGCAGCCATGATGTCAACTGTCTCATAGGAGCGGTAGGATCATACCATAACCCGTATGAAGACTTGCCTTTTTGAAGGTGGATTTTCCAATCTTCTGGTTGACTTTTGGTCAGGGTGGGTTCCAATGGTGTGAGAATACCACGGCCACCTCCCAAATCAGTCGGATTTTGAGTGTCGTAGCCCATTTTCTTCATGATAGCTTGTGCCATTAGACTATACAGGGATAGCTGAGGTATACCTTCGTTTTGGAAAGGTTCAAGCAAAGAGTTCAGTGGAGATGCTCCTGATCTATGGAAGAAGATTGTTTTTTCTTCTGGCGAAATTGCCGGAATAACAAAGGAGGCAGACGTAGGGTCCTCTATGTCTGCAGGTGTCTCCAATGGATTGAGAGTGGGCTGATCTTGCTGAGTATCAGCTTGGCTTGATGCTGTGTCATCATCTGACTCTGACTCTGAGTCTGTGTCATGCATAATAGACACAAAGGAGACAGTGAACTTGCCCCCAGCCTTTTGTTTTGTCTTCTTTGCTTTGGTAGTGATTACCAAAGGCTTTGGAGATTTGAAGGAGACGACGAAGGGAGCTTGGCCGCTTACTTCGAGTTTGGTGGAGGGTTTGTCTACCTCCGATGATTGCTGAGGAGCCTTGCCTTTATCTTTCTGGAGACTGTCGACAAAGCGAATTGTTTTTTCCTCCTGTTCTTCTTTTCCATCTTTATACATTTGAGCATCTGCAAAATGGACATCTCTGCCTTTGAAGGGCTTTTTTTCTGCAAATACTCGATGTATCAGGCCATTGTCGCCAACGAACTTGATGCACTGATGTAGAGTTGAAGGGACAACACCATTCTCATATATCCAGAGGCGTCCAAGGAGTATATTGTAGCATGAAGGGGTCCTTATCGCATACACGGTGACTTCAGAAATAAGATCACCGATTTGCAATTTAAACCTGATTTTGCCGATAGGCCTTTGAGTGCTCCCGTCATATCCGAAGATGGATACGGACGTGTGACTCAGTTTGCTAGGTGGGATGCCCAGCTCTTCGAGTGCCGAAGTAGAGATGAGGTTGAGTGCAGAACCTGGATCGATCTGAACTCTGTGTACTGGCATTTCTTTGACGTACCCCGTAAAGTACAAGGGACGGTTGTGCTTTGTTTAGCCTAGGAGGAGGTCATCCTTGTCGAAGGCAATTGTTGCACTTGCTGCTTTTTGTACCGAAAGGCATTGATTGCCTGATCCCTCTGTTTTTTTCTTTTCTCCCTTTGAGGGAGTATTTGATTTTTTGACCCTATAGTCCGTTTCAATTTGTAGGACTTGTGAGGCATGTTTGTCGACATCCACATTCAGCCTTTGTAATTCTGAAATGAGACTATCACGAATTTGTGGAGACATTCGTAATAAGTCAAGGATGTGCAGACGTGCAGGTATGTGTTTGAAATACTCAATCAAGTCGTACTTGAAAGCCTCCTTCGGGCCTGCATTTTCATTATTATTGCCACTTGGGGCGCTTACAATTTGCTTTCCCGAAGGATTTACATAAGAAGAAGAGGGTTGATTGTAATTTTTGTGGTAATCCCGGCCAGAACGGGTACCTCTACCAACTTCAAGAACCTCTAGAGAAGGGTCTTCTTTTGGAAGATCGTTCTCAGGATCAAGGGGTTGATCCTTTGCTGAAGACGTCTCAGTAAGAGCATTGGTGTCTTCAGTAATTGTGTTGCACGGAGCAATTTTCGGGAACAAGTCCTGAACAGCAGCTGGCAACTTTTCTTTGTTAGCCCAGACATCGCCCGTGAGATCGGGTATCTGGGACCAATTGACTGACTTTTCATTGAAGAAGATATCATTGGCAGAAGTTTCTTCAAGATGATCAATCGGGAGAGGCTTGAGCTCTGATATCACAGCTTCAGGAGACGAGGGTTGAGAGGATGTTATCTCAGTGGAAGTCACTTGAGAGGATGTAGCTCCGGAAGATACGTTTCCGGTTGGGGAGTACGTGTCTTCGAAAGCTTCAAAGGCACTGTCGTCTTGAGCTATTGCATTGCAGGTTATTCTAACAGGAGATGCCCCTAGTGTAGACTGTTGGGAATCGGACTCATCCTCAGATGTGAGAGGATCATCGATCCAACTGTTTTCTCCATTTTCAGGAGTTAAGGGAGAAAGTTCCCATTGATTTTCAGGGACTTCCAGCTCTGGATCATGACGAAGATTGATGCGATCCTGCTCCTGCTCTATGGCAAGATGTTGCAAGATTCTTGCATATTCCTCAAGATCAGGTATGGGAGCCAAATCTTCTTCGTCATTTGCTCCTTGTGGTTCGCCCATGTTGGGTTCTACTGAAGCATTTGCTGGTGCTGTATCAATAGCGTTTTCTTGAACAGGGCCCTGGTCTTTTTCACCATCAGACCAAGATCCTTGTGGCTGTAATGGGTTATACCAGATTACTGGCATAAGATGAGACTCGGGAATCCATTCCTCGTCGGAGAGGTATTCTCCTGTTTCAAGGGATTCTTCCCACTCATCGATATCACTGGCAGTGTCACTGGACTCGTATCCATTCATGGAGAATCCAACTACCGAGTTGCAAGAGTATGATGCCCCCTGCACATTTTCATTTTTGTATTGAGGTGGCATGAAATCATCAAGAGTGAATTTTCTTACCGCCTTGGAGGTTTTGGGAAGAGATTCTTCCGTCGTCCCTAGTGAAGCAGTGGAAGAAGTTTCTGCTTTTTCAAGGACTTCTTATTTTCGTTGAGACTTTTGCTGCTATTTGAGCTTGCGGAGCTGTCTCTTGGCTTGCCTTCGCTGCTGAGCGGTCAGCTTTGTTTTGACGATCTCCCAGTTTTCATCATCTAGGAGATCGGGATGCACCCATATAGGTTGTCCATCTGATGTTGGATAGGGAACCAATTCTTGGGATGCTTGAGCCATTCTAATCACCTTGAATGAAGTAGTGATCTTCTCCTTCAGTGACTTTGAAGTTTGTCGACATGACACCATGTTGACAGAGGCGGGGCCATAGTTTTTATCAAAGGTTATGACTCCGTTTTTCCACATCTCATTGATCTTCTCTCTCACAACGAAGCATTGATTGAGAGGATGTGAGATCATCTGATGGTATGGACAGTATCGGGGATCGTTGGTTTTGCCAACATCTCCCGGTCTTTTGGGCTCTGGCAAAATGAGTTTGTCATTTGCTAGGAGAGCCTCAAAGATTTCTTCAACATCTTCATCGAACGGATATTTCTTTTCTACACGTTCTTTGAAGGCATCAGAGAGTTCAGGCCTTTTACCTGCAGTTTTGTTTTCAGGTTTCTTTGGCTACTGAGGAGTTGACTTAGTATGCACATTGAGAACCTCCTTTTTCTTTGGTTTTGAGGTTGTAACAGCAGTCGGCTCTTTCTTTGATGATTTCTGACTGTTGAGGTTTTTGATCACCATTTCAGCTTCCATGGAAGCTTCGAGGAGTTCCCCCAGGTTCTTTGATTTGTTGCCGATGATTATGGAGCGGATTTTTGCTCTCATATTCTTACGACAGATGTCGACTAGCGACGCTTGTGGCAGCACATCTGAGCATTTGTACGCCATTGCCTTCCATTTGTGAATGAAGTCGTATGTTGACTCATTCTCTCCCTGTTTTAGGCTGCAGAGTTGAGCCATAGTAACAGGATGATCCTCACCTTGGAAGTGGGTCAGGAAGCGTGGCTCCAGCATAGCCCAGTTCTGAATGGAGTTCTCCGGCAAAGTGGAGTACCAATCAAAGGCTGTACCTTTTAGGGTACTTGCAAAGAGGCGAATCTTGAGGGCATCTTGATCCGCAATAGCTCCCGTCAGGATCTTGAAATGGATGACATGCTGTCTGGCTGAACCTTTCCCAGTATATGTCTGGAGAGTAAGTTGTTTGAATTTTGTAGGGAACGGAACCGAGTCCATCCATAAAGGGTAGGGTGGCTTGATCCCATGTTCCTTCAATGTATCCTCTTCTTTTGCTTTCTCGAGGATATCGTCCACGTCCTTTCTGGTAAGGGCGCGAGACTCATGATTTTCTGCATTACCCGCATCATCTTCATGATTCGGAGGGGTTTCATTGTTAGGTGGTGGACGCTGTAGCGTGGGAATAAGGTTTTCCATTAGAGCCTCAATTCTCTGTTGTCCTTGCTCCAACTACTGGATGCGTGCGGTTACGTCATCATGCGGTGGAGGCTGCTCAGAACTTGTAGCCATGACGTTCATCCCTCGTGATTCGAACGAAGAAATCGTCCTGGTGACTGAGCTGGGGCTCATTCTTCTAGATGAAGAATCTGAGGAGTGGTTACTCCGGTGTTCTTGGCTTAGAGGAGTGGAAGACTCTTCCAGATGTGTTCTTGTCCGAGAGACGCTGCGAGTAACTGGACGTCTAACACTGATTTTGGTTGCTGACTTCCGGCGTTTTCTGATTTTGCCAACCATATGAACAGCAACGAATTGATCGGGTCTTTCTTTTTCGACCCACTTATTTGAGACGTGGAGAGTATAACGCTGGGTTCTTTGTTTCTCGAGTCTCTTTTGTCTATATGCAGTGCGGCGACGCATACGACGAGCAATTTGAGCTTCAGTCAGCTCTGGCTGGGCTCTGGCGATGAAGGATGTAGTCCCTCGTGCGCAGCAGCCGAGTTTGTCTTCTTTGAAGCTTGGCAAGGACAGAATCTGGACGCGGTCCTTTGTCTGTCGCAGTGAAGACTTGAATTTTGCGAGCTCGGCCCCTGTTGAGATGAAGGGTCGTCTCGCAAGAGTGCAGGCTTCAGCATGTTTTTGCGTAGGCCTAACGATGCAGGATTTGATTTTGGGCTTGTAGGAGCAAACCTGCTCATGATGGTTTTGTTTGTTTTTTGGGTGGAGGGTAGGTTTCTCCTTTTTCATGTAAGAGAGAGGGTAGAACTGATTCTCCTTGAAAGGGGCCAGGTATGCTGGCTTTGCAGATGTTTGGGACCTCCGTTGCTTTGATGAAGATCTCGGGGACCAAGTTTTGGGGTAAACCTGGTTTCCTGTGGGTTGAGGCTTTGTGGGAACTCCACGGGCTTCAGGCTTCTTGGTGTTCGCCCTTGGTGCCATTTTAGTGACACGTTGCGGGGCAGTTTTCTGCTTCTTGGCAGGTACAGTGTCTTCTGCGGGAAGTGGGAATGGTCCCAGCAATCCGAAGACGATGGTCCGGGGAGTTGAAGTTGACCCGGTGTTTGGAGAGTTGTCGTGGGAGATGACGCTTTGGCAACTGGCAGGGCGCTTATGCTTGTTTTGCTTGTCTTGAAGCATAAGCTGGTACTTGTTCTCATCGAAAGTGATGGTTAATGAAGCTGCCATTGTTAGTTTTGGAAAACTTCTGAAACAAGACCAAATCCATTAGTAATCACAAGAATATGGTGATCGTAAATGGAAAACAACTATGGTTTTGTCTTTTCAAATCACTTGAGGGGACATGGCCCAACCCAAGGACGATGAAGAAGGCAAAAAGCCATAGAGGATACAATTGTTCTAAAATGCAAGTATGGTAGGCTCAGAGTGAGCGTTCCAGTGACTGCTAGAAGCAATTGTAGACCTTAATTCAAATTACCGAGAAACAAGGCTCACTCGAGGTAAAATGATATAAGGTTGGAGATACAAATGTGTCGGTCGCGAATACAGTAGACCCGAAAGGGCGTACTAGCACCGCTAGGCACAAATGTTGCAAATCGCATCCTTGGGAAGGACATGAGATGGGATTTTTTGAAAGGTCAAATTTGGGTTCATAAAGGAGAGCAAATGGTGTTCCAATCCGAACAAAGGCTCAACATTTCTGTGAGCGCTAAATTCAGAAGGGAAGGAACCAGAATTTCTCGGATGTAAATCCAGTAATGACGGAAGTTTTTTTTTTGAAAGGTCAAGATTGAATTCATCAAAGAGAGCAAATGGTGTTCCATTTCGAACAAAGGCTCAACATTTCTGCGAGCGCTAAATCCGAAAGGGAGGGAACCAAAATTTCTCAACTCTGAACTCAAAAGTGACGGAAGTTTTTTTTTTTTGAAAGGTCAAGATTGAATTCACCGAAGAGAGCAAATGGTGTTCCATTCCGAACAAGGCTCAACATTTCTGCGAGCGCTAAATCCGAAAGGGAAAGAACCAAGATTTCTCAACCCTGAATTCAAAGTGACAGAAGTTTTTTTTTTTAAGATTTTTTTTTAGAGGATTTTTTTTTAAAGGTGCACATAGATTTCCAATTCGATCTTATGAAACCTTAGCAGATAGATCAGCCCCCAGGTAAGGATAGGATTACTTAATGAATCCGTTTGAAGGACCCTTGCCTCGAACAGTCTAGCTGTCTCCACACTCTGGACAAGGATTTTCTTAAATCCACTTTGGTCAAAGAACGCAACTGGTGGAACCATAGTGTTTTTTTTTTTTTTTTTTGAAATCTTTTTTTTTTTTTGGAAGGTTTTTAATGAACTCGTCAAGGAGAGCGAATGGTGTTCCGATCCGAACAAAGGCTCAACATTTCTGCGAGCGCTAAATCCGAAAGGGAAGGAACCAAGGTTTCTCAAATTTGAATGCAAAAGAGAGAGAACTAATTTTCTTTTGAAATTATCATTTTTTTTTAAATCCCAATTGGACTCATCAAAGAGAAAAGATGGCCCAATCCCCGATATGAACGATAGCTGCGAACATTTCTGTGAGCTATCAAGCTCAAAGAGGAGAGGATCAAAATTTCTCAAAGATGAATCTTGAGAAAGAGAGATCATTTTTTTTGAAAGAGTTTGAAATGAAGGTGTTTTTTTTTTAAATCCCAATTGGACTCATCAAAGAGAAAAGATGGCCCAATCCCCGAAATGAACGATAGTTGCGAACATTTCTGTGAGCTATCAAGTTCGAAGAGAGAAGGATCAAAATTTCTCAAGGTTGAGTTTTTAAGAAAAAAAAGAGATCAGATTTGTTTTTTTTTTTTTTTGAAGTGAGAAAGAACAATTGAAATCCCATCTCATGTTTTTTAGATGTAAAATGCAACATAGGCCACCAACTAGAAAGGAGCCAAGTGATCAAAGCATCACGTTCTCAAGTCAACGTGTCCCACCGGGTATGCCAACTTGATGGACCTGAAAAAGGGGGGATCTTCCGTCCTCTCCCTCCGCACCCCGAGGGCTGACCTGGGTCTCGGCGGAGGAGGGAAGATCTCGGGCATCAACATTTTTTGTACGGGTATGCCAGATTTACTTTCTACTTGGAATTTGGAATGGTGATAATCCGGAGATTCACCTTCACAAGTGGAAAGGAAATCAATCCTTTTTTCTAACTTTTCAAATTGCATTAATATTAAGAAAAGGGACAAGTTTGTTTTTTGTTTTAGAATGCCGTAAGAGGCGTTTTTGTTTGTTTGCCGTGAAAGGCGATTTTACAAAACTCATCAAATGTGAAAGACAAGAATTGTGATTTCTTTTTGTCTCTTTAAGAAATACAAACTACAATAGAAAAGTAAGCAAAGGGATCTAACTTCTCAAGAGATTGTGGGGACACGTTGAGATCGACGGTCTCAAGTCATGTATGGGCTTCGCCATCGTCCTTCAAATGAGAACATGTGATGCTTTGATTCTTTGGCTTGGCTCCTATCCTCGGTTTTTTAAAGGACAAGGACCTAGAGGAGGTCCTATATCCAATGAAAAACCAAGTAAACGGGCTGAAAAGCCGCGTTTAGGCCATGTTGGAGAAGGAGGTGACCTTGAGGAGGGTGGCCCCCCAAGGGACGTTGATCACCTTGTGGTGCTTCCGGGAGCAAAGTAGCAGGACTTCGTCTCTCTCTTGGATTTTCTGGATTTTCAGAGCTTGCACTTGGGATCTATCTTTTTTTCCATTGCTTTCTTCTTGGAATGGACCTCCTTTTATAGGCTTTTGGTAGCCATGAGGTGTTTATTGGCTTTGATGGCCATGATGAAAGAATTGATGAGGAGTTACAAGTTGATTTTGTAACTCCTTTTTCATGGCTTGTGATTGGCCGATGAAGATAGTGGGCTTTTAATTGCCTTTATGCTTCATGATGATGGGAGTTTCATGGGTTTAATGCCATGATTACTTGGATTTGTAACTCCTAAATGCTTGAATCTGATTGGGCCGTCCAAAATAATGAGTTAATGACCGCATTAAGTTGTCATAAACTGGTCAATTAACGTCATTAAGTGGTCGCCAAGGTATGTGAAGAGTCGCGGGCCACGCTGCGCCTTTTGAGATTCTTCTTGCGATCATCACAGGTGGATGCACGCATTGTTTGATGTCGGATTGCGATACAATTTCAGACATTGATTGATGTTGGCGGGCTGGTGACATATGTCTGGTCGATTTTACGATCGGTCGGACAGAAAGTGCACTTTCTTGGTCAGCCGGTTGGCGATTTTGAGGCGATCGGTGATGATTTCATGCTTTTGACGGCGGATCCGAGATGTCGATGAAGATCAGTGGTTTTCGAGCATCAAACATTGCATTTTCCGAAAATCACAGAGGCCGGAACACCCGAAACGCGAAAAGAATCGAAAAACGGACACTTTGGTGCAAAATCCGGAGACCCGGATTTGCAGGGCGACCCTGCACCAAGGGTTGCCGGGCAACCATGCACCCAGGGTCGCCAGCGACCTTAGGGTTTTTTGCCCTTTGGTCGCCGAGCTTCGTTTTCGGCCGATTTTCCGTCTTTTTCATTCCTTTTTTCTTCTGTATTTTTCTTGAAATTTTTCCTCAATTATTGACTTCATGGAGAAAACTTGACGAGAACTCGAGCGAAATCGGAGCACAAAGTTTCCCATTTTTCGGGAAAGCCAAAGACTTTGTAGCCGATTTTCCGTCAAGCGTCGAAACTAGGTCAAACGATGTCGGAATGACCTGAAAATTGAGGTGAAGCTTCTTGAGCAGTGGATAGGACCAACCATGGGCTTTTATTTGATTTTTGAAGCCGTTTGGGGTCCCATCGATGCTTCACTTGGTTTTGCTACGGGGAAAATGCCGAGCTTTGATATGTGGTCAAACGATGTCCGATTGACCTGAAATTTGACGGGGAGCCTATTGGAGTCATTTTGAGACGTTCCATGGGTTCCGTTTTGGATGTCATGGTCCCGGGTTGCTCCGCCGCCGGTAGGCTTGATTTTCTCTCGGAGCATCGAAACCTGGTCAAACGTTGTCGGAATGACTTGAAATTCGACGTGCAACCTTTTGGAGGCATGTTGAAGCCACTCATGTATTTTGTTTGATGAGTGATGGCTTCGGTGGTTTCCGCCGCCGGGAGGCTTGATTTTGCTGCTCGAGCATTGATGGAGGGTCAAACGTTGTCGGTTTGACTTGAAATTTAGCATGGAGCCCTTTGGAGACGTTCTGGAGTCATCCGTAGGCTCTGATCAAAGTTTTGGTGTCTTTGATGATGTCGCTGCTGGGAGCGCTTGTTTAGCTGTCGGAGCAGTGAAGTTAGGCCAAATGCTGTCGGAATGGCCCGAAACCTCAGGTGTACCCCTCTTTTAGCTGTCTTGAAGGATCTCTCAGTTTCTGTCTGATTCTGAAAGATCTGATGCTTGAAGTAGCCTTGCTTGCAGCAGGATGCAGCTTCACGAGGCTTCTTGATGTGGAGGAGACATAGTGACTTTTTTTGGTGTCAACACAAAGTCCATCGAAATGTGCTCCCATTTCGATTTAGGAATATGCAGTGGGTGTCGCAATCCTGGTGGCTTCCGGTGCTCAAATTTCACACGTTGGCAAGTTAGGCAGGAAGAAACATAACCCGCTATATCTCGCTTCATGTTATTCCACCAGAATCTATCCTTGAGATTTCTATACATTTTTGTACTTCCAGGATGCATAGAATATCTGGTGTGATGAGCTTCAAACATCACTGCATGCTTCAAATCTTCATGTGCTGGTATACATAATCGGGCTTTGAAATAAAGAACCCCTTCTACCAACACGAAGTCTGGCTTAGTTGTAATATTGTCCTTGATTTTTACTAATTCAGGATCTTCGAACTGTCTATCCTTGATTTGCTTGATGAGGATTGGTTCGAATACAGAGATCGCTTCAACCATCACTCTATCGTTCTCCATTTCAATAGACACATCCAGATCTCTGAATTCTTCGATCATGTTCCATTCACCAACTAATGACGACAAGTCAGCTGACTTCCGACTCAAAGCATCAGCCACGACATTACCCTTCCCAGGACATATTTGAAGGGAAAGTCATAATCCTTGATCAGCTCTAACCAACGGCGTTGCCTCGAATTAATATCTTTCTGAGTGAATAGATACTAAAGGCTCTTATGGTCGCAATGGACTTCAAAAGTTTCTCCATACAGATAATGCCTCCATTGTTTCAATGCGAACACAACCGCCGCTAGCTCTAAATCATGTGTGGCATAGTTCTTCTCATGTTCCTTCAACTGACGCGAACCGTAGGCAATCACCCTACCATTCTGCATCAATACACATCCCAATCCAATACCCGAGGCATCTGAGTAATCTCGAATCCTCCTCTTCCATCGGGTAAGGACAAGATTAGGGCCGTAATCAACTTCTGCTTCAAGGTTTGAAAACTAGACTCACATGCATCATTTCATTCAAAGGAAGTGTTCTTCCGAGTCAATTTCGTTAATGGCGATGCTATCTTTGCGAAGTCATTGACGAACCTCCTATAATAGCCTGTCAATCCCAAGAAACTTCGTACTTCCGACACATTCTTCGGACTCTGCCAATTGGTAACTGCTTCAATCTTTGCTGGGTCAACCGCTAATCCATCTCCGGAAATAATATGACCCAAAAATGCAACCTGCTGCAACCAGAAGTCGCACTTTTCGAGTTTTGCATACACCTGATTCTCTCTCAGTGTCTGCAAGGCTGTCCTCAAATGACGTGAATGCTCCACCTCTGACTCTGAATAGACCAGGATGTCATCAATGAAGATTACAACAAACTGGTCCAGGAAAGGAGTAAACACTCTGTTCATTTAGAGCCATAAACACTGCATGTGCATTGGTTAGACCAAACGGCATGACTAAAAATTCATAGTGACCGTAACGAGTCCTGAACGCCGTCTTCTGCACATCTTGATCCTTGACCCGAATCTGATGATACCGAGATCGGAGATCAATCTTAGAGAAATACGACGCACCCTCGAGTTGATCAAACAACTCATCAATCCTAGGCAATGGGTACTTGTTCTTGATAGTCACTTGAGTTATCTGCCTATAATCGATGCACATCCGCAGGGTGCCATCCTTTTTCTTCACGAATAGTACAGGTGCTCCCCATGGTGAGACACTAGGTCTGATAAAACCTTTGTCAAGCAAATCCTGTATCTGCTTCTTCAACTCATACAACTTCGATGGTGCCATTTGATACGGTGCCTTTGATATCGGTGCAGTACCGGGCACAAGTTCGATTGTAAAGTCCACTTCTCTAGCTGGAAGTAAACCTAGAACCTCATCTGGGAACATGTCTGGAAATTCACAGACTACAGGAATGTTTCGCAATTACTGTACAGGCTTCTTCTCTGAGACGAAGGCGATGTATCCTTCACAACCATTACGCATCATTCGTTCAGCTTTAAACGCTGATACAAGCCTGGTGTCATACTTCTTCTGAACTCCCTCAAAGAGTACACTGGCACTGGCCTCATCCACCCTAAAGGTGATGACCTTGCGGAAACAGTCTAAACAAGCCATGTACTTCGTAAGCCAATCCATGCCAAAAATCACATCGAAGTCATTCATTGCCAGGATTACCAGATCAGCTGGCATTGACACATCTCCAATTCTAACAGTACACTAAGGAATATACAATTCACATACTACTTTTCTCCCTAAAGGAGTAGACACAGTGAAATCATATAACAATTGCATGATCCGGTTTTGCATGCTATAAGCAAATGCAGGTGCTACAAATGAATGCGTGGAACCGGGATCAAACAATGCAATAGCAGGTCTGTCATCTATAAGAATTGTACCTTCAACCACATTTGCTGCAACATCATCTTGCTCTCTATTGACTGCATAAGCCATTCTAGCCATCTGTGACCTGTTTGGCTGCTGATGTTGCCTCGGTTGCTGTCTTTGCCATTGACGCTGCTGGCCTTGACGTGGAGGTTGCTGCTGTTGCTGTGGCCTAGGAGGAGCTGGTAAGGCTAGTCTCTGCGAGGGAGCAAGAAGTGTTGCTTGTCCCTGAGCAGGATACTGATAGGGAGCTCTATCGTCTCTCCTAGCCCTCGGACATTATGCCATTCTATGTTCTAATGAACCACATAATAAGCATGCCCCAGTAGACCTCCAACATAGCTCAGTCCTGTGACCTTTGCCACAAGTATCACAGACTGGCCTGATCTCATTCCTCTCACCCCTAGGAATGAACTTCTGCTTCTGCTTCTTATTCCTGGATTGTCTTCCTTTCTTAAACCATGAATCACCACTTCTCTTGGTGTTCACAGCCTCTCTATCTTTCTCTCTCTCTAGATCTCCTCAGCTGTATATGCCTTGTCCACAGCATCATCAAAAGTTGTATGCTTTTGTCCAGCCAATACAACCGCCTTGTACTCTGGATTTAGTCCAATGAGGAATCTCTTGACTTTCTTTTCTTCAGTATCCACCAAGTCGGTAGCATACTTGGACAGTTGTAAGAAAGTATGAACATAAGCAGCTACGGTCAGTTGACCTTATTTCAAGTTTAGGAATTATGATTCCTTCTGCTGCTGCACATGTTCTGGAACAAACTTCCTCTGAAATTGTTTCTTGAAAACCTCCCAAATATCTGGTGTAGTCATGGCCTTGAATACATCCTTGACACTCTTCCACCATGTGTTCGCTCCCCCTCTAAACATGGTAGAGGTGAGCAACACTCTCTGCTTGTGAGTGCAGACAACCGTATCAAACACATCTTCAATGTGTTCTAGCCACTCATCAGCCTGTATCACGTTCTCAGTCCCGTAAAACTCCGTGGCTCCCCTCTTACGAAACCGCTCATAGATAGCATGAGGGTCCGTATCTTTGTGCTGTAGCACTACTTGAGTCCCAACCTGAGGTTGTTGGACCGGCTGTACGGGTGGAACTTGCAATTGAGCTTGGGTTTGTAACATTGAGGGAATCTGGGCCTGCATACCCATCTGAGCCTCATGGCTTCTCACTAACTGCTCCAGTATAGCAGCCATCCTAGAATCAGTATCTGATACTGGAAGAGGAGGTGTAGTACCATCATTGACAGTAACCTCTATAAAGTTATCACTCCCCGATCCAGATGCCATGTTGTAAACAATACTGAAGGTAAGATACACATCTTAACACTTTCATCTCATATATATGACATATAGTGAAAGCAATAAATACAAATCCAAGATTGGATTTGTTCTAATCGTAACGTTCCTCACTTCGTTCTTAGTTGTACTAAGTCTTTTAAAGTTGTCTTAACCTAGTTTCTTAACTAAGCTCTGATACCATACAATAAGTATGTCACGACCCGGGCCCGAGATCGAGGCTAATCCGGATCGCGATGACTTCATACTTACTCCCGTGAATCCTAAATTAACCGAAGTTAAGACAAGACTCACAAGGGATCTAGCCAGCATACCTGTCAAATGTACATTTTTGCCGAAATACATATATACATTGACAACAAGTAACTTTACATTAAAAGTAAAGTTCACATGTACAAAATTATAGTCCAATAAAGACCACCACTGCACATTCAAAATACAATGCAGGTGGTAACTAATTACATTTCAAAATTAATTATTACAGAACTATCTATCAAAATAATTCAATTCCATCGCCCTCCGATCTATGCCCACTCCGCCAAACTTCTTGGAGGTATCGGATGGGCCTCCTCCGCAAACGGCGCGGCCTCTGCAAGGCCGGGACGGGCAACTGGGCCTGTAATGCCATCACATTTATATGCATAACGTGTGCGTTTGGTTCCCAAAATTTTCACCAACGATTTCAAAATCCACTAGACTCAATCTGAGTCCCCCGATCGATCGGACCTAACGGTCCAATCGATTGGCCAAATTTTTTACTCACAATTAATATTTGGCCAGTATCAGGTTCACTAGCGGTTAGCCGGAACTTGGCCGGTTGCTAGCCGAAATGCGGTCGGCGGCTAGTAGAAATATGACTGGTGGCTAGCAGAAATTTCAATTTCGGTTAACCGCCATTTCGCGGTTAGCTCACGGTCAGCTTTCCAGAAGCTGGCATTTTTGACAGAACTTTTGACTCAATTTCGGTTACCTCACGCTTACCTTGCGGCTAACCGAACATTGGCGGCTAGCTTTCCAGAAGTTCGCCCATTTCACAGATTTTGACGGTTGGCTCCACGGTTAGCCTCGCGGCTAGCCGAAATTCACCCAAAACTATATTTTCGAGCTTCAGAACTTCTGAAGCAAATTTCTGAAATTGAGTTCCTTGAACTCTAATCTCTTTAATAACCTAAAGAATCCAAGAAAACTCACTCATTTGAAGTAACCATCAATCATTTCCATTCTATAACAAAGAAAGGGTTTGTGAACCCATCTCTCACAATCTAAGCAAACTTATAAACTAGCATTTGAATCAAGATATGTATTTATACTTGCCTTTTTTAAGTCTTTTGGCTAGCAATCCTTACTTAGCTTGAACTTGAGATGAGAAACCCCCAAACTCCAAGCCTTGTAGCTCCAAGAAGGAATTCTTAAGTTCTTTCCTGAGTTTTGACACTCCAAGGAAGGAAACAAGATGAGGAAGAAGATGAAGAAGGAAGAAGCTCCACTCCAATCACTTGTCAAGCCTCCAGTCCTCACTCTAGACGAAGAGAAATGGAAGGAGAAAGAAAGAAGAAAGAAGAGAAGAAGAAGTAGCCTAGGGTTTGCTAGAGGGATACACGAATGAATGAATTCCAAGGGGCTCATCTCACTTACATAAGTTCCCACTTTGCACTTAAACCCTCTACTCTTCTCTTATTCTCAATTCAAGTCAAATGAAGGGTCAATTGACCGGATTCTCGTCAAACGACTTCGAGCTTATTATAAAAGTTGACGTACTCGTCGAGATACGCGTGTTGGTATCATGAGTTTCCGTATCCGCCAAAATACATATAAACCCGTATTTATGAAAAAGGTCATGTTCTCTTAATTTGGGTCTAAATCTCATTCAATTCATTTAATTTCTTCATTATCACTTCATTAAGTCTATTTGGGACTAATCTTATTAAGTTTAGTCATTGACCATCTTTAGTCTAGTTACATATAATTAATTAGCATTAATTCTAATTAATTAGAGTTAATCTTGATTAACTCGGGACGGGACCTTACATGGTGCTGGTGGGCTAGACAGATGGAAACAATACAACTATGAATTTGAAATGCAGGGACAAGACGAGAACCCCAACAACAGCCATTAACATCTTTTGGGCAAAAGCTGCCATCTGTCTGTTGGAGTTGTGTAGAGAGGTCAAAGATGTAGATGGCAGCCAATTGTAGATGCAAAGAAATCTTGAAAGGCTAGGCAACTGTGTGCTGAGGAGGGTGGCTGAGTTCTTAATTTTTCTTTTCCCTTGTTCACTTAGCCGTTTAAACTACCCGTTTCGCTATAGAGCAGAGGGTGCTTCGTCAATATTCATTGGATGAGACCCAGCCACAATGCCACAAATGACTAGCTCTCCTAAAACTCAGCAGTTGTCACATTGTTAATCAGATAATACTTAATAGGAAAAGCCTCAGGTGAGCACTGGTGCTCACAGTAAGGTGAGCGCAGCATACCTAGATACCTAGTGGGGTATACCTGGTGATCCATCTGAGTGGACCATAAAACAGACCCCTCCTCTCGTTCGTGGGAGTCACTAATCCCGGGTTTGGGACCCATCCTAATGGATTAGACCATTGGGAAACCAAACCCCCCCCCCCCCCAAAAAAAAAAAAAACAAAAAAAAACAAAAAAAACAAATAAGGCCTCAAGTGGGCCACAAGAATCGGTGCTTAGGGGAGAGGGGGCCCACTTAATAAGGATCAATACAAGACTTTAAAAGACACATCTACATTTTTTGTGGATAAGTGTCCTTTTCTCCTTTATTTATATTGTAGCTTTGACTACCAGAGACTGGAACTTAGAAGCCTGAACAATAAGAGAGGAATTTGATTAACATGATTGGACATACATGGATGGTGGAGATAGTAAGGGAGGGGGGGTATTGGGTATTATTGAGTAAGGGAGTTGAATGTGTTGTTAAAGTTCTACATCCCACATCACCCAACTAATGGGTTTGACGAGGCTTTTATATACCTGTTTGGGTTCTACCCATGAAATCTGTTGAGCCTGCACGTGAGGGGGAGTGTTGGTGTAACGCCCCACCCCTACACGCATGGCCCACGGGCCTTACAGTTTTGTTTCTGATGGACCTCAACCCATCAAAAAGCCCCATTCACTTTACTCTCCATAGTCGATGTGGGACTTGCACCAGACCACGGCAAGGGACCCACGCTCGAACTAGTTAAGAGTCGACTCTGATACCATTTGTAACGCCCCACCCCTACACGCATGCATGATATTGTCCGCTTTGGCCCACCGGCCTCACGGTTTTATTTCTGATGGGCCTCAACCAATCAAAAGGCCTCATGCAATGTAAGGGTGTAAGCTCTACATATAACTCCATTCACTTTTTTCTTTATAGTCGATGTAGAACTCCGGGGCATCATAGTTGGTAAAGTCTCACACCCCACGTCGCCCAAGTAATGGGTTTGACGAGCCTTCATATACCTGTTTGTGCCTTCCACCCTTCAAATTAAGCTTTTGGATTGGTACATGGTATCTTCCATAAAAGAAAAAAGGGAAGTAGGGTATCTGAATAGGAGGGAGGGAGTTAGGACAATGCAAGCCATCAGGGAAGTGGGGGGAACCATCAGGATCATACAAGCCAGATGTATAATGCAGAAAAGATCAGAGAAGGGGAAATTAAAGCTGAGTCGGTCAGCTCATAATCAGGCACTGCAGTGAAGTTGCGGGGTAGGGCAAATGGAGGATCGAGGTTTATTTGTTTTGAACCCGGTAGCACTAGATACAGAGCTAACAATGGGGTCCTTGAGAATCAAGTGGACTAAGAGGCTTAAGCTCAATTTGATTGTCAGTAGGGTGGACAACAATTTTCTGATGATATTTTTATCATTTTAATGCTAGAATATTTTTTACATTTGGCACCATAAGTGGAGGCAACTGTGGGTCCTTAAATTTCCTGAATCGACTGTTAGTCACGGGCTGTTTTTGTAATTATCAAGAACTGAGGGAGGTGTTTGTAGTTGTGAGAAATCCATATTGTGACTTACTCGACCACAATTCACCACTGTATATAATCATCAATCACTGCAAGATCTGCACTTACAAAGCCATTAACCTTTTTTTCAGTTAAATATTGGTGATCGATTGGGATGGCTTTGTCCCACCCATAATCCACCCCAACACCTTCCTACCCTCTCCTCTCCTCCCCAAACTGATTGGCATGCATCCGACCCTTCAATATGGCCCATTTTCACCTGATGTATTGTGGAGATCGGAGGGTGGGGTTCTTGAAATTTCATCGGTCAGCCAAACACTGATCTACACATTTCATGCAATTCCTTCCCTGGTGGGACTTACAGGTGGGTATAAATCTTTCTTCTTGATTGACACCTGTCCAGCATTTTGATTCTTTCTGCAGAATGTTCATCATGCAAGTCAACCAATGCTAGGCCGAAGAGCAGGGGGAACTTGTAATGACCAGTACCCTGTGCAACCTTTTGAATATCAAATGCCCTTTCAGTGGAAAGCCTGTTACTCAACTTGAAAATCCAGTCCGCAAGTACAGTTCTTTTGTCCAAAACTCTTCTTGAAAAGGGAATAATATGTGTTTAGGGAAGTGAATCAGCATTCCCCTTTGGGACACGCTACTTGTCCCGACTCCACATGGGAGGGGCAAAAACGTCATTTGCTCCCCCACCCTTCGTCCCATATGGAGTCGGGACAAGTCCTGGGACAAGTAGACTTTTTGTTCCCCTTTGGTCCGTTTTTGGGACTCTTAACACTCCCTCTTTATTCAATTAGTCTTTTTTAGGATGGTTTGATTAATTGCTTTCTTTTCTTCTTTTCCCTTTTTTTTCTAGGTGACTTTGAAGAGCTTTAATATAGTGTTATACTCCAGTACTAGCAACAATGGCCCATTCTAAAAAAAAAAAAAGAAATTACATAAATTTATGATGAGGATTTTACTGAAAAAATCCTGAAATATAGCTATATATATCCCGAAAGGTCCTCGCAAATTATGTAGCACTAAAGAGGTCCTCTCACCAATTTTTTATATTTTTTATACTTTATTTTAGCGACGATAGCATCACCGGGAGACGCATGGGGGACGCTAGCGTTGCTTGTCACACCCCACCTTTTCCTGCATCTCCCTGCACACCCATCTGCTACACCTCTCTTTCTCTCCCTTACTGCACCACTCTGCCATTCCCCACCTTCTTCTTCCCTTCTTTTCTTTTCCTTTCTTTCTCTTCTTCCTCCTCTTTCAGTAAAATCCTCTTTTTTTTTTATAAAATCCTATAAAAATTAAGTAGGCTATAAATTTTCTAAAATCACCATTATCATTATTTAAGATGGCACTGTCACTGCGTCTACTTCCTTCTCGCCATTGCATCATTTCCTTGTCTTCTTCTATTATTAGGAATGTTCGGGTTTCAAGCTCTTATAAGAGTGGAGACCCATCTCCCCCTGCCAACGCCGGCACCGGCACTGGAGACAAAAATCGGGACTTCACCGACGCTCTCGTCCAATACGTAGTCCTTCGACGGGATCCAATTGACACGTGGTGATGCAGCAGCAATTCCACGTTATTGCAACAAGACTCGTGGGCCACATGTGGGACCCATGAAATTCTAATTTTAATTGTTATTAGTTTTATTTTTAGCAAAGAATATAATTAGGATTAGTTTCTAATTTATTATGTTTCCTGTTTCCTAGTTTGATTAGGAAAGCTTTCTTAGGGCTTAAGTTTCTTTTATCATATATACAGCATTGTAAAGATTGGTAATCTCAGAGATTAGAATTGATTAATAGAATTCCCTGCGTGGATTGTTCGTTGGAGACTGTTTTTTCTTCGAGTGATTGTTCTTCAGAACCCTAATTGTGCCCCGGCACTTGCATCCTAACCCTATGTTGCATCACGTGGCCTCTCGGCAGCGTCATCATGCAAGTCTACCACGTCTCCGTGGCCGCCATCTGGTCCAATAGAGATGACCCTCTCACCCTCGATTTACTGCATTGATCTCAATCTCGACTCGATGCCAACATCTCTCCTCCAATCCTCTCTCTGAAATTTCTCTTGTTTTTCTTGAAATGAGAAAGAAGAGGAAGACGAGAAAGAAAGGACAAGAAAAGAAGGGAAGAAGAAGGTGGGACAGGGCAGAGTGGTACAGTGTGTGCAGTACTGAGGGAGAGAAAGAGAGGGAGAGAAGAAAGAAAGAAAGAAAGAAGGAGGGTGTAGCAGATGGGTGTGCAGGGAGATGCAGGAAAATGAGGGTGTGACGAGCGTTGCTAGCGTCGCCCATGGTGATGCTATCGTGGCATAGAAAAAAGTATTAAAAAATATAAAAAAATTGGCGAGAGGACCTCATTAGTGCTACATAATTTGCGAGGACCTTTCGGGATATATGGCTATATTTCTGGATTTTTCGGTAAAATCCTCATTTATGAGATACCAAAATTAATTATAAATACATAAAATATATTCATACATATTTATATTGAAAGAAAAAATGGTTGGTGTGATAACAATGCTTAGTCATTTATCTTGTAATCCTTTTGTTATTTTCTAATGAAAGCCTATGTTACCAATATAAGAAAAGAAAAGAAATTAGAGTATAATCATGTGATTAACACACGATTAATCTAATGGAGGGCCCAACTCATATAGAATTCAAATTTAGACCATTACCACAGCACACAGTATAACTGTGATTTGAGAAATTAAATTTGCATGTAGGCCCCATTTATGGGTTTATAGGTCGGCGTCTAAGGATTTAGATTCACAAGTTGGTTGCAATAATTTGGTGCATAACATGTTTAGTGGCTCATAGATTTTGTCAACATTTTCAATTTGAATGATTGGGGGATGTTTTTTGTTACAATCATTTACAATGAAGAGAGATTCTCATTCAAAATATTGCTGATAGACATGCAAGTCCAACTGTGCAGTCACGGATAAAAGCTCATTGCAACCATTTGAAGCAGGAGTGGGAATGTGTTGCTTAGAAATGGGATCCCGGATCCGACCCAACCCGCTCTTATTAGGGATGGGTTTGATAGAGGTTTTAATGAGAAAGTTCAAAAATCCCAAATGCATTTAGAATCATTAGATATACTCATGTCAAATGGTGATTTTGAAAATCATGGTAATGTGTATTGTCACGACCCTGAACCAGGCCTGCGGGCCTAATCCGGGATCGGGATGATGATGATGATGAATATGCCAATGATGATGCCATACCAACTACATTGTTTATATTGGCTTCTACGTACACGGATTAAAGAATAACATGATACTATCCGTGCACTTGATTTCCCACAGGTGTCCGCGGTGTAGATATCACACATACATAGCATTTTCATTCAAGGTACAGAAGCGTGTAGCAAATCGAATATATAATTCATTTCCATCAAACAAGATTGATAATGTAAAGGTATACAATATAGTGTCAGAGTGAGCAATGATCAATATAGCATTTTTCAAAAGTAAAGTTAAATATTTATACAAAGATCAATCAGTTAATCACTTCCCAAAAATAAAGGCCAACAAAGGCTAGTACAACCAATAAAAATCCTAAAAACATGTTAACCACAATCCCAAAATGTTTCGTATCTCAAGGCTCGACTGAATGCTTAAACGACATCGTCAGCCTGCCATTCTCCTACACGTTGCAGCTCTCCGACCGCCTCCTCTGGCTCCTCCTCGGGGTAACCGGCATCTGGACCTGAGTACGAAAGAATGGGCCAGACATGACGGTCTAACAGGTGGGTGAAGGGGTATAACAACAATAGTAAAAAAAAAATACAAGTTACCTTGGAAAACGTTGAAACCTGTTTGAACAATAATTTTCATAAAAGTGAGTGCATCATTTATTATAAACACATGTGCATTATAAAAACATGAAAAGGTACCAAAAAACAGGGAACTAGCAAGATGGCAACCACATTGAGCTAAGTCCTACATCACTAGTGAGATGAGAGCACGCTAGAGGCATTGGCCTCGGACGCTCGAGGTGGCGAGAACCAACCAAACATATATATACATATAGCTAGACAAGACCACGGCCGCGGAACCGGGTAACAGGACAGGCAGGATCCAGAATGCAACTGGCAAGAGCAAGAGGGGCACGCCAAGTCGGTGGATCAAGCCAACAACGTTGTCCAAGCTTAGTGGTGCCGACTTATAGGTTACAGGAAGGAAATCAAGACATATACATATATATACAAATAGGTGTGTAACACCTCAGCAGGCGAGACAGGGTGCTCATAGGCACATAATTCACATTCATGTCTGGTCATGCATATACAAGGCTAGCAAGACACTTAAAGTACATAAATCAGTATTTCTGAAGCATGGCTAGTAAAATCACATGAAAACTGGAGAGTATATATGAAATCCAAGTACACGAAAACACAAAAAGGGATTTCCACCAAATACAAGACCATGCATTGAGGATGTAAGATTTAAATCACGGTGTATAAGGGTCCCGTATGTCAGTTTTTGTCACCGGCTTGGTACTCAATAAAATCAAGGACATTCCAAGCTCCCTATACAAATTGACAAATCTAAAATCCTCAATAAATCTCCATGATGGGGTTTCTTCCTCAATCAAGCTCCACACTTCCCTTTCTTGGTCTTACCATAGCATTGGGGCTCTAAACAATACTTCCCCAAGCGTTAGAACAACATTTCAAGTCTTCCTGCATTGACCCAAGCCCACTGCACGGTTGGCTCGAGCGGACCCGAAGTTCGCTCGAGCCAATGGCTCTCTGTGAGGGGTTCGAGTTCGCTCGAGCGGACCTGTCCAGGTCAGGTTGGCTCGAGCGAACTGTCAAGTTAACTCGAGCCAACTACTCTCTAGATGGGGTTCGCTCGAGCGAACTGTCACAGAAGATTGTTTCTAAGCAATATGGCTCCTCCTTTTCTTCCCTTGCAAAACCCCTTTGAGCCTCCATTCTTACACCTAAATAAGGAGCTCAAAGCTTCCTCTAAACCACCAATATTTCACCATCAAAACTTCCCATACATCGCATTAAATTACTTCCTTTCCATCCACATTCCATTCACAAGAGAGAACACCCATCATTCTTGAAAATCCACATGTAACCTAAACAAGTGTTAACATAAATATAATGCAAACATATTATAAGAGATTAACAAGATAGGAAGACACCTCAATATGCATATTTTGAAATCAATAGAAACCATGTCAATAATCAAGAGCTAAGCCATCAATACCATTAATGAAAAATCAAGTTTTCTCACAAGAATGTTCTAAAAATCAAAGAAATCCATTCATCCACTTGCCTTGGGTCCAAGATAGCAAATCAAGTTCCCACAACAACTCCCAAGCTAGAGATCACAAAGCTACAAGAAAACGCCCAAAACAAAAACCCATTTAGAACCCTAAATGGTCAAAACAAGAAATGAGAATAAAAGGGCTTGCAATAATGAAGATGGAGCTTCCCTAAGGGTAGAAGAAAACAAATCTAGGAGATGGCAGAGGTAGCTTACAAGCAAGTTCTTCAAATGGACAAGGTAAGCTCCAAGAAGATCTCAGTGGGGCGGGATTCCTTCACAAATGGTGTCAATGAGGAGATTTCATGGTGAGGAAGAAGAAGATGACCTCCAATGTTCTATTGGCAAGAGCTTGGTAGTGGATTGGGATGGAGGAAGCAAGAAGGAGAAGGGAAAAACCCTAACTTGGGCCTGAGCTTTTTGAGCTGGAAAAAGGAAGAAGGGAAAAGGCCCTTCTATATATATAGCAAGGGAAAGTGGACTCCACTACTAGCAATTCTTGTCGGGCTAAAAACATGGCTTTCGGGACCTCAGATGAGTTCGACGAAGAAGGGAAAAATGATCGTCGACAAATCTAGAATCTAAAAAGTATATATTTCGAGGGTTTTGGAGATATCGATTTTTGTGTCCAGATTTGATATGAAAAGACTGATTTTCCCTTGATGTTGGGGAAGTCAGGTTTCGGGGTTTCGAACGGAACAGAATCAACACGAAAGTTATAGAGATTAACGTGATAAGTCAAACAGAGCCAAAACACGAATTATCGGAATCTCGAACAATCCCCCATGTACACGCAAAGTCACTTATAGAATTTCCAAATGGTCCCGCTAAATCAAAAAGACACTCAAATCTCCCCAAAGCTATATAAAAGCTATTAAATTCCCAACTTAATCAAAATCCACTAAACTCACTTAGAACTAACACAAAGCTTAATTAATGCTAATCGCGGTCACTCAGATCGGGGTCTTACATATTGTGTAATATTTGCATATATGACATTTTTTTATGTGGGTCATTTACCTCTATAAAAATCATTTTCCTATCGCATGCATGGAAGGCAAACAACCCCCTTGGTGGGAACATAATCCAGAAGAGTGAGGATCCCAATTGCATCCACACCTTACATCCTTTGCTCCTCAACGCTTCATTTCCCTTCTTTAAACCTCACTTTGACATCACAAAATTCAATATGTTGCACACAGACAGGCCCTAAAAAGTTTTGAAGACCAAAATCATTCTACAACTCTCATCATACTACACATCCAGCTATTTGTCTTTTTTTTTTTTTTTTTTGGGGTGAAGATCCAGCTATATGTCAATTAAATCTAATTCTACTCCAGCTAGGTGCTCATGGGCGGGGCCAGCCCGAGCCCAATCTGGGCCCATCCATCTTTGGGCCAGATGCCAGCTCAATATTTGGTTCAGGCTGGGGTCAAAGTGAGACCAAAGCCTGGCCAGGCCCAAATAAGGATTGATTGTAATTTAGTGATTATTTTTCTGAACTATTTTTAGAAAGCCCGCACATGTGATAAAAACCCTAGCAAAAGCGAACCTGATTGACTAAATGGGCGGGCTTAAGCCTAACATTTATGGCCTGTGTTGTGAAATTCAGGCTGGGCCTGGATATGCCTCAGCCCGGCCAACCCTGCACATGAACACCCTAACTCCAGCCTACTTTCCTCAATGTCATGAAAATCAAAAGAGGCAATAAAATCACCGAGATATTATTGATTTATAGGTAAGCAGTAAGCAAATGTTAACTGGGATCCAAACAGAAGAACATTGGACATTAGGTAGCTAATGTGAGAAGTCCTCTGTGTTGCTTTATTTTACCTATTGCATGTCTCTAAGGAAATGATTAACTTTCGGAAATATTGTTAAAGCTAATTAACATGACTTTTTCTCCTGTGAATGATGGGTCCCATTTTTGGTCATCCGAACTGTCCATTATAACTGTACAAATTTCAGTCCAATAGAATTGTATTCAGTTGATCATACAAGCATAACTTATCCATGTTTTTTCCGGTGTGTCCAATCTAACGGTTTTTTTTTCCACTTGATCTGATATTTGAGTGGGGTATGAATGGTGGGGTTAGGATTCACTATATGAAAACTTGATTAGCATTTTATGGAACCAGATTTTTTGAAAACTGCTTAAACCAAACACGATGAAGGAGGACAGGTGGGTCCATTGAAATATGTAGATTACTAAATGAAAGGAAGTGTGAGTAGATTTAGGCTTTTGAGTTTAATAGGAAACTTGAGGGGCATAATTAAGATTTGATTTTGAGATTAATAGGAAACTTTTTGAATCCTTAAAATTCTCTCTAAAGCCTGTATTTTTTTGGGGTATTTTTCTGAAAGGAGAGAGGTCCATGGGTGATGACGTGTCAAAACGAATCAGATTGCTTTAATATATATATATATATAATTGGTTTATTGATGGCTTTTAGTTCTAGTTTAATGTGAATTTTTTTATTCTTGCAAGTGTGTTTTATTTCGTTAGGTCAGCAAACATTCTTTTTGTTGAATACTTCTTGGTGTTGGATGTTGACTCTCTCTCTCTTCACAGTATGGATTGCAAGCATATCTATGAAAAGGAGGTGGTAGTGCAGTACATAAAATCCAAGAAATCTACAAATGTTCAATGCCCTGCAGCAGGTACTTAGATTTGCAATTGGCGGCACCTCTTGTTTTCTGTTTCAACAAACCTAACAGCCTTGTTTTTGTTGATAGGATGCCCCAATATGTTAGACCGAAGAAAATTGTTGTGTGACCCATTGTTGCTAATTGAAATTGATAAGCTACGTTCCCAGGGTCTTCAAGCTGCACCATCAACTGTTGTTGAAGATTTCACTGAGCTTGGGGAGGAATGATGCTGGACATTTTAAGATGCTGGCTGTTCCAGTGCACCAGGAATGAATGAAAAGCTCCTGCGCCCCTAACCTGTGTGCTCTATTACCTCTCTAATTTTTTTGATAATGTAAATGATTTTGGGGATCATAAATCTGGAGATGTAATTGCAGTAGCAGTACAAGCATATTGGGATCTTTAGATGGCCCATGGCCGTCTGTTAGGTAGAAATCTGTTGGGATGCGTGTCCATGATTTCACTTGTCGTGTTATGCTGTTGGGTAGATGACAGAATAGGCTGCGGGCAACATGGAATTCCCTTTCTGATGGGCCTGATTGGGCATAAATACCTTTATGTTTTTAAGGATGACAGAGATTTGCTCCCATAAAAAGTTTTCTAACACATTCTGCCAATGAGCAAACAGACTATTGGTTCAGAGAACTAATTTTGCTCCCTAACAAGAGGGGAAGGGTGATACGTGATATAATTCATCAAGTGCCCACTTCTGCATGATCAGGGGCCCACGGTTCCTACAAGGATGTTGTTATTTCTTTAATTACTTTTCGATTGTTATTTCTTCTGTTAGTTTGAATTAGTCAGAGTCCTCAAGAAAGTGTTTTCATTTTCATTTGTTAGAGTTTGTTCTCTCACGTTGGGTAGTTGTTGGAACTACTTCAAAGTGGAGCTAATTCTTAGGAACATGTAACTAATGCAATGAGTCCATTCCAGTCCTGTATTTATGAGACAACCATTGAATAAAATAACGATCTGGAATTATTAAACACAAAAAAAAAAAAAAAAAAAAAAAAAAAAAAAAAAAAAAACCTTTTGGTTTCTTAGGTGCGATCTCCCTTTTGAGATCATCTATTTTGCTTTATTCTTCTTCCTTTTGAGCAGTGTTTAATCTTTTGAGCACCACAGCTCGAGGTTGTAGAAAGTTCGTATCAAAGGGTGTCCTCTCGCTCAAATTGAGACTGAAGAGAAGGTTAGACAATCCACACCTTCGTCATACATATATCAGTTACAAGGAGGATTCAGGATAACTGCATTCAAAGAAACTAAAAATAACTGAATAGGAAATAACTGCATACAAAATGGCGGCCTACATTTAGGATCATGTACAGAGATGGGCCGCATATGGGTGTTGGTGTGGTCTACTGGGCCCGAATGCGTCTCGATCCTAACATTGCGCCCGCACCCCCACCACCCCAAAAAAAAGCGCCGTGTCCACATGGCGAGAAATCCAGAAAGCGCTGATTAAAAACAGACTATGATTCCCAAATTCCAAGTACTTCATCTTGGGGCATCCCTTTCCAGTATATCAAATACTAGCAAAACTCCAAATGCACAGACTAAGAAGAATTATTTTTAGTAAATTTATTAATTAGTAAACTTGTGAGTCCTTTTTGTTGCTAAATTGATCTTTGTGTTTTTTTCCAGTTGTTTTATTCTTTAGATGAGGTGTAAATGGGGTATGATGAAGCTCGGGCACGTGCAGAGAAAAATAAAGAAAAGACATATTCACAATAAAACAAAAGAATAAAGCAAATAGATTTAATTTGAATAACACGGGGTTCACAATATCCTAAACATATTTAATTTCAAACCTTTTATTAGACAAGATAGATAGGTTGTGATGTTCAAACCTTTTATTAGACTGGATAAATAGGTTGTGCTCTTGTTGCAGAAGTAATCCTACCTATTTGTATCTATTGATCCTTTAAAATTAATTTGTTTGCCAGTTAGCACGGGATTTTATTTTGTTATTTTGTATTTGGGGTATTTTTAAATTTCTCAAACATTTTTTAGTTATTTTATATCATTGTCCTTTATGTAAGAGTGTGTTTCAACTACATGTATTGCCATTAAGGTTCATTTTGTCAATATTGTGTAATATATCTTCTTATTATTATTATTATTTGTTTGATCTAAGTGGGGTTTTTCTCCTTTTGTTTTATTTCCTTTTTTTTTTTGATATGGTCATTATATATATATATTTTTTCTTTTTTGTTGATGAGTCATTTTTTTTATTTATTTCTCTTTTTTTTATCGAGTCATTATACTTATGAAAGCCTATGCCATATAGGGACCCAATGCTAGAGATTCATACTTAGAAAAATACGACAAACATATAAATTATACTCAGATAATAGTGTAAATGAGTTACATACCACAATTAAAAGGCTTTATGACATCACATATATTTAAAAAAAAAAGATAATACGGAATTATCTACCTAAACCCCTAACTGCAATTGAAATTTTTTTACTTTATGCCCCAGTCCATATGTCAATATAATTCTGGTATTTTTTTTTTTTTTTCACCAGTGAAGCTCCTGTTTGAAGATAGCTCAATAAAATGTGTTTTTCTTTTAGAGGAAAAATATATTAAATAAAGAATTTCAAAATCTAAATTACTGGGCCTAATATCAGGCTTGGGTCTCTAATTCATTACAGGCTTGCAGTAAGACCCAGAACACATCTAGCAACCCAAACTTGGAATTGGGATGAGATTGAGAGCTCTTGATGTGGATTACCATGCATGTGTGAAGGTGACCCAAATCATCAATTGATATAAGAAATTCATCTAAGCTACAGTGTTGCAGCAGATCTTGAAACAGAATCGGGATAAATGAAAGAAAAATGAAGTTGAGAAAGATATATACTAACATGATATCAAAACAGAATCGCTAATTGGAAATAATTGGATTTCCTTATGTTTTCTTCTCCCTTTTATATCTCTCTCCTCCTTTGCTGTCACTCGATTTTTTTTTTTTTTTTTGTATTATTCTCTGTAATTAGAGTAGTAGATAGGAGAGTAGTTACGAATTGGGAAGTCGGTTCTTTTTGGAGGAATTTGTGCGGACCAGTTAGTGGAGAGAGGAGACTTGCCTTGGATGAAGATTTTGACACCTATTTTGATATATTTTCTAAATTTAGAATTTTTAGTTTGGGGGACTGTGGTTAATCGAAGGCAAAGCACATTCCAATAGAGATATAGATTTAAGTGGAACCCTCCAGAAGATTGGGGTCCACCATCTCTATTCTAACCGTCCATAAAACCATATGATGTGGGCTGGGACCCATGAATTGCTTGATAAAGATCAAATAATCAAATGATCATAGACCTCACAAATTGACCAAACCTAACCTATTTAAGTGGGACACCCCAATTGAATGGGGTCCACCATCTCTATTCTAACCGTCCATAAAACCATATTATGCGAGATGGGACCCATGAATTGATTAAGAAAGATTAAATGATCATAGCCCTAACAAATTGACCAAATATATTTAAGTAGGACCCAGATGAATGGGGTCCACCACCTCTATTCTAACCGTCCATAGAACCATATGATGCAGGCTGGGACCCATGAATTGAATGATAAATATCAAGGGATCAAATGATCATAGACCTCAACAATTGACGAAACCTAACCTATTTAAGTGGGACCATGATGAATGGGGTCCACCATCTTTATTCTAACCATCCATAAAACCATATGATGCAGGATGGGACCCATGAATTGATTAAGGTAGAATTTCAAAATGTAAATTACTGGTTTGTTGGTTTGAGATATAGATCCTCCAACTGGCTTGATGTAGCTTTTTTATATTTCTGTTATTTTCAATTTTGAATGTTACGGTGGTTTTGAGTTTGTAATTTTATTCTATTTGCCCTAACAGATTTGAATTACTCCAACGGAGAAAGCAAATGGTTCATCCATGTGATTTTTTTTTTTTTATTTGAGAAGCATATACTTTTATATAGTAGATATTTATAGTAAATACATTTCTACATATATTTTAATAATTGCATACTGAGACAACCTTAGTATTATCCTCCGATCCCGGAACTAGTCAAGTTTTATTAAAATTGATCACATGTGGGCCCCAGCCAACAACTCCAATATCATGAATCCCTCCTTTCGGAGATAGTCAAGTTTTATTTAAATTGATCACATGTGGGCCCCATCCAAAAACTCCAAAATCATCAATCCCTCCTTTCTTATCTGATGAACAATTGAAAACCCCAAATTCTAGAAATCTAAACAATTTTAGAAATCTGACACCCGAAGCCCTAAATCAAGATTACAAACTAAATTCAATCTAGATGATATAACAAAATCAATCCAAACATTGAACGTAGGAAACAATAAGTTGCTTGAAAAAGTATAATAGGAAGTGATACTGTTCAGTTATTTTAGAGAGAGGAGAGAGGGGAGTGGTGGGTGGATTGAGATGTTGACACCTGTGTTGAGGTATTCACTAAAATTAGGATACTTAGTTTGGAGCAACTTGGTCAACCAAAGGCAAATCACATTCCAATGGAGATATAGATTCCTTGATAATCTACTTATGCTGATGCACTATTTAAGAATCTAATATTGTTATCGGTTCAGGTTGAAGTTGTCCTGCATCGGTGAATGGTGGAAGTATGACCGTTGGACGAGTTTGAGATCCCAACTTTTTCAACAGTGGCACATGAAACACGGTGAATTTTGGATTGCTGAGGTAGCGCGAGCTTATAAGCAACTGGGCCAATATGCTCTAAGATTTGGAATGGTCGGTAAAACTGGCTAAGAATGACTTTGTTGCCGTCACTGACGATTGTTTTTGGCACTCCCGGTAATCTTACGATTTCTTGAACAAATACTTGTGCAATCGCAACTGCAGTGAATGGGTGGGAAATAGCGACAAAATGAGCATATTTAGACAACCTATAAACAACCACCATGATGACATATTTTACCTTGAGAAGACAGAAGTACTTCAACATTATTCTTTTACTTATACATTTTTGTTATGATTTCATGGCTGCTGGATCTAACTGTCCTGTCTGTCTATTTACATTTTTTGGTTTTTGGTTTAGTTTATAAAGCATTAAAATATCTTTCTTAATGGCTGAATCATTAGCCTTGCCCTGATGGATTTTTATTTTGATAATTTATTTTATCACTTTAGATCAGTCAGTTAACATTTTACTCGAAACATCCCAAAATTCAGCCATTAATCGTGAAAGGTCCTCGCAAATTGTGTAGCACTAACGAGGTGCTCTCGCCAATTTTTTGTACTTCTTATTTTTTTTTTATAGCGACGATAGCGTCACCATGGGCGGCGCAGCCTCACAAACGTGTCTTAACTCCATTATCATATTTCCATGAGTGGTTCCTCTCTCTGTCATTGGTGTTCTCACACCCAACAAAGAAACTTCCACACCAAACCATTCAACAACCCCAACACCCATTTCTCCTTAAAAACCAGCCTATGGCCTCGTTTCTTTTCTTAACAAGCTCACCCAAAGATATCATCTTGACATCTTTAGGTGTGTGGAGGTTCTCTCTTAAGCAATCAAAACTTGTCTGCTATAGATTACTCCCACCCAGAAGAAGAAACGCTTAGAAAAGAAGTCGTTTCCAATCCCAGTATCATTGAAGGAGAAGATCCACATCCTTGTTCATTGCTCTCTTCAAAAGTCTATACAGCTTAGAGAAATTTGTTACTGTCTGAGTGACTTCAATTCCTTCCTTCTTAATCCCATTATAATCCAAGGAATTACAACCCACATTTTTTTGTTCATTGTTTCTTATCAAAACCAGTTACAGATCCTGATTTTATCTTGGAACTTTTGAAAGAATTGGGAATTGGTTTCTTTTCAATTACCTGAAGAAATCTGTTTCTTGTGTTCCACAATCATCATGGCTACGTCCTTTAGGCCCATCTTGCTCTTCTGCTTTCTACTTTCTTTGTTCCTCTCCTCCTCTGCTCAGTCCTGCTCAAATTATGCCTTTTCTAGCAACAGAGCTTTCACTTCCTGCAACTCTCTCCCCCAGCTGAATGCCCATCTCTATTGGAATTACAATCCATCCCGCGGAACCATTGATGTCGCTTACCGGGCAACTCAGTCTTCCACCGGATGGGTTGCTTGGGCAGTCAATCCTACTGGGTCGCAAATGCCTGGATCACAGGCTCTCGTTGCCTACCAGAGCTCAAGCAACGGCATAAGGGCCTACACGACATCGGTATCAAGCAAAAGTCCATCGATGCAGCCTGGCAATCTGAGCTTTAATGTCTTGGGTATCACAGCACAATATGTGAGTGGTGAATTTATAATCTTTGCAACAGTGACGCTGCCTAGTAACAAAACAACTGTGAATCAAGTCTGGCAAGCAGGACCCCTTTCAAATGATGCCCCTTCAATTCATCCAACAACTGGAGCTAATCTTCAATCATATGGAACATTGGACTTACTGTCAGGTCTGGGGACAACTGCTGGAGGAGGGAATTCAAGAATCCGACGCAGAAATGTAAGCAGTACTTTCATCTCTGCTAAAGAAAGAAATAAGAGGGAAGATTTTTTTTTTTTTGTGGGATTTGACGTTTCATAGTAATTTGAAATCTTGAACCACGATCACCTTCTAACCATGTTATAAAGCTAGTGATTAAACTGATTTAATTACAATTACGATCGAATAATAGACCCAATTCAAGCCTTTGTTACCCTTTAGTTTTGTCTCATACACGACTCATGAGTCATAATTCTAAAATCCTTCTCTAGTCAACTTACCTTATCAAGTTGTGTAAGATCTTGGTCATAATTCAGTTTGCACTGACAGATTAATCTCCAAAAACATAACTCATATATACACTGATGATGGATTCAGATTCTTATTATGTGTTTTAATTGGGTTTCAGGTTCATGGGGTGCTGAATGCAGTGAGTTGGGGTATTTTGATGCCTCTCGGTGCCATCATAGCAAGGTACATGAGGGTGTTCAAGTCAGCTGACCCTGCTTGGTTTTACCTCCATGCTGCTTGCCAGACTTCAGCTTACATTGTTGGTGTTGTTGGCTGGGGAACTGGCCTCAAACTTGGCAGCGAGTCTGTCGGAATCAAGTACAGCGCTCACCGTAACATTGGCATCACCCTCTTCTGTCTAGGCACACTACAGGTATTCTTCCCTAGCATGTGTATGTACCCATACAGGGACATGTTCGATGCATGGCTCCTGATGCATCTACGTGTTTACATGTAGACTATTCTTTATTTTAGATGTACAAGCAAAAAGCACATAGATGGTTTTTCATTTGGGTTGTTAAGTTTCACTGTCAACCTACCTAACAACACATATTCTAATTGTTTATATGGTGTGATTTCAAAGCTTTCTGGTGAATGTACACATGTACATGCATGTGTATATTTAATACGCATAGGTATATAAAATACTCCATAAGGGCCTGTTTGGATAAATGAGGAGTGGAGTAAAATGAAGTAGATTTCACATGTGAAGTGGAGTGAAGAGAAGTAAGTTGAAATTAAAGTAGAGTACTTTACTTCACTCCATCTGAATGCTTATTTTGAAGTTAAGGTTTGGAGTAGAATCCACTTTTACTCAAAGAAATTGAAGTATTTTGAGTTGAAGTGAAATGGAGTACATATGGCTCACAATATTACTTCATCTATTGGGCCATATTCATCCAAACAGGATAAAGTTGAAATTTTAGACTATTATGGCTCATTTAACTTCACTCCACTCTATTTATTGGCTACCCAAACAGGCCCTAAGGGAGGATGGTGTTTAATGAGAAGTTTGCTTTCGATGTAGGTGCTTGCTTTGCTTTTGAGACCTAAGAAGGATCATAAGTACCGGATCTACTGGAACGTCTACCACCACTTGACTGGATACACTGTAATCATTCTCAGTGTGAACAACATCTTCAAAGGATTCGACATTTTAGACCCTGAGAAGAAGTGGAAGCGCACCTACATTGGTATCATTGCAACGTTGGCTGCAATTGCAGTTGTTCTAGAGGCGATTACGTGGCTGATCGTTCTGAAGGCGAAGAAGAAAATTGCAGAGAAGTCACACCTTGGTGCCAATGGAGTGAATGCCTATGGTGTGAGGCAAACAGTGTAGGCCCAGAGGCTTGTTTTAGTCTGCATTGTATATATACATGGTGTGGCATCCCCTATTTGTATTTACCTTTGGTTCCGATTAGGGACTAGTATGTTTTGTGTAGAAGTTATTCTTTTTTACAGAACCCTTAAATTAATCATTTCTTAGTATACACTCCATAGTTTCGTATGATTCAGTATCTATGTTCAATTTTGTTTCCTCCTTTTTTTTCTTTTTTCTTCTTTTTTTTTTTTTTTTTGTTTGAAATTTGAGGATCTTCATCCTCTTCCACTCATTCCAATCTTAAGGTTAAAAAAAAAAAAAACAGAGAGAGAGAGAGAGACCATTCTTCCTCAATGCTCTTTTCTTGCGTTGCCTTGAAAATTCTGTGAAAATGCCATATGAAAGTTTTCGAAAGGCCTTTCACACATTCCGGAATCCTAATTGATTCTAATCATTTTGAGATTTTTGAAAATGAAGTGGTGAGAAAAGACAAGATGGATTGTGTAGAGAATATAGATTGGTGGAAAATTATTAATCAAAAAGCAGATCCCAAATAGAAATGATCAGACTTAGAAGATAATAATAATGATGAGGAGGACGACGACCACGACGACTGTGATGGTGGGGTGCATTTTATTCTCACTCTACCTCCTAAACCTATTTCTCATTCTAACAAAATATATACCTGATTACTACGTTATGATAAAAAGCCAAAACCAACACCACCATGATTACCGAAATCTTCGAAAATGAAGGTAAGTAGTTGAATTTCTCATTGGAGCAAATAGTGACTAGGGATCTCAACCTCAAACATGTAATTGATGAACTTGAGAATGGACTAAATTTTAATTTACTAAACCATTTCTTTTTAGTCTGTGGTTTCTATTTAATGAAATAGAATGTTAAGGTCTATGGTTGTTATCTCATTTGTCCTTTGTCCCCCAACTCTTGCGCTGGTCAAGGAAAGAGATGAATTTAAAACGGAAAAAAGTTAATGAAAAGGAAAAAAAATATACATGGGTTGAATTCAATAGCCACACTTGAGGTTGTTTATTTATGCGTAAAAGCGCTTTCAGATAATTTTTTTTTTAATCTAATCAAACAGATGGCTCAAGAAAAAGTCAGCTTAGGTTTGTTGACGATTTGTGAAAATAAAACCTTCCAAGAAGATTGTTTTAGGTGGCCTGAAAATTGTATTAAACAAAAAAGAAAGCAGAATAAAAGGCAAAAGAAACAAATAAAATAAGAGCCCAAGCTCTAAAATCACATCATTAGGTAACTGAATCTACCTATAAAAGTTGCTCAAACGAAGGCTAGGAGGCTAAAATTGCTAAGAAGTCAGGTGAGAATAAAGTCAAAATGTCTTAAACATGCTACTCTAGATGGTTTTCAATTTTGATTAGATTATCACTTGCCATGCTGGAAGTACCTTTGTTATTTTGTTTGCCTGACGCCACAGTTATGTACTTCATTATAACCAGCACCTCAACCTCAAGGGTCCACGTTAGGATTTTGAGTATTGGCTAAATTCATGGGTTGGATAAAACTCTGGGTCTTTTGAGTTGTATTTCTTTATATAAAAAAGGACTCTGAAGATAGAAGATTAATTGAAAGACTCTAAGAAGAAAGTCTGAAAGAATTAGAAAAAGAAAGCTGGAAGAAAAGGTGCTGAAATTCCAGATTAGCCAGAATGGGGTCCGCTCGAGCGACCACATCATTCGCTCGAGCGAACAGAGTCAAAATAGCTATACGCCGAAACAGAACCTCTTCCGCTTAAGCGGATGGAAGGTCCGCTTGAGCGAACAAGGTGGCAGAGTCCTAGGAAAATTAGAAAATTTGTTCTAATTGTGCTCAAACTGCTTGTTTTAATCATAATCAAATTAAGCAACCTTAAGTACGACTTAAGGGCTATTTAAAGGACTCAAGGGCTATTCTAAAACTACACCTCACTCTCAAAGTTCTGATTTAGAGATTTAATTAAGAGAATTCTTCTCTAGAGATTTATTAAGGAGTTGCACTGACAAGTTTTGTAGAGCCAGTTTCTTCTGCATTCTTTGTAAAAGATTGTCTTCTTGAGTAGAAGATTTGAGAAGTCAAGCGTAGGATTAAGTCTGTTGCAATCAACGGTGTGAAGTCGTTAAAACGTGAAGCGACACGAGGTAACTTTAGTCCTTAGGTAGTGGATATCCGGAAAGGAAATCTGAGTTTCTTGTAATTGCGAGATTGATAGTACTTGATTATTGATCCGGTTCAGATCCATGATTTTTCACCCGGTTAGGGTTTTCCACCCAAAAATCTAGTGTCCTTGTGGTGTGTACTTGTGATTTTATTTCCGCTGCATATTGTTTATTTCTACACACTTTTGGGCTAATTTATTGATTAGACCAATCTAGAGATCTCACCCCTAATCTTTCAATTGGTATCAGAGCAGGTTGCACTAAGCTGTTGTGTATTGATCCTAAGATATTTCTAGAATGGTACTCAATCAAGGAGGGACATCAACTACTAAGCCCCATTTGCTTGATGGTTCTAATTATGCATATTTGAAGCAAATGATGATTAAGTTCCTTAAATCCATTGATGATGATGTTTGGGATATTGTTGAGGAGGGCTACTCCAGACCAACAATTGTGGTTAATGGACAAGCTGTTCCTAAACCTAAAGCCCAATGGACGAAGGATAAGAAGCATGCCTTTAATTGTAATAACAAGGTAGTGAATGATATATACAATGGAGTGTCTGCTGAAGAATTCCATAGGATTTCCACTTGTATAACTGCAAAAGAAGCATGGAAAGTCTTACAGACAGTATATGAGGGTACAGACACGGTGAAGCAATCTAAATTGCAAAGGCAGACTAAAAAATTTGAATCCATCGTGATGGAAGAAGATGAGACATTTGATCAATTTTATGCAAAGCTGATTGATATTGTTAATTCTGTTTTCAATCTAGGTGAGAAAATTCAAGAAAACAAGATTGTCAAGAAAATTTTGAGGTCTCTACCTTCAAGATTCGATTCTAAAGTTAATGCTATTAAAGAAACTAAAAATCTTAATACCCTCTAGGTCAACCAGCTGGTTGAAAATCTTCAAACCTTTGAGGCAACCGATTGGATAAAGGAAAGTTAGAAGAAAAATGTATTGCTTTGAAAGCCACCTCAGAATCAAGAAAGAAATCTGAAAAGAAAATTGAGTCTGATTTTGAATCTGAAGCTGAAGATAATATGGCTGAGTTTATGAAATGCTTCAAGAAATACATGAGGACAAAACAAGTCAATTGGAAGAATTCCAAATATGAGAAGAATGATCCTGAAAAGGGACAAGGTGTTTTGAGTGCCAAAGCTATGATCACTATGCTAATGAATGTGCCAACAAGAAAAAGGTTACAAAGCAAAAGGCCCTCAACACAACTTGGGATGAAAAATCTTCTGAAGAAAAGAAGGAAGAAGAAAAAGATCCTGAAAATTATTATCCTGAAAATGATCCTTCAGATAATGTGAATGGCAAGTTTGTAGCGCTCATGGCTGAGCCTGTGTCTGACAATGTTGCTGATGAAGATAATGAGGATGAGATGTCAAATTAAGCGAAAGATTGGGAAGAGTTGTACCATACCACCTATGTTGACTGTGTTAAGATGACCAAATATGGTAACAAGATCACTATCAAGTTCAAGGCTGCTGAAGAAGAACATTCTGCATTAAAGATTGAATTAGGGAAAGCGTTTAAACAAATTCATCTCTTGAAAAGTTAGAAAAACTGTTTGGCTGAAAATTTAACTACTGATGGTCAAAAACTTGAGAAGGCTGAAAAAGAAGTAGTGAATCTGAGAAAAGAGATAGTGATGATGAAAGCTGAAAATCAAGACCTGCAGAGAAAACTGAAGATCACTCTATCTGAGTTAGAAGTAAAACAAGCATCTCTAAATAAGATGAACACTGGTTCAAAGACTCTTACGAACATCTTGTATAGTCAAAAGTCTCAATTTGACAGAAGCGGTCTCAGTTATGATCATGGTGCATTCACCTGGGGTACTAAAGGTTAAATAATTTTTATTTCAAGTGTTTCACATACTACTCCACATGCTGCACATATTAATAACGTGAAGAGTAGTACCAAGAAAAAAAATGTGTCACGTGCTGCACGCACATCCACTTGTCATCATTGTAGATTAAAAGAACACATTCGTCCCTATTACAAGAAGCTGTAAAGTCTACCTAATAATAAGCAATGGCGGAAGAATTTTTCTCCACCCAAGAAGGCTCAAATTTGGTAAAAAGGTCTAATTTGCCTAAGGAGTTTGCTCACACTTTGTTGAAAGATTAAACTACACAGGTGTGGGTGGCTACATATAAAAAGCCCTGATCAATGAGATCAAGCTCCCACCCCAGCGCTACTACGAAGATACATTCAGGAGGAGTTGTAATTGAGGGGGAGCTATTGATCCTAAGTGACAAGAAAACTGCATGTTATGATCTTTAGCTTTGTCATTTATGGACAAAAAGGGGGAGAAAGGTGACAGATCAAGGGGGGGAACAAGAAGTTCAGAGGAAGTTAGAGGCAATGTAGATCTACATTTGTTGATTTCCTATTTTTTGTACCAATTGCCAATTTTAAAAAAATAATGTATTTTGGGTTTTATTTTGTTTTGGGTAGATCAAATTGTATTATCTTAGGGAGTTTTATCAATGAATTGCCAAAGGGGGAGATTGTTAGGATTTTGAGTGTTGGCTAAATTCATGGGTTGGACAAAACTCTGGGTCTTTGAGTTGTAATTCTTTATATAGAAAAGAACTCTAAAGACAGAAAATTGGAAGGACACTAAGAAGAAAGTCTGAAAGAATTAGAAAAAGAAAGCTGGAAGAAAAGGTGTTGAAATTCTAGATCAGCCAGAATGGGGTCCGCTCAAGCGACCACATCATCCGCTCAAGTGAACAGAGTCAGAATAGCCAGACGCCGAAACAGAATCTCATCGGCTCAAGTGAATGGAAGGTCCGCTTGAGCGGACAAAACGGCAGAGTTCCAGGAAAATTAGAAACTTTTATTTGTTCTAATTGTGCCCAAACTGCTTGTTTTAATCCTAATCAAATTAGGCAACCTTAAGCACGACCTAAGGGTTATTTAAAGGACTCAAAGGCTATTCTAAAGCTACACCTCACTCTCAAAGTTCTGATTTAGAGATTTAATTAAGAGAATTCTTCTCTAGAGATTTATTAAGGAGTTGCGCTGACAAGTTTTTTAAGGCCAGTTTCTTCTGTATCCTTCGTAAAAGATTGTCTTTTTTAGTAAAAGATTTGAGGAGTCAAGCGCAGGATTGAGGCCAGTTTCTTCTGTATCCTTCGTAAAAGATTGTCTTTTTTAGTAAAAGATTTGAGGAGTCAAGCGCAGGATTGAGTCTATTGCAATCAGCGATGTAAAGTCGTTGAAGCGTGAAGCGACACAATGTAACTTCAGTCCTTAGTTAGGGGATATCCAAGGAGGAAATCTGAGTTTCTTGTAATTACGATATTCATAGTGCTTAATTACTGATCCAATTCGGATCCGTGGTTTTCACCCAGTTAGGGTTTTCCACCCAAAAATCTGGTGTTCTTATGATGTGTGCTTGTAATTTTATTTCCGCTGCATAGTATTTATTTCTGCACACTTTTGGGCTGATTTATTGATTAGACCAATCTAGAGATCTCACGCCTAATGTTACACCCCGACCCGATTTAATCTTAATTAGTACTAATAAATTATATTTTAGCTAAATTAAATATGTTTAATTACTAATTATAGTGATTAGTGTTTGATAGTCTCTATAGACTGAGTTAGTTGAGTCTTGAACCTTGTATAGGTGAGTTATAGTAGAGTTGACGCTATTGAGTAGAGTCAAGAGTTTTTTCGTAAATATGGACTTTCGCATTTTTCATCATTTGCGTGTCATTTTGGCGTCATCGCGTGTATTTTGATGAGTACATCGATCTTTGAATTAGACATTTCTTCATTTGACCAACAGTTTAGTATTTGGACCTTCATTTGACTCAAAATGAGAATATGCCAATTGAATGGGTTTCCTTGCAAATATCCTCCTTATCTCTTTATATATATAATCTCATCCCTTCCTCTTTCATTTCCTCCCTTCTCACTAATCTACTCCTCTTCCTCTTCTCCTTTTCCCCTCCAATCTTCTTATTTTCAATCACTATAAAAGTGAAGACCTACATCTTGTAAACTAGAGAATCTTCAGCTTCATTAGCATCTTCTTCAACCTTCTCCTCTTTGTGAGCAAGAGAACCACCATCATCTTCTACCCTTCTCAACTTCATACTTCTTGTAGAGGTGAGAGTCAAGACACTTTCTTTTGTGTATTAGGAATTGCAATAGAGTCAAGGAACTCTTGGATAGACAAACATGCACATTCATATGGTTTTCCATGTGTTTCTTGTTATTAGGGTTTGGTGATTTGTGGTTTTTGGGTTTCTTGAGGTCAAGTGTGAAGTAAAGCTTTGGAATCTCTATTGAGGCAAGTATAAGCTCTAATTTGGTTTACATAGCAGTTGATTTCCTTTGATTCCAAAAGAAGTTCCTTCTAATGAATCTATCTTTTATTAATGAATGGATTGGTTTAAATTTCTATGGAGTTGTGTGGTTATTAAATGATTGGAGAGATTATGCATGATATTGAGGAGTTAAGAGTCCCAAAAGTTTTGGTTTTTGGGTTTGGAGTTGTGAAAAATGGAGTAGAAGAGAGAGAGTTTCAGAATGGCTGTGAAATCAGTTTTTTGTAACTCACCGCAGGTTGGCTGTAACCAGGCGGTCACATGGCAGCTAGCCGTGGGACTACCTGGCGGCTAGCCGACCTTAAGGCAGTTAACTTTCCAGTAGCTGTTCATTTCTTGTCGGCTTAACAGTCACCAGGAGATCACCTAGAGGTTAGCCGCACGGTTACCTGGTGGTTAACCGACACCCAATCGGTTACTTTTCCAGTAGTTGACATTTTTTGTCAGAAAGCCGCGGTCACCTGGCGGTTAGCCGACTGTTCTACAGGCAGCTAACTGTTAGATTATATGGACTCAATCCATCAGTTGATGTCATAAATTGATTAATTTCTTTATTTATCAATAAAATCATGATTTACTTTAATGAGATGAATGTTACTTTATTACTTTATGCACATGACCAATACATATGACATAATGGTTCATGAGTTGAACCGGGTCCCATTAGTATATTAGATGTGATATATGTGTATGGATGAGATCCACACATGGGAGATATATGTCACAAATCTTATACTTAAAATATCTTCACAACCAGTGATGAGACTAGGCATCTCATCTGATAAGGTTGCAACACTTTGATCACTATGAGATAGTGTGATTTGTCTCGATCATCAGAATGGAAGATTCTGGATTAATGTGCTGGTACATTGGATGTACTGAAGGACCATGAGAAGCACCTTATGGAATTCCATCTCAATAATAAGGTATGCTCTCATAATTCCCTAGCAATAGGCTCTCAATCCTGAGACATTGATGAACTTAAGTTTCTATCTATTCATTTGCTTTGAGTCACCAATGAGTGAGGCCAACTATAGGTCAACACCTCGGTGTCTTGGGTATGTGGTACTAGGACTGTGGGAACATTGAATGATCAAGATGGAATCTATCTCTGTTATCCCCTTGTGCCAATTAATAGATTTGTCATTAGTAAGTGCGCACCCATCCCGATTAAGAGTTAATTGGATGGTACTGATGATCATAGTGATTAATTGGGGCTCAAAGATAATAAAATGTGGAACTAAGATTGGAAGAGACAGATTTATTCCAATTGATCCATGGATATTGATAGAGGGGCCTACTTGTGGTAATTGGGAAGTTTAGGGTCTTCATTGTAATTTATTCCTAAGACTGGAGTGCAATTGCATTTATATATAGTGGTGTTATTTGCAATTAACTGTGGACCCGGATTGCACATGAGATGTGGGGTCGCGTGTCCCAGTTGGAGTCAGCTTTCTATGGAATCCCTAGTGGTCCCCATGCTAGCCCAAGTTATTAGAAAGATACTAATCCTATTCGAACTCTAAAAGGAAGGAATTAGAAAGTTACTATTTCTATTTGAAGTATGACTTTTAATAGTGGTAATAGTATACTTACTAATTGTTGTGGAAGTGAGACTTCTATTTCAATTAAGAAAAGAGGAGACCTGGGAGATTATATAAGGGAATCCACCCCTCTTGGACATCCATCATAATTAGAGTGAAAAACGTGGATCCCTTTTGTGCAATAGTTGCACTGCTGTCTTCTCTCTTCCTCTTCTAGTTCCTTAGGGTTTCGAGTTGGGTTTTCTCTTAGAGATTCCACCAATCTTCTTGAGAAGAGAAATCTGATTCGGGTCATAGTATGGAAGGCTAAGAGGTGTTGGAGATTCTGATCTTAGTTTATGAAAAAGTTATACATCAACGAAAACCATCAACTTCTCCATTAGAGCGCAACCGAGCTCCAAAGGTATAATCTGCTTCCTTGTATGTGGTAGATTTTAATGGATGCGGTTCGCTTCTGTTCTATCTTTTAGATAGTTTTACTTACTATACATGATCATGAGATTGTGGGTTATGCATCCTGCATTGGGTTTTTAGCCTTCTGGATAGATGATCCCTGAGTCAAGTGGGTCAAAAGTTTTTGAAACCTATTCTAGAGGCCCACCTACTTCCAACACTAACCGCAGGGTCACCGCTAGCTGACCGACTGCCCAGAAATCTCCATATTTTAGGAAATTTCAAAAGACCCCTTTAAGGCCATGAATCAATACCCAAACCCTTAACTGCCCCTAGAAACCCTAGGAGCTAGAGTAGCCCTAACTTTGGGACTCTTTCACAAAAACATGAATATTAGTTTAGGGAACCTTTTATTAAACTGTGATACTAAATAGCATAGCTCCCTAATTGTATGTCGAAATGGATGGTAAAGAACTACGATTAATTAGACTAAACTGGCTAGTAAATTCCTTGATTCTTCTAATTTAAGTATTACATTTCATATTGGAGTACGAATTTATTTTGGACCTCAAATCCTACTCAATAGATTGATAGCACTGTCAATATACATTGAAGCTTGATCTTTTATATTCAATTCGTAATTTCATTTTGTATATCTGAATTGACAATCGTTAGAATTAAGGGTTGATAAGTAATTAAAAATATGTGATTATCATTCGATTTGGTTATGATTAAATGAATATAAACTTATTCAAATCCGATTTTATTTCGAGTATTATTTGATTTGATCAAGTCGGCTCTACTTAGCTTCGACTCTATGATACCCGACGGGGTTACACTTGCTTTAGTTATTCGAGACTACTGCAGTAAGTCATGTGGAGCACCGAAACTCCAGACCCAGGTAGTCAGCTAGCCTTTGGCCGAGCCGTTGGTGAGATCTCAACTAGATTTGCTCTCTTTTGAGATGATAAAGTTAAGGTAGTAGCCAATTTATATGTTTTCATTAGATTTGATTCATATGCATAAATTATTCATCCTGCACAACTTGCCTAGTTGATACCATCATTGACCTCTATTAATTATCCGTCTTAAATTCAATTTGATACATTATGTATTTCCTTATTATTGCCCATACTTGTTCAATCGTCGTATTGATGATATTACTATTAGTGTCACAGTCGCAGGTACAGCCCCCGGCCCTGAAAAGGCCGAGGAGGGAGAGAAGGCTACCAAAAAGGTACCTTCAGGACTAGAAGAATGGCCCAAGCCAGAAACCGCTTAGTAATCCTCCTCGGAGCGCATGATGACTTCTTTTGGAGTTTCCTTAGAGTGTGGCTAAACCCTATTTTTTGTGTGAGCCATACTTAGGTTTAGTGATTCTTTTGTTTATACTTTTGGTATTGATTGTATAGGGTTCTTTTTACATCTCTTTTGTAAAACAATGTATATAATTGTACAATTCTTTTGTATTGAAATTTGAACTATTAAATAGACTGAATGGGAATTGATACCTCACACAAATGAATTACAGCCTCCCCTATGTTTAATTGCTTTTAATGTGTTTTAGTGAGTTCTAACTCACGTATATGGAAAAGTTATTTTTCTCTCATTCGTGTGTTGTACTTGGGTCAAGACAGGCACAGCACGCGGGAGTACGTGTGACACACCTCGGATATTACCCCATGCCAGGGTGATTTAGGACCGGGATGTGACACCTAACCTTTCAGTCCACCAACTATTAGTCGGGTCAGATACCAACCAGCTCAGCCCAAGCCCAATTCTACTTTATGTAGGTAAACCAAAGCCAGAACCCAACAACATCCCAAATATGCCTAAAAGCCAACCCAAGTTCAATTTTCCAGCCCCAGTGCAATTCATTGTTGGCTCAGGTAGGGTTGGGGGACCTAAATTTTTGGGTTGGTTCTCTTTTCAGTGAAAAATCTAGAAAATGTGCATACTCCGTGTATAAAATGAGTGTATATTTTGTTCCATGAAAAAACATGAACTTATTAATCAGTCGGGTACCTTCAGCAATGTGTTTGTGCATGGAGAGGATTTCACTCTATACGGATTTTCATTTCTATAATAGAAACAAATTCTGCATTCCTACCCCTCACATAGGAAATAAAACTCCTCTCTATCAAAGAAATTCAATTTATTTATTTATTTTTTTCCTTTTCCATTAGGAAAATGTGTCACACAAAACAATTGGAAAAGGGCATCGTGGAAAATTATAACAAACTTCATCTCTATTGCGGATTCCTCTTTTTGCACAAATGCACCACAACTCAGCCCAAATTACATGATGGTTTCAAAATTTTAGTGCTGAAACTGACTTCTTTTTCCAATCATTGATTTCAGTTATATGCACACAGAAAGGACAGTGTAATGACTGACGCAAACACAAAATGAGGCAATTGACCTCTAAAGGGTACAAATTCTAGGAATTTCTATTTTTATTGTTTTTTATAGTTTATGAAAATCACAGGACTATGCCTATGACTGGAACACCAATGCTTGTAACCGATACGACTGATTCATGTCAATTTTTTGAAAAACCAATACATAATCTGATACCAATATTTTTTTAAGACTGGTTCTGATATTTACAACCATGTCCCACAAAAGGAAATTCTTATCTCACTTGAGACTACCTCAATCTAAATCAGAAAATCATTGTCCACACATCACCCATACCAGCCTTTAGTCAGTTATCTAGGATCTAAATCACACGGATCTAAATCACACGTCTGAATGTTCTATTTTTAGTTTTTACTTCATGTAAAGGTCCTTTAGATGAGGAAAGTGGAGATAGTATAACTATGAACCCAAACCAAATGAACCCATTGCCAAACATGACTAGTCAAAAATGATAACTTTGCTCCTTGTCTCAAAGCAGGTCTCTCCCTTATTTGCTGCACTGCCACAAACATCTGCGATATTTTGAAAATTGTCATCATCATCATTAAAACCTTATCCCAAAAATATTGATCGGCTATATAAATTATGTTTCCCAATTGCGCTCTATCCTCAGATAGCTTGCGTTTCTTTTAATCTTCCCCGATACTATTTATCTGAAGAAGTATCCTCCCAATGATATTCCAAAAATATCACCTAAATTTGATTTCAAAAGAAAACTGTATTCAAAATGGGAAAAATACAAAGATTTTCTTAACATTATTTTATATTTAAATAATATAATTACTTTGTACAACATTTTCCAATAATATCATGAGAAAACCCCCAAATTTGAGAACATCGTAACACTTCCTCAAAGGCGAAGATCAATATTTTACGCACATAAAAGGTCCTTTGTCTACTACACATGTGATAGGAAAATAGTGATCATGTGTAAATGATGCACATGTGATTTATTTACATTTGCAAATGACTCACATGTGAAATACATTCCACTGTTTGTCATTTTCACATCTCTTCACCTAGTACATCCAACATTTCACCATTTTTCAAGAGTTCCTCAAATCTATGATGGATAAAGTTTCTAGCAGGTTTTGGCCTTCAAAAGAGGATGAATGGTTTGGATTGTGAAAATGGGCCCATGGAAATCCAAAATGATAGATTTTAGAGTCTGAACTTTTTTACATATATATATCAAAATCCAAGATGAATCAACCGAAGAAATTTGACTCTCTTGCCTCTTGGCCTTCTAAAGAGGATGAATGGTTTGAATCTTGATTTAGGAGCCCATAGGAGTAAAAGAAAAGAAAAAACTGAAAAAATCTGGTCGCTCAAAACTGACACCTGGTTACTGTAGCACTCGAACAGTAACAGTAACCTGGTAAGCGTTTACAAAACTTCACATATGAAAATTTTGGGCTTAAAATAACCCAATTTTCACACCATCATTTACGCATCACATGCCTAAATAATTGGGCAAAACATAACTTGCGTAATGGTTATCCATGAAACCTCATTTACATACGTGAATGGGTGCAAACAAATGACCAGATGAGAAACTAAAGAGTCTTAACAAATCTACATAGGGATCATGTATTAGAAACATATCATTTTAATTACAAGGAGGGAAGAAACATATCTACAAGCTTGACAAAATCAGTTTTTTTTTTTTTTTTTTTTGGTGGTTGTTGGGTGGGGTGGGGGGGCATTAAAGATGAAAAAATAGAAGAGTCTGATATAAGGGGAGGATGAAAAGGATAAGAGGGATGATGTATTTTAAAGACTTTATAAATACATATGCAAGTGAAATAAACTATCATAAACAAATCAAGGAAATGACCTGATAAGATATAAACTACACACCATATAGGCAAATCAATGACTGGAAAGAGTTAGGCGGGAGAGGGGAAAATAGACTACTAAAACTATATCGTGATATCACTTGAGTGAAATTCACAGTTCATGGGTTTTGATATGCAAGGATTAAGATAGCAATTGCGGCGGATGTAGCAGCCAGTGGCCAAAACGCTATATAGCGGGCGATATGTAACCATGTAATAGTGTGAATTTTTTAAGTGGTCAAAAGAAAAATCCAAATCTTACATAGCAATTAATCTTGTGTTTTTTAGTAATTTAGAACCACATAAGGATAGAGACAACTTTAGAAAATGCCACTAATGAGAAGAAATAAGAAAAATAATCTTTTAAGTTAAAATTGCTTTGCTCTATAAAGTTTTAGACTGTAGCGTCGCTATTTTCAAAATAGCACAGCGGCCCCAACTACTACAACCGGTAATGCGTAGCGGCCGTTATTTTGAACCATGTACGCCTCATGCCAATGGTCCTAGTTCTCTATGGGTATTGGGTAAAATGAGATAATTTATGTTTGGATCTCTTTCTTAGGGCCCGTTTGTATGTTTACATAATAAAATATTTACATATTTAAATATTGTAAGAATAGAATAGTGTAATTTAAAATATTATAATATTTTTGTTGTTTAGCAATTTGTGAAGAATATTACAGATCTTAAATTGAGTTGCTTGGAATGTGCTATGATTTTAATACAAAATAAAGTGAATACAAAAAGCAACTATTTTACTACTCTCTCTCCCACTTTACTTCACCACATACTTCATCTCACCTTACTTTATCTCACATTATGCCATGATGTGACATCAACCTTTATTTTATTTTACCACACATGTAGGCAAATATACCCTAACCTAGATGTAATATATTATCCCTTCATATTTACAAGAAAAGGCAGAGTGCTAAAGTAAAAACTAGCCGCAACTTTTTTATCATAAACTTTATCACTAGTCACTTTTTCTTTACCATATAAAGCTACAGCAAAGTGTGATAAAGTAAAGTCAAATAAAAATAAACTACTTTACCACTCTCTCCCACTTTACTTCGCCATATACTCTATCTCACCTTTATTGGGATGTGACATTTACCTTTACTTTACCATACATGTAAACAAAAACATCATAATAGATTTGGTCAAGTAAAGCCTTTACTTTACTCTACCACTTTGTAAACCTAATTTTGAAAGATTTTTATATTATATAATGTTTTCTAAGGGGGAGCTATAGAAAAAAAAATAGAGCTTTTTAAAAGAAATTGATATTTTTTTATATTTTTCTTGGGTTGCCAAATGTATAAAGAAAAATTCTTTAGAAAATGAAAGATTATATTTTATAAAATATTACTTTCTTGTGCTTTCTTGTACATCCAAATAGGGCCTTAAAGCCTTTTTGTATTTACTTTTACAAGTAGGATAGGTTTTGCATCTAAGAATTGAAGCCACTAATATGATGCCCAATTTTTGTCCTAATCTATTTACTATCTAAATATTGAATCATGAGATACAATAGGGCAGAATCCAAGATGATCACAATTCTAACACATTAATGAACTCAATCCTGAACCAGAATCATGCGGATAATTTGATATTGTGATTCATCGAAAACAGACCGATGATCTGGTACACTGTGAATCAGACAGTGGATCAGAGAGGGCATTGATAAACAATATAGGTAACCCTGATTACCAATACCAAAAAAAGGTGGACGTAATAAAGACTTGGCTGTTCCACAGTGGAAAGCAAAATGAGTGGCTTCCTTTCTTCTTTTTTTTTTTTTTGATGGGCAATTCTACAGAAGATATCATTTTCAGGGACTCGAAAGCACCCATTCAACAACTACATTTGGCTGGGTGGAATAAGAAATCGTCATCGAATAATCCCAAGGATTGTTAGCTTCACCTTTATTTTTATTTCTAATCATCCATTTTTATACCAACAATATTCATCATCCACTGAAAGTGCATTGTTAGAAAATGGATCCCTCAAATACTGCTGAATTTAAATAAGTACTATTAGTCTTATTACAAATTGTAAATAGCAAAAAATGAAGCAAGGGTCTAGATTTGAAACATTCTTACTCAGCTTCTCTCAACGCATCGACAAAGATATCCTTGAGATATCCATTAGTTGCTGCTACTCTGCGTGACATGATGTCGAAATCTTCCCCAGACCTGTGGCAAACATAGACAAGGATGCGGATGCGTTCATCCAAGAAGGAATATTAATATCCATTTCAATGCATTGTAGTTAAATAGGAATTGTATGATCCCTGGACTCGCCTTGATTGAGTCTTTTCAAGTGGGGGACAATAATACTACTGTTGATCTAATAGGTAATAAAATAAATACGAACTAAAGAGACTATTCCTTGAAAAACTTCCAAACAAGACAACCCAACCATTCAACTGATATAAGGCTAAGAAATGGATGGCTAGGGCCTAATATTCTGGATTGATTTTCACATGACCTATATGGAACCATGAGATAAATATACTGAGGATAACCAAAACATGAGGCTCACATGTAAAAAGACTTGGCTGAAGGATGTCTGTAAATTTGTGAGTGAATGAACATACAATTCTTCATTAGTTACAATGCATTATAATGCAAATTCTTGGAAAGACTTTGGATACTTACGGGTCAAAAACAAGACCACCTGCTTCTTGAACAATCACAGCTCCGCCTGCCACATCCCTAAATATAAGAAGCTCATTTCATCAAAAATCAGTTTATGCATTCGTAAATTGAAATGTGTGACTATAGATATAATTTATTTCAATTGTGATAATTGACTCCGATTTTGTTGCAACAATTAGAGATATTAGTTATAATATTATTGCAATTATGTTGTTTCGGATCCAACTTAAAATGAAACTAATCCAGAATCTGAATATGGATTCAAACTAGTGGGGACTAGTCCAACATTTCACATTCCCCTTGTCATAATTTCATCTTATTATATATATATATATATATATATATATAGGGAGATGCTCCTATGAGAGATCTCTCACCTTATATGAGAGATAGGGGTGGGGGCCCTCACATGGGGATGGGGATTGAGGGGACTTCAAGGACTCCCTGGGACCCTCCTCTCTATAAAAAAATCAGCCCCAACAGTGATTTCTATCATCTCCATTTGGACCCCAAAAGTTTAATGGTCAACAGTCCATTCGGATCAGTACACAGTCGATCCAACAATCCAATAAATTCGGATCTGACCGAAAGCTGGTGGACATGTGCAATTCAAGGGGGTTGTGTGTCTAGTCCATTTGGATGGACCAAGGGTGGGCCCCACAAGCATGATCTTAGGAGAGCCTTGCCCTATATGTGTGTCTATATATATATATATATATATATATATATATCCAAAGACAGCCGAAAGTAACAATCCTACCAAGGGCCGCCAAATTCTAGCTCATAACAGAGATCAAGCCTGCCACATGCAATGCCGCAAAGATTCAAAGCACAGGAACCGCTCATGCGAAGAGATCTCACCTGATAAGCCAAGAAATGAGTTCAAAACCATTTCCATGTTTCCAATATCCATAACTGAAATGTTTACATGATTAAATATTGTCTTACCTTAAAGAGTAAGCTGTTTATTCTATTTGTAGCAGCATCTACTGTTGACTTATCACGCTTAGTACCAATCTGCTCACAAGGAAAATACTCATATGTTAGTAGCATCCCATGATGTAGTTGGATTTTGTCAGTGATCAAATTTCTGTACACTTTTTGATGGTTAAAAGAAAAGTATTGTTACAGAGGAATATCGTGAAGACCCTACAGATAGAACATTTTGCCAACCCATTCACCTTTAGGTTTTTTCTAGTAATCAATAGGTAAACAAAGGGTTTAGACTCAGATTAAAGACATCAAGAAATGATGAAGAAAAACCTCCAACGTCCAGAATGGTAGATAGTACCATACTACTGAAAAAATAATATGGTTCTCTCTCTCTCTCTCTCTCTCTCTCTCCTCCAACGTCCAGAATGGTAGATAGTACCATACTACTGAAAAAATAATATGGTTCTCTCTCTCTCTCTCTCTCTCTCTCTCTCTCTCTCTATATATATATATATATATATATGAGATATGCTCCTATGAGAGCAGCTCTCACCTTGTTATGAGAGATAGCGTGGGGCCCTCACATTTAAGTTGTTGGCATTTGATATGGATGTGAGGGCCCCCACCTTATCTCTCATAGTAGGGTGAGAGATGCTCTCATAGGAGTATCTCAAAGATTAATAGTGGCAAGAAAGGCGGCACAAAAGAGCAATCATTATCATAGTAGCCTAAACCTCATCAAAAGAAATGCATTGGAACTCTCTCTCTCTCTCTCTCTCTCTCTCTCTCTCTCTCAACCGAACGTGTGCATACACGTGTGGGGAAGAGTGCACAAGAGACTAATAGTGGCAAAGTAGAGAGACCTTATGGAATAAAGGAGCAACAACAGCATCGTCATCGTGGCCTAAACCCCACCAAGATAAATGCATTTGAAGTCTAAAATAAATAAATTTTCACTAGAAAATAAACAAGTGTATACCTCTGTTGCAAGCAGGGACTTTACCAGCTCAGTTTCAGATGATGCTGTTGGAATTCAAAGTTTTTGTATTTAGTTATTACAGAATCAACGCAAGGACTGCTTGGGAGAGAAAAGTGGAGGTACTAAAGATACAAAATTCTCATGGTCTTGAGATAGGATATTTACTCTGTTGCACCTTTTATACGTTTTCCATTTAGAAAAGCACCTTGTCCAAGAATGCCAGTAAAGAGCTGAAAATCACAAATGCCAATAGTCAGATCAAACTATTACTGTTATTCCAGGCAAGAAAACTAAAATCCAAAAGTTACTTTGAACTATTATTGTCTATTTATGCCAAGAAAGTCAAAATCAACCTTAAAGACCACAACAAAGCTCAAACACACTATAGTTGCAATACATTAAGAGGTAATGTACCAAGTCATGCACTTGCACATGTTCGAACAGTTTTTATGAAGTTTTTTTTTTTTTTTTTTTTTGGTAGAACAGTTTTTGTGATGTTAAACTTAAAAAGTCTGACTAAGTCTCAAAAACTTTTTCAAAGCAATTATGCTAGAACTTAATGGTAGGAGTATCTCAAATGATAGTTTCTAGGGTTTCTTCTCAATAGGTCCCTAAAAGGAAGAGAAAGAAAAGAAGCAGCAAGGAGGAATGTGGAGGAACGTTTCGGCTGTTACAACTTAAGGGTTAGACAACCCTTCACATATATAGTTTTTCACATTTCTGAAAAAAAAAAAAAAAAAACCCTCACTTTTCCTATAATTACAAGTCAGCCCATATTTTTCTAGAATTACAAATAAGTCCACAACTCTCTCACATAGAGGTCCACTGTGCCAGCTTCGACAATGCATTAGATAATTTTCTTCTTGGAACTGCATTAGTGAGAAAATCTGCCAATTGACCATATTTAAGAAGATATTCAACCTTGATAAATTTGTTCTGAATCTTCTCTCCAGTAAAATGGCAATCAACTTCAAAATGCTTTGTGCATTCATTGTAGACTAGGTTTGTTGGAATCTGCCTAGCTGATGTGCTGTCAGAGTGTAACATCATTGGACGTAAGTACATTAAATCCCAAGTCAAAGAGCAAGATCCACAGCCATAACAACTCATGCTCCTAATGCCATAGCTCAATACTTACCTTCAGAACTAGATCTAGCTACCATAGGTTGCTTCTTGCTTTTCAAATTTCAAGACACTAGATTTCTGCCTACCATCTTACAATAACTTATGGTCGACCTCCTATCTTTGATTCTACTCAGTTTGCACTGCGTATAGGCTTCCACATGTAGATGTCCATGTCCTGAGTACAAGACTCCTTGTCCTGGTGAGTACTTAAGATACTTTAAACTTCTGTATACAGAATTTAAGTGTCTTGACATTCCCACGTGCATAAATTGCCTGACAATGCTAACCACATGTAATATATCTGGATGCGTTCTGCTCAAGTATAACAGTCTCTCAACCAAATGCTGTTAAGAACCGATATCATGGAGCAGCCCACCACTTTCTGTATTAATACCATGATTTTTCTCAACAAGAGTATCCACAGGTTTTGCTTCTAACATTCCTATTTCTTCCAATAGATCAAGCGTATATCTTCGCTGGCATATTACAGTTCCTTTCCATGATCTTGCAATTTCAATTCCAAGTACTTTAACTCACCAAGATCCTTAATTTCAAATTACGAGTGTGGATGTTTCTTTAGCCTCTCCACCTCTGTCAACTCACCTCCTATAACAACAATGTCATCTACATAAACAATAAAAGTGGTAATACATAAGTCATTTCTCTTCATGAAAAATATCCGGTTTGCATGACAGTTTTTGTATCCATTGTTGAGCATTACTAATGCGGAGCGGAGTACCAGGTGCGGGGCCGGTAGAGGCGGAGAGACGAGAGATGGAGGGTGGAAGGGATATGTCAGGCTTCGCCCGAAAATTGGCCTCACGTCAAACTCCCTATTGCGGGCGAGGAAGAAGAGACAACTTGGAAAGACCCAAAATAACTCGTGAGAAATTTCATTAATCAATAACTAATAAAGCCAAGAGGCTTTACATCATTTATATAGGAAAAGAATAAAGCCTAAAACTAATCCTAACCATCAAAATACATTGATGGCCAGGATCAAAACATCCAACTAAATACAACTTAAAACATAAAAGAGTAAATAAGACTCTAAATAAACTAAGATAAGTGGGCTGAGCCCATTGGCAGGTCGACCCATGGGGACCATGGGTCTGTCCTGCATCAATTACTTGGCTAAATCCATGGAACCAGGCTTTGGGAGACTACTTTGGCCCGTACAAGGCCTTTTTCAATTGATAAAACTTTTTGTTCTGATCCTTTTAGGGACATTCTAGAGGTAATTCCATGAAGACCTCTTCTTGTAGAACTCCATGAAGGAATTATTTTTTTACATCCATCTGATATAGTGGCCAATCAAGATTGGCTATAAGAGAGCAAGAGAATTACTCTCTTATAACTTTGGCACTGCAGAGATTGTTTCAGTATACATATAACTAAGTAAACCCTTTTTCCACTAGGCTTGCTTTATATTGTTGCATTGTACCCTCAGGATTATAGTTTACGGTTGCATTCTACAGTACACTTTCCCTCTGAAAAATTAACAATATGCCACGTTTGACCCTTATCAAGAGCATGCATTTCTTCCATCATTGTTGCTTTCCATTTTGGATCTTTCAAGGCTTCAAATACATGTGAGGGTATGCATTCAGTAAAACTTTGCAATATAAATAATTTAAATGAAGGTGAGCGGTGCTAAGACACAATTTTGAATGGGATGGTGACTAACACAAGAATGTTTACCTTTTCAAAGAGCAATAAATAAACCAAGATCATCAGTAGAGCTAGGAAATTCACCTGGCGAGTGTCAATTTCTGGATCAGATGAAATCAATGTTCTTGTTGCTTATTTGTTTTTCTCCATAAATAAATCTGAAGTGGCTGTGACGTTTTTTACTTGAATTCTTTATGGAGTTCCTGGAGTCTTTTCCAGTATATTATCTTCTTTAGCAGGTTTTGGTAGTGTTGAATCAACGTTACCAACAAAAGCTTCCTATGGCTGCTTGCATTAGATGTTATCAATGGGAGCTCCCTTGGCTACTTGAATTAGATGTGACCAAGTACTGTCCACTTTTTCTTGGCACGTAGAACCTATATCCTTTCTATGTACTTGAATATCCCACAAAAATACATTTCAAAGCTTTTGCATCCAATTTATCTTATTGTTGCTTCGGTGTATAAAGCAAACACATCTAAATATTCTTGGCGGATTGGGAAAATAATGGGGCTAAAGGATTTAAAAATTGTATCGATGACTTTCCTCCTACAATTTGATGGAACACAATTGATGAGAAAATCAGTTGTAAAGAAAATATCTGAGAATGTTTTTGAAAAATTCATTTGTAACAATAGAAATCTAGTAACTTCCAACAAATGCTGGTCTTTTCATTCAGCCACGCCATTCTGCTCTAGGATGTAAACACATGAAGTTTGTGATTCAATTCCATTTGCTCGAAGATAGCATTGGAAAATGTTTGAAGTGTAGTCTCCTCCATTATCTAACCTCAATACCTTGAATTAGGCATCAAACTCGCTCTCTACCATCTTATGAAACACCTCAAAGATAGATGGTAGTTGGTCACAGAGTCTTCATCACATAACCAATGTACATCTAGAAGCATCATCAATAAATGAAACAAAATAACAATGGCCAGAAAAAGAAGCAAGAGGAGCATACCACACATCACTAAGTATTAAAGAAGAAGGAACTTGATTCTTTTCATTATTGCTATTAAGATGTTCTGCATTTCAGAAAACTTCACACTCAAATTCATTTATGGACCAAACTGTAGCATAGGGATTGAATATGAATCTCCACACTACCAAACCACACCCAAGAAAGGACCCCTCCTCCAAGACATAACCATGTCACATAGACACTTGGGAATGCACCAAGCCAAGCCACATCTACTGAGAAAATAATTCTGAATGCTAAAAGAGAAATCACTCTAGAGGAATATAAGACCTAATTATCAAGATTTCAGTTCTATTTGAGTTGCCAACATAAACTGGATCTGAAGAATGCAAGTAAAGATTCGCCTTTGTTATTTTCTTTAGTGTTTCCCAACTCTCAAGGTAACTTACCTAGGGAACTACCCAATAGATTCAACCCCTATTTGCCTAAGTTGACTGAATCCTAGCACTCGTCCTTCTCTTTAATGGCAGCCACCACTCCCCATCTCCCTTCCAGTTCCAGTAAGGATATCCTCATAAACTCCTTGGCTTTTGAGCTGCATGTCAAAATTGCTACTCTATCTACCAAGGTTCTTAGCAGAGAACATTCATCTTAAAATTCCTCTCTTTTCTATCCTTCCATATGCACCACACAACCACTTAAGTGTGGCATTTTCCATAATATTTAGACTCTACACAGAACTGATCCCCAGATCAGCCTTGAGTTGAAGGAAAAGAAAACCCAAACAAAAATAAATAAACTCCAAACCTGTGTTTTAGAAACCACACCGGACTGGCCAATTGAACTGGTAGTACAGCTAAACTTGCTGGACCCACCATTTATTATTTTGAAATATTTTAAATTTTCTGTGTGTCTTTCACGATTTAGCAAGGTAAAACAGGACGGTAAAACCAGGTTGGACTGAACCATCCACTCCACTGGTTCACCCTCCGGTCCAGTTTTTGAAACGCTTATCCAACCGCATCGGTAAACAAAACATTTTCATTCCACTAAAATGTCGGCAAAGTTTTCTGTATGGGGCCCCTTTAATTAGTATTAGGATGGATATAATGTACTCCACTAACTGTATACAGGGGGGTCCTCCAAATCCTTTACTGTTGATACGAAATCCTCCAATAATAGGTTAGCCAATGGTATGGCTGACATTTTGCAAAGCAAGGGGTAGATTGTCTGTTAGATTTTAGTGCTCATATTATGTAATGGTTTTTAGCATATGGTATAATGCTTTTATACCTGCTTTTGGTCTAGTAGTTTTATTCGCATCTTTCTATTATTAAAATTTATCAGTTACTGCTCAAAAACAAAATGATACAGGGCTTAGAAGTGCTACTTACAAACCATCAATCATGTTAAAGCATTTCAATTATTTTTCTTTTTAACCCATTCCGTGTGGTTCAATGCTAAAGCTCAAAATAACTACCTGGACTAGGATTTAAAGCTTATTTGGGTTTCAAATTATGGGCAACAAAGATGATAGCTGAATTGTCAAGTGGCTGACTTCAATTCCTGTTAGGACCCAAGTATCATAAATTGGATGCAGCCCAAACTTTTGTACATCCAAAGATCTTTTACAAAGTCAATCAGTAACACACATTACAGACCCAATACAACAACAAATCAACCAAAAATGATATTACAACTCCACTTTCAACAACTTTATCCAGTCTCTTTAGTTCAATTATGGTCATGATGCATTTTAGACATGCTATTTTTATAGTTTTAATACATATCAATTATGTGGTGGTGCTTTTCTCCTTTCCATAGATCACAAAAGTTAATTCAGATTAATAAAGCAGTCAATACTTCCAATATCATTAAGCCATAGGGCAAGCAGGTTTCCATGAGTGATAGTATCAACTTACAAATATGATCTGGGCTTTTGCTATCATGCCTTTCTTTTTGATGATTAAATAAAGAAGAAATACAGTATAGGAGATGTATACTGTAGTCAAAACAAAGCAAAAAATACAAGAAAAGCCCCAACGAAACAAAAAGGCACTAAAAGTCAAGCAGGTTTTTTTGCTATCATGCATAAATAATCCACTTAATGTAAAGTATGTGTTACAGACTAGAAAATTTTTAATACGTACTCACCTCATCAATTATTGGATTATACACAACACCAACTGTAGGAACCTTCGCAATAGTAAGACCAATCGACACACACACAAAAGGAAATCTACATGCAATAAATCATCATGAATACCTTAATAAAGAAGAAAAGAAAATTAGACTCCTTCGTGATAAAAGAAAGTTCCATTTACCCATGAACAAAATTAGTTGTGCCATCAAGTGGATCAACGATCCATGTAGGCTGATCCGTTAGCTCTGCTGTACCAAATGCAGCTGAAGTTTCTTCACCTATAAACTAATAACACAATGATATAATGAATATAATTGCAGTAACATCATCGAGACAATTCTATATGTTGGAAGAAAAGTATATTCAGAATTTGTTGGGATAGTTTCCTTCTAAGATTATTATGAACAATCAAATTTTAATACATCTACTAATGATAATTGATACAATCACAAGGGTTCAAAAACAAACTTCATTGTTCACTCATATTAAAATAAAAAATAAAAAAACAGACCTTAAACCTGGCCCTGGTCCAAAGTGGGATGTCAGTTTAAGAACTGAGCTTCTGAATGGTGAAATGGTTGCGACCTTGGTTGGGGCTCTGCTGGGTTACCCTTAGGTTTGAGGAGCAATCCAAGTAGTACTGGATTGTACAGCATGGTGGAAAGTAGTTTGAGTAGCTAGCTGGGTTCTTGAGGAGCTTAGAAGAAGGGAGTTTGTTTCTGGCTTTCTGCTTGGTTGTCTTCTAAGGTTGGCTTCCTTGTCTTCTAAGGTTGGTTTCCTTGGGAAGCATCAGAGTGTCCGGATAGAGTATGGAGTAAGATGGAAGTTGATATCAAGAGACCTGACGGCCAAATTGTTCTATTCGAGTTCTCTCAAGGGCAGAGGTGGAGGGTGATTATAACACAAATGTTAAATGAGGACTTACTGATGCAGGAGCCAGGCCTAGGGAACACAGTTACTCCATACCAAAGATTTAGATCCAAATCCAAACTATGACCCACTCCACCCGAGGCCCATATCTAATCCAGATATGGATCGGATATAAAGCTGAGCCTAAATGAGTACTGCCCAAGATCAAGAAGAGTTGCTTTCCTCAGCACATCACAGCAATTCCATGCCTTGGAATACTTGATACACATGTAGTGTAGATTTAAAAGCTCAACCAAGGTTACTTTGCAAGTGTCTATCAGAAAAGAATTTGCAAGCAAATCCACTTCTGACTTGTAAAGGTTTGGAAATTGGAATGCAAATTGGTGTTTGAGATAATGCTGCTTATAAGGCTGTAAAAAATAAAAAAATAAAATAAAATAAAAACATGTTTATGAAAATTCAACTCCTGTAGTTTCAAAGCAACAAAAGATCAGAGTTGACCTTATTTGGATCTTTTTTGGTTAAGGTGATTTTAAGCAAATCTAATTAGAGAATGTCTTTCCGTTGCTCAACTGAAAACATCGGAAAATATTACTGATCCGTTTTACAACTTAGACTTTGTTATGGTGACCATCAACAAAGTAAATTGCCAAAAATGCCACTGGTTATGTTTCACCTTGTGGTTGGGAAAATGGAGGTCAAGATGCTTTTAGAAAGAATTTAAACTTACAAAAGCACCATTGCTTCTTTCAAAAATTGAGAGAGAGAGAGATATATATATATATATATAGAGAGAGAGAGAGAGATTGCAATAGACCTTGTTTTCAAGAATCAAGATAATACTCAAGACACAACTTTAGGTAAATAAAACAACATAAATGCCACTTCTGTAATTCCTAAATCGAGCCATTGGCAACACAGCTGATACAAGACATGGTTGAGTAGAGCATAGGAACATGCATACCCTCCAATATGGAGTATTCTCTAATTTATTAACTTATTACATGTAACACCCTTCATTTAAGGGCTAAGTGAAGAACATGAAATGAAAAACACAAATAACTGATGTACTACTCCTCATGTGTACACAAATACTTTTAACACTCATCTAAAACCAATGTGGCATGGACTTTTAATGCGTGCTATCATGGTGTTGAGATTGATAAAAACAGATGACAGCAATCATCTTTCTGTGAGTGTATTCCACTATAAAGGAAGCTATAGGAACAATAGTTCAGTATCTATTTCATAGAAACTAATATAAGTATTGCATATATGTCAAATGGAATGCAATTACCGAGGAATCATATGACCTAACGTGTATATCTAATATCTATTCATGATGGATATGGCAATATCCTCTAGCAAAGCTAAAGATAAGGCAAAATAGATATAAGATCTCTATAAACTGTGACTGTGGGAGATAAGCTCATACCGTCCTTTTTTCTGCATTATGGTTACCTAACTACATCAGCAAAAGCAGACTTTTGATATATAAGAAAAATCCATACATGAAGACCTGATGAACAATATAGTAAAACAGTTCTAAAAAAAAAAAGGACAAAAAAAAAAAAAAAAAAAAAAAACTATAAATGAATCGCCAGTAATGGGAATCCAACCTATCTAACTGGAGAATCAAAGAAGTACAACAGGTAAACACAAGTTACTACAGAGTGATTTGCAATAATCACTACAAATTAATTTCCCTAAGGGTCTAATCCTATGATGTAGCAGTGATATGACTTATCGCTAATAGAAGTTAAACTGATGACACACACTGTCACATATGAATGTAGAAGTGGGATTATCTCTAGAATGCTCATGATACTGGTATAAAGAACATGATTAGAGCAGGCTGGCTTATCAGAACAAGAAATTGCCTGGAAATTTTGAGCGTGACAATTAATTAGCTAACTAAAACTGTCATGGCTCAATGTATTTACACTAGGTAAGGCAAACAAAAAGATGTTGCGGACGATGCACTTTGCTTCTGCTAAATGCCCATAAGCTTGTTTTTCCTATTTATCTCTTTAAGATTTTCGTATATTTTGAATTACACGAAACTGTTGCATACTTGAAGGATTTAAAACCATAATTGTTTATTTCTTTTCAGACCTTGTTTGGGTTCCACTCTAAACTAAAACATTTTGACCAGCTCAACGTCTGGCGTTTCATATCCGTGTTCCACTACAGAAAAATATTAAAAACTAATGCATATAAAATATAAATGTATATATATATCTGAAAAATAGTAATATTAAATTAATAATATAAACTAAAAAAAAGTAGGTCATCACCCCAGTAAATAAAAGTCTAGTAGTGAAAAAGGGTAAAACCCCTTCTCCATTCACCCAGAAAAAAAGAACTCGATTTTTCATCCTAAGGGCATTGTTTACTAAAAATATTGATGAACTAAAAAAGTACCATATTTGGGAGATTTTGGCTTGTTCAGTTGAAATCAACTTTTTTTTTTTTTTTTTGGAAAGATGAGTGTGTATTAATCACAAAAACAATGGAGGAAGGCTACTATACATCATCAAAGACCCAAAACCAATTCAAAATATTCTTTTTTTTAAAAGACCCAAATCCTAAAATGCAATAATTGCAAGTAAGAAAGAGTGGATGAAGGAGAGATGAACCTTGTGATTGGGGAAATGCCGCTTAATATGTTGAGAAATGACATCTTCACATGCTTTATCTGTCTCCGTCACCAAATCCACCTTCATTCCATCCATCCCCAAATCAAAAAAATCATAATCATCATCATCATCATACAATAATAATACAAGAAAGAAACAAGTAGAGAAAGATGAAGTTAGCAATACCTGGCCTTTGTGTTCCACGTTCTTCTTTAGGTAAAATCCTTTACGAATGATCTGAAATTTATTTTCAACCTTTCAATGCTAATACTATAACAATCGGAGAAAGGGCATTTGGGGAACAGATTTAGAAAATTCAATCTCTAATTTTGCATAAAGAAGTGAGGAAAGATGAAATCTTTTTTCTTTCCCTACCTCTCCAGCGATTTTTGCAGCATCAACAGCAACGGCAAGGAATTCTGCTAGGGAATCTATAATCATGAAAAAGAAAAATTGGGAGTTTGAGTTTTTTTAGTATTTTCAAAGATCTGAGAGCAATTATGCAGAGAGAGAGAGAGAAAGATCACCATTTTCTTCCATTTCTTCCTCTTTGTATGAACAGAGAAACAAAGAAGCCCTTCTTCTACTGGATTTTGGAATGTTTGAGTATTGACTACATTGGCATCATTTTCATTTTCCAGTGGAGACAGGGGATCCGTTTCTGGGGTACCATCAGTGTGGTGTGGCCCACCAGTTAGACAGTCTGGATTGCCTGAGAATTGAACGGCCAGATCATGGGCCTACTTGGCCGACCCTATGATTGAACCAGGAAATTTGCCTAGGGAGGCTACCATGTGGGGAAATTAAAATAAAAAAAGTCTCGAGAGCCAATTTAAAAAAAAAATGTACAATATTTCCTATAAAATTGGGGGTTTATGCAAAATTACTTGAAAGTAAGGGCCATATACGCCCATCCCCCATCAATCTGAACCTTCCCTGTGTACATGGAGGATGGTCAGATATTGGGCTAGGGTTTCCTGTTTGTTATTGGATTTTGTATTCAATTTGCATGTTGGTGGGACTAGCCGACCAAATAAGTGAGGCTTGAGCCTTGAGGCAGCTGTTAGTGCTGTTTATCACATTTGAGTGTCGTTTTGGGAGTTGTCACGTTGTCAATCACTTGTACGTGTCTTTACCAAAAAATAAATAAATAATCACTTGCATGTGTACTTATCAATTATTAATTCTAGATCTCAGCCTTTAGCCAAAAAAATAATAATTTTTCTAGATCTCATCATAGTGACATGTCGGTATGTGTTGTAGATTATTATTATTATTATTATTATTATTTTAACTTTTGTTCTTTCCAACAACAAAAAGAAAATAAAACCAACCACTAAAATACAAATAGAAGTAAAAAAAAAAGAAAAAGAAAAATGGATCACCACCACCAAATAGGGATGGCATTTTTAACCCGCCCCGCCCCAATCCGGAGTGCCCGCCCCGCCCCGTACGGGTTTTCCCCGCCCCGAATCTTAGACGGGACGGGGACGGGGCAAAAAACCATACCCCGAAGCCGGGGCGGGGCGGGGATGGGTCTGCCTCATGCCCCGCCCCGCCCCGCCCCGTTACCCCGCCCCATGCCCCGCCCCGTTTACCCGCCCCGTTGCCCCGCCCCATGCCCCGCCCCGTTGATCCGCCCCATGCACTGCCCCGTAACCCGCCCCGAAATTAATAATCCTCTAAAAAATATATATATTTTAGATTTTTTTTGTAATAAATAAACATATTTATATGTAAATGTATATATTAATTTTATGTTGTTATTAAGGGTTAAGTAGATTGATTGAAGACTTTTTTTAAAGTTAAACATGTAATTGATTGAACCCTAGACATTATAAAAGTATATAATATGATCACATTCCCTCTAATTTAAATTTAATGAAATTAAAGTTATTAAAAATCTATCTAAGCTTATTTGACTTTAATCATATATAATGTTAAATTGCGACATGATAAATCATATTAAATAAAACGAATATAATAGAATGATAGATCATGCTTTAAGCTTATAATAACATATATGATTAGAGATAGCAGGGTAAATTATAATTGGTATGATTCTAATCATACTAATAACAATATAAATTAACTAATTTGATATAGCATTACAAGATATATCAAGCTATACACTTATAATAACTCATACGATTAGAAATAACAAGGTAAATTATAGTTAGTAACTTAATATAATTCTAATCATACTAACAACACTATACATTATACTAATTTTAATTATATGTGTAATTAACCTCTTTATTAGTGAGTGGAGTTCAATACCAGAAATGAAGTGAAACCATGTATTGATGGAGTTCATGATATTTTAGAGAGATATTGTCTTTTTTATAAAAAATGTCTCAAAGCATATATGATATTTTCAAGTGTATGTTATTGGCCTTCAAGGGTTTAGAGAAAATCTTATATGAATAAATCTCACTTTAAATAGGTAAAATTTTAGGAAATGGAAAATTTACAATATTAATATTAGATAATTTAAAAAATTTTAAATAATCTAATAGTGCCCTACACTTATAAAATATTTATGATGGGAGATCTTTTTATTCTATTTTGGAAAAAATGTCATGGTCCCTAGGAAGACTGATGTTTTAAGAGAGGCCTGAGTTTCGGGCAAATGAGTCAGCATGGTTGAGGGTTTTTTTTTATTAATATTATTAAAGGCATGGAGACAACATAGATGAATCATTCATGTGCTTTTTACCATATGAAATAAATGAATTTACCTTTTTCTTTGTAGTCAATCCAAAATTTAATTTATTTTGCCTTGAAAGAAAAATTATGAAGTTAAGAAAATTTTTCTTATTTGGGTCTTGATTTAGAATGGAGAAAAAGAATACATGTAGCCAACACCGTCACAGCTGGGAGCCTGGGACAAGGCTTTGATAATGAGGGTTTCAATATAGTATGTACTTTCAATATAGCCGGGCCATAGGAGGTTCATGAATTCAGAGCTATACAATAAATAATGATTTAATATTCATATGACAATACTTGAAGTTCATATATAAATTCTATTTTTTTTAAAACAAAATTACTAGTATATGTTTTTAGAATTTTTTCTACATTTCAAGACTTTTATAAATTTTGAATTGCAAATTGTGTAATTTTCCTTTTGGTGGGTGCTTATCATGTTTTCATCTTAAACAGGCAGGGCATATTATGATTGCACTCCTAATTCATGTGATAAAGATTTCGAAACTTTTATTGAGAAACACAAGAAGAAATAATTAGGCCCAATCCCAATTGATGTCCAAAAAAATATTTCAGAATTTCAAAGGATTCTAGAATTTCCAAGCCATGAGTCCAATAGATATCCAAACAAAATGTTTGATCAGCGAAATTATTATTTTTAAAATAAAGTTCCATTCATTTCACAAGACCAAAAGATTTCAAAATCCAAGAGATGGAAACGAGCTCAATATAGCTTTAAGGTTTCCAATTAGATTCCTTAGTTGTCTACGTTTAACATTTTCGTTTTAAATAAATGATAAATAATATATAAGTCATAATATATATAGTAAGTAAGTGAAGTATGTATATGTGTATAACAATCTTGAATATATTAATATATTTTAAATAAGGTAAAACATTACAAGAAATGAAGTTTAGTCTAGTGGTAAGGCAAAGCTCTGGTTGCTCTCCCACCCGAGTTCGAATCCCAAGTCTTACACATTTAAAATTTTTACAATTGAGGAGCGGGGCGGGGCGGGGCGGGGTACCCGTGGGGCATGGCGGGGCGGGGACGGGGAATATAAATTACCCCGGAGGGCGGGGCGGGGCAAGTTCGGGGCGGGGGCGGGGAACCCAATTCCGTCCCCGATCCGCCCCGTTGCCATCCCTACCACCAAAACAATCCCACGAGAAATATCAACTACCCCTTAACTACAAAAAGTGAAAGCATGCCTGTCCCCGCTTTACACACCAATTTGACCACAAAATTAACCTCTCTGGGAATGTGGATACGCCTGATTAGAATCGAAACCTTCGGTGCACACTTGAATTTCTCAAACAATTGGGTAAATTTGCTAGTCAAGTTCTCCCTTGACAACTTCTAATGCATCCAAGTACAAAATGATTCTTGAAAATCCACACCCTTCGATATGTCTGGCACCAAGAGGGCTGACCTCCCTTCAGCCTTTTTAGCACACATTGTTCTAGAACATGTGGTAGCACCTACAAGGGAGTTTCCAATGAATATGGCAAAGCCAAATGCTAACTTACCAAAAGGGGCATTAAAAGCTTCTTCAAAACACAGCATAGCAATATTTTCCAAATTTTGATTCTCCTCCCATACGTAAGGGGTTGGAAGGAGTGGTTTGGTATGCGATAACAATATTTTGGATTAAAAGGCTATACTTCTAGCAAGGGACAAAGCTCCCAAGGGGTTCCGACTTATCCTTTTAAACATAGATTCATTTCTAACTCTCCAAATTCCCCACTATAAATCCAAGATAAAGGCACGAGAATTTGGTTCTTAAAAAGATTGGTAGTTTGCATTGTCGGTGGTGGTCCATTGCCTCCACCTAGGGGTGAAAATCTGGGCGGGCGGCCCAAGTCCGGCACGAAAAAATCGTGCTTGGGCCGTGCCTGGGCCTGTTGACTTAGTCAACGGGCAGGCCCTGCCCGACCCGGCCTGGTTTAAATCCATGCCGTGCTAGGCCAGGTCCCCAAGGCCCACGGGCGGCCCGGCCCGGCACGAGGAACAGACAGGCCCGTCCAGGCACGGCCCGGCCCGGCCAGAGCCCAACGGCTCTATTTTTTGAAAATCCCCCCTCCTCAAAAAAGGTCTCCAGCTGATTTACCAAATACATCATACACTGTAACATCCCCAAAACCCATCACAATTCCATAGAAGAATGCAGATCTCCAATGAGAGCTAAGAAATTGCAGTAGAGTGGCACATGGGTCCAACCAATTGCACCATTATTAGAGCCTTTTAATACACATACAATCAGATGTATTTTGCATTAGAGTGGCATCCACAGGAATACTCATAAGTCATAACTGAGTTGATACCATCATCATTGGACTTTTTTTTTTTTTTCATCCAAATGGAGTTGGGCATTTTCTATTCATCCTTGTCTAGACCCCACAATGTAAATGTCATGGCCCTTCTAACAATAACTAAATTTTTATGTGTTGATATTAGTAGCCTTCAGTTGATTTGTTTTGTTTGCAATGATGGGAACTATGACCTATTTGTTTTGACACTTTGTGAGGTGGTTGGTCACCAATGGACTGGCCATTGAGCTTTTGCTAGTAGGATTCTTACAATGGAAAAACCTGGCTTGTTTCATTGTTCAATTTTCGATTTGGTTTCTTTTATCTATAGGACAATTAGTCATTTCTGTTTACCAGTTAGTTTTTGGTTCATGACTTCTCATTTGAAATCCTGTTTAGAAGGAAAAATGAAAAATGCATAGTTTGAGATTGACCCATTCATGGAACAAGCCCAGTGATGAACATCCCCCCAAATATCAGATTTTAAAAAATTCCAAGTAAGTTCTCTTTATAAAACCATAAACAACAGCTCATTCTAAAATACTGTATAAAGCAAGAAAACTGCGTGCTTAGTTTGTATTGCTACTTCCAAGATCCAACTGATGGTCTCTTAATTTCTTTATTTTAATGAAATTGGTCCAAGACCAAGAGTGAAGAGTCTAAATGTCTTAGTCTCTAAGGCTTAAAAGAACTTAAAAAAAATTAAAAAAAAAGGGAGGGGCAAATGTGGGCCGCCCACGGGCTGCACGGCCTAGGCCCGACTAGGGCCCGGCCCAGCACGGCACGACCAGATCCGTGCCCTAGGCCGTGCCGTGCCTGGCCCAGGGCCGCAATTTATCATGGGCTGTGCCGGCCCGGCCCGGGGCACGCTGGGCCCTGCTTCACTGGCCGGCACGGCCCAGGTTTTCACCCCTACCTCCACCTATCTAAAATATTATCACATGAGAATTTATGTTCTAAAGCCCTGAACCATGATCCAAACCAAAAGGCGTGAGCGAACGGTTTTTTTCTTTTTTTTAAGGTAAGCTTATCCATTTTTTGGGAAAAAAAAGCACGAAGAATACAATACAAAGTGATAGTCTACCTCTTAAGGAAGGCAAGCATCACAGACAAAGGAAAAATTCAAACAAGGACTTAAGAACCCACAGCTCGGGCCAAGCACAACTTGATGATTACATAGCCATTCCAACTAATTTACATCGAATTGAGTAGGTCCTAGACCAAGTATATTTAATTTCCAAATCAATTTAATTCAAGTAATAAGACCAAAATGTATATCTTGAAGTTCATGTGTTGATGCCACCATCCTACGCACCGAAAAGCAGTCTTCCCATTTAGATAATAAGGGATTTTGAAGGATTCTGAGCAAGGACCCATCTGTTTCCAAATACACCAAACGAATATGATTAGGAATTAGCCCCAATAAACTCAACACATACCCATAGTAATTTGAACCACTATACAAAGTTGTTTTCATAGGTTTTCCTAAATCATCCCAGACCACTCCAATAACAAGTGGATGACAGAGAAAACTGGAGAGACACCAATTGGGTCAATCATGCACCAGCATCATAGGAGATGGAGAAGGAGAAGGAGGAGGAGGAATATTCCAATAACTAATCACAACACTTGAGAGATCCGAATTGAGGAAAATAATATGGCTTCGCAACTTACAAATAATTTGAGGAAGGAAATGTGTTTTAAAGTTTCCTCTTTATTTTCATAGAAAAAACGTAAAGAAGAAAAATTAGACACACATAATCTTGCCTTTAGAAGGGACCTAACTTGGAGAACCCCCTAATACATTTCCACCTAAATAGTAAAAAAATTTAGGAAGGGGAATCATCCAAAATAATTTCCAATTTGTTGAACAAACCCGAGGATCTAGTTCCTCTTTGATAATGCTTCTACAGGCTTATTTTGTGGTTGATTTCCCAAATTTGGTAGCAGTCCATATTCTCCTACCCCCATCTAATACCAGGGAAATAAACATTTTAGATATATCATCAACATCCCTTGGGTCCATAAAAAGACTTTTAATATATTGGTAGTTCCAAACCCCATTAAGATCCATAAGATCCTTAACCTTAACATTAGGATTGGAAATAGGAGAAAATGATTTTCTAAGACCATCCACACAAGGGATCTAGTTGCACTGCTAAATCTTTTCTCCATTCCTAATAATCCAGCCTATATTTTGGTTAATAGAATTCAAAGTCTCAACAAAGCCTTTCGAAAACCAGGAATTTCCTTTTCTACTCGAGGCCTCCCAAATTGATTTGTTAGGGCAGTATTTGGATTTCATATTCTTGGGGCATGGGAGATCTGGTTTTAAGAGATATTTCCAATAGATTTTGGCCAATAATGCTCTATTGTTACTCTTAGAACTCTTAAGCCACAAACCTCCATTCTTAATAGGTTTGCATGTTTCTTTCCATTTAATAACGCAGATTTTTTGCTTGCTCTCTTAGTTGCCTCACTTGACTTCTCGAAAAAATTACATCGAAGCTCTCAGAAATTTTCTTAGGTAACCTTAAAACAAATATATTGTAAATAGGAATGGTTGAAGCCACTGATTTAATTAGGGTATTTCTACTTGCTCGGGACAAGAGTGGTATGTGCCAACTCATAATTCTGTTATTAAATTTATTAATAAGGGGTTCAAAAATCTTACCTTTGTTTCTACCTTTCATCATCAGATAATGATTTAACCCCTAAAATGGTAACAATAGTCTTGCATCTTTTCCTATAAGTGCCTTTGCTAAATGTGATGGAAGATTTATTAAAGTTTATCATCTACCCAACACATATCAAAATATTCTTCTAGAATGTCTTTAATTTCCCTAATGCAAGACCCCGAGCCCTAATTTCCAAAATTAATGCTAATTAAGCTTTGGGTTAGCCCTCTAAGTGGGATTAGTGGTTGTTTGGTTGAGTTTATGAGCTAAAATAGCTTTTCAATAGCTTTGGGGAGTTTTTAAACAAGAGCCTTTGAACCTAGCCTGATACCTATAGGGTCCTATGTGTTATGCGTAGTCAGCGTGGGGAGGTTATTCATAATTCTAAAAAATCCCCATTTCGGGTTCGTTTGACTTGTCTCATCATTTCCGACGATTTTCATCTTCACTCTATGCCCATCTGAAGCTCTGAAAACCATCAATTAGTGCATGGTATTCACCCCGTTTTCACCTTGGACGTACCATGATCCGAGTTACTCGGATCACCTTGTCCTTTTTCTATCCATTCGGGGTCTCCATTTCTAGCCGAAATGCTGCTCCTCTATCTGTAGGATTTTCCAAACCTAAATTGACTGTTTTTCTAGCCCAAAATTGCACTGTTTTTAGTTCTGAATTGTTTAAACCCAACTAAAACTATCTTCTTTGTCTCGTACTTATATTTATACACCGAGGGTATCAAAATTACTCATGTGCCCCCGGCTGAACACTAATTTGAACACCGAACCATCTGTTTTCCCCCGTATTTGCAATTGTACACATTATGAGAACTAAAATTACTCTAACATACCTGATCATAATCTGACTTGGACAATGGACTGTCCTACATCTAAAATCCCGAGCTTGCATTGATTCTCGAGCCGGGACCACTCATCTATTCATTTTTAGTATTTATTTATATATAGATATTGCTCGCTGCAGTTTGTAGCCCCGTACATGACCGGTGTCACTAAAGTACCTACCCTGCCCAGGCCAGACCAGGTACCCCCGTGGTAGGGCCAAGGATTTTAGACGGTCGTAAACTCCCCAGTGAGTTCAAAGGTACTATCAGTCAGTTCGATTAGGCCAAGCTAATGCTCCCCTTCTAAGGATTATGTGACGTGGTTGCCATTTAGAATATAATTTACTTTTTTGCTATTATTGATTCCGTTATTTTACTCATGATGCACTAACTTGGCTAGTCATACTGTTACCTGGCCTCTAAATAATCAACCTGTCATTTATGTTCTACTTTATACCTACAAACTATTCCTTTTATTTTGGATACTTGCGAGACAATTGGTCTGGTCTATGCTTGGTGTCGTAGGTATAATTTTTTGACCTATACCCTAGTATAGCTTCCGAGGAGGCGGTTGTTGAGCCACAGGTGGTGAGTATTTTGGTGCAGAAGTTGTCATGTAAACTCCGTTCCTTGCACATGATACGTGAAAATACTTGGGAGTATTATCTTGGGTTTTGTATTCTGTTGTACTAGCCTTTGTTGGCTTTTATTTTGGGAATGTAATTAATATATCTTTTGTAATTTCTAACTAGCATGTGGGAATGGTCTATCATGTTTACTTGTTGGTATATCATGTTTACTTGTCTAACTCTACTATCTTTTGTTTATATTTATACTAGTCTGATGATATGATCATGTATGGTATGATTCAACTAGTAAGACATTAGTGATGCAACATGGAATCTGATGAGCTCCAGACTTCAGGTTGCACTGCAATACAAGCTTCCGCTAAATGTTCCATAACGGTGATGGATCTCGTATTCTCACCCATGCAAATTCTGGGAAAAGATAGAGTATGCTACAGTAACCCTTGGTAATCGGCCCCTTAATCCTATCCTGATTTTGGGGTCGTGACACTCAATCTAAGGATTGCAATAATCTTGCTGATGGCTCGCGCTACACCTTCACCGTGCTTGAACCGAACTGCCTTGAAGAGTACTACCAAGAAGTAGATGTATAAACCTAGAGCAATAACATCAGCACAACCTTGAGGGATTCTTCTATTTGCTCTAGAGAAGATAAAAATGGACTCTCCGATGGATTTCTAGGGTATAAGATAGGGAAAGAGATGTTATAGGTGTTAGGGATTTTGTAAATTGCAATTTGATAAATGCATTATCATTTTAGCATCATTCGAATTTTCACACATGCATTGATTTTGAAAAACTTGAAATCTTGTACTTTCACATGCATTGTTTTAAAACTTTCAGAACTTATGTTTCATGCATGTTTTGGTTTTAAACTTGGATGCATTAATTTTGAGAAGAATATTTTTGAATCATGCTAGCCTTTGGACCTAGATTGTTGGTAAATCATCTTAGGCATTTTAGGTTCATATTTTGAAAACTCCTTTAGATTGTTTTAAACATGAATTTAGGCTTGATTCCATGGCCTAGGGTTCTCACATGAGAAAAAATTTTCCCACCAGAAAAACATCTTTGAAAATAGACTTTTTGGGAAAAGTACCTTGTGACCCGGTCGATCGGCCACACAGGGGGTCGACCAAACACATGACTATTGGGTCTCCAAATGGCTATATTTCTTACCGTTTGAACCTGGTCAACCGGGCAAGGTACCAGGTCGACCGGAGACCAGCCGTTGGCCAATTTTTTGTATAAATACAAGCTCATTCCAATGCCAAAATTGAGGAATTAAGAAGCACTCCTTGAGATGTTTTGAGGCCAAACAAAGGGGAATGAGATAAGAAAGGCTAGTTGGTCAAAGAGAGAAGCCAAAGCTTAGAGTCATGAGTTAAATCTTCTAAGTAAGCTTGGTTTTCCTCATCATATATTTTCATACTTTGCTTAAATTATTGGTAAATCTATTATAGCATGTCAAATTATGATTTGTTGTGTCCTTGACATGTATATGATTGAATTGATTTATTGTTTTGGATGCATAGCCTTGATTCACACTAAGTAGGACTTAAATTGGTATATCTTAGTCAATCAAATTTTGGAATCATCTTTGAAATCACATGTAACATGATTCCTAGACTTGGTTGAATAATAGGTTGTTGATTTCCGTGACAAGATAATCATTTTCAATCTTTCTTATGTTTTGAATTCAACAACACTCACAAATCACATGTACTTTTGTTTTAAAGTTTCACAACTTGTTTAGCAGCAGTGATAGGTATATTATTTTCAAGTTAGTCTTTAATTTACATGAGATTTGTTTCTTCACTTAAATCAAATATCTTTTTGTGTTTTACACTTTCAAATGCTTTTAGTAAACATATATTGAGCTACAATGTTAAATTTTATTGAAGACATCATGCATCACATATTTCGTTCTTAAAATTTCACAACTTTCTTGGACTAGATAGGTGTATCTTTTACAAGTTGTTTTTAACATGTGATTAGCATTCTTACATCAATCATAAATGTTTTTATGAGCTTTCATTCTCAAATTGATTGAGAACATCATGCATATACATTGAGCATTCATCTTTGCATTCATAAGTGTTTGTGTGAGTTAGATTTTCACTTTTATATCCTCCTATTTAGAGGCATTGTATTGAGCCAAAGTTGTATCTCCTGTTGGAAATAGGTGGGCCTTGTGGATAGGTTTTCAAAACTTTTGACCCACTTGACTCCGGAATCAAGTACCCATAAGGCCACAAACCACATCCAGGATGCAATCACTCCATCTCATCAATCATGTACAATAATAAACTTTATCTAGAAGATAGAAATCAGCAACAACCAATCACCAAAAATCGAAAATATCCAATGAAATAGATTATACCTTTGGAACTCGGTTGTGTTCTAATGGAGAAGGAGACTTGCTTGATGAAGAAACTCTTTCTTTGTAAACAATTTAGGATCTCCAAGACCTCTTAATCTTCCACGCTATGACTCGTATCAAATCTCTTCTCTAAAGGAGATGGGTGGGATCTCCAAAAGAAAACAACTAAAAACTCTAAAGGAACTAAAAGAGAGGAGAAGTTGTGCAACACTTGCACACAAGGGGACCTGGGCGTGTAACCCTATATTGGGCGTCCATGGGGTTTGTTCCCCTTTTTATAGCCTTTAGGCAACTCCTCTTACTAATTAAAATAGAAGTCTAACTTCCAATAAGAATTAGTAACTTTCTCCTTTTTAATTATTATAGAAGTCTCGCTTCCACAACAATTAGTAACTTACTATTACCACTATTAGAAGTCTCACTTCAAATAGAAATAGTAACTTTCTAATTCCTTCCTTTTAGAGTTCAAGTAAGATGAGTATCTTTCTAATAACTTGAGCTAGCGTGGGGACCACTAGGGATTCCATAGAAAGCTGGCTCCAACTGGGATACTGCGACCCCACATCTCATGTGCAATCCGGGCCCACAGTTAATTACAAATAACACCACTATACAAATGCAATTGTACTCCAGTTTTAGGAATAAATTAATCGATACTTAGGTTGTGCAACGCTTAACCACAAGACTACGATGTTGTCAAGTAGTAAGGACTAAATGAGTCCTAATTATCGTTCCAACGAGGAGAGGATGGAAGAAGCAATGAATCCAAATTAGGTGAGAGTTGAACTAAGATATAGCTAATATAGAAATTGAAGTGAGCAATTAAAACTACTAAACTATGAATGAAAAATGGAATTAAACTTATTGGAATGTGAAATAACAACTAAACTACTTTAACTAACAATCTAAAGTATGGAATTGATAAGATCTAACAAACTACACTAAACTAGTGGATGAGTGGTGGTGGAAATGGAAGATTTAATATAAATATATGGTGTGAAATGTGTAGGGTTTTAAAGCAAGTGATTTGAAATGTAGATCTAACAATTTATAAGTGAAAATAACAAATCAAACAAAAATTTAAATTAACAACAATAAAAAGAAGAGATTAGGCAATCCAAAATCCACTACGTATGTAATTAATTCAAATAATGCATGTTTTAATTCAATTGTCAAATCTACAATCCAATTAGCAATCTCTTGCCTAATTGAATTGGATGATATAACAATAAAGATCAAAGTAAAGAAAATCAAAAGCCAATATCATAGATCATAACTTAACTACCCTAACAATTAATCATCAAAATCAAGTTACAAAAGATCAAAGATAAGGACTCTAGAGCATGCTATGTGAGGGAATTTAATCAAACTACAAAGCATCAATTTAGATTATCAAAGCATCAAGTGTAGAGATAGAGTATGAGAAATGAGAGAGATTAGCACAATTAGATCTAAAATCTACTAATCAATCAAGGCACAAGTAGGGAATTTAAACTAAAACATGCATGTAATTGAACTAATTGACATTACTTAGCTTCAAAAGGAGAGCCTAATCCAAGAGCTTTAGCCACAAAACATCAAGAAAGAGCTCAAATCTTCATTAATAATCTTCAATTACACACTCTCTAGATTAATTACAAAGAAGCTCCTAATTACAATCTAAAAGTAAAAATAAAATTACAAAAAGACTAACTAGCCAAAAGATCTCTTCTCCTTTCACTCTACAAATACATTCCAATTTATAGGAACATTAAAGACATTTGATTGGCCCATTTCATTAGGATTGCATTGGTAGAGAGGTGAGCTGGATGGTACCAATACACTAACCAATCATTTCTATTAAGAAATGACTTCTTTTATGCTTAAAGTCTTCTCCTCTTATTTTGAAATTCTCCAACTCTTCCTAAGATTTCTTCATATAACTTCTTTATTGAAATCCCATCTTAATGCCTTGGGACACTAGCAGGAAGGTTGGGATAGTCGCAGGTTCCACCTACACAAGAGAAATTATATAAAAATACGCTATAAATAATCGGATTTATGCATGATAATTTGATAATCCGTTAATGTGATAGAATGATAAAATCTCTGTGTAAAGCAAATGATATGCGTATGAGATGCCGATAAAATTCGAGTTAATGAGGGGTGAAATATGCAATATTTAATACCTATCATAAATTACAAAGAAGACTCTAAACTTCACTATGATCACAAGTAGGCCCCTCTATCAATATCCATAGATCAATTGGATTAAACATGTCCCTTCAAATTTTAGATCCACAACTTATTATCCTTGATCCCCGATTAAACAGTGATCATCAGTACCATCCAATTAACTTTTAATCGAGATGGGTGCGCACTTACTAATGACAAATCCATTGATTGTCACAAAGGGATGATATAGATAGATTCTATCTTGACCATTCAATGTTCCCACAGTCCTACTACCACGTACCCAAGACACCGATGTGTTGATCTATAGTTGGCCTCACTCATTGGTGACTCAAAATAAATGAATAGACAGAAACTTGAGTTCATCAATATCTCAAGATTAAGAGCTTATTATTAGGGAATTATGAGAACAGACTTTAAGGTGAAGATAATATTCCATAAGGTGCTTCTCATGGTCCTTCAATACATTCAATGTACCAACACCATGATCTAGAAACTTATATTCTGGTGATCGAGACAAATCACACTATCTCATAGTGATCAAAGTGTTGCAACCTTATCAGATGAGATGCCCAGTCTCATCACTGGTTGTGAAGATATTTAAGTATAAGATTTGTGACACATGTCTCCCGTGTGTGGATTTCATCCAGTTACATATATCACATTTAATATACTAATGGGACCCGGTCGATCTCATGAACCATCATGTCATATGTATTAGTTATGTGCATAGAGTAATAAAACACCATTCATCAAATGAAAGGAAAGCATGATTATATTGATAAATAAAGAAATTAATTAATTTATTACATCATCTGATGGATTGAGTCCATACAACCTAACATACACCACGTGCATTTATCCTATTAGACTGAGCTAGCTCCAATCATTTGTACAGTGGGATTAAAAAAAACCCATTGATGTCTCTGAGATCGAAGTGATTCAATGAGAAAAAATCCATCAAACTTCTTACAAGAAATCTTCAAGAAAATCATGAAGAAACAGACCCATCAAATCCCACAACAGAAATCTTCAAAAAAAAAAAAAAAATGAAATAAATAGCAAGTAACGAAACCGCATCACAGATACAGATGAAAGCCATCAAACCAGAGTCAAATGAGGGAACAAGAAAAAAAAAAAACCCCAAAAGATGGTGGTCTCCCAGTAGAATGCATCCCCACCATTCCACCAGATGCGGGTCAAGTGGGAGTCTTCCATGTGGACAAGATGGAGAAATAGGAGGAGGAGAGGAAAAAGAAGACATTAGGAGATGTTTTGACGAGTGACTCTATCGTTGCACATTCGTCGCCCATGGTGACGCTATCGTCGCTCAGAAAAAAGTATTAAAAAATATAAAAAATTGGCGAGAGGACCTCGTTAGTGTTACACAATTTGTGAGGACCTTTCGTGATAAATGACTGAATTTTGGGATTTTTCGAGCAAAATCCTCTTCTTTTTATTTACTAGGAAGAATTAGACTTTTCCTAAAAATCTTTTTTTTGGGTATTTTGAAAATTGCATATTTTTTTAAAGTATTAATAAAAAAAAAATACAAAATACAGATTTTACCTTGAAATTTAAAATGGATGATTGAAATAAAGAAAGGTCAGCCATCATCATTCCAAGAGGGCAGCCATTTTAAGAATTGATTGATGCTTAACCTAGTCGGATCATTGTCCCTGCCAATTCCAACCGCCAACATTCCCCCTTTATCACTCGAGGATTCCCTCCCTCATTGGGCCCATTTCTGTTCGTCTCTATTTGTTTTTCCTTTCCCTTCCGTTTTCATGTCTGTGACATAAACATTATTTTTTTCACTTCCATGGGATCGAGTGATCAATCTGATAATGGCTTAACCCAAGATGGACTTGAGTCCTTCAAGAGCAATTTGGCTAGTTGAGAGGAAGACTATAATATTTAGCAGTACTGATTTCAACAGCCAGATGACTCTCCTTTTTGAAAATTTTAGTGCTGGCATTATAGGATCCGCACCCAAATTGTCTTTTCGTGGCATTACTGAAGAAACTCAACACACTCACCCATGGTGTTTGTGGGTTTTTTTCCCATCGTACTACAGCTTCTCCCTCCTCTCCTCTCCTCTCCTCTCTTGGTATGAATCTGGTTACATCTGACGGTTCACCTTCTTTCCAAAGTTTCTTAAAATCCATTATGAATCAAGCAATAAGTATCAATTTTGTTATTAACTTTGACTTTATACAGAGGATTAACAGTTCCGATCAAGAAAATGCCCAAAATTAAAAAATAAAACAAATCTAAATACAACATTTTTCACGAATTTTATAAAACCCATGATGTATCAAGCCTTGAAATTTGATCCCCCGCTAGTTTTTGGACTTCTAAAGAAGATGTGCGGTTCTGATTTAAATTTCGGAGCCCAAGGGTTCAGAAATTGAAAAAAAAAGACAATCTACACAACTTGTGAATTACACTATAGCAGCAGTGTATGCATCCAATGGTTTTGTGTTTTTTTTCACAGATTACTCGAGAATAGAAATCCATGTTGGATCAAAATTATAATTCAATCCCCTAGGCACTTTTGGTCTTCTAAAGAGGATTCGCAAAAAAATGGTCCCACAAAAGTTTAGACTAGTAGATTAAATTATAATGGGGATTTAACATTTCAATGTTTCTTAAAACACTCAATGTCCAATTTCATGACTCAAATTCATAAAATGTAACCAGAGTAGTCTGGTACACCTTTTTTTTTTTTTTCCTTTTTAGCCTTCTATCCCATGTTACAGTAGGAGTTTAAATTTATAATATTATTGGATCCAAATGTTAAAAGTTGAAAAGCCGATATCAAGCAAAATAGTGTAAAAAATCATGAAATTTGAAATTGAGTAAGTTTTTAAGGCGCATTGACAGGTCAAATCCCCAATAATTATGATCTTTATTTTTTCTTTTGGTACCCCCCGTCCTCAGCGCAGAGGAGGAGAAGAAGAGGCGGAGGAGAGGAGTAGAAAAGGTGGAGAGGAAGAAGGCGCTGCATCGCCAGACGAATTCCTGGTAAGTCCCCGGTCCGAATCGATATTGTTTGGCCATTTCACCGAAATCGACCAAATTTCACAACTATGGTTGGCAATCCCAAGGTACAATGCTCACATTGTCTTAATTGATTGTTTATACACCAGAAACAAGGAATTAGAATTTAGAATACCCTAAAAACTTGAAGTTAGAAAGAAGATGAGGAGTCGGACTGATGCTTTATAGATCTTTGAATGGGATCATACATCCTAGAAGAGATGAAAGGATACTCAACTGTGGAACTTGTTGAACCCTAGTTCTCTTAATTCCAAAAAAGGAGATAAAGGGTTTGAACTTTGAACTTTGGACATGACTCATAATGCCTTAATGGCTAAAGTAACAAAACTGGATCTTAGAATGCTACAATAAGCTATGGATCTTATAAAATTCCCATTTCTAAGTGAACAATACATTTGATGAAACTCAAATTGCACTTTCATCTTTGAATAAGTAAAGAGTTGGCTACAAAAGGACTATATCTCACTGTATTTGTGATAACCCCTGGATCTTAGAATGCTACAATAAGCTATGGATCTTATAAATTCCCATTTCTAAGTGAACAATACATTTGATGAAACTCAAATTGCACTGTCATCTTTGAATAAGTAAAGAGTTGGCTACAAAAGGACTATCTCACTGTATTTGTGATAACCCCATCTCCTTTGAGGTTTTCCATATATCTTCTTTTGATAATGGTTTCTTCAATGGTCCCTAGCATCTCACTTGCTGGAAGATGTTCCATCACTGTTCTTTATATCCATTTTTCACTTCATAACAGTGTGTTTTGGCACTACCTATGAACCTATTCTTCTTTGTCTTATATTTTGTCGCCCTGTTATCCCAATACACTGTGATTGGTTGTATCACCTTATTGAGGATGTGTATGCATGAAAACTCCTTGGTTGTATCACCTTATTGAGGATGTGTATGCATGAAAAATCCTGTTCCTAATAGCTTCTATACCTGCTAGAGACAAATATTGTACTCGAAATCCATCAATGAGATTGCAATGGCAGTTTGTTTTCTTAGCAGATTTAAAAAAAAAAAATGGTTATACTTCAAATGGTATGTTTACCCATACACCTCTTGTTTTGGGCTGGATATATTGCTGCCTTGTTATCACAATACACTTTGATTGAATGTATCTGCTTCTTAAGGAAAGGTATGAGCAAAAAATATTTCCTTGTGGATATAGCTTCCTACCTGCTAGAGATGTGGATTAAAATTCCATGGATGAGATAGCAAAGCAATTCTGTGTTTTGCGTGACCAAGCAATGACCCCTCCTAATGTAAGCAACTGACCATCATTAGACTTAGTTTACTTTGCTAGTAGCCCTATGCACATAATTGTAATGCTCCAAAACAAGTAAAGCTCCTTGATGTTGTGAACCATAATCGGTGTTCCTTAAGTATACGAGGATTCTGCTTATTTCTCTCCAATGTTCATAAGTATTGGTAAATCTACTAAGCATACTTATAATATGCACAATATCGGGCAAGGAAATTGTTCTCCTGCGCACGATTCTCATCCAGTCCGTACCATGTGCACTTCAGAGGTGGGTCCAGATGTGCAGACAGATGCGTGGTTCGCACGAGAACCATGTGCAGGAGAATATTTACCTATCGGGCAATATATAGTTCATTAGAAACACTAAACTATACACTATACTGTTACTTAGAGAGACGTCTGAGTTTGGTTGTTAGATGATTTAGCATTTCCATAGTTAATCAGTAGAAGTCTTTAAGTCTGCTCCAGATCGATGGGATCAACATAAGTTGATGATGGCTTTTCTTGAGCCATAGGCGATCCTTCATTGAAAATTAACTTCCTATGTGGACCTGAAGGAGTATTATTTGATCTACAATTTAAGTAATTAAACTTTTGCAGTGTCTTTTCAATATAGTAGTGCTAACTCAAAATAATCTTATTATTTCTTTATTATCATTTTGTATGTATGCTTTTATATTCGACACAACCCATGTCCTTAATTTCAAGGTTTGTTATAAGAAATTTTTGGTTTCATCTATTGATGCAGGCCCTAGGGTTAGGGCTTGCGGTGGAAGTGCTAAAAGCACAATAGGTGCCGAAGCACGTGTCCATAGACACAATCAATCTCCGCAGAGATAATAACCGAGGACACATCTCAATGGGAAAACCCAATTTCATTAATCAATAACTGAATAATTCTTTACTACAATGCCATATAAATAAAAAGATAACTTAAGTCCTAAGAAACCTACTTAAACTAGGAAACTAGAATCTTATCCTAATTACAATAAAATTAGAAACTGACATAAAAATAAATCCCTAAATCTATGTGGGCCCTACACATGTGGCCATGAGGTCTACGCTACATCATTCTCCCCCACTTGAAAAAGAACTTGACCTCAAGTTCGAAAAATGTCAACCTGGATCAAAGATCAATCTGACGAACTTCCGATTTGTTGGTTTATCTATAACTTCTTGGCACAGCTTCTTTTGGTGACGAGATTTTGCATTAATGCGAGATCGAATGAAGTGATGATTTAATTCTTGAATATTGGCCAATTGCACACATTCTCCAATTAGAATTGGTTGATCTCCAAGGACAAAGTCAATATGAGGTACGTTGATGATGCAAACTTCTTTGACAATCTCCTGATTAATGGTCTTTTCATCTAATAGATTAATTTGATTATCTGGAAGCGGGCTTGCCATAGGATCCATTAGATGACTAGACTCTTTAATGTTATCTTCATTGTCTGTTTTTCTTCTTGTTCCACCTGTAAATGATGAGACTCAGGTTCCTTTTCTTCAGATTCACGTGAGGCATTCTCCATGAGTGGTTCCATTACTGGGACGTCTGTGATTAGCAGAGACTTCTCTTCTTGTATCTTAGCTTTTCGGAGGCGATAACGCTTTATCAAGCGCTCAACACGGATTGCTTCACAAAATGCTTCATACATATCGTTGCATTCCTTCTCTACATTCTTCAATATACGTGGTCTCAAACATTTGAGAAAGTGATTGAAATCAAGTGTATCTCCTAATTCACATAAAAAATGTAACCTTTCAAATTCATAAGCATATTCCTTGACAGACAATTTTCCTTGTGTCAAAGCAATATACTGCTCAAAGCAATCTTTATTTGCATAATATCTTTTCCCATATTTGATTGCATATGTCATCGTTGTAGCCCTGTTGTTGATTTCTTTAAGCTCGTTGTTGGTTTCTGTAAGCCATCTATTTATTTCAAGAAGTTGTAATTCCATCTTGTTTGACAATTCCATATGAACTTGATGCAAAGATTAAAATTTTTAATGCTCTTTAAAATTAAAATCAAACTAACTAGATGTGTAGATCTCACTGATTGGAGTGCACATGTGACGATCGTCGATCGGAGTCAGGATGGAGAAGAGCTTGCTATTGGAAGATGGATGGTTGAAGATTTATGGAATATGACGAATCTAGGCCCACTTGCTAATGAAAATATATTTTTGCACACGCTCCCTTCTATTCTCTCTTTCCTTTGTTATTCTATTCTTTTGCTGGGTAGGGGATGGGGGACGATTGGGTTCTGCTGGGATGCGATTTGGGTCTTGGGTTTCAGGTTTTGGGTTTGGTGATTTGGGTTTTGGGAAAAAGTATGGATTTGGGGTGTTGATACTCAGGGATTGGGGCTGAGGGTTTGGGAAAACGAATGGATTTGGGGTGTTGATGCTCAAGGATTTGGACTAGGGATTTGGAAAAAGTATGGATTTGGGGTGTTGATAATCAGGGGGATTTGGGATTGGGGCTGGGTGAACGGAAAGAGGGATAGGGTTAATCATGCTGATGATTGGGGATTGTTTGGCTCTGATACAAATTGATGCAGGCCTTAGGGTTAGGGCTTGCAGTGGAAGTGCTAAAAGCACAATAGGTGCCGAAGCACGTGTCCGTAGACACAATCAATCTCTGCAGAGATAATAACCGAGGACGCACCTCAATGGGGAAACCCAATTTCATTAATCAATAATTAAATAATTCTTTACTACAATGCCATATAAATAAAAAAGATAACTTAAGCCCTAAGAAACCTACTTAAACTAGGAAACTAGAGTCTTATCCTAATTACAATAAAATTAGAAACTATTGACATAAAAATAAATCCTTAAATCTATGTGGGCCCTACACATGTGGCCATGAGGTCTACGCTGCATCATCTATGAATCTATGTTTGAACAAAAATTGAGAATCGTCTGCATAAAGAGTAATGGCAGGGTTATCCCTTCGAATTCAGGTTTGTTATAAGAAATTTTTGGTTTCATCTGTGAATCTATGTTTGAACAAAAATTGAAGAATCGTCTGCATAAAGAGTAATGGCAGAGTTATCCCTGTGAATTCCTTACAGAATCCACAATTTCAAACTTTGTTACTCCAGAACTCTCTTAATTTCTTGCTTCAATTTCTTATACCATGTCCGGGGCCTAGTTTAAGTCCATATAAGGATGTCTTTAGTTTACATCCATTTTTGAAATGTTCTTCCATCCGTCATTTATGTTGATCAATATATTTATTGTTCCAGATCACATCCAAAAATATTGTGTTCAAATTCAAATCCATTTGATGTTTTTCGAGGTTATAGATAGAAGCTGAAGCCACCATGTTTCTATTTGATGTTATTTTTGTAAAATCTTAAAGGTAATGCATTCTCTCCTGTTTGTATTTGCTGGCTACTAATCTAACTTTGCATTTGTCTATTCTACCATTTGGTTTGAATTTCAAATTTTAATTGCCATCTACATCGAAGTGTTGGTGTTTGGAGTGGATCAGCTGAAGTCTCTGTATTATTATGTCTAGCAGATTTTATTAATTGCCCATAGTTGTCTTATATTTTTTCGCATTAGAAAGAGAACTAGTTTTATATTGGAACATTAGTTGTTCATGAAGAGTGGTGCATTTTATATTGGAACATTATTGTTTAGAAGTCCCCATCCCTACTTTCATGATCCACAAAACAATCTTCCATGGGAAAGTCCTATTTCTACTTAAAAGGATTTAGTGGATGTAGAATATGGAAAAAAATCTTCTGTCATGAATTAGCACATTTTTTGTTTCTATTGCATTTCTCCACTTAGTTTGAGTTCCCTACTTTTAACCTATGCCACTCCTAAAGGCCATCTTAATGTTGATTTTAGGCCTCAAGTTGTATGGTCCAAAGTGGGCCCCCACATTATATGGTTTTATGGGTTATTTGTTCATGAAGAGTGGTGCATTTTATATTGGAACATTATTGTTTTGAAGTCCCCATCTCTACTTTCATGACCCAAACAATAATCTACGATGGGCAAGTCCTATTTCTACTTAAAAAGATTTAGTGAATGTAGAATATGAAAAAAAATCTCCTATCAAGAATTATTGCACTTTTTATGTTTCTATTGCGTTCTCCACTTAGTTGGAGTTCCCTACTTTTAACTTTTTCCACTACTAGAGGCCATTTTATTGTTGATGATAGATTAGAGAAATGACAAACAACTCTCAACTGGCAGGAAAACAAATGGCGGGAGGTAGTGAGAGCTTCAACTCTCAATTGGCAGGAATGTCCAAGAACCAACTTTATGATGTCATTTCTCAAATGAAAGTACCATCATCATCATTTGCAATTTTTTTTTTTTTTAAATTTGTTTCTTTCTCTTTAGGAAAACAAAACTAAAACTCTTGTAAAAAAAAGAGAATGTCTCACATGTTCCTTTTTTGGTTGACATTTTCAGACACTAATTGAGCAAAACCAACAGCAAGCTAAACAAATCCTTGTTGAGAACCCTCAGCTTACCAAAGCCCTCTTCCAGGTATCTCTCTCTCTCCCTCTCCAACATACATGCTTGTATGAGAGAAATTGTCCAAAATGGCCTGGCCGTTCTTATACACAAATGATTGTGATATCTATGACCTAGGGGTTAACGTACTCCACCACCTAGCCCACCTCCGATAAATCCTACCCACCCACCCAATGAATTTAGTAGTTACTGCAATTTGACCTTCATCTGAGTTTTACTACTTGGATTAGTCATGCCAAAAAAAAAAAAGGAAATCAGCTAGTGGCTAAAAGTTTTACAACTCCGAGGCCTGGAAACCAAGGGTTAAAATGATCATGTGGTCCCACTTTTCGCATACACCTTGGGTCATGCGTATTCCTTTTCATCCCCCAACCACGTCTAAAAAAATATAAAATCATGTGATGGTGGAAATGCTACTCCCTAGATTACATCCCTACTGATATTTTTGATATTGGTAGATATATTGTTATAATAGTAAAAGTAGAAAAAATGCCCTTGGGTATTTGTAATTGTCAAAAGATGCAGGTGTTATATGCAAATTTCACTTTAATTAAAAGCAAGCTAGGTGACATGACTGAGAGAAGTAACAAGGGAAAGGAATCCAATGTTACTAATGTCCTGTTGGCTGTAGTGGTGTGCCTTGGGCATACATTATATCTGACTGTGGTCCTCTCCCAACTGGACATGGCTTGGTCTGTAACTGCCTCTATATTTATACATATTACATGATGTATATATATGGAGATGTTAAGACTAAGATCAGCTTAGTTTAGTCGAGACAACAGAGTAGAACGCCACCACAAATCAACCAATTCATTGAACAAAAAAACTCTTACGATTTTTGTTCTACCAATCCATATTGTTCCCTCACCTTCCCCCAAACACCCCCACAAAAACCAACACACACACTTAAAAAAAGAAAGAAAGAGAAACAACAGAGCACAACGCCACCACAAATCAACCAATGCATTGAACAAAAAAATTCTTACGATTTTTGTTCTACCAATCCACCCTGTTCCCTCCCTCCCCCCCCAAAACACAACTGCATAACAACCTAAATCTAAAGATAAGCATTAATGAAGACAACCACTGTTTGAATCTAGAAATATTCATGGCTGAAAACGAGGCCCTTCAATAAAGGGCTAGGATAATCTGACGGGCCTGATTCTTTGGTCCCATCCCAATCCTTAAGACTTTTCAACTGGTCAAAAGAAATGATGAGGGGAATCCACCCCTACTCCTGTTGTTTAGCATGCATCTAGGTGGGCCCCAGAGAGTGTTGTATGTTCCTATGTCAACCCTTGAAGTCACTAGTTGCACTACTTATGTATGTATTCATTTATAAAGAATGATTGTAAGAGGGTATGATCACCATGTAATAATAATAATAATAAAAGGCACATTTGAAATTTGGACATTTTGCAGCCCAATTTGTGAACAGATAGCCAATGTTCAAAATATGTGCCCTCATGTGTTTGCCTTTTGCAGGGCCATGGGACCGTGATTCTCAACAATAGTAGTTTGTACATTTTCGAAAAAAGAAAAAAGAGTGGTTTGATGACATATTAATCACATTTTCTTAATAAAACCAAAATTTTTATACAACTAGATGCAATTAACATGGGTCCAAACCATTGTCCCCCCATTCTTTAGTACACAGCCCAAATTTCAGGTCAATTTGGGTAAAAAGATTGACCTATGGATTGGACTTGTGAATTTCATATGGTGTGTTCGTCCAATTTAGTGAGGAACGTAACATTGATTGTCTGTGCTTTCAGCGGACATTCTGGATCATGAAAAGGCGTGCATTAAAAAAATATGTATATAATAAATCATTATTAATTAATGATTTATTCACAATTTTCTTCAATCCAACGGTTCATGTTGCTTTCATTAGGGGCTGTTTGGAAATTTAACTTGTATGGTAAAAAAACGGGGTTAAATGTCACATCCTTGGATATTAGTCATGGTGTGAAGGTCGAGTTGACTTTTTAATTAAATGGAAAAGGTGTTTGGATGGTTGTGGTAAAGAAATGAAGCTTTATTTTATAGCGTTTGAATAACTCAAGAGCGATAAAGTAAATTATGAAATGATACAAAGGAAATGCTTTGAGTATGTCCAACGCAGGCCCAACGGCGCTGGTAAGGAAAAATTTGGCTATGCAGGTTGACGACCCTCCAAGGAGAAGGGGCAGGCCGAAGAGGATGTGGATGGAGATAGTTAAAATAGATTTGAAGAAGTGCAACCAATCTGAGGATTTGGCTCGGGATAGATTGGAATGGAGCAGTTGAATTCCTGTAGCTGACCCCAACATAGTTGGGACATGGCTTTGATGATAATGATGCAAAGGAAATGATCCTCAACAATGAAAAATTTCCAAGCTTTTAACTGAGTTACGTAGACATGAGGCCCATGTCATATTTTTTACCAACAGATGAAGCAACAAGTGACTGTTGGCATGGCCTATTTCCTCTCTCGAACTAACTCTCGAAGCCCTCTTCAAGAGTTCAAATCCTCTAAGTCACTGGCCTAGACAAACTCTATGTCAGTTAAGTAAGATATGCCACCCCACCCCAGAAAAACATACAGTTAAATAAAAAATGTCACTGCTCTCTACCCTAAGGCCATTCAGATAATGGCCAAGCGGCTGCGATATTGACGGTTAAGTCATGATTCGAAGAGATAGATGCCATCAATCAGGTGGCCCATTATTGGTTTGGTAGTCCAACATTCTGTCAATATAATTGTAAAACAGAATGGAGGTTTATGAGCAACAACTCAAGCTAGAGAAGTAATTGCTCTTTATCTGAGGCAATTTGAGAAATGGCTAAGTTTATGGACGATATAGTACAATTAAGTCAAAATTTTAGACATTTGGTCACACCCATGTGTGCTGGCCCATGATTGATTTTTGACACTCCAAAGCTCATATCAATATTCTCATTCACAAGTACGGTGATAAAAGATTAAAAAGGTCTCAGCTAGAGTGTAAAATTCAGATGTCTTTGCTCTCTGCCTTGAGGCCATTCAGATAATGGCTAAGTGGCTATGCGATTTTGATATGATTTAAGTCAGGATTCTGGGAGATTGATGCCATCAATCTGTGGTGGCCCATTAGTGATTTGGTAATCCAACATTCTCTCATTATTGTGGTGGCAAACAGTGTTTGTAGCTGAGAGCTAACCGCTATCTCTCTTTTGAGGCGATTCAGAGAGATATCTAAGTCTATATATTATATTGTAGAGGTAAAGTTAGAATTTCATCCTGTATGGTATCGGAACTTCCTTTCACTTCACTGATGCAACCAAACACCATTAAGTTAAATTGATGACTGTTGGGTGTTTGGCACAACTCACCTTTATTGCCTAGTAAAATTACCAAACAGCCCCTTAGAGAAGAGCTCAAACCTTTAACTGGTAAATAGGGCGGTGACAACAACTTTTATAGTTCTAATCTTTGAAAGGTGGACCTCATGTGTATAGATTTGATTAGACCTTTCTTGACCATGTGATGCAGGTTGTGGACCCCATTCCAATGGGCCAAGTCCAAAAGTCTATAGTTAGAGGCCCAAGCCCAACAATACCCAATAAAAGGGGAGACTTCCAGATCATGAATTCTAGATGCATTCCAGATTTCCTGCATAATTTTTAGTAATAGCTAATATTTAGAGATATTTATGAATTTAAATTAGAAAGTCTTGACTAGATTTTATTTCACTTTGATTTGCTTCAGAAAATAGATTAGGGTATGGAGTCTTTTATAAAGAAATGTAATCCCTCTCATTCGGCATTGCATTGATAAATAAAAATTTTCTCTTTTGAGTTATCTCTTGGTTGTCTGTCTTTTTTGTGAAACCGAAACCATTGGATCTATATCCCTAAGCTTTGACGAAGAGAATAGTCTTTGGCTACTCTTTCCCTACCTGTGTTGCATCACCATACCATGTGGTTACCTTCATGTGATCACTCCTTTATAGATAGAAATATTTGAGAAAAAACTGTTCGTATGAATTCTACAATCCTTTTAGAGAGTTTGATTCTCAGTTGTTCCATTTGTTCACGGATTGAGGCATTGATTGATGAGTTCATTCGGCAGAGAGGGCATTGGAAGCTTTAAGGAGACGGTGCAACGATCATAAATTAAAAAAAATCCAATTGCCCTAGTTGCTTTGTTGGTGAGGCCTACTTGTAAGGCATTTTGAAGCGAGTTGGAATGTGGAGGAAATTACTAATCTTCAGTTTTCCGATGATACTATTTTGTTTAGTTTGACAATGAGGGATGAATTTTTCCATGTTGAAGAGAATTCTTCTTTGCTTTGAGTTTGTGTTGAAGTCGAAGATCAATTTGGTTTAAGAGTGTTCTCATGGGCACTGGTTGTTTGGAGGAGGTGATTCAGTCTTTGGCAAAGAATATAAGTTGCAAGGTTAAAAAGTTTCCTATTTTGTATCTTGGATTTCCATTTAGGGCTAAGCTGAGATCCATGATGGGGGGGGTGGGGGGGGGTGTGTTGGGGGGGTTTGCAGTTTAATTTGGATTACTTTGATAAAAGCTTTAATGTCTAAGTTGCTCGTTTATTAAATATCTCTTTTCAAAATACCAAAAGTAGTTGAAGCTAGGTCAGACTAAATAAGAAGGAATTTCTTCTGGGAAGGGCAAAGTGATAAGAGGAGGATTCATCAAAACTTCTTCTAGATTCAATGAAGCCGATGAATTGGCGATTTTGCAGGCTTTGAGGATTTATTCTTGCTTTTTGTAGCTTAGGTTGATTGTGGAGAGTGATGTTAGGGATTTTGTGTGTTGCAATTTGATTGGATGCATTCTTATTTTGTTAAGCTTGATTTTTCATGCATGATTTCTTTAACTTTTAAACTTATATTTCATGCATTTTTATGATTTCATTTTCATATCTTTTTAGGCATCATAGGATCATGATTTGAAAATCATTGTTATCATCGTTTTAACTTTAAGATGTGTCAATATCTTTGGAGTAGCACTTATTGGATAATCGTTTTAAAAAAACCTAATTTTTGAATTTTTTGCTACAAAACTTTTCCTACAGCATTTGCTACAGCACCGTTGCTATAGTACGGTAGCTATAGTAATGTTGCTACAATACCGCTGTTACAGTGACCATTGCTACAGTAAATTTTTATTTTTTTTTATAAATTCAAAGCTAGTTACAAGGCTTGATAGGGCTGAGTTTTTGAAAAGAAAGGGGAGCAAGCCAAGGGTTTGAAGCTGGGGGGTTCTAGAGATGTAGAGAAAGAAAAGCTAAAGCAAGGATTCTATACTTTGATTCACACCAAGTTAGTTTCAATTTTTATATCTTAGTAGTTTCATGCTTTGCTTAAATCTTTGATTTTTTTATATCATGATTCTTACACTTGGTTGAATCTATGTTTGTTGTTTTCCATTACATGAAAATCATTTTCAAACTATCTTGCATTTTGGATTCAACAATAATCCTTCATCACATGTTTTGTTCTTGAAATTTTGTTCAACTTGTCATGCTTTGATTATCATATCTTTATCAAGTTGTCTTTTGTATTACATGTGTTGGATGCTTTACCCTCAAATTTTGATTAATCACTTTTGAAAGCCATCTTGTTTGGCTACTTATCATGAACTATCACTTTTATTGATTGGAGGTAGTTTACATGCACATTGTTTTATAACCTTTGAATCATTTACATGTGTGTAATTAGCCGGATAATAATCACTTTCATAGCAGCATATTGAAGAGGCAAATTTCTTGTAATTCACTTTATCTTTTCTAGTGTTTATTAGACACAATTTAGAGAGAAAAACCCTTGTGCGGTGATGTAAAGGTTATTGCTAAGCCTTGAAAAGCATTTGTAAAGGTAATTGCTAAGCTTTGAAAAGCATTTGTAAAGGTAATTGCTAAGCAAGCATTTTTTTTGTTGTAAAGGTTATTGCTTAGCCTTGAAAAGCATCGGTGGTTGTAAGGTTTGTGGCGAAATGTAAACCTTCATTGATTTAGTGGAATATTGGTGGGGTGTGGAGACACATGCCTGGAGTGGATGTAGGCATTTTGGCCGAACCACTATAAATCATTGTGTTGTGGTGAGTGTTTAATTTTATGGTGAATGTTTATCATGTATGCTTCTGCATTTGTATGTTTATAAATGTCACTTGTGCTTAATTTGCAAGAATTTAAAATTGGTCAAAATTGGATTAGATTTTGGCTCACCCTATTCACTCCCCCCTCTAGGGTTCGGATCTTGGACTTTCAAGTAACTCTTCTAATGCTATCTCATGGGTGACTTCCGATAAGGTCAACTTGTGGAAGCTGCAGTTTTCCTTCAACAAGATGAAGGCTTTGGTTTCCCATTTGTATGTGGAATTCTGTTAGTGGTTAGTTCGGCCAATGGGTTGGTCGACTTTTTAGCAAAGTAGGGGTTGATAAATCTTCCCCTTGGGAGGTGCTTGTCAATGGGACGCGTTGAAACGGGTAGAAAGCCCGGCCTGGCCCCGTCCCAAGCCCGAAAATACAGGGCTTTTAAAAAAATTTGAGCCCAGTGGGCTGGGCTTGGACGATACATTTTAAAGGCTGGCCAAAATAGGACTGGGACTGGGCAGAAACGACCAAGCCCGTTTTGGCCCGGCCCGCTGCAAAGTCATTTAACCAAACCAAACCAAGCCTTTTCCCACTAGGTGGGGTCGGCTATATGGATTTGACGACGCCAATCAAATCTGTTTAGGGCCATGTCCTCCGTTAGATCCATGTAGGCAAGGTCATGTTTAATAGTTTCTTTCCAACTTCTCTTGGGTCTCCCTCTCCCTCTCCTACTCCTGGCAATCTCTATGCCTTCACACCTTTTAACAGGTGCTTCCATTGGACGCCTTCTAACATGGCCAAACCATCTTAGTCGATTTTCTCTCATTTTATCTCCAATCGGTGCTATTCCTACTTTGCCCCTAATCTCCTCATTCCTAATCCTATCTCTCCTTGTGATCCCGCACATCCATCTTAGCATTCTCATCCCCGCTGCAAAGTCATTTAATGCTAAAAAATATTTATGAGGAGTATCATGTGAGATTTGGTGCTAAAGAAAGTGATTAGATAGTAAATAAAAATGATGCAACTAGTAGGCAATTTAAAAGAAAAGCTGGTGTTGATGAACATGGAAAGGCTCGTTCTCTTTTTTTAAAGTATCGAAATGAAATCACCAATAAGGCAATTATAGAGGAAAAAACAGAATTAGATCAATATTTTGATGACAAGTTTGCAGAAAATGACACGATACATATATATTAAATGGTAGAAATTAAATTCAACTAAGTATCCTAATTTATCTCGAATGGCTTATGATATTTTAGCTATTCCAGTTTCTACCGTTGCTTCAGAGTCAGCATTTAATACAAGAGGGAGGGTACTTGACCCACATAGGACTTCTTTGAAACCAGATACGGTAGAAGCATTAGTTTGTGCCCAAGATTGGTTTAGTCATGATCCAACTAGTGATGGTGATTTAGACAATGATGGGAATGCACTACCTGAGGTTTTGACATATTAAAAGAAAAATAATTTCTATTGATTTCTCTTTTACATTACTTTACCCATATAAGATACTCATTTTCATTCATTTTATTGATTTTCTGATTTTCTACTTTCATTGGCAAAAAAAAAAAAAAAAAAAAAAAAAAAAAAAAAAAAAAAACCCTACATTACTTTACCTTGACTCATATAGGATACTCATTTTCATTCATTTCTATTGATTTTCTGATTTTCTACTTTCACCGGCAAAAAAAATAAAATAAAGGTTTTAACCGTTCCTACATTACGTGACCCATATAGCCTATAGGATACTCATTCATTTCTATTGATTTTATGATTTTCTACTGTCACCGGCAAAAAAAAAAAAAAAAAAAGTTTTTAACTCTGCCATGTTGCTTGTTGCATTGCATTGCCGGTCCTAAGCCCAGAAAAAAGGAGGGTTTAAATTCTGGTTCATACCGGCGGTATGATGATAGTAGGAATAATTAGAGAATGTTTTGCTTATGTTCAGGATCGGGCTAAGCCCAGGCCCGGCCCGGCCCTGTCCCAACTCGGGCCCGTACGGTACGGGATTTGATGTAAGCCTGTTCAATTTAGGGCCGGGATTGGACAACACCTGGTAGGCCCGTTCTATTTTCGGGACAGGATTGGACAACTCAAGCCTAGGCCCGGCCCGTCCCATTGACAGGCCTAGGTATAAGTCTCTCATACCTTTCGTGTTCCTTGTATGTTGTTTTTTATGTAATAGAAATTTCCCCTTCATCATCATCATCATTAACAACAACAACAAAGCCTTGTCCCAACCATGTTGGGGTTGGGTACATGCATTTTCTTGTTTACTTGATCTATTAGTAACAGTTGTTAAATGATAAATTTGACTTACGGCATTGGTGCATGTGAGGCATGTAACTTGATCATAGGTGTCCAGGTGGCTCAGAAAATAGGATTGACTGCAAATAAGAACCATGCGGACGTTTCCCATCTGAATATATCTGTTTGTATGGATGGATGTTGATTTATATGACGAACTCTCCAAATAGCCAACTTTTCTAGCACCCCTTTTTGAGTTTTCATTCTTGGGGCCCACCTTTAATCAATCCAATCTGTTCAGGCACGCCAAGCTCTCTTAAATTGGCATTGATCCTAGTTTCATACTGTTCTAGACATTATTCACCATTGGATTTTATCACATTAAGATTTTGTGTATGATATTCACCATTGGATTTTATCATAGTAAATTTTAGTGTATGGTCGTTAAACTTTGATGACATAAAACTAAGGCTAGGGTCATTTGATCTGCCTGGTATCTCATATTTCCTCATCTATGCCCAACCTTTCATTGTCGTGCTTTCCTTGATTGTCATGCATCTAGGTGGCCCCATGAAAGGGGCTTTTTTTTGTATGTATATATAAAAAAGAAGTCCTGGCAGTCTATTGTGCCCTTATATATACAGATATAAAGAATAGTTGTCCTAAGTGAGAGCACCCATGGCCTTCATGGGCGAGAGCCTAGAAGAGCTATGCTTAGATAGGGGGCCGCTAAATCTTCAATCAAAGTGATCTGAGATGACCAAGATATGTGCCCCAAAAATCGAACTGATGGTCATAAAATTTGGATGTTAAATCTAACATTCAGCAGTCTTGAATGGGTGTTGTGGGTTTGGTCAGAATCCAATGCATGCAGCATGGGTTTAGTTGGTTGGGGGAGGGGTGATGGGATTAACAAATGCTCAATGTAAAATGAAACAATGCATATAGTCCAAATGAGTGTCAATTGGGCAACCCACTGGTGGATCAGTGGTACTGCATCTCCCTTCTTAGAGAGACAAGCAGGGTTTGGTCCACTGTGGCTGCTTGCTGATTATGGACTTGCATTGTGTGTGTGAGTAGCATATATTAATTTATTAGAGTAAAAAAAAAAAAAAACCTGTGTCAAGTGGAGTCTGGTGCAAATTTATGAATTGGTGAATGACAAGGACAGGAAAGACGCGGGGGGGGGGGGGGGGGGGGGGGGGGGGGGGGTGGGGGGGGGGTGGTTGGTTTGGGGAAGGGGGTTTGCTGGCAGCTGGGTGTTAAAAGAAGGGAATTTGACATTAGGTGGGTCCCATATGATTTGTTGCTCATTTTAGCTCCATGAGTGATGCTTTTCATGGATCAGTTCTGCATATACAGAATCTTTAGAAGAATGGGCCACGTATTGTTCATATGTGGTCCAATTTTTTTGGGCTCATCTTTGATCAGTTTGCTCCCTTCAAATTCACGATACCCTGCTTCTCCTTTTTGAAAGACATCAGATCCAATTTGACACTCATCTTACTTCTACTCACTATTTTATTGGACCTAAAACGAAATTTATATTTAAAAGATAATTGATCTTTGATGCTAAAATCAATGGTCAGGATAATCTGATGTGCCTATTTTTTTTCCTAATCCGACTGTCACACTATCTCCCCATGAATGAATCCTGAATTTGACGTTCATCCAACCTATACACACCATCGGATTGAGTATGCTCTACTTCTTAAAATGGGCATGTGATGCAATCCTAGGATTAGGATGCAAGTGCCAGGGGCACAATTAGGGTTCCCACTTGGAACAATCACGATGAAGACAATCTCCACGATAAACCCACGCAGGGAAATATTATTAACTCAAATATTCACTGAGAAATAATTCTCTACAAAGCCATATAAATAGCAAAAGAAACTTAAACCCTAAGAAACAATCCTAATCAAACTAGGAAACAAATAATAATTCCACCCAAATTAGAAACTATTCCTAAATGCAACTTTTTAAGTAAAAATTACAAACTAATGAAAATTAATAAATCAGAATCTCATGGGTCCCACATGTGGCCCAAGATTCTTCTTGTAATAATGTGGAATTGCTGCTGCATCATTCTCCCCGGGTTGGAAAAGAGTTCGAGGGACCTCGAACTCGGCTCTTCTTCTTGATGTTGTTTTTGTAAATAGTGTGTATATGAAGCGCTTCCTTGGTGAGACAAGAACGTGATCCTTTCTTTGGTGGCGTCGGCTTCAGAGGACGAAGTGTGACTTGCTTTTCACCATGCATGAAAGTGTTGGTGTTGTCGCGCATGCCATTAGTTCCATTCTTTTCATATATCCATGGACGACCCAACAATATATTACAACTATCCATGGGTATCACATTACTCCAAATGGTATCTGTATAATCTGCACCAATGGAAAAGGTAACTGGACATGATATCGGACTTGCACTTCATCACCTGTCATTAACCATCTAGCAAAATAAGGACGTGATGCTTCCGAACTTTTAGCTGTAAGCGATCCACAAAAGCTTGAGAAATAATATTCTGACAATTGCCTCTATCGATGACGACTGTACATTCTTTACCATTGACTGTTCCTGTTGAACGGAAAATATTTTCTCGCAACCATTTCTTCTCAGTAGTCGATGTAGTCTTTTGGATGGCCATGAGAGACTCAAGACCCTCCTCGGGCGGAGTATCCTCCACTTCCTCTATTTCAGGCTCTTTAGGATCATCTGGAACATCTTGCACATCACTTTCATTCTCAATGAGATGGATACGTTTGGGACATTCTGCTGCATGATGCCCTTGTTGTTTACAATTAAAGCATGTGAGTATATTTGACCTTCGGGCTTGGTGAAAACTTTCTCCGATGACGCACTCAGTTTAGAACCTGCAATGGAGGAATTCTTCTGCATAATCCATTTAGCTGCATTAAGTTTTTGGGCTTGATGATTTGCAATTCCCTTGGCTTTGATAGCATGCTGAATAATCTCATCAACATTATTAAAATGCTTGAACGCGAGGATATCTTGAATATCAAGTGTAAGCCCATTAAAGTATCTGTCAACTAATACCTCATCATCTTCATTCAAACCACAACGGGCTTGCATGGTCATAAACTCCTCAGAATATTCAACAACTGTCTTAGATCCTTGTTTCAAGTATTGAAAACGTGAACGCATATCTCTGGAGTAATTGACAGGCAGGAATTTTTGCTTCAACAGATTTCTCATCTCGGCCCACGTGTCAACAGGGTCAATTTGCTGACATCTCCTCTTCTTTTATAACTTGGCCCACCATATCGCAGTAGAATTGCGAAATTGAGTTGCCACCAGTTTAATTTTATGAGCATCCGTCATTGGTTTATGTGCAAAAATATTTTCAACACACTAACTAATTCAAAAATTCATCTGGCTTCAATTTTCCATCATATTCTGGAATCACAAGTTTAATACCCAAATCACGATCAACATTGACGGCATGTGGATCTCGTTGATTCCGAATATGTTCTCTATCATCCCGATGGTTATCTTCATGTCGATTAGTTTCCAAATTTGTTAATCGGGTTTCAATCCTATCAAGAGTTGCTTGTATTTGAACTTACATTTGAGCCACCGTTGCGGATAATTGATTTAACAGTTACTGATAATTGCGCAATGGATTCCCTCAAATCATCATCATTGTGAGAGGAAGATTCCATGTCAACTTGCTGTTTGGGAGGCATCTTTGGTTAATGTGAATTTAAAATTTATGACTGACCTGATGTGTAGATCTGCTCTTCACGATCACGCTGGCAAAAACGGATCGAAAATCTGACGGCGGATGGCTATGATTGTGCAGAAACAAGATCCAACGGTTGATCTTGGTCAAATCTGGCCCTTGACTCTGCTAATGTCACTGGCTGATGTCAGCAATAATCTTGTTTGGATTCTTTTGTGTAGTCGGGTCGGAACTAACTTGAACCAACCCGGATAGGGAATCAGGCCTGGTTGTATTTTTGGCCCAATCACCAAGGGCTAAAAGTAGCACGTGTCAGTGACACTTGTGTCTCCCTCTGGGACTTAAGTGTATGAGAAAGGAAAGTAAAGGGCTTGAAACCCTTTTTCGATTTCTTTCTTTACAGCAAAGAGAAGAGGGGGCGATGGGGACGATTGGAGGTGATCACGCAACAGAGATTCTCCCAACCTGGTCTTCGATCAATATTGGAGGAAAGGACGCAATATGTCGCTGATAGATTGTGGCGACCGTGACAGAGGAGACTATGGTGGGACTGGGATCAGCGCTGCGGTGGTGTGCACGCAACAGTGCAATTGAGTTTTTTGAGATGATGGGTGTGGCTAGATTGTGTTCTGACGGAAGGGATGTATGGGGAAGGGGTTCTGGCGGTGATGGATTTGGGATGGACACAACCAAGGGTTCGGTTGGGAGGCGGTAGATGGTTGTCGGGGCAGTGTGGGCTGGGATTTTGGACAATCGACAGAGGTTCAGATCTCTTTTTTTTTTTTTGTTGTTGTTAGTGGGATCGGTTGATGGTTAGAGGGATTCTAAGGTAGGGGATGGAATGGGGATGGATTAGGGATTCGACGAGGGATGGGTTTGGGAATGGTAGTGGATAGATTGAGTGAATGATGGATGGATATGCTCCGATCTATCTCCGATCGGTAACCGGAGGGTGATCGGAGCGATGTGGATCTTCGCTCTGATACCAATTGATGCAATCATAGGATTAGGATGCAAGTGCCAAGGGCACAATTAGGGTTTCCACTTGGAACAATCACGATGAAGACAATCTCCACGATAAACCCACGCAGGGAAATATTATTAACTCAAATATTCACTGAGAAATAATTCTCTACAAAGCCATATAAATAGCAAAAGAAACTTAAACCCTAAGAAACAATCCTAATCAAACTAGGAAACATATAATAATTCTACCCAAATTAGAAACTATTCCTAAATGCAACTTCTTAAATAAAAATTAGAAACTAATGAAAATTAATAAATCAGAATCTTATGGGCCCCACATGTGGCCCACGATTCTTGTTGCATCAGCATGTGCTCCACCTTTTTAGAATCCTTACAATGGGACCACCAACCATTCATGTATCCAACATCAGACCTCCATGAATGTATAAGCATTGTTCCAAATTTCTCTCCATTTGGAGTAAGGCTCACCGTGGATTGATCAGATGTAAAACATTTGTTTACCTGTGATCAATCTAACAATAGGCCTTAACTCTGATTTAGAGTGGAATTTGGATGATTTTCCATGCACCTTGTGGGCATGCAGCCAAGTCTACCTAAGTTAGGTGCAGAGGTGCAAAATGGATGTACAGTTATAGTCATTTTCAAGAATGACACCCCTCCGCCCCCCCCCCTAAAAAAAAAAAAATCTGAAACTCTGACCCTAATATTGGTGTGCAGCCAAGTAGACACAAGATTCATCCGCATACATGCACACACAAAACTTTGACCATAATGTCAAACATAAAATATTCTCATGCGCATGGTTTGCATGGGAATCGTGCACAGGAAATGTTGGATTGATCATGGCAGGTGGGTCCTGCTCTCATTGATGGTCCTGGCCCACTGCTCCCATGGAGTTCTTACACAGGAGATGATTTTCCAATGTCAAACTAGGTTGATGTGTTAGTGGCATGTTATTTTATATTATTGGACTGTTTACACTTGTCTATCATTCATTATATACTGTCGTGCTGCTTACACTCACATGCTATCGTTACATATGATATGTGACTGCTTGCTGCGCATAATGTAGTCTATAATTTCTAATAGGATTTACTAGCACAGTTGGAAGGTGCTCTCAAACTTGCAACCACAAGTTTTTTTTTTTTTTTGCCTGCTCCTGTACAACTCCCACATCCACTCACACACTCTAGCCAACTTTCAACCTTGCACAAGTTCATGTTTCCAATTGAAAAGGGCCTGTCATTTACTATTGGAATGTGTAGGTACTTCTGCATTGCCCTGGTGTTCTTCTAATTTCTAAATGGGCATATACCATCCATAATATTTTCTTTTTACACGATGGTTTCAGGCACAGATTATGCTTGGAATGGTGCAACCTCCTCAAGTGGTATGCTTTCTGCATCTCTTTATATATTTGCTTGGGTATAGTTATCGAGATTGCTTAAACAAACCCACCTACCCCCCAAACACAACAAGGCCCTGAACATACAGGACTGCGATTAATATGATAATGGTTTTCAACTTAATGAACACTTTTATCTTAATAACTTAAAAAATGTCATTTGTTATTTTGTTGTTAAGAATTCTATCTAAATATGTATTGTGGCTAGGCATGTCAAACGGGCTGTGTTGGCATTGCCTGCCCAGATCACGGCCCGCCGGGAAAAATTCCTGGCACAGCACTGCCCACGACGGGCCAGGCCTGGAGCGGGCTGGGCTGCGCTGTGCCTGGCATGCTCGGCATGCCTCTTTGATTTTTTTTTTCGATTAATTTTTTTAGCTTTTTTGGTATTACACAGGCATTCATCACATTACGAAAGTATACAAAAAAATATGAACATCTGACCTACCCTCCTTATATTGGGCCCACCCATCAGAAGTGGAGCCCATGGTTGTTATAACTTATAACTCCTGCCGTACATGGTCAATAAAGTGGATTGAATATCCATTCTTCTCTAAGAAACTGAATGCCCGACTCAGATAGTTCCACATATCTTGCGTGGTTAGTATATGGACTGATATCAAACTCTGTATATCAACAAAGGTATTATGTATATTATATAACATTATTTTACGAACTCTGTAAAAGGTATTATGTAAATCCTCATGTGAATACCAATTCATGCTCTTAATTCCAGGTCTATTAAATGAATTCAAGGGACAGGTTTTTTATTTTTTTATTTTTATTTCTCATGGGTCTCTCGCACAGCACTTGCGGTGCGGATTTTCCAACAATTCCAGGTCCACTTGGGGGTTTATGGTGGAACCTTTGTTGATATACGGAGTATGATATCAGTAAAATAATGGAACTGAGATTATTTTATTGATGAACCCTTATTTTAACCATTGAAAGGTACAGAATTCACCTTGGGGTCATAAATTCATATATGGGTTCCTTTTGTTAAACTATATTTTAACCGTTGTACACCATTCATTCCATTCAGATACACTTAAGGGGATAAATTTGTGGTCATTCCAATTTATTAAGAAACCCTTGTTAAAATTTATGTATCCAATTACCCAAAACTATGCAAATTTGAGGTATTTTTTCAAAGACTGTAGTGCGTGCATGGTGTGCAATCAATTGATAAGTATTATGCAATTAATAAGTAAGACTTCTTATCCTCAATACTTTTCAATGGAATTAAATGGTGGAACTGTTTATATAATAAACGATGACTAGGTTGAAGCCCTACCTTATCACGAGTGGTATTATTTTCTTCTGCTTTTGAATTTTGATTTGATCTCTCCATCATCATCTCTTATATGTAAAAGTTTGATATGTGTCACGTTTTATTTTTTATTACTTATTTTTTCTGTGATGGGCCTGGCGGGACGACTGTTATGGATGGGTTGGCCTGTAACGTGCTGTGCTGAAACGGGCCGGCCGTGCCAATTCCCTTGGCCTAGCACGGGCTTTGCCGTACCGTGGGCCATGCTGAAACGGGTATCCCATATACGCATGCTTCCATTATGTTATATCCATGGAGGTTTTGACTTTGAAGGGTCCCAGCATCACTACTAATGGGGGTGCCTGTCATAAGATAAAACAGAAGCACAAATACGGAAGCACTCATGCTCAATGGTGGTGCCCTTATATTTATATTGCCATGTGCATTGTTAACAATCTACCTCTCTTCTTCCATTTAGATGCCGAACATAAAGCAGGCACTGTCTCAGACTCCTCCGCAATCAGCACAATCCGGGCAACAGCTATATGTTCAAACAGGAGCGCATGGTCAAGCAAGTTTATCTCAGCCCCAAAGCTCAATCAATCAGCAGCTCCCAAATCAGCCCTCTATTTCTGTCCCATCTACTGCCCCACCTGTAACCCTTCCATCCCAGTCAAATTCCATTCAGACAGTCCTGCAAGCCAGGGGCCATTTGAGTACACAACCAATTACCATGTTGCTTCCACATTCCTCCCAGATTCATAACCCCCCTCTTCCCCCACTTCAGTCGACTCCACAACCCTCAGCCCATCAATCCCAACTGCCTAGTGTTGCCAGCCAGGCACAACAGCCTTTACAGACTGCTGGAATTCTGCATCAGCCTCTACAGCAGCTGCAGCCTCCTTTGCCACCTCAACCAAGGCCACCTTCCATGCAGCTGTTTCCTCATCAGATTCATTCTCAGATGGCTCCTAATCTGGGTTTTCCACCACCTCAGCAGCTTCAATCACAATCTATTTTTCATGTATGATGTCTAGAATAGAATTTTAAAAATGATTATTGGTTGTTCTTCCATATATATTATATTATATGATGCGTTGTTTTTCTAAGATTTAATCATCTAGACAAACTTATGAAAAATCTTTCAGCCAGGTTCAAACAACCCTCAGGGTAGCATTGGGACTTCACTTCCACAAGGACAACCAACACTGCCAAATCAACTACCGAATCAGCAGCTGTATCAGGTATTCTAATCTTCTGTGCTTGGACTTTTTTGTAGGCTGTCACACTATTTTGTAGGTTGTCACACTATCATGAGGGCCCCCACCTTTATCTCTCATAGTAAGGTGAGAGTGTCTATATATATAGGGGGGTCTTCATATGCATCCATCCCTCACCATTTTTGGTGAGGGACACCCCAAAAGGGGGAGTTTCAAGTACAAAAGTGTACTTTTGTACCTTACAAAAGTACACTTTTGTACTTGAAACTCCCCCTTTTGGGGTGTCCCTCACCAAAAATGGTGAGGGATGGATGCATATGAATATTACCCATATATATATATATATATATATATATATATATATATAACACAGTGAAAGGACAGAAAGTACATGAGCTCAGCATCATCATGACCTAATCCCGTCTACATAGGCCCACCTTTGAGAGTTTTGCATTTCTTGACTATGTATGAATCCATGAATCCATGTTCTTAATAACTCTACAGTGTAATATATCTTCTTTATGCTTCACCCCAGGTCCTCCTTCTAGTTCCTTGGATTAGTAACCTTTGACCTGTCATACAGGCTTTCTGTATACTTGCCCAGACCATCACAAACTGTATATCTTAATCTTATATGTCCTCATTCAGTCATTCTTATTTCTTTGCTTTCTTCAAATCCATATGATGAAAATTTGGTATAAATATGAAATTGTTAAGTATGTCCTTTGCCAATAGAAAGGTATATGTCTTGACTTCTAAATGAAAATTTAGCTTAGGTTTTTTTATTTTATTTTATTTTTTATTATTATAATTTTTCTGTTTTCGGATCTTTAAATATTTTGTGTGCAATTTCTGAAACAGAATGTTGAGAAATTTCATTCCAGATGATAAAATGAAATGTGAACTGCTACAGAATTGACAACCATGTGCATATAATTGCAATATATTGGCATGTTGGAGATCTACCCTTCAACCAAATTCAGCCTCAAGAATTTTCACAACTAAACTATAAAAATGCTCTATACTTTCAGGCAGGTGCACATATTGGAGCAGACTTGAATAATCCAGCAGGAAGTTCTATGCAAGTGGAAAGAAGACCTACATGGATGCCTGGCCCACCTGAGAATCCTGCAGGTGGAGGCCAGCTTCCAGGCCCACCAACTTTGGGATCTGGCCAAATGGGCTCGAACATCCAGCCTCCACGCCCTCCACAGGTGATTTTTGTAGGCTTCAGCTTAGTTACAGAATGGCTTTGGTCTCACTTGTTGGAACCCACAATGATGCAGGTGGGTCCCACTTTATTGGTAATTTAAGCATGTATCTAGTTAACTGCATCCCAGAATGGACCATTCTTCTATCAAATGGTCCTGGATGCCCAATGAGAGTAGATGGCCGTTGTCATTAGCCTGTGTCTTAATTTCGGCCCTATTGATATTTTGGATCATCCAATGGGAAAGACAGAATTTTCTGGTATTTTTTCACCAAGGGATCACCCTCCATTTTAGGCAAGGTGGGCAAAGCAAGATGCCTTACCAAGTATCATGTGTTCTTGATGAGGAGCAGAATTTGATTAAATGTAGTTTTCCAAGATCATCACCTCTGTTTCGAAGATCTTTCATTTATGGTTATGCTGCAGTTGACACCTGACATGGAGAAGGCATTGCTGCAACAAGTCATGAGCCTCACACCAGAACAGATTAATCTCCTGCCTCCTGAGCAGAGGAATCAAGTACTTCAGCTACAGCAGATGCTACGCTAGCTACTGGAAGGGCCTGGTTTGTGGAGAGGAATTTCAAGTTGAACAGGTACAAGTCTACAAAATATAAAAGTGGCATCTGCATCTGGCAATGGATTGGAACTGAACCATTATAGTAATGAGAAAGTTGGGAGTCTCAAAGGGAGAGAGAGAAGCATAAATCGGTATAAAAATATAATTGAATTTTTTGTTGAATATTTTTTCAGCAAAATCAATTAAACTAACAACCCCTTTATAAAATCTATCCAAAGGGGCCTTAACAACCAATCCCTTCAATGGATCACATGAGTTTGTAACATCCGATCCAAGGCAATACCAGCTAAGTTGACCTGTAATTATTGGCGGTTGGTGTTTGGTGTAACTCTGGTTGTTGGTTGTTGATACTGGTTGTGTCCTGTTCAGCCGTGTTAAATATATTACTATAACCTTGGTTTTCTTGTATGTTCTTTCATGATCACTCCAACTTCCATCTGCTAACTTTCAAGGAACACTGCACTAGAGTAGAACTTCCCTCTGATTGATAGCAATTGTTTCTGCCTCTCTAATGAACCACACCCAACCATTTCTGAGTAGCTACATGACCTAAGGATGATGGCCTTACTGTTATGCAGATACTCGAACTAATTTCTGCTAGGACTACCATCAAAATTGAGCTTACAACTCTCTTAAGGGAAGGACTATCAATAAGCAATGGTCAGCTTCCTATTGGAGTCTTCAATAATTTCTAGCCAACACCTAATCAAAAGGACCATGCTCGCCTTAGAAACTATTCAAGGAGGCCAGATAGGGTGGATCCTCATGTCAACATGGAATGAGGTTTAAATGTTTTCTCAGTCGAGATTTTGTTTTCATTTATAAAGGAAAATGAAAATTTTGAGAAGGAAGCAACTGGCACAGAACCTATTCTTTTTTATTTTTTCTAACGATGGAGCCATTTCATATTATATTTGCTTATCATATGTTGACGATAGCTTTCTTACTGGGATGAGGATGTCACAGACCTGTTTCTATTACTATATATGTTTTTAATAGGTTTCTTACTGGAATGAGTGGGTTATAATGTTATATTATTAGTTCAATGGAATGGATGTTTGAATGTTGTGTAGACTACCTGCAGGGATGTAGCGGACCGTGAATAGCCCACTTAAGGTTACCACGGGGTTTTACCTCTTTAGATCCGGGCTCATTAAAAACATGTGCTCTCATTTTGAAAACCGTGTATGGAATCTGGAGAAGCAGATATTTCATATTTGCCATTGTTTAGTACGTTTACAGGCTTTCAAGCCTACGGGACTTGCATCTTTAAGTAACTCGGTCCTATACCATGTTGGGTGGGTTCCCTTTGGAATGGCCGTGTCTCTGAATTTTGACGGCCATCAAGCGATCTTTCTTCCCCTACCGACCTTAATTTGACAGTTTTTTGTTTTTTTTCTTCTTCATGACACAGGTATGTTTAATTTCTTTGACCCAACAACACTATCTTCCTATGCGGCGCTGCTAAATCCACACAAAAACACGTAAGAAAAATTTTCCGTGGGTTTTGAATAGAAGAAGCATGATTGAAAATTAAAATCTCTAATTAATGGTTATTTTGATTTAACTAAGATTATTTTTGCACACAATCATATTTACAATGAAAATCTTCCATCACATCTCAATATCATCATAGGATTGACGTGCATCCACGTGAAAATGTTCTACAAAGATCTTGAATTTTGTCTCACAATATGCAAGCTTGAGAGTATTTATTAACTAATCCTCGTTTGAGCTACCAGCTTGAGGGAGGCACAAATCCATCCGCCTCTACTGAAGATTGTTCAATCCAAGAGCTCAGATCAAAATTAGGTAAGGGATTGTTGGGACCCACCACTGCTCATGTGGGCCCACTTGAATAGTGGAGCCATTCTCTGCTCTTGATATACGAGCAGCTGTAAGAAAATGGTGGTTAGGTTTGGTGGAGTCAGTTCCCACTGCGCTTTGACCACCTGATTGCAGTGCGGCACACTGTTTTAAATTTTCATGAGTACGACCCGCTTTGCATGGAATTAGTGGGCCCCACCTTATTTAATGCAAACCGGCCAAAATACAACGTTAAACATTATGTAAGGACCGTGTTAGACTTATCTCAGTGGTAACTGGCCGCAGTTGTCACCAAATACCTAGGGTTTCAATCTTTTTTTATTTTATTTTATTTTATTTTATTTGTGTGGGCTTTATTTTTGCTTGTGGTGGCATGTTTTCCACTTTTGTGTGTCTTCTTACCATTTGTGTGTAGGGCGGACCAAGGTACAACCACGCATATGCGGACGCACTCGTTAAACCACGGTGTGCTTCAAATATTTAATAAAAATTGTGGGTTTACCCTCAAAACCTACATGAAAATCCTTGATTTGCCCCCAAAACCAAACTATCTATTAAAGTTCACACCGCTCAAAGGAAAATCCTAGATCCGCCACTGCTTGTGCTGCTTGTCTTTTTATGTGTGTGTGGGCTCTCTTGTATCTCAGCTCCCTTGACTGGATTACCAATAAAAAAAGTGACCCAAAATCGCCATGTTTGGTATTTGCATTACAATTAACGTTCTTGTTTGTGGCCGGTTTTATGGTTGTCATAGCAAGCCTGTAGTCTCATGATGGTTATGGGTCGGATTGGATTTTTCGTGGTTGTATCTATATTTTTTTAAAAAAATTATAGAATTAATGTATTAAGAAAGATTTTAACATATGACATTTAGGAAAATATCACTCCTTAATACTAGTTGCACCAATAAAGTTGTATATACAGAACCTTACTTTGTGGGGAAATATTCATGCACATCTATCCCTCGCCATATTATGGTGAGGGACAACATAGTGGGACCCACTTTATGATCCATCCGAACCATCTACACACTTGTGTTGACAAACAAAAAAATCCATTTGCCCGTACGTAACCCTCCCTAAGGCAAATTACTCATTTCTCTATAAGAAAATGATGACATTAAAGTCTGGCGGGCCACAACAAGAGAACTCCTCAGTGGCTACTGATTACAAGGCACATCGGCCGTTGCAACACTTGAACACATTGGTCACTTAAAGCAATGAAGTAGCTGCTGATTTCTAGTCAAGAAGTGACCGCTGGACGTCATGTACACTGGCCGCCGCACTTCTTTCCTCTCGGCTACCTGACCCCCATGATCTCCCTTGAACTGGCCAGTCTATTCTTCTTGTGGCCGCTGAACCTACAACGACTCCCATTGAAGACAGTTTTGAAACCACCTCCACTCCTCCATGATCTCCAGCAATTATGGCTCTTCAAAGGATATAAAAGGTAGACTTGGGAGAGCGTGAAGCTCCCCCCGCTCAAGCGCAAGAAGGCCAGACACTGTGCCATTTTCAAAACTCTCTCCTCCTTCATAAAAAAGGTGAGAATTAGGCAGTAGTGGAGGCTTCTCCTTGGACCTGGGTCTTTCGAAAGGCTGTTGGAAGATACACACACACACACACACACACACACACCATCATCAATGCTTAGCATGATCTTGATCAAGTGGGACTAAATCAATTTAGCCACCGAACCCATCCCCAAGCCAATGATTGGCGACCACTACACGGCGTGGAGTTGTACTCTGATGAATTTGATGGAACCTGTCAAGATCTCTTGAATTTACGAGGGAGATTAATATGATTAGGTTCAAGTCAACTTGTGTAACCATATCATGTCAGGTCCAATGAAGCCCAAGCCAAGTTTCTGGGCCTAAACCACATGACTAATTTTGGTTGAGTCAGACCATGTGACTAACCTTTGTTGATGATGGTTTTGGTCAATTTCTGGCCTGAGCCATATAAATTAATCCATGCCAATTTGTGGCCAATTTCTAGCCTGAGCCATATGAATTAGTCCATACGGCCAATTTTGATTGAGTAGAGGAGGGTCATTTTTGGCCTAAGTATGTGACCAATCTTGGTCTAAGCCAAAGCTAAATTCTGGCCTAGGCCGGATCCAAGATAAAAATGACAATCTATGGGACATAAGACGCATTGTTGTGGGACCCGTTTAGATGGGCCTAAACCCAGCTATGCATTGGGCTCACTTATGTGTTGACATGTTTAAATCCATTTAGCTATTGGGCTCATTCCCAATTTAATAATTGGCCACCTATTTATGTGAGTCACACCCCATGTTATATCCTATGACTAGTAATGGATCTCTATCCAATTAATTTCCCATGACCATATTTATGTAAGGCCAAGCTGATTTTTGTGACCATGTCATGCTAGATCGGCTTAACCCAATTTTTGGTGATTATGTTATCCAATCATATGACCAAATTTGATAGATTATGGGTGGGTTGTTATATGTGAGCCCGGTAATTTAGGCATGTTATCAATCATGTGATGGGGCCAAGTCTTTTGCAAATATGTGGTCAAATGACAGGTGGAGTCAAGAGGAGCACCCACTCCTTAGATGAAAATGCAACATGGGTAATGCAAAGAAATGAACCAGTAGTCAACATGAAGGAGTATCCACTCCTTAGATAAAAGTAAATACCCATAGGAAATGGGTAACCAACATGGCAGCAAGGTAGTTAAGAAGAGGACAGGTGGTGCTCATCAATTCCAAGCTATAGAAAATGGGTAGCAAAGTGGAGAACATGGGGACTGTTAGTTTTATGGTCTCAATCTATTAGATGATGAATATATTGATTAATTTCTTTATTTATCAATATATATTCTTGCTTTCCTTTTATGAGATGAATGGTGATTTATTACTTGTTTGCACATAACTAATACGAATGACATAATGGTTCATGAGATGAACCGGTGTCCACAAGTATATTAGATGTAACACACGTGTATGGATGAGATCCACATACAGGAGACATGTGTAGCAAATCTTATACTTAAATATCTTCACAACCAGTGATGAGATTGGACATCTCATACTGTCAAGGTTGCAGCACTTTGATCACTATGAGATAGTGTGATTTGCCTCGATTATCAGAATGAAAGATTTTGGATCATAATGCTGGTACATTGGATGTATTGAAGGACCATGAGAAGCACCTTAAGAATACTGTCTTTACTTTAAGGTCTGCTCTCATAATTCCCTAACAATAGGCTTTCAATCCTGAGACATTAATGAACTCAAGTTTCTGTCTATTCATTTGCTTTGAGTCACCAATGAGTGAGGCGAATTGTAGGTCAACACCTCGGTGATTTGGGTGAGTGGTAGTAGAGCTGTGAGAACATTCAATGGTCAAGATGGAATCTATCCTGATTATCCCCTTGTGCCAATTAATGGATTTATCATTGGTAAGTGCGCACCCATTCCGATTAAGAGTTAATTGGATAGGTACCAATCGATCATTATAATTAATTGGGGCTCAAGGATAATAAGATATGGATCTAATTTGGTGGACAGGTCCAATTGATCCATGGATATAGATGGAGGGGCCTACTTGTGGTCATAGGGAAGTTTAGGGTCTTCTATGTAATTTATTCCTAAGACTGGAGTTCAATTGCATTTATATAGTGGAGTTATTTGCAATTAACTGTGGGCCCGGATTGCACATGAGATGTGGGGTCGCGTGTCCCAGTTGGAGCCAACTTTCTAAGCAATCCCTAGTGGTCCCCACACTAGCCCAAGTATTGGATAGATACTAATTCTAGTAGAACTCTAGATGGAAATGAATTAGAGAATTTCTATTTCTATTTGAAGTGAGAGTTCTAATAGTGGTAATAGTAAGCTGCTAATTATTAATGGAAGTAGGACTTCTATTTTAATTAGAAAGAGAAGGTTACTAATTAATGGAAGTGAGACTTCTATGGGAATTAGTAATAGAGGAGTTGCAAGAGGCTATAAAAGGGTAGCAACCCCCCTTTGGACGTCCCCAAGCATTATTGTGCAAGTCTTGCCCTCTCTCTCTTCTCCTCTCTTGTCAAGTTGTTGCACATCTCTTCTAGTTGTTCTCTAGTAGTTTTCTTTTAGGAGATCCCACCCATCTCCTTGAGAAAAGAAATCTGATAAAGGACATAGTGTGGAAGACAATTGGGTCTTGGAGATCTTGATTTGATTTGCGAAAGAGTTCGACATCAAAGAAAGTAGCAACTTCTCCATTAGAGCACAACTGAGCTCCGAAGGTATAATCTACTTCCTTGCATGTTGTAGATTTATTTGAAGCTTTCATGTTGCTGGTTCTATCTTCTAGATAGATATATTTTACTGATCTTGATATGTGAGATTGAGGGTTTGCATCTTGGATTGGGTTTATGTCCTTTGGGATAGATGATCACTGAGTCAAGTGGGTCAAAAGTTTTTGAAACCTATCATAAGGGCCCAACAGTATTCTAACAGGGACAACAATTGCCTTGTGGATGGCTCCAAGAAGCCTATAAAAGACCACTACTTGGTGGAGGAAAAAACACAAGAAGAACTCTGCATAATTTCATATTAAAAAACAGAGAGAGAACTACGCTGCCATTTTCCAACGACTCGCTGCCGAAATTATCAAGCGAAGAGATCATTTATGAAGAGAAGATTTGAAGCAGGTTGAGGACTAGGATCATGCCTCCTCAAGGGATGGAGCATGATTTCCTAGTTTTGAGCCATACCCTTAATTTTTTTTATTGTCTATTTGCATTTCATGTAAAATGAGAAAATAGAAATTGCATGTATAGAATCTCCTTTTGAGTCTACATTTTCTGATTCTTCTCTCAATTTCATTGCTTCTGGATAATGTGGCATTGTAAATTTCTTTTCATGAGTGTGTGTGTATATACACATATATGAGAATGAATTGATGTCTTTATCAGTGTATATTCATCTTTCTTTGTTTTTTCTTTGTATTTGTAACTAGCACACCATCAGTCACTCGGGGGGGTGGGGGTGTTGGGGAACTGTCACCATCCAATACAAGAAAATTAGTGTGCACATCACACTTGGTTTCTTATGGCATGGGTCTTGTTTGGCACTCATTTGTTTGAAACAATATGCGAGTTAAAGTTGGCTTGAGCCATACCTGATCTTTGAGAGTGTTCAAATATACAGTCAATTTCTAAAGACTGTTTATAGACTTTCAATTTCTAAAGAATGTTCTGTTTGTCGACTCTTTATATCACAAGAAAGCTAGCTAATTGACTCATTAAGTCAGCAAAAGAACAAGTCTTGTGAATTGATACAAGCCATTTCATCCTTAAAAATCCATGCTTGCAGACAAATATTTTCACACATTCCAAAATACCATGGTGGTATAGTTTGTGGGATCTACTGATTTAAGGACTCATGAACATTTTATTAAATGTCAGTCTTTGTTTATGTTTAATCCAAATATCTTCCTACATCTAATGAGCTTACTGGGTCCTACAAACCCACTGGACTTTCATGATAATTTCTGTGTACAAAGGCAGCCTTTGTTCCTCTCACCATGGAGGAACGACAGAGATTATATATGCTATTTTGAAACAAACTTCTCTGATTAATCATTCTTCCTAAATAATGGTGATAAACTACAAAGACTGCTCGAAGAAGCCAAATTTAAGACTTCTCCAATACCGTCTCCAGCGAACTCTTGAAAACAACAGACTCCTCTTCTCTCCCTTCAATGTATATCTCCTATGTTTTGATCTCCTAGGCCTGACGAGGGGTCGTATGAAAAATTATAAACAACCTGCACTCAGAAGGTGAAGCAACGAAGAATCCATATAAATAAAAGTGGGGACAACTCCTCTTACGCGAGCAAACATTCGCGCGAGTCGTCTTCACATCTTTTTGTAATGTTTAAAGGATGGAATAAAAAAAGTTTCAAAACCAGAGCCTTCATTTTACATTTCCCCCCTTTCCTCTCCCTTTTTGGGTGAAACAGAAGATTGGCGTTGTCTGTGGGAATCATACATTACATCAGTAATGCTTCGTTGATCGAAATATTTGAAAAGAGCTAGAAGAGAGTCCCTCAGTTGCTGTTGTTCTAAGCAAAAAGAGAGAAAACAAACAAAGAGTTCTTCAGTTGCTGCTGTTCTAAAAAAAAAAGCAAGAGAAGAATAGATCAGAGGAAAAGCTGATAGAGACGAAATGGAGAAGATGCACAGTGCTTAGCGGCTAATGCAGAAAGGATACGATGGCCATAAAAGTTAGTGTCGGCCGGTCACTCTTGCTCCACTACGCGCATTTGTCGGGCGGCCAATGCAGACAGGACATAGCGGCCATAAACTATGGAATTAGCTGCTCGTCTACGCCCTGCTGCACGTCTAGCGGCTGTTACAATAGACAACTCGTTACAACCGGCCAATGTCTATAAAGTGATCACATCCCAAAAGAGGCCATAGTGATTGACTAAGTCTTGCGGCCGATGGATTATACACGTAAGACATCCAGTGTTATACGGCCATGAGTCGCAAAACTAGCGTAGTCAGCTTGGAGTGCTTGACTCTCAACGGCCAACGCTAGCAACCTCCATCGGCCAACACCAGTAGCCTTCACCGGCCAGTCCATAGAAAAAGTGGCCGCTGGACTTCTTACACATTTTTCTTCTCTTGGATGTCCTATCATGAAGTTCTAAGCCTTTATACTGATTGAATACTCATTATACAGAACCCAAGACTCTCCTAAACAGTACCAAATGGAGAATTGAAAAATGGTGACATGAATTAAACATGTCACAAGTAATATGGCCAATAAGACTCTTCCTTGTGAAGTAGTCTCTATTCATAAGTCAATAATACTCAATCAAAATTCGGTTTCATTCGGTCGGTAGCAAGTATTTACTGCCCTGCTTATGGCTTACGAAACTTGACGAGATCCTAATTAATTAGTTCATTGGTGTATGTAGGTCAAAAGCCAAATACATCACCATGAATATGATTGGATCACTTATCATTTTCTTACCCTTTTTGGGGGCTATGTTTACTGTACTGAAGTGCTGCCCGTTTTCGATAGCATGTATACGAAAACATAGAAATAGAAGATGAAATAGATGGATATAGGATTGAGCAAGCAAATTCGCTCTCCTATCATTCATTCATTATTGGTCTCTTTATTTTTTTGCTCATGTTGCAGATCAATTATGATTTCTCTTGTCATCACTTTCGATGAGACCCAGGAACGCTTGTATAATGTTTCCATCCAAGAAAGCAAGACTTCCAGGGGCCAGAAAATAGCCCATGCTGAAAATGAGCTCCCAGTTCGAGTATCTGTCTTCCAACAGATGACTTCGGCTAATCCTACCGTCAAAGCCTCTCTTGTATTGGTGAAGCCCTTTAAAAAGGCCATGCCATGCAGGCCATGGGTGTCAAAATACACCAAAATCCTTTTGATGTTCATCTCAAAGAACATTGAAATTTGGAAAAGGCTACTCCAGCTCGCCTTTGTATCACTAAAGAAACAAAAAGAGCTCGGAAGGTACAAGACGCGGAAAAAACCCTAGCAAATGGCAAAGCCAAAACCTACAGAAGTAAAGACTTGCGCCAAATACTTAGGAAGAAGAAACTGTAGCAAAGAGAGATGATCCCAGGCTTGACAACGTGGTCTCCCAGACCATAAAAATTCAAGAAGATAGCTTGCCAGGATCCAGCCTTGGTATCAGTGGAAGAGAATACCTTCTATCCTCTTACTCAGAAGGAAGGGAGGAGGTATGGAAGGCGACGTCTCGCTTCAGTTATAGTAGGGCCTACACTTTGCCCTCCAAAGGTGCATACAAAGCGCCCGAAGAAGAAACAACAATATTTCTCTATTAATGATGCTGCAAAACTTACACAATTCAAAGACCTTCTGAAGGAGAAAGAGAAAAATGAGGTGAATATCCTCACATTGTCGGTTCATCATCCAGAAGGGTCAAACCCTATCACCAACCGTTCTGTCCCCATGATAGTATGGAGGAACGATAAAAAGAAAAGTTGTGGCCGAAGAAGAATTACTCCACAATGAATAATGAAAGAAGACGACCCTGATGTTGCTGTTGTTAGAAACGAGTAAAAACCAGGATCTCTAGATATTGCGTACAGGTCACTGTGGATATAACTTATGTAAGAATATGTTTAAAAACCATACCTGTGAGATCTCTCTGATTTGATCTCGATCTTACAGCAACCCGAAAATCTCAAGATCTTCTACTGTATTCTTATATGCTCGAACTCGCACCAGGGAGAGGGCCTCTTCTGCGAATTCTCCTTTGCTCTCCCAAAATGAGATTTCTCCTTTTTTTTTTTTTTAAACCTAGAGAGCACTGGCGCATATTTATAAGCTACAATAGGGACCTAAAGAAGGAAATAAGAATAGGCTTCTTATGGAAACATGAAACTAGTTCCATAAATTACAATTCAGTCTACTAAAGAATTATAATTGCACTCCCGTCCTTATTCTCAAACACTACACCATTTGGGTGATTTTGCAACATTTGAGATTTCTTATTAGTAACGCATATTTCTCCGTTAGGTAATTTGTCACATTTATTATCCGTTAGCAATATTCATAACCGTCACTAAGTATCTTTGCAAATACTTGAATTATTTTGTAACATTTCTTGGATATTTTGTGACGATTACAAATGTGTTACAATGGTATAAAAAAAAAGAGAAAAAATCACAATAAAATAAAAAAAAACAGGAGCGGGAGTTATTTTAGCTCCTGCGCTAAAAAAGAAGAAAGCAGGCTTCTTCGTTGAACTCATCCCTTACGGTCTCTCATCTCCATCTCTCTGGCCCTCTCCTTCTCTCTCACACCATCCCTCTCAGCCGATCCCTCTTCTCTCTCACGCCATCCCTCTTCTCTCACTCATCCTTCCTCTTCATTCGAAAACCCCCAAATCTCCAACCCTTACCCTCTCTTGAGAGTTAGAGTTGAATCCTTCTCTGCTCCTACATGTTCACCGGAGCTTAACTCCTTCTTCTTTCGACAACTATTCTCATCTGAAGTCGTCATCTCCGTCGTCAAGAACTTCCAGAAAGCCGATCCCTCCAAGGTATTCAATCCATCTCTCTTTCTCCTTTTCCGCTGCTGCTTCCTCTGTTCTTCGGTTTATTTTCTGCTTGTGTGTGGTTCTGTTTGTGTGTGGTTTTGCCTTGTGCTGCCTGTGGTTCTGTTTTTTGTTTTTTTTGCTGGCAGTTTTTTGGTCTGTTCTTAGTGGATTGTAGGAGTCCTCTTCTTCATCTCCCAGTCTGTTTTTCTGCTGGAGTCCTGGCTGTGTAGGCTTTCTTGTGTTGCTCTGTTGCAGGAGTCCTTTGCTTGGGCTTTTTTCTTTGTTTCGCAGTGCTTTTGCCCAGTTGCGGTATGATCAGAGCTGTTCTTCTTTGCTAGTTCCTGTGCAGAAGCTTCTTTCAGTTAGTCGGCTGGTTTCTTCTGGGCTGTAGCCTGTCTCAGCAGTTGGTTGTGGGCTGGCTTCTCTTTTCTTTGTTTTCTGTTTTTTCTTCTTCCCTGTATTCTTTCTCTTTGGTCTGCTTTCTGCTTGTTTTGCTTTTTTCCTCTGTTGTGGTATAGATACAAGTTACACAATATGGATTTATCATGGAGAAATCCATCCAAAAAGTTGCATGAACATAGAGGGCGGTAGCATGGAAAGATTGAGTGATAGGTTCTGCTAGATGCGATTATGTGGTGAGAACTAGTTTTTTCTTCTGAAATGCAAAACCTTATGATGAGTTATTAACTTTTTTGGTTCACTGTGGTTGTAGTCTTTTTTATTACTATGTTTTTTGATTCAATGATAGATGGATGGGATCTGTTTATAAAATGAATGAAAAATTATCATGGCTTCATACTTTCTATAAAGTTATTTTAGTATTTGAAACATCTAAAAATTATCCAGCATTATGTATAAGTAGCAATGTCCAAATCGAGTGACAATGTTTACAGATATCATTCAAGGCCTTGATGCAATAGCACTTCACCAATAGGTACTAATGTCTGGCTTTAAAATACCATCATTGACTCAAGAACATTTCTTCACCTAATTAATTTGTACGAGGATGATTTTGTCATCCATTTAAATGGTCTATCATCTTATACATGTAAGAATTTCTTAGAGAATGGAATTAGAACTAAAATCTAATAAAGTTTTGTTACCCTCATCCATGAAAATAGAAAACCATCATTATCTAGTTGGGTGGACTTTCTCCTCTAAACAATGCAGAACACTAATCAATTGCTAGAATTTGACAGGTGACATGTTTTGCCTTTGATTGTTGTGAAACCAAACAACATTCCATAGCAGCTTTGAATAGGATACGGCAAAATGGCATGTAGCCAGGGACCATGTGGAAAAGGCAGAGATGCCTATCTGCCTTATTATTGGTCATTGCAAGCACCAATCCTAGTGAACCAAAATAAATGGTGGATGGGCTGACATCACCATGTCCCAATATTGAAAGTGTCCCCCTAACTATTTTTCTCCATGTGTATTCAACATGACTAAAGTTTCTGCTGCTGGTCAGGTCTCCTATATTTTGGAATAGGTTCAGATGGTAAGGAGTGCACACTGCTGAGTGTACTCTTCCTATCTCCAGCACTTAGAAAAGGACTCCCATTTTTTATCCAATACTTAAAAAATAAGGCTTCTTTCCTCCCCACAAATGCTCACTCCACGGTAAATCAGGTTTTGTAGTCAAAGGAAAGATAGAGTAGAATAATTGAATAGGCACACTGATATATAAATTTAGAATATAGCTAGTTCGAAATGCTAGTTGTCTCAATATTATAGAAAATTCTATTGATTCAAGTTCAGCTTACAAAGAACTCAATCACAATTAGAAACTGACAACTTAAGCTAAACATGTTGGAACCAACTGTGGCCTTTGCACACTGTTGCAACTTCACTGTCGCAGTCCAAGTCAAATGCACAACCAAATACTATGAAAGTATGGATAACCACATTGTCCGAATGTAACAGAAATCCCAATGGTTCTGGGGTTCTGTCTCTTCTTAAATAGCTTTGCCAAGTGATCCCAACTCTCCCCTGGTGGGCTGAACATGTCTATTCTATTAATCCCAACTTTCCTTACAAGTATACAAAGAACACAAATTAAATTCAAACAATAATTTAGGACTGAACATGTCTATTCTATACTCTATTTTTCTACAAGTATGGTCTATCACCACCAGTGAAGTAATCAACACAGTTCACCCCTTTCAGATGAGCATCCAATGTAAAATTTGGTTCAGGAGAACCAAGAATCCAGATCTGAAATATTTCCAATATGACAGTGATATTATCAACATTAAATAGAACAAATAAACCAGCCATGATAAAAAAACAAAATGGAATGTAAACACAAACCAATATCAAGTATTTTCAGCCATACCTTTATCTTGCGATCTAGGGAGGCACTAGCAAAAGTGTTAGTGTCTTTTGGATTAAATGTTACTTGCATCACATAATGTGAATGGCCCTAAAAAATCTGAGTGCACATCCAGCCCTTTTCCCAATCCCAGAGTTTAATAAACATGTCATCAGATGATGACAACACATATAGAAGGGTTGGATGGACAGCCACACACTTGAAGTTTTCTTATTATTTTTATCATGTTTGAGCAATAGTGAGTTTGATAAGTGAAAACGTGTTTCTTGCTAACTTTTAAGTCTTATATGACCAGAGTTTTTTGGCCATACACTGAAATAATAGGGCATTACTGTTGCATGACTTATGATTGATCTTGGTGAATGCATGTTCCATTATCTCTCTCCAATGATTACATGCCTTTGTTATTTCATTGATTTTCAACTCTTGTCTAAAATCTTTCCTTTTGATTGCATCTGAAGAAGCATGATTAATATAAGTAGTCTTTTGCTATATGTGAGTGATCCTCTCTGTATTTTGAGTGTTCCATCCAGAATATTTTTGGGGCATGGCCCATTTATTCAATTGTCAAGATTAAAAATAGTGGGCCCAACTCATATAGTCTCAGCCTCTCAGGGTCTCAGAGCACTGTATATGTCCTTGGGCTAAGCCCCATAAAATTATTCTACTTTTTATAAGCTTTCAACTGCCCAGAGGAGTACATGTGCAAATAATAATTTGTGGTTTTTTGGGTCTTTTGACGTAGTGTTTGGGATTAGACACGCGAGGGTATAAAAATTAGAAGCCCCCTCCCTCCGCATGGGTATGTTAATTTATTCGCTTATTTTGTTTTAAATTTCTTAAGTATAAACATGCTTGGAAGTGCTTTGTTGAATCGCAGAATGTCTGAGCAAATACAGAAAGATTGGATGGACGAAAGAAATAGGAGTTCCACACTTTATGAAGATGGGGTTAGTCATTTTGTTCTTTTTGCCCAAACAAAGTTGGGCGGGTCGGCTTGTCCTTGCCCATGTAAAATCTGTAGGAATAGGTTCTGATTGACATACGAGGTGGTTGAAGATCATTTGATCGCAAATGGTATAGATCTCTCATACCGTGTATGGGTTTTGCATGGTGAAAGACGCTCGAAGACTCTGATGGAGCATCCAGTGGTGGGAAACATGAATAAAGAAAACACTGAGGAAGAAGGGCTTGGAATAGGGGACTTTGTTGATGCTTATATGGGCTGCCATGGTACTGAAATAGGAGATATTGAACCACCATTTGTTCCTGAACCAGACTTGGGTAAGAGGTATCTTGACTATAAAAAAAAAGCCAAAGAAAAATTGTACCCTTCTTGTGAGGGACTTGAGACAACACTTTCAGCAGTTGTTGAACTTCATAATCTGAAGAAACAGTTTGGGTGGTCAGGAAATAGTGTGACAGCATTGTTGTCCATGTTGAGGCGATGGTTACCCAAAGGAAACACATTGCCAGTGAAATATCTTGTAATGAAGCAAATATTGAAAGACCTAGGGATGAAGGCTAACTGCATTCATGCGTGCGAAAATAATTGTATGTTATACTGGAAACTTGATGAAAATTTGATGGAATGTCGTCATTGTAACAAACCTAGATATAAAGTCATAGTGGGCAAAGGAGGGAAGGTTTCAAAAGAGCCTAACAAAGTTTTGAGACAGTTTCCTCTAATTCCGAGACTCCAGAGGTTGTATACAATACCATGGATAGCGCGTGAGATGACTTGGCATGCTAGATCTGAATCTTCTTAGGATTATATGAGGCATCCATCTGATTCTGGCCAATGGAAAGTATGTAAAGAGAATTATAAAGAATTTGCAAATGAGGAGCGCAATGTTTGGCTTGCTATTGCAACTGATGGATTTAATCCACGTGGAGTTCAATCTACTGGTTATAGCTGTTGGCCTGTCATCACGGTGCCTTATAATCTCCCACCATCATTATGTATGAAAGCAGAATTCCAAATGTTGTCTCTGCTAATTCCTGGGCCGAAGGCACCGAGTCAAGACAATGATGTCTTTCTTGAGCCGCTGTATGACGAGTTGAAACAGTTGTGGGATCGTGGAGTGCCTGCTTATGACATGTATCAGAAGGAACATTTCTCACTGAGAGCTATGTTGATGTGGGGGATTCACGACTTTCCTGCTTTCGGGAACCTATCCGATTGTGTAACCCATGGATACAAAGCTTGTCCAGCATGTGGTGACAATACTCCATCTCTTCTTCTACCTGTCATCAAGAAAATTGTTTACACAAATTATCGGCAGTTTCTTAAAAGTGATCACCCGTTTAGAGATGGGAAATACTTGGGGCTCAAGACAGTGGAAGATAATCTTCCTCCAGAATCGCTAAGAGGGGAAAAACTTCTACAGCATTTAGATCGTATCAACTTTGTATCTTGGAAAGACAGCAATGGCAAGCGAAAAAGAGCTGAAGTGAATGTTGATGGTGATGGTAGTGAAGTTACTGTGGCATGGTATAAGAAGTCCATCCTTTTTGGTCTGGGGTACTAGATAAACCACAAAGTCCGCCATGTTATTGATGTGATGCATACCGAGAAGAATGTTGCTGAACATTTACTAAACACCATCCTTTGCTTGAGTAAAACAAAAGATACTGTAAATGCACGAGAGGATATGAGGCTTCTTGGCATACACAGTGGGCAGTGGATGCAAATCGATTCAAACACGGGGAAAACAGTTAAGCAACATGCTTCTTTTGTTTTGGAGAAGAATGAGAAAATGGATTTCTTGAAAACTTTGAAGTACTTGAAGCTCCCTTCAGGTTTTTCTTCTAACTTGAGCAACATTGTTAGTCTCAACTCACCTGGTTTGCTAACAATGAAGTCGCATGACTATCATGTTATCATGGAGTACTTGTTACCTGTATTGCTTCAGCATGCCTTTCCGAAACACCGAGACTTACGGAAAGCTATTCACCAGATAAGCTTATTCTTTAATTTACTGTGTTCGAAGGTCTTGATCAGAAATGACATTCAAGAAGCCAAGTTCATGGTTGTCGAGGCATTGTGTGTGTTAGAGAAACATTTTCCACCATCCCTTTTTGATATAAGCATTCACCTTGTGGTGCATCTGGCAGATGAGGCGTTGCTTTGTGGACCTACCCAAGATCGGTGGATGTATCCTTTCGAACGGTAAATAACTTTTTATTTCTATCGTCTTTGACTTTATTTGACGTGGTTTTGAATTTAACATTTACATAAATAAGTTTGGAATATTTAATAGGTCGATGAAAGAGTGTAAAGACATTCCTAGCAACAAACGATATGTTGAAGGCTCTATTGCGGAATCCTATCTTGTTGCTGAATCTGTTAGGTATGCTATGGAGTACATGTCCAATCCACGAGCCGGTAATCACAAAAACAGTCAAAAAGCCTTTTTAGATGAAAATGGCGAATATAGTGATGAAGGGCCTATGCTAGATGGTAAGGATGTGTTATTATCCCCTCACCAATTTGTACAGATACGTCGATGGGTGCTTTTTCGACTTGATGTCGAAGAACGCGATACATTCTACAGGTCTGAATTCTTGACTATCTAGGCAAGTAACATGTGTTATTATGTAGATATATACTTATATATTAAGGCCTGGATGAATAAAATGCAGCATGTATCGTGAGTCGTTGCAATCCGGTTCATGTGCTAAAGGAAAAGGGATTGGAAAAACAGAGGTAGAAATACAAACAAATTTCATTGATTGGTTATACAAGAAGGTATTAATTCTTACAAAAATAATGTAATTTAGGAAAACTAAGATAGTTCTCTCACTACTTATGTTTTAAATTGTTTTCTACTTATGTTTTAAATTGTTTTCTTTGTATCATGTTATAGTTGTTGGAGGACGATGCTACGAATTCTATGTTGTGGCGGTTAGTCAAAGGGCCAACTAAAGCGAAGACATATAAGAAGTATCGTGTCAATGGTTTTGTCTTCTCTCCCAAGTCTCATGATGATACTGTTACCACCCAAGATAGTGGTGTTTTCATGAGGGCAATTACTTCTTTTACTGCAAGTAGGAAAGACAAGAATCCTATTGATGCGACAACAATGTGGTATGGGATCATTATAACAGATAATCGAGGTAGACTATACCGACTTTCAAGAGGTGGTTTTTTATTGTGATTGGGTGAGGTTGGAAGACAAGATTAATGGCTGTAAACTCTGTCCAGACTCAAGCTTGGTGATGGTTAACCTCAACAAACTGAAAAGTTATAGTAATTTTTTGGATGAGCCAACCATTCTTGCTAAAGAGGCCGGTCAAGTGTTTTATTCACAAGATTTGAAACATCCCGATTGGTCGGTGGTTATACATTCTCCAAAGCGATTGACTTGTCGAGTGGATGAGCTAGATGTACCATCTGACTTTCAATCTACTCTTAAGACCAACCCAATTTGAAACCCCTGTTGGAAAGACGACGTTAACTTATTGTCTATTATGTTAATATAAACTTTTGCTATTGATGAATCTATTTGTGTTTAGTTTTATTTTGTGTGAGTTATATGATTTCGTGGTGCAATTTGATTGTTGTACGCACCAATTTGATGGTTGTGCCTCAAAGTTGAATGCCATTAATTTGAAGTTTTGAAATGTAGTGTAATTTTTACTATTGTAGTGATGGTGTAGTGATTTGACTTAAATTCTTTTGTATGCAATACATATTATTTGCCACTGTTTGCAGGACAATTTAATGGCATCAAGTGGCCAATATCCAGGTCCTAGTGCCTTGCGTCCACCCCCATCAGGGCAAGAAGCAGCCCCACCAAGGCAAGAAACACCCTCGATAACATCTCAATCATCTGCTGCACCTTCATCGGTTAAGGCTAAGTTGCTTGTCTCAGTGTCCACTAAAGGCACTGCTGTTGGTCCTAATGCGGCGAAATGGGCAACACGGTTGGGGCATTTTATTCGAGCAACCATCCCATTGAGTTATAAAGATTGGAGGCTTGTGAAGCCGACCTTTAAGGATGAAGTGTGGGAGGCTTTGTCGGTAACAATCTATTTTTGGAGGCTTTGTTAGTAACAATCTTTATCAAAATGAATTTCTAACTATTATAAATTCTTGATAGGGTGAGTTTGAATATGATGTGCCTATGGCTTTGGCTTACAAAAATCTTTAAAAGGAGTTCTCTTCTAAATTCAGGACAGCAAAAAGTAACTACCGAAAAGAGCTTATAAAGAAAGCTTTGAACAAGGAAGCTGCTATTGCCACTTGTCCAGAAGGTATGAATCCAACTATCTGGGCTGAGTTTGTGACTCGTGAATTCCGACCCGAAGTCATACAAAGGAATGCAAAGAATGCAGCAAATAGGAAGAAGAACACTATTGGTCATACTCTTGGGCGGCAAAAATATGCCCAAATGCATTACAAAAAGGTACCATCCTATCTTACTCTATTTAATGGAAGTGGATTGTGGTAACACTTGATAATCTTTTGTGTAGAAACAAAAGAACCCTAAAGCCAAAGTCAATCGAGAGGATGATTGGCTAACAGCTCATGAGCATCCTGATGGATCTGTTTTGGAGAGTGCTCGTGCTGCATATGTAAGTATTTATACTTGTTACATTTTAATGTATTGAGTAGGTCCTAGTCATAGAGTATAAATTGTAATGCTTTTAGTCATAGAGTATATATTGTTTTGGTTATGCTTGGTGTTTTAGTGCTGAATCTTTAAGTATATATTGAAGGAACAAGTGAAGGCTGTTAAAGAAAGGAGAGCTATTGAAGCAAGAATTAGGGGAGAGAATGATATTGGCGAGATCATAGATCTTAAAGGCGATGTAGTAGCTGAAGTATTTGGGAAAGACACAAAAAGTCATACTCGTGCTGTTGGCTCTCAAATCTCGCCAATACAAGTTGAACATGCTGCTATTGGTGAATACTTACTCGACAAAGCATTGGCATCATCTAGTCCCGATGTCGAGAAAGAGTTAGTTGAGGTTAAAGCTTCGCTAGCCAATCTAACTAACTTATTGATGGTGAGTTTGTAATGCAACTTCAATTCTTTAATTACATATAACTATGCTTAATTAACTCTCTTTAAGCTTGTGTTCTTATTTTTTTACACTTAAAACTTGTATTCTACCTTTATATGCGTTTTCCATTAATACAGGCTCACATTGCAATTGGAAATGTCCCAGCGCAGTTTGTGGTGAATACACCTCATAATGGTTCAACCTCACCTCATCATTCTTCTCCAGTCTCTCCTCAAAACTTGGCTTGTCCTTTTGAGGCGACAAGTGCTCGTGTAGAATTGTCTAAGAAGCCTAGAGTTACCCTGTTGGACAGGGATGAGAATGAAGTAGCCAAGGGATATGTAGTGACTGATCCTATGCACAAAGACATTTGCCATGGGAGAAGAGTGCTTAGAGGTGAGACAAAGATCAATATTGAGGAAGTGCTTAAAGGTGATGCACTAGTCTATGATGGTCCTCAGGATGGAAATAGAACTCTACATGGTTTTGTTGCTGGAGGGTGGTTGATTTGGGCTGATGGACGGTTGAAGTATGATTAAGAGTGGTTGATTAGGGCTAATCTTTTTGGACATATGGGCTGAATAAAGCTTTGAGTATGTCTAGTTTTCTTATTGAAATTTGCTAGTCTTTTGGACATATTGGTTTATGGTTCTAGTTGGAAGTTGTAACAAAAGGGCTAATCTTTTTGGACATGTGATCTAACAATCTTTTGGGCATATATGTAACATTTTGGACATGTGATCTAACAATCTTTTTATTATTGTTGTTTGTTTTTATAAGTATGCTTGTTTGTTTTACAGGCTTGTGAGATTATTCAAACCACCCCTTTTTAACTCCGCCAATGCAAGCTTAAGAAAGTCTTTGCATTGCCGGTTCCAAGCCTGAAGAAAGGAGGAGGAAGAAGGGGTTCTTTTGGAAGTCTTTGTAATGTCAATATATCAAGGTAAGAGAAGGTATTCTTGTCAATCTTTTTTTTTACTGTGTTCTTCCCATTCATAAAGGGGTCTGCTTCATTGCCAATTACATTTGCATGAGTGTTGTTGAGGTAATTCCCACATCAACAACTCTTTCTATTGTTATAGGACACTTAAAGTGGAGTGGCATTCTACCATGTTATTTGAATGGAGTTAAATACGATGTTATTTGAATGTATTTAACTCCATTTTGAAGTTCCCTGGTGGTAAGGGTTCCAGCTGGGTTATGTACAAAAATCTAAAAGATGTTTCTCTCTTTGCAGGTGAGATTGTGGTATGTTCATGATTAAGTATGCAGACTTCTATAGCAGAGGTTTAACACTTTGTTTCAACCAGGTGTGCTTTTCTATTTTATTTAATCATGATAATGTATGGTTATGATGCTGATGAAAAAATATACTGTCATGGTAGATGAAAAGAGTTCTGCAATGATGTTAGATCTAGGCTAGTGAGTTCATTGATGGTTTTTTTAATCATTAAAACTAGCAAAAATCAGAAGTAACCCATTAGAAGCCTATACTCTGAACATCCATGTCTACTATTGTCTATTATCATCATAGATGGTAATAAGGTATGGGCTCTACCTGCTTGTTGCCACGACCTATTTGATTAGAAGTTTTGTTTCTTAGGTATTCTGGGTCCCACACTAGGCCAGTGGTAGACCCCAACCTGTTAAATGGTGATGGTCATGCTCAAGTTGTGTGTGATGTGCTTACATGTATATAGGCCTTACATATTAACTTCAAATAACAATCCTTGCCATTTTGAGCTGAATTTTCCTCTTCTTCTAGGAGCACATGCCCTACTTCAGGAAGAGAACCGTCATGGAGATTCTGAGGTTGAAAGCAGAATGAATCATGCCATGAGTTGGGGATCAACGAGATAGTGGCTGGCTGAAAGCAATGAAAATGGGATGGTGATGGCAGTGACTTGCCTATGGGATGCTGATTGGTGTGATGATTGGTCTGTAGGCAGCTAATGTGTGATCTGTCTTGGAAGAGGAAGTCAATACACAGGTGCTTCTGCCCAATGTGACTAATTGACTAAGTGATAACCATCTGCTACTAGTTTTGCTTTGGCCCTGACCATATGGACAAGTGTGCTTACAAAAGAAGGTATGAGTGTTTTACATGACCTGAAGAACTAGACTTTGTAGGGGTGATGGATTCCAAAGGTTGTCTTAGATAAAGTAAAATGTTTTTCTTTCAAAGTTTATTATATTAATTATTTTCATCCCCTTTACCATTTCAGTGGAGAATGTAACCTGTAGGAATTGCAGCAGTTTCTCAATTGTGATTTTAATTGAGGTTTGGTCTGAAAATTTATTGTTTTATTTGGGTACTGGGGTTGGCTTTTTTGTAAATAACAATGAAGTTTCAGTTTTTTTTTTTTCCTTTTGTGTATGTGTGTTATTTTATCTGATTTCCCTTTCATTTTCCTTGTTTAGTATGGTGGATGCATTTAGTTCTAGGGCAAAACCATGGACCTGGACTGCACCACCAATGCTGTCTTTATGTACTTTTGTGAATGTGTGCTATCTACTCTAGTGAATGCAGTGATGCTATAGTACTGAGTAGTTTTCTTCACGACTGATACCAAGTGATGCATTTTTTTTCTAATTGTTTTGTACCTTGTCTTGTTTGCAGAACTCCCTTTATACCTCATACTGGGTATGTTATGTGGGGCAGTCAGTGTAGTTTTCACTCGTTTGGTGACTTGGTTCACCAAGATTTTTGATTATATTAAGGAGAGATCGGGCCTTCCGATTGTTGTATACCCTGCTTTAGGGGATTTAGGAGCTGGTATAATAGCTTTGAGATATCCTGGAATATTGTATTGGGGCTTCACAAATGTAGATGAAATCCTACGCACAGGAAAGAGTGCTTCAGCACCTGGAATTGGGCTACTGACCCAATTAATCGGGGCCAAAGTTGTGGCAACTGCTCTTTGCAAGGGTTCTAGACTTGTTGGTGGTGTTTATGCTCCAAGCTTGATGATTGGTGCTGCTGTTGGTGCTGTGTTTGGTGGTTCAGCTGCAGAAATCATAAATTCAGCTATTCCAGGAAATGCCTCATTGCGCCGCCGCAGGCCTATGCTCTGGTGATCCCTTTTTTTTATATACATATATATATATATATTGTAATTTGTTTGTGGTGTGTTGGAATACGGATTTAGTATTTATATACATACACACAGTCACACACACACAACCCACACATATATTTGACGAGCTTAGTTGTCTGACTAAAAATGAGCTTAGTTAAGAGTTCTTCTTTTTATTATTTTTAATTTTTAAGTTAGTTCTTTAACATGAATAAGCTAATGTGCACATTGGTTTATATTTCTTGACCTATAACTGCAGGTTGGGATGGCTGCCACATTAGCTTCAGTTTGTTCAGTTCCCTTGACGTCAGTGCTACTTCTGTTTGAGCTGACAAAGGATTACACGATTTTGCTCCCACTTATGGTAAATTCAGCCCAGAGCATAGTTTTGCTATCAGGATTAAGGCTTCTACTTTGTTTTTTTGATTTTTGAATGAAAGTTGCCTTGCTTAATCTATATATGGTCAATCCACTTGCTTTTAAAGTTCCTTTGTTTACTCATAGTGGCGTACTTGAAGAAATATGTAATTAGTTTTACCTAAAAAAGCCTTAGTTTTACCTAGATGTATAATTTTCCATTAGAGTTGAATATATATCAAATCGCAAACATCAAAAGTCAGTGATTATAACTCTCCTATGATAATCTGATGTCATTATGTGGCCTGGTGGTTTCATAGTGTTGCTCAAGTATATGAATATAGCTAAGGCGTTGTGTGTGTCTGTATGATTGGAATTTTGATGGTCTGTCTGCTTTATGTTGGTGCGATCTTGATGACCTGATACATCCTGTTGCTTTTACAGCTTTAATTTACTTATCAGTGGCCTCTCAAGTCCTCTCTAAGAGTATCTGATGACAACTAATAGTGGTTAGTATTTGAAAAGTTCCTTTTGAACTGCTGGTTTGTCTTAGATATTTTTGCCCATTGTTGTGTGCTGTGCTGCTTTCTCTGCTGTTGTGGCCTGCTGTTTTGGCTTGTTGTGTGCTGCTCTGCTGTTTTGCTGCTCTCAGCTCCTGCTTCAAGCTGGGTGCTGTTTCTTTCCAGCTGGGTGATGCATTGTTTTTGGTTTTTTTCTTCTAGCGTGTTGTGCTGCAAGTTCTGCTGCTTTGGCTGTTCAAGGCAGTGTTTTCTTGTTGGTGCTGTGCTGCATTTTCTGTTGTTATGGCCTAATGTTCTCGCTTGCAATGTGCTGCTTTGCTGCTTGCTGCCTTCAGCTCCTGCTTTTCTTTGTGTTTTGGTTTCTGGCTGATTGCTGTGTTGTTTGTCCTGCTGCTATGGCTGGTTGTGTGCTGCCTTGCTGCTTGCTGCCTTCAGGCCTGCTTCATGGTTTGTTGTGTGCTGTTTTGCTAGCCCTGCTGTTGTGGTCTAGTGGTCTGGTAGCTGCTACTGTTGTAGTCTCCTGGCCTGGTGGTTGCTGTGTGCAGCTCTGCTGCTGGCTGGTTTCAGCCCTTGTCTCAGGGCTGTGTTCTGGTTTCTCCTTTTTTTTTTTTTTTTTTTTTTTTTTCTGCTGTGTGCTGCTCTGTCTTTTTTGCTGCATTCTGCTGTGTGCTGCTCTCTGGTTTCTCATTGCATTTAAGCGTTTTCTCTTAGGTTCTGATGTATAGATTTGCTTAGTTAAGGAGTTAATGATGGTTTGCTTATGTTGTATTTTCTTGTACGTAGGTGTTATACCATACTCCAAAGTCATCACCGTCTTCTTGGGACGAGAAGTTGGCTGGCTACATTTTTAGTACCAAAGATCTCTCTTTCTATGTATGCTTCTTTGCCTCTTTATACAAACTTGTGTTATTTTTTAACTGCACTAGAATTAGTTAGTAATGGGAAATTGTGTTCGAATTTATGTCTAAATAAGTGAAGTCTTCACTCGATATTTAAGGGATTTGATGCAGTAAAATCTTTCCTACTACTACTTTTTCAAGTGCCTGATTTGTAGCATTTTCAATCTTGCAAAACTGAAAAAAGCTACAGGATAAAAACTAAATAGGCCATAAAAGTGAAAAACCAACGCCCAAAAAATGGGCAGAAAAAAAAATCAAATATTTTCAAAAAACGACGGCTTACGAGCAGTCGTTTCATATAAGCTACATACGACTAGCCGTTGTACATTCATAAAAAAACGACAGCCAATTTTTAAATTAAACGACGGCCCCCAGGCAGTCGCTTATGGCAAAAGTTTTCTAATTTTTTTTAGTTTTTTAAAAATACTTAGTAACAGATATCAACCGTTACAAATAGTTTGACCAAATAGTTATATATGCGTCAGAAACTGGGAATTACCAACAGTTTTATCCGTTGGGAACAAACTATGAACAAAATTAATAACCGTTATTAATAAATTGTAACGATTGCTTATGTGTTGCTGAAATTAATTTCAGTCACATTTTATAACCGTTAGTAATCTTTCTAACGGTTATTAAGTGTTACTAATTTCCGTTACTTTTCATTTGTAACGCAATTGTGTCAGCGTATAATAACCGTTACTAATTTTTTGTGTAACGGACGCAGATCCGTTACTAATCGATTATTATGGTGTAGTGAAAATAATATTTTGAGCTTCTTGTTATTAAATTCTTATTAATCTCCCCATGTTAAGATTTCAGATATCCATCGATTAAATAATTATTGACATCTATATTTAATCGATATCTTTATAATTCCTTGAGACCTTACACTTAACTTATTTGATATATCGGACACAAAGTCCACTTGCAGGGTTTGACATAATCAAAACTTAAAAGCTTTATCAAGGGTATATCATCAATCCCTATTACGGGACGTGGATTCCGTCAATAAACTAATATGCACCATACACGTAGTGTAGTCATCCAATTTACTGAGATTGTTGACCCATAAAAAATCTCACTCCTTCGTAAATCAAAATGCCAAACACTAAATGTATGTGTTTATTATTTTTGTCGGGATTAAGAGTACAAGCTCTCATAATAACCATTTGGATGTTAATCACCTTATATAGTCAGTATAAAGACAATAAACCCAAAAAATGATCTTGTTCAATACACACAAAGTGTACTAGCATAATGAGTCGAAACTACATTATTTCCCGCAGCCAAGACAAGCCTGCTTAAACATCATACTACAATCGTACCGATGGTGTGTCCAAATCCATCTAAATTGTGAACAACAACTTATATTCTATAAAAACCAATAAATAAGTCTTCCATGTGTAAGTAGAACTCTCTTGTCTACTTTATAGAATAAAAGACACTCACATGATTAATAATTAAGAATGTAACCATTTGCCCATACAAAATCTCAGTTAGATGAGAAGACAAAATATACTAAAAAGGATCAGTCAAAGACAAATACATAAAAGTATGTTCTTCGTATAAATTCCCAACAGCTGTGGCTTGCACGACTGGGACTAGACGCGGCAGGCATTCTATTAGAATCTCTGCTCGTAGCTCAAACCCCATCGAAGGTGAAGAATTAGATAATACCTCCGAAGGTCATGAAACTTCTGTTACGGATAAGGAAACACCTCCGATCAATAAAAACGCAAGGGGCTAGGATTCCCCAGTACTCCGGTATATTGAAGATGATATTCCATTAACCACTCAAGCTCCCGAGGGTAACTTTTCACCTCTCATTGGACCAGGTAAGTACCCTCTTTTTTTTGCTAGAGAAACTAGTGCTCTAGTAAATGTTAAAGGCGAAAATCTGGTCGAAAATATGTAGGATTTGGTTAAATAACAAAATGACAGGATTAACCAAATTGCTACTCAGCTACAATTTCTCATGAACTAGGTGACTAGTCCAAGTGATCATCCACCAGCAACTCCATCCTCTTCAAATAGAAAGGATGTGCATGCATTTGAAGCAAAAATTGATCAGATAGCGGCACAAATGCAACAGCTCTCACAAAGGCCGTCTAAGAGAAGTGGTCAACTCTCAGATAACGACCACCAAACAGATCTGGAGAAACCTGTAACTTTCAAGGACGTGACAAACATGCTGAGTAAAACCAGAGATGAGGGGAGACTCCGGAAGAAAGGGATCATGCCAAAATATCCTCCTGAAATGAATTTGGTCCCCTATCCTCCTAAGTATAAACCCCCGACCTTTTAGTCTTACATGGGTAAAAGCTCTGCTTATCAGCATATAGTCCACTTCAAGTCTCAACTTGGGGGCATCCCTGATGTAGATGCCTTAAAAATTAGATCATTCATAGGCACTTTGAGAGGAACTGCTTTTGACTGGTACAAACAAATGCCTGAGAATTCCCTCACTTCATGGGCAGTTCTCGAGGAAAAGTTCTTACTGCACTTTCAGGAAGAAGACAGTAAGCCTAAACACACTCACTCAATCCAAACAAGGAGAAAATGAGTTTGTTTAGAGCTTCATAAACAGGTGGAGAGCACTGGATTACAGATGTAAGGAGCCCATCTCTTAGAAATCAATTGTAGATATATGCAAGACTAATCTAAAGCCCAAGATTAAGCAAATGGTAATCAGTGTTAAGACTAAACCCATGTCTAAACTATTGGAATCATCCATCGATGTAGAAGACTGCCGTAAAGAACTTGATTAGAAACACAAGTCCCAAAGAATTCAAGCTTCCACGCCTTCTGCATCTAAGGGAAAGAAGTAGGAAGAAGTCTTCAATATCCAAACTTCGAAAACTCCCAGAAAGGTGCAAGATCCTAAAGATGAAGCCGCTAGGAAGGAGGACTACGAAAGGAGGAAAAATGCTAACTACTCCTTTGATGAGAATATTGAAGATACTTTCAAAACTTTGTTAATAAGAATATTTAAGTTTTGAAAATGCCAAGGAGGAAAAATGCCAAGTACTCCTTTGATGAGAATATTGAAGATATTTTCCAAACTCTGTTGGAGCAAGGAAAGTTAGAACTCCCTTCTTCCAAAAGATCCAATCAGGAAGGAAGAACAAATGATCCAAATTACTGCCTTATCACCGAATGATTTCTCATCCTTTGAAAGAATGTTTCATCTTGAAGCAGAGAATACAAGATATGTTGGCTAAAGGAGTTATACAGCTTGATTAGCAACGTGATACTGCATCGGTCAACATGGCGGCATTCGGATAATTTAAACCTACCAATATCGGGCAAATCATATAAAAAATGGTGGGGTTCTGACTAATTAATAAAGTCAAATATAGCGATGAACTCGTCTTGGTTAGCAAGCATCTGAAGAAATGACACGTGTGCATCCTGATCTCATAAGTGATAACGGCCGGGAGACGGTGGAGTCAAGACATACTTTCAAATAAGGGAAGAAAGTGAAAAGATCACTTCGCAACCCCCGCCTAACAGTTAAGGCACAAAAAGAAGTAAAGAAGGAAACTAAGCCTGCACCAAGAAGAAAGGCACTGGCGAAGTCTTCGGAGATAACGAGGAAACCCATTACTTTGGCGGACTTCCTTCTCCCTCTCACCAATGAAGGAGATGAATTGCAGATTTCAAATTGCAACTGAATCTCCAAATTAAAACATTCTATACCTTCACATTCGGAGGACTTAGATGGCGAATGGGTCCCCGTACAATGCTGCCACCCATGGATGATGACCACCAGGATAATGATCCAGAGTTTGATCCTGATGAAGAAGATTACCTTTCAGATGAGGGATTGAATGAAAATGACTTCATCACTGATCCGTTTTTCTATCAAGAGAACATTCCAGAAATAGAAGTTCAAATCTACAATCCAAGACTCCCTAGACCTGGTGACTGGCTGGTGAACCCTTCTTCATTCTCGGTACCTTTGAAAATTCATCTAGATCCTCTACCAGTTGTGGGTAATGATGAATCCCGCTGTCAAGCACCTGCAAATGTACCTACAACAAAGGACACCTCTAGCCTGGCGATCCCCACCTCAGCAACCGAGACGATTACCTAAACACCCTACCAGAGGATGTGCCGGTTATCATGATCAGCGACGTGTCTTCAGGATCTTTTGGAGTTCATTGTGTAGAGTTTGAAGAAGCTCTTGTCATCGTACCAATTAGTTCATTGGATTCATTCATCACAAGAACACACGAAATTATCACCTTGGATAATGAACCGACAGATTCTAAGAGTGAACCCGAAGTGACGTTTTGCCATGTGGCCACTGCTATGAAAGAAGAAATCGCTACATCCTCTGCATCTATCAATGTGGAGGACGCAGCTGAAGGAATGACAAATCTCTTCTCCCAGCAAGAAAAAAGTTTTGGTTATCCAAAGAAGCATTGGGAACAGCCTTAGATCCAGAAGAAATTATAAAGTCAACTATGATAAACCTTCCACACCGACTCCTTCTACTCTTCCTCCTTCTTCTCCTTCACTTGTAGTCCCCACAGGGCAAAATGTAAATGCCGATGTTAATGAAAGGCTGGTAGAGCTGTTTAAGTATGACCTTGTCGAACATCCGAGGCACATACCTGCGCGATTATACATTCTCAATCTACTGCAGATGTCGAAAGAAACTCGAGGCGGTTTCATCAAAGAATTGCAAGCACTGGATCCTAATAATTAAGTACATGTGGCTCAAGTGCATCAAATAGAGAAGAAGCATTAAGTAGCTAAATCCAAAAGACCTTAGAAGCAATGTGAAGAGTGTTACTCCATCCAGAACACTTCTAAAGCTACTATCTTGTTCTTTAAAGAAGACATGTTGCTGGGGAACGCCAATCATACAAGGTCTTTAAATTTCACAGCATACATCAAAGAAGTGCCAATTCCCAGGGTGCAAGTGGATCCGGGGTCAGCTCTTAATCTTATTACCGTCACAGCGTTGCAAGAATTGGGGGTTCCCCAAATAAGCTCACCAGCACCAATATTGCGATTCAAGGATATGACGGCGAAATTCAAAACCCCATTTGGAATATTCGGATCAAATTCTAGCTTGGGAGTTTGGCTTCTGAAGCTACCTTGCACGTTGTCAAAACCTGAGCTTGCTATAACGTCTTGCTCAAAAGGAGATGGTTGCATGACTACTGTAACGCCCCAATTCCGAATACTGAAAAAACCGTCAAGGTACCATAAGTTGGCGCGCTACTTCCTGGAAAATCCAAGAACTTCCAAGATCGTAGGTTCGTAGTGAGGTTCAATTTAAAACTTTTGACCAACATATAATCAATGGTTAAATTGTAGAAGCGTAAAGAGTAAAGCGGAAGCATTTGCTATTATAAAAGATGTATAAAATGTGGCAGGGCTGAAGTCCAGCTTAAACTTCAAGTATAATTAAAAATATATTTTAAACATAACAGACTATCTCCCTACTCACAACATCAAGTCACTCAAACCCAAAAGAAAAATAAACACTCAAGCCCCCGGTGCTGGCTCTCCATCTTCCAGCTTGACCTCCTAGTCGGTTGGTCCCCATCCGCAGTCACCATCTATGGGCGCATCGATGGGCGCAAGCGCACTGTCCTTGTAGTCGAGGTCGAATCCTAAGCACTAAAAATGGGTCAGATCCAAGGATCTAGCAAGTTACAGTATACAAATAACATAGGATGTATGCATTAAAGGAATAGAGACAGTAATAAAGTCAATAAGAATATCCAAGGTACAAATGCTAGGCAATTGAGCAAGATAGACTTTTAGAATTAGGAAAATAAGATAAGTTAATCTATCAACACAATAAGGTACATTCACACAAGCTGGATACAGCGGGATATTATGCTGCGACCCTCCCGTAACTGAACACAATCGCGGTGGGGAAATCTAATCAGTGTTGAGGACTAGCCCTGTAATTCACTCATCAATCTTAAACACTCATCACTCAGAACTCAAAAGACTGGACTTGGTATCACACCGTTTGTCTACAACATAGCTCATCATGATAGCCCACTCAACACTCATAAATAGCTCCTACCAGTGATGATCAGTCAACAGGCCTAGCTTAGAACAACTGAGTAAATGTTCGTACTGACTCGGGAAACCAAGGTACAGGTCTGTGTCTGTCTAGGCTTGCCTTGCACGAGCAAGGTTCTATCCAATCCTTAAGAGGTCTAAGTACCAATTAAATAATAGGGAACACAGTCCAAGTCCAACCATTGGGTCCATACTAAGGCCCACCAAGCCATGGCCTTAGTCTAAATAGTCCAGGAGAGATCACCAACCTCAATTCAATATCAAACAATCCATACTCATCCAAAAATGAGTTACAAGTCCAATCACAACCACCTCTCCATTCTAGGGTTCCACACACCCAAACTTAGGCTATAATAGGGTCCGCCTAGACACGGACACGGGTCAAATTCCTCCAAACCACATCACCAGGTCACCTCTAGGAAGTCTTAGATTTAGGTCCTTCATTTTCCTTTTAATTAACAGGCATAAAGCAATGACAAGGACATAAGAGTGACTGTAATGTAATAAGTGAAATAAACTCCAAGTAATTGAATCAAAGGAATTATCAAAGGTCCAATCCTAAGTAATGGCCCACATTCAGATCTAGGTCCATCTCAGTTAATTGGATCCCTAAAAGAAGTTTCAGATGCCAAGGATACTATATTTAGTGCTCCTGAAATACAGGCATCTTCGACGATACTTAAGGATCGAATCGACGTCAAATCCAAACCTTAGACCCTACTTAGTGGCCCCACGAGTCAAGGTTGAGCCATACCATTGACTTGTGCTTGGTACATCAATGGAAGTTTATTTGGATGGTCAATCGACCCTTACCCAAAAATAATTTTCCTCTTCAAAATAAGCCAAGAATCTAATTGAATTTATAAAACAACTCAGGTCTTTATCCTAATTTCCTAGAAACTAAAAGGGTCAGTTACATGATTAAACATAAAAAGGTAGAGTACACAAAGAGGGGTGGCCATAGTTTCCCATACACCCTAGTCCACTGGACTACTCATCCCATAATTCTGTAACATGGTGAGGGCCACATTTTCCCTTACTCTCACAGACCATCGGACCACACACTCATCTCCCACTTGCACCTATTCTGCAACAGAACGTTTCCAATAGAATAGGGCTCCTCGCCTGGGATACTCCACCATTAAAATTGCCCCACCCTGTACGGCCATTGGAGTGGACGAGATTGTGATCAATCACTTAGTGGGCCCCGCCACAGTCTGATCTGTAAAATAAAAACCCCTTTGTGAATGATGCCCAATACTGTGTAAGCCCTAAGATGTGGGGCCAGATGGGACCCAATCTCCACGGGTCTACCACCATCTGGTTAGCCCCTGGGTCCACTATCAGATGTGGGGACCCGATCTACAATCGGATCATCTAGTGGGTCCCGCAATCAACCGATGCTGGAACTGGTTTTTCTTAACACACGTCCTCTCTCTCTGATCAACCTAATGGACGGTGGGCTAGGGGTGTCCACTCCCTATGGGACTAGCCCCTCTAGGGTCGCCCGTGGGTCCCCTTTCGGATCCATGGATCAGATCCATAATCAGGTGGCCCACCTAGGTCCCACATTCAACGCGCACAAACTGTCCCTCATGGTTCCGTCTCCAGGAACCTATTATAGGTTATTCCATCGCTAGCCTTGGGTGAATTTGAGTGGAATCCCACTCCAGCAACCTATCCCATCACCATTGACCCATTAATCTTCCAAATGAGCAAGAAACCCATCCATTAATGGCCAAACCCATTGCAACAAGCTCATAGGTAAGCCTAAACATTTCTAGCATAATATGAATATAATTTCAGAATAAAAAATAATAAACATACATTCTATGCTAAGTGTGTATTTTGCACTTGCCTTAATTCGAAATTTGCAAAGGAAAATAGTCAAGAAGAAGTAATCCAAGCTATCCAAACCTCTAATGGCATTCTCACACCCAAACCAATCCAATCTACCAAACCTAGCACCCATTCTATAAGAGAACCAAGGCTTAGAAAGGAAATCTAAAGAGAAAGGAAATCCTAGAGAATCACATGGAAATTGAACTAAGGAAGGAGCCTTATCTTGGTTTGTAGAAGAGAAAGAGATTGACAAGAGAGGGTTCCTTAGGGAATTGCAGTAGCAATAGGTAGAAGATGGCATCATTCTTCTTGTAATTATGGTTTTGGACTTAGGGTTTTAGCTAGGGTTTCTAGAGTTAGGGTTTTAGCTAGGGTTTTGTGAAATAAGAGGCAAATGAGGGATAAATGAGATTGAATTTAGGGTTATATTCCAATGCAATAGTTTAGCTTATATAGGCTAGGTTTGGGACAATTACCAAAATGGCCTTTTAGTTTGTATAGGGATGTGGATAAGGACATGGGTAAAAAGGGTCTTTTGGTAGAGGTTCTAGAATGTTCTCAAGTGTGGAAAAACCCTCCTATAAAAACCTATTTACTAGTAATGGCCTTAACACTTAAACCCTACAAAAATTATAAAAAGAAACCCTATAGATCTATAAAACACGCAATAGGCTTAAATACTATAAAATAGGCTAAAACTTAGAAAAAAATATCTATCTACCCTTGATAATCCCTATTAATTAGTACAATTATACTACTATTACCATAATTAGTAATATTCAAATTCAAAATGAGGGCCCACCAAGGGCGAGGCCTCACATCTCTCCCTCCTTAAGAACATTTGGTCCCCTAATGTAAAAACAAGGTAATGATGGACCTGAAAAAAAGGGGAATCTTCCGTCCTCTCCCTCCGCACCCCGGGGGCTGACCTGGGTCTCGGCGGAGGAGGGAAGATCTCGGGCATCAACATTTTTTGTACGGGTATGCCAGATTTACTTTCTACTTGGAATTTGGAATAGTGATAATCCGGAGATTCACCTTCACAAGTGGAAAGGAAATCAATCATTTTTTCTAACTTTTCAAATTGCATAAATATTAAGAAAAGAGACAAGTTTTTAGAATGCCGTAAGAGGCGTTTTTGTTTGTTTTGCCGTGAAAGGCGATTTTGCCGTGAAAGGCGTTTTTACAAAACTCATCAAATATGAAAGACAAGAATTGCGATTTCTTTTTGTCTCTTTAAGAAATACAAACTACAATAGAAAAGGAAGAAAAGGGATCTAACTTCTCAGGAGATTGTGGGGACACGTTAAGATCGATGGTCGCAAGTCATGTATGGGCTTCGCCGTCGTCCTTCAAATGAGAACATGTGATGCTTTGATTTTTTGGCTTGGCTCCTAACCTCGGTTTTTTAAAGGACAAGGACCAAGAGAAGGTCCTATATCCAATGAAAAACCAAGTAAACGGGCTGAAAAGCCGCGTTTAGGCCATGTTGGAGAAGGAGGTGACCTTGGGGGGGGGGGGGGGGGGGGGGGTGGCCCCCCAAGGGACGTTGATCACCTTGTGGTGCTTCCGGGAGCAAAGTGGCAGGACTTCGTCTCTCTCTTGGATTTTCTGAATTTTCAGAGCTTGCACTTGGGATCTCTTTTTCTCTCTTTTTTCTTGGAATGGACCTCCTTTTATAGGCTTTTGGTAGCCATGAGGTGTTTATTGGCATTGATGGCCATGATGAAGGAATTGATGAGGAGTTACAAGTTGATTTTGTAACTCCTTTTTCAAGGCTTGTGATTGGCCGATGAAGGTAGTGGGCATTCAATCACTTTTATGCTTCATGATGATGGGAGTTTCATGGGTTTAATGCCATGATTGCTTGGATTTGTAACCCCCAAATGCTTGGTTCTGATTGGGCCGTCCAAAATAATGAGTTAATGACTGCTTTAATGGGTCAATTAACGTCATTAAGTGGTTGCCAAGGCATGTGAAGAGTCGCGGGCCGCGTTGCGCCTTTTGAGATTCTTCTTGTAATCATCACGGGTGGATCCACGCATCATTTGATGTCGGATTGCGATGCAATTTCAGACATTGATTGATGTTGGCGGGCCGGTGACATCTGTCTTGTCGATTTCACGATCGGTCGGACAGAAAGTGCACTTTCTTGGTCAGCCGGTTGGCGATCTTGAGGCGATCGGTGATGATTTCATGCTTTTGACGGCGGATCCGAGATGTCGACGAAGATCAGTGGTTTTGAAGCACCAAACATTGGATTTTCAGAAAACCACAGAGGCCAGAACACCCGAAACGCGAAAAGCATCGAAAACGGACACTTCGGCGCAAAATCCGGCGACCCTGGGCCAGGGTCGCCTGGCGACCATAGGGCTTCGGCCCGTTTGGTCGCCGAGCGTCGTTTTCGGGCCCTTTTTTTTTATTTTTTATCTTTTTTGTCCCTTTTTTCTTCTGTATTTTTCTTGACATTTTTCCTCAATTATTGACTTGATTTTCTTGAAGAAATCTTGACGAGAAGCCTCGCGAAATCGGAGCACAAAGTTTCCTATTTTTCGGGAAAGCCGAAGACTTTGTAGCCGATTTTCCGTCAAGCGTCGAAACTAAGTCAAACGATGTTGGAATGACCTGAAAATTGAGGTGAAGCTTCTTGAGCAGTGGATAGGACCAACCATGGGCTTTTATTTGAGTTTTGAAGCCGTTTGGGGTCCCATCGATGCTTCACTTGATTTTGCTGCGGGGAAAATGCCGAGCTTTGATATGTGGTCAAACGATGTCCGATTGACCTGAAATTTTACGGGGAGCCTATTGGAGTCATTTTGAGACGTTCCATGGGCTCTGTTTTGGATGTCATGGTCCCGGGTTGCTCCGCCGCCGGTAGGCTTGATTTTCTCTCGGAGCATTTAACCTGGTCAAACGTTGTCGGAATGACCTGAAATTTGACGTGCAGCCTTTTGGAAGCATGTTGAAGCCACTCATGTATTTTGTTTGATGAGTGATGGCTTCGGTGGTTGCCGCTGCCGGGAGGCTTGATTTTACTGCTCGAGCATTGATGAAGGGTCAAACGTTGTCGGTTTGACTTGAAATTTGGCATGGAGCCCTTTGGAGACATTCTGGAGTCATCCGTAGGCTTTGATCAAAGTTTTGGTGTCTTTGATGATGTCGCCGCCGGGAGCGCTTGTTTAGTTGTCGGAGCGGTGAAGCTGGGCCAAACGATGTCGGAATGACCCGAAACCTCAAGTGTACCCCTCTCTTAGCTGTCTTGAAGGACCTCTCAGTTTCTGTCTGATTCTGACAAAATCTGATGCTTGAAGTAGCCTTGCCTATTTTTAGCAGGATGCAGCTTCAGGAGGCTTCTCGATGTTGAGGAGACATATTAACTTTTTTGGTGTCAACAGGTAAGAACATACTTAGGTAGAAGATGCGGGTAATCCTTCATCACTTGATCGCGTAACTCCCACGTGGCCTCCTCTAGAGTGTGGTACTCCCACTGAACCTTCACCCAATGAATGGTTTGGGTCCGGAGTACCAGCTTATTGGTGTCGAAGATAGCAACTGGTTTAGCGATGTATGAAGCGTTTGGCTGAATCTCGAGCGGCTGATGATGAAGAATGTGCGTAGGGTCCTCCACGTACTTCTTCAGCATAGAGACATGGAAGATATCGAGTACTCCCAATAACTCTTGCAGTAGTTGTAGCTTATAAGCAACGTCCCCGATCCTGGACTTGATCTCGAACGGTCCGACGTATTGCCGCTCTAGCTTACCCTTCTCGCCAAACCTAAGGGTACCTCTGGCTATGGAAACCTTCAAGAATACCTTGTCTCCCTTCTGGAACTTGAGAGGTCTGCGCTGGTTGTTTGCATAGCTCTTCTGTCGGCTGCGACTGATCTTCAGGTTCTCAACTATCTGCCGGATCTTCTCGGCGGTGTCGCTGACTAAGGATAGTCCATGGAAACTCTTAACACCGACTTCTTCCCAACATACTAGGATCTTGTATCTTCTGGTATACAAAGCCTTGAAAGGTGCCATCTTGATGTTCGAATGGTAGTTGTTGTTGTAGGCAAACTCGTAAAGTAATAGACAGTCCTCCCAGTTATCTTTGTAATCCAAGACACAAGCTCTCAACATGTCCTCTAATGTTTGGTTGGTGCGTTTAGTCTGTCCGTCTGTCTGCGGATGGCAAGTAGTGCTGAAGCTCAACTTGGTGCCCAAAGCCTGCTGTAGACTCTCCCAGAAGTGAGAAATGAAACGTGGGTCTCTGTCTGATATGATCGAAGTTGGAACTCCATGCAAAGAGACAATCTCGTCCACGTATAGCTTATCTAGAACATCGAGTCCTGCTCTCATCGAAACTGGCATGAAATGAGCGAACTTAGTTAGTCGATCAACGATAACCCATATGACATCATGGGGTCTCCTGGTAGCTGGAAGTCCTGTAATGAAATCTATGGTAATATGCTCCCACTTCCACTTGGGTAAATTAAGCTGATGTGGTAGCCTTAGTGGCTTTTGGTGTTTGGCCTTGATCTGCTGGCACGTCAAGCATCTAAAAACATAGCCTGCGATCTCTTTCTTCATGTTGTTCCACCAGTAGTAGCTCCTCAGGTTCTGGTACATCTTGATGCTGCCTGGGTGAATTGAGTATCTACTGTGATGCGCATTTGCTAGGATCTCGTTCTTTAGCTCCTGAATATTTAGCATGCACAATCTGTCTTGATAGTAGAGCACTCCACCAATCAATCTAGACTCTGGCCTCTAATCAATCTGCTCGATCACTTTGACAAGCTTAGGATCGTTGCGTTGGCTGTCATTGATCTTTCCAAGCAACTCTGGTTCCCATGTGGACATGGTAACAAGCATAACTTTATTGCTGAGCGGCTGAAACTGGACATCTAAGTCCCTGAAGACATCGATCCATACACCCTTTGCTGCTAGAAAGTTGACTAGGGCGGTCTTCCTGCTCAAAGTGTCTGCCATGACATTCGCCTTAACCGAATGGTATTTGATAGGAAATCGTAATCCTTGATGTACTCCATCCATCGCCTCTGTCGGTTGTTGAGGTCATTCTGGGTGAACAGGTACTGCAAGCTGCGGTGGTCCGAATACACTTCAAACTTCTCTTCGTAGAAATAGTGCCGCCACATCTTCAACACGAAAATGACTGCTGCTAACTCTAAGTCATGCGTAGCATACTTCTTCTCGTGCTCTTTCAGCTGGCGTGATCTATAAGCAATGACTTTCCCTTCCTGCATTAGAATAGATCCTAGGCCTGTCCCTGAGGCGTTAGTGAAGACAATGAATCCACCACTCCCAGAAAGTAAAGACAAGATTGGTGCTGTCGTTAGTCTCTCTTTCAGCTCTTGGAAACTGTCCTCGCAAGCGTCTGACCACATGAATGGTACATCCTTCCTCGTCAGTTTGGTCAATGGTGCCGAAATCGTAAGAAGCTTTTGACTAATCGGCAGTAGTACCCTAGTAAACCAAGAAAACTTCGAATCTCTGTGACATTCTTTAGTTTCTCCCAGCTCACCACTGCCTCCATCTTCACTGGATCTACTGCTAGTCCATCCTTGGAGATGATATGGCCAAGGAAACCCACTTGGTCGAATCAAAACTTGCACTTGCTAAGCTTCGTGTATAACTGGTTGTCGTGCAACAACTGTAGAGATGTCCTTAAATGCTTTTCGTGCTCCTCTCTAGACTTGGAATAGACCAACATATTGTCGATGAACATAACTGTGAAGTTGTCGAGGTATAGAGCAAAGATCTTGTCATCAGGGACATGAACACTACTGGCGCATTCGTCAATCTTAACGGCATCTCTAAGAACTCGTACTGGCGATAGCATGTACGGAACGTTGATTTCTGCACATCGTGCTCTCTAACTCGTAGCTGATGGTATCCCAATCTCAAGTCTATCTTCAAAAAGTAATGAGGACCCTGAAGCTGGTCAAATAGCTCATCGATCCGTGGAAGAGGATACTTGTTTTTCACTGTCGCTTGGTTCAGTTGCCGATAGTCGATGCACATCCTCATCGATCCATCTTTTTTCTTCACGAAAAGCATTGGTGCACCCCACGGCGACATGATCGGTCTGATGAAGCCTTTGTCTGGTAACTCCTCCAACTGGGTATTTAACTCTCGTAATTTTGCTGGAGCCATACGATAAGGAGCCTTGAAAATCGGTGCTGTGCCTAGTGCAAGCTCAATGGTGAAGTCTATTTCTCTGAATGAAGGCAATCTCGGGATCTTATTGGGAAACACATCGGGGAACTCGCAGACAACTGGGATCTCCTCTACTCCTTTGGTCGGCTTGTCCTTCGAGATGAATGCAATGTAGCCTTTGCAACCTGATTTCATCAATCTCTAAGCCTTTAGTGCCGAAATCATCCGGGTGCTAGGCGGTCTCCTATCGCCTGTTGGACCCAGCTTTTTTTTTCCTCCTCTCTCTTTAGTTCTGGGGCTATCGTGAGGCCAGCGGAGGGGAAAAAAAACAACAATCAACATTTTTGTACGGGTATGCCAGATTTTCTATTATTCTTGGAATTTAAAAATGGTGATCCGGGGATCCACCACAAATAGAAGAGGATATTAACTTTTTCTAACTTTCCATTACACATATATTTAAGAAAAGAGACAAGGTTTTTGAATGCCGTAAGAGGCGATTTTTTTTTGTTTTCTGTGAAAGGCTGTTTTTGCCGTAAAAGGCGATGTTTGCCATGAAAGGCGGTTTTGCGGTGAAAGGCGATGTTTGCCATGAAAGGCGGTTTTGTCGTGAAAGGCGATGTTTGCCATGAAAGGTGATTTTATCGTGAAAGGCGATGTACAAATCTTATTAATAATGAAAGGCAAGAATTGTGATTTTTTTTTCTCTTTAGAAAAATACAAAATACAATAAAAAAGTGAGAAAAGGAATTCTGACTTCTTAGGAGATTGCGGGTTTTGATTAGGACTGCTTTCCTGTCACCGACTGGAGACCGGATTGCTACGGGTGGAGGGCGGTGGGTGGGAAAGGTGAGCGGGCTGAGGGACTTGTTCAGATCGATGGTCACAAGTCATGTATGGACTTCTCTAACGTTCTTTAGATGAGAATATAAGATGTTTTGATTCTTTTGGCTTGGCTTGGACTTCGGATTTTTAGAGGATAAAGACCAATGGGAGGTCCTATATATAATAAAAAATCGAGTAGATTGGCTGAAAAGCCGCGTTTAGGCCATGTTGGATAGAAAGAGATGGCCTTTGGGGGGGGGGGGGGGGGGGGGGTGCCCCCCTAAGGGACTTCAATCACCTTGTGGTGTTTGTTGCAGCAGAGTTTCTTCAAAGTAGCAGAGATTATTTTATTCTTGGATTTCTGGATTTCTGGATCTTTGTGTGTGTGGCCCTCCGTGCCTATGTCTTTCTCTTGGAATCCCCCTTTTATAGGCCTTTGGTAGCCATGGGGTGGGTTTATGAGCATTGATAGCATTGATGCTCCATGATGGGAGGAGTTACAAGTTTTTATTTCATGATTTTGTAACTCCTTTTTGTTAGCTTTTGATTGGCTGATGGAGAATGATGGGCATTTAATCTCCTTTAATTTCCATGATGAGAGGAGTTTCATGATTTGTTATCATGAATGCTTTGATTTGTAACTCCTTTTTCCTTGATTTTGATTAAGCCGTTCAAAATAATGAGTTAGTGACCTCATTAAATTGTCATAAAATGGGTCCATTAACATCATTAAGTGGTCGCCTGGGCGCTTGAAGAGTGGCGGGCCGTACCGCGTCTTTTGGAATTCTTCTTGCGATGATCGCCGATCAATCCATATGTTGTTTGATGTCGGATGGAGATGCAACTTCAGACATTGATTGATGCCAGTGGGCCGGTAATATCTGTCCTGTTGATTTGTCAATCGATCGGATAGAAATTGTACTTTCTTGGTTGGCCGGTTGGCGATTTTTGAAGCGTGCGATGATAATCACATGCTCTTAATGGCAGATCCGAGATGTTAGTGAAGATCAGCTGATATAGGGCACCAAAAATCAAATTTTTAGAAAACCACAAGGGCCGGAATTCTTTAAACGCGAAAAGGGTCGGAAAATGGCCCTTATGGCGGAAATCCGGCGACCTGGATTTTCAAGGTCGCCGGCGAACAGGGTCGCCATGGGGATTTTCCCATTTTTGGTCGCTGTTTCTCGATCTTTTTTTGCTCTTTTTTCTCCTGTATTTTTCTTGACATTTTTCATCATTTATTGGCTTGATTCTCCTGAAGAAAACCTGACGAGAAGTCGTGCAAATCGGAGCACAAAGTTTCCTATTTTCTGGAAAGGCCGAAGACTTTGTTGCCAATTTTCCGTCAGTAGTCAAAACTAGGTCAAACGATGTCAGAATGACCTGAAATTTGAGGTGAAGCCTCCTGCGCAGTAGATAGGACCAACCATGGGCTTTTGCTTGAGTTTTGAAGCCGTGTGGGGTCCTGTTGCCAGTAGACATGATTTTGTTGTGAGGGAGATGTCGTGCTTCGATGTGTGGTCAACCGATGTCGGATTGACATGAAATTTGACATGGAGCCTATTGGAGTAATTTTGAGACGATCCATTAGCTCCGATTTAGATGTCATGGTCTTGGGAAGCTCAGCCGCGGGAGGCTTGATTTTGTTTCCGAGCATTGAAGTTGGGTCAAACGTTGAGTCTTCTTCTCCAAGAAAACTTCCATTGTAGAAGTAGGATGGTAAAAAAGTTCTTTTCTCTTTTTCTTTCTTCTCTTTTCTTTTCTTTTCTTTCTTTTCTTCTTTTCTTTTTTGTTTTGTTCTCCAGGATTTTTTCTTTTCTTTTTTTTTCACGTACTTTCCCTTTTTTTTTTCACGTTTATTTTTGGCGTACGGCCACGTGGCAGTGGGCCATAGCCTGTGGGCCAGTCCCTTCTTTTTTTTTCCTTCTCCTCTTTTTTTTTATCTCTCTTTCTTTTTAGGAGGTTTCTTTCTTTCTTTCTTTTTTTTCCTCACCATGATAATGCGGTTTATGCAAATCAAGATGTATAAAAGGCTAGAGTTTCTAGGTCAAGCCAACATGAGTTTTGGCTTGGACAAAGTTTGATTGGTTTTGACCAAGTTGGGTTGGAATTGGTTAAACTTTTGTCAAGGGTTTCCTAGCATCTAATTCATGACAATTTCCTTTCTATGCATGATTTTTTGGAAATTGAATTGGGAGCATGATATGATAATGCATACCTGGAAACCTTTGCAAGTTTTGGAGTTTGGCGCTAGCAGCAATGTTGAGCCATTTCCCAATCTTGTGGAGATTTAAGAAGCTTTGTAAGTTTCGAGCTTGCAGCAATGTTGAGCGTGTTAAAAAAGAGTAGAAATCAAGAATTCTCGATATTGGGTATAGATCCCTGCAGAAAAAATTATATACGAATATGATTAAAAACCATACCTACGAGATCTCTCTGATTTGATCTCGGTCTTACAGCAACCCGAAAATCTCAAGATCTTCTACTATATTCCTATATGCTTGAACTCGCACCAGGGAGTGGATCTCTTCTGCGAATTCTCCTTTGCTCTCCAAAATGAGATTTCTCTTGTTTTTCTTGTATGTAACCTAGAAAGTAGTGGTGCATATTTATCGGCTACAATAGGAACCTTAAGAAGGAAATAAGGATATGCTTATTATGGAAACAGGAAACCCTAATTCGATCCAAATTAGAATCCTAGTTCCATAAATTACAATTCAGTCCACTAAAGAATTATAATTGCACTCCTATCCTTATTCTCAAAATAATATTTCGAGCTTTTTGTTATTGAATGCTTATTAATCTCCCCACATTAAGATTTCAGATATCCATCGGTTAAATAATTACTGACATCTATATTTAATCTATATCTTTATAATTCTTTGAGACCTTACACTTAACTTATTTGATATGTCGGACACAAAGTCCACCTGTAGGGTTTGACATAATAAAAACTTAAAAGCTTCATCAGGGGGATATCATCAATAAGTTGCTGAGCCACTTCTAGATCCATTAAGAAGTTTGTGAGCCAAACTGCCTCCTTGGCTGCATCAGAAGTTGCCACATATTTGGCTTCCATGGTAGAGTCAGCAGTACATGACTGCTTGACACTCCTCCAACTTATAGCTCCACCTCCCAAGGTAAATACAAATCCCGAGGTCGACTTTCTAGCATAATTATCTGACTGGAAGTCCGAGTCTATGTACCCAATGGGTATCAAATTCTCGGCCTGGTAAATCGGCATATAATTTTTAGTCCTCTTAAGGTACTTAAGTATATGCTTTACCGCAGTCCAATGTTCTCTCCCTGGATTAGACTGGTATCTGTTAACCATGCCAATGGAAAAACAAATATTAGGTCTAGTACATAGCATTGCATACATGAAGCTTCCCACTGCCGAAGCATAAGGTACTTCCTTGATTTCTTCTATCTCATCAGGTGTCTTAGGACACTGATCCTTGGATAAAGTAATTCCATGCTTGAAAGGAAAAAATCCTTTCTTGGAATCTAGCATGCTAAAACGGGAAATAATCGCATCAATATAAACTGATTGAGATAAGCCCAACATTCTTGGTTTTCGATCTCACAGGAGGTTGATTCCTAGAATGTGACTAGCTTCTCCAAAGTTCTTCATAGCGAACTGACTGCTCAACCATACTTTGACCGAAGACAACACCCCGACATCGTTTCCAATGAGTAGTATGTCATCTACATAAATTATTAAGAAAATCACCACATTGCCGTTGCACCTCTTATACACACAGGGTTCATTAGGGTTTTGTTCGAAACCATAAGATTTAATGGCTTGATCAAAATGAATGTCCCAAGATGTAGATGCTTACTTAAGTCCATAAATGGACTTGTTAAGCTTGCACAACATGTGCTCACGGCCTTCAGCTACGAATCCATTTGGTTATACCATATAGATACATTCATTAAGATTTCCAATAAGGAAAGCTATTTTGACATCCATTTACCAAATATCGTAATCAAAATAAGCTGCAATGGATAAAAGAATCTGGATGGATTTCAGCATGGCTACTAGCGAGAAAGTCTCCTTATAATCAATACCTTCTTTTTGAGTAAACCCTTTCGCAACAAGCCTAGCTTTGAAGGTTTCAACCTTTCCATCAACCCTTTTTTTCTTCTTGTAGACCCACTTACAACCGATAGGTTTTATCCCCTCTAGTGGTTCTACAAGACACCAGACTTGATTATGGTATATAGACTCCATTTCTGATTTCATAGCTTGTTCCCATAGTTCTGCATATTTGTCTTGGAGTGCTTCATTATAGTTAAAGGGTTCGGTATCTAGATTATTAGGGACTCTGTCGTATGACTCTCCTAAAAACATATACCATTCAGGTTGACGAATAACCCTCCCACTACGACGAGCCACATCCTGTGTCTGTGTATGAGTAGTGTCACTTTGTACTAAAACTAATCTTGGTGTGCCACCATCGACATACTGATCCAGCTTGTCACCCATCATATTGGTGGTGTCACCTGGAGTATCATCAGCTTGAGACTCGGCAATCCTCCCACTACGACGAGGTAATGGAACGCTGAGTTCTCCATCTTAAGGTGTTTCTTCCGGTGCTATTGGCGATGGAAAAGTTTGGGTAGGTCTTTCTTCTCTCAATTCCTCTAGAACAATTTTGCTTTTGGGTTTGTGGTTCATTACATAGTCCTCTTCTAAGAATCGAGTATTGGTGCTAATAATGACCTTTCGATCTTTAGGATTATAGAACAAACCACCTTTTGTTCCTCTGGGATATCCAATGAAAATGCAAACTTCCATTCTTGATTCCAACTTATCCGTGTCCCCTTTCAGCACATGTGCTAGACTTCCCCAAATCCGAACATGCTTTAAACTGGGTTTGCGCCCAGTCCATAGTTCTGTGGGTGTAGTAGGTACTGACTTAGATGGAACTAAGTTTAGAATATATGTAGCCTTTTCTAGAGCATGCCCCAGGAACGAATAAGGAAATTAGAATAACTCATCATTGACCTTACCATATCCATAAGAGTCCTATTCTTTCTTTCTGCTACACCATTTTGTTGAGGTGTACCTGGTGCAGATAGCTGGAATGTAATCCCCTCCGGTGCTAAGTAATCTCTAAATTCTCTAAAGAGGTACTTGCCACCACAATCAGATCGTAGTGTTATGATACTCTTACTTAAACACTTCTCCGTTTCCGCCCTATACTCCTTGAATTTTTCAAAGCATTCAGACTTATGGCGCATTAAGCAAATGTACCCATACCTTGAGTAGTCATCAAAAAAAGTAATGAAATACTCAAAACCACCTCTAGCCTGGACATTCATGGGCCCACACAGGTCATAGTGAACTAATTCCAACGGTTCTTTGGCCCTATAGCCTTTTGCCGAAAAAGCACGCTTGGTCATTTTCCCTTCTAAACAAGATTCGCAGACTGGAAGGGCCTCTACTTCCAATGAATGTAATGGTCCATTTGCAACCAATCTTGAAATCCGGTGTAGATTAATATGTCCAAGGCGTAAATGCCGAAGATACGTTTGGTTCAATTTCGTTGGTTTCTTTCTCCTACATGGTAGTGTAGTTGTGTTATTTGATTCGGTCAGTTGTAGTTTAGGAGAGATAGGATTAACGATATAAAGATCATCCACTGATGAAACATAACAGATAAAATGCTTATCGTACTTAATAACCACAAATTTATTAAAATAAACGGAATATCTGTCTTTAACCAACTTGGAAATAGAAATTAAATTCCTCCTTATGGAGGGAACATAAAGACAATCTTTTAACATTAAAGTCCTATATCTACTAAAACTTAGACAAACATCTCTTATTGCAACTGCTGCCACTCTCGTAGCATCACCTATAAGCAAATGAATCTCTCCATCACTTAGCTGCCTGGTTTGCTGGAACCTCTGCAGCGAATTGCAAATATGACTAGTGGCTCCCATATCTGTTGGAAGTAGGTGGGCTTCATGGATAGGTTTTCAAAACTTTTTGACCCACTTGACTTAGGGATAAAGTACTCATAAGGCCATAAACCACATCCAGGATGCAATCCCTCCATCTCATCAATCATGTAAAGCAATAAACTTTATCTAAAAGATAGAAATCAGCAACACCATGCAACCAAAATAATCCACAATCAAATAGAAAAGTAGATTATACCTTTGGAGCCCGGTAGTGCTCTAATGGAGAAGAAGACAATTAGCTTGAATAAGAACTCTTCTTGAAGTAAATTAAGATCTCCAAGACCTTGTTGTCTTCCACGGTATGACCCACTATCAGATCTCTTTTCTCAAGAAGATTGGTGGAAACTCCAAGAGAAAACCCAACTAGGAACTCTAAGGAACTAGAAGAGAACTAGAAGAAGGAGAGAAATTGTGCAACTCTTGCATAAAGGGGTGCTGGGTGTGGATCCCTATTATGGACGTCCAAGGGGGTGTATCTCCTCCTTTTATAGCACAAAGCAACCTCCTTTTACTAATTAAAATAGAATTCCAACTCCCATTAAGAATTAGTAACTTTCTCCTTTCTAATTATTATAGAAGTCTCACTTCCACAACAATTAGAAACTTTACTCTTACCACTATTAGAAGTCCTACTTCAAATAGAAATAGTAACTTTCTAATTCCTTCCTTGTAGAGTTCAAGTAGGATTAGTACCTTTCTAATAGCTTGCTAGCATGGGGACTACTAAGGATTCCATAGAAAGCTGGCTCCAACTGGGACACCGCGACCCCACATCTCATGTGCAATCCGGGGCCACAATTAATTGCAAATAATAACACTATATAAATGCAATTGCACTCCAGTCTTAGGAATAAATTACAAAGAAGACCCTAAACTTCCCAATTACCACAAGTAGGCGCCTCTATCAATATCCATGGATCAATTGGATCAAATATGTCCCTTCCAATCTTAGATCCATATCTTATTATCTTTGAGCCCCAATTAATCACTGTGATCATCAGTGCCATCCAATTAACTCTTAATCGAGATGGGTGCGCACTTACTAATGACAAATTCATTAATTGGCACAAGGGGATAATATAGATAGATTTCATCTTGACCATTGGATGTTCTCACAGTCCTACTACCTCGTACCTAAGACACTGAGGTGTTGACCTATAGTTGACCTCACTTATTGGTGACTCAAAGCAAATGAATAGACAAAAACTTGAGTTCATCAATGTCTCAGGATTGGGAGACTATTGCTACAGAATTATGAGAGCAGACCTCAAAATTAAGACATTCTACAAGGTGCTTCTCATGGTTCTTCAATACATCCAATGTACCAGCACTATGATCCAGAATCTTACATTCTGATGATCGAGACAAATCACACTATCTCATAATGATCAAAGTGCTGCAACCTTATCAGATGAGATGCCAAATCTCATCACTAGTTGTGAAGATATTTAAGTATAAGATTTATGACACATGTCTCCCGTATGTGGATCTTATCCATATACATATATTATATCTAATATACTAATGGGACCTGGTTCATCTCATGAACCCTTATGTTATGTGTATTGGTCATGTGAATTAAGTAATAAAACACCATTCATCTCATGAAAGATAAGCATGATTATTTTGATGAATAAAGAAATTAATCAATTTATTACATCATCTGATAGATTGAGTCCATACAATCTAACAACCGTCCACTTAGGCTCAATGCCAGTCAGGGTTACATCTCATCCCCATCCCATCTACATGCTGCTCAAAGACTTTGGTAGTCAAAGGCTTAGCAAAGGGATTTGCCAGATTGTCCGTAGAGGCTATCTTGGTAATGGCAATATCATCTCTCTGCACAATCTCTCTGACTAAGTGATACTTCCTCTGTACATGCTTTTGGTTTCTATGACTCCTGGGCTCTTTGGACTGAGCGACTGCCCTGCTGCTATCACAGTAAACTGTAAGCGGCTGTCGTGCCAAAGGTACCACCCCAAGTTCCTTAAGGAAACTCTTGAGCCATACTGCTTCCTTAGCTGCTTCACAAGTGGCTACATATTCAGCCTGCGAGGTGGAATCAGCAGTACATTCTTGTTTTATTCTCCTCCAGCTGATAGCTCCGCCACCAAGCATAAACACATAACTGAAAGTCCAGGATCCTAACCCTAGAGGGGGGGTGAATAGGGTGAGCTACAACTTAATGACCAATTATGACAATTTTAAACTTCTTTTAAAATAATTAGCCACTTGTGATGATTAACCAATAAAATGCGGAAGCTAAACAATAACAATCACCACAAAAGCATTCACCATAACACAATCATTTATAGTGGTTCGGCCTCAATGCCTACATCCACTACCGGCTTGTGATCTCACACCCCACCGGATTTCCACTATTTATGCTTTTCAAATGGCTAAGCAATAACCACTACAATATGCTTTCCAAGGATAAGCAATAACCTTACAATGTTGTTTTTCAAGGCTTAACAACAACCTATACAAGATGCTTTTCTAGGCTAAGCAATAACCTTCACACAATGCTTTTCTTAGGCCAAGCAATAACCTTTACAAACAAATGATTTCTCTCAATAAAGTGTTTTCACAAAGCACTCTAAGAGATTACAATTAAAGCTCAATTTAATTGCCTCTAGATTAGGCAAATATGAAAGTGTAAAACAAACTCACACAAACACTATGAATGCAAAGATGTATGCTTATGAAGTGAGTGTGTGGAAACTTCAATCAATATTAAAATAAAGCTTAATCAATTTACGCTTGAAGTAATTTAAAGTTTAATACACATAAAAAGATTTGATTGAAGTAACATGCAAATCACATGTACCAAATACAAACTTGTTGAAGATATGAAATCAAAAGCTCACAAGATTTATGAAATTAATTATGTCTAAACATGTGATGCATATTCAATGTTGTTTTCAAAAAGAAACTAATTTAACTAAAGTTCAAATGAATGAAAACAACAAAGATGATTCAAACAAGTTAATGAAACATGTATATAAAACAAATTAAAAGTTTTGACAAAACATGTTTTATAAAGTATTAAAACAAACTTGTTTAGAAATCAAGGTGAAGAATCCAATGATTTAAATCAAAGATTAAAGAGAGGAATGGATTCAACACATCATAGTTAATATGCTAAAAATCATTTACCAATAATTTAGACAAAGCATAAAACATATGATTATGAAAAGTCAAAGCTTACTTGGTGATTTAACTTCATTAATCCAAGCTTTAGCTTTACTAATGACCCTTTAGCCTTCTTAGTTCATTCCCCTTTGATTGGCCTTAGAACACCTCAAAAATGGCTTCAAGAATCATCAATTTTGGCCTTGGAATGAACTTCCTTTTATAGAAAAAGTATCCCAACGGCTATCTGTCGGTTAGGGTTCGGTTAACCGACACTCCAACGGTAAAAAAACGGCTAGATTTGACCATTCTGGAATTTGAACCGAAGTGGGTTCGGTTAACCGACATCTTGAGTTCGGTTGACCAACATCCAGTTCGGTTGACCGACATCACTGTAGCAAAAACACTGTAGCAAAGTACTGTAGCAAAAGTACTGTAGCAAAAGTACTATAGCACAAGTACTGTAGCACAAAAAAAAGTTTTGCCTTCTAAAATTGTTGAGCAGAAAGCTACTCCAAAGTATTTTGCTAGTGGAAGTTCTGGGCCATAGAAATCAAGTCTGAAAACATGTTTTTAATCAATTTAAGTGTTTTAAAAACATGAAACATAAAAAGTTTGTTGACTGAAGTGAACTTGTCGGTTAGCCGAACTGGACTTCGGTTAACCGAAAGTGTGACCGACACCTGACCGACAGAGAAAATCTGAAAATTTAGCTCTCTGGAAATTGAACCGACAGAGGAGTTCGGTTGAGCTCGGTTCACGATCGGTTAGCCGAAACCTGACCGACAGGCTGACCGACAGTTTTAACAAAATCCCAACTTTTGCATATTTCAAAATATTTTCAAGAGGGGATTTTTGGGCCATTAAACCAAGCATGGAAACATGATTTTAAATCAATCTAAGAGCTTTTAAAATCATGAATCATAAAAAGCCAAATATGATTTGAAACTTTAAAATCAATGGCTAGCTTGATTTATCAAAATTCTTTTCAAATTTAAATGCATCCATGTTTAAAACCAAAACATGCATAAATCATAAGGTTTATAAGATTTAAAACAGTGCATGTATAAATCAAGATTTCAAGTTTTTCTAAAACAATGCATGTGTGTGAATTCAAATGATGAATAAAATGAATAGTGCATCCATCAAATTGCAAGATACAAAATCCTTAACAATCTCCCCCTTTGCAATTTGATGGCAAACCTTCTCTTACTCAATACTGAATCTTCACACAAAGTCTTCAGCTCCTCCTTAGCTGGACAAGGCTTGAAATCTTCTTGGATGCTTCTTCACTTGGCTTGGGCCCTTTGTCTTTTCCTTCATTCTCCTTGATGCTTGGAGCTTGATCATCCTCAAGCTTTCTCTTCATCTTCCTTTCTTTGGCCAAGCATCTTCTACTTCTTTCATCTCTCCCCCTTTGACCATGCACTCTTGGGTTTTGGCAAGATATGCATTCACTTCCTCTTTGGAGGATAATACAATGTCTCCCCCCCTTTGACATTGAATTGCACATCTCTTCCCTTAGCTATATTCTCCCTCTTTGACATCTAGAATATTCTCCCCCTTTGACATTAAATTGCAAGGGTACCTACACACATGAAATAAGGAAAATACCTTTTAGCAGCACCTGTTAACAAAAGAATTCGAAAATGAAATACATAACAGGTTTTCATGTATGGGTGTTGTCTATAAGGGTATAGAGCCAATATAAGAGTGAATTTGATCATAACTAATACTTCCTATGAAGATTTACTCCCCCTCAATCCATTATCTCCTTTTGTCAAACTTTGACAAAGATTTAACAATTTGGTTCAAGAAGAAGATGGTTTAACCAATTGAGGGTTAACTTCAAGAGAAGGATTAGATACAAAAAAGAAATAAAGCTCAATATGATCAAATTACCATTATAAAAATACCAATTGACGGAAAAGCTATAGGATAATTAAAGAGCAAGGTCAAAAGGATAATCTATCATGGATACCAATTGAAATATATATAAAGCAATTATACCAATTAAAATTCAAAGATACGAGTATTAACTCAATCACTCTAAAATGGAGTTAAGGAATATACCTATTAGGGTTCATCCAAATTAGAGTTATCCATGATGTTATGGGGAATACTAAACATAGCATTAATCAATATAACTATGAAAATCATATGCTATGAAGGTTATGAAATCATTTCATACATTCATTAAATATAACTGATATGCACAAGATGAATGAAATGAAGTTCAATCATGAAGCCAACCTCACAATTAACCAACCAAAATTATGAAAACATAAACATGGTGGTCATGTGATTTACCTATAAGTGCAAGAGAGGAGGCAAACATGAACATTATGATGCTAATGGAATGTGACATGGAATTAAAAAAAAATATTACTATTAAGTTCAATCCAATGTACACAAGGTCTATCACAAACTCAAGATATGATACCAATTGGATATTGATACTAATTGAAAATGATACCAATTGATTACCAATTGAATATGAAACATGATTAAGAGCAAGCATGTGACAAACACAAAATTCCAACAAGCATCATAAAATGATATTCATCACTTAGAATAATATAACTAATGAGCATATTGATGAACATGAGAAATTGCATTTAGAAATATATATAACTTGGTAGAGGATGCAATTTACAAAAGTGTCAAATCATATGAATTCAACAACTAAGAAATCCATCAAACAAAAGATATAACTATGAAATACAAGGAATGGATTTCAAAGAGGTTCATATGATTAAACACTACTATGAAGTTGAAACATGTATAAGAATGACATCACAAGGAAAATACACATGAATCAACATCATAACCATCCATTTAAAAAAAAAAAAAATTACTAGAAAGCATAGATGATGGATTTGAAAGTTCTAGTATGATATCTATTAATGTAACTAAAGAGCACAACCATACATAGAACTATATGACATTTGCATAAAAAGAATGAAACCAAATGAGCAATGATGCAAATAGCATATAACAACTATTTCCTTCTAAAAGATACAATCATAAACACAAGGAAATAAACTCAAAGGAAAATGCAACTATAAATATAACTAACAAAGCTTAGAACATTTTCCAAAGGACTTTAATTCACTTCAACAATCAAAATCCAACAATGAAACATAAAATCATGATCAAGTGATTAAGAAAACTATGAAGTGAATTAATATCAAATTTCAATTTGTAATTAAGGATAACTACAAAAACTCATACAAATTGACTTAAAAAATTTTCAAACTTGATATCAATTGGAAAAATGCATTTATCAAAAACACATTCAATTTTGAAGAATATAACTATAAAGATCTAACCAATTGAAACTCAAGTAAATCAAGGAATTGAATTTTCATATCAAAATACTAACTTAGTAAGCATAGAATGAAAATCAATCTTCAATCCTCATTTTTCATCAAGAATGTAGTAATGAGGCTTAAATTATTTTTCAACTTGCATTGTAAAAGATATAACTTATTTGAAACACATACAAGTTGATTTTTCAAAACAATAACTTTCCATAAGAAAGAATCCATGGAAAATCTAAATCATTTGTTTTTCAAAATAATTTAACTAAGACAATCAAACAAATGAATTTGAAAATATCAATCGATTATAAAAAATCTAGCTATAAAAGCTTTTGAAATCATAATCAATTGATCATATATAGAAATGCATTGCAAAAGATATAACTAAATGAGACCAAAAAGCAAATCTATAATGATGAAATTATAATCAAATGATTTTGAAAACCATGATATTTAACTAGAAAGGTACATGAAGACAAAAACAATTAATTACAAATAAACATTGCATTTTAATAAATGTAACTAAGTAAGTATAAAATGCAAAAGCAACATCATGACCAACAAAAAGATTTAACTAAAAAGGATAGGTTGGTCAATGAGGTCCAAGGCCTTAAGGTCTGCCTAAGTATATAACTTTGGGAATCCACCTAAGGTCTTGAAAGGGTCGATCCTTGAGGTCTATCTTAAAAGTTTCACCAACTCTAGGAGATTTGACTTGATAAACTTTTAATTTGGACTTATCACCATTATATTTAGATTTTACTAATGTAATCTTAGGTTGGTGATTAGTCTTTTGAGGTTGGTGACTTTTCTTCTTAGGGGATTTATTCTCTTTTCTTTTCTTCTTATTTTCTCCCTTTATTTGACTTTTGAATTTTAGATTTAACTTTGCAACTTTCTTCAAAAGTTCTTTCATGTTTTGACTTAAAGGAGATAGGTTGAGAAGCTTTTTGTTAATAGATTCTTTTAAACTTGGTTTAACTTTTTTAACCTTTTTAGAATCTATTTTAGGAGACTCCTTTTTGATAGATTTAACTTGTTTAATCATTTTGGAGTCTTCCTTGATTTTTAGTGTCTTATCCATCATAGAGTTTGATTTTTCTTTCTTTGGTTCATAGATGGTTTTATACACATGACTTCTTCTTAATTTGCATTCAAACCTAAAGTGTCCTTCAATGCCACAATAATTACATTTAGTCATGGGCAAGGAGGAATGAGTGCTAGAGAATGAGGACTCACCTTTCACAAATGTGTTGGTGAATTTAAGGTCATGGGAAGTATTCCTATTAAATCCAAGACCCGTCCTATCTCTTTGAGATTTACCCAATTTAAATAGTTTTTCAAATTTTTCTTCACCATGGGTAAATTTGCACTCATACTTTTGTTTGTAACCTTCAAGTTGAGTGACTTGGTTTCTAAGGGTTGAATTTTCATTTTTAACTTTAATGAGTTCATTTTCAATTCCCTTAAAATTGTTTGTCTCTTCATAAGCTTTCTTTAATTCAAATTTAAGTTCATTAACAACAATAGTTCCAAGTTCTAAAGTTTTTATCTTATTTTGAGCATTAGATAAATTTTCTTTGGAAATTACTAACTTGGATTCTAAATTGATAATGTCTTCAACTTGATTTTTTAAATGATCTCTTAGATTTGAATTTTCCTTATTAAGTTCATCACAATTTATCTTAATATCATTTAGTTCATCTTCAGCATTAGATAAATTATGCGAAGAGATCATGAACTTAGATTCTACACAATTTATTAATTCTTCTTTCTCTCTAAGTTCATCTTTTGAAGAAACTAACTCTTTGGTTAGACTTTTAGATTTTTCTTCTAATCTTTTATTCTTCTTAACAAGTTCTATGGAAAATGTACATAATTCATTATAGGCTTGTTGAAGGTCATCTTCATTTTCATCATTTCCGTCTTCTTTTAATTCAAATTTAGATTCACTAATTTTAATGTTTGAATCTCCAAAAGATGGAAGGAGGGGTCTAGAAGAATCTACAAAGTCTAGCATAGTGAAATCCATTCTAATGATTTTCATGTAAACACAACACTAGGGTTCTAATCTCTAGGATTTACCTAATAAGGATCAACTCCGGGTGTTTAAGCCCTAAATGGAGTAACCTTGCTCTGATACCAATTGAAAGTCCAGGATCCTAACCCTAGAGGGGGGGTGAATAGGGTAAGCTACAACTTAATGACCAATTATGACAATTTTAAACTTCTTTTAAAATAATTAGCCACTTGTGATGATTAACCAATAAAATGCGGAAGCTAAACAATAACAATCACCACAAAAGCATTCACCATAACACAATCATTTATAGTGGTTCGGCCTCAATGCCTACATCCACTACCGGCTTGTGATCTCACACCCCACCGGATTTCCACTATTTATGCTTTTCAAATGGCTAAGCAATAACCACTACAATATGCTTTCCAAGGATAAGCAATAACCTTACAATGTTGTTTTTCAAGGCTTAACAACAACCTATACAAGATGCTTTTCTAGGCTAAGCAATAACCTTCACACAATGCTTTTCTTAGGCCAAGCAATAACCTTTACAAACAAATGATTTCTCTCAATAAAGTGTTTTCACAAAGCACTCTAAGAGATTACAATTAAAGCTCAATTTAATTGCCTCTAGATTAGGCAAATATGAAAGTGTAAAACAAACTCACACAAACACTATGAATGCAAAGATGTATGCTTATGAAGTGAGTGTGTGGAAACTTCAATCAATATTAAAATAAAGCTTAATCAATTTACGCTTGAAGTAATTTAAAGTTTAATACACATAAAAAGATTTGATTGAAGTAACATGCAAATCACATGTACCAAATACAAACTTGTTGAAGATATGAAATCAAAAGCTCACAAGATTTATGAAATTAATTATGTCTAAACATGTGATGCATATTCAATGTTGTTTTCAAAAAGAAACTAATTTAACTAAAGTTCAAATGAATGAAAACAACAAAGATGATTCAAACAAGTTAATGAAACATGTATATAAAACAAATTAAAAGTTTTGACAAAACATGTTTTATAAAGTATTAAAACAAACTTGTTTAGAAATCAAGGTGAAGAATCCAATGATTTAAATCAAAGATTAAAGAGAGGAATGGATTCAACACATCATAGTTAATATGCTAAAAATCATTTACCAATAATTTAGACAAAGCATAAAACATATGATTATGAAAAGTCAAAGCTTACTTGGTGATTTAACTTCATTAATCCAAGCTTTAGCTTTACTAATGACCCTTTAGCCTTCTTAGTTCATTCCCCTTTGATTGGCCTTAGAACACCTCAAAAATGGCTTCAAGAATCATCAATTTTGGCCTTGGAATGAACTTCCTTTTATAGAAAAAGTATCCCAACGGCTATCTGTCGGTTAGGGTTCGGTTAACCGACACTCCAACGGTAAAAAAACGGCTAGATTTGACCATTCTGGAATTTGAACCGAAGTGGGTTCGGTTAACCGACATCTTGAGTTCGGTTGACCAACATCCAGTTCGGTTGACCGACATCACTGTAGCAAAAACACTGTAGCAAAGTGCTGTAGCAAAAGTACTGTAGCACAAGTACTGTAGCACAAAAAAAAGTTTTGCCTTCTAAAATTGTTGAGCAGAAAGCTACTCCAAAGTATTTTGCTAGTGGAAGTTCTGGGCCATAGAAATCAAGTCTGAAAACATGTTTTTAATCAATTTAAGTGTTTTAAAAACATGAAACATAAAAAGTTTGTTGACTGAAGTGAACTTGTCGGTTAGCCGAACTGGACTTCGGTTAACCGAAAGTGTGACCGACACCTGACCGACAGAGAAAATCTGAAAATTTAGCTCTCTGGAAATTGAACCGACAGAGGAGTTCGGTTGAGCTCGGTTCACGATCGGTTAGCCGAAACCTGACCGACAGGCTGACCGACAGTTTTAACAAAATCCCAACTTTTGCATATTTCAAAATATTTTCAAGAGGGGATTTTTGGGCCATTAAACCAAGCATGGAAACATGATTTTAAATCAATCTAAGAGCTTTTAAAATCATGAATCATAAAAAGCCAAATATGATTTGAAACTTTAAAATCAATGGCTAGCTTGATTTATCAAAATTCTTTTCAAATTTAAATGCATCCATGTTTAAAACCAAAACATGCATAAATCATAAGGTTTATAAGATTTAAAACAGTGCATGTATAAATCAAGATTTCAAGTTTTTCTAAAACAATGCATGTGTGTGAATTCAAATGATGAATAAAATGAATAGTGCATCCATCAAATTGCAAGATACAAAATCCTTAACAATAACCAGAGGTGGATTTCCTAGAATCCTTATCTGACATAAAGTCAGAATCTGTGTATCCGACTGGAATCAGCTCATCACTGCCATAAATCAACATGTAATCTTTAGTCCTTCTCAAGTATTTGAGAATACATCTTAAAGAGGTCCAATGTTCAGGTCCTGGATTAGACTGATAACTGCTGACTAGGCCCACTGCTTGACAGATATCAGATCTAGTACATAACATAGCATACATGAGGCTACCAATAGCCGAAGCATATGGTATCGACCTCATCTGCTCCTTTTCCTCAGGTGTCTTGGGACACTGATCCTTGGAAAGGTACACTCCATGCCTGAAAGGTGTAATACCCTTCTTGGAGTCCTGCATAGCAAATCATACCATTACCTTATCTATGTATGCAGCTTGGGACAAGCCAATCATCCTATTTTTCCGGTCTCGATGGAGTTTTATCCCTAGGATGTAGCTAGCTTCTCTCAAGTCCTTCATATCAAAAGTTTTGGCTAACCAAACTTTCACTATTAACAACATTGCTATGTCTTTCCCAAGGAGAAGGATGTCGTCAACATATAAAATCAGAAAAACTACCCTGTCACCTTCACTTTTCATATACACACATGACTCATCCGGATTTTGACAAAAAACCAAATGACTTGATTGCCTGGTCAAAACAGATGTTCCAGCTTCGGGATGCCTGTTTTAGTCCATAAATGGACTTATGCGGCTTGCAAACCTTTTGCTCTTGGTTTTTAGCTACAAAACAGTCCGGCTGCACCATATAGATGTTTTCCTGAAGATAGCTGTTAAGAAACGCCGTCTTGATATCCATTTGCCAAATCTTATAATCGAGATGAGTCGCAATGGATAAGAGTATCCAGATGGATTTGAGCATGGCTACCGGCGAGAAGGTTTCCTCATAATCGATACCTCATAATCAATACCAAGATCACCTTTCGCAACAAGCTTGGCCTTGAAGGTCTCCACTCTTCCATCTGGTCCTCTTTTTCTCTTGTAGACCCACTTACACCCAATATGTTTAATATTGGCAGGCAAGTCTACAAATGTCCAGACCTGATTGGAGTACATGGACTCCATCTCAGCTTTCATAGCATCTTGCCAACGTCCCGAATCTATGTAATTGATTTCTTCCTCATAGTTATATGGATCTTGTTTGGTTCTTCCGAAACTGCTTCGTAAGACTCTCCCAAGAACGAGAACCTGTTAGGGGGTTGACAATCCTCCCACTACGACGAGGCACTGGTGTAACTACTGGGTTTGGTAAGGGTGGTTCTTCCTCAAGTTCGGTCTACTTGGATTTGGAATTGATTGCTCTTGAATCTCTTCCAAGATCACCTTTTCTAAAGATTTTCAGTCCATCATATAATCTTCCTTCGGAAAAACCGCATTAGTGCTCGCCAGCACTTTTTGCTCTCTGGGATTATAGAATAACTAACCTTTAGTTCCTTTAGGATATCCTACAAACGTGTATACTTCCGACTTCGTTTTCAACTTATCCGTCTTAACCTTTAGCACGTGTGCCGAAGAAACCCAAATGTGTAAATGTTGTAGACTAGGCTTTCGCCTGGACCACAACTCTCGGAGAGTCTTAGGTACAGACTTAGATGGTACGAGGTTTAGTATGTATATCACATATCCAAGGCGTATCAGCAAAATGATATAGGTAATCCTGAAAAACTTAACATAGACCTAATCATATCTAAAAGAGTCCGGTTCCTTCTTTCCGTTACTCCATTCTGTTGAGGCATACCAGGAGCCGACAACTGGGATAGAATCCCATTCTCTGATAAGTATCCCATAAAATCAGTAGAGAGATATTCCTATCCTCGATCTGATCTAAGAGTCTTGATACTCTTATCTAATTGCTTTTCCGCTTCCGCTCGAAAGTCTTTGAACTTTTCAAAAGCTTCGGACTTGCGATGCATAAGGTATATGTATCCATATCTTGAGTAATCATCTGTGAAAGTGAAGAAATACTCATATCCTCCTCTAGCTTTGATAGTAATGGGTCCACACATATCAGTATGCATGCACTAATTCCAATAAATTTTTGGCCCTATTGCCCTTAGATGAAAAGGGTCTTTTGGTCATTTTGCCTTCCAGACAGGATTCATAGACAAGCATTGGTTCTACCACCAATGAAGGCAAGATACTGTCTTTCACTAGCCTATCGATCCTGTCTAGGTTTATATGACCTACCCTCAAGTGCCAAAGTTTTGTTGGATTGGATGAAGGTGACTTCCTCTTTAATGATGGTCTATTAATTTTTTCAGTATCATGTATCTTATACATCGTGGGAGTCAACAAATAAAGCTCATTGGTTACTTTGCCAGAACATATAAAAGTACAATTCCTCTTTATGACAACTTCAGTACCAAAAGTAATAGAATAACTTTTATTCACCAACTAGAAACTGAAATTAAATTCCGCCGTAAAGACGGTACATATAATGTGTCCGGCAAAACCAATTTATTATTTGAAAAACATAAAGTAATGACTCCCACTGAAACAACCTCCGCCTTAGCATCAATCCTAGGTTCACAATGATTTCTCCGTCACTAAGCCTCCTGGTTTCCTTGAACCCCTGCAATGCATTACATATGTGATTAGTTGCCCCGGAGTCCACACACCAGGATTCTAAAGTATCAGTTGCAAAACTAACTTCAGAAATAAGTGACTCAATCATACCTGAGGTCTTTTTCTTAGACAGATAATTTGGACAATTCCTTTTTGAATGTCCTGTCATACCACAATGGAAACACTTTCCTTTTGTCTCTAAACCCTTAGCCTTGGCCACGCCACCATTAGGACCATTCTCCACCTTAGGACCCTTCGGAACTGATTTCTTCTTGCCTTTCCGCCCTTTGTCTTTCGGCTTGGACTTGTCAATTGACTTTTGGGCAGTTGCCTTCTTTTTCATAATCCCTTCAGTCACTACCAGCTGGCTAGACAGCTCCACTAGAAAAATTCCGCACACTGTTTGCTCGAGCGGACTAGTCCGCTAGAGCGGATGGAGGTCTGCTTGAGCGACCTGCTCAAAAACCTGCAAAAAGTTCTTTTTCTTGTCCGAACCAGCCCCTTCTTTTGCATTCATACCAGATACAACATACATACAAACATCAAATTTGATCCTTACAAAGCCCTAGGTCTATCCTCTTCACATCTATTGCAAAGATTAGATGTAGATTGCTGATCTAACAAGATTAGAGATGAGGTATGACTCTGATACCAATTGTTGGAAGTATGTGGGCCTCGTGGATAGGTTTTCAAAACTTTTTGACCCACTTGACTCAGGGATCAAGTACCCATAAGGCCATAAACCACAGCCAGGATACAATGCCTCCGTCTCATCAATCATGTACAACAATAAACTCTATCTAAAAGATAGAAATCAGCAATACCATGCAACCAAAATAACCCACAATCAAATAGAAAAGCAGATTATACCTTTGGAGCTCGATAGTGCTCTAATGGAGAATAAGACAATTAGCTTGAACAAGAACTCTTCTTGAAGCAAATTAGGATCTCCAAGACCTTGTTGTCTTCCACGATATGACCCACTATCAGATCTCTTTTCTCAAGAAGATTGGTGGAAACTCCAAGAGAAAACCCAACTAGAAACTCTAAGGAACTAGAAGAGAACTAGAAGAAGGACAGAAATTGTGCAACTCTTGCACAAAGGGGTGCTAGGCGTGGATCCCTATTATGGACGTCCAAGGGGGTGTATCTCCTCCTTTTATAGCACAAAGCAACCTCTTTTTACTAATTAAAATAGAAGTCCAACTCCCATTAAGAATTAGTAACTTTCTCCTTTCTAATTATTATAGAAGTCTCACTTCCACAACAATTAATAACTTTACCATTACCACGATTAGAAGTTCTACTTCAAATAGAAATGGTAACTTTCTAATTCCTTCCTTTTAGAGTTCAAGTAGGATTAGTATCTTTCTAATAACTTGGGCTAGTGTGGGGACCACTAGGGATTCTATAGAAAGCTGGCTCCAACTGAGACACCGCGACCCCATATCTCATGTGCAATCCGGGCCCACAGTTACTTGCAAATAATACCACTATATAAATGCAATTGCACTCCAGTCTTAGGAATAAATTACAAAGAAGACCGTAAACTTCCCAATTACCACAAGTAGGCCCCTCTATCAATATCCATGGATCAATTGGATCAAATCTGTCCCTTCCAATCTTATATCCATATCTTATTATCCTTGAGCTCCAATTAATCACAGTGATCATCAGTACCATCCAATTAACTCTTAATTGAGATGGGTACACACTTACTAATGACAAATCCATTAATTGGCACAAGGGAATAATATAGATAGATTCCATCTTAACCATTGGATGTTCTCACAGTCCTACTACCACGTACCCAAGACACCGAGTTGTTGACCTAAAGTTGACCTCACTCATTAGTGACTCAAAGCAAATGAATAGATAGAAACTTGAGTTCATCAATGTCTCATGATTGAGAGACTATTGTTAGGGAATTATGAGAGCAAACCTTAAAATCGAGACAGTATTCCACAAGGTGCTTCTCATGGTCCTTCAATACATCCAATGTACCAGCACTATGATTCATAATCTTACATTCTGATGATCGAGACAAATCACACTATCTCATACTGATCAAAGTGCTGCAACTTTATCAGCTGAGATGCCTAGCCTTATCACTGGTTGTGAAGATATTTAAGTATAAGATTTATGAGACATGTCTCCCGTATGTGGATCTCATCGACACACATATATCATATCTAATATACTAACGGGACTCGGTTCATCTCATGAAAGGAAAGCATGATTATATTGATGAATAAAGAAATTAATCAATTTATTTCATCATCTGATGGATTAAGTCCATACAATCTAACAGTATCTACACACCAGGTACCGGTAGATATAACCACTAAACATGATTCAACTACTAGTGAATGAAATTTACCTTTATTATTCACTTTGTTGAGAAAAGTTGGACATTGCTTTTTCCAGTGCCCTGCTTGCTTGCAATGAAAACACTGAAAGTTCCAGATCCGAACCCTAGAGGGGGGGGGGGGGGGGTGGGGTGAATAGGGTGAGCTACAACTTAATGACCAATTATGCCAATTTTAAACTTCTTTAAAACAATTAGCCACTAGTGATGATTAACGAATAAAATGCGGAAGCTAGAGAGAGAGGACTCACCTTTTACAAATTTGTTTCCAGTACCATTCCTTCTTTACCACAATAATGACATTTTGTTTTGGGCAAATTGGTGGGAGTGCTAGAGAGAGAGGACTCACCTTTTACAAATTTGTTGATGAACTTAGGGGCATGATAAGTATGTTTATTAAATCCAAGACCCGTCCTATCTCCATATGATTTACCCAATTTAAACAATTTTTCAAGTTTCTCTTCACTTTGGGTAAATTTGCACTCATACTTTTGCTTGTGGGTCTCAAGTTGAGTGACTTTGTTTTTAAGAATTGAATTTTCATTTTTAACTTTTATGAGTTCATTTTCAACTCCCTTAAAGTTGTTTAGTTCTTCATGGGCAAGTTTTAACTCAAATTTGAGTTCATTAATGACATTGGATCCAAGTTCTTGAGTTTTTATCTTATTAGATAAATTTTCCTTAGTGATAGTTAACTTAGATTCAAAATTGTTAATGTCTTTATCTTGCCTTTGTAATTGATCTCTTAGTTTAGAATTTTCCTTATTAAGATTATCACAATTTATCTTAATTTCATTTAATTCATCTTGAGCATTAGATAAATTATGCAAAGAAATCATAAACTTAGAGTCTACACAATTTATTAATTCTTCTTTCTCTCTAAGTTCATTTTTTGAAGAAACTAATTCTTTGTTTAGACTTTTAGATTTTTCTTCTAATCTTTTATTCTTCTTAACAAGCTCTAGGGAAAATGTACATAAATCATTATAGGCTTGTTGAATGTCATCTTGATTTTCATCATTTTCTTCTTTATTTGATTCAAATTTAGATTCATTAAATTCATGGTTTGAATCTCCAAATGTTGGAAGAAGGAATGGTCTAGAAGAATCTACAAAGTCTAATATAGTAGAATCCATTCTAATGATTTTGATAGAGAACACAACTAGGGTTCTAACTCTAGGTTTTTACACCTAATCAAGAGTTCCAAAACACTTGATCCTAAATATAGAGCACGAGGCTCTGATACCAATTGAAAGTTCCGGATCCGAACCCTAGAGGGGGGGGGGTGAATAGGGTGAGCTACAACTTAATGACCAATTATGCCAATTTTAAACTTCTTTAAAACAATTAGCCACTAGTGATGATTAACAAATAAAATGCGAAAGCTAAACAATAACAATCACCACAAAAGCATTCACCATATCACAATCATTTATAATGGTTCGGCCTCAATGCCTACATCCACTACCGGCTTGTGAATCTACACCCACCGGATTTCTACTATTTATTCTTTTTGATAGGCTAAGCAATAACCTTAAACACTATGCTTTTCTAGGCTAAGCAATAACCTTAAACACTATGCTTTTCTAGGCTAAGCAATAACCTAACAATGTGCTTTTATAGGCTAAGCAATAACCTTTACAATAAAAGATTTTCTCTCAAGAAGGTGTCTTCACAAAACACTGTAAGAGATACAATTTAAGCTCAATATAATTGCCTCTAAATTAGGTGGATAAGAAAGTGTAAATCAACTCACACAACACACTATAAAATGCAAAGATGAATGCTCATGATGTGTGTGTGTGAAAACTTCAATCAAGTTTAAAATGAAAGCTCAATCAGTTTATGCCTGAAGCAATTAAAAGTTTAATGCATATAAAAAGATTTGACTGAAGTAATATGCAAATCACATGTACCAAATACAAACTTGTAGAAGATATGAAATCAAAAGCTCACAAGTTGTATGAAATTAGTTATGTCTAAACATGTGATGCATATTCAATGTTGTTTTAAAAAAAAAAACTAATTTAACTAAAGTTCAAATGAATGAAAACAACAAAGATGATTCAAAAAAGTTAATGAAACATGTTTATAAAACAAATCAAAGGTTTTGTCAAAACATGTTTTATAAAGTATTAAAACAAACTTGTTTAGAAATCAATGTGAAGAATCCAATGACTTAAATCAAAGATTAAAGAAGTAGAGGATTCAACACATCATAGTTTATATGCTAAAATCATTTACCAAAGATTAAACAAAGCATAAAACAATGATTATAAAAAGGCAAAGCTTACTTGGTGGTTTAACTTCGTTAATCCAAGCTTTAGCTTTCCTTAATGACCCTTAGCCTTCCTTAGCTTGATCCCCTTTCTTTTCCCTCAAAATACCTCAAGAAGGGCTTCAAAGATCATCACTTGGGGCTAAGGAATGAGCTTCTTTTTATAGAAAAAGTTACTCAACGGCTACCTGTCGGTTAGCCGACATCCAGGGGTCGGTTAATCGACACCCCCAACGGTCACAGGCCAACGGTCATATTTTCGAAAATTTGCTGACCATAAAGCATGGTTCGGTTAGCCGACATGTTCGGTTAACCGAGGCCTGACCGACACCCTAACCGACAATGTAAACTTGGTCAGAAAACACCTCTCTGGTTTTCTAACTGAGAGAGCTTCGGTCAGGTTTTTATGTACTGTCGGTTGACCGACATGAACCGACGAGTGGACCGACAGAGAAGATCTGAAATTTGTAGCTCTCTGGAATTCGGACCAACAGATCCATCGGTTGACCTCGGCTCACTTGTCGGTTAGCCGACACTCAGCTTGTCGGTTGACCGACAGCCTAAGACAAAAATCCCAACTTTTGCATTTCAAAGTAAATTTCTTGTGGGATCTTTGGGCCATTAAACCAAGCATGGAAACATGATTTAAACCAATCCAAGTGCTTTAAAATCATGAAACATAAAAAAGCCTAAATAGATTTGAAAGATTAAAACAAATGGCTAGCTTGATTTATAAAATCTTTTCCAAATATAAATGCTTCCAAGTTTGAAACCAAAACATGCATGAACCTAAAAGGTTTACAAGATTTAAAGCAATGCATGAGTAAATTAGGATTTCAAGATTTCTAAAACAATGCATGTGTGAAAATTCAAATGATGAATAAAATGAATAGTGCATTCATCAAATTGCAATACACAAAATCCCTAACAATCTCCCCCTTTGCAATTTGATGGCAAACCTTACTCAACACTAATTCACACATAGTCTTCAGCTCCTCCTTAGCTGGGCATGGCTTGAAATCTTCTTTGGATGCTTCTTCACTTAGCTCGGGCTTCAATCTTCTTGATGCTTGGAGCTTGATCATTCTTCAAGCGTTCATCTATCTTTCTTTGGCCAAGCATCTCTTCTTTAGCTCCCAAGCTTTCTTCTTTCATCTCTCCCCCTTTGACCATGCAATCTCTTCCTTTGGCAAGATATGCATTCTTTCTTACCTTGTATACTCTCTCCGCCTTGGAGCTTGAATATTTTCTCCCCCTTTGGAGCTTGAGTATTTTCTCCCCCTTTGCCATTAAATTGCAAAATACCAATTGAAGAGGGATTGGAATATCTTCAAGACTCTTGAGGACCCAAATGGTACCTACACTCATGAAACAAGGAAAATACCTTTTAGTAGCACCTGTTAACAAAAGTAATCTAAAATTAAAGTCACAACAGGAATCATGTATGGATGGCCAGATATAAGGGTATCAGAGCTAATACATGGGTGAATTTGATCAAAACTAATACTTCCTATGAAAATTTACAGTCCCCCTCAATCCATACTCTTCTTTTGTCAAACTTTTGACAAGATTTAACTATTTGATTCAAGAAGAAGATGGTTTTACGAATTGAGGGTAAACGTCAGGGAAAGGATTAGATTCCAAATGACTATAAAGCTCAATATGATCAAATTACCAATATAAGGAGCAAGGTCAAGAGGATAAACAATCATGGATACCAATTGGAATAAAAAGAATATACCAATTGAGATTCAATGGATATGACTATTTTCTCAGTCACTCTAAAATGGAGTTAAAAGGAATATAACTACTAGGATTAATCCAAATTAGAGCTATCTATGATGTAATGGGGTATACTAAACATAGCATTAATCAATATAACTATGAAAATTATATTCTGTGAAGGTTATGAAATTATTTCATACATTCATTAAATATAACTGTCATGCACAAGATGAATGAAATGAAGTTCAATCATGAAACCAACCTCACCATTAACCAACCAAAATTATGAAAACATAAACATGGTGGTCATGTGATTTGCCTATAAGTGCATGAGAGGTGGCAATCATGAAAGTTTATGATGCTAATGGAATGTGACATGGAATAAAAACATATAACTATCAAGTTGAATCCAATGTACACAAGGTCTATCACTATCTCAAGAAATGACATCAATTGGAAATTATACTAATTGAAACCAATTGAAAAAGATATCAATTGATTACCAATTGAATATGAAAACATGATTAAGAGCATAGATGTGACAAACACAGGATCCATCAAGCATCATAAAATGATATTCATCACTTAGAATAATATAACTAATGAGCATAGTGATGAACATTAGAAATTGCATTTAGAAATATATATAACTTGGTAGAGGATGCAATTTACAAAAGTGTCAAATCATATGAATTCAACAACTAAGAAATCCATCAAACAAAAGATATAACTATGAAATACAAGGAATGGATTTCAAAGAGGTTCATATGGTTAAACACTACTATGAAGTTGAAACATGTATAAGAATGACATCACAAGGAAAATACACATGAATCAACATCATAACCATCCATTAAAAAAAATGACTAGAAAGCATAGAGGATGGATTTGAAAGTTCTAGTATGATATCTATAAATGTAACTAAAGAGCACAACCATACATGGAACTATATGACATTTGCATAAAAAGAATGAAATAGCATATAACAAGTATTTCCTTCTAAAAGATATAATCATAAACACAAGGAAATAAACTCAAAGGAAAATGCAATTATATAACTAACAAAGCTTGGAACATTTTCCAAAGGACTTTAATTCACTTCAACAATTAAAATCCAACAATGAAACATAAAATCATGATCAAGTGATTAAGAAAACCATAAAGTGAACTAATATCAAATTTCAATTTGTAATCAAGGATAACTACAAAAACTCATACAAATTGACTTAAAAACTTTTCAAACTTGATATCAATTGGAAAAATGCATTTATCAAAAACACATTCAATTTTGAAGAATATAACTATAAAGATCTAACCAATTGAAACTCAAGTAAATCAAAGAATTGAATTTTCATATCAAAATACTAACTTAGTAAGCATAGAATGAAAATCAATTTTCAATCCTCATTTTTCATCAAGAATGTAGTAATGAGGCTTAAATCATTTTTCAACTTGCATTGTAAAAGATATAACTTATTTGAAACACATACAAGTTGATTTTTCAAAACAATAACTTTCCATAAGAAAGAATCCATGGAAAATCTAAATCATTTGTTTTTCAAAATAATTTAACTAAGACAGTCAAACAAATGAATTTGAAAATATCAATCGATTATTAAAAATCTAGCTATAAAAGCTTTTGAAATCATAATCAATTGATCATATATAGAGATGCATTGCAAAAGATATAACTAAATGAGAGCAAAAAGCAAATCTATAATGATGAAATTATAATCAAATGATTTTGAAAACCATGATATTTAACTAAAAAGGTACATGAAGACAAAATCAATTGAGCATAAATAAACATTGCATTTAAATAAATGTGACTATGAAAGAAACAAATGCAAATGTGTCATGACCAACAATATGATTTAACTAAAAAGATTCGGTTGGTTAATAAGTTCCAAGGCCTTAAGATTTGTCTAAGTATCTAACTTTAGGAATCCACCTAAGGTCTTGAGATGGTTGGTCTTTGAGGTCTATCTTAAAAGTCTCACCAACTTTAGGAGATTTGACTTGATAAATTTTCAATTTAGACTTATCACCTTGATAATGAGATTTGACTAATTTTAGCTTTGATTGGTGATTAGTCTTTTGAGGTTGGTGACTTTTCTTGGTAGGGGATTGATTTCTTTTCTTCCTCTTTCCTCCCTTTAATTGACTTTTGAATTTTAGATTTAACTTTTCAACTTTCTTCAAAAGTTCTTTCATTTGTTGAGTTAGGGGAGGTAGGTTGAGAAGCTTTTTCTTGATAGATTCTTTTATATTAGTTTTAACTTGTTTAAGCTTTTTAGAATCTATCTTAGGAGACTCCTTTTTAATAGGTTTAACTTGTTTAATCTTCTTGGAGTCTTCCTTGATTTTTAGGGTCTTATCCATCATAGAGTTAGATTTTACTTTCATTACTAGAAAAGTGAGTTTTCGCGGAACAAAAATGCGGGCGACCGCCAGGGGCGGTCGCTAATGCGCCATTGTGGCCGCCACGGGCAGTCGCTAAAACGCTTCCATATAATCCCCCTTCCCTCCCCTCTTTTCCACTTTACCTTTTCTTCCCACCTTTTTTTTTCGCCCTTTCCTCTCCCGCGCCCCTGCTCCCGCGCCCGAGCTCCCGCCGCACCAGCGACTATTCCGCCGGAGCTGCTAGCCGCCGGTCCTCTCTCTCCCTCTCTCTATTTCTGTCTCTCCCTCCCTCCCTCCCTCTCCCTCTCTCTCTCTCTCTCTCTCCCTCCCTCTCCCTCTCTGACGAGAAGATAAAGATCTGTCAGCGTCGCTTCCTGATCTGGTACGAGTCAAAAAATGGGGAAAATCTTTCGTTGCTTGCTTTCTGTAACGGTTTCTTACTCATTTTGACGAATCAAAATTCTTTTCAGTGATTTCATTTCAACTGTCCTCGCTCTGCACGGCCCTCCCGCGCGCCGGAGCCGCCACCTGAGCTCTTTCTCCCCCTCTCTACGCCGGAGCCACCACCGCCGAAACCCCCTGTCTACGCCGGAGCCACCTGGTATGTAATTTTTTTTTTTTTACTTAGAAATTTTTTATCTGCTCCATTGCTCTGTCTTTTCTATTGATCGGGGATTTGTTCTTTTTTCTCCCCAGATTTCAATTTGACTGACTGGTGAAGTGGTTTTTTTTTTGGCTTGCCTTCTTTGAAATTTTAGTTGGGTTTCTATCAGTTTATTAAAAGATTGCTTCTTTTTGTTTGTTTTCTATATATTTGATTGTTTTGGAGTTGTTTGGTTGATGTTTTTGTGGTCGATTGGTTTGTAATAGGTTATGGGTGTTTTGCTATGCATTTGGAGTGTTGGGAGATTCTGTTCGAATGGTGAATAAAAGATGGCTTACTGAGTTTTATGGATTTTTTATGGTTTTTTTTTTTTAGAAACTTTGTTGTAGAACTTTTGATCTTACTGAAAATCGGAGGTTTGGATTTAAGAATAATCCTCAGAGACATGGTCAGATGATATACAGACAGGGATTGGCAAGAGGGTCTCATATGCCTAGATAATTCATGTTATGATTGCCGGGGAAGCACTTCTGAAAGAAGAAGAAGAAGAAGAAAGACACAGTAAAAGAGAAAGGGATTACTGGGTAGTGATTAAAAGATATTGAATGTCATATATCTGTATTGCATTTTATTTTTCTAAAGTCTAGAGTATCCTACCTGGGGCACGAATGGCATCCCACAGTGCATTGATTGCATTCAGCATTGTGATGGGATGGATGCATTTCGTGTAACTTGTCGGTTTGGGTTGAATCCATTCAGCATTAACTGGCCATTTCCGCAGAAGAATGATTTTTTTTTTTTTTTTAGATTTCTAGTTGGCTTTGCTCTTTATAAAGGTTCTGAAACTTCCTTATTTCCATTTCTAGTTTTGTTCTTTCTTGAAATGTTTATCTAGTTTTGTTCTTTCTTGAAATGTTTACCATTTGCTATTAATTTGAAAGTGCTTGAGCAAAGCTTAAGTGGCAGTGGCAAATTAGTAGCATTATTATGTCTAGGCTTATTCACTCAACATTGTGTTTGGTTCATGAGTTTGTAATCTTAGAAGTCTATTTACAGTTGACATTAACAGGGGAAATGAACGTACCTTAAATAACTGAAGCTGCATTAGATTATGAGAAGAAGAATGTAAAAATTGTTTATAAACTCATTATTGTATTCTCGCCTACACAACACTCGACTGGAAGATCTTGAGCATCTCTTGCAACACGAACATCTGGTGGCAGCATCTCCTTAATGATTTTGCACATAGTGGCTATCAAATAATTACAAGTTAATGTGAATAAATCGTCAAAAAGAAAAACAAGATGGCAACTTGTATTGCCAATAAAACAAAGAGGAATAGTACATCGCAGGCTAAAAACCCAAGAACAAAGAAACAGACTATAAATGCATTATACCCTCCCTAATCAACAAAAAACTAAGACATTTACAACAACCAATTAAATGGAAGAAACAACGCCTTGAGAATGAACCTGGCTCATATATTTTTAAAAGGACCCATTACACATTCAACCACCTAAGATTAAAGTAAACAAAATACAATGAGTGAAATACATGTCTTGATGCCCCCAACACTCGCTGTTAGTGCCCGCGCATCCATTGGCGATTGCGATTGATCTCCTTATATCTAGTCGTAGCAAGAACTTTTTTTTTTTTTTTTTTTTGGGCAAGCTGCCTATATCTCCATAAATTTAGTATATCTTGTCTCTCTATATCTATTTTCTAATCCATGAAACATGGAAATATTAACTTGGGAAATAAACAGAAAACAAATTTGTCTATGGACATATTGTAACGATCAATTAATTTTATATGAGTATACCATCAATTCTGCAGGTTTCATGGAACATCATGGACCTTATAGTACATGTGATTCAATGTGCTCATGAATCATGAGCTTTACAAATACAAGATCACTTAACCATTTATCTTTTTAGAACGATATCAGTGGTCATAGGGTGGGCCACGTGGTTTTATGTTCAATACCATCAGAAAGCAGGGCCTAATACAAGTAGTCCATGTTATTGTAATGCATTTACATGAGTTATTTATACAGAAAATAAAATATATGCAGCACATGTTGAAATCAATGTTAGATTATAACTTTCTTTAGTAAGTCTTTTTTTTTTTTTTTTTTTTTATGTATTAGGATTGTCAGTGGTTATTTTTATAAAGAGAATTAGGGGCAGAGGTTTGAGTTGTATTATAACTTGCAAATGGGTCTTGTGGCTTATATGACCTAGGTCTCATGTGTGTGTATTATAATCTTATTAGAAGAAATTCTTATCAATTGTTAAGGGCCTGTTTGTTTGGACTTTGGATTGGATTAAAAATTTTAAATACTTGTAGGAACCGAATACATAGGAATTCATGCTGATATGAACTCTACCAAATGGATTGTGAAAGAGGTGAGGGGTGGGAGATAAAAGGTTTGAGATGGAGAGGACTTTCACAATTCCTATGTATTGGATTACTAGGGTGATGGCTGGGTGTTCATTTATCATCTTCTTTTGTTTCTATTTCTCAAGAAGGAAAGAAAGGTCATTTGATACTCATGTTTTGAAAATTCACCTTTGATCTTCATTTTAATCAGATATAGTATGAATCCTATGTATTATAATGTATAGATAGGCCCTTCTGGAATGAGAAACTCCACTAGAGAGGGGGTATTGTTTTCCTTCCTTTTCTCTAATCAAGATTGGTGTTTATGTTGATTTTGATTGGGACCTATGTAAGCCAAACAATATGCTAGCACACATTGAAATGGATGACCATCAAAAATATTCCCAGCACATGTGATTTCAGGGTTCGCCCAAATGCATCCTTTACTCTAAGTACCACGTGCATATATGATAATTTATGTTCGATTTTCTAGCAAACTTGGTTGGACGTTTATTACTTCTGTTGTTGTTGATCTTCACGAGTTGTTTTCATAATTAATTTATCTTGTCTATTGTTAATATTGATTTGGATTAGTGCTATAGATGGTTTCATATTTGAAGATTTCATTGGTTGTGAACATTCTACTGCAACTTTTATTCATTTGCATGCATTAGTGAAACTTAGACCCGTTCGAGAATTGTGTACAACATCTCGTCGGTAATCCTTGACGCGACGGGTTGGGTCTTTGACTAGATTCGTTGTTCTTGTGATGTACATTCGAACTTTGTCGTATGCGATTCTTGAATTGTCCAGTTTGGACAGTTTGGGAATGCAATTATCCATCTTATACTCAATGGCTCATGCAAGTCCGATGTTAGATAGGGTTTCGGTTGATGTCCCGTTGTTCTCTGGGTACATACATAGGTACGACTGATGTTGTATCTGTGTCGTGTACTTGGAAAACCACGTGGACATGCTGCCGAAATTTTGTCTGACTAGGGGACAAAGCATTCGAGTTGTTGAGTGCAAGTTGGATCGTGCATTCTCGAATGGGATAGGACCAACCACCCTGTAGTAAGGAGTTTGCAGTTCATGGATAGGTGATTTGCATGATGCACGGTACCCATGGCTAATTGTACTTGCTCATTTTAGATTTCCACAGAAATAGTTACCGAGATGGACAAAAGCTGGATTGATTTACCGAATAGGATGTCCAGGGAATACATGGAGGGGATTAACCAGTTCATGGAATTTACCAATGGGTTTGACAATGAGTTCATCAGTTGTCCATGTAGAAAATGTGCGAATCGTTATTATTACAGAAGAGAACTTGTCCGAGAGCATCTGATTCTGAACGGATTCTTGAAGCAGTACAAGAATTGGATAAGACATGGAGAAGAGTATGTTTCATGTCGCAAACGGGCTAGAGATGAAATTGAGGTGGATGATATGTCAAAGACTGATCCGATGATCGCGATGCTAAATGATATCGCATGCGGGTTGGCACCTGAATACACAAGCTGTGAGACTGACGGCGTGGGTGGGAGTAATCCTCGCTCCGGTGCCGATGAAGAAGCCATGAGATATTTTGAAATTCTAGACGATGCACAGACAAAATTGTATCCCGAATGCAAGGACTTTAGTAAATTGTCCTTTATATTTGAGTTGTTGCATTTGAAGGCATTGAATCAGTGGTTTGACACGTCCTTTGATATGCTCCTCCAGTTGTTGCATCGAGCGCTCTCGTCCGGTGCAAAACTTGCTGAGTCTTACTATCTAGCCCGCAAGTTAACTGAAAATTTAGGCTTCACGTATGAGACTTTTGATGTATGTCCAAACAATTGTATGTTGTTTAGGAATGAGAATGCCCATCTTGATACGTGCATTGTTTGTCAATCATCGAGATGGAAAGAGGACGGGGTTGGTCACAATCGTCCGAATAGTTCTACAAGTGTTATCAATCATGGCAAACATGTGGCAGCAAAGCAAGTGAGATATTTCCCACTTAAGCCCAGGCTGAAGCGGCTTTTTATGTCATCAAAGATTTCTAAACTGATGAGATGGCATGTCAAGAACAGCAGGGACGATGGTAAGTTAATCCATCCAGCAGATTCCCCAGCGTGGAAAGACTTCGATCGGAGGAACCCAGACTTTGCCTTGGATTGTCGCAATGTGTGGCTTGGTTTGGCTGCAGATGGTTTTAGTCCATTCCGATCCATGACTGGGGCAAATCATAGTATGTGGCCAGTTGTTTTGGTGCCTTATAATCTCCCGCCATGGATGTGTATGAAGCAACCTTTTCTGATCCTATCCACACTTATAGATGGACCAAGAGGACCAGGGGACAAAATTGATGTATATATGCAACCTTTGATCGATGAATTGAAGGAATTGTGGGTTGATGGTCTGATGACATTTGATGCCGAAGGCAATGAAATGTTTAAACTCCGCGCCGCATTATTGTGGACAATCAACGACTTCCCTGCTTACGCTAACTTGTCGGGCTGGAGCACAAAGGGAGAGTTTGCATGTCCTTGCTGCAATCAGGAGAAGAAGTCAACTTGGTTGAAGCACAGCAGAAAATGGGCATACACGGGTCATAGACGTTTTCTACCTCCATTGCATAGGTTCAGGAAGGACTGAGTGTCATTTGACGGCACTCGAGAATATGGTCCAGCACCTCGAAAAATGACGGGAGTTGATTTTTTGTCACAGCTAGAGCAGGAGCAAGTACGTACCGTGTATGATTTTCAAGATTTATTGGCCCTCCCACTTCCTTCGATTACCGGTGCAAATAGAAGGCGAAGTCATAATTGGAAGAAAAAAAGTATTTTCTACGATCTACCATACTAGAAAGATAACTTACTGAGGCACAACTTAGATGTGATGCACATCGAGAAGAACGTATGTGATAATATATTGTGGACCATTCTCGGTGTTCAAGGGAAGTCGAAGGATGGTGTCAATGCACGTCGTGACTTGGAAGAAATGGGATTGAGAAAACCGTTGCACTTGCAGATGAGAGAGTCCAACAAGGTGTACATGCCTCCTGCGCAGTACACGATGAGTAAAGATGAGAAAGATGTCTTCCTCTCTGTTCTGAAGGGTGTCAAGGTTCCTGACGGGTACTGTTCGAATATCGCTAAGCGTGTGAACATGAAAGAAAGAACATTACAGGGTCTGAAGAGTCATGACAATCATATTCTCATTCAACAGTTGCTGCCTATCTCCATACGGAACTGTCTGCCTAAGAATGTTGTAGCGCCGTTGATTGAAGTTAGCAACTTCTTCAGACAACTCTGTTCTAGAGTTCACCGAATTGATGAGTTGAATGGTCTGCAAGAGAGGATTGCTGTGACATTGTGTCATCTAGAAAAAATCTTTCCACCTGCATTTTTCGATGTCATGGTTCACTTGACCATACACTTAACCAGTGAAGCCCTGCTTAGCGGCCCCGTCCAATTCAGATGGATGTATCCGATCGAGAGGTACATGAACACATTGAAGAGGTATGTTCGTAATAGAGCTCGTCCAGAGGCATCTATAGCTAATGGGTATTTGATGGATAAGTGCACAAATTTCTGCGCAACATATCTCAATGATAATATTGAAACAAAGTTAACCAGGCCCTCGCGGATTAATGATGGTCCAGTTGGGGAGGGCACGCCATTTGAGCTCAACAATATTGAGTGGATTCAAGCTCACCGGTGGGTGTTGTTCAACACCCCATCTGTTGTGGCTTTGACTCAGTAAGTTATCACTCATTCATAACTGTAACTTGTCAATTTCTTGCCTGAATTATCGTAGTTGTCATTAACACGTGTTGTGCATCGCAGGACACATATCGATGAGCTCAAACGGGACATGCCTCGTGCTACAGTTCCTGAAATTCATCAGTCCCATTATCGGTCATTTCACGAATGGTTCAAGAATCACGTACGTATTCAATCATTAGGACAAATTTAACTTGTTCTTGTCATATTACTTTCATGTAGTGATATTCAGTGATTACATGCATTGCGTAGGTGTGTAATTTACGAAGAACCAGCGATCTTAATTTGACCGATGAAATGAATCAGTTAGCTGATGGTCCCTTAAGAACGGCCTGACGTTACACAACTTGTGACGTCAACGGTTTTCGATTTCGCATCAAGGATGTACATGAGAAACGAGCCACGCAAAATAGTGGGCTCGGTTGTTCGTCTGTCGATGCTGGTTACTACTACGGCCGGTTGAAGGATATTGTTGAAGTTGTATACAGCCGTGGGTTAAAATTTCTATTGTTTAAGTGTGACTGGGTGGATCCCATCTGAGGGGTAAAAAATAGATAATTAGCAGTTTACATTGGTAAATTTTAACAATTTGTTACAACGGGATGATCGAATAAGTGCCGAACCCTACATACTGTCCTCAATGGCGGAGCAAGTTTACTATGTCAGAGATCCGAAAGATCCTAACTGGCAAGTTGCAGTTAAAATGTCAAGGAGGGGAGTGTATCAGATTGAATGTGATGAGCCAGATATTGATGCATTCGCCCAACAAGTTCTTGATCAGACTGCACTTGTTCAACGTGATGAAGATATTAATTGGGTTCGGGAAACTATTGAAGGAGATACAGTTGACTTACATGTCCAGTAAACGGTTGGGAACTAATTCACCAATGTTATCATTCAGTGTAATTTTTTTTAAATGTTAATATCAATTATCTAGTTAAATTAATTTATGTTACAAACATTTGAACAGATATGTCAGGACGAAAGAGGAGAGATCGTCCGCGGACGATCGAGGAGTTGCTGCATCAGGCCCAGACCAGTGGGCCATCTGGGGACCCTACTCCTGCACAGGGTGTCGCCTAGCCTAGTGAGATGGCCCCACCCTCTAGGCCATCGACCTCCCAGCCTAGTGAGATGGCCCCCCACCCTCTAGGCCATCGACCTCTCAGCCTAGTGAGATGGCCCCACTGAGTAGGCCATCGACCTCCCAGCCTAGTGAGACATCAGCTTCACAGACAGGTACACGTTTATATAGTTAGAGATTTTAATTCTAGCAAATTAATTTATTTAAATTCAATTAGATTATCTCTAATTTGAATAGATTCTATGAGCACAGGACCATCTTCCAGCAGGGGGAGAGGCGTTGCCAGAGGGATCCGGACGTGGAATTCCGGTAATCCCATTGATGTAGAGTTTGATGAGAGCTGGCATCCGGTGGGTCCGCATGCTAGGCAGCTCATCAGTCAGTTGGGACATATGGTCCGGGATCCATATGCATTCCCTTTGACTACACTTGACTGGGAGGCATTCCCGGTGGATACACTAGACCGTGTTTGGCAGCAAGTTAAGGTAATAAGTTAACATTTCTCAACAGGATGTGTCAATTTAAATCATAACCTAATGAAAAATTATTTGTCCTTTTCAGGACAATGTGAGGGCATGTCCTGAGCTGTTCCGGCCAGTGTGCATGTCTAAGTGCAGAAAAATGTGGAAAGATCATAAAAATAAAATAAAGATGCAGCACTGGAAGCCACACCAGGATGCCCCAGACATACTATCGCAAGTTCCGAGGGGTGTTCTTTCGGATCAGTGGACTCAGCTCGTCCGGTACTGGACGAGCGAGGAGGCTCGGGTGAGAAACTTATAATTTTTTTATTTTAATTTTAACAATTTACTAATGACTAACGTAACTAACAAAAATTCATTGATAAATGTTGAAACAGAGAGAGGCCGATACCAATGCGTGGAACCGCTCAATGCAGGGTCCCGCACACAGGTTGGGGACTTGACACATCACGCAGGTCCGCCACGAGGTAAAAAGTTAGACCGTACATGTAATTTATACTTTTGTCATTTTGTATGATATTATACTAATAATATAACTCCACCAAACAGTTGCGGACCGAGGGCGGTCTGGTCGACAGGATGTCTGTCTTGATGCGTTCTCGAGATCCTCGCCACCCGGAGGTTGCCGCTATCATCGTAAGTTTTTATATTGAACCGCTTATATTATCTGTCTATTACTATGTCTTGTTATGCATGATAGTATATTAAATGAATCAATTACACAGGCCCTGTTTCAGTCACGTCTGGAGGACTTGCCCGAGGAGGAGCGGAGTTTGCCATCTCGGAGGGATGCGATATTCCACTATGTCATTGGCCGGGACGGGCACGGATACACGCTCACATATGGGACGGGCATTCCACGCTTGCACATCGCACGAGCGGAGTCATCCGGTGCTAGCTCCTCCCAGGGCCGACTCCTCGATACAGATGAGGAGGTTCAGCAATTGCTGCAGTCCATGGAGGCGCGGGTCAGGGCAGAGATGAGGGCCGAGTGGAGATCTGATATAGCAGAGCTGGAGGCTCGTCTATTATAGAGTCGCGGCCCGATCGTATCAGACCCGCCACCTACTACTCAGGTCAGTAAGAAAAAAATTTGTATGTTTAAATTGTTAACTATGACATTGATGTGTCAGTATTATGTTTTTTTAATTGTTTTTTGCTGTATAATAAATAATTACAAGCACCAGACGCTGGCAGCGGCCACAGGGCGAGACATGACTCGGCTGGAGAGGGCAGTCATGATCCAGCATCCTCGACTGATCCCGACCAGGTATAATTATTTTTTTAATTCAAGATTTCAACACCTGTAGTGTCGAAACGTAGGTTCAAGTTCAAAAGTTAAGTTAAAACTTAGTAAATGGGCTTCCGAGCGCCCAAACCGGCCAAATGGGCTCCGGTGCCCGACAAACTGGACGGGCACGGGCCCATAGTCAATCATGACCTGCTGGAATTGACGGCTCGAAATTCCGACTCCCGGATTGCCCGTAGTGTCGAAACGTATGTTTTAAGTTAAAACGTTAAGTTAAAACTTAGTAAATCGGCCTCCGATCGCCCAAACCGGCAAACGGGCTTCGGTGCCCGTGAAACTGGACGGGAACGGGCCCATAATCATTCATAACCAGCTGGAACTAACGGCTCGGGATTCCGACTCCCGGATTGCCCGTAGTATCGAAACGTAGGTTTAAGTTAAAACTTAGTAAATTGGCCTCCGAGCGTCCAAACCGGGCAAACGGGCTCCAGTGCCCGTGAAACTGGACGAGCATGGGCCCATAGTCATTCATGACCTGTTGGAACTGACGGCTCGGGATTCCGACTCCCGGATTGCCCGTAGTGTTGAAATGTAGGTTTAAGTTAAAACGTTAAGTTAAAACTTAGTAAATTGGCCTCCGAGCGCCCAAATGGGCAAACGGGCTCCGGTGCCCTTCAAACTGGACGGGCACGGGCTCATAGTCATTCATGACCTACTGGAACTGACGATTTGGGATTCCGACTCCCGAATTGCCCGTACTGTTGAAACGTAGGTTTAAGTAAAAACTTTAAGTTAAAACTTAGTAAATTGGCCTCCGAGCGCCCAAATCGGGCAAACGGGCTCCGGTGCCAGTGAAACTAGATGGGTACGGGCCCATAGTCATTCATGACCTGCTGAAACTGACAATTCGGGATTCCGACTCCCGGATTGCCCGTACTGTCGAAACGTATGTTTAATTTAAAACATAGTAAATTGGCCTCCGATCGCCCAAACTGGCCAAACGGGCTCTGGTGCGCAACAAACTGGACGGGCACGGGCCCATAGTCAATCATGACCTGCTGGAACTGACGGCTCGGGATTCCGACTCCCGGATTGCCCGTAGTGTCGACACGTATGTTTTAAGTTAAAACGTTAAGTTAAAACTTAGTAAATCGGCTTCCAAGCGCCCAAATCCGGCAAACGGGCTTCGGTGCCCATGAAACTGGACGGGTACGGGCCCATAGTCATTCATGACCTGCAGGAACTGACGGCTCGGGATTCCGAATTCCGGATTGCCCGTAGTGTCGAAACATAGGTTTAAGTTAAAACTTAGTAAATCTGCCTCCGAGAGCCCAAATCGGACAAACGGGCTCCGGTGCCCATAAAACTGGATAGCCACAGGCCCATAGTCATTCATGACCTGCTGGAACTGACGGCTCGGGATTCCGACTCCCGGATTGCCCGTAGTGTTGAAATGTAGGTTTAAGTTAAAACGTTAAGTTAAAACTTAGTAAATTGGCCTCCGAGCGTCCAAACTGGGCAAACGGGCTCCGGTGACTGTGAAACAAGACGGGCACGGGCTCATAGTTATTCATGACCTGCTGGAACTGACGGCTCGGGATTCCGACTCCCGGATTGCCCGTAGTGTTGAAATGTAGGTTTAAGTTAAAACGTTAAGTTAAAACTTAGTAAATTGGCCTCCGAGCGTCCAAACCGGGCAAACGGGCTCCGGTGCCCGTGAAACTGGACTGGCACGGGCTCATAGTCATTCATGACCTGCTAGAACTGACGGCTCGGGATTCCGAATCCCGGATTGCCCGTAGTGTCGAAACGTAGGTTTAAGTTAAAACTTAGTAAATTGGCCTCCGAGCTCCCAAACCGGGCAAACGGGCTCCGGTGCCCATGAAACTGGACGGCCACAGGCCCATAGTCATTCATGACCTACTGGAACTGACAATTCGGGATTATGACTCCTGGATTGCCCGTAGTGTCGAAACGTATGTTTAAGTTAAAACTTAGTAAATCGACCTCCGAGCACCCAAAACGGGCAAACGGGCTCCGGTGCCCGTGAAACTGGACGGGCACGGGCCTATAGTTATTCATGACATGCTAGAACTGACGGCTTGGGATTCCGACTCTCGGATTGCCCGTAGTGTTGAGATGTAGGTTTAAGTTAAAACGTTAAGTTAAAACTTAGTAAATTGGCCTCCGAGCGCCCAAACAGGGCAAACGGGCTCCGGTGCCTGTGAAACTCGACGGGCACAGGCACATAGTCATTCATGACCTGCTGGAATTGACGGCTCGGGATTCCGACTCCCGGATTGCCCGTATTGTTGAAATGTAGGTTTAAGTTAAAACGTTAAGTTAAAACTTAGTAAATTGGCCTCCGAGCGCCCAAACCGGGCAAACGGGCTCCGGTGCCCGTGAAACTGGACGGGCACGGGCTCATAGTCATTCATGACCTGCTGGAACTGACGGCTCGGGATTCCGAACCCCGGATTGCCCGTAGTGTCGAAACATAGGTTTAAGTTAAAACTTAGTAAATTGGCCTCCGAGCGTCCAAACCGGGCAAACGGGCTCCGGTGTCCGTGAAACTGGACGACCACAGGCCCATAGTCATTCATGACCTGCTGGAACTGACAATTCGGGATTCCGACTTCTGGATTGCCCGTAGTGTCGAAACGTATGTTTAAGTTAAAACTTAGTAAATTGGCCTCCGAGCGTCCAAACCGTGCAAACGGGCTCCGGTGCCCGTGACGCTGGACGGGCACGGGTCTATAGTCATTCATGACCTGCTGGAACTGACAGCTCGGGATTCCGACTCCCGGATTGCCCGTAGTGTTGAAATGTAGGTTTAAGTTAAAACGTTAAGTTAAAACTTAGTAAATTGGCCTCTGAGCGCCCAAACTGGGTAAACGGGCTCCGGTGGCCCTGAAACTAGACGGGCACGGGCCCATAGTCATTCATGACCTGCTGGAACTGACGGCTCGGGATTCCGACTCCCGGATTGCCCGTAGTGTTGAAATGTAGGTTTAAGTTAAAACGTTAAGTTAAAACTTAGTAAATTGGCCTCCGAGCACCCAAACCGGGCAAATGGGCTCTGGTACCCATGAAACTGGACGGGCACGGGCTCATAGTCATTCATGACCTACTGGAACTGACGGCTCGGGATTCCGACTCCCGGATTGCCCGTAGTGTTGAAATGTAGGTTTAAGTTAAAACGTTAAGTTAAAACTTAGTAAATTGGCCTCCGAGCGCCCAAACCGGGCAAACGGGCTCTGGTGCCCGTGAAACTGAACGGGCATGGGCCTATAGTCATTCATGACCTGTTGGAACTGACGGCTTGGGATTCCGACTCCCGGATTGCCTGTAGTGTCGAAACGTAGGTTTAAGTTATAACTTAGTAAATTGGCCTCCGAGCGCCCAAACAGGGTAAACGGGCTCCGGTACCCGTGAAACTGGATGGCCACGGGCCCATAGTCATTCATGACCTGCTGGAACTGACAATTCGGGATTCGACTCCCGGGATGCCTGTGTGTCTAAACGTAGGCTCAAGTTCAAAAGTTAAGTTAAAACTTAGTAAATGGGCCTCCGAGTGCCCAAACAGGGCAAACGGGCTCCGGTACTCGTGAAACTGGATGGGCACGGGCCCATAGTCATTCATGACCTACTGGAACTGACGGCTCGGGATTCCGACTCCTGGATTGCCCGTAGTGTCGAAACGTAGGTTTAAGTCAAAACTTAGTACATTGGCTTCTGAGCACCCAAACCAGGTAAACGGGCTCCGGTGGCCCTGAAACTGGACGGGCACGGGTCCATAGTCATTCATGACCTGCTGGAACTGACGGCTCGGGATTCCGACTCCCGGATTGCCTTTAGTGTCGAAATGTAGGTTTAAGTTAAAACGTTAAGTTAAAACTTAGTAAATTGGCTTCCAAGCGCCCAAACCGGGCAAACGGGCTCTGGTGTCCTTGAAACTGGATGGGTACGGGCCCATAGTCATTCATGACCTGCTGGAACTGACGGCTCGGGATTCCGACTCCCGGATTGCCTGTATTGTCGAAACGTATGTTTTAAATTAAAACGTTAAGTTAAAAGTTAGTAAATCGACCTCCGAGCACCCAAAACGGGCAAACGGGCTCCGGTGCCCGTGAAACTGGACGGGCACGGGCCTATAGTCATTCATGACTTGCTGGAACTGATGGCTCGGGATTCCGACTCCCGGATTTCCCGTAGAGTTGAAACGTAGGTTTAACTTTCAAAATTTTAATTTTATTTTTCCTTTTTTTCATTTTTACTTTATATTGCCAATTTTTATAATTGACTATTAATATTTATTTTCCTTTTCCTCTTCAGGTTTGAGAGCATCGGATCGATCTCGTCAGCCTCCTCAGACAATTTGTTTATTTTTTTTAATAAATATAATTTGTGGAAACTTTTGTAATTATTGGAATTTGTTGGACCTTTTGTAATGTTTTGAATATCATTAATATAAAACTTTGTTTTGGTATTAGTATTTTTAATTGATTTTCGTAGTTTGATATAATATATTCATATACAGGTATATATTCATGTACAGGTATAAAAAGTAGGAAAAATTAGCAAAAAAAAATAAAAAAGAAATATTTAAAAAAAATGACTATTAGCGACCGCCAATGGCGGTCGCTAATGGTGAATTTTTTTAAAAAAATGAACTATTAGCGACCGCTAGTGGCGGTCGCTAATACCTTTAAAAATTATAAAAATTCAAAAAAATAAATTTTTTGACTGTGGTCGCTGGCGGTCGCTAGCGGTCACTAATAGTATTAGCGACTACCACGTGGCGGTCGCTAATACTATTAGCGACGAAGCTTCCGCGGCCCCTCCTTGGCGGTCGCTAGGCGGTCGCTAAAGACTATTAGCGACCGCCAGTGGACTTTTAGCGACGGCTTTTGGCGGCCGCTAAAAGTCCTTTTCCTAGTAGTGTTTCTTAGGTTCATAAATGGGTTTAGACACATGGCTTCTCCTTAGTTTGCACTAAAATTTGAATTGCCCTTCTTTACCACAATAATGACATTTTGTTTTGGGCAAATTGGTGGGAGTGCTAGAGAGAGAGGACTCACCTTTTACAAATTTGTTGATGAACTTAGGGTCATGATAAGTATGTTTATTAAATCCAAGACCCGTCCTATCTCCAGATGATTTACCCAATTTAAACAAATTTTCAAGTTTCTCTTCACTTTGGGTAAATTTGCACTCATACTTTTGCTTGTGGGTCTCAAGTTGAGTGACTTTGTTTTTAAGAATTGAATTTTCATTTTTAACTTTTATGAGTTCATTTTCAACTCCCTTAAAGTTGTTTAGTTCTTCATGGGCAAGTTTTAACTCAAATTTGAGTTCATTAATGACATTGGATCCAAGTTCTTGAGTTTTTATCTTATTAGATAAATTTTCCTTAGTAATAGTTAACTTAGATTCAAGATTGTTAATGTCTTTATCTTGCCTTTGTAATTGATCTCTTAGTTTAGAATTTTCCTTATTAAGATTATCACAATTTATCTTAATTTCATTTAATTCATCTTGAGCATTAGATAAATTATGCAAAGAGATCATAAACTTAGAGTCTACACAATTTATTAATTCTTCTTTCTCTCTAAGTTCATTTTTTGAAGAAACTAATTCTTTGTTTAGACTTTTAGATTTTTCTTCTAATCTTTTATTCTTCTTAACAAGCTCTAGGGAAAATGTACATAAATCATTATAGGCTTGTTGAATGTCATCTTGATTTTCATCATTTTCTTCTTTATTTGATTCAAATTTAGATTCATTAAATTCATGGTTTGGATCTCCAAATGTTGGAAGAAGGAATGGTCTAGAAGAATCTACAAAGTCTAATATAGTGGAATCCATTCTAACGATTTTGATAGAGAACACAACTAGGGTTCTAACTCTAGGTTTTTACACCTAATCAAGAGTTCCAAAACACTTGATCCTAAATATAGAGCACGAGGCTCTGATACCAACTTAATGATCCGAACCCTAGAGGGGGGGGGGGGGGGGGGGGGGGGGATAGGGTGAGCTACAACTTAATGACCAATTATGCCAATTTTAAACTTCTTTAAAACAATTAGCCACTAGTGATGATTAACAAATAAAATGCGGAAGCTAAACAATAACAATCACCACAAAAGCATTCACCATATCACAATCATTTATAATGGTTCGGCCTCAATGCCTACATCCACTACCGACTTGTGAATCTACACCCACCGGATTTCCACTATTTATGCTTTTTGATAGGCTATGCAATAACCTTAAACACTATGCTTTTCTAGGCTAAGCAATAACCTAACAATGTGCTTTTATAGGCTAAGCAATAACCTTTACACAATGCTTTTCTTAGGCTAAGCAATAACCTTTACAATAAAAGATTTTCTCTCAAGAAGGTGTCTTCACAAAACACTGTAAGAGATACAATTTAAGCTCAATATAATTGCCTTTAAATTAGGCGGATAAGAAAGTGTAAATCAACTCACACAACACACTATAAAATGTAAAGATGAATGCTCATGATGTGTGTGTGTGAAAACTTCAATCAAGTTTAAAATGAAAGCTCAATCAGTTTATGCTTGAAGCAATTAAAAGTTTAATGTACATAAAAAGATTTGACTGAAGTAATATGCAAATCACATGTACCAAATTCAAACTTGTAGAAGATATGAAATCAAAAGCTCACAAGTTGTATGAAATTAGTTATGTCTAAACATGTGATGCATATTCAATGTTGTTTTAAAAAAAAAATTAATTTAACTAAAGTTCAAATGAATGAAAACAACAAAGATGATTCAAACAAGTTAATGAAACATGTTTATAAAACAAATCAATGGTTTTGTCAAAACATGTTTTATAAAGTATTAAAACAAACTTGTTTAGAAATCAAGGTGAAGAATCCAATGACTTAAATCAAAGATTAAAGAAGTAGAGGATTCAACACATCATAGTTTATATGCTAAAATCATTTACCAAAGATTAAACAAAGCATAAAATAATGATTATAAAAAGGCAAAGCTTACTTGGTGGTTTAACTTCGTTAATCCAAGCTTTAGCTTTCCTTAATGACCCTTAGCCTTCCTTAGCTTGATCCCCTTTCTTTTCCCTCAAAATACCTCAAGAAGGGCTTCAAAGATCATCACTTGGGGCTAAAGAATGGGCTTCTGTTTATAGAAAAAGTTGCTCAACGGCTACCTGTCGGTTAGCCGACATCCAGGGTCGGTTAACCGACACCCCCAACGGTCACAAGCCAACGGTCATATTTTCGAAAATTTGCTGACCATAAAGCATGGTTCGGTTAGCCGACATGTTCGGTTAACCGAGGCCTGACCGACACCCTAACCGACAATGTAAACTTGGTCAGAAAACACCTCTTTGGTTTTCTAACCGAGAGAGCTTCGGTCAGGTTTTTATGTACTGTCGGTTGACCGACATGAACCGACGAGTGGACCGACAGAGAAGATCTGAAATTTGTAGCTCTCTGGAATTCGGACCGACAGATCCATCGGTTGACCTCGGCTCACTTGTCGGTTAGCCGACACTCAGCTTGTCGGTTGACCGACAGCCTAAGACAAAAATCCCAACTTTTGCATTTCAAAGTAAATTTCTTGTGGGATCTTTGGGGCATTAAACCAAGCATGGAAACATGATTTAAACCAATCCAAGTGCTTTAAAATCATGAAACATAAAAAAGCCTAAATAGATTTGAAAGATTAAAACAAATGGCTAGCTTGATTTATAAAATCTTTTCCAAATATAAATGCTTCCAAGTTTGAAACCAAAACATGCATGAACCTAAAAGGTTTACAAGATTTAAAGCAATGCATGAGTAAATTAGGATTTCAAGATTTCTAAAACAATGCATGTGTGAAAATTCAAATGATGAATAAAATGAATAGTGCATCCATCAAATTGCAATACACAAAATCCCTAACAATCTCCCCCTTTGCAATTTGATGGCAAACCTTACTCAACACTAATTCACACATAGTCTTCAGCTCCTCCTTAGCTGGGCATGGCTTGAAATCTTCTTTGGATGCTTCTTCACTTAGCTTGGGCTTCAATCTTCTTGATGCTTGGAGCTTGATCATTCTTCAAGCGTTCATCTATCTTTCTGTGGCCAAGCATCTCTTCTTTAGCTCCCAAGCTTTCTTCTTTCATCTCTCCCCCTTTGACCATGCAATCTCTTCCTTTGGCAAGATATGCATTCTTTCTTACCTTGTATACTCTCTCCGCCTTGGAGCTTGAATATTTTCTCCCCCTTTGGAGCTTGAGTATTTTCTCCCCCTTTGCCATTAAATTGCAAAATACCAATTGAAGAGGGATTGGAATATCTTCAAGACTCTTGAGGACCCAAATGGTACCTACACACATGAAACAAGGAAAATACCTTTTAGTAGCACGTGTTAACAAAAGTAATTGAAAATTAAAGTCATAACAGGAATCATGTATGGATGGCAAGATATAAGGGTATCAGAGCTAATACATGGGTGAATTTGATCAAAACTAATACTTCCTATGAAAATTTACAGTCCCCCTCAATCTATACTCTTCTTTTGTCAAACTTTTGACAAGATCAAAACTAATACATGGGAGAACTGTTGCTACCCGATTGACTGTTGATCGTACCATCTTGATCATGAGCCTTTCTCCCATGTGCCCTAAGAGGGAAGATCCTCCGAGATGGGTGAAGAGGACCAATGTGATCAAGATCGGGATTTTTATTGGTAGTCCTTCCGGATATGCGGAGAAGTCGCCTGCCCATATGGACATGTTAATGCCGGCCAGTAGCTACTGGGGTTTTGATCATCGATAGGTCGATTTGAGACCGGTGGGCCTTGGTATTTTTAGCGGTGACGACAGCAATTGGGTGAAGCCTTTTTGACTTCGCGACCGTTTCAGTGCTGACCTAGATTGGGAGTCATGGACTGACTGCGTCCTGTTGACTGGTGGCACCATTTTGAAGGAAGCCGGGATCTTTGATGGGGCGGACACTTTTAGGGAGACCGTGATCTTTTCTGACGAGGCCTTCATGGTTATGTTATAGTTGTTCCTTCCACAAACCAACACCTTCGTTGTCACGAATGGTGAGATTGGTTTTTCTCTAAAAGAGCTGAGCGCCATCACTGGGTTGCCTATCCTTGGCAAACTCTATGAGGAGTTTATGCCTATCGACAACTTCCTTGAGGAGCAGTCTGAGGAGTTTAGGCTTTTGTACTTTCAGCTTGTCACCTTCTATGATTTTTTAAAGGAGAAGGAGGGCTCAAAAGTCAGGTCCAGCAGTTGGAGGCGTTTTAGCTCTTCGTTCCCCAACTTTTTTGACAGTAGAGAGTTTTCTGATAGCACGACTCGGGAAGCTAGAGCTAAGAATCTGGGTTCGAAGAAGACTTGAGAGACTTCTTCGGGGGTACAAATGCTATTTGTTTTGACATTGCACTGCAGAGGGATCTCATTGTTTACCTCACTTACTGGCTGGGTGAGGTTGTCTTTGTTGGTGGAGAAGGAATGCACATCAGGTTGCATTGTATTTATCTGGCTTGTCAGATGGCGTTCGGAGAGCGGCTTGCTTTGGTGTTAGCTCTTTACTCCTATTTGTGCATCGAACCACAGGCTGTTGCTTTTTTGGTTCGACTTGGGCTCCTATGAATAGGGTCTTTTCAACCCACATCTTTTATTCATGGTATGTATACCATTGTCTTGGCTTCCATCAGCTGGGTGCTGTGCTGGATGATGACCCTTTGATGATTAGGTTGGCTAGGGGTAAAGCCATCTTCGAATCTCCTTTATTTGCCCACATGAGGATCCAACGGTATATGGACGTCGAGATAGGATAATCTTTAGTGAATCTTTTTCCGGAGTTACGAAAAAAGGCTTTTGATTTTGGTGCCCCCCACGATTTCACCAGGGTAAGGTCAGGAAGACATTACTCCTTGACCAATGCAGAGAAGGGGTGGCTGTTTAACATACGTGTTGGCACAATGGTGTACTATAGACATCTTTTCTTTGACATCCAGCCATATGTCCTATCCCGATTTGCGCAGTAATTGGGCTTCTCTCAAGGCATTGTTGGAGCGCCTTTGAACATGGTGAAGCGCTTTGGAGGTCTGCATGATGGCAAAAATGCATGGGCTCTTTATAGTGCGTGTCACAACCCCGAACCGGGTTTGGGGTCCAATCCGGGATCGAGACTCATTGAAATAATAATAATGGTGATAAGAGTATGTTTGGTGCCAATTCGTACACGGGTTACTAAACGAACACACATTACCCGTGCACGTGATTTCCCACAGGTGTCCGCGGTGAGGATTTTCCAACACACAACCATTTTGTATAATTGCGGAAGCGTATGGCAAATCAAGCATGTATTACATTTCCAAACTAACAAGACTGATTACATTTGAATATCAAGTATCAAAATGAGCAATGTTCTATAGCGTAAACCCAAAATACTGTTAAAGTTAGAACATATATCATTTAATTACAGTTCCCAAAAATAGAGGCCAACAAAGGCCAATATGGACAAAACAATAACCACCAAAATGTATAGTTTCTAACACCCCCAAAATGTCACGCAACTCTCGAGGCAACCGGATGTTTAAACAACATCATCGGCGCGCCACTCTACTAGCTGTTGTGGTTCTCCGACCGCCTCCTCTGGCTCCTCCTCTGGAAACCAACAACGGGACCTGAGTACCAAAGCAAAGGGTCAGACACAACGGTCTGGCAGGTGGATAAAAAGGTATACACATTTAATAATAAAACATTTACCTTGGAAAACATTTAAACCTGCCTAAACAATACTTTCATGAAGTAAAATGCATCATTTAATTAAAAACATATATGCAAGGTAAAACGGGTAAAGGTAACCAAGGAATTCAGGAAAACGAGCAAGATGGCAACCATACGAAGCTAAATCCTCTATCACTGAAGTGATAGAGCAAGCATATCAAGGCGTTGACCTCAGTCACCGAAGTGAGGAGGTACAACGAAATACATATACATATATACTATATACAATACATGACCACGGTAGCGAGCCGGGCATCAGGAACCACAGTAGCAATCTGTGGTGTCAGGACAAGACCACGGTTAAATAACCGGGTAGCGGGATCCAAACTGCAGTTGGCGGGACAAGAGGGGGATTTCCTAGTCAGTGGATCAGACTAACAAGGTATCCAAGCTTAGTGGTGCCGACTCATAGGTCAAAACACGGAAATCAAGTCACGTGTAAAACAAATCAAGAGCAAGAATATAACCGGGCAAGACGGGGGTGCTCAAAGGCACAACTGTAATATAATGTCGGGTGACCATGTCAAGACTAGTAAAACAGTACAAATATACTTTCAATGTTTTCGAGATTGATAGATAACAAATCATAAATTTCGGAAACAAAGAGGTGAAGTAACCTTTCGAAATGTCGAGACAGTGTCAGTGTTAAAACTAATTCAAGTGAATAGGGATCCCGTATGTCTACTTTGAATTTACTTGGTACTCTTTGAATATGAAGACATGCCGGGTTCCTTATATACTATAGTAGTCCCAATGCTTAAATGATTCTCTGTGATGTAGTTTCTCTCTCGAACGGGCCCTCAACAACCTCTCATCTCTGCTTTGAATGGTGCCTATTGCTCTCAGAAAGGTTCACAAGCAATGGTATGGGAGCTCCCTTCAATCCCCCTTTATTCATAGAATTCAGGGAATTTCGGTTACCTAGCGGTCAGTTGACGGTTGGCCGCTAGAGGATCCGGCGGTTAACCGCTTGCTGACCATGAGTCTGACCTCGGGATTGCAGCTCTCTGGAATTGTGACTGCTTCAATTCGGTTGGCTGGCGGCTAGCCGCCGATGGGTTCGACCGTTAGCCGCTAGCTGACCGCAAAGCTGACTGGGAGGTTACAGCTCTCTGGAAAAGTGACCGAAACTGCTTCGGCTAGCCACCAGTCGCCAGACGGCTAGCCGCTGGTTGACCGCCAGTCACGGGAATTCTTCACTCAGTTCAGATTCAGGTCTCCTTTTCCTCAAATCAACTTCTCCCATTCTCCATTCACTTTCCTACAGTAGCATGAGCTAAAAAGGTCCTCCCAATCCACCTTCAACACATCTCCCATATCAAAGCTTCTACCAAGGATCCATCCAAATAACTCCATACATTTTCCACATTTAATCACAAGGAGAAAGATATAACCACAATTATATAGATTCATTCAAGTTTTAGGCACAAGACAAAACAAAACTATCAATCACATTATAAGAGAATAAATGGGCTCAATAACCCTTTTCAAAAGCATTAAAATCATATTGAATGCAAGAAAAACCAACCATTAATGAGACAATAAATCCAACATGTTAATCATAGAAATCATTGAAAACTAAGACATCCATTAAATCCACTTGCCTCAAGGTCTCTAGACAAGAAAATCAAGCTTCTAATCAACTCTTCCAAGCCAAACTCCAAGCGACACAAAAACCCCCAAAATACAAACCCTAAAATGGGTCAAACCAAGAAACAAAAAGAAGAAACTCACAATAATAAAAATGGATCTCCTCTATGACTAGGAGAATACAAATCTAAGAGATTAAGAGGGAAAACTTACTTGGAAGCTCTCCAAGTGGACAAGACTAGCTCAAAGAAGGTCTTAGAGTGGAGGTCTTCCCTCAAAAGTTGTATCAATGGAAAGCTCTAGAAGAGAGGAAGAAGATGATGACTTCTATTTCTTGATTTGAGTAAGGTGGGTGGTGCTTGATGGTGGAGAAGCAAGAAGAAAAGAAAGGGAGCAAGGAAACCCTAGGTTTGTGCTTGTGCTGGAAAAAGAGTAAATGAAGAGGATGAGTCTCTATATAAAGCACTTGGAAGTGGGCTCCACCACTTATGAACTTTGGAGGCCGAAATCACTAATCACGGGACCTCGAACGAAATCGACGAAGAAGAGAAAAGTGATCGTCGAAATATCTAGTTTCCAAAAAGTATATGTTTCGCAGGTTTTGGGAATATCAAGGTTTGGGTACAGATTTAGTGTAAAAAGACTGTTTTGCCCTCGATGCAAGAAAATCGGGTTTCGGGGTTCTGGACGGGTACGGGCTCAACATGAAAGTTGTAAGGATCGATAACATAAGTAAAACGGGATCAAGACAAGAATTAGGGGAATATCAAGTAACCTCCAAAAGCAAGAAAGACTATAAAAAAGGAACCCCCCAAAGGGTCCCACTAAACACAAGACACTAAAAGTTCCCCAAAGCTACAAAAGAATTATACTAATCCAAGCTTATTCAAAACCACTAATCAAGCTTAGCACTAACACACAACTTAATTAGTACTAATCGAGTCACTCGGGTCGGGGTCTTACAGTGCGGAAGACACTACTGCCATGATTTCTTATCCTAAGTTGTCTGCTTGCCGGACTGCCGGCTTCACGAAGTGGTTTGTGGAGTGCTTTTCAACATACTAGGGGATTTCTAAGAGGGAGCTTATGTCAAGCAATCTTCTGGGAAGGGCCTCGGGAAATCAGATGGTGTTCGGCGAGAAGAAGTCTTGTCCTTCATTTCTAGAGAAAAACATAAGGTAGGCTTTCTCGATAAGTAGGGCGTCATTGTTTCTGAAGCTGTTCAGGAAGTACCTGGTGAAGCCTTAGAGCAGCTGGAAAAGGAGGAAGCTGAGCTTGATGCTTGGATGCAAGCGGCGCAGAGGCAAGCTTTCATGGAGTCTACTGGCATGAGCAGACCATCTAGTGAGGGCTCAAGTGAGAGACCTATCTTCGACAGTGGGGCATGTTTTTCGAGCAAACCGACCCACAGAGACAAGAGGAGGAGAGGGCAGCGTCGTAGCATGGAATGGCACGAAGACTCTCCTGGTTTGGAAGTCCCACTCACCATCAATAAGGAGGTGTCAGGGGATGCTGACGAGCCTCCGGAGAAGAGGAGTTATGAAGAGGAGACTGTCGGTGAAGGTATGATTCTTCCTCTTTCTCTTTCCGTTTCTTTCATTGAGATTTTCTTGTTTTGATTTGCTTTCTCCCCCTTTTTCAGTAGAGGATGAGGATTTGGTGATGCCTGAGGTTCCGGTCGATGAGGCGGTGACGGATCCATTTGCGGCATCTGAAGAAGAACCGAGGGTCTCTGGAGTGATTCCAGAATCTCCACTTGATATGACTTCTTTGTGTGTTTTTTTTTGTCTGTCCCGTCATTTGCTAACACATTGCTTGCTTTCTAGTCAGCTGACTTGCCATAGGATTTTGACGACTTTGAACCATCCATGGATGCAACTCTTGATGATGCTCCGGATGAGTTCATGGAGGCAGAGAGTACTTCGCAGGTCGTCGAAGAAGGTACTTTATAATAATAACCCTGGTGATAATGACTTTTTAAATAGGATCATATTCATACCTTTGTGTTTCATTGGCAGGCTTTGAACTGACAGGAGAGATCCCATTGCCTTCTTCAGAGCAGAGCAAGGGTTGCCAGGGATTGATCTGACTACCAGCTCTGACACGGCAGAGGTGAGTCCTCGTGTTGAGATTTCTCCCCTGGTGGCTCCGATTGGAAAGAGTTTTCTAATTACTCTTCCAACAGGGCATGGCATGGGCATCCGACTGACGCAGTGGGGTGAATCTTCATCTAGGCCATCCCTTTGGTTTGCGAAAAAGGTGCTGTCACGCGTTTTGAGCTCCTGGATTAAGACTCTCCTTTCTGGTTACTTGGATGCTGGATTTGGCATGATCAAGCATGTGCAGGAGATTCTCGACGATAGCGAATAGGTCGGTCTGGACGTCACCGGTGCCAGGGTGATCGTTGACAGGATCATTGCGCTGGGCTATAAGTGGCTCGAGACCAAGGATTTTCTTGATGATGACTTCTTCAAAGAGATGTTTCCGGACCCCGCTAACAAAGCCAAGTCTGAGAAGGATGAGACTAAGCAGAGTAGGAAAAAGTTTGTCCGGGAGAGGAATGTCACCGAGTCGGCTGTCATTGAGCTGGGGCATGACCTTGAATGCCTCGATAGGGAGGTCATTGAAGCCAGGTGACATCTTGAGCAAGTAGAGCCGCAAGTTGCAGCCAAGTAGGCTGCTTTAGCAAAGGCTAGCGCCAGGGAGAGGATCTTGGTTCGCGAAGTTGCAGACGCTGATCGCGTTCTCAAGGAGAGGACTCAAAAACATGATCGATGGCAAACTGCTTGGGAGAAGCTTCCCGATGTTAAAGACGGGTTAGAGCGTTCAACCACATCTTACAGGAGATTTTTGGAGAAGCGAGCCTTGGAAGCCTTGAGCGCCAAAGCCAAGAGTTTGCTTGAGGAGTTGAATCTTTGTCTCGAGCCATGTTAGACTGAGCTCCTAACTTCTTTTGTAACAAGCTCTCTTTTCTCTCTCTCTTTCTTTCTCTCTCTCTCTCTCTCTCTCTCTCTCTCTCTCTCTCTCTCTCTTTTGTAGTGCTTGTGAACATTTTTTTCTAGTACTTTTTTTGTATTCCCTCCTTTCACTCAAATTCTTTTGTGATAAAAAATTTCAAGCAATAGTTTAAATGGGAATGGTTGTTTGAAAATTTGATCAAACGTTTTGTCATTTTGTGAAAATCTTTTGTCAAATGGTTGTTTTGGCATGGGAGCCAGATTTTGTTTGCAGCATGAAAGCCAAATTTGAATTTATGGAATGAGAGCCATAATTTTACTTTTGGCATGAAAGCCAAGGTTTGTTTTTTGGTGGTATGAGAGCCAAGATTTTGTTTTTTGGCGCGAAAGCCAAGTTTTGTGGCATGAAAGCCGATTTTTGGCATGAAAGCCAGGTTTTTGTGGCATGAAAACCAATTTTTGGCATGAAATCCATATTTTTTTAAAGCCAAGTTTTGGTTTGTTGGGGTGAAAGTCAGGTTTTTTGGCATGAGAGCCGATTTTTGGCATGAAAGCCAAGTTTTGGAATGAGAGCCAGGTCTTTTGGCATGAGAGCCAGGTCTTGGTTTTAAAAAAATGTAAGTATTGACTAAAAGTCATCTCCCTGCTGAATGGTCTTGCAAGTATCGATGGAATGTCGCATCCTTGTTCATTCGGTTGCGAGTATCGATGGAATGCCGCCTCCTTGTGAATTGGATGTAAGTATCGACTAAATGTCGCTTCCTTACTAGATGGTTTTGTAAGTATCGATGGAATGTTGCATCCTAGCTCATCCAGTTTGCAAGTATCGATGGAATGTTGCTTCCTCGCTTTTCAAAAATTTTGTTTTGTGAGTATTGACTGAATGTCGTTTCGCCACAATTTTTGAAATTTTGAGGAGTTTTGGACATTGATGTTTTTTTAAATTTGGGTTGTGGATATCAACTGAAATGTTGTGTCTCCACGACTTTTTAAAATTTTGCAAGTATCGACGAAATATCACTTCCTTATGATTTTGGAAGTATCGAATGTGGTTCGCATCCTTCAAGTTTTGAGTTTTGCAAGTATCGACTAAGCGTTGCTTCCCTGCGGTTTTTTTTTTTTAAAAACATTTTTTGTTTAAAGACGCGAGGGTCGTAAATTTTGAACTAAAACCATTTTTGGTGGTAAAAGGCAGGGTGGACTAGGGTGGAAATCCCTGAATCGTGATTTTGTTTCAGACCATGAATTTTGGGTTCAAGGGTTGGAAATTTGGTCAAGTTAGGAAAACGTTCCAAACTTGGATTTTTTATTTTTTTTTCATTTTTTTTTGAACAATGAAATGATGAAAGTAAGCATTTTTTGAATTTTTTAGAAATTTCAACATAAGGATGAAAGATCTAGAAGGAGCGGGTTTAACGAGCAAGTACCTGGGAATAGGCTTTGGCCGTGCAGGCATTACTCTGTCCCAGTGGCGTAAGTCTTCAAGGGTAGTACCACTCTAAGAATTTTCCATTGATGGGCAGCATACATCTGGCACTCTCCATGTTTAGGAGAGCATATGCGCCGTTGGAGAAAACCTTGTCGATGGCGTATGGTCCCTCCCATTTTGGCTTAAATTTGCCTTTGGACTTGTGAGTGAAAATCATCGGTGTTTTTATCGCAAGGACCAAGTCACCCTTTTGTTAGGTGTGTTGCCAGACCTTTTTGTCGAAAGATCCCGCCATGCGTGCTTGGTAAAGCTCAATGCTTTGTCGGGCTTCGAGCCATCTCTCGTCGAGATTATCTAGCTCTTGGAATCTCAACTTGACGTTGCTTTTTTAAGTCATGTCATTTTGCAAGGACACCCTTAGGGAAGGAATTTATACCTCCAAGGGCATGACAACTTCGTAACCATAGACCAAGGAGAATGGTGTGCTATGGGTTGGTCCTCGAACGGTGGTCAGATAGGTCCACAAAGCTTAAAAAAGTTTTTCGCTCCAGTCTCTTTTGTGACTAGAGACCATTTTCTTGAGGATTTTGCAAACTGTCTTGTTAAAGGCTTTTACAAATCCGTTTGCTGCTGGATTATATGGAGTTGAAGGACAGCTTTGGATTTTGTATTTATCGCAAAACCTATTGATGGACCCGAAAAAAAAAGGGGAATCTTCCGTCCTCTCCCTCCGCACCCCGGGGGCTGACCTGGGTCTCGGCGGAGGAGGGAAGATCTCGGGCATCAACATTTTTGTACGGGTATGCCAGATTTACTTTCTACTTGGAATTTGGACTAGTGATAATCCGGAGATTCACCTTCACAAGTGGAAAGGAAATCAATCCTTTTTTCTAACTTTTCAAATTGCATAAATATTAAGAAAAGAGACAAGTTTTTAAAATGTCGTAAGAGGCGTTTTTGTTTGTTTGCCGTGAAAGGCGATTTTGCCGTGAAAGGCGTTTTTACAAAACTCATCAAATATGAAAGACAAGAATTGTGATTTCTTTTTGTCTCTTTAAGAAATACAAACTACAATAGAAAAGGAAGAAAAGGGATCTAACTTCTCAGGAGATTGTGGGGACACGTTGAGATCGACGGTCGTAAGTCATGTATGGGCTTCGCCATCGTCCTTCAAATGAGAACATGTGATGCTTTGATTCTTTGGCTTGGCTCCTAACCTCAGTTTTTTAAAGGACAAGGACCAAGAGAAGGTCCTATATCCAATGAAAAATCGAGTAAACGGGCTGAAAAGCCGCGTTTAGGCCATGTTGGAGAAGGAGGTGACCTTGGGGGGGTGGCCCCCCAAGGGACGTTGATCACCTTGTGGTGCTTCCGGGAGCAAAGTAGCAGAACTTCGTCTCTCTCTTGGATTTTCTGAATTTTCAGAACTTGCACTTGGGATCTCTTTTCTTTTTCCTCTTTTTTCTTTTCTTCTTGGAATGGACCTCCTTTTATAGGCTTTTGGTAGCCATGAGGTGTTTATTGGCATTGATGGCCATGATGAAAGAATTGATGAGGAGTTACAAGTTGATTTTGTAACTCCTTTTTCAAGGCTTGTGATTGGCCGATGAAGGTAGTGGGCATTCAATCACCTTTATGCTTCATGATGATGGGAGTTTCATGGGTTTAATGCCATGATTGCTTGGATTTGTAACTCCCAAATGCTTGGTTCTGATTGGGCCGTCCAAAATAATGAGTTAATGACTGCTTTAATGGGTCAATTAACGTCATTAAGTGGTTGCCGAGGCATGTGAAGAGTCGCGGGCCGCGCTGCGCCTTTTGAGATTCTTCTTGTAATCATCACGGGTGGATCCACGCATTATTTGATTTCGGATTGCGATGCAATTTCAGACATTGATTGATGTTGGCGGGTCGATGACATCTGTCTTGTCGATTTCAAGATCGGTTGGACAGAAAGTGCACTTTCTTGGTCAGCCGGTTGGCGATCTTGAGGCGATCGGTGATGATTTCATGCTTTTGACGGCGGATCGGAGATGTCGACGAAGATCAGTGGTTTTGAAGCACCAAACATTGAATTTTCAGAAAATCACAGAGGCCAAAACACCCGAAACGCGAAAAAAATCGAAAACGGACACTTCGACGCAAAATCCAGCGACCCGGATTTCCAGGGTCGCCGGGCGACCATGCACCCAGGGTCGCTGGCGACCATGGGGCTTCGGCCCGTTTGGTCGCCGAGCGTCGTTTCGGCCGTTTTTTCGTCCCTTTTTTCTTCTGTATTTTTCTTGACATTTTTCCTCAATTATTGACTTGATTTTCTTGGAGAAATCTTGACGAGAACCCTCGCGAAATCGGAGCACAAAGTTTCCTATTTTTGGGGAAAGCCGAAGACTTTGTAGCCGATTTTCCGTCAAGCGTCGAAACTAGGTCAAACGATGTCGGAATGACCTGAAAATTGAGGTGAAGCTTCTTGAGCAATGGATAGGACCAACCATGGGCTTTTATTTGAGTTTTGAAGCCGTTTGGGGTCCCATCGATGCTTCACTTGATTTTGTTGCGGGGAAAATGCCGATCTTTGATATGTGGTCAAACGATGTCCGATTGACCTGAAATTTGACGGGGAGCCTATTGGAGTCATTTTGAGACGTTCCATGGGCTCCGTTTTGGATGTCATGGTCCCGGGTTGCTCCACCGCCGGTAGGCTTGATTTTCTCTCGGAGCATCGAAACCTGGTCAAACGTTGTCGGAATGACCTGAAATTTGACGTGCAGCCTTTTGGTAGCATGTTGAAGCCACTCATGTATTTTGTTTGATGAGTCATGGCTTCGGTGGTTGCCGCCGCCGGGAGGCTTGATTTTGCTGCTCGAGCATTGATGGAGGGTCAAACGTTGTCGGTTTGACTTGAAATTTGGCATGGAACCCTTCGGAGACATTCTGGAGTCATACGTAGGCTTTGATCAAAGTTTTGGTGTCTTTGATGATGTTGCCGCCGGGAGTGCTTGTTTAGCTGTCGGAGCAGTGAAGTTAGGCCAAACGTTGTCGGAATGACCCAAAACCTCAGGTGTACCCCTCTTTTAGCTGTCTTGTAGGATCTCTCAGTTTCTGTCTGATTCTGACAAAATCTGATGCTTGAAGTAACCTTGCCTATTTTTAGCAGGATGCAACTTCAGGAGGCTTCTTGATATTGAGGAGACATATTGACTTTTTTGGTCTCAACAAATGCCCCCTCGAGGTACAGCGACGAGTAGCTTTTTGGAGTCGATGTGCCTCGAAGAGAAAGTTGGAGGAGAGATTCCAACTTGACCAAGAGTCTTGAGCTTTTTTTTTTTTTTTTCTTTTTTTGAAATAGCCTTCTGAGTTTCCGGGGGAATTTTATGGTAGTGAGAGGGATCACGTACTATCTCAAGGCAAAGTTTTGAAAATGACATGGGGTATTTGGATTTTGGGTTTTGGATTTTGGTTTTTGACCTTATGACCTAACAAGCTGTATGTGGCAGGTTAGGGGGTCGGGGTTTGATTTTGATTTTGACCTTGTGACCCAACAAGCTGTATGCGGCAGGTTGGGGGGTCAGATTTGGTTTGTAGGTTTTAGATTTTGATTTTGGTTTTGGTCTTGTGACCTAACAAGCTGTATGTGGCGAGCTAGGGGACCGGAATTTGGTTTTGTAAAATGTCAATTTCAAGATTTTGGCTCAATTTGGTTCATGAGGTTGGATGGTTTGGTTTTTGGAAACTCATGAGACTTTCTTTTTTTTCTTCTCTTTTTTTTTTTTTGAATGATCCCATCAACTCAAAAGAGGCATGGGACTTTTTTGCTCTTTTCTTTTTTGCTCTTGGTAAGAGGAATATTTTGACTAAAAGCCACTTTTAGTGCTTAGGTGGTCAAACCTGGCTCATATGGGCTAACCCATGGGACCTTAGGCTTTGGAGATGGCCTAGATCTCATATGGTGTCATATTTGTAAAGAATATCTAAAAATATCTCTTTTGTGTAGAGAATATCTAAAAATATCTTTACTTGGAGAGAATTTCTCAAGTTTTCTTTTTGTGGAAAGATTCTCTCAAAATATCTTTCTCTTTGGGAAAGTGGCTAAATTTTAGCACTTACCTCCTTTCTTTTCTCCTTGTTTCCTCTTTTGCTTGCTCTCTTCTATAAAAGCAAGAGGGTTGATGCTTTTGCTCTATTGCTTTCTTTTTGCAAGAAATCTTCAAGAGTGCTCTCCAAGATAAGAAGTGCTTTCTCTTCTTCAAGGATCTCCAAGCTTTTCTTCTTCTTCTCCATCAATGGCTTCAAGTAAGTTTTCTTCCTCAAGAATCTCCATTGTAGAAGTAGCTTCTTCATTTTTTTTTCTTCTCTTTTCTTTCTTCTTCTCTTTTTTTTCTTTTCTTTTCTTGTCATGCACGTTTTTCTTCCCTTTTTTTTTTTCGTGCTTCTCTTTTTTCTTTCCCCCTTTTTTTTCTCTTTTTTTTTTCTTTTCACGATTTTCTTTTTTTTTTCGTGAACTCTTTTTTTTTCTGTTTTTTTTTCACGCTGATCTTTTTTTTTTCAGCGTTTTTCTCTTCTTTTCTTTTTTTTTTTTGCTGTTTTTTTTTTCTCTGGCGGTACGGACAGGTCCGTACGGACCTGACCGTACTGCCACGTGGCAGTGGGCCACGGCCTGTGGGCCAATTTTTTTTTTTTTTTTTTTTTTGCAGAGATTTTTTTTTCTCTCTCTTTCGTTTTCTTTTTCCTTGTTTGCTCACTATGATAATGAGGCTATGCAATTTCAATATGTATGCATTTTTTTTTCTTTTGATGCATCAAGATAGAAGGCTAGAGTCTCTAGGTCAAGCCAACATGATTTTTGACTGGGACAAAGTTTGATTGGTTTTGACCAAATTGGGTTGGAATTGGTCAAACTTTGGTCAAGGTTTTCCTAGCATCTAATGCATGATGATATATTTTTGATGCATGAGTTTTGGTAAATAGATTTGGAAGTATGATGATGCATACCTGAAAATCTTTTGCAAGTATCGGGATTTTGAGCTCGCAGCGATGTTGAGCTCTTTCTCGGTCTTGCTGGATTTTGAGGAAGTTTTGCAATTTTTGGATTCTGAAGCTCGCAGCAATGTTGAGATCTTTTACAGATTTTGCGGAAGTTTGATGAGATTGACTCGTTCTCGCAGCGATGTTGAGTTCAAGCCTTCT